>CM057453.1:1148865000-1151365000 GCA_016271365.2 Neoceratodus forsteri
ACGAGAGTGACAGACTGTCGGCGAGAACGTTCTGGCTTCCTGGCAGGTGTACAGCAGTGAGATCTAGAAGATGTTCCACTGCCCAGTCCCACACTCTCATGGCCTCCCTGCAAAGGGGTAAGACTGAGTGCCCCCTTGCTTGTTGATGTAGAAGACAACCAGAGTGTTGTCTGACTGCACCAAGAGAGTACCTGGGGAGACTGTCTCGAAACGCCGTCTGGGCGTACAGAATGGTTCTCATTTCCAGAACATTGATATGTAGAGAGCACTCTGTGGGGGACCAGGCCCCCCTGGTCCTGTCTTCCCCTAGGTGATCCCCCACCATCCTGACAATGAGGCGTCCGTCGTTAGAGTTTGTGATGGGGCAGTCTCTGAAAGGAGATCCCTCCCTCCAGATGTGGGAGGCAGAGCCACCATTCGAGGGAGCGACGGACCGCCGCTGAGACTCAGACCGGCTGATCCAAGTTGTCCACCACCTGGTCCCACTGGACCTTGACGTGCCACTGCAGAACCGTCATGTGTAACCTGGCGAGGGGGACTGTAGCGATGGCCGCAGCCATGTGGCCCAGAAGCTGAAGGATGACCCTCGCCCAGATGAAAGGTGCTGCTTGGACTCTGCGCGCCATGTCCATCAAGAGATCTGCCCGCCCTGTTTGAAGGCAAAAAGGCTTTCCCCTAAACAGTGTCCACGATAGCCCTTATGTATTGCAACCTCTGGGAGCACCAGGGTTGTGATTTCAGCCAATTTATAGTGATGCCCAGGGAGAGAAAGAGGTTTTCCATTTCCTCCAGGGCAACTCTCAACTGGCTTGCCGACTGGGCTGAAATGAGCCAGTCGTCCAGGCAGGGGTAGACGAAGTGGCCTTTCCTTCGGAGGGTCGTTGCCACTACTGCCCAGGCATTCGGTGCAAAACCCTAGGTGCTGACAAAGGCCGAAGGGCAGAACCCAGAATTGGTAATGCTGGTCCCTGAATCGAAACCGGAGAAATCTCCAGTGGGAACGCAGGACCTTGATATGCATGTAGGCATCCTGCATATCTAGGGAGCATAACCAATCCCCTGATGGATAAGGGGAAGCAAGCTTGCCAGTGTTACCATCTGGAATCTCTGGTATTTGACCGAGAGATTGAGTTGGCTGGGATTCAGAATGGGGCGGATGTCTCCCATTTTCTTTGGGACTAGAAAGAAATGGGAGTAGAAACCTGTGCCCCTTTGGGACTGTAGCACCGGCTGGATGGCTTTTTTTCTTGAGCAGCAGCTGAATTTCGTCTGCCAGAAGCTTGGCATGGGCTGGTGGACAATGGACAGGAGAGGGGGGGATTGTCCAGTGGAATGCTGAGAAACTCTATTGCATAGCCTCTGCGAATGGTTTCTAGCACTCATTGGTCCGAGGTTATGCTGGACCATTCTGCAAGCTTTCGACACAGTCTCCCACTCTCTGCTCCTAAGTACTCTCCGCCTCACAGGTCTGTCCCCTGGACCCAGGGCTCTAGATAAGATTTTTGGGGATGAGTACCTGTACTCCTCATTTTGAAAGTGAGGTGAGTAAAACGAAATTCAGAAGTGTACAAATGTCTTGCTAGAATGGACTGAGGAGTACATTTATTTAAAAAAATGTAGTTCTTTTTTCTAGATAAGAATTTCAGGTGCCAACAATACTCCAAATAATGTTGGCAGGTAGGAATTTACTCACCAGTTATAAAGCATAGTGAGTAAAATAAAAGTGGGATGCATACAAGTGCTGTAAATCTTGCAAAAAAATGTTCCTTTTGAATCACCAGTTATGTTATAAAGCACTATTCTTTGGCGTGTGGTGTATTTACAAATGTTGGGTGAATACTGGTACTCATTAAAAAAAAAATTCTGAAGAGTACTTCCTAACATTAGGTGAGTAAAATAGGCCGGTACACACCTTATCTGGAGCCCTGCCTGGACCCATTACTTGGTTTACAAGTTACATCTCGGATAGGTCCCAATGTGTCAAGATAAACAGCACTCTCTCATCTACCCTGCCAGTCTGCTCTGGGGTCCCTCAGGGCTCCATCCTCGGTCCCTTATTATTCAGCATCTACCTGAACACCCTGCCTAAATCCTGCCCAAGTAATCTGCTGCTCTATGCAGATGATGCGGTACTGTTTGCCTCCCACCCTGATCCCACAATCCTACAGTCCTCCCTGCAACTTGCCTTCAACCAGATTGATAACTGGTTCACTGACCGCAGACTGGTGGTCAATGTAAAAAAGACAAAGTCAATACTCTTTGCCCACCGACAGAGCAAGGACAGTGATGCCCAGCTAACAATCCTTTCCAAAGCTCTCCTCCCGCTGGAACAGGTCCATACCTATAAATACCTGGGCCTAACATTCGACCCCTGCCTCTCATTCCACCCCCATATCAGTAATCTTTCCTCAGCCATAAATATCCGCATAGGACTCTTGTATCGGCAGAGAGACTGCCTACTACCAGAGGCCCTTAACCTTGCTGTTACCTCTTCCATCCTCTCTCTCTCTCTAGTAAATTATGGGCTCACCATCTACTCAGCCGCTGACCACACAACTCTCAGCAAAATCCACTTGGCTATTAACAAGGCATGTAGACGCCTCACTGGAGTAGACAGGCATACCCACAGCTGTACCCTGCATGCCCCAACAAATATCCTCACACTAGATGAAAGAGTACATTATCAAACGTGTCTTCTCACCAAAAAAATTCAACTAGGACTTACCCCACTTGGAGCTGCTGCCTCTATACTGGTTTCTGCTTATTGTTCTGTATTGTTCTCCGACGTGGATCCTTTGTAAATGAGTCTATGACTCAAAGGTTGTAAATCCGATATATTCAATAAATAAATAAATAAAAGATAAAGAGAGAATCTCCCTCCTACTTGCTCGCCCTTCGTTTCCCGAGAGAGAGGAGGGAGATGCAGCGAGTCAGGCTGTGGAGGGGTTGGGGCCCTGGGAGCTTTGGGCTGCTTGGGGCCTGTGGTGCCCTGAGGGGCAGGGTGACCGCGCCTCTTAAACCCTTTTCCCTGGGGTTGTTTGCCCCCTTGTCCCTGGCCTCTACGAAAGGGACAACGGCGGGGGCCTTGAGCTCTGATTTGTACATGCAATGTACATCCGCTACAGCTTTGCCACACTACTGTAATTCCTTGACCAGGGATCCCACTTCCTGGCCAAACTGTTCTGGACCTTGAAAAGGTGCATCCAGTATGGATTCCTGGAGATCTGGGCAGAACCCTGAGAGCCTGACCCAAGAATGCCTCCTCATATTCCCACAGCAGCCGCACGAGAAGAAAAAATTACTCACCTGTAGTAATCTTGTTTCTTGCCAGGGATCCACTAATATTATTACTCTTTGCAGTGCTCCTTTAAGCCAGCATTGCCCTGGAGCCAAATAGAATGCTATGCTAATTATGGAATGCTTGGCTCATGCATTCATTTTCAACTGCCGTATTCTAACTGCCTGCATTCTACCTCAGATTTCTGTGACTCCTGCAAAGAGGCCATAATATATACAACAATTAATCAGAATGCGAATGCCCAACAGGGCCATGTAAAAAGTAATAATAGGCCAAGAACGGGCCAACAAAAACACAGTAAAAGAATAAGTCCTCTTTTCTGAGCCAGATATATCCTTAGAAAAGAACCTACCAGCTAAGTATTACAAAATGTGCCAGCAGATGACACACCCATCATACTGAGAAACATCTCAGCTGTATAGAGTATTTTTCTGTAATTCTAAGGGGAGGACCAGGGGTGGGGAGTAATAATATTAGTGGATCCCTGGGAAGAAACAAGATTACTACAGGTGAGTAATTTTTTTCTTCTAACCCCAGGAATCCACTAATATTATTACTCTTTGCAGACTATGTAGCAGTACCACTAGGAGGTGGGCAGAATCTATTCAGGAAAAAAACTGTGCAAGACAGCTTTTCCTAAACTGGCATCACCCCTGACCTGAGTATCCAGGATGTAGTGTTTAGTAAAGGTGTGGACTGACCTCCAGGTAAATATTTTACAAATCTCCAACAGAGGGACCTCTCTGGCAGCTGCAATGGTGGCAGCTGTGCCCCTTGTGGAATAAGCCCAAAGGCCTGAAGGAGGGACCTTGCCCACCTTTGAATAGCAGAACTGAACACACTGGACTATCCACCGAGATACAGTCCTCTTTGAAGCAGGAGACCCCTCACCTACTTCCCCATAGGTGAGGAACAGTTGCTGTCTGTCCTGCCTATGATCCTTGGTATTGGCTATATAATAGTTCAATGCTCTCTTCACATCCAAGCTATGCAACCTACGCTCACCAGAGTTAGAGTGTGCAGTAAAAAAATACTGGTACGGTAATGGATGGGTTCAGATGAAAGTAAGAAACTACTTTGGGTAGGAACTTTCTATTAGTTATCAACACTACCTTATTGTGGAAAGAAATATAGTCCTTTTCCACACATATGGCTTGTAACTCACTTATCCTCCTAGCAGAGGTAAGTGCCACTAGGAAAACTGCCTTCCAGGTAAGAAATTTGAGCTCTGCAGAAGCTAAAGGTTCAAATGGCGGAAGCATAAGATGGGCAATACAAATGTTGAGGTCCCAAGCTGGCACTGGTTCCCTATGAGGGGGAAACAGATGTAAAAGGCCCTTAAAGAACCTTCTAAATATGGGATTCGAAGCTAGGGATACCTCTTTCCCTACTGAGAGGTAAGCTGAAAGTGAAGCCAGATAAACCTTCAGAGTTGAGTGCTGCAATCCCAAGGAATGCAGAGAAGAAATAATCTAGGAGGGTTGGAATGCCAACCTGTGCTGGGATTATGCCCTTGTCTGTACACCAAATAGAAATTCTTTTCCATTTTGAGGCACAAGTTTTCCCAGTAGAAGGTTTTCTGTAACTCTTAAAGACTTCTAAAACTGCTTGTGAGTATTGGTAATATGAATACTCTAAGTCCTCTAGAGTCAAGCTTTGAGTCTGAGAGACCCAAGATTGGGATACACCACCCTGCCTTGAAAGGAAGTCAGTAGATTGCACCACTGAAGGAGGTGGATCGGTTTGCTCACTGACACTGAGAGAAACAGGGAGTACCATGGCTGTCTTGGCCAGTCTAGGGTTATCAGAATCATCGAGGCTGGCTGTGACCTGAGCTTGAGGAGTACTCTGAGAATCAGAGGAAAAGGAACGAAGGCATAAAGGTACTTGCCTGTCCAATCGAGAATCAGGGCATCCACAGTAACAGTCCCTGCAGCAATAGAGGGCTAAGTGGTGATCCTGGTGGGAAGCAAAGAGATCCATTTCTGGGGTTCCCCATCATCTGACTAGGACCGGCACCACTTGGCTGTTCAGTGCCCATTCGTGGTGGGCCTCGTTTATCCTGCTCAAAGCATCTGCCAGGGTATTGTCCTTTCCTGGCAGATGAATTGCTTGTATAGAGGCACTTAGAGTAAAGTAGGCTCCATATTTTCATTTCTTCTGTGCACAGTGGAGCAGATCTTGTCCCTTCTTGTTTGTTGATATAGTATGTTGTGGTGGTATTGTCTGTTCTTATCGGAAACACTTTTCCCTTTATAAGATGAGTGAAGGCCTGAAGTGCCAGGTAAACTGCTCTTAAGTCCAAGAAATTTATGTGCAGAAGGGACTCTGCACTGTTCCAGGAGCAGTGAACTGTGTGGTCTCCTAGGCGGCACCCCATCCTAGAAGGAAGGCATCCGTTGTGAGCACTAAGAAAAGGGACTCTTACTGGAAAGGCACCCATTCCGTTAGGTGGCCTGGATCCCTCCACCACTGGAGGAAATGTAGAAGAGTTCTTGTTACAGGGACTAGTTTTGAAAGTGGATCTTGCCTCTGGGACCAATGGGCCCTGAGATGAAACTGAATGTCCCTCATTTAGAATCTGGCACCCATGACTGTGCTTGTTGCTGAAGCCAAGTGGCCTAAAAGCTGTAGAAACTGAGTTGCTGGTTTTGGCCTGCCCAGGATGAAAGAGCTTGCCAGAAACTGGATAGCCTGTACCTTTCCAAGGGTAGAAAAGCCTTTCCCAGAATTGTATTGAGTTCTGCCCCTATGAACTGCAATACTTGGACAGGGGTAAGAACTGACTTTTTGGCATTTAGAAGAAACCCGAGAGAGGAGAGAACACCTTGAGCTAGCAGTAAGTGTTTTGACACTTGGGATTTTCCTACAATCAGCTAGTCGTCCAGATATGGGAAAACTGTGACACCCACTTTTCTGAGATGTGCCACTACCACTGCTATGCATCTGGTGAACACCCTTGGTGCAGAGGTAAGGCCAAAAGGAAGTGTTGAGAACTGATAGTGGCCTGAGGGAAGAGTGAACCTGAGAGATCATCTGTGTGCTTCTCTGACAGGGATGTGAAAATGTGTCTTAAATCCAGAGGCTAGTCAGTCCCCTTTTTGTAGTGTTGGCAGGATTATTGCCATTGTAACCATTTTGAACTTGGGTTTCACCAAGTACTTGTTTAGATGTCTGAGGTCTAGTACAGGCCGCCACTCTCCAGTCTTTTTTGTTGTTAGGAAATACCTGGAGTAGAACTCTTGCCCTCTTTGATTATGTGGGACAGACTTGACTGCTTTTGCCAGTAATAAATTTTTTACCTCCTGCTCCAGCAGTTTTCTTTGTTTAGGAGGAACTGATACAAAACGTTTTACCCTTGGAGGGGGAAGGGACTTGAAATAAAGGGAGAGATCCTGACCCACTATTTCCAGGACCCATCTGTCTGATGTAATTTTTGACCAGTCCTGGAAATAGTGGGAAAGTCTGCCCCCTACTGGATGTGGAGTGGCAGCCTGAAGGGAAGAGTCCGGTGTTCTGCTTTTGTTGTTGTTGAGGCTGGGTAGAATGAGACCCTCTGCGGGAGCCTCTTCTACCCCTGGCCCTACAAAACCCTGTCTGCTGGGGTTGGTACTGTATCTGAGGATCGGCTTACACCTGAAAGAAAGGTCTCTTAAAAGCAGACCTACCCCTGCCTCCCCTAGAACAAGAAGTGGAAGGAGAATGTTTGTCTCTGGTGGAATTACTTCTGAAAGTAGCTTTGTACTCTTCTTTCTTCGTGTAGGCTTCAGTTTGGGCACCAAAATGAGAATGGCCCTCAACTGGGAAATCCATTGCTTTGTTTTAGGTATCCTGGGTGAGGTTGGTAGCCCTCAGCCAGGCAAACCTCATAACTATAGTACCAGCCATCCGTCTGGCAGCAGTGTTATTCGTGTCAGCTGCCATTCGAACCCAATCTGGCTTTCTCTAGCAACTCCGAAACAGTGAGGGAGGGGATTTGCCTCTGCATTATCCACCACAGACTGCCATAAAGCCTTTTGGTAAAGGGCAGCATACGCCTGGTAAGTGGCTTGCCTGATAGCAAGAGATGCTGAGAGGTGCCCCCTATTAGCCATACTGTCCACCCTTCTGGAGTCTTTTTCACGTGGATGAGAAGACAAGGGGGTTTTGGCCTTCTCGCAGGCTACCTGCTGTACAATGCCCTGATGATCTGGGTGACTGAATAAAAACTCAGCACCAGATCTCTCCAATTGGTACTTTTTGTCACATTTTTTGTCAATAGATGTGACAGTTTGAGGAGCTTTTACAATTTCCAGAATGCCTTTTCAGAAAAATTTGTAAAGAGGAAGGAGGAGTCGTTTTGAGGGGTGTTAGCCACATTAGTTCCATATATTGAACCTCTTCTTCATCCTGCACTTCCTCAATTGTTTGGAGGTCCAGTGTTTCCACCATTTTCTTACTGAAAAAAAAACAGGAGGAAAAATCCTCTGAGGGTCTGGGGGGGAACCAAAGTCTTGCTCAGGTAACACCTCAGGATCTATTCCTTCCTCCTCATCATCATTCCCCTCCCCGTGGGAACAGGCACAAGAGGGGTAGAGCAGCTGTTTTATAAGCTGGAACAGGTATAGGCTGTTGGGGGGGCAGACCCTGCAGCACTTGTAACAAATCCAGAGATTGTGTAATATCAGCAGGAGAGGGAGTATGTATGGGCACCTGAGGGACCCCTTGAGGGGTTTCAGCTGGGGTGTCAGTGTGCTTACTTTTTCTTAGTTTTTTGGCAGGCACCGCAGAGTCAGCCAGCTGATTGCCTCTCTTACTAGAGCCCTCACCCATATCAGGGGTGGATTTGGAGGCTTTAGAAGGAACTGCCACATTTTTAGGGGGGGTGGACTGGTCAGAGCCCAGGGACCCCTCTTCATATCTTCTCTTAAGCCTCTCCCTGCTCATCTCCACAGTTTTTTCAGGGAAAGACTTGCAAATCTCACAATCCTCACTGAAATGTTTAACACCAAGGCAGAGCAGACAAAGGTCATGATTGTCTGCCCTGGCAAATACCTCAGCACATTAAATACAATTCTTAAAACCGGTAGATCCTGTGTTTTTTTTAGGTTTATCCGCCATTATAGAAAACAGGACTCAGAAACCGCTAAATAGAACAAGATTCCAAAATATGCGGTCCGTTTTACTAATAAAGCGATCGGTTCAGAAACCGATATATCTGAACAGAACCGCTAGGTGAACCGGAACAACCTCGGTTCAATAGCGGTTAAACTAAGTGATTTTAAAAGAAAAACCATTGGAAATAAGAAAAGTTTTCCTATGAAATTAACAAAGGAGTCAGTTACCCCTCGGTTCCAAGAAACCGATAAAAAAAACTAAAGAATTTAAACTATGAAGTAAAAACACTAACAATAAGAATAAGGCAGTAATGACAAAATAAGACAATATACTTAAGTATCTTGTGATCTTGTGCACAATTTAGACCATCTTGATAGAGAGATCTCCAAGGCGTCAACTTTGCAGCGGAGACAAGAAATCTGAGGTAGAATGCAGGCAGTTAGAATAGGGCAGTTTGAAAATGAATGCATGAGCTAAACATTCCATAATTAGCATAGCATTCTATTTGGCTCCGGGGCAGTACTGGTTTAAAGGAGCACTGCAAAAGAGTAATAATATTAGTGGATTCCTGGGGTTAGAAGCCATGTCCACTGAGACATATGAACATCTTAGGACATGCTTGTCTACATCCAGTCTGGATGGGGTGTAGGCCAGGATTTCCTCCTTAGTGTCAGAGTCTGGCAGGGTCTTGACTAGTTCCACCATTTTGTCCCATAGTGACTGTTGGTACATCACCATGTGGGCCAGGAAATTCAGCAAACGGATAGAGCCTGTTGCTGAAGAATAAACTTTTCTGCCCCAGCTGTACAATTCTTTGGACTCCGGATCTGGTGGTTGGGAGCTGAGGTGCTTAGGTTGGCTACCACAGCCATAAGCAGCGTGAGCACCAGTGAACTGGCTCTTGGGTGCTCCCCAAAAATGGTTCGGCCTTGGGGGGGGCTTATATAGCCTGTCCGCCTTCTTTGGGACAGCAGAAGTGGACGAGGGTTTACGCCATGTGATCCTGGTGACATCCTGGAACGGCTCTACAAGAGGTGGGATGACCAAGGGTTTCGGTTCTTTGGACCCTAGAAATTTTGCCTGACATCTGCGCTCTGGGGCCAATTCCTCCATATCCCACTCATAAATGGACTGAATGTGACTCATGATGTCCAGAAAAGAAGGGTCGCCCGGGGGGAGACCTTGGAGAGTCCCTGGGGCCCGGAAAGGGCGAGACAATTCCTATTTGTCCGAGGAGTCCAGTGAGGAGGGACTTGCATCCCCATCTTCCGGAGACGACGGGCGTCCGCTGGAGGATGGAATCGGGGAAGAACATCTTCTCCTGCGCTTGCCTTTCATGTCAAGGTAGGTTACCTCCTATCCAGCCAGACTGGCTTGGAGGTGGAGGGGGTCCCATTGGTGGAGGTGTCGGAGTTGGGATGGGGAGTCTGTACAAGAGGTCCTCCTTGACTGTGTACCACTAGGACGTAAAGAGCGAGCAGATGTCCACCACGGGGACGACTGCTGGGGCAGGCATCAAGTTTGCTGGACTCAGCGTCTGCAGTGTCTGTGGATCTGGCACCTGGTCTGGGGAGCCCTGCTTATCCTCGTCCGGCTGCTCGGTAGCTGTGCCCCCAGAGGACCCAGTGCCCGGAGTAGGAGGGGGTCCCTCAGGCAACCGGCCCTCAAACAGAGGGGCGGGCGTCCAATCCTCTACTGGCAACCACCTTGTATTAGGCATCAAGGTGCGGGATGCCGGAGCGGACGACCAGCTTGCTGGGTGCCTGTCCGGAACGGAGGGGCGCACCTTAGCCGGAGGAGGCAGAGGGGGACGTCCAGTTGCAGATGGTGTCCTGACGCCCATCAGAATCATCAGGGCACTTGCGCTTCTCTGACGAACCGCCTGATTTGCCTGCGTCTCTGGGCTTGCCGGCAGGCGGATGGCCTTCCTGGGTCGGCCCTGAAGAGGATTTGTGGGGTCGGTGGGCCAAGGAAGGATGAGCGGGCGAATGCCCGGAGGAAGATGGCTCCCTGTGACTGCCCTGAGAAGAGGCAGGAGCTGGCTTCGATTTCAGTTAGGACTCGGTCGCATGAGTCGGGACCGAGCCCAACCTCCGGCCAGAGGTCGAAGAAGAAGGCGTCTTAGAAGGCAACTTGGGGTGAGACTCAGACCTGGCCCTATCCTTCTCCCTGTGGTGGTGGTGTTTCCCTCCCAACGACTTATCTCTGGGTGAGGAGTCCTCGGCGGGACAGGAAGAGCTGCGCTCCGAAGTCCGCTGCATGGCTGTCACCTTCTGTTCCAGGAGAAAGGCTTTCAGGGCATTGGCTCTCCTGGTTCTAGTCTTCTGGTTGAACTTTTGGCAATGCAGGTAGTCGGCATGCCGGTGGTCGGAGCATAGGCAGATAAAGCAGGCCATGTGGCCGTCTTTCACCGGAATCTGTATCCTGCACACACACTTAAGACTTGCGCCACAGTGGAGAGGGCGGCGACGTGCAAGGATAGAAGAATTGTCGAAGGACAAAATTGAAATGTTAGAAATATTAGGAAAAGCGGTCGACTGCGTTGAAAGGTGTCCGTGGAGCCGAACTAAGCAGGTTGGCGGCAGGAAAAGAATGGAGATGGTGCCAGGGGACCGCCCCCTTTATACCATGTCTGACGTCAGGCGGAGCAGACATTGGGAGCGATCCCCCGCTACAGACTGCTAGCTACAAGATTTTCCGTGAGGTCCTAACACCTGGCGGCATTAGTCCTAATGGTATTACCTGCTGCAAGAACTCCCCCTCGAAGTCAGATCTGAGGATTAATACGTAAAAGACCCTGTCTTTATGAAAAAACAAGCAAGGCTCCTTACACACAAGGGCCTGAAGCTTGGAAATCCTCCACGCAGAAGTAACAGCAACTAAAATTAATGCTCTTCACGACAGATAGCACAGCTTGCAACTCGCAGCAGGTTCAAAAGGCGGCAGGGTGAGCTTTTCCAACACAAATTTGAGATACGAAGTCAGGACAGGGTTACGGATCGGGGAATTCAGATGTAGAATGCCTCTTAAAAAGGTATGGGCCACATAAAGCTGGGCCACCGCTCACCCATCCACAGGTACATGGTAGGCAGAGATGGCAAAGGAATGTACCTTAATGGATGAATATTTAAGATTCATGTCCAAAAGAGACAGCATGTACTCCAGGATCTGGTTGACTGGACACATGAAGGGATCCAGGCAGTGTGAAGAAGCACAAATGGCAAAACGCTTCCACTTCATGGAATATGTTGTTCTGGTGGAAGGCTTGCGAGCAGTCACTTTGGAGGAAACACCAATGCGGTAAATGGCTTGGTCTTCAGAAGCCATGCATGAAGGTGGAGTGACCCAAGGACCAGGATGCCCTGTTCCTGGAAGAGAAAGCCTGCGCATAGTGGAAGAGGAACTGGGGGTTCCACTGCCAGTTGCTGAAGCAGGGGGAAACCATAACTGATGAGGCCAAAATGGGGCGACCTCCCTTTCCAGGAGTGGAACACCACGTCTTGCCAGAAAACTCCAGGCCCTGGAGTGAGCGAGCAGAAAAGAGACAGTTTTGTGTTGAGTGGTGACGTCATATGGCCCAGAAGGTGAAGGAACAACCAAGCTGGCACATGGTAGGAGGAGTACAAAAGTCTGGCCAACTCCATCAGGCAGTCTGCTCTGTCCTGGGGAGGAAAACCATTCCCTGGGCAGTGTCCAAACCTGTCCCAATATATTGCAGGCGCTGAGTGGGAGACAGGAAGGACTTGGCCAAATTGATGGTTACCCCCAAGGTCCTGAAAAAGGCTGCAGGTGTGCTTGAGGGTTAGCAACAGGCACTCCTTAGATGGGACCAATAGAACCCAATCATCCAGGTAGGGAAAATCTTAAAATCCGTGGCACCTCAGGGCAGCTGCTACCACTGCTAGGGACTGGGTAAAGACCCTGGGGGCTGACGGCAAGCCAAAGGGGGGCACACGGAACTGGTACTGAGCCCCATGGAAACGGAAGGGTAGGTAGTGCATGTGAGAGGTGCATATTTTGATGTGAACGTACACGTCCTGCTTGTCCAGGAAACAAATCCAGTCTCCCTGATGTAACAGGGGGAGAAGGCCTTGCAGCATGACCATTGTGAATTTCTTGTACTGAATGGAAAGGTTTAGACTGCGGAGGTCCAGGACGGGCCTTAACTCTCCCCTGTGCTTGGGGACTAGAAAGAAATGGAAATAGCACCCCGTCCCTTGTTGAGCTACCAGCACTGGCTCTATGGCCAGCTTTCGTAGAAGGACATAGATTTCTTCCCATATCAGATTGACATGATGTGGGGGTTAATGGGACAAAGACAGTGGATTGTCTGGAGGCCATTCCAGACACTCCAGAGAGTGACCTTGCTCAATTACCTCTAGTACCCAGTTGTCTGCTGTGATCTCCCTCCACTTGAGCAGGTGGAGGGAGAAGTGACCCCCTACAACCACCTCCTACTCCGCCCGAGGTAGGGGGTCGGGCAAGGAGTCAAGAGTGGGGAGCGGAGGGGGGGGAGGCGCAGGTCCCCTTCTGGGGATCTTGCTGGCAGAGGCAGCTGGGCTGGGCAGGAGCACTGGATTTGGTTTTCCCTGGGTTCCTCCCGGCTGCTGAGCTGGGGGGGGGGGGCGCAAAAGGGCTGCTTCTGTGCCAGACTAGACTGTGTATGATAAAAGGAGTGAATCAAACGTATGGCCCTCCCTGAGGCCTGATGTTTGGTATGGATATCCTCCACATTGCCCCCAAATAACAGAAAGCCTCTGAAGGTGGCATTTAGTATTAACTGTTGCACATCCTGAGTGAATCCTGATATCCCGAGCCAAGAATACCGGCGAAGGCAGACGCCAGTGGCTGCAGCCCTAGCTGACGCATCTACTGCATCGTGGTGGCCCGGAGAAGGTGGTCACCTACCTCTGAAACTCCCTGGAGGCGGCCCTGCAACTTCAACTTAGGAACCCCCTCAGGGAGGGAAAGGACAATCTCCTGGACCTTGTCCCACAGAGAGTTCTGATACTGCAGCATGTGGCCGAGGTAATTAAGGGCCCTGATGGCCAGGGAGGAGGAAGCAAAGAACAGGTTACTCACCTGTAACAGTAGCTCTAGGAGTGGTATATGTTGTTCATCCACACTGATTGGCATTGTCCCTTTCCTCTTTAAATCTGCCGGAAGTCTTCAAGCTGACTCCTCCCACCCACCCAGGTGGTATATGTCTCGGCTCCGCCCCATGACGCCAGATCTTAGCCTGCTGGATGCCAGGTTGTGTGCGTCCGCAGCCTGGGAGGTCGGGTGGGTCCGTGTGGATGAACATATACCACTCCTATAACTACTGTTACAGGTGAGTAACCTGTTCTTCTAGGAGCGTGGATATGTTGTTCATCCACACTCTTTGGCAGACTCCTAGCACTTCTCCGGAAGGAGGGAGGCAAAGCACATACCCCCTACTTGGAGAACAGAGACTGGAGAACTGAGGTCCCAAAACCAGCATCCCGGCGTGACTCAATGTCGATGTGGTAGTGGGTGATGAAGGTGTTTGCTGACTTCCAGGTAGCAGCCCGACAGATTTCCTGGATATGGATGTCCCTGGAAGCAGCCACCGATGCAGCAGTATGGTGGGCAGAATGAGCTCTTATCCCTCTGGGAGGCTCCTTGCCCGCCAACTCATAGCACAGACCTATGCATGATGTAATCCATCTTGCAATGGTCCGTTTAGCTGCAGGTCTGCCAGAAGCGGCTTCAGCGTAGGTGACAAACAGCTGGCAAACCTCTCCCTGAATTTCCGCCGTCCTCTCCTTGTAGTAGGAGGGAGCACGTCTCAGGTCCAAAGTGTAATGAGGGTAGTATACCGGCAGAATCAACACCTGGTTAAGGTGAAACTCTGACACCACCTTCGGAAGAAATTTTGGGTGGGGGCGCAGGACAACTCTGTCCCTCTGAAAGACCAGATAAGGGGAGCCCACGGAAAGCACCTGGAGCTCCCCTGTCCTTCTGGCTGACGTGATAGCCACCAGGAAGGCAGTCTTCCACAACAAGTGTGACAGCTCACACTTGTGCATGGGTTCGAATGGCTTGCCCATGAGCTTTGCCAGAACCAGCAGTAGATCCCACGGAGGTGGAGGTTCACGCACTGGAAAGGATATGTGATCCAGGCCTTTGAAAGAGTGCCCGACCACTGCCTCCTGTGCCAATGTCGGCTGACCGGCCCGCGCCCGGTAAGCAGAAATGGCTGCCAGGTGCACCCTAAGGGTCGATGATCATAGACCCCCTTTGGAGAGAGACCAAAGGTAGTCGAGAATGTTAGCCACAGAAGAGGATAAGGGGTCCAGACACTTACCCTGACACCAAATGGAAAATCTTTTCCATTTGAAGACATAACATTTCCTGGTCGATTCCTTTCTAGATGCCTCCACTACAGTGTAGACATCTTCGGAAAGACCCAAAGCCTGGAAATCTAGGCGCTCAGGTACCAGGCTATGAGGTGCAGGGATTGAAGGTCCGGATGGCAGACCTTACCCTGGTTGAGAAATATCAGGTCCAGGCGTGTACAAAGCCACTCCAGGGGCCTGCAGCTGAGGCTGAGGAGATCTGGATAGCAGAACTGGCACAGCCAGTCTGGGGCTACCAGAATCACTTTCGCCTTGTCCCTCCTCGCCTTGAGTAACACCTTGTGGATCAAGGGAAATGGAGGGAAGGCGCAGAGGAGGCCTGGGGTCCACGGCCTCGAGAAGGCATCCCCCTGCAGCGAGCCCTGCTGAGGGGGGCGAGCATGAAACAGACTCAGCTTGGTGTTTTCCCTGGAGGCAAACAGGTCTACCATCGGTTTGCCCCAATGGGAGAACAGCTTGTAAGCTACCTCTGGATGGACAGACCACTCGTAGGATGTCTGGCCTATGTGGCTGAGAGCATCCGTCGGCTAATTCAAGGCTCCTGCCACATGGATGGCTAGGAGATCCCCCTCCAACTGGCTCACGAGTGTCCAGATGTGGATCGCCTCCTTGCACAGCAGACAGGAGTGTGTGCCGCCCTGTTTGTTGAGGTAGTACATGGTCGTGGTGTTGTCCATCTGGACTTGAACCACTTGACCCCGGAGCTGAGAAGCCAAAGCTGACAGTGCCAGTCTGACTGCTCTGAGCTCCAACAGGTTGATGTGGCATCGGGACTCTTTGGGGGTCCAGAACCCGTGGGCCCTGTTGTCCCCCATGTGGGCTCCCCAGCCCATGAGAGAGGCATCGGTCGTGAGGACGACCGTCGGCTCGGGGCCAACAAACGGGATCCCTTAGTGCAACCGGTCTGGGACGGTCCACCATTGGAGAGCGTCCCACATCTCCTGTATTACAATGATCAGCTAGTCAAAATGACCATATCGCTGAGTCCACTGGGTGGACAGCTCCCATTGGAGGGGGCGCATGTGCAACCGGGCCCAACAGACCACTGAGGTGCATGCTGCCATGTAACCTAGAAAGTGCACAAAGTCCCGGGTGGGGCGCAAGTGCCCAACCAGAAATGATTGGGCAAAGGAGGAAAGAACCTCCGCCCTGTCCACCGGGAGCCAAGCTCTGGCTTGACAAGCGTCGAGCTCTGCCCTGATGAAGCCCATCACCTGGGAAGGCACGAGTTCCGACTTGGCCTCGTTGATCAGGAGGCCGAGCTGGGAGCACGTTTGTAGGGCCAGATCCCTGGACCTTTCCACCTCCTGTTGGGTGGAATCTACCAGGAGCCAATCGTCGAGGTAGGGGTAGATTCTGACCCCTCAACGCCAGAGATGGGCTGCCAACACTGCTATGCATTTGGTGAAGACCCATGGGGCTGATGACAGGCCGAACGGCATGGCTTGGAACTCGTACAGGGTCCCCTCGACCCTGAAGCAAAGGAAATGCTGATGGGACGGACTGGGACGTGAAAGAAGGTGTCCTGCAGATAGAGTGAACAGAACCACATGTTTCGCTCCAAGGATGGTATGATCTGGGACAGAGTGACCATCCGAAAGGTGCGAGATCTGAGAAAGTGATTCAGATCATGGAGATCTAGAATGGGGCACCAACCCCCCATCCGCTTGGGCACCAGGAAGTACCTAGAGACAAAGCCTGGGTCCGCTGGAGGATCCGCCCCGGGGGCTACTGCCTCCTTGCGGAGGAGCTGAGCCATGTCATCTCGATGAGCCAATTGGGTGCATGCGGAAATCTGTTCCTCCCGAGGGGCGCGTGCTCGGCTGGGAGGGTACTGCTCGAACTCTGGAGGCAGTCCCCGACCGACCACTTCGAGAACCCACCTGTCCGAAGTGACAGTGGACCAGGCGGAAAGGAAGTGGTGGAGCAGACCACCCACGGGAGGGCCCAGAACTGGTGTGACGGAGACAGGGGAGGCAACCCCCATCCCATCACTGGACAGGCTTAGAGGAGGAGGAGGCGGCTCCAGGACCAGAGCCTCAGCCTCCTTTGCAGGCCTGTTGGGGTCCAGGCTTGGGCAGAGGGAGCCAAGCTTGAGCCTGCTGCTGGTGCTGCTGTTGCTGTCCTCCTTGACAGGAGGGCTGCCAAACCACAGGGGAAGAGTGCTGAAAAAGCTTCTTCTTCTTCTGCTGGTTCTTGCCCCAAGAACCCTTGGCAGAAGTGGCGTCCAAGGTGGCATTGGACAGCTCTATACACTGTAGGTGACCGGCCACTCCTGGACCGAACAAGTTGGTCCCAAGGAAAGGCACATCAGCAAGCTTATGCTGGGTATCCGCCAGGAAGGAGGACAGCATCAGCCAAGCCCTGTGGAGAGAGGCCACTGCGGCGGCCATGGAATGGGCACAAGAATCTCCAATGTCCAGGGCCATCTGGAGCTGCTGTTTGGCAACAGCACGGCTCTGATCCCGGACTTGTTTGACTGTGGTCTGCATGTTCATGGGGAGATGAGGGAGGACTTTGTCCAATGACCCGAGAAGGGCATGAGAGAAGTGTGCCATGATGACAGCCGTAAGGAAGAGGCCACACAGACCTTCTGAGATGAGTGGTCGATATTTTTGGACTCTGTCCGGAGGTCGGTCAGTGTCAGCCAAACTGCCAGTGCACCTGAACACAGAGGCGGTCACCAGGCTTTCGGCCAAAGGGTGCACAGTGACCCCCGCAAGGGACCCCATGGGCACCGCATACTTGCAGGCCATGTGAGCAGATGGTGCTGGGCATGAGGCAGGGCGCTGCCATATTTCGAGGGCTGGACCAACGATGGCTTCGGCCACAGTAAAGGCCTCCGTCGGGGTATCGCCTCTCTTCAGGATGCCTTTTTCTGGACAGGTTCCAGGGGCATTCCAGTAGAGTCGGAAATGAGATGGAGAATCCCTTGGAAGGAGAAAGGGCCTTCCTCCATACCTGTACCAACGGACGACTCGTCATCTCCAGTATGAGAATGGAGTCCGGTGGCATCCGAGTCCGAGCAGTCGGGATACAGCGGCCTGCCGCCTAAATCACCTTCAATCCGCCGAGGGTGGTCCGGGGTGACTGATCGACGACAGAGGTCGGGGAAGTCCGGTGTCCTGTCGGTTCTCTTTCGAGGGAGCCCCTCCCACAGGCTATTTGGGTGGCAGTTCCACCCGAATAGGTGGAGAGACCGGAACAGGCCGAACTGGGGGACAGGACGGCTCCACGGGCGAAGGAACCAAAGGCTTCAGTTCTGGAGGGGTCAGCTTCGGCCTGGGAGGCGAGAGCCAAGTAATGGCCGGGTTGGGCGGCGGAGCCAGCTTCTGCCCGGTCAGGATCAGCTGTTGCCAAATAAGGTCTTCGTAGCACTGGATTTTCCGTCGGAGTCTCTCCTCGTCAAAGGAGGAGGAGGACAACCCGTGGCATCGCCTCTTCTTGGAGCGCTTGTGGCTATTCCTCAATCGTTCGGCTGAGGGGGTTCTGGACCTCGACCTCGGTCGATCGGGAGACACCGGTGGAATGGGTGAGACCCGAGGGTCTGGAACCGGATCCTTGATGGGGACGCCAGCGGACTGGGTCTCCTCATCAGTAATCACCAGGACCAGAGTCCTTTCTAAGGAGTTGTCGGCCACGGCCGGTGACAAGGGGTCGATCGGGTCGAGAATGATCTCGACCTCATCGGCCACTTCCTCGGTCATCTGGCCAGATGGAAGGTCCGAAAAGCCTGCGACCGAGGTCGAAACCACATGCTCCTGGGACTGAGACCTCTCTCGGTCCCAAGATTGCCTTCGAGACAAAGACAAAGAAGGTTCTTTTTCTCTCTTCCGAGAGTGGGAGGAGTGCGAGCCCGTGGGCGCCTCACCCCAGCTGAGGAGAGACTGGCACAACTCCCTAAACGAACCTGTAAAGGTGGAGCCTAGGTTCAGTGGGACGAAGAAGCTTTGATTAGCCGAAGCGCGAGCGGCTTCTTCCTTGAATGCCTGCATGCGTTCTAGCTGCTCGGTGGAGCCCGCAGCCAAGGAAACCGCCCACCTAGCCTCCTTGAACTTCACCGGAGGGTTCCTTTTCTCCAGCCTCCCCAGTTTCAGACGTGCCCTGCGGTCGTCCAGGACGTTTTGATGGAAGGCTAAGCAGTAACTGCAGGACAAGGTGTCATGGCAGACACCCAGGCTGTAGATGCACGAGAGATGGGGATCAGTGCATGACATTTTTTGGCCACAAGGACACCGGCGAAATCCTGGGGAAGATTTCTCCTCCATGATCGATGATGCAAAGGCGTGATCGCTAACTCGAATGAGTTTCAATTTCGGCAAAAATGAAGATTTGAAAGCCAGGGCCTACGAAATGCGAGAGCACAAGGGAGACAACCTGTATCTTCCAGCGGAAAGGAAGATCTGGCGTCATGGGGCGCAGCGGAAACATATACCACCCGGGTGGGTGGGAGAAGCCAGCTTGAAGACTTCCAGCAGATTTAAAGAGGAAAGGGACAATGCCAATGAGTTTTGATGAACAACATATCCACGCTCCTAGAACATCCTCTTACCAAACAGGTCCAAATGGCGGGATTCCCTGTCTGGGGGCAGGGAACTAAGGTGTTTAGTTCATTTGGAGTGGCCATGGGCAGCATTAATGACCACTGAATCGGCCTGAGCCTGCTCCCCCAACTAAGGCCTGCCCCTCAGGGGCATGATAAAGCCTGTCCATCTTGCTGGACATGGCAGGGAGAAGATGGGTCCAACACCAGGCCACCATCATGACATCTTCATACACGTCAATCAGTGGAGGGACCACGAGGGGAGGAGTGTCAGGCTTGTGCAGGTATATGGCAAGCCACCTACATTCAGGGTCTTGTTCCTCCAAACCGAAGCCCATCGGCACCTGAATGTGGCACATGACCACAGAGAAAAAGGAGTGGGGGGGGGGCGCCCACTGAGGAACGTCATTAAGAGCAGAGACCCCTTCAGAGAAGCCCGAAGAGTGAAAGGGGGAACCTGAATTACCTTCCCCTTCATCTGGGGCACTCTCATCACCTGAATCCTGAAAAAACAGATCCAGGTGGTACTCATCCCCTTCATCAGGAGCGGAGAGAGGGAGAAAGCCCTCCATGGCAATGGTGGCGGATGCTGTGGGGTTGGCGACATAGGCTCAATGGCGCATCCTTGGGGGAAGGCGGAGGGCCGGCACTATGCAAACGCAACACTCCCCAAAGGGAAGATGCCAATCCCTGAATGTCCACCATGACCGACCTAGGGCCTGGAGATGGGCAGAGATAATCCAGGGCAGCACCAGGCGTTGGCGTAGGGTAGCCAGGTTAAGATGCCGGGTAAAGATAGCATGGACCCTCCAGCATAAAGCGCTGATGGTCCTGCGGTGCAGCAGGCGACATCGGGGCTGGTGAAGCGTGAGCCCTGCGTGGGGCAGAACAAGAGCTTGGAGCCGGTGAGAAGCCCATCTCCACCTGGGGCATGGGCCTATGCAAGGTATCCAACGTCGCAGAGGTGGGCGATGGGACGGGTGACAAAGGGGCCCTTGCGTCAGTCACACCCACGTTGGCAGAAAGACTGCAGACAGGGCCGCTCTGATGTGTGCCCGATGAAGTGATGGACCTGAGCAACTGGGGCTTGGTGGACCCCTGGCCCGACGCACCTCCGCCAGAGATAGTAATGGTTGGGGGGGGACCACCACTTCCCCTGAGGAAGGGGGGCACCCCCTACCCCCCGCCGCGGTCACCACAAGCAGGAAAATGAAGACTGGGAGATGTGTTTTTCTTTGTGCTTTCCACAAGATTTGTCCAAGGCTGGACTGTAGCCGAGCCTGAGGACTGGGCCTGGGAGGCCAAAGATGTGTTGTCCAACGGTGGGCCTGACAGGCCTGCGAAGAACATGACTGCAGCTCCTGCTCCACTGAGGTGGCCTTCTGCTTGAGCAAGTGCTCCTTGAGGGTCCACCGGTGGCAGCGTTGAACCTCTGGCAGAACTTGCATCGTCTTCCAGACCTAGGCAGAAAAGGCAAGCTGAGTGGCCGTCCTTCTTGGGAATCTGCTGGCCAGAGGCACATTTGTTGCGATTCTCCGTCGAAGGAGAAGCAGACATAAATGAAAAGAAATACCATCCAAGGATGGGGGAAAAACTAAGGTGAGAAATAAACAGCGACTAAAGCAGCAGCAGCTTCCTTGCAGATCTGACGTGACTAGGTTGACGGCAGGAAAGAACTGGGGACGGCGCGGGGGGGGGGCACCCACCTATATAGAATGTCTGACATCAGTGCGTGACATCAGTGGTGGGTGGCCTCTTTCCATGTGGTCCTGGTCTGATGGCAGAGTCCTATATGTGATGGCCTGTTGCAAGAGATTCCCCCGATTAAGATCTTCTTGTATTCTATGAAAAGGTTCAGTCCCCAAAGGTCTAGCACTGACCCCAGATTCCCTGTCCATTTTGGAACCAGAAAGTAACGGGAGTAATAGCCTTGGATCATTTCTGAAACGGAGACAAATTCCACAGCCCTTTTGCAGAGAAGAGTTTGAACCTCCTCCAGCAGGAGGGCAAGGTGTTCCAGTGGGTATCTTTTGGGCAAATGGTGGGGGGTCACTGACGGAACAATAAGGAGCTATGGGCACGTTCCTGCTGATCCAACTCTAATACCCATGCATCTGTAGCCATCTCCCTCCATTTCTGTAGAACGATGGAGATGCAGCCTCCCAGAAGAACTTCATGATGCAGTAAGGTCGCAAGAGAGGGAGAGAAGTCAGAAAGTGCGGCTGGGTGCCTGTAATGGTTTGATCTTTTGAAGTCTGGCATGGGCCCCCCAGAGCAAGTTGGCAGATTAGTAAGTGGTAGGTTGGGGTCTCTGGGAACTACAGATGGGGTCTCTTCAATAGCTGTGATTACAGGTATGGGATCTACTAAAAGAACCACGACCTGCTTCCCCAGGGTTTAGGGTTCAAGGTATGCAGGGATCCAAGTCCTTTTAGAGCATTATAAATCCCTTACAGGATTTTTTTTCTCTCTCTCTCTTTTCATATACATTTTTCACTCCTACAGCCAGGACAGGCTGGGGCTACCTTCAGCTCTGCCCCACTGACCCCCACCATCCAACATCTCCCAGGACTTACCAGGCAGCCTGAATGTCCCCAAGTATCCCCCCGTGGTGGGAGAAACACATCAAGACTAGGGCTCCTAGATCCTGGCACTGAGGCAGGTGAAGGACCAGCAGGCAGGGCGTCATGGAAGTCTGCATCGCAGCCATTTCCCACCAGTTTTCTCTCATTCCTCTTACTGGGGTGTACTCATCAGCATTCGTGTATGGAAGCACTTGGACGCTGCGGAGTCCTGCAGCATCACCCACTTCTGCCACTCCTATCCAGCACTATCACCTGGCTTCCAACTGGTGGCTGTCATTCAGCAGTCCAGAGGGAGAACAGTCCCTTGGACTCTCATTACTCCCCCTCACCCCGGCTGGCCCCTGGCAGTCCAGTGCTCGTTCCCAAATACAGGTCTCCAGTGTGGAGTGAAGTGTGGCATCCAGCACCTCAATCCTTAGCACCACGGGGCCAGTCCTTTAGAGCATTTTCAACATCACTGCCAAACAACTGTTTGCCCCTGAATAGAGCATTCACCACAGTATGTTGAACACCCAAGGAAAAACCAGCCACCCTTAGCCAAGAGTGGTGGCAAAGGCAGATGCCAGAGGCAGCAGCCATGGCAGCAGCAGCAGAGGCATATGTAAACTGCAGCAGATGCTTACCAGCCTCCTGCCCATTAGCTATCATCTGTTGTGCCAATACTCTATCCTGACCATCTGGCGATTTCTCAGCCGGGGTGACCACAGTCTTGGAAAGGCAATTCTGATATTTTACAATATATGCCTGGTAGTTAGCAATTGTTACACCCAGGGCAGCAGAAGTAAAAGTTCTCTTCTGCATCACATCCAGCTTCCTCAACTCCTCGTCAGAAGGAAGACCGCTCATGTGCTTGGGAGCTTTGAATTTGTCATGGGCAGCTATAATCACCACAGAGTCTCTTTCAGGCTGTGAGGAATAATAAGGCTTTGCAGCAGGGGCTGGATATTGTTCATCGGCCTTCCTGCAACTGCAGCCATTTGAGCTGGCCTGTGGCAGGCTGCCAAAGCAGCATCCTCGAGTGCAGGATACACAGGAGGAACACCAATGTTGGGGAGGTAGAAATCTCAAAAGAACTCTAGAGAGATTTCACTTGGAGGAATCCTCCTCCTCCGCTTGAAAACCCAATTTAGCCTAAACCTGTTTTAGGAAGGCCTGAAATGAGGCATCCTCAGGTGGAGACCTTTGTGTGTTTTCCAAATTCTCCTCTGAGCAACAGAACAGAATGTAGCTTGATCCCAACACATCATTAGTCTCTTCTTCATCCAGGGCCTCCTCCTCCATACACTCTGGATTATATTCCAGTCTGCCATTGACTGAGGATCAACAGGACAAAGAGATAGATGAGGAATCGTCATCAATGGAGGTCCTGTCAACAGAGGCCGTCACTGTGGCAGGGGCCAAGAACTGAAGCATGGACAGTAAGGTTATCAACGGACCAGCTGAGAGCGCCGAAGTGGCCGGTGACGGTGGCAGCAATGCCAACAGACACTGAAACAACTCTGACATAGTCTACTGTAACGTCTGTGCATCGACAGGCCCCAAATGGGTTGACAATGGCTGAGCCATCACAGGGACCGTGTCCAATGGAGGACCTGGCGGTGAAGGTGAGTTGACGCCAAACCCTGACCTTGGTATCTGAGAGGCAGTCGGGGGTGGGGGGCGTGCAAGGTCCATGACCTGAGCAGGGCCCCATCTTCTTCAGCAGAATTACCTTGTCTAAGAAGTGAACAGGAACGGTCAGAAGATGCAGTTTTTTTTTTTCTTTCGCCACTTATCCTTCTCTGAGTGGTGATGTCTCTGCCAGTTTTGAGGACTTATCTTTTTTCTTTGACAAGCCAACAACGGCTGCCATCCACCGCATGACAAGCCAACAACGGCTGCCGTCCACCACAGGGACTGATGGGCGAACAGGGAACAAAAGCAGTGGACAATGGTGAAGCCGTCTTCACTGCAACCTGCTTCTCCATTTCTTGAAGCTTTAGAAATACCTCTAAAGCCTTTCTGCGATGTCTCCTGATTAAAGCTCTGTCAAACTGAGCAGGCTTTAACGTCATGGTCTGTACTGAGGCAACAGATACAAATGGAGCGGTCACTATGTTTATAAACCTTAATGTCGCCAAAATGACAATAACAGAATAATAGTGCCTTGTCCTTCAGCAGCGGCATTAAAGAAAAATTTAAAATAAACTCTATGAAAAATAGCAGCATTAGTGAATACTTGCAAAGTTATACAGCATCCCATCAAGAGAGGTGGACCAAAGAGCATGTGACAGCGGGAGAAAGAACTGAGGCATGCTGGGGACACTCACATTATAAAACTGCCGATGAGGCGTGTCGACATGGGCAGCCCCAGCCAACAAAAATTTTAAGGTGGTCCTGATGCCAATGGTTTACAGTAGTTCTATGATATGGCTGAATGGAGGGAGACAGCCTCGAAGAAGATCTCCTGTCCTATCTCCCTCTTCTCCACTCTCGCTAAACTCCAGGTACACCTGGCCCTCTCCTAACTCTTCCCCCTTCCTCAATTCTTCTTCATTCTTCACTCCATACCAGTCTGGTTTGAGGAAGTCCCACTGCACCTCCACCTCCCTCCCACGACTTACTAACTCCCATCTTAACTTGCATGGATCAGGGTCTGGACACCTCCCCCTCTGTATTCCACCCCCCAATTCCCTATCTGTTCTAGCATACCACAAGGGTCCATCTTTGACCCTGTTCTAATTTCCATTTTCCTGAATAATCTGCTCCTCTGCGTCCATTCATAGGTATACAGATGACATGGTTCTCTATGCATTTGGCTCCTCTGCCTCTGACCTGAAGGCCAGCTCCAACTGGACTTCAACATCCAAAACTGGCTCTGGACAAATCAGCTGTCACTCAATGCCAAAAAAACGATCTCCATGACTTCTGGCATAAGACAGACACTTGCTAGGCTCACCCCTTCCCCTCCATCATTATCCTTGATGGTGTTGCAACTGAGGATTTATCCTCCTTATAATACCCCTGGGTCTGACTGTACCATCATTTCAATTTCTCAGTTCATGTGGATGCCATTTACCAGAAACTCCATCCAAAATATGCAATATACATAAACAAAGTGATTATCCTGCTTCCTTCCCAAAGAGAAATCATCATCTAGAAGATGACTGTCCCCATCTTTGACTAGGGTAACATTGTTTAACGTGCTACCCCAGTCCACCATGGCCAGACTGGACCCCTCTTTCACTCCTTCTGCCACTGTGCTCTGGAATGCCCCCTCCGCCCCCGGCACACCACTGTTCACTGTATTCCTTCTCTCCCTTGATGCTAAGTGCCTCGTTTGTTGCACTTCTTTAATCTCCAAATTTTCGCTTGGCTCCCTTCCCCTTTTGCCTTTTCTCCCTCATTTCCCCTCTTCCTTCCACCTACTCCCTTCGCAACTCTGGTCCTCCCACTCTTGTTCTCTCCCCAATAAAATCCTCTGCTGGCCAAGCTGCTTTCTCATTCAACTTCCACAAACTTTGGGTCGCTACCACCTTCCCATCCGTACTGCTCCTCTCTCCCACTCTCTTCTCCATGAGTTCACTACTCATTCCTGCAGTTGCCTGATCCTGGACCTCTGTGTCTGTCATCTCACACCCTCTAATCTCAGTATTCCTGCCCGCCCGATCGTGCCCAAATATAGTTCAACTCTGTAGCTCCCAGGTTCTCAGCTATGCCCCCTGTTCCCAGCATTGCCTTGTTCACCCTAACTGCTGCCACAGCTGTTATTTTTCATATGCTCGTCCTTGCACAGTTTGTTCATTTCGTTGCTGCTTATTTGTTGAACTCTGTATTTCGTATTTTGTAATTTATTGTAACTTATTGCTCAATTCACACCTTCCCTTCCCCCCACGACGCATCTGAAAAGTAGCTGTTCCAGCTCAGTAAGTCTTTCCCAGTAAACTTTTGCAATAAATAAATGAAAGAATACAGATTCAGTTTTAGTGGAGTTTCAGAAGTTTCTGACATCTTTCTCCTCCTCCATCCCCAGGATTACAGGCCCTCTGCATTACCACTGGACTGCCTGTGCGTGGCTATACAGGTTATGGAGACGTGCTAACTGGCTACAACAGCTGGCGGACATGTAGTCCCAGCATTACCTGTACCTAGCATGATGGAGCAGTGTGTATTAAGGACACTGTGTAAAACAAGGGCTGGGAAAAGTTAGCTTGCGTGTTTTCTCTAATAACGAAATTTCATGCAAATCACCTTTTACACATACCACTGTGGACGGGCTAAAAATAAATATTTAGCAAAAACAGTGTTTTTCCCCATGCAAAACTGTTAATTTCTCATGTGAAATCTGGTACTCGCTGTGCATTAAAACCAAAATCTATTCTGATACTGGCCTCAAATTCAATCTGACATCAGTTCAGATAAGTCTGGAACATTAAACTGTGTCATTTTTCCTAATACAAGAGTTACACTTGGGTGAATACCGAATTCTGCACTGATAAACACAAGATACTGACCCAGTTTCTCCTCAGCTATAGCAAACCAATGAAGATAAATACAGGTTACTCACCTGTAACAGGAGTTCTAGGAGTGGTATATATTGTTCATCCACACTTACTGGCAAGTTCCTTGCCAATTTAAATCTTGCCGGAAGATCTTCAAGCTGGCTCCTCCCACCCACCCAGGTGGTAAAACTCTTGGCTCCGCCCCATGACGCCAGATCTAGCCTGCTGGAAGCCAGGTTGTGCGTCGAAGCCGGGGAGGTCGGGTGGGTTGAGTGGATGAACAACATAATACCACTCCTAGAACTCCTGTTACAGGTGAGTAACCTGTATTTCTAGGGATGTGGATATGTTGTTCAATCCACACTTACTGGCAGACTCCTAGCAGTTCTCCAGGAAGAGGGAGGCAAAGAGCACACCCCCAACTTGGGAAATCAGTACTGGAGAACCAAGGTCCCAAAACCAGCATCCCGGCGTGACTCAAGGTCAATGTGGTAGTGGGTAATGAAAGTGTGTGCTGACTTCCGGGTAGCAGCCCTGCAGATTTCCTGGATAGGGACGTCCCTGGAAGCAGCCACCGAAGCAGCGGTATGGCGGGTAGAATGAGCTCTTATCCCTTTGGGAGGTTCCATGCCTGCCAACCTATAGCACAGATTTATGCAGGAGGCGACCCACCTGCCTATCGTCCACTTGGCTGCAGGTCTGCCAGGTGCGGCTTCAGTGCAGGTGACAAACAGCTGGCGAACCTCTCCCCGAACTTCAGCCGTCCGCTCCTTATAATAAGAGCCCTCTTCTACGGTCCAGAGTATGGAGCCTGTATTCGGCCTCCGAGGTGTGACTGGGGTAGAACACCAGCAGAGTCAACAGCTGGTTAAGATGAAACTCTGACACCACCTTCGGAAGGAATTTCGGGTGGGGGCGCAGGACAACCTTGTCCCTGTGGAAGACCAGATCAGGAGACTCTATGGAAAGCGCCTGGAGCTCTCCCATCCTTCTGGCTGACGTGACAGCCACCAAGAAGGCGGTCTTCCACGACAGGTGAGAGATGTCACACCTGTGGATCGGTTCGAATGGCTTGCCCATGAGCTTAGCCAATACCAGCAGTAGATCCCACGGAGGTGGAGGTTCTCGCAGCGGAGGGGATATGTGATCAAGGCCTTTGAAAGAGCACCCGACCACCTTCTCCTGCACCACCGACTGCTTCCGGGCCCGCACCCGGTAAGCAGAGATGGCTGCCAGGTGCACCTTAAAGGTCGTCAACCGAAGCCCTAGCTGAGAAAGGGACCACAGGTAGTCCAGAATGCTAACCAAAGAACAGGAGGAAGGGTCCAACCCCTAATCCTGACACCAAATGGAGACTCTCTTCCATTTGAAGGCATAGCATTTTCTGGTCGACTCCTTATGGGATGCCTCAACAACATTGAGGACCTCGTCGGAAAGACCCAAGGCCTGGAACTCTAGCCGTTCAGGAACCAGGCCGTCAAGTGAAGGGATTGAAGGTCCAGGTGGAGTACCTTCCCCTTGCTGACTGAGATCAGGTTCAGGCGGGCTGGAAGCCACCTCGGGAGCCTGGAGCTGAGGCTGAGGCGGAGGAGATCTGGACACCAGAACTGGTGGGGCCAGTCTGGGGCTACCAGAATCACCTGTGCCTTGTCCCTCTTCACCTTGAGAAGCACCTTGTGGATCAAGGGAAATGGAGGGAAGGCGTAGAAGAAGCCAGGGGTCCACGGCCCGGAGAAGGCATTCCCCTGCAGCGAGCCCTGCTGAGGGGGGGCAGGCATGAAACAGCCTCAGCTTCGCATTCTCCCTGGAGGCAAACAGGTCCACCTGAGAAGTGCCCCAGTGGGAGAAAAGATCTTGTACTACCTCCGGCAGGAGAGACCACTCGTGAGATGCAGCACCTATCTGGCTGAGGGCATCGGCCAGAGTGTTGGAGGCTCCTGCCACATGGATGGCTCAGAGATCCACCTCCAGGCTGATCACGAGAGACCAAGTGCGGAGAGCCTCCTTCCACAGAGCCAAGGCGTGCATCCTGCCCTGACGGTTTAGGTAGTACATGGTCGTGGTGTTGTCCGTCTGGACCTGGACCACTTGACCCAGCACAAACGGAGCAAAGGCGATGAGGGCTAGTCGAACCGCTCGAAGCTCCAGCAGGTCAATGTGGCATCGAGACTCCGGAGGGGTCCTGAGGCCGTGGGCCTGGAGATCCCCCAGATGGGCACCCCAACCCATGAGAGTGGCTTCGGTCGTTAGAGTGACCGTCGGCTCGGGGCAGACAAACAGGATATCCTCCAGCAGATGAGCTGGAACGAGCCACTACTGGAAGCCGTTCCACATTTCCTGGGTCACTGTCACTGGCTGGTCCAGAGGACCGGAGCGCTGTGACCAATGGCGGGCCAACCCCCACTGCAGGGGATGCATATGCCAGCGGGCCCAACGGACCACGCTGGTGCAGGCTGCCATGAGGCCCAGAAGGCACAGGAAGTCTGGGACAGGGCGCAATTGCCAACCAGAAATGATTGGGCAAAGGAGGAAAGGACCTCAGCCCTGTCCGCCGGGAGCCATGCTCTGGCTCGAAGAGAGTCGAGCTCTGCCCCGATGAACTGAATCACATGCGATGGCACGAGTTCCGATTTGGCCTCGTTGATGAGGAGGCCAATCCGAGAGCAGACCTGGAGGGCCAGCTCTCTGGACCGCTCCACCTACAATCTGGAGGGGGCTGCAAACAGCCAGTCGTCCAGGTAAGGGTACACCCGGACCCTTCAGCGCCGCAGGAACGCTGTCACCAACTGCCATGCATTTGGTGAAGACCCTGGGAGCTGAAGAGAGGCCAAAGGACATGGCCTAGAACTCGTAAAGGGATCCCTCTGCCCTGAAGCGGAGGAATCGCTAGTGGGATGGACAGATTGGGACGTGAAAGAACGCGTCCTGAAGGTTCAGAGAACAGAACCACATGCCTCGTTCCAAGGATGGAATGATCTGAGCCAGAGTGACCATCCTGAAGGTGCGAGACCTTAGGAACTTGTTCAGGTCGTGAATGGGGCTCCAGCCCCCCCTCCGTTTTGGTACCAGAAAGTACCTGGACACAAACCCTGCGTCTGGAGGAGGGTCCACCACCTCCCTGCTCACCTCCTTCTGGAGGAGCAGAGCAATGTCGGCTCGACGAGCCGACAGAGAGGCTGCAGAACCCATAGCCCCCCATGGGGCAATGGCTCGGTAGGGTGGGGACTGCTCAAATTCCAGAGGCAGACCCCTGCCTACCACTTCCAACACCCAGCGGTCAGTGGTGATAACGGATCGGGCGGAAAGGAAGTGGCAGAGTAGTCCCTCCACGGGGGGAACCCGGGGAGGAGTGACGAGGTTGGGGGCGACATCCCTCAACCCGTCACTGGGCAGGCTTGGAGGAAGGGCCGGCCGAGGAGCTGTCTGGACCTTTCCTTCCCGGCTTCCTGCTGGAGGAAGCAGCAGGCTTGGCTTTGGGGTGCCAAGTGCGAGCCTGCTGGCCCTGATGCTGGTGTTGCTGGGCCGGACGTGCCACACGGGCTGAAGGACGAAAGTACTTACGCTGCTGCTGGCGGCCTTTGTCCTTCTGGGCAGACGTGACAGAGTCCAAGGTGGCACTGGACTTCTCGATCCGTTGAAGATGACCCTCCACCCGGGGACTGAACAAGTTGGTACCCAGGAAGGGAACATCTGCCAGCTTGTGCTGGGTATCCGCCGTAAAGGTGGAGATCCGCAGCCAAGCTCTGCGGCGCATGGCCACTGCGGCTGCTACTGACCAGGCACACGAGTCAGCAATGTCCAAAGAAATTTGAAGCTGCTGTTTGGCCACCGCCCTTCCCTGATCCTGCACCTGCTTGACCGTCGTTTACAGGTCAGCCAGGAGATGAGGAATCACCTCATCCAGGGAGCCCAAAAGGGCGTGTGAAAAATGTGCCATCAGGATGTCCGAGCTAGCCTGACGAAGGCTTAGGGAGGAAGCAGCATAGACTTTCCGCCCGGAGTAGTCCAATTTCTTGGACTCCTTATCGAGTGAAGTGTCCACATCCCGTGTGTTCACGGAACGCCGGAAAACACTGTCGGTCACTAAACCCTCTGCAGAGGGGTGCTCCGAGAAACCGGAGAGTGAACCGGTAGGAAAGTACAGATCTTACTTCGAGACACAGCTCTTGCAGCAGGTTACACCATTAGGACTGAAGCCGGCAGGCGTCAGGACCCCACGGAAAAATTCTAGCTAGCTATCTTCAGGGACCTTGGTTTTCCATTTTTACTGGTAACACCAGTAGCAATCACGGAATCCTGCTTGGTTTGTGGATTTTGAATTCTTGTACCGGTGCCTCACGGAAATTGCATGTCACTGCACAGAATCTCTAAGATTTCAGCATCTTTTTAAAAAATTTTTATTTTCTCTTTCTATGCCCCCTCCTCACAGCATCAGTCTCCACTTTTCAGAGATTCTTTAGGCTGGGTATCCCCTAGCTTCACCCCAGATAATGCTCAGCAGCTCCTGTGGGCCTGCCTCTATCCTGCCTGGGTTGTACCCCCCCAGGTGGGAAGGAAGGGGACCCCAGGTCACCCCTCTACACTCCCTTAATGTGTGTCGGCAGCCCAGTGGGTCCCTCATGGAGCCTGGTTATGAAGTCTGGGGCACCTGGGTCCCTTCTGCCAGTGGCTGATGTGGGGTGATTGTTCCTGGTTTTCTGTTCTCTGTCCCTGAGGGCACCGGCACTAGAGGAGATCCAAGGAGGTAAGTCACATAGAGACACACCACTGCTCCAGATCCTGGCTAGCGTCCTCCCCTCCTGATCACTCTGCAGCACCATTGCACCACCACCCATAGTCACACAGGTGGTGGTAAAACAGCAGGACCTGCAGCCCACCCTCCCCAGAGGAGGAGGAGAGCAGTCCCCTGGGTGCTTGATCCTACTCGCCTGGCCAGACCTCTAGCAACCCGAGTTCGCTTCTGACCCTGGGTTCCTGGCATTGCAAGCAGTAATGCTATCACAGCACCAGCGGGCCGACCCAGATTTCAGCATCTTATAATGAATGCTGCTGTGCTTTGCTTTCTTTCTGCTTTGCTGCGTATAGAGTCAGTAAGGAAATCACCTGCACTGCTTTGTTATAACCAGCCATTCAGTTTAACCACCCATGCTTCCCACCAACATCTCCACCACCCGAGGACTGCTTTCCTTCCTGAAGAACCACAGTTTTCATGTAGTATGTGCCCAAGTGTCTTTTACTATTTATATTACACTGTATGGTACAATAAAAATACAAGTATCAGCACACATGGGCAGGGCCACTGGAAAACTGCAGGAAAAGTAACCTGAAATTGCAGAGGTTTTTTGCAAAACTTGCTGGGAAATTGAGGGAGTTCTTCTATAGATCCGGAGTGCTTCATAATAAATCCTTTACTGTTTTCTACAGCATATATTAGTCAGCATAAACTACTAAATGAATACACTGGCACTTGAATATGTTTTAAATATGAAGAAAAACTTCTGTTTCTAACATGAATCCTAAACAGATAAGATGTGTTGCCTCTTCCAAAATGTAAAAACATCTGCCTTATACAGTTCTAGATTCTATTTAGTGAGCCACAGAAAATCAATATTAAATAAATCCAGAATAAACAAACTTTATCTGTTTCTGGATGTAGAATAATGAAGCCTGATCAAAAGCTATTTACAGTGCTCTGTCAACTATTCACCGACTTTGGTATAAGAAAAAATAAGCAGATGGAGTGGCAAGTAGTTCAGTTTTAGTAAAATGCTGTACAGTGTTTCATGTTCATAATTTGCACTGTAGGTACTGTGCACTATTATTAAAATCACATATTAAAACATTATATATGGGTGTTATTATGGCTGGTGGTATAGCCTAGTGGTTAGAGTAACAAACAGTGATCGAACTGGGTACATCCAGCAGACTTGGGTTTGATTCCCACAACCTCCACTTGCATACTGTGTGACTCCAAGCAAGTCACTTAACCTCCCCAGTGCTTCTAGGTCACTCCTGAAAACAGGCAGTTCTGCCTAGTCAAGTAGGCCTTACCTGATTTACAAAGAATATAAAAAAAATACCAATATATGTTTACTACATCATAGAATAGTAGTCAGGGTACCATGTAATTTACTTGAGTTTTACTTAGGCTGCAATGATTTTGTACAGGTAAAGATACGTGTTCAGATACATTTTATGTGTTTTACAAGCTTGCGTTTAGATTTTAGTCAGGTTTCTATTGTATTCTTTGCATATGAGCATCTAGATGGTAGATTACTTATGCAGGAACACTGTTACCAACTAGTTTATTCAAGTTTATAGTCAGCAGGGCCATCCAAAATCCTCAGTTGTTTGAATGAAAACTAATCTGAATGGAATTATGTTCACAAGGAAAAAACTGCCTTACTTCTTATGAAAATACTTCACAGTTAGCACCCCATTTAGGTGAATTGGATCATTTGCACCTTTTCTCCCACCTGCTGTTTCAGTCTCTGTGATAACAAAAAGTTTTCTGATAGACTGCTTCAACAAAAAGCAAATGTTGAGTATCTAAGTGTACTTATGTTTGCCAGTGGATTTTGAAAGCACATTCAATGACATACAGAAGATAAGACCCCAGGGGCTGTATGATGCTGGTGGGCGGAGTGGTGCTCAATTCACATTTGAGCTCAGACATGAAAACTGGGAGACACCCTTCTCATGGACACCAAGAAAAGAAAAGTATCCATATGTCTAGAAGATGCATGAATCCATTTGAAGGTCCACTTGTGGATTTTTTTTTAGGTGAAGACCCTTCATTACAAAGAAGCAAATTCAAGCATTTGTTTTTTTGCTCCTCCTACCCCCTGGCCATACACTCCTTCAGGCCTGTCAAGGCCCCCTAGCACTGCTGCCGAGTCCCAACCACCATCCACTGCCCCTTACTGCTGTGCTACCAGGTAACCCAAAGTAACCCTTCATTGAGTGGGCCCCTAACCCTGTGGAAGGCTACCAGGGGAGGAGGATTGCCCCAAAGAGCTTCCTGTGTATCCTGGGCATGGCAGGGGTCAGAATGGACACATGTCTGGGGCTTTCAGCTTATGGAGGGACCAACAGCCATCCTTCAGTTGGCCAGTGAGTGTTTTCCCATTTTCTTGGGAGCATGACAGGCCACATGATGTCAAAGCACAAGCCGATGTCTGTCACGCTCCCTCCCACAGTGAGTGCCGATATGTTGTCGTGCCTCTGGCCTCCACCAGGGCCAGCAAATGCTGAGCCGTAAACCCACCCTCCCTCCCAGGAGAAGGTGAGTGGTTGTTGGACACGCAAGCCTTCACCCACTAGCTGGCCCTCCAACACCCAAGTCAAGTCTGTTCCCTAACCCTGGTCAGTGGTGTCACAGGCAGAAATCCAATTCAGGCAGTTAAAATATAGATAAGAAAAAACAAAGGTAGTCCACCTTAGCGGTGATGGTTCAGATTAACTCACATCTGAGTTCTAAAAAGCAAAAAGAGCAAGTCATTTGTAACTTGTGCATGGGTGTGGGTGTTGAAGAAAGGGGATCATAGTGCTGTCACTACTGCCATCACCCCAGAGGGATGTGGACTGCATTGTTGCTACTGCCATCACACTGAAGGGTTGGGGGCTGTAGTGCTTCTGCCATCACCACTGGTGGATGGGGAATGTAGTACTGCTGCCATCACACCTAAGGGATGGGGACCGCAGTGCTGCTGCTTCTGTCACACCTGAGGGAGGGAGGTCATAGTGCTGTGTCTGCTGCCATCGAACCAGAGGGATGGAGGCCATAGTGCTGTTGGTGCTGCCCATCGCACCTGAGGGATGAGGCTGTAGTGCTGCTTCCATCACACCTTAGGGATGGGGGCTGTAGTGCTGCTGCTGCCATCACATCTTGTACCTAAAATAACTTTAAATTGGTACAAGGATGGATGGATGTGCAATAGTGGAGGTCAAAATTGCTAAAATGCATGCTAGCAGAGTTGAAAATTGTTAAATAAAGTACACAGAACCAAATACCGGTAAAACCGGATTTGTCTTAAGCAACACGGTGACAATACCATTTTTACAATGTGCAAAATGGAATATGCCCTTTTCAATCCCAGTAAACCAGTGTCCTAGCTATCTTCAGCGGGACCGCCCGACGTCGGTCCGCCTCCGACGTCAGACGCAAAATACATAGGGGGCAGTTCCGCCCAGATTCCCCAGTTCTTTCCGCGATCGACTTGCATCTCGACCCTTCGGTTCAGCTCTGGCCGCGCGGCCCAGCGTGGTTAAGTTCTTTCCTACGGAAATCTGGATTTCTTCAAGCAAGTTTTCTCTGATGTCCTCTCCGACCTCCGGTCACTCCTCCAAGTGTGCTTGTGGGAAACAGATCCTTCAAAGACCCTCCACGTGGCCTCGTCCGGTGCCTAGGCCCAGACCACGATACCGGGCCTGCTCCTTCTGCCAGGGTTTAATAGCAGAACCAGTATCCGTCGCCAGAAGGCCCTCGGCTTTTTGCTGGAAGAAAAGCTAAAGACCATGTCTTCCAAGGGACTCTTCAAAAAGACCCACAAGCACGCCTGAAAATGAAGGAGAAGGCCCTTCCAGGGCCTCAGACTCCGCCAGCTCCGGTTCCAGGTCCGACCGCTCCCCTCCAGTGCCAGCTCTCAGCCTCCCCTGCTGTGGTTAAGAAGTCTTCCTCTTCTCAGGCCAAGACTGCCAGGCCGTCCTCGTCCTCCAGGGCCTTGGTCAAGTCTGGGGATCGCCACTATCATCATAAGTCGGGTTCCCGCCCTTCTGAACCCGACGTCAGGTCGGCTTCCTTGCCTCCTCGCAAGACCTTGGAGCTTACCTCTCTGAAGAGACCGCAGGACCCGACGCTGGTGCGTCCGTCGTCGTCCTCGCCATAGATCCCGGGCCGACGTGACCAGACGTGTCATCTAGCCAGGCACACCTCATCGGGGCGCGGTAGGGGACCAGCGCCCTCTCCTATCGAGAAGAGAACCCCGACGCCTCCGACCGGCGTCCGGTCGGAGACCATAACCGAGGAGGAATTGACTCAGCCCGAGGACCAGACGGGCGACCCCGGTCCTGTCGAGACGGCCAGGAAACCCTCGCCGTTACCCAAGCCCCCTGTGGAGCCGACGCCAGGACCCGACGACCGTCCGTCGGCACCCGGACCGTCGTCGGGCCTTTCCATGGTAGATGTGAAGGAGCTGTTCACTTACTGGTGGGACACCATAAAGAAGGACATGGTTCCCACTCCTCCTCCTCCTATAGACCCGGAAAGGCTACGCCTTGCCAAGTATCTTCGGCAGAAGGACCCCAAGCCTGTGGTGGTGCCACCCTTGGTAGACACTTTCGTGGACGTCACCAAGGCAGCGTGGAAGTGTCCACATTCGCTCCCGGCGATGCCGAAGAAAGCTGCTCGCTTGTACAAGGCTCCTAGAGAAGACCAGTACTTGACTCAGCAGCCTCAGACCGACTCTCTGGTCATAACAGCCTCACATGACTGGTCCCAGAGACCGCAACATCTGAGCACTCTGCCACCGGACCCAGAGTCCAAACAGTTGGACGCTATGGGTAGGCGCACGTACGCTTCCGCTACCTGAGCCAGCAGATCCCTGAATTACTTGACCCACATGGTGCAGTTCCAAAATGCCTTGTGGGAACAGGGTCTGGATGCGGCTCAAAAACTGCCGGAAGGTAAGCAGAAGGAGGAGATGCTTCAGCTCCTCCGTACGGGTTCGGACATGGGAACCCAAGTGCTACGAGCCGCGTATGACTCCGCGGACTCCTCGGCCCGAGCAGCAGCTTCAGGCGTATGCATCCAGAGACACTCTTGGTTGCGCGTCTCAGGCTTTACCCCGGACGTCAAGAAGAATATCATGGACGCCCCATTCGAGGGAGAAGTCTTGTTTGGTAAGCCCTCAGAGAAGATTATTACCAAACTTCAAGAGGCCAGGAAGGCGGTGAGGTCGGTTCAGGCCATGTATCGACCCAACCTTAGTTCCTTCGCAGGAGACAAAGCCGATTCGTGGACGGACGCAGAGGCAGCAGTCACCCCGCTCCCACAACAGAGGGCTCCGGCTTTGCAGAGCCCAGGAAACAGCCATGAGGCCGCAGCCAGCGTACTTCCAAACCCGGCCCAGCCAGCGGGACCCTCAGCGCCACAGCCTGACTCCTTTCCGGCCCCGCCCTCAGGATTCAGGGGAAATCATGGTCGGGTGCGCATAGAACTTCCTGCCGGGATGGCAGGCTATAACCACCGACAGGTGGGTTCTTCAGTTAGTCGGAAGAGGCCACTATAGAATTTGAGAGAAAGCCACCCTCGAGGCCTCCTTTGCTCTCCCGTATCCGGGTCAGCACAAGTCTCTGACCTGGCAAGAAGTACCAGCGCTCTTGCAAAGGGAGTGATAAATGCGTCCGGAGAACCAGGAGGACAAGGATACTATTCCCACTTCTTCCTGGTTCCAAAACAGAGGACCTCCGTCCGATTCTGGACCTCAGCGACCTCAACGTGTCGGTCGCCTACAAGAGATTCCACATGGTGAATCTTCCGGGTCTTATTCCCATGCTGAAGCAAGATGCCTTCTTAGTGTCTCTAGACATGCAGGACGCATACCTGCACATCCCTATAGCTCAGGCGCACAAGAGGTTCCTGCGCTCTGAGTTTCTCGACCACCACCTTCAATTCCGAGCCCTTCCATTCGGACTGTCATCCGCACCCAGGGTCTTTACCAAATGCATGGCAGTCGTGGCAGCGTCTCTAAGGAGACAGGGCCATTATGTGTTCCTGTACCTGGACGATTGGCTTCTCATGGCCGCCTCCAGAGAGGCGTTGTTATGTGCAATCCAGAGCACCCAGGTCCTGTTCCAATCTCTGGGCATCTTAATCAACCCCGAGAAGTCTCTCCTGGTACCGTCATAGAAGCTGCAATTTATAGGCACAGTACTGGACACCGTTCAGGGAAGAGCTTTTCTTCCAGGCGACAGAGCGGGCGCATCAGATCCCTCATCGAGAGTTATCGTCGAACAAGACCGTCCCTGCCAGGTCGGTCCTTCGCTTCTTCGGACACTGGCTGCGGCCATTCCTACCGTCCCTTCGCAAGGCTCCACATGCGGGTAACTCAGTGGATGCTCAGGTGCAATGGGATCAAAGGCAAGACCACATGCAGCATCCAGTCAGAATCACGAACACCGTGATTCGAGACTGGCAGTGGTGACTAGACCCAGAATTGGCTCTCCACAGGCGTCCCATTGTGGCGCCGTCCCGGGTAATCCTCACCACAGACGCCTCAGGTCTAGGGTGGGGGGCACACCTGAATGGGGTGAAGTCCCAGGGTACGTGGACCCCTCTGGAGGCTCATCTCCATATCAATGTATTAGAGATGAGGGCAGTCCTTTATGCCCTGCAGGCTTTTCAGTCAGAAATCCAGCCGAGTACTCTCCTGCTTCAGACAGACAACACAGCGGTGATGTATTACCTCAACAAACAAGGAGGCGCACACTCTTACCCCCTTTGCAGGGAAGCCCTGAGGGTGTGGGATTGGGTAATCCGACACGGCGCGAATCTGATCACTGTACATGTTCCGGGGTGGACAACACACGATTGCAGGCGGCCTGAGTCGCTCCCAGGCCAGAGTCCACAGTAGGAGACTTCTTCAAAGAGTACTTGCAGAGGATCTGTTTCTTCGATGGGGAACTCAGAGTTGGACTTGTTCGCATCCCCATCCAGCATAAAACTGCCCAATTTCTGCCGCTAGATCCAGGGCCTGGTGTTTTCTGGCAAGACGTTGTCCCTCTCCTGGGCGGACAGATTCCTCTCGCTTTCCCTCCCTTCCCGTTGATCCAGAGGTTCTTCTCAAACTCGCGGGGGAGCATGCAACAATGATCCTGGTGGCCCTTTTCTGGCCCAGACAGATCTGGTTCCCTTGCCCAATTCAATATCCGAGGCCCTCCGCTCCCGTTCGTTCAGCTCCATCTCTTGTCTCAGGAGGAAGGTTCACTGGTCCACCGGACTTACGCTCACTGAACCTGCATATGGCTCTAGAGACATAGCCATCTTCGTCCGCAGGGTCTACTTAAAGGTTGCAGAAGTTCTTTCTGCAGCAGAAACCCGGCAACGCATGCGACGTACGCCATGAAATGGCGCCGTTTTTGTTTATGGTCGCGAGCATGCAATTTTTCCCCTTTAGGTTGCCCAGTGGGAGTGATGTTGGACTACCTGCTCTCCCTTTTCCGTTCGTGTCTAGCCTACTCCTCTATCAAGGTACACCTCTGTGCCATCTCTGCCTACCACCTTCCGTGGGACATCGCACAGTGGCACAATTAGACCCCTCTCGGGAATTTTTGAGAGGGGTGTTACACCTTAGGCCACCCTTTAAGGACCCAGTGCCTCCATGGGATTTGCTCTTTGTCCTGGAACAACTCACGCCTCCCCCCTTGAACCTACCGCGGATTATAGCTCGTTTTCTGTCAGTGGGAAGCTGTTTTCAGTTGCTGTTACTTCAGCGAGAAAGAATTTCGAGCTTCAAGCTCTCATGTGCAAAGAGCCTTATTTAGTTTTCCACCGGGACAGAGTATCCCTGAGACGAATCCAAAATTTTTGCCTAAGGTCGTCTCTACACTCACTCTCAATCAGGATATTGACCTGCCGGTCTACTTCCCGAACTACTCTAATAGAGGAGAGGCTCTGCTCCACACCCTGGATGTTCACCGCAGCTTGAGGTATTACCTCAACAGAACTAAACTACTTCATAGCTCTGAGCAACTTTTCATTTCCTTTTCTGAAAGGATAATAGGCCAACCTGTATCCAAACAGTCCCTGTCTCGCTGGCTTGTCCAGTGTATTTCATTCTGTTATGATATCAAACAAACCCCCGATACAGTCCGGGTCATTTCTACGGGTGTGGCCACCTCCTTTGCAGCACTCCGAAACGTCTCCACTTCTGCCATATGTGCTGCAGCTACTTGGAGCTCTGTGCATACATTTATCAGGTATTATAGCCTGGACATCGCCTCTCGTGACAAGAGCCAGCTTCAGCCTAAGCGGTACTACAGGGTCTCCTGTCCTAGATTCAGGATCTGGAATGTATTTCCCTAGTTTCCTCCTCCAAATTTTGGGCGTTACTGCTTGGGAATCAGTCTAATGGTTCTGGCAGGGACGGTCTTTGTTCGACAATAACTCCCTGATGAGGGATCTGATGCACTCCGGGCCTGTCGCCTGGAAGAAAAGCTCTTTCCCTGAGCGGTGTCCAGTACTGCGCCTGGTAAATTGCAGCTTCTGGCGACGGTACCAGGAGAGACTTCTCATGGTTGATTAGGATGCCCAGAGATCGGAACAGGTCCTGGGTGCTTTGGATCGCGATGTAACAACGCCTATCTGAGGCGCCATGAGAAGCCAATCGTCCATGTATCGGAACACATACTGGCTCCTGTTCTAGAGACGCTGCCACGACTGCTATGCATTTGGTAAAGACCTCTATGGATGACAGTCCGGGAATGGAAGGCCTTCGAACTGAAGGTGGTGGTCGAAACTGCCGCAGGGAACCTCTTTGTGTGCCTGAGCTATAGGAGTGCAGGTATCGCGCCCTGCATGTCTAGAGACGCTAAGAAGGCATCTTGCTTCAGCATGGAATGAGACCCGAAGAGTCACCATGGAATCTTCTGTGTAAGCGACTCACACGCTGAGGTCGCTGAGGTCCAAAATCGGACGGAGGTCCCCTGTTTCTTTCGGGAACCAGGAAGAAGGCGGGAATAGTAATCCTTGTCCCTCTGGTTCCTCCGACGCATCACTCCATTGCTCCCTTTGCAAAGAGCCGAAAGGCAATTTTGCCAGATCAGAGACTTGTGCTGACCCGGATACCGAGAGCAAAGGAGGCCTCGAGGGTGGCTTTTTCATGCACTTCTATGTAGTGGCCTCTTCCTGGCATCACCTGAAGAACTCCACCTGTCTGGTGGTTATAGCCTGCCATCCTGGCAGGAAGTCAGCAATGCGACTCCCACCATGATTTCCTGCTGATCCTGAGGGCGGGGCCGAAAGGAGTCAGGCTGTATGCTGAGGGTCCCTGGCTGGCTGGACTGGCTTGAAGTACGCTGGTTTCGCCTGGGCTGGTTGCTTCTCTGGTCTCTGGGCAAGCCGGAGCCCTCTGTTGTGAGCGGGGCGGACTGTTGCCCTCGCGTCCGCCCACGGAATCGGCTTTGGTTCCTGTGAAAGGAAACTGCTTTGGGTTGGTACATGGCCTGAATCCGACCTCGCCACCGCCTTCCCCGCCTCTTTAGGTTTGTAATAATCTTCTGAGTGGCTTACCAAACAAGACTTCTCAATGGGGCTGCGCCCATGATATTCCTTCTTGACGCCCGGGTAAAGCCGAGACGCTACAACCAAGAGGTGTCTCCGATTTCATACGCCTTGAGTTGCTGTCGGGCCGAGAGTCCAATGGAGTCATACGCTGCTCAGGCACTTGGGTTCCTAGGTCCAACCTCGTGATGATAGTGAGCTGAAGCATCTCCCTCCTTCTGCTCACCTCTTCCGCATTTTCAGCCGCTATCTCAGACCCTGTTCACAATGCATTCTGGAACTGCACCATGTGGGCCGGTAATTAGGGATCTGATGGCTTAGGTAGCGAAGTACACGCGGGCGCCTACCCATAGCTGGCCCAGCTGTTTGACTCTGGGTCCGGGTGGCAGGGTGTTCAGATGCTGCGTCTCTGGGACCGCCGCGAGGCTGTTATGACCAGAGAGTCGGCCTGAGGCTGCTGAGTCAAGTACTGGTCTTCTGGGAGCCTTGGTGCTGCTGATCAGCTTTCTTCGCACGCCGGGAGCGAATTGGACGCTTCCACGCTGCCTTGGTGGACGCCCACGTAAAGTGTCTACCAAGGGGTGGCACCACCACAGGCTTGGGCTCCTTCTGAAGATACTTTGCAAGGCTTAGGCCTGGGTCTAGCTTCTTCCGGTGATCTCCCATCCCATTTTCTTGGACAGGTCTCATAACACCGAGAGAACCAAGGGTCATCCGAGGAGAGACTTTGGCATCCCTCGCGTGATCCGGAGAAGGGATGGAGAGGGGAAGATGGGATCTGAATGTTGAGAACTCTGATCCTGTGTCCTCTGTCGAAGGCGATCGTCGGCATCTTCTGGGTCTCTTAGGGCTGGGTGACCTGGAAGAGGATTTGGACGGAGGTCTCAGTTTGTCTGGTCTCCCCCTAGGAGGTGTTCTGTGCTCCCGGGGAGGAGGTAATCGGCCTCGCCGACCCCGGCATGGGGAGGGGGCGCGAGGAACCGGAGGAGTAATCGGTGTAGGAGGAAGAGGAGGTGGAGTGGGAACCATGTCCTTCTTATGGTGTCCCACCAGTAAGTGAACAGCTCCTTCACTTCTACTCATGGAAGCGTCTGGTTGACGGTCCGGGGCAACGTGGACGGTTGTCGGGTCCCCGCTGGCCGGGCTCCACAGGGGCTCGGGGTAATGGCGCAGGGTTCCTGGGCCTCCATGGGCAGCACCGGGCTCTGGGTCTGGTCCCTCGGGCTGAGCACTCCCTCCGTTGTGGTCTCCCTGACCAACGCCGGTCAGAGGCGCCGGGTTCTCTTCTCTAAGGAGCGGGCGCTGGTCCCTCACCGGCGTCCGGATGAGATGGTTGGCCTGGCCGGCGATGGCTGCTGCTCACCGACGGCGTCTCGGGATCTATGGCGAGAGGACTGACTGACGGGTGCACCGGCCGCGGTCCTGGCGGTCTCTTCAGAGAGGTAAGCTCCAAGGTCTTGGCGAGGAGGCAAGGAGCCTGACGCTCGGGTTCAGAAGGGCGGAACCCACTTATGATGATGGTGGCGATCCCCAGACTTGACCAAGGCCCTGGAGGACGAGGAAGGTCTGGCAGTCTTGGCCTGAGAAGAGGAAGACTTCTTAACCGCAGCAGGGGAGGCTGAGAGCTGGCCCGGGAGGGGAGGGTCGGACCTGGAACCGGAGCTGCGTGAGTCTGAGGCCCTAGACGGGGACCTGGAAGGGGCCTTCTCCCTTCGTTTTTCAGCATGCTTGTGGGCCTTTTTTGAAGAGTCCCCCTTGGAAGACATGGTCTTAAGCTTTTCTTCCAGCAAAAAAACCTGAAGGGCCTTCTGGCGACGGATACGGGTTCTGCTATTAAACTCCTGGCTAAAGGAGCAGGCCCGGGTGTCGTGGTCTGGGCCTAGGCACCGGACGCAGGCCGCGTGAGGGTCTTTGAAGGGGATCTGTTTCCCACAAGCACACTTGGAGGAGTGACCGGAGGTCGGAGAGGACATCAGAGAAAAACTTGCTTGAAGAAATTCGAATTTCCGTAGGAAAGAACTTAACCACGCGTCGCGCCGCGCTAGAGCTGAACCGAAGGGTCGAGACATGCAAGTCGACGCGGAAAGAACTGGGAATCTGGCAGGGACCGCCTTTATATACTACGCCTGATGCCGGAGGCGGACCGACGCCGGGCGGGTCCCGCTGAAGATAGCTAGCTAGAATTTTTCCGTGGGGTCCTGACGCCTGCCGGCTTCAGTCCAAATGGTGTAACCTGCTGCAAGAGCTGTGTCTCGAGGTAAGATCAGCATACTTCCGAGCCATCCTGGCAGAAGGTGCTGGACAAGGAGCTGGCCGCTGCCACAGCTCCAGGGCCGGGCCAACAATGGCTTCGGCCACCGGGAAGGCATCCGTAGGGGAATCCCCTCGGTCCAGTATCTCCGTGAGGGGATACTTGGCCCATTTTGAAACGGGTTCGAGCTTAATCCCTGTGGACTCTGAGATGAGTCGAAGCATTCCAAGGAACGAGGATGGGCTCTTGTCCACCGACTGACCCCCAGTGGACTCCAAGTCAAGTGGCCTGTAGAACAAGAAGTCGTCGTCAGACTCCGAGGAGTATGCGAACAGCTGCCGAGCGCCTGAGCCACCCTCCACCTGCCGAGGTCGATCGGGAGTGAGGGTGACTGACAACCAATGGGGCAAACCCTGACCCGACCGAGAATCTTTGGTCGGGGCCCCAATCTTCAGTTGTGGAGGCGGAGGTTCCACCACAATGGGAGGCGCAGCCGGTTTCAGCCGAACAAACGGTGCCGGCCTCGGCTCTTCGACTACTACGAGGGGTTGTTTCAGCCACTCCGGTGACAGCCACTTAATGGCCGGAGAAGGCGACGGAGTCGGCTTGTTCCCGGACAATAAGAGCTGCTGCCACATTAAATCCTCATGGCGCCAATGCAACTTGCGCCGGAGCCTATCCTCCAAAGAGGATGACGAGAATGAGCGGCGCCGCCGCTTTCCATGGTGCCCAGACCGCGACGTCGGCAGGACTGGCTGGACTGGAAGAGGTCTGAGACTGAGACCGAGACCTCTGGCGATTCCGAGGGTGGGTCAGAGAGGGGGCGGGGGAAACCTGCTCATCCCTCGGCTCAGGGACCTTAACTGGGGACTCCGGCACAGGCAAGTCCTCGGTTTCCACCGGGGGAACCGGTGAAGAAGGGTTGTCGGCTTCTCCAGTCGACAAACCGTCCGACGGGTCGAGAAATATCTCGCCCGTGTCGATGGGTGTCTCAGCCAGCTGACCTGACGGAGACACCGTGAAGCCAGCGGCCTTAGCCACAACCTCTACCGAAGTTGAGTGTCGACTATCTGGGGAAGGGGACCTCTCCCAATCCCACGAACGTCGACGGTGGGACTTACCTTAGGAGTCCTTCTTTTTGAACCGAGAGGAATGTCCCGATGGCCCTTCTCCCTTGGTGGAGAGGGACTGGCAAAGCTCCTTAAAAGAAGCTGTATAGGAGGAGCCCAAGGAGAGTGGGATAAATGCCGCGACAGAGGATGATGATGATGCAGCCTGGGCCGCCTCCTCCTTGAGGGCAATCAACTGCTCCAGCTGTTCTGCCGAGCCCGCAGCCGAGGACACCGCCAAACGGGCCTCCTTCGACTTGACCGGAGGATAACGTTTTTCAGGTCACCCCAACAGCAATCAGGCAGCGCGTTCCTCCAAGACCGAAGCCGAAACGGATTTGCACAACTCACAGGCCTGTGAGTCATGGCCGAGTCCAAGGCAATAAACACATGTGGAGTGCGGATCGATCAGGGACATCTTCTGCCCACAGGGGCACTGACGAAATCCAGGAGTCGATATGTCCATCGCAGCCGCGAAGGAAAAGGAGGACCGAAGTCTTTTAAACTTGAGAATGAGTTTCGGTTTAACCGAAGAGTGTGGATCCAGGCCTAAAATGCAGAGTGCTAAGGAAAGAACCTGAGCTTCCAAGCAGTAAGGAAGATCTGGCGTCATGGGGCGGAGCCAAGAGTTTTACCACCCGGGTGGGTGGGAAGAGCCAGCTTGAAGACCTTCCAGCAAGATTTAAAGTGGCAAGGAACCTGCCAGTAAGTGTGGATTGAACATATCCACGTCCCTAGAACTTAGTGTTTACAAATTAATAAAATAACTTGAAAGAAAAAATTAACAGATTCATTTACCTCTTCCTGGAGATGCGGTTTTTCAGCTGTCCAAACCTGTAACATTGGAACATGATTCTTATGTCGTCTTCTAAAAAATAAAAAAAAGGGGTAAGGAAATTAGTTTTCCGAGGAACACCACATTTCAGGCTACAATACAGAAGAAATTTTATCAGACTTCATATAGTTTCATTTTTTTTTTTTAGTTCGAACAGTGTCAACAGGCATTCATTTACTGCTGGGTCATACATGCTCACCAACTAGGGACCAACACAATCCAAAGCTGTGACAACATCAAGGAGCTCTATTTTGAGGCAGCTGGTTTCAATCCCCAGTCTGTGTGCTGGTCAAAGGGACTGGCAATACTGCCAAGGGCTCTCCTGCTTGAAGACTTTCATCAAAACTTTTATTATGTTGTCTCAGCAGAGAATCCAGTTTGCAAGAAGCCAAGCCACCAGCTAGAGCCGAGCCAGACTAGGATAGGATTGAGAATAAGACCTTGAAGCAGCAGACCATCTTGTCAAGGACACCAGAAGGGTTCTTGAACTGCTAGACTGACCAGGTCAGAGGACCACAGCCTTCTTGGCCACTCTGGCCCAATAACGATGAACCGACCATGTGATCAAACAGATTTTTCTGAGAACCACCCGAAGCAAGGGAGACGGAGGGAACACAAACATGCACCGTTCTGAAGGACCACGGATGAGACAGTTTGTCACCTCTGCTAATGGACATCTGTACCAACTGTAAAATCTTGCCACATCAGCACTGTTTCAGGGATATGAATCGGTGACACAGACCCTGAAACACCTCCTGGTTAAGAAACCATTCTCCCAGATTAACCTATGGTGACTGAGCCAGTCCCCCTTGGGAGTTGAGCTGTCACACCAGATGGCTCACTGAAAAGTACTCCAGATGAGCTTCTGCCCAATGCAGAAGTGAGTATGCTTCCATCTGCATCCTCTTTCTTCTTGTACTGCCTTGCTTGTTTACATACGTGACAGTCACCACGTTATTGGACTGGATCTCTACCGACTTCCATTGAACTCTGTCCTTGAAGCAGTAAGTAACAGTCCAACAGTAATATTAAGGCAGCTCTCATCTTGAGGACACTTATTTAAAGGCTTTGCTTCTCCAGGGACCATACTTCTGACCAGAATCTGGGCTAGAACTGCTCCTTTACCTAGTCAGGCTTGTGTAAGTTGTTAGAATGATCTATTTTGAGGGGTTCTCCATTAACCCTCTATAAGATTTGAGGGTTCTCCCACCACTCTAACATCTGGTGCACTTACCTTGGGAGTCAAATCGGTACCTGGCACCATTTTGACACAGGTGAACAACGAGATAACAGGAAGACGTGGAAAGGTCTCATGTGCACTACTGCCCAAAGAACCATATCTATGGTTTCCATCATTAGACCTAAACTCTAGAGGCATGTGTGAACTGATACGACTTTGTGAACTTTGGAGAACCTCCTCAGACAGATTCATCTGGTCATTCAGTTCTGTGAAAAACACTCTTGCCAGTTCCTTCCAAAAGCACAAACTGAAGTGAACTCTTCTCCTGGCTCACTATCCAGCCATGTTCCTCTAGGATAGGTAAGGTACTACAGACTGAACATGAAGCCAACTATCTAGAGTCTGCCCAGATTATGGTATTATCCAAGTAAAGGTAAACACGGTGTTCTGCACATCGCAGGACAGACCCATCAACTACTAGGACTTTCATAAACACCCCTTGGGCAGAGGCTAATGCGAATGGGAGACCCTGACACACAAAGTGTTAAGTTCAGTTGGCTAATATTAGACCATTCTGGGGCAAATGGCAAAAATATGTTGATATGCATTCAAGAGGTCTGTCGAGGTCAAAAAGTCACCCAGATGAATTGCTGCAATGACTGACCTTAGAGACACCATCTTGAACAGAACGGGTCTCAAACTGGTTCAGCTTGTAAAGATCCAGGATCATGCAACATCCTACCAATTTCCTGTACACTACAAAGAAAAACAAGCAGAAAAACATTATGTAAAAAATGAAAATGACGTGCCTACCGTAATTCTTGATCTTACTGTATATCTTCACCATTCATCACTGATGGGTAATTCGCCGGAGGCACTAGGACCCTGCAGGGGCTTTAGCATAGAGATTTTTTCTCCAGGAGGATACGCCGAATAGGGCCGCCTATACGATGACAAGGCGCTATGTGTTGGCCAGTAACTGATGCAGACTCCTCCACTGCCTTAGTTCTGCTAGCCGGAGAGAGTGGAAAATAAGAGACAGAGGAAGAAATGGGAGGGCGGAGCAAGGGAGCCCAAGGGATAGTAAAAGGAAAGGATATAAACTGAAAAAGGAATATGCCGGCCACAAGAGGAGGGGGAGGTACACTTTAGATGTCTAGGAAGGGAGCCCAACCACCAGGCAGGCCAATGGAGGAATACTAGAAGGAAGGGAAAGAGAGAAAGAGGAACAGAGAATGGGGGGGAGAGGAAAGAAGAGACAGTCATGCCCCCCAAAGAGTGTCCAAGAGTCTCCTGTGGCACCAAGTGGGGACTTATGCTAGACTGCACCCCCTCAACTCCCTTTTTTTGGTTTGGTGTGGGAGCCTCACGACAGGTGAGGAAGAGAGAGAGAAGTGCACAGGGTGACTGTCAAGCAGGAGGACTTCAAGAGAACCAAGATGCTGAGTTAGCTATTCTCAGGGTTAGCAGTCTCAAAAATTTTCCAGAGCACTTAAGCCATAGAGGATGCATCCTCTTGATGCACTAGAGAAGGACAAAGGGGGCCATAGGTCTCCACCTCCTATCCCTGAAAAGCAAAGGTGGGGATAGGACCCACCCCGAGGCAGAATCCCCCGATTTGGATCCCCTCAACTGAGGAAGGTCTAGAGCTTTAAGGTGAGACCCCTTCATGCCAGAGATGCAGGGCAGTAAGGCGGAGGCCTAACGTCTCCCTGAGGGGGATTTCTCCCAAGGAATCAGAGGGGACTCTGCCCCCAGGTTAACCCAGCACAGGTTACCTGGAAATACTGAGGAGTAACCAGGACTCCAGGGAAGGTGACGGAGGTCCCCGGAGTCCCCACACTTTTTAACGACCGAGATGAGGATCTTAGGGGTCAAACTTGAGACCAGTGCAGAGAGATGATCGAGCCACGTCAGAATAAAGAAGAAGTGCCAACAAGCCCAACAGGAAGTCCCCATCAGGGTTGTGAAAAGGCCCCCCCAGGAGCCCTTGACATAAGGAGGGCAAGCACCTGCTTGCCCTCCCCCCAAAAGTGGGTCCCGGTCACTTCAATGAAGGATCAGTGAACTCAGAGATGCCAGCAGGACCATGACCAAAACTGGCCTCAACCGGGGGCAAGCAGGAAGGAGACACTGCCCAGAGGCTGAGGCCCAAGAGGGGAAGGTAGGCGGGAAGCAGTGATGAATGGCGAAGATATACAGTAATATCAAGAATTACAGTAGGTACACAATTTTTATCTCTTAACTGTATCAATCTTCACCATGCATCACTGGTGGGCGAGTACCAAGCACCTGAAGGCGTTGGCACCTCCCTGAAGGCTAGAAACATCCCTCAGTCTCCTGTAGGGGAGACACAGAAAGGAGACTGGTCAGGGCAAGACAGACTCCAGCTGTCTGGGAGAAGGAAGGCTCCCCAACAATTCTCGCCTCACCCTGGAGGAGAAGAAATTGGCCCCTTGGAAAGGAGACGCAATAACCCGACGCCAGAACAAGGGTGATAACCAGGAGAGGCGAAGCTACACCGTCCGCTTCATGCAGACTGCAGTTCCTACCAGTCTAGATGCTACCGCACTGGCATCATAAGACGCGCTTGTTTGGTGTCTCGCTAGCTCTAGGCCCCTAGCAGAAAGGCAAATGGCTTGCCTGGTTGCCTCTGAGTCAAGCAAGGTCGCTAGGAGTTATCCCCGCACCATCCATAGGTGCCTAGCATAAACAACCTAATGAGCCTGATGTGCTAAGACACACAAAGGAAGACTCGCCGCTGAGAAGAGACTCCTCCCCCAGCGGTCTAACTCAGCTGAGTTAGACTCTGGGAGCGGTCGTGTCTTGCGATACAACACCCAGGCGTGTCCAGGAGCTCTACCCCAGAAGAGGGGTGGGATATAGTACCTGGAGTCCCCTGGAGTGTGCAATACCTGCGCTGACAGTCTCTTGAGGCTGGGGAAGAGCAGAGGGATGCTGCCAGACCCAATGCAACACCTCCATGAAAGGGACAGGCCATGAAGGGATAACAATGTTTTCCGGGCTGAACTCTCAGAGAAAACGCCCATGGCGCATGGTCAGGATTGCAACTTGTGAAATGGAATATATGGAGCTCCTCCAACAACCTCGACAGGAATCGTTGATAGCTGGTAATAAGGGCGTCTGAGGACAGGTGGACTGAGGAATCCTCTTCATCAGGGGAGGAAGACAAGGTGGCAGAGGAACTCTGCTCAAATTCTGGGGCTGCTGGAGGTTCTGGTGTAAAGATAACCTAGTCCAGGGCCCTGAAGTAGCGTGGAAAAGCAGCCACCAAAGACCTGAACTGATATTAGGTCATAGATCCCGAAGGGCCCAAAAAGACCTGGTAGGGCAGAGGAAGCAAGCAGAGGATCCGAAGTAGGAGGAGAAGCCTAACAAGCCAGAGCATGATCCTTGCTAGGGTTACAGGAACGCGCAAAGGACCCCTCCGGGGTAGACTGTTCAATGTGCCTACTGCAGTCACCCAACTGTACAGGAGCGGCCAAAGTGGTGCCCTACAGAAAGGACCCCACGGCAGGGTGATCGGAGTCCATCTGTGCCATAAGGGCAGTCCTTAGGCCCACCTGTTGCAGGCATGCCTGCCCAGGACAGTGAAGAAGCTAAGGGTCAACACTACGACTCCTCCCAGAGCCACCAGCAGCTCTAGTAGTGGATCTGCGTGCCACCCCCTGCTCCCTCAAACTCTCCCCCTCAGAGAGGGACCTGCTCCTTGGTTGTTCCCTATTGCACATAATGGGGGGCCCCGAGGCAGCCCCAGCACCAGAGGAGGTGCCAGAAACCATCCCAGACCCCACCATGGTACCAGAATCCAACCCAGCGCTGATCTAGACCCGACCCCAGAGGTGGAACCGGAGTCCAACCGAGCACGGTACCAGCCACAGACCCAGCACCAGGTACAGCGTCATCCCCCTCCCTGGCACTGGAATTGGCACCGGGGAGTCCCCAGCACCAGACACCCAGAGGAGTCGGCCCCAAGGGCAGGGCCCACTGGAGGAACGACCGAAACCACGACACTGGAAACCACATGACTAGGTCTAGCCAAGCAACGGCACTACTTAGCGTATGCCAGCCACTCCGGATCATCCTCCTCTGAGAAGGAAGAGATCAGGGAGACTGGCATGTCCTGGTGTTGAAGCGGGCTTAGCACGGACCACAGCATCGCCTCGCTCACCAGCTCCAAGGGCAGAGTTGGGAACCAAGGCAGCGCCAACAAGCAGTGCCGAGGACTCCGCCAGCTTAGGCCCAGCATATAGCTGCAACGGCGAAACCAGGGCATCCACGCTTCCGAGGAAGCAGCGGACCGTGAAGGGTTCTCCACCGACCCCTTACGCAGGCCTGCAGTCTCATCAAGACCGAAGCCAGCGAGACCTGCTCCCCCTCAGTATGTATAGTACCAGAGGGAGACCCAGGAGAAAGGCCCACCGTCCTGGGACCGACGCCGCTCCCCTCCCCGAAGGTGGGTGGATCCTGACCCACCTTAAACGCGTGCCCCTCGAGGACCTGGTGATCCATGGAGAAGCAGGCGTCGCAATTGTCCATATCATGCTGGGGGACCTAGATAGGCGAGACAACAATCGTGATGGTCCGTTACAGTCATCAACTTGCCACAGGGGCACCGACACATTGGGGGACATCCTGTCTTGGATTTAGGAGAAGGCCCCAGACTGGACATGATCATCACGAACAACTAACTAAAGTAAAAGACTCGGCGCCGTTGAAACCAGGGAAAAAAAATAAATAAATAAAATAAAACGGTTTTACCGGTCTGAAGAAGTCCTACGGTGTCAAGTGAAGTATAGCGGCAGAACCTTTCGGCGGTCGAAGCAAACTTTTGATGAGGTACGCAACAGCAACGGTCAGCTCCCATGAGGCGATGCACTCTCAATGGCGTGAAACACACCTGAGGTGGTGGAGGAGTCTGCTTTAGTTACTGGCCAACCAGCGAGCACCATGCAACGCTTCGACATTGAGGGCCGCGTCAGCTCCTCCCCTTGAGATAAAAAAATCTCTAAGCTAAAGCTCCCATAGGGTCCTAGCGCCTCAGGCATATTACCCACCAGTGATGAATGGTGAAGTCTTGTACAGTTAAAATCTTACCGTAACAGTAGATCTTCAGAGAGAATCTCTTGCAGCAGATCACACCTTAGGAACTATAGCCACCAGGCACCAGGACCACACAGACATTTTTTGCTAGCAGTCTAACTGTTAGGAAATACCTGGCGTAGAAGCCTTGCCCTCTTTGGTCGGGTGGAACAGGCTGGACTGCTTTTAACAGTAGTAAGTGTTTTACCTCCTGCTCTAGCAGCTCTCTTTGTGAGGGAGTAACTGATGCAAAACGTTTTACCCTTAGAGGGGGGAAGGGACTTGAAACAAAGGGAGAGACCCTGACCCACTATTTCCAGGACCCACCTGTCTGATGTTATTTTTGACCAGTCCTGGAGATAGTGGGAAAGTCTGCCCCCTACTGGATGTGGAGAGGCAGCCTGAAGGGAAGAGTCAGGGATTCTGCTTTTGCTGAGGTTGGGTAGCATGGGACCCTCTGCGGGAGCCCCTTGCCCTGTAGAAACATGTCTGCTGGGGTTGGTACTGTATCTGCGGAGTGGCCTGCACCTGAAAGAAAGGTCTTCTAAATGTAGACCTGCCCCTGCCTCCCCTAGAATAAGATGTAGAGAGAGAGAAGGTTTGTCCCAGGTGGAATTACTTCTGAAAGCAGTCTTGTATTAGTCTACTTTCTTCATGTAGGCTTCAGTTTATGCACCAAAAAGTGAATGGCCCTCAACTGGGGAAATCCATTGCTTTGGTTCGAGTGTCCTGGGTGAGGTCAGTAGCCCTCAGCCAGGCAAACCTTCTCATGACTATAGTACCAGCCAACCATCTGGCAGCGGTGTCATTTGTATCTGTTGCCATCTGGAATTGGTATTTGGAAGCCTCCAAACCCAATTTGGCTGTCTCTAGCAATTCAGAAACGGTGAGAGAAGGATTTGCTTCTGCATTATCCACCACAGACTGCCATAAAGCCGTTTGGTAAAGAGCAGCATAGGCCTGACAAGAGGCTTGCCTGATAGCAAGGGATGCTGATAGGTACCCCCTCTTAGCCATACTGTCTGTCCATCTTTCTGGAATCTATTTCAGGTGGATGAGAAGACAAGAGGGTTTTGGCCTTCTTACAGGCTGCCTGCTGTACAGTGTCCTGATGATCAGGATGGCTGAATAAAAAGTCAGCACCAGATCTTTCCAGTTGGTACTTTTTGTCGCAATTTTTATCAATAGGTATGACAGTCTGAGGAGCTTTTAATATTTCCAGAATATTTTTTCTGAAAAATTTATAAAGAGGAAGGAGAAGTCATTTTGAGAGTGTTAGCCCCATTAGTTCCATATATTGAACCTCTTCTTCATCCTGTACCTCCTCAATTGTCTGGAGGTCCGGTGTTTCCACCATTTTCTTAATTAAAGAAAAATGGGAGGAAAAATCCTCTGAAGGCCTAGGGGGGAACCAAAGTCTTGCTCCGGTGACACCTCAGGCTCTATTCCTTCCTCCTCCTCCTCATCATCAATCTCACCACCCATAGTGGAAACAAGACACCAGAGGGGTGGCAGTAGCTTTATCAGGTGGAGCAGTTACAGGTTGCTGAGCAGGGAGCAGGCCCTGCAACACCTGTAACAAAGCCAGGGCTTGTGAAATGTAGGCAGGAAAGGGAGTATGTAATTGCACCCGAGGGACCCCTTGAGGCGTTTCAGCCGGGGTGTCAGTGTGCTTACTTTTTTTTAAGTCTCTAGGCAGGCATCGGAGTGTCAGCCAGCTGATTCCCTTTCTTACTAGAGCCCTCACCCATATCGGGGTGGATTTTGAGGCTCTAGAAGGAATTGCCACATTTTTTTGAGGGGGTGGACTGGTCAGAGCCCAGGGACCCCTCTTTAAGCCTTCTTTTCAGTCTCTCCCTTCGCTTCTCCATTTTTTTCAGGGAAAGACCTGCAAATCTCACAGTTTTCACTGAAATGCTTTACACCAAGACAGAGCAGACACAGGTCATATTTGTCAGCTCTAGCAAAAACCCTCTGCACATTTAACAATTCTTAAAACCTGTAGGTCCTGTGTTCTTTTTAGGTTTATTCAACATTGTAAGAAAACATTACTCAGAAACCGCTAAAATATGAAAATATTAAAGATTTAGCGGTCGGGTTCAGTAATAAAGCGGTCGGTTCAGAAACTGACAATTTTTAAACAGAACTGCGGTTCCGATCGGTTCAGGAACTGAGAACCGCTATTAGAACCAGAAAACCTCAGTTCAAAATTAGAAGATTTAAATGTTTTTAAAACGAAAAACACTCGGAAACTTACCTAGAGTTTCCTTTTGAAATTTACCAAGCAATCGGTTGCCCCACGGTTCAAAGGAACCATGAAGTACCGATAAGAAAAACTAAATAACTTAAAAATTAGGTAAAATTGCTAAAACTCAGTAAGAATAAGGCAGTCATGAAAAAATAAGACAAACTACTTAAGTTTCTTTTGTTCTTATGTACAACTTAGATGATCTTGATAGAGAGATCTCCAGGGCGTCTGAACTTTGCAGCGGAGACAGAAAATCTGAGGTAGAATCCAGGCAGTTAGAATAGCGCAGTTTGAAAATGAATGCACGAGCTAAACATTCCACAATTAGCATAGCATTCTATTTGGCTCCGGGGCAGTGCTGATTTAAAGGGGCATTGCAAAGAGTAATAATATTAGTGGATTCCTGGGGTTAGAATCCCAGTTTTTATTCAACGAGTCAGAATATGGCAGCATCTCACATGTGATTTCTTGTCCACATTATCCCATTCTTCTGTAACTATCTGGGTACAGTGTTTCAATTCACATTTAAGTGAGCTTTCCATTGTACATCAAACGGGATTAAATTTTAGCACAGCAGTACACTAGGCCTCCAGTAGCTGCAGGATTCAACAGGTCTCCCAGACAAGGAAGAAAATACACTTAGGATCAAACAGAGGTGGGAACAAAGAAAAAGAAAAATTACGTACTCACCGTAATTGTAGATCTTCCAGAGTATCTTCATCATTCATAACTGGTGGGTCTCATCTGGAGGCACCAGAACCTTGCAGGAGCTTTAGCTTTTGTTTTTCTCTACTCTCTTTATGCTCCTGTGGCCCAGCCCCCTTCCATCCGGCCCCCCCAGCGTTCACTGGACTCACCTCTCACACTAGCGAGGTGCCAGCTAGCCGGGTGCGGAGCCTTCGAGGGGCTGTCAATCCTGCCGGCAGGCGATTTTCTTCCTCCTTTTTCTGCCCATTCCCCCAAGCACAGCGCAGCAGCGTACAATGACGCCAATGGCCGAGCCGCGTACACTTCCATACACAGCATGCCAGACATCTGCCCTGCATCCGCCCTCTATGTGTGGGCCCACTGTGCCAGTCCCAAGCCACCACTAGGGGAGAGGAGAGCTGTCGGATGCTCGATCCTTTCCCTCCTCAGCCGACCCCAGGTGGCCCGCAAACATGGGTTGCCAGCGTGGCAGGAGGTAAGACATGATGCCGCAGCCCTTCACACCACTGGGCCAGCTGGGAGCTTTAGCTTTAAGAAATTTTTGGGCTGCAGGAACGGACATCAAGGGCGGTGCCACCCGCAAAGCAGACGTGTTACGTGGCACTCACTGACTGGCCAGTACCTGACACCGACTCCCTCCGGCCCTCAGTTCTGCTCATCAGAGAGAAGAAGAAAGTAAAAATAAAGAATATGAAGTAAGGAGGGCAAAAAGCCAAAGGGACAGAATAAAAAAAAGGAAGAGAAGAAAGGAATAAAAACCGAAAGGAGGACAGAAAATATGAAAAAGAGAGAGAGAGGATACTGCTGGAGGGTTTGGGTTAGGGAAGGGGACCGAAGCCTCTGGGGAAACCAAAGAGTGCTCTCCTCAACTTATGGCAGAAGGAGAAAGAAGACCACAAGCTTACAGACTTCTGAAAAGCAGCAGCAGGAATACAACATATACTACAAGATAGTCTGACGGAAACAGGGCAGACAAGAAAGGCTAAGTAGTAAGGCTTATTGCTGTTTGCATTCCAGAGAAAGTTTGTTGTCCCTTTCTCTATATATATTTTTCCTCATAAAGAATTGGAGTTAGAAGAGAAAGGACTGAGAGGTGCTTAATGGCCCGAGAGTGCAACTTGAGGACAACTGCCTTTGATGTGAGAATAAGAGGTAGCTTCGCAGACAACCCAGTGGCCAGGTGCCATCTGTAGGGTTACTACTGGAATGGAGTGTCCTGCAGGCGGCAGCATGAAGTTAGTGAATAATAAGGGGCCATGCCCCTCTCTGTCTCCCAAACGAAGGGGCACCTCCTGAGGCACCAGAGAAACTCCTTACTTCACACTCTTCCCCTTTATCTTTTTTTTTTTTTAAAAGAAGGGAAGAGGAAAGAGGAGTCGGAAGCGTCCTAAACCTCCTCAGAAAAACCAGAGAGTTCCCAAAGTGGGAGAAAACATGGTGGTCCCAGGATCGAATCAGACACAAAGGCAAAGGGTAAAAATAATCCCCAACAGGGAGACAGAGAGGAGCAGGTATAAACCTAAAAAAAACTTGGGCTGAAGCTAAGGAACCCATTCCTGGAGTTTACTTCTCTCTCCACACCACTAGGGCTTGCCAAGGGAAATATGATATGTGAAGGGCCAGAGAGAAGGAGGAAGGTGGTACACCCCAGAAGCCTGGTCCTGAGGAAGGGAAGCAGTTATGAATGGTGAAGATACTCAGGAAGATCTACAATTACGACAAGTACGTAATTTTTCTATCTTACCTGAGTCAAGCTTTACCATTCACAACTGGTGGGTCAGAGTATCAAGCTACCACCTCAGTGGTGCCTGACAAATCCTGAGGGAAAAGATCCCCAAGCCTCCTGTGGGGGAAGAGCACAAGGAGGCGGGAGCCCCTTTACAGGTCTGGCTGGACCCACGACTGATAAGGAGTAGGAAGAGATTCCCATTGCCAGGGAGAAGGAGGGTGCCCCAACAGCTTGCGCCTCACCCTGAGGGAGAAAAAAATAAGCCCCCTGGAAAGGCAGAGGCAATCACCCTATGTCAGGCCAAGGATGACAACTGCGAGAGACGAAGGCACGCCATCCGCCTAATGCAGACTGATGTTCCTATCAACCTGGAGGCCACCACGTTGGCGTCATACAATGACCTCATCTGCTGTCTTGCTAGCTCCAGGCCCCTTGTGGAAAGCGCAATGGCTTGTCAGGTTGCGTCGCTATCAGGCAGAGACACGAGAATTTGCCCAGCGTCACCCACAGGCATCTGGCATAGGCTACCTGGTGCACCAAGATGCACATGAGAAGTTGTGCTGCAGAGAAATTCCTTCTACCCCAACATTTAAACTCGGCTGAGTCGTACTCTGGGGGGCAGTCACAACGGAGGCGATGATGCCCAGAGGGGGTATCCAGCAGATCCAACCCTGAAGAGGGATGGGGCATAGCTCCTAGAGACCGGGGGGGGGGGGGCACACAACACCTGCACTGTCAGTCCCCCTCAGGGCTGGGGTGGAGGAAGAGGGGTGCTGCCAGGCACTGTGCAACTCCTCCGTAAGGGGTTGAGGCCACAGAGGTATCACAATGGATAAAGAGCTGTATTGCACCGAGGAATGACAGCATTGCACGTGCAGGACTGTGTCCAAAAGTTCTGGGAAGATGCAGCTCTTTCAGCATCTCTGAGAGGAATTGCTGATATGAAGTGAAATCAGCGGAGATGTGACTACAAGTATCCTCTCCCTCAGGGGAGGAAGCCGAAGAAGAGGAACTGGAGTTATAGATAGGCACAGCCTGGGACGGAAGTCTAAAAATGACGTCATCAAATGCCCTGAGGCAAGTAGAGAACACATGCACCTTAGCCCTAAGTTGTTCCAGGTCACGGGGCCCCTAGGGCCACAGAAACCCGGGAGACGAGGGTGAAGGAGGCAGAGGAGAAGGGAGAGAAAGAGAAAGTTTGTGAGAAGTAGGAGAAGACTCTGCCAGGGCTGTGGGAACAAGTGGAAGAAACCTCCCGAGGGATGGACTCACATGGCCCACACACCTGCAGATGCCCACCTGGGGAGAGGCGAAGATGGTGCTGCCCTTTGGGGGGAACCCCTGGTGAGGAGACCAGAGCCATTCTGTTCCAAAAGGGTGGACCCTATCCCCACCAACTGTGGGCCCCTGCCGGGCGATAGTGGGGGGGCGCGCGGGTCAGTGCTCCGACTCTGCCCAGAGCCTCCAGCCGATCTAGGGACAGTCTGGGGCACCATCCACGACCTCAAGACCCCAACCCTTCCAGCTCAAGACCCACTCCTCGAGAAAGATCCCCGCAAAGCTGTGGTCAGGGGGGAAAGGAGACGTCACCAGCCAACCCGGAGTCAGGCCCGACACCCGGAATGGCCGCAGCACCAGGGCCGGCGTCACCCTCCCTGGCTGGCACCAGACACGGCGCCACCTTCCATTCCAGCACCGGGGTCAGTGTCGGAGGAGTCTCTGGTGCCATGCATGGCACTAGGAGACTCTGAGGAGGCGGCACCGGAGACAGCGCTGCCCTGAAGCGCCGACCGCAACAAAGGCCTCGAAATGGGCATAGGAGAATCCTCGAGCTCCTTAGAACTAGGGTGCCATTCGGGATCATCCTAATCCTTGTCCAAGGAGGACGAGATCAGGGAGCTCTCCAAGGAGGCAACATCAGAGACTCTCCCTCTCCCGATACCGCAAGCAGTGCCAGAAGGGGATTCAGTGGCCCCGGCAGCAACGCCTTGCTCACCGACAATGAGATTGGCATCAGGAGCCGAGACAACACTGGCCAGTGCCACTGAGGGAACCACCGTAGTAGGCCCAGCATACAGCTGAGACCTCAACATTGGGGGAGTCCGAACCACAGAAGGGGTGCTCAGCCGACCCCTCGGAGGGGGACAGACTGTCAATCCGACCCCTTACTCAGGCCACCAGTCTCAGTGAGACTAGAAATGGAGGACTGCTCTCACTCAGTACGTACAGTACCGGAAAGAGGCCAGGGGGAAGGGCCCAGGGAGCCGATCTTAGCGTCCCTGGTGCGACGCCATCCTCCATAAATTGGGGGGGATCCTGTCCCAACTTCGCCACATGGATGCTGAGGGTACGGAAATCCATGGAGAGACAGGTGCTACATGAATCCATATCATGTTGGGGACCCAGGCAGGAGAAGCAGCGGTCGTGCCGGTCATCGGCTTGCCACAGGGACACAGACGCATTGGGCAATGCCCCGTCTTTGAAGATTTTTAAAAGCCCCAGACCGGACATGACCACGACGGAAAACAAAAACGACAGAAGAAAGTGCTCAAAGCCACACGGGGAAGACAAAAACAAAGGTGAATCATCAAACTACGACACCAATCAAAGGTTGGTGGGGAGCAGACTGAAGAAAACAGGCTGTGACACAGTTAGTAAAGCTGTGCTCCTCTCATGGTGTCCTCAATGGCAGGAAAAGCAAAACTGAGGGCTGGAGAGTGTCGGCGTCTACTACTGGCTAGTCTGTGAGTGCCCCTTAACACATCGGCTTCACAGGCGGCGTCCCTGGTGGCGGCTCCTGCAGCCCAAAACTTTCTTAAAGCTGAAGCTCCTGCAAAGTCTGGCTCCTCCAGCTGGGACCGGCCAGTTATAAATGGTGTAGACTGACTCGGGTTCCACCCATTCACCTTCCTCTTCATCATTTCCAGAATTCTGTGGATCCTTTGGATTCTGAGAGTTAGCAGGATTACTAATGCTTTGGGATCCTTCAAAATAGTCCGACTTGTTGGCGTGGGGGGGGTTCTTGCTCAGACAGTTCTGGGGAACGATACAGATCTGGAAGAGCATACTTTCCATCCACACTTCTGAAGGATGCCCAGATACATATGGACATGCCTGTCCTAACAACCCCCCAACCAAGGAAGGGGTCTGCTTTGAACTGGGTGTAAGCAGCAGCACAATCGTCAGAGTTTCAGCTGCTTGATCATCCTTGTAAAAGAGCTTGGTAAAAAAAAAAAAAAACAGGTGGAATGTGTGTTAACTTTATTGCTACTGCCAAATGTAAAACCAGATGTACCTTTACATTGCCCATCACCAGTATGGGGACTAGGTGTCGAGAACTTAGCATTTGTCTTGATATAGCACAGTGGACAGAACATACCATACGGAGACTGCCACAAGGTTTTTTGACATACTTTACATTCCTGAATAACTGAAAAGAACCTGCAGAACTTTTCTCTCTAGTGTGTAAAAGAGAATCAAAAATAAGGATGTGTGCCAGTACTCACTTGTGTCACTTTTGCGCACCTACGCACTTGTTGCACACTTGCATCAACCTTACTGTTAACCTGCACGACTTTCTGCACACCTGAGGCAAAATATCTGTGACTCTGCTTAAATTATTTTGAAAAAATGATGCAAACCCCCGAAAATGATGCAAAATGTTGCATTAGCATCAACAACAATCAGAAGGAGAAATGTTTGTCAAAACCAGACTTAAACCTCAAAACATCATCTCTCCCCACACCGAGGGGTATAGAAATGCTCAGGGGTGAGAAAAAGAAGCACTTTAAGCAAGCCAGCGCTGAAAAGAAACTCGCGCAAACAATAAAAAGCTGTAAGGGAAATTGTCCCAAGGATAAAGAATTTTTAAAAATGCTTACCGAGAGCTGCTACTCGCGATGTTGGTGACACAGGTTCCGAAACAAGCTTGTAACATTGAGGGCCAGCCAGGGGGAGGAGGATTGAGCATCCCAGAGGACAGTCTCCTCCACTGTCACCACCACCAGTATGAATAGGAGTGCTAATGCAGCAGGCAGGGGTGACAGGGAGGGGAAATGCTATGGAGCTTATGGCGGGGCACGCCCATGTCCACACTTCCGCTGGAACAACTGTCCTGGAGCCAGACTTCCCACAAGGAGGGCTCAGCAGCTCTGGGCAACTCTTAAGGGGTAAATATCCTCTGTCTGGCTCCATGATGGCCAATACAGAAGAAAGGTGGTGCATCCATCTAGCCGGGTGTAGAAGCAAAAACAGAATTAAACAAAAACAACGAAACAAAAAGACCTAGGCACAGGGGTCGATGTTTTTAACAATGTTTCACTAGTCCAGGAGCTGGTGCAAACTGACCAGGACTAGTGCAGCTATATCTCTACTTATCCATCTTGACCAGTGCAGGTTTTCCACGTTTGTCAATGAAGTTAAAAAAGTACCTACTTTAGCAGGCTGTAGTCCTCGTTCTGATCTCCCTCAGTGTTCCAGAAGGCCTGGTGTGATTAACAGCTCTTTAAGAGTCATGATCACTCCATGGTCAGCAGGGCATTCAGCTAGTGTCCAGGCTGTGATCAAGGGTAGAGTGCTCTTAATAGCTTCCAGTGTTCTGAACTTGTCTTTGTCTGATTGGCCCCACATTATTAAGACCACTGCCCCTTATTTCTCTACATTTTAGGTGTATGTATCCAACACTGCAGTGACAAAATGATGGAAGGTGTACAGGGTCTGCCCTATATGTCGTAGGTTTCAGACCAGTCTCACCACAGCTGCACCTTCTCCTCTCCCAGTCTCCCAACTCTGTAACAGATACCAATGCAGATCAGACTCTGAAAAGACTATCCACAGACCCACAACTGATGTTAATGGCAGGTGTAGGACTCCCCAGCTCTTCCTAATGGACCATATCAGTCAATGCCATCCATGCAGTCCCAATCAGCCTGTCCTTTTCATTCAAAAAAAACAATGCTTTGGAACATGTATGGTACAAAAATAAACCTTAAAATGTATTCTTTTTAAGGTTAAAATAGGCATTCCTGGGGTGCACAGATCCTCCTAAATAGAAAAGGTAGCAGAGCTTCATGCCTTGGTATGGTTTCTCCTGGGCTGATGAAAAGAATATTTTAAAAAATGTTTCTGCAGGGACAGATCATGTTAAAATCTATATTTCTGCGCCAGGTATCTATAAATAAAGCTGTTGCAAAGTTTTCCGTTTCCCAAGCCCCCTATGTTTGTTTGGACTCCTCCCCAAAGAAATGCAAGGAGAAAAAAAGGTTTGAAGAAAGACTTCAAGCATGAGAACCATCTGGTTATGCTGCCAGTCCTCTGACCAGCACTCAACGACTGAGGATTCAAAGCCTACTACCTCAGAACGGAGAGGAGACAGGCTTCTAGGATGATGTCCTAGCTTTGAAGTACACTGATCCCTAGTAAGGAAGCATGTGCAACCACAGCAGTTAATGAATGCCCAGTGAGTGACGATCAGGAGTGACATGGAAAACGAGAGTTATTTTAATTAACTACAGAAGACCATGGCCACAAAATGTTAAAATACGGAAGGAAAGATGCTCCCAAACACTGTGGGCAGATATTAGTGTTACAAAGTACTCCTGAATGCATACCTGTGGTGTATTATACACAGCTCATTGCTTTCTGACAATTCCCCACATACAAGGTGTAATAGGATGCTTGACATAATACACTGTGTAGAACAGTGGGCTTTGAAACTCATTTACACCAATTAATGTGATAAGGGAATATTAGTGCCAAAGGAAATAATTTCAAAATGTGAACAAAAACAGTGGAATAGCTTAACAGAAGTGTGAAAAAACACAGGTTACTCACCTGTAAATACAGTTTGACTAGTAATATTCAGTTCACATCCACACTTGCGCAGTCTTCCACGGAGCATGCTCAGGAACCAGAACTCCTCCTACCACCAAATCATGTAATTCTCTTGCTCTGTCCCTTTGCATTTATTTGCATGCTGCACCAAGAATCCATAGCAAACTTTGCCAGGCTGGATCAGGAGGATTGTGTGGCTGTAAACTGTATACCTACTGTTACTGTAAGAGTAGATCTTCGAGAAGAGCTCTTGCAGCAGGTTACATCATTAGAACTGAAGCCGGCAGGCACCAGGACTCCACAGAAAACTTATAACTAGCAGTATCCAGCAGGGCACCGCCCCCAGTGTCGGCCTGCCCCCGACATCACGTACGGTATAAAAGGGGAGGTCCCCCAGCACCACCTCAGTTCTCCCACCGGAGACCCCAGCACTGAGAGAAAAAATGATGGAGAATTGAGGAGGCTCCTCGAAGGAGGAGATCTGATGGGCAGGCTGCGAATGCAGAAGGAATCACTAGGGGGATGGAGGGAGGAAAAGCAGCACCTGCTGCAAGGGCTCTTCTCAAAGATCTACTGTTACAGTAAGTTCTTATGTAACTGTACTATTTATTTATTTAGGAAATAGGAATTACAACCCTTTAAGTCATACACTCGTTTCCAAAGGCTCCATGTCCACGTACTATCTTCGAGGGTGAGCTCTTGCAGCAGGTTACACCATTAGGACAGAGTCCCAAGCAGTACAAAGGTCACCTCGACTCAGGGCAGAGGATAAGATCATGAAAACGGAATTCCTTATGAAAGGAGGCCCTGCAGGACAGCAAGGCCAAAGCCTGTCCTGCGCCTGGAAGCAATGTCCAAACTGTAGTGCTTAATGAATGTGAGTACTGAACTCCAGGTGGCAGCTGCGCAGATATCCGCAGCGGGCACATTCCTCAGAGAGGCGAAGGAACCAGCAACTCCTGTGGTACAGTGGTCTTTCACCAGGCCCAGTAAAGGTTTGTCGTATTGCTGGTAACAGAAAACGATGCAAATAAGCAACCATTTGGATAGGGTTTGCTTAGAAACGGGCACCCTAACATCCTGGGGGTGTTAAACAACTGGTCAGACTATCTGGAGACCCAGGTGCAATTCAAATAGTATCTCAGAGTCCAGTGGACATCCAGAGTATGGAGGAGAGCCTTCCCTCGATTTGAATGCTCTGGATAATATACAAGATGAATGTTGTGGTAAGAGTGAATTCGGTCACCACCTTGGGCAAAAACTTAGGAATGGTCCACAAGGACACTCGGTCCTTGTGGAAAACTAAATACAGCTCTTTACACATCAAAGCCTGAAACTCAAAAATCCTCCAAGCAGAAGTTAACGGCAACTAAAAACGCTTTCCATGACAGGAACAGTAGCTCGCAATCTGTAGCTGGCCCGAAGGGAGGCAAAGTAAGCTTCTACAAAACAAACAAAAGGTTCCATGGGGGGATAGGGTCCCAAATGGAGGTCTGAGGTGTTGAGATGCCACGCAGAAAGGTGTATGACAAGTCCAGTTGTGCCAGGGTCTTGCCCTGTATTGGTGCATGGTAGGCTGGCACAGCAGAGAGGTGCACTTTTATGGACAAGTAGCTCAAGCCTAAATCAGAGCAAAAGGAGACACTCGAGAACAGAGCTCACTGTACAGTAAATGGGTCGAGGTGGCATGCGGTAGCCCAGAGGCAGAACAGCTTCCACTTCATGGCATAGGTGACCCTGGTTACGGGTTTCCTGGCGGCCACCAAGATATCAGCCACCCTAGCAGAGACCCCGAACCAGGAGACAGCTATGTCTGCAGGAGTCACACCTGCAGGTGCAATGACCTCAGGACTGGATGGACTAGCGTTCCGTCCTCTTGACAGCGCAAGCGTGAGGGCAGGGGCAGTGGCGGTTCCGTCGCCAACTGTTGAAGCAGAGGGAACCAGATTTGACGAGGCCAGAAGGGAGATGTCACAAACCATCTCCACTCCTTCTAACTGCAGCTTGAGAGAGAACCCTCTGAATGAGCGGAAAAGTGGGGGGGCATAAAGAAACCTCTCTGTTCAACAGAAGGACAACACGTCTCGCCAGAAAACACCAGGCCCTTGATCTAGCTAGCAAAAATTGGGCAGTTCTGCATTGTGTGGGGACGTAAAGACGTCCAGCTCTGGTCAGCCCCATCTTGCGAAGAAATTATCTGCGACAGATTGCAAGAGCTCCCACTCGTGTGCTTTGGTCCTTGATCAACTGAGTACATCAGCCAAAATGTTCTGAACACCTGGGACATGGACTGCCAAGAGATCCAGATGATGATGATCTATGGCCCAGTACCATACCCTCATAGCCTTACGGCAGAGTGGATATGAATGGGTTCCTCCCCATTTGTTGATACAGAACACCACTGTCACGTCCATCTGGACAAGGAGGTGACCTGGGACCAGGTCTGTCTGCAGAGCCTGCATGGCATGGAGGATTGCCCTCATCTCCAACACCCTGATGTGTAGGGACTCCTCCAACACCGACCACGTCCCCCAAGCCCTGCGGTCGGCAAGGTGGGCTCCCCAATCCGTGCCCAAAGCGTCTGTTAGGATCCAAGTGAAGGGTGACATCTGGAACGGCATACCCGCCGAGAGGTTACATGGTGTAAGCCACCTCCGAAGGGTCTGATGGACTGGGTCCGAGACAAAGATGAGTTGATCCAGGTCATCCCAACACTGGTCCCATTGAACTCTCAAGTCCCACTGAATGACCCTCATGTGGAGACGAGCCAATGACAGTGTAGCAATGGTTGCTGCCATGTGGCCCAAGAATCTGAGGATCGATCTGGCTGAGACCAGACGGGCAGAGGAGAGCTTTCGAGCGAGATCTTGAAGTCAATCTGCCCTGTCCGCCGGATGAAAGGCTATGCCCTTGGACAGTGTCCAGAAGGGCTCCTATGAACTGAAGTCATGGCTGGGCCAGGGGGAGGACTTCTGAAGGTTTAGCGTGATCCCTAGCTCTTGGAAGAGAGAAAAGTTCTTCCAGGGTCTGCAGCAATCTTTCCCTGGATGGAAGGTGTAAGAAGCCAGGTGTCCAGGTACGGGAAGACGCAGTGACCCCTTCTTCTTAGGGCCGCCGCCACTACCACCGGACACTTGGTAAAGACTAGAGGTGCCGAGAAAAGGCCAAAGAGCAGAGCTCTGCACTTGTAGTGCTGCCCCTGAAAGTCAAATCTCAGGAACCTTCAGTGGGGCTTGGCTAGGAGGATGTGTAGGTATGTATCCTGCATGTCCAGGAATGACAGCCAGTCTCCCGGATGGAGAAGGGGTATTAGACCCGGAAGGGCCACCATTCAAAAGCGCTTATACTCCACAAACCTGTTCAGGTTGCCGAGGTATAAGATGGGTCGCAGATCCCCTGTCGTCTTGGGCACCAAGAAGAAGTAAGAATAGTACCCCTTTCCCTCCTGAGAGGAAGGGACCGGTTCTATGGCACGCTAGTCTAGCAGGGCCTGGATCTCTTCTTGAATCAGAGCTGCGTGAGATGGGAAACAGTGAGAGTATAGTGGAGGGTTGTTCGGTGGTACCTCCAGGAACACTATCGAGTGTCCCCTCTCAATCAATTGTAGAACCCACTGATCGGAGGTGACTTTTCTCCAATATATAGAGGGAAAAGCAACCTACCACCCTGATAACTCTGCAGGAGGAGAAGAGTTCAGCAAGAAATCAGGTGTTGGTGGAGGGTGGGCAGTTTAGCCTGGGAGGACTTGGGTGGCTCTAGGGACTGAGCCTCCTGAGTTTGGGGCCTGCGTTTATAACCCCCTCACTGTTGCTGCTGTTGGTTACAAGGTTGTTGACAAGCGGTGCACCAAAAACGCTGCCTTCAAAATGGCTTTTGGTTCGGTTTATACATGGTCTGGACTGACCGAACTGCTTTGCCAGAGTCTTGCATCTTTTTGATGATTCTCTCCAACTCTTCACCAAAGAGTACAGAGCCCTTGAATTGGGCATCCATTATGCCCGCTTGGACATCCTGGGCGAAACCAGAGACTCTGAGCCAGGAATGTCATCTGAGGCACACTTCAGTGGCAGCAGCCCTGGCTGCCGTGTCCACAGAGTCATAGGCCGATCTGAGAATGTGCATGTCTACGTCTGAGCCAGTCTTCAGGAGGTCTCCAGCTCAGACTTCTGGGGGCAGCTCAATGCCCTGTTCCCAAAGGGCATTCTGAAACTGCACCATGTGTGTCAGGAAGTTGGGGGAACGTATGGTACAGGTGGCAGAGGAGTAAACTTTCCTGCCCAAGTTATCCAATTGCTTGGACTCCTCATCAGGGGGCTGTGAGCTCAAATGCCTTGGTCATTGAGACCTGTTGTGTGCAGCTGTAATCACCATGGAGTCCACTGCAGGTTGTTCGACAAGGAAGGGTTCGTCCCTGGGGTCCGTGTATAGGTGATACCATTTTTTTGGGTACCACCGAGGATGTAGCTGGGTGCTTTCCAAGCCACCTTAGTCACGTCCGGGAACGCATCCCACCAGTGGGGGTACTACCACTGGCTTAGGGTCTTTCTGACGCAGATATTTTGCCAGGTGACGCCTCTCTGGGTCAAGGTCCTCTATGTCCCACCCCATGTTTGCTTGGATATGGCGCATGACCTCCATAAATGATGGGTCATCAGGTGGGAACCTGGAGGTTTCCCTGGGGTCAGGAAAGGGAAGACCTTCAGGCTAAGAGGACCTCAAGGAGGAGGAAGAGGTATGGACAGACTCCTCTGATGAAGATGACCTGGACCACGAACAATGGTGCCGGCGCCTGTGTTGTTCGGTGGACCTGGAGGAGCTTTGGCCTCTACTTCTGTGACCCAAGCGACCCCTGTTCACAGCTTCCAGAGGAGGGGTAGCCACTTTCAGGAGGGGACTGCACTCCCTGGAGTTAGGCTCCTCCACTGGGGTAGCAGGTTTTGGTGGGAGGAGGTCACCCTTGATGGTGTACCACCAAGAGAAGAAGAGGTCCTTGACATCAGACAGTGGGATCCGGGATTCCTGAGGAACGTCTGGTGTCGGGAGGTTTGACGGACCCGGCGTCTGGTCTGGAGGCAGCATCAGTACCCGTAGCCTGGTGTCATTGCCAGGGTTGAGGGTCTGGCCAGACGATGCAGTACCTTACGTCAGGCTTTGTCCCGAGCATTCGTCGGCAGGCGCAAGGCCGGCAGAAGTTGCGAGAAGCGAAGCCTGGGACGCTGGTTTTCAGGTAACCTGGGTGGATGGACGCCGGTCCGAGGCATCAGCCAGCGTCTGCCGTGCGGATGTCCGCTTGGGGGACGCACGTCTTGAGGGGTACTGAGAAGCCGCTCTCCCGGAGTGCTCTAAGGCCCGACGTCGGTCCAGGGAGTCAGTGCTTGTGATAGTGGCCAACCTGGACAACTTCGCCAGTCCAATGACAGCAGAGGACCGGTCGCCCGAGGAGGAGCCAGCGGCGCCAGCTGACTGCCAGCCTGGGGTGTGTGAAGATGGCCGGAGCTTCAGAGGATGAAGGGCCAGGACCAAGGCATCAGACCCAGAGTCTTGGTTGCCCAAGGTGCCCTGATCAGAGCAGGTGGCCTCACTACCGTGAGCCCAGTAGCAGAACAAGCTGCCTGAGATGCAGAGTCTGAGCTCCCACGGGAGGCGGAGCAGGAATCTGAGCCCAACTTGTGCGGGGACCAGGATCTGGAGTCCGAGGAGAACTGCTCCTTCCGTTTATCCTTGTGGTGATGCTTCCCTGAAGATTTCCTGTGAGAAAAGCCCTCCTTTTGCGAGTCCTTCTGCATGGCAGTGATCTTTTGTTCTAGCAAGAAGGCCTGAAGGGCTTTTTGGTGGCGAATCCTGGTCCTATTAAATTTCTGGCAATGCGGGCAGGCCTCGGTGTTATGGTTTGGGCCTAGGCAGAGAAGGCAGGCTGAATGACCATCTTTCGACGGTATTTGTTTGCTGCAGGCACACTTCAACTGGTGCCGGTTGATGGAGGACGTTGGGGAAGTCGACATGCAGGTGAAACACCGAAGAAACTGTGAAAAATGAAAATAAAGCTTTGAAAATGCGTTCAATATGGCGGTCGAACTAGGCAGAAGGTGTCCATGGCGCCAATGTGCTGGGGTCGATCACAGGAAAAGAACCGAGATGATGCTGGGGGAATTCCCTTTTATACCGATACTGCTAGCTAGAAGTTTTCCGTGGGGTCCTGGCACCTGCCGGCTTCAGTCCTAATGGTGTAACCTGCTGCAAGAGCTCACCCTCAAGGACAGATCTAGGGTTACAGGTCAGTAACGTCAATTTGTAATGTCAGTTCACTATCCACACTTAGGCAGACTCCTAGCAGTCCTGGAGGACTGAGGAATGAAAGGCAGCATGAATACACATGTTGCTGCTGTAGCAAGAGACGAATGTGTGCACATGGGACCAGGTAGCAGCCATACATTTGAGAAATAGGGCCGTTATCTGACAGCAGCAACAGCAGCACCCATATGTCTGGTGGAGTGTGCTTTCAACTCCGTGGGCCACTTCTTCCCAGATAACCAGTAACCCATTGGCAATCATTGTCTTGGCTGTCAGCCTGCTTCAGCATAGGTGACCTCTAAGATACGGGAGCACTAGGCCTGCTGGGAGAGACCCGAAGTAACAGCATGACTGGATATCTACTTGAACTTTCACAAAGCTTAATGAGCAGAAATTTTATCAGCAATACATGCATGTGCTCTGTGTCCCACTGCGTACACAAACCAAACATTTAAATAGAGGTGAATTATTGCATGCAAGTCTCCTGCTGTCTACCATTTACCCTGGCACTTCGGTCACCTAATCACCGTTTCTTTCCCTTAAATTTGCACAGACTCGAGCTGTTTTGGACTGTAGTTCAGCAATAATGGCACAGCCGCCAAGGGAGCCTCCGAAACAAATTCATGCCATATGCTTCGTGTAAAAGAGCAGTGCACTGCAAACACCTAGTATATGGAGTGTTCACTTTGCCTCCAAAGCATGTAGATTTGGAAAGAAAATTGGCAGAATGAGTGACTCATTAAGGTGAAGCTCGGATTACCTTTCTCAAGAACTTTGCATGGGGGTGTAAGACAATCTTCTCCTTGTGAAAGAACAACTATGGAGTCCCCAGTTAGTTTCTGGTGCTCACTCATTCATCCAGCCACTTATCGAAATGGCTGAATGCTCTGTCCTGCACCACCATCGGCACCTCTGTCCTAGTACAGTACGCTGAAATGGTGTCCAGGTGTATCTTAAAGGAAATTGTTAAGACTGGGATATGAGCTTTACAGTCCACTACTTTAGTGTCGCAATAGTCTTTTTGAGCCTCCCAAACAATTTTCCAGATGGCCCAATTCGGCAGGGAGAGGAACGTAAATCAGTCTGAACCGTTCTACTTCTGGTCAGCTGACCACACCCCACATTCAGATGTTTTGTGACACCTAAGCCAGGACAGCACAGAACACACACTATATAAGATTACTGAGGGGGGAGGTGGACATTTTCAATATGGTTTAATATACATTTAAGCAAGCTATGATAAAAATGAAAGCCACTGCTCAACTAATGGAGCCCCTAGCAGAGGCTTTCATTTTTATCATAGGTTGATTATACGTAAAACCATACTAAAAGCGTCCCCCACAGACCTGTATGGAGTGCACTTCGTTCTCTTCCTGCTTAGACGTCACAAAACGTCTGAGCATAGGGGCATGGCCTGCAGACCAGAAAGTGGAAGGGGTCGGCCTGATTTCCAATACGTTCCCCTCCTGAAACGGGACCATTTGGACATGTTTTATTTGGGCTCAAAACTACTATCACAGCACTAAGATGCTGAGCAATAAAGCCCAAAATACAAAATTAAGAATCTTCGAATTTTACTTTAAGGAATGTGGCTCACAGCCCTATCCGAGACAAAGACAAGAGGTAAAAGACTGCGTGAAACAGCCCAGGAGCAGACTCAACCCCTGCACCTTGCAACAATGTGAAAATATGCCCACTTACAAGTGAACATTTTGTCAGTCGACTCCTTCAGATACCCTACCACTTGGAGAACATCCTCCAAAAGCCCCAGGGCCTGGAACTCTGGTCGCTCAGTAACCAGGCAGTCAGATAAAGAAACTGCAGCTCCGGATGTCAGACTGTCCTCCAGACCTAGTCAGAAGGTCCACTGTGAGTGGAAGCAGCAATGGTGGCTGGCTGCTGAGACCTAGGAGACCCTGTTATCAGGACTGGCATGGCCAGTCTGAAGCAACCAGGATCAGTAATGCCTTGGCCCTCTGCACTTTAAAGACCACCTTGTGGAGCAAGGAAAACAGAAGAAAGGCAAACAGGAGGTTCTGAACCCAGGACTGAGAGAACACATCCCTATTCAAGTACCCCTCCAAGGGGAACTGGCACAGAACAGTCTAAACTTCATCTTTTTTCCAGGAAGCAAACAAGTATGTGTTCCCCACAGAGAAACACCTGGTACACCCCCTCCTGTGCAGGGACTACTCATGAGACATCTCTTTCACATGACAGAGCATCCACCAGTTAGCAGTCAGTCCCCACAACATGGACTGACAACCAAGTCCTCTTGCAGGGCCAGAGCCCTGTCTGGAGAGCCAGTTTTTTTTTTGGGGGGGTGTGCATGCCACCCTGCTTGTTCAGGTAAATCCTGGTGGTCATGTTGTCCATATTGACTTGGACAACCCAGCCACACACTAGTGAGCCAAACTCCATCAGCACTAGGGGAACTGTATTGAGCTCCAGCAGACTGATGTTGAACAGAGTCCTTCTTTGCACTCTGCGGTCCAGAAGTTGTGCGTCAACCACCACCGGCGATGCACTGGTCTTCCCAGTGAGTGTGGGCTCTGTCCAGACAAATGGATGCTCTCAGAGAGGTCTGGAAGAAACAGCCACCAACTGATGGCTTGCGGCACTGGCAGAGTCACCAGAATTGGGCACATCAGGGTTGTGTGCGACTGGTAGCACTGATGCAATTCCCACTGAATGGGATCCATGCATCAACAGGCACGGTGTGCCACAGCAATCAATGGTAGAGGCCACAAAACCTTTGGTGTCATCTGCAAAGAGGCATACCTTCCCTTCCAGCTCCTCTGCAATATGTTTTATTAAGACATTAAAAAGGTCTGGTCCTAGCACTGATCCCTGCGCCACTCCACTGGTCACCCCCCTCCCACCCCCTTGGCGTGAACTTCATTTACCATCACCCTCTGGTTGCCTATCCCCTATGCAATCTCTTATCCAGTTTGCCACATTTGGACCCACTCCTAAGCTACCTAGCTTACTAGTCTCCTATGAGCATAAATGCCTTATTGAAATCTAGGTGGGCCATGTCCACCACTCCACCCTGATATAAATACTTTGTCACCCAGTCAAAGAAATCCATCAGATTTGTTTGACATGATTTTTCTGTGGTCCTTCTCCCCCTTTTTCCTCTGTGAACACTGAACAAAAGGTGGTTTATTCAGGATGTCTGCCTTTTCTTGGTCGCCCTCTGCACAGTTACCCCTTTCTTTTGTAGCCTTACAATCCCACCCCGGTCTTCCTCTTTTCACTTACATACCTAAAAAAAGTCTTGTCCCATTTCATTACTTCACAGACACTCTCTTTTCAGTGTGCACCACTGCACTCCTTACTGCTCTCCCTGCTTCTTCTCTGTGTCCCCCGAGACACCTCCCTATCTTCCTCCCTCTGCGTCTCTTTATACTTTCTGAATGCTACCCTTTCAGCTTTTACCTTTTCAGCCACCTCTTTCAAGAACCACAGTGGCCTCTTACTTCTTGCCTTTGCTCACTTGTTTGACACAGCGGTTCATTACCTATACTATGCTCCCTTTTGCTTCGTTCACTGTTCCTCCACCCCACCCAGGCCATCTCCCTCGCCAGGTCATCACTGAGGCATTCATCCATCTTTATCAAATCTGCCCTCCTGAAGTCCAAGACCCTCGCCCTTGTGTGGTTCGATTCCACAGCCATCCTTATCGCCAGCTCAGTACGGTGATCACCGGTCCCCAGGTGGCCTCCCACCTTGATATCTGCAATACTGTCCCCGTTAGTGAGTACCAGATCCAGGTACAGCCTTGCAGCTGCCACCGAGGTCTTCCTGTGGTCTTTCAGCTGACCAAGGGCCAGTCTAGTCTTCCAGTCTTCAATGAACGCTGAAAGCATGGCCCAGCACAAACTGCATCCCTTGACACTGTGTTGACTGCCCAGGCAGTAAAAAGCATGTCTTGTGCCAATATTTTCTGCCTACATCGACTGCATCATTTAAAAGCTGGTGTCTTGCTCTCCATCCCTGATCACAAAACAGAGAAGGATGACCTGGGAAAAACTTTAATGCTGAACATGGACTGAAACAGTCAAAGATTCGCCTGAAAAAAACGCCTGAAACCCGAATTTCATCAATGCTGCAGAGCTGCGAAGAGGAGAGGGAGGAGCTAGCTTGAAGACTTCCAAGGACTTAGATATCAATAGCAGAACAGTCAGAATGTGGATCATTAAATTCACGTTATTAGACAAGGAACTTAAATCTGGGGTGTGCAGGTGTTACCTATTGTGCCTAATATAAAGTTATCAATTAGATAACATCAACCCTAGAAAAACAGTCTGGAACTGGCCTGGGTTTGGGAACGGACTTGGGTTGCTAAGGGCCAGGTGGGGACAGAGCAAAGAGCATCCCACAGGAAATCTCTCCTTCCTCAGTGAGGGGGAGTCGACCTCCACCACTGTTCGCCTGACATCTATCAGAGGCTGGGTGGTCGTGCAGCAGAGGCACACTTTAAGGAGGGGTTGAAGAACGCCAAGCACTGTAAGCCATCGTGCATGCCAGCACCCGAATGGAAAGAAAATGAATGGCAGAAAAAACATCGACCTGCAGGTTGAAAGCTAGGTCCTCGCTGGTGCCGCTCCCCAACTGGATCTAGACCTAGCTGGAGGAATGCCATCTCCAAGGACACCTTCATGGAGGAGGGGGGCACTGAGCCTGGGTGATGGGGCTGACCAGAGGGCATGCTCAGCAGCAGAAAAGGCTGGATTAAAAGCAAAGAAAAAAAAAAGAATAGTGGTCTAGGAATTCAGAATGGCTTCACCACTGACAAGCTGTTTGGTCAGCCTTTTCCAGCAGGCCCTATACAAAGCATTCTGAAAAAGGTTGCTAATCTGAAGAATGCTCATTTGAAAATCCAATTTTTTTCTCCTGTACATACATACATTTGCATTTTAATAGTTAAAATGATTAATTTATATGCAGTTAAGTTAAAATACCACATTAGGAATTCATGGCACCTTTCACACATACTGTATCCCATGGTCTTAACAAGCTAGAGTGACAGCAGCTACTGTCTGCACAAAGGGTGGAAGCGAACTTGCAGGAGGCTAAGAAAAGTTGTTTTTTTTTTTCCAATTATTTAACCAGGTGAGACACACTAAGCTGAAAGCTTGTTTACAGGTGCAACCTGGGAGCACAAGGAAGTTAAGTGACTTGCTCAGGGTCACACAGTATGCAAGTGGGGGCTGTGGGATTCAAGGAAGGTAAGCAGTGTGAGAAAGGCAGTAAGGTCCAGGCCCAATCAACCCACCTGGTAGCGTGCTGCACTCGCACACATGACAAACTATCTTGCTCGACTACTGACATCCACACCTGGATTAGGGTGCAGGTATGACTGCTTCAGAAGCACCTCCTATGACAGATCTAGAGGTGGTATTGAGGATTTAGGTGGCCACACACATCATTCCCCCATATGTGTCACAGATAGGCCTCCTGAACAGTCAGGGTGGGGTTATTAATAGATTTAACTTCTAACCCATAGTGCATGAAGCATGGTGTAATCACCCCCCCAACACACACACACCAAGGGATGACAAAAGCCCAGAAGTCCCTCCTTCCATTTACTGTACTGGGTATTTCTCCCCAGTGGACCAGAATCGTACATGTCAGGGTATGCTGGGAACCATCCATCAGGCAGGCGGGGAGGGTTTAGCGTAGGCCTCCAGGCACCATCAATCATCTAGTCTGGACACTGCAGTAGGAAAAACAGTCATACAGTGGGGCAGCTGAGGGAGGACTCAGGCTAAGTAGAAGGAGCATCGCTGCATCAAAGAACTACAAACACTAGCGGTTCAATGACTTGCTCAGGATTGGGCAGGAAGTGATAGTGATGAGATTCACACTTGTGTCTTCAGGTTAAACAGACAAGCATAATCACCATGCTACACTGCATTCCATAAAGCCATGGAAGGACAGCACTGTTGTAGATCTAAACACAATGGTGCAGTTCGTGCATTAGCATCAGGGAGATGAAGGTTAACACGCAAACCCCAGAATCCCACAATAAGCCAAGCTAGGAACTCAAGCACATCATGGAGATACGATGCTCAGCTCCCAGAGGGGAAGAACATGCCAGTTAAGCAAGAAGACATGTCAGGGTGTGCATCATGCTGGGATAACATCATGCCTCGAGTGCGTTGAGAGGTTCGAGCCCACAGGCCAATGGCCTTCAACCACCAAGAAGATATGTTATCCCAGCAGGACATGCCCTGAAGTGCCTCACTGAAATTATAACATGGATCCATTCATGTGTTTTAAGTTTGTATGGTGGCTGCCTCTCAGGGACTAGCTTCACCTGTGAGGCTGTGCTAGGATTACATCACCAATGAAACGGTCTCTCCACTGATCAGCATTCAGCATTTTTCTATCCATTTTCCAACAAGCATTCGTGACCTCCTTGCTGGTCATGCACAGAGAGGCACTGGTGTCAACAGTAAAGGTACCTGCTCACTATCCTCCTGTCCAAAGGTAGGGTGCAGTAGCCAATCCCCAACTGTTTTGGGGGGCAGAGAAGAGACACCAGAAAATGGGGGGAAAAAAAAGAACAGGTTACTCATCTGTAACACTAGTTCTAGGAGTGGTATATGTTGTTCATCCACACTCTTTGGCATGTCCCTTCCCCTTCAAATCTTGCCTGAAGTCTTCAAGCTGGCTCCTCCCACCCACCCGGATGGTATATACCTCAGCTCCACCCCATGACGCCAGATCTTAGCCCGCTGGAAGCCAGGCTGTGTGCGTCCGCAGCCGGAGAGGTCAGGTGGTTCCGTGTGGATGAACAACATATATCACTCCTAGAACTACTGTTACAGGTGAGTAACCTCTTCTAGGAGCGTGGATATGTTGTTCATCCACACTCTTTGGCAGACTTCTAGCAGTTCTCTGGGAGGAGGGAGGCAAGACACACACCCCCTACTTAGGGAACAGAAATTGGAGAACTGAGGTCCCAAAACCAGCATCCCAGCATGACTCAAGGTTGATGTGGTAGTGAGTAATGAAGGTGTTTGCTGGCTTCCAGGTAGCAGCCAGACAGATCTCCTGGATAGGGATGTCCCTGTAAGCAGTCACCGATGCAGTATGGCTGGAAGAATGAGCTCTTATCCCTCTGGGAGGCTTCTTGCCCGCCAACTCATAGCACAGACCTATGCATGATGTAATCCATCTTGCAATAGTCCACTTCGTTGCAGGTCTGCCAGAAGCAGCTTCAGCGTAGGTGACAAACAGCTGGTGAACCTCTCCACGAATTTCCGCCGTCCTCTCCTTATAATAGAAGATTGCATGTCTCAGGTCCAAAGTATGGAGCCTGTACTCGGCCTCCGAGGTGTAATTAGGATAGTATACCGGCAGAGTCAACACCTCAACACCTGGTTACGGTGAAACTCTGACAAAACCTTCGCAAGGAATTTCGGGTGGGGCGCAGGACAACTTTGTCCCTGTGGAAGACCAGATAAGGGGAGTCCACCGAAAGCGCCTGGAGCGCTCCCGTCCTTCTGGCAGACTTGATGGCCACCATGAAGCAGTCTTCCAGGACAAGTGTGACAGCTCACACTTGTGCACTGGTTCGAATGGCTTGCCCATGAGCTTTGCCAATACCAGCAGTAGATCCCACGGAGGTGGAGGTTCACGCTTAGGAGGATATGTGATCTAGGCCTGACGCCCAACCCTGTCTCCTGCGCCAGTAATAAAGTGACGGCTGACCGCCCCATGCCCGGTAAACAGAAATGGCTGCCAGGTGCACCCTAAGGGTCGATGACCGTAGACCCCCTTTGGAGAGAAACCAAAGGTAGTCGAGAATGTTAGCCACAGAACAGGATAAGGGGTCCAGACCCTTGCCCTGACACCAAATAGAAATTTTTTTCCATTTGAAGGCATAACATATCCTGGTCGATTCCTTTCTACATGCCTCCAAATCGGTGTAGACATCTTCGGAAAGACCCAAAGCCTGGAACTCTAGTCACTCAGGTACCAGGCTGTGAGGTGCAGAGATTGATGGTCCGGATAGAAGACCTTCCCCTGGTCCAGAGATATCAGGTCCGGGCATGTACAAAGCCACTCCGGGGGCCTACAGCTGAGGCTGAGGAGATCTGGATACCAGAACTGGCGCGGCCAGTCTGGGGCTACCAGAATCACTTTCGCCTTGTCCCTCCTTACCTTGAGTAACACCCTGTGGATCAAGGGAAATGGAGGTATAAGCGAAGGGAGGCCTGGGGTCCACGACTCGAAGGCATCCCCCTGCAGCAAGTCCTGCTGAGGGGGGGCCGGCATGATACAGCCTCAGCTTGGTGTTTTCCCTGGAGGCAAACAGGTCCACCATCGGTTTGCTCCAACGGGAGAACAGGCTGTAAGCTACCTCTGGATGGAGAGACCACTCATGGGATGTCTGGCCTATGATGCTGAGAGCATCCGTCAGCTGGTTCGAGGCTCCTGCGACATGGATGGCTAGGAGATCCGCCTCCAACTGGCTTATGAGGGTCCAGATGCAGAGCGCCTCCTTGCACAGCAGATGGGAGTGCGTGCCGCCCTGTTTGTTGAGGTAGAAAACGGTCGTGGTATTGTCCGTCTGGACTTGAACCACTCGACCCTGGAGCTGAGGAGCAAAAACTGACAGTGCCAGTCTGACTGCTCTGAGCTCCAACAGGCTGATGTGGCATCGGGACTCCTCGGGGGTCCAGAGTCCGTGGGCCCTGTCGTCCCCCATGTGGGCTCCCCAGTCCATGAGAGAGGCATCAGTCGTGAGAACGACCATCGGCTCAGGGCAGACAAACGGGATCCCTTCCTGCAACCGTCCTGGGGCGGTCCACCATTGGAAAGCGTCCCACATCTTCTGGGTTACAGGGATCAGCTGGTCGAAATGACTGTGGCGCTGAGTCCACAGGGCGGCCAGCTCCCACTGGAGGGGGAACATGTGCAACCAGGCCCAACGGACCACTGAGGTACACGCCACCATGTAACCCAGAAGGCGCAGAAAGTCCCGGGCAGGGCGCAAGTACCCAACCAGAAATGATTGGGCAAAGGAGGAGAGATTCTCCGCCCTGTCCGCCGGGAGCCGAGCTCTGGCTTCACAAGAGTAGAGCTCTGCCCGATGAAGCCCATCACCTGAGAAGGCACTAGTTCCGACTTGGCCTCGCTGACCAGGAGGCTAAAGCTGGTCTGGAGGGCCAGATCCCTGGACCTTTCCACCTCCTGTTGGGTGGAACCTGCCAGGAGCCAATTGTCGAGGTAGGGGTAAATTCTGACACCCCCCCCACCGATGTCGGAGATGGGCCGCCACCACTGCGATGCATTTGGTGAAGACCCGTGGGGCCGATGACAGGCCGAACGGCATGGCTCAGAAATCGTACAGGGTTCCTTCGACCCTGAAATGGAAGAACCGCTGATGGGACGGACGGATTGGCACGTGAAAGAACGTGTCCTGCAGATCCAGTGAACAGAACCAGGTTTCGCTCCAAGGATGGTATGATCTGGGAAAGAGTGACCATCCAAAAGGTGCATGACCTGAGATATTGATTCAGGTCGTGGAGATCTAGAATGGGGCTCCAGTCCCCGTCCGCTTGGGCACCAGGAAGTACCTGGAAACAAGGCCTGGGTCTGCAGACGGATCCGCCACGATTGCCACTGCCTCCTTGAGGAGGAGCTGAGCAATGTCATCTCGAAGAGCCGACTGGGTGCAGGTGGAAATCCGTTCTTCCCGAGGGGCACATGCTCAGCTGGTAGGGTACTGCTCGAATTCTAGAAGCAGACCCTGACCGACCACTTCGAGAACCCACTTGTCCATAGTGACAGTGGACCAGACAAAAAGGAAGTGGCGGAGCCGGCCCACCACGGGAGGACCCTGAGTTGGCATGACGGAGACAGGGGTGGCAGCTCCCATCCCGTCACTGGGGAGGCTTAGAGGAGGAGAAGGAGGCTCCAGGACCTGAGCCTCTGCCTCCTTTGCAGGCCTGTTGGGGTCCAGGCTTGGGCCGAGGGCACCAAGCTTGAGCCTGCTGCTGATGCTGTTGTTCTCCTTAATAGGACGACTACTGAACTGCAGGGGAAGTGTGCCGAAAGGGCTTCTTTTTCTTCTGCTGGTTCTTGCCCGAAGAACTCTTGGCAGAAGTGGCGTCCAAGATGGCACTGGACTGCTCTATGCGCTGTAGGTGACCGGCCACTCCTGGGCCGAACAAGTCGATCCCAAGGAAAGGCACATCAGCTAAGTTATGCTGAGTATCCACCGAGAAGGAGTAAAGCCTCAGCCAAGTCCTGCGGCGGGAGGCAACTGCGGCGGCCATCGAGCGGGTGCAAGAATCCCCAATGTCCAGTGCCATCTGGAGCTGCTGTTTAGCAACAGCATGGCACTGGTCCAGGACCTGCTTAACCGTGGTCTGCATGTCCGCGGGAAGATGTGGGAGGACTTCATCTAATGACCCGAGAAGGGCATGAGAGAAGTGTGCCATGACAACGGCCGAACTGGCCTGACGAAGGCCCAAGGATGAAGCCATATAGACTTTCCACGTCGAATGGTCCAAGAGCTTGGACTCCTTATCGGGGGGTCGGTCAGTGTCAGCAGAAAGCATAGTTACGAAAGATCTTACCGTAACAGTAGATCTTCAAGAGAGGCTCTTGCAGAAGGTAATTACATGTAGGACTGACACCAGCAGGTGTCAGGACCCCACGGGAACATTTCTAGCTAGCAGTCTCTGGTGGGGGACTGCCCCCACGTCAGGTGACTGACGTCAGTATAAAGGGGCGGACCCCACGCCCGCCTTCCAGTTCTTTCCCGCCAAAGGCCCAAAAGGGTGAGACAAAAGAGAAGCAGATCTTTCCCAACCTGGAAAAGGAGCTAAAAAAGCTTAGGGGGATGGAAGGCGGGAAGGTATTACCTACTGCAAGAGCCTCTCTCGAAGATCTACTGTTACAGTAAGTTCTTACATAACTGTACTATCTTACTTCGAGAGGGCTCTTGCAGTAGGTAATTACATATAGGACTGAGTCCCAAGCAGTCTGGAACAAGAAGAAGCAAACAGGAGGAGGAAAGCTACTCAAAGTAGATCCTCTAGCTGTGAAGGCCTTAGGAAAGGAGGCCTTGCAGAACAGCAAGCCCAAAGCCTGCTCATACGGCGAGAGGCAATATCCAAACTGTAATGTTTTGTAAAGGTATGGACGGAAGTCCAAGTGGCGGTAGCACAGATGTCCACCGCTGACACATTCTTGAAACAAGCCGCTGAGGCAGCGACTCCTCTGGTGGAGTAGCCTCTCACTTGACCCGGAAGGGTCTTGTTGTACTTGTCATAACAGAAAGTGACGCAATGAGCCAACCATTTGGACAGGCACTGCTCAGAAACAGCACTGCCTTCTCTTTTGTGGGCAAAAGAAACAGTCGATCAGTCTTTCTGAGATCTTTTGTTCTGTTAGTGCAGTATCTCAGAATTCGGTGAACATCCAGAGTGTGTAAGAGATACTCCCCTTGATTGGAGTGCTGCGTAAAGAAAGCAGGTAACTCTATGGACTGGTTCAATGTAGATTCCACTACCACCTTGGGGAGAAACTTAGGGTTGGTGCATACAGCCACACGTTCCTTGTGAAAAATCAGATACGGGATTTTACACATGAGGGCCTGGAGCTCGGAAATCCTCCAAGCAGAAATAATGGCCACTAGGAAGAGAGCCTTCCATGAGAGGAACTTCATGTCTGCTGAGGCTGCCAGCTCGAAAGGAGGCGGAGTAAGCTTCTTGGGGATGAAATTCAAATCCCAAGGAGGGGCAGGAACCCGGATAGGGAGTCTCAAGTGGAGAACCCCTCTAAGGAAAGTCTTAGAGACCTCCAGCTGAGCAAATGTCCTGTCTGCAAAAGGGACATGGTAGGCCGAAATGGCCGCCATGTGTACCTTCAAGGACGAGTGACTGAGACCCAGATCAAAGAGGTGGCGCAGGTAATCCAGCAGCCGCCCAACAGAGCATGAGAAAGGCTCGAAATCTTTTGAAGTGGCACAGATTGTGAACCGTTTCCATTTCATGGCATAGGTAGACCTAGTGGAGGGTTTTCTTGCCTCCACCAGAATCTCAGCCACTTGGGGTGAAACCCAAAATCGAGCTTGAGCTACGTCTGCAGGAGCCATGCATGCAATTGAAGGGACCCGAGACCTGGATGGACCAGGGGGGTCAGTAAAAGTCGCGACAGAGGAAGAGGAAGTTCCTCCAAGTATTATTGCAGAAGAGAGAACCAAACTTGCCTGGACCAGAAAGGAGCGCTCAGTATCATTCGAGCTCCTTCTGAACAGAGTTTCTGTAAGACTCTCGGAATCAAAAGGATCGGGGGAAAAGCATAGACGAATGTGTCCTTCCAATCTAGAGACAGAGCGTCTCTCCAAAAAATGCCGTGCTCCGGACCGAGCGAGCAGAAGTTGGGAAGCTCTGCGTTTAGAGGTGAGGCGAACAGGTCCACCTGTGGTGTTCCCCAATGTAGGAAGATATCGTCTAAGATCCCCTGATCCAGTTCCCACTCGTGAGCTTGAGCAGACGAGCGACTGAGTTTGTCTGCCAAGGTGTTCTCAACCCCCGGGACGTGAACTGCCGTGAGGTGGAGGTTGTGCTGAACTGCCCAATCCCAAACTCGCATCGCTTCCCTGCAGAGAGGGTAGGAACGAGTCCCTCCCTGTTTGTTGATGTGCCATACCACACAGATATTGTCCGTCTGTACGGCTAAGTGGCTGGCAAGGAGGTGCAGATGCAGAGCTTGAAAAGCATAAAGCACTGCCCGAAGCTCGAGCACACTGATGTGAAATGTTTTCTCAAGTTTGGACCAGGAGCCCTGGGTCCTGTGAGGTCCGAGATAGGCTCCCCAACCTTCACCCGAGGAGTCTGTGGTGAGAGTCTGGGAGGGGGGAGGAAGACAGAAGGGAACTCCCCGACACAGTTTCTCCTGAACCATCCACCACTGTAAGTCCCGAACCATGGGGGAGGAGACTAGGACAAGCTGGTCCAGGTCGTCCACCAACTGACCCACTGAGACCGAGGCGTCCACTGAGAGATCCTCATGTGGAGCCGAGCGCGAGGGACTGTTGGGATTGCAGCCACCATAAGCCCAAGGAGGCGAATGACCGACCTGGCACTGACCCGCCTGCGGCTGGACAACAGGCTGACCTGAGCCTGGAGTGTGGCCGCCCTGTCCGGTGGCAAGAAGGCCCTGCCAGAGGTCGTGTCCAGGATCGCCCTGATAAACTGGAGCCTCTGGGACGGAATCAAGTGGGACTTGGAGTGGTTGATGGTGCTGCCCAGGGAGAAAAACACCCCCTGGGTAACGGAAAGGAAGCACAGGAGATCCTCCCTGGATGGGGCTGCCAGGAGCCAATCGTCCAGGTACAGGAAAACCTGCACCCCCTGGGTACGTAGGTAGGCCGCTACCACCGAAAGGCATTTGGTGAACACCCAGGGTGCCGAGGACAGACCAAATGGGAGGGCCTTGGACTGATAGTGGTCCCCCTGGAAAGCAAAACGGAGGTATTTGTGGTGAGAAGGGCGGATAGGGATGTGCAGTAAACATCCTGCATATCCAGAGGGCACAGCCACTGTCCCGCCCAAAGGAGGGGCAGGAGGCCCTGTAGGGAGAGCATCCTGAACCTCTTGTACTCCACGAACAAGTTCAGGGAACTGAGGCTCGAATCAGCTTCATCTCCTGTCTTCTCGGGACCAGGAAGAAGTGGGAATAGTAACCCATTCCCTGAAGAGGAAGGGGGACGGGCTCTATTGCCTCCTTCAGCAAAAGTGCTGAAATCTCTTCCTGGACCAGAAGAAGGTGTTCCCGAGAGAACGACGACCTTGGGGGAGGGTGACGAGGTGGTTTCTGGAGAAACTCTATTGAGTGTCCTTCTACGATCAGCTGGAGCACCCAGGAATCTGAAGTTATCCTCTCCCAACCCAGGAGTTGGAGGGAAAACCTCCCTCCTACCGGTTTCTCCAGAAGGCCCAGAGGCTGTGGGAGAGGAAAGGAATCAGGTGGTGTGGGGCAGCACCGCGTCTGAAGCACCCACTGCTTTTTTGGGCAGAGGGGCCTTGGCAGCCGGAGGAGCCCGGCGTTTAGCGGCCCGCTTTCCCTGGGGTTTCACCTTTTGCAGATTCCGCCTGCGAAAGGGACGGCGCTGCATTTGATGGGGATGGTACATGGGGTCCACAGACTTCAGTGCAGTCCCCTTTTCCTGCAGATCGGTGATAATGTCCTTGACATCACCACCGAACAGCACCCAACCTCGGAAGGGCGCTTCCTGAATAGCGGACTGCACTTCCGGGACCAACCCTGACACACGGAGCCAGGCATGACACCGTAAGCCTACAGCGAAAGCGGAGCTCCTACCAGCAGTGTCCACTGCATCGTAAGTAGCATGAAGCATGTCCTGATTGGCCAAACCTGCAGAGCGGACAAGGTCAGCCACTTCCTGTTTGACCTGAGAGTCCGGAAGGGAGTCCAATTTGGATTCCACCTCACTAAGAATCACCTTCTGGTAATCCCCTTTGTGACCGACATAATTTAGGGCCCTAATACCCAGAGTGGAAGAAGCATAGATCTTCTTCCCATACTGGTCCAGAAGACGGGATTCTTTGTCAGGTGGAGACAAGCTCAGATGTTTCGGGTTAGCTGTTCGGCCATGAGCAGCGCTAATCACGACCGAATCAGCTCGAGGGTGAGAATCTAAAAAGTCAACACCCTCGGGAGCCTGATATAGCCTGTTCGACTTCGAGAAAGTGGGGCTAAAGCCGATGGTTGCTTCCAAATAGTGGAAACAAGTTCAGCATGAGGCTCAATCCAGGGTGGCACCAAGGTGGGAGCGGTCATGGGCAGATCCAGATGCTCAGCGAGTTTCTTATGCTGGAGATCCGGCTCCAAGGAATGCCACTTATGAACCTCCTGGATTTTGCGTAGCAACTCCATAAAAGAAGGATCCTCCGGAGGGGACTTCGGAGGAGTCTTTGGCCTGGGCTTAGATGGAGGAGTGTAGCAAGTCGTCCGTCTCGGAACAACCGTCGGAGTCGTCAGAGGTGTCCGAGGAGGAAGAAGATGATGAGGAACACTCCCTCTCCCGGCGTAGGGGAGAAACGGACCCCTTGGGAAACCCTTGGGGAAGCGTGTGCTGCCCCGCCCTGGAACCAGAGGGCTCAGCCCTGGTGTCTGGAGGTGGGGAGGGAGTCTGTCGTAGCGGACGTATGGGAACCGGAACCGTCACCGTCGTCGAGAGACAACTCGACACCTCTCTGGTGAGCTAAGCCTTGGTCTCAGCCCACCAGGAGGCCAGAGTCTCCTTCAAGTCCACCAGAGGCTGAGGGGGCGGTGGAGAAGGAGAAGGAGGGGGATACGGGTATGGATTATACCCATAAGTCGCGTATCCATAACCCGATGGCGGGAAGCCCGGCATCGGGTACTGAGGCCCTGGGTACTGCGGCATCGGATAGGCCGGTGTCTGATACTACAGAGCCAGGTAAGACTGTGTCGGATACCCAGGAACCGAGGGGTCTGCCGGAGCAGACGGCCCAGCCGGAGGGCCCATGGGCGGGTCTAGAGCAGAAGGCCCGGTGGGCCAAGGGCCCGGCATCCGGAAGCGGGATGTCACCTGGGGTCAGCAATACCGGCATCGGGGCCGGCGGCCAGAAAGTCAGCGTCAGGGCCGGCGCGGTGGATGAGGAGCCCTTGTCCTGGTACTTCTTGTGTTTTCTTGCGATGGCCTTCGGGGGGAAGTTGATGCCTGCCGGAGCTTTTTTAACTCCTTTTCCATGGAGGACATTTTCTTCTTTAAAATATGGGCCTCCAGGGACTGCTGCTGCCGTCTGTGGGTGGCCGTGTTGAATTTAAGGCAGTGCTGGCACTTCTCCACCTGATGATCCGGGCCTAAGCAGAAGAGGCACTGGGAATGGCCGTCCTTGTGCGGGAGTTGGGCGCCGCACGAGTCGCACTTGTTCTTGTGCTCGGAGGGTGTAGGGGACGACATACACCAACGAATACCTGACAAAAATATGAAAAATTGAAAATAACTCTGTAAAAACTACCGATGACTGAGGCTGATGAGCATTTAACTTTTCCGCGAGGCACTGACATGAGCGAACGGTGGGAAAGAACTGGAAGGTGGGCGTGGGGGACCACCCCTTTATACTGACGTCGCATGACATCAGTCACCTGACGTGGGGGCGGTCCCCCGCCAGAAACTACTAGCTAGAAATTTTTCCATGGCGTCCTGATGCCTACCGGCGTCAGTCCTATATGTAATTACCTACTGCAAGAGCCCTCTCGAAGTAAGATCTGACAGTGTGCCTGAACACAGAGGCGGTCACCAGGCTCTCGGCCGAAGGGTTTGTGAACCCCAAGGGCCCCAGGGGGCACCACGCATTTGCAGGCCATGCGGGCAGACGGTGCTGGACATGAGGCAGGGCGTTGCCATTGTTCGAGAGCTGGACCAGCAATGGCCTCGGCCACAGAAAAGGCCTCCGTCGGGGTATCCCCTCTCTTGAGAATGTCTGTGAGAGGGTACTCCACCTTGTTCTGGATGGATTCCAGGGGCATCCCTGTCGAATCAGAGAGGAGACGGAGAATCCCTTGGAAGGAGGAAGGACCTTCCTCCATCCCTGTACCAACGGACGACTCATCATCCCCGGGATGAGAGGGGAGCCCGGTGACATCAGAGTCCAAGGAGTCGGGATACAGCGGCCTGCCACCCAAACCACCCTCGACCCGCCAAGGGCGGTCCAGGGTGACTGTGACCGACGACGCTGGGGAAGTCCGCATCTTGCTGTCCTTCTTTGTAAGGACCTCGTCCCACAGGCTGCTTAGGCGGCAGCTCCACCACTATTGGCAGAGAGACCGGAATAGGCCAAACCAGAGGACGGGACGGCCCCGCGAGCAGGGGAACCAAAGGGTTCGGTTCTGAGGGGGTCAGCTTCAGCCTGGGAGGAGGGAGCCAAATAATGGCCGGGGCAGGCGGCAGAGCCAGCTTCTGCCTGGTCAAAATCAGCTGTTGCCACATAAGGTCCTTGCAGTGCAGACGGAATTTCAGTTGGAGCCTCTCCTCATCCGAGGAGGACGAGGACAACCTGTGGCGTTGCCTCTTTTGGAGAGCTTATGGCTCTTCCTAGACCATTCGGCCAAGAAGGTTCTGGACCGCAACCGAGATCAAGCAAGCCAACTCGGTCACTCAGGAGGCACCGAAGGAATCGGGGAAACCAAAGGGTCCGGAAACGGGTCCTCGATGGGGACACCAGCAGGCTTGGTCTCCTCATCGGGGAACACAAGGACCAAGGAGTCCTCTCAAGGTGTCATCTACCACGGCCCGGCAACAGGTGGAGTTGGGTGGGAGCTGATGGGCCTCATCGGCTCTTCCTCGATAGTCTGGCCAGACGGAAGGTCCGTGAAGCCTGCGGTTGAGAGCGACCTCGACCGAGGTCGAGAACCGCGTGCTCCTGGGACTGAGACCTCTCTTGGTCCCAAGAGCGCCTTCGCCGAGATGAAGACAAGCTGGGTTCTTTGTCCCTCTTACGAGAGTGGGAGGAGTGCGAGCCCATGGGCACCTCACCCCAGGTGGGGAGAGACTGGCACAACTCCTTAAAAGAACCTGTGAAGGTGGAGCCTAGGTGGAGTGGAACGAAAAAACTTCGATTAGACGAAGCGTGGGCGGCTTCTTCTTCAAAGCGTCTTCATACATTCCAGCTTGCTCGGAGCTCCGGCCGCGAAACCGCCCACCTAACCTCCTTAGACTTGACTGGAGGATTCCTTTTCTCCGGTCTCCCCAACTTCAAACATGCCATGCGGTCGTCCAGGATGTTGGGATGGAAGGCCAAACAATCGCTGCAGGACAGTAGATGCAAGAGATGGGGATCGGTGCGTGACATCTTCTGACCGCAAGGACACCGGCGAAATCCTGGAGAAGATTTTTCTTCTATGATAGAGGACGCAAAAGTGCGGTCGCTAACTCGAACGAGTTTCAGTTTCGGTAAAACCGAAGTTTTGAAAGCCAGGGCCTATAAAATGCATGAGCACGAGGGAGGCAACCTTTATCTTCCAGCGGAAAAGAAGATCTGGCGTCGTGGGGTGGAGCCGAGGTATACACCACCCGGGTGGGTGGGAGGAGCCAGCTTGAAGACTTCCAGCAAGGTTTAAAGGGGAAAGGGACATGCCAAAGAGTGTGGATGAACAACATATCCACACACCTAGAAAAACTACTTATAAATAAACAGGGCCATCCAGTGGTGGGCAGCCAGGGCTGGGAAGGACAATGATACTGGCAGCATGTCCCAGCCCATGGCTAGTTGGTGCCAGACAATGCTACTGAAAACACCCTCCAAACCTGTTTTTTTATACTGGGCCAAGAAGCAAAGCTCCTGCATGGGGGAACGTTCTGTCGGTGTGCGAGGCATTGCAGAGGTGTGCGCAATACTCAGGAGGTAGGAGGGGACTGCATAAAAACATTTCAAAGCATATGCACATCAATCTGACAGACGGTCAAACTACAGGGAATTAAACTTTCCCCTGTCAAATGGCCTCAACTGGAGAAGCTGTAGAGAAGAGGAACTCTGTCAGGACTGGAAGACTGCCAGAGGCAGCTCAAAGGCTGGACGCCTGTGGGATAAATTAATAATGTAAGAAATATGGTGTAGTCAATCTTGTAGTCTAGAGGTAGGTCCATACAGTTCCAAATAAAGCTGTTGTTATGCCCCACCCCATACACAGTTTTAACAACTTTAACTGTTAGTTCTCCATACTTTAGATAGCTGTCAATCTGGGAGAGAATGCGTTCCATCTCAACATCCTTCTTCTCATACAGCTCCTTCCCCACCCAGGGTAGAGATGAGAGAACTGCATACACGTACCAATCAGAGCGTACCTGCAATCAGAGCAAACAGAACGTGAAAGAGAGCAAACTGCATTAGAGGGCATCACCACGGACACAAAAGTTCATCTTGACAGCTTAGTTTTACTTTTTATATTTTCCTTCTTACCCATGGGATCAGACTCTATTTCAGTCTGTACAGAGGGCATACACCCCACACTCAATGGAGCAGCCACTACTGGCCAACAGATTTAGTAAATGCTACTCTTTCGAATGCTGTTTTGAATGTACTACTCTGGGTGGGCATGGCCTGGAAAAAAATCCAGCCAGAATTTCAGCAACCATGGAAGAGAAGGGGGAAGGTAGGAGGTCCACAGGTCTAGGTGTTGCTACTAAGTCAGTAAGAGCATAGTGGCGCTGTCTGCCCGAGCACCACTGCTTAGCCAGCTACTTTTCCAAGTAATGTAGCTTACAATGCTAGTGACCCTGTTTCATGTTCAGAGCCTGTATATACTGGGCAGCAGAGGTGGTGCTGATGCCTTGGGAAGGGTTGGAGGCCCCTGTGTGGAGGGGTTGTGGGATAACAGATGGACCAGACACAGAACTTCAGGTTCAACACACAATCTCTGTGTGATGTTTATTTAAAAACACAGGGATAACTTTTCAGCAGATTATTTTGGAGATAGTCTTTACCACCGCACAGATCGCTTCAACTTCAATTCGCTTGAAGCACCATTGTAGATACCAGATTTGCACTTGACACTGTGAACATTGAGTGTGTATGCCCTGGCATTTGAAAATGGCGCTCGAACTTCAGGATCTCGCGCAGACACGCCTGATGATGACGCTGACATTCCTCCGTTATAATAATGTCCTATGTAGCAAATAAAACTAAGTATATGATTCTACGCTCTGTGTTTTATTAATCCCTAAATCCCATGTGCATGGCATGCATACCCATGGGAGTTAGGCACATTAAGTAAAAACGGAGCTTGGTGTGGGACATATATACTTAGTTTTATTTCTGTACATAGGGACAGTGTTATAGCAAAGGTAATGATACATCATCAAGTGGTAATACCAGCGAGATCCCAGGGGTTCCAGAGCACCATCTTCAAAATGCCGAAGCCATTGGAGCCAATTCCAAATTTTACAATAAGGTATAAAATCTAATTATTTGCAATGGTGCTTCCATGGGGATCGGAGACTTGAAGCTCCAATCTATGCAGAGGTCGGGGCTTCAACTCTCCAGGTAGAACTCCTTTAAGCAATGGCATAATCCTTCTTCAATACATCAGTTTGCAGCAACAGACTATGCATGTCCTCCTTCTGCATTAAGCACCTACTGACTCTACTGATCTCTCTCTCTTTAGTGAAAACAGTTCAATCCCTACGTTTGTCTTGTGTGTTTGGGTGATGGAGAGCTCAAAAAAAGGAAAACCCCCAAAACAAGCTAAAGACAAAGAACCTCCGTGCAGAAGCACTGAAGCAAGGGTTACCACAAAGGGCACTGGCAATAAAGCCTACATCATCACACATACCCCCATAATGCAAGGCATCATGAGATGTATATGCAAATCATCATGAAATTTTAGGCTGGTTCAGCTTAAAGCAGGAATGCATGGTGCCAAAGGGCCTCTCAAACAATCTGTAATTTACATGGATTTTAAACAGGGGTTTTCTGATATCTCTAACCCAGTAACTTAATTTTTATAATACAGTTCTCTAGTAACTTTTTACCTTTATCAAAAATACCTAGTGCCATGGCATTTTCAACATTTACAGGTTTCATACACATAAGGAATATACATCCAAAATATTTTATGACATAGTGTTATTGCATACTAAATCCAACAGCGAGGAACACAGCTTGTTCTACATCAGCTCGGAGGTCACCACAATAACCTCCCTGTATGAGTACATGAAAGGGAAAAGGGAAATTAAAGAGGACACTATAGCATAGTCCAGAAAGGGAAGGGGGTGCCCATAGGTGGCCAACCTTATGGACTAGAAATTGTAGTGGACAGATTAGGTTAAGAAATAGAAGAACTGCTGCAACAGATTTAAGAAAAGTCAGTCCTCAAGAGTGGCAGGATTTCCCTGTCACACCCTGCCTTTGCATGACTATTCCTTAGTGGTCCAAGTTGGCAGTCACGTGGACAGGAATATATAGCCCCAGATGTGGGACCGATATCCTGCTACTGGTGTGATGTTTACCACTTTGGACTGGTCAAAAATTTCCCCAGTTCTGGGCCATGCACTAGTGGTATGGAGTGGGTCACTGGTGTGGGGTGAATATTGGAGGACACAATGAAAGTGCCAATATTATGCTATTATGTTTTCCATGTCCAACATCAACACTCAGACGTCTACTAGCCCTTCCCCAGTCTGATCAGTAAAGTTTCAACTGGCTGTTCTTCAGCTGGAAGGCCCCATCAAGTGAAGAACGTGTGGGACAATGATCGAGGAGACTGGCAGTGGGTATCTGTGGGCCACTAATGACTGCTCCACTGGGAGTGGTATCCAGGGCTTGTAGACGAGCTGAAGGACAGGCTGGCTTTGCGGGTAAGGAAGGAAAAATATAAAACAAGTACAAAAATATAAAAAAAAAAAAAAAAAAAAAAAAAAACCTCTCAATTTATTTAGTGAATTTTGTTGACTGGGAGGGCCCACAGACTGAAAATGAGGGTTACTCACCTGTAACCACAGTTCTAAGGGTGATATATGGTGCACATCCACACTTTGGCAGTCTTCCTTTCCCTTCTGATTCCAGCCGGAACATCTTCAAGCTAAACTACTCCCACCCAGGAGGCATACTCCTTGGTGCCGCCCAGTGACGTCTGATGTTGTACACTGGAAGTAGGGATCCATTTGTCACTTACCAGGGGAAGTCTGGTGGGTTTTGTGGATGTGCACCATATCCCACCCCTACAACTACAGTTACAGGAGAGTAACTCCTATTTCTAGGGGTATGGATATGGTGCACTATCTACACTTGGGCGGACTTGTAGCAGTTCTCCAGGAGGAGAGAGCAAGGCGCACACCCAGATCTGGCCAAAACGGGATCAGAGAACAGAGGCCCCAAAACCAGCATCCCGGCATGACTCAAGGTTGATGTGGTAGTGGAAGTTGAAGGTGTGTGCTGACTTTCAGACAGCGGCCCTGCAGATCTCCTGGATAGGGATGTTCCCTGGAAGCAGCCACCGAGGCAGCAGTGTGTCTGGTGGAATGAGCCTTTAGCCCTACAGGAGGCTCCCTGTCAGCCAACCTACAGTAAAGGTCAATGCAGGAAACAATCCACCTGCAGTTGTCCACTTTGCTGCCGGTCTCCCAGGTGCGGCTTCAACGTATGTTACACATAACTGGTGAATCTCTTCCTGAACTCCAGCTGTGTACTCCTTGTAGTAAGCAAGCGTTCACCTCAGGACCAACGTGTGGAACCTGTGCTCGGCCTCCGAAGCTGGAGCGATGCTGTACACCGGGAGGTTTATCACCTGATTAAGGTGAAACTCCGGCACAACCTTCAGGAAGAACTTAGGGAGAGGGTGGAGGCCAACAATGTCCTTGTGGAACACGAAATATGGAGACTCCACCGACAGCACCTGGAGCACACTAATCCTTCTGGCAGAGGTGACAGCCATCAAGAAGGTGGTCTTCCACAACAGGTGTGACATCTCACAACTGTGCATCAGTTTGAACTGCCTGCCCATGAGCAATGCCAGGACCAGTAAATACGTTCCAAGGCAATGGAGGTTCATGCACCGGTGGGGACAGGTGGTTAAGGCTCTTAAAGTGCCCGACAACCTTCTCCTGCACCACTGTCAGCATGCCAGCCTGTGCCCAGTATGCAGAGATGGCTGCCAGGTGCAACTTGAGGGTCACTGACTACAGGCCTGACAGAGAAGGACCACAGGTAATCCAGAATGTAAGTCAAAGGGTAGGCCAGGGAGTCTAGCTCCCTGCCCTGGCACCAACTGGAAAACCTCTTCCATTTGAAGGTGTAGAAATGGTGGGTCAACATTTCAGGAGGCCTACACAATGTGGAAAACCTCTTCGGAGAGACCCAAAGCCTGGAACTCTAGCTGTTCTGGAACCAGGCCATCAGGTGCAGGGACTGAAGGTCCAGATTAAAGACCTGCCCCTGTCGCACCACAGGGCCTGCTACTGAAGTTGATAAGATCTAGGTACCAAAACTGGCATGAAAGTCTAGGGCTACCAGGATCATCCGCACCTTGTCTCTCCACACCTTGACCAATACTCTGCGGGTCGGGGAAAGGGAGGGAAGAAAAACTAGGACTGGGGTCTAGGGTCTTGCGAAGGCATCCCACACTAGTGTCTTGCACCGTAGGGGGTGGGCACAATATAGCCTCAGCTTTGCTTTCTCCCAAGAGGCGAACAGGTCGACCAGAGGAGTGACCCACTGGGAAAAAAAATACAGTTCCGTAAGAACTTACCGTAACAGTAGAACTTCGAGAGGAGCTCTTGCAGCAGGTGAAACCGGCAGGACTGAAGCCAGTAGGCAGCAGGACCCCACAGAAAACTTCTAGCTAGCAATATACAGCTGGGGACCTCCCCTAAGTCGGCTCGCCCCCCCGTCATGTACACAATAAAGGGGGCGGTCCCCCAGCGTCACCTCAGTTCTCTTGCCGAAGACTCCGGCACAGATGAAAAGTTTCACGGAGAGCCAAGCATGCTCCTTTCAAGGAGGAGGTCACAAAGTCAAGCTGCAAATGCAGAAGGAATCCCCAAAGGGGAAGGCAGGTGGGAAGCAGCACCTGCTGCATGAGCTCCTCTCAAACATATGCTGTTACGGTAAGTTCTTATGTAACTGTACCATCTTACCTCAAGAGTGAGCTCTTACAGCTGGTGACATCAGCAGGACCGAGTCCCAAGCAGTACAGAGGCCCCTTGGCTCAAGGCGGAGGAGACAGAGGGAGAGAAGACTGAATCCTTCAAGAAAGAAGTCCCTGCAGGACAGCGAGGCCAAAGTCTGTACTGCATCTGGAAACAATGTCCAAGCTGTAGTGTTTAATGAATGTGGGGACTGAACTCCAAATGGCAGCTGCACGGATATCTCCAGCAGACAAATTTCCCAGAGAGGCGAAGGAAGCCGCAACTCCCCTAGTGGAGTGGCCTTTTACCAGGCCTGGCAAAGGCTTATCATATTTCTGGTAATAGTAGACAATACAATTAACCAACCATTTGGAAAGGGTTTGTTTAGAAACAGGTGCCCCTAACATACGGGGAGGGGCCAAAGAAACAAACAGTTGGTCGGACTGTCTGGAGCCTTGAGTTCAAGTCAAATAATACGAAGAGCCCGGTGGACATCAAGGGTATGAAGGAGGGCCTTCCCTCGGTTTGAATGCTCTGGGTAAACAACGGGTAGGTGAATGTCCTGATTAAGGGTAAATTCGGACATCACCTTTGGCAAGAACTTAGGACTGGTCCACAAGGACACCCGGTCCTTCTGGAAAACCAAGTAGGGCTCTTTACACATCAGAGCCAAGGTAACTGCAACTAAAAATAACAGTTTCCAAGAGAGAAAGCGTAGCTCGAAATCTGCGGCTGCCTCGAAGGGAGGCAAAGTAAGCTTCTCCAAAACAAAATGAGTATCCCATGGGTGGATGGGGTCCCTAATGGGAGGCTTCAGATGTAATATGCCACGCAGGAAAGTGCTTGGCAACTCCAGTTGTGCCAGGGGTTTTCCCAGTATATGTGAATGATAAGCTGACACCACAGATAGGTGCACCTTTATGGAAGATTAGCTCAGGCCCGAGTCTGAGAGTTCAAGGAGGTGCTCCAGGACCAAGTTCACCGGACATGCAATTGGATCCAAGTGACGGGCGGTGGCCCAGAGGCAGAACCACTTCCATTTCATGGCGTAGGCGACCCTAGTAGAGGGTTTCCTAGCGGCCACCAAAACATCGGCCACTCTAACCAAGACGGCTAGTCCATAGGAGCCATGCATGCAGGTACAGTGATCTCAGATCTGGATGGACTAAGGTCCCATTGTCCTGCAAGATCAAGCGTGAGCTCAAGGGCAGAGGCAGCTGTCGCCAGCTGTTGATGCAGACGGAACCATATCTGCTGGGGTCAAAAGGGAGTCACTAGGATCTTCCCACTCCTTTTGACTGCAGTTTGAGGAGCTACACTCTGGCTAAACGAAAATTGGGACGCATAGAGAAATCTCCCTGTCCAGCAGAGGGACAACGCATCTCGCCAGAAAATACCAGGTCCGGGATCTAGCGAACAGAAACTGGGCAGTCTTGCGTTGCGTGGGGACGCAAAAAGGTCCAATTCTAGTCGGCCCCACCTGTCGAAGAGGTCTACGATAGATTGCTGGAGTACCCACTCATGTGCTCTGGTCCTTGACTGGCTGAGCATGTCGGACAAGGTGTTTTGTACACCTGGTGAATGGACTGCCAAGATATCCAGGTGATGATCTCTGGCCCAGTTCCATACTCTCATGGCCTCACGACAAAGTTGGTACGAGTGAGTTCTTCTCTGCTTGTTGATGTAGAACACCACCAACATGTTGTCAGTCTAGATAAGGAGGTGTCCTAGCAGCAGAGCGGTCTGCTGGGCTTGCAGAGCATAGAGGATGGCCCTCATCTCCAACACACTAAAGTGTAGGGACTCTTCTAACGTAGACCACATCCCCAGAGTCCTGCGGTCGTCCAGATGGGCTCACCAGCCCATTCCGGAGGCATCAGTGGTCAGGATCTGTGTGGGACATGCCCTCTGGAAGGGCAATTCCACTGAACGGTAAGATGGTGTTAGCCACCACTGGAGGGTCTGGTGGACCAGGACTGAGATGGGCTGATCCTGGTCATCCCAGAGTTGATCCTCAGGGCCACTGAATGATCCTCATATGCAGCCTGGCCAAGGGCACTGCAGCTATGGCTGCTGCCGTGTGGCCTAGGAGTCTGCGGATCGTCCTAGCAAGGACCTGCCTAGAGGACGAGATGTGTCGGGCGAGATCCCGAAGGCGGTCTGCTCTGTCTTCCGGAAGGAAGGCCCTTCCTTGGATGGTGTCCAGAAGGGCTCCTATGAATTGAAGTCTCTGGCTTGGTCAGGGTGATGACTTCGGCAGGTTTAGGGTTATCCCTAGCTCTCTTAAGAGAGAAAAGGTGTTTTTCACAGTGTGGAATAGATCTCTGGACAGGGCCGTGAGGAGCCAGTCATCCAGATAAGGGAAGACATAGTGGCTCATCCTTCGGAGGGCTGCTGTCACAACCGCCAGGCACTTGGCAAAGACCCAGGGTGCCGATGACAGGCCAAAGGGCAGAGCCCTGAACTGGTAGTGCTGACTCCGGAATCAGAACCACAAGAATCTTCTGTGGGGCTTGGCTATGAGGATGTGTAGGTACGCATCCTGCATGTCCAGGGATGACAGCCAGTCTCCCGGATGAAGCATGGTTATTAGGACCTGAAGGGTAACCATCCGGAAGTGCCTGTACTCTACGAACCTTTTGAGATCGCAGAGGTCTAGGATGGACCATAGGTCCATAGTGCTACAGGTATTTGATTATGGTGCATCAATGATTATGGTGCATCAATGTTCATTTTATGTTTAGACACTGCGTGTATTTAGGTACTGCTACATTTCTCCAGCTTCTGTTATCTCTTGCAGGAGTTTTGTAGTAGGTTCATGTCAATTTTCATTTTTTTTCCTCCCTTAAACAGTATTTTGCATCCCCCCCCCAAAATTATTTCTTTGACTTAGTTTTGCTGTGCTATGTTGGGGGTGGGGGGGTCTTTTTTTTTTTTTTTGGTTTTGCAGTCAGGATTGCTCTGTTATTTGAAAAAGTGGCATCACTTTAGCGAATAATATTGTGTAACTGCCACTGTCAATTATGTTTTATATCCAGAAGGGACATCCCTTTAGGGAACAACAGTGTGACCCAACCGGTCAATCATCAAGTTTTTGCAGAAGTAACAACAGAGAAGGTTAAAAGGTTTTTCCATTTCCTTAAAATCAGTGGAAAATAGGGGTTCAGGCAGAAACAAACCGGGACCACTCATGGTATTCTCTTGTACATTCAGAAACATAAAAACAAACTTCAGCTTTACCATGCATCGGTATTTATCCGCTGATCCCAATGCTCCCGATAAGGTTGGCAGGTAGGAATGATTTACCCACCAGTTTTAAAATATAGTGAGTAAAACAAACTGTGATGTGTTCCAAGTCCATTAAATCTGGAAAAAATTGCTCCTTTGGAATAGTACAGTTACGTAAGAACTTACCGTAACAGTATATCTTCAAGAGAAGCTCTTGCAGTAGGTTCCACAATTAGGACTGATGCCACTTGGCAGAGGTTCCGGCAATTTTTTCTTCCAGCAGTACCAATGTGGAAACGCACCAGCCGCCCCCCCCTCAGCTGACGCTGTTCCACCCCCAGCTCACATAAGGGAGGAGTCCACACACTCCAGTTCTGAACGCCCCACCCCCTGGTCAGGCAGAAATAGGAAACAGGCAAAAATCAGAAGAGTGGTAGCGAAACACAGGTTACCTCACCTGTAACAGGAGTTCTAGGAGTGGTAGTATGTTGATCATCCACACTTTGTGGCAGGTTCCTTGCCGCTTTAAATCTTGCCGGAAGGTCTTCAAGCTGGCTCCTCCCACCCACCGGGTTAAAACCCTTGGCTCTGCCCCATGACGCCATATCTAGCTCCGGGCTGAAGCCAGGTTGCCGGGGTCGAGGTCGTAGGATGAACAACATATACCACTCCTAGAACTCCTGTTACAGGTGAGTAACCTGTATTTCTAGGGACGTGGATACGTTGTTCAATCTACACTTTGTGGCAGACTCCTAGCAGTTCTCCGAGGAGGGAGGCAAGGTGCGCACCCCTACTTAGGGAATAAGGACTGGAGAACCGAGGTCCCAAAAGCAGCATCCCAGCGTGACTCTAGGTCAATGTGGTAATGGGAAAAAAAAGTGTGTGCTGACTTCCGGGTAGCAGCCCCGCAGATTTCCTGGACAGGGACGTCCCTAGGAGCAGCCACCAAAGCAGCGGTATGGCGGATAGAATATACAGGTTACTCACCTGTAACAGGAGTTCTAGGAATGGTATATGTTGTTCATCCACACTTATAGGCAGGCTCCTTGCCGCTTTAAATCTTGCCGGAAGGTCTTCAAGCTGGCTCCTCCCACCCACCCGGGTGGTAAAACTCGCTCCGCCCCTTAGACGCCAGATCTGGCCCGCTGGAAGCTCATTACAGCGTCAAGCCGGGAGTAGTCAGGGAGTCAGGATGAACAACATATACCATTCCTACAACTCCTGTTACAGGTGAGTAACCTGTATTTCTAGGGACATGGATATGTTGTTCATCCACACTTATTGGCAGACTCCTAGCAGTTCTCCGGGAGGAGGAGGCAAGCACACCCCTTAATACTTACTTGGGAAATAAGGACTGAGAACCGAGGCCCCAAAACCAGCATCCCGGCGTGACTCAAGGTCGATGTGGTAATGGGTAATAAAGGTGTGTGCTGACTTCCAGGTAGCAGCCCTGCAGATTTCCTGGATAGGGACGTCCCTGGAAGCAGCCACTGATGCAGCAGTATGACGGGTAGAATGAGCTCATATCCCTCTGGGAGGCTCCATGCCCGCCAACTCATAGCAGCGATCTATGCAGGAGGTGACCCACCTGCCTATCGTCCGCTTGGCTGCAGGTCTGCCAGATGCGGCTTCAGCGTAGGTGACAAACAGCTGGCGAACCTCTCCCGATTCCAGCAGGCCTTATATTGCCAGCCCTTCTAGGGTCCAGAGTATGGAGCCTATATTAGAGCCTCCGGTGATTGGGATAGAACACCGGCAAAGTCAGCACCTGGTTAAGGTGAAACTCCGACACCACCTTCGGAAGGAATTTCGGGTTGGGGCGCAGGACAACCTTGTCCCTGTGGAAGACCAGGTAAGGAGACTCGATGGAAAGCGCCTGGAGCTCTCCCATCCTTCTGGCTGACGTGATAGCCACCAAGAAGGTGGTCTTCCACGACAGGTGAGAGAGTTCACACCTGTGCACCGGTTCAAATGGCTTGCCCATAAGCTTTGCCAGTACCAGCGGTAGATCCCACAGAGGTGGAGGGTTCTCGCGACCGAGGGGAATGTGATCAAGGCCTTGAAAAGCGCCCACCACCTTTCCTCATGTCAACGATTGCCCCTGCCCTGCCCGCAAGCAGAGATGGCTGCCAGGTGCACCTTTAGGGTCAGCCGACCTAAGCCCTTGACTAGAAAGGACCATAAATAGTCCAAAATGCTTGCCACAGAACAGGAGGAAGGGTCCAAGCCTTGCTCCTGACACCAAATGGAGAATCTCTTCCATTTGAAGGCGTAGCATTTTCTGGTCGACTTCACGGGACGCTCAACTACATTGAGGACCTCGCCGGAAAGACCCAAGGCCTGGAACTCTAGCCGCTCAGGAACCAGGCCGGCCAGGTGCAGGGATTGAAGGTCCGATGGAACACCTTCCTGACTGACTGGAGAGCAGGTCCGGGCGAGCTGGAAGCTGCCTTGGGAGCCTGGAGCTGAGGGTGAGGAGATCTGGGTACCAGAACTGGCAGGGCCAGTCTGGGGCTATCAGAATCACCTGCGCCTTGTCCCTCCTTGCTTTGAGAAGCACCTTGTGAATCAAGGGAAATGGGGGAAAGACGTAGAAGAGGCCCGGGGTCCACAGCCTTGAGAAGGCATCCCCCTGCAGCGAGCCCTGCTGAGGGGGGCGGGCATGAAACAGCCTCAGCTTCGCGTTCTCCCTGGAGGCAAACAAGTCCACCTGAGGTGTGCCCCAGTGGGAGAACAGATCTTGTACTACCTCGGGCAGGAGAGACCACTCGTGAGATGCAGCCCCTATCCTGCTCAGGGCATCGGCCAGGGTGCTGGAGGCTCCTGCCACATGAATGGCTAGGAGATCCGCCTCCAGGCTGCGCACGAGTGACCAAATGCGGAGAGCTTCCTTGCACAGAAGCATGGAGCACGTCCCGCCCTGGCGGTTCAGGTAGTACATGGTCGTGGTATTGTCCGTCTGGACTCGGACCACTTGACCCCGGAGAAACAGAGCAAAGGCGGTGAGAGCTAGGCGGACCGCTCGGAGCTCCAGCAGGTTGATGTGGCATCGGGACTCCCGCAGGGACCAGAGGCCGGCACTCTGTGTTCCCCAGATGGGCACCCCAACCCATCAGAGAGGCATCGGGTCGACAGAGACCGGCCGGCTCGGGCGGATAAACGGGATGCCCCTCCTGCAGATGAGAGTGGAACGGTCCACCACTGAGAGCTGCCCACATCTCCTGGGTCACTATCACTAGCTGGTCCAATGGATCGCAGCTGCCAGACCACTGGCTGGCCAGTCCCACTGAAGGGGCGATGTGCCAGCGCGCCCAACAGGCCACGCTGGTACAGCCCGCCATGAGACCCAGGAGGCGAGGAAGTCCCGGTAGGGCACCCATTGCCCAACCAGAAATGACTGGGCAAAGGAGGTAAGAACTGCCCTGTCCACCGGAGCCGTGGTTTTGCTCCAAGAGAGTCGAGCTCTGCCCCGATGAACAGGATCACCTGCTTCGGTTCGAGTTCCGACTTGGCCTCGTTGATGAGAAGGCCGACTAGAGAGCAAACCTGGAGGGCCAGATCTCTGGACCGCTCCACCTCCTGTCTGGAGGGGGCTGCTATCAGCCAATCGTCCAGGTAAGGGTACACCCGGACCCCTCGGCGCCGCAGGAATGCTGTCACCACTGCCATGCATTTGGTGAAGACCCTGTGAGCTGGAGAAAGGCCAAAGGGCATGGCCCGGAACTCATAAAGAGATCCCTCTGCTCTGAAGTGGAGGAATCGCTGATGAGATGGACGGATTGCGACATGAAAGAACGCGTCCTGGAGGTCTAGGGAACAGAACCACACGCCTAGTTCCAAGGATGGAATGATCAGAGCCAGAGTGACCATCCTGAAGGTACGCGGCCTTAGGAACTTGTTCAGGTCATGTAGGTTGAGAATGGGGCACCAGCCCCCCCATCTGTTTTGCAACCAGGAAGTACCTGGACACAAACCCTGGGTCTGGAGGAGGATCCGCCACCTTGCTGATCACCTCCTTCTGAAGGAGCAGGGCAATGTCGGCTCGACGAGCCGACAGAGAGGCTGCGCAGCTCGTTGCCCCCTGTGGGGCGACGGCTCAATAGGGAGGGAACTGCTCGAACTCCAGAGGCAGACCCCTGCCGACCACTTCTAGAACCCAGCGGTCCGTGGTGACAGTGGACCAGGCGGAAAAGAAGTGGCGGAGCCGTGAACCCGGGTAGGAGTGACGAGGCTGGGGGAGACACCCTTCAACCAGTCACTGAGCAGGCTTGGAGGAAGGGCCGGCCAAGGGGCCGGCCAAGGGGCCTCCCGGACCCTTCCCTCCAGGCTTCCTACTGGAGGAAGTGGCAGACTTGGCCTTGGGGCACCAAGTGTGAGCCTGCTGGCCCTGTTGCTGGTGCTTCTGAGCCGGACGTGCCACAGGGGCAGAAGAGCGAAAGGGCTTACCCTGCTGCTGGCGGCCTCTGTCCTTCTGGGCAGACGTGACAGAGTCCAAGGTAGCACTGGACTTCTTGATCCTCTGGAGATGGCCTTCCACCCCTGGCCCGAACAAGTCAGTGTCCAGGAAGGGAACGTCTGCCAGCTTGTGCTGGTTGTCCGCCATGAAGGTGGATATCTGCAGCCAAGCTCTGCGGCGCATGGCTACTGCGGCCCCTACTAACCGGGCACAAGAGTCACCCATGTCCAAAGAAGTTTGGAGCTGCTGTTTAGCCATCGCCCTTCCCTGATTCCGCACCCGCTTGATCATTGTCTGAAGGTCAGCTGGGAGATGGGGCATCACCTCATCCAGGGAACCCATAAGGGCGTGTGAAAAATGTGCCATCAGTACAGCAGAGCTAGCCTGTCGAAGACCTAGGGAGAAAGCAGCGAAAATGTCCGTCCCGAATAATCCAGCTTTTTGGATTCTTTATTGGGTGGGTTGTCCACGTCCCTAGTGTCCCCGGAACACCGGAAAACACTGTCGGTCACCAGCCCCTCCGCAGAGGGGTGCTCAGAGAAACCAGAGTGTAAACCGGTTGGGACCGCGTACCTGCGAGCTATCCTGGCCGAAGGCATGGGACAAGATGCAAGCCGCTGCCACAACTCCAGGGCCGGGCCAACAATGGCTTCGGCCACCGGGAAGACCTCCGTAGGAGAATCTCCTCGGTCCAGTATCTCTGTGAGGGGATACCTGGCCCATTTCTGAACGTGAACAAGCTGCAACCCAATGGAGTCTGAGATGAGTCGAAGTATTCCCAAGAACGAGGATGGGTTCTCGTCCGACTGACCCCCTGCAGATTCCAGGTCAATGGGCCTGGAGTACAGAGAGTCGTCGTCAGACTCAGAGGAGTCTGCGAACAGCTGCCGAGCGCCTGAGCCACCCTCCACCTGCCGAGGCCGATCGAGAGTGAGGGTGACCGACAACCTGTGGGGCAAGCCCTGACCCGACCGAGAATCCTTGGTCAAGGCCCCAGTCTTCGGTTAAGGAGGCAGTGGTTCCACCACAATGGGTGGAGCAGCCGGTTTCGGCCAAACAACCGGTGCTGGGGTCGGCTCCTCAACAACTATGAGAGGTTGCTTCGGTCGCTCCGATGACAGCCACTTAATGGCCGGAGAAGGCGACGGAGTCTGCTTGTTGCCAGCCAACAAAAGTTGCTGCCACATCATGTCCTCGTAGCACCGGCGTAACTTACGTCGGAGCCTATCCTCCGAAGAGGACGAGCGGCAACGCCGCTTTCCATGGTGCCAAGACTGCCGATGTCAGCGGGATCTACCCAACATGGAAGAGGACCTAGACCGAGACCCTCAGGGTCACCGAGGGTGGGTCAGAGAGGGGGCAGGGGAACCCGCTCACCCCTCGGTTCAGGGTCCTTGACCGGGGACTTCGGCACAGGAGGCACGGGCAAGTCCTCGGTTACCACCGGGAAACCGCTGAAGAAGGGTTGTCTGCTTTCAGTCGACAACCTGCCCAACGGGTAGAGAACAATCAACCACGCCGACAGGTGTTCCCGCCAGCTGACCTAACGGGACACCGCGAAAGCTTGCAGCCTTAGCCGCAACCGAAGTCGAAAGCCGACGGTCCGGTGAAAGGGATCTCTCCTGCTCCCACGAACGTCGACAGTGGTACTTACCTTTATGGGTTTTTTTTTCTTCAACCTACTGGTATGTCCCGATGGCCCTTCTCCCTTGGTGTAGAGGGACTGGCAAAGCTCCTTAAAAGAAGCAGTGTAGGAGAAGCCCAAGGAGAGCAAGATAAACGCCACTGCCGAGGAGGAAGATGAAGCAGCCTGGGCTACCTCCTCCTTGAAGGCGATCAACTGCTCCAGCTGCTCCATGAAGCCCGCAGCCGCGACCACCACCCAACGGGCCTCCTTCGACTTCACCAATGGGTACCGTTTCTCGGGGCACCCAAGTTGTAGTTGGGCAGCACGGTCCTCTAAAACCGAAGCCATGAAGGACTTGCACAGATCGCAGGCCTGTGGATCGTGGTCAAGACCCAGGCTGTAAACGCACCTGGAGTGCGGATTGGTCCAGGACATCTTCTGCCCACAGGGACACCGATGGAAGTCAGGAGTGGATTTGTCCATCGCAGCCACGAGGGAAGATGAAGACTGAAGTCTAGTAAACTTTAAAATTATTTTCGGAAAACCCGAAGTGTTTGGATCCAGGCCTAAAACGCAGAGCGCTAAGCAAGGAACCTGAGCTTCCAAGCGGTAAGGAAGATCTGACGTCATGGGACTGAGCCGAGGGTTTTACCACCCAGGTGGGTGGGAGGAGCCAACTTGAAGACCTTCCGGCAAGATTTAAAATGGCAAGGAACCTGCCACAAAGTGTGGATTGAACAACATATCCACATCTCTAGAACACTTATTCACTCAAAGAGGGAAGACCGGTCTGAGAAGGAGGGCAAGAAATATACCTGCGGTAAGAGCTTCTCTCGAAGATCTACTATTACAGTAAGTTCTTACGCAACTGTACTATCTTACTTCGAGAGGAAGCTCTTGCAGCAGGCTCCACAATTAGGACTGAGACCCAAACAGTATAAAGACATAACCCCTGGGAGGGGGAAACGGTAAGAAAAAGGACAGCAGGATAACGGAGAGTCCCTCAGGAAGCCAGGCCTTGCAGAACTGCAAGGTCAAACCCTGCTCTGCGTCTGGAATCAATGTCAAGGCTGTAATGCCTGACGAAGGTATGAACAGAACTCCAGGTAGCGGCAGCACAAATGTCGGCTGTTGGTACCCGCTTCAGTGCTGCGAAAGAAGCAGCGAGAGCTCTAGCAGAATGAGCTTTAAGCCCCAGTGTCGACCTGTTGTGCTTCTCATAACAGAAAGAAATATAATGGACCAACCAGCACAAAAGCGTCTGTTTTTTGACCGGGCGACCTATGGACCATTGAGCAAAGGACACAAAAAGCTGATCAGATTTCCTGTCCCCTTTGGTCCTAGCTAGGTAACATTGGAGAGCCCTGTGGACGTCCAAGGAGTGAAGCAGGGCTTCCCCCAATTAGAATGCACCGGGTAGTATACCATGAGCTGAACAGACGAATTCAGAGTGAGCTCAGAAACTACTTTCGGCAGAAACTTTGGATTAGTGCGGAGATCAACCCTGTCCTTGTGAAAGACAAGGTAGGGTTCTTTACACATGAGGGCTTGAAGTTCTGAAATGCACCTCGCCGGAGTTATAACTACCAAAAATAAAGTCTTCCAAGATAGAAGACGGAGCTCTGACTCCATGGCAGGTTCAGAGTGAGGAAGAGTGAGCTTCTCCATTACAAAAAGGAGGTCCCAAGGTGGAACAGGATCCCTGATGGGAGGTCTGATGTAAAGAATACCATGCAAAAGGCCTTGGAAAGCGCCATCTGAGCCACCACCTTATCCGACACAGGGAAGTGATAAGCGGAGATGGCGGCCAGGTGTACTCTGATGGAGTAATAACGGAGATCTTTTTCAGAAAGAGAAAGCAGATATTCTCGTACTGCATTAACCAGACAGACCAATGGGTTCACTCTCTTGGCTATGGCCCAGATACAAAAACGTTTCCACTTTATAGCGTAAGTGGCCCTGGTGGCAGGTTTGCATGCCTCTACCAACACTTGTGCGACTTGATCGGACACCCCAAATCTGACTTTAGCTAGGTCCTGAGAAGCCAGGCATGCAGGTGAAGAGAACACAGATTCGGGTGTATCAGAGACCCACTGTCCTGTGACAGGAGGTGCGATAATAGAGGAAGAGGCATTGGCGGCTGTCGCTAAACGCTGTAGTAAGGGAAACTAAATCTGACGAGGCCATAGCAGAACGATCAGGATGAGAGTGGAGGGTTCTGACTGTGCTTTGAGGAGGACTTTATGCAATAGCAGGAAAGGAGGGAACGCATACAGAAACTTCCCTTTCCAGCAGAGGGACAACGCGTCTTGCAAAAAAGCTCCAGGCTCTGGACCTAGCGAGCAGAAATTGAGCAGTTTTGCGCTGAATCATGACGTGAAAAGATCCACGTCTGGCATTCCCCCACTGACAGAATATGTGATCTGCGACCTCTTGAAGCAACTCCAATTCGTGGGTTTGCGATTTGGTGCTGATGAGTGTGTCGGCCAACAAATTTTGTTCCCCAGGAACATGCACGGCTGTCAGAAAGAGCTGATGTACGAGGGCCCATTGCCACACCCGCATGGCTTCCCTGCGGAGGGGATATGAGTGTGTGCCGCCCTGTTTGTTGATGTAGAACATCAACAAAGTGTTGTCCATCTGCACCAAGAGATGGCTCAGTGCTAGGACCGAGACCGTGGCTTGGAGGGCATAAAGGACCCCTCTCAGCTCCAGGAAGTTGATATGCAGATCTGCCTCTATTGAGGACCAAGAACCCTGGGTGCAATGTGTCCCCAAATGAGCTCCCCACCCTGCGGATGAGGCGTCTGGTCAGAATCTGGGACGGTGCCCGTTTGAAAGGGAATGCCCGCCAGCAAATTTTTGGACGACATCCACCAGCATAACTCCCGGCAGACTGGCTCTGAGATCCTGATCGAGGTGTCCAGACTGTCTGATGTCTGATCCCACTGGACTCTTAGGGATCACTGAATGGTTCTCATGCGCAGGCGTGCCAGAAGAACTGAAACTATGGAGGTGGCCATATGCCCCAACAGCCTGAGAAGGAACCTTGCCATCACCCTTGAGGCTGAAGAGATCTGAGACGCCAGGACCTGAATGCGAACCGCCCTGTCAGAGGGAAGAAAAACCTTCCCAAGAGTGGTATCCAGAAGAGCTCCAATGAACTGGAGAATCTGGGCTGGGAGCAAATGAGACTTGTCCCTGATGTTGGTGATTCCCAAGCGCTGAAACAGCAAACTGGAGTCCCTGACAGTTTCCAGGAGGCGAGACCTGGAGGGAGCCAGGAGAAGCCAATCGTCCAGATAGGAGAACACAAAGTGGCCCCGCCTCTGAAATGCCACGGCCACTACTGCCAGGCACTTGGTGAAGAGACTGGTGGGCTGAAGAGAGACCAAAGGGAAGGACTCTGAATTGATAGTCCTCATCTTCGAATCTGAACCTTAGGAATCTTCGATGGTTCCTGGCAATAGGGATATGCAGATAAGCATCCTGCATGTCCAAGGATGCCAGCCAGTCTCCCGCCGATATAAGCGGAAGGAGAGTGGGTAAGGAAACCATCCTGAATCTCTTGTAAGAGACCCACTGGTTTAGATCGCTGAGGTCCAGAATGGGCCTGAGATCTCCCGACTTTTTCCGAACTAGGAGGAAGTTGGAGAAAAACCTTCTCTCTCTGTTTCAGCCGGTGACACCGGCTCAATGGCCTTTTTGTCTAGAAGGGATAAGCTCTCCCATCTGACCAGCGCTCTGTGTTCCCAAGGACAACGGGATGGGAGCAGTGGTCTGTCCAGAGTAATGGCGTTGAACTCTATGGAGTGCCCGAACTCCACGAGCTCGAGTACCACTGGTCGGAGGTCACTTGACCCCACGCATCCGCGTAGAGGGAAAAGCGGCCTCTGACCGGCTCCCCTGAATGGACATTCAGGGAAGGAGGGCAGCCTGGATAGTCAGACAGTGGGAGGGGGAGGAAGGGTGGCAGTGGCTGCTTTGGCCTGTCTAGAGGCGGAGACAGAGGATCCTCTGGCTCCTCCTCTACGACTGAAGCTGCCTCGCTGCAAATGCCGACGGAAGCGAGGCTGCTGTGGCTGATGTCCCCCATGGCCACAAAAACGAGGCTTACAAGATCGCATCTGTTTTGGGCGGTACATGGACTGCACGGATTAGATAGCCTTGCCGGAGTCCTGCAGCCTGGTGATGATCTGCTCCGTGTCTTCACCAAATAGCACGGAGCCCCTGAAGGGGGCATCCAATATGTTGGTCTGGCCATCTGGATCGAACCCAGAGACCCGAAGCCACGCATGGCGGAGGCAAATGCCAGTGGCAGCCGCCCTAGAGGAGGTGTCCGCAGAGTCGTAGGCAGACTGCAGAATGTGGGTGCCCACGTCTGAGATGGTCTGTAAAACCTTGGCCAGCTCTGCCCACTGAGGGCAATCGGGCATGCTCTGCACAATGTCCAAACCCTGTTCCCAAAGGGTATTCTGGAATTGGACCATATGTGTCAAGAAATTTAAACTCCTGATACTGCGGGTTGCAGCAGAGTACACCTTACAGCCCACAGAATCCAGCTGCTTTGATTCTCTGTCAAACGGCTGGGTGCTCAGGTGTTTCGGCCTCTGCGAATGGTCGTGAGCAGCCGAAATCACCAGAGTCTGCTGCGGGTGGTTCGGACAGAAAAGGTGGTCCGAAGGTGCCCGGTAGAGCTGATGAGCCTTCTTTGGCACGGCAGAGGAGGAATGAGGCCACTTCCAGGTCACGTGGGTGACATCTTGAACAGTGTCAACCATGGGAAGGATGACCACCGGCTTTAGGTCCTTTTGGTGGAGGTATTTAGCCAACCGCAGTTGCTCGGGGTACAGGGCCTCAGTGTCCCAGCCCATGTTGCCTGGATGTGCCTCATCACCTCCATGAAGCTTGGGTCATCTGGAAGGGATTTGGGGAGTCCCTCCGAGTCCCCTAGGTCTGGTTCTATGTATGAGTCTGGACTTGAAGAGTCTGAATCCACAGAGGAGTCCAGCATGGAACAGGGAGAAGGGCAGCATCTCTTCCTTTTGCGCCTCCTGTCCGGAGAGGGAGAGCGGGAGGAACTACAGGCCCTATCCCTCCTAAGTTTCTTGACACGTTTCTTAGGAGGGGGTTCTTCATCTGCCCTACTGTCCACCGGTTCAACGCTGACCGGGTCAGGAACCAGGACCGGCGTAGGAGGGGGCACGCCCGCTGGGAGATCTTTCTTGACTGTATCCCACCAGTGGGAGAAGAGCTCCTTTACTTGAGACAGGTTCAGCTTAGGTGAACCAGGTGTAGGAGGAGGAGAAGCGCCCGAGCCGGCACCGGACCCGCCATCAAGGGGTACTGGCGTCGGGTCTGCACCCATGTCGGCTGGCGTCGGCTTAAGGGGGGATGTCAGGACGGCGTCAGCACCTCCATCGCCGGGGTATGGAATCGACAGGCGGCAACCGAGGAGAAGGAGTGTCCGAGCCGACACTGGGAGGTACCGGGGCAACCAGCATCGGGCGAACAACCAGTGGCGGAATAATCGTTGTCAGGACAGGGGCCAGAGGGGCCGCGGGCGGACGTTGGTCCGGCGTCCGCTTGTCCTTATGTGCCGGACATCCTTCTGAGTCGTGAGCCTAATGACGGTCGGCTTTATAGCCGGCGGACTTCTCAACCAAGCGCCAGTCTGTAGCTGGAGGCAGGTGCCGGTCGGAATCGCGTGGTTTTGGCGGCATGGAGGAGGCCCTGCTGCCAGAAGACCCAGAGGCCTTGCTCGACTCCCGGGAGTCGGCCTTCAATGAAGAGGCCGAGTGGGAGGAGACCTTACCTGCGCCCGTCGACTTCTCAGTGGGCTGAAAAACCATCAAAGGCTGGAGGGTGGATCCGGAAGACTTAGCCATAGCAGAGGAGGGTTTGAGGGCTGTGAGGCGGGAATCGTGTCCCGAAGACCCGTGTCTGGAGTGAGACCTTCCTCTGTCCTGCTCCCAGTGCTTGTATGTCTTGCGGGCGGGTGGATGGTCAGATTCCTCCGAGGAGGCGGCCTGTTCCACGGCGGCAAGTTTGGTCTCGGCGAGGTAGGCTGCGAGAGACTTTTGACGCCTGATCCGCATACGCAAGTTGAAGGTCTGACAATAAGGACAGGCGTCGGTGTCGTGCTCCAGGCAATAAAGACATGCTGAGTGACCGTTCTTAGTGGGTATCTGTCACCCACAAGCGCACTTGTTGAGGTGAGAAGAGAGCACAGAAGCAAGTAGTGACAAGAAAAAACAATTTTTTATCGGTGGAAAAGAAGCGATCGGTACTGTAACGAACCGAGTGAACTAACCCTGACCGTGCAGTGGGAAAGGACTGGAACAAGTGGGGAACTCCTCCCTTATACAGGGCGACGCCAGGGGTGGAGCCGACGTCGGCGGGGAGCGGTCCCACGTCAGTACTGCTGGAAGAAAAAATTGCCGGAACTGCCGCCAGGTGGCATCAGTCCTAATTGTGGAACCTGCTGCAAGAGCTTCCTCTCGAAGTAAGATCACCAATTATAGCATGTTATGGTATGAAGTACTATTCCACGGAATATGGAGCATTTACAAATGCTGGGTGAGTACTGGTACCCATTAAAAATAATTTCTGAAGAGTATTTCCTAAAATGAGAGGAGTAACAGGTCAGTACTCACCTTATCTGGAGCCCTGGCTGACTCACATTGGTAAAGGCAAAAAGTTCATTTTTGTAATTGTCAAAAGTGCAGCAAACAAGACGATGGGGGTCAAGAACCTACTGTTTCGTGCATGTGTGTGCACTTAATCATGGGTGTTTCAGTGTATGACTATCAGTGTATGGTAAGGCTGAAGTTAGCCCAGTTTTTTGTTTTTGAATGACAATAGGGGGCAAGCAGGTAATAGGAAGTTTACTCTTACCTGAGGAACATCCTCTTCTTGAGTGACACTCGCAAAGTTCTCAAACATGGCAACCATTGAAGGAGCAGCTATTACATGGCAATTCACCAAGTCAGACAAAAAACGCACCTGAAACACAGAAACAGATTACTGAGGACAGAAAAAGAAGACTAGTAGTCCATCGAGACTGCACTGAGAATTACTCTGCAGCCCTTCCAAAGCTCTTTCCTCCCTCTTTTTCCCCAGTTACCTCCTTGAAGATGTCCCTTTATGTTCTGAACCCTGATACAGGTTCAACATTGATCGCGTTGCTAGGCAATTTATTACACCTGTCTACCACCCACCCCATGAAAAAATAGAAACATAGAAACATAGAAGTTGACGGCAGATAAGGACCGCAAGGCCCATCCAGTCTGCCCATTTTTTTTTCTACCTTATAAATGTGTCATCGGCCTTTGCTCTGTCAGTGGCCTATCTATTCATAGTCATTTGTATTGCTCCCTTATGCCTATCCCATGCCTGTTTGAAGCCCTGCACTGTATTCATAGCCACCACTTCTTGTGGTAAGCCATTCCATGCATCCACCACCCTTTCTGTGAAAGAATTTCCTCACATTTCCCCTTAATCGGCCTCCTCTAATCTCATGCTGTGTCCTCTTGTCCTGCTATTTTCTTATATTTAAACATGTTAGACTCTTTCACCTTGTTTATGCCCTTAAGGTGTTTGAATGCCTCGATCATATCACCTCTCTCCCTCCTTTGCTCAAGGGTATACATATTGAGCTCGTTAATCTGTCCTCATATGTCTTGTGATGCAGTCCCTGCACCATTTTGGTTGCCCTTCTCTGGACTGCCTCAATTTGGTTAATGTCCTTGTGAAGTGTGGCCTCCAATACTGCATGCAGTACCCAGATGGGGCCTAACAAGTGTCTTGTACAGAGGATTAATACGCCCTCTTACAACTTGTGATACCCCTACTAATACACCCTAACACCCCCTAGCCTTACCTACTGCTTTAGAGGTCTGCTTGGATGATTTTAGGTCATCAGTGATGATGATGCCCAAGTCTCTTTCTTCCTTTGTGACTGCTAGCAACTCCTCCCAGCCTATAGGTGGCTTCAGGGTTTCTCTTCCCTATGTGCATGATTTTGCACTTCTTTGCATTAAATCCCAGTTGCCACTCTTCTGACCATTCTGCTAGTTTATCCAGATCTCTTCTCATTCTGCCCACCCCATCTGGTTCATCTACTCTGTTGCAGATCTTGGTGTCATCTGCAAACAGACAAGCCTTACCCTCTAGTCCATCTGCAAGGTCACTAATGAAGATGTTGAATAGGACTGGCCCCAGGACTGATCCCTGAGGTACCCCACTTGTGACTTGCATCTCTTCTGACTGTATACCATTTACCACCACTCTGTTTTCTGCCCGTCAACCAGTTTGCCACCCAGTTGACCAACTTCTGACCCACCTGAGCCTACCAGCTTATTTATCAATCTTCTATGTGGAACAGTGTCGAAGCTTTGCTGAAGTCAAGGTAGGCGACATCAACTGCTCCCCTTGGTCCACCACTCTGGTTACCCAGTCAAAGAAATCTATGAGATTAGTTTGACAGGACCTTCCTTTGTAAACCCATGCTGTCTTGGATCCTGTGCCCCATGGATTCCAGGTGTTGCACTATTCTTTCCTTAAGGAGAGCCTCCATAATCTTGCCCACTACTGAGGTAAGACTGACCGGTCTGTAGTTCCCCTCCTCCTGCTACCACTTTTGTGGAGTGGGATCACATGAGCCCTTCTCCAGTCTTCTGGGACCTCTCCTGTGCTCAGAGACTCACTAAACAATTCTGCTAATGGCTCTGCTAGTTCCTCCTTTAGCTCCTTAAGTACCCTGGGATGTATGCCATCAGGTCCCATTGCCTTATCCACCCTGAGCTTAGCAAGCTCTTGTAGGACCCTTTCTTTTGTGAAGGAGTAGTGCTCACCTTCCTCCCCTGTGTCCATGATGCTAAGCTGTGGGCCCTGCCTACCTTCTCTTCAGTAAATACTGAGCAAAAGTATCTATTTAGGATAGATGCCTTTAGGGTCCTCCTCCACATGCTCCCTTTTCTCCATTAAGCTTACCAATACCCCTCTGGACTTTCTCCTTTCACTGATGTATCTATAGAAAGTCTTGTCACCTTCTTTACTATTCGTGCTAGTGTTTCCTCAGTTTGGGACTTTGCCTGCCTTACTGCCTTACCTGCTTCCCTTGGCAGTTTGGTATGCCTCTTATCTTCATCCCGCTGTGTTCCTTATATTTCCTGAAGGCCAGCCTTTGGCTCTGACCTTTTCTGATACTGTATTTGAGAACCAAAGTGGTTTCCTTCTTCTTTGCACTTCCTTTTCTGTCTAACGCAATGGGATGTTGCTTCAAGTATTGCATCCTTAATGCTTGCCCACTTTGCCTGTACCCCTCACCTGTGTTTCTTTTGCCAGAGCTAGCTTAACTCTGTTGGCCATCTTATCAAAGTCAGCTCCTCTGAAGTCCCATATTTTGCCTTGGAATGGGATGATTTAGATGTAGTAGCCAAATTGAACCATATCATGTGATGGTCACTGGCCCCAGGTGACCTTCTACCTGGAGATCTGTGATCCTTCTTGTTAGTCAGTACTAGATCTAGGATAGCCTTGTCTCTTGTGGGTTGCTGTACCAGTTGTTTGAGGCCCTCCCCTGCAGGAATCCACTATGAGTCTAGTTCTGGCAGATGTTCCTGCTGGTATTGACCAATCTGTATCTGGCATGTTGAAGTCTCCATTATCAGAACCTCCCTTTAGCTGTCATGTTTTGTATATCTTCTAACAGTAATGTGTCTATGTCCTCCCTCTGGTCTGGGGCCTGTAGACAACCCCAGTTCTTATGGCTGTCCCATTTCCTGTTTCCAGGGTGACCCACAGTTCTTCTGGCTCCTTATGTGTATTCTGAATTTCTGTAGCTTTGATATTTTCATTAACATACAGGCCACCTCCCCCTTTTGCACCTCGGTCTCTTCTGAACAATACATAGCCAGGTACTGAAGTCTCCCAAGTGTGGTTACTGGTAAACCACGTCTCACTAATTGCTACTATGTCCAGTTTAGCCTCTGACATATTGCCTGCAGGTCTGGGATCTTATTTCCCAGGCTGTGAGCATTTGTGTCATGATTTTCCATTGGCCAGATTTTGGTGTGTTAGTTGTTGGGTGAAGTTTGGCATTACCCCTGTGCATCGTATGGGGAGCCAAACCTTTTTTTCTTACCTGGTGATGCAAATGAATGGCAAACATGCTGAATTCCTGTTTGACCACTAGCTGAGGGGAGGGTGTTCTTCCCATTCGGACGATGGGGTGCTGCACCCTCTCCCCATTTGCTAGTTTAAATATTCTGCAAAGATGTCAAACTTCTGCCCCAATGCACTGACTCCTCCTTAGTCAGATGCAGTCCATCAAATTTAAAGAACTTTCGCTCCCAGAACTGTTGCCAGTTCCTACAAATCTGTGTCCTTTTCCTGGCACCAGCCCTTGAGCCACGTGTTTAGCTCCCTATCTCCCTTCTCTGACCTTCCGTCCATCTGCCCTCTCCCAGACTGGCAGGATCTCAGAAGAGATGCGGACGAAATAGATGATAGTTTGTCACCCAGCCTAGTCAGGTGTTCCTTGGTCTCCACAACTGACCGGCTGGCGAGATCATTAGTCCCTATGTGTACTAGGACATCAATGTTTTCTCCTGCTTTGTGAACAATTTTAGCAATGCGTCAGTCTCTCCATGCTGATGTACCTGGAGACATCTGACCATCACCCTGGCTGGAGATGGGTATCAACTCCCCGAATCATGGAGTCTCCTATGATCAGAAGTTTTTTGGATTTCCTTTGTGCTTGTTTTGTTTTGGTTCCTGATTTGGGTGAGTTTTGTTGTGCTAGCTCCTGTGCCGCAGTGTCCTGCTCTGCAGTGTCTTCTGCCTCTTTATTTGATTTCAGAGATAGAATAAATACTTTCTGCTGACCTTTTTGAATCTCCCCCCCCCCCTTGTGATTTTGTGTCCCCTGGTGGTTGTACTGTTTCTCAATTTGAACTTCATGCATCCCGCCTTTTATATCCCTACATGTATTTTCAAGTTTGTATCATGCCCCCCTTCCCTCCTGTCCTCCGAGGGTACATGTCTAGGCTTTCAGTCTCTCCTCATGGACCTACCCTGTAGCCATCTGGATCATTTCTGTGGCCCTCCACTGAATAGTCTCTAACCCCTCCTTCCTTAGAGCTGGGCTCCAAAATTATACGCAGTACTCCAGGTGTGGTCAAACAAATGGCCCTATACCGTTTGACACTAAGCAAGCTTTCACTCCAAGTGCCTAAATATCTACAAGCACATGTCCCCTTGAGCAAAGGGAAGCAGGGAATACTTGGCTCACATAGCAAACTAGCTGGAATACTGCTTATGGTCCTTACTGGACTCAAGAGTTGACCCTAACAGTCATAACTGTACTTCTAATTTCTGTGCAGCAGCAGGTGGCTGCTGCCATGCAAGACTTGTTTCGGAAAAAAGAATGAAAACAGTCCCTTGCAGCAGCTTTTAGAGAATTAAAATAGTGTGGCCCAGCTGACCCCAGGCTCCCATCCTTGGGCTCTCTCTTGAGTTACTGGACTGAGTGACTAACATGAGTTTCCAATGTTCACTTACTTTTTGAAGCCACAAAGCCTACGCCCCAGAAACATTCTATATAGGTAACCAGGGCTTGCATTTTAGCACTAGTAAAGTTGGAGTCAGCTTGACCCTCGGCTTCCAAATGTTGGGGGTCAGACCAGAAAATCTGGGGTCAAAAATTTCTCAAGTGGCTTTGTACAACATTATCAGACACTTTTTCAGCTAACAATGTTGGTGCAAACCTTTCAATATTCAGGGTCAAGCGAAGCATTGCTTTTATTTTTGTGCTTCAAAATCCTCAAAAATCCTACTTCAGTAAGGGGTTAACACAAGCCCTGGGTAACAGGTTTGTTGGTATAGCAGTAACCACCATTTACCTCACTTACAGAATTTTCCTTTTCTGTTAGCTCCAGCATTATCAATGGAGAGTTAATACATATGGGTAATGAACACTCCTACTAGGGTAGTGACACAGCCCAAAGTTGTCAAACAGCATAGAACCATGAGCATGTGAACATTCCAACAGCAGGGATTCTCCAGTCTCCTCTGTCCATGCAGTATCTATACACTCCTATGTAACCAATAACTTGCAAAAACGCCTACGTCAGGAAACTATCTATGCCAACAATGAATACCTAAAAAGGATCTGACATTTTAGGAAGATAACATGATGCTCCGTCTTACTCTGGCGAACTGGCTAGCAGAGTCCTGCCAAACAAATCTGCTGTCCTTCCCTTAAAGTGTCCGACCACTACTCTCTTGACAAGATTGGCTTTCTGCTGATTATACATCTATGTTACAAGTAATAACAGCAAGTATAACTGCAAAACACAATACAAGCACTAACCTGTAACAAGGAAAACAGAACCCAGCGTTCAGAAAATTCAACCTGTTAATCTGTGTGCCTGTAAATGTTTTTTTTGTTAGATAGGGCTGGATAAGCCACTAAAACTACCAACCTTGCTGAAATGCAAAATTCTGAGATATATTGGACAATATTCTCCAACAGAAAAGTACAGTTACACAAGAACTTACCGTAACAGTAGATCTTTGAGAGGAGCTCTTGCAGCAGGCTATTACAATCAGGACTACGCCGCAAGCACTAGGACCCTCCGGTGAAATTTCTGCCAGCAATACACAGCAGGGACCGCCCCCGATGCCGGCCCTGCCCAGACATCGTCAGGTACAAGAGGGGCGGACCCAGCTCCACCTCAGTTCTCCCACCAAGACCCAGAAGAAGGCCTGACAAGAGAAGGAAGCCTACTATGAAGAGATTTGGAGAAGAAAACGAAATGGATCTGCACACCACGAGGGAAGGCGGTGGAGGAAGGCTGCTGCAAGAGCTCCTCCTTGATCTACCACGGTAAGCCCACGTAACAGTACTATCTTACTTCGAGTGGGAGCTCTTGCAGCAGGCTATTACAATCAGGACTGAGATCCCAAGCAGTCCCACAACATTGAGGTAGACGACCCTGGGAGGTGGAATATGCTGACTCCAGAGGCCTTAGGACAAAAGCCCTTGTAATACGGCTAGGCCAAAGCCAGCTCGGCATCTGGAGACGATATCCAAGCTGTAATGCTTGACAAAGGTATGCACAGAGTTCCAGGTTGCGGCCGCACAAATGTCCTTTATGGCGACATTTCGCAGGGCAGCAAAAGAAGCTGACACTCCTCTGGTGGAGTGACCCCTAACCGGGCCCGGCAGGGGTTTACTGTGTTTCTCGTAACAAAACGAAATACAACGAACTATCCATTTAGAGATGGTTTGCTTGGACACCAGTCGACCCAAGCAATATGGTGCAAATGCCACAAAGAGTTGCTCAGATTTACGGTGCTGAGCCGTCCTTTTAAGCTAATACTTCGAAGTTCTGTGGACATCCAATGTGTGGAGGAGAGCCTCCCCTCTATTGGAAGGGGAAGGAAAATAAACAGGAAGGTCAACCGACTGGTTGAGGGTTAATTCTGAGACCACTTTCGGAAGAAACTTAGGATTCGTTCTGAGGGAAACCCTTTCCCTGTGGAAAACCAAATAGTGCTCTTTACACAACAGAGCCTGAAGCTCGGAAACCCTTCGAGCTGAGGTAACAGCAACCAAAAAACAAATCTTCCAAGAAAGGTAACGCAGCTCACAATCCACTGCTGGTTCAAAAGGAGGGAGGGTGAGTTTCTCCAACACAAAAAGGAGGTCCCAGGGTGGGACAGGGTCCCGAATGGGAGGTCTCATATGCAGAATTCCCCTAAGAAACGTGCGGGTTACATCCAGTTGTGCTAATGCTCTATCTCCCACGACAGCATGATAGGCGAAGACTGCCCACAGGTGCACCTTGATAGAGGAGTAACTCAGACCCTTATCGTACAAGGAAAGGAGGTGCTGTAAAGCTGAGTTCACAGGGCAGGTGACAGGATCCAAACGCTGAGACAATGCCCAAAGACAAAAATGCTTCCACTTCATAACGTAGGCGGAGTGAGTAGAGGGCTTTCTTGCCAACACTAGGACCGCCGCCACTTCCGGGGAAACCCCGTATCTATGTTGAGCTACGTCTGAAGGAGCCAAGCATGTAGGTGTAAGGATCGAAGATCCGGATGGACCAGTGACCCTTGGTCCTGGGACAGCAACTGCGAGCATATGGGCAGCGGAACTGGAGGTTCCGTTGATAACTGCTGTAGTAGTGGGAACCAAATCTGCCGAGGCCATTTGGGGGCCACTAGGATTATTCGGGCCCTTTTTGCCTGCAACTTGAGCAGCACCCTCTGAATGAGAAGGAAGGGCGGAAAGGCATAGAGAAACCTTCCTGCCCAGCAAAAGGATAATGCGTCTGGCCAGAAAACTCCAGGCACGTGCTCTCGCGAGCAGAATGTTGGCATTTTGGCGTTGCGTGGTGACGCAAAGAGGTCCAGCTCTGGAAGACCCCACCTGTCGAAGAGTTGGTCTGCCACGGACTGTAGTAACTCCCACTCGTGCGCTCTGGAACGCGACCTGCTGAGGCTGTCGGCCAGATCGTTGAGGATGCCTGGAACGTGCACTGCTGATAGCAGAATGCCCCGCTCCAGCGCCCAGTACCAAACTCTCATTGCCTCCCTGCAAAGAGGATACGAATAAGTGCCCCCTTGCTTGTTGATGTAGAAGACGACCGCCACGTTGTCTATCTGAATTAGAAGAGAGCCTGGCACCAGGTCCTCCTGAAAAGCCTGTAGGGCGTAGAGGACCGCTTGCATTTCCAGCACATTGATGTGAAGGGACTGCTCCTCGAGTGACCAAACCCCTTGTGTTCGACGAGCACCCAGGTGCGCCCCCCACCCCAGGTCTCGAGGCATCTGTTGTCAGAGTCTGACCTGGTGGCTCCAGACGAAAGCTGACCCCTTTCTCTAGATTGTTGGGGTCCATCCACCAAAGCAGAGTTCTCCTGACTGGTCCCGAGATCTTGACCGGGGAGTCTAGATCGTCGTGGCTCTGGTCCCACTGCACCCTGAGCATCCACTGCGGGACCCTCATGTGGAGGCGGGCCAAGGGAGTGACAGGAATGGCCGCCGCCATGTGCCCCAGTAAACTGAGGAAGTTCCAAGCTGGAACTCGAGGACTTATGGAGATCCGTTCTGCCATCTCTCGCAGGCGAACTGCCCTGTACTGGGGAAGGAAGGCCATGCCCTGGACGGAATCCAGGATCGCTCCTATGAAGGCGAGCTTTTGGCTGGGATCCGGGGACGATTTTCGTACATTCAGGCTGATCCCCAGCTCTCCGAACAGAGTATAAGTGTCTTCGAGAGCTCGTAAAAGGCTTACTTTTGATGGGGCCGTAAGCAGCCAATCGTCTAGGTAGGGGAACACGAAGTGCCCCATACGCCTTAGAGCCGTAGCCATCACTGCTAGGCACTTGGTGAAGACTCGCGGAGCGGAAGAGAGGCCGAACGGAAGCACTCGAAACTGAAAATGCTCCCCTTGGAAGTGGAACCTCAGAAACTTCCTGTGGGGAGGATAGACCCCGATATGCATATAAGCATCTTGCATGTCGAGAGAGCAGAGCCAGTCCCCCTGGTGCAGCAAGGGAAGGAGTCCTTGCAGAGTCACCATCCTGAACCTTTTGTACTCAAAGCGGTTTAGAGAACTGAGGTCCAGAACGGGACAAAGGTCCCGAGTCTTTTTTGGGACCAGAAAGAAGTGGGAATAGAACCCCTGCCCTTGCTGATGCAAGGGGACCCTCTCTATGGCTCTTCTCTGCAAGAGGATCTGGATCTCTCCTTCTATTAGTGGGATGTGAGAAGGAGGATAACGGGAGAGCTTTGGTGGAGTGTGCGGTGGAAACTCTGAACTCCAGCGTGTGTCCTCTCCTGATGATATCCAAGACCCAATGGTCTGCGGTGATTGACTTCCACCCTTCGAAATGAAGGGAGAAGTGGCCCCCAACCGGCTCCCCTGGATCTTCCCGCGGAAGAGGGGGGAGCGGAAGGGATTCATTGGGCAGAGCCGGGAGTGGGGAGAGAGGCCTGGGAGGACTTGGACCCACGGGCAAGAGGTCCACCAGATTGCTGGTTTCCGGATTTCCTGCGAAAGCCTCCTCTCTGCCCCTGTTGGTTGCCACGGGCTGGACCTTGACTGCCTGAGGACTTACAAAAAGGCCGTTTACGGTGTTGTCGTCGCTAGTCGCCACGGTACATCTGGTGGACCGACCAGATCGACTTGCCCGACTCCTGGAGGCGGGAGATCAAGGCTTCCGTTTCCTGCCCAAACAGCACGGTACCCTGGAAGGGCAGATCCTTGATACCGGCCTGCAGATCCTGGTGAAAGCCCGAGACTCTCAACCAGGCATGGCGCCGGAGGCACACCCCGGGAGCGGCTGCCGTGTCTGCAGTGTCATACAAGGCCCTCAGTACATGGGAGCCTACGTCTGAGCCCGACTGGAGGAAGGCCAGGAGCTCTGCCTTTTGGTCACAGTCTGGCATGGTCTTCATCGGCTCTAGTCCCCTTTCCCACATCGCATTCTGGTACTGTACCATATGCGTCAGAAAATTGAGGGAACGGATGGAACAGGTGGAGGCAGCATATACTTTCTTTCCCACCTAGTCCAGGCAGCGAGACTCCGGGTCGGGAGGCTGGGAGCTGAGGTGCTTCAGTTGCCAGGACTTGTCATGGGCAGCTGTGACCATCGAAGAATCGGCCTGAGGGTGTACCGCTAGAAAGAGTTCTGCCCTCGGGGTCTTATACAGCCTGTCCGACTTTTTTGGAACTGCCGGGATTGAGGCCGGATGCATCCAGGTGGTTCTGGTAAGGTCCTGGAATGTATCGACTAAAGGAGGGATAACCAAAGGCTTTGGCTCCTTTTGCCTCAGGTACTTGGCCAGTCTCCGGCATTCCGGATCCAGGTCCTCTGAGTCCCACTCGTTAGAGGCCTGGATGTACCTCATGACATCCATAAAAGTAGGATCGTCCGGAGGCAAGCGAGGCCGGTCCTTCTCTCCCGGGGAGTGCTTGAGACAGAGAGGAAGAGGAGGTAGACGTTGGTGAGGAGGATCGGCTATCCGACTTGGACTAGTCGGACCCCATCCTATGACCATGCCTTCGCTGACGTCGGTAGCTAGGGGACCGACGTCTGTCCGAAGACAGACCGGTCCCGGACCGGCGGCGAGCACTGACAGACGTCAGTCAGAGGACAGACGGGAGCGCTCTCGCCTGGAGCGAGAAGGGCTCCTGGAGCGTGACCTAGACCAATGTCGGTCACCCGAGTCCCGGGAGCGACGCTGGTGGTCCTGAGACCCTGTGCGGGAACAAGCCCTGGAGGGAGGTGAAGGCTGGTGCTCCGGCGACTTCCTCAGGGAAGACTCACCTCCCGGCTGTGGTTTTTCCGCAGGGTCCGGTACCGGTGTCCGGGCCGGTGACGGGGAGGACTGCTTATGGACCTGCCCCACCAAAAGGAAAAAAGATCCTTGAGCTCATCCTTGGTGAATATTTCAGCCGCTTGTTTCGGGAAGGAAGTCTCTGGAACATCTGGACGCGAAGGAGGGTTCTCCTGAGGGCCCGGGGGGAGGAGGACTTGGGCGAAGAGACGTCTGCTTTTCATGACGTTCCCCCGACCGGCGTTGGTGTAAGGACCAACGGCAGGGTGACGCCAGGGCGCCAGAGAGTCCCTGGTCTCCGGAGGCGCGCCTTAGCAGGCGGCCGGTGCTCAGCAGGGGCCAAGCAGGCACCTCCATGGTTAGCGATGACCCCAGCAGGGCCACCTTGGCTTTGCTGGCTTCCGACGGGCCGGCCTTAGCCTGAGTAGTCTTCGGGAGCTCTCCAGAACCCGAGGGACAGGCCTTTTTAGGAGAGGGCCGCGAGCGCGACCGTGACCAGTGACAGGACCGACTACAGTCCTTGCTATGGCGCTTTTTCTTGATTGTAGATCAAATCCACAAGTTTTTTTAGCTGCAACTGCCAGCAGAAGCTGTTCCTTCGACTTCACGTGCAGGACGCGGCGGGAAAGAACTGAGGTGGAGCTGGGTCCGCCCCCTCTTGTACCCTGATCAACGTCGGGGCGGGGCCGGCGTCAGGGAGGGGCAGTCCCTGCTGTGTACTGCTGGCAGAAATTTCACAGGAGGGTCCTAGTGCCTGCGGCGTAGTCCTGATTGTAACAGCCTGCTGCAAGAGCTCCCACTCGAAGTAAGATCCATAGGCTCACAGGAGAGGCCCCACTGGCAATGTTGGAGCCAACAGAAAACAAAATTACGGTAAGTATGAAGGAATTTTTCCTTACTGTATCGCTCTCCATATTGTTAATGGGGAGTTAATACACATGGGTTCTGAAAAGCAGTACCTATTTCCCAGCTGGGTAGGAAGAATGTTGTCCCACATATACATAAAACCCACATGGGCGATAAATAACTATCTGCTAACTACTGCCTGCAAAACTCTGCAATCGAAGGCCACATCGATGGAACTTTGAACATCCAATCCGTAATGCACAATGAATGTATGAACCGAGGACCACATTGCTACTCTGCTCAATTCTAACACAGCTGCCTCTCTTCTTGCCTGAAGTTCACCAATCCTTCTGGCAGAGCACAGTGCAATTAGGAAACACCATGTACGACAGGATATCCAACACCACTGACAAAAGAGGCTTGAAGAATGCCTTACAAAAAGCATTCAACACCAGATTCAAGTCCCACGATGGTACCAGACACCAACACAATGGTCTGCTTAGAAAACTGATAACCCAAGCCCAAGATGATGATGGAAGTGCAATCAGACCTTGGTAGTCTTCTGCAGCCAGATTCCAGGCCTCCAGCATCCCGTTCTGGAGGAGTTGCATATGTAAGCGGACCCACAGAACTAGCTCCATCACTGCAGTCATCAGCTCCAGAATCTGAGAAACCTGCGAGTAGAGACCAACGGCTGGCTTCTCAGCCACTGAACCTTTCACCTCAGGGTCTCCTTCCTGGATGAAGAGAGGAAGACATTCCCCTTGTTTGTCCTGAACACCGCGCCCAAGTGTTCCAACCTCTGAGATGGAATAAGGGAGCTCTTCTCCCAATGAACTGTGCATCTCCTGCACCTCCACGGTCTCAAGACACGTAGCTCTTCGCCATCTGAGCAGATGAGACACTGAGGAGCACGTCATCCAGGTAGGGATATACATGATGTCCCTCCTGTCTCAGCTGCGCCAGTAGTATGATCTGGATCTTTGAGAACACCTCGGGCACGGTCACCAGCCCAAAGGGAAGCAAGCACCCGATAGGGGAAATGCTGACCCTGAATTGCAAACCTCAGAAACTTCTGGTGTGACAGGCGAATGGGGATGTGGAAATAGGGATCATGTAGCGAACAAACTGGTTTATGTGCTTCAGGTCCAAAAGCAGTCAGGAACTGCCCCAACTTCTTGGGGATCAAATAAACTGAGTAGAATCCCAAACCCTCCTCACTGAGGGGCAGCAGGACAACTGCCGCAATCCGTTAACAAGTGATGCAAGGTCTGGGCTACCACCTGCCTCTTCACTGGGTTTTGGGGCACAGGGGTTGCAGGAAGCGAACTCTTGAGGGAACTGCTGCAAACTCTATTGTGTATCCTAGAGCCAGGACTTCCAGTATCCATGCATTTTTATTTATTTGTGTATTCAGAAACAACCTTTGAGTATACACTTTTACAAAGGTTCCATGTCAGGATGTAAAACAGCAGAGACATAACAAAAACTTGACAGTTAACACAAAACATAACACTGCTATGTAATACAGAAAATAGATAAATAATACATTTGAGTAACCTAGACAACTGAAATTAAACAGCGGGAGGAGATTCCCAATTAGCAACGTGCGGCATAGCTACCCGGAGGCCTGACAAGGTAGAGTATCGGAGAGGGGGGATGTGTGAGCGTGGTTTCCCAATTAGCAAACGTCTTGGCATAGCTGCTCCAGGGGGCCTGTCAAGGTAGAGTATCGGAAAGGGTAGGAGAAAGAAAGGGGGGACAGTGCATTTAGGAAGATTACAGAGAGAAAAAGAGGAGGAGAGAGAGAAAAGGATTGGGAGAAGGAGAATATTTAGTGGGGGAGAGTGGGTGGAAAGGGGAGGTGTTGGAGGGAGTATGGAGGGAGCTGGGGGGAGTGACAAGGGATGGCACGTGGGAGTCCAGGGTAGGCAAAACAGGAGGAAAGCTCAGACAGACGAGGGGGGTATCCGGGTTGAGGATACTGACTCAGGTAAGTGAATCAGAGGTATTTAAGAGGGGGTATCCAGGTTGAAGATATAAATTCCAGTAAAGCAGCCGCAGGCGTTACAGTTCAGCAGGTATTGCTTCAGTTCTCTTTTAAAGGACCGAACATTTGTTGTATTAAAGAGCTGCAGCAGGGATCTCATTTAGCCATAGTGGAGCTCAGTATATGAAGGATCTTTGTGCTAGAGACATCAAGCTGTGTTGTCACTGTTCTTCGTGCGCTGTATTTGGAGCTTGCTTCCTTTACCAGGTCTGCAATGCAGGTAGGGGTTAGGAAGAGCATGGCTTTTCTCCCAAGCTAGCAAGTTTGGCATCCGATTCTGGATTGAAGCGGTAGTGTGTGGGCCAGACCATACAGGGTTCAAGTGTGCATGAAGCGGTCAGCATTTAGCAATAGTCTGCAAGCCTTGTTAAGGACAGTGGCAACCCTTTTGAGGGCCGTATCAGTGGCAGCACCGTAAACCACCAGCCCATAGTCGAGCAGGGGAGGACAGAGTTGAGAGTGAGAGCCGAAGGCTTCAGCAGTTAGGGTTTTCTTGTGCCTAAACAGGATCCCTAATTTAGTGTTCACAGCTTTCACCACCATGTCAATGTGCTGAACATACGAGAGGGTATCATCTACAATGACACCCAGGTACTTGAAGGAGTGAACCTGTTCCAGTGGGGCAGTCAGGTGATTTGTGATTGTTAGTTCTGGGCATCTCCTTTTTAGTTGGGGGTTACAGAAGAGCATCATCATGGTTCTTTTGTAGTTTAGTAGCAACCTTTGGGAGCAGAACCAGGTCTCCAGTTGCTGGAAGGATGACTGTAGCTCGGCCTGTAGGTGCTCTATGCGAGAGTGACAGCTAAGTAGGACAGCATCATCGGTGTATAGAATGACTTTGCTAGTGCAGGCATCGGGTAAGTTGTTCAGGAACATGCTAAAGAGCAGTGGACCCAAGATGGACCCTTGAGGCACCCCTAGCGAGACTTCCTTGGATGGAGATACGGAGTGACCTATCTTGACCCTTTGAGACTGGGAGGTTAGGTAGTCCTGGAACCATACAGCAGCATTTGGGGAACACCAAGGGCATGCAGTTGAGACAAGAGGAGTGGGTGGCAGACTGTGTCAAATGCCTTTGTTAGGTCAATGAAGATGGATCCAACCCCGTTTTCCCATATCCTATGCCTTATGGACATACTCAATGAAATCCACCAGTGCAGTGTCCGTGCTGTGGAGTTTCCTAAAGCCATGCTGCTGGGGACACTGCAGGTGGTATTTCTGAATATAGTCAGTAAATTGGTCTGCCACAATCCTTTCCAGTGCTTTAGGCAGGGGGACGAGGATAGAGATGGGCCTGTAGTTTGCGGTCAGTGACCTATTGCCTCCCTTATGCACCAGGGTCACCAGCGCTCATTTCCAAGGAGAAAGGAATTTGGCGAGCTGGAGGAATTTATTGAAAATCGTAGTGATGGGAGCAAAGACTTCGTTGATTGCCAGCGCCAGCAGTTTCATGTCAATGTTGTCAGACCCCATTCTGGTTTTCCCCAGGACCTTTTTAACATAACCCAGTGCTTCTTTGACAGTGACTCTCGAAGTAAAATTGAGGGTGATCGGCTTTGATAGGCTTGAGGTATTCAGCCGGCAGAACAGAGCCAAGATCTGTGAAGGTGGAGTTGAACTCTTCAGCAATGGTGTGGGGGTCCATGCTATTTGTGCCATTAATGTTCAGCAGTGATGGCTGTGTTTTGTCACCCAGCCCTGTAAGTGCCTTTATATTCTCCCAAAACTGCCTTCCATTACCCCAGGTTCTTTCCAATTGATCCTTGTAGAAATTAGCCTTAGCATTCCTAATGAGATGTGTGCATTTGTTTCTGGCTGCCCTGTATCTTTGAAGGTCACTGGGCTTACTGGAGGCCCTAGGTTGATACCAAAGGTTGTCCCTTGCCCTCATGTGATCTAGAAGGTCACTTGTAATCCACCCACTGTTATGGCCGCGTGTTTTCTTTTTTTGAACGGTGAAAATCTGTCACAAACGCTATTAAAGTTATCAATAAAGTACTGGAGTGTTATGTCAAGGTCATGCAGTACCTTAAGGGGAGACCAATCAATCTGAGAAAATGCCTCCTTGAAAGCTGAGAGCTGCCATTTCCTGAGAATTCTGCTGTTCACAAAGACAGGTGGCGCTTTTTTGAATTTATTAGACCACAGAGAGGTGATAGGGGAGTGGTCACTTAGTGAATCCGGTAGTACCAAGACATCGGCAATCCTGTCAGATGAGCTTGCAAGGAGCCAGTCCAGAAGCGTGTGCTTACCAGTCTTATGGTTCATTCTAGTGGATTCCGTGACCAATTGAGCGAGGAGGGAGCTGGCTATGGTATCCTTCTGGTTGGCAGATTCATTACTGAGCCAACTGATGTTGAAGTCCCCAGGCTCAATGCGCTCACAGTTATTAATGCCAGCCAAGGACCCTAGTAGTTTAATTAGACCGTCTTTAGCCATTTTCAGCAGGCGGTAGAAGCATGCAGTGACCAGAGATTTTTTATGTTCATCAAAAATGATTCTAACTGCAAGGAACTCATGGTCAACGCTGTAGGTTGTGATGGGGAGTACAACGCCTTGCAGGGTGTTCCGTAAATAAATGACAGCCGCCACCTCTTTTCCCATTCCTATCACATCTAAAAGTATTGTAACCTGAGAGCACTACCTCATTATCCCTGACCTGGGTGGATAGCCAGACATCGGATGTCACTTAAGCCCATCTCTGGTAAAAGTTCTGCAACCTTCCACCAAGGGAAGGGGAGGGCAAAGATGAGCCCATGTACATTCACTGGGAGTTACCGCCTCCTCCTGCACCTCCATTATGCCTATGGGAGAAGGATCATCTGTTACTCTTACCCTTAAATCCAGAACAGGTTCCCCTATTTTGCTGGTTTCCAAAATCCTGAAAAGGCCAGAAACAGCCTTGAGACCATCACTGCCGGGCTCCTTCTCAACCTCTTGACGGAGTTTGTTTTCTGTTGCTGTTTCAACACAGAGTTGTCCCTTCTTATCCTGGACATCCTTCAGGATGTCATCCAATCCAGAACCAAATAACAGTCCACTCAAATGCCAGGTTGAACAGCCTCGCCTTCGACACTTGATCTGTGACCCAATGCCTGAGCCAAACACCCCAGATGGCTGCCACACTGTGGTAAGCGGAGCATGCTGACATCCATAAATTGTCCACTGTGGCATCTCCCAGAAAGGCGGATGCCATGGATACCAGCTGCAAAATGTTTGCCCCTTCTGAATCCAGAGGAACAAAACTACACAGGGCTGTGACCCATGGGTTCAAGGCTCTGTAAACAATAAATGATGCACATGAGATATGAAGATTTACATAGATACTAACATACTAAAATGCCAGCAGAATAAGCCTAACGGTCTTTCGTGTCTGCTCGTTTGGTCAGCCCCCACCCTGGGAGCTGACCATGCTGCCCCCCTCTCCCTCTCTGGCTTCTGCCTTCCCAGTCCTGGATATTCTCACTGCACTGGTTTTTGCTTCCAGAACCCTTCCCCAGTACCTGTCCCACCCCCTCTTGAACCCCTCCACCATTTCTGCCTGCACCAGCCCCTGGGCAGCACATTCCATGGCTCCACCACCCTCTCAGTGAAGTAGCACTTCCTCCTTTCCCCCTGAATCCCCCAGCGTCCACCCATGCCCTCTAGTTGCGCGCCCCCCTTCCTTCGGAGCACCCGACTGCTCCTCCCCTTACCCCCTTCATGTATCTGAAGACCTCTATCCGTCCCCCAGTCCCTTCTCTCTTCCAGTGTGTACATATTTAGCTCTTGAGCCTCTCCCCATAGGTCCTGTTCCCCAAGCCCCAAATCATTTTGGTTGCCCTCCTCTGGACCCTCTCCAGGAGTTCAATGTCCCTCTTTAAATGTGGCCTCCAAAACTGCATGCAGTACTCTAGGTGCAGCCTCACCAAGCAGGTATACAGTGGGAGTATCACTTCCCTCCTTCCGGAGGTGAGCCCCTAGCGATGCATCCAAGCATCCTGTTGGCCTCTGCCGCTGCCCTCCTACAAGTCTCAGAGTTGTTCATCTTGACATCTACCACCACCCCCAGGTCCCTCTCAGCCATCAAGACTTGTAGCATTCCCCCCCCAGTGTACACTTGGACCGGGTTTCTGGCTCCCAGGTGCAGTACCTTGCATTTTCCTGCACTGAACCTCAGCTTCCGCTTTCTAGACCACCTTTCCAGAGCCTCCAGATCCCTCTGTAGGGCCACCCTCCCCTCCTCCCCATCCACCACCACCCCAGTTTTGAGTCATCCGCAAAGAGACTCATCTCACTCCCGATACCCCTTCCTTATGTCAGAGACGTAGGCGTTGAACAGGAGGGGCCCAAGGACCGATCCCTGAGGGACTCCAATAATGACCCTCCTTGGGGATGAGACTATCCCTCCAACCACGACCCTCTGGGTCCGGTTCTGGAGCCAATTGTCTATCCATCTGATCGCCTGGTTCCCCACCCCCATTTCTCCCAGATTATCCAACAGGCCCACATGAGGAACAGAGTCAAACGCCTTGCTGAAGTCAAGAAAGAGGATGTCCACTAGTCTACCCAGGTCCAAGGCACTCGTCCCCCAGTCACAGAACTCCACATGGTTTGTCTGACATGATTTCCCCGGGACAAATACATGCTGTCTATCGTCCAGACACCCCAACTTTTCCAGGTCCCCCCCAGTCTCTCCTTGACAATGCCCTCCATCACCCTGCCCACCACCGATGTCAGGCTGACGGGCCTGTAGTTCCCTGCCACCTTCCTTGATCCCCATTGTGGATAGACACTATATGTGCCACCTTCCAGTCCTGGGGCACCCACCCTGTCCTCAGAGAGATGCTGAAGAGCTCCACCAGGGGTTTCGCAAGGACATCCGCCAGTTCTTCAGCACTTTGGGATGTAATTTATCCGGCCCTGGTGCTTTCTCAGTCTTAAGGGACCCGAGGGCTTCCTCACTCTCTCTGCCATGATTTCCACCTCTGCTATCTCGTCCCCTGCTCTGCCTCCCCCACCTGCCAGTGATGCCCCCCAGACCCGCCAATCGTGAGGGTCCCCACCGCCTCAGTTTCACCATCTCCTCCCATGTATGATGCAGCACCCCTGCTTCCTTGGTGAAAACTGAGGCAAAGTACTCATTTAGTACCTCAGCCTGCTCCCCGGTCTTGTGCCCATCCCTCCCTGTTTTAATCCTGCTAATCTGCCCTTCACCCTTCGTTTTTCCCCAGTGTATCTAAGAACATAGATGCATAGTTGTTGTCAGCAGATAAGGGCCTTGTGGACCATCTAGTCTGCCCTATCCTCTTTCTAATGCTTAAGGTACCCTGGATGCTACAAGTCCCCCCAACCCACCCTAGCTTAATAATTCCCATGTGCCTATCCGCGCATTCTTGAATCCCTGAACCCCACCTGAGGCAAAAGCTCTTCTACACAAGGCACCCGCCCTCTTATCATGGGTGTCGCTTGGGGCCAATGAACCCTCAATAGGTATGGTTGTGTGCTTAACAGAATTATGCATGGTCTTTTCTGCCAAAGGAGGAACCTCCCACTTCTAGGAGCTTCTTTCCAAAAAGGGATACCATCTCATCCTTGGTCTAGGGACCTGCTTGCACTTATCTGCGCCAGCCCATTCCTGATCAACGATCTGGAGCCAGTGCAGAAAGTTTGGAAAACGCTTTGGTGCAGGAGGAACTGGACGGGATTGGATTCATGTTCAAGGACTCCATGACTTGCACCTCCTTCAGCTGCAATGTCCAACAAGCTTCCATTTTAAGATAGGAGAGGGAACCTGCATCAAATAGGGAAGAATCTGAATCCACTCTATCCACTCCTTCTCCTCCTCCTCATCAAATAGCACAGATGGTCAGGATTTTCTCCTTCACCCTGTGTTATCCTCTTGACCTTCAGCACTGTCAAAGTTGGGGGTTGCCTGCAGAACTGGGTGAGCATTCTCGTTCAGCTCTGGAGAACGTGGACGTGCCCGAATGGGGGCCCCACACCAGAGGGGCCTACCTTGGGTTAGGGTGTATTGGTAGGGATGTCCTGCGGAACATCAGAACTCAGCAGCTCATTTAAGAGCAGAAAAAAGGATTTGCACAACCACAGGTACAGCCCCAAACTCAGGGGTCCTGCTATGGGTGACCGAAATAGACATGTTAGACTGCGGTATACAGTTAGGACAGTAAAACTCTAGTGTGCAGGGTCTTATCATCCTCCCGCAGGTCTTAAGAGTATTTATTTTTTTAAACTTTTTATTGTAGAGATTTACAAATTGGACAAAGAAGCACTGCACACAAATAATATCTTTTAGTTACAGCATTGTACTTAAATCGTTGCTACACAATCAGGAGCCTTATCTATGCTGTAAGATGCCTGCTACTTCTAACTTTTAAGCACTCAATTAATCAACACTTCCTTATACATTAGAGAAATTATACTCCAGCTAGCTAATAAAATGAAGCGTTCACTTTACATTCAATGACAACTCACTGTGAACTTAACACATTTGGCATGTCTCTGAAGTACATTTACTCTACCCCTGGCCTTTAAACTGACCACTGTCTTAGGTCAACTACTGTAACAGAGTTTAACACTTTTTAACTAGAGGCAAAGGCAATTATTTAACTCTAGTTGCACAAATCTACTATTTGAATTTACACATACAGTAATTGTTCTAGAACCAGAGTTCCTTCAAGCTCTTCTACCATATGGGCAAAGGGAAGCCATCCAGTATTAGAAGGATCTATTTTAAGGCAGAGTCTAGCGGAGATCTCCTCCATGGCCTTAATTATTTTTTATAGTTTTGAATCCATGTTACACTAGTTGGTGGGGTCGTCTTCAGCCAATTTTGGGTTCTGACCAGGAGCGCAGCGGCTATCCGAATGTTAAATAAGTATCTTTTCACCTTATTCCTTAAATCTTTGGGGCATAATTCAAACATCATATGTACACAATCTAAGTCTGTACTAATTTCCATTATTTTACCTACCCCCAGTTTCACTCCTGTCCAGAATCCTTGAGTAACTCCACATGACCAGTAGATATGTGTAAGATTCCACCTCTCATCACACCCTCTCCAGCACAGGTCTGAAGCAGTGGAGCCAAAATATTTTGTTACATCTGGTGTCAAAAAAAATCTGCTCTTCAGCTTCCATCTAAATTCTCTCCAACTTCCTGACTAAGTAGTTCTTTGAGCCGACTGCCATACACAGGCCTCTTAGCTGCCATCTTACTTTTTCTCATTCTAGCCACTGTCATTACTAGCTATGTTGCCTAGGCCTTTTACCTATCGACTTTTGTATCTCAATGTTACACCTACTTCCAAACCTCTGCCACCCCTGCCTCAGCCTTCCCCCACCTTCCCCACCCCTTCCTCCTCATGTTGAGCTGCCTAACTTAGTGTCACCCAAACTAACTCACTTGCATGACAAGGCCTCCAAGCCGCCATTAACTTTTTTCTTATTCTAACCACTATCATTATGAGTTGCATTGTCTAGGTCTTTATCTGTCAACTACTGTATCTCATGGTCAATGTATACCTACCATTATTTTATTGCCCAATTGCCTTCATCATTGTCATTTTGTAATACTTGTCACAATGTTATGTTACAACCTTTGTCGGTCACCCTTCCTTTGACGGGGAACCTTTGTAAATGAGCTATTTTTAGCTCAAAGGTATTGTAATCTGAGAATTAATAAAAAATAAAAAAATACTTGAGATCATTATTTCGGATTCAACTCCTGGTTCAGCTCTTCTTCCCACCTCTGCTGTACCTTCTCTATCTCCACTTTTCCTTTATTAATATTAAGGAGGGCATAGGATTCTAAGACTACGTGTTTAACATCCTCCTGTCGGGAATCAAATAAAGTTTCTCCACCAGAGGATGTTGTGTTACCCCCAATGTCCTTTGAATCTCAGCCCCCTAGATAAAAGCCCTGACTTGAAAATACCTGAAAAGGTCTGAATTAGGCAGCTGCAATTCAGTCTGAAGTTGATGGAAAATGTCCCTCCTAGACAAAACTGCGAGATATACGGTAGCCCACTATTATCCCACCTCTTAAAGGCTGCATCTAGTTTAGCCAGCATAAAATTGTTATTTTTCCACAATCTGATCCATTGAGGTGGAGTTATTGATATGTTTTCATTTTTTCTTGGTTACTAGCAGATGTTTAAATGCATGTTTGGTCCATCTGTTTTGCAGCATTTTAAGGTCTTCTACCGAGTTAATCTCCCATGTTAGACAACTCAAGTATAGTACAGTTACGTAAGAACTTACCGTAACAGTAGATCTTCGAGAGAGGCTCTTGCAGTAGGTAATTACATATAGGACTGACGCCGGCCGGCAGCAGGACCCCACGGAAAATTTTTTTCTAGCTAGCAGTCTCTGGCATGGGACCGGCCCTTCGTCAGGTGACCGGCGTCATGCGACGTCAGTATAAAGGGGCGGTCTCAGACGCCCGCCTTCCAGTTCTTTCCCGCCACAGGCCCGGAGAGAGAGAAATACAGGTTACTCACCTGTAACAGGAGTTCTAGGAATGGTATATGTTGTTCGTCCACACTGTCTGGCAGGTTCCTTGCCGCTTTAAATCTTGCCGGAAGGTCTTAAAGCTGGCTCCTCCCAACCACCCGGGTGGTAAAACTCTCGGCTCCGCCCCATGACGCCAGATCTGGCCCGCTGGAAGCTCAGGTTGTGCGTCAAAGCCGGGGAGGTCAGGTGGCTCGTGTGGATGAACAACATATACCATTCCTAGAACTCCTGTTACAGGTGAATAACCTGTATTTCTAGGGACATGGATATGTTGTTCATCCACACTGTCTGGCAGACTCCTAGCAGTTCTCCGGGAGGAGGGAGGCAAGGCGCACACCCCCTACTTAGGTAATAAAGACTGGAGAACCGAGGCCCCAAAACCAGCATCCCGGCGCGACTCAAGGTCGATGTGGTAATGGGTAATGAAGGTGTGTGCTGACTTCCGGTAGCAGCCTGCAGATTTCCTGGATAGGGGCGTCCTGGAAGCAGCCACCGATGCAGCAGTATAAGCGGTAGAATGAGCTCTTATCCATCTGGGAGGCTCCATGCCCGCCAACTTGTAGCAGAGATCTATGCAGGAGGTGACCCACCTGCTTATCGTCCGCTTGGCTGCAGGTCTGCCAGGTGCGGCTTCAGTGTAGGTGACAAACAGCTGGCGAACCTCTCCCGAATTTCAGCGTCGCTCCCATATAATAGCGGCGCCTTCAGGGGTCAAAGTATGGAGCCTGTATTGACCTCCGGGTGTGACTGGGGTAGAACACCGCAGAGTCAACACCTGGTTAGGTGAAACTCGACACCACCTTCGAAGGAATTCTCGGGTGGGGACGAGGGACAACCTTGTCCCTGTGGAAGACCAGGTAAGGAGACTCGATGCAGAGCGCCTGGAGTTCTCCCATCCTTCTGGCTGACGTGATAGCCACCAAGAAGGCGGTCTTCCACACAGGCGAGAGAGTTCACACCTGTGCATTGGTTGAATGGCTTGCCCATGAGCTTTGCCAGTACCAGCAGTAAATCCCACGGAGGTGGAGGTTCTCGACTAGAGGGGAAATGTGGTCAAGGCCTTTGAAAAAGCGCCAGACCACCTCTCCTGCACACACGACTGCTTCCCGCCCGCGCCCGTAAGCAGAGATGGCTGCCAGGTGCACCCCAGGGTCACACCTAAGCCCTGACTGTAGGGGCCATAAATAGTCCAAGATGCTTGCCAAAGGACAGGAGGAAGGGTCCAAGTCCTTGTTCTGACACCAAATGGAAAATCTCTTCCATTTGAAGGCATAGCATTTCCTGGTCGACTCCTTACGGGACGCCTCAACAACATTGAGGACCTCGTCGGAAAGACCCAAGGCCTGGAACTCTAGCCGCTCAGGAACCAGGCCGTCAGGTGCAGGGATTGAAGGTCCAGATGGAACACCTTCCCCTAATTGACTGAGAGCAGGTCCGGGTGAGCTGGAAGCTGCCTCGGGAGCCTGGAGCTGAGGAGATCTGGGTACCAGAACTGGCGGGGCCAGTCTGGGGCTATCAGAATCACCTGCGCCTTGTCCCTCCTTGCTTTGAGTAGCACCTTGTGAATCAAGGGAAATGGGGGGAAGGCGTAGAAGAGGCCCGAGGTCCACAGCCTCGAGAAGGCATCCCCCTGCAGCGAGCCCTGCTGAGGAGGGCAGGCATGAAACAGCCTCAGCTTAGCGTTCTCCCTTGAGGCAAACAGGTCCACCTGAGGTGTGCCCCAATGGGAGAACAGATCTTGTACCACCTCTGGCAGGAGAGACCACTCGTGAGATGCAGCCCCTATCCGGCTCAGGGCATCGGCCAGGGTGTTAGAGGCTCCTGCCACATGAATGGCTAGGAGATCCGCCTCCAGGCTGCGCACGAGTGACCAAATGCGGAGAGCTTCCTTGCATAGAAGCATGGAACGTGTCCCGCCCTGGCGGTTTAGGTAGTACATGGTCGTGGTGTTGTCCGTCTGGACTCGGACCACTTGACCACGGAGAAACAGAGCAAAGGCGGTGAGAGCTAGGCGGACCGCTCAGAGCTCCAGCAGGTTGATGTGGCATTGGGATTCCCGTGGGGACCAGAGGCCGTGCGCCCGGTGTTCCCCCAGATGGGCACCCCAACCCATCAGAGAGGCATCGGTCGATAGAGAGACCGTCGGCTTGGGGCAGACAAACGGGATGCCCTCCTGCAGATGAGATGGAACGGTCCACCACCGGAGAGCGTTCCACATCTCCTGGGTCACCATCACTAGCTGGTCCAATGGATCACAGCGTTGTGACCACTGGCTGGCAAGTCCCCACTGAAGGGGGCGCATGTGCCAGCGTGCCCAACGGACCACGCTGGTACAGGCCGCCATGAGACCCAGGAGGCGCAGGAAGTCCCGGGCAGGGCGCGATTGCCCAACCAGAAATGACTGGGCAAAGGGTTAAGAACCTCGGCCCTGTCACCGGAGCCGTGCTCTGGCTCTCAAGTCGAGAGCTCTGCCCCGATAAACAGAATCACCTGCTTCGGCTCGAGTTCCGACTTGGCCTTGTTGATGAGAAGGCCGATTTGAGAGCAAATCTGGAGGGCCAGATCTCTGGACCGCTCCACCTCCTGTCTGGAGGGGGCTGCTATCAGCCAATCGTCCAGGTAAGGGTACACCCGGATCCCTCGGCGCCGCAGGAAAGCTGTCACCACTGCTATGCATTTGGTGAAGACCCTGGGAGCTGGAGACAGGCCGAAGGGCATGGCTCGGAACTCGAAAAGGGATCCCTCCGCTCGAAAGCGAAGGAATCTCCGATGTGACAGACAGGGACGTGAAAGAACGCGTCCTGCAGGTCAAGAGAGCAGAACCACACGCCGTGTTCCAGGGATGGTATTATCTGAGCCAGGTGACCATCCTGAAGGTTCGAGACTAGGAACTTGTTCAGGTCGTGTAGGTCGAGAATGGGGCACCAGCCCCCCGTCCGTTTCGGAACCAGGAAGTACCTGGACACAAACCCGGGTCTGGGGAGGGTCCGCCACCTCCCTGATCACCTCCTTTTGGAGGAGAGCAATGTCGGCCCGGCGAGCCGACAGTGAGGCTCACGGACCCGAGGCCCCAGTCGCGGCGGCTCTGAAGGGCGGGCCTGCTGAGATTAGAGGCAGGCACCTCACCACCTCCAGCACCCACCTGTCCGTGGTAATAACGGACCAGGCGGAAAGGAAGTGCGGGCCGTCCCCACGAGGAACCTGGGGTGAGGTGACGGGGTTGGGCGACACCCCTCAGCCCGTCACTGGGCAGGCTTGGAGGAGGACGGCCGAGGGACCTCCTGGGCCTTTACCTCCCTGCTTCCTGTTGGAAGGCCCGGGCTAGGTTTGGGATGCAAGCCGAGCCTGCTAGCTCTGGCGTTGCTGGGCCGGACGCTGCCGGTGCAGAAGGACGAAAGGCCGTAGGCGTGGTTGCGGCCTTTGTCCTTCTGAGCGGAAGAGACCGAGTCCAAGGCAGCATTGACTCTCGATCCTCTGCAGGTGACCTTCCACCCCAGGGCCGAAGGGTCAGTCCCAAAAGGAATGTCCGCCAACTTGCTGGGAATCCGAGTAAAGGTGGATATCCTCAGCCAAGCCCGACGGCCTTATAGCCACTGCGCCGCCACAGACCTGGCACATGAGTCCCCAATATCTAAAGCAGTCTGGAGCTGCTGTTTGGCCACTGCCCTGCCTGGTCCCACACCTGCCTGACCCTGGTCTGCAGATCCGCGGGGAGATGAGGGACGACCTCATCCAGGGAGCCCAACAGGGCATGAGAGAAATGTGCCATGAGGACGGCCGAACTGGCCTGGTGAAGGCCGAGGGAGGACGCAGCATAGACTTTTCGCCCAGCATAGTCCAATTTCTTGGACTCCTTGTCGGGAGGTTTGTCCACATCCATGGCGTTCCCGGCACGCCGGAAAACGCTGTCGGTAACTAACCCCTCGGCCGAGGGGTGTTCCGAAAAACCGGACAGGGAACCGGTAGGGACCGCATACTTCCTGGCCATCCTGGCTGAAGGCGCAGTACAGGAAGCAGGGGCTGCCAGAGCTCCAAGGCCGGGCCACTATGGCCTCGCCACCGGAAAGGCCTCCGTGAGGGAATCCCTCGGTCCAGAATCTCCGTGAGGGGATACCTGGCCCGCTTAGAAGCGGGATCGAGCTTCATCCCGGTGGACTCCGAGATGAGCCGAAGCAATCCCAGGAAGGACGAAGGGCTATCGTCCACCGACTGTCCTCCTGAGGACTCCAAGTCCATTCGCCTGGAGAAAAGGGAGGAATCATCTTCGGACTCGGAAGAGTCCTCAAAGAGCTGCCTCGGGCCTGAGCCACCTTCCACTTGCCGAGGTCGATCGGGAGTGAGGGTGACAGACAGCCTATGGGGAAGTCCCTGAGCCGACCGAGAATTTTTGGTCGGAGCCCCAACTAATGGCTGTGGAGGCGGAGGTTCCACCGGAATCGGTGGGGCAGCTGGTTTTGGCCGAACAACTGGCCTGGGAATAGGCTCCTCGGATAAAGCGAGGGGTTGTTTGACGCTACGGTGACAACCACTAATGGCGGGGAAGAGGCAGCGCGTCGGCTTATTCCCGTCGAAAGAGCTATTGCTACAGGAGTTCTCATATCTTCGGCGCAACTTGCGCAAGCCTTCCTAAATCGAGGAGGAGGAAGAGGACGGCGGCGGTGCCGAGACGCCTATGCCGGAGGATCGGCTGGACCGAAGAAGTCCAAGACCGAGAACCTCCAGCTGCCAAGAGACGGTGCAGGGAGGTGTCGGGGAACCGGCACTCCTCTCGGTTCGGAAAATTCAACCAAAGGCTCGGAACCGGAGGCGCACAGGCAGGCCGACGGGTCCCTCAACCTCACCGGGGAACCGGGAGAGGGATTCGGCTTCTCCAGCCGACAACCCGTCCAACGGGTCGAGAAAATCTCAACCGCCGACGGAGTCTCGGTCAACTGGCCTGGCGGGGACACCGTGAAACCAGTGGCCGCCGAGCAGTCGACCAAGTCGACGAGCCGACAACTCGGGAGAGGATCTTCCCACTCCCAAGAGCGTCGACAGTGAGACCCACCTTATCTCTCTTTCTGGACCGAGAAAGCGGTCCAGAAGAAGTTGGACCCTCACCTTTAGTCGAGAGGGTCAGACAAAGCTCCTTAAAAGAAGCTGAATAAGAGGCACCGAGAGAGAGCGGGACAAATGCCGCAGCCGAGGTAGAAGCGGCCCGCGCCACCTCCTCTTCGAGGGCGATCATCTGCTCGAGCTGATCCGCCGAGCCCGCCGCGACACCGCCGACCGGGCCTCTTTTGACTTTACCGGAGGAAATCGCTTCTCGGGACGCCCCAGTTGTAAACGGGCAGCACGGTCCTTCGGGGCAATGGGCGAAGGAAGAGCACAGATCGCAGGCTGGGGTCGTGCTCAAGGCCCAAGCAGTAGACGCTGCGTGGAGTGCGGATCCGTCGAGACATCTTCTGCCCGTAAGGCCATCTCCGGAAACCGAGTCGACGTGTCCATCGTAGGCCGCTAGAGGAGAGAAGACCAAGTCCTTTAGCAAAAACTTTCTAATTTAAAATTCAAGAATTAGGAACCAGTCTTATACGCAGAGCGTTAAGGAGGGAACCTGAGCTTCCAAGCGGTAAGGAAGATCTGGCGTCATGGGGCGGGCGAGAGTTTTACCCCGGGTGGGAGGAGCCAGCTTGAAGACCTTCCGACAAGATTTAAGCGGCAAGGAACCTGCCAGACAGTGTGGATGAACAACATATCCATGTCCCTAGAAGCAGATATTTCCCTCAATGGAAAAGGAGCTGAAAAAGCCTAGGGGGATGGCGGGCGGGAAGGTATTACCTACTGCAAGAGCCTCTCTCGAAGATCTACTGTTACGGTAAGTTCTTACGTAACTGTACTATCTTACTTCGAGAGGGCTCTTGCAGTAGGTAATTACATATAGGACAGAATCCCAAGCAGTCTGGAACCAAAAAGAAAGGCACCGGGAGGAGGAACTACTGAGATAAGTAGTAGGAAAGCTTGCAATCCTCAAGAAAGGAGGCCTTGCAAGACCGCTAACCCGAAGCCTGCTCTACGACAAGAGGCAATGTCCAAACTGTAATGTTTAGTGAAGGTATGGACAGAAGTCTAAGTGGCGGCAGCACAAATGTCTGCCGTGGACACATTCTTGAAACAAGCCGCACAGGCAGCAACTCCATGAATGGAGTGACCTCTGACTTGACCCGGAAGGGTCTTGTTATACTTGTCATAACAGAAAGTGATGCAATGAGCCAACCACTTTGACAGACATTGCTTGGAAACAGCATTGCCTTCTCTTTTGTGAGCGAAAGAGACAAACAACTGATCAGTCTTTCTGAGATCTTTTGTCCTATTGGTATATCATCTCAGAATCCTGTGAACATCCATGGTGTGAAGCAAGTATTCTCCATGATTGGAGTATTGCGTGAAAAAGGCAGGTAATTCAATAGACTGATTCAAAGTAGATGCAGCTACCACCTTTGGGAGAAACTTAGGGTTTGTGCGGAGAGCTACTCGTTCTTTGTGGAAGATCAAGTAAGGGATTTTGCACATAAGGGCCTGAAGCTCGGAAATTCTGCGAGCTGAGGTAATGGCCACTAAGAAGAGCGTCTTCCACGACAAAAACTTCAAGTCTGCAGAAGCCGCAGGCTCGAAAGGGAGGAGTAAGTTTCTCAGGGACAAAATTTAAGTCCCAAGGTGGAGCTGGAGTCCGGATCGGGGTCTGAGATGAAGGACCCCTCTAGGAAGGTTTGGATACCTCTAGCTGGGCAAAGGCCTTATCAGCAAAAGGTACGTGGTAGGCAGAGATAGCTGCCATGTGAACCTTCAGAGAGGAGTGACAGACCCAGGTCGAAGAGATGACGCATGTAATCCAGCAAAGTGGTTACGGGGCAGGAAAAAGGTTCCTCGTTCCTGGACGTGGCCCAGATGGAAAATCTCTTCCTTTTCATGGCATAAGTGGACCTAGTGGAGGGCTTTTGTAACCTCTACCAAAATCTCGGCTACCTTAGGGGATACTCCAAAGCGAGATTGAACTAGGTCTGAAGGAGCCATGCATGAAGTTGAAGGGACTTGAGACCCGGATGGACCAGGGTCCCCTGATCCTAAGTCAGCAATCCCGGAGATAAGGGAAGAGGAAGAGGAGGAACCTCTGAGTATTGCTGTAGAAGAGAGAACCAAATTTGCCTGGGCAGAAAGAGCATGTAATCCATTTGCTCCTTCTAGAGCCAATTTCTGTAACACCGTGGGATCAGTGGAATTGGGGGAAAAGCATAAGCGAATCTGTCCTTCCAGCTTAGAGACAGGCGTCTCTCAAAACTCCTCGCTCTGGGCGGCGAGCAAAAAAGATTGAAGTTTTGCGTTTGGGAGGAGGCAAATGGGTCTATGTTGAGGTCCTCAAGCCCAAAATGCTGTTTAGGACTATTCCGTCTAATTCCCACTGTGTGGAAGAGCTGACGAGTGACTTAGCCTGTCTGCTAGGACACTGTCTACTCCCGGAACATGAATCGCCATGAGGTGAAGGTTGTGGAGGGTGGCCCACTCCCAGACCCTCATCGCTTCCCTGCACAGCGGGTAGGATCGAGTTCCTCCCTGCTTGTTGATGTACCACACCACGCACATGTTGTCCGTTTGGATGGCTAGGTGACCGGGAAGGATGTATTGATGAAGGGCCTGGAGTGCATAAAGTACCGCTCGGAGCTCGAGAACATTGATGTGGAGAGCTACCTCCAATTTCGACCAAAGTCCTTGAGTTCGATGAGGACCGGGATGGGTCCCCCAACCTTCGCCTGAGGCGTCCGTAGTCAAGGTCTGATCGGGGGGAGGATGAAAGAAGGGGACCCCCCCCGGAAGAGGTTCTCTTGTACCATCCACCACTCTAAGTCTCTGACCATCGGCGAGGAGATCAGGATCGGAAGATCTAGGTCGTCTACTCGTTGGTCCCACTGAGATCGAAGAGTCCACTGAGATATTCTCATGTGGAGGCGTGCTCATGGGATCGTCAGGATGGCAACCGCCATGAGCCCAGTAGATGGAGCACCAACCTGCGGGACCCTCCTGAAGTTCAGTAGGAGGAAATCTGTGACTGGAGGGAAACCCCGGTCCGGAGGCAGAAAAACTTTGGACAAAGTTGTGTAGAATCACCCCAATAAACTGGAGCCTCTGAGAAGGCTCCAGAAGAGACAGGAGAGGTTAATGGTAATACCAGGTTGGTAAAACCTGCGGGTGAGAGAGGAAATGCAGGCGTTCCTCCTGGATGGAGCCACCAAGACCAATCGTCCAGGTAGGAAAAACCTGAGCTCCCAAAAGGCATAGGTGGGCTGCTACCACCATGGGCATTTGGTAAGATTCGAGGAGCCGAGAAGGCCAAATGGAAGCGCCGGAATTGTAATGGAGCATAAATCTGAGGTACTTGTGGTGCAAAAGGCGAATGGGGATGTGCGTATGCATCCTGCATATCCAGTGCACAAAACCAGTGGCCCGGCCAGTAGGGGCAGAAGGGATTGAAGGAGGCATCCTGACCTTTTGTATCAACAAACGTTCAAGGAGCTGAGATAGAAATCGGTCTGAGATCTCCGTCTTCTTTGGTACAAGGAAGAAGTAGAATAGTACCCGTTCCACAGAGGTGAGAAGGAATGGGTTCTATAGCCCGTTTGTAAGAAGAGCTGAGATTTCTTCCTGACCAGAGAAAGATGGACCCTTGAGTGGCGAATTCAGAGTGGGGTGGCGTGGAGGTTTCTGCAGAAACTCTATGGAGTGTCCCTCTGCGATGATTTGAAGCACCCGTGAATCCAATGTTATCCTCTCCCACTCCGGGAGGTGGAGGGAGAACCTCCCTCCTACCGGTTCCTCCGGAGTGTCCGGAGGCGGTGGGAGAGGGGAGGAGTCAGGTGGTGTGAGGCAGCGCCGCAGCTGGAGTGCCCGTCTCTTTTTTGGGCGATGGGGCCCTGGCAGCTGCGGGGGCCCGGCGTTTAGTGGCTCGCCTTCCCTGGGGTTTCGCTTGAGGCCAGTTGCGTCTGCGAAAGGGACGGCGCTGCGGAGGATGGGGACAGTACAGTGAATCCACGGATTTAAGGGCCGTTCCCTTCTCCTGCAAGTCAGTGATGATGTCCTTGACATCACCAGCGAAAAGCACGGAACCCCTGAAAGGTGCCTCTTGAATGGCGGATTGCACCTCCGGGACCAGACCTGACACGCGAAGCCATGCATGGCGCCGAAGGCTAATGGCAAATGCAGAGCTTCATCCAGCAGTGTCCACTGCATCGTATGTCGTCCTTAACATGTGACGACTGGCCGAACGAGCAGAGCGGACTAGATCGGCCAACTCCTGCTTGAGTTGGGAGTCCAGCAAGGAGTCGATCTTGGATTCCGCCTGGGTAAGGACGGCCTTCTGGTAATCCCCCATGTGAGCTACATAGTTCAGGGCCCTTATACCCAGTGTGGAGAGCGTAAAATCTTCTTTCCAAACTGATCCAGGCAGACTCCTTATCGGGGAGACAAGCTCAAAAGTTTAGGATGTGCGGACCAGCCATGAGCGGCGCTGATCACGACCGAGTCGGCACGGGGGTGAGAAGCTAAGAAGTCTACACCCTCCAGAGCCTGGTATAGCCTGTTTGACTTCCTAGGAAGTGGAGCTAAAGCTGACGGTTGTTTCCAAATAGTGGAAACAAGGTGGGTGTGAGGCTCGATCCAGGGTGGCACTAAAGTAGGGGCCGTAAGGGGCAAATCCAGATGTTCGGCGAGTTTCACCCGCTGAAGATGTGGATCTAAGGACCGCCACTGATGGACCTCCTGGATTTTCTTAAGTAACTTCATGAAAGAAGAATCCTCCAGAGGAGACCTCGGAGGAGTCCTCGGCTGGGGTTTGGACGGAGAACGTAGCTCGTCATCTTTATTGGAAACTCCCGTGGAGGCTTCCGAGGAGTCCGAGAGGACCACAGAGGAAGAATCCAAGGCAGAAAAAGACTCCCTCACCCGTCTAGGGAGGAATGTTCCGTGGGAAGAGACCAGAGCGTGTCCTGCCCCTCTCTGGAACCCGAGGGAGGCCCGGGGAACTGGAGGAGGGAGGGAGAGCGCCGCTCAGGGCGGATGGGAATCGGTGGAGGCACCGTCGTCGTAAGACGGCTCTCGACTTCTCTGGTGAGCTGAGCCTTGGCCTCAGCCCACCAGGAGGCAAGAGTCTCCTGCAAATCCACCGGCGGCCTGGGGGGCAGTGGAGGAGGAGGAGCGGGATAGTGAAACAGAGGATATCCGTAGGGAGAGTACCCAAGACCCGTTTGCGATAAGTCTGAGACGGGTAGTGAGGCGTCGGGTACTGAGGAGCCGGAGGATTCGGCACCGGGTACGGCGGCGTGGGGTATTGCGGGCCCGGGAAGACCGGCGTCGGGTATGACGGCGGGTACCAAGGCGCTGGAGGAGCTGCTGGAGCAGACAGCCCAGCCGGGCACTCCAGGGGCGGATCAGCCGGAAAAGGCCCCTGGGGTGGAGGGCCCAGAGGAGGGAGAAAATCCCCTGCTGGCGGAGAGGCCGGTGTCGGGTCCGGCGACAGCGGGGCCAGTGTCGGCTCGGCCGGCGCCGTAGCCGGCGTCGGGGGAACCGGCGTCAGATTCGGGTTCTCGATGGGGGGAATCTGACGGCAATCCAGGATCCCTAGTCTCATCCGGGGAAGGTGGTGAGAAATCCCCTGAGTCAGGCAAGGGGGACTGGGGCTCCCCTGATGGCAGCGAAGGCTGCGGAGAGCCTGGTACGACAGAAGAGGGTGGTTCCGACGTAGGCTCTAGGACCCGGCGCACGTCGGAGGAGCCGACGTGTGACTTATGGGTCAAAACCCGGTGGACGTCGGAGGAGCCGGCGTCCGACTTCGGGGCTCTCACGTCCGAAACGGGCCGAGGAAGAGGAGAGGCCCGGTCGGAGGGAGAGACAGCCTGGCGCCACCCCGAAGGGTCGGGCGACTTAGGGGCCTTCTCCCGGCAGACGTCGGAGGAGCCGACGCCCGGCTTATGGGAGGCGCCCGCGCCAGTAGGCCGAGGATGTAAGACTGTACTGGGGGCTAGAGTCTCCTTTATCCCGGAGACACCAGACAGGCCCGAACTCGAGCCTGAAGGGTGGGCCGACTCCTCCTCCAAACCCTTGGAGGCTGCCGTCGGAGGATCCCCCGGAAGGAAGTTACCTTGCCCGTGACTCCGGCCGGAGTCGTGGAAGAGGAGGCCTTCTCCTGGTGCCTATCCTTGTCCTTTTTATGCCCTTCCGGAGAAGTCGACACCTGCCTTAACTTTCTCAGCTCTTTCTCCACCGCAGACATCTTTTTCTTCAGGAGATGGGCTTCGAGGGACTGCTGGCATCGCTTGCGGGTTGCCGTGTAGAACCGGAGGCAGTGCGGACAGTTATCCACCGCGTGGTCGGGGCCTAGGCAGAGAAGGCAGAGGGAGTGACCGTCCTTGTGTGAGTTGAGCGCCGCACGAATCACACTTGTTTTTAGAGGGGGACGACATAAAACGACGTTCACCTGACGATCGAACAGAAAAACTGTAGCTTTCTCGGAAAAAAATGACGAACGGACAGAACTGCAACGAACTTAACCGCGAGGTGCTACTCGTAGCGAGCGGGGAAAGAACTGGAAGGTATGCCTGGGATCGCCTTTATACCCGACGCCGAGATGACGCCGTCCCACGCCAGGGACTGCTAGCTAGAAAAAATTTTTCCGGGTCCTGCCGACGGCTGGCGTCAGTCCTATATGTAATTACCTACTGCAAGAGCCCTGTCGAAGTAAGATCTAGCCTTATTCGTGCCCTCTTCTATTGCTTTCCACAATACGTCTTTATTTACATTTGTGATATCTAGTAAATACCCTAATTGAGCTGCTGAGTAAATATTCTTTAAGGTTAGGCATACTGTATCTGCCACCCAACTTGTGTCTCATTAACACAGACCATTTTAGTCTCGGTTTTCGGCCCTGTCAAATCACCTAATCACCCTTATCTCTATCCAGTCCTTACCCCCTACTGGGATTGACAGGTTCTGAAACAGAAATAAAAACCCGGGAAGAACATTCATTTTAAATTATCTCTACCCAGTTAGTGAATGTCAGAGGCAGAGATGTCCACCTTTTTGTCTGTAAACCCTTCTTTTTTCAGTTTCCTGTAATTCCCCTTAAACAGATTACCCAACTGTTTTGGAATATGAATCCCCAAATATCTTAGACTCAGCGTCCCACTTACTCGGCAACATTTGTTTATATCAATAGTAATTATCCCACTAACTCTAATCTACGTTTTTGGAACGTTCATTTTGAATCCTGATATGTCACCATTATTTGTCCAGAATTTCCAGGAGTGGTTGTATATTTTGTTTTGGATCTCTTAAATAAATAACAGTGACATCTGCATATAGAGACACCCTGTATTCTAGTCCCCCGATGCAAATGCCTTGTATTTGTTTGTCCACCCTTACTGTTTCAGTCAGGGGTTCTATGCTAAGTGCAAATAGGACGGGAGACAGCAGGTACCCTTGCCATGGTCCCCTCTCTATGGCACAATTTGGAGATTTGGGTATGAGGTGCTTCATAAAGTATAACTGTCTTCCAAAAAAAAAAAACCTCTGAAAAAAAACATTTTTTGCATGGCAATTTGTAAGAAAGCCCAATTCAGCCTGTCAAAGGCCTTCTCAGCATCTAATAATATGGCTATTTGTGTTTCTTTACTTTTCTTTCCCTCCTCTAGAACACCGAGCATTCATCGCAAATTATCTTTTAGGTGACGACCTGGAATAAAATCCGTTTGATCTGCATGTATAAGGGTTTGTGCCACACACTGCAGTCGTGTGGCCAGAATTTTGGTAAATATTTTCTTATCTTGATTTAACAGAGAAATTGGTCTGTACGATTCACATAAGGCAGGATTCCTTACCCAGTTTGGGCAACACTGTGATCAACACCTCCTTCCAAGTTCCCGGAGCCACACCCTCCTTTTGGCGGTGCCTGAAGAGCTTGCCCAGCAGAGGCAATAGTTTAGAGAAAGTTTTATAGAAGTCGGAGTTAAACCCATCCGGGCCTGGTGATTTGCTAGAAGGGAGGTTCATTAAAGTTCTGCTCATCTCCTCCACTATACGTATGGATGCCGATGATAACAGTCCTGTATGCATCTGGCTCCTGTCCTGCTGAGGTTATAACCAGCTTATAGCAAGACTTCGATAAGGTGCAGCTCTGGTTTGCTAACCATCAACTTTTCCTTAACGCCAAGAAGACTGTCTCTGTGACCTTTGGCACTCAGCAGAGACTCTCCAGGCTTCCCTTCCTACCCACTTTCCACACCCATGATGGGACTTCACTTGAGGATACAGCCTCCTTCAGGTACTTAGGTGTTTGGTTGGACCAACACCTAAACTTCTCTGGACATATTGACGCCATCCAGAAAAAACTGCGCCCCAAGCTTGGTGCCCCGTTCAGAAACCATAGTTGCATCCCTCCTACAGCTAGGCATTAACTTGTTCAGAAGTGTCAAGCCATCAACTTCAAGATGCCAGCGAAGTATGTGCTGGCCGAGGGCTGTGCTGTCTAGTGCTCGTTTTTTGTGCATTTTACTTGTTCGTTTGTTTTATGCGTTTTTTTACACGTTTGCTCGTTTTATTTTATTTTTTGGTTTTTAGCGAGTGAGCGAGTCCTTGTTTTGTGTAGCCGATTCCTGGAGATTGTGATACGGCTACAGAGAACGACTGAGTCTGCAAATCTGAGGTGGCATTGAGTTGAAACTGTAACTCGCTATCCAGCTTTAGTGAACGTCGCACTCATCCTGCAGTGAGAGGACAGGTTTGGGTGGACTGACTGGATCGAATGAGAAAAGGAGCTGAGTTTGTGAGTAAGCCGCGGGGGCCTAGAAATGTGCTAAGGGATACTGAAGTCGGGCATCGCAGTCAGCATCGCTGAGTACACTGCAAGCAGGACGTGGGCGGAGGTTGGGCTCCATAAACTGCATTGCTGGGATTTACTGCAAGTAGGACGTGGGAGGAATTAGCCGTTTTCCTTGAAATACTGTGGCAAGTGCAGTTATTTTTCACAGTTGAGGATCAAAGACTGAAGGATAGAAGGTGGGGGGCTCCTCTTGTGTACTGGGGCCATTTCATAGCCACCACTTGCGACCAGGCATGGGGGTCTCGGCAATTCTTCGGGATCGGAGGGTTGTTCGTATCTCCCCTAGGCCTCCCGTGGGTTGGGTTTTGTGACTAAGCCCTTGGGAGGTCTTAGCTGTGGGTCGGCGAGTGAGGCCTGTGGATGTTGTTCATATGAGAGGACCCTCCGTTTTAGATTCCTTCTTTGCTGGTTATTTTCAGATCTCCTTTTCTGGATATGAACTTCTTATAACTCTATGATTAACTTCGAACTCTGGGACTGATCTCCTCTATTGCTGCCCTTGGGAGTTGCTGTGGATATATTACCCCTACCCTTCATTGGACTGTGAAATTCCTGCTCTGTGTGGACTTTGAATAGTAGTTTGTGGTCTTGCATGGTGTCACCCAAACTGGATCCCTGGTGGTGAGAAGAGGGGTGTCCATTTCTTCTTTTTTGTTGACTACTTTTTCCATTTATTTTTCCTTTGTTTGTATTTATTTTTTGAGCTGCTCTTGAACTTGGGCAGTGACAGTGTCTATATCCCTGCCCCCTGGTTGTGAGAGGACCTGGGGGGTACAGCTACATGAAGAGGCTGGCTGACTTTACTGTTTTTTCGAACTTCTTCGGGCAGTGAGAGTGCCAGATGAGTTTCTTTTTGTACAGACTTTTCTGCTTTGAATATTATTATGATTATTTTTTGTTTTATGGTATTTTGATGTTTGTAATGGTTATATGCAACTGAGTGCAGGATGTAAGTGAGACAGTAGATGCGGGGCGGGGTAGTATATATTTTAAGTAGTTTTATATTATTTGGGAGTGTTTTAGCGTATTTATTATTATTGGTGCTTATAGTGTATAGTAAAATGTGTTGGATGCTGGCCCCCAAAGTTGTGCGCTATTCATCCTCTGCTCTTCGTGCCCTCCGCCCTTTCATTACTCCTCCCCTCCAATATGCGACCTACCAGTGCTATAGAGCACTTGGTATTATGCGTAGGAGGAGGAGAAGAGCGGGGGAGTGGCAAACAGTGGAGGATGGACGAAGTGGAGGTGTCACTGAATTGAGATGCGACCCAAGAAGGCGCCCTTGGGCGAAATGGAATCCTGACTGGTTTACAATGCCTCATGTCCATACCCAAGGGTACGATGGATTGTGGTAGGCAGATGGCCCGGGCGGCCTGGGAGGTTCGTCCAATTCGGGCAGTGTTGTGCAATGCCAGGTCCATTAAAAACAAGACTGCAATTATTGCAGATCCTGTCAAAACGGTGGACTTGGCATGCATTACAGAGACCTGGCTGGATGAAAATTCTGGCCCCATTTTGGAGGCTATGACTCCAGCCGGGTACTCGGTAATACACCGCCCAAGACTGGACCGCGGGGGGGTTGCGGTCTGTTTCAAGACCGAACTAAACCTCACGAGGGTACTAGTTGAGGAGGTTGAGTCTTTTAAGTGTTCAGCATGGCCCGGCGGCGGTACTTGACCTCTCATCCCTCCCTGCAGCCAGCAATGACCCAGAGACCCTCATGTTGGCTTATAACTTAGCCTTCTCGGCGGCTCTGGATTCAATTGCTCCTGTCCGTGTTCGCCCCCTCTCCCTTCGCCCCAGATCCCCTTGGTTTGATGGGACTTTGAGGGAGATGCGGAGACTAGGGCGAAGGTTAGAGTGTTGCTCGCGAAAGTCCGCCCTAGATACCGACCGCCTTAGAGTGATGTACCATTATTTAGTCTATCAATCTGCAATCACCCGTAAGAAGGCAGAATTCCTGTCCGGGGAGATTGCGGCTGCTCAGAATCGACCAGCTCAGCTATTCCAAACTGTGGACAGACTGTGCAACCCAGTCTGTATGTTTGGAAAGCTTTTTCGTAATTAGAGTGAGACGAGCTTGCTCAATTCTTTGCAAATAAGGTGGCTAACATCAGGGCACATCTTCAGCCAGCACACTCTATGGGGGTTGTTTGTGATCAGTACGGGGTCACCGCACCTCAGTTTTCTTGGAGTACCTTCAGTCAGCCGGAGTTCATGGATGTCACGAGGATCATCTAGTGTGTTCACCCTACGTGCTGTAGTTTGGATCCTGGACCGACCTCCCTAATTCTGGGTTGTATTGACATCATCGGGCCAATCCTTGTGCGGATAGCCTGGTGCTCCTTGGAATCCGGAGTGTTTCCTTGTTCTCTGAAAGAGGCGGTAGTGACACCACTCTTGAAGAAAGCCACCTTGGACCCAGACTGTTACGCAAACTACAGACCTATCTCTAACCTTCCCTCTGTAGGGAAGGTGATTGAGAAAGTAGTGGCAGCACAACTGGAGGACCATTTGACCATCCATGACATCTATGAACCACTCCAGTCCGGTTTTTGTGAAAGACACAGTACCGAGATGGCGCTGGATCGAGTGCTCAATGATCTCCTGATGGCGAGAGATCGGAAGAACCATTCCATCTTGGTTCTTCTGGATCGCTCCTCTGCTTTTGACACCATGGACCACATGTTGCTGATAGGATGCCTGAGGCATAACTGTGGAATGTCGGGGACAGTCCTCAGTTGGTTTACAACTTTCCTCACTGGTAGAACACAAAAGAGTTGTGTCTGGGGTATTTTCCTCAGGCCCAACTGCTTTGTCTTGTGGGGTGCCTCAGGGTTCAGTGCTGTCACCCATGTTGTTCGCGGTGTATATGCTACCCCTTGGAGACACTGTAAGAAGGTATAGGCAGAGGTTTCACTTATGCAGATGATGCCCAGCTCTACCTTTCTTTTGCTTCCGACCAGGATGGAGCCCTCTCGGTCTTTAAACAACGTCTGCAAGAAATCCAGGAGTGGATGGATTCCAGTTGGCTGAAGTTGAACTCAGAAAAGACTGAGGTACTGGTTGTGGACCCAGGTCATCAGGTAAGGGGCTCGGGGTGTTAGTGTACCCTCTGGAATCTTTCTGGGGGGTGTCTCAATCCTGGCCTCTGATCAGATGCGTAACCTGGGGGTAGTTTTTGATGACGGACTGACCCTACATTCTCAGGTGTTGGCTGCCATCAAGAATTATTTTTATCATCTCAGGAATATCGCCAGGATTAGCCATCTGGTTCCATCCGACGACCTTCCAACTCTGGTTCACGTCTTTCTGTCCTCGCACTTGGATTACTGCAACTCCCTCTATCTAGGGCTTTCTGGGGTTGAAATCCGTCGCTTGCAGCTGGTGCAGAACGCGGCAGCACGGCTTTAGACCGGATCTTCTCAATCCTGTCATATTAACCGATGCTGCGCGGACTGCACTGGCTGCCAGTTCAGTGGCGGATCACCTTTAAAGTCGGTTTACTGACTTTTAAAGCCCTACATGGACAGGTCCCGGACTATCTGAAAGAGCCTCTGGTTCCTTACTGCCCTGGTCGGTTGCTCCGCTCAACCGATGAGGAGTTGTTAGAGATTCCAAGGGTTAATTTGAAGTCTCCTGGTTGTAGAAGATTTGCTTATGCAGACCCCATCATCTGGAATTCTCTACCTCACCGGTTATGGGAGTGTGCAACTGTGGAGGGAATTTAAACAGGCTTTAAAGATTTACCTGTATAGGAAAGCTTTTATAAGCTAACAGAGTTGATTAATTATAACAGAGGTATCTGATATTAAAGTATGTGTTGATTGTTGTTGTATCCCTGTTTTTACTGTGAGGCGCCTTGGCATTGGAAAGGCGTCTACAAATAAATTTTATTATTATTTTTATCATTATTATTATTGTGATCATTTCATTTCGATTACTGTGACACAGTCTGGTGCTGCCCCTAAGTCCCCCCCTGGCCAGACTAGACACCCTCTTCAATTCTTTCTGCCGCTTTGCCCTGGATGCCCCCCCTTGCACCCATCACTGCAATCTTTATCGTGCCCTATCCTTCCCCTCTCTTACAAACAGGCGACTCTCCCACCGTGTTAAATTCACCTCCAAGCACTGGTTGGGTGAGCTCCCTTCCTACCTCACCTCCTCCTTTACAACAACCCCCTCATCCTCCCATTCCCTTAGATCAACCAACTCCCACACCCTGGCAGTCCCCTGCAGATCCACCCTTATCGGCCAATCTAGTTATACTCTCACCGCCCACCAAAAATTTGGAATTCCTACCCCCCTTAAATCCGGCACTCATCCTCCGCCTACTCCATCAGCTCTGCCCTCAATAATTACCTTGCACCTAGCTGCTCCTGCCATGTCCCTTCCCAATTCCCTCCTCTGAGCCCTGGATAAACCCTACCCCTCTACAGTCACCTTCATTTTACCCTGTGCACCCATACCACCAAAATTTCTCACTCTCCTCCCCTTCCCCCAAACTGCTCCCCTTACTGGCCTCCCTTGATCTCTCACAGAATGTAAGGGGACCCTGAATGCTCCCCATGGGTCCACGTATCCTGATGGACCACTGATTAGGCCCCATCCCCTCCAAAGGTGTGAATTCTCTCCCCCTCAAGGGTTCAATTCTCTCTCTCTCTCTCTCTCCTATCACTCTTTTAATCCCTATCTACTGACCTTCCCCAACCCCCTGACAGGGTACCCCTCATCCTGAAGGGTCCTCTCTTGGGTTAGGTCCTATTCCCCCTCCTAGCATTTGAGTCACACCTCCTCCTCCTTTCTCCTCCCTCTTTAAATCCCTACAGCCTTAACCCCCTTTCTGTCTAGCCCCATAGCCCCCTTGCAGGGTTCCCCACATCCTGAAGGGGTCTCTCTGGGACACTGCCTAGCCCCTTCTCTCTGGTCCCCACAATCCCCTTGCAGGGTTCCTCACATCCTGAAGGAGTCTCCAGGGACACAACTCTTCCCCCTCACCCTTTCCTCTCCTCCCCCCCCCCTTCTCTTTCATGCAACCACTTACTTATTAACCTGGCACTTATTCTCCACTCTTTCTACATATTATGCACAACACTGTTTTAACTCAGTTTGTAACACCTGCCTTACAACTATATGTTAATATTGATCTTGTAACTTGCATGTTTAATGTCTCACTCTCATTGTACCCCTTCTACCCAGGCCACACCGGGAAACGAGCGACTTGTCGCTCAGTGCGCCTTCCTGGTGAAACATTTCAATACATAAATTTTAAGAGTGTTTAAAAACTACAGCTCTCAGATAAGCCATGGGGCCACTGTCTTGTGCCAAAACGCAGAAATACACAAAAAATAGTGCTCCTCGCCTTACTTCAATAAGAACTAGCGCCTCAAACTCCTTGCCCACCCCCTCGCTGATGCATACCCAGAAACTAGACCACTTGGTGATGTCGGGAGCCTGCCTGAAGCTGCAGAAGCTCTCCCTAGAGAAAAGGTAAGCCCAGCCTCCTGCACAGCCTCCTAGAAGGAGAATATGTCCTGAATTCTCTAGGGCGAGCGCTTCGGATTTAAAATGGGCTACAAGGAGAAACATTCCCAGACAAATAAGGCACAGTGCTGCCTGAAAATAGTGAAAACACCAGTACACATGCGGAAGTCCCAGAACAAGGCATGTGTGCATGCATGTACACTGTCATCATCAGGCGTCCCTCCACCCGAGGCACGGAAACGCAAGCCCAAACAAGCACCAAGGAGGACAAAGGTGCAAAAATTGACTGGCAAGATGCCAGTAATGACTGGGGATCACGTGGCTCATCCAAGCCGATAAGAATGTGTTGATCAGCGCGATGTCAGCCACGAGTCACCTTACACAGTGAGAGATTCTAAAAAGTTTCAAAACAAATTACAAAGACTGCAGAGCACAAGGGCTGCTCCGAAGTTTCAAAAAAAAAAAAAAACAACTGTATGCAGTAGCACCAAACACCAACAGTCCCAGACTACTGAGGCAGAAAGAATTACCACACAACACTTAAGAAAATTACTACGCAATACTGTAAACTGAAGGAATTCTGAGAGAGCTCTCCTATGCTGTCTACCCTTCAGTGGCACAGTAAAGACTGGAGAATCTCAGCTCTCGGAATATTCATACGTCCAGGGTTCTATGCTGACAGTTTTGGGCTGTGCCACTACCACAGTAGTGGTGCTCATTACCCATCTGTATTAACTCCCCACTGACAATGTGGAACGATACAGAAAATTTTTTATTTGAGTTGGCAAGAAATAACGTTGAACAGCTATTGATGCCTCAGAGGGGGCCTGTTATAAGAGACAATCTGATTTTTGCCTAGAACTGAATTATATTTTCTGTATTTCTCTTTACCCCATCCTTCAACAGTAAAGGCATGGGACCCTATTCATAAAAGTCCCAGGAATGCCACTAACATATGGTGTTAAGCACGGGGCTTGCAGCAATCCCTAGTCAGTGACTGGGATTCTTGATCCCATGCACAAACTGCCCAAGTTATAACAGCTTTTTCTGGTCTAGCTTGCGGCAATCTTGGGTACTTTATATGGCACAAGCTGCCATAAAGTGAGAAAAGGGCTGCAAATACGCCCGAATATTGAATTAAGCACAATTTGCAGGGAAGATGTCAGTGAAGCTGTGCTGAACACCAGGTTTGAGACAGTGCCTGGCGTAAACCCTGCATCACCTTTTGTGAATACGGGCCATGATCTTTTGTCCCTTAAACTTCTCTTACTGCGTGTCTACACATGAAGATGTAAGCCTCTGCTTTTGACATTACAATCTGTTGCCCAGGAATAATTGTAACGTAACAATCAGAAGGATACGAAGCTGGCTGCAAGGAACTTTGTCATTACTGCAATGGGCAAGAATCTGTCTCCAAGGCATTATTACAGGAACCTCACACTCTATAATAAATGAGATCACTCAACAGATGCAGGAAGGTTACCAGGAAGTGACCCAACTGCACTAAGAGACATGATGACTAATCTAGGACTAGAGAATACTTAGCTGCATTTGCATTCCAAAGTGAAAAACTGTGCACACCGCCATAAAGCTTCTGAGGGAAGTAAACCAGTGCGGGAAACATACCAAGGCAGACTGCTCATGACTTGGGGGCAGGAAGCAGAGGGCAGTGGTGGACAGGTGCTACTCTGCAAGGAGTACTCAGATACATCCCTTCAGGATTGGTGCTGGGATCACTGCTCTTCAACATCTTCATCAACATCAATATTTGGAAGCTGGGGTTTTCAGCAGGCTCCTTAACTTTGCAGATTACACTAAGCTAGCCAGGGTGGTAGACATGTATGCTCACTTCTGCACTCTAACAGCATATTAATTTCTACAGCTAAGGTGAGCAATGACCGCTAAACTAGCTACATGGCTACCAAAAATATATCAAAAAACAACGTAAAAAGTTTTCAAAAACTTTTTCAACACAGAACAATTTTTAAAATGTAACGAAAAATTTAAAGCTTAGATTACCGACTACCAATTGTAAGGCACTGTAACAAGTAATGCTCAAGTAAACAGAAACAGGTTACTCCCCTGTAACAGTAGTTCTAGGAGTGGTATATGTTGCTCATCCACACTTCTTGGTATGTCCCTTTCCCCTTTAAATCTTGCCGGAAGTCTTCAAGCTGGCTCCTCCCACCCACCTGGGTGGTATATACCTCAGCTCCACCCTGTGACACCAGATCTTAGCCCGCTGGAAGCAAGGTTGTGCACCCAGAGCCGGAGAGGTCGGGTGGGTGCGTGTGGATGAACAACACACACCACTCCTAGAACTACTGTTACAGGTGTGTAGCCTGTTCTTCTAGGAGCGTGGATATGTTGTTCATCCACACTTCTTGGCAGACTCCAAGCAGTTCTTGGGGAGGAGGGAGGCAAGGCGCACACCCCCTACTTAGGGAATAAAGACTGGAGAACCGAGGCCCCAAAACCAGCATCCCAGCGTGACTCAAGGTCGATGTGGTAGTGGGTAATGAAGGTGTTTGCTGACTGCAAGGTAGCAGCCCGACAGATTTCCTGGAGAGGGATGTCCCTGGAAGCAGATGCAGCAGTATGGCGGGTAGAATGAGCCCTTATCCCTCTGGGAGGCTCCTTGCCTACCAACTCATAGCACAGACCTATGCATGACGAAATCCATTTTGCTATGGTCCGTTTGGCTGCTGCTCTGTCAGAAGTGGCTTCAGCGTAGGTGACAAACAGCTGGCGAACCTCTCCACAAATTTCCACCGTCCTCTCCTTGTAGTAGGAGAGAACACGTCTCAGGTCCAAGGTATGGAGCCTGTACTCGGTGTCCGAGGTGTTAGTTCGGGTAGTAGACCGGCAGAGTCAATACAGTACCTGGTCAAGGTGAAACTCTGACACCACCTTCGGAAGGAATTTCGGGTGGGGGCGCAGGACAACTTTGTCCCTGTGAAAGACCAGATAAGAGGAGTCCACCGAAAGCGCCTGGAGCTCCCCTGTCCTTCTGGCTGATGTAATATCCACAAAGAAGCAAGTCTTCCACAACAAGTGTGAGAGCTCGCACTTGCGCATGGGTTCGAATGGCTTGCCCATGAGCTCTGCCAAAACCAGCAGCAGATCCCATGGAGGTGGAGGTTCATGCACTGGAGGGGATATGTGATCCAGGCCTTTGAAGAAGCACCCGACCACTGTCTCCTGCGCCAATGTCGGCTGACCGGCCTGCACCCGGTAAACAGAAATGGCTGCCAGGTGCACCCTAAGGGTCGATGACCGTAGACCCCCTTTGGAGAGAGACCAAAGGCAGTCAAGAATGTTATCCACAGAACAGGATAAGGGGTCCAGACCCTTACCCTGACACCAAATGGAAAATCTTATCCATTTTAAGGCATAACATTTCCTGGTTGATTCCTTTCTGGATGCCTCCACCATGGTGTAGACATCTTCGGAAAGACCCAAAGCCTGGAACTCTAGCCACTCAGGTACCAGCCTGTGAGGTGCAGGAAGTAAAGGTCCAGATGGAATACCTTCTCCTGGTTCAATGACATCAGGTCTGGGCGTGTGCAAAGCCGCTCCGGGGGCCTGCAGCTCAGGCTGAGGATATCTGGATTCCAGAACTGGCGCGGCCAATCTGGGGCTACCAGGATCACCTGCACCTTGTCCCTCCTCACCTTGAGTAACACCTTGCGGATCAATAGAAATGGAGGGAAGGCGTAAAGGAGGCCTGGTGTCCACGGCCTCAAGAAGGCATCCCCCTGCAGCAAGCCCCGCTGAGAGGGGCGGGCATGGTATAGCCTCAGCTTGGTGTTTTTCCTGGAGGCAAACAGGTCCACCAATGGACTGCCCCAATGGGAGAACAGATTATAAGCTACCTATGGATAGAGAGACCACTTGTGGGATGTCTGGCCTAAACGGCTGACAGCATCTGCCAGCTGCTTTGAGGCTCCTGCCACATAGATAGCTAGGAGTTCCGCCTCCAACCAGCTTACAAGGGTCCAGATGTGGAGCGCCTCCTTGCACAACAAACAGGAGTGCATGCCGCCCTGTTTATTGAGGTAGTACATGGTTGTGGTATTGTCCGTCTGGACTTGAACCACTTGACCCCGGAGCTAAGGAGCGAAAGCTGACAGTGCCAGTCTGACTGCTCTGAGCTCCAACAGGTTGATGTGGCATCGGGATTCCTCGGGGGTCCAGAACCCGTGGGCCCTGTTGTCCCCCATGTGGGCTCCCCAGCCCATGAGAGAGGCACTGGTCATAAGGATGACCGTCGGCTCTGGGCGGATAAACAGGATCCCTTCCTGCAACCAGTCTGGGGCGGTCCACCATTGGAGGGCATCCCACATCATCTGGGTTACAGTGATCAGCTGGTCGAAATGACCGTGGCGCTGAGTCCACTGGACAGCCAGCTACCACTGGAGGGGGCGCATGTGCCACCTGGCCCAACGGACCACCGAGGTGCACACCGCCATGTAACCCAGAAGGCATAGAAAGTCCCAGGCAGGGCGCAAGTGCCCAACCAGAAATGATCGGGCAAAGGAGGAGAGAACCTCCGCCATGTCCGCCAGGAGCCACGCTCTGGCTTGACAAGAGTCGAGCTCTACCTCGATGAAGCCCATCACCTGAGAAGGCACGAGTCCCGACTTGGCCTCATTGATCAGGAGGCAGAGCTGGGAGTAGGTTTGGAGGGTCAGATCCCTGGACCTCTCCACCTCCTGAAGGGAGGAACCTGCCAAGAGCCAGTCGTCGAGATAAGGGTAGAGTCCGACTCCTCGACGCCGAAGATGGGCCACCACCACGGCAATGCATTTGGTTAAGACCCGAAGGGCCGATGACAGACCGAACGGCATGGCTTGAAACTTGTACAGGGTCCCCTCGACCCTGAAGCGGACGTGAAAGAACGCGTCATGTAGATCCAGTGAAACAGAACCACATGTTGTGCTCCAGGGATGGTATGATCTGGTTCAGAGTTACCATCTGGAAGGTGCAGGACCTGAGATATTGATTTAAGTCGTGGAGATCTAAGATGGGGCACCAACCCCCCCATCCGCTTGGGCACCAGGAAGTACCTGAAGATGAAGCCTGGGTCTGCTGGAGGATCTGGTACTGGAATTACTGCCTCCTTGCGGAGTAGCTGAGCTACGTCGACTCGAAGAGCCAATCGGGTGCAAGCTGAAATCCCTTCCTCCAGAGGGGCGCAGGCTCGGCTGGGAGAGTACTGCTTGAACTCTAGAGGCAGTCCCTGACAGACCACTTTGAGAACCCACCTGTCCTAAGTGATATCGGACCAGACAGAAAGGAAGTGGAGAAGCTGGTCCCCCACGGGGACCCAGAGCTGGCGTGACGGGTATGGGGGAGGCAACCCCCAACCAGTCACTGAGCAGGCTTAGAGGAGGAGGAGGAGGCTCCAGGACCTGCGCCTCGACCTCCTTTACGGGGCTGCTGAGGACCCTGCTTGGGCCGTGGGCACCAAGCTTGAGCCTGCTGCTGTTGACCTTGATAGGAGGGCTGCCTGACCGCAGGGGAAGAATGCTGAAATGGCTTTCTTCTTTCTCTTCTGCTGGCTCTTACCCGAAGAACCCTTAGCAGAAGTAGCATCCAAGGTGGCACTGGACTGCTGTATACGCTGAAGGTGACCGGCCACTCCTGGACCGAACCTCCGTGGTAGGGAAAGTGATGGAATCACTTCTGAAGGAAAGAACTGTTGAGTACCTAGAGGCCAGTGAGGCACAGGACCAAGGCAGCATGGGTTCACAGTGGGAAGGTCATGTCAGATGAATCTAATTGATTTTTTTGACTGGGTGACCAAAGTAGTAGACCAGGGAGAGGCTGTGGACATGGTCTACCTAGACTTTACCAAGGCATCCGACAGTCCCACACAAAAGATTAGTAGTCAAATTAACCAGCCTTCGCATGGGTCCCAAGGTGATAGCCTGAGTAAAACACTGGCTGAACAACAGGACACAGAAGGTAATTGTAAATGGAGTCCACTCTGAAAAAAGAGGGGTTACTAGTGGGGTACCACAGGGTTCAGTACTGGGTCCAGTGATTTTTAATGTCTATATAAGTGACACTGCAGAGGGACTGGAGGGAAAGTATGCCTCTTTGCAGATGACACAAAGATCTGCAACAGGGTTGATACACAAGGAGGTGTGGAAAGGATGAGAAGGGACTTGGCAAGGTTGGAGGAATGGTTAGAAGTATGGCAGCTTGGATTCAATGCAAAGAAGTGCAAAGTAATGCACCTGGGAAACCAAAACCGGGGAAGATTACAATGGGGAGGTAATAATAACAACAAAAATGGAAAGAGACCTGGGGTAATCATATCAGATGACCTAAGGTTGGCAAACAATGAGAAGGCGGTAGGGAGGGCTGGGGATACTGGGATGTATAGGGAGAGGCATCACCAGCAGAAAACAGGAAGTTGTTATCCCCTGTACAGACAGTTGGTGAGACCCCATCTGGAGTACTGCATCCAGTTCTGGAGACCCCATCTCCACAAGGACATAGACAGGATGGAGGCAGTTCAGAGGAGGACAACTAAAATGGTGCAGGGTCTGCAAGAGAAGCCATACGAGGAGAGGCTAAAGGAGCTTAATATATACCCTTGAGGAAAGGCGGGAGAGGGGGGGACACGATAGAAACGTTTAAGTACCTCAGGGGATCAACAAAGTTCAAGAGGGTAGCATCTTTCAGAAAAAGACATGTGCAAGAACAAGGGACACAATCTGAAGATAGAGGGGACGGCTCCAGGGCAATGTGAGGAAGTATTTTTCACAGAGGGTGGTGGACGCACGGAACAGCCTTCCTGAGGAGGTTGTGGGGTCTAAAACTGTGGGAGAATTCAAGAATTCATGGGACAGACATAAGGCAATTTTTGTGGGGGGTAGGAAGAAATAGGCTGTTGGTTAAACAGGATCTGCAGCTTATCCTCTAGGTAGGGAAATGGGCAGACTAGGTGGGCCAAACGGTCCTTAATCGGCCTTCAAAGTCTATGTTTCTATGCAAGTCAGTGCCTAGGAAGGGCACATCAGCAAGTTTATGCTGAGTATCCGCCGGGAAGGAGGAAAGCCTCAGCCAAGCCCTGCGGCGAGTGGCCACTGTGGCTGCTAATGAGTGGGCATAAGAATCTCCTATGTCCAAGGCTGTCTGAAGCTGCTGTTTTGCGACAGCACGGCCTTGGTCGCGGACTTGCTTGACCGTGGTTTGCCTCGTCTAATGACCCAATAAGGGAATGAGAGGCGTGTGCCATAACCACCTCTGAGCTGGCCTGATGAAAGCCCAGAGAAGAGGCCGCATAGACCTTACAGACAGAGTGGTCCATCTACTTGGACTCCTTGTCCGGTGGGGGGGTGTCGGTCAGTGCCAGCTGAACTCCCAGTACGCCTGAACATAGACAGTCACCAGGCTCTCGGCCAAAGGGTGCTCTGTGAACCCCGCAAGGGACCCCATGGGCACCACATACTTGTGGGCCATGCGGGCAGATGGTGCTGGGCAGGAAGCAGGGCACTGCCAAAGTTCAAGGGCCGGGCCCACAACAGCCTCGGCCACTGGAAAGGCCTCCATCGGGGTATCCCCTCTCTTGAGGAGATCAGTGAGAGGGTACTCTGCCTTCTTCTGGATGGACTCCATAGGCATTCTGGTCAAGTCAGAGATGAGGTGGAGGATGCCCTGGAAGGAGTAAGGGCCTTCGTCCAACCCTGCCATGGACTCATCCCCAGGATGCGAGTGTAGTCTGGTGACGGCCGAGTCCGAAGAGTCGTGATATAGCGGTCTGCCACCTAAGTCACCCTCGATACGCCGAAGGCGATCCGGGGTGACCGTAACTGACAGGCGCCAGGGAAGCCCGGTGTCCTGTCGGTCCTCTTTCGAGGGCGCTCCTCCCTCAGGCTGCTTAGACAGTGCTTCCACCCTAATCGGTGGAGACACCGGTTTAGGCCGAACCGGAACATGGGCCGGCCCCACGGGCGGAGGAACCAGTGGAATCTGTTCCGAAGGGGTCGGCTTTGGCCTGGGAGACAAAAGCCGAGTGATGGTCGGGGAAGGCGGCGTAGCCAGCTTGTGCCCAGACAAAATCAGCTGCTGCCACATGAGGTCTTCATAGCATCGACAAAGTGTCCGTCGAAGCTTCTCCTCATCAGAGGAGGATGAGGACCTGTGGCAACGCCTCTTTTTAGAGCGCTTATGGCTCTTCCTCAGTCGTTCGGCTGAGGGGGTCCTAGACCTCGACCGAGATCGGGGAGGCCGACTCGGTCTATCGGGACACACCGGAATCGGTGAGACCCGAGGGTCCAGGACCCGGCCCTCGATGGGGACACCAGCAGGCTGGGTCTCCTCATCAGGAAAGACGAGGACCAGAGTCCTTTCCAAGGAGTCATCGGGCTGAGCCAGTGACAAAGGGTCAATTGGATCGAGAACAATCTCGACCTCATCGAGCACTTCCTCGGTCCCCTGGCCAGACGAAAGGTCCATGAAGCCAGCGGCTGAGGATGCGATCTCGACCGAAGTCGAGACTGCATGTTCCTGCGACACGGACCTTTCTCAGTCCCAAGAACGTTTTCATCTGGACAAAGACGACGGGTCCTTATCCCTCTTCCGAGGGCGGGAAGAGTGCGAGCCCGAGGGCGCCTCACCCCTAGTGGGGAGAGACTGGCACAAATCACTGAAGGAGCCCGTAAAGGTGGAGCCAAGGTTCAGCGGAACGAAGAAGCTTCGATTGTCCAAAGCTCGAGATGCTTCCTCCTCAAATGCTGTAATTTGTTCCAGCTGCTCGGCGGATCCCGCAGCCGCAGAAACCGCCCACCTCGCCTCCTTCGATTTCACCGGTGGGTTCCTTTTCTCAGGTCTCCCCAGCTTTAAATGCGCCTTGCGGTCATCCAGGACGTTGGGATGGAAGGCCAGGCAAAACCACAACGAGGTATCATGTCCGACACCTAGGCAGTATACGCACATTAGGTGGGGATCGGTGCGCGACATCTTCTGGCCGCAGGGGCACCAGCGAAATCCGGGGGAAGATTTTTCCTCCATGGCAGATGCAGTAAAATCGCAATCGCTAACTCGAACGAGTTTTAAGACAATTGTCGGAAGACAACGATGTTTTGAATCCAGGGCCTACGAATTGCTGTAAGAGCACAAGGGAACCTGTATCTTCCAGCGGAAAGGAAGATCTGGCACCATGCGGCGAAGCCGAGGTATATACGACCCAGGTGGGTGGGAGGAGCCAGCCTGTAGACTTCCGCCAAGATTTAAAGGAGAAAGGGACATGCCAAGAAGTGTGGATGAACAACATATCCACACTCCTAGAAAAACTGATTTTTGTGAGAACGTTTTCCAGGTTCTGGGACGGCAGGTAGGGATTGGGATTGTTACGCACAGTGAGGGATCCCTTTGAAGAAAAAAATTACTCATCATAGTACTGTTTATTCCAAACCCCAGGAATCCCTCACTTATGCTTAACAACTGCAGACTCCACAGGAGTACACTGGGAGGCTGGGTACAGAATCTATTTAGGGAAAAGGTTCTGCAAGACAGCAGTGCCAAAGCTGGCATCCTTTCTGGACTGAATGTTCAAGCAGTAGTGCTTTGTAAAAGTATGTACTGTTTTCCAGGGAGCTGCTTTACATATTTCCTGCAGAGAAACACCTCCTGATCCTGCCACAGAGGCAGAAGCGCCTCTTGATGAGTGAGACATAAGGCTTTCAGGTGGTAGCTTGTCAGCTTTGCCATAACAGAACTGTATGTAGGAAACGAACCATTTGTTGGTTATCTTAAATGCTGGTTTCCCCTTCCCCACTGGTGACAAAAAACTGAGTGCAAGTGAACCCGACATCCTTTGTGTGGTCCAAGAAACAGCTCAGAACTCTCTCAGAATCCAGACTGTGGAGCTTTTGTTCTTCTGAGTTGGATTTTGCCGTAAAGAATATTGGAAGTGTAATTCACTGATTCAGATGGAATTCAGACACCATTTTAGGAATGAATTTTCTGTTAGTTCTGAAGACTTACCTTGTCCCTGTGGAATATGATACAGTTAGATCTGTGTATAGGGCTTGTAGCTCGCTCACCTTCCTGGCAGATGTCAGTGCCACCAGGAAAACTGCTTTCCACGTTACATACTTCAAAGCAGCAGTTGCCATAGGCTCAGAAGGAGCCTCCATCAGCTGGGCAATACCCAGATTCAGGTCACATAGAGGAACAGGATCCCCTACTGGAAGGTACAAGTGATTAAGGCCTTTAAAGAACCTTTTGAAAATGGGCTGTGAGGCTACTGGCCTGTCCTCACCAGCTGAGGCGTATGCCAACAGTGCTGTCAGATGAACCTTCAGGGTTGAGGGCCTGAGGCCCAGGGTCTGTAGGTGTCCTAGGTAATCCAGGACTGAAGTCAGTCAGACTCACCGGCAGTGGACAGAGCTGTCTAAAGGATCATCAAACAGAAAATCTTTTCCACTCTAAGGCATAGGTTTTCCTTGTTGCTGGCTTCCTGGAAACCTTAAGCACTTCCATAACTTTTTCAGAAAGATTTAGTCCAGAGAACTCTAGGTTTTCCAAGTACCATGCTCCAAGACGCAGAGTTCTCAGATCTGGGAATGCTATCCTGCCCTGAGACAAAGTTAGCATACTGTATCTCAAGGTAAGGTTGACAGGATGTCGGAGAGGGAGTGGATCAAGGAGTACTAAATCTGCTTGGCCCAATCTAGAGCCATGAGTCTCATTGTTGCAGACTCCCTTCTCAGTTTCAGCAGTACTCTCAGCAAAAGTTGGAAAGGTCAAAAGACAAAGAAACTTCCCTGACCAACTGAGGACTAGAGAGCATCCTCTGGGAGTGTATCCACCAATGACGATCTGCAACGGAACAGTGGGAGCTGGTTGATTTCCCAGGATGCAAACAGGTCTATTTGTGGTGTACCCCACCTTCAGAATACTGTTGCCAGCACTTGCTGGTTCAGGGTCCGTATGTGATTTCCCTGGCTGACTCTGTTCAGAGAATCTGCCAGCACACCATCCTTTCCTGGCACGTATACTGCCAAGAGTTGGACATCTAAGGAGTATGCTAGGTTTCAGATATTCACTGCTTCTGTGCATAATTCTGAAGATCATGTTCCTCCATTTGTTTATGTAATACATGGCTGTGGTGTTGTCTGATCTGGATGGACTGATCTCTGATGTGGGAGGAAAAGGCCAGCGCTGCAAAGTACACTGCCCTGAGCTCCAGGAGGCTTCTGTGTTCCAGAGTCTCTTATGTGCTCCACATACCATTTACAGTGAGGTCCTCTAGGTGGGCACCCCAGCTCAGAAGAGAAGCACCTGTACTACGGAGTATGACTGTGGGTGATTTCTGAAGGAAGGGAACTCCCTCTCTGAGGTTGCATTCTTCTTTCCACCAATGCAGTGCCCTTAGACACCTTGTGACAGGCACTAGTTTTTAAAGTGCATCCCACCACCTCTGAGACCAATAGCTCCCTAGGCGATACTGGACACCTCTCATTTGGAACCTGGCACCACTGCAGTGGATGATGCCATGTGCCCTAGCAAAAGCAGAAAATTCCTTGCAGGTCTGCGTTGACCTGCCTTGAAGGATTCTGCAGTAGCAATCAGATTTGCTACCCTTTTCCGGGGAAGGAATGCCTTCCCCTGCAGGGTATCTAGCTCTGTACCCATAAAGTCCAGAACTTGAAGTGGTTCAGTTTGTGACTTTTGAACATTCATAAGGAAGTCCAGCCCCCTCAAGGTGCCTTGTGTCTGACGGAGGGAGGACTTGGCCTCCTAGTGTGATTTTCTTGTGACTAGCCAGTCGCCCAGAGAGGGAAAAACCACCTCCCCTCGCCTCCTCAAATGTGCTGCCTCTATAGCTAGGCACTCTGTGAACACTCTTGGTGCCAAGGATGGACTGAAGAGAAGGGCTGTGAATCACAGCGGCAATTCCCTACCCTGAATCCGAGGTACTTTTTGTGGCTAGGCCTGACTAGTATGTATGTGAAAGTAGGCGTCCTTCAGATCTAGTGACCCCAGCCAATCTCCTTTTTACAGTTTTGGAATCACTGATCCTAGTGTTACCATCCTGAATGTTTCCTTCTTCAAGTGTTTGTTCGGGTATCTCGGGTCTAAAATGGGCTGCCATTCCCCACTTTTCTTGTGGGTCAGGAAGCATCTTGAGTAAAGTCCCTTTCCCCACTGTGAGGGACAAACTTTGTGCACTACATTTCCTTGTAGTAATTTTCTTACCTCTATCTCCAGCTAGTCTTTTTGCAGAAGTATGAAGATGGAAGTTTTTGTGACTCTGTACTTACATGGCATACACAGCTCAGTGCCAAAAGGCTCTCTGAAGGGCTGTTCAAGCTATCAGCCAGCAAGCCCTAGACAAAGTGGCTCAGGAACTGGCAGAAACTCTTTAAACTGCCTTAGAAGCCACAAAATATCAGTTCCATATGGCCGTAGATGCCAATGACATGGCATCTAGGGCTATGGCTCAAGCCATCTCCCTCAGACAGTTTGCTTGGTTAAGGACTACCAGTCTCTCCCAGGACACCCAAACTAAAGCTATGGACTTCCACATGAGAATGATTCTCTTTTTAGGGACAAAACAGAGACATACATGAAAAAGATGGAGGAATACAAAACCACCTATCAGAGCAATGAAGCTAAAGAGAAACCCTCTACCTCCTACAGACCCCAAAGAGGGGCAGAGGTAGGGGTTACCATCCCAGGGCCTTCTACCCTATGCCAATGCCCATGGCCCTTGGATTACTCTTAGAGGAGAGGATTCTTTAGGGGAAGAGGCAGAAGGGCTCAGAAAATGGAAATTATGTACTTACCGTAATTGTTGATCTTTTTGGACAAAGTCTCCATCACTCATTCACACTAGTGGGATAGCGCCAGAGACGCTAGGACCAAACGGGAGCCAAAGATTTTCTGAAGGGTCGGCGCCAAGACAGGACCACGCATGCGCGGCACCATGAGAATAGCTCGCGCCTGTGTAGGCTATCTCGGTGTCGACCCTCCAACCGCCTCAGTACCTTTTCGACTGAAGAGGTGCAGCATAACTAATGAAAATAACTTATCCTGACTTTCTGGGCCAGAGAGGGCCCGGATGGCCCTTGCAAAAAGGGTCAAAGAACAATGTCTTCACAGCCTGAACCATAGGACCATGAAGATCAGGAAAGAAAACAAGTGAGCCCAGAGGATGGAGGGCGGGAATGTGAATGAGTGATGGAGACTGTGTCCAAGAAGATCAACTATTATGGTAAGTATGTAATTTCCATATCTTCCTGGACTCAAGTCTCCACCGCTCATTCACATTACTGGGACAGTACCAAGCTAAAACCAACAACCCTGAGTAGGGTGGTAGGAGATAGGGCTCACTCAGAAAGGATGGCCAAGGACTGTCCTGCTAATAAAAAAAAGCTGTCTTGGAAAGATCATCTAGAACATAGTGCTTACAAGATAAGCGCTTGAGTTCTAACTCACCACTGTGCAGAAAACTACACTGGACACAAAATGAAACTCTGCCAGGAGGCCGCAACGACTCTAGGAGAGTGGCGAGAACCCGGCCCCATAATTTGGTCTAGGACAAAACTTAATGGCATCAAAGACATGTACTAATCTAATGTAAAAGGACCTCAGGAACTGAAAGAGCCGGAGGTAAAGTCTACTGGTTCAGGGTAGACCGGAAAGCGGAGATGGAAACCCCTACTACCAAGTATAGCTGACCTGTGAACAACAGGTCCCAGAGTACTTGAACCCCTTACTTGGTGAACAAAACAGGGGTCCAGGTGGGGTTAGCCCATCAAGGAGAATGGTTTCCACTTAGTCACTAAAACCTTCCAGATGGAAGGCCAAGCATGACTTAGAAGCCTCTTGTGATGGTCTAGTTACGTAGAACCAGATCCTACCCACTTCATATTCCAAAAGGAATCATTCTGCCCCTGTGTGCCTACAACTGTAGTAGCAGTCTCTGAACTAAGAGAAGACAGGGAAAGTGTACAGGAGGACGTGTCCACTGCGGAAAAACATTCAGACAGAAAAAAACAGGATCTGGATTTCTAAGGCAAATAGAGGCAGATGTGTGTCGAGGGGGGACGCAGCAGGACCAAGTTTGGGCTAACCCATTTGTTGAAAGTGACTGAATAATGGCAGAAGTGACTCAATGCGGTGAAGCACCACTCACTCCGGCCTTCCTGAAAGGGAGTAGGAAGGACTCTAGTTTGCTTGCTGATGAAAGACAAAAATTCCAGTTTCCTCACCCACTTGAAGTGGGTAACTTCGTGAGTGACTGGCATGGAACCAGTGTGCAGGAACCGAAGCTATGAATATCGAGAAGCCATCTCTGAAAAAAGACCTACTTGACCTACGGTCAAGAAAAGAGCATGCAGTCTGTTAACTTGAAGCGAGCAAGGAATTAGGAACCAGAGTTCTGACTTGCTGGAGAGTCACTTCTGTTGCTCTGAGGCTCTGATCAAGAGAAGAAAGCCTGATTAAAAAAAAAAAAGGGGCACTAACAGACTGGGCAGCCACCTAGGCCTAGGGAATATTTCTAAATGAGAGAAATCTCTCTTGGAGAAATGAGATGACCCATACCTCCGCTGGATCGGACTTACCCTAGGGGTAGAGGAAGTCAGGTACTCTTCACTGTAGTTTAGAGACGACCGCCTCATGGGCCGAGGCGGAACCTGGCCGAATCCAAAATGATGGTATCGGGTAATTTCAGGCTAGGCCCATTAGTCTGAGCTTGACAAGGTTTTCAGGCTGCCATCTCACAAGGATTGCCTTCTACAAAAATGACGAAGATGTCATCCATCTGAGGGACAGGAGGAGCCTGAGCGTCCATAACTGGAATCGTGACCGGACCAATAATCACAGCTGAAGAGATGTTAACCACACTGTTGCCGATGGAGCCACTGAAGGGGCAGTATCACAAGGGGGCTACATACCCCTATCAAAGGAGCGGAAGAGCCTGTACGGCTCCCGATCATTGAATTAGAATGTTCCACAGAGTGTAATTGTCCTGACGACTGAAGAGAGTCTAGACACAAGAAGTGTTTGGTCCATGGATGCAGTCTGAAATACTATAGGGGAGCCCATCCCTGAGGAACAACTGAAAAGATCTTCCATCATGGACTCTGGTGATAGAGAAGGCTTGCCCTCCAGTCTATAAAATAAGTCATCCGCTGTATCACCGACAAGTAGTACTCATCCAGATGCACTTCTACCCCCACAAGGACCCCTAAAGGGAGGTCTAAGTCAGAGCCACTACAGACTCTGCCACCAGAAAGGGTGTCGAGGAGCTCGGCACCACGTAAGGAGCCAAGAAAGTGCTGAGCGGAATGAGGGATTCCGCTGGCAGAACAGCACAGAAGAGTCCCATCAGCGGAAAACCGCTGGATGTCACAAGATCCCACGCAGACCGCCACTCACTAAGATCTGCGGAAAAATAATCTGCAGAACAGGACGTCATTCTGTGGAAAACATCTTGCCACAAGTTCCACGGAAGAAGAGGTCTGCAGAAGGAAAAATCCACCACTAGTTCTGCCAGACAGTACCAACTAGCACCCCCGTGGCACCAGCATCACTCATGGCACAGGATGGCACCAAGCAGTGACTATGCCAACCGGGGCGACACCCGAGGGCACCCACGGCGGTACCCGCAGGCACCCCTGGCACCCCTGGTGCCCGCGGCACCACCAGTAGGTGCCTGGCGTCGCCCGCAGTACCACCCGCGGCGTCTCACAGTAGCAACAGCGCCACCCACGGCACCAACACCAGCAGTGCCGCCTATGGCACTAATGCCAATTCCCGGGAACACTGGCTCAGAAAACTGGACAGAAGTCTAACCCCCTGCTCCACAAGAGCGGCCCAGAGGTGAAACTGCTCACCGGAATTCCATTGAGGACAGAGATGGTGTCCGGGGTCGAAGAACGCAGTCGTTAAGAGCGGGGCCAAGAGGAACTCACCAAAGTCGGTTCAAGCCTATCGCCCCTCTCGACAGACAATCCCCATGTAGACATACCAGAGGGCATCCTCGAGCGGCACCGATTCTTCTTCCCCCGAGGAAGAAGAGCTCGAGGTTAAGCGGAGCCGGATCCCCGGAACTGCCAGATTCGTGCTTCAGTGGACTGTCCCCCCCCCCCCGCACACAGAACTGTCTGTACTCGGACCCCCCCACTTTTTTAGCAAAGGGTGGCGGACCAGACACAGCCCTCTGCCATAACTTTCAAACGAAGTCTTGCTACCGTCTAAGGACGACTCCGTTGATGGCAGGTGAGAATTTCTTCTTCATAATCTTTTCTTCTTTGTAAAATAAGAAAATACTACTAAACATGTTAAATTAAACAAATACTAAATGACTAAAAGCTGCTGTCATATAGATGAAAAGTTTGACTCTAGTAGAATGGCGATGTCTACATCCAAGCGCACTCGACGGCGGGAGAAAAGGAACTGAGGGTTGATGCTCAGATAGCCTACACAGACACGAGCTAATCTTGCAGTGCCACGCGTGTGTGGTCCTGTCTTGGTGCCGACCCTTCAGAAAATTTTTGGTTCCCGTTTGGTCCTAGCACCTCTGGTGCTATCCCACTAGCGTGAATGAGTGGTGCAGACTTGAGTCCAGGGAGATCATTCTGATCCCACACCCTCAACAAAAACTCAAACAAAACAATACTCCTGACTGGAAGGCCCAGGTCACCTCCCCTCCGCCAGTAGGAGGAAGGCTGACCCACTACCTTCAGCATCCACTTGTCAGTTTCCACTTTCATGCAGTGGGACTACATCAGCCCTCCTATAGTCACCTAGGAACCACCAATTTCCAGCAGAAGGTTAAAAAGGGCAGTCAGAGGTGCAGCCAGCTCCTCCCAGAGTTCCCTCAGCACTCTGGGGTACACTCCGTCCGGGCCCACTGCCTTATCCACTTTTAAACATGACAGTTCCTCTAGGACCTTATGTACTGTGAAAGGACTTGTGTCCATCTCCGATACCCCTGCAACCTTATTTTCTATCACTGGTCCATTACCTGATTTTTCCACTGTAAATACTGAGCAGAAGTACTTATTTAGCATGTCTGCTTTTGGATTTTCTTCTTCCACACAGACCCCTCCCCCCTTCAGCCCAATTATCCCTCCTTTGGCCTCTCTCTTGTCCCCTATGTATCTGAAGAACGTCCTGTCCCCCTTCAGTGATTTGCTGATCTCTTCTTCTGTTTGTGCTTTCGCCTTCCTGACTGCTCTCCCTGCCTCATTTTGTTTTTCTTGGTAGATCTCAGTCCTCCTCCTTCCAAAATATTTTGTATCTCAAAAAGGCCTGCCTTTTGCCCTTACTTTTTCCGCTACCTCTCAAGAACCACAGAGGCGTCTCTTTCCTTTTACCTATGTTAACCTGCCAGATACAGAGACTTGTAGCCCTACTGATACCATCCTTAATTTTAGTCCACTGGTTCTCTGCTCCCTTGAGTTCCCCTATCCCAACCAGGACATCCTTAAGAGAATTTCCCATTTCCTCAGAATTAGCCCTCCTGAAATCTAGAACCCTAGTTCTGGTGTTAGTTACTTCTGCCGTAGTCCTTATGGTAAACCATAATGTACGGCGGCCATTGGTTTCCAGGTGGTCACCTACTGTGACGTCAGCAATGCTATCCCCCATTTGTCAATATCAGGTCCAGCATCACTCCGCAGCGGGTGGGTTCCAGGCTTTTGTCTGTGGGCCCTTCAAGGCATTCACACAATAGGTGACTTACTGGACCAAGACTCTCTGATGAGTTTTGAGCAACTCAAACATAAATTTCACCTGCGTCGCATGGAGCTCTTACTTTTTTTCCAAGTGTGCAACTATGTTTCCTCCCTCCCCCGATGCGCCATACAGATAGCCAGTCCATTACGCTGGAGCACTGCCTTTCACAGGAATGCTGGGTAGACACGGAATCCCATGTCATTTCTCACCTGTGTGCCTTTTTACAGTGTCATAAGCATGAGGATCCTCACCCAGTGTAGGAGAGATGGGAGTCCACTCTTTCCAAAGAACTGGATTCTCAGATTAAAACCAAAACTGGGACGAGGGTTCACAAGACCAAATGTTCTTATTACTGGCAGAGTTCTGGTGGAAGGTAACAGTTAACATTTTATAGAACCCCAACTATCACTCAACACTATACCCCTGGAGGCTCTGACAGGTGCTGGAGACACTGTGGAGCCAAAGGAGAGCATTTATACATCTTTTGGTTCTGCCCCAAGCTACAGTACTTTTGGAGGGAGGTCTCTAGTACCATCTCAAACATTCTGGTTGTTACACTTCCTCGCACCTTTGAAATGTTTTTTTCTGGTTGTGCTCCCTAAAGAGGCCAGTACCCCCCACTAACTACCTTCATCGCATATTAGTGGTGGCTGCACTGAAAGCTACCACTAGACTATGGCTGGTTCTCACCGTATCTATGGTTAGCGAATGGATTAACTTAGAGAAATTAAACTTATTAAAGAAATGTATATGAATGTGCACATTCGCTATGATAGTGACAACCTTAACACTGATGCAATGGGCTAAATGGGATGCATACCTTATGAACTACGCATCTGCAGACTCCTCTACTGACACCGAAAACGAGGCATAACAGAAGTTTGTTGCTCTACATCCGGTTATAGGGCACCCACACCTACTTTTGATCACCTCTGAAATTTCTCATTCTTCCAGCTCCTACTGCCTTTTGTAGTACATTTTATCGGTTTATATTCACGCCTCGATTCCTTTTCCCAATTCATTATTTAAGGTGTATTCTGCCCCTTCCGCTACTAGTTCCCCAGGTACCTGAACTGCTACTACTGTAAACTGTACATATTGTATACATCTACCCGATTCTGTCTCGTGTTGCAATCTGTATATTGTATCCACCTCAGTACTCATTGTATTCTCTGTATTTTGCACGTATGTAAACGTATATATTTTTTTAGTTATGTTCTTAAGTTTATCCCCCTCTCCTTCACCAATGACATCTGAAAAAGAGCTATTTTGAGCTCAGTATGTTTTTTCCTGGTAAAACGCGGTCAGTCAAGTCAAGTGTAAACAGCTGATTCAAAGTTTCCTGCTAATGTTGCCTTTTTTTTTTAATTATTCACTCCCTGTTGTGTAATACATCTGTTGTTGCACTACATTTTTCCTTTGGATAGACCATGAGAGTCGTGTGTAACTTATACTTATGTTGAATTTTAACTTATAAAAATCTTAATAAAATGTGCATAAAAAAAAAAAAAAAAAAAATCCGAATTTTAAAGATCCCGTCTTCTTTTTGGGCCTGTTAGTCATGCCAAAACACCGACTAACCAGGGAAGACACTCAGGTTCCCAGAATTTAACAACAAAAAGAAAACACTATTAGAGTAGAACTGGTTTGAAAATACAGAAATGTGGTTCGGTTCAATTATTAGCAATAGTACAGGAACATCAGTTATTTATTTATTTATGTTTTTGGTAAGTGAACTGATCCAATGGACAGTTTTCAGTCATGACCAAAAGGTGCTCAAACAGAAAAACAAGCTAAATAACACCTCAATTCAAAAAAAGAAAAGGAACCAGGAATAATGAATCAAAATACCACAAAGCAGTACACTTTTTACACAGAGTAAGTCTTTTTATAAGTAAATCGAAGCAGTTCCCTGAAAGTAGGAACCACGCCGTAAAAGGCCTTCTCCAGTTCCTGGGGACCGATGTGGAACCAGAGAAAAATCACTTAACACACAAAGCACCCTAACTAATTTGCTGAATTGGTTTATACTACTGTCTTAATCTCAGTTTTACTGATTGTATTCTGATCTTTTTCTACTAAAACTGTACGCATTGTACCAACAAAAATTTTATCTATTGCATTTTAATCCCTTACCTCTGTAACCCCTGTATTTGTACACAATCCTGTTTATTATGAATGGTTTTGTTCCTGTTTACTGTAAATGTTTTTGCCCTCTGTAACTGTACTCTCCCAGGTCGTGTCTGAAAATAGGCAAGTTTTCATCTAGTGCACTTACCCGTTAAAAGCAAATAAATGGAGTTATCGAAAATATAACTAAACTGTTAGGCTTTCTACAGAATTATTAAAATACTAAACTATAATCAATGTGAAAACTCTGGGGCAACAGCTTTCTTCAGGCAGAGAAACAAGTCTGCCATTACAATACAGGGGTGAGCGTAACCATACAGCAGAGTTTTGAATTTCATTCTTAGATTCTCTAATAAGCATACAATTCCAAGACCAGGACAGTTTATTACAGGTGAATGACTGTAGTTGTGAAACATAAGTGAGGGGATTCCTGGGATTTTAACTACTATTGTGCAAACAGCAAAAAGTATAAAAAAAAAATCCCTGTCCCTCAAATTACAAATGTAAATGAATCCCCCTTCCCCTCATAGCACCTAACCCACTCTCCTTACCACATCCCAACCCACGAGACATCGGAATAATTAAAAAAAAAAAAAATCAGAAAGACTACTCCCTCTCACCCTTGCTTATGTCCCAATCTACCACCCTAAATAATGCCAACCTACTCCCACTCTCTCGGCACCCTGATCCCACCCCTCCTCCTCCCTAAGCACCTACAATGCTTTCTATTATGGTCTCACAGTGGTAAACCAGCACAATCTGCCTTTCTCCACAACTGGCCGTGGTCTAATGAATTAAAGCATCACAACCTGCCCTTCTGAAGGAGGAAAATCACTTGTTTGCACTAAGACAACTTAAAACCTGTGTGTCTCCCCACCACCAACAATGGCAGCACATTGATCCACCCCCAGCACCCATTTTTGGTCCCTCAGTGGGCAATCAGCACAACCCCCGCCATCTCCACAACAGACTACCAGCCAGTGGATAAAAGCGCCCGCCCTCTTGCTCTGAAATGGCAAACTCTTGTTTCAACTTTCAATGGGAGCCATTCTTCTGACATGCTCTGGTTGATTTATATTTAACAACTATTGAGTTTGCCTTACAGCCTACTCTCGACACTGCTTAAGAGCTTCCTGTGCATTAAATCACAGCAGCTGTACTGCCTCATGTTAATTCTTGGGTTGCAGTATAGTTGTCAACTGTTGCCCCACAAGTACACACATTGAAACTGTTCCCTTCCTCCTGTAACTTTAACATCAGAGTAACACTTTTTAAATGAATTTACAAGGCATTACATATTTAACTTACCATGCTAGTTCTGAGATAACCACCACAACTGCATAGAGTTGATGTAAAAATAAAACTGTAAGCAGGCAGATACTCACTAGAAACACTGCTTCATTGTACATGTTAGCCTTCAGCGCCTCCTTCAGCTGACGAACCATGGCTTCAACAAACTCGCCACCAAAGTTGTAGTTCCTGGCATTCAGCAAGCCAACCAGTGTAGTGTAAACAGTCAGCTTCTCTGGCAGTAGGCGAGCCCTTAAAAGAGGAGAAAGTCAGTTGGTTTAAATGCCCCATCCTGTTTAACTCCAATTACCACAGTACAAACAATTCTGAACTTAGACCACGTTTCTAAAGGCAGTTAAGTTCATGAAGAGTTGGAGACGATCACACATTTTTATAAGCACTATTAAAATGCAGTTCTTTTCATAAAGTATTGTAGCAAAGGAAATAAAAACGAGAAACCACCCTTCTTGATTTACAGATGAAGCAGACAGACATCTCTTCCAATTCCGGATTACAGGTTACTGGTTAACATGGCATTTCTAATTCAGTAAGAGCACTCATGCCAGGCCAGCTAATCGATGCAGCAGTAGCGCTACCCCTCGTGACACCTGCGACCTAGGTTCAGAAGCAAGCCACGACTGGAAGGGGCTGGCTGTGGGGAGGAAGATCGAGTGTTCCAGTGGATGCTCCCCTCCTCAGGGGGTGGGGGCAGCACTACTCAGCTGCAATACTACCACCACAGGTGGCGGCGCAAGCAGGAGGTATCGGTGTAAGCCAGGGAAGGGCTATGCCTGGAACTAGGTTGTGGCAGCATGCATGCTCAAAGTGCAAAGCTGCCATGGCAACCACTCACCGTTTCTGCCAATGGGGTGGGAAGCAACTAAAGGGTAAACCCCTCCAGCTGCAACAGTATGAGGATGTGGGCTGTCGTAGACCCCATACCCACTGAGGCTGACCGGATTAGCATCTCTGCCTCTCCTTCCTCCAGGATGTGTTCTCATCTCGGGGAAGGGAGGCCCCACTATGAGGGGCAACCAGTTTGCCGGTCAGGCCAGATGGTAGGGTCACGGGGATGGAAGGTACCAGAAGGCATCTTAAATGGGGTATATCCCATGTGTGCCAGCAAGGGGAGCAAAAACAGAGTCGATTTAAAAAAAAAAAATACAGACTACTGAAATTTCCTTCCTAGTTACAGCAATAGACTTCAAATATTCAACGCCAAGAATGGTCATCAGCATCATCCTGGATAGATTAAAGTCTGCAGTCATTCCTTGGGTAAGTTTACCACACTTCACTATGATAAAAACTATCAGACCTGCTAACTTCAAAGCAGCATTGGTAGAGTTGCACACATCTTAGCAACAACAAAAGGGCTAGAGACACCTTCCACTACAGCATTAAGGGCTTTTGAATACAGAGCACATGAAACGCAAACACAAACCTCTGGGGTCAAGCGGTTGTCGGGGAGAGAATGCAAACTTATGGTTATTTAATGAATAAGACTGAGGAGACGAAGATATGCTACCAGAGATGGAGCAGGAACACAAAGCAAAGCACCTCCTCCTACTCTTCCCTCCTGCCATGAGTCTACACTGCTGCTCCTCAAATCCCCAAGGCTTTAAATCTCAGCCCCAAACCAAGCCCCAGTTCTGGCAAAGAGTTTGAATACAACAAGCAAGAGATAAAAGAACTGGTGGTGGGAAAAGCCATAGGAGAATCCACCAAGATGTAAGCTTCATCTGCCAATCCAGCACTTGCCATTTTTCCGTGTTTTCTCCAAGCCCCAGTTACCATCGTCTGGGAGCACCTAATACGTCACTTCTGACAAATGAAAACCCCAATGGCAACCCCCCCTTGCCATCAAAACTTGCACTGACTTCCAATATCTCATTGGCCACCAGGTGGGACAGTCAGGTGGCAGAATCGGGAACCTGCCCTCCCCAGAGGATGCAAGTGCAAAAGCAGATGCTCCCTCCATTCCACTCCTAAATCCCCAGGTTTGGGACATAAACCAAAGTACACCAGGCATTTCCATGTTGCTTGGCGCCTCAGAACTTTTTATTTTTAATACGATAGAGTGGAGTCACAGCCTACCCCCCCCAGGCTAGCAGGGAAGGACTCGGGTGGCCAAAAAAGGAGGAAGTAGAAGGGAGAAGATGGAGCCCAGGGAAGGGGACAGGATGGAGGGTGCCCTCATTGAATGCAAGAAGCTTAGGAAACAAATCCGCTGAGCTACAGGCGGTCTTAGCAGTGTGGAGGGTGGATACTGCAGCTGTCACAGAAACGTGATCAACTGAGCACCAGGCCTGGGATCTGGCTATCTCAGGATACAAACTATACAGGAAGGACCGTAAAGGGGGGGGTGGCAATCTATGTGAGGGACGGGATCACATGCACAAGGGACGAGGGGGAAGAAAGGAGAACGGAAGCAACCTGGCTGTAGCTCCTAGACTCAAGGGGTAGGAAACTGAGGTTTGGGGTGGTATAAAGGCTGCCGTCCCAGTCTGAGGAGCTTGACAGGGAATTAGTGTGACAAAAAAAGTATGTAGAAAAGGGAAGGTGGTCATTGTGGGGGATTTCAACTTGCCGGGGTTGACTGGAGCATTCCGGTCACCTCCAGTGCTAGTGAACAAGTGCTCCTGGACGCGATCCAGAAGGGTCTCCTGACACAGTTGGTTACTGTACCTACTAGGCTAAAGAACACTTTAGATCTGGTATTGTCGAACGGGGAGACAGTGAGTGAAATAAAGGCAGAGGACCCACTAGCCGACAGTGATCACCAAACAGTGTGGTTTAATATCACGATGTGCAGGGAGCCAGAGAAATCAGTTACTCGGGTGGTAAACTTCAGGGGGATGGACCTTGGGAGGATGCAGGAAGTACTAAAAGGGAAACTGGAGGGCATAAGGCAGGAGATGGACGCGGAGCAGAAATGGGATATTATTAAACAGGGTATTACAGAGGCAACAGAAGCCTGCACCAAGGCACAGAGTAAGAGAAGCAGAGCAAGAAAACCATGCTGGTTGAACAACGAGGTTGTGGAGGTGGTGAGGGCAAAACGAGTGGCGCACCAGAGGTATAGGAGGACAGGGAGGAATATGCAAGATGATCCAGGGAAGTGGCCAGAAAAGTGAGAGAAGCCAAGGTCCAGAGGGAGCTGAGATTAGCACAGGAAATTAACGCGTGGGGAGAAAGACTTTTTCAGATACAATCAGGAAGAAAAGAAAGATTAAGGAGACAATAGTGAGGATAAAAAAGGGATGGGGAGTGGACGGAAAAGGGGGAAGAGCAGGCAGAAGCACTGAATGAATACTTCTGCTCAGTGTTCACGGAAGAAACGGGGGGACTGCTACCAGCATGGGCTGGGAAGGTGGGGACAGGGGGAGAGGAGGTGACAGATGGAAGAATTGAGGCAAGTAGCGCCCTAGAGGGACCGAGGGCACTGAAGGTAGACAAGGCACCAGGGCCGGATGGTATCCACCCCAGGGTGCTGAGGAAGATGGCAGAGGTGCTAGCAGAGCCACTGGCGAATCTGTACTGCACCTCACTGGAATCGTGATGTGTGCCACTGGACTGGAGGATGGCACATGTAGTACCATTACACGAGAGCAGGCCAAGGGATGAAACAGGTAATTATCGTCGGGTGAGTCTCACACCTCCATAGTGTGCAAACTCGTGGAAACGATACTAAAGGAAAGACTGGTGTCGCACCTGGAGGACAATGACCTCCAGGATGTGAGGCAGCATGGATTTGTTTCAGAGAAGTCTTGTCAGACAACTTGATACAGTATTATGACTGGGTGACAGGTGAGCTGGATAAGGGTCATGCGGTGGATGTTCTTTACTTGAACTTCAGCAAGGCCTTCAATTCGATGCCTCACGGGCAGCTTGGGGGGAAGCTAACTGGTGTAGGGGCAAAAATGATGAACTGGATTATAAGCTGGCTGAGTAGAAGGCTGCAACAGGTGGTGGTGAGAGGGGAGCTCTCAACTCCAAGGCCGGTGACGAGTGGGGTGCCACAGGGTTCCATGCTGGGGCCAGTATTATTTGGGCTCTTCATATCAGACATTGCACACGGGGTGGTGAGCAAGGTAAATCTGTTCGCTGATGACACCAAAATCGGAGCAGTGGTGGATGGAGAGGAGGGATGGTAGCAGCTGCAGGGGGACCTAAGCAAGCTAGAGGAGTGGTCAAAGAGGTGGCAGCTGGGGTTCAATGCAAAGAAGTGTAAGGTTATGTACTTTGAGGCGAAGAACCCAAGGAGAGAATACTGGCTTGGGGGGGTTAAGCTGGAGATCACTGAGGAGGAGAAGGACCTAGGTGTAATGATAACAGCGACCATGAACAACACTGTCCAGTACAGGAGAGTGGCTGCAAAAGCAAACAAAATGCTGGGGTGCATAGCAAGGGAGGTTTTGTCCAGGCGAAGAGAGGTGATCTTGCCCCTCTACAAGTCGCTGGTAAGGCCACACTTAAAGAGCATTGTGTGCAGTTTTGGAGGCCATACCTAAAGCGTGATATCAGGCTACTGGAAGGGGTGCAGAGGAGGGCAACAAAGATGATATGTGGAATGGAGGGGAGAGACTATGACAGCAGGCTGGGAGACCTGAATATGTACACCCTGGAGGATAGAAGGGACAGGGCGGGCATGATCGAGACATTCAAGTATCTGAGGGGAATCAATAAGGATGGGGCAGATGGGGTCTTTAAGCTAAGGAGGGGGAGGGACACCAGAGGGCATGGGTTAAGAATACAGAGGGGAAGATTTAGGAGGGAAATGAGGGGACACTATTTCACAAATAGGGTAGCAGCAAAAATGGAACGTGCTACCAGAATGGGTTGTATCATGTAAATCTGTGAACAGCTTTAAAAAGGCATGGGACAGGGAACAAGGGAGAGCGAGGGTGGGGAAGTTGGGGTGGCAGTGGGATGACTAAGGGGAGTGGGTGGGGCAGTTGCAAACTAGAGGTGCTAGCTGCACACTCGAGCAGACTTAGACAGACTGGATGGTCCGTTTCTGCTGGCATATTCGTATGTTCATACGTACATCAACAACTCAACCCTTAGACCCAGCAGAAGGCTGGGGGGTAACATTTCTTTCTGAGCTAGGTAGAACCCTCTATTTGTTTACAACACTAAATATACACCCAAACCTTATTATTTTGTCAAGTAAAACACTAGTCTGGGTTGATTCCAGGGCTTACAGCCCAAACCAGCTACAACGGTGCTTTAAAAAATGTATTATTATTTTTTTTAACCCCCCCATTTTCTCTCTGTCTCTCTCTCGCTCTCTCATGTATTCACCCTCCCTTTTAAGCCTCCTGCAGCATTCCTTTTCACATCCAACTAGTACACCAGTAGAGGTCCCCCACTGACCCTTTCACTGAACCCGAGAGACTCACCCATGAAGCCTAATATAGGCGTGGACAGACCTCCACCTTCATGTCCTTGCCGATGACAATCTCTGCATCAAGAGGGAGGAACTGGGAGTCAGCGATACTCTGTCCCAATGGCTCCTCTACTTCCCCCAACCTAAGCCACCGGGGGGAGTCAAGCATCAGCAGATATCACCACACCCACCCATAGGTCCAGAACAACCACATGTCCTGCACTCCTGCCCTCTACCACCCACTTGAGCTCTCATGCTACAGAAATCAAACCCAGATCCCCCGCATGGTAAACACACTTATTTACCAATACAATATACCAACACCTGATGCCAAATACCATACTATGATCATCTGACAGCTGTGCATCATGAATGCCAGGCAGTTTTCTGCTTTATCTCCCTGGCAGCCGAACACTTCCCTACCACAACAAACTAGACTCAGTGCAGGATTCCCAAGTTTGCACATGAACTCCCATCTCCAAAGTCACAATGCACTACTGGGATGTCCAGAATCTAGACGACCACCACCACAAAATTAACGAGATCTGGCCAGAGCCAATACGACTGCTGCCGGGCTCGCCGAGCTCACAGCAAATCTGTCCACCATGCCCAAGATGGCAGTGGTGCAATCATGCATATGCAACTACTCACATGTGTACCTGTAAACATCAGTGGCCAGCTGGCAACCAAAATAGTGTGCTCCAGAATGGGGGGGCAGGGAGTGAGTAGATCTATTTGGAGTTGCAGAATGATCATACTGCAACTCCAAAACTGTCCAGTTGTTTGGTATCAATCCAGTGGCTTTTTAGAGCTATCGCAAGACAGATGCAGGCTCTGCCCACTGCAGCCGTAAAAAGGAGTTTTACAGATAGGTAGAAAATTGTTCAAATCTGTTCTGCACTAGCTGCGTCACAATTACGTTTTCAAATATCACAGCTAGCATACTAACACAACAGCATAGGGTCTGGGTTGGGTTTAGAGTGAAGTACCCTCAGCACCCTAAACAAATCTAGGGAGAAATGTGGAAGTGTACTATCACAATCTGAGATAAATTTAGCTATATTCACAAAAAATTATTACTGCAATATTGGAAAACAGGCACACTATCACCGGGGCTATCTCTGTCACAGAAGTCATCCACTGCATGATTTCTCCAATTTCTACAAAAACTGAATCAGGGTTGATTTTAGCTTTAAAAACCTGGTGGCCACTGGGTCAGTAAGAGTCAAAATTGCTGGCCTGCAGGAAAATACGGTGGCTTATTCAAAAATGTAAATGTCTTAAAAAATAATAATTTAATAAATTAATACCAATTCTAAACCTTTTTAAACTATAGTATTCTGGTGGTTTTCAAATTTAAAATGCAGATTGTATTGTACAAGCGATGCAATGCCCTATTACGTCAAATAACTAGCGTTAAATGAGCGCGCACACAAAGCTCTCCCCTTCTCTGAACTCTTCTTCCTGCTGAGTAAATCATTAACTCATAACGGTCTGTTCTTCAGAAAGTCCCACCAACCAGTCACTCCATGACTTAGACTAGTGGTCAGGTATATCAACGTGACCCGCCTCCTGCAACTCAGCTCCAATCACAAGTGCTGCCATGCTGGCATCTCCCCACCAGCGAATTTGAGGACGTAACTTAGCAACAGCCTCTGGTCCTATACCAGCCTCTAATGATGGGCATCCAACTGAAGCTTCAGGAACAGTTGCTGTTCCATGGATGATGTGCATGGCACCAACTTCATTGTGCATTCCCAATTTCCAGTAAGAGGAATTAACTTCCAGAATGCAGCACTGACTGGCTTGTTCACTACGTGAACCCTGCTACAGCTGTTGTCCTCTATGAAGCTAGTCACTTGCTCTACAGGATGCTGACCAATCGGGGCAGCGAGTGGATGAGATCCTCTGGCCCGAGGCCATAATTATTGTCCTGTGGTGGTGGTGGTGGTGGTGGTGGCAGCGGCAGGGGGCAGAGCTAATGTTGACCACTGTCTCTGATTTGGGGCATTTTAGATGAAACATCATACTTGGTGTTTACATATGACATAATCACAGTTTTATGCCTCATCACCACAAAGGGCCTGGTCCCCAGACTGTCCACTGTAGGATTCTGGGGCTTGCACATGTGAACCCCCGTCTCTAAGGTGGCAGCATGATGTGCTGCCCCCTGCTGCTGGACCAGCAAAATAACAGACACAAACATTTAAGTATTTGTCGTGTGCTTACATAAAATGTCAAAATAGAGCTAATTTGCTTGAATTCAATGATTTCCATCATTTTGACTATGACAATTTTTCATTGAGTTTTGTTAACCACATAGGCCCACTCAAACAAGTCTTTTTTCAGGGGCAACCCGGAATTACACAGATACCATGATCTTCCCCAAAATTTTCCAAAACAAAAGTACAGCCATAAATAGCACCTGCGAAAATTATCATAAATATCGAGATAAACGGTTATCATGACATCTTTACTCATTACCCAGCACAGAAATATCAGCACTTTTCAGGCTGGTCTCAAATACAAAGCTTCTTCACTTCCAGGACAGCTTACAAAACGCAATCTTTAAAACAAACCACATAGCAGATAATATTAAACTAACAGTGTTCCTTTTGGAAGTGATTCAAAGAGAACAAACCTCCTTTATACTTTTGAGTATGGACGCCCAGAAGGCATTCAACAGGATCTCCTGGAAATTTCTGAGATATACGATGGAGAAATTCAATTTTCCAGCAACTTTCTGAATATTATACGACGATTATACACCTCTCCACAAGCCATGATAAAAGTGAATGGGTCATACTCGACCCGTTTTCCACTAAACAGAGGTACCCGTCAGGGCTGACCCCCTCCCTATTTGTCTTGTATGCTGAACCTTTAGCCCAAGCCATCCAAGAAAACATACAGATTACAGGAATAAATTACCTAAATACCGTACATAAAACGGCTTTTTTTGCTGACGACCTGTTAATATACTTAACAGAACCGGAGACTTCCATTCCGAGGTTGTTCTCTCTTTTGGGAGAATTAGAGTCTATATCAGGATATAAATTAAATACAAGTAAAACAGAAGTATTGACCTTTAACTATCAACAGAGTATGGAAATCCAGATGAGTTACCCATTGAGATAGAAAATAAATAAATGTAGAGGTAAACCTTACAAAGGAAACCCATAATCTTTATGAAGCTAACTGGGCTGGCAGTGTAGCCTAGAGGTTAAAGGAACAAGGTGTGAACGAGATTGATACATCCAGCAGACCAGACCAGAGTCTGATTCTCACAACCTCCACTTGCATACTGTGCGACTCTGAGCAAGTCACTTAACATGAGTGCTCCCAAATTACTTGTAAACAGGCACTTGTGCCTAGTGGGCTACCTGTTACCAAAGAATAAAAAAAAAAAAAAAAAAAAATTATACACCTCTTGTTCAATCTATTAGAGAAGACTTCCAGAGATGGGACCCTTTACCTCTCTCGCTGAATCGAAGAATGTATGTTAAGAATGAATATACCTCCAAGATTCTTATACCTCTTCCAGACTCTCCCAGTTTTTCCATCAAAGAAAGATTAAAAAAAAATGGAATAGTATGATATCTAGGTTTTTATGGCAGAGAAGAAAACCAAGGATAAAATACAAGACCCTTCAGTTACCCCAAAATAGAGGAGGGCTAGCCCTACCTAATTTAGAATATACACAGGCAGCGGTAATATCACACATACTACACTGGCTAGATGAAGGGATGGACCCGCATTGGAAGGAGATAGAACAAGGGACCCAAATAGGGGAGAGTGAGAAATACCTGTTCAGACAGATCATACCAAAAGCAATAATGGAAAGAGAGATCAGATTTAAACAAACTAGACAGCTCCTGAGAATTTGAAAAATAATAATAAAAAAAACTAAAGACCCTATATTAAACCTCCTACACAAAATCAAAGCGGACCCCAGATTTGACCCAGCTAGACAAGATTACAACTTTAAAAGGTGGCAACACCAGGGGCTTATCAGATTTTACCAATTATATGAGCAGGGAATTTTTTGTCAATTCCAGACACTGGAGGAAAAAGTACCATCTGGGGGAAACAATATTTTTTATAGATTTCTTCAGATAAGAAATTATTGCAGAAATCTGATGGACATCTCCTGGGATCCAGTGGGGTACACCCACTACGGGAATTATAATTACAACAGAGATAGCAATACCAGAACATGTCATATCCAGGACTTATCAAGCCCTAAATAGTAGAGAGAGAGAGTACATCACATTCACAACAACGCTGGCAGGAAGAGTTAGGTATTAACCTAGAGAAGGAGATGGGAATTGATATACTCGACAGTACATAGAACCACAAGATCTTTGATCTGGAGAGAGTTTGGCTGGAAGTGTTTATTAAGATTCTTTAGAACACCACAAATAGTTGGGAAGTTTGATGCTCGTCTAGGAGCAGAATGTTGGAGAGGATGTAGGGAACCTTCAGCTAATCATAAACATGTATTTTGGAGCTGCCCACCCCTAGAGTTATTTTGGAGGGAGGTGGGAGGAGCTCTGGGGGGGAAACTGTTCCCAGAAATAGGGACCTTGACACCCGAATGTGCACTTATTCTTGATTACCTTACGGGAATAGGGAGAGGTAACCCCAGGCTCTTACTAGCTATATTACTCCTTGTAGCCCATAAATCTGTGACGAGGAAATAGCTCCAAAAAGTTCCACCAACCTCCCATGATTGGGAAGACACAACTTATCAAATATATAGAATGGAGCTTTTGATGGCTTATATTAATTTAAAGGTCCAGAGATGTACTGACTTCTGGACTAAGTGGTGGTTATGGATATCCAGGCATAGACTAGGTCTGATCCCTTAGGGGAAATTAAAAACTTTCTACAGGCCTGGGATTACCACAAGGAAGAATATGAAAGATTTAACAAATGTACTAGATTAAAAATCAGGCTATGTATTCCCTGACAAATACCTGATGAAATGTCAAAATGTCTTATCTATATTGTATTTATTGTAATGAAAATGAACACAAGATATACTCTGAGCTCTCCTTGCAAAACCTTGAAATAAAAAATTAGAAACACATACACTGCACAAAGAATTCTTAAGATCTTGCTCTTGTAGTTGGGTAAGTCGGCCTCCAGCACTCCAGCCAAGCCCTCCAGATTGCTCTCCAATGAAGACGTACTCTAAAGAAATACATTTAAAACAAACAAGTAGTCAAAAATGCATGCACAAATTTTGCTGAGAAACACACCAAAGCACAATTGCTCAGACTTATGTAACTAATAAGCCACAACATAGTGTGCATTAAAAGATTTCAGTGCGTGCCTCAGGGGAGTGAGGCTTAAGAGCCCAAGTGTCCTTCCATCCCTGGGAAGTGCATTCAAATCCTTTAAGTGCACATCCTGGAGAGACTAGACTGCACTTATAAAATGGCTTGCTGCTCTTTTGTATTACATGTAAAGTGAAACATTTTCAATTTTTTATTACATTAAATCATTTGTTTAAATACATGTAAATAAAATACAGTATATACATGAAACAGTCCCTAATTTTGTAAGTAACAAGGCTTTTTTGACCTGGCAATCATATCTGGCCCTGAATGTGCACCACTAGCTTTTTAATGCATGGTCAGGTGATGTCTCTTAGCCAGTGAGGCTTCAGGATTCTTCCTTGCTATTTTATGAGAAACTGATGACCGGGAGGGCACACTGAGCCAAGGTTCATTTACAGGTGTGACACTGGTGCGTGGGTGTGGGGGTCAAGGCGGAACAATGGAGAAAAAGTACACAGGCTGCACAAAACAGGAAAATAAAAGTTTAACAGTGCATGTAAACATTAGTACTGGAAAAACCAAAAATAGAAAAAATTACTCACCATAGTAATGTTTGTTCTTAAAGAACAAGCTCTTACTGCTGCAAGTCTGCACACCCCCCCAAAAAAATACCGCAAAGCTTACCTGTTCCCAAACAGATTGCAATATAAAGTTTAATTTGTGGCAGTATTCACAAAACAAACTGAATTATCCTTCATGGTGCCCTCAGCTAGCATGTTTTGTGATGTCAGTAAATGAAGAACGTCGAGGTGCGCTCCAAAGACTGCAATGGAGGTGTTTTTTTTTTTTTTCCTATACACATTTTAGCGCCTGTTCTCCCCTGGCTGCCCCCTTCTTATCGACACCCCACCACCACCACCACCACCACCAGCACCATTACCTCGGCTCCTCCGGGACTTACATTCACCTGCACCCTCTGCCACAGAGTTGCGGCCGTGCCCCAATACCAGGTGCAGAGCCTGCAGAGGGTCAGTTACTATCCACAGCCTGGGGTGTTTTTCCTCATTTTCTCCCTTCCCCGTTGAAGGGGAGCACACGTCAGCGTGCGTGCATGGAGACAAGCGCACGCTGCAGATGTCCCGCAGCACCCTTCCTTTGTTGGTGCCCTACAGTCTGGCACTACCCTTGGGCCTCCACCTGGGGGCAGTCGTTCGGCGTGAATACCAATCTTCCCTCACCAGAAGAGGAGAGCAGTCCTTTGGACGCTTGATCCTCTCCCTCCCCAGCCGACCCCCGGGAAACCGCTCGCTCTGCAAACACGGGTCGCCAGCATGGCAGGAGGAAAGGAACAGATGCCTCAGCCCTCCACACAACTGGGCCAGCAGGAGTTTTGTTTGTTTTTTGGTTTTTTGACTGTGTATCTATGCGCCCCACTTTCTCCCTTCTCCACTGTGGGCCCCTCGTTTCCACCGGAATCTGCCCCTAGAGCACACGGTTCCACACCATCTTACCCCAGTATACCCCCGGGTAGGGGTGAGGAGGAACGTCCCCCATGCATACCCCCCTCAAACCAACATACTTGTATTGTGGAATCACTGCAGCACAGTCTGTCCCGATGAGCCCGGAGACCTCTCAGCGAGGTGTCGTCACCTAGGAGAAGCCAAGGTGTTTTTCCCTGTTCTTCCCCAGACGTCGGCATGCAATGAGGGCCTATGAGCTAGAAGGCATGCCGAGACGTGCCTCCAGCTCTGCCCCTCTGCCGATGTCTTGCCCAATGCCCTTATTGCTTCTCCACCTACCGCACCTTCCACCTCAGCTCCCCGAGATGGCGGTATTGCAGCGGGAGCCTGCAATTCTTTTACCCCAGAAAGGAGACAGCCACTGGGCATCTATCTCTCCCCCGGCCCGTGCTCTTCCGAACCCGGTCACCGGCATGGTGCGAGGCAAGGCGTTGGCACCTCAAGCGCCACCGGCTGGCTTGAGTTCTCCGTTTTTTGTTTGTTTTTTTATAAAAGCTTTTTATTACATTTATAGGGGCGATTACTGACACATAGAGGCCCGCTCAATAACAAGGTCCTTGCTAGTTGAGTGGGTTGCCATCATTGTCTATCAGCACTCTAACGTATAATAAAACCTTAAAAAAAAAAACCATTGTAGTCTATGGAGCACAGCCCGCTGCACTTCATTTACAGACATCACAAAACATGTTAGCATTTTGGGGTGTCTCCAAACAGGGACGTACGACCGCTTCAGCTGTGAGCACCACAGAGAATAATACAATCTTTTTTTTTCCCCTGTGAATACTGCCATAAATAAATTAAACTTTATAACACAATCCATTTGGGGACAGGTAAGCTTTGTTAAATGTTTTTTGGGGGGGTGCAAAAGTACAGACCTGCTATTTAGGGGATACATCAGTAGTGTTCACAAAGTGCAATCATTCCCCAGGAATGAGCAGCCCTGGAGCAAATTATGGAACATCGAATCAGAATAAAGTTCAAACTCTGCTCTGTGGTCACACTCCACCCTGCCTCCTAACGTCAGATTTATTTCTAAAGTTAGGTTGAGCTGTCACAACTAAACTAGCTAGATGGCTACCAAGAAATATTTTAACATTTTGAAAAATGTTAAAAAAACAAAACAAGGCAGAACAGCTAATAAATATTGAAAATGATTTGTAATCGGACAACTGAGCAACACTTGTAAATGCACCGTAACAAGTAATGCTCAAACCAACAGAAAAGAATGGATTGTTGTGCGACCCTATTACAAGGTTATGGAAGCGGAGGAAATTAAGGGACTTTGAATACTACGGATGGATCCTAGAAACAACATTACTATGGTATTTTTTTTCTTCTAACCCCAGGAATCCAGCAGTGTATTCACAACATGCAGACTACACAGCAGTACTGTGGGAAGCTTGGTCCAGAACCTATTTAAGGAAATGGTTCCGAAAGACAGCAATGCCAAAGCTGACATCTCTTCTGGACTGTACCTCCAGACAGTAATGCTTTGTGAAGGCGCGTACTGTTTTCCAGGTAATTGCTTTGCAAATTTCCTACAGGGGGATACCTCTTGATGCTGCCACAGAGGCAGAAGTGCCTTTTCTACAATAAGCCTCAAGGCCGTGGGGGGAGGGGGGGGATTTTCCAGCGTAGTCAGAACTGTATGCAGGAGACCATTCAACGAGAAATTGTTCTCCTGGATGCTGGTTTCCCCTTTCCTACTTCACCATAAGTGGCAAAAAGCTGAGTGCTACTGGGCCCAACATCTTCTGTCTGGTCCAAATAGTAACTCAGCACTCTTTTGACACTTTTTGTTCCTGTGTCCAGCTGTGGACACAGGTTCAAAAGGAACCTCCATCAGTTGGGCAATGCACCCATTTAAAAGGGAAATATCCACCTGGAAATCGTCCCCCACCTCAGTGTGAGGTAGGATTCAATTAACATTTTCACAGAAAGAAGTTTTATACTTCCTTTGAGTATCTGAAGTAATTTCATTTTTATCTGGTTGATTCTGCTGTCCCTCCCGGCGGCATTTTTAATCTAAGCACCCCTAGCGGCGCAACCACAGCCTCCTGCGGCTGTCCCAAGAACGACATAAGAGATGGGGAGCAGCCGCAGGAGCATGCATTAGTGTTACTATACAGCTGGAGTGGTTAACGGCGCCAGTTTTAAATGGACATGTCCCGGTGCTATACTGAGACCTGCCTTGGTCTTGGCATAGCACCAGGACATGTACATTGAAAATCAGAGCCGTTAACCGCTCCAACTGTATAGTAATCCTATGCACGCTCTTGCGGCTGCTTCTGATCTCCTACGTCATTCTCAGGACAGCCAAGGGAGGTTGTGGTTGTGCTGCTAGGGGTTGACCTCTCAAGGACTACGGTCGTTTGCTGTCTATATCCCACCCCTCTGGAATGTACCTCCAGGAAATCTCCAGGAATACAATTCTAAGCTCACCTGTTGGAGCTGAACAACTGCACTTGTTACCACTAACACTACAAAAGTCCTCTTTGCACTTAGGGTGGTGGGTGAAAGCATGGCTACTCTGGCGCAACTGCCACTTTACATTAGGAATGTTGCACTGCAGAGTTCTAATGAATCTGTCTTGTCATACTGGGATAACCTAATATGGACTTGACCAAATTTTGCTGCGAACATAATACACTGTAATGAATGACTCCCACCACTTCTTCCTGTTTCAATGTGGTCGTTTATGATCATTTGTTCTTACTGGGTACCCCACTGTGGTAACCCACAAATGTCTTGCTTGGATTACCCTATGTCATTTACTGTTGTAATGTGAACAATTACCTTATATCGTACTTTGTAAAATGTTTATGCATCATTACTTGTAATTAATTCTGGGTCACCCCTGAAAAAGGGACTACAATGGTTCCAGTGGGCCTATCTGGTTACCAAAATTAAATAAATACATTCAAAATGCCAGCGAGAGGCATGGCAGGATCAACTAGATGAAAATTTAATTTCTTCAGAGACTCAAAGTAAGTAGAAAACTTTTTGCGAAAATGCAAATCGGACCCTACCTCACACACGGAGGGTGGGGGCCAATTCCAGGTGGACATTTCCCTCTAAACAGAGCGTCCAAGATAATGTCCAATATATAGCAATGGGCTGTTTAATACCATAGCCCATTGCTTAATGGTGGCAAACATCTTCTGAGCCAATATATGAAAATTTAAAACTTGTCCTCTTTGGAAGGGAAGGGATCGTAAATTGAACCGAAGAGACAGCCAGTCGATCCCATCCACTTCCCAATCTGCCGGCCACGCCCCCACCCTCAGACATTTTGTGACATCTAACCAGGGACAGTGCAGCGGCACACCCCATGAACTTTATGTTTAAGTAGTCCTTGATATAAATTAAAGCCAGAGAGCCATCTTCGTGGCAAGATGTACTTCTTTGCTTCTCCTCATCGCGAAGTGCTAAAACTCATTAAAAAAACAGCCCAAATTGTTGAAATATTTTTAAATTTGGACCCAGCACTCGATGAAGGAAGGTCTACGGAGCAGATCGATCTAATTTTTAACTATGGGTCGGCAGAAATCACAAGCTCCAGGGCCAGCCAAAGACCAACAGCAACTGGGCACTAGCAAGACCTCGGGACCAGCCCGTGGAAGTAGTGGTGGGGCTCAAGGTACGTCGGACCCGCCCTGGAACGCTATGTTGGAATCTATGTCAGCAATGGACTACAAAATTGAAAAAAACTCTGGAAACTGGAGATCCACGATGCTGCCATTCAAAAACGTACAGGAACAACAGCAGAAAATGAAAAACATTCCATTTCCACCCTGACTACTGTAGCAATGCTAAATAAAGAGAATGGACAACTACGGAGTCGGTTGGAGACAACTGAAAATGACATTAAATTGGGTAATGTCCGGATTGTTGGAGTGCCCGAGAGTGCAGAGGGGACTACTCTTTTACAATATTTGGTCTCCTGGTTGCAAGAAAAACTGTCCCTACCCAAGAATTTTAACTGGTCTTTCACCAAGACATATCGTCTTAATCCCCAGGTCCACGCTGCTGCACAGAATCACTCGTGCACCATTCTTCTTAAAAGGCGGGATCAGAGATGCTGTTATTCCCGCTGCATGGGCTGCCTATCTGTTGGAAATAGCTGGCTCAGATGTTAAGCTATTCCCGGACTTATAATTTCAAACCCATGCTTGGCAGAAGGCCTTTGATGCAGTTTGGCAGAAGTTGAGAGCCCTGGGGATTACACACTCCTTGTTGCCGGCCCGACTCCAGGTGATAGACGGGGGTAAAACATTGCAATTCAGCAACCCTCAGGATGCCAGCAGATGGTTTGAAAAGGTGGAACTAGAGTTTGTTCACAGCAGAGATGTGCCAACTCCAACCCATTCAGACTCTTGATTCCGAGGCCTGATTTGAGAGTACTGACTTGCTCTGGGGATCAGACTGACTATTGTTGCAGCTAATTCTGTTGCGAGTACTGCAGAGAAGTAATTTTGGGACTCTTGGGAGGAATTTACGGGGTTTAAAAATTAAAACTGTTAAATTTACCGATGGAGCTCATCAGTTGATGGAGTATGAGCTTACTTTTATTTTTGGTAGTCCTTCTCTCCCCCACCAAGGAAATGGACAACTTTTTTCAGACTATTCTCAATTCCACTTTCTGTTAATACAATACATAGTGTTGCAAGTTGAGTAAGTCTTAAATATGGGTTCAGACTATAGTTCAAGTAAACTGGCTGAATATGTTAACCTGGTCTTACATAAAAAAAAACTTTTCTTATATACGGCCCCACAAGGGATACGGGGAGATTGTTAAGGGGGTCTGAAGAACAAATTACTCACCATAGTAATGTTGTTTCTTCTAATGGAGTCTTGCTGTATTCAGACATAATGCAGTTAGCCCCAGCACTTGAACTGCCCCGGAGAGGAAAAAGTTAACTCTATGCAGAAGCATAGAACGTTGAGCTCGAGCTCGGTTTTCAAACCTCTGTCTGTGGTACTTCCCAGTGCAACCATCAGATTCTTACGAGCAAACTAACATACTATAGTATGGAAATCGTTCAAAATATAGCCAAAGGGCAAAAGATTCCTTTTGGGCCCAAAAGACTCAAGTCGAGAACCCAAGAAGGAAAGGTAGTGACAATATTTAAGTATAAAACACCAGAAAAATAACAACATCTACCCTACCCAAGGGGGGGGGGTACAAGGTACACCCCTGAGGTGCAACACTGTACTTGCCAGCCCACTTACCAAAACCAGGTTCTGAGAGGGGAGGCAGGAGAGGGAGGTCTGAATACAGCAAGACTCCATTAGAAGAAACAACATTACTATTGTGAGTAATTTTATCTTCAAACAACATGAAGTCTTGCTGTATTCAGATATAATTCAGACTACCAAGCAGTTCCCTATGGAGGAGGGAATGCAGAACCTACTTTGGGAAGAGGCTCTGCAGTACTGCTGTTAAACCTAGCATCACTCCCAGCCTTGGAGATGTCCAGGGAGTAATGCTTGGTGAAAGTATGCATTGTTTTCCAGGTGGCTGCTTTACAGATCTCTAACAAAGTATATCTCTGGCCGAGCTGAAGAAGCAGCTGTACCCCTAGTCGAGTGAGCCCTCAGGCCTGAAGGGGGCGTCCTACCCAACTTTTCATAACAAAATTGTATACAAGAAACAATCCACCTGGCGATAGTTCTTTTAGTGGCAGGCTTACCTTTCCCCACTTCACCATAAGTGAGAAACAAATGAAGACAGTCACTTCTATGTGCCTTAGTATGCTCAATGTATTAGCTGAGGGCCCTCTTAACATCCAGACTGTGTAACCTTCTTTCAGCTGAAGAAGAATGGTCAGTAAAAAACACAGGGAGAGATATAGACTGGTTCAGATGAAAATCTGATACCACTTTGGGCAAGAACCTCCTATTGGTTCTTAGGACCACTTTGTCCCTATGGAAGGAGATGAAGTCAGGTTCAACTGTCAGAGCTCTGTAACTCACTAACTGCCTAGCAGAAGTAATAGCTACCAGGAACACAGTTTTCCAGGTCAAGTACTCCAATTCGGCCGCCAGAGGTTCAAAGGGTGGCTGCATTAGCTGAGCTATGCAGACATTAAGATCCGGCATGGAGGGCTCCCTGAAGGGAGGGTTAATGTCAACCAGACCTTTAAAAAACTTTCTGAAAACAGGATGAGATGCCAGGGAACAGCCCTTCCCTGCTGAGAGGAATGCAGAGACGGCTGCTAGATGAACCTTCAGAGTGGCAGGCCTAAGGCCTAGACCATTGAGATGAACTAGATAGTCTAAGGTTGTGGAAATGTCTGCAGAATCAGGCAGGATGCCTTTCTGAGAGCACCACATACTGAAACTTTTCCATTTGGAGTTGTAAGTTTTTCTAGTGGAACTTTTCCTGGAGACCTTCAGAATATCCAGAACTCCCTGAGAAAGATGTAGTGCTGCATATTCTAACTCTTCTAGAGCCAGACCTTGAGATTGAGAGACTGGAGATTGGGGTACCAGATCCGCCCCTGGGAGGAGGACAGGAGATTGTATGTCCTGGGCAGAGACAGGGGACATGACACTGACAAGGACAGCAGCAGAGGATACCAAGACTGTCTGGCCCAATCTGGAGCCACCAGTATCACTGTGCAGGGTTGAGTCCTGATCTTGATCAGAACCCTGAACAGCAGAGGGAAGGGAGGGAAGGCAGAGAGAAACCTGCCCTTCCAGTCCAAAGAGAGACCATCCTGGGGAACCGTCCCCAGGACTGGAGGTCTGCAACAAAACAGAGGAAGTTGATGATTGTCCGGTGCTGCAAAGAGATCCATCTCTGGAGTGCCCCACCAAGAGAAGATAACCTTCAGGATGTGAGGATCCAGGGACCATTCGTGGTGTCCCTGTGAAATTCTGCTCAAAGCATCTGGAAGGTGAACTGCTACCGACTGCCTCCCTGCTTGTTGATGTACCACATTGTGGTGGTGTTGTCTGTTCTGACTTGGACCACCTTGCCCGTCACTGAATCCGAGAAGCTCTGCAGTGCTAGGAAAACTGCCCCAAGTTCCAGGAGATTGATATGAAGGAGAGACTCCTGTGGAGACCAGAGCCCTTGAGCTGCGAAGGCTCCCCACCCTAGGAGAGAAGCATCCATAGTCAGAACTACTGATGGAACTTGAGGGAGAAATGGAACCCCTTGTCTGGGGTTGTCCTGGTCCAGCCACCACTGGAGGGCTTGAACCAGAGTCTGAGTCACTGGAATCAGTTTGGTAAATGAATCCTTCTTTTGAGACCATAAAGATCTCAGATGAAACTGAATGTCCCTCATCTGGAACCTTGCTCCCTGCACCACTGCTGTGGAAGCTGCCATGTGGCCCAGGAGCTGGAGGAACTGTCGTGCTGGGTGGGAGACCTGAGGTCAAAAGGAGGAAGCGAGATCCACTAGGGCCTTCACCTTTGCCAGGGGAAGGAAGGCTTTTACTTGTACAGTGTCCAGCTCTATGTCTATAAAGGTAAGAAGTTGAACTGGTTCGAGTACAGACTTTGGAAGATTGAGAAGAAACCCCAGGGAGCTGAGTACATCCTGGGTAGTTTGAAGAGCTGACTTGACCTGTAAAGGTGACTGACCCAGTAAGAGCCAGTTGTCCAGATACGGGAAGATGGTGATACCCTGTCTTCTGAGGTAAGCCACCACTACCGCAAGGCACTTTGTGAACACCCTTGGAGCTAATGTTAGGCCGAATGGCATGGCTCTGAATTGGTAATGGCCTGAAGGCAACTCGAACCTGAGGTATTTTCTGTGGGAGCACCTGACAGGAATATGGAAATAGGCATCCTTGAGGTCCAGAGATGCTAGCCAATCCCCTGGCCTTAGAGAGAGAAGGATTATTCCCAGAGTTACCATTTTGAATTTGGGCTTTGAAATGTGTTTGTTCAAATACCTTAGGTCTAGGATAGGTCGGCACTCCCATTTTCTTTGGGGTAAGGAAGTACCTGGAATACAGTCCTTTTCCCCTTGTGCTGAGTAGGAACTTTCTCTATAGCTCCAAGAGCTAGAAGAGAGGAAACCTCTTCCTCTAGGGCAAGGGTTTCTGAGACTTATGCAGGTGGAAAAGACTTGGCCCTCTTTTTTGTACATTTTTTGAAGCAGAGGGCTAGTCCCTGGCTTACTACTTCCAGGACCCACTTGTCTGAGGTCACAGACTTCCAGGCCTGGAAGTAGTAAGCCAGCCTGCCTCCTACTGGAAATGGAGAGTCGACCCGGGCTGACACATCAGGGTGTCTGCTTGGCAGGAGCCTTAGACTGAGGAGGAGGAGGGAGCAGCCCTGCTCATCCCCCTTCTACCCCTCCCTCTGAAGAACCCCCTCTGTGGGAAAGGAGAGAGGCCTGGGCTTGGTAAAAAGGCCTTTGAAAGGGCCTGCCCCTAAACTGCTGCTTGTGCAGAGTGGCCTGCCTTTCCTTGGCCTGTGCACTCCTGTACATGGTCCTGTATTCATCCATTTTCTTCATGTAAGCCTCTGTCTGCTCCCCAAACAGAGTTACCTACTACAGGAAAATCCATGGCCTTAGCCTGGGTATCCTGTGAAATGCTAGTACATCTGAGCCAAGCATGTCTTCTGAGAGACACAGATGTAGCCATGACTCTAGATGCCACATCAATGGAGTCCACAGCAGCATGAAATTGCATTTTGGATGCCTCAATTACATCAGCAGCCACCTCCTCGGCTAGCTGGGGAGAGGCCTGTTTAGCCAGTTCCAGAACCGTATCCCATCTGGATTTCTGGTACCTGGCTGTGCAGGCCATATAAGTAGCCTGCCTGAGTCCCAAAGGGGATGCCAAATACTGTTTTTGGCCATGGCATCCACTTTCCTGGAGTCCTTATCGGGCGGGGGAAGAGTGTGTGAAGCCAAAAGAATGTTAGCCCTGTCACAGGCTGCAGCCAGCACTACCCCAACATGGCTGCAATGACTATAAAGGAACTCCGCAGCTGAGCCTGATAACGAATACCTCCTGTCCATTCTCTTATCCACAGGAGGTACTGAATTAGGAGTTTGTAAAATTTTGTGCGTCTGGTTCCCCAAGGATTTATGAAGAGGGAGACACAGCTTTTTGGATTCTGGGATGTCCATCATTTCCACAAAATCAGGCTCTTCATCCTCCTCTGCGGCTTCAACCAAGGGAAGTTGCAGGGTTTCTGCCACCTTTTTGTAGAACAAAAAATGTGAAGGAGACTCAGAGAGCCTGGGAGGAGAGACACCTGAGGGCCTGTCTGGGGAGATGTCCAGTACAATGGACACATCCAGACCACCACCACCACCGGGATAGTCTTCGTCTCCTCCCACTCCTCATAATAAGCATCAGAGGAGACGGATCCGACCGAACCGACCGCCGAACCGGTGGTACCAGTTCAGACGGAACCGGTCTAAGCGACTGAACAATACTAATCGCTTTGGCCATTTCATCCGCGGTTGGAGAGTGTGATACAGGATCTGAACCGGCAGACTTACGCTTCTTCTTTGACGGAACCGACCAATCGGTGTCAGCTCTCCTTTTGCCTGAGGAGGTATCACCTAGGTCAGTAGGCACCTCCTCAGGTTCGGCCGCGACCGAACCAGGCTAGCCATCCGGATCTACGGACTTCTCCACCTCTCTTTCCTTCAGCCTACTCAGTCTTTTATCTAGAGTGGATTTAGGAAAATTTTTTTTTACAGATTTGGCAGTCTGACTTGAGGTGGTCAAACCCCAGATAATAAACACAGATGAGGTGGGGGTCAGCCTTAGCAAAGGCCTCCCTGAATCGGACGGTTACACTAGGAAGTACCACAGACAGAGGTTTGAAAACCAAGCTCGAGCTCAACATTCTATGCTTCTGCACACAGTTAACTCTTTCCTCTCCAGGGCACTTCAAGTGCTGGGGCTAACTGCATTATGTCTGAATACAGCAAGACTTCATGTTTGAATATTCATTTTGTATTCTCTCTAATTTGGTACAGGTTAAATAGCAATCTAAATATGATTACATTGTTCTCCCTTTAGTATTTTCTTCATTTTAGGATATACCTACTGCCATTGAAGAGGCTGGCAATTACAAGAGACTTCTGGACTTTATATCTGAACTTTGTAGGTTCCCCCATCTCCTACTGTACAAGACTACAGGGCGATTATTGTATTTGTACTCCATATTGGCCATCTGAAGTTGTTTCTATTCCCTGTATGAGCTACATGAACAAACTTTGTATGGTTATATATAAAGTCAATAAAAAGACAGTACAAACATAAACAAATGAAAGCCAGCGCTTAACTAATAGGGACAGCGCTGGATTTTATTTATATCAAAGACTACTTAAACATACATAAAGTTCTTTTCAAAATCGGCCCCATAGACTTCAATGGTGTACACCTCTGCGCTCTCCCTGGTTAGATGTCACAAAACATCTGAGCATGGGGAGTGGCTGGAAGATCGGGAAGTGGATGGAATCAGCTGCCTGTCTTCGGTTCAATTTACAATCCCTTCCCTTCCAAAAAAGGATAAGTTTTATATTTTCGCATATTGGCTCAAAAGACTCGCCACCATTTAATTATGGACTATGGTATTAAATAGCCCATTGTTATATACTGGACATTTCCTGTAAGTCCCAGGGAGGGACACAGTCCCTCACAGGTGGGTACAGGTGATTAAGGCCTTTGGAAAACTTGCTTGTGAAGTCACTGACCTACCTTTGCCAGCTGATGTGTAAGCCGATACTGCTGCCAAATGCACCTTTAGTGTTGAGGGCCTCAGGCCCAGTGACAGGAGGTGAATCAGGTAATCCAGAATTGTGGACAGACCTGCCCAATAGAGTTTGCCTGTCAGAGTGCACAACAGAAAGGAAACCTCCTCCATTTTGAAGTACATGTTTTCCTTGCTGTAGGTTTTCTAGAAACCTTTCCTGAAAGAATGAGATCAGAAAAAGTACAGTTACGTAAGAACTTACCGTAACAGTAGATCTTCGAGAGAGGCTCTTGCAGTAGGTAATTACATATAGGACTGACGCCGGCCGGCGGCAGGACCCCACGGAAAAATTTCTAGCTAGCAGTCCCTGGCGAGGGACCACCCCCACGTCAGGTGACTGCGCCACACGACGCCGGTATAAAGGGGCGGGTGCCGACTCACCTTCCAGTTCTTTCCCACCACAGGCCCGGACGAGAGAAGCGGATATTTCCTCGATGGAAAAGGAGCTGAAAAGCCTAGGGGATGGAGGGCAGGATAGATATTTATTGAAGAGCCTTCTCAAGATCTACTGTTATGGTAAGTTCTTACTTAACTTGTACTATCTTACTGAGAGGGCTCTTGCAGGTAATTACATATAGGACAGAATCCCAAGCAGTCTGGAAACAAAGAAAAGGCACCGGAGGAGGTACTACTCCAAGAAGTAGCAAGAAAACCTTGCAGCCTCAAGAAAGAAGGCCTTGCAAGACAGCTAACCCGAATCCTGCTCTCACGCTAGAGGCAATGTCCAAACTGTAATGTTTAGTAGTAAAGGACTGAAATCCAAGTGGCGGCAGCATAGATGTCTGCCGCAGACACGTTCTTGAAACAAGCCACAGAGGCTGCTACTCCCAGAGTGAAGTGACCTCTAACTTGACCCGGTAGGGTCTTGTTGTACTTGTCATAACAGAAAGTGATGCAATGGGACAACCATTTTGATACGCACTGCTTAGAGACAGCATTGCCTTCTCTTTTGTAAGCAAAAGAGACAAAACTGATCAGTCTTTCTGAGATCCTTCATCCTATCGGTGTAGTATCTCAGAATCCTGTGAACATCCATGGTATGGAGCGGGTATTCTCCTTGATTGGAGTACTTCGTGAAGAAGGCAGGTAATTCAATAGACTGATTTAAGGTAGATTCCGCTACCACCTTCAGGAGAAACTTAGGATTCGTTCTTTGTGAAAAATCAGATAAGGGATTTTGCACATCAGGGCCTGGAGCTCGGAAATTCTGCGAGCAGAAGTAATGGCCACCAAGAAGAGTGTCTTCCACGATAAAAACTTCCAAGTCTGCGGAAGCCGCATGCTCGAAGGGAGGAAGAATAAGTTTCTCAAGGACAAAGTTTAAGTCCCAAGGGGGAGCCGGAGTCCAGACAGGGGGCCTGAGATGAAGGACCCCTCTGAGGAAAATTTTGGATACCTCCAGCTGGGCAAATGCCTTATCAGTGAAAGAGACATGGTAGGCTGAAATAGCCGACATATGGACTTTCAAAGAGGAGTGACTGAGACCCAGGTCGAAAAGATGACGCATGTTCTCAAGTAGAATGGTCACAGGACAGGAAAAGGGTTCCACGTTCCTGGACGCAGCCCAGATGGAAAATCTTTTCCATTTCATGGCATAGGTGGACCTAGTGGAGGGTTTTCTAGCCTCCACCAGAATCTCGGCCACCTTAGGAGAAACGCCAAAACGAGATTGAGCTAGGTCTGCAGGAGCCATGCATGAAGTTGAAGGGACTTGAGTCCCAGATGGACCAGGGTCCCCTGATCCTGGGTCAGCAATCCTGGAGATAAAGGAAGAGGAAGAGGAGGAACCTCTGAGTATTGTTGTAGAAGTGAACCAAATTTGCCTGGGCCAGAAAGGAGCGATCAGAATCATTCTCGCTCCTTTCAAAGCAAGCTTCTGCAGCACACGAGGGGCCAGAGGAATTGGGGGAAAAGCATAGACGAATCTATCCTTCCAGCTTAGAGCTAGAGCGTCACTCCAGAGAGCACCTCGCTCCGGAGCGAGCGAGCAAAAGATTGGAAGCTTTGCGTTTTGGGAGGAGGCGAACAGGTCTATCTGAGGAGTCCCCCAAACCTGGAAGATGCTTTTTAGAACTTTTCGTCCAATTCCCACTCATGTGGAAGAGCCGACGAGTGACTGTCTGCCAGGACATTGTCTACTCCCGGAACATGGATCGCTGTGAGGTGAAGGTTGTGAAGCGTTGCCCATTCCCAAACCCTCATCACTTCCCTGCACAGCGGGTAAGACAGAGTCCCTTCCTGCTTGTTGATGTACCACACCACGCACATGTCCGTTTGGACAGCTAGGTGACCGGGAAGGATGTATTGGTGAAGGGTCTGGAAAGCAAACAGCACTGCTCGAGCCTCGAGCACGTTGATGTGGAGAACTACCTCAACTTCGACCATAGGCCCTGGGTTCGGTGAGGACCCAGATGGGCTCCCCAACCTTCGCCTGAAGCGTCCGTGGTCAGAGTTTGATCGGGGGGAGGATGAAAAAGGGGACCCCCCAGAATAGGTTCTCTCGAACCACCCACCATTGCAAGTCTCTTACCATCGGCGAGGAGATCAGAACCAGATGATCTAGGTCGTCTACCCGTTGATCCCACTGAGATCGGAGAGTCCACAGAGATTCTCATGTGGAGGTGCGCGCGTGGAACCGTCGGGATGGCCGCCACCATAAGCCCCAGTAGACGGAGCACCGACCTCGCCAGAACCCTCCTGTGTTCCGATAGGAGGGAAATCTGGGACTGGAGGGAGGCCCCTCTGTCCGGAGGCAGGAAGGCCTTGCACATTGTCGTGTCGAGGATTGCCCCGATGAACTGGAGCCTCTGTGAAGGATCCAGGTGAGACTTGGAATGGTTGATGGTGATACCCAGGCCAGTGAAAACCTGCTGGGTGAGGGAGAGAAAATGCAGGAGTTCCTCCCTGGACGGGGCTGCCAGGAGCCAGTCGTCCAGGTAGGGAAAAACCTGAACTCCCAAAGTACGCGGTTGGGCCGCTACCACCGCCAGGCATTTGGTAAAGACTCGGGGAGCCGAGGAAAGACCAAAAGGGAGCGCCCGGAATTGGTAGTGGTCCCCTGAACGCAAACCTCATGTACTTTCAGTGCGAAGGGTGAATGAGGATGTGCAGGTACGCATCCTGCATATCCAGTGCACAAAGCCATTGGCCCGGCCGAAGCAGGGGCAAGAAGGTTTGAAGGAGAGCATCCTGAACCTCTTGTATTCCACATAAAGGTTCAGGGAGCTGAGATCAAGAATGGGTCTGAGATCTCCCATCTTCTTTGGTACGAGGAAGAAATGGGAATAGTAACCCGTCCCGTGGAGGTGAGGGGGGACAGGCTCCATAGCCTGCTTCACTAGGTTAGCAGAGATTTCTTCCCTGACCAAAGGAAGATGGTCCCTTGAGTAAGAGGAATTCAGAGGGGGGGTGACATGGAGGTTTTTGCAGAAACTCTATGAAGTGCCCCTCTGCTATGATCTGAAGCACCCATGAATCCAATGTTATCCTCTCCCAACCCGGAAGGTGGAGGGAGAACCTCCTCCACTGCTCCTCCGGGCGTCCGGAGGCGTGGAGAGGAAGGAGTCAGGTGGTGGTGAGGCAGCGCCGCAGCTGGGGCACCTGCTGTTTTTGGGCGGCGGGGCCTGGCAGCTGTGGGGGCCCGACGCTAGTGGCCCGCCTTCCTGAGGTTTCGCTTGAGGTCAGCTAAGGCTCGAAAGAGACGGTGCTGTGGGGATGGGGACGGACATTGAATCAAACAGATTTAAGGGCCCCTTCTCCTGTAAGTCAGTGATGATGTCCTTGACATCACCGCTAAAAAGCACAGAACCCTGAAAGGTGCTTCTTGAATAGCTGACTGCACCTCGGGGCCAGACCTGACACACGATGCATGCATGACGCCAAGACTTACGGTGAATGCAAAGTCTCGATCTCGCGTGTCCACTGCATCGTAGGTCGCCCCTCAGAATACTTACGACTGGTCAACGAGCAGAACGGAGCAGGTCGGCTAACTCCTGCTTGACTTGGGAGTCAGGCAAGGAGTCAATCTTGGATTCCGCCTGGGTAAGGACAGCCTTCTGGTAATCCCCCATATGTGCTACATAATTTAGGGCCCTGATCCCCAGTGTGGAAGAAGCGTAAATCTTCCTTCGATACTGATCCAGAAGGCGAGATTCCTTATCTGGGGAAAACAAGCTCAAATGTTTCGGGTGTGCTGACCGGCCGTGAGCGGCGCTAATCACAACAGAGTCTGCAAGGGGGTGAGAGTCTAAAAAGTCTACACCCTCCGGAGCCTGGTATAGTCTGTTGGACTTCCGAGGAAGTGGGGCTAAAGCCGACGGTTGTTTACAAATGGTGGAAAAAAGGTGGGCATGAGGCTCGATCCAGGGTGGCACTAGAGTAGGGGCCATAAGGGTCAGGCACAGATTTTTATTTTATTTAGCTTTTGTTGACCGGGTAAGTGCACTAGACAAATCCTGCCTATTTTCAGGCACGACCCGGGGGGAGGGGATACAGATGAATGCCAACTGACCTTGAACCAGATTAAACTGTTGGTGGTATTTTTATTGAATGAGGGAAATTTGGCCAGGACACCAGGAAATTCCCCTACTCTTTCTTCGATGAGTGCCATGGGATCTTTAACATCCACCTGAACTACCACCAATCCAGGCAGATGGGACCTCGGTTTAACGTCTCATCCGAAAGACGGCACCTCAGAAGTGCAGCACCACCCTCATGCTGCACTACAGTGTCAGTACTGGGATATTAACCAAGTGCCAGATGTGGGAACTGAACCCACAGCCTCTGATCTCCCGCCTCAGAGGTGAGTGTGCTACCTACTGAGCCACTGACACTGATGTTCGCAGAGTTAACCCACTGAGGATCTGGTTCTAAGGAACGCCACTGATGGACTTCCTGGATCTTCCTGAGTAACTCCGTGAAGGAAGGATCCTCCGGAGGAGACTTCTGAGGAGTCCTCGGCCGGGGCTTGGATGGAGAGCGCGGCTCGTCGTCTTTCTCGGAACACCCATCGGAGGCTTCAGAGGAGCCCGAGAGAGAAGAAGAAGAATTCGAAGCAGAGTAAGACTCCCTGACTCGTCTAGGGGGAGGAACGGGTTCCTTAGGGGGAATCCCAGGACGCGTGTCCTGCCCCTCTCTGGATCCAAAGGGTAAAGCCCGGAACTGGAGGTGGAGAGGGAGTGTGCCGTCTGGGGCGTACAGGAGCCGGTGGTGGCACCATCGCCGTAAGACGGCTCTCGACTTCCTTGGTGAGCTGAGCCTTGGCCTCAGCCAACCAGGAGGCAAGAGTCTCCTGGAGATCCACCAGCGGCCTAGGGGGCGGTGGAGGAGGAGAAGGGGGATAGTTGTACGGATGAAATCCATAGGGAGAGTATCCGTAACCCGGCTGCGGGAATACCGGCGTCGGGTACTGCGGCAGAGGAGTCGGTGCCGGGTACTGCGGCACAGGATACTGTGGACCTGTGGAAACCAGCGTCGGATAGGACGGCAGATACCCAGGTACTGGAGGAGCTGCCGGAGCAGACGGCCCAGCCGGGTACTCCACAGGCGGATCAACCGGGATAGGTCCGTGGGTGGAGGGCCGATGGAAGAGGAATATCTCTACCGGTGTCTGAACTGCCGCCGCGGAGCCGGGCATCAGTGGAGCCGAGCATCAGATCCGCCCTATAGGAAGAGGATCGGATGGTAGGCCAGGATCCCGAGCCTCGCCCAGGACGGAGAAGAAAACCGGGTCGGGTCGGGGAACCTCGGCTCTGACGGCAGCTAAGGCCGCGGGAACCTGGTACGACAGGCAAACAGAGTCTGCCATAGGCTCCGAGAACCGCGCACGGCCGGAGGAGAGCCGACGTGCAACTTAGGGGCCGAACTCAGCGGACGCCAGAGGGAGCCGGGCGTCCGATTGAGTCCTTTGTCGGAGACGGCCGAGGATGAGAAGAGGCCCGTCCGATTGGGACACAGCCGCAGGCGCCACCCCAAGGGTCGGAGGCCTTAGCGCCTTCTCCCGGGCGGACGGGAGGAGCCGACGTCCGCTTATGGGAGGCACCGCGACCAGTAGGCCGCAAGCCTGCAGCGGTACTGGGGGCTGGAGCCTTTGCCCGGAGGCACCCGCGTGCTTGAACGCAAACGCCGACGGGCAGGCCGACGCTCCAAAGCCTTGAGGCTGCTGCCGGGCGATTCTCAGAGGGGATGTTATTGCCGACCGGCCGGAGTCGCGGCGAGGAGGCCTTCTCCCAGTGCCTTCTTGTCCCGCTTCTTGTGTCCTTCAGGGGAGGTCGATGCCTGCCGAGGTTTCTTCAACTCCTTCTCCATCGCGGACATCTTCTTCTTGAGGAGATGGGCTTCGAGAGACTGCTGGCGTCGTCTGCGGGTGGCCGTGTTGAAATGTAGGCAGTGCGGACACTTGTCAACCACGTGGTCAGGGCCTAAACAGAAAAGGCAGAGGGAGTGACCGTCTTTGTGAGGCAGTTGGGAGCCGCACGAGTCGCACTTATTTTTTGAAGGACGCATATATACCGACATTCACCTGACAATAGAAAATATAAATTACAAAATACTGAAACTTTTGAAAGACGAACTAACAGGACTGGCGATGGGAACTTAACCCAGGGCGATGCACGAGCAGCGGTGGGAAAGAACTGGAAGGAAGGCCCGGACCGCTTTATACTGTTGTGATGACGCCGGTCACCCGACAGAAGCGGTCTCTCGCCAGGGACTGCTAGCTAGAAATTTTTCCGGGGTCCTGCCGGCCGGTGTTAGTCCTATATGTAATTACCTACTGCAAGAGCCCTCTCGAAGTAAGATCTGTAGTTCTTCAAGAACCATGCCTTTAGGCAAGGAGTTCTCGGGTCTGGAAATGCTACTGTGCCCTGAGATAGTGTCAACAGGTTGCATTTCAGTGGTAGATGGATAGGAAGGTTGTTGGAGAGGGACAGGAGCATGGAGTAGCAGGTCTGCCTGGCCCAGTCTGGTCCTATAAGGATCACTGTTGCTCGACTCCCTCCTGAGCTTTATGGCATTCTCTGTAAGAGTGCAAATGGAGGGAAGGCGTATAGAAATGTCCCCATCCTGTCCAGGAACAGTGAATTATCTGGGAATGACCCCATTACTGGGGGTCTGCAACAAAAGAGTGGGAGGTGCTTTTTCTGCCAGGAAGCAAACAGATCTATTTCTGATGAAGAGTTCATGTTTTTGGTGCAGTACTAACCACTGCTAAGAAATTCAGATCACACACTGCAGTGAGAAAGAAATAATATGACCTACTTGAAACTGAACCCAGGCCCCCGGAATACCATCCTGATGCTCTAACCACTGAGCTACAGGCTCACATGGTTGGACCCGACTCTTCCTGGACACACTGCCTCTTTCTGGTATTGCAAATCCTGCAACGTGCAACAATCGAGATGACAGCTAGATGTTTTGGTGTACCCAAACATCTGAACACTGAGAGCACCTGCTGATTCAGAGGTTATCCGTGGGTTCCCTGGCTTGTTCTGCTTAGACAGTTCGCCAGGGCAGTCTTTACCTGGCAGTTGTACAGCAGATAGTTCTGCCACCAGGGAACAGACTAGATTCCAGACCTTCCTGGCCTCTGTGTACAGCCTTGAGAATCCTGCTCCTCCCTGTTTATGTATACACTGGACAGTCTGACCCTGGATCTGAGAGGAAAAGGCCTGCACTGCTAGAAACACTGCCCTGAGCTCCAGGAGGTTTATATGTTCCAGGGTCTCCTGTGTGACCAAGGTACCACTTATGGCGAGATCCTCCCGGTAGGCACCCCACCCCAGGAGGGAGGCATCTGTTGTGAGGATAGTTGTGGGAAACTGCTGAAGGAAGGGTATTCCCTGAGGTTGTTTCTCTCTTCACCACTCCAGTGCCCTTAGCAAGGTTTTTGTGACAGGCACTATCTTGGACAGAGGATGCCATCTTTGGGATCAGTAATCTCTTAGGTGATATTGCAGGTCTCATCTGGAACCTGACCCCTAGTACCAATGCAATGGACAAGGTCATGTATCCCAACAGCTGTAGAAAAATTCCTTGCAGTCCTTCACCAACCTGCTCTACAGGATTCTGCCACTGGGATTAAATTTGGTACCTCTGCTTGTGGAAAAAAAGCCTTCCCTTGCAAGGTATCTAGTATTTCACCAATAAAATCCAAAACTTGGGCTGGTTCTATTTGTGACTTCTAAAGTTCTATCAAAAAAAACAGTTCTCTAAGGTGCTTTTTATCAACTGTATGGAGGACCTTGCTTCCTGCTGTCTTTTTCTGGAGTCTAACCAGTCATCCAGATAGGAAAATACCACCCACCTTGCCTTCTTCTCAGATGTGCTGCCACCACAGCAAGGCACCCTGAACACCCTGGGTGCTGAAGTGGGCCCAAGGGAAGGAATGTGAACTGGTATTGGCAACTCCCTAGTCTGAACCTGGGGTACTTTTGGTGAGTGGATCTGACTGATACGTGGAATTAGGCATCTTTTAGATCCAATGACCCCAAGCTAGTCTCCCACCTACAAAGATGGTATAATTGAGCCCAGTGCGACTATCTTGAATCTTTCTTTTATATGTCTATTCAGATATCTCCGGTCTAAAAAAGGTTGCCACTCTCCATTTTTCTTGTGGATCAGGAAGTATCTGGAGAAAAGACCCCTGCCCCATTCTGTGGCAGGTACTTTCTCCACCGCTTGTAACTGCAGTCATTTCTTCATTTCCAGCTCCAAAAGGATTTTTTGGGGGGGTTGGTGTGTGAGACCAAAAAACTTTTGGGTTCTGCAATTTTGGGAATTTTCTGAACTGCAGTGACAAACCCTTTCCTGCTACTTCCATGACTCACTTGTCTGTGGTAATCTTTGACCATTCCTGGAAGTACTGGGCCAAACTTCCCAATGGCAATGGATGGGCAATCAGGGCAGCATTGGTAGGGGGTTTGTTTCTGCTAGTGCTTAGGAGCTGGAACTGCAGCTCCACACGTAGTGCCCCTTTTGCCCCTGCACTATAGTAACCTCTTTGGGGTGGGTACTCATAGGGAGCAATGGGCCATGGATAGCAGCCCTTACCTCTAACCTTGATCTCCCTTCAATAATGCCTGTAGGATGTGGAGGCCTTTCCATTCTCAACATTACTCTTGTATGTGGTTTAGTACTCATCCACCGTCTTCATGTAAGCCTCTGTTTTGCCACCATATAGGGAGCTTCCCTCAAAGAGGAAATCCATAACCTTTGTTTGTGTGTCCTTAAGGAGGGTTTCCTAGCTTAGGACTACCAGCCTATCCCAGGACACATGAGCTAGAACAAGGGTGTTCAAAATTTTTAGGACTTGCCCAGGCATGACTGTAGCTGCCTTTTCACTTGCCCGCCTATTCATTACAATGAAATTCTCTCTCTTTTTGTACTTGCCCTTCAAGGAAATTTTACTTGCCCCAGACAGGGGGCAATGGGATTTGCACACCCCTGGGCCAGAACCATTGAAATAGTCTCATTTGTGTCCACTGCCACATGAAACTGGCACTTTGTAGTATCCATGGCTTTAGATATAGTTATGTCAGCCATGTCCTGCACTAAATCACCAGCTGCTTTCTCAATCAGTGGCAGCATAGCCAAGTAAGCTGCTTCCCTGAGCAGCAAGGAAGCTGATGTATACACTTTTTTGGTTATGCTAGCCGGTTTCCTGGAATCTTTCTCAGGAGGCTGGAAGAGGAGAGAGGGACTTCAGCCTTGTCAGATGCGGCAGTAAGGACCACCCCATCATACTCAGGGTGGGAGCACAGGTACTCAACCCCCCCCCCCCCAAAATCTGTCCACTTGATAGTTTTTTCAATTTTCTTCTCAATGCCAGTAGTTTTGGTGGGTGCTGACATGACCTTGTTAGTGGCTTTTCCGAGGGATTTGTGAATGACAAGAAACAACCCCCTTGTGGGGGCTAATCCCATCATATCCATGAACTCCACCTCATCTTCATCCTTCTCAGTTTCATGGAAAGAGATGTTGAGGGTGTTCAACTGCCTTATACAGGAATAATGAAATGTTTAATTCTCTGAAAGCCAAGGAGGACTGCCAAATTCTTGCTCAGGAGAACCATCTGGTTCCAGAGGTTCCCCTTCCCCCCTCTACTTCATAATAAATTTCCTTCGACCTCCACAGGCATTTGGTATGGAATCACAGCCGGGGTGGGGAGGAGTATATTAATGAAAGTTCCCATATCCCGGAAGGCTTGGAAAAACTGCCATACTTATATGTTATGTCCTCTGTTGAGGGCATTTATTTAAGTCAACTGTCTGCTCCTTTCCTCCGTCAGGAGGAGTCACAGACACATTTTTCTTTTTTTGGTTTTCCTTAGCAGATACGGTCTCCAGTAGCTGCTAGGAGGCTCTTTTGTTTTTGCTTAACTCAGGGTTCCCCTTTCGGACACCCTGTTTTTTGTACCATCCTTTGCAGCTTTATCTTTCTTTTCAGATCCATTTAACCAGAAATGCTGCTCACCACGAAGGGCAAGACCCTCCTCTGAGCCTTTAGGTGACACAAAGACCAGTGACAGAGCTGGGGGGTTAAAACATGGGTTGATTTGGACCCACTGGTGTAAAAAAAAGGGGGTCTAAAGAGGAACCTACTAGGTCAAAACATAATCAATAGCAGATTTTGAACAGCTCACATTCCCTTCCTTTAGATATTGTTATAGAGTAGGTACATCAATTTGGACCCACTGGCAAAGGAAAGAGGAGTAATTTCTGGGCAGTATGCAACTTTTGCCCTTTTGGTATATGTTAGCGCTGTCCCTGACACAGACAGACTGGGAAGCCAGAAGACCTTGTCAATTTTTTTTTTTGTTGGGCCTTTTGTGTTTTAGGACAAATCCTTTTAGAGATCACAACTTATATAGCCATGGTCTGTACTCTGGCACCTTAGAGAAAGTGCGTAACAGTCGGCCTTTGTCAGGAGCTGCAAACAAATTGTACAATTTTAAAGCCTTCAAGTCCTGTTTTCTGTTTAGGTCTGTCAGTCATGCCAAACACTGAAGACCCAATAAAACTATTACCAGTTCCCAAATAGTAAATAATTTGACAGCAAGTCTAAATATGTTAAACAAGCACTTAAATATAAATCGAGATTTGGTTCCCTTTTTAAAAAAAAACAAACCATTAATGTTTTTCAGCCCAGAAAGCAGTGAGCTAAGAAATGGGCGACTGTCCTCTTCAATGGAGAAATGAATCTGACATTAGGAGGCAGGGTGAAGCGAGACCACAAAGCAGTGTCTGAACTTGATTCTAGCTCAATACTCCATAATTGGTACACGTTCCAGTTCCATGCCTGCTCATTCCTGGGGAACGACTCCACCTTGTGACTGTCCTTCAACTTTAAGATACTCCCTTTCCTCAGCTTGTTAATTCCCTTCAGGTATTAAAAGTTTCGATCATATTCCCCCCTCTCTCCTGATTTCTGGTGGTCGCCCTCCTCTGGACCCTATCAATATCCCTCTGAAGATGAGGTCTCCAGAGCTGCACCCCATACTCTAGGTGGGGGATGGACCACTGACTTGTATAAGGGCACTATCACCTCCCTTCTCCTGCTTGTGGTACCCCTCCCTATGTATGCCAGCATACTGCTCGCCTTCCCAACCGCTCTGTTGCACTGGTTTGCCACCTTAAGGTTGTTCAAAAGAACAATCCCCTGATCCCTCTCCTGCTCAGTTACTTCAACTTCCTCAACTCCTAGTGTGTATGTGGCCATTGGGTTCTTATTGCCCATATGCATTATTCTAAATTTTCTGGCATCAAATCTCAGTTGCCAACTCTCCAACCACCTCTCTAGCTTTAACAGGTCCTCTCATGTTCTCTTTCTTAGCACTGATGTAAGACTAACCGGACGATAGTTATGCGACTCTTCCTTTACTCCACTCTTGTGTACCGGCACCACATCTGCCTTTCTCCAGTCCGCTGGCATCCTCCTTGTGTCCAAAGACAGGTTAAACAGCCTTGCCAGAGGTCCTGTCAGCTCTTTCCTAAGCTCAAGAAGTACCTGGGATGCAGAGCATCCGGACATATCACCTTGTCCACCCTCAACTTCCCCAATTCCTCCAATACCCTGTTCTCCTTTATCAGGCTATTGCTGACCTCCCTACCCATTACCTCTCCACTTCTATACCGGTCCCATGTCCTTCCCTTTCAACAGTAAACACTGAGCAGAAATATCTGTTTAGCAAGTTTGCCCCCCCCCCCAGAGTCCCTCTCTACGAGATCTCCCCCTCAAGTCTCATTATACCTCACTTGTTTTTCCTTCTCTCACTTAGTATCTGAAGAACTTTGTCTCCCCTTCTGGCCTCCTTTGCTATCTTCTCCTCCATAACTGCCTTCCCCTCCTGATCATCAGCCCCGCCACCCTTAGCTTTTCCCTATATACATCCTTGTATTGTCCTTATGTTCTTTTATATGTCTTAAAAGACCTTTTTTCCCCTATTGCCCTTGCCACCTCTCTAGAATACCAAAGCAGCCTCCTTCCCTTTTTTTTTCTACCTTTCTAATACACTGTTCCGCAGCCTGCACAAGTCCTCCCTTAATTGCACCCGTAGTTCTTCCACATCCCCCATATCAACTGTAAAAATCATCTTTTTTTTTTTTTTTTTTTTTAAGCCACCCTCCTGAAGTCCATTACCCTTGAAGTGGTTCTATTCATTTCCTTCCCCATCCTGATCCTAAACCTAGTGGCTCTGTGGTCACTTGTCCCCAGACTGTCCCCCACTGATACCTTGGCCACACTTTTCCCACTTGTCAGTATTAAGTCTAGTGTTGCCTCTCCCCAAGTGGGTTCCCTTACCAGTTGCTCTAGGAGTGCTTCTTGCGGTGATACCAGTATCTCCCTACTCAGAGATGATTTAGCTGCTGGAATCTTCCAGCTCACATAAGAAAGATTAAAATCTCCTACCAGCAGGAGTTCCCCTTACTTGCCATCCTTTGTACCTCCTGCACTAACTCATTATTCACTTCCTCCTCTTGATTTGGTGGCCTGTATACCACACCAAGGCGTATTGCCTCTCCAGTCCCCTTAACAGCGTGACCCAGAGCACCTCAGCTGATCCTAGACTTACCTGCCCCATCACATTTTCCCCCCATCCTTTACATATAGAGCCACCCCTTCCCTTTTCCCCATCCTGTCGTTTAAAAAAAAAAAAAAAAAGGGTATAAACAGGGATACCCACTTCCCACTTATGGTTTTCCGTCCACCATGTCTCAGTTATAGCTACCAGGTCCAGTTCCTCATCTACCACTCTGGCCTCTAAATCTGCCATTTCTTTCCCCCATACTCCTGCTGTTTTCTAACATATCCCTCCACCAATTTCCCTTATACTCTAACTTTTTCCTTCCTTTTTCCCCAGCGCCCTCCTGTAAGGGTGTGTTAACTAGGCAAGAACCTCCAACTACATCCTCCATCCCTTCCCTAATCTCATAATTTTCTTCTAGTTTAAATCCTTTCCCAAGACCCCATCTATGTAACTTTGAAATTTTGCCCTCAATACCCTAGCATCCCTCATTTGTATGTAGTCTGTCTTTCATATATTCTCCTCTGTCCAAGTGTGCCCCCACTCTCCTAAGCAGGTGAATCCCTTTTTCCACCATCCCTGAGCCAATGATTGACTTCTTTAATTCTCAGCTGCCTCGCGGTGCTACCACAGTGTACAGGCAAGACTTCTGAGAACGCTAGAGAGCGAACCTCCTCCTTGCACCCCCTGGCAATCTCCCTTGATCGACTCTGAATCTCCCCTATATCGTTACCCACCAGATCACTGGTCTTCTAGGTGCCCCCCCCCGGCAATTAATACCCTCTCATTTCAGCTCACTCTTCCGCCTCCATCCCTGGCTCACAGAAGACCGATCTCCTTTTATAGGCCACCCCCTTTCTTAGCCAGTGGATTCCCTTTATGATGGAGTCACCAATGACCATGACCATGTCTGAACTTTCCGTCCCTGCTACAGCACTCTAACCCCCCATCTTGTTCCCCAATCATTGCATTTCTTCTGCTGTTTTCATTGTCTCCTGTCCTTGTCCTTTCTTGGACTCCTGAACTCGTACTGTCTACATTCTCCCCCATATTGTCACCCTGAGACTCCTGTGGTCCCCTTTATCCATCACTGCCCGGTTGCATCAGCTCTATTCTTTCTCCGTTAGTCGGACTCCCATTCTGTATTTTTCCTCATTTTCCTTTCCCCATAATACTTCCACTAGACCCTCCATCCCCCTCTTTTCCTCACCACTTCCCTCTGAATCCCCTCTACTCCCCTTAACCCTTACACCTGATCCTCTCACCTCCTCCCTCCCACTGATTCTCCTGGGTTCCTTTGCAAAGCGCACCTTTCCCACCCTTTCCTCTTGATCTCCAGTTTCCTGCTGATTGACCAACGGTGAGTATCTTTTCGATACCCATACACTGCCTCCTGTGTTGGCCTACTTGCCCACAGCTTGATTTACACTTTCATTTATCCTTGCCTGTTCCCCTGTCCCCTCCCTTCCTTTTCTCCCAACCTCCTTCCAGTTATCTCCCTCACTACCATCCTGATCTGTATCTCATCCCTCCACACATCCTTTTCTCTCCCCGTCCCCACTATCAATTCCCCAGCCCTTATAACTACCTGTGCAACTGCTACCTTCTTCCCTTTCCTTTTCTATCATTCTCCCCACTCCACCTCCTGGGGAAGGAAGGGGAGAGGGAGGTAAGGTGCCTGCCTGACGCCATGGGTTAGAGAGACAGGGAGCGAATCCTTAGGATCGCTGAAGCAGCTGCACAGGATAGGGAGCTGGATGTCATTGTCCACCTAGGAAAAAATGACCTGGCAGAGAAAGGGATCAGAGCAGTGCAGGAAGAGTCTGTAGAGTTGGGGAAGGGCCTTAGACAAGTAGCACACACGATAACCTTCTCAGAGGTGCTGCCTGTCTATGGCATGGGTGAGGCTAGGGTGCTCCATACCATGGGATTCAATCAGTGGTTCAAAAACTGGTGCAGAGCTCAGGGATTTGGCTTCACTGGGGACTGGGGGTCCACCTGGAGGGATGCAGGCCTATACTGGCGTGATGGTCTGAATCTGTCCAGGAAGGGAACCAGAATCCTAGTTTATGGGTTTAAATGCTTCATTGGCAAGCATTTAAACTAGCCAAGGGGGGAGGCACTGGAAAGGAGCAGGGAAATCCTAGCCCTTCCCCCAAACAAAAAATCAGTTTAGTAAGTGAGGTAAACACCAAGATAGAGATGTTGATAAGGACAAGGGCTGGGGTAAATGGAGAAAATGACAACGGCAATAAGGACAGGGATGGGGCAAAAAGGGGTAAGACCATAGAGAAATGGAGGGTAATGAGTACCAATGCCCGTAGTCTGGGCAACAAGCTCCCTGAAATGGTGGCCTTGATGGAAGAGGGATGCCTGGATATCGTAGCAGCCAAAGAAACATGGTACACAGAGAACCATGACTGGAATATTAACATACCAGGGTACACAACCTACAGGAGAGACAGGGAGGGTAGAAGAGGGGGAGGAGTAGCTCTCATGTAAAGGAAGGGATAAAAGCAACGGAACAAGAGAGTAAACAGGGAGGAGAGGAGGCACTGTGGGTCACTGAGAGACTGTGAGACCTGAGGCCAGTGGGTCACAGCGAAGGTCATGTCAAGCAGATCTAATTGATTTCTTTGACTGGGTGACTAAAGTAGTAGACCAGGGTGAAGCTGTGGACATGGCCTACCTAGACTTTAGCAAGGCATCTGACACAGTCCCACACAAAAGATTAATCAAATTAACCAGCCTGGGAGTGGGTCCCAGGGTGGTAGCCTAGGTAAAACATTGGCTGGACAACAGGACACAGAAGGTAATTGTAAATGGAGTCCACTCTGAAGAAAGAGGTTACTAGTGGGGTACCGCAGGGTTCAGTACTGGGTCCAGTCCTTTTTAATGTCTTTATAAGTGACATTGCAGAGGACTGGAAGAAAAAGTATGCCTCTTTGCCGATAAAGATCTGCAACAGAGTTGATACACAAGGAGGCGTGGAAAGGATGAGAAGGGACTTGGCAAGGTTGGAGGAATGGTCAGAAGTATGGCAGCTTGGATTCAATGCAAAGTGCTGCAAAATAATGCATCTGGGAAACAAAAACCCAGGAGAAGATTACACAATTGGGGGGTAGTAACAACAAAAATGGAAAGGGACCGGGGGTAATCATATCAGATGACCTTCAGGTTGGCCAGTTATGTGAGAAGGCAGTAGGGTGGGCTGCGGTGATACTGAGATGTATATGGAGAGGCATCAACAGCAGAAAACAGAAAGTTGCTATCCCCCTGTACAGACAGTTGGTGAGACCCCATCTGGAGTACTGCGTCCAGTTCTGGAGATCCCATCTCCACAAGGACATAGGATGGAGGCAGCACAGAAGAGGGCAACTAAAATGGTGCAGGGTCTGCAAGAGAAGCCATATAAGAAGAGACTAAAGGAGATTAATGTGTATAACTTTGAGGAAAGGAGGGAGAGGGGGGGATTGATAGAAACTTTTAAGTACCTCAGTGGAATCAACGAAGTCCAAGAGGGTAGCGTCTTTCAGAAATAGAGATGTGCAAGAACAAAGTGGCACAATCTGAAGATAGAGGGGGGAAGGCTCACGGGCAATGTGAGGAAGTATTTTTTCAAAGAGAGGGTGGAGGATGCATGGAACAGCCTTCCTGAGGAGGTTGTGGGGTCAAACTATGGGAGAATTCAAGAATGCATGGGACAGACATGAGGCAATTCTTCTGGGGGGGGGGTAAGGAAGAAATAGGCTGTTTGTTACCTAGGATCTGCAGTTTAGCCCTGCAGGTAGGGAAATGGGCAGACTAGGTGGGCCAAGCGGTCCTCATCTGCCGTCAAAGTCTACGTTTCTAGGTTTCCATTCTTAGCCAACTAATTTCCACCTCGAGCTGCCCTAATCGTAGACATATTGGGCACTCTCCGATGCTCCATACTGTATCCATAAAACGCAGCCCCAAATCCACTGTAACCCACTATTCTTCCCATTCTAGCTGTTCCTATATACTCATCCTGTCCTCTGCACCTCACCACCCCCACCTACCATTTACAGTATATTCCATTCTACTGCAGTTCAACCCACCCCTTGGATGCCACATTTCTTTTGTTTGTTCACTTATTTTTTATTTTTTTATTTATTTTATTCCTTCCCTTTTGGTTTAGATTTTTATGCTAACTACCTAATAGTTGGTTAGTTCTTCCCTTTGGCTTTATATTTATCTTATCCGGACCCAACAGTCAGTTGAACCTGATCAGATCAGTACTCCCTGGAGCAGGGGGAAAGGAGGAAATGTGTACAAAAGCCTCCCTTTTCGAGAGAGGGACAACACATCTTGCCAGAGAACTCCAGGCCCGGGATCGAGCGAGCAAAAATGCAACAGATTTAAAAGTGGGGACGCAGAAAGGTCCAACTCTGGGCGACCCCACTTGTCAAACAGTTCTTCTACTACGGAGGTCAGCAGCTCACACACGTGTCCATGACCGTGACCAGCTTAGACTGTCCGCCAGCACGTTTTGGGTGCCTGGAACATGGACGGCCTACAGCTCTAGACCACGTTTCAGAGCCCAATACCAGACTCACATGGCCTCCCGACAGAGAGTACGAGTGAGTAGTCCCCCATTTACTGATGTAGTGGACTACACTGATGTCTACGTGCAAGAGCAGAAGGCCCGGGAACAGTGGAGTCTAGAAAGCCTGCAGAACATCGAGCACTGCTCTCATTTCCAGAATATGGATGTAGAGTGAGGACTCCAGAACGGACAGTCCCCTAATTGGTGGAGCCCTAGATGGGTCCCCCAACCCCATTTCCGAAGCATCTGTGGTGAGAATCTGCTGAGGGGAGGGAATGAGGAAAGGAACCCCCCCACCCCCCTTAACAGATGGCTGGGTTCCGTCCACCAAAGGAGAACCTTTTTCACTGGAGAGGACACCAGGACTAGCTGCCCTAGATTGCCTGTGTGCTGGTCCCAATGGACCCTGGGTATCCATTAAGAAACTATCATGTGCAGTCTGGCAAGAGGCACTGTGACTACAGCTACGGCCATCAAGCCCACATGCCGAAGGAAGGTCCAGGCTGAAACATAGCAGCTGCTGTATAACAGATGAGCCTAGGATATCAGGCATTCTGCACTGTCCTGGGGCAGGAAGGCCAGTCCCTAAGCCATGTCCAAGACCACCCCAATGTACTGCAGGTGTTGGCAGGGAATCAGAACCAACTTGGGCAGGTTCACCATGCTCCCCAGATCCTGGAATAGACAAGTGGTGCATTCCAGAGTCTGGAACAGGCGGTCCCTGGATTGAGCCTTGAGGAGCCAGTCATCCAGGTAGGTGAAGACAAAGGCCCCCCAGGGCAGCTGCTACTACTGCCAGGCATCTGGTAACTACCCGAGGGGCCGAGGTCAAACCAAAGGACAAGGCCCTGAACTGGAAGTTGTCCCCCCTGGAACTGTAATCTCAGGAACTATTTGTGGAAGGCATGAATCTTGATATGCAGATAAGCATCTTTCATATCGAGGGAGTAAATCCAATCCCCCTGGTGCACACGGGGCAACAGATCCTGAAGTATCACATCCAGAATGTTTTGTAATGCATGAACAAACTGAGCTCTCAGAGATCTAGGATGGGCCTGAGATCCCCTCTGCATTTGGGGACCAGGAAGAAATGGGAGTAGAACACCCCCCCACCCTGCTGATCCACTGGGAAGAGTTCCCCTGCCTTCTTTTGCAGCAGAAAACGGATCTCCTCCCAGAGGACTGGTATGTGGTCTGGAGGGTAAAAGGACCAAACGAGAGGTTTTTCCAGAGGACACTCAGGAAGCTCCAGACTGTGGCAATGCTTTACGAGCTGTAGCACCCAACAGTCGATGGTCATCTCCCTCCACCTGTCTAGGTGTAAGGAGAAATGACCCCCGAATACCACCTCCTGATTTATCGGGGGGGGGGGGTTCAGGCAAGGAGTCAGGCGGAGGCGGCTACAGTGGCAGCTTCACTACCGTCTCTGGGGCCTTGCAGGCTGCATCAGCAGGAATAAGCAAAGGGGCGGACCCCTGACGCATTCCTTGAGGTCTAGAGGAGGACCTAGACTTGTTGGTCACCCTACAAAAGGGCACACGGTGTCCACTCTTAGCCTAAGTGTGGTACATCAAGTGGACAGATTTGAGAGTACATCCAGATGCCTGTAGGGCATATAGGATCTGTTGTACATTGGCTCCAAACAATTTGTATCTCCTAAAGGGGGCATTCAGGATATCCTCGATAAAGATCTGAATGTCCTGCACGAACCCCAACACCCTGAGCCAAGAGTGCCAGCATAGGCGGATGCCGACGCTAGACGCCATGGCCAAAGCATCGATGGTGCCGTAGGCCAAGAATAGGAGATGTAGATCGATGTTAGCTCCTGACTGAAGAGGCTGCAAGAGATGCTGCTGCTTCTGATCATCGGAGAGGGAAGTGACCAATTTCAGGGTTTGATCCAAACACAGGCTGAGGAACTGGATCATACGGGCCATGTAGTTGTTGTAGAATTCCCTCCCAGCAAACATTTGTCACCCCCCGCTCCTTAACTCCATGCTCCAATCTCATTTCTCCTCTACCTGCTCACGTGTCTAGACAGTTTACGGATCACAGAATGACAGGGCTATGAATACATCACTGTATGTTCTACCTATCCGACTATATTATATGGCAATGCATCTAGACTATGCCTGTATCTATTGTTCTCTCAATCCTTTTGTATTTTAAACCAGGACCTGTTGTGCTAGTGGGTATTCCCATTATGTATCCACACTTGTATTATGACTGTCTTTCAACTAAATATTTGTACCCCCTTCCCCAAGGATGCCTCTGGAATCGAGCAGTAGCCTGCTCAGCATGCCTTCCTGGTTAAACGCTTAAATAAATCAATGTAGTTCAGGACCCTGATGGCCAGGGTGGCAGAGGTGAAGGTCCTCTTGCCCAACAAGTCCAATCTCTGGGATTCTTTGTCCCGTGGGGGAGGGGGGAGAGTAAACTTAAATGTTCTGGTCATTTGGTGCAGTCGTGACTCGTGTTTATGATCACAGAGTCAGCCTGCACCTGCCCAGCGAAGAATGGCCCACCTGCAGGTGTGTAGTAAAGTCTGTCTGCTTTCCTGGACATAGCAGAGAGCAGGTTAGGGCGGTGCCAAGCTGCCTTGGAGGCGTCTTCACAAAGGTTCGATCAGAGGAGGTACCACCAAGGGAGTCACGTCAGGCAGACAGGTAGGTAGGTAGCTAACCAACATCTGCTGGGGTCTTACTCCTCTTTATCAAACCTCATAGCAGCCCGCATCTGGTGGAGAACCCCCACGAACAATGGGTCATCGGGGGGAGATTGTGTAATATATTTTGGAGTCTCCTCCCTGTCAGATGAGACCGTGGAGACAGAATGAGACGGGGCAGCCCCCCATAGTCTTCAACCCCAACCTCATCGGGGGGTGAAAATTTTGGTTATAGTCATCCCCTTCTCCCAAATGTACAGAGGGAGAGTGGGAGCTAAAACTGCGTGGGGATCGACACAGGCCCGCTGAAATCGTGGGTGCGGAAGCCGGCATCTGCGTCTGGGGTTTCCTAGGGGTTGGGCCCTGCAGGGGAGCTAGGCAGGAATGCATGAAGTCCCATATGGCTGACAGTAAGGAAGGAAGGGAAATCCACTGTAACTGGCATTGGGTAGCCAGGCGGCGGCGGCTGAAGAGGGACCGGCATAGGCCTTGGTGGAGGAGCCGGTGCCTTAGGCTGGATAGGCCTAGACCCAGCAGAGGAGTCCATGGCCCGAGACCCCCTTTGGGATGGTGAAGGAGGCCTGGAAGTGGCCTTGGGCAACGCCAGGGAGGGCAGCAACTCCAAGGCCAGGTGCACGAGTCCAAGACAGACCAGCACAGCCTCCTGACAGCGAGCCCACCAAAAATAAAGGCCGGACCACAGGAGCTGGGAGGGAGCCCGGTCCCGATAAACCTCCACCCACCAAAGTCAGGTTGGCCAGAGGTGATCATAGGTTGGCCAGTAACAGATGCTGGCCCCCTACATTCCCCAGTTTTTCTGTTTGTCAGGACAGAAAACAAGCGTGAGAGAGAGGAAAAAATGAGAGGGGGAGCTATAAATTGCTAGCCCAAAGCAGCAGGAAAAGGATAGAGGATATAAAATCATAAAAATAAAACCAGACTACCAGCTTAGACAACTAAGAGAATTGGCCTAAGTGGCACAGGGGTAGTGGAAGTAAGAGCCAGAGCCTATTCCAGCCACCTGGACAAAAATGTGGAGGGAAGGGCAGCAGCACTGGCATACAGCTCTGGCTGGTACAGAAGAGATCCTGGGGAATCTATGGAGATTAGGGTGGAAGAAGCCAATTTAGAATGGTCTTGTGCTCCAATCAAACCAAATATCCCAGGGATAGGTAGTAGTAGTAGAAGACGGACCGAGTCCAAAGGCACAGCTACTACCTTCTTGCCACTCCAAGGAGTAAGGAAAAGGGGAAAATAAAAGGTGAGAGACTCCCACTCAATAGCGCCAAGCTCAAAGGGCTGAGCAGTACAGAACAAAGAACCTTCTAGCACCTGCCTGTCCCCGACACCTGAGGTGGAGGCTGCATCTTACAGCCAGGCTGGAGACACAAACAAGGTGGATTATTATTATTCTTCTTCTTCTTCCTCTTCCTCCTCTTCGAAAAACAAGGGGAAAAAAATTAGGTGGTTGGAAGGGGCGACAGGCCCATGTCCAACTGAAAGAATAAAAAGCTAACTCTCCAGACAAAAAGGGCGCCCAGAGGGGGTGCAAAGAAAATGCCATTTGCGTACCATCACAGGGTGAGATGCCCAGAGGCCCTGGCTCTTACCTGAACGGGTGATGACGGGCAGGTGTAAACGAATGGTTAAGATATTCTGGAAGAACGACAATTGTGGTGAGTACATAATTTTCATATTACCATTTTTTAAGAATCAATCTTCACATTCATTCCCACTTATCAGTCAGAGCACCAAGCTTTCCCCAAAACAGGGGGAGGAGTTGGCACACCCTGAGGGAAAATAATTATCCCTCGTCCCTCTGGTTGGAGGTAACCACTGGAGGGCAGAGACTCCTCACAGGTCCAACACTGCCCAAGACTGGTCAGGAGTAGGCAGAGGTTCCCATAGCCTGGGAGCAGGAGGGCGCCTTGACAACTCACGCTTGACCCTACAGGAGAAAAAGCAAGTCCCCTGGAAGTGCAATGAGCACCCTACGCCAGGCCAGGGGTAACAATCTGGAGAGGCGAAGCCGTACCGTCCGCCAAATGCAGACTGTTCTCACCATCCCGGAAGCTACCTCGCTGGAGTTGTACAATGCCCTCACTTGGTACCTCGCCAGCTCCAGGCCATGGGTGGAAAGGGGAAGGGCATGCCTGGCTGACTCGCACTCAGACATGGACGCCAAGAGCTGACTCAGCATTGCCCACAGGCACTTGTCATAATCTGGGTGATGTGCAGAAATACACATCATGGTGCATGCGGCCACAAAAACTCTCCTACCCCAAGCACTGATCTCTGCAGAGTTGGTGTCAGTGGTGAGCAGTTATGCACGGGCACCTAGGCCCTGCGGGGGTCTACAGCACCAGAATCCCCAAGGTGGGGTGTGGAATATCACCCGGAACCCCACCGGGAGCACAGTGTCTGCAGTGCATGTCTCTAGGGACTGGAGAAGGGGCCAAGGGACAGAGCCAGACATGCCTGGATACCTCAGTAGAGGGCCAGGGCCACAGAAGGATGAGTGATGTGTCACTGCTGAAATCCAAGGAATAACGGTGCCAGAGCAGCGATACTGCAACCTACAAAAGGACATAAATTCAGCTCCTACATTATCTCTGACAGGAAATTGCTGGTACAGGGAGTACTTAGCATCAGAGGAGAGCTGGACTGAAAAATCATTTTCCTCAGAGGAGGATCTGGATCTGGCAGTGATAGTGCAGGACCTTCAGGCGTCAAAAAGAGCCTGGTCTGCCTTGATGTGGTACTGGTGTAACACAATGTCTGTCATCCTGAACTGATCCCAGGTACCGAACTGGGGTGGGGTGGGGTCATGGATGACCAGGCCAGGTCCTCTGCCAGGACCGCGGGAATGGTAAGAGTACCTTGCCAGTGTGTGTCTGGAGGTGGGGTGGGGGGGTGGAAGAGAGTGGAGAGAGGGCCTGGCAAACTCATTTGACTGTGGACGACCAACATTAGTGGATTGGTATAGATGGTGCCAGAGTCAGCCCCCAAACCAGCACCACACGTGGCACTGGACCCTGCACTGGAACCCAAACCTGCACCACGATCTGTGCCAGAAAGGGTTCTGCAGCCATCTCCAGTGTCCTGCAGGGCAACCCCAACAGCGACTCCCGACCCCGAGTCAGGCTCTGAACCAGGCCCAGGAAAGCCTCCATCCTCACCAGCTCCATCCCCAGACCCAAGGTCGGCATCATCATCCTCACCCCTGCCATCAGGGCGCTCTGGGAAGAGAAACAGTGACCACTGGGTCCAAGACAGAGCCAGCTCTGGAATCCTTCCCTCTTCTGGCACTGCGAGCAGTGCCAGAAAGGGGCCTAGCCTTACAGCAAGCACCACTCCGCTCACTGGTACCAGACCACAACACTGAGGTGCAACCAGTGCAGATGGAGCGTATAGCATCGGCCTCACCACCGGAAGTGTCCTCTGCCCACAAAGGGCTGACAGACTGGGGGGTGCTAAGTGCGCCCTCCCCAAGGGAGCAGACTGTACATCTCCCCCCCAGGCCTCCGACATCTCGGTGAGGCAAGCACTGGGAGTGCCCTGATCTTCCTCAATATGCATAGTACTGGGACAGAGCTCAGGGTAAAGGCCCAAGGACCTTACTTTACCATCTCTGGTGCGAAGCCTGCCTCCGAAGGTGAGTGAATCACAGCCCAACCTCCATGTGCACTTCTCAACCACATGCACTTCTCAAGGGTGCGGTAGTCCATGGAGAAGCAGGTGCTGCACCTGTCCATGTTGTGGTCAGTGCCAAGACAGGCACGGCAATCAGTATGTTGGTCCTGGACAGCAATACAACCCCCACAGGAGAACTGACACATAAGGGGGCTGCCCATGTATTCTTCTTCTTGGCCTCCTTACTTTCTTCAGGCCCAGACATCATGACTCAGCAAAAAAAAAAAAAAAAAAAAGTTGGCGCTAAACTAAAATGTTAAAATAAACTGCACCAAAAAAAACATGGTGGAGATGAAAAATCTGCATTGATCTAAGAAAGTACGACATTGCTAGATGACGGAGGTTCCCACAATGTGCACTCAACGGCAGGAAAAACAGAACTGAGGAAGGAAGAGGACTGGCATCGATTACTGGCGAAGCCATGAGCGCAATGACACTATATCTCCCTTGTGGACAGTGCCAGCAACGATGCTGGTCACCTCCAAGGCTGCAAAAGACTTTGCTCCCACTGGGTGTTAGTGCCTCCGTCTTAGACTCATAACTGGGAATAAATGGCTGAAGAGCAGATTCTCGCTTACAAAAGTCTCCCCCTCCCCTGACATATAGGGCAGCTTACCTGCCCTGAAATGAAGTGTCACAAGCAGTTGCATTTATTTCTGGTGCTATATTTAGAAAAAGCGCTTGTAATTTTCTTTGTAGTAGTCGGCAGCCAAAACAAACCTAGTTCCTTGTATGGAGACATGCCCCCACAGAAGCATGTTTGGCGACGTCGCTAGATGAACAGCGCAGGGACGTGCTTTTAAAAACTGCCCCCATTAAACACTTTTCCATGCCAATTATGACAAAAGGAGGCCACCGCTCAACTAACAGCATCCTTGTTAGTCGAGCAGTGGCCTTCCCTTGTCATAACTGGCACGGAAAAGTATAAAAAAGCTTTTAAAAATTGTCCCCATTAATGTCTATGATGTGCGTCCCCACGTTGTTCATTTAGCGATGTCACAAAATGTGATTGCGTGGGGGCATGTCTTCATATGAGGAATTAGGTCTGTTTTGGCTGCCAACTGGCACAAAGAAATTTACGATTTTTTTTTTTTAACTAAATATAGCACCAGAAATAAAAGAAACTTCTTGAGACACTCCATTTCAGGGCAGGTAAGCTGCTGTGTATGTCAGGGGGATAGGCAACTGCAAACCTGCTCTTTAAGACTGATTCTTGGATGATGCAGTATTTTTAGAAAAAGGAAGCACTGATATTCTGAGAAAGAGGAAGTACAGTGAGAGACACGGCAGGACACAGATAAAGGAACGGAGAGGTTTTGGTAAAGGATGAAGTAGTGGGTAAGGGGAAGAGAGTTAGTGGTGAACAGACAGAAACCGTGGAAGAGAGGATCCAGTCTGGCTAAGGATGACTCTGGCGTGGCGCCATAAACCCCATCCACAGTCCAACACCGGTAGGATCATCTTATGGAGGATCTTGCAGCGGACTGGTAGGAGTAGGCAAGACCTGCTGGGCTAAGTGACACCAAGTTTGGGGCAGAGCTTTTCCTGGATGGTACAGATATGGGAGGAAAAACGCAAGTGTTAATTCAGCCAAACACCAAGATCCAGGCTCTTAGTTCTCTGCGGCACAGCTGACCCAAGCTCTGCAGCAGGGAGTCCACACTTCAGTGGCACCATTGGGCCTACTTCTGCGGCAGTGGGAAAAGTTCTATGGCACACAAACAAATGTGACTACCCAAGCCTGTTCCCAGATCGGCAGTGTCGCGAGTGGTAGTGCTGCCACTGAGGCGACCTCCAGAACAGTGGAGATACTTCAAGCCCCAATTTTCATGCCAACCCACTTCTCCCGATACAGAACATGGCCCCATCAGCCCTTGACACGCACATCAACACCTTGTGATAGAAAGCTCCCTGTCAAACTAGTGCAGCTGAACACTGCACAATACCTTCCCAGGCTAGAAGCAGTGACGCGCAACAGCGCAGGCCCTATACTCATGCTGCCCAGTTGGCTCCATGAGCTTGTCCCCGAACGTCAGTCACTTGCATGGGAACATAACACGCTAGCTGCTGGGCCAACAGCCATCCCTACACACGTTTTATTTATTTTGTTTGACCCAGTTTTAAATATGCCAGGTGTCATTTATAAAATACTAGCAGACACAATTTTGTGCCACAACTGCAAAAACACGGTTTGGGCAGGATTTGAAAAACAATGTCACGTTCTTGAGGTGGTGTGAAAAACTGGCTATACGGAACATTCGGGATCAAACTATTTAAAATGACCAAAGTTATAAGTGAATATTGAAAAATTTCAAAGTACCTTTACAATTTATTTTTTTTTTTTATTTAAAGATTCAGACCCCAAAATTTCAGCAGTCTTTTTGTGACCCCACTTCATGAATCTGGTAGGTGTTATTTTTCAAATCCTGCCCGAAGGGTAATTTTGAGGAGCAACCGCAAAATCACCTTCTGGTGCCGGATTTGAAAAATATACCCATCTTCTTCATAAGGCAAGGTCACAAACACGCCATTTTCACTTCGTTTGGTAGCACTGGGTTCCAACCTCGGAGCCTCGGGCATAAAGAAGCACAATTCCAAACAAAAACTTGGGCTCACCAAAACAGGCAAAAGATTTCAGAGCTTGGATTAAGGTTAAAACATTTTATTAAAATAAAGCAGCAGCGGTGACCTCCTGCTGCCACCGATGTTTCACACAAATTAGTGCTTTATCAAGGTGTCCAAGGTGGTGGAGGTGAAGGCAGGAGGTCACCTCTACTGTTTATTTTAATAAAATGTTTTAACCTTACTCCAAGCTCTGGAATCTTTTGCCTTTCTTGGTGAGCCCGGCTTTTTGTCACGAACATGCTATGTTGAGAATTTGCTACATAAATATTGAGAAATGGCAAAATTATGAATGAATGTTAATGTTCACTCATAACTGTCATTTTGACACCAAATTTTCAACAAGTCTTTATGATCCCACCTCGTGAACCCAGTAGGTGAAAATTTCAAATCTCGCTCAAAAGGTGATTTTGTGGAAAGTGGGCTGGATTTGAGAAATTTCACCTACCCTGTTCAGGAGGTTGGGTTCAAAAAAAGCCATGTTAAAAAATGTGGTGAGACAATATTAAAAAAGATCAAAACACGCAGGAAATAACACTGATTGCACCTACCTTGTTTCCTCAGTTCACAGTTGTGGTTCCAGGAGGAAGACATATTTTCATCACAGAGTGGCTCTACAGCATTGGATGAGTTTTGGGTGAGTGAGGTGCATTGGGGGGAGGGGTCATGGGTGCTGGTGTTGAGGGGGCACAAGGCCTGACTGTTTCTTCATTACAACTGGTCCCGCACATATGGGGAAGGAGTTCACTACACAGGGATGAAGTGCATCACACTGGGGGCTCAGTACCTTCCTTACGGGTGCCCGATGTGTGCACAGTTAAAGTGCATTCTGTCTGACTCAGACACACACATAAACAGGGAAACAGCGCTGCTTGCTTTTTTAAAACTGGAATCTTATTTGCTGATCAGCGCTCGGGGCTGTAACTTCCATGGTCAGCAGTAAATTCTGTGGATTTTTACACGGATGTGGAACCGTGGTACACTAAGGGCCTTGCGTTTAGTTATAGAGCCCTCTCATGATTTTAAAACAGACCCCTAACCAGCCTCGAGTGGCCTTGTTTTAAATTTATGTCATTATCTAGCTCAACATTGTACAATGATCCTCCGCCTCCTCCTTTACGCAAAAGCATTGTAAGGTCTCCTCTAGACATTACTCTGCCTCTCATAAAAGAAAAAAAGCCCAACCCTGCATATCTTGGGCACAAAACTCATTTTAACCAGAGCCACAATGATTCACTCGATGCTTTATACTTTCTCCCTCTTGTGGTCCAACACTGTAGGATGATCCTCTTGCCACTCGTTACTGCTGTGCCCATGATGCTTCATAGCGGCTTCGTGTGGGACCCAGAACGCACTGCCGGGATGAGGAACAAGCATTTTGACCCAGCAGCAGTAACAGGAAAAGGCAGGGTCTCATCATGCAGGCTTCCACCAAAAAAGAATGGCAATGTGAAAATAGAGTGATTCAAGGGACTCCCGGGACCGAGTAGGGTGGGTTGAGAGGCTGAGATAGTTGGGGTGAATTTAAGTTCTTATAAAGCTACAAGCAGGCAGAGTAACTGGGGGGGAAAAGGAGTGAGGGCAGTCTCTGTCAAATTTACTATGGACGTTTGTGCAATTTCAGCGACCAGCCCCAAATTCTGCATCTGGCCTCAATTTCTGCAACTACTGCGTGCCGCAGAACCACAGAAAACTCAGAGCCTTGATCAAGATACCTGCTTGGAGAAACTTCATCAAGTGGGTACCATCTGGGTTTTAAAAATGGGAAGGGGGAACTTCTGGTTGGTACCCAAAGGGCATATAGGATATATCGAAATTTAAATACCTGTAAATTTTCTTTCTCCGACGGATGGTCTCCGGGATTCCTTACTCCTGGGCTGTACCTCCTGATACAGATAGGCAGGCAGGAATCAGACCTCTGCAGCAGGGGATATCCAGCCCTCCACTTCCCGTCTCCCTCAGTTCTTCCTAAAGCAGTCCAATGTGGCAATACTACTAGAACTTGGAGACAGAAAACAAGACTACGAATTTTAAGGCATATATGGCCTAGAGGCCAGCCAACTATATACATTCTGGGAGGGAATCCGAAGCCCTGAGACCAGCCATTGGAGAAAGAAAATTTACAGGCATTTAAAGTTCGATTTCTCTCTCCTAAGCTGGTCTCCGGGCTTCCTTACTCCTGGGATATACAAAAGCAGTAAGTCCCCAGATGTACCGGGTGGGAAGAATGTCAAGAACCCTTAAGAATCCACCACCGCTTGAAGCACTCTGCAGCCAAGGATGCCTCACCCCAGGGCAGCACTTCCAGCAATTAAAATTTTGAAGCTGTGTGAATGAATTATCAAGTGGCCGCTTTGCATAAGTGTGCTGTCAAAGCTTCTCTGAAGTACGCCCATGAAGAGGCCATAGCTCTGCTGGAATGGGCTCTCCCTGGGCCAGACAAATTACTCTGGCCTGATCACAAGCCATGGAAGTGACTAATAGAATTAGTCTCTGGCTAAAGAGCCTTTTGAATCCTTGTTACCCATAATTTTGGCCCATAGCTGGCATGAACAACTTTGAAGTTTTGCAAATAGCTTCCTCTCTCTTAATATACATTTTCAGGGGCAGATTGGAAGGGCCACGAGGTCCCCATCTGCCCTCAACCTCCATGTCTCTATGTTGCTATCACGCCTCTCCGATCTAAAGGATGCAATTCCCCTTTCTTATTGCTTTTGGAGAGTGGGCAGAAGGAAGAATGAACCCTTGGTTGTAATGAAGGGGAAGCATAACTTTGGCAAAAAACCTTGAACTGTTCGAGCCTGATGAAAAGCAGTGTATAGCACTTGGGTAAGCAATGCTTTTAGTTTGCCGATTCTCCTGGCTGAAGCAATAGCTATGAGGAAAAAAGGTGACCTTTATGTTGAAACGCATGACGGACATCTTCTTGATAGGCTCTAAGGGGGGCCTCGTCCACAACTTTGAGAACCAGATTAATACTCCAAGGTGGTAGCTTTGGTGGGTTGGAAGGCAACCTAATGCTGCTGTCTTTAGAAACCTACACACATGAGTATATGAATCAAATGATTCCCCTGAATCCGCCCACAAGAGTGCCCCCAGTGCAAAAACCTGAACCAAGGGGAGGAATACACAATGGGGGGGAAGGTAGTAACAACAACAAAAAAGGAAAGGGACCTGGGGGTAATCATATCAGATGACCTTAAGGTTAGCAAGCAATGTGAGAAGGTAGTAGGGAGGGCTGGGGGGATACTGGGATGCATAGGGAGAGGCATCAGCAGCAGAAAATAGGAAGTTGTTATCCCTCTGTACAGACAGTCGGTGAGACCCCATGTGGAGTACTGTGTCCAGTTCTGGAGACCCCATCTCCGCAAGGACACAGATAGGATAGAGGCAGTCCAGAGGAGGGCAACTAAAATGGTGCAGGGTCTGCAAGAGAAGCCGTATGAGGAGAGACTAAAGAAGCTTAATATGTATACCCTTAAGGAAAGAAGGGAGGGGGGGACATGATAGAAACTTTTAAGTACCTCAGTGGAATCAACAAAGTCCAAGAGGATAGCATCTTTCAGAAAAAGGGACGTGCAAGAACAAGGGACACAATTTAAAGATAGAGGAGGCGGTTCAGGGGCAATGTGAGAAGTATTATTTCACAGAGAAGGTAGAGGATGCATGGAACAGCCTTCCTGAGGAGGTTGTGGGGTCTAAAACTGTGGGAGAATTCAAGAATGCATGGGACAGACATAAGGCAATTCTTGTGGGGGGTAGGAAGAAATAGGCTGTTGGTTAACTAGGATCTGCGGCCTATCCTGTAGGTAGGGAAATGGGCAGACTAGATGGGCCAAGCGGTCCTCATCTGCCGTCAAAGTCTATGTTTCTGTGTTTGTAAGGAGGCTGGTTGCAGTCCTTTGTCCATCCATCTCAAAGGAACAGCAGTAGAACAGGCAATTATATTGGATAATTCTATATACGTTTTGAATGAAGCCAGAAACAAGATTTTCTGCAGATTTAATAATACACTTTGGAGGAAGAAGAGGGACATAAGTGCCCCATCATGTCAATAACAGGAGCTGTGTAGGCGAGCTCCTTAAAAGTTTTTCCCTCTCAATCTTCAGGCCTAGAGAGATAAGTTATTTAAATGGGATGCCGGGCCCGACCTCGATGGAGAATGCCCAGGCTGAACTTGAAATTAGACGTGAACGCCTTGACAGACAAATGATAATCGGAAACTATGTGCAGAAAAATCATAAGGGGCAGACTAGGATCATGACTGTCCTGTCCTGAACCACTTTGTGAAGGACTCTTGATAGAGGTGGTACTGGAGGAAAGGCATACAGGAGACCAAACTCATCCCAGTTTAGGGGGAAAAAGGTGTCCTGAGCCACTGCTGGTTCATCCTTGGCCAAGGAGCAGAACTGCTTACCTTGGAGTTCGGCCAGCAGGCAAAAAGATCTGTCTGGGGATTGCCCCACTGATTTGTCAAGATGTAGGAGGCACTATCATTCAGCTCCCATTCCCAGGGTCGACCAATCTTGTGACTAAGCTAGTCTGCCATGTCGTTTACCTGCCCTAGTAAATACCTCGCTCAGTGGTGCGAGGCCCACTGAAAAAGAAGGGATTCCCTTAGCATTTTGAGCTTCTTATGCCACCTTGATGGTTGGTATATGCCAACGCTGACAGACTGTCGGGTGGAACCAGACTATCCTGATTGGGGAATTGCTGTTCAGAGTGCCTCAGGGCATGGCCTACTGTCCACACCGGGAACGTTTATGCTGTACCTTGTGCCTCCAACAGCGACCACCTGCCCGGTGCCAACAGCTGAAGCAGGTGAGCCGTCCCCAGCTCACGAGGTTTGCATCGGTTGCGATTCGGATTTGGTTAGGATGGTCAAACTTATGACCCTTCACGACCCCTGTCCTCCAAGACAGTCACTGGAGGGAAGGTTCACTCTGTCTCAATGAGCTCTAGCAGAAGCCGGAATTTAGTTTTCAGGGGGAAAAAAATCATTGTGTCATGATGTCTGCCCCAGAAGGATCAAGGTCTGGTTTGAAATTAGAGAACTCTTTCTCCAGTTGATGAGAAAAACATGTGCCGGCAGGTACCAGACCACCTCTGCCACTGCTTGTAATGTTTGGTTGAGCTGTGGGGCTTTTATTCGGACTATGACCGGTACTGGCACCTTTACTTCTGTCCATGGATCTGAGTAAGACCTCAATGTAGGGAACTCTTTCTCCAGTTGATGAGAAAACCATGTGCTGGCAGGTAACAGACCACCTCAATGGTAGAATCTGAACTGAAGTACTGCTCTGTCCCTCTGAACCCGAGATTGCGCTTGTGACGTTACTGAGTGGGAAGGGTAAATGGGCATCTTGCAGATCTATGGATGCCAGAAAAAAACCCTTTTTGCGTCTGCTGGGTGAGAGAGATGACCCAGTATCGTCTGCCAAGGCAGAATTAATTTGTCCTCAGAGTATGCATGGGCTTGAATACTCTGACTGGATCCTTACGTCCAGGGTCTGTACGTGCTCCTGAATTGTGGCAGTTAGGTTTTCGTCACTTCTCTGGAATCTTTTACCACCCCTTTTAAAGACCATCCATACGGAAGCTCTCCCTTGTCGGGGGCATTCGCCAAGTGAGCCTTGGCGACCTGTCCGCCTGCCATGCCTGCAGCCTTCGGTATGGCGAGGCGAGAGGAGTTAAAGCGTGGCCCTTGCTGAGCAACTGGCAGTGTCCTTTGAGATATCTGCTGATAATGCCTAGAACAGTCCTGCTCTGAAGCTGTTGTGGGGTGGGCTTATCTACATCTGGCTGGTCAGTCACTGGAATGCCAAGATAGTGGCCCATGGTATTGCAGCTCAAGCGGAAAACAGGTTGGCTGGGCTTGCTTATATGTGGCTCATCAGCACACTGGAATGCCATGTCAGTGGTGTTGAGAACAGGTTGTTCGCCGCTGCTATAAGGGAGGAGTGGAGGACTAAAAGAGTCTCTTCAAGGGATGCCACCACCTTTGTGTCCCCTGGGTCCCATAGAGAAGCCCCACCCCCTGACGTAATCTAGATCATCCAAGGCTAAGTTTCTGGATGGAGAGTCGTCCGAGACAGGAATGCCACTCAGCAGCCCCTGCCTCTGGGGAGGCGAGAGATAACTGACCTCGGCGGACTTGTGCTACTAGTATGCTGTCGGGCCACTGTATAGGTGCGTTCTGGACCCTGTCTTTCCTCCTTTAGCAAGTCCCCTATGGCTGGAGGAACAGGGAAGGCTGAGGCCCAATTGGCGACAGCTGGAAGGCAGGAGCCTGTTTGACTGGGTGGAAGCCTCCAAGGAAGAGCCGATGGGAATCTCGGCTATGACTTTTTTTTTTTTTTTTAAATGAAAGAGACCAGGCCCTCCAGGCCTTCTGATGTGAGGACAACTGCTCCTCTTCAGATGAGGACAAAGATGGGGACCTCTTCCTTTAGCTGTCTTGGGAGGTCTCCCACCTGGAAACCCCAGAGGTTGCCCGTGAAACATGCAGGGACCAAGGCAAAGGCCCCATTTTACCTGCGATAAGGCCTGGGGCCCCGAAAGGGGGCTGTGAAGCATGTAGGGTCCCCGAGAGGGGACTGCGGACTACTGGGTCCCCCGGGGACCGCTGCTCTATCAGACCTGGTGGTTATCTGTCGTGGTTATCCATCTGAGCCGAGGGAGGGTCGTGTCCTTCGAGATCTCGGCATTCACAGATGCTGCCTTTTGTTATTCAGTGTACCCTCTCCCCTTGGAGGCTTTCTGGTCTATGCTGCTGCTGAACCTTTAAGGACAAGATACCGAGTGCTGTCCTTTAGATTTTCTGCCCTTGGGATGTTTGTCCGAGGTCCTAATCTTAGTCTGTCTTGGTAATTAGAGCTGACCTTTTAATATCCACTTAGGAGCGACTGTTCCCTTTTCAGGCACTGGTAAAATAAATCCCTGTCTGTGATGAGGGAGATTGGTTTGTGGGGGCGCAGCTGCTGAAGCAAGTCCCCTATGGCTCTCAGTTCCCCGCTCGCTGAGTTCTCTAGCGGCTTGGCGTGCTTCTTTGAATGAGCGCTGATTAGTTCTACCGACGACGAATGGCTGCAGCTTTCCTAAAAAGCTGTTAGTTGATCGGAAGCCATGCAATGCCTTGCTGTGCTCGTTGAGGTTCTCTTGCTCAGTGAGGCTCCTCATACCTGACAGCGTTGGTCGATGAGCTGCCACTGTCATGCGTCACTGACGACGCAGCGGGCTGATACAAGCCGCTGCTGGCCACGGATGAAAAAAAAAAAAAAAAAAAAATATCGGGGTTGCCGACTGCTGGCTCCGGTGCCAGTTTACACCATTACCCGGACTTTTACTTCCTAGCGGGGATAGATCCTTCGTGATCTTGTTGCACCCCCAGCTCTCCGGTGCTGCCAGCCCAGACCTTCACTGCAGTGAAAATAGTGTCTGCCACCTATTCTGACCTTAACCTTGAAGAATTGAGGCAGAAAGCGGGGGAGAGAAAAGCACCAGGAAGGAATGGGCCCAGTCAATCTTAGTCTGCCTTGTCCTTTAGGAGCACTCCGGTGCAGTATTTATTCCCCGAAACAGACCAAGTGAGAAACAGCAACACAATGAAAAGGGGGTCAGTCAGCCTTTCTGAGCACTTCGGTGCCCGTTTGAGTCCCCAAAACACACTTTCACTGCACTGAAGAGCATTCCAGGCAGAGTGCAGAAAGTGTGGAGAAAAAGCAAGGCAGTGAAATGGGGCCAGTCTGTGCAGCTTGCAAGGCTGAGACTGGCATCCACACTGGAGTTCTTGAATACAGCTGATTTCTAATATCCCCAATAAACAAAAATGTTTCGACTTACAGTCTGCTGTCTTCAGCTCTGCCACATGGCAGAGCTCTGCTTGCAAAGAACCTGCCAGACTGAAGGCAGGAAGTAAACTGAGGGAGACAGGAAGTGGAGGGGCTGGATGTCCCCTGCTGCAGAGGTCCGATTCCTGCCTGCCTATCGGTATCAGGAGGTACAGCCCAGGAGTAAGGAAGCCCAGAGACCAGCTTAGGAGAGAGAAATATAATCTTTTTGGCATTAACTGCTAGCAGGTTAAACTGGAACAAGCGCTGGACATTGTCAAAGTCTCACCAGCAAACTCCAGCTCAATGACAGAGGTGTCAGAAGTGATGAGTATGGATACAGGACTTGTTCCACTATAGTGTATCAAGTTTTGGCAGAAGTGTTTTGTGAACATCATCTATATGGCAGAAAAAATTGAGGTGACAATCCAGCCAGATCCCCAGATACATTAAGGAGTCAACATCTTCTAAGGGGAAGCCACCTAGGGTGTTGAGGACCAGGGTGGACTGATTTTCATCGGCCACTGCCTGGCACTGAAAGTATGTGCAGAACCAGTGCTATTGTTGAAGTCACACTACAGCCACACTGCCAGTCAGGTGCAGAGAGCCCAGAGGCATACAGCACAGTACTGCCCTCATATATATGGCTGTTTGGAAACACAAGCATTGGAGAGGTAATTCAGAAAGATCAAGAACAGAATGGGAGACAGAACAGAGCCCTAAGGACACCCGACCTGATAAATGAGCTTCAGGGATAGGGTGAAGTCAAAAGACAGTTTGGGACCTCTCTGCCAGGTAAGAGCTCAAACACTCTGATCACAAGAGCGGAAAGTCTACCTTCAAAAAGGACATTAACCTCCGGAGAAGGTCCAGAGGAGGGCTACAAAGACAACAGCGGGTCAGCAGGGTAAGGCATACGAGGAGAGCTTGAGAGCACTAAACATGAACTCCCCGGATGACAGGAGATAGAGAGGGGACATGACTGGGACCTTCCAAGTATTTAAAAGGGATAAATAAGATGGGATAAGGAGGGTCTCTTTAAGCAGAGTGGCAGTCATAACACGAGGGGCGCAGTTTTAAGCTGGAGGAGGTGGTTTAGGAGGGAAGTCAGGAAGCACTTCTTCATGGAGAGGGTGGTGGCCACTTGCAATGCACTGCCAGAAGAGGTGGTCTCGAAGACAGTGGGCAGCTTCAAAAGAGGCTGGAATAAGCATGGGGGATGGTAAGGATCATGGGTAGGGAGAATGGGAGTGGGGAGGGGGTAGGGACAGTAGCTCAAGCTGTGGACCCTACAATATGAGCAGACTAGACAGACCAAATGGCCTTCTGCTGGCTTCTTCGTATGTTCACCTCCCACCTTCCCTGTCACTAGAACATCCTAATATCTCATTTCCTTCGCCAGGACCTCTGCCCTCATTGGCTCCTGCAACCTGTCCACTCCTTACCCACACAGCCCAGTTCTCCCTGCCCTCGACTGTCACCTCAATTTTGTACCACCATTGCCCTGGTACCCATCCCCCATGTACATAATCCCACCCAACCCAGCATCACCTCCTATGTAATCATTTTTATCCATTTGCCTATTACTATTTTTTTTTTTTGTAATCTTCTATTTTTTTTCATTTATAAGGTCTAGGATTACAATACCTTTGAGCCAAGGCTCTTTTACAAAGGTTACACATCAGAGACTAACATTTAAAAAAAAAAAGAAGACAGACAAGCAATGGTAACAGAAGTCAATACAAAATGGTTACAACATAATAGCAATACATAACATCAGCCAATCAGAAAAGTTAACGACATTATTTTTGCCACCATTTCTCCTTGTCAGCTGCCAGGTCCTTTTTCAGCTGCTCAAGCCCTTCTGGCTGCTGCAGAACTCCTCTGAGGTAAAATATACTGACAGTCTCTGCTCCACGTCCTATCTGGTATTCTATCTATAACCCACAGCTTGTCCCCTGTGGGGACTAAGGAGGTGCCCTCCATCCCTGAGACAGGAAGCACCAGATGTGGTCGCTAAAACTCTGCCTTGCCAGTTGGCATCAGGCGTCCATGGCTCAGAGCAGCAACCCAAGTCTTTTTGATGGAAGCAGTAATGTTACCATTGTGCTAGCCATCTGGCCTCTATTGTCCATTATTTCTTGTTTCCTGTTTCAAAGATACTGCTTGCTTTAGTTTCCTCTCTGCTTCAGCTGTTATATAATCATCTCACTTGTCATTTTTGCCCATTTCTCTTCCTGCTTCTAACCTCCCCCACCCCCACACACACGGAAACCAGCGCTGGCTAAGTGCTCCTTTCCTGGACATTCATTTTACATAACTAAACAAATAAAGGCCTCCTTCAGTATTGAGCAAACAGGCTGGTAAACTGGAGGACACAGTTAGTCCACCGGGATGTGGTGGCAGGACATTAGTACTTTTGCTACCATAACGGCTTCTTTCTATATTTAATCCCTCTCACCAAACCTATGATGAACAGCCACCACCTGGTCCTCCATCACTTCTAATGCCACCTCTTGGCCTGCTTGAGACACGTGTGCTGCAACTACAGCATTCATCCACGATTCAGAGAACGCGACTCCTTTATCCTGTGATGTGGGCATCAGGATCACGTTTTAAATCCAGGGCATCAATAGGATACCACAATATGCTACTGCCTGCCAGCATCTGGCCATACCCACCCAGAGGGGCGGGGATGGATGATAGGGGTTTCTGGAACACAAGCAGGGGGGAGGGCCTCGGCACCCAACTAGGGATCTGAGGTTCAAGCAGACTCGATAGACCATAAGGCCTAATCTGCTGGCTATTAGTATGTGAGTATGTAATCTATTTCATCGTAATAACTGAAGCAGCCTGCAGCTAGCAAAATGCAGCTCCTTACCTTTTCTCCAACTCTGCATATTAAAGATTCCAAACGATCTTCAATTTCAATGGGTTCTGATGTTCTCCTCCGTTTATGAGCCTGTCCTCCTAATAAAATGAAATTTATATGCATTTAGAAAGTTAGAGCTTTTTCACCTATTGTAAAGTAGAATAACACACTCCAGGTTGTGCAACATCATAAAATGGGAACTAACAATCTTGCATCTTGATGGGCTGAAACGTATTCGTACCCATTTGATTGGAACAGCATAGCCAATGAGTACTAATAAAGCACCAGTTTAAGACTGCCACCTTATTGAACATCAGCTTTTAAAATCTATGATCTTGTGACCCAGGAACACTACTTTGAAAATGTATGTCATCACGGTTTGTGAAGTTTACATAAAAATAATTTCTAAAGACTTGGCCTGCTTCTAAAAAAGTATAGTAAATAAGGATACTAAAAGAAGTTCAGAATGTAAAAGAGGAGCTAAGGAATGTTGAGCTGTGCCTGTACATGGCACTGTATGGTGATGCATCTATCTCCTTAAATTACTTTCAATAAAAATGAGTTGCAAGAAGAAACTGCTGTCATGTTCCTCAAAGTGCTACTTTTGATTGGTTCCTTTCATTTTTTACTCTTGCTCTTTTCTAATACAAGTAACAGTATAAATGCTACACAATTCATTTTCAACTGCCCGCCACCCACCCACCCATGTTTTTATAAGCTCTGATCCTATGTTTGCTGCTCTCACTGTCTTCCCTGGGCTGAAGAACAGCAGGACAGGCAAACATCAGATCACTGCTTATAAAAGCTCTACCATGCACTGCAGGCTACTAATTCTCCCACTACTGCAGCCCTGCTCTAATGCCAGCTGCAGGGGATTCAGGGATCTGCAGCTATACAAAATGTCAGTTTGCAACTCAACAGAATCAGTATGATACAGTCTACTATACTGCAGTCAACAGTAAGTTAAAAAAAAAAAAAAAAAAGGTTTTGCACACAAAGTGCAAACTGGGACCAGACCCACACTTCTGTGTGGGTCTCAGTGCTGACTGTTCCCCTATGAAAAAGTTTGTGCACTTTACAAATTTCCTACAGGAACTCTAGGACTCCTCTTACTCCTTGCAATTCACCAGTGGATAAGGATAGTTATGGACACAGCCTTTCCTACTCTGCCTTCTGAATTTACCTCATCTACCACCTTGCTATACAATTTGGGTTCACACATTTCTCACATACTACCATAACACTGCATCCTCAGTTCAGCTGGTATACAGGAGGCAGCACCGCTGCAGGGACTTTTACACACACACTCCTAGATAACTGCCACCCTGCCTCTTGGCACTGCACATCAACCAGGTTTGTACTCTCACTGGACAGTGTTCTGGACACAAGCATGTACTTCAGCCCACCACCTGGCAGCAGCTGGCAATCTCCCCAGGCCCCCTGGTAGAGGCAATATCTCTAGTATCCATACCAGTTTGACAGAGGACAAAATAACCACCTGTCTGTCTGTCCCAGACACTCGGTGACAGCCTGTTTGATTTCTTTGTCTGTCCCTGGGACAGTCACCAAGAGAAAACGCTTTAGCAGGCACTAGGACCCAGGGGATGCTGCCACCTGCAAGACTGGGCTATGGAGGTCCCAATACAGAAACAGACAATGACAACAGAAAAACATCACAGGTCCATCTAGTCTGCCTGGCATTCCCTATCCGCCCCGGGACCCATTGCCCATGCAGGGTTGTATCCCTCCCCGTCCACCTCCTTGCTCCCCTCCCTACTGCTGTGTCTTTTCCAGAGTGTTCCTTTAAAGCCCTTGACAAGCCCTATATGTTCGGCCGGAATACAAACTAAATCAGTTCGGGAACAGGTGCGGTGGGTATAGGAGTAATAGGTATACTGCCGCTGCGGATTTAAATACCACCACACATCCGTCCACCCCGACTCCACGAGAATCATGCAGCCTCTTTTTTGTGCCATCGACTCCCAGGTGGGCGAGGGATTGGAAGTATTCTTTTGGTCAAATATTAGGTTATAATTCACTCAAAGAAGGTGCATTCCCTTTTGGTTATGAATGACTTTATTTAGAAGTGTCTGTATTACAAGTGTATCTGTCCCTAGAAGTATGTAATTAGTAACCAGTGCAAATTCCCTGCCCAGGTAGGTACTTACAGCAATGGCCAACCTTCCCAGAGGGTCAGAATAAGTAAAGGTACAACAAAAAGGGGGTTTGCCGAGGAATGGGAATTGCCACTCCACAACGTTTCTCCTGCTTGTAAGAGGCAGCAATCACTTGAGAAGAAGCAAATGTACATAATTTTGGATGTTCTGAAGGAGACAAGTTAGTCTCCTGGAGCATCACAAAAACAAAATAATATATATATATATATATATATATATATATATATATATATATATATATATATATATATATATATATATATATATATATATATATATATATATATATATATATATATATATATATATATATATATATATATATATATATATATATATATAGTGGCAATCACTTAGAGCACTTAACCAGGTTATTTAAACCATTAGCGTTTGAGAACACATTTGTGTCACCTGAGTAGTTGTAGTAGCAATATAAGGCTACACAAAATGACAGATATTTCCCTGTGCATATAAAATGACAATCCTCCACCCCAGTATCCCAGTGTCGAGGTGGCTCTAACAACAAAATTAGCTGAGCTGATGGCAGAGGCAGGGAGACTACCACATAGAGGAAAAATCATAACAATAAATTGTGACAGCAAGGTCTAGATAAGGACGCTGAAAACAGACACTCAACAGAACAACCACAAATGCACACTAACAGGTAAAACATCAACAAACAGGGAGGGGTCCCAAGGGGGTACCAGTGGAAGGGGGGGGTGTAAACTTCCTAGGGAGGAGAGCGAAGGATGAAGCTCTCTAGACTACAGGGCAATCCAATGGAGGAATCCATCCAGCTGCTCAGGCAGAGGGAAAAGTGGGTGCCTAAGACGCCACAGGCCTCCTAGGTGCGGGCCCGCGGGTCAGCAGGCATGGGAATAACTCAGGTTGCAAGAGTGATCACCAATTCTAGTAACAAGAAAAGCAAAGCTGGGAGCATGCATCTTGCAGCTTTACCTGCCTCCTTGCTAGAGAAATATGGTGAACAAACAAATGACTACCACACATGACTACCAATCAGAAACAATTCAGAGATCACCTCAGGTCTGTGGCAAGCAGCGCTACACCAAAAAAAAAAAATTCAGAAAATTAAACTTGTGGTGTAGAGGGGCCATTTGAAAGCTAACATTAAAGAGCTGCTGACGCCTCAAATAAAAAAACTTTCAAAAACATGATATTTAGGTACAATTCAGCTTGCATTCCATACATACATACATACATATAAACAAATAGATTTATCTTTCCCATTATGGAAAAAATTTGCATGAATACATGATCTTTATACTAACATATTAAAATGCCATCAGAATAGGCCTAACGGTCTTTCGTGTCTGCTCATTTGGTCAGCCCCCACCCTTGGAGCTGACCTTGCTGCCCCCTCACCCTCTCTGGCTTCTCCCTTCCCAGTCCCAGATATTCTCGCTGCACTGGATTTTGCTTCCAGAACCCTTCCCCTATACCTGCCACACCCCCTCTTGAACCCCTCCACTGTCTCTGCCTCCACCAGCCCCCTGGGCAGTGCATTCCATGGGTCCACCACCCTCTCAGTGAAGCAGCACCTCCTCCTTCCTCCCTTGAATCTCCCCCCTCCAGCTTCCACCCATGCCCTCTAGTTGTCCCCCCAACTTCCTTCAAGCACCCCACTGCTCCTCCCTATTTACCCCCCTTCATATACCTGAAGATCTCTATCATGTCCCCTGGTCCTGTCTCTCTTCCAATGTGTACATATTTAGCTCTTGAGCCTCTCCCCATAGGTCCTGTTCCCCAAGCCCCAAATCATTTGGTTGCCCTCCTCTGGACCCTCTCCAGGAGTTCAATGTCCCTCTTTAAGTGTGGCCTCCAAAACTGCACGCAGTACTCGATGGGCGGCCTCACCAAGCAGTTACACAGAGGGAATATCACTTCCCTCCTTCTGGAGGTGACCCCCCCCTAGCGATACATCCCAGCATCCTACTGGCCTTGGCTTCTGCCCTCCTACAATTCTCTGAGTTGTTCATCTTGACATCCACCACCACCCCCAGGTCCCTCTCAGCCATCGAGACTTGTAGCATTCCCACCCCCCAGGGTGTACACTTGACCCAGATTTCTGGCCCCCAGGTGCAGTACCTTGCATTTCCCTGCATTGAACCTCAGCTTCCACTTTCTAGACCATCCTTCCAGAGCCTCCAGGTCCCCCCGTAGGGCCACCCTCCCCTCCTCCCCATCCACCACCACCTCCAGTTCAGAGTCATCCGCAAAGAGACTCATCTCACTCCTGATACATGTCTTTATGTCAGAGATGTAGGCATTGAACAGGAGCGGCCCAAGGACTGATCCCTTCGGGACCCCACTAATGACCCTCCTTGAGGATGAGACTATCCTGCCAAATTCGACCCTCTGGGTCCGGTCCTGGAGCCAATTGCCTATCCATCTGATCATCTGGTTCCCCACCCCCATTTCTCCCAGCTTATCCAACAGGCCCTCGTGAGGAACAGAGTCAAATGCATTGCTGAATTCTAGAAAGAGGACGTCCACTGATCTACCCACGTCCAAGGCACTCGTCACCCAGTCACAGAACTCCACAAGGTTTGTCTGACATGATTTCCCCAGGAAGAATCCATGCTGTCTATCGTCCAGGCACCGTGACTTTTCCAGGCCCTCCCTAGCCTCTCCTTGACAATGCCCTCCACCGATGTCAGGCTGACGGGCCTGTAGTTCCCTGCCACCTGCCTTGATCCACCCCCTTGTGGACAGGCACTATATGCGCCACCTTCTAGTCCTGGGGCACCCATCCTGTCCTCAGAGAGATGGTAAAAAGCTCCACCAGGGGTTTCACCAAGATATCCGCCAGTTCCTTCAGCACTCTGGCATGTAATTTATCCGGCCCCAGTGCTTTCTCCATCTTAACGGACCTGAGGGCTTCCCTCACTCTCTCTCTGCTGTGATTTCCACCTCCGCTACCTCGTCCCCCTGCTTAGCCTCCCCCCCCCCCACCAGTGATGCCTCTCCCTCTCCCAGACCAGCCGATCGGTAATGGTCCCCCCGTATCACTGTCTCCTCCCATGTAGTGCAGCCCCTCATTTTCCTTAGTGAAAACTGAGGTGAAGTACTCATTTAGTACCTCAGCCTGCTCCCGGGTCTTGTGCCCATCTCTCCCCTGTTTTAATCCTGCCAATCTGCCCCCTCACCCTTCGCTTTTCCCCAATGTATCTAAAGAACCCATTGTTCCCTCTCTTAATTTCCCTGGCCAGGTTCTGCTCCTTCCTTACCTTAGCCACCCTCACCACCCTAGTGGCCCTTCTAGCCATCAGTTCGTACTCCCCTTGATTCCTGTCACTCCTTGAGCATTTGAATTGCCTATAGGCTGCCTTCTTTCCCCTCACCACCTCCTGGACCTCCCTGGTCCACCAGCAGGGTTTTCGGGCCCTACCACATTTTCGTCTTACTCTTGCACAGGTGTTGGTAGCATCCTGCACCCTCTCCCGATGACTTCCCACCTACTGTCAGCGTCCATGTCTGGCCCAATTGCATTCAAATGCTCCTTAAGGATCCTTTCCATTTCCTTAAATCCACCTCCCTGAAGTCAGTTACCTCTGTCTTTGTGCAGCCTTCTACGCCTCCTAGGTCCAGGCAGAACCAGACCGTGGCATGGTCTCTCCCCGCCAACGGGTCCCTTACCTCCAGGCCCCCAATCTGGTCACTGTCTGCCAGGACCACATCCAGTATCCGCGCATCCCTGGTCGGTTCCCCCACGTGCTGAGTTAGGAATGCGTCCTGAAAGACATCCAACAACCTCTGTTCCCTGGCCACCGAGGGCGTCAGTCTCCCAGTCTGTTCCTGGCATGTTTAAGTCCCCCAACACCACCACCCTTCCCCTGCCCAATCTGCAGTGTCTCCCAACATCTGCCACCAGACTATCCTCCAGCGCAGGGGGTCTATACACCACTCCTATTTTCACTCTTTCGCCCCCCCCCCCAAATCAAGGTGACCCAAATCGCCTCCACGGTTCCTTCCGCCTCCTCTATTCCCCCTATGCCAATGCAATTTGTGACTATTATTGCTACCCTCTCCCCTTCCCCTCCCCTGTCCTTCCTGAACATAGTGTAACCCTCCAGGTTCAGGCCCCAGTCGTGTCCTGCGGTGGCCCAGGTCTCAGTGACCGCTGCCACATCCACACCTCCCTCAGTCAGCATCGCCTGGAGCTCAGGCATTTTATTGCCCAAGCTCCTGGCATTTAGCAGGACTACCTTCCACCCTTTCCCTATACTTCCATTTCCCCTGCTCGTGTTCCCATGGGGATTCAGTCTTCCCCTGGTCTGCACCTTACCAGTTGGCCTTTTCATACTCGCGAGTTCATCTGCCTCTTTATCTTACTCCCTACTTCAAATCATAACCCTGTGTTGTGACACAATATGTTGCCAAGGGAGTCACTGTGATGTCACAAGCAGTGCACTGTAACCTCAAGTAGGGAGAAAGCAACAAGAACAGATGAACTCTTCAGTAGCAAAGATCCTGTTCTCATGCATATTACTCCCGTAATAAATAATTTGGGGGGATACAGAATTAATGTGAAATGCAAGCCGAACTGTGTCTAAATATTATGTTTTATTAAAGTTCTCCTGAAGGAGTCAGCTGCTCTTAAGAAAAAAATTATCTGAATGTTTCTCATTTATACAGCACAGAGGATTGTGTATGAGCAAACATACACAATAGGGCAGTTGTACGATCGAGAGGTTTCCGTCGTAACCAGAGACCTCTGAAGCGTAGCGCGAGAGGTCCATTTCTAACTGAAACCTCGAGATTGTACAACTGCCTTGTATGTGTATGGCTGCTCATACACAATCTTTTATAGTATATGGGCAACCATAATCAGCACTTTGTCCCCCTAACAGGTCTCCCAGAAAAAAATAAGGATTACTTCTAAGCGCTGCTTACTGCTTACTGCCTCACTGCTGCAGCCCGCTCAACTGCGCATGCGCGACCACATTCAATGATGTTGTGCTGCACTAGTGATGTACTCAGTGCAGCACAACAATTTTGTTCCAGGCATGGATTTCCATGCGGAACAACGTTCTACCATACACTATAGAGAGGTGCCCCACATACTGCAAGAGCATAGCAGCAATCAATAGCTCAGTTTAAAAGTGTTAAACTAGGATACCCCTATAAAGATAGACACTGAAATATACACATTGGAGTGCAAGCCCCAAGAGTATAAAATAGGAGGGTAAGCCCAGGTGCTGTGAATAATTATAGCAATCATGAGCTCCATGCAAAAACCGATAACAGAAGGTCTCTAGTGTGTCACAGAATGGGAGAACAGAGCTCTAAGCACAACTCTGAAAATCACATCCCAAGGGCGAACCCATGTAGTATTAGGCAGATACGGCAAAGAATTCCATGCAAAAAAAAAAAAAACCACACAGATGAAGAAAAAAGAGACATGTATGCTTTCACTGCACAAAAGGAAAACCTAACAGTCAACCAAGGTCCAGTAATCAGATGGATAGGCAATTGGCTCCAGGACCAGACCCAGAGGGTCATGGTTGGTAGGATAGTCTCATCCCCAAAGAGGGTCACTAGTGGGGTCCTGCAGGGATCGGTCCGTGGGCCTCCTGTTCCAACTCGTCTCTGACAGGGCGGGTACCAGGAGTGAGATGAGTCTGTTTATGGATGACTCAAAACTCGGGGGCATTGGTGGAGGGGAGGGTGGCCTCACAGGGACCTGGAGGCTCTGGAAAGCTGGTCTAGAAAGTGGAAGCTGAGGTTCAATGCAGGGAAATGCAAGGTACTGTGCCTGGGAGCCAGAAACCCATGCCAACTGTACACCCGGGGCGGGGGAGATGCTGCATGTCTCGATGGCTGAGAGGGACCTGGGGTGGTGGTGGATGTCAAGATGAACAACTCTGAAACTTGTAGGATGGTAGCAGCTAAGGCCAACAGGATGCTGGGATGCATCGCTAGGGGGAATCACCTCCAGAAAGAGGGAAGTGATACTCCCCCCTGTATAACTGCTTGGTGAAGCCGCACCTAGAGTACTGCATGCAGTTTTGGAGGCCACACTGAAAGAGGGGCACTGAACTCCTGGAGAGGGTTCACAGGAGGGCAACCAAAATGATTTGGGGCTTGGACCTATGGGGAGAGGCTCGAAGAGCTAAATATGTACACATTGGAAGAGGGAAGGGACCAGGGGGACATGATAGAGGTCTTCAGGTACATGAAGAGGGTAAATAGGGAGGAACAGTCAGGGTGCTTGAAGGAAGGAGGAGGGGCCACTAGGGGCATGGGTGGAAGCTGGAGGGGAAGATTCAGGGAGAGGAGGAGGTGCTACTTCACTGAGAGGGTGGTGGAGCCATGGAATGCACTGCCTGGGGGCTGGTGGAGGCAGAGATGGTGGAGGAGTTCAAGAGGGGGTGGGACAGGTACAGGGGAAGGGTTCTGGAAGCAAAATCCAATGCAGCGAGAATATCCGGAACTGGGAAGGGAGAAGCCAGAGAAGGCGAGGGGGCAGCAAGGTAAGCTCCCAGGGTGGGGGCTGACCAAACAAGCAGACACGAAAGACCGTTAGGCCTATTCTGCTAGCATTTTAGTATATAGATCTGACCAGCTAAGTAATTGGTTTGTTGAGGCAGAGGTTCTAGGTGCTTTAGGTATGGTGATATCTTTTGTCCTGTAACCTGACTATGACATCCTCAATGTTATAAAGGACAGGACCATCAGGGAAGAAAACACAATTTGGCTGGGAAGGGTGTTTGAAAACACAGGTTGTGGCTGTGGAGCACTGCCAGTATCGGCCATATTTCTTCCCTTGCTCCACAACTCTGGGGGGAGTAATCATGGACCACGAAAACTCTCTGGCCCTCATAAAACAGCTTTTTCTTTTGCCAGAGCCCCAACAAGATCTTCTGCTTCAATGTGAAACTCTGAAATTGCAGGACAACACAGCGGGGACGTTGACAATTCTCTGGTTGGGGAACCAGGGCTCTATGCGTTCTCCCTATGCCTCGTGCGTAATCTGGTGGAGGATCAAGATGGGAACAGAAAAAGGTCTCAAGAAAGTTAACAGTGTTGGAGGAGCCCTCCTTCCTTCTCTTTTATGCCATAAATCCATATATTTTTACATCAGGAGGGCCCCTTTAAGTCTTCACACTTATCCTCTAATGCACGGATTTTCCAACAGCAACCCGTCAGTATGATCGGCGCAAGAATCCAGTACTGTGATGGTGGCTTGCTGTTCCTCTTGCGTCTGTTGCAGGCCTTGAATATTGGCATGAATTTTGGCCAAAACACTTATGCTCCTCATATAATTCTCATAGCTCCTAAAGGATAAGGTACAACTTTTGCTTTTAGTGCCAGATTCCAATGGGGGTCCAGTTTTATTCGTGCCTGACACCATAACTGTAGAGAGGGAGGGCTCACTTGTTGAACTGTCAAACTCACAGCCACTTGCTGTCCCTACGTGAGCAGTCATGTTCAAAGCCAATTGCTTGCCTCTAAGATGCTTAAGCGCCCAGTCATCCTACAAAAGGGTTTTCCATAAATTAGCTCACTATGTGGGCCCTTTTTCAAGAAGTCTATATCAAAGCTGAAAATCAGGCCATCATACTACGTGGTGACAACACCAGAAGTCGAAGGTCTCATCATAGATAAAATCGCTCTCTCTCTCTCTCGCTCTCCAGCTCGTACATGACTGGTACCTTCAGATCTCCTCAGATCTGCCCTGCTGGCCCTTTATTATCTTGGACACTTTGTGTTGCACCCTCCAGTCTATTCCTGTACTTCAAGTCTTAACGTCTGTGGTGGGCAAAGTAATGGAGAGCTTTATCAAGGAGAGACTTGGGGGAGGCAGCTGGAAAGGTTAGTGCACCAGGATGATAAACAGTATGGCTTTGTCCCGGGGAGATCGTGTCAGTCCACCCTCGTAGAGCTTTATGACTGGGTGAAGAAGGCCTTGGACAGACATAGGCCGGTGGACTTCCTGTACATTGAAATTTAAAAACCTGTAAATTTTCTTTCTCCGACAGCTGGTCTCCGGGCTTCCTTACTCCTGGGGCTGTACCTACTGATCTTGATCCACAGGCAGGAAACAGACCTCTGCAGCAGGGGACATCCAGCCCTCCACTTCCTGTTCTCCTCAGTTCTTCCTAAAAATCAGTCCAATGTGATAATACTACAAGAACTTGGGGAAAAAAAACAAGAATTTTAAGGCATATATGGCCGTGAGGCCAGCTAACTATATACATTCTGGGAGGGAATCCAAAGCCCAGAGACCAGCCGTCTGAGAAAGAAAATTTACAGGTGTTTAAATTTCAATTTCTCTCTCCTAAGCTGGTCTCCGGGCTTCCTACTCTCGGATATAAAAAGCAATCGCCCCAGATGTCCCAGGTGGGAAGAATGTCAACAGCCCATAAGGGTTCACCACCACTTGAAATACTCTGCAGCCAAAGGATGCCTCTGCCGAGGACATCACCCCCAGTGAGAATTTTTTTTTTTTTTTAACTTTTTTTGCACGCTATAGTATGTGAATGGATGATCAAGAAGGCCACTCAGTGTGAGTGTGCTGTCGATGCTTCTCTGAATTACACTCACGAAGGGGGCCCATGGACTCTCACTGGGCCAGGCAAGTTACTCTGGCCTGATCATAAGCCATAGAGGTAACTGATAATATCCGTCTGGCTATAGAGCCTATTGAATCCCTGCTGCCCCAATTTTTTTTCCCTTTAGCTGGCAAGAACATAGTTGAAGTTTTGTAAATAGCATCCTCTCTCTTAAAGTACATTTTTCTCCCTCTTTCCAGGTCTAGTGTATGAAATTTACCATCCTTGTTGCTTTTAGACAGTGGGTAGAAGGAAGGAAGAATGAACCCTTGATTATAACAGATGGGAGACATAACTTTGGCAAACAAAAATCAGAACTGTTCCAGCCTGATGAATGAGTGCACAGCTCTTGGGAAAGCAATGCCTTTAGTTTGCTGAAACTCCTGGCTGGAATAATAACTTTGAGAAAAAAGGGGGACCTTTATTTTGAGATGCATGATGGATGGCTTGAGAGGCTCTAAAGAGGGCCTTGAGAACCATATTAAGACTCCAAGGGGACAGCTTTGGTGGACTGAAGTTGTTTTAACACTGCTGTCTGAAGAACTACCAGACATGGGGATATGAGCCCATCAATTCCCCAGGGTCCGTCAAGAGTGCCCCCAGTGCAGAAACTCTACTTTGTAAGGTGGTTGGTTGCAGTCCTTTGTCCATCTGTCTTAAAGGAACTGCAGTAGTACAGACAATTATATTGTGTCGTTCTGTATGCGTCTGGAATGATGCCAGAACCAAAATTTCCTCCGGATTCTATAATGCACTTTGGAGGAAGAAGAGACACTCGAGTTTCCCATCATCTCAATAGCAGGAGCTATGCCGCATAACTCCTTGAAAGTTTTTCCACTCACTTTCCAGGTAGAGAGAGAGAGAGAGAGAGAGAGAACCAGTTGTTAAAATGGGGTGCAGAACTGGACCTTGATGGAGAATGCCCAGGCTGAACCTGAATGTTCGAAGTGGTAGCCCTGACCAATAAATGAGAAACAACTAAGTGTGGAAAAAAAACATAAGGGACAGACTAGAATCATGACTGTCCTGTCCAAGGCCACTTTGTGGAGGACTCTTGATAGTGGTGGTATTGGAGAAAGGCATACAGGAGACCAAACAGATTCCAGTTTATGAGGAAAAGGCGTCCTGAGCCACCGCTGGTTCGTCCTTTGCCAAGGAACAGAATTGCTTTACCTTGGAGTTCTGCCAGCAGGCGAAAAGATCTGTTTGAGTATTGTCCCACTATTCTGTCTGAATGTGGGAGGCACTGTCAGTGTCAGTGGCTCAGTAGGTAGCACACTCGCCTCTGAGGCCGGGAGATCAGAGGGCTGTGGGTTCAGTTCCCACATCTGGCACTTGGGTTAATATCCCAGTACTGACACTGTAGTGCAGCATGAGAGTGGTGCTGCACTTCTGAGGTGCCGTCTTTCGGATGAGACGTTAAACCGAGGTCCCATCTGCCTGGATTGGTGGTAGTTCAGGTGGATGTTAAAGATCCCATGGCACTTATCGAAAAGAGTAGGGGAATTTCCCCGGTGTCCTGGCCAAATTTCCCTCATTCACTAAAAATACCACCAACAGCTTAATCTGGTTCAAGGTCAGTTGGCATTCATCTGTATCCCCCTCCCCCGGGTCGTGCCTGAAAATAGGCAGGATTTGTCTAGTGCACTTACCCGGTCAACAAAAGCTAAAATAAATAAATAAAATAAATAAATAAAAATAAAAAACTGTCCTTCAGCTGCGATCCCTTGGTCGACCCATCTTGCGACAGACATTCTGCTATGACATTTTTCTGTCCCGACACAAACAAACATCGCTCAGTGGTGCTCAACCCACTGAAAGAGAAGGGATTCCTTTAGCATCTTTGAGCTTCTCGTTTCGCCCTGATGGTTGGTGTATGTCAGTGTTGCCAGATTGAGGAATTGCTGTTCAGCGTATCACGGGGCATGGCCTACTGTTCCCCCCTCAGAAACGCTTATACTGTACCATGTGTCCAACAGCAATCCCCTGCCCGGTGCCAACAGCTGATGCAGGAGAGTCCTTCCCAGCTCCAGAGGCTTGCATTGGTCGCGATTCCAACTTAGTGCGGGTGGCCTAACTTGTGACCCTTCATGACCTCTGACCTCTGGGACCGTCCCTGGAGGAAGGGCTTAATCCATCTTAATGAGCTGCGTGAAACAATAAGCAGGCAGGTGAGGAGCTTACAAAAACTCCTTGATGAGCAATTCCAGATCCTAAAATCTAGTTTTTGGGTGGAGAAACCTTGTGTCATGATGTAAGCCCCCCAGGAGGATCAAGGTCTGGTTTGGAATTAGGGAGCTCTTTCTCCAGTTGATGGGAAAACCATGTGCCACAGGGGACCTGACTACCTCTGCCACTGCTTGTAATGCTTGGTTGAGCTATGGGGCCTTTAAGTGGACTATAACCACTACTAGCACCTTAAATACTGCCCATGGGTCTGAAAAGACCGCAATGGTAGAGTTTGATTTGGAAGTACTGCTCTCCCACTCTGAATCTGGGATAGTGTGTGCGCCGTTGCTGCATGGGAATAAGCAAATAGGCATCTTGCAGAATTATGAGTGCCGGAAAATCCCCTGCATGTACTGTTTTGTCGAGCTGTGGGGCCTTTAAGTGGACTGTTTCCACTGATGGCATCGTTAATAAAGCCCGTGGGTCTTGGGAATACTCAAGATGTCAGAATTTTGAATAGAAGAACTGCTCCCCCACCTTGAATATGAACTGGTGCTTGTGTAGTTCCCAAATAGGAATCTGCCGATGGGTCTCTTGCTTGTTCAATCCTTTGAGATGTAAGAGGGGCCTGAACCCCCTATATATTTTTGCGCAATGAAGAATAGGGAGCAGCCCCTTAGTTAAACTCTGTGACTGCACTTTGTTCAAGGGGGCACTTTGTACAATATCCTCGGACTGTAGAGGGTTTCGTTTTTGGATGAGCCACCATAGAGAGGGGAGGGCACAACACGAAGCGGGTTCTTGTTGGTGATGAATAGGACCCACCTGACAGACTTGGTTTGGGCCCCTTGCTCGAGAAATATGAAGGTCTGCCCTCTACTCGAGAATGGGCCCAGATAGCTTGTGACTATTTGTTGTTGATCGCTGTCACCCTCTCCACTAGATTCGTCCCTTCTGAGGTTACATTGCTTAGGTAAGGAGACCCTTACTCACTTTTCCTTGAGAAGTTGAGTTTGATCCTAGTTATAAGCTTGGCCATGAATTCTGCGTCTGGGGTCTCTGAACCCTGAATTGCCCTTGCCCTAGACTGACATGCATTACCAAACACCTCCTGGGAGAGGACCCTGCCTGCTAGGGCCAAAGCCAGGGGTTGTGACAAGCCAGGGATTGAGTATCACCCCGTGCAGCCTCTTCTGACTGGTTTGCTGCGTAAGCAAGGCCTCTACGGTCCTGTCCAGTGACTCACTGTTTGGTTTGAAATCAGAGGGTAGCTTCTACGGCAGTTTTAGCCATTTTTCCCGTTGCTGCGTTCCGAGCCTGAAAAGCCTAAAATCTGCTGGGGCACTGGATAGGGGAGGAAGCTTAGAGAGTTGCCACTCCTCCTTTGGCCATTTCCCTGTTGGTAGGAAGAGTAGGAAAAGCTGTGCCGGTCGACAGCAGAGGACAAGCGAGAAAAACCTGTTCTTGTTGGCTGGGAGCCGCCGGGTGAGAAGCAAGGGAAATCTCAACAGTGACCTCTATTTAGACAGAAATTTGACCATTCGCTCCCCCTCCAGAAGATAACTTGGGGTCCTATGAGTGCCTGAAATGCCGCCTGCAACGCTTTAGGTTACCCTCTATACCTCATCTTTCTCCTAGGAGGCGGAATGTTGATGCTCCCAGGTCAACTGCCTCTTGGGGTGAGAATACAGAGGAGCAAGAATATGGATGGTCCATTTTCTTGTATCCTCTAGAGAGGTCTCACATCTAGTCTTATTTAACTGTTGGGTTGTATTTAACCATTTTATGAGGTGTGGTGTCAGAGTGGGCTGCGGATTGTCAAGTCCCACTGGAAGCTGTCGTTAAACATGATCCGTGGACTATGATACTGAGCCAAGGAGGATCTTCCTCCGTGACGTCTTCGCCATTCGCAGACATTGCCCTCTGGACATTATAGGAGAAGCTACCCAGCCAAGGTCATTAGCAGCGGGCGACTAGCGGCGCTGACCTTTTCTGCCCCGGGAAGGCTTGTGCGAGGCCATAATACCACAAAAGGCCCTACTTCCCTTAATTCAGCTTACTCCTACTTTCCTGATGTCCTGCTGCTGAAGTAGGTAGAAAGTGTGCTGGCCCTTTAAAAATTGTGCCAGTCCTGTAAAGGCCATCATAGCTACCCTTGTGCTGTAGTCTTTTTTCTAAGGTTTTTTATTTTGTTCCCCCTAGAATATGCAGGGATCTGAAAAAACCTAGGCAGCTGGCTCACTTCTTGGCGGTTTGGGGGCGTGCAGAGCGGTGAACAAAGGCTCTATAATGCGCTCCTCCCGGCGCTGTAATTGCCCGTCAATGGAGTCGCTAAACCGTGCGCTGGGTCGCGTCAACGGCGGCTGAGGTAATCTGACTGCCGCCGGCGGCGATGGTTGCCTCGTATATGATAATTTAAGCCCCTCTGCATGCTCATTGGAGTTCCTCATCCCTGCAGTGCTATGTCGAGCAGTGATTCGTCAACAAGTTGCTGCTGACAAGCTGCCAGCCCACCATCGACAAGTGGCTCAATTAGAATGCCGTCGATGGGATAACAAGAAAAAATATGGGGAAAAGATACGGGGCTGCCAGCTGAGGGGAGATGTAGTCTCCCTAAGTTCTTGTGCTGTTTATTCCCTTGCACGATCCTTCGCAGGTAGTAAGTGCCGGAAAACAAACACACACGCAGTTTCTGCCCAAAAGCTGAGGAGAAATGTATTCTCCCTAATTCCTCATATCGTTTACACCCTAGAAAGCGTGGGGAAAACAGCCTCACGAAGAGATGGAGCCCATCCTGTTTTGACCCCCTAAAAATAGACGTTGCGGGTTACTGAGCACTCTGGGCCCGTTCTGATTTCCTGAAAATCAAATCACTCCAGTGCCCGTTTTGATTCCCTGAGAAACACTTTCCACTGCACTAAGTAGCATTTCAGGCCTAGTGCAGGATGTGCAGGGAAAAAAACAACCTGGTGAAAATGGGGCCAGACTGTGTAGCTTACAAGGCTGAGACTGGAACCCACCCCATACCTTCCAAGGGAGCTCTGAAGTTTTGCGGGATTATTTTAGTAATTTTGCTGGATATTTGCGATTTTGTTGGAACAAATAGTTTATATGAAAGCTGGGGGTAAAGCTCTGGGATATTATGTGCTCTGTGGTGCATTTTAGGAAGATAGTGGAGTGTGTCGGACCAGTCGTGGTGCTGCGCTGAATGCGTAACTGAAAATGCAAATTATCGGGGGTGCGTGGGGCAGCCCCCCGAAAAGTAAAATAAGTTGATTATGTCTACGATTGATCAGAGATAGTCCGACACACTACACTATTTCCTAGTTTGTTTTCTTTTTCACTTTTTCACATTAGTTTTTTATTGCCCTATTGATGGTAGTCGTGTGATGTGAAGGAGAAGGGAGGTTGTGGGGGAAGGGGCACAGACCACCGATAGCTGGGTCAGTTGCCACGCATGTCTCGTCACCGTTACTTCACTTGCCCGAGTAGCATTACATACGCTCACGTTTATAGCGGCATGCGATTCCTATAGCTTTTGCGCTACACAATATCGGGTGGTCCGACTCTCTCCACTGTCGCCCATTTTAGAGCTTATTTTGAACATGTTGAACATACTATTTGTAGGCAGTATAGCACAGTGGTTTAAGGGTCTGAGCTGCAAACCTGGAGACTTGGGTTTGAATCCCATAGCCCCCACTTGCATACTGTGCGACTCTGAGCAAGTCACTTAGGCCCCGTCCACACTGCACTGCTCAGACCCCGTAATGGACAGAAACTGTTACAACCGGGGAGCAGTGCAGTGTGTCCACACTGCTGCGGTGTCCGTTACGGGACCGGCACTGCTGGTCCACTCTTCAGGAGCCGGGAGACCGTTACCGTAGCACCCGATCACAATGCAGCTCGCTGCTTCAGGGGACCAGTGCCATGCGTCCACACTACGCCCGGCCCGCGTTACCGAGGCGTAACCGGTTTCCTAACCATTGCTGAAACCACCTCATGTGTGGTTTCAACAACAGTTACGAAAACACCTTCTGTAACGTTACAGGTGTAAATGCAAACCGTTGTGGTAACGGTTTGGGCACTCTGTAACGTTACAGAGGGGTAGTGTGGACAGGGCCCTAACTTCCTTGTGCTCCCCAGATTGCACCTGTAAACAAGCTTTCAGCTTAGTGTGTCTTACCTGGTAAAACAAAAGAAAAGGCACTACACACGTCTGCTAAGAACCGCATCACACCCGACTCCATATAAATAATCTGTCTGTTCTCCATGTAATATTTTTTGGGATCTCTGAAGATCCATTTTATTACCCAGTTCACATACGTTACTCTTTCTTTATAACAAATCCTATGTTGTGAGGTATTCTATTGCATGCTGATTTCCCTGAGCAGAACCAATCATTCCATCTTCTAACACACACACTCTCCATAACTGCGCTTAAACTAGCAAACCATCCCCCCCATTCTCTTTGTTGACAAAATTATTAGACAGTAAATATTTTTTCCTGCCCTGCACTACTACCGTACCAAGGGAAAGTGTGTGTATGTGTTGGGGGGGCACCTAGAGGATGCCACTGGCTCTGTCACTCTATACCCTGGAACCCCTTTCACCATCACACATCCTTGATTGCCAAGGGAGAGGGCAATCCTTTTGTGGCACCACTTTAGGGGACTACACTATGTAACAACTCAGCTGCTCTTGAGTCCCCCGAGACCCTCTTGAACAGAGATGCACCAAAAATAAGCAAGCATGGTGAGTAAAAACCTCAAAGGAAATGTGCGACATACATTGTTGAGCTTCAGAACCCATTTCCCTGTGGGGGTGATAGTCAATCTATGTCAGAATTACAAAAGTTACTAATAGTTACTGCAGTCACACCCAAGAGCAGGGTCATTCTCGGTGCTCTGCAGGGGGCATGCCTCAGGCAGCTAGTGTTAGAACCCATTCAGGAGGGAGCAATCTTAGACCTGGTACTCTCAAATGGGGATGGAGACAGGATCTCAGATTTAGAAGTGGGTAGCCATCTGGGAACAAGCAACCACCAAACAGTGTGGCTCACAGTAAAAACAATTGTATAGCCAAGCCTTACAAAAGCAAGACTGTTGGACTTTAGGAGGGCTGACTATAGCAAAATGGGAGAGTGCCTCAGAAAAGTACTAGCCAACAGGCAAGGAGGGGTGCAGAAATGATGGGGAAAAATTGAAACTGCCATCACAGAGGCACACAAACCTTTGTGTAAAGCAAATCAACAAAACAAAATGAAAAGAAAGAAAAAGCCACTATGGTTCTCAAAAGACGTGGAAGGGAAGGTTAAGGAGAAAAGGATAGCATTCAGGAAATATAAGGAAACACAGAAGGAGCAGGACAGAGAACTATATCAGTTAAAGCAGAAGGAGGCAGGGAAGGCAGTCAAAATAGCAAAGGCCCAAACTGAGGACAAGATAGCCAACTCTGTTAAGAAGGGGGGTATGAAACCTTTTTTAGGTATAGTAGGGAGCGAAGACAGACCAAGGAGGATACTGAGGCTTATTAAGCGGAGGGAATGTGGGCAGAGGGTGACAGTGAAAAATTAGGGATACTGAACGAATATATCTGCTCAGTATTCACAAAAGAAGAGGAGGAAAGTACCTAAACCAAACAAGAAAACACTCTGGATTGCGGGGGGTTGGGGGGGTCAATACTGGTCCATTCACAGAAGAAAGGGTTCTGAAAGAACTCTTCAAACTGAAGGTGGACAAAGCAATGGGGACTGACGGATTCACTCCAGAATTCTAAAAGAACTAAGAGCAGAATCAGTGACACCACTAACTACTTTCTTTAACAAATCATGGGAGGATGGGGTGGTACCCGACGACTGGAGGAGGGCAGATGTAATTCCACTTCACAAAAGTGGGAGCAGGACAGAGGTAGGAAACTACAGACCAGTTAGTTTGACCTCAGTGGTAGTGAAAATGACGGCATCACTTCTGAAGGAAAGAACTGTTGTGTACCTAGAGGCCAGCGGGACACAGGACCCAAGGCAGCATGGATTCACAGCGGGAAGGTCGTGTCAGTTGGATCTAATAGATTTCTTTGACTGGGTGACCAGGGATGGGCTGTCGACATGACCTACCTAGATTTTAGCAAGGCATTTGACACAGTCCCACACACAAGATTAAATATACAAGTTAGCCAGCCTGGGAGTGGGTCCCAAGGTGGTTGCTTGGGCAAAAAATTGGCTAGAAAAACAGGACACAGAGGGTAATAGTAAACGGAGTCTACAGTGAAGAAACTGAAGTCACTATTGGGGTACAGCAGAGTGCAGTACTGGGACCGGTCCTCTTTAATGTCTTTATAAGTGACATTGCAGAGGATCTGGACGGAAAAGTATGTCTCTTTGCAGGTGATACAAAGGTTTGCAAGAGGGTTGATACACAAGGTGGAGTGGAAAGGATGAGAAGGGACTTGGCATGGTTGGAGGAATGTTCAAATGTATGGCAGCTTAGATTCCATGCAAATAAGTACAAAATAATGCACCTGGGAAACAAAAACCCAGGGAAAGAGTACACAATGGGGGGTGAGATACTAACAACAAAAATGGAAAGGGACCTGGGGGTAGTTATAACAGATGACCTAAAGGTGGGCTAGCAATGCAAGAAGGCAGTAAGAAGAGCTGGGGGATACTGGGATGCATAGGGAGAGGCAGCACCAGTAGAAAACAGGAAGTTGTTATTTTTCTATACAGACAGTTAGTGAGACCCCATCTAGAGTACTGCATGCAGTTCTGGAATTACCATCTCCGCAAAGACACAGACAGGGTGGAGGCTGTCCAGAGGAGGAAAACCAAAATGGTGCAGGGTCTGCACCGGAAGACATACGAAGAGACTAAAGGAGCTTAATATGTATACCCTCGATGAAAGGAGGGAGAGGGGGGACATGATAGAAACTTTCAAGCACCTCAAGGAAAACAAAATCTAAGAGGGTAACATCTTTCAGAAAAAGAGATGTGCAAGAACAAGGGGGCACAATTTGAAGACGGAGGGGGAATGGCTCAGAGGTAATGTGAGGAAATACAGGTTACTCACCTGTAAAAGGAGTTCTAGGAATGGTATATGTTGTTCATGCACATTGTCTGGCAGGTTCCTTGCCGCTTTAAATCTTGCCGGAAGGTCTTCAAGCTGGCTCCTCCCACCCACCCGGGTGGTAAAACTCTCGGCTCCGCCCCATGATGCCAGATCTAGCCCGCTGGAAGCCAGGTTGTGCGTCGAAGCCAGGGAGGCCGGGTGGGTCGTGTGGATGAACAAACATATACCATTCCTAGAACTCCTGTTACAGGTGAGTAACCTGTATTAATAGGGACATGGATATGTTGCTCATCTACACTGTCTGGCAGACTCCTAGCAGTTCTCTGGGAGGAGGGAGGCAAGGCGCACACCCCCTACTTAGGAAATAAAGACTGGAGAACAGAGGCCCCAAAACCAGCATCCCGGCGTGACTCAAGGTCGATGTGGTAGTGGGTGAGGAAGGTGTGTGCCGACTTCCAGGTAGCAGCCCTGCAGATTTCCTGGATAGGGACATCCCAAAGCAGCCACCCAGCGTGGCAGATGGCGGGTAGAATGAGCTCTATCCCTCTGGGAGGCTCCATGCCCGCCAACCTATAGCAGAGATCTATGCAGGAGGTGACCCACCTGCCTATCGTCCGCTTGGCTGCAGGTCTGCCAGGTGCGGCTTCAGCGTGGGTGACAAACAGCTGGCGAACCTCTCCCGAACTTCAGCCCGTCCGCTCCTTATAATGCTGACTCTTCTAGGGTCCAAAGTATGGAGCCTATATTCGGCCTCCGAGGTGCGACTGGGGTAGAACACCGGCAGATTCAACACCTGGTTAAGGTGAAACTCCGACACAACCTTCGGAAGGAATTTCAGGTGGGGGCGCAGGACAACCTTGTCCCTGTGGAGGACCAGATAAGGAGACTCAATGGAAAGCATCTGGAGCTCTCCCATCCTTCTGGCTGACGTGATAGCCACGTAGAAGGCGGTTTTCCATGACAAGTGAGAAATATCACACCTGTGCATCAGTTCGAATGGCTTGCCCATGAGCTTAGCCAATACCACCAGTAGATCCCACGGAGGTGGAGGTTCTCGCACCAGAGGGGATATGTGATCGAGGCCTTTGAAAAAGCGCCCGACCACCTTCTCCTGCGCCACCGACTGCTTCCTGGCCTACGCCCAGTAAGTAGAGATGGCTTACCAGGTGCACCTTAAGGGTCATCGACCGAAGCCCTAGCTGAGAAAGGGACCATAGGTAGTCCAGACTGTTTGCCAAGGAACAAGAGGAAGGGTCCAGGCCCCTGCCCTGACACCAAATGGAGAATCTCTTCCATTTGAAAGCATAGCATTTTCTGGTCGACTCCTTACGGGACGCCTCAAAGACGCTGAGGACCTCGTCGGAAAGACCCAAGGCCTGGAACTCTAGTCACTCAGGAACCAGGCCGTCAGGTGCAGGAATTGAAGGTCCGGATGGAATACCTTCCCCTGATTGACTGAGATCAGGTCCGGGCGGGCTGGAAGCCGCCTCAGAAGCCTGGAGCCGAGACTGAGGAGATCTGGATACCAAAACTGGCGAGGCCAGTCTGGGGCTACCAGAATCACCTGCGCCTTGTCTCTCCTCGCCTTGAGAAGCATCTTATGGATCAAGGGAAATGGGAGAAAGGCGAAGAAGAGGCCCGGGATCCACGGCCTTGAGAAGGCATCCCCCTGCAACGAGCCCTGCTGAGGGGGGCGGGCATGAAACAGTCTCAGCTTTGCATTCTCCTGAGGCAAACAGGTCCACCTGAGGCATGCCGCAGTGGGAGAACAGATCTTGTACTACCTCCGGCAGGAGAGACCACTCGTGGGACGCAGACCCTATCCGGCTTAGGGCATCGGCCAGAATGTTGGAGGCTCCTGCCACATGGATGGCAAGGAGATCCACCTCCAGGCTGCGCACGAGTGACCAAATGCGGAGAGCTTCCTTGCACAGAGGCATGGAGCGCGTCCCGCCCTGGCGGTTTAGGTAGTACATGGTCGTGGTATTGTCCATCTGGACCTGGACCACTTGACCCCGGACAAACTGAGCGAAGGCGGTGAGGGCTAGACGAACCGCTCGAAGCTCCAGCAGGCTGATGTGGCATCGGGACTGCCGAGGGGACCAGAGGCCGTGCGCTCTGTGCTCCCCCAAATGGGCACCACAACCCATCAGAGAGGCACTGGTCGATAGAGAGACCGTCGGCTCGGGGCGGACAAACGGGATGCCCTCCTGCAGATGTGCTGGAACGGTCCACCACTGGAGGGCGTTCCACATCTCCTGGGTCACTGTCACTGGCTGACCCAATGGATCGGAGTGCTGTGACCATTGGCTGGCCAGCCCCCATTGAAGGGGACACATGCACCAACGGGCCCAACGGACCACGCTGGTGCAGGCCGCCATGAGGCCCAGGAGGTGCAGGAAGTCCCAGGCAGGGCGCAATTGCCCAATCTGAAATGAATGGGCAAAGGAGTAAAGAACCTTGGCCCCGTCCGCCGGAAGCCGTGCTCTGGCTCGTAGAGAGTCGAGCTCTGCCCTAATGAATTGTATCACCTGCTTTGGCACGAGTTCCGACTTGGCCTCATTGATGAGGAGGCCAACCTGAGAGCAAACCTGGAGGGCCAGATCTCTGGACCGCTCCACCTCCGTTCTGGAGGAGGTTGCAATCAGCCAGTCGTCCAGGTAGGGGTACACCCGGCCTTTCGGCGCCGCAGGAATCCTGTCACCACTGCCATGCATTTGGTGAAGACCCTGGGAGCTAGGGAAAGGCCGAAGGGCATGGCCCGGAACTCGTAGAGAGATCCCTCTGCCCTGAAGCGGAGGAATCTCTGGTGGGATGGACGGATTGGGACGTGAAAGAATGCATCCTGGAGGTCCAGAGAACAGAACCACACGCCTCGTTCCAAGGATGGAATTATCCGAGCCAGAGTGACCATCCTAAAGGTTCGAGACCTTAGGAACCTGTTCCGGTCATGCAGGTCTAGAATGGGGCGCCAGCCCCCCGTCCGCTTTGGGACCAGGAAGTACCTGGACACAAACCCTGGGACTGGTGGAGGATCCGTCACCTTCCTGATCACCTCTTTTTCGAGGAGCAGGGCGATGTCGGCTCGGCGAGCCAACAAGAGAGGCTGCGGACCCCGTAGCCCCCCCCGAGGGGCGATAGCTCGGAAGGGCGGGGCCTGCTCGAACTCCAGGGGCAGGCCCTTTCCTACCACCTCCAACACCCAGCGGTCCATGGTGATAGCGGACCAGGCGGAAAGGAAGTGGCGGAGCCATCCCCCCATGGGGGGAACCCAGGGGGGAGTGACGAGGCTGGGGGCGACACCCCTCAACCTGTCACTGGGCAGGCTTGGAGGAGGGACCGGCTGAGGGACCTCCTGGGCCTTTTCCTCCCTGCTTCCTGTTAGAGGAAGCCGCAGGCTTGGCTTTGGGATGCCAAGCGCGAGCCTGCTGGCCCTGATGCTGGTGCTGTTGGGCCGGAGGTGCCGCAGGCGCAGAAGCGCGAAAGGACTTATGTTGTTGACAACGGCCCTTGTCCTTCTGGGCGGAGGTGACAGAGTCCAGGGTAGCATTGGACTTTTAGATCCACTGGAGGTGGCCTTCCACTCCAGGGCCGAACAGGTTAGTCCCCAGGAAGGGGACATCCGCCAGTTTATGCTGGGTATCCGCCGTGAAGGTGGATATCCTCAGTCATGCTCTGCGGCGCATGGCCACTGCGGCCGAAACTGATCTGGCACAGGAGTCTCCAATGTCCAGAGCCGTTTGGAGCTGCTGTTTTGCCACCGCCCTTCCCTGGTCCCGTACCTGCTTGACCATGGTCTGCAGGTCAGCCGGGAGATAAGGGATCACCTCATCCAGGGAGCCCATGAGGGCGTGGGAGAAGTGTGCCATCAGCACGGCCGAGCTGGCCTGGCGGAGGCCAAGGTGGGCGCACGCAACACCTTGCACCGGCATAGTCCAGCTTTTGGACTCCTTGTCGGGAGGTGTATCCACATCCCTAAGCGTTCCGGGCAGCGGAAAACACTATCGGTGACCAACCCCTCCATGAGAGGGTGCTCCGTAAAACAAAGAGCCGGTAAGACCACGTGCTTCCTGGCCAAAGGCACAGGACAGGAAGCCGGCCGCTGCCAAAGCTCAAGGCTGGGCCAACAATGGCTTCAGCCACGGAAAAACCTCAGTAGTGAACCCTCCGGTCCAGTATCTCCGTCAGGATACTTGGCCCAGCTGCATCCAGTGGACTCCGAGATGAGCCGAATCAGACCCATAAAAGACAATGGGCTCTCGTCCATCGACTGCCCCCCCGAGGACTCCAGGTGAAGGGGCCTGGAAAACAGGGAGAAGTCGTCGTCTGACTCCGAGGAGTCCGCGAAGAGCTGCTTGGGGCCTGAGCCACCCTCCACCTGCCGAGGACGGTCGGGAATGAGGGTGACCGACAACCGGTGGGGCAGACCCTGACCCGACCGAAAGTCCTTGGTCTGTGCCCCCGATTTCGGTTGTGGAGGCGGAGGTTCCACCACAAATCGGTGGGGCAGCTGGTTTCGGCCGAACAACCGGCCCAGGCTTGGGCACCTCGACTACAGCGAGGGGTTGTTTCGGCCGTTCGGGTGACAGCCACTTGATGGCCGGGGAAGGTGACGGCTTGTTCCCAAACAGAAGTAACTGCTGCCACATTAGGTCCTGTGGCGTCGGCGCAATTTGCGCGAAGCCTCTCCTCTTCGAGGAGGAAGGCGAGGCAGCGGCGCCGCTACTTGCCGGTGCCTGAACAGAGACCACCGATGTCGGCGGGATCGGATGGACCAAGAGCGAGGTCAAGACAGAGACCGAGACCCTCAGTGTTTCCAAGGGCGGGTCTGGGAAGGGGCCGGGGACACCCGCTTTTCCCTCTGCTCGGAAACCTTGACCAGGGACTCCGGCACAGGAGGTGCAGGCAAGTCCTCTGTCTCCACCAAGGGAACCGGTGAAGAAGGGTTGTCGGCTTCACCAGTCAACAGCCCGTCCGACGGGTCGAGAAAAATCTCGACCGCATCGGCGGGTGTCTCAGCCGGCTGACCTGACGGGGACACCGTGAAGCCAGTGGCCTTAGCCACAACCTCGACCGAAGTCGAGTGTCGACTGTCCAGGGAAGGAGACCTCTCCCGCTCCCACGAACGCCGACGGTGGGACTTATCTTTCGAGTCCTTCTTTTTGGACCGAGAAGAGTGTCCCGATGGCCCCTCTCCTTTCATGGAAAGGGATTGGCAAAGCTCCTTAAAAGAAGCTGTGTAGGAGGATCCCAGAGAGAGCGGGATAAATGCCTCGACAGAGGAAGATGAAGATGCGGCCTGGGCCGCCTCCTCCTCGAGGGCGATCTGCTAGAGTTGCTCATCCGAGCCAGCCACCGCGGACACCGCCCAATGGGCCTCCTTAGACTTCACCGGCGGGTAGCGCTTCTCAGGACGCCCTAGCTGTAACCAGGCAGCGCGGTCTTCCAGGACTCTGGCCGAAAACGAACGGTATAACTCGCAGGCCTGCAGGTCATGATCTAGGCCGAGGCAGTAGATGCAAGTGGAGTGCGGATCCGTCCTGGACAGTTTCTGCCCACATGGGCACCACGAAATCCGAGTCAATTTGTCCCATCGCGGCCGAGGAGTGAATTAGACCAGTCTTGAAAACTTAAGAATTGGTTGGGCGGGAACCGAAGAATTAGGATCCAGTCTATATGCAGAGCGTTAAGGAGGGAACCTGAACTTCCAGCGGTAAGGAAAATCTGGCGTCATGGGGCAGAGTGAGAGTTTTACCACCGGGTGGGTTGGCGGAGCCAAGCAGCGACCTTCCGGCAAGATTTAAAGTGGCAAGGAACCTGCGGACAGTTGGATGAACAACATATCCATGTCCCTAGAAGTATTTTTTCGCAGAAAGGGTTGTGGATGCATGGAACAGCCTTTCTGAGGAAGTCGTGGAGTCAAAAACAGTAGGGGAATTCAAGAATGCATGAGACAGATATAGGGCAATTCTAGTTGGGGTAGGAAGAAGTAGACTGTTGGTTAACTAGGATCTGCAGCTTATCACTTAGGTAGGGAACTGGGCAGACTACATGGTCCAAGTGATCCTTATCTGCCATCAAATTCTGTGTTTATATGTAGTGTCCAGTAAGTGAGGGAAGGGATTCTAACTATGGATAAGCCACTGGCCAGCCGATCCCTTTCCACTTCCCTGTCTGCCTGCTCTGCCCCTGCACTCTCACATTTTGTGACATTCATCCAGGGAGAGCGCAAGGGTGTACCCCATACAAGTCTATGGAGATCATTTTCAAAATGTTTCTACAGCACATTAAGCAACCTTTGATAAAAAATGAAAGCCACTGCAGAACAAGCAGACAGGAATGTGAAAACAGATCAGCTGGTCAGTGGTTCAGCCACAGTTACGATCCCTTCTCTTCCTTACGGGACACTAGTAATGTTTGTAATTTTGGTACAGATTGACTATGCCTCCACAGGAAAATGGGCATTAAAATACAAAACTGGAAAAATGTTAATCATACTCACTTTAAATGTATAATAAAAACTATATCGCAGCCAGCAAATGAGAAAATAAATCAGTTGAACTTCAAAACTGGTAATGTTCTATAGTCCTTTAAATGTAAAGGAGGCGTACATCATTTGTCAAATTCCAGAGATGGTACAGTAAGTACTGTATTCTCAAATGCGTAATGAGAGAAGTTTTAATGACAACACTGACTTACAGTCCTTAATGTTGCCATCTATGGAATTGGATAAACTTGTGGGAAATCCCTTGAAAATGTAATAACACACAAGCGTAGAATTATTTTTTATTTATTTTAATGTATTGAGATTGGTACATGACCGCCTTAATAAAAAACCTAAAAGGGAAAGGTTTCTTCAGGTCAAAACCAACATGATCCAGCACGAGCTGTTATCAGACTCACAAGTAACCAACTGCTAATGTAATCTTCAATTATTTCTTTGAATAAGAAACAGTGAGTTTCACGATGATGATCTTGTAGTAGATGCACAAATACCCTGAAAACAAATTTAATATAATATTGTGGTAGTCTTATTTCAGGAATTCAAAAGTAAACAGCAGGCTTGTCAAGTGCCTGAATGCTGCATCACTGAAAGTTGCACCTAGGCACTTGACTAGGGAATAATATGTCAACGATCTTGTTCTTTACTCATCCTCCTCAAACATTTCAGATAGCAACCTGAATCTCAATAGTAACTCCATTACCTTTCAGAGCTGGTTACTGCAAAACAAGCTTGTCTTAAAAATAAAATGGCGACTATGCTCTTCAGTTCAGGTTCAAAAATTCGGTCCTGCACCTAGCCATTAAGTATCGGAGCGCTTGATGGCTGTTCCCTTAACAGTTACCTCTTTTAAATACCTAGAAGTAACCCTTGATCCCGCCTTGGATTTTGACCTGCACCTAGCCTCAGTCATTAAACCCGTCAATATTCAACTTGGGTTGGCATATAAGGTGAGACATAGCCTAACATCCACGGCGAGGGTGGCCATTGCACAGGGGATCCTGAGACCCAGATTTTCATATGGATTAATAGCCTTACCGGCAACTACTGGAGGGCTCCTCTGAAAGTGGGATGTCTGCTACAACAGCATTTGCCGTTTTGCTTTGTTTTTACCCAAATGTACTCACCGATGCACACTCTACTCCAGTCTGGGATGGTTTACCCCCTCACCCTTCCATCAGTTTATTTCCTACTGTTTTATACAGAATATAATCTCCTCCCAGATACCTGGCAAATTTGTTCTACTGCTCAAACCTGTGACCTCTTCCTACCCACTGAGATCAGCTGACAAATCCCTTCTTGTCCAACCGAGATGTAAAACCAAAATGGGGGAGAATGCTTTCTCTAGCTGGGCCCCTAAACTATGGAACTCTTTTCCACCGAGTCTAAGAATCTCTCCCTCTCCATGCAGCTTCAAACAGGAGTGTCGTATGACTCTTCTAAGCTCTGAACCTTGCTCCTGTTCTCTATCCATCCACTCCTGTACTGGTTCCTCCTAGTTGCCTACTGGCTCCAACCTCTACTACTTTTAAACCTGCCTGGAAATCTTGCTATGTCCTTCCTTCTAACACTTACTAGTTAAATGACTTATTAACTCTTACTTATTTGCACTTATATTCCTATTTTGTTATTACATATAGATTCCTGCAAATCTACTGTCATTGCTGAAAACTTTGTAATGTACTATGTCTGACTTCAACTTGTTCCCATGATGTTTTCTTGTATCTACTATTGTCTACATACTGTTTGTTGTAATCTCCCGGGTTGCACCTAAAAATAGGCAGCTATGCTGTCTAGTGTACCTAACCGATTAACAAAAACTAAATAAATAAATAAATATTATTTGGAATACGGCACTAAAAAGCCACATGCTTTCATTTAATAGATGGGGCCCTGTTTTGGAACATCAAGTGAGATTCCACTCTTGAACAGCAAAAATAAAACATTCAATGGCCACTGTTACATATCAACAAACCAGACACTCCCAGACACATAACATACATCACAGTACACAACCGGCATTGTCCAGATACAAGTTATCAACCACCACCCATGTGTAGTAGTGATCGTACTATATCAGCTTCCTTTCCAGCCAATACCTAGCATTTGCACAACAAATTCATCCCCCCATACAGGAGGACACTATTGATAGCTACTGTAGCCCTTAAAACGTAAATTCTATCAGTGAGAGCTCTGCATCTCTCAACATCAGACTGCAGCTGTAAAGGCATCAAGAAGAAGACATTAGATTGATTCTATACAAGGTGTCAGTTTTACTTCTGCTGGCTAATTCCTCCTCAGTAGCACAGACAGTAAAAATGCTTAGATAAATGGAAACTCTGTTGCGATCAGCTAATGACTCTGTTGTGGACAAACTGCCACCATGACACCACACACGCAGTCTAAAACTGCCACTACTGTAAATGGGTGGATCCCGGCAGCTATAACCTTAAATTACCCAATTAATACTCAGCTCTGTTAACGCTGCATGAGCTACTATACCAGGGACTTTTGGCAGAGGTGGAGAACACCAGACCACCGGCATTTCTGTAAGGAATTAGCGTAGGTCACATCTGACTGATTGCACCAGTGTACATGATTGCATGACAGCATCAGTGATAGTATCAGTATTTTCACATGTCCACTTCAGGATTCATGCACTGCTGGTTGGTTTTTTTTAGTTTGTTTGAATTGGGGCGCCAAGCCCCCCCCCCCCCACATCCCCTATGTCAAAAAAGACACAAAGGGTGTGGGGGCAGAGTATCAAACATACCATGATGTGTACTCTGCCAAGGTAAAACCCAGTCACTTTTTAGTTTGTTCAATTGGGGTTTGCCCCTCACCAAATGTTGAAAATACATGGGCGGGGCAACCCCCCAACTCAAACAAACTGAAAATAACTGATAGAGCACACATAACTACTACAGGGCACCCTATTTGCGTACTGGTATCCGATTTTGAAACACAGTTACACTTTTTTTTTTTTTTTAAACCAAGAGAAACACTAAGCTGGAAGCTTGTTTACAGTGCAACCTGGGAGCACAAGGAAGTTAAGTGACTTGCTCAGGGTCATACAGTATGCAAGTGGGGCTGTGGGATTCAAACCTAGATCTCCAGGTTTGCAGCTCAGAGCCTTAAACTACTGTGCTATACTGCTTCCTCTGGTGTTCTCTATCGCTGGGTTTCTTTTTAATCAATAATCAGCGATAGTGTAGAATATCGGGTACACCTAGGAAGCTTGCCGTAAAAGCTTTCTGAATACAGCACTGCTTTGGTGACCTTCCTTACTTGGTTGTCAGTTTAAGCTGGGGGGGGCTTTGGCCCCCACCAGCCCCTTTTTGTTTTTAATAGGTTAGTGTGGGGGCGAACCTCAACCCAAAAAAACGAATATAAAGTAAAGATGACTGTACCAAATAGTGCAACTTGAGTGCTACGCTAATAGCGTAGGTCCTAGGCAAGGGTGCTAATACATATTCCTGGACTCGGGACACACCTTTAGGACTGGGCCCCCCACCTTAGCCTCACATCTCCTGTTTCAGGTCCCCCATGGGCCCCCCTGAGACACTGGGCCCAGGACAGTTGCCGCCCCCCCCCCCGTCTGCTCCCCGGCCTAAGGCGTACCCAATATTCGACACTATCACCCAATAATCTTTATTTAGAAACCATCAGCTACCACCAATGACATGAGCACTTTACAAGTGCCTTAGCTTGCCAAATTTGACTTCCCAACCAGAAAACAGTAAAAGCTGGCAGAAGGTAGCCGACCTCCAGCTCAGTATGCTGAGGTTATTATTGCTTGCTGGAGGGCTGAATGATGCAGTAGAATGCTGGAGACTTGGGAGGCCATGCCACCCTGGGATTCCAACATACAGCAGTGATTTTTGATCCTCATTGAAACAAAACTGCTTAACTTACAGTCTGCTGTCTTCAGCTCTGCCGCATGGCAAAGCTCTGCTTGCAGAGTACCTGCCAGACAGAAGGCAGGAAGTAAACTGAGGAGAACAGGAAGTGGAGGGCTGGATGTCCCCTGCTGCAGAGGTCTGTTTCCTGCCTCTGGATCAGCATCAGGAGGTAAGGCCCAGGAGTAAGGAAGCCCCGGAGACCACCTTAGGAGAGAGAAAGGCTTCAGGTGCAGCTCATGTAATTTTAGCCACTCGGGGTTGGATTTAAAGGCTGGAAGAGAAGAGCTTAGGGAGTTGTTCACTTCCCTTATAAGTTTACTGTGTTGTACTGCACCTAGTAACAGGGTTACCGGTTTACTGTGGTACTATATCTAGAATTAGTGGGTGACCTGATTAGTCAGTAGGGGTATTTCTTGTGTAACCCCCCCCCCCGTTACCCGGGGTTACTAGAATCCCAGTAAGACCTAGTGGTAGGCAGGGAAGGCAGCTTGTGAAACTCCGGTTAAATGGATTTCACATCGTCTCACTCTGTTCTCAGTCTCAGCCGAGATTGAGAGATGACATCACCATAGAACTCTCGCAGCTGCATGAGCCACACTGGAATCTGCAGCTGGGAGTTAGGATAGAATGTTGGGGAGTTTTTGAACAGTGTAAGAGTCTTTGTGCAGTCTCGAAGAGAGGGAGCAGCACAGCAGTCTGTGGACAGGCTCTTGGAGCCTAAAGCTCTGTCATACAGCTACTGTAAGGGGAGGTGTGTGTTTCCGTCACAAGAGGACCACAGTAAGCCGTTTGTGAAGTGGTGGAGACTGCTGTTACTAGTCCCTGTGCCCCATCCCTGAGGGGATGGGGGTGGAAAGGTTTGCCTGTCATTGCAGGGGCAACCCTCCTGGTTCCGGCTAGGGAAGAAGCTGCCTTATTTCAAGTTGTGCTGCAGTACTAGAATCTGTGGGAAAGAAATTCCTGTGAGGAATCGCCTGTGGGGCACCTGCAACCAAAGGGTGAGTCTGCTCTGACATAGGGCCCATTTTTTTTTTTTTATTATTTTATTTAAACAGCAGTTTGGAAAACCTTTGAGCCATAGGCTCATTTACAAAGGTACCTTGTCACAGTAAGACAAACCAAAATACACAGTATAACAGTACAACACATAAGTATAACAGTAAATTAAGACATAGATACAAACAGGCTGGTACAGGTAGCATGGATGCAAACAATACCAGAGTTATGACGCCCTTAGCAGCTTAGTAATAAGCTTTGTCATAAGTATTGAGTACGGCTTTGACTAGTGGCAGTTACAGCATCGGGTGTTAATAAGGTGGTTACGTAAGGAAGTTTTGAAGCATGATATAGTTGGAGCTTCGGAGATGGAGGGGGGCAGTGTGTTGAACCAGGAGGGGGCCCTAAAGCTGAAGGCTCTTTGGCCGTGAGAGGTCCTAGCTCTAGGGATAACAAGAGAGGTTTTCCCAGAGGTCCGAGTATGAACTAGTGGGACAGAGCGGTATGGTGGTGGTCAATCCTGGTGGGGAAAGCCCAAGGAGGGTCTTTTTGTAAGGGTACAGGTAAGATATTTGAGGTGCTCGTCGAGATCAAGTACCAGCGCTTTAGCATCAGTAGACAGGTGTGTGTCATCCTAGGTGCTCCAGTAATTAACCTGCAGGCCTTATTCAGAGTATACGATTTTATGGAGTGCGGTCTGATCAGCAGCACCATACACCGGCAGTCCATAGTCCACTAGGGACAGGATAGAGGCGGTGATCTGAGTCGAAGAGCTTCCGGGGAGGCAGTGTTTATACCAATGTAAGATGCCCACCGTAATATTAGTGGCAGTGGCTAGGGCAGCGATGTGTCCATGGAAGGAGAGGGAGGGGTCAAAATGGATCCCTAGGTATTTATAAGAGCAAACTTGTTCGAGTGGGAATGAGGACCCAGAGTGAATGAGGAGTTTGAAGTTGCAGGACTTGTTTTGGGGATGAGTGAAGAACATGGTTTTGTTTTTTAAGATTTAGCACCAATCTATGTTCCTTGAACCAGCCTCGGCTTCAGTGAAGGACTTCTGCAGGAGTCCTGGAGGGCAATAGGTTACGACTTGAGGCAAAGATGACTGCATCATCAGCGTGCAATAGAATGTTCCCGAGCAAGAGCGTGGAAGGGTGTTAAGGTAAAGGGAGAATAGTAAGGGCCCAGAATGGAGCCCTGGGAACTCAGAAAAGATGGGACAGATGTCTGAGTAGGTCCCATTAATTTTACACGCTGTGAGCGGTCAGACAGATAACTGGTGCACCAGGAGATAGGCCCAGCAGCAAAACCAGAGAGACTAAGGGCATCAAGAAGGAGGGGGTGGGAGACAGTGTCGAAAGCTTTCAAGAGGTCAATGAAGACAGCACCAGCCAGAGAACCAGTGTCTAAGGAGGTGGAGAAAGTTGGAGAACTCTAGGAGGGCTGTGTTGGTACTGTGGCCCCTCAGGAAGCCATGCTGCTCAGGACAAAGGACATTGTAGGTGGAGAGGTAGTCAGAGATTTGAGAGGCCACCACTTTTCCAAGGCCTTGGAGAGAGGAGAGAGAATGGAGATCGGTCGATAGTTTCCAGCCACAGTCCTATCACCACCTTTAAAGATAGGGGTGACAGTGGCGACTTTCCAGGCAGTTGGAACCTTCCCCAGGCAAAGAGAGTGGTTGATGAGGCATGTGATGGGGTAAGGACTGTGTCTAAGACCAGCCGAGGATACACGGATCCAGGGTGTCACTGCCTACTATTACCCTTGAGGGCAGTGACAAGGTGCGCCTAAGTTCTTGGGCAGAAACACGGCGGAGGAGAAAATAAGGGCGAGAAAGATTTACGCAGGTGCTGGGGAGGAGGGTCAAAAAATTTGTAGGAAGGATAGGGCTAAGGTCAGTGAATGAGGTGTTGAGGTGGTTGGCTATGAGGCTGGGTCTGAGGAGATCACACCATTAATGTTGATCTGGGTGGGTGGGGGAGTGCACTCCCATTTAACTGTTTAATGTTATCCCAGAAGGTTCTGGGATTCCCCATGAGGCAGTGAGTGAGGACCGATAGTGCTCAGACTTGGCCTTTCTGATGGCCAGAGTGCACTTGTTTCAGGCGGCAGCATATAACCGCCTGTCATTGGGCCGGCCAGTCTCAATGGCATGGTGCCATAGGTTGTCCCTATGTTTGAGCTGGTGGATCAAAGCTGGGGGAGCTGTTGTAAACCTGAACTGTTGTAAAGTGGGGATTGGACTGCTTAATCAGTGGGAGGCCTAGAGTAATGGGCTAAACCAAGTAAAAGTATGTTCAAGTCCAGCACAATGGGAAAGCCAAGACAAGTAGAGGAAATGTGCCATGCATTTACCCTTTAATCTACATTGCCAAGCTTTACAGAAAGAGATGTTTAATGTCGAGAGAAATGGCCGGGTATGAACTGTGGAAGCGAGAGGTGGGAGACCCCCATCAGTAGTAACCAAATTCACCTCTACGGATTTGCTCTGTGGCACTTTTACTTTCTCTCAGGTACTTGGCCAGAGCCTAAGGAAAGTACCCAGACGTGGGATTAAAAGGAAGTTTCCCTTATGGAGTCGAAGGCTCTTAGATGGTTTAGGGAGACACCAGAAAATGTTTCCATGACAAATGGAAGGTGTTCGAGTGGCCGGCAGGGGAGCCAAGCCAGGGAAATCCCAGATAGTGTACAAGTTCGGGTTGTTTACCCAAAGCAGCGTGCAAGTCCGGGCTGTGTCCCCAGTGGGTTCAGAGCCTGAGGGCTGAAGTGTTGAGGAAGTGTTCGGATTCTTTTTAATCTGCATTACCAGAAGTGTAGCCCCATGGGGGTCCGTCTATGCTTTGTTTGTTCTGCTTGGATGCGAATAAAGCCACACTTTAGAATCCCATTCCTGGTATTGGACATTACAGTTATTGCTTCCTGTGTTCAGATTTACTTGGGTGTCCCTGTGCAGAGTAGCCAAACCTAGCCCTTGTGCCGAGTAACCTAGTCCTCCCCGAACCCAGTCCCCACATGGTACTGCTGTCAGATTTAAACAGCATACCACCTGTCATTTGCAAAAAAGCAGGGGTGGGGGTTACACTTGGACTAGTGGGGAACCTGGTGGCTCACCCAAGGAAACCTACTTGGAGGGTGATGGGACCACACATCATTAGGGCCGGCATCTTTGGGAGGGTGGTGGGCAGTGATGATACTGGACTGGGCTAGGAAGTTCAGTGGTTGCCCAGTGTGCTACCAGCTGGCACAGCTTAGGAAGGAGGTTGCGGGGATTAGGAGACAGCTGGGGGGAGGTATGGTTGGGGAAGAGGGCAGGGGATCTCCCACGGGGTTGCACCAAGCACTAGGGACAGGGGCATAGTAAAAGGAGTGCAGGAGAGTACTCTGGGGGTCACATAGGGACCCTAGCAGAGGGGGCCCAAAAGGAGGACACTACCAAGGAAGCAGGCAGGTAACTGGGGACCCTCACAAAGGTGGGCCAGAAGGACAACATTCTCAGGGAAGCAGGCAGATGACTGGGGCTGGACAGAAGGAAGCAAGGTGGGGAAGTGGATTGGACCCTATGCTCAGTAACCGCTTTAATTCTCTTCTTCTGCTTGAGGATGAGGGGTATGATGTAGCCATGACAGGGGTGGTTAGAGATGGAAAGGGAGTGGGGGGCAGGAGGCGGGGGCCGGACAGCAAAAGGAACAGGGGGCAACCTGGAATGCAGGAAAATGGGAGGGCAGTGGATCAGAGCAGGAGGGGCAGGGGGAAGAGGGAGGAAAGCTCAAGGAGAAGGACCAGTTGGGAGGAAAGGGCAAGGAGAAGGACCAGAAGTACAAGGAAGATACAGTAAAGGGGGCTGAGGGTTTAGGCTAGGGGAGTACAACAAGCAAGGAGGGGCTGAACGGAGACAGGAAGGAAGGACAAGCCAGGTTAGTTTAGCAGATGGGGAGAAGGACCGGTCGCGAGCAGTGAGGGGGGAGTTAGCGAGGTACAGAAGGATACTCTGGAGGAGGAGAGGCACAGGATCGGAGGAGAGGGGGTGGCCAGGGTAAATAAGGAGAGGGTGGCATGTGGCACCTAGATAGGGGGAGGAACAGGGAGCCAGCTGGGTGGAGGGGCCGGTAGAAAAGATGAGGACATGGAAGGGAAGGAAAGGAGCAGTCAGAATGCTCCTGTTGGAGATTCTACGATCAGGGGTATCAAATGGGATAGGAGGAAGCCTGGCCAGTTAGAACAAAATGCTTCCCTGGACTAACGGTGCACAGGGCCAAGAACGAGGTGCATCAGCTGGCAAAGGATTGTGGGAGTTCCCCAGACATACTGGTCCACCTGGGTACAAATGACATTGAGGGAAATAGCGAGCTAGAGATACAGACAAGGTTCAGGGAGCTTGCCAGGGTCTGTCATGACATAGGATGCACAATTTCCTTCTCTGAAATCCTGCCGGTGTCAAGGGCTAATGGGGCACACAAAAAGAAGATCAGGGAGATAAACCAGTGGCTCAGGGACTGGTGTGAGCCAGAGGGCATGGGTTGATGGGGGATGGGGGGAGACCTGGGAGGATAAGGAGCTGTATGCTAGAGATAGGCTCCATCTCAATTTGGAGAGGAGGGGAATCCTTAAGTTGAAAATGGAGGAGTTTATTGGTGAAAAGTGGGGCTTAAACTTGTGAAATGGGGAGGGATGGGAGAAAAGGCTGTCAAGGGGGTCCGATAAAGGAGGGACTCTGTCTCCACCCCCCCCGGGGAGCTGGAGGAATGCGGGAAAAGGCTGACTGGTAAAGTGCAGACCAGAGGAAAACGGAATCCTCATGGGAACACGAGCTGGAGAAATGGAAGTATAGGGAAAGGGTGGAAAGTAGTCCTGCTAAATGCCAGGAGCTTGGGCAATAAAATGCCTGAGCTCCAGGCGATGCCAACTGAGGGAGCGGTGGATGTGGCAGTGGTCACTGACACCTGGGCCACCGCAGGACACGACTGGGACCTGAACCTGGAGGGTTACACTACGTTCAGGAAGGACGGGGGAGGGAAGGAGGGGTAGCAATAATAGTCAAAAACTGCATTGGCATAGGGGGAGTAGAGGAGGCGGAGGGAACCGTGGAGGTGATTTGGGTCACCTTGATAACGGGGAAGGGGGTGCAAGAGAGTAAAAATAGGAGTGGTGTATAGACCCCCTGAGATGGCGAAGGAGCTGGAGAAGAGTCTGGTGGCAGATGTCGGGAGACACTGCAGATTGGGCAGGGGAAGGGTGCTGGTGTTGGGGGACTTAAACATGCCAAGAACAGACTGGGAGACTATGACATCCTTGGTGGCCAGGGAATAGAGGTTGTTGGATTAATTCAAGACGCGTTCCTAACTCAGCAGGTGGAGGAACAGACATGGGAGGTGCAGGTACTGGATGTGGTCCTGGCAGACAGTGACCAGACTGGGGGCCTGGAGGTAAGGGACCTGTTGGCAGGGAGTGACCATGCCACGGTCTGGTTCTGCCTGGACCTAGGAGGGGTAGAAGGCTGCACAAAGACGGAGGTGACTGACTTCAGGGGGCCGGATTTTAAGGAAATGGGAAGGACCCTTAAGGAGCATTTGGATGCGATTGGGTCAGACATGGACGCTGACAGTAGGTGAGAAATCATCAGGAGAGGGGTGCAGGATGCTACCAGCACCTGTGCAAGAGTAAGACGAAAATGCGGTAGGGCCCAAAAACCCTGCTGGTGGACCAGGGAGGTCCAGGAGGTGGTGAGGGGAAAGAAGGCAGCCTATAGGCAATTCAAGTGCTCAAGGAGTGAAAGGGATCGAGGGGAGTACGAGCTGATGGCTAGAAGGGCCACTAGAGTGGTGAGGGCGGCTAAGGAAAGGAAGGAGCAGAACCTGGCCAGTGAAATTAGGAGAGGGAACAAGGGGTATTTTAGATACATTGGGGAAAAACGAAGGGTGAAGGGGCAGATTGGCAGGATTAAAACAGGGGAGAGATGGGCACAAGACTCGGGGGAGCAGGCTGAGGTACTAAATGAGTACTTCACCTCAGTTTTCACCAAGTAAAATGGGGGTGCTACATCATACATGGGAGGAGACAGTGATACTGAGGAGGGGGGGCCCTTACCGATCGGCGGGTCTGGGAAGAGGTGGAGGCATCACTGGCAGGAGGGGGGAAGGCTAAGCGGGGGGTGGGTAGCAGAGGTGGAAATCACAGCAGAGAGAGTGTGGGAAGCCCTCAGGTCCCTTAAGACGGAGAAAGCACTGAGACCAGATAAATTACATCCCAGAGTGCTGAAGGAACTTGCAGATGTCCTGGCGGAGCTTTCCACCATCTCTCTGAGGACAGGGTGGGTGCCCCAGGACTGGAAGGTGGCGCATACAGTGCCTATCCACGGGGGTCAAGGGAGGTGGCAGGGAACTACAGGCCTGTCAGCCTGACATCGGTGGTGGGCAAGGTGATAGAGGGCATTGTCAAGGAAAGGCTTGGGCGGGGGGGAAGAGACCTGGAAAAGTCAGGGTGCCTGGATGATAGCAGCATGGATTCGTCCTGGGAAATCGTATCAGACAAACCTTGTAGAGTTCTATGACTGGGTGACGAGTGCCTTGGACCTGGGTAGACCAGCGGACGTCCTCTTTCTAGGACTTCAGCACGGCATTTGACTCTGTTCCTCACGAGGGCCTGTTGGATAAGCTGGGAGAAATGGGGGAAGGGAACCAGATGATCGGATGGATAGGCAATTGGCTCCAGGATCAGTCCTTGGGCCCCTCCTGTTCAATGCCTACGTCTCTGACATAAGGATAGGTATCAGGAGTGAGAGGAGTCTCTTTGCGGATGACTCAAAACTGGGGTCGGTGGTGGATGGGAAGGAGGGGAGGGTGGCCCTACAGGGGGACCTGGAGGCTCTGGAAAGATGGTCTAGAAAGTGGAAGCTAAGGTTCAATGCAGGGAAATGCAAGGTACTGCACCTGGGGTCCAGAAACCCGGGTCAAGTGTACACCCTGGGGGGAGGAATGCTACAAGTCTCGATGGCTGAGAGGGACCTGGGGGGGTGGTAGATGTCAAGATGAACAACTCGGAGACTTGGAGGAGGGCAGCAGCCAAGGCCGACAGGATGCTGGGATGCATCACTAGGGGGATCACCTCCAGAAAGAGGGAAGTGATACTCCCTCTGTATAACTGCTTGGTGAGACCGCACCTCGAGTACTGCGTGCAGTTTTGGAGGCCACACTTAAAGAGGGTCATTAAACTCCTGGAGAGGGTCCAGAGGAGGGCAACCAAAATTATTTGGGACTTGGGGACCAGAATCTGTGGGGAGAGGCTCGAAGAACTAAATATGTACACACTGGAAGAGAGAAGGGACCGGGGGGACATGATAGAAGTCTTCAGGTACATGAAAGGAGTAAATAGGGGAGGAGCAGTCAGGGTGCTTCGATGGAAGGAGGAGGAGGCAACTACAGGGCATGGGTGAAAGTTGGGGGGGGGAGATTCAGGGGAGAAAGGAGGAGGTGCTACTTCACTGAGAGGGTGGTGGAGCCATGGAATGCACTGCCCAGGGGGCTGGTGGAGGCAGAGACGGTGGAGGGGTTCAAGAAGGGATGGGACAGGTATGGGGAAGGGTTCTGGAAGCAAAATCCAGTGCAGCGAGAATATCCGGAACTGTGAAGGGAGAAGCCAGAGAAGGCGAGGGGGGCAGCAAGGTCAGCTCCCAGGGTAGGGGCTGACCAACTGAGCAGACACAAAAGACCGTTAGGCCTATTCTGCAGGCATTTTAGTACGTAAGGCTTGCCCAGTGGCACAGAGGGCTGATGCACTGGCACCTTACCTCGTGCCACACCAGTGACCCGGGTTCGGGAATGACCTCAAGCCGCCAGCTTGGGGGGAGGGACAGAATGGGATTACGCACTGGCTCTCCCTTCCATGGAGTGAAAGCTTGCTCCCACCGGGTGGAGGCTCGGTGGGTAGCGCGCTAGGCGAGCTGACGAAGTCCATGGAGGGGCCACCAGATCATGGCGTGTGCCTCCACACATCTGAACACCATGGTTTTGGGGGAGAGTAAATGAAAAATACAAAAAACCATAGGGGAAAAAAAAAAGTCCTCGGGGAAAACCCGAATGAGGAGTGATGGTGTGGACATGAAACTAGTCTCTCTCACATTAGACATACTTATTGTCCCAATCACCAAGCTATTAACATACTAACATGTTAAAAGCCAGCAGAACAGGCCAAATGGTCTGTCTTGTCTGCTCAAAACCAGCAACCTAGTGGTTGCTCGCCTTACCACCCCCCAGCCCCCGAGAGGGTCTTCTTTGGTTTCAGTTTCCACTTGTACCTGTCCCACCCCTTCCTGAAGCCCTCCACTGTGCCCTCCTCCACCAGCCTCCCAGGTAGTGCATTCCACGGCTCCACCACCCTCTCAGACAAAAAAATGCTTCCTACACTCCCCCCTGTAATTTCCTCCCTTCAGCTTCCATTCATGTATTTAAATTTTGGTGACCGGGTAGGCCCACTTGTTCCTCCCTTCTTTAGCCTAAACAGCTATTCAACAAATCGCTCTCCCTAGCAAAATTCCCAAATGCCTAGAAACAGACTCTGGTGACACCCATCAAGAGCGGGAACAGGTCCTGCATAGTAAATTACAGACCCATCTCTATTCTCTCTCCCCTCTCTAAGGTGCTAGAGAAGATCGCAGCAGACCAATTACCTCAATAATTACCAGCTACTGTGCCCCAACCAACATGGATTTAGGCAAAACCACAGCACTACCACTGCCCTGGTGGAACACGCTGAATATGTTCAGAATGCTATGGATGAAGGCAAATTAACTTTAAGAAAACCAAGATAATGCTCCTCTCCATCCCACAGCTCAAAAAAAAGGTACCCCACCCTCTCCATCTCAAACAAAGAACACACACACCGTTGGAGCAAGTGCACTCTTTCAAATATCTGGGGATCACCTTTGATGACACTCTCTTACACCAATCACATAGACCATGTGGTTAAGACAATCAACTCCAAGCTAGGCGTGCTCTACAGACCCAGGAAGTACCTCACAGCAGACGCCCTGTGCCTTGCAGTCTCTAGCTCTCTACTAACTACCATAGACTATGGATTCATAATCTACGGAGGAGTCATGGCCCTAAAACGGGTGCACATAGCCCTTAACAAGGCGTGCAGACTGACCCTCTCCACAGACCGCCCCACGCACACTTGCACACCATGAGCGGACAAACCTGCTACCACTGGGATGCAGAATAAAGTTCCAAACCTGCCTGCTTGGCAAAAAGGCTCCACGATGCATGACCGATATCCTCTAGGACCTGCTTGGAGTATGGCACTCGTGGCAGGAAGCAGGGGGCACTCGCGGTCCCCTTCTGAAAAACAGCTCTTGGACAACACACTTCTCATACAGAGCGCCTCTCTGACTCAACGAAATTCCAGAACTTGCCCTCAGCCCCATTAGTATACCACAAATCCAAACTCAAGCACTACCCTGTGATTGTTCCCTGAACGCCTAACACCACCCTCCCCAGCAGCTCACCATAAGTGGCCCCTTGGGACCCCCCCTCCCCCCCACTTAACCTCAGCTGCCAGACAAGGCCTCTGACTCAAGGCTGCTCCTCACCCACCCCCCACCAGCCCTTACCTGACACCTTCCACCCACTAGGGGGTACTCTTCCCCCCGTCTCCATCCTTCCACCTGCTCTTGCCCTAGAGAAATCCTCCCTACACCTACCCAGGATCCTGCTCCATAGTCTCTCTAATTAGACATACAATATGTACTTGGGTATGATTACATCGTATCTTTTCTGCACAATGAAACAACGTATTGTATTATACGTCTATACCAGTACTGTAATTGTATAACTATTGTAACTTGCTCAGGTGTTCTAGAACACCCATTCTATTGTATTTCTGACGTGGGACCTTTGTAAAAGAGCTCATGCTCAAAGGCTGTTTCTGAATCTCTTAAATAAATACAGTTTTTCTGTTACCCTGTCCTTGCTGAATGAGCTGGGATTCACTCGTGTCATCCTCTCCCCTCTTATACAATAGGAATGAGCAGATAACCCATTAGAGAAAAACAAATATTCCCACTGCACAGTGACAACTTCAGTTATCCCAGGTTATCACGCTCTGATGACATCATCACAGTGTCATGACTCCATCAAACAAAAACAAAACACAGCACAAAACACACTCCTATTGTATAAAACGGATCCGTGATAGCTTGAAACATCAGCACTCATGGCAACTGAGCTCAAGATTAAATCACTCGTGGCACCGCGAAGCCACTCGTGCTAACCCTGAGCTCACTTGCCACTCTTGATGATATTTCAGCTATCACATAGCTACCCATAACATATCCCCTTTTCTTTAACTCGGGTCCCTTCCCACCATAAAGAGAGAACAAAAGTAGCTATTCAGCACATCTGTCTTCTCAACGTCTCCCTCCACCAGTGCTCCTCCCTCACCATCCCCTGCCTTGCCGTCCTCTTTTCCCTCACATACCTTAAAAAAAAAAAGAGTCATCTCCCCTTTGGAGTTGCCTAGCAATTCTCCCATATCCGCCGTTGCTCTAATTTTTTTTTTTTTGTAATGGGGCGGGGGAAATCAAACCCACATCTCCATGTGCCAAGCTCATTCAGATTACTCTACGCTAAACTGCCAGCCATATGTTCAGTATTAAGGACTGTTTCTAATTACTAGTTTGTACGTCCGTAAATAGCTCGAACAAATAAGTGAAAGGCATCAGCAAAACTTCGTGAAGCAAGAGCAAATCTGAGTGCAAAATACACAGCAGTTGAGAAAGCTTAAGAAACAGAGAAGTGACCGTTTTCAGCAGCCACTCTGTAAAACGTAGCTTAATGAGAAAACGTGAGTGGTCTCAGCAGAGCCAGGTTACATGCACCATCTCGTGCATTTCACAGCGCCCGCGCGCAGGCTGTGCGTCGCCTCAGGTTACTCAATTTTTGAAGTAAATAAGCGCGACATGGCGGTATTCTAGGACCATTCGCGCCCCCTGCTACTCACTCACCATCGTTCTCGTCGCTGTGTCGCCTCCGTGACATCTTCGTTTACAGGACAGAGCACAACCGTCTGCAGAAACACAGCGCAGGTGGTAAGCTGGTTTGCGCGGACAGAAAGCCAAAACAATTCCTTTAAATCCAAGATGAACAGCGAACCACTGAGACACCTTGCTCGCTCTCTCACGCACTCCCGGCGCCGCGGCCGCCGTGCACACTGTCTAACAACAATATGGCGACCGAACCCCTTCCCCTAGCGTGGACGAGCGACTGATTGCTTCCTGGGTCAGGCAGTGTCGTTGTAGTGCATGCCCCTTACCTCCAGCGTGCGTCACTATTCAAGACTGGCGCTGTTATCTGCTGGCTGATAGAACTCCTGGATGCCTCAAGGTTTTTTTTTTTATGTCAACAAATAAAGGCTTTCACTCGCAACTAAGGGCAAAGAAAAGAAAATACGGTACATTACATCGAGGTGGTGTATCAATGAATCAGATTGCTTATTTACTTACAGCTTAAACTTCACAGTCTGTTGCTTGATAAATCAGGGACAAATCTTTAAAATTGGTAACGTTCACGCAGAAAGCTAGCAGAATAAGAGTATTAGTGTAAAATGCATTTTCTGAGGAACAAGTCTGCAGCTTTAATGTTTGACGTTATCAGTCTGTACTGTTCAGTTAGAAAAACACACTTTTTACTAGGGACAGAGGAACATTTAGAGGCCAAATCAAGAATGTCTCTGAAAATCGGGGATAGTTGGGAGATAGGATACAGTTTTTATTTATACATAATGGAATTACACCTTTGAGTCACAGACTCCTTTGCAAAGGCTTCACATGCAGAGGTTGTAGAAGGTGATACAGAGGTTTTAGCAAGTTCGTATATATACAGTTAGTGTCGCAACAGTGCCCAGAAAGGCTATGGCAAGACTCTGGCACGCTTTAAAGTACTTCATGGTCATCACCATTGGGACATCCCTCAACTATCCTATAGGCTGATGCACGATTGGGTGGTGACAATATCCCTGAAATCAGTCCAAGACACATAAAAGATGTTAATTAGGCAAGTAAAGCCTTTGCAAGATGCAAATAGGGTAGCAGAGGCATTTGGAATATGCAGATGAAAAGAGATGCCCTTTTGAACGTTCAGATGCGTTTCTGACATAAGGTTTGACCTTGTGAATGTTCAGTCAGAAACCCAACTGTATGAGTGAGGTAACGGGGCCTGCTCTCTTGCCTCCACTGGTGAGGGGGAGAATGGTGTTCAGTGTAATATCCACCATTAGGAGAGAAGCAGGGAACTTAACCAGTAATGGGGAGGAAATCAAAGAGACTACTGCATGGATCTCCACAAAACTGTGCCAGAGCAAATACCAGAATAAGGAAGAGGAGGCAGCCGCATTCGTGGCTAAATGTCACTCCTCATTCCTTCTGAGGAACAGGTGGCCCTTCTAAATAGGCCCCTCTTATTGGAGGAGATTAGAGATGCAGCGGCTAGATATGGCAAAGTGGAAGGTGGCTGGAATTTTATACGGTGGGGAGACTTGGTGTAGCAGTTCATGTTTAACATGTTCCAAGAAGCTCAGGAAACAGGAGAGTTACCTGAGACCTGTGATCTAGTGACAATTGCAGTGACACAGGAGGAGACAGACACCAAAGACTGGGCAACATATAGACCAGGTTTAATTTTGAACTGTGACATTAAGATCCTAGCTAAGGCACTGGCACATAGGCTAGAAGAGGTGCTGCCGGACCAGGTGAGAGGGGATTAAACTGGTTGTGTCAAGGGGGGGTATTTCTATTATAACATGAGGCTGCTGGATGTCCTTCAGTGGGGGGCTTGGCATGCGTGCTCTCCCAGACACAGAGAAAGCCTTTGATAGGATTGAATGGGGTTACATGTTCATGGCCATGAAAGTATTTGGGCTGGAGAAAAGATTATCAATGTGGTGCAATTACTGTGCAAGGCCTCGATAGCTAACATCTTGATAAATTGGGGGTATTCAGGGGAGTTTGAGTTAAGAAGGGGGACACACCAGGGTTGCCCTCTATTCCCTCTGTTATTCACCCTGGCGACTGAGTAAAAATAATGCACATGGGAAACAAAAATCCAGGGGAAGATTACACAATGGAGGGAGGTAGTAACAACAAAAAAAATGGAAAGGGACCTGGGGGTAATCATATCAGATGACCTTAAGGTTAGCAAGCAATGTGAGAAGGCAATAGGGAGGGCTGGGGGGATACTGGGATGTATAGGGAGAGGCATCATCAGCAGAAAACAGGAAGTTGTTATCCCTCTGTACAGACAGTTGATGAGACCCCATCTGGAGTACTGCGTCCAGTTCTGGAGACCCTATCTCCACAAGGACATAGACAGGATAGAGGCAGTCCAGAGGAGGGCAACTAAAATGGTGCAGGGTCTGCAAGAGAAGCCATACGAGGAGAGACTAAAGGAGCTTAATATGTATACCTTTGAGGAAAGAAGGGATAGGGGGACATGATAGAAACTTTTAAGTACCTCAGTGGAATCAACAAAGTCCAAGAGGGTAGCATCTTTCAGAAAAAGAGATGTGCAAGAACAAGGGGACACAATTTGAAGATAGAAGGGGGTTCAGGGGCAATGTGAAAGTATTTTTCACAGAGAGGTGGTGGCGCATGGAACAGCCTTCCTGAGGAGGCTGTGGGGTCTAAAACTGTGGGAGAATTCAAGAATGCATGGGACAGACATAAGGCAATTTTTGTGGGGGGTAGGAAGAAATAGGCTGTTGGTTAACTAGGATCTGCAGCTTATCCTCTAGGTAGGGAAATGGGCAGACTAGGTGGGCCAAGCGGTCCTTATCTGCAGTCAAAGTCTATGTTTCTGTGTTCTCTGTTTCTATCCCAAATAGCAATATAGTGGAGGGAGCCTGGGGGACACAACACAGAACCTCGCTGTATGCAGATAAGGTGCTACTGTATCTAATGAGACCAGGGATAGCAGTACCAGGAATAAAAAGATAGTGCAGTTTGCTGACTTCTGGGGTTACAAGGTGAATTTTGGTAAGGTGTTGTTGCTGGGACTAGGAGTAGTACATGATAAAGAATTAAAGGAAAACTACATGCAAAAATTATAAAAACATATGTTGTGCATTGTGTTTTTGTTTTTCTGATTGTCCGTGGTGTTCTGTTCCATGTGTCTGTGGCAAGGTTGTTGTTGTTTTTTCACTTTTGCCTGCAAGTTTTATGGCCCCTTGGGGTAGCCATTCAAGTGTCTTTTATTGCCTTTGATCTGTTGTAATTTTCCCAGCATGCCTCTGGGAATGATGTGACTTAGACCTAAGTCCTTCAAAGGTGTATTAGTTTTATTATCACACATTGACAGCACTTTACAAAGAAATTTGCCACACATCTAGAATAACAACAGTTGGCGCTTAGAACACTCTGACTTCAACTGGGGAGGGAGGAAAAGCACTTCTTCAAAGCAGTTAACTTTCACAAGAAGTTACAGTTAAATGGTGTGACTAAACTATAACTAGGATCTTGGGCTCTTAGGTCTAATGCAAGGTCTAATCCACATAATTCCCGGAGGCATTCTGGGAAAATTCCAACAGATCAAAGGCAATAAAAAAGCCTGAATGACTACTCCAGGAGCCATTAAACTTGGAGTGAAAAGTTAAAAAAACCAAAAAAAAACACCTTGCTACAGATACACTAGGTAATAGAACACTAGGGATCATCGGAGAAACAAAAACCCAATGCACAACATATGTTTTTAGCATTTTTGTATGTAGTTTTCTTTTTAAGAGGACATGGATATAAGGAGGTCTCCACACAAATCAGGTGTTTAGGGATCAGAGTGGGATCACTGCTTCAATCATTCTATGACATTAACTACAGGCCACTCATGACTACCATCAAAAATTACTTATGGCATTGGCAGGGGCTTCCAATATCCTGGCTAGGTCATATTAATCGTATTAAGATGAATATACTGCCCAAGGTGTTGTATCCAATACAAATGTTACCAGCGGGACTCAACCAAGGGGACATGCGAAGCCTGGAAAGATGGTGCTCGAACATTATCTGGGTAGAGAAGAGGCGGAGGGTAGGTTTGGGATGCCAGGGGGCACAATGAACAAGGGAGAACTGTAGTTCCCGGATTTTAGGGCTATCTAAATGAAACTACTAATAGACTGGGTGAAGGGACCAAAATGCGCAAGCTGGGTGGCACTGGAAAGGAATAACGTAAACTCCCATATGACAGCATACCTGAACAAAGGTGGCCTAAGGGCCCTCAGGAACTTAAGTCAGGGTCTGCCCCTAGAAGAGCAAATGATTCAAGCTTGGGACAGGGTTAAAAAGCATGGGAAGGCAGAGGAGTCGTAGACCGTATTGTCTACCATTGCTGGAAACCCTGAATTCCTCCCAGGCTTGGAGGACCTCGGCTTCAGTCACTGGGAGGAGGGTGGTGGTAGATGTTTGGGAGACTTGTACATTGGGGAGGGGTTTAAAACATTTGCCATATTACGAGACCAGTTGGGTAAACCTCAGAACCATAAATTTCATTGCTTGCAGGTGAAAGACTGGGCATCTAGGATGAAGAGGTTGAACCCCAGTGACCCCCCTCAACACGATATTGAAACATGCATTTTATGGAATAGAACTAACCCAAAGTAGGTGTTGGCCAGAGTCTACCAGTCTTTGAGGGGAGTACTTGCTGGATCTCTCTCACAAAGTTAAGGAACAACGGGAGAGAGATTTAAGGTGCCTGATTCCAGAGAAATCATGGACTACGGTTTGTAAAACTCACATGGGTCTTCATATATGCAATAAGTTCAAGGAGGCACAATATAAATTTTTACACAAATTAAATAGGCCACCTGAAACAGTGAACAAATTCAGTGTTGGAGTTTCCCCTATGCGTGGTAGGTGTGCAGGAGCCATAGGAACATTCATTCATTATTCACGCAGACCCAGATCTCTTCACTCCCAGACCGGGAGCTCTACCCTTCAGCAGTGCAGCCAAGTTACTGCTGCCATCCTCTCCAGCTAAGCCACAGACCCATATCTCTTCGTTCCCAGACCGGGAGCTCTACCCTTCAACAGTGCAGCCGATTTACTGCTGCCATCCGCTCCAGCTAAGCCACAGACCCAGATCTCTTCACTCCCAGACCGGGAGCTCTACCCTTCAACAGTGCAGCCGATTTACTGCTGCCATCCACTCCAGCTAAGCCACAGACCCAGATCTCTTCACTCCCAGACCGGGAGCTCTGCCCTTCAGCGGTGTGGCAAATTTACTGCCGCCACCCGCTTCAACTAAGCTGCAGACCCAGGTATTGCCCCTCCGTTGAGCCAGAGCATTCTCTTTTTTCAGTTCTTGGTGCCTTCTATTTGAACTTAGCCTGATTGGCCACTCCAACTCACAGGCACCCACCAATTGGCCAGTACGGACTGCTGCCGAATGCCACTGCAGACTCTAGCTCTGCCACGTCTTGGCTCTTCTGCCTGCTACCCTCTCGCAAATTGTGCATTTTACCGCAATATTTATTTATTCTTATTCTAGCCATTTATCTGTTCTACAGTTACTGTTTACTAATAATCTGCTTGCAAGTGACTTTATTTCGGATTACTATTGAAACAAAAAATTGCTTACTGTATTGCTAGATACCAGGCTGCAATCAAATCTGTATTTTCAGTCTGCAACAAACTGTACCGGTTGAAGCTAATTATTTAATGCTGCCAGAAGATGCTTATTTAATTCTGCTACAAGCTACTTATTATTCCTGCTAGAAGCTACCTATTTAATTCCTGCCTTCTACTGAGTCTATCTTGCTTTTCCCTATCCTGATTACCTTACTTAATTTTAACAAAATGTCAGCTTCTCTCCTTGAGTTTCTCACTGTTTCTCCTTGCCACCTCCCACCCTTGGCGCTGACCCACCCTGCCTTCTTCTAATCCTCTCTGTCTCTTAATTGTTCCATCTGTATTATATCTTAATCTGTATATGACTCCAACCTCTGCTGCTTGCAGTCTATGTTTTTACCCCAACCCCCTACTCAGCTCCTTATTTTTGTCTCCCACAGATCTCTTCACTCCCAGACCAGGAGCTCTGCCCTTCAGCAGTGTGGCTGATTTAATGCCGCTACCCGCTCCAACTAAGCTACAGACCCAGGTACTGCCCCTCCATTGAGCCGGAGCTTTCTCTTTTTTTCATTTCTTGGTGCCTTCTATTTGAATTTAGCCTGATTGGTCACTCCAACTCATGGGCGCCCACCGATTGGCCCATACAGACTGCTGCCAAATGCCGCTGCTGACTCTAGCTCTGCCACGTCTCGGCTCTTCTGCCTGCTATCCTCTCGCAAATTTTCTCCCGCCCCCTCCACTCTTTAAATCCACCTGCCTGCTCACTAACCCTGCCTCCTGCTTCTTGGTCTCCAATTATTGCTCAGTTTCTACGCCTCTCCTAAACAGTCACTGAGTGTCTAGCGGTAGCTAACTGCTCACCCTAGCTAATGTATCAACACCAACAAGAACCCCAAGCACAGTAGCTTAATCAGCACTGACGTTAGGCTGCTAGTGATACTCGGGCTACTCTAGATCATATAATCTTCTGCTGTGCAAATCTAATCTATTCCCTCCCAGGGAGTAGTCACTGCAGAATTCTAAGTAGCCTTTATTTATTAACCCTGCTCTCTACTCCTCCCTTGCCAGTTATTATATACTGCCCTGTCCTTCTCCTGTCACAAGGCTAAGCTACTGGCATGACTCTTTGTACCATGTATATGGCTCTCTTTAGGGCACTTTTCACCATCCTCCTTGCTCTCTGCTTTCCTCTACTCACCTCCATCCCTGTACCCTCACCTAAGCTAACTGACCCTACTTACCCCGCCCTGCACCCCCTACCACTATACATCCTGGCATCTGCCTCTTTACCCTTCCTCATTAAATGGATGCACTACCCCTTTCAGCCCTGTCCAACCCTCCTGCCTATGCCAACCCTCCTCTCCCTTCTTCTCATCATAACATTTCGCTCTCCATCATCTCATCTCCCTCTATCTACCGTTTCCTATACTAAAACCTCTCCCTGTTATAGGAGGAACCCACCTCTTAGTCATTGTACTACTACTCTTATCCTCTGATGACATACACCCTAATTTTGGGCCTTACTCTACAGGTATCCACCAAACAACATCTGCATCTGTGGCCCCAATTTTAAACAACTCCACTGCCCTGCCACGTAGCTTAAAAATCCTGCATCTAAACATTCGCAGCCTGGTCCCTAAAATTGATCAACTTCAACCTCTAGTCGCATCACTTACCCCTGATATCCTCAGCCTTACTGAGACATGATTAAATCATAAAGTAGGCGACCCTGCTATCTCAATTCTTGGCCACACTATCTCACATCAAGATCGTATTACTAGGGGTGGTGGGGTGGCACTATATGTCTCCTCCTCCTCCATCCAGTTCACCTGTGTTCTTGCCTCCGCAGTCCCTAAAACTTATAAGGCTCTAGTTCTTAAACTTTCCCTCCCTTTATCAGTACCGCGCTATGTTGGGGGTGCATACTGCTGTCCTGAACTCCCGGCCTCTGCTGTCACTGAACTCCTCAGTATCATCACCTCACTCACTCCTGGTGGTGAAACTTACATAATGGGGGAATTTAACCAAAACTGGTTAGCTCCCTCACTCACAAAAACCTGTAAAGATATCTCTGCCCTCAACCTGTCTCAGCTCATTTCCAGGCCAACCCGAATGACCTATAAGTCCAGTAACCATTCCCTTATTGACTGCGCCCTTACCTCCCAGCCTCATAGGGTGATCAAATCTAGTATTTTACCAGGTGCTATTAGTGATCATTACATTGTCTTTATGGTATGTCAAATACACAAAGCAAAAGCCTCCCCCCCAAAAAACTATTTTATTCTGCTCCTCTAAGTCACTAAACCTCGCTCCCCTCCTCCAGGATTTGGCCCACTCAAACTGGGAGCCGATAGCCTTGTTGAACTCCATTGATGCTGCGTACAACTACTTTCATTCTAAATTTCTTGGAAGTCTGGAACTAACATGCCCCCCTAAGGCATGCAAGAGTGAGAGGAAACCACTTCCCTTGGATCACCTCAGAACTTCTAGCATGTCATAGGGCCAGGGATCAAGCCTGGAAAATGTACAGATCCACCAAACTTCCTCATGCCCATGACATCTACTGGTCACTCCGTAATAAATGCTCTAGCCACTCACTTAGCTAAATCTGACTACTTCGGCTCGACTTTCAACTTGAACATAAATAAACCATCCAATTTATGGAAGGTAGTTCACTCCCTCTTCTCTCCTCGCCTCCGGTGCCTATCCTCAAAATAAAGAACTCTCAAGTTACCAACCACATTAGTGTTGCTACTGAATTTAATACTTATTTTACCTCCTGTGCTTCTGTTCTTCTATCCTCCTTATCCCCACCCTCTCATGTCAGTCCCTCTCCCTCCCATCCCTCCACTCCTAGCATATCCTCTAGATCCCCCTCTTTCTCCTTCTCAGTCATTACACCTGCTGCTACCTTGGAAGCACTTTATGCCCTCAACCCCTCCAAAGGTAGTTCATCTGATGGCTTGAACCCCAAACTGCTGTACCTATCGGCGCCAGTTATCTCGGTTCCACTCTCAGACCTATTAAATCGCTCTTTCGCCTTGGCTACTATTCCTTCTGTCTGGAAACATGCCACTGTCCATCCTCTGCCCAAGGGTGGTGACCCCTCTACTCCTGTCAACTGTCGCCCCATCTCTTTCCTCCCCACCCTTGCCAAACTCCAAGAGCACCTAGTCCTCTCACAACTAACTTCCTATCTTTCACATACTAACTTCTTTACTCCCTTCCAATCTGGCTTTCGGAAGAACCACTACACTTCCATCTCCCTGATTAGGCTCACTGATTCTGTCCTCTCAGGGATGTACAGTGGTCAAATCACATCTGCCATTTTTATCGACCTTGCTAAGGCTTTCGACACTGTTTCCCACACTCTTCTCCTAGGCTCCCTCTCAGCGGGTTGGCCTCACTCACTCTGTTACTGGTTGGTTCAAAGCCTATCTAGTGGGCAGGACCCAATCCATTAGAATAGCAGAAGCAGTATCTCCTCCCTATCAATACTGGTGTACCTCAGGGTTCTGTCCTGGGCCCTAATCTATTCTCCATTTTCCTAATTGACCTCCCCTCAGTCTGTTTATCCACTTCCATCCACATGTACACCAATGATATGGTTCTCTTCAGCTTTGGCCAGTCCCCTGCGGATGTTGAAACGAGACTTCAGCATGACTTCAATCAAGTTCAGCTCTGGTTCAGCACCCACCAACTCTCACTCAGTGACCTTTGGCACTAGGCAGAGACTCTGTCAGCTCCTCTTCCTACCATCCTTCCACACCCTTGATGGGACTGTCCTCGAGGATACCGCCTCCTTCCGGTATTTGGGGGTCTGGGTCGACCAACACCTCAACTTCTCTGGTCATGTTGACGCCATCCTGAAGAAATTTTGTCCAAAGCTAGGCACATTATTCAGGAATCGTAGCTACCTTCCACTACTGGCTAGGCGTGAACTAGTCCAGAAGATGATACTATCTATTTTTGACTTCTGTGATGTAGTCTACAATGCCGCTCCCAGGTCCTCCCTCACCAGATTGGATTCTCTTTTTAACTCCTTCTGTCGCTTTGCTCTTGACGCCTCTCTTCGCCCCCACCACTACTCTTTTTACCACTCCTTAGCGTTCCTTTCCCTCGAAAATCACTGACATCTTCCATTGCTCAAAATTCTCCTCTAAATTTTGGTTTGGTTTGCTCCCCCCCCTACCTCCTCTCTTATCTATTCTCTCCCCACCGGACCATTCCCTTAGGTCCTATGATTCGCGACTACAAGTAGTTCTTCATCGTACTACTTCGGTAGGACAGATGGCCTTCTCACATCACTTCCCAAAGTTATGGAATGCCTCCCCATCCACCACTTCTCATCCCCCCACACGATCGCAGTGGCCCTAAATAACTTTCTGGCTGTAAACTGCGCTTGCTACTGAGCCACTACTCCCTTCTGTTTCAGCTGGTTCGTTGCATTTAGTCTCCCTGCTCTAACTAGTGATCTAGTTGTTTTATTGCAGCACTTTTCTTAGTTAGTAGACATAAATTCTTCTCAGATATCAGCACTTCCTTGTTTTGTCTTGTTTACGTTGTGCTATATTTTTTCTCTGTGTATTACGTTGTATATTTGAACCTTGATCCTATTGCTGTGCAATGTGTGATGCTCTGCTATCTACTTATCGTTATGTTGTATAATATTTGTGATATAAATATGATGTTATGTGAATGTCTGCTTAGGGGATAGCAGCTAGCAGTTGTAGGGGCCTGACCTTCTGACCCCTAACGCAGTAATTGCAGAAACCAGATGGCTAGTTTCCTTCTCTGTTGAGACATAGAGCTTCCTTCCAAAATGCCAGGTTTTAACAGATCGTAAAATATTCCTACTTTGATCTGTTGGGGACAAGGTATGCATTTTATAACCCTTGAAGGAAGGGGGACATTTGGCTGATTCCTGTTGGCTTTCACACCTAGAAGGGAACTGTTGGCAGGATGTGTGTTCTGAAAACATCAAAGGAAATGCTCTGATCAGAAGGACTGTTGTATTTTGGATATTGCTAACTTTGCTGATTTCCAGCCAACAGTATAATGACACCCTCGTGAATATACTTGGTCAGGTTACAAAATTAATTGGACTAACAGTGACCTCATGTGCTGTGACATCACAAGTTTGTGGAGAGACTGACTTTCATTATTGCCCAGCATCTGAGCAGACAGTGCAGACTTTATCTCTGGACTCTTAAGAGAACACACACTGTGTTCTGAAAGAAAGACACTTCTGTACAATTAGGTAATACCAACTAGAAAATTAGATTAAGACTAGAAATTCAGTTGCAGGCATATTTGTTTCTGAAATGCCCTTTTATTTTGACTGTAAGTATTAATGTTATATGTTCTGTGTTTTGTATTTTATCATTTTTTTTTAATTTTTAGTAAACACTATTTTTCTTAAAATTCTGCCTGTGCCTTCTCAGTTTCTTTTGCATGTGAATGCTGGAACAGTGTTTAAAATTCTGACAACTGTAAGGGGTTAGAAGTGTGTTACTTATCTTGCTAAGGTAAGACTATACCTAGGTCTCATATTGAGTGAAAAGGGTAGACTTTTGAACCTGGCTGGGTGCCCACTGGGTGAAGTATTGTATTGCATTCCCCGAAGAGAATACATATCTGAGCCTGTTAACTGGGTGTGCTAGAAAAAGGTTCATATCTGACCCCGGACTTGAGGCTAGTAGGTGATTTGGACCCAAAACAGACAGGAGGGTTACCCTGTTTGTCTCCTGTTCACATATTGCACTTCGAGGTTTGGCACTGTGGGAGCAGAGGGCCTGACCTGCAGGGTGTGTTTGTGACACAATGTTTGTATTGTAATTTAATTGTTGAACATTGATCGACTCTGCTTGTTTCCTGCCTTGTATATAACCTACTGTCTAACATTTGTTTGATTTTTGTTTCTATGTATAATGCTTATCCCACTTACCCCCACCAGCGGTCCGTGAGACGAGCAACTTGTTGCTCAGTGTGCCTTTCCTGGTGACACATTTCAATAAATAAAAAACATTTTTGGGAATGCCCACAACTGAGGAGCTTCTGGACTGAAATAGCTTGAGAAATCACAGCTACCCAGAGAATCCCAGTTAAGGATAAACCTATATCTATGTTCTTGGGAGTGGAAGCGCAGAAGGGGGACGATTGGGACCTATACCTGATAGTAGTGAGGATTATGCTAGTAATGACAAAAAAATGCATCCAGAATACCTAGATTTCACACGCCCCTCCAACCAAGGCTATATGGAAGGAGCTGTTGATGGGGATACTTCCTTTGGCGCGCATGACATATTTTATTTTTTTATTTATTTATTTGTTCTAGGATTACAAATATCTTTGAGCCAAGGCTCTTTTACAAAGGTTCCACGTCATTGGTACAATTGAGACAATCATAAGCAAATATAACAGTTTATAAAATTAAAAAAAAAAAACAACACATAGTCTTGTAGATGAAAAAAGAACAATAAGGTGAAACTTTAGGGAAGGGAAAGGGAAAGGAGGAGGGTGAAATCAGGGAGACTAAGTGGATGAGAGAGAAGGGAAGGTAGGTTTGGGGGGACAGAGAGAGAGGAGAGGAGAGGAGGGAGGCGGATAAGAATAGAGGTAGTGCAGCCGGGTGGCATTTGTCATGGGCCAGCAGGGGAGGTGAAGATAGGAAGGGGGGTGCTGGCAAAGTGCAGGAGTAGATGTGGGTCCAAAAGGGCATCTTCAGCTATGGAGCATATGAGCTAAGGGGGGGGGGGATATGTTCAACGGACAGTAGGGGGCCATATCTGGCTACACTGTTGCCAGGTAAAGCTGTTCTGATATACCTTATGGGCTAAGAAGGTTCATCCTACATGAGAGGAACATAAAGAGGAGATGGTGGAGCACAAAGTTTGGTAAGGGCTAGGAAAAGTCCAGACATATTTTTTATAGACATCTAGAGTGAAAACCAATGAAATAAAACCAAAAGTAACAAAGGGTTTCTGAGATCTGTCTAACTGTAGTAAAAGTAGTTGTGTATCTAGTTCACTGCAGTTAATGTGTTCATTAGTTTTATGTAGAATAGATGAACTGCTGAACCAACTGCCAGTTAATTTTTGTGTAGCCTAAAAAACGTATTGTGCAACTCTGACAACGTAAGAATGTCGTCATTTTAACCATTTGTACATGTTTTATGTATGCATATTGTGCTTTTTGTGGAAAATGAAAAATCTTTTAATAAACAGAAGTTAAAAAAAACTATCAAACAAAATTGTCTTCCTCTGTGTGGTTCCTCGAGCTGTCAGAAATGGACAAGCTAAAAATAAAGCTGTTTTAAAGATCTTCAGTTTTTTGTTTCCTAGTTTTTTACATTGATATTGTAATCGATCTGCTCAGGCAGACCCACCCCAACATTCAGAAACCTTGCAGGAGAAAGGACTCTGGGAGGCTTCTGGGGAAAGGAAGGGCTTTAGGGTCTGGTGTCATTTCTGTGTCCTTTGGGCTGTCAAGTTTCTGGAATGACAGCCCCAAGCACAAACCAAGACAGACTGTTAGGGCCTATAAAGGCAGAACTGTGCTGGAGGAGGGCAGGTCTGGTGGAGAGCTCATGCTGGAAAGGACTGCAGTGCTTGGAGTAGGTGCAGGCTGTGCCATCCCAGGCCTCAGAAATGGAGAGCAAACTGTGAACAGAGCTGCTGAGTTCCAGAATGGAAGATAGTGGCAACCGCATGCAAGCCAGCTCATGGGCAACGCTGAAGATATAGCTTGGAGAAAAAGATGAAGGGTTGCTGATCCAGATCCTGTAGCAGGCACTACAGCATGGTGCTGGGCTACCTCTGACCTAGGGGGTTGGAAGTCAGTATATGTGAGAGGGTTAGTTTGGAGCCTTAGCAGTCTGGAAGAAGTGGAAGGAGGTCGGAAGAGCCCGCAACCAGTACCCAAAATAGCCACTTCAGCACAGAGCAGGGGGAGGAAGCCAACCTACATCGCAGACACACTGGGAGAGCAGAGATTTAGTAACTTGCTGCATCAGGAGGAACCATGGGTATGCTGCAGTGCGGTATTGTTTCAAGGGGCAACACCTGTTTCACCATGTTTCGCAATCTGGATTACAGATGCCCCATGTTGAGCAGTTTTCTGCCATCTGAGCAACTGAATGGCTTGTGGGGTTTGTGGAATTGAGCATGTTGTTCTGTTTAAAGTGTGCCAATGCCAGCCAACCCGCAGCAATTCTACACCTGCATACCCAGGGATTGAGTTAAGGGAGCTCCTATTTGGTCTGTTTGAAACATTCTTCCAGGTGGGAAAGGGTAGATCTGGCCTGCCTAGAAGGGCACCTAAGAGGGCCATGTTTAAAGTTGACATTTGCATTAATCCTCCTTCTTCAGGTGGTCGGTTGTTAATAAAGCTGTGTTAGTCCGATAAACTTGAGCTGGTTATTGACTCTCCATGTGGTATAGAAATTCATGGTTTCCTTACCAAGCTCACCAGTAGCCGAAGCCCTTGTGGCTTGGTTGACTGGAGTGTCTCCAGCGCTCACCCTTGAGCTGTAATTTACCAGACTGCTCCAGTTTATCAAAAGTGGTGGCAGTGCCACATGTTTAGCCCTGGTATGCCTGGCCGTGGGGTGTGTCACAGACTGGTGGTAGCAGTGGGATTCAAAGCAAACAAGTTTACTTGGTAGAAGAGAAACGGTTACTGTGTGAAATTTTGTGCTGCAACTAAAATTGAACATGTTCCAACCAGGGGGATCCACTAGCCCACAAGTACCCTTGGTGGGGGAGGTGTGAGACAACCTGTCTTCATGCCCAGTTCCTTCGACAGAAAGAACCGGAAGTAGACTGATTGTTTGGAGCAATTTGAGACTGCAGCTGAGTTCATTGAATGGGATGCAGCAGCTAAGCTAAAATGGGTTTGGCAGTATAGCGTAGAGGTTAGAGTAATGAGCTTGGTACATCCAGCAGACCTGGGTTTAATTCTCACAACCTCCACTTACATACTGTGTGACTCTGAGCAAGTCACTTAACCTCCCCAGTGCTCCCAGGTCGCCCCTGAACACAGGTTTTTGTGCCTAGTGGGCCTTACTCGTTTACCAAGGAATTAAAAGAAAAAATTATGGGACTTTTGTTTCGGGAAAAGCCGATGAAGTGTATTGGGGACTGGAGTCTGACATCAGACAAAATTATAACTGCTCTGCTAGTGGCCATGAAACAGTCCCATGAGCCTGCCAAATGAGCTGATTGAGCTTTTTCAATGTAAGGAGAGAAAAGGGGGAATCTGCTCGAGACTTTGGAAGAGCCCTGTGGCACCCAGTAGTTAGTGCCTTTCTAGATGCTGGCTTGGCCACCCAAGGCCTGCTGGCCCAAGACAATTTCCAAGCCTGTTGCTAGCCTTGCTTGTAGAGCAGAAAGCAGCTAACTAAAAGAAGCTACCATTTTCTTACTAATTTAACACTTCTATCTCAGCAGGACTCAGTATCTGTTGAGATTAAGCAGACATGTACTTTATTAGAAATAGAAGGGGTCTTATTTAGGGTTATAAAAAAGAAAAGAAAGAAAGGCCGTGTATGTTCTGTGCTGGGAAGGGTACTGTATCAACTTACTTTGCTAAATCAGTAGGAGGAGAGCGAGAGAGCTTAATTGGGGGTTTGTCTTAGACAATATAAAAGCAGGTGACTCAAATTACAACTTCCTGTTGCTAGCCTTGCTTGTAGAGCAGAAAGCAGCTGACTAAAAGAAGCTACCATTTTCTTACTAATTTAACACTTCTATCTCAGCAGGACTCGGTGTCTGTTGAGATTAAGCAGACAGATACTTTATTAGAAGTAGAAGAGGTCTTATTTAGGGTTAAAAAAAAAGAAAGAACGTCTGTGTGTGTTCTGTGCTGGGAAGGGTACTGTATCAACTTACTTTGCTAAATCAGTAGAAGATAGAGCTTAATTGGGGGGTGTGACTTAGACAATATAAAAGCAGGTGACTCAAATTACAACTTCCTGTTGCTAGCCTTTTTTTATTACTAATTGCCCTCCATCCCACCTTAAGCCAGTTCTACTTTTATAGCCACTGGATTTGACTGACAACAGGAACTTCCTGTTTGGCAGTAGGAAGGGAAGGATCATAGAGAAACATTGGTTTTGTCAACCCTAAAGGAAAGAAGTAGCTGGCTCCCCCCCCCCAGCTGCTGGTGGTCTGACACTGAGCAAGGAAGAAGGAGGCTACTGAAGAATATAGGAAGTTGCTGTCCCAGAACAGGAAGGGTGAGAGTTTTTAATGAGAAGAGAGAGTAAGCATACAGAGAAACAGGAGAGGGAACACAAAATAAGACATGATAGGAGTGTTGCAGTGCAATGGCTGTGGGGCGGCAGTGTTCCAGGAGACATTCTGGAGGCTGCGATGCTGCCCTATTTGCAGGCACCTCTCCCCCACACAGGGACCACCAGGGCCAATGCCACTACCTCAGAGGTTGCCAAGAAAGAGGAGAGGTGGGCTCAGGGAGGGAGGGTGGTGGAACAGAGTTGCATCCCTCAGCGTACCTCTCCACAATTCCTTACGCTCTTCTGGTGGATAGTGGTTCCTCTATGGAGGCACCTGCAGTGGAGACCAAGGAGGATGCTGGGAACCTTCACAAGGAGACCCACAGGAGGGTGGCATGGGACCCCACAGGGGAAGGAAACAACTCCTGTTGGGGGACTCAGTCATTGGGGGGGTAGATATGGGGGAGGAAGGGGAGAGGGAGGTAAGGTGCTTGCCTGACGCCACGGCTTGGAGGGACAGGAAGCGAATCCTCAGGATCGTGGGAGCTGCATGAGGGAGGGAGCTGGATGTCATTTTCCACCTAGGGACAAATGACCTGGCTAGGAATGGGATCAGAGCAGTGCAAGAGGAGTTTGAGGAGTTGGGGAAGGGCCTTAGACAAGTAGCGCAAGCGGTAACCTTCTTGGAGGTGCTGCCTGTCTATGGCAAGGGTGATGCTAGGGTACTTCTCACCAGGGAATTCAATGAATGGTTGAAAAACTGGTGTGGAGCTCAGGGTTTTGGCTTCATTGGGGACTGGGGAGCCACCTGGAGGGATGCAGACCTGTACTGGCACGATGGTCTGCATCTGTCCAAGGGGGGGACCAGGATCCTAGGTGAGAGGTTTAAGTGCTTCATTGGCAAGCATTTAAACTAGCCAAGGGGGAGGCACTGAAAAGGAGCAGGGAAATCCCAGCCTCCCCTACAAAACACGGTAATTAGTGAGGTAAACACCAAGGTAGAGAAGTCGTTAGGAGCAGGACAGAGGTAAATGAAAAAAGGCAAAGGCAGTAAGGACAGGAATGGGGCTAAAGGTAAGGCCATCAAAAGTGGAGGTGATGAGTACCAATGCCCGTAGTCTGTGTAACAAGCTCCCTGAACTAGTGGCCTTGATAGAAGAGGTTGCCTGGATATTGTGGCAGTCACAGAAACATGGTACACAGAGAACCATGACTGGAATGTCAACATACCAGGATACACAATCTACAGGAGGGACAGGGAGGGTGAAAGAGGAGGAGGAGGAGGAGGAGTAGCTCTCTATGTAAAGGAAAGGATCAAAGCAACAGAACTAAAGAGTAAACAGGGAGCAGATGAGGCACTCTGGGTCACCCTGGAGACAGGAAATGTCACTACAGTCTGCATGGGGGTTGTATACAGACCCCCATCTCGGGGAAGGAATGGACAAGGAAATGATAGAAGGCATCCTTAAAATGGCAGAAAAAGGGGAGATATTGTTGATGGGGAACCTGAATATGCCAGATGTTAGCTGGAGCACCTTTGCTGCAGGCACATCCAAGAGCAGGGTCATTCTTGATGCCCTACAAGGGGCATGCCTCAGACAGCTAGTATTGGAACCCACTCAGGAGGGAGCAGTCTTAGACCTGGTACTCTCAAATGGGGATGAGAAAGAATCTCAGATTTAGAAGTGGGCAGCCATCTGGGAACAAGCGACCACCAAACAGTGTGGTTTATGATAAACACAGCCATACAATCAAGCCATACAAAAGCAAGAGTATTGAACTTTAGGAGGGCTGACTTTGAGAAAATGAGAGAGTGCCTCAGAAAAGCACTAGCAAACAGGCAAGAAGGAGGGGTGGAGGAACAATGGGGAGTAATCAAAACAGCCATCACAGAGGCAACAAGCCTTTGTGTAAAGCAAATCATCAAAACACAATGAAGGGAAAAAAAATGCTATGGTTCTCAAAAGAAGTGGCAGGGAAGGTTATGGAGAAAAGGATAGCATTCAGGAAATATAAGGAAACAAAGAAGGAGCAGGACAGAGAACTTCATCAGTTAAAGCAGAAAGAGGCTAGGAAGGCAGTCAGAATAGCAAAGGCCCAAACCAAGGAAAGGATAGCCAACTCTGTTAAGAAGGGGGATAAGACCTTTTATAGGTACATTAGGGAGCGAAGAAAGACCAAAGGAGGGATACTGAGGCTTAATAAAGTGGAGGGAATATGGGTAGATGGTGACAGTGAAAAAGCAGGGATACTGAACGAATATTTCTGCTTAGTATTCACAAAGGAAGAGGAGGGGGAGGTACCTAAACCAAACAAGAGAAACTCTCTGAAGACGGGGGTCGATACCAGTCCATTTACAGAAGAAAGGGTTCTGAAAGAACTAATAAAATTGAGGTGGACAAAGCAATGGGGCCTGATGGGATTCAACCAAGAATTCTAAAAGAACTAAGGGTAGAACTAGTGACACCGCTGACTACTTTCTTTGACAAATCATGGGAGGATGGGGTGGTACCTGAGGACTGGAGGAGAGCGGATGTGATTCCTCTTCACAAAAGTGGGAGCAGGACAGAGGCAGAAAACTACAGACCAGTTAGTTTGACCTCAGTGGTAGGGAAAAATGATGGAATCACTTATGAAGGAAAGAATTGTTGAGTACCTAGAGGCCAGTGGGGCACAGGACCCAAGGCAGCATGGATTCACGATGGGAAGGTTGTGTCAGACAAATCTAATAGATTTCTTTGACTGGGTGACCAAAGTAGTAGACCAGGGATTGGCTGTGGACATGGCCTACCTAGATTTTAGCAAGGCATTTGATACAGTCCCACACAAAAGATTAATACACAAGTTAGCCAGCCTTGGAGTGGGTCCCAAGGTGGTAGCCTGGATAAAAAATGGCTAGACAACAGGACGCAAAGGGTAGTAGTAAATGCAGTCCGCAGTGAAGAAAGGAGGGTTACTAGCGGGGTACCGCAGGGTTCAGTACTGGGACCAGTCCTTTTTAATGTCTTTATAAGTGACATTGCAGAGGAACTGGAAGAAAAAGTATGTCTCTTTGCAGACGACACAAAGATCTGCAACAGAGTTGATACACAAGATGGAGTGGAAAGGATGAGAAGGGGCACGTGGCAAGGTTGGAGGAATGGTCAAATGTATGGCAACTCAGATTCAATGCAAAGAAGTGCAAAGTAATGCACCTGGGAAACAAAAACCCAGGGGAAGGATACACAATGGGGAGTGAGATACTGACAACAGTAAAAATGGAAAGGGACCTGGGGGTAATTATATCAGACGACCTAAAGGTGGGCAAGCAATGTGAGAAGGTAGTAAGGAAGGCTGGGGGGATACTGGGATGCATAGGGAGAGACAGCAATAGTAGAAAACAGGAAGTTGTTATCCCTCTCTACACACAGTTGGTGAGACCCCATCTGGAGTACTGTGTGCAGTTCTGGAGACCCCATCTCCGCAAAGACATAGACAGAGTGGAGGCTGTCCAGAGGAGGGCAACCAAAATGGTGCAGGGTCTGCACCAGTCACCAGAAGACATACGAAGAAAGACTAAAGGAACTTAATATGTATACCCTTGAGGAAAGAAGGGAGAGAGAGGGGACATGATAGAAACTTTCAAGTACCTCAATGGAATCAACAAAGTCCAAGAGGGTAGCATCTTTCAGAAAAAGAGATGTGCAAGAACAAGGCACAATTTGAAGATAGAGGAGGGATGGCTCAGAGGTAATGTGAGGGAGTATTTTTTCACGGAGAGGGTTGTGGATGCATGGAACAGCCTCCCTGAGAAGGTCGTGGAGTCAAGAACAGTTGGGGAATTCAAGAATGCATGGGACAGACATAAGGCAGTCTTAGTGGGGGGTAGGAGGAAGTAAGCTGTTGGTTAACTAGGATCTGCAGCTTATCTGTTAGGTAGGAAAATTGGCAGACTAGGTGGGCCAAGCAGTCCTTATCTGTCGTCAAATTCTATGTTTCATTGCTCACACAGAGAGTAAGGAGCTCTGTTTCCCGCTACAGCTATAGAAACCCTCAGAGGCTAGAACAAGCAATCCAATATGCCATCGAAGTTGAGGCTGGGCAAAATGTGGAGACCTCAAGTTCAGGCCTATGATGTGTCCCCAGAGACTGCAATTCTTAAAGAAGTCACTGGAGCTGTTGTAGAGGAATGAGAGCAAATGGGGCTCTCACAGCTCTGCACACTGAGCTTGAAAAGTTGAAAGTGTAGCGCTGGACCCCTGGGACTCCACAGTCGGAGATCCTGACTGGGCAAAAGAGACCTTTGGGAAACCCACATCCTAAGTCGGTGAACATTCAGAATAGAAGGCTGGATGATCAGGTGTGTTGGAGGTGTGGAGGCCTGAACTGCTATGAAAAGTGGTTTGCCCGGACCTGGAGCCATGCGGACTGCGGTTGAGACTAGATGCCTGACAAAGAGATGCCCCTCAGCAAATTGTAATCCATTCTACAGTGGGACTGGGTTACTATCTTCTCAGGGAAATAGAAGGTGTCCCCTGCAAGTTTTTGATTGATTCTGGTGCACAGATGGCCACTGTGAATGCCCAAGTATGCAACTAAAAGATCCTCCAGAACAGGGGTCAACATTAACCTTTTTTTGCACTAGCCAGCAGGGCAAGTTGATTCAAAATTGCACTAGCCCACAGATGGTTGCACTAGCCCTTAATTGCAATGGTAAATTTTGATCACTTATACAGGAAACAATGCAAACAAAGCCAAGAAATATTCTGATTATTGCACATTTATCATACTCCCACATTGCTCCCAGCTCCACAGCAGAAAAAAAAAGTACAATGCGTCATACCTCTCAAGTGTCCCTGATTTTCAGGGACGTCCCTGATTTTGCCTCAAAATTGTACTCTGTCCCTCTTAAAATTTGTGTTTTTGTGGCTTCACAGTGGGGACTACAAGCAAAAAATAAAGTCAAGCATTAACATTACAGACTTGTTCTTTAGAAAATGCATTTTGCATGAAGCCCCATATTCTAGCAGCTTTCTGGGTGGATAGCTCTAATTTTGAAGATGTGTCCCTGATTTTGGTCTTTTGTCCCTGATTTTTTTAAGCCTTGTCCCTGATTTATGAGGCAGGAGGTTGAGAGGTTGAATGCCATCACAGTGACACCCCCATTGTTTTGTACTATGGCCTCCTCTCTTCCTCTTTCTGCCCCCAACACACACACCAAACAGAGAGAGGACATCACAACAGCAAATGTTCAGTCAAGCAATCCTGTGCACACAATAGCTGACATCATCATGCACCTCACCACACTGTCACCACCACCTACATGGCAATGAATAAAGTCAAGCAGAGAAAGACACTCTTAGCCCCCACCCTATAGTCAACTGGAGACCTGCACTTCTGAAAGTTTTTGTACAGTCTCAAGTGAGCCAGGAGCACATCTAAGGTTTCTTTGGGGTGGGGGCTAGACAACCCTAAGGGGCTTGGGAAGTAGAAAACTATGATATTTTTATTTGTAAAAGCATTGATTTTGATATGCTGTGCCCCAAGAATAACAGATTTTTCTTTAACATTGTCCTTTCATCAGCCCGGGGGGAAACAGTACACAGGCATAATGTTATACTATCTCTATTTCTGTATAGGATGATCTATGCACCCAGGAATGCATATTTCAAGGTTTCAAATTATGTATTTTATCAAGGTTTATTTTTGTACCATACATTTATCCAAAGCTTTGTTTTTAGGCTGAAAGGACATGCTGAGTGGGATATGGGTGGAATTGTATGGATGGTGATGGCTGGCATGGTCCATTTAGAAGAGCTGGGGACCCCCTATACTTGTCAGTAATGGCAGCTATGGATCTGTGGATGGTCATTTCAGAGTTTGGTCTGCAGTGGTGTCCAGGGAAATAACAGAGTTAAGAGATTTGGAGGGGAGAGGGAAGTTATGGTAAGGCTGGAATAAAACCCACCACCTGCAGGGCCGATCCTGTATACCTCTTTGCATTTTGTCACTGAAATGTTGGATACAAACACTCAAAATGTAGAAAAATGAGGGGCACTGGTCTTAGTAATATTAGACAAATTGTTAGACATAGACACATTCAGAAAACTGGAACCTAGTGATTTAACAGCACTCTACCCTTGATCACACCCTGGACACTAGCTGAAAGTCTTAGCAGTGGAGTGATAATGACTCACATTGAGTCTTTTGTGGGATCCCTCTCTTGAACTGCCAGGTAATTGCAGCTCTTAATGAGCTATTAATCACAATTGGCCATCTGGAACATTGAGAGAGATTAGCATGAGGATTATAGAATGCTAAAGTAGAGACTTTTTTCTTTTCATTAACAGTCATGAAAATCTGCGCTAGTCAAGACGGGCAAGTAGCAAGTTAGCTGCACTAGCCCTGGTCAATTTGCACTAGTGTTTGGACTAGTAAAACAATGTTAAGATCGACCCCTGCTCCAGAAGCATACAGCCTTACGAAGGAACAGGTCACAGAGTGAATGGAACTGACCTCGAAGTGTTAGGAGTGATGAGTCACATGATGCCTTAGACATGGGAAGAAGCTCCCGAGCGAACTCCACATGGTCACAGCCTTTAAACAGTAAAAACAGCGCTATAAAGCTACAAAATCTACAGCCATAACCACCACATATGATCGAAAGCTACACGTCATCCACACATAGCAAAATTAACTGGAAAATGAGGAAGCCACACAAATGGATATCTCAGCAGCAGAACCCCCCGCCTGAGAGATCTCAAGCAGCTAAACTACATAAACTGGATGGATGACTCGCTCATCTCTCTTCCAACCCAGAGGGTGGCTCAGGACACTATGGAGAAATTATTTCAAGAACTTGGGAAAATACGACATACGCTCCTGGATTTGGCAGTAAATTTCATGCCAGCACTGGAAGTTCTAATGATACAGGTCTTGGATGCAGAGGCCCGCATGAGCTCAGTGGAGGACAGACTGAACAGAGCCGACCCAGAAATTGTAAACCTTCAATGCAAGCTATAAAAGCTGGAAGACCAAGAAGGTTGTAGCCAAAGAATTTAGTTATCGTCAGCATACCAGAAAATCGGAGGGAAAAGATGCAGTCCTTTTCACTCAAAGACTTTGTACAAAATTGGCAGACCCATCTCCCAGTGGCTCTGAATACATAATTGAGCAGGCACACGCTGCACTTCACCCCCTGCCAAACCCAGGTGCAAACCCAAGGCCCATCATTTTTCATCTCCTCAGTGGACCACTCATCACCTGGGGGGGGTATCCACTGTAGTTTGGCACTTGAGTACCACCCAGCGGAGGCTGGGCATGCACCGGGCCAGGACCACACAGAGAATGATTGGATCATCGGCAGATGTCTGCATCATGTGTATGGGTGCACACACACGCTGTGTTGACGTCATTGCATGTCCGCAGCCTATGGGGTGAGATTAGGGGTTAGAACCCAGGGAGCTGGCCAAATAACACTAGCTCTTCCACCCTGCACGCCCAGCCACAGTGGGCCCCCTTCATACTGCATAGCTGGATCCTGAGTGCAGTGGTGTGGCCATGGCCCCGCTGCTTCTGCCAGAGGGTAGGAGCCCTGGGGGCACTGATGGCTGGAGGGGTGCCCCACCATGGTGGACCAGTAGACGGGTAAGAGGGGGGTGGTAAAGCTGAAGATCGCCGGGGCTCCCCAGATAAACAGGATAATAAAAAAAAATTCTACTGTTTGCATATGATGTGCTGTTCTCACACAGTAGTGAAATTGTGGTGTGGAGGGGCTTGGGGGAATGTGTCTTCTCCTTACTGCCCATCACAGACTGTGCTTTCCAGGAGAGCAGTCAGTAGGACTGAGGATAGTATATCTCCCCCATTGGAAGGGGGTTGGAGAAAGAATGATCCAGCAATATCAAGTAATGTTCAGTGTATTGCACATATGTTTCATTGTTCTACGTTTTAATGTAAGTATGGGGAGGTTATCGGAGTGTTTTACAAGTCAAGATATATAATGAAAAATGGAGGGATCTCACCCGAGAAGAGAATGCATAGCTAAATATGAGTTTATATGTACCAGTATGAGTAACAACCTGAAGTGTATTATGGAATGTTTGGGGGGCTAGAAATAAAAATAAATATGAACAGTCAGATTACAATGCTTCAGGAAACACATTTGCTAATTAGTGAAGCTCTTTTTAGACAGGAATGGGTGGGGCAAGTCTGTGCAGCAAGGGACTCTGCCAGACATTGAGGGGTGGTCACAGTGTTTGCCCAAAATGTTAGGTTTACCTTAGACCAAATGGTATCAGACCCCCAGGGTAGATTTACGATTTAAGTAGGCTCTTCAGATAATACATTTTATTAGGCAGTATTTATGGGTCTAATACAGACTCACCGTAATTTTTCTTTGCATTTTTAACTACTGTAGCCCAATTCATACATGTACCCATAATATTAACAGGAGATTGAAACCTAGTTTTCAGTAATGAACTGGACAAATCTGGGGGTGGAGGCAGGGGTGTGACACCTGCACAGTAAGCCATTCTTGAGCTAGTGGATATACTGGGGCCCGCCGATCCACTGCACACTTTGTCGCCTACAGCTAAGGAGTTCACATTTTACCCCCCATCTCGTACTCCAGGATAGATTACTTCCTGATTAGTACAAGCCTCCTGCACAGTGTGCACTTTTGCTAAATGAAAGCGCAAGTCCTCTCTGACCATTCCCCTGTCCAACTACAACTGGCCCCTGAGCAGAGACCCCATTTGGAGGCGCAACACTTAACTCCTCAAGAACAAAGCTCTGGTCTTTAAGATTCAAGAAACCATAGCTAACTATCAGGGAGAATGAGGGCTCTGTTGCAGATCTCGACTCCCTTTGGGGGCCTCAAAAATGCACCAGAAGAGGTGAATTTAGCAGGTTGGCTACAATAAGAAAAAAAATAGGCTGTGATGCAGGATCTCTTAAATGAAACTCGTCAAATTGAACCAAGCGTTCCCCCACCTCTTCAGAACAAATTAGGCTAAACATACAGTCACTAAGAGCAAAATATGAAGAACTTCTGAGGTAAAAGGCTGAACACACAGTTTTTTTGGTACCACACCAGTTACATAGATCAGGGTGAAAAAGTGGTCAGACAGGTGGTGCTCTGCCTTAAGAAGCAGGAAGCCAGTAGATTTATACAAACAATCCATTCTCATCAAGGAGGCTGTCTCAAAATGCATCCAAGGAATTTCATGAATTTTATCAGACTCTTTACCAAAAATCCTAGCTAGAACCCCGGACCTATGACACTGAATTCTGTTTGGACACGATATGCCTACCCACCCACACAGCAGAGCAGCAGGAATTCCTGGCCACTCCCATATCAGTAGTAGAAGTTTCTAGACTCATTAAGTCTCCACCATTACACAAGTCTCCAGGCCCAGATGGGTTTCCAGCCAATTTCTACAAAATCTTTGAGACTGACCTGGCTCCTCTACTTATCCACGTCTTTAGACACATGCATAGTAAGGGCCTCCATGACCCTTATCACAGTACTGTTCAAGCCTGGGAGAAATCCCGACCAAACAACTAGTTACGGACACATATCCTTATATCAGGATTTCAAAATATTATCCATGGTACTGGCAGATAGAGTAAATGAGGTATGGGGTTATTTGTTAAGGCCAGAATGGGTGGGGTTTATGCCACATAGAGTATCTTCGGATCATTTACATAAACTTTCGCACATCTCCGCATCATGGGAGCCAACCTTTTTGGAGGTTCTGGTTTCTGTGGATGTGGAGATAGCTTTTTATCAGGTGTCTTGACCCTTCTTATTTGTAGTCTTGAGGAGGTTTGGTTTCCCTGATTCCTTTATATCTTGGGCTAAGGTGCTTTACTACCAGCCCCAGGGTGGTCTGTGAGGGAGTCCTGTCAGAGCCAGTGAAATTAGAGGGAGACATCAGCTAGGGCTTCCACTTTTTCCTCTCCTGTTTAACTTGTTTTTAGAACCCCTTGCATTCAGACTTCAAGCCAGAAGTCCAAGGCATACAGATAGGCAATTGTGCCTACAAAGTATAAATTTATGCAGGTGATACTTTATTACATATTTCTAATCCACAAACATTAATTTCTGCTGCTTTACAGGACATAGCAGCATTTGGGGCCCTCTCAGACTATAAACTTATAACCTTTCCAAAACATAGGTCATGCCCTTAAACACAGCAGTTAATAAACATATGGTAACACAACTTGGACTTACTTGGGCTCCTAACCAGATTCAGTACCTGGGCATTGAATTAAGCCACAGTGCCTCCAAACCCAAAACAGATAATCTTGACAATCTAGCTAATACAATAGAACAGGATTTGCACAGATGGAAGCTACTGCCCCTAACCCTTTGGGATCGTATCTCCATTATTAAATGAATGTACTACCAAGACTGTTGTATTCTCTTAGTATATTTAATCTGACCCTGCCAAACACATGGTTTGCCAAAATCCATCAAATAATCTCAACCTTCATATGGGCAGACAAGTGCCACAGACAAATGCCGTAGGCATGCCTAGCATAAGATTGCTAGGCCCAAGCTCCAAGGGGACCTTGGCTTTCCTCATTTCTGCCTCTGTTACCTAGCTGCCTATGCGACCAAATACCTACACTGGGAGACTACAAACCCAGGTGAAAAAGTATAGGGCTACCTGCCACAATGGTTAACCATTAAAAATGAATTAAGTATCAAATCTGATGTGGTGCCAGCGGCTCTTCTGCACCAAGCTCTCGGCAGTCTCTCTGGTAACCTTAAAAATTCAGTCAGTCATACCTCCCTTAGAGTGCATCACCAGTTATGTCGAATATTGCAAATTCCTCCCACAAAAGATGTCACGCAACCAATTTTTTCAAAATCCTAACTTTAAGGATAGGTGGGCAGACCATCAGGGAATCCGTGCGGGAAGGACTCAGCATTTTTTGGGTTAACAATATTCTCCTGGGAGGATGACCCCCTCCCAATTTTCTCCTTCCAGGTACAATACAAGGTACCCAACAGTCCAATTTTTAAATACGTGGGGCCTTATTCTCATAGCCCAAAGTTGAACGTAAGGTGCCTGCGCTAAACATAAATGGCACATGTGGCACCTTGCGTCAAAAACAGCCCCCTGAGCTATTCACAAAGGCAGCCTGCATCAACTGCAGTCTGCCTGCCCCAAACAGTGCCTGCGCCCAATACTGGGCTGCGAGCTTGACGTTAGGATATGGGATTCTGTAAACTCACCAAGAGGACACATTTCTAAGTACCCTTAGACCAGCCAGGGCTGGTCTAAGGGTGCTTATAATATTCTCCTCTGGGAGAGTCCCCTGTATGCGGTAGTGTGCCGTGGTCCTTGAGCCCCATGTTGCCAACAGAAGTTATAACATGCCCACCTTCCCAAACCCTGCAGCAACCCCTATTATAATTCATAAAATACTACCCCCCCATGCTGCCCATTCTATGTAATATAGCAAATGTACCCCTCGATCCCCAGTGCAGCCTGTATTGTATTTAATAAAATCCCCCCATCCCCGATGCTGCCCATTGTAAGAAATATTTCAAATGTAACCCCCTTCCCGATGCAGCCCATATCATATATACTGTAATGCAAACCTCCCCATCCACAATACTGCCCATTGTATGTACAATAGCAAATGTTTATCCTCCCGAAGCTAACCCATTAATAATTACTATCCTGTCCCTCCTCGTGGAGGTATGGTACCCCACCCCCTACCCCAACAGGTAGCACCACCCCTCCCACTTCCCATCCCAAAAAACAGTTGGCGCCTGGCACAGCCCACCTCTCACCTCCACGTCCGGGAGCCGACTGAACTGTCAGATCTCACATACTGTACAGTGTACGGAACATATACACTGTACAGTAAGTGAACTCCAACAGTTCAGTCAACGCCCAGACGTGGAGGTGAGAGGTGGGCTGTGCTGGACGCTGGCTGTTTTTCGGGATGGGAGGTGGGAGAGGAGGGTGGGTACTACCGCTGCAGACTGTCCTGCATTGGACCAGCAGTGGCACACCTTTCCAATCCACTATCATAGCCATATGTTCACTTTGTGCAAGTGGGAACATAAAAATGCAGTTACCAGTTGTGCAGCAACAATATTCCTTGCCGAGTAATACACTGTAAAGTAAGGTGTAAAAGTAGAGTGCATTAAAATTTACAAACAGGGGGCCTAAGGTAGATAAAATTTAACTTGAACTGAAGCAGTGAACAGCCCTAGTCAGAGCAGACTCCAAGCGCAGCAAGGCTTGAGGGGGGTAGGGGTTGGCCACTGACATCTGGGGTCACGGACAGTTGCAGGAAGAAGTTATAACGTCATAAAGAAGAGACTTAAAGGGAAGAGGCAGAGTGTATGGAGAAGGGAAAACAGGAATAGGTGGGGGGGGAATGTACAGATTGGGACTAAGCAGACATCCTGAACAAATACTTCTGCTCATTGTTCACAGAGAAAGGGGGAAGGGAAGGGGAGGGACCACAAAAAAGCAACGGGAGCTTTGTTGGGGGGGGAGTGGACACTAGTCCTTTTACTGAGGAGAGATTCCTGCAGGCACTCAGTAACCTGAAATGGACAAAGCTATAGGGCGAGACGGGGTGCATCCAGGGGTGTTAAGGGAGCTCAGGGAGGTACTGGCTGCACCTCTAACAGTCCTGTTTAACAGATCACTGGAAACCAGAGTGGTTCCAGAGGACTAGAGGAGGACAGAAGTAATCCTACTTCACAAAACTGGTAGCAGGGAAGAGGCTGGCAATTACAAGCCAGTCAGCCTACATCGGTGGTGGGAAAATTAATGGAAACACTGCTAAAGGAAAGGATTGTGGAATATCTAGAATCCAGCGGTTACAAGATCTGAGGCAGAATGGATTCACAGGAAGGAGGTCATGCTAAACAAATCTGATAGATTTCTTTAACTGGGTAACCAAGGAATTAGATCATGGAGGACTGGTGGATGTTGCCTGCCTAGAATTCAGTAAGGCTTTCAACACCATTTCACATTGGAGACAAGTAAGCAAGCTGAGTAGCTAAGGGGTTGGTAACAAGGTAGTAAACTGGATAAGAAACTGGTTAGGGGATAGGTGACAGAGGGCAGTGGTAAACAGAGTTCGCTCTGAGGAAGGGAGGGTGCCCGGCAGGGTACCTCAGAGTTTATAAGTGACATTGCAGAGGAGCTGGAAGGGAATGTCTGCCTTTTTTGTGGATAACACCAAGATCTGCAGCAGGGTGGACACTCCATTGGGGTGCAAAGGATGACCAAAGATCTGTGAAAACTAGAGGAGTGGTCAAGGGTATGGCAGCTGAGTTTCAATGCAAAAAAGTTCAAAATATTGCATTTGGGGCAAGGGCAGAGTACAAAATGGGTGGAGTGTTACTGATAACTACCAAGCAGGAAGGGGACCTGGGGGTAATCATATTGGTTGACCTAAAGGTGGCTGGGCAGTGCAACAAGGCAGTCAGGAGGGCTAGTTGGATGAAGGAGTGCACAGGAAGGGTATCACCAGCAGAAAGAGGGGGGTGCTGTTGCCCCTGTATAGATTGCTGGTAAGATCCCACTTAGGAGTACTGTGTCCGGTTCTGGAGACCACATGTCAGGACATAGAGTAGAGGCAGTCCAGAGGAGAGCAACTAAAATGGTGCAGGGTCTACATCAAAACTACAAGGAGAGGCTAAAGGACCTCAATATGTATACCCTGGAAGAGAGGAGAGAGAGAGAGAGAGGGGGGATGTGCTAGAGACTGTTAAATACCTCACAGACGTAAATAAGGTACTGGGGGGAAGTGTTTCTCAGAAACAAAAGTGCTCTAGAACAAGGAGATACACTATGAAGCTAGAAGGGGTAGATTCAGGAGAGATGTGAGGAAGCATTTCTTCACAGAAAGAGTGGTGAATGCCTGGAACAACCTTCCAGCGGAGGTGGTGGTGGCAAAAACAGTGGTGGGGTTCAAGAATGCCTGGGACAGGCACAAGGGAATCATAGTGGAAAGGAGGAGGGAGAGAAAGAGCTGTGCATAAAGTAGGATCTGTGGTGAAAATAGAAGTAGGAAAACATGGGCAGACTGGCTGGGCCAAGTGGCTCTTATCCACGTCAGAGTCTTGTTTCTATGTAAAGTTTCAATAAATTAATCAATTACATAAATTTAGTACTGCATGAAAATCAACAATGTGGAGCAAATTTAGGTTCAGTTCATGCTCCCTTTTGATCAGTAAAATGATTTCTTAGCAAAGATCACAAAATGCTTAGTACAACTAAAAGCCCCAAATATCATCCTTGCAGGGGACTTTAATGATTTAATAAACCCTTCCTTGGATGAAACATCCCCTGTAACAACCGCTAATACTTCTAGGTCTTTGAACTAATTCCTGCAGTTTTATGGCTTGGAAAAATCATGATTGTGGGACTTCCAGTGAAGTCACCGAGTGGCATGGGGCGAGGGCTGTGAGCTCTCAGTCCCAAGCTACAGTCAGGTTACATCACTAACAGGCAGCACATAATCGGGAAAAGCAGTTAGGTATGAGGTGCCAGATCAACAAAGGAGGCAAAACAGAAAAAATTTACAACCCTCTTTGGCTCATCCTGACACAGCAGACCATGGCCCTGACACCGGCATGTCCTCCCCAGCAAAGCAGCATGGCATCATCCTCCTCGACCAACTCCCACTCTCACTCAATGGGAACCATGAATGTGCACCTCATTGAAGAACTCAGGGCATTTTGTTGGGGAACTACAGAATTCTCTCGACAGTGTGTGGACTGACCTGGACAAAGAAACAGACTTATAGAGCATGGTCGGGCAGCTTTTGGAGCAGGTGAGTGGACTGATCCTTCATCAGCGTATAAGCTGGAAACTTAAAATGTGTAGTTTTTTGGCAAATTGCTACTGAGGTTTTGTAGTGAACTCCTCAAATCTGTAGCCAAACCCAAACATTTCAGTTAGTTGGGCACGAGCACGCGCAGACACGCACACACATACACCAGCCATCAGCATCAAAAATTGGTAATTTGGAGCCCACAAAAATAGTAAAATCCAGAAAAGAATAGCAAAATGCAATTTGGGAGTGGCAGCTTAAACACTGCTTCACAGTTACCGCAGGCAAATACAGCTGGAAATAAGGGATGGTGACCTGGAGGGGAGATTCTGCAGGAACAAAATGTGCATTTATGGTCTCCCTGAGGGGTCCAAGGGCCCACAAATCACCACCTTCGTAAATAAACTATTGCATGAAGCCCTAGCCTCCTAGACAATTTACAGTATCAGCCAGAATGTGTGCACAGGGCACTAGGGCCTAAACCAAAACCAGAGGTGAGGCCTGTGACACTTGGACAGCTGGTTCTGATTACTCTATGCTTTTTGTAATCTAAAAATGTAGTGTGATTGTCTGTCATGAGAAATCCTGTGCTCCTGGGATGACCCCCCCCCCCGGTAGCATTTCAAGGGACAGGATATGTTAAACAGCAGATCTCTGTGAGGTGATTAACTTCCCAGTTTGCTTTGATGCCAAAGGAAACAAACATATCCATTTTATGACGTTTTCAGAGGAAGCACAGTTAATTTCACCTGGTATTTCAAAGCATATTACACCTCAGTGAGATCTGGCAGAGTTAGTCATAAAATGTCCCTTTGATGTCTTTGAGGAGCAGGAAACCACTCTAGATCAAAGAGTCATATTGAGAAATTAGTTTTTGCTGATGTCACCTTATTTAATTTACCTCCTGAGTGATAACACATCCTAGTTGTATAATTCTTAATAAACAGAGGAGGAGCTAAGTGACATCATGGAGGAGGCAGGTACAAGACAGTTTTTAATTATGCTGTGGCTGACCTTTAGAGACATTCCTGTTTGGACTCTCTGAAGCAACAACATCTATAAACACTGTAAGAAGATAAGAATACATTAGATAGACAAGTCTAATTGTCTGGTGGTAGGAATTTGTTTGCACTTTTTAAACCTTGTTCTTTTAAGTGATTGTATGCTTTTGTGATATATTGTTCTGTGTTTGCATTTTACATTTTTATCTATTTTAAAGTAAACCTCTATTTTAAAGAGACTGCTTGGTGTGCCTTCGGAATTCTTTCTTTGATGAAGGAAGCATACATGGTTAAAGTTGACACTGTGCTTAAGCTAATGGTATACCAAACTGGGAAAAGGTAAGAGTTTGTCTGAGGTCTTTCATAGAGTTTTTAAGGGTTCATTTTGTACACCTGGTTAGGTGCCAGTAGGCAAAAGATATCTGGCATTCTCAAGAGCAGAAATTATTCTGAGGCTGTACGCTTGGGTAATGCTAGCAAGAGGTTCACAGTTTGAATCCTCCAGAACTTGAGACCAAAGGTGATTCGGACCCACAAAACAGACAGGAGGGTTACCCTGTTCTGTTCCTGTTCACAATACTGCGCTCGGAGGTTGGCACTGTGGGAGCAGAGGGCCTGACCTGCTGAGTGGGGTTGTGACAGATTGGTTGGCAGCGCTGTGCATAATTTTGGTATTACAAGCTTTTATTGTTCAGTGTGTCAGCTTGATACTGTACAGTTCACTTGCAAAAACAGGCAGTGATTTATTTTTAAAAGGAAACAGAACTATTTTACTTGGCTTACTGTCAGGTTCCTACCTGTTTTTTTTTTCTTCTAAAGTGCAAGTTAGTATAGCCGTAGTTAGAGAAGAAGATGGCTTCCAACTACAGCGGGCACACTGTAGACTACTTAAAGCAGTTGTGCAGGGACAGAGGAATCCTGTACAAGGTGAAAGCCACCAAGCAGAACCTCGTGGATGCCGTGATGGCAGCAGATATTCAGAGCATCGAGTCACAGACAGTGACTGTAAGGGACCGAACCTTGAGTGTGAAAGGGCTAGCGGCCAGTGCCGTGTCCAGATCAGATGAGGGCAGCAGGGCCAGTGCCAGCGAAGGGCCACAGCAGCAGGGGAAGGTCACCAGCATTCTGGAGCCAGAAGTACTCAGGCTGCAGATTGAGTTGCGCAGAATGGAGATGGAGTTCTAGAGGGAGGCTGAGCGAGAACGCCGAGAAGCAGAGCGAGAACGCTGAGAGGCAGAGGGGGAACAGCGGGAGGCAGACCAAGAGGAGCGAGAGTGCCAGAGGCAATATGAACTGGAGAAGCTACGACTCCAACCACCAGCACCAGAGCAGGTAAGTGGCTTGGGTTTAACTGGGACTACATGACTGGGTTACAAATTGAATTTCAAATTGATAGCCACATTTAAAGAGGGGGAGGATATGGATGCCTTTTTAAATTCTTTTGAAAAAGTTTGTATTCAGGCTAAAATTCCTAGGGAGACCTGGAGCTTCCAGCTATCCCTGCTACTTACCGGGAAAGCTCGGGATGCATTGGGTCAAATGGACAATGAGGACAGTAATGATTACAGCAAACTTAAAGCTGCACTGTTAAAAAAATGTGAATTAACTGCTGAATCATACAGAGCTAAATTCCGTAAGCCTGGGAGAAGCCCTGACATGAGCTACAAGGAGCTAGCCATGAAACAACGTCAGGTTTTAAAACGTTGGTGGGAAGGAATTGAAGCAAACTCTAGAAAAAATTGAAAATGTGATTTTCTTGGAATAGTTTTTCTGGGCATGCCCAGCAGAGCTGAAAACCTGGCTGGAGGACAGAGATCCCAAAACAGTGCAAGAGGCTGCTGAACTCTCGGACTGCTATGCCAAGAGCAGACCTGCTCTGAGAGCGAATGGGGCTGGGGTGGCAGCACAGAAAGGGAAAAGCGTGCCTTCAGGGCAGCTAAAACCCTCACTGCCTCCACCAAAACCAGTTAGTCCCAAGTTTCAGAGAAAAGATTTCTCTGAGAAAAGAAATGAATGTTGGTTGTGTAAAGAAACTGGGCATATTGCCAGACAGTGTCCCAAACGGACGAGCAATCTGCAAGGTGGTGCTAGGAAGGAAGTGGGTTGTTTGTGTGTCCCTGGAAGCATGCCTGTGAACATGAGGGAACACATGCACCCAGTCATGGTGAATGTTGTACAGACGCAAGGGTTAAGGGACACAGGGGCATCCCTGACATTGGTAAAAGGGGATCTGGTACAGCCTGGTCAGCTTATACCCAATAAGTATGTCACTGTACAAGACTTTACTGGTGGGGAGAAACATTGTCCCTTGCTAGTGTTCTCCTAGACTGGGGTGAAATGGGGAACTGTGCAGCAGGTGGCTGTAGCCAAAACCTTAGCAGTGGATGTGATCCTGGGCAACAATCTCAAACGGGATGGTGTGTGCAGTTACCCATAGCCAAGCAGCAAGGGAAAATTGTAGTTCCCTGAACCCCACAGAAGCCATTGTGGAAACCACTGGGAGGCTGGTTCCCCAGCCTGTGTCTCCTGATATGGAGACTAATGAAAAGGAGTAGAAATTTTCCCAGTAGCAGTTAACCACACAGCTACAGAGGGTTACTCCAAAGAGGGAAGGGTGACCCATTGTCAGAGGGTTGGGATTGACAGTGATCCTGAGTGCCCTGACGCTAGTTTTAGGGACCCTAGTTTACAGACAGAAGGGGACCTGTCCCATGCCTTGGGAATGTATGAGGAGTTTGTAGCTGCTCAAAGAAGTGGCCCTAGTCTAGCGAAGTTGAGGGCTTGGGCAGACTCTGATGGAGCACAGGGAGGTGACAGCAGACATAAGGTTTATTGGGAAAATGGACTGATGTATACTCAGGCTGTGTAGACAGAGGGAGGGCTGCTAGGCAGGCAGCTTGTCGTTCCCCAGGGGTATCGTGAGCAGTTGCTCAAGAGTGCACATGATATTCTCTTGTCTGGTCATCTGGGAATCGCGCGCACTACGCAGCGGTTGGCCCAGAATTTCTATTGGCCCAACTTCACCCAGCAGGTGAAGGAGTATTGCAGGTCTTGTCACCGGTGCCAAGTAATAGGGAATCAGGCAAGAAAACCCAAGCCGCCCTAATTCCATTGCCCATAGTGGAGAAGCCATTCCAGAGGTTGGGAATGGATATTGTGGGGCCTTTAAATACCCCCAGCTCCTCAGGGAAGAGATTCATCCTGACTGTGGTGGATTATGCCACCCGGTACCCAGAGGCAGTTGCCCTATCCTCACTGAGGACAGACAAAGTGGCAGATGCCTTACTTGGGATTTTCTCCCGTGTTGGGTTTCCGCAGGAGGTTATCACAGTTCGAGGGGGTTCCTTCATGTCGGACCTGATGAAATGTTTGTGGGAGAAGTGTGGGGTGGTGCAGAGATGCACAACACCGTATCACCCACAGGCCAATGGGCTTGTGGAAAGATTTAATAGTAACCTGAAGTCAATGCTCCGGACGTTTGCTGAACAGCATGGGAGGAACTGGGAGAAATACCTTCCCCACCTGTTGTTTGCATACAGAGAGGTGCCCCACGAGTCAACAGGATTTTCCCCCTTCGAACTCTTATATGGACGCCAGGTACATGGGCCCCTAGACTTGATCCAGGAGGACTGGGAAGGCAAGCACACCACCCAGGGAACTCCCATAGTGGATTACTTCCTTAGGTTTAGGAAAAGGCTGAAGGAGCTTATGGGGACAGCCCAGAGCAACCTGGCAGCTGCCCAACAGAAACAAAAAGTGTGGTACGACCGCAGAGCCAGAGCTCACTCGTACATGGTGGGTCAGGAAGTCATGGTCCTTATTCCGGTCCAGAAAGACAAGCTGCAGGCTGAGTGGGCAGGACCATACAAAGTAGTTAGGAAGGTTAATGACATGAACTATATTATAGAGTTACCTGACAGAAGACAAAGGATGTACCATGTCAACATGATGAAGCCATATGCTAATAGGGCTGACATGGTGTTTGCAGTGTGTAGTCCTGGGGAAGGGATGGACGAAGGAGATCCCCTTCTGGACTTGCTGGAAGAAAGCAAGCAGGAGTCCTCTATGGAGGCAGTAAAATTGTCTCCCCAGCTGGCCCTGGACAAGATCCAGGAAGTAAGGGAGGTTTTAGCAGACTTTGCCCCATTGTTTAGCGCCAAGCCTGGACTAACCCCCTTAGCGACGCACGATATGGAGACAGGGACACAGACGCCCATACAGTGGACAGCATATCAGGTGTCAGAGGCTGTCGAAAAGGACGTTAGGAGGGAAGTGGAGGAGATGCTGGATTTAGGGGTAATCCAGAGATCCCTCAGCCCCTGGGCCTCACCCGTAGTCCTTGTGCCCAAGCCAGATGGCTCTACTCGTTTCTCTGTGGACTATCATGGACTGAATGCAGTCGCGAAGTCAGACGCCCACCCGATGCCCCGGATGGACGCACTCCTGGACAAGTTGGGAGGGGTGACCTACCTTACGACCATTGACCTGACCAAGGGGTATTGGCAGATAGAGTTGACGGACAGAGCTAGGGAGATGTCGGCCTTCATCACTCTGATAGGCTTATTTGAGTTTAAAGTAATGCCTTTCGGAATGAAGAATGCCCCGGCCACTTTCCAAAGGTTGGTGAACCAGGTGTTAAATGGTGCTGAGGAGTACGCTGTGGCATACCTGGATGACATTGCCATCTTTAGTGCAGGCTGGGAGGAACACCTGTCCCACCTTAGGGAAGTGCTGGGCAGGATACAGAGGGCCGGGCTCACTGTCAAATCTGCGAAGTGCCAGGTGGCCATGAGAGAAGTAGCATATCTCGGGCATATGGTAGGCCGGGGACAACGTTGTCCTAACCAAATAAAGATAGAAGTGATCCAGGCGTGGCCAAGACCAGAAACGCAGAAGCAGGTCAGGAGTTTTCTAGGGACAGCAGGGTACTATAGGAAATTTGTACCCAATTACAGTGCCCTGGCTGCTCCCCTGTCTGACCTGGTAAAGAAAAGGATGCCAAAGAAAATTCCCTGGGACCCAGCCTGTGAAAAAGCCTTTACCAGACTGAAGGAGGCACTGTGCAGTGCTCCTGTTTTGACAAGTCCTGACTATAGCAAACCCTTTATAGTTCAGACTGACGCCTCAGACATGCGTATTGGGGCAGTACTGAGTCAGACATCCAACCAAAGGAAAGATCATCCAGTAGCGTACCTGAGTAAAAAGTTACTTCCCAGGGAGCGGGCATACTCTACTGTGGAAAAAGAGTGTCTTGCCATAGTGTGGGCCCTAAAGAAGCTAGAGCCATACTTATATGGGCAGCACTTTGTGGTGCAAACTGACCACAACCCCCTGGTTTGGCTGATGCAAATGGGAAAAAGTAATGGTAGATTGTTAAGATCGAGTCTTGCTTTGCAAGGGTATGACATGCCAATCCTTCATAGGGCTGGAGCGACCAATCAATCCAGATGGCTTGTCTCATGTCTATGAGGAGTGAACTGATTTGGGAAGCTCATCTCTTGCAGGGGATAGAGCCCCCAGATTCAGTCTAGGTGGGGAGGATTGTGACACTTGGACAGCTGGTTCTGATTACTCTATGCTTTTTGTAATATAAAAATGTAGTGTGATTGTCTGTCATGAGAAATCCTGTGCTCCTGGGATGACCTCCCCCCCAGGTATCACTTCAAAGGACAGGATATGTTAAACAGCAGATCTCTGTAAGGTGATTAACTTCCCAGTTTGTTTTGATGCCAAAGGAAACGAAAATATCCATTTTATGACGTCTTCAAGGGAAGCACAGTTAATTTCACCTGGTGTTACAAAGCATATTACACCTCAGTGAGATCTAACAGTTAGTCATAAAATGTCCCTTTGATGTCTTTGAGGAGCAGGAAACCATTCTAGATCAAAGAGTCATATTGAGAAATTAGTTTTTGCTGATGTCACCTTATTCAGTTTACCTCCTGAGTGATAACATATCCTGGTTGTATAATTTTTAATAAACAGAGGAGGAGCCAAGTGACCTCATGGAGGAGGCAGGGTTCAAGACAGTTTTTTGGGCATACAGCTGCAGGAACCGGAGCTCCTCGGGGCTCATTTTGATTCTTTTCACCAAGAACTTGTGCCAGTTGGGGCTCCCGACTTGAAAATGGGGACTGAGATTTAAATTTAAAAAAAGCACTAAGTCTTCCCTGCACTACTCGCCCCGCTGGGCTATGAAAGAAAGGGCAATTTTTGTCCAATTCAGGCTGCATTCCCAGCTCATCGAGCTGGACGAGGCAGAATCAGCAAATTTGGGCATACAGCTGCAGGAACCGGAGCTCCTCGGGGCTCAGTTTGATTCTTTTCACCAGAACTTGTACCTGTGGAGCTCGACTTCAAAACGAGGGACCAGATTAAATTCAAAAAGGCCAGTCCTCCTCACTGTTCCCGCTGGGCTATAAAAGAATGGGGCTTTTTTGTCTGATTCAGGCTGCATTCCCAGCTCATCAGAGCTGGAGGAGGATGAATCTGCTCAGTTTGGGCATACAGCTGCAGGAACCGGAGCTCCTCGGGGCTCAGTTTGATTCTTTTCACCAAGAACCTGTGCCAGTCGGGGCTCCCAACTTGAAAATGGGGACCGAGATTTAAATTCTAAAAAACTCCTGCCCACCCACCCGTTCCTCTTCCCTCTTCCCTTAAATCGCTCTAGCCCTCCCTCTCTCTTAGAAACATAGAAGTTGACGGCAGATAAGGACCGCAAGGCCCATCCAGTCTGCCCATTTCTTTTTCTACCTCATATATGTGCCATCGGCCTTTGCTCTGTCAGTAGCCTATCTATTCATACTCATTTGTATTGCTCCCTTATGCCTATCCCATGCCTGTTTGAAGCCCTGCACTGTATTCATAGACACCACTTCCTGAGGTAGGCCATTCCATGCATCCACCACCCTTTATGTGAAAAAGAATTTCCTCACATTCCCCCTTAATCGGCCTCCCTCTAATCTCATGCTGTGTCCTCTTGTCCTGATATTTTTCTTATATTTAAACATGTTAGACTCTTTAACCTTGTTAGTGCCCTTAAGGTGTTTGAATGTCTCGATCATATCACCTCTCTCCCTCCTTTGCTCAGAGGTATACATATTGAGCTCCGTTAATCTGTCCTCATATGTCTTCTGATGCAGTCCCTGCACCATTTTGGTTGCCCTTCTCTGGACTGCCTCAATTTGGTTAATGTCCATATGAAGGTGTGGCCTCCAGTACTGCACGCAGTACTCCAGATGGGGTCTAACCAGTGTCTTGTAAAGAGGGAGTATTACCTCCCTCTTACGACTTGTGATACCCCTACTAATACATCCTAACATCCCCCTAGCCTTACCTACTGCTTTAGAGGTCTGCTTGGATGATTTCAGGTCATCAGTGATGATGATGCCCAAGTCTCTTTCTTCCTTTGTGACTGCCAGCAACTCCCCTCCCAGCCTATAGGTGGCTTCAGGGTTCCTCTTCCCTATGTGCATGATCTTGCACTTCTTTGCATTAAATCCCAGTTGCCACTCTTTTGACCATTTTGCTAGTTTATCCAGATCTCTTCTCATTCTGCCCACCCCATCTGGACCATCTACTCTGTTGCAGATCTTGGTGTCATCTGCACACAGACAAGCCTTACCCTCTAGTCCATCTGCAATGTCACTAATGAAGATATTGAAGAGTACTGGCCCCAGGACTGATCCCTGAGGTACCCACTTGTGACTTGCATCTCTTCTGACTGTATACCATTTACCACCACTCTCTGTTTTCTGCCCGTCAACCAGTTTGCCACCCAGTTGACCAACTTCTGACCCACCCGAGCCTACCCAGCTTATTTATCAATCTTCTATGTGGAACAGTGTCGAAAGCTTTGCTGAAGTCATGGTAGGTGACATCAACTGCTCCTCTGGTCCACCACTCTGGTTCCCAGTCAAAGAAATCTATGAGATTAGTTTGACAGGACCTTCTTTATAAACCCATGCTGTCTTGGATCCTGTGCCCCTATGGATTCCAGGTGTTGCACTATCCTTTCCTTAAGGAGTGCCTCCATAATCTTGCCCACTACTGAGGTAAGACTGACTGGTCTGTAGTTTCCTGCCTCCTCCCTGCTACCACCCTTGTGGAGCGGGATCACATGAGCCCTTCTCCAGTCTTCTGGGATCTCTCCTGTGCTCAGAGACTCACTAAACAGTTCTGCTAATGGCTCTGCTAGTTCCACCGTTAGCTCCTTAAGTCCCTGGGATGTATGCCATCAGGTCCCATTGCCTTGTCCATCCTGAGCTTAGCAAGCTCTTGTAGGATTCTTTCTTTTGTGAAGGGAGTAGTGCTCATCTCCCTCCCTCCCCCCTGTGTCCATGGTGCTGAGCTGTGGGCCCTGCCCTGCCTTCTCTTCAGTAAATACTGAGCAAAAGTATCTATTTAGGATAGATGCTTTTACAGGGTCCTCCTCCTCACATACTCTCTTTTCTCCTTTGAGCTTAGCAATACCCCCTCTGGGCTTTCTCCTTTCCCTAATGTATCTATAGAAAGTCTTGTCACCTTCTTTTACTGTTCGTGCTAGTGTTTCCTCAGTTTGGGACTTTGCCTGCCTTACTGCCTTCCCTGCTTCCCTTAGGGCAGTTTGGTATGCCTCCCTATCTTCATCCCGCTGTGTTCCCTTACATTTCCAGAAGGCCAGCCTTTTGGCTCTGACCTTTTCTGCTACTGTATTTGAGAACCAAAGTGGTTTCCTTCTTCTTTTGCACTTCCTTCCCCAACCTCTCAGACCGTACGGCCTGGGTCGCCCACTACAAGCCAGACATCCTGGGGATTTCCAAGACCTGGCTTAAACCTCTTGGTGAGCCAATTACATTCAGTCTCTGCTGGCTGAAACTCCAGCCTGTTTCCTCCACTCAGCTGATCCCTAACGGAGATCACTACAAACTGCTTCTTGCTCACAAAAAACTGTTACTTGGTATGCCATGTCGGATCCTACTCTCTGCTGTCCCCCTCGTGGTGGCCTCTTGTTCTGTTTATTTTTGTAGCTAACCTGTGATTCAGATTACAGCTCCCTAGTTTCAGATTTTATCTCACTGATGCCTGCATTGTTAGTGTGAACTGATTTCTGCCTGCTAAGTTTTTCTACTCTGCTGACTATTGCATTCAAATCATAGAATTTATCCACTGCCACTGCATATCCGACAGGTTTTAGCTACCTGCACGTTGCAATATTACTGTGCAGCTATTAGTTGCTCTATTCTGTAATTGGCTCCCCTTCATCCTACCTGGGCTGCTGTCTGAGCCAAACACCCGAACCCCCTCGCTTCAGCATGCCTCCCCCCAGGGCAGTATGCTAAGGGCCTAAAGATTGCCCACCTCAATATCGACAGCCTTCTCCCCAGCCTCTCAGACCTTACGGCCAGGGTCGCCCACTACAAGCCGGACATCCTGGGGATCTCCAAGACCTGGCTTAAACCAGCCCATCCTGACTCTGTGCCCTCCCTGGCTACCTTGCGATCAGACAGGACAGAGAGGGAAACAAAAGGGGGGGGTGGACTGCTGCTCTACTATAAACCCCACCTTAAAGTGTCTGTTATACCTCCCCCCCCCCCTTGTGAGTACCTACATGCCCTTCTTATATTGGGCAATGAAAAGAAGCTCCACCTGGCCTGTGTTTACAACCCACCCAAAGGTGGTGTATGTGGCCTCTCCCATCTTCTCGACTGCCTCAGTCCCAAGGTGGGGACTAATTAACTCCTAGTGTTCGGGGATTTTAACCTAAGCTGGCTGAGTGGCAATGTTAAAGTTTATGAACCCCTGCTGTCTGGTCTCGCCCTAGGTCAGCTTATCACCGAGCCCACCAGGCCCTCTTCCTCTGGGGTACAAGGCACTCTTTCTGACTGGATGTTGAGCAATAGGCCGGACCGTATCTCAGTTTCTGGCCTCTTTCCTGATTCCATCTCTGACCATTCCCCCACCTACTGTATCAGGAAGTTCCCTGCCCCCGGGTCCCCCCCAAAATCATTCAGATGAGGGACTATTCAAATTTTGACTACAACAACTTCCTTACTGATCTTAGCAGGACAGACTGGTCCCCGGTCTACGCTGACTGTGACCCCTCTACTGCCTTTGACTGTTTCCAAGCCATATTTGCCCTAATACAAGACAGACATGCCCCTCTCATAAAAAGGAGAGTGAGGGGCACTGTCACCAAATGGTTGCAAGGGGACCTGTTTGCCATGATGAAACTTAGGGACAAAAGCTGGCAAAAATTCAAGGACTCTGGGGACAGATCTGACCTTGAGGCTTACAGGCAGCTCAGGAACTCATGTAAGTGGGAGATCCACTCAGCTAAGAGCGGGTTCAGCAAATCCTCTCTTGAAGCGACTGCCAAGAACCCTAGGAGCTTCCAGCGCACCATCAAACACACCGTAAATGGTCCTGCCTGCCCCCAGGTCTCTGACCTCCAAATCAATGGAGTCAGCTGCAACAGTGCCCGAACTATAGCCAATGTCTTTAACATCCTGTTCTCAGACCTGTCTGACTTCACCTCCATGACCTCTGTTACAGATGATCTGGATCCCGCTTCTGGCGCTGTGCCCCAGCCTCCTCCCCCTCCCTGCTACTTCAAGTCTGTCTCCTGCAACGAGACACAGAAGCTCCTTGCTGGCCTCTCCCCTCACTCTGGCACTGGGCATGACAACCTTGAGCCCAAATTACTCAACCTGGGAGCCCCCCTCCTGGCCTGGCCGATCTCCCACATTCTCAACTCCTCTCTCATATCTGGGTCTATCCCAGCCATATGGAAGGTGGCTCATGTGACCCCAGTACTCAAACGTGGTGATCCCAAAGTACTTGAAAACTATCACCCTACAGCGATTCTGTCTGCGGTAAACAAACTGCTTGAAAAGGTTGTGGCCGGCCAGCTTGCTCTGTTTCTCCAAACCTATGGCCTCCTTTCCCCCGCGCAGCATGGTTTCCGTAAGGGGCACAGCACCTCCACTGCCCTCGCACAGGTCACCTCTGAAATCAGAACTGCGACTAGCCAGGGCCATCTTCATCGACCTGTCTAAGGCCTTTGATCTGGTTGATCACACTGTCCTGTGCACTGCCCTCCAGTCCCTCGGCCTCTCTCCCCCCCCATACTAGCCTGGTTTTCCAACTACCTCACGGGTAGGCAACAATACACGAGGTTCCAGAAAGCCCTCTCTGGGCTAGCATCGGTAACCTGTGGGGTGCCCCAGGGGTCTGTCCTTGGCCCATTACTGTTCTCCCTTTTTATCAATCAGTTGCCCTCAGTCCCTGCATCCAGACATGTCACCCTATATGCTGATGACCTTGTGCTCCTTGCTAGCTCCCAGGATATCAGTGACATAAACACTAGACTAAACTCTGATTTCGACTGCATCAGGTCCTGGCTCCAGGCAAACAAGCTTGTCATCAACCTCCAGAAGACATAGTACATGTTATTCGGCTTCTTTGCCAAGGTAGAGCACGTCAAGCTGATCTCGAAGTCACTGGTACCAGTGGCGTCCCTGTGTTGGTTGTTGACTCCTTCAAGTACCTGGGGGTAATGCTTGACCCTCAGCTGGACCTCTCCCTGCACATACGTAGCTCCTGCAAGGTCACAAACTGTAAACTGGGACTGGCATACAAGGCCAAAAGCTGCCTCACCCCAGCTGCCCAACATGCCCTTGCAAAAGAGGTTTTTCTCCCCACGCTGTGCTGTGGGCCCGCCTCTTTCGTGAATGCCCCAAAATCCTGGCTTACGAAATGGGACACTGCATATAACAACGTGTGTCGCTTCGCCCTATCAGCCCCCCATCCTACTCATCACTGCCAGCTCTACTCCAGACTGGGGTGGCTCTCCCCTAGTAATCATTGATCCTTTGTTATGGGCAACTTTACTGACAATATCATCCGATCGTCAACTCCTCCGGCACTTGCTATACTGCTCCAGCCTGCCCCCTCTGGCTATCGGCTGAGGTCTAGTGACTCCCAGACTCTTGTGGTCCCAAAAACTCGCTCCCTTGCAGGGGATCGCATCTTCATGGCCCTTGCCTCAGATCCTGGAACCTCCTCCCTGCTCATGTAAGAGCTGCCCCCTCCCACAGCTGTTTCAGGTCCTCCCTCTGGGACTACTTAAAATAAGCTTCTGCCTCCCTTTGCTCTTAGCTGTCCCACCCTCCATGGTGCACCACGGCCCATCTATGACTGCATGTGTGCTTATGCCTTTAGTGCACACTTCAAAAAAAAATGCCCTGCTGATTCTTTGGCTTGCTTCCCTGACTGCCTCCTGTGATTGCCATGCCTTAACACTGTATTTGTATTATATTCTTTCTCTGTCTGTACCAGACTGTAGCTCTTTGCCCATACCTCTTTTTTTTTAGTTGTTTAACCAGGAGTAGCACACTAAGCTGAAAGCTTTTTGACAGGCGCGACCTGGGAGCACAGGGAAGTTAAGTGACTTGCTCAGGGTCACACAGTATGCAAGTGGAAGCTGTGGGATTCAAACTCAGGTCTGGTCTGCTGGATGTCACGAGATTTGCAGCTCAGAGCCTTAAACCACTGCACTATACTGCCTCCCAAACCTGACTGTACCTTGTTGATTGCTGCTACCTTGTCTCTGTATCTATATATTACCCGAGTTCTCTACCTGTACCTGACTGTACCTTGTTGATTGCTACTACCTTGTCTCTGTATCTGGTTATTGCCTGAGTTCTCTGCCTGTACCGGACTGTAACTTGTTGATTGCTATTGCCCTGTCTCTGAATTGTGATTACCTGTACCTTTGTAATTCTCCTGGGTCGCACCTGGAAATAGGCACTTGACTGTCTAGCATGCTTACCCGGTAAACAAAAGCTAAATAAATAAATAAAATAAATATGCTGTGGCTGACCTTTAGAGACATTCCTGTTTGGACTCACTGAAGCAACAACATCTATAAGAACTGTAAGACGATAAGAATACATTAGATAGACAAGTCTAATTATCTGGTGGTAGGAATTTGTTTGACTTTTTAAACCTTGTTCTTTTAAGTGATTGTATGCTTTTGTGATATATTGTTCTGTGTTTGCATTTTACGTTTTTATCTATTTTAAAGTAAACCTCTATTTTAAAGAGACTGCTTGGTGTGCCTTCGAAATTCTTTCTTTGACAAGGGAAGCATATATGGTTAAAGTTGACACTGCATAAGCTGATAGTATGCCAAACTGGGAAAAGGTAAGAGTTTATCTGAGGTCTTTCATAGAGTTTTTAAGGGTTCATTTTGTACACCTGGTTAGGTGCCCGTAGGCGAAAGATATCTGGCATTTCCCCGAAGAGCAGAATTACCTGAGCCTGTTCATTTGGGTACGCTAGTAAGAGGTTCACAGTTTGAATCCCTCCAGAACTTGAGACCAAAGGTGATTTGGACCCACAAAACAGACAGGAGGGTTACCCTGCTCTGTTCCTGTTCACAATACTGCGCTCGGAGGTTGGCACTGTGGGAACAGAGGGGCTGACCTGCTGAGTGGGGTTGTGACAAGGCCTAGGTCTATAATAATGAGATTCCTAAAGTACAGAACAAAGGAATTGGTACTTGCCAAAGCATGACAGATAAAAACTGTTAAGTGGAATGATTATAACTTGTACTTTGATCAGGACTATGCCCCAGTTGTTCAGGCCAAATGGATGACATATAACCCTTGTTTGAAAGCCCTCAGACTTGCAAATTTGAAATTTCAAATGCCTTTTCCTGCTCGTTTGTGAGTCCTTTATGAAGATGGTCCCATTCTCTGCCACACCACAGACATGCCCCGCAGGGAGTTGACCATCCCAGAATCATAGAGAACCACAGTTGGGGTCTGGAGGATACAACACAGGAGAAACCTGGAAACTGGTTGGGAATCGACTCACTTTCAGGGGACCCCCCCCCCCTTGTCTAGGACAGCAGAATGCCAGTAATCCCAGGACATAATGACCTCAATTAAAGAACAGTTCCAAAGCTTCCAATACAAGGGGTTCTGAGGGGAGTATACAGACTACAGCTTGCATCTGTCTACTGAACTTGACAGCACTTGATCAAAGCCCCTGAACCCTTTTTGTTACAGTTTCTCGAGCTGTTCCTGCTGGTATGCTTAATAAGGGCTGCATGGCTCAAGATGAGAGGGTTCTTCCACCCAAAGGATCTCCGCATGTCATCCAGAACCTCCCTCCGAGTGGCCAGCACTATGAACTCTGTACTCATCTCAAAATATCTCCTTTTTGGGCTGTCCCAATGGCACTGAGGGTTAAGGCACTGGATGTCACACCTCACTTCACACCGGCGACCCGAGTTCGGAAATGGACTCGGGTAGGAGCATAATCAACTGGGGAGAAGGATTGGCGCCAATGGACACTCTCCTTCTCTGGGGGGATATGCGAGCTTACTCCGCTGCAAGACCGCCACCTTCTGGGTAACCAGGGGAGGTCGTTGCATAAGGGAGCACAAGCAGCAACACAAGGGGGGGTTGACGCTGGCAGGGAACTGGGACGGACGCATGTCTCAACGTGCGCCTGATCCCTTGTTCCCATTGCATGCTGGCGTCAGGGGCAGAGAAGAAACTCGGAGGAAAATGCCCTTCAGCCCCCTGGATGAAGTCCTCTGGAGCCAGTCTCGCCATCAGCTGACCAAGGGCAGATCCCGTTGTGCAAGCTCGCTGCAGAGGATGAGAGGAGAGGTAAGGGGGAGATCTCTCCTCACTCCGCCCGGGGGTCCCAATAGCAGTGAGCGTGTGGCACTCTAGGGGCAGAACCAGATGGCCGGAATAGATGTGGAGGGTGTCACTCCCTGAGCACGGAAGGGGAAGGGGTTGAGGGGATGTAAGGCGTGGAAAAATAATGAGTAAAAAAAAAAAAAAATCTCCTTTTACCAGCTGAGAGATGGTCACACTTATATTTTCCAGAACCCTGGGTAGTATGGGGCTGCATGGATGGGGGAAGGGAGTGACAGTGTTCAGTTACAGTAAAGAAGAGATATGGTGACTTTTTCAGCTTTGAAGTCCTTGTGCTTATGTCATGCAGTGGTTATTTCAAATGTCAATTTACAATGTGTCCACTTAGTGTAACAACTCAGGAGCTGCATTGTGCCTTTGTCTTTTTAGAACCCTCCTGCAGTACCTTACCTACATAATATTTTATAGTAGCCGGGACCTTTTATGCTATTGGACACAGTACCTTATTGCCAGCCACCCACCTCGGGGACATGTATTCCTACCTCTTACAGGATTACCTGTACTAGGAGTATGGGTACTACATACACAGTTATTGAGGGCCTGAGCCTTGCTGTGATTTCCCTCACTGGGGTGCATAACATTGCATCCTGTTTAGGATAGTCCCTTACTGACTCTCCCTACCTTGGAAGCTTACACATTTAGTATCAGCATTGTTGTTTCTGTATTTGTTCTACATATATCCTGTTTTACCTACTTAAGTTGTTCAGGTGCATTTCTACTGAACCCAGTTGGCTTGGTCATCTTCTCTTGGCAATATCCACTTGACATCCTCTGTACATTCACAGAGCAGCTTATTATGTGGGGAATATTGATACTGTTTGGAGTCTTACTCTGTTTTAATCCATATCATGTATTTCTGCTTTCCCCGTCATCCATAGCTATCCCCACTAAAATAAACTCATGCAATGCAAAATGGTATTATAGGTTACTATAAATGTTTAAAAGGGAACACCCCAAGGTTTTACTAACCCAGGAGACCCCCTCTCTCCTGCAGGACATTCGAAATGTCTTAGATTTTGCTAAGACCTGGAGGAGGCTTCATCACCCCACATTGGCTGCCGTAGAGGTACAGTCATGTTGATCACTGGGGAACCCCATTCATACTTACAGAAAAAATCATAGATAATATGGTACGATTTGATATCCTAGTGGGCTGTCTTTATGACACCTTACTTACCTTGGTAATTGTCTATTTCCCTTCAGGCTATGAGAAATGGGCCCTGCAGAATTAAAAAAAACAAAACTAATGTCACCCCTTTAGAGGCAGCTTATCATGGGGTAGATCGTAATGTGGTCTTTAATGCATCCCTCAATACCACCCATCCAAGTAGCTTAAAAATATTTCAAGGCCACAATTTTTCTCACTTGGGGTATGTAGATATCTGGAGGCAGTTATTCCCAGTGGGGTGGGAATATTCACACTATGCCCCTCGATATCAGACCTTCACAAGACTTGGTTATGTATTCAGTACAATAGAACATATGGAAACTGTACAGGATGTAATCCATGGGGTCCATCTGTTACTGGTTCGTGTCCCAGTTATACAGAAATTACACCTGGCTAATCAATGTAAAGTAACTAATTGGAGATTGAACATTTCCCTCCTCCGGGACCTCTTGGACAATGCTAAAGACAATAGGAGCCAGTCTCTTCTGTGGAACGCCGCCTCACCTGGATTATAGCTCCCAGTTCAGGAGCCCACAGCTCAGAAAATATATGGAGCTGGTGGAGAAAATACACCACAGATTTACTAGCTAACTTTGCTTTTTTCTCTTTTAGATATTTCCTGAAGAAGACCTATGGTCAAAACGTCAATTTTTAACTCTATTTTCAGCATGCATTTAATATTACCATTTTGTTTTGCTTTCAGACCACATGCTGACACAGCACCTTTTTTTTTTTTTTACAGATTTACGAGGATAATTCCCCTTTATAAAGCAAAACCCTATGAGGATAGAATAAGGGACTTGGGACTGTGGCCCCCCCTAACCTGAGGAGAGCACATAGTGGTTTGCTTTTCATGTTTAAGATCCTGGAGGATACTAAGTTAATGAGTACTGTGGAACTTAGGTACAAGGAATATAGCAATAACTTGAGGGGTCACAGACGACAACTGGTTGATAACATTTCAAGAACTGAGCTCAGGAAGTATGCCTTTATCCCCAGAACAATTAGATTATGGAATCAGTTGCCAGGAGATTTGGTGTATGCACTAAATTTAGCTACCTTTAAGTCAGTGCTGGATGATTTCATACAGGATGTAAACTAGGTAGTTACCACTACTGAGCAGTGGGGACAGCAATCATGGGCACATGCCTACTAGTGTCCTAAATTGCAGAATGAACCGCAGTATTAAACAGTCCTGTGAAGCCATTTGATTGCTTATGCTGCCCAAAAGAACAAGTTGAGGGAGAAGCGTAAAAGCCCTACAAGAGAAGTTGTGTACCCTCCAAATTTTACACTCTAAGGGAGACGGGGGGTGTGTGTGTGTGAAAATTCTCCTAGTGAGAACAAAAGATGAATTGCAGGCCCCTTTGGACCAACAAGTAGAACAGGCCCTTGTCTACCTCCATCACTCTTACTATGAGTGGGAGTTTGGGGAACCCATAGACTAGCTCATCAGCTTAGAGCAAGGAAACAACAAGCCTGTGTTTTCCAACTCAAGGACACTACTACAGGGCTCCTCGTTAGGAATCACAAAGATATTAGAAAAGTTTTTGCAAAGTATTACCAAGACTTGTACACTCAAGATCATCCGGCAGGGGCTCAGAATAATATGGCATATCTTGCTGGGCTCAACTTACCTCATCTTCCCAGGCACACAACACTAAATTGTTTACGGGAGTTATAAAAAATTCTAGTATGGGAAAATGTCCGGGCCCAGATGGATACCCGGCAGAATTTTATTTAAAAAATCCAGGTGGGGGGAGTGTGACTAGCAGCCAACAGTAGCAGATGTGTTTTTGCTGAACTCTGTCTCTGCTCCTGACTTTTAATTATTTTTTAAACATTTAAAGTAAAATTGGAGCAAATTTCAAACCTTATATAGTTGCATACTAATTCCTTTTCCAACATGAATTCAGCACCATAGCTGATGGGGAACCCACAGAAAACCAACCCAAACACCATGAAAGGGAAACAGACTAAACCACTGGAGAGAGCAGAAGTGCATGGGGTGGCCGATGTGACTTTGACCGATATTCTCTGTGCAGTGAAGGATCTAGAGAAAAGCATGAAGGACATTGATTAAAAAAAACGATAGATCTTGATCGCAAAATAGATTGAGTTAACCAGCAAAGACCACTGATTCAGACCAAACTAGAACTGGTCTCCAAGGAGGTGAAGTACTCCGCTAACAAGGCTGTTACACCTGTAATGGGTGTGATACAGAAAAATAAGATTCTCCACCTGTGTCTGGAACAAACGGAGAATGGGGCTCAGGCCTCTAATGTGAGATTGTTAGGCATTCTAGAGGAATTGGAGGGTACAGAGCCTGTGCAGTTTGTTTTGGATTTATTAAAAATTTTGCTGGAGTTGAATGTTTCAGGCCAGGTGATGAAAGTATATAGAATAACACCCAGAAAAGGCCTTCTAACCCTGAAATGCCAAGAACTCTCCCTACTGTAACTAGAGGCCCCCATGACAAATACACTGTCTTGGCCACTGCGCAGACAAAAGACTGGCTTTCTCTGACAGATGAAACTGGGATTTGTCTTTTCCTGGACTTCAACTCTGCCACTTGTCAGTGAAGGAAGGCCTTTGATGTTGTGAGGGGAGAACTTAAAAAGCTCAGACTTAACCATAGCCTTCTGCTTCCTGCATGTCTTAAAATAATACATGCTGATAGAACCTACCTTTATAGTGACCCAGCAGAAGCAGATTAAAAACTTAATAAAATAAAAGCTGACTTTGCCACCAACAAAGCTGCTCCTGATTCAGAGGGGGACACTTGATTTGTACATTGGACTGCTGCAGCTGCTTAGTTCAGAAATCTAAATAGTTTCTGCAAGCTGGTCATTCCGTTAGCTGAATGTTTTTTCCTTGTAAATGTTATCATCTCTATAGCCTTGCATTGCCTCGATGGACCAAAGTGGTGCTTTTCTGCCGACAGATTTCTATGATTCTACGATATGCCCGGTTCCGTGGGCAGTGCTGCTGCTCACTAGAGAGTTGGATGTTCTAAGATGGTGTTCTTTATGGCCTGAGATATCTAAATTTATCTTTTCCTATTATGAGCTGTAAAGCCCGGTGGAGGGTAGCTCAGTCAGAATGATGGCTGCATGGTAAGGAAGGGATGTGCACTATATGAGTACTTGCCAGTGACCCCTACACATAACAAAAGGTATGAGCATGTGAATCAGTTCTGGGTTCTTTACGTACATGGCAATTGTTTATTAACAAGTTCATTACTGTATATCTTTTCTTTTTTATCTGCATCTTATTGGGAACTGTCATATTTTTGGTAGTTGCAATTAGTTTTACAGATTTTCGCATGTGAGCTGGACATGGGGAAATGGATTTTTGGGGATCACGTCATTATTTTCTGGACCTGTATTTTTGATTCTGCTGGTTACGTAGACTATCAGAGCCACTGGTTGGCTCCACTTGAGTGTTTTCACTCAGGGAAGTTAACGATGATCATATTTTTGGACTGTGTCCATAGTCATGCCACTAGATAGTCTCTGTAGTGTTATTTCATGTACATTTCTAGAAATGTTTTATTTTTAGAGTCATGGTTACCCCCAGATGCGGCAACATAGGAAGCTAAGAAAATGTATTCTATACAGTATGTAACAGATATGTCATTTGCTATGCCTTGCTTTCATGGAAATGTATATTCATCATAGATTCATGTTATAATGAAAAAAAATCAAGCTTAAAAAACAATTCCAGGAACAGTTAAGTCCCCTCATGCATAAGTAACATAAACATATACAATAATGTGGGACCCAACCCCCCTCATGATGGCATGCTACCATTACCACTCTTGAAACCAGGGAAGGACCTTTTGTACCCTCCCTCTTACTGCCCTATTTCTATTTTAATTTTGATTATACGGTTTTTATAGGTATGTGGGCCAGTCGATTGAATACTGTTCTATAGACTCTGTTGACATGGGCAAAGGGGGATATGTCAGGAGGCAGCAGACCCATAATAATATCCACTGAACCATAGAACTAGTGGATTATGTCATTCAGCATTCTGTTCCATTAGTTGTCATAAGTTTAAATGCTGAGAAGGCATTTGACAGGGTGTCCTGACAGTTCTTATGGGACACCCTGTACATATTTGGATTTCCAGTAGAAAAAATCCAACTTTTTCATTCCCTCTACTTTGCCCCTTTGGCACAGATACAGGTTAATGAGGTGCTGTCGGACTCCATTCTTTTAAGCCATGGTGCTTGCCAGGGGTGCCCTCTCTCCCCTTTGCTGTTTGTTCTTTATATAGAGCCTTTGGCTGCTATTATACTTCAAGCAACAGTAGTGAAAGGCATCCTGTTGGTGGGTGAGATTATCGTATTGGCCTGTTCACAGATGATATATTGACCTTAGCATCCCCAGAATTTTTTTTACTGAGGTCTGGACACTCTTGAAGGAACCTGTGGGGCTTTACGAATTTAGGCTAACTAGCTCAAAAACTTGCTTTCATACAGGTACTTTCCCTCTCTTTATTTTTATTTATATATTTTTTTACACTTTATTTACCTCTCCATCTCCGACCACAGATGCTCTCTAATGGGGGCGCTCTGCTCACCTCCGTCCCACCCGGTCTGAAGGCTCTGTCCTGCCTCTCCGGTTTGGCCCAACTCCTGCCCCGTCCTCTGGCACCCGTTCCCCTGGATTTAAGCCTCCCGGAGTGGGACCGCCACACTCCTCCAATGACCTTTCTGAAATCTGGATGGGTATCCAGGGATTGGAGGGAGTACCGGAGACAGCCGATGCAGTTGACGTTGGGCATGGGAGATGGCCCCTGGTCCCCAACTTCACCTACCAGGATTGGGTTTTTCCTTTTTTCTGTGTTGTCCCCGAGCTCAGACATACAATGATGTCCTGCATGCAGGTTGTGCGCTCCTGTGCACCCTCGTAAGATGTCCGACGCAGCGCCCCTCCATGCTGTGAGCCACTGAAGCTGTGCCCCCAGCTGCTACTAGGAGCCACCAGAACAGTGACTAGCCTAACCCCACACCCCCGGGAAAGGAGAGCAGTCCTCTAGACACTCAATCCTTTCCCACCCCTGCCGACCCCCAATGGCTCGGGCTCGTTCCTGAACTTGGGTCGCCAGCACGGCACAAGGTGTGGCATCCAGTGCCTCAACCCTCAGCACCACCGGGCTGGCTACCCTCCCCTTATTAAAGTCACATTTCCCTATTTGATGTAATAGAGGGACTATAAAGTACCTAGGTAGCCAATTGACATACTTCTTAGAATCTTGAACTTCCTACACACACTTCCTGGTATTCCTGATAAGTCATATTTTCAGTACTGGAATAAGGTGATATCTTGATTTTTGTGAGACAGGGGAAAGCCTTACATCTGATACTAAGTCCTACAACTACCAAAAGAAAAGAGAGGTCTGAATCTACCAAACCTAGACTTATATTCTTGAGCGTCCCAGTTACATCTGATATGCTACTGGCTCTCCTTGCAATACCAGGCTCACTGGAAGTCTATCGAATCTGTAATCAATGACCTTCATAATGTGGATGAATACCTATTTTCTAACCATCTTTCAGCTATTCCCTTAAAAAAACTTCTCTAAGTACACAGCAACCACACTCCAGAAGTGGAGAAATAGCTGTTCTTAATATCTTTCACAAAAAGCACTTATCTACCTGCAGACAGTGCTCCAGATAAGGTGAGTACTAGCCTATTATACACGCCAATTCTTAAGTAATATTTTTAAACTTTTTTTTTTTTTTTTTTTTAATTCTTTTTGCTCCCTACTGCTCTTGTCGTTATTTTCAGCTCTGGTCACGGACCCCCTTATGCCTCCACCTCCAGAAATGCCTGTGTCCCCATGGTTATCCCTGGCTTTCCCCCCAGAGAGCGGGGCCGCGGCACCGACTCTCCCATTATAGGAGCCGCAGTACTCATATCTGGTCGGGGGACCGGCTCTTAGAGGCTAATTGAGGCCTTACAGGGGCAGGCGCCATATAAACAGCGAGGTTCGGTATTTTATCCCCCAAGCAGGATGGGGCGTGCAATGGCGACCTGCGTCCGCCCCATCCTGGCGTACTGTTGAGCATCGGCGGCCTCGGCAACCCAGCCTCCGCTAGATGTCGGCTCGTACACCGACTGCTGCCCTGCCCTCCCGGAGAGGAGAGCTGTCCAAAGACACTCGATCTTTCTCCCCCAACTTGACCCTCCGTTGTCTGATCCGTTCGAACCCGGGTCACGAGCGTCGCAAGTGGAAATCCAACCGCTGTGCCGGCGGGCCGGCCCTTTTAAACTTTTTTTTGACAAGTACCAGTACTCATCCCAACTCTTGGAAATGCCTAACAGATACTTCAAAAGGAGCTGTTTTTCCAAGTTTAAAGCTCTTTTACTCATCAAAGTGATTTGTTTTCACCTAATATTAAAACAGTAAGTATATTACTCTTGAATGCCATCATGTGCAATGCACAGAGTTTAAACAACAAAAATGAATGAGCTCAAAGCTATTTGAAGTACTAATAGCATTGATTTAATATGGATTACCGAAACATGGTGGTCACCAGAGGATACATGGGGCAAAGGAGTTAGTGGCTAACAATTAGGGTGGATCGCGTGCAGAAAAAGGGGGATATAGCCATATATATCTCTAATAGGTTAAATGTGTGTATAATATCTGACAAAGTTAAAAGGAATAAGTATTCACCTGAGACAGTGTGGCTGAAAATAAATAAAATAAAAACATAATTTTAGGCTTGTGTTATAGGCCACAGAACACAAAAAAATCATATTACTGAGGAAATTATTAATGAATTAGAAAGTGCCTGCGAGCCAGGCAGGGTCGTCTTCTTGGGTGACTTAAATTATTGTGACATTGACTGGACTGCTAAGCAAGCAACGGACCATAGCAGTAAAGACTTCTTCAGAGTTACTGAACAACTAAATTTAATCCAACATGTCACATCTCCTACAAGGGGTGGAAATATACTGGACATTATTCTCAGTTCAGATTTAGTTATTATCACAGATTGCAAGGTTGGTACCCCATTTGGGCTCCAGTGATCACAACAGTATAAGTTTTAAAATTCATGAAGAATGCACCATTGTGAGAGGCTGCAGAAAAAAGGAATCTGTATCGTACTGCTGATACTAGGCCTATTAAGGAAGAGCTGGATAATATAAACTGGGAAAACGTACTAGGCTGCAAATCCATGGAAGAAATGTGGACTTGTATGAAAAGTAAGATCAGTCATATTATTGATATGCAGATCACAAAAATTAAGAAATATAATAGTAGAGGAGTTAGGCCCAAATGGCTAACTAGGGACATATATAAATTGTTGAAGAAAAAAAGCTAAGCTTTATTACAATTATACTAAAAATAAGACTCAAGGGGCCAGATATTCAAAGCATAGTGCAGCGCGCAAACCGGTAGCACGGGAATAGCGTGGAGTGACCATATTCAAAGGACCTGTTAGCGCGCAAACCGCCCTAGCATGGGGCAAACAGATAATGTATGCAAGGGGCAAAGGAGGGGGGCCTGCATACACGTGCAACGGGATATTCAAAACTATAGCGCTGCATTTAGCTACCACCTATAAAAGGCTGGTCTTAACCCAGGGCAAATCAGCTAGGGGGAGAGAGACCACAACAGGAAGTGGGAATGAGTGCTGTACCACTAGCAGTGATGCTGCCATTCATGGTAGCTGTAGTGGAGGAGGAGGAGAGGGAGCAGGCACAACATGGGCCACAACGCAGGCCGAAGAGATGGTATGCTGCAAACAGATGGTACCAGCCCAGGGTCTCCTTTGAGACCCTACCAGATGAGCACATTAACTGGCCCGGTACAGGATGGACAGGGGCATGTTGAGGCAGCTATGTGAACTCCTGCATGAGCAGCTGCACCCCAACACCAGACGCAGCCATGCCATGACAGTAAAGGAGAAGGTGACAACAGCGATGTGCTTCTTAGCCACAGGGACATTCCAATGACCAATGGGGGACACCATTGGGGTATCGCAGTCTGCAACCTCACACCTCCTGACCCAGTTCCTAGAGGCTCTCCTACCACACACTAGGGAGTTCATAGTATTCCCCAGCACAGCAGCAGAATGCAGAGAAACTGCAGCAATTCCATCAAGTTGCACACCTACCAGCAGTACTGAGTGCCATTGACTGCACCCATGTCCCCATCCGCGCACCACCTGGCGATGGCAGTGACGTATACATAAACAGGAAGGGGTACCACTCCATCAATTGCCAGGTGGTGTGCGATGTGACTAGGCACATCAGCAATGTCTATGCTCAGTACCCCGACAGTGCCCACAATGCCTTCATCTGGCACCAGTCCCAGCTGTGCCAGGCATTTGAGGAGGGCAGGATAGCCAGTGGGCACCTAGTCGGTGAGTAGCAGCTCACGAGGCACACACAGCATGGACGGGAACAGGCATGAGAGGCCAGGAAGGGGCGTGGGAGGGCAACACAGGGATGCATGACAGCAACAGGCAGACAGCAGTACAGCACTAACAGGTGCATATCTCCCGACAGGGGACAGCGCCTATCCCCTGCAACCCTGGCTGCTAACACCGGTACCCTGGCTAGCAACAGTAGCTGAAGAGCAGTACAGTGAGGCACACGCCAGCACCAGGAACATCATAGAGAGGGTATTTGGCATACTGAAGATCCACTTCCGATGCCTAGACACATCAGGCGGTGCCCTACAGTATAGGCCTCAGAGGGTATGCCATATCTTCTTAGCCTGTTGCATGTTGCACAACATGGCAATGAACTGTGGGATACAGGCACCTGAACCTGAGGAACAGGCCTACAGTGACCCAGAGCCAGCGGTCAGGGGATAGTGGAGGAGGGATCCTCGCATGGCCCACAGGGCCAACATCATCAGGACACTGTCACAGGCCAGAGGGTGAGTACAGACTGCACAGCAACATGAAACAGTACAATGATGTATGTTTTAATGTGAACAAACAACCACAACAGTGACAACACTAATCAGAGCAGGTGCACAAAAAACTGGATCAGAACGCATCTGAGTGTGTGCAGTGCGATGTGAGGGGTGTGCAGGTCACACAGAAAGTGGACACACAGCCATGGCATGGTGGAAGGGTTGAAGCCCGATGTGTGGTGGCAGTGTGAGGAGGGCCTCCATGGCTGTGCCAGTGAGGTGGTGCATGTGAAGGAGTGCGGGTGTGTGCATGTCTGTGTGTGTATGTGTGTACAAGGGTGTGGGTGTGCCAATGTGCACACAGGGGTGGCGACTGTGCACAGGTGCAAGATGGCTGTTCCGATCACCGGCGACTACCACCATGCACATGGCACACACCACGGGAGTGGGTCACAGATCCAGGGGTACTCTGTGCTGAGCACACATTGGGGGAGGACCACGGCGAGGCAGGCAGGTTGGACCGCCTGTGCCCCTGTCGATTGGCGGAATCTGACAGGGCGGATGGACTTCCATGGCAGTGCTGGGTGCCTGTAGATGTGCCTGATACATTCGTGCTGGAGTCAGTGACAGCCCTGCGGCCACAGGTGCCATGCCTGTGGGCCCCTGTGCCATGGTCACCCTGCCCCCCCTGCACATCCCGGCGACCACCATGCACCCCACACAGCACAGCGGTGAGGTCGACCACTGTAGCCGTGAGACCGTCAAAGCCACGGTCCAGCGCAGCAACCACACGGCCCACCTGTCCTCGGCACGCTGTTCCGCATGGGCAAAGCCCAGGGACACGGACTCATGCAGCAGTGAAAGCTCATGCCTGAGTTCCCTCCGCAGGCCATGCAGGTCCATCCTAGCCTCCTGCTGTGACGTCAGGGCAGCCTGTAGCAGTGGGCGGGCCCCCGGGACATCCTGCTCCAGGGGTGCAGCCCCCACAATGGCGGCTGGCACTGGGGCCTGCATCACAACTGGATCGGGACGCTGGTGCACAGGCAGCATGCCCTGCCACTGTAGACCACTGGCGATGTGCTGTTGTACCGGAAAGACCTGACCCACAACCTGTGGGGGACACCGCATGTCCTGCGGTGCACACACATCCCCCATACGGCCAACCACTGGCTGCATGGGAGCACCCATGCCAGCATGGCCGACCACCCCCCCGGTGCCTGTGCTGCGGCCTGTGCCTAGCCCCACCCCTGTACCCCCCTCCACAGGCATGAGGTAGGAACCTTCTGACACGTCTGTGTCAATGTCACTTGTTACAGTCAGGAGGATCACCTGCCCACCACCCAGATCCTCAACCTGGGCATCCTCCATGGTGGCACCATAGTCAGTCTCCCCTCCTTCAGCAGGGCCCCCCTTCCCTGTCAGCTGTATCATTCCTCCATGTGAGTGCCACACATGGGGCAGCCTTGGGTGTACCCGTCCACCACCCAGGCCAGTTGTCGATGGCTGGTTGTCCTCCACCACCTCCTCCTCCTGTCCCAAGGCAGCTATCTCGGCATGTTCCTGGTGCACCGCTGGCCCTGCACACGCTGCTGTGGATGAAAACAAGACGGGGTCAGTCACCCATACATGCAATGTGTGCCCCACCACAAACGCCACCCGAACATGCACACCCTAGGACACGTGCCACCTGCTGAGACATGACACACCCACACCACCCCATGGCAATATCATGTGGCCACATGCACCCAACCTCCCCATAGTGCGCATGCATACCCATCCCTTGTGCATAGTGTGCACAGCACTGCAGCTCCACAGTGCACCCCAGGCTCAGCCCCAACACTAACACCCTCTGCCACCACACCATGCAGGGTACACACATGCGGTTACAGACCTGTCCTGGGCGGTGTGAGAGGCATCTCACACCCACCACCCGGTACACCAGCAACAGCCACTGGACGCAGTGTGGATGCCACCACAGCCATGAGTGGGTCCTCCTCCCACTGCTGTGCTGGTTGAGGCCACCACTGGTTCTCATCCTGTCAGGCTGCTGTGCCTCCTCCTCTTTCGCCCTGCACAGCAGTTCGCTACACCGCCTGCGCACTGCCTCTGTTGTCCTGCCATGACCGCCAGCTGCGTTCACCCCAGCGGTGACCTCCTCCCATGCCTGGCACACCACCGCATCCGTGGCCTTGTGTTGCCTCAGAACCTGCTCCCTCTCTTTGAGGCCATGCACCATTGTTCTCAGTTTATCCTGTGAGAAGTGATGGGCACGTATCCACCCTGGCCGTGCCGCACCACCTATGGAAGAGATGGAAAGGGACATGTATCAACATCTGTTGCATGCTTGTGATGTATCGCGCATGCGCAACTGCACGTGCATGCCACCACCTAGTGTGGCATAGGTTGCATGGATCTGGCACTGGCCGGCATGTGCTGCGGCAACTTCTGTGTGCACTGTGCCACTGCACAGCTTTCAGTGTCCGGACGGCACATACCGGACCCACAAGGGCACCACCGTCGCCCATGGCTGACGTGCATCCCAGGACGGGTCCACCCCAATGGCCGCCACCTTGCACTGTACCGTGCACCCCTAGGGGACATGGGCATGGCACACAGGGTGAGGACATGGGTGCAATGCAATGGCAGGCTACCAGGCACAGGCCACACAGAGCCCTCAACAACACACTGCCGGGACCCTGTGACCCCTGTTCCATAGCTGTGTACCACCGATGGAGCGTTTGCGAACCTCCACGTCTCACATCCAGGGCGGCAACAGAGGTACCATGGACCTCATGGCAGTCAGCCACAGTAGTGTTGCACACCCGCATTCTGCGGTGGGGCCCCCCCTGCACCCGCCTGGTACCCACAGTATTGCAGGCAGTCCCACCCGGCGCAGGCTGATGCAGGGACACGGTCACGGTGCTAGATCAGGTGTGCTGGACTTCCGTCCTTCTGGCTCTGTGCACCATTGCGCAGCACCATGCGTGCCTGTGGTCCTGCAGTTGGTGGACCTGTCCCCAGCTGGTACAGCTATGGACAGCAGGTACACAGTGCATATGCCCCAACCCTGTGTTGTGCCAGTGCCATTCCAACACCTTTGCAGCAGGTATACAGACCTTCCACCCACTGCTCTCCCTCCTGTTGTATGTCTCCTTCAGTGTTGTTCTCTGTACTGCAGTGTCTGCTGTATGCTGCATTCCCACAACACAACACCGGTGGAGCACTGATTGCCCTTTTATAGCCCGGCCAGGCAATCCAGCCCGTTATGCATGCAAATCATCAGATAATGATATGCTAATCACAGTGTTTGCACATTGCATGTGCAAGTGACCTCATTTGCATATTCCTGTTGAATATGGGCCTTATGAGCACCGGGCTAACAGCTTAGCGCCATGCAAATGGCAGTGCTGGGCAATGGGGTGGCCAGCACCACGCTGTCCTGTTAGCGCAGCACTATGTGGCATAGGGCGGCGACCACGCATGCCTGTGAGGCCCCGGGTCCATGCTAGCAGGCAGGCATAGCACAGCGCAGACCAACACACATGCATGGCGTTGTGGCCAGGGGTTGTGTGGAGGTCACGCATGCATGCTGGTTCTGCTTCTGGGTAGCGCCATGCTACGTCATGAGCTAGCATGGTGCTACGGCACTATGAGTGAGGGAGCAGACAGAGGTGCATCTTCTTTGGTGTGGTACTGGTGCCAGTCAGAGACGCACACAGTAGTGATGCTGGGGGTAGGCGGCAGCGGGCGGTGGTGCACCGGGACAGGCATTGGGGGGAGGTTGAAACAGCCAGCCTGGTAGAGCTGGTCCAGTAAAGGCACCGGTGGCTGTTTGGGGAGGTCAGGTAGGGTGAGCTCCCATGCATGCAGGTGTGGGCCACGATGGCAAGAAAGCTGTGTGCCCACACGGGCATCACCCATGATGCTGAGAAGTGCAGGCAACGTTACACAGACCTGCGGCGGCATCAGCAGCTGGGCGCTACAAGCGCATGGTCTTGTGACGGCATATTGCCTGTGCAGGTAAGTGGCGATGCATTGACACCCACTATCATATTAGCCGGGCAGCACCAGTGCCCGTGTGTGTGTCAGTGTGTCTGTGTGTCTTGGCGCAGGTATGTGCCACTCTGCATGGTGCTTATGCGCGTCTTAGCGGGGCGGGCCTCACATGATGGCACCCTAGGGGTGTCCTGGGTACAGGGTGTGTGGGCGGTGCGCATTGGGGACACAGTGCATGTAGTGGCCATGGGGGTGTCACGGGTGTGAGTGGCTGCTTGGGACATGGTTGGTGGCGGGTCATGGTGCAGCACCGTGGTGCTGGGGACCTGTTCCTGGGAGCCTGCTGACTGTCACACACGTGTGTGTGGACCATCGCATGACTGCTGTGACCGGCACTGTCGCACCACTGCGCCACCTTGATGACATGTCGTCTGTGCCTGGCGAATGCTCCATAGGCCAAGCCACACTCTGTGTGGGTGTCCTCCATGTTCAGCCACTGACCCTGGGCATCCCTGTGTGTGCAGTGTTGGGTTTGCATGTGCATCTTGCTGTGCTGTACGTGGTATATGCAGTGTCATGCTCTAATGCCAATGTTTCACCTGTCCTCTGTAGAGTGCATTGAGCAGCCCATGGCCGGTGGAGGGGACCGGAACATGACCCAGGAGCAGCGGAGAGGCAGCCCAAGGGCGCCGTCCATACCGCAGTGGGTGCGGGAGAGCAGCCCTGAGTGCAGTGGCGTGTTGCGTGAGTACCTGTCTTATTGCTCTGTGCTGTTTCATTATACTGTGTCTCTCATTGTGTGTCCTGCCACTGACTGGTCTTGTGGCATGGCTGCGATGGGCAGTGGTTGTGCTGTGCTGCACACACACAGCCGGGTGCTGGCAGTCTGGCCCGGGGGGGGGCACTGTGAGACTGCATTGCTGTGAGAGTGCCAGATGGTGGTGGGGGCTCTGGTGGCGGGTGTTCTGTGGGGCTCACACGCTGTTGGTTGCCATGCCCACACCTGCGGTGCAGTGTGCTCTGTCCCTCCAGCCACCCCCACAGAGCGTCCGCATGTGCACAGTTGGCATTACCTTGCTGTCCTGGGGCTTCACTGGACAGGCCTGCATAGTGCCGCCTGTGTGCCTGTTGTGGCTGCGGGACACCACGACCCATGCCTTCCAGGCATACCTCTCATCTCTTTGTCCACCAGCCGTGGAACATTGCCTGTCATATTGTGGTACATATTGGCGATGTGTGGTACACGTAGTGGAATTCTTACCTGGGTATCTCATGCCACTGTTACTGTGTTGCATTTATGTTCCGAGGGTCTGTTATCACTATACTACTACATTATATGCATCGTTTACTATGGAGTGTTGCATTACATTGTTGACCTTGGCTGTGGAACATGTCCTCACAGGGTGGAACAGGGGGCTTTTGGCCCGTGGCTTGGGGAACCTTCCTTGTACTGTGTTACAGTTGTGAGGTATGCTTTCAGTGGCCTTGCTTGGTGGCATGTGTCAGCCCTTCACTGCCAGCATCTGTGCCCTGGCTGCCTGTTATCCCCTGGCCTGGGTTGGTCATTGGCAGGCCACTGTCACGGTTTAGTGCTGCTCCATTATGCCTTTAGTTGTTGTTGTTGTTGTGCTCTGCATTACAGTACATTGCCATCTGTCAGTGGGCAGCATGTCCCAACGTGTGGGTGTCCTTGTGCATGCTGTGGCGTGGCCCTTGCACCCAGCTCTCCGGGGGTCCGGCTGTGTGTCTGCCCTGTCTCGCTGTGTTCTTTGCTGAGGTGGGCAGTGTCACCTGTACCCTGATGCTGTCGGGATTGTTGTCGTCATGTATATTGAGGTTTGGGTTGGTGCCTGTGTCACCCAGGACTGCTTTGTGGGCACCTTCCAGGTTGGCCTACCGGTGTAGCACTCACCTCCACTCGGGATTGTCCGTCAGGACATGCTGTCCATCCCTGTATGGCCACCTGTGGCTGCTGTCTGCCTCCTGGCTGGTGTCCCATCCTAATGATCTCCCCCTTCCTCTTGTAGGTCTACTCAGGGTATCACTGTGGGTGACCAGGCCAGAGGAGTCGGAGGGGACAGAGGACCTGCTGCACCGCATCGTCCGCTAACAGAGGACTCTTATAGAGCAGCAGGCCATCTTGATAGCTTAGCAGAAGACACCAGGAAAAAGGACTGCTGTGTGACTGAACTTCTCTGCTGGGACTGAAGTAGAAGAACTTTTGTATTTGGACCTTTAATTTAGAGCAAAAAAACTAACATACAAAAAAAAAAGTGTGTGTTTGGGTTAACTGAACTGAATGGGTAACTGAAAAGTCATCTAGGTGTAAATCTCAGGTGACTGAAAGGACTTAACTGCTGTGAGGTTTAAATTACTTGTAGAAAGATCTGGTAAGTAGGGAGTGGCTTATTAGAAGGAGCTACATTTAAAGACTGCCTTAGAAGATTCTGCTAATAGCTTGGCAGAAGACACCAGGAGAAAGGACTGCTGTGTGACTGAACTTCTCTGCTGGGACTATATTGCCCTCCTTCCCCCCACCCAAACTAGTTCTATTTTATAGGCACATGATTTGACTGACAACAGGAACTTCCTGTTTAGGGGCAGGAAGTGAGTGATCCTAGAACCACCAAGGACCCACCATCCTAGAAGGGCAGAGTAGCTCTCGGCCCCCTCTAACTGCTGGAGGCTGCCTCTGAACAAGTAAGTGGTCTACTGAAATATAGGATATTCTTGTCTCAGAACAGGACAATCAGGGCTTAAAGGGCACACAGGCAGAAAGTGAGGCAGAGAGAAAAAAAACAGAGGAAAGAGTAAGGATTGCAAACAGTTAAGGGCCAGAAATAAGACATGATTGGAGTGGTGCAGTGCAGTGGCTGTGGAGCAAGCAGTCTTCGGGGAGATGTTCTGGAGGATGCGGTGTTGTCCCACCTGCAGGCACCTCTCTGGGCTGAGGAGGAGGTTGCTCATCTCCAGGCTGGAGTTGGCCAGGATTTGTGGGACCTCCTTTTCCATCCAGGGACCACCAGTGCCACTGCCGTTGCCTCAGAGGTTGCCAAGAAGAGGAGCAGTTGGACCACAGTGGGCTCAGGGAGGTGAGGTGGTGGAACAGGCGCATCCTCAGTTGTACCTCTCACAATTCCTATGCCATTCTGGCAAAGTGTGGTTCTCTATGGAGGCACCCACAGTGGAGACCAAGGAGGATGCTGGGAACCTCCACAAAGGAGACCCACAGGAGGGTGGCAGGGGACTGCAGGGAAGAAACAACTCCTGGTGGGGAACTCCATTGTTATGAAGGTAGAACTGGGCAAGGAAGGGGAGAGGGAGGTAAGGTGCCTGCCTGGCGCCATGGCTTGGAGGGACAGGGAGCGAATCCTCAGGATTGCCGGAGCAGCTGCACAGGGGAGGGAGCTGGATGTCATTGTCCACCTAGGGACAAATGACCTGGCTAAGAAAGGGATTAGAGAAGTGCAGGAAGAGTTTGTGGAATTGGGGAGGGGCTTTAGTCAAGTAGCATGCACGGTAACCTTCTCGGAGGTGCTACCATCTATGGCATAGGAAGCTAGGGTGTTCCGTACCATGATTCAATCAGTGGTTGAAAAACTGGTGTGGAGCTCAGGGATTTGGCTTCATTGGGGACTGGGGTCCACCTGGGTGATGCAAACCTATACTGGCATGATGGTGCATCTGTCGGGAGGAACCAGGATCCTAGGTGATAGGTTTAAATGCTTCATTGGCAAGCTTTTAAACTAGCCAAGGGGAGGCACCGGAAAGGAGCAGGAAAATCCTAGCCCCAAACAATCACGGTAGTAAGTGTGGCAAACACCAACATGGAAGTGTCGATAGGGAGAAGGGCAGGGTAAATGGAGAAAGTGACAAAGGCAAGAAGGACAGGGATGGGGCAAAGGGGTAAGGCCATCAGGAAATGGAGGTAATGAGTACCAATGCCCATAGTCTGGGCAACAAGCTCCCTGAGCTGGTGGCCTTAATGGAAGAGGATGCCTGGATATCGTGCAGTCACTGAAACATGGTACACAGAGAACCATGACTGGGATGTTAACATACCGGGTACATAACCTACAGGAGAGACAGGCAGGGAGAAGAGGGGAGGAGTAGCTCTCTATGTAAAGGAAGGATAAAAACAACTGAACAAAAGAGTAAACAGGGAGGAGAGAGGCACTGTGGGTCACCTTGGAGACTGGAAAGGGCACCACAATCCACAGGGGTTGTGTACAGACACCCATGTCAGGGAAGGAATGGACAAGGATATGATGGAGGCATTCTTAGAATGGCAGAGAAAGGAGATACTGTTGATGGGAGACCTGAATATGCCAGATGTTAACTGGAGCACATTGCTGCAGCCACATCCAAGAGCAGGCCATTCTTGATGCCCTACAGGTGGCAGGCATTAGACAGCTAGTTTCAGAACCCACTTGTGAGGGAGCAATCTTAGACCTCATACTCTCAAGCAGGGGCAGTGAGAGGATCTCAGATCTAGAAGTGGGTTGCCATCTGGGGACAAGTGACCATCAAACAGTGTGGTTCACGTTAAACTCAGCTACAGAGTCCAAGCCATACAAAAGTGAGGGTACTGGACTTTAGGAGGGCTGACTTTGCAAGATGGGAGAGTACCTCAGAAAGCACTAGCAAACAGGCTAGAAGGAGGCATGGAGCAACAATGGGAATTATCAGAACTGCCATCACAGAGGCAACAAGCCTTTGTGTGAAGCAAATAAACAAATCAAAATGAAAGAAAAGCCACTATGGTTCTCAGAGAGGTGGCTGTGAAAGTCAGGAAGAAAAAGATAGCATTTGGAAGTATAAGGAAACACAGAAGGAGCAGGACAGAGAGCTGTACCAGTTAAGGCAGAAAAAAGCAGGAGCGAAGTCAGAATAGCAAAGGCCCAAACTGAGGAAAAGATAGCCAACTCAGTTAAGAAGGGGATAAAACCTTTTATAGGTACATCAGAAGAAATGAAAGACAAAGGGAGGGAGCAGTGAGACTGAATAGAATGAACGGTGGGTGGGCAGAGGGGACAGTGAAAAGCAGGAATACTGAATGAATATTTCTGCTCAGTATTCACAAAGAGGAGGAAGTGCCTAATCCAGTTAACAGAAGCACTCTTGATGAAGTCCGATCCCAGTCCTTTCACAGAAGAAAGGGTTCTGCAAGAACTCCTAAAACTGAAGGTGGACAAAGCAATGGGTCCTGATGGAATTCACCCAGAATTCTAAAAGAATTAAGGGAGGAACTAGTGAAACCACTGGCTACTCTTTTTAATAAATCATGGGAGGATGGTGTGGTACCCGAGGACTGGAGGAAGGCGGATATGATTCCCCTTCACAAAAGTGGGACCAAGACAGAGGCAGAAAACTACAGACCTGTCAGTCTGACCTCTGTGGTAGGAAAGTGATGGAGTCACTTCTGAAGGAAAGAATAGTTGAGTATCTAGAGGTCAGTGGAGCACAGGATCCAAGGCAGCATGGGTTCACAGCCGGAAGGTCATGTCAGGCAGATCTAATAGATTTCTTTGACTGGGTGACCAAAGTAGTAGACCAGGGAGGGCTGTGGACATGGCCTACCTAGACTTTAGCAAGGCATTTGACACAGTCCCACACAAAAGATTATTAGTCAAATTAACCAGCCTGGGAGTGGGTCCCAGGGTGGTAGCCTAAATAAAACATTGGCTGGACAACAGGACACAGAAGGTAATTGTAAATGGAGTCCACTCTGAGAAAGGGCGGTTACTAGTGGGTACTGCAGGGTTCAGTATTGGGTCCAGTCCTTTTAATGTCTTCATCAGTGACATTGCAGAGGTACTGGAAGGAAAAGTATGCCTTTTGCAGATGACACAAAGATCTGCAACAGGGTTGATACACAAGGCGTGGAAAGGATGAAAAGGGACTTGGCAAGGTTGGAGGAATGATCAGGCGTATCACAGCTAGGATTCAATGCAAAAAAGTGCAAAATAATGCACCTGGAAACAAGAACCCAGGGAAGAATACACAATGGGTGGGAGGTAGTAACAACAACAAAACAGGAAAGGGACCTGGGGTAATCATATCAGATGACCTTAAGGTTAGCAAGCAATGTGAGAAGGCAGTAGGGAGGGCCGGGGTATACTGGGATGTATAGGAGGCATCAGCAGCAGAAAACAGGAAGTTGTTATCCCTCTGTACAGACAGTTGGTGAGACCCCATCTGGAATACTGTGTCCAGTTCTAGAGACCCCATCTCCATAAGGACATAGACAGGATAGAGGCAGTCCAGAGGAGGGCAACTAAAATGGTGCAGGGTCTGCAGAGAAGCCGTATGAGGAGTGACTAAAGGAGCTTAATATGTATACCCTTGAGGAAAGAAGGGAGAGGGGGGACATGATAGAAACTTTCAAGTACCTCAAGGGAATCAACAAAGTCCAAGAGGGTAGCATCTTTCAGAAAAAGAGACTTGCAAGAACAAGGAGACACAATTTAAAGATAGAAGGAGGGCGGTTCAGGGGCAATGTGAGGAAGTATTATTTCACAGAGAGGGTAGTGGATGCATGGAACAGCCTTCCTGAGGAAGTTGTGGGGTCTAAAACTGTGGGAGAATTCAAGAATGCATGGGACAGACATAAGGCAATTCTTGTGGGGGGCAGGAAGATATAGGCTGTTGGTTAACTAGGATCTGCGGCCTATCCTGTAGGTAGGGAAATGGGCAGACTAGATGGGCCTAGCGGTCCTTATCTGCTGTCAAAGTCTATGTTTCTATAACAGAGACGAGGAGAGTGGCAGCTGTGTTGGAGGCTCGGCTCCCAGATCCAGTGGGCAGCTAGCCATGCCCTTCATCCCATCTTGTGTTGGCTTCACACACACCCTTACTGGACATGATATTATTTCCTGGACTGTATTCCTGTGTCCCTGTGTGCATCCTCCTCCCCTTTGCACCCTTCTCCTGTGCCTTATTGTACATCCTGTAATTATTTGTACATATGTTTGCCATTTAAATCTTTGCTTTGCCTATTGTATGTTCCTGTTGTTGTTCCCGTAGTGGGCTTATTGTTGCTTGGGTTGTGTGTTGGGGGGCTTGGCATGTGGCTTAGTGGGATCTGTTCTGTTGTCTTTCTTTGTTGTGGGGTGGGTCGTCCAGTGGTGGTTGGGGCATTGGTTGTTCTGTGTTTGGTTTAGTCTTTAGTTTAGTATGGGTTTGCATCACTGTTCCCTTCCCGTTATCTTTCCTTCTGATTATTTGATATTACATTGCATTTACTACATTATACTGTGTTCTGTGTTGTTCTTGGGTGCTGGGGTTTCATTTGGTTTGTACTGTTCCTTGGGTTCTCCACATGGGTCTGCGTTGTTGCTTGCCATTCCCGTGCATGTGTGGCATCCTCCGGGATGTGCACTGTGGTCTGCTCCTGATACCTCATTCCAGCCTGTGTTTCATTTCATGTGTCCCCGGGTCGGGATGTCTCACCTTTACACCTTGTTCCATTGTGTGTTTGCACTGCCTGCCTGGGTGCTGTATTCAGTGCTGTCTTATGTGCTATATTCTGTGCTGTCTTATTCCCAGGCTGTTTTGCCCTGCAGTCCTGGCCCTGTTTGCCCAGCTTCCTTTGCTTGCTATATTCAGCTGGTTTTGCACTGAGCTATTCCTTTTGAATATAGCTGACATTTTGCTTCAGGCTATGTTTGCACGCTGGGCAGTGCTACCTTAGCCACGGGGCAAGGTTTTGAATATCTGGCCCAAACAGTTTGGGAGAACTATAAATCTACCTTTTTTTTTTTTTTAATACTTTCTTTTTTCTCCCTCCTGGTATTTCCTACCCTCTTGGTCCTACTCCTTCGGGCCTCTCAATGCTCTTTTGCCATCCCCTAGATCTGCCCCTAGAGTGCCTCCTCTCCTTCCTCCTGCACAGTGGGGTCTTGTCTGGTGTGGCGGTCTGAGCGGAGGGGCCGTCATCCAGGACCGCGAGGGTGATTTCCCTGCTTCATCCCTGGGGCGCCGGCTTGGGACTACATCCCGAGAGGTAACGTGCTGACGCACAGACCTCTCATGCATGCGTCTGACCATCCCCTCCCGACCTCTGAAGGAGTCGCCCGTCCCTTTCAGGTCGGTGCTTCCACTGAATTCCTTTATAGGAATGACGGATGCTTGCATGTCCCGAGGTATCCACCCTGAGGAGGAGAGCATCCGTGGAGACCTCAATCCTCCTCCCCGTCCAGCCCCGGCTCCCCAGGTCCGTTACCGAACCCGGGTTGCCAGCGTAGCGCGAGGTGTGGCATCCAGCGCCTCAACCCTCAGCGCCACCGGGCCACTATAAATCTACCTTAAAGAGCACCTTTCTTGGTGCACTGCAAAATCAACAGGAGGCTCCCTTGCCTGAATGGGAGTTTCTCTGTAGCAGTTGTAAAATTTTCTGTTTAGCCCCCTAAGGAAGGGAAGCAATCATATTTTTTGCCCCCGAGGGGTTTAGCCACTCGATCCCATCCACTTCCTGATTTCCGATGCCATCCCTGCACTTCCTCATTTTGTAATGTCATTATATGACAAGCGCGGGGATGTGCTCCATGCAAGTCTATGGAGTGTCATTTTAAAAGGTTATTTTTTACAATTTTAACCTGACTTTTAGTACAAATTGAAGCCAGTATTCAAGTAACAAGAGCCTTGTTACTTGGACACTGACTCCGATTTGTACTAAAAGTCGGGTTAAAATTGTAAAAATAATTTTTTAAAATCACTCCATAGACTTGCATGGAGCATGTCCCTGTGCTAGTCATATAATGACATCACAAAAGGAGAAAGCACGGGGATGGCGTTGGAGATCAGGAAATGGACGGGATTGAGCAGCTAGCCCCCTCAAGGGCAAAATACAATCCCTTCCTTAGGGTGCTAAACAGAAAATCTTACAACTGTTACGGAGAAACTCCCATTCAGGTAAGAGAGCCTCCTGCTGAATTTGCAGGCAAAGGAAAAAAAATGCGGGAAAGGTGCTCTTTAAGGCAGTGTAAAAACAAAATAAAGGCTTCCAAATGGAGGCTAAAATGTAGAGTTGCTACCAATATTACTGATAACAGGAAATCATTTTATAGCTATATAAATTCATTGAGAAACTCAGATTACAGACTTGGATCCCTGGTGGTTAACAGTATCGCTGTTGATGACCCAGCACAAATTGCTGATATATTCAGTAATTATTTCTGTTCAGTTTTTTTCCAAACCATCCCTCAATAACTTACATATCTCTTGCAATAACTCCATGATGTTGCAATGACTCCATGATGTTTGAAATATCAGAGAAGGTTATCATCAAAAAGACTGAGAAATTAAAAACTTCAAATTCTTTTGGCCCAGAAAATATCCCACCAAGATTGTTAAAAATGATGTCTCCAGGTATTGCCACTCAACTGAGATATTGTTTTTTTTTGCTTCACTCAGGAGTAGTGAAACTCCTACAGACTCAGCAAATATGATATTTATTTTTAAAAGGGTAATAGATTGGATTACAAAAATTATAGATCCATCAGCCTGACTTCTGTACCTGGCAGAATTTTGGAGTCCATTATAAAAGATCATATAATTAGCCATCTGCATAGAAACAGCCTAGTGGATGAAAAACAGCATGGCTTTACAGTGGGAAGGTCCTGTATAATGAATCTGCTATGTATTTATGAGACAATTTCAGCAGCCTTAGGTAATGGTACCCCAGTTGATTGCATATATCTGGATTTTGCTAAAGCATTTGACTCTGTACCGTACCGGGCTATAATTCAGAAATTGATTAATATTGATACTGACTCTGGAATAATCAGCTGGGTGCATAAATGGCAGAATAACAGAACACAGAGAGTATATATTAAAGGGCACTTCTCTGGGTACAGTTGTGTGATCAGTGGAGTCCCGCAAAGATCAGTTCTGGGTCTGGTGCTGTTTCAAATTTATGTTTCCGATATGTGTAGTCAAGTAAAAAATTTGGCCGCAAAATATGCAGACATGCAAAACTAACTGGAGTTGTCAGCACAGTAGAGGAAAAATTGTCAATACAGAAAGATCTTAATGAAGTTAATGACTGGGGGACCAAATGAGGTTTGAACTATAACTATGATAAATGCTGTGTAATGCATTTCAGGAAATAACATTCCAAACATACAGACACCCTTGGTAAAATGCAGTTAAAAGAAGTTGAACAAGAAGGAGATCTGGGCATCTTTATTAATAAACTATTGCCAACAGACCACTGCTCTAAGGTAATTTCTAAAGCTAACTGCATGTTGTGGTTCATAAAACGAAATTTTTGAAGCAGATGTATGGAAGTGATTATGCCATTATACCGAGCATATGTTAGACCAATTTTAGATTATGGCAGTCAGTTTTGGAACCCACTGACTAAGAGGGAAACTGAAAATATTAAGGGTCAGAAGACCGGGATAAAAGGGCAGTCAAAATATAAATGTATCATTTCAAACTGGGCCGTGCAACTATTCCAGGGGCAAAAGTGCTCATTGATACTTTTATGTTTATTATTATCCTTCACATTTAATTTACCATGACAACATAACCATACTATATCCCAGTACTATGTTGGGATGCTTTTTTCAGTTAGATAATTTAAAGCAGCCTGTTTATGCAATGGAGCTGCTCCAGGCATTATCTCAATATCAGTAAGAACTAAGGATTTATAGATGGCTTTCCGATGCTGAGTACGAATAGTATCCCGTGAAAGTTTCTGTTTCTTTATCAATTGAATAAAAGGTTCTAAATATGATGGAAAAAACAGCATTTTTCCTAAAAATGGGATTTGGTCATTGTCATTCTTGCTGAAATAGTTCCATCCATATCTTAGCCCACGCTTTCCATACAGGAGTTTGAGCAGAAAACCAGGGTATGATATTAGACTGAAAAAAGATACTTCCATGTCCAGGCCTCCTTGATTACCAGAAGATACAAAATATCCTTTTTAACAGGATTTAATCTGCTGTCCCATACCATTTGAAAGAAAATACTAAATAAAATCAAGTTTCCAGTTGTTGAGGTAGAGGGAAGACTGCACTTACACAGAGAAATATAGGTACTAAAAATGTTTTTATTATGCTGATCTTTTTCTTTTCAGATTAATTGCAAGTGTTTCCATTTGGTGACTTTTAGTGCCCCGGCATCCAAAACCTTCTCCCAATTGAACATAACTAAGTTAGTCACTCCATAGTATATACCTAAAGTTTTAACAGGTTCCAAAGATGCCTTAATACCATTAATAGCAGTAGGAATATTATCATGAGTCCCAGTAGGTAAATGACTTTTCTATATGTTTATCCATGAACAAATAAGTTTTGCAATGTCTTGTGCAATTGTTATTGCTGCTGTCCCAGAAGACTCATATTTAGTAAATAAACATGTATCATCTGCATAGGCAGCTAGTTTAATTTCTTCCAACGATAATGGGTTCTGAAGTCCCTGTATGTTTGGTGTATTACTAATGACCCTTAACATAGAGTCTAATGTTAAAATATACAAGACAGGACTTCAAGGGACAGTCTCCTTCTTTGAATTCTTGACATACAACTTTGAAAAATAGCTGATAAATGCTTACCCTGTGTTCCATATTTTTGCTCAAAATGTAATGTTTTTAATCCTGTCATATTGTATTTCCTTCATCCGGTTCTTAATATGCTGTATCTGAGTATGAAAGGAATTACCCCTTTGTGTTTGAAGGGAAGTAAATTTATATTACTGGTATCTTAACTCTGAATATTTTCTATAATTATGTTGGCAGACAGAACTAGACAACTGTTTTGCTAATTTCCCAATGTCACATGTTGTACCTTAACAAAAGCCAACTCAGATGGAGACAGAGGCCCACTCAGCAGTTCAGGTTTTAATTTTTATTCACAAGTAGCATATCTACCAAATAATGTCTGTGTTTTGTAGTGCAACCCCTACTTCATCAGCAGCTAAAGATGTGCATACATATATAAGTGAATACATATATACCTACGTAGGGACATTGAGGGGATGGAGAGGGTTCAGAGAAGAGCAACCAGGATGGAGCATGGGATGCGAGGAAAAATATATGAACAGAGGTGGAGGGAGCAGAATCTATATCCACTAGAGACTAGAAGGGAGAGGGGGGACATGACTGAAACTTTTAAGTATTTAAAGGGGATCAGTAAGGTGAAGGAGGGGTGCTTGTTCAAAAGGAAGGAGGGAACTAGAACAAGGGGGCATAGCCCCAGATTGGAAGGAGGGAAATACAGAGGCAATGTGAGGGGGAAGTTCTTCGCAGAGAGGGTGGTGGAGTCCTGGAACAGGCTTCCAGAGGAGGTGGTGGGATCCAAAATGATGGGGGAATTCAAGAGGGCATGGGACAGACATATGGAGTTGGGAGGAGGGGGGAAGTTCTGAGCCAGTAAAAGGAGGAGGGGGGAAGGGGGGATATAAGGGCAGACTAGATCGGCCAATGTGGTCCTTTTCTGCCATCATTTTTCTGTGAATCTATGATATACAATAGGAAATGTTCTTCACAGCATTAGAAAACTGTTCTCTATTGTTAAAATGCATATCAGATGTATAGAATGTACAGTACATGGACACATTTTTTATGAGCTCTTTGTGACCACTCTTTGAATTCTGATGTGTTTTAGCATTATTAATATTACTAAAAAATAATATTTTTTTATAACCAAATTGTTGTTTATATTCTTATACTATTTAAATCAAAACAATTTAATTCCTGCCTTATTGGTAGAGTGCTGAATATGCTTTATTCTGTTTGTTTAATCACTCACAACTTGATCAGATTTTTCTAATATTAATAATACACTCTATCAGACGTGTCCTAGTAATTACTATAACATTGCAAATATTATCTCCTTTGTGTTAATTCGTTCAAAAAAAGGCTCACCTTAAAATGAACTTTTTTTTAATCAAAATCTTTGTCCTTTAAGCTTTTAATCATTTGACTACATAAATAAAATATTTTAACCAAAATCATTATTAATTCGATACTCTCAAAAACAATCTATTACTTCAATAATTTGTTTAAATCCACTTACCAAGAGAAGTTGCTCACTTCTTCTTGGTCCACACTTATACGTAAAAAATAAATAATGTTGCATTTCAGCATTAAGAGCTTAACATCTCCAACAAACTGTGTCAAAATCCAAACATATATTTAGCTGCTAAATGCATTTTAATTTATTGAGTGTGTGGCTCCTTCACCCTAGCATAAATGTAAGTGTTTAGACCACCCAGTACATCAATAAAGTATAAATTCATTTTAACTTTTTTAAGTTAGTAAACACCCCCCTGATTTTTAAGTGTAACTCCCTTGTTACCCGGGGTTACTAGAATCCCAGTAAGACCTAGTGGTAGGCAGGGAAGGCAGCTTGTGAAACTCCAGTTAAATGGGTTTCACACTGTCTCACTCTGTTCTCAGTCTCAGCTGAGACTGAGGGATGACATCACCAATAGAACTATCGCAGCTGCATGAGCCACAATGGAATCTGCAGCAAGGGAGTTGGAATAGAATGTTGGGAGGTTTGAACAGTAGTGTGTGGTCAGTTGGTGTTGGGAGCTTGCTGTGAAAGCAGCACAGCAGCTCAGTGTAGGCTCTTGGAGCCTCAGCCCTGACAGAGGGCTACTTTTAGGTAAAAGGGTGTGTGTGTGTCTCCACCAAAAGAGAGACACAGAAGATAATTGAAGTGGTGGAGACCGCTGTTTTCCGGTCTCAGTGCCCCCTCCCTCTGGGGATGGGGGCAGAAAAGGGTTCCCTGCAAATTCCTGGGGCAACCCTCTAGTTCTGCTAGTAATGGAGAAGCTGCCTATTTGTTCCAGAGTTTTTTGGGGGAACAAGAAGGCTTGTGAGTCGCCTGTGGGGCACCTGCAACCGGAGGGTGAGTGTCTGCTCTTCCAAAAAGGGCCTATGTTTTTCACCCTGGGACTTGTGTGACAATGTGGGGACTGAACTACTGAAATAGTGGGAGGCCTAGAATAATAGGTTTAGCCAAGAAGTAGAAGTAAAAGTAGGTTCAAGTCCAGTGCTTATTGGGATCAAAATGATATGTAGAGGAGATGTGACACATGTCTACCCAGGAATCTACATTTGCAAGTTTTCAGTAAAGGAATTGTTTAGTTTCCAGAGAAATGGCCGGGTATGGGCTGTGGGAGCTGGAGGTGGGAGACCCCCCCATCTTTAGTGACCAGGTACACCTCTACGGATTTGCTCTGTGGATTTCTACTTTGCCTCAGGCACTTGGCCAGTGATGAGGGAAGTACCCAGACGTGGGATTGGAAGGAAAATTTGGGATTGGAAGGAAAATTCCCTCTAGGAGTTGAAGGCTCTAGTGTGGTTTGGGGAGCCACAACAGGATAATTGGTTCATTTCCCAAAATGGACCGTGGATCAAGTGGCCTGCGGGGGAGCCGGGCCAGTGGGGAAAACCCAAGTAGTGTACAAGTCGGGCTGTGTACCCAAACCTGCGTGCAAGTCCAGGCTGTGTGCCTGGTGGGTTCAGAGCCTGAGGGCTAGAAATAGTGATAAAGTGTTTTGTTGTCTCTAATCTGCATTACCAGGAATGTAGCCCCATGGGGGTCCATCTATGCTTTGTTTGTTCAGCTTGGATGTGAATAAAAGCCACACTGGAGAATCCCATTCCTGGTTCTGGACATTACAGTTATTGCTTCCTGTGTTTGGATTTACTTGGGTGACCCTGTGCAGAGTAGCCAAACCTAGGTCCCCTGTGCCGAGAGTAACCTCATCCTCCCGAACCCAGTCCCCACCAGGTACTGCTGTCAGCTTCAACAGCATGCCACCTGTTGTTTTGCTAAAAAGGCGGGGGTGAGGGGTTACAAAAATGGAGGCACCGCTTTGGATTTTATTCTGGGAGGAAGGTGCTCGGGCAGGGGGCTAGCATTTTGGCTATCTGGCAGTGGGTAGCCCAAAAAGCTGAAGCAATTTACCTAGTGTTGCTGTGTGCTGTGGATCTTGTGCTGCAGTTTAAAATTGCCAACTGTTTACCAAGGAGCACTAAAGCCAAAGAGTGTGCCCTTGTCCTGCATCAATTTGTTTACAGCATTTTGTCTGCTTGTAAAATGAACTGTGGTAAAGAAAAGTGTGGAAGACTAGGGGTAGCAACAGGAAAATTGTGCCCTGTACGTTGGAAATGCTTTTAAATGAACTGAGAGACTTGCAGGTGTATTGGCTATGTTAAATGGCTGAAATGGGCTCCTGCCGTGGAGTTAGTTGAGAAAAAAAAAAGTTGCATTGTGCAGTTTAAATTTGCCTGCTCGATGATCGCCATGAGGAGAAGAGCCCTCGCGAGGAAGAAGAGGCTCATTTGCATGACGTCATGTGATTGGTCAGGCTGCGATCAATCCCGGCCCTCAGCCAGCTCTACAGTGACTGCCCCAGCATTCGAGAGGGAGTGTGAGTGGAGTACGTGTACTGGCTAGTGGAGAAGCGTCGCGGAGTGTTAAAATCACTGTAAACCTTGTAAAAGTAGATTTTCTTGTTCAGAATCGGGCTCAACCCGCTAATCGATCGTCAGAATTGCAAGTGTGGTGGTCGAGAAGACGATCGGCAGGACTGCCCGCCCGTTTTTGTTCTGAGGCCTCCAAGAACTGGCTGCAGGCCGTTTTTCCCCGTCGCAGCAAACAGCTACTGATAACGTAAGTAACAACATAAAAAGTTCTCAAACAGTGATTTTCTGCCCTATGCCATATAAATGTGTGTGCAGCAGTGTAGTCGCTTTGCAAGTAACGACTGTGTTAAGTCCTGCCAGCAAGTGCAAGTCTGTTAAGCCATTGACTGTGTGCATAGTAATGAATTCAGCCTCAGTTTAAAGTTTGAAGCCAGAGAGAGACTGTGAGTTGTAGCCAAATGTGCAGCACTAGTTATACAGGCAATCCTGTGCTTAAAAGCCTGAAGCTTTAAGGGACTGTGAATCAAATAAATGTTTCCAGCATGTGAAAAGTCCATGAAAAATCCAGTAAATGTGTATAAAGCAAGAACAGAGCAAGTTGTGCAGTCTGAGCAAAAGTTATCAGTAGTTTGTGTAAATCGGGTGCGCAGTGGCTTGACCCAATTTCTGAATGTTGATGCACATGAGTGCTGCCGCCGCCATTACAGGGTGGGGTAGTAAAGTAAACACAGCAGCAGAGGAGCCATTTTACAACTAAAGAGTGTGTTCAGTAAAGTGGGACTTTCAGTTACAGTGAACTTTTGTTTGTTTTCCTGCAGTTATGGCCTCAGGACCAGCTCGTTACCCCGGATCATGCCCGAGTTGCAGTAACAGCAGTAGTAAATAGACTGAGAGATATTGAAAAGTGGTGTTATGGAGGACAGCTGCCTCCTCATGTGGCGGTTCCTGGATATCCAGTGCATGTATGTCAAATATGCTTGAGAGCTGGAAGGGACGTCTTCATGATTCCTCACTGTGCTGGATGCCTATAAAAATATGGTTTGTATAAAGCACCTCAAATTCGGTTGGCTCCCACATGGACAAAGGTTCAGGAATCTGCAGTTGGCAGCACACAGCACCAGGCAGAGCCTGTGGAGGAAGGCCCCTCGGGGGAGAGAGTGTGGCACAAAGCTAGAGGGTGCAGGGTTAGAGATGGAACCAGAAGTTGAAGTTTCGGATGCTGAATCCCAGAAGGAAAGTTCGGATAAAGCATCAGTAGACCCCGGGGGGGGGCCTAGCCCAAGTCTCTTAGGCGAAGATGAGATGTGGGAGGCCTTTGAGTGGGAGGTGTCGACCTCCGCACCTAGTGATGAGTGGATAGTCTCAGGAGTGAGAATGACTGCTCACTCCTGGGCTCAGATCCTCAGTGAAGAGGAAGATGAGGGGGAACCTATGTGGCCTTGTGAAAAAAGGAATGGGTACACAGCCTCAAGATCTTGCCTCGGAGGAATGAATGGAAGAGAGTGGTGATGCCACTGCCCTGGCTTTGCAAGAGGAAGCAGTCAGGGATCCATTTCTAATTTCTTTAAGGATGCGTAGCTGGCAGAACCAGGACTGGCCACCCCCAAGCCAGGCCAGCGGTCTCAGATTGACCAAAGCTAGTAAAGAGGAGAGACTGGTTCGTAGAAAGGCAAATAAGATCTATGGTATGACCTTTCCTACCTTTCCTCGGAAAATCTGGGAGGAGATTGAGAACAGCAGGAAATCCTGGATCTGGGATGAAGCAATGAAAAGTGTACATCCTGGGGCCAACAAGCATGTAAAGAACAGACTGTTTCACGAGAAGTATACCCAGTGGAAGAGAGGCAGGACACTGTTTATAGACAGAGTGTGAATAGTGGATGGAGAGGGACATGAAATCTCCCACTGTGTGAATTATGTGCACCCAGATGGGGTAATAATTCAAGCTCCTGACCCCTGGTACTGTTGGCCTCAGTGCAAGGACCTCCCAGCAAATGTGCCCGTGCCTACTAAATGGACAGCCGAGCAGTGGTAGTCAATACTGCCACACCAGACTGTGAAGTGCCTTTATTGATCCGCCAATATGGATATCCAGGACTCAGGTGCCCCACATTCCTTAGTTCTACAGTGTACTGGCCTTTCAAGAATCCATCGACTTCAGATCCAGAGAGGACACCAGCCCAGCTGTATCCTGAGCCATCGCCTGGTAATCAGATGACGTCGGACCAGCTGTTTTCCTTTTGTTCCTGTTCTAAGGTTCCATCTCCAGAGATGACATCAACCCAGCAGTTCCCAGATGTGCCCTCCTGTGGTTCCCGGAACATGTCCACCCAGCTGTATCAGAAGAAATGCTGCCAGGGAGCGTCTTCATCAGAGGTGCAGGTCAGTGCAGAATCTTCCATTCTACAAGGGGCTAGTAAGTCCGAACTTTTCTATCTTTATGACATTGCAGTACACACCCTACACTAGCAGACTTCAAAATGTGTGAACTGTCCGCAAAGACTCTCCCCTTCAGGACTTTGGCCTGTTAGAACTGTGCTTCACCGGGCCCAGGAGAGACTCTTTATTGGACTAGCCTTCAGGCATTGTGGTCACTAGTTAGGACTTTTAGGGCACTCCATCCCCCCAAATGTGTATAGTAAATAATGTTGTTGTTTTCTAATGTATATACTGTTTTTTCTACCTTTTTCTAAAAAAAAATCTTTTTGGGATTCTTCAGTGTTTTGATGGTAGGGGTTTTAGGTACACTGTGTATGCAGATTAGGAGTGTGTTTTGTCTTTCTTTTTCTTGCAGGTGTTCCTGGAGAAGGCAAAAGAGAAGACAAGAAGAGGAGGAGGGGCTTATCAGAGTTCCTCGTTAGTACTTTAGTGTGTCGTGATTTAAAGTACTGTGGTGTTGTTATTGTTGTTGTTACTGTATTAACCCTTTCCTTCCACGGGTGTGATGGGGGTAGGGAGGAGGCAGTAAAATGATATAAAATGTGGTATTTTAATGGTGTGTGGTTGCAGGTTGCCCAAGGTCGGGGAGGTCCCCGGGTTGTTTTTGTTTTTGGGGTATTAGGTTAAGGGCAGATAGGTTTTCCCTAGAGCGTTAGGGGGATAGACAGGCTGTGGCCCTGACCTGCAGTAGGGGCTGCAGTGCTGATCTATCAGGGCTATGCTGTGGATAGTTCTGCCAGAGCCACTAGGTGTCCATAATAAGTGGATAGTGTAGAGGCTGATATGTCAGCTAAAGGCCTCTAGGCCCTTAGTGTTGCCTGCCTGTGCTTGCACATGGTAGGAGGGGGCCTGATCACCCCCCTCCGCAGGTAGCACATAGGGTGGGATGGCCTAAGGCTGGGTAAATAAGGACTGCAGACAGTCATTTTCCTAGTCAAGGGTGAGTGTAACCCCCTTGTTATCTGGGGTTACTAGAATCCCAGTAAGACCTAGTGGTAGGCAGGAAGGCAGCTTGTGAAACTCCAGTTAAATGGGTTTCACACTGTCTCACTCTGTTCTCAGTCTCAGCTGAGACTGAGGGATGACATCACCAATAGAACTATCGCAGCTGCATGAGCCACAATGGAATCTGCAGCAAGGGAGTTGGAATAGAATGTTGGGAGGTTTGAACAGTAGTCTGTGGTTAGTTGGTGTTGGGAGCTTGCTGTGAAAGCAGCACAGCAGCTCAGTGTAGGCTCTTGGAGCCTCAGCCCTGACAGAGGGCTACTTTTAGGTAGAAAGGGTGTGTGTCTCCACCAAAAGAGAGACACAGAAGATAATTGAAGTGGTGGAGACCACTGTTTTCAGGTCTCAGTGCCCCCTCCCTCCGGGGATGGGGGCAGGAAAGGGTTCCCTGCAAATTCTTTGGGCAACCCCTAGTTTTGCTAGTAATGGAGAAGCTGCCTATTTGTTCCAGAGTTTTTTTGGGGAACAAGAAGACTTGTGAGTTGCCTGTGGGGCACCTGCAACTGGAAGGTGAGTGTCTGCTCTTCCAAAAAGGGCCTATGTTTTTCACCCTGGGACTTGTGTGACAATGTGGGGATTAAACTACTGAAATAGTGGGAGGCCTAGAGTAATAGGTTTAGCCAAGAAGTAAAAGTAGGTTCAAGTCCAGTGCTTATTGGGATCAAAATGATATGTAGAGGAGATGTGACATACGTCTACCCAGGAATCTACATTTGCAAGTTTTCAGTAAAGGAATTGTTTAGTTTCCAGAGAAATGGCCGGGTATGGGCTGTGGGAGCTGGAGGTGGGAGACCCCCCATCTTTAGTGACCAGGTCCACCTCTACGGATTTGCTCTTTGGATTTCTACTTTGCCTCAGGCACTTGGCCAGTGATGACAGAAGTACCCAGACGTGGGATTGGAAGGAAAATGTGGGACTGGAAGGAAAATTCCCTCTAGGAGATGAAGGCTCTAGTGTGGTTTGGGGAGCCACAACAGGATAATTGGTTCATTTCCCAAAATGGACCGCTGATCAAGTGGCCTGCGGGGGAGCCGGGCCAGTGGGGAAAATCCAAGTAGTGTACAAGTCGGGCTGTGTACCCAAACCTGCGTGCAAGTCCGGGCTGTGTGCCTGGTGGGTTCAGAGCCTGAGGGCTGGAAATAGTGATAAAGTGTTTTGTTGTCTCTAATCTGCATTACCAGGAATGTAGCCCCATGGGGGTCCGTCTGTGCTTTGTTTGTTCAGCTTGGATGTGAATAAAAGCCACACTGGAGAATCCCATTCCTGGTTCTGGACATTACAGTTATTGCTTCCTGCGTTCAGATTTACTTGGGTGCCCCTGTGCAGAGTAGCCAAACCTAGGTCCCCTGTGCCAAGTAACCTCATCCTCCCCGAACCCAGTCCCCACCAGGTACTGCTGTCAGCTTCAACAGCATGCCACCTGTCATTTTGCTAAAAAGGCAGGGGTGAGGGGTTATATAAATTATTTTTTTAAAACACATCATCTTATCATTTTATTTTAGCATTTCAGGGCAGAGGCTTCACTGATCGCGCCTTCCTAATTAGTGTTTTTTGCCAAGGAGTGTTTAAACACTTAAATTTTTTATAAAGTGTCTTATTCGGCAACATAATTTTAACTTAAACAGCTCACTGATACTTAAGATTCCTTTTTATCTAAGCACCTTGTCCCATATCATTCTCAAAACGTTTGCATTTAGTGATTATAAATCATCGTTAAAAGACAAAGCACCTTAGTGCGTAAGTACTGAGGCCAGGTTACCCCAAAAGGCATTCGCCGGGGAGCCAAGTTTCAAAGAAATACAAAATCACACATCCCCCCATAATGCAAAGCATCATGGGCTATATATGTAGGTCACCACAAAATGTTATGCTGGTTCACCTTTAAGCAGAAATGCATGGGGCCGAAAAGACTCTCACACAGTCTGCAAAGGGTGCCAACAGAAGACACAGACACATGTTTCGTCCTACCAGGACTCATCAGTGTGCCTCATCTGTATGACACCCCAGTGGAATGAACCAGCTACCCTAAGTTGGTCTATTGGGTTTGAGTTGTGGTGAGTCCAATAAAAACAAAAAAACAAGCTAAAAGACAAAGGGCCCAATTCCAGGATGGCATATGCCAGCGCAAGCAGAGTTCCGCCAAACCCCATGGTGTAACTCGCGACTTGCACCTTGCATTATGCCAGTCCCTATTCCAAAAGGTGTCTTGCACCATGTCGGCTGCGGACTATGCCAACCGTGGGATACGGCACCCACCACGCCACAACCCGCAACTACATTGCGCAAGGGTGGGTTATGGCAGCAACTGCGCCCTATTCCAGAAGGGTGGCTGCCATAACCCACATCCGCAATTCCAGGAGCCACACTGGCAGAGCTATCGTAGAGCATCTCGGAGCTGCTGTAAGGGGCATCCGTCGGTGCCATCCAACAGATGCCCACACTGCAGCGCCACGGCAAAGGTCCCGTTGTGCACACCATGTCCCCCACCACTCACGAATGTCGGGGACCCATGGGGGTCTGTTCAGCACTTTCCCCCCCAGACTCCTGTGCCACCTGTCCAGCCCCCCCAAGCCCCCTGGTGCATGCCGTGGTGTTCCAGGGTGGGGGGGCTCCACGAGGTGCACTCTGCAGTGGGCTGTGACTTGTGACATGGGGGGCTATTATGCCATGCCAGTGGCGTTAGCCTATGCATGTTGCAAGTCACATGTCATAAGTGCCAGGACCCTGACACTTTTAGAATATGGCGCAGGGTCCCCAGCGGTGAATGTCGCAACTCGCATACACCTGCGAGTTGCGACATTCGTCCTGGAATCGGCCCCAAAGAACCTAAGTGCAAAAGTACTGAGGCAAAGGTTACCCCAAAGGGCATTGGCCAGGAAGCCAGGTTTCAAAGAAATATAAAACCACACATACCCCCATAATGCAAAGCATCATGGGCTGTATATGCAAACCACCACACAGTGTTATGCTGGTTCAGCTTTAAGCAGAAGCATGGTGCCGAAAGGCCTCTCACACAGTCTGCAAAGGGTGCCAACAGAAGACACAGACACATGTTTCATCCAACCAGGACTCATCAGTGTGCCTTGTCTGTATGACACCCCAGTAGAATGTACCAGCTACCCAAAGTTGGTCTATCGGGTTTGGGTTGTGGTGAGCCCAATAAAAATAAGCTAAAAGACAAAGAATCTTAGTGCATACGCACTGAGGCAAGGGTTACCCCAAAGGGCATTGGCCAGGCAGCCAAGTTTCATAGAAATACAAAATCATACATACCCCCATAATGCAAAGCATCATGGGCTGTATATGCAAATCACCACAAAATGTTATGCTGGTTCAACTTTAAGCAGAAATGCATGGTGCCAAAAATCATAGCTACAATGTGCCCATTCAGTCTTTTTATACTTTACTTCTTTTTTAACTATTCAAAGAAGCAAGTACATCTTACCGCTTATTCCTTATGATTTCTTACAGGTGTGAATGCCGACTTGAATTAAACATCCCCTTTAATAGGGTGCTGGTTACTATGGAGACACCAGGGATGCAAGCAGAACTTCCAGCCTATTTTTCCAAGATGCATGGTATATTTGGTTTATTCATGCAATGCATCTGATCTGATGAAGATACAGCTTGCTCAGTTTGCACTCACTGCTTTTCTCTGGTCTAGCACTGGGTGTTTATAATTTATTTATTGAAATTTGGTAAGCATTGGCTTCTCTCTTATTGGTTTGGTGTCCCATGGTAATAGACTTAAAATTAAGCAATAACATATGTCTAATTAATATACTTGTACAGATTCATCACAAGAGCAGTGATACTGTATTACTGAAAAGTTCAACCTTTTATGTCATTCTATACTCAGAATCTCTGGCCGCCATTAACACCACCACTAGTGTTGAAATTACAGTTAGATTTGAAATTTATTCGGAGGTACAGATGGGCTAGTAGCTTTTGTCTAGCTTTCTAAACAGAAGTTTTAAATACTGTAAAGATAGAATAATAACACCAGAAAGTTTACTGTCCTAATTAACATGCTTGCTGCTGTAGCTCAGTGATTTCTATTTGTACTGTAAATTCTTGAAGAAGATAAAGTTGTATGTATGCTGTTATCCAACAATTAAACTGAGTTAAAAAAAAAAAGATTTGAAATTTATTACAGACAGCCAGATGAGTGGAGCTGCCTTTTGCCTATCACTTGCCCTTTCATTTTTCCTTGTGCCCCTTTATCAGTATGGATTTAAAGGATAAGCAGGTCCATGAAGAGCAGTGTATATTAATTGGCTCTCTAACCACCAGTTACTCTCTATGAGCACTCAGCACACTCCTACTATATCAGATTTATAATAATGACTCACTGGTGTTTATTCTTGCTCTCTCTGCACTTCCTTGAAGCACTTGTAAGTGTGTTTTTTTTTCGGTTATGCCTAGAAAAGTATCTGTATGTAACTTCAGCCTTTTGCTCAGTGTCGGTTTGTTGTTTTGCGGTGACAGTTGCGTTACTTGGCACGGGTGCTATGAGTAGAGTTGTGGGTTTATGTCTGCTGAGTTTAAAAATACTGTAGACCCCCTAGCTAGCCAATTTGTAACTTTGTCTCCCAAACTTTATTTATTTTTAAAAACAGCAGAAACTCCTTCAATGTTAAGATAAAATCCCTGTCAAGAATGCCAATGTCACAAGAGAGTCCAGAGTTTACAACCTTTACAGCGGTATTACAAACCTCAATCTGCAGCAGTTCCAACAATGCACATTGAGCAAGACCCAAAACAGCATGGGTTCACGGCAGGTAGGTCTTGCCAAACCCTACCGGGTCAATGCTGCACATGCAAGATAGCGCAGTATTAATCGCGATGTCTGTAGAGTGCATGTGGCTACAGCAATGGGTAGAGCAGCACTAGGAAGATACCGCTACCCCATCGCTGTACTCATTTCCAGCAGAGTTCAAGTTGCCATGTGCTGGGTGCCTGGTCAAGCCACTCCCCTGGTGGAGTGGCTAGGGCTCAACATATAGTGGAAATAGAGACCTGGGACCATGGTTCAGTTCCCCAAGGTCTCCCTGTGCTACTAAAAATTTTGTGGCGAAGTTTTTTTTTAAGAGAAACTCCCCCTCCCATGAGTTATCTCCGTTCCCCAATGTCATAACCCGGAGTTTATTTAAATTCTGGGGTGTGGGGGCTTACAGATGATGCCCATAGAGTATAAGGGTGTGTGCTGCCTGCGTTCGTCTGTATTTTGCCCAGTGATATCAGAGCGTACACCCTTATGCTTGCTGTGTGAAATGCTGTGTGGTGCTTTCCTGTGCGGTTATGACCCCATGCCTTGCCAAACTAACCTTATCGACTTCTTCAACTAGGTTACAAGAATAGTAGATCAGGGAGCAGCGGTAGAAGTCATCTATCTGGACTTTAGCAAAGCCTTCAACTCTGTTCCACACAGAAGTCTGGTAAGGAAGCTGGACCACATGGGAGTGGGCAGGGAGGTGGTTGAGTGGGCAAGTATCTGGCTGAGAGGAAGAACACAGAGGGTTCAGATAAATGGGGCATTTTCGGCTGAGTGGGAGGTGACCAGCGGGGTACCACAGGGTTCGGTACCGGATCCCCTACTCTTCAGTGTATTCATAGCAGACATTGCAAATGGGCTGGAAGATAAAGTGTGTTTATTTGCTGATGACACCAAGATTTACAACAGAGTGGACTCCCTTGAGGGTGTGAAGAGTATGACTTTGGACTTGAAGAAAATGGAAGAGTGGTCGCAAACATGGCAGCTGAAATTCAACGCCAAAAATTGTAAAGTCATGCATTTAGGGAGAAACAATCCCAAAGAAGATTACTACCTGGGAGGAAAGAAGCTACCCTCCACCAGCCAGGAGACTGACCTAGGGGTCATTATATCAGAAGACCTGAAAGTCGGTAAACAGTGCGAAAAGGTGGCACTAAAGGCAAGTGGCATGCGGGGCTGCATCAGGAGGGGAATCATGACTCGCAGGAGGGAAGTGGTGTTACTACTCTACAGGGCACTGGTGCGCCCCCACTTGGAGTGCTGCGTACAGTACTGGAGACCGCATCTCAAAAGGGACATAGACAGAATCGAGACGGTGCAGAGGAGGGCCACGAAAATGATTCATGGACTGCACCATATGGCGTACCAGGACAGGCTGAGGGAACTCAACACATACTCCCTGGAACAGGGGAGGGAGAGGGATGACATGATTGAGACTTAAATAAATGAGGGGTATAAATAAGGTTAACGTTCAAGAGCTTTTCCAATTGAAAGTGAACAAGAGGGCATGACATAAGGCTGAAGGGAGGGAGGTTCAAGAGTAATGCAAGAAAGTTCTTTTTTACAGAGAGGGTGGTGGATCCATGGAATAGCCTACCCAGGGAGGTAGTGGTGGACAAAACAGTAAGCGAGTTCAAGAACGCATGGGATAGATATAAAGGTAGCATGCAGAAAGGCAAATGAGGGGAGGGGGAATAGCACCAGGTAGATTCTTGGGCAGACTTGATGGACCTTGCGGTCCCCTTCTACTGTAACTTTCTATGTTTCTAATCCAAAGTGCGAGCATAGTTGGCGAAGTACTGCCATCAGCAGAACTGCCTCCTTGTAAGTTAATTTAGGTAAAATCCCAATTTTACAACAGATGCTCATGTTTCCCAAAGTGGGAAGACAGCCAGTTCATGAAGCAAACTGGGCAGCAGGCATGCGTTTGTAGAAGAGAGAAACAGCTGTATTTTAGCCCAGATCCGCGTGGGGGGGAGGGGGAGTTATTTGCTGGTGGATTAGAACAATGATTTTTTTACTGTTCCTGTGATCAGAAATCCTTTTTAAATGCCTGAAAAATGTATACTAATTAATCTGTTGTTCAACACCACTGCAACTGTTGCCATAGAGATCGTTGCAGCTCTGCAGAGGAACTATTTTTTTCTTAAATTGGAACAAACAAGAAAAAATCATTAACAAAATTAAAAGTTGTCAATTTTTTTATTTAAACCATTATTATAATAGCAATAAGGCACTCTAGTGGTTATATTATTGTTCAGTTAATCACTCCCAGGAGCATTTGGCACTCGGCTATGCCTTGTGCCAAATTATGCCCCTAGGGAATGTTTAACAAAATATTAACTTAACCCCTAGTCATGCCTTGTTGCTTAATTATAATAATCGTACTTGACATGGAGCATTTTCATGGGCTCTAAAGATTCCACCTATGTTATATTAATCTTTAATTAATATACAGTACTTGTACAGTCTCATCACATGAGCAGTGATACTGTATTACTGAAAAATTCAACCTTTTTTACATTCTATACTCAGAATGTCTGGCCACCATTAGCACCACCACTAGTGTTGAAATTGCCGTTAGATTTAAAATTTATTACAGTCAGCCGAACAAGTTGAGCTGCCATGCCTTTCATTTGTCCTTACATTTTTCCTTGTGCCCCTTTAGCAGCATAGCTAAAAAGGATGAGTGGGTCTTTGCAGAGGAGCGTCATATTAACTTGCCCTCTGACCTCTGGTTCCTCTCTGTCAGCCCTCAGCACCCTCGTAAATTCCATCTTTATACCAAAAGGACACCAAGTACAAAGTGTAGTGGTAGCTTTCACCATTGTGACATGACAAGCAAAGGTCAACTGTATAAGAAATGGGGAAGGAACTGGATCTTATTATATTTTTAGAACTCTACTAAGTGACTGGTTTTGGGGGACCCACTGTCTTGACAGGAGAGAGAGAGAGCAGCGAGCGACACGCAGAGACTCACAGAGAATTCTGCCTGTTCTTCTTTTAATTATAATTTTTTTATTAGATGATGCACAGACTGGTACATAAATAATTGTTCAAAGCATTTATATCAGTCATTATCAAATTCTGGATAACATACTTTAGACAGACCCTGACACAGAAAGGAAGATTGATATTCATATGAAAAAAAATAGGGTATTGAAACACACCTTTTGTTAGATTGAGACACGTCCACAAAACCTAGACCAAACGTTGCCTGTACTGCCAGGGAAAATTATTGCAGTTCTCCCCCTCCTCCCCCAGTGGCAGCGGCACCCCCTCCCCCATCTCCCTCCAAATTGGCTTCAAGGGACAAAATCCAGATCCTCCTAAGGAATGTGCAGCCATTTCATAGTAAAAAGATTAAGCCTATTGTGCAACCCAGCCGTAATTTTTCCATAGGATACATGTCTAGTACTGTTTGGTGCCACTCATTTATAGTAGGGATTTTAGGTTACATCCACCTATGGGTGATGGCCCTTTTGGCCACCAATAAATTTACTAATAAAAGAGTTTTATGCCAGGGCAGGCGGTGGTGCGGGAGAACTGATAACAGCACCAGTTTTGCTGTGAACTTAATAGCTCACCTAAACAATCCTCAGCTTCCCCCTGGAGGGTCTGCCAGAATGTGGCTAGCTTTGGGGATTGCCAAAATACATGACTGTGATCTGCCGGGTTACATCCGCATCCCCACCAGCAAGCGCCATATGAATGTGGCAAGTATTTCACTAAAAGCATGGGAGTGCAGAAATAATGAGACTGACACTTCCATGCGTACTCCCTCCAGGTACTGGAAAGAGTTATTTTGACCGTGATGAGGGAATAGTTCATCCAGGATTCATATGTGACAGCCCCAATTTCTTATTCCAGTTATTTAAAATTGTGTGCGTGGAGTCCCCTATAGATGTCCTATCAAATGCCCCCAGGGTTTACCATTTAGCAGATCAATTAATATGGTCAGTAAGAGAGGTTTAGGTACTGAGAGTCTAGTATAACTCTGCTGGTTATGGAGGATATAAGTTCTTACTTGAAGATATCTATAATGCTGTCAGCCTGTCATACCAAATGTTTTTTTGAGCACCTCAAAGGGGACAACCCTAGTCTCATCAAAAACTTAAAAGAGAAATTAAAAGAGATATCTAAGGCCCAACTGTCTCTATCATTTAAAAGAAAGGTCCATTTGGGCCAGCAAAAAGTCCTCATCTGCTGACAACAATCTGCAGTAATAGAAAATACTTTCAAATTCAGAGTGATTTTTCAGATGGTACCACACTCGTAACGTGTTAGCCGAGAATTTTAAGAAATTACTTAGCGGGGGAGATTTATTTAGGGTTGCAAACAGAATAGGGTCTGTATCAAAAAGATAATTAAAGGTGAATTCAAATGATTTCCACAGGGAACTATAAGTGGGGAGTGTCACACTTGGACAGCTGGTTCTTATCCCTGTATCATTTTATTTTTTTGTAAATATAACAAAATGTATGATGGATTGTGCTAGGAGGAAATGCTGGCTTGCTGAAACTGACACTTCAACCCCCCCCCCCCAAGGATAAGTTCAAAGGACAGGACATAGCTAAACTGCAGATATCTGAGGTACAATTATCTTGTCAATTTGTTTTGATCCCAGGAAATAAAATTAGCCATTCATGACGTCCTCAGGGAAATCCTTTGATCTGCACTAGATGTCCTGAGAAAAGGGACACTGGCCAGTGGTATGAATAACCTCCCAGGAAGCCAGCTCATTTCATCAAAGAGACCTTTGATGTGTAGATACCAAGGCCCAGACAGAAGTAAGGAGTCAAATATACATTTGCGTGGAATATAGAGTGACTTACATCAAAGAGACTTTTGATGTCTTGGGGAAAGCAGATCACAGACTGGTTTCGACTAGTTACATAAAGAGGAGATTTATTATGTCATCTCTTATTTTTTTTAAATAACTTAGTAGGCCATCATGTGTTATAAAATATAGATTTTGTTACACCAAGGTGGAGTTTGGTGACCTCAGAGAGAAGGCCAGCTCAGGACTGTCTTAAACCTACTGAGCAAACCTTGAGACACACACTTTCATATTTCTGACTGAGAGAACCGGAACATCATAGCACTGAAAAGATTAAGAAGTAAGGACCTCAGGCAAGATTAGTCTGAGTGTTATTATTTGTAGGAATTTTCACTTTTAACCTGTTTGTTTTAAGGCTGTATGTGTTGAGATAGTTTGTTCTGTAATATTTTCTGTTTTCCTGTTTTAATGTAAAGATACATATTTTAAAATGGAAACTGCCTGGAGTGCCTTGAAATTTCTTTTTATATAAGTGGAACTTTAAAGGTTATAGTTAACACTGTGTATGAGCTTATTGTTATACCAAACTGGGAAACAGATAGAGTTCTCTAAGGTCTTGCATACAGTTCTAAGGGTTCATTTTGTAGACCTGGTTAGGTGCCCATAGGCAAAGATATCTGGCCCCCCGAAGACAGAATTATCTGAGCCTGATAACTGGGTACGCTAACAAGAGGTTATCAGTTTGAATCCCTCCAGAACTTGAGACTAAGGTGACTCGAACCCACAAAACAGACAAGAGAGTTACTTTGTACTGTTAACTGTCCACAAATCCTACGCTCAGAGGTTGGCACTTTGGGAGTAGAGGGCTGACCGGTTGAGCGAATTTGTGACAGATTTGGTTGGCAGCAGTGGCATAAAAAGTTTGGTGGTATAAGCTTCATTGTTCAGTGTGTCAGCTTGAGACCGTTCAGCTCACTTGGAGAAAAGAAAGGCAGTGTTTTATTTCAAAAGGAAACAGAGCTATATCCCTTGACTTACAGTCAAGTTCCTACCCATTTTATTTTTTTTTTCTAAAGTGCCAGTCAGATTAGCAGTAGTCAGGAAAAATGGCTTCCAACTACAGCAGGCACACTGTAGAACACTTAAAACAGTTGTACGAGGACAGAGGAGTCCTGTTCGAGGTGACAGCCAAAACGCAGAACCTCATAGAGGCCCTGATGGTAGCAGATACCCAGAGCAGTGAGTCACAGACCGTGACTGAATGGGACCAGCCCTCGAGTGGGGCAGGACTAGCGGCCAGTGAGGGGTCCCAAGCCGATAAGGAGGACAGCAGGGCCACTGTCAGTGAAGGGCAGTAGCAGCAGGGGAAGATCACCAGTATCCTGAATCCAGAGGTACTCAGGATGCAAATTGAGTTGCGCAGGATGGAACTGGAAGCAGAGAGAGAACAGAGGGAGACGGACCGTGAGGCAGAGCGACAACAGAGGGAGGTGGACCGTGAGGCAGAGCAACAACAGAGGGAGGCAGACCGTGAGGAGCGTGAGTGCCAGTGAGCTGCAGAGGAGAAGAGAGAGCGAGAACGCAGAGAGGCAAAGGAGAAGAGAGGGAGGAGTGCCAGTGGCAACACAAACTGGAGAAGCTACGACTCTGACCAGCGGCACCAGAGCAGGTAAGTGGCTTGGGTTTAACTGGGACTGCAGGACTGGGTTACAAATTGAACTCCAAATTAATAGCAGAATTTAAGGAAGAGGAGGACATGGATGCCTTTTTAAATTCTTTTGAAAAAGTTTGTATTCAGGCTAAAATTCCTAGAGAGTCCTGGAGCTTCCAGCTATCCCCGCTACTTACCGGGAAAGCTTGGGATGCATTGGGTCAAATGAACAGTAAGGACAGTGACGATTACAGCAAGTTAAAAGCTGCACTGTTAAAAAAGTTTGAATTAACTGCTGAATTATACAGAGCTAAATTCCATAAGCTCTGGAGAAGCCCTGATATGAGCTATGAGGAGCTAGCCACGAAACAACATAAGTTTTTAAAACGTTAGTGGGAAGGAATTGAGGCAAACTCTGTTGATAAAATTGAAAATGTGATTTTATTAGAACAGTTTTATTGGGCATGTCCAGCAGAGCTAAAAACCTGGCTAGAGTACTGAGATCCAAAAACAGTGCAAGAGGCTGCTGAACTCTTGGACCGCTATGCCAAGAGCAGACCTGCTCTGAGAATGAATGGGGCAGGCGTGGCAGTGCAGAAAGGGAAAAGCGCGCCTTCAGGGCAGCTAAAACCATCACTGCCTCCACCAAAACCAGTTAGCCCCAGGTTTCAATGAAAAGATTTATCTGAAGTAAGAAATGCATGTTGGCTATGTAAGGAAACGGGGCATATTGCCAGACGGTGCTCCAAAAAGGCAAGCCATAATACACAACAGGGTGCTAGAAAAGAAGTGGGTTGTTTGTGTGTCCCTGAGAGCATGCCAGTGAACATGAGGGAACACATGCACCCAGTCATAGTAAATGGTGTACAGACACAGGGGTTAAGGGACACAGGGGCATCCCTGACATTGGTAAAGGGGGATCTGGTACAGCCTGGTCAGCTTATATCCAATAAATACGTAACTGTACAAAGGTTTACTGGTGAAGAGAAAACATTGCCACGCGCTAGTGTTCTCCTGGACTGGGGTGAAATAGGGGGAACTGTGCAACAGGTGGCTGTAGCCAACACATTAGCAGTGGATGTGATCCTGGGTAACAATCTCCAGCAGGGGGTGGTATGTGCAGTTACCCATAGCCAAGCAGCAAGGGAAAATAGTAGTTCCCTGAACCCCACAGAAACCAGTGTGGAAACCACTGAGAGGCTGGTTCCCCAGCCTGTGTCTTCAGATGAGGAGACTGATAAAAAGGGGTAGAAATTTCCCCAGTAGCAAGTAACCACACAGCTACAGAGGGTTATTCTGAAAAGGGAGGGATGACCCCTTGTCAGAGGGTTGGGATTGACAGTGACCCTGAGGGCCCTGACGCTAGGGCTAGGGACCCTAGTTTAACGACTGAAAGGGACCTGTCCCATGCCTTGGGACTGTGTGAGGGGTTTGCAGCTGCTCAGAGGAGTGACCCTAGTTTAGAGAAGCTGAGGGCTTGGGTAGACTCAGATGGCACACAGGGAGGTGATGGCAGACATAAGGTTTATTGGGAAAATGGACTTATGTATACACAGGCAGTACAGACAGAAGGAGGGATGCTAGGCAGGCAGCTTGTCGTTCCCCAGGGATATCGTGAGCAGTTGCTCAAGGTTGCCCATTATATTACCTTGTCTGGTCGTCTGGGAATTGTGCGCACTACGCAGTGGTTGGCCCAGAATTTCTACTGGCCTAATTTCATCCAGCAGGTGAAGGAGTAATACAGGTCTTGTCACCAGTGCCAAGAAATAGGGAAGGCGGGCAAGAAAACCCAAGCCATCCTGATCCCCTTGCCCATAGTGGAGGAGCCATTCCAGAGGGTGGGAATGGATATTGTGGGGCCTTAAATACCCCTGGCTCCTCAGGGAAGAGATTCATCCTGACTGTGGTGCATCATGCCACCCGGTACCCAGAGGCAGTCGCCCTATCCTCTCTGAGGACAGACAAAGTGGCAGATGCCTTACTTGGGATTTTCTCCCGTGTTGGGTTTCTGCAGGAGGTAATCACAGATCGAGGGGGTTCCTTCATGTCGGACCTGATGAAATGTTTATGGGAGAAGTGTGGAGTGGTGCAGAGATGCACAACACCATATCACCCACAAGCCAATGGACTTGTGGAACGATTCAATGGTACCCTAAAGTCAATGCTTCGGGTGTTTGCTGAACAGCATGGGAGGGACTGGGAGAAATACCTTCCCCACCTGTTGTTTGCATACAGGGAGGTGCCCCAAGAGTCGACAGGATTTTCCTCCTTCAAACTCTTGTATGGACACCGGGTATGTGGGCCCCTGGACTTGATCCGGTAGGACTGGGAAGGCAAGCATGCCACCCAGGGAACTCCTCGGTGATTGCCCTTAGGTTTAGGAAAGGCTGAAGGAGCTATGGGAGCCAGCCTAGAGCAACCTGGCAGCTGCCCAACAGAAACAAAAAGTATGGTATGACCGCAGAGCCAGAGCTCGCGCTTACATGGTGGGTCAGGAGGTCATGGTCCTTATTCCAGTCCGGAAAGACCAGCTGCAAGCTGAGTGGGCAGGATTGTACAAAGTGGTTAGGAATATAAATGACTTGAACTACATTGTGGAGTTACCTGACCGTAGACAGACAGAAAGGATGTACCATGTCAAAATGATGAAGCCATATGCTAATAGGGCTGACATGGTGTAAGCAGTGTGTCATCATGGGGAGGGGAAGGATGAAGGAGACCCCCTTCTGGACTTGCTGGAAGAGAGTAAGCAGGAGTCCTCTGTGGAGGCAGTTAAATTGTCTCCCCAGCTGACCCCAGGCCAGATCCAGAAAGTAAGGGAGGTTTTAGCAGACTTTGCCCCCTTGTTTAGCACCAAGCCTGGACTAATCCCTTTAGCGACACACGATGTGGAGACAGGGACACAGACGCCCATACGGCGGACAGCATATTGGGTGCCAGAGGCTGTCCAAAAGGACATTAGGAGGGAAGTGGAGGAGATGCTGGATTTAGGGGTAATCCAGATATCCCACAGTCCCTGGGCCTCACCCCGTAGTCCTTGTACCCAAGCCAGATGACTCGACTCGTTTCTGTGTAGACTGTCATGGACTGAATGCAGTCACAAAGTCAGACGCCCACCCGATGCCCCGGACTGACGAACTCCTGGATAAGTTGGGAGGGGCGACCTACCTCACGACCACTGACCTGACAAAGGGGTATTGGCAGGTAGGGTTGACGGACAGAGCTAGGGAGAGGTCAGCCTTCATCACTCCAGTAGGCTTATTTGAGTTCAAAGTAAAGCCTTTCGGAATGAAGAACGCCCCGGACACTTTCCAAAGGTTGGTGAACCAGGTGTTAAATGGTGCTGAGGAGTACACCGTGGTGTACCTGGATGACATTGACATCTTTAGTACCAGCTGGGAGGAACACCTATCCCACCTTAGGGAACTGCCGGACAGGATACAGAGGGCCGGGCTCACTGTCAAAGCTGAGAAGTGCCAGGTGGCCGTGGGAGAAGTGGCATACCTCAAGCATGTGGTAGGCCAGGGACAGCTCCATCCTAACCAAATAAAGATAGAGGTAATCCAGGTATGGCCCAGACCAGAAACTCAGAAGCAGGTCAGGAGTTTTCTCAGGACAGCAGGGTACTATAGAAAATTTGTACCCCATTACAGTGCCTTGGCTGCTCCCCATCTGACTTGACAAAGAAAAGGATGCCCAAGAAAATTACCTGGAGCCCAGCCTGTGAGGAAGCCTTTTCCAAACTAAAGGAGGCACTGTGCAGTGCTCCTGTTTTGACAAGTCCTGACTATAGTAAAACCTTTATAGTTCAGACTGACGCCTCAGACGTGGGTATTGGGGCAATACTGAGCCAGACATCCAGCGAAGGGAGGGACCACCCCATAGCCTACCGGAGTAAAAAGTTGCTTCCCAGGGAGCAGTCATACTCCATGGTAGAAAAGGAGTGTCTTGCCATTTATTTAGTTTTTGTTGACCGGGTAAGTGCACTAGACAAATCCTGCCTATTTTCAGGCACGACCCGGGGGAGGGGGATACAGATGAATGCCAACTGACCTTAAACCAGATTAAGCTGTTGGTGGTATTTTTAGTGAATGATGAAAATTTGGCCAGGACACCGGGGAAATTCCCCTACTCTTTTCGATAAGTGCCATGGGATCTTTAACATCCACCTGAACTACCACCAATCCAGGCAGATGGGACCTCGGTTTAACGTCTCATCCAGAAGGCCATAGTGTGGGCCCTAAAGAAATTGGAGCCATACTTGTATGGGCAGCATTTTGTGGTGCAGACTGACCACAACCCCATAGTTTGGCTGACGCAGATGGGGAAAAACAATGGTCGATTACTAAGTTGGAGTCTTGCTTTACAAGGATATGATATGACCATTCTACATAGGGCTGTAGCGACCAATCAGAAATCAGATGGGTTGTCCAGGGTGTATGAGGAGTGAACTGATTTGGGAAGCTCAACCCATGCAGGGGCTAGACCCCCCAAATTCAGTGTAGGTGGGGAGGAATTGTCACACTTGGACAGCTGGTTCTGATCCCTGTATCATTTTTTTTGTTGTAAATATAAAAAAATGTATGATGGACTGTGCTAGGGGGAAATGCTGGCTTGCTGAAACTGACACTTCAAATCCCCCCCCCCAGGATAAGTTCAAAGGACAGGACATAGCTAAACTGCAGATATCTGGCGTGCAATTATCTTGTTAATTTGCTTTGATCCCAGGAAATAAAATTAGCCATTCTTGACGTCCTCAGGGAAATCCTTTGATCTGCACTAGATGTCCTGAGAAAAGGGACACTGGCCAGTAGCATAAATAACCTCCCAGGAAGCCAGCTCATTTCATCAAAGAGACCTTTGATGTGTAGATACCAAGGCCCAGGCGGAAGTAAGGAGTCAAATATACATTTGCGTGGAATATACAGTGACTTACATCAAAGAGACTTTTGATGTCTAGGGGAAAGCAGATCACAGACTGGTTTCGACTAGTTACATAAAGAGGAGATTTATTATGTCATCTCTTATTTTTTTTTAAATAACTTAGTAGGCCATCATGTGTTATAAAATATAGATTTTGTTACACCAAGGCGGAGTTTGGTGACCTCAGAGAGGAGGCCAGCTCAGGACTGTCTTAAACCTACTGAGCAAACTTTGAGACACACACTTTCATATTTCTGACTGAGAGAAGTGGAACATCAGAGCACTGAAAAGATTAAGAAGTAAGGTCCTTAGACAAGATTAGTCTGAGTGTTATTATTTGTAGGAATTTGCACTTTTAACCTGTTTGTTTTAAGGCTGTATGTGTTGGGATATTTTGTTCTGTAATATTTTCTGTTTTCCTATTTTAAAGTAAAGATATATATTTTAAAATGGAAACTGCCTGGAGTGCCTTGAAATTTCTTTTTATATAAGTGGAGCTTTAAAGGTTATAGTTTATTTATTTATTTATTTAGCTTTTGTTTACCGGGTAAGTACACTAGACAAGTAGTATGCCTATTTTCAGGAACGACCCGGGAGAGCACAGAACATACAGTATACATACATGGCAACATTGGAGAAACAGCATGATACAGTAAAAACAGCTATAACAACGCTTGTATAAGGCAGAGATACTGCCACACATTGTACAAATTGTTACAGAGAGATAGACATTAGAATCACTTAATACATATTTCATAGACCATCATGGACTCAGAGTGGACAATAGTGGACTGCAGAGTATTACATTACAGAGGCTAGGAGCAGTCACATCTTGTCGTTTGTTTTAGGTGGGACCACAGGAGGAGGCGAAGGTCCCATGGGAAGGGGTAGAGCGAACAGAGTCCGAATGGAGTTCCAGAGCCAGGCACAAAGCGCAAAGTCACGATCCCCCATAAGGGTCCTCGGTAGGGGAACTTAAGCAACCTCGGAGGTCTGTGACCTGAGCTGGTAGGGGATGGCGCCAGTTTTGGGAGGAGATGCACCAGTCCCGACGGGATACCCGTAGAAGCACTTTCCTGGTGAAGTTTCCTACACCAAGGATCAGGAATTCTGCAGGGGAGCCAGTTGAGTTTGTCATAGAGCTCACATCGGTGGGTGAGTTTGGGAGCAGAAAGTGCAAACCGACAGATATCATTATATGCCGTGTTCCACCGATTAAGATGGATTTGGGGTGACCTGGCAAATAGGTGGTATCCATAACTAAGGGAGGGGAGAAGCACCCCTGGCAAGTGCCAGCCTACTCCTGGAGTCAGGTTGTATTTGGCCTGTAGGCAAGGCCAAGCTTACACCTAGTGGCTCTGCAGATGTTTTGGATATGGCTTCCCATGTCAAGTTGTGGGTTGAGGGTGACCCCAAGATATTTAATTGAGCTCGCTGTTGGCAACAGGGGGCCACCATCACAAGCTATTTTGAGCATAGCTGATGAGGCTTTTAACTTGGCCGTGGAACCAAAGAGCATGGCCTGAGTTTTGTTAGGATTCAATACCAGTCTATGGTTGGTAATCCAGGCCGAGACTCTGCTGAAGTCTTCAGATAGGCACTGGTTAAGGTCAGCAGCATTATGAGCATGGGCCACTAGCACAAGGTCATCTGCATAAACCGTGGCTTGGCAACGAGAGGTCACCCGTGGGAGTTGATTAATAAAAAGTGAGAATAGGAGAGGTCCAAGTACCGATCCCTGGGGAACTCCCATGGTCACAGCCCTAGGCTCCGAGAGGACCTTGTTAAAGCAGGTGCGCTGCTTTCTACCCGTTAGGTAGCCCATCATCCAACTCATGGCATGCGGAGAGAGCCCGAGAGCCCTGAGCTGCTCCCCCAGTAGGTCATGGTTGACAAGGTCAAAAGCTTTTGACAAGTCAATAAATATAGCACCTGACAGTTTGCCCTGATCCATGGTGGATCTAATACTAGAGGTTACAGTAATCAGGGCAGTAGTGGTACTATGACCCTTCCGGAAACCATGTTGGGCCCCAGAAAGCAGCTCATGGGTATCCACGTACTCCGAGAGTTGCTCCACCACCACCTTTTCCAGGAGTTTACCAAGGGATGGGAGAATAGCAATAGGGCGATAGTTGTCAGGGAGTTTGGGATTTCCCTGCTTCAGAACAGGGACTATCCTTGCCTCCTTCCAGATGTCAGGGATTATCCCCGAGCTAAGGGATAGGTTAAAGATATAGGCAATCAGAGGGGCAATGTAAGCTGCTCCCAGCTTGAGAAGCCTGGGCTCAAGGTTGTCTGGCCCTGCACTGGAGTGCTGGGAGAGAGCAGCCAGGCAGTTCCGAACATCAAGGACAGACACGGCCTTAAGATTAAATACTCTCCAAGGAGGATGATCACTCTGCATCGGAGGGATATTAAGCGAGCGACCCCCATCGGTCGTGAAACGCGAGGTGAGGGCTGAAAGGTCGGAGAAGTGGAGATTGAGGTGGTCAGCTATAGTGTGGGGATTATTGCACGAGACTCCATCAATAATCATGTCCACGACACCCGAATGAGAGGGCCCACTGACGAGGGATTTAATGTTCCTCCAGAACCTCCTAGGATCTCTGGCAGAGCTAAGTAGTGCCGATTTACAGAAGTTACTTTTGGCAGCCCTAATGGCTTTTTTACACCGATTCCTGAGTTGCCGATATCTCAGGAGATTAGCAGGATCTCTGGAACCCTTAGTACTTGCCCAGCATTTGTCTCTCTCCCGCATCTGGGCAAGTAAGTCACCATTCAGCCAGAAGGTGGCTGTTCCCCTCACCCTCCGGGTGACCCTGGGGGTGTGTCTATCTTGGAGAACACCAAAGGAATGTATGAAGCAGGAGGCTGCCACTGTCGGGTCAGAGGCTTCAAGCACCCTGGTCCAGTCAGTACATCCAAGATCATCCAGGAAAGCCTCAGGGTCAAAACTGGAGTATTTTCTGACTTGAATGATTTTGTGTGGAATTCTAGGGGAGGATTTCCAGACACAGTATACCGGGGAGTGGTCAGATATGGAGTTCGATAGCGTGCCTGATGAGGCAATCCTCTCCGGCCAGTTGGTCAGGATCCAGTCCAGCAGGGAACTTGAGGAACCATTGGCTGGCTGTCTCATCGGGTCTTGGATTAGTTGGTTAAGGGATAGGCAGGCAAGTTGTGATTCACATTTCCTAATATTGCCACACTCCCAGTTCATGTTGATATCACCCATAATAATGAGTTCATTGTCACCTATACTGGGCCTAACTGCATCTAGGAGGTAAGTGAGTCCTGTCAGACCCCCCCCGGGGGAGTTATAGGCGCACACCAAGTGCAGCTTCTTAGCATCGCCCAGCAGCAGGAGCACATGAAGAAACTCACAAGGTGGATGATCAGGTTTACTCTGTACCACCAGGGAGATTTTCAGATGGGATCTGTAGTAGATGAGGGAGTCACCCCCCTCCCTACCCCCAGTCCTGTCTAGACGAATGAACTCGTATCCTGTTAGGAAGCAGGCAGAGTCAGGAATTGAGGGTTTGAGCCAAGTCAAGTCTCAGTTATCCCTAGGATGTCTGGCTTGTATAGCTCAGTCCACGCTAGGAGATCATCTCAGTTAGGAAGCAAGCTCCTAATATTCATATGCACTATTTTTAGTCCCTTATTCCCACTCCAGGTGGTGGGAATATTAGAGATCAGCTTAGATAACACTGTGTATGAGCTTATTGTTATACCAAACTGGGAAACGGATAGAGTTCTCTAAGGTCTTGCATAGAGTTCTAAGGGTTCATTTTGTAGACCTGGCTAGGTGCCCGTAGGCAAAGATATCTGGCCCCCCGAAGACAGAATTATCTGAGCCTGATAATTGGGTATGCTAACAAGAGGTTATCAGTTTGAATCCCTCCAGAACTTGAGACTAAGGTGACTCGAACCCACAAAACAGACAAGAGGGTTACCTTGTACTGTTAACTGTCCACAAATCCTATGCTCAGAGGTTGGCACTTTGGGAGTAGAGGGCTGACCGGTTGAGTGAATTTGTGACAGGGAGTAACCATAAGAATATGACTCAGAGAAAGGCCACCCTAGTATAAAGTTCTAAATTAGGTAGGTTAACCCCTTGCTGAGCTAAAGAGAGTTTTAATATTGAGAGGTGGACTCTGCGGTCGCTGACTCTGCCATATGAAACTAGAGATCATTCTTGTCCATGAAGTGAAATATTTGGCATGGGACACTGGGATATTCTGGAATAAGTATAGCATCCAGGGTAGTATGTTCATCCGAATTACTTCCACCCACTGGAAAAATGTACGGGGGAGTCTACCCCATTGAGCCAGGTCCCCCTGAATAGTATTTGTTAAAGGTTCAATATTAACTAAGTTCACATTGCCAGTATCCTTGGGAATATAAATGCCTTGGTATTTAAGATACGGGACTAACGTAGGGGGTATTGCCTTTTCAACTCTGCGGAGGGAGTAAAGTTTAAGGAGAGAACCTCTGTTTTAGACATATTCAATTTAAAGTCTGCAATTTTTTCAAACCTATGCAGTATATCCCACATGGTGGATACAGATGTTTCTGGAGATAGTACTAACAATAAAACATCGTCTGTGGAAAGGGAAACCTTATACACATGCTGCCCCACATTAAGCCCCTCAGTTCATGGCTCTTGTCTCAAGGCTATCACCAGGGGCTCCATGTATAAGGCGAAAAGGAATGGTGAAAGTGGGCATCCCTGATGATTTCCATGTGTTAAACTAATAGGAGTAGATAATGCACCATTAATGTGAACATAGGCCTGCGGGTGAGAATATGTTTTTCAACCCAGTTAAGAAAATTATCTGGGAACTGAAAACAAGCTAGCGTATCCCATAGGAAGGGCCATGCGACTCTATCAAAAGCCTTCTCGGCATCTAAGCTAAGTAAGGCTGCTGGGATCTGTCTGGTCTGGATGTACTCTGCAATGAGATGGGTACATCATATATTGTCCATCGTGTTCCTATTTTTAATGAACCCCACTTGGTCCATTTTGATTAGGGAGGGTAAAAGACATTCCAACCGGGATGCCCAAATTGCCATATAGATCTTGTAATCTGTATATAGGATTGATATTGGTTGATATGAGGCCGGATCTGTATTATCCTTACCCTGTTTGGGCAAGGGGGCAATTACTGCATAAGCCCAAGAGGGCAGCGGAGGCTCCCCCTCCGCAACCTCTCTGTAGGCCCGCAGCATAGGTGGAAGAAGTAGATCAGTAAATTTTCTATACCATTCCACAGTAAATCCATCTGGGCTGGGACATTTTTTGTGTTCTGGCTACTCTTATATGATGGAGAACCTCCTCTGCACCAATGGGTGCTTCAAGGATGCTGTGTTGGGTCTTCATAAGATGTGGGAGTCGCAACTGAGTCAAAAAGCATTGTCTGTCCTCAGTAGTGGTGGGGAATCTACCAGTGTATAGTTTTTGATAATAGATTTAAAAAATTGTGCGTATATCTTCATCCCAATACTGCAGTTGCTTTGTATTTGGGTGTTTAAGTTTCAGAATAGTTGCTGATTTTTTCCTCATATGTATCATACGGGCTAATAAATGGGTCCCCCTAGCCTCACCCTCCAAGGCAAGGCAAGTTTATTTATACGGCGCCCAATACCTGGGGCTCTGGGCACCTTACAGAAAACAGGTAGGGTAATACACAAAAAACACACCAAATGCAACATACGTAAATATTTAAAACAATAAATAAAATTGTAACATGACTAAGAATTAAGCTGGCTATTTTAATAGCAGCAGCGCACAAAGCTACAATTAAATGGTGGCTTCTTCCCGACCCTCCACGGGTGACAGATTGGAAGGAGATTGTTAATCTCATATATAAATTTGAAAGAATTACTTATTTGCTCCAAAAAAGAACCCCTCAGCTTCAGAATAGGTGGACCAGTTGGGAGTTGTTTGAGAGTTTAGATCATTAATTGTATGTTCCGTAATGTGTCAGTTAACTCCCCCTTTCCCTCATAAGGCAGTTTGCACTTTAAGGAGGCAATTTGAGTGGAAAGTTTCATTCTGTGTGCAACAGCCTATAGCTGATAGGCTGGAGGTGAACTGTTTCAGCAGTACTGGATTATGATTAGACATATATGACCCCCATAAAATAGGAAAGTAATTCTGCAACAGTACCTGGATTAGTTCATAGTGATAGAGAACAATTATATATGAGTTAAGATGACCCATTTGTTGTTTTTACTGTTTTAATTGTTTATTGATATTTTTTTTCTTATAATTCTTACCTTGAGGAAAACTGTAAAAATCATTGATCATACAGTAGTTCTTACTGTGTGATTTGCTTTACCTTGCTTGAATGTATCGATTGTCATGAACCCACTCTTGGGGGCCAGGTCCACTGAGCTCACAGTGCCCACTCCTAAGTGCAGTCCATGACAGGGGGGAACAGGAATACCCTCCACGTGTCCTCCTAGAGTGCTCGCTGAGTTCACAACTGAACACCCGCCACAAGGTCCCAGGGCTTCCTCTCTAATTCTGGGTAAGAGTAAAATACAGTCTCAAGTCTGTAGCCAGGTGAGAATTCTCCTTGGTTGCTGTACTGGGGGGGGCAGGCGTTACGAGCTCTTCAGGGTTTGCCCTCATAATCCCTGATTTTGTCTTCTCCCATGGGTGGTACAGCAACCTAGTTCTCCCTTACAGACCCCTCCCAAGACCTGTGTACCTCCCCTGCTTAAGGCACCCAGATTTCCCTTTCAGGATCCTAGTCTTTGGTAGTGAAGGTAGCACTTTAACAATTAAACAGGCTGGTCTCAGATTTGAATAAACCTTCCACCTTTACATACACAAATCACTCACAGGTAGTTTTAAAAGCAAAGTGCTTTTACCAAATCTAAATAATTATCATACAAGCTTTACAAACAAAAGATTTCAGAAATCTGGTTGGAGAATAACAAAACAAAGTTGGAAAAATATAAATACAAAACACACTGTGAAATTTAACTGTCTAGTTTCTACCTGGTTTGTGGGGAATCAAAAGTCCAGAAAATAAATGATGTTTTTGCAAAAGTTTTCCAAGCCCCCGTTCTTATCACAGTCTGATTCTGTGTATCAGAAGAGTGTCTCTTGAAAGAGTGTCCATTGCAATGCTGTGCCAAAATGCTATGTTGTGGGTCTGTATATACCCTGGTTTGTGCAGTCTGTAACTCTTTGGTGGCCTTATCTTTTTGGGCCAGCAGAGGTCTTTCTTTCTCTTTCCAAGATTTTAAGTGAACCATAAAAAGGAAACACTATTTTGTTTGCTCACATCCCCAGCTTCCAGCCACTTATTAAAAATGTAAATAGACTGGTGGTAATCTTGCTGACATCTCCTGCCTAAAACCCTTTTCTCTTTGAGTTTAAAGTTTTATGACTGGGGATGTATCTCCCATCTCCTGAGATTTTATTACCTCGTTTTCCCATTTCAGCTTATTAGGAAATCCCAATCTCTTTGAAATTGAATTTTAGTTTCCTGGTTAAGCAGCCTGTTCTCAGGTCACAGAGCAATGTCAGACATTTTGCTATACATTCTCTCTTCCCTGTGACATTTTCAGTAAACTAGGTACCCCTCTGTCAAACCTCCTCTCCTGGCCTGTTTGCAAATTAAATATAACCAAAAATCACAGAAAAAATATTACAAAAATATGTGTGCAATCTTACAGCAAATATGTGTACAATCTTACAGCTTCTGTTAGCACCCTTTGCAAACTGTGTGAGAGGCTTTTTGGCACCATGCAATTTTGCTTAAAGTTGGACCAGCATAACATTCTGTGGTGATTTGCATATGCAGCCCATGATGCTTTGCATTGTGTGGGCATGTGTGATTTTGTATTTACAGCAGAGGCCAACTTGCTACATCCTTCCCTCCTCAGACCGAATTTGTGGGAAGATGCCCAAATTGCATGGTAAGGATCCCATAAATTCTGTTACTGTTCTAACTGGCGAGACAGGCCATCTGCATTTTCGTTGGTCGACCCAGCCCTGTGCATAATTGTCATGATATAGGCCTGCAGGGCAATACCCGTCCATTTGTTTTGCCCATCTGATTTAACCACACTAAGGGGTTGTGATCAGTCTGTACCTCAAAGCACCTTCCATAGAGGTAAGGCTCTAATTTCTTCAGGGCCCATACCAGCGCAAGACATTCTTTCAAACAACATGAAGTCTTGCTGTATTCTGACTAAATGCAGTTATCCCCAGCACTTGAACTGCCCCGGAAATTAAAGAGTTAATTCTATGCAGAAGCATAGAACGTTGAGCTCGAGCTCGGTTTTCAAACCTCTGTCTCTAGCACTCTGAAGTGTAACCGTCAGATTTTTTACTCCGACTAACTGTGAAGTCGCTTTGGAGATTTCTCCTGCACTTCGGTTTGGTATCAGTTTAAATCAGTCGGTTTTACCTAACCGTTTCTTTATTTTGGTCTTCTTACCTCTGTCTCGGTAACAGTAAGTGGTAGTAGTAGGTAGTTATTGTATTATTGTGGCAATTGTTTTTTGCCTTCGGTTCTTCTCTGGTCGGTCCGGTTTGGAACCGAACCCCATTCTATTTCTGTCTTGTTTCTAAATATTACTGTGGTTTCTGGTACTCATCGGTTCCTAAAAAAATTCCGATTTCCAGGGTTTTTTTAACCACCCGTGACACGGTTGGAACCGATCAGTTTTTAGTTGCCTGGCGTAATAGCTGGCAAGGGTAACTTTTTAGTATTCCGGCATTTCTGAGAAACCCAAAAAGAAAACCGGTCCCACTGGGTTTCAGCACTGTACCGAGTGTAAAGAGGCTTTTGCCAAGGCCAACCCTCACCTCATCTGTGTTTACTGTCTGGGGTTTGACCACCTCAAAGAAGACTGCCAAATCTGTAAAAACTTTCCCAAAGCCACTCTGGAAAAACGTTTGAGTAGGATAAGGGAGAGGTTGGCCGAGAAGTCCGCTGACCCGGATGGCCAGCCCGGTTCCGCGGTTGCCGAACCTGAGGGGGTTCTCACTGACCTGGGCGATACCTCCTTGGGCAAAAAGACAGCCAATTCTGTGGAATCGGTTCCTAGCTAAAGCAAATGAAAAACAGCCAGTTCGGATCCTACTTCCCATGGTCCATCCGCTGAGGAGATTGCTAAAGCGATTTCTGTTGTTCAGTCACTTTGCCCAGTTTCGACCGAACCGGCAACGGTTCATAGGTGTTCGGTTCGGTCAGACATAGTTGCTTCTGACATTGATCCAGAGGCTTTCTATGAGGGCAATTGGGATGAAGAAGAAGAATATGATGAAGGGAAGATCAAGGCCTAGATGAGCCTGTAGAGCCTGGCATCTCCCCAGACAGGCCTTCCAATGTGTCTCCTCCCAGACTTTCTGAGTCTCCCTCCTATTTCTGTTTTACAAGAAAGTGGCTGATACTCTTCAGCTCCCAGTGGAAGAAGCTGAACAGGATCAGGAGGAACCTGACTTTATGGAAATGATGGGTGTCCCAGAGTCGAAGAGAGCGTCTATCCCTCTGCATAAATCCCTGAGGAAACAGACACAAAACATTTTGCAGTGTCCAACATCTATACCTCCTGTGGATAAAAAGATGGACAGGAGATATACCTTGTCAGGTCCTGGAACAGAATTTCTTACAACTCATTGCAGCCATGTTGGGGTAGTACAGGCTGCAGCCTGTGATAAGGCTAATATTCCCCTGGAATCTCACCACCCAGATAAGGATTCTAGGAAAGTGGATGCCATGGCCAAGAAACAATACTTGGCATCCTCTTTGGGACTCAGACTAGCCAATTATATGGCATATACAGCCAGGTACCAGAAGTCGAAGTGGGATACAGTTCTGGAACTGGCTAAGAATGCCCCTCCCCAGCTAGCCAAGGAGCTGGAGAAGGTGGCTGCAAATGGTATTGAGGCATCCAAGGTCCAATTTCACACTGCTGTCGACTCACATGATGTGCATTCCAGGGTCATGGCTACATCTGTCTCCATGAGGAGATTAGCTTGGCTCAGATGTACCAATCTATCACAGGATACCCAGACTAAGGCCATGGATGTTCCTGTTGCTGGTAACTCTCTGTTTGATGGACAAACAGAAGCTTACATGAAGAAGATGGATGAGTACAGGACCACTTACAAGAGTGCTGCAGCAAAAGAGAAGCAGGCCACTCCTCAGAAGCAGCAGTTTAGGGCTGGCAGGGACAGGCCTTTAACAGCCTTTTACAGCCAGGCTTCCTCTTCTTTCCAGCAGAGGGGGTTCTTCAGGGGAAGAGGCAGATGAGGGATGACCAGGACCCCAGCATCCACTCAGTCCAAGCCCCCTGCCAAACAGACACCCTGAGGTGTCAGTCAGGGTCACCTCCCCAATTCCTGTAGGAGGCAGGCTGGCTCACTATTCCCAGGCCTGGGATTCCATTACCTCAGATAAATGGGTCCTGGAAGTAGTGAGTCAGGGACTTGTTCTCAGTTTCTAAAGGTTCCCAAAAATGAGAGCAAGATCTTACAGCCCCCTTTCCCCCTTGGAGACAAAGGCCTTAGAGGCAGAAGTCTCCTCTCTTCTGCTCATGTGAGCAGTAGAGAAGATACCTGTTTGTCACAGGGGAAAAGAACTTTATTCCAGATACTTCCTTACCCCAAAAAAGACAGGGGAGTGGTGACCCATCCTAGATTTAAGGTACCTCAACAAACACTTAACAAAACCAAAGTTCAAGATGGTGACTCTGGGATTAATTCTTCCCTCTCTGAGACCAGGAGACTGGCTAGCCTCCCTGGATCTCAAGGATGCCTATTTCCATATACCCATCAGACATTCCCACAGAAAATACCTCAGGTTCGAATTGCCCTCCGGTCATTATCAGTTCAGAGCCATGCCTTTTGGCCTAACATTGGTTCCAAGAGTGTTTACCAAGTGCCTGGCAGTAGTGGTAGCATTCCTCAGGAGACAGGGTGTCCTTCTGTTCCCATACCTGGACGACTGGCTCCTAGTAGGTCAGTCCCCAGGCCAAGTCAGGTCAGCCTTAGAGGTCACCCAAAGGCTCCTGGAGTCCTTGGGCTTCATTCTAAACCTAGAAAAGTTGGTTCTTGAACCTACTCAGCTGCTCACTTTCATAGGGGCGGACATAGACACAACCCAGGCAAGAGCATTTCTTCCTCTTTCAAGAGTTAAGTCTCTAGTTACTCTGGCTTCCTCTTTTCAACCTCTAGTTTCTCGTCCAGCCAGACATTTTCTTCAGTTACTGGGCCACATGGCAGCCTCCACAGCTGTGGTCCAGGGACCAAGGTTTCAGATGAGAGATATTCAGTTTCATCTCAGATCTTACTGGTCTCAGAAAAAGGACCTTCTCTCCAAATTGGTTCCAGTGTCCCAGACTCTAGTCCAGGCACTCCAGTGGTGGCTGGAGGAGGACAACCTTTGGCAAGGTGTCCCATTCATCAGTCAGGCTCTCTCAGTGATTCTCACCACGGACGCCTCCCTCCTAGGCTGGGGGGCCCATCTGGACCAGCTTACAGCTCAGGGAACCTGGTCTCACCAGGAGTCCCTCCTTCACATAAACCTTCTGGAGTTGAGGGCTGTCTTTCTAGCTCTGCAGACATTCTCAACTGTGGTTCAGGGGAAAGTAGTACAAATCAGGACAGACAATACCACAACCATGTGGTACATCAACAAGCAGGGAGGCACTCGGTCCTCGCCCTTGTGCACGGAGGCCATGAAGGTTTGGTCTCTGACTTATTCCCTTCATGCTTCCCTGGTGGCTGTACACCTGCCAGGGAAGGACAACATCTTAGCAGATGCTCTTAGCAGAATTTCTCAGGGTCATCACGAATGGACTTTGAATCCCCTGAGATAGATCTCTTTGCAGTCCCGGACAATCATCAACTTCCTCATTTTTGTTGCAGGCCTCCTCTACTGGGCTCTGTACACCAGGAGGCTCTACTATTGGATTGGACAAGCAGGTTCCTGTATGCATTTCCTCCTTTCCCTTTGATCTTCAGGGTTCTGATCAAGACCAGATCTTAGCCTTGCAGGTTGATCCTTGTGGCACCAGACTGGGCCAGACAGCCATGGTATCCTCTACTACTGTCATTGTCAGTGACAAGGCCTCTGTGTCTTCCCAAACAGTTCAATCTGCTGACATTCTCTTAGGGGAGGATCCTTTATCCCAATCTTCAGGCTCTCAAGCTCAAGGCCTGGCTCTTGAAGAGTTAGAATATGCACATCTAAACCTTTCTCAATCGGTTTTGGATATCCTGAAGGTTAGCAGGAAACCTGCTACCAGAAAAACTTACAATTCCAAGTGGAAAAGATTTGGTTGTTGGTGTTCCCAAATACCTGTTCAGCCAGAATTAGCTGACATTGCTACTATATTGGACTATTTGGTGCATCTTAATAGTTTAGGTTTTTGACCCACTACGCTTAAGGTGCATTTGGCAGCTGTGTCTGCCTTCCTTTCAGCTGGGAAGGGCTCTTCCTTAGCCTCTCATCCAGTTTTCCAGAAATTCTTCAAAGGTCTGATGCATGTTAATCCTTCTTTTTGAGCCCCTACTCCTTCTTGGGATATGAACATCTGTATAGCACTGCTTATGCAGCCCCCTTTTGAGCCTCTATCTTCAGCAGAGCTGAAATACTTGACATGGAAAACTGTATTCCTGGTAGCCATTACCTCTGCCAGGAGGATCAGTGAGTTACAGGCTTTATCAGTGGAACCTGATTTTATTTCTTTTCACAGGGATAAAGTGGTCCTTCGAACTAACAGAAAGTTTCTTCCCAAAGTGGTCTCAGATTTTCATCTGAACCAATCTATGACATTGCCTGTGTTTTTTACTGACCATTCTTCCTCTGGGGAATGAAGATTACACAGTCTCGATGTGAAAAGGGCCCTTAGTTACTATGTGGAGCATACTAAGGCCTATAGGAATGGATGTTCTCAGTTATTTCTCACCTATGGTGAAGTGGGAAAGGGCAAACCAACCACCAAGAGAACTATTGCCAGTTGGATTGTCTCCTGTATCCAATTCTGCTATTCAAAACTTGGGATGGAACCTCCCTCAGGCCTGAGGGCTCATTCTACCAGGGGTACAGCTGCTTCGCTTGCAGCAGCTAGGGATATACCTTTAGTGGAAATTTGTAAAGCAGCCATCTGGAAAACTGTTCACACATTTACCAAGCATTATTCTCTGGACATTCAGTCTAGAAGTGATGCTAGGTTTGGCACAGCTGTGCTGCAGATCCTGTTCCCAAAATAGGTTCTGTGACTCCCTCCTCCAAGGGGGTACTGCTTGGTAGTCTGCATTTAGTCAGAATACAGCAAGACTTCATGTTGTTTGAAGAAAAAATTACTTACCATAGTAATGTTGTTTCTTCTAATGGAGTCTTGCTGTATTCTGACCTCCCTTCCTGCCTCCTCCTAGAACCCAGTAGTTTTGGGATGTGAGTGGGCAGGCACAGTGCTGCACCCCAGAGGTGTACTTGGCTTGCCCTATCTTATGGGTTTTAGTTATGTTTTAGCTCTCTACCTACTTTGGTTTTATATTTAGCTTTCTTTTTGGGGTTCTCAACTTGAGTCTTTTGACCCTAAAAACAATTTGTGCAGCCATTTGGCTTGCAAGAGTTGAAATAATTTCCACCTATTATTTTTATTAGTTAGTGCTTGTAATACTCTAACGGTTACACTTCAGAGTGCTAGAGACAGAGGTTTGAAAACCGAGCTCGAGCTCAACGTCCTATGCTTCTGCATAGAGTTAACTCTTTACTCTCTGGGGCAGTTCAAGTGCTGGGGATAACTGCATTTTGTCAGAATACAGCAATACTCCATTAGAAGAAACAACATTACTATGGTAAGTAATTTTTTTCTTTTCTACCGTGGAGTATGCCTTCTCCCAGGGAAGAAATGTCTTGTTCAGGTGCACTATTAGGTGGTCTTTTCCCTGATTAGATGTGTGGCTGAGGACTGCTCCAATCCACACATCCAAGGCATCCGTCTGTGCTCCAAATGGCCTAGTGTAATCTAGACTGGCCAACACAGGGGCACCGCACAGTGCCTCTTTTAGTCATGTGGAGGCTCGTTCACAGGCTGGCTCCCAGTTTACCCATTTGGGCTGTCTCTTCTTTAGCAAGCCAGATAAGGGAGCCACCAGGGTACTGTAATTGGGCACAAACTTTCGGTAGTACCCTGCTGTCCCTAGGAAGCTCCTAACCTGCTTCTGGGTTTCAGGTGTGGGTCGCACCTCTATTGCATCAATCTTTGCTTGATTAGGACAAAGCTGCCCCTGCCCCACTATATGGCCTAGGTATGCCACCTCGCCATAGCCACCTGGCACTTTTCAGCATTTACAATGAGCCCTACCCTCTGTATCCTGCCCAACACTTCCTTCAGGTGAAACAGATGTTCCTTCCAGCTGGTACTGAAGATGGCAATATCATCCAGATAAGCCATTGCGTACTCTTCAGTACCCTACAACACCTGGGTGACCAACCTTTGGAATGTGGAAGGGGTGTTCTTCATTCCAAAAGGCATTACCCAGAATTCGAATAACCCTATTGGAGTGATGAAGGACGACCATTCTCTAGCTCTGGCAGTTAACTTCCCCTGCCAATACCCTTTAGTCAAGTCAGTTGTGGTAAAGTATGTCTCTCCTCCCAACTTGTCCAGTAGTTCATCTGAGTATAAAGTTTTACGACGGGATGTTTCTCTCATCTCCTGAGATTTTATTACCTCTTTTTCCCTTTTCAGCTTGTCAGAAAATCCCAGCCTTTTTTGAAATGGAGTTTTAGTTTCCTGGTTAAGCAGCCTGCTCTCAGGTCACAAAGGAATGTCAGACATTTTGCAGTAAGTCTCTCTTTCCTGTGACCTTTTCAGTAAACTATGTACTCCTCTGTCAAACCTCCTCTCCTGGCCTGTTTGGGAATTAACCATAACCAAAAATCACAGAAAAATATAACAAAAATATGTCTGAAGTATTACAGCAGAGGTCAACTCACCACATCAATTGTTTACAACAAACTTGTGGATAAAAGCTTAAGTATAAACAAAAAAAAAATATTAAGCTAGTACTGATCAGTACTTTCATTAGGGAAGGCCAAGCGAAACAGAAGAGCCTTTAGACCCTTTTTGAATATCTCGACCATCAGGGCCTCCCTGACACAAGCTGGAAAGGAGTTCCAGAGTGCTGGTCTGGTGACACCAAAGACACAGTCACTGGAAATTTTAGTCTGACCCTTGGAACAGCAAGGAGGCCCCTGGTCGAGGACCGGAGGGAACTGACCAAGGTGGCAGGTGTCAGGAGATCAGCCAGATAGGGCCCAGTCCCTATAGGGCCTTATAGGTGAATAAGCCCACCTTGAAGATGATCCTCCACACATGACAGACAGCCAGTACAGAGCCCACAGGACCAGGGTCACATGACTGAACCTAGACAGGCCTGTCAGCAACCTAGCCGCTGCATTCTGCACCAGCTGCAGCTGGTGGGGGGTCCCTCCAGTGACCCCAAATTATAGAGCATTACAGTAATCAAGCCTTGATGTAACAAAGGCATGTACCAGTGATGGCATGGTCTTTAGATGGAACTAGGGGTTTAATCTTGGTGATATTCCTCAAGTGGTAAAAACCACTTTGGACCACAGGTGACACCTGAGCTTCAAGTGTCAGTCCATCATCCAGGATAACACCAAGATCTTGCACCTTAGGGGAGGCCATCAATGGAGCGGATCCCAGGAAGAATCCTGTAGCCATTCCGGAGGCACTCCCATCATGCCTGCGACCAGGCTCAATCACCAAGTCCTCCATCTTGTCAGGGTTCAGTTGCAACCAGTTGGAGGGACATCAACCATTGATCTCAGCCAGGCAGTTGTTAATCATTTCTGTGGTGTTGTGTGTTCCAGTGGCAAAGAACATATACAGTTGGGTATCATCTGCATAGCAGTGAAAACCCACACTGTAATGCCTAATGATCTCTCCCAAGGGCAGCATATGTACTGCAAATAACATGGGGGACAAGCTTGAGCTCTGAGGCACTCCACATGGCAGGAGCTTTGGGGAGGAGGAGGAGAAATTCTCCATCACCACCCACTGCTTCCTGCCAGAGAGATAGGACTCAAACCAACTAATGACAGTACTGGTGAGTCTGCAATGCTCTCGAAGGTGATCAAGAAGCATAATGTGATCCATGGTATCAAATGCTGATGAGAGATCACGGAGCACAAGAACTGACCTGTCTATTCTATCTCTAGCCCTGAGAAGGTAATTTTGCTCCCTAACTGCCATTTCGGTGCTATGCCTGGCCCTGAAACCCAACTGGAATAGCTCGAAGATATCAAAGGACACGAGGTGCTCCTTGAGCTGTCGCGCCACTATTTTCTCAACAACCTTGCCTAAAAGTGGCAGGTTGGAGATCGGATGGTAATTTGCCAAGACATCAGGGTCGAGAGATGGCTTCTTCAAGAGGGGCCTCACCAGAGCCTCTTTCAAGACATCTGGAAAGACTCTCTCTGACAACGAACACCGGATAATCCCAGCAAACACTGGGCCAACGGTCCTAACACATCTCATCAAGAAACGAGTTGGGGCCAGGTCCAATTCCCAATAAGTGTGCCTGAGCTTCGAGATCACCTCAATTACCTTGGCCACCTCCACTGGTTTAAACTCACCCCAGACAGATCACTGCGAGGCAAAACTTGCCTCACTGATGGGATCCCCAACCGGATGGAGGACACCCTGTCAGAGAAGAACTGATCAAACAGAAGCACAAAGTGATTGAAAAAGCTTTTTTGGCTGTAGAAAGGCCGGATGTAAAAGTCTGTCCACAGTCCAAAAAAGATGAGATGGTCTGTTCTTCCCTGCAGCAATCTCCCTGGACAGGAACTCTGCCTTCTTACGGTTGATTGCCCCTTGGTACTCATAATAATGAGCATGCAAGGACATTCTGTCCTCCATCGACTGGGTCCTCTGCCAGCAACGCTCCAACTTCTAACCCCTGATCTTCATCGCCTTGAGATCCCCATCAAACCAAGGGGATCGCAAGTGAGAAGATCTGGGTCGTATACGGACTGGTGCAATGGCATCGAGCGCCTTGGATACCACCTTATTATAGGTGGCCACCACCTCACTTGCGCCAACTGCACATGCATCAACTACACTAGATAAATCAGCTACCACCAACAGTCCCTCTGGGGACAATCCCCTTAAAGAGTGATAGCTAATCATCTCAACAGGGGTGGGACTTTCGGGGGGGGAGTCCCCAAACATAAACTTCACAGTGCAATGATCAGACCATATAGCATGATCAGTCTTGAGATTGGTCACCTCAAGCCTCAGTGGAAGCACCAGGCCCAGCATGTGGCTGTGGTGAAGGGTCACAGAAGTAACTACTTGTAACAGTCCCAGTTATGACATCAACCGGAGGTCATGATGAAGTTGTAAGGATTCATCTTCGACCCAGGCATTGAAGTCCCCCAGAATCAACCATCTGGGAGACTCCAGCACCTCACCGACAATGTAGTCCACAACCTCCTGCAGGAACTCTCCTCCTGACCTTGGAGGGCGGTAAATGAGAATCCTGCAACCTGCACCTGGACCCCTATACACTGCCACACATTCAAAGGAACTGGCTGACCCCACTGCACAGTGAAGTTCAAGTTGGATCTAAAATAGATGCCCACCCTCCCACCCCACCCCTCGTTCCTCCTCGAGCAGTGCACTACAGAGTACCCAGAGGGACAGCCGCCTCAAGACTGGCCCAGCATCGTCACCCAACCAGGTCTCCATATTGCAAGTCAGATCGCCTGAAGAAATCAAGTCTGCCATAATTGCAGTCTTGTTCCTCATTGATCTGGCATTGCACAGCATAGACCGAAGGGGACTGGTTGATGCTGCAGTCCCCCCCGGCTACCTGCCCACTCGGTCCAGTGGGAACCCTGGGGATGGAGAACAAACACATCTGGCCTCTCTCTAGGCTCCGTCTAATCCCAGGGAATCTACTGCCCCTGACCACCCCAACACCACTCACCTCCACCGAGCCCGCTGCACCCCTCCACCGCCAACCTGCATGTTCCCTGGTAATGCCGACCTCCCTGCAGCACCTAGCTGCAGTAGCCAAAATAGGGAGGTCAGCAAAGGGATGGAGGTCACACAGCTAGGATGCAGCATAAGCTATACGCAAGGGTCCAAGGCTCTGGCACATCCCAGTCCTGACCAGCATGCCCTAAATGTCACTGTTTTTACGTACCCAGCTATCCCAGATCTAACAGGGATAGTTAAACTCTTACTAGCCTATCCAAAACCTAAAAACAAGCACACCTCACTGTGATAGTTTGGATTACCCCCTGTTAGAAATAAGGCTATGGCATTTCTCTTTGTACCCCTCCAGTCTACTGCAGTAGCATTTCTAAACTTTTCTGAATAACTCATTTTCATTTTCTACTACTATGGGTAGGCCACCCATAAAAGTACCTCTTCTCCCTTGTCTCTTCCCTCTTCATATTCCGTTTCCTCCCCTGCCATATGCCCTTATGAGAATGAGCAGTAGAACAGTAAACTGACATAAAGAATAAAGACTAAATAAAAATTAGCAGAAACAATCTGCACAGAGTTGGTTTGTGTCCTTGTTTACTATGTTATGCTCTGTTAAAGAATTTAATGTAATGCTTAGTCAGAGACAGAACGATGTCTTTTTGGGCACTGTTGTGTTATTTGCTGTTTAAAACGGTGGTTCTGATATGCTGCTTTTCTGTTTAACGAAAGTGCCCTGGAGGAAAGGCAGTAAGCAAGTGTTCTTTGAAAAGCTGCACTCCATTTCAAGAAATGTTTATCAGCTGATTGTTTTTATGTCCTTTTCGGTCTGCAAGGGTAGCATTAAGGGAGCACTGTGGTCTCGCTTCCTAGCAGCAGTGTAGGAGGAAGAGCAACTGGTTGCAGCCATCGGGTGTGTTGAATACAAACATGGGATTTGTCTTTTTAAAGCAGTTTGTATATAAACACCCTAAAGAAGGCATAACTAATGTGCAGAAACTAAATATAAGAGTGTTTCCTTTAGTATTCTATACAGAGAGTGCTCTTACCTGAGCTAAGCCTTCTTGGAAAAAAAATGTACTTCTAGGGGCCAGCAGCCCCATGATGAGGCTGTTATATAAGAAATTCCCCAACTGTCGCTCAGCTGAAAAGGGGCAGAGTTTTCTTGTTTACAAGTAATCAGGAACTCTTTCTCAACAGCTTCAGTGGCAGAGTGTTAAAGGTAGAATGAGATAACTCCTTATGATTGTATGTTTTTCCTCTGTCTATACAGTCAGTCTGATCCCCCATATGTTTGTACTAGCCAGAATATTCCCCTGTATTAGAAAAGGGGCAGATCAGCTGACACTAATGTCATAGGAGGACTGCACTATAAAAGTTGCCGCTGAGCTAAGGTTAGTCAGATCAACTTTGGAGTGAGAAGGGAGAGGTCGTCGCATAGCACAGAAGATTATAGCAAATTGTGTTTAAAGAAATGTATCTACTCTGTAGCACAACTACTGAGGTAAGGTAGTTCTGGAGCTCAAGGAAGAGCTATTTTCTTTTGTTATTTATTTTCTTCTTATAATTTATTGTCTGAAGTTTAAGACTCATTTTCGTTTATGGTTGTTATTTATTTTTGTATATATCTTTTACAAAAAAGTAAGTCCTTTGGACTAATAAACATCACACCAAGAAAAGGTGTGTTAAAGATAAATAGAGGTCTTGTGTCACTCATTTACCCCATCCACACAACTCGGTCACACTCACATCCACCTTAATACATAAACAAACTTAACCACATACACACTCCACATGTAACCACACACACAACCCCCACCCAATATCAAACAATTCCCTCCCAAAGCCTCCCACCCTATCTAAAATAACAAAACCAGATTTCAGTACTCAAGATAGAGCAAAGAACAATGCCATGGAGATAAAGTTCAGTATAACCACAGTTACTTCTCAGGAGCAATGTCCAAAGTTCACTATAAATTTGAAATTAGTATGATCAGCAGAGGTTTTTTTTAAACTTTATTTATTGAGTTTCATCATACAGATAGTAACATGTATGCTAGATGACATACATATCCCAGCATGGAATAGAGAAGATACGTCTATACAGGCATACAACAGATCGATATCTTATACAGTTATTTAACTAGCCCAGACATTGACCCTCCACCCCCAATATGCAATAGGAGAAAAAGGTACAGGACAATAAGTCTGTAGGATCTCATACTCTCATCTCAGGGTTTTGTGCTATAAGCATGCCAAACCCTCATCCCACTCGCAGGTAATAGAATATTGTGAGGGGGAAACTAATACAAAAAAGACAAGAAGTTTAACTACACAGATTGTCTGAGCTTGGTTAAGCTGTATTTTAACCTTACACTTAGGTTCCAGTAGGAAACCGTGTAGGGGAAAGAACCATTATGAAAGAAAATTATATAGTCCACAAACAGAGCAGCGTGCATTAGTACACCCAAATTAGCAGTGTCACAATGTATAAACATTTTTAACAGCAGGCAATCGTATGGTTATAGATCGGTTTCAGTGTTAAATATAATAAACAACATTATCAACACTAACCATACTACCTACTCCATTTTGTTCAAAGAGCACATAACAGGCACACTAAAACAATGAGTCCAGGGGAGCCTGATCAGCCTCATTGGGTAGCATCAGAGACTACAATCCAGCTACAGTCACTCTAGCTTCCCATCTGATTCTTGGTCTGAGGCCTTGGAGTCCATATGGGAGAATAGTGTCACTGCAAAATTAGATGCTGCCTCTGGGTCAGTAAAAACATGGGGCTTCTGTTGATGCGTGACATGCAGGCACACTGGGAAAAGCATCTGAGCCTTCACCCCTTTTGCCAGGAGTGTTTTCTTTATCTCTTGCAGCTTTTTCTTTCTATCTTGTGTCTGCGAGGAGAGATTGGGGAAGAAGCCCAAACGAGTCCCCTCCCATATGATGTCCCCCTTTTTCCTGGCCTCCTACAGCAAGGGTATTCTACCTTCAGGTGTAGATAGAGTCATGATTGCTGTCACTGGGCAAGAAGCGAGCGCTCCCCTACCCCCAGGTCGTATAGGTATTGTGAATGCTTGCACTATTTTAATGCCCAAATCCCTGTTTAGGAGGTTCAGGTCCTCTAAGGTCATCTATTTGAGTGCTGGCAGAAGCTCCGCTCGGTTGGCAAAGTGAGGTGGCAAACCCACAACTCTGACATTCCTTTGCCTAAGGCCATTCTCCAACATCTCTACTTTCGAATGGAGGAAATTGACGTCTCAAATCAGGCCTATATTAACTTCTCCTTGTCACTCTGATGAGGTGGTTAGGTCGGAAATTGCTAACTTATTTTCAGTAATTTTTTTTGCTCACGGTCGGTAAACTTTTTCTCCATTTCCATCAGCCTTTTATTTGTCTCGACACCGGTCTCCTGCAGTTTAGTTAGTAGTGGGAGGAGTCGTGTGAGTTCCGATGATGACACAGACAATGGGCCTCTAGATTTGGCTGATGCACTGGTCCCCTGGCCACCAAAGTATGAATTGAACCCCAACCAAGTATGGTGAGGTTGCTTTTTCGGGCTCGTTGTGATCTTGGAAGCTTCCGGCTTGCAATCGACTCCAAGAAAGTTAGATTTGAGTTCGGTAAAATAATAATTTTAGTAAAGAATGTCATCGAAAATGGAGCTCATGTAGAGAATGTCCGCCCTGTTAAGTGCTCCACCATGCCCCCATCAGCAGAGTTTTTAATCCAGTTGCAGTCACTGCTGGGGTAGTAACGTCTGCAGTAAGTCCTCACCAGACTGAAGAATGTTACCATAAGGAAATGTGCTCTCACTACCAAAGTTCCAAGATGTTGATTTATAACAGGTGCTGCACAGCTGAAAGATTTTATAACACAGGAGGAGACTTCCTGGAGGAGGCAGTTTCCAAGCAATGCTGTTCCCCGAGACTATCTCACTTGCACTGGGAACAAATATGCCCAAGTACAGGTCAAAAAATATACATGGAGGCTCGTACTCACCTGACCAACTCAACAAAAATGCCACCCAGCACCACTTTCACTGGTGCAAAGCGAAGTCCAGAGTAAACAGTTTTCCATGAAAAAGGGAACTCTTCCCCAAAACAATAACTGGCGGCAGCAAATCTCCAACAAACAACAATCGTATGTTCCGAAATGTGAAGCCACACCAGCAAGTTTCAGACTGCGACTCTTTCACCAGGACCGACAGACGGATGGGCACCACAAGCAGTCAAGAGAATCGGGTCACAATCCACACTGATGATAAAGTCATGCTCACCTGCCAGAGGTAAGCACTCTGATAAAGAAGACGTCCTGAGTGTAGTAACACTCACAGTACCGGACTCCCACAAGCAGATTTCCTCAGCCGTTAATTTTGGGATTGAGTCTTACGTATTCACCCGACCACAGCCAACCTCCTGAGTTGAACCCAGCGGCAGATGTTTCAGTTGCAGGCCACCCTATTCGAAGCCTCCAATCAGTTGTTCACTTCCATGCCACAGCACTCAATAGTAGTTGCTCTTCCAGTAAATTCCGTGGCATTGATTTTAGCCCTTGCTGAAAACAAGAAAGCTGTCTCCTCAAACTGACTCACTCCCCATCCCCACCTATCGCTTATGCCCTGACCCTGACGTCTAGCTAAAAATATGGTTAAAATTTAAAACTCTGGATGCAATAAGTGACCACAGAGTTACAACACCATCAAATCTCCTATCCTGTCCTGCGATAAAATAAATGAATTTAGATAAAGGAGGAAAATTTAGCTCTGTTCAGAGCCCATGCAGACAGCAGCCTCTATTACTCTCTTAATAGTTAGTTTGTTTCAAATAAAATAAGGCTTATAAACATAGAAACATACATAAAAACAGAGAAGTTGACGGCAGATAAGGACTGCAAGGCCCATCTAGTCTGCCCATATTTTTTTCTACCTTATGAATGTGCCATCGGCCTTTGCTCTGTCAATGGCCTGTTTAGTCATAGTCATCTGTATTGCTCCCTCATGCCTATCCCATGCCTGTTTGAAGCTCAGCACTGTATTCATATCCACCACTTCCTGTGGTAGGCCGTTCCATGCATCCACCACCCTTTCTGTGAAAAAGAACTTCCTCACATTACCCCTTAATCGGCCTCCCTCTAATCTCATGCTGTGTCCTCTTGTCCTGCTATTTTTCTTATATTGAAACATGTTAGACTCTTTCACCTTGTTAATGCCCTTAAGGTGTTTGAATGTTTCGATCATATCGCCTCTCTCCCTCCTTTGCTCTTGGGTATACATACTGAGTTTCGTTAATCTGTCCTCTTTCTGATGCAGCCCCTGCACCATATTGGTTGCCCTTCTCTGGACTGCCTCAATTTGGTTAATGTCCTTGTGAAGGTGTGGTCTCCAGTACTGCATGCAGTACTCCAGATGAGGCCTAACCAGTGTCTTGTAAAGAGGGATTATTACCTCCCTCTTATGACTTGTGATACCCCTACTATTACACCCCAACATCCCCCTAGCCTTACCTACTGCTTTAGTGGTCTGCTTGGATGATTTCAGGTCATCTGTGATGATGATGCCCAAGTCTCTTTCTTCCCTTGTGACTGCCAGCCGCTCCCCTCCCAGCCTATAGGTGGCTTCAGGGTTTCTCTTCCCTATTTGCATGATCTTGCACTTCTTTGTGTAAACCCCAGTTGCCACTCTTCCAACCATTTTGCCAGTTTATCCAGATCTGTTCTCATTCTGCCCACCCATCTGGATCATCTACTGTGTTGCAGATCTTGGTGTCATCTGCAATCAGACAAACCTTACCCTTCAGTCCATCTGCAATGTCATTGATGAAGATATTGAAGAGGACTGGCCCCAGGACTGATCCCTGAGGTACCCTGCTTGTGACTTGCATCTCTTCTGACTGTATACCATTTACCACCATTCTCTGTTTTCTGCCTGTCAACCAGTTTGCCACTCAGTTGACTAACTTCTGATCCACCCCAAGCCTACCCAGCTAATTAATCAATCTTCTATGTGGAACAGTATCGAAAGCTTTGCTGAAGTCAAGGTAGGCGACATCAACTGCTCCCCCTTGGTCCACCACTCTGGTTACCCAGTCAAGGAAATCTATGAGATTAGTTTGACAGGACCTTCCTGTTGTAAACCCATGCCATCTTGGATCCTATGCTCCTATGGATTCCAGGTGTTGCACTATCCTTTCCTTAAGGATTGCCTCCATAATCTTGCCCATTACTGAGGTAAGACTGACTGGTCTGTAGTTCTCTGCCTCCTCCCTGCTACCACTCTTATGGAGTGGGATCACATGAGCCCTTCTCCAGTCTTCCGAAACCTCTCCTGTGCTCAGAGACTCACTAAACAGTTCTGATAATGGCTCTGCTAGTTCCACCCTTAGCTCCTTTAGTACCCTGGGATGTATGCCATCAGTTCCCATTGCCTTGTCCACCTGAGCTTATCAAGGTCTTGTAGGACCCTTTCTTTTGTGAAGGGACTTGTGCACACCTCACTCCCCCCCCATGTCCTTGGTGCTGAGCTGTGGGCCCTGCTGTACCTTCTCTTTAGTAAATACTGAGCAGAAGTATCTATGTAGGATAGATGCTTTTACATGGTCCTCCTCATCACATGCCCCTTATCCCCTTTGATCTTAGCAATACCCCCTCTGGACTTTCTCCTTTCACTAATGTATCTATAGAAAGTCTTGTCACCTTCTTTTACTGTTCGTGCTAATTTTTCCTTGGTTTGGGCCTTTGCCTGCCTTACTGCCTTCCCTGCTTCCCTTAGGGAAGTTTGGTATGCGTCCCTATCTTCATTCTGCTGCGTTCCCTTATATTTCCTGAAGGCCAGCCATTTGGCTCTGACCTTTTCTGCTACTGTTTTTGAGAACCAAAGTGGTTTCCTTCTTCTTTTGCACTTCTTTTTCTTTTTAACACAATGGAATGTTGCTTCAAGTATTGCATCCTTAATGCTTGCCCACTTTGCCTGTATCCCCTCACCTGTATTTCTTTTTGCCAGGGATAGCTTAACTCTGTTGGCCATCTTATCATTTTTGCCTTGGAATGGGATGATTTAGTTCTAGTGGCCAAATTGAACCATACCATGTGTTGGTCACTGGCCCCCAGGTGACCTTCTATTTGGAGATCTGTGATCCTTTCCCTGTTAGTCAGTACTAGATCTGGGATAACCCTGTCTCTTGTGGGTTGTTGTATCAGTTGTTTGAGGCCCTCCCCCTGCAGGGAATCCACTGTGTGTCTAGGTCTGGCAGATGTTCACCTTTTCATCCATCATCATATGTGGCGTAGGCAGCAGAAAGCCAGGTGTCTGCTTTTAAAAACTTTCCTAGTTAGCTTTTGGCAGAGAGCAGCAAGAGGAAGGAGGCAGCTGCTAGCACTCTACTACTCTACTACTGGGACTAAGGAACTAGAACTTTACTACTGGGACTTTCAATTAGGGTAAAAAACAAGCCAAAAAAAACAAGAGTTAGTGTGCTTGTCTGAGTTGGGGGAAGGGGACTGTTATCCGTGCAGTTACCTAGGTGAAGAGGAGAGCTGTATATTAGGGGGTGTGACTTAGGCAGCAGAAAGCCAGGTGTCTGTATTTAAAATTTCCCTAGTTAGCTTTTGGCAGAGAGCAGCAAGAGGAAGGAGGCAGCTGCTAGAACTCTACTACTCTACTACTGGGACTAAGGAACTAGAACTTTACTACTGGGACTTTCAATTAGGGTAAAAAAAATAACAAGAATTAGTGTGCTTGTCCGAGTTGGGGGAAGGGAACTGTTATCTGTGCAGTTACCTAGGTGAAGAGGAGAGCTGTACATTAGGGGGTGTGGCTTAGGCAGCAGAAAGCCAGGTGTCTGCATTTATAACTTCCCTAGTTAGCTTTTGGCAGAGAGCAGCAAGAGGAAGGAGGCAGCTGCTAGAAATTTACATCTCTACTACTGGGACTAAGGAACTAGAACTTTACTACTGGGACTAAGGAACTAGAACTTTACTACTGGAACTTCAATTAGGGTAAACAAAACAAGAGTTAGTGTGCTTGTCTGAGTTGAGGGAAGGGAACTGTTATCTGTGCAGTTACCTAGGTGAAGAGGAAAGCTGTAAATTAGGGGGTGTGGCTTAGGCAGCAGAAAGCCAGGTGTCTGCATTTAAAACTTCCCTAGTTAGCTTTTGGCAGAGAGCAGCAAGAGGAAGGAGGCAGCTGCTAGAACTCTACTACTCTACTACTGGGACTAAGGAACTAGAACTTTACTACTGGGACTTTCAATTAGGGTAAAAAAAATAACAAGAGTTAGTGTGCTTGTCTGAGTTGGAGGAAGGGGACTGTTATCTGTGCAGTTACCTAGGAGAAGAGGAGAGCTGTACATTAGGTGTGGCTTAGGCAGCAGAAAGCCAGGTGTCTGCATTTAAAACTTCACTAGTTAGCTTTTGGCAGAGAGCAGCAAGAGGAAGGAGGCAGCTGCTAGAACTTTACTTCTCTACTACTGGGACTAATGAACTAGAACTTTACTACTGGGACTTTCAATTAGGGTTAAAAAAACAAGAGTTAGTGTGCTTGTCTGAGTTGAGGGAAGGGAACTGTTATCTGTGCAGTTACCTAGGTGAAGAGGAGAGCTGTAAATTAGGAGGTGTGGCTTAGGCAGCAGAAAGCCAGGTATCTGTATTTAAAATTTCCCTAGTTAGCTTTTGGCAGAGAGCAGCAAGAGGAAGGAGGTAGCTGCTAGAACTCTACTACTCTACTACTGGGACTAAGGAACTAGAACTTTACTACTGGGACCTTCAGTTAGGGTTAAAAAACAAGAGTTAGTGTGCTTGTCTGAGTTGGGCGAAGGAAACTGTTATCTGTGCAGTTACCTAGGTGAAGAGGAGAGCTGTAAATTAGGGGGTGTGGCTTAGGCAGAAAAAAGCCAGGTGTCTACAGTAGTGTACAGTGTAACAGAAAACAGCCAAACTAAGCACAAGAGCTGCTTAAATGCATAATTACATAGCCTGCAGCTTAGGAGAGCCGACTAGCAGCTCTTCGCATACTGGGCATGTTCTATTTTTCGTTTTTTGTTCAATCAAGCAAAAGTACTGCTCTCCGTTTCAAGCGCATCGACAGCAGCCAGGAGGGAGTGTGGAATTAATTGTAAAACTGCTCCTAGCTTGCCGAGTGCTGCTACCATTAAGTGCATTTATTTATGATTGCCTGTTGTTTTACAGTCAGTGGTGTTAAATATAGCGCTGTACTAAAGCAGACTCTGAGTTGTAGTTCATTTAATGGAGTCCCTAAGAAGTCTTACCAATGATACAGTGCTCATTTTATGTAAAGTTGTTTTACAGTCTATGCTTAGAACTAAGTTCATACTTGTGAATATTGCATGACCCAGTGGTGTTTCACCGTCAATTATAACTTTAGACTGATTAAAGAATTTTATCTCTCTGCCTCATTCCACCACCCACTTTGCTCTCTCCACCCCCCTTCCTAAAACCTCTCAAGCCTGATTCTCCGGTACGGAAATGATGGCATACATTAAACAAATACATTTTAAATATACTTGGAAAGGAGGATTAGGTGTGAATTTCACGGGGGACTACCGATTTTGGCAGTGGTAGTCGATGTAATGGTAAATTAGCGAATTCGGAACTCGCCAGCTAAAGTATGTCGCTGAGCCAGTCAGGCAGTTGGGTCAGCTGAAAGCATGTAAGGCAGTTTTGCGATCCGCTGTCACAACTACTACACCGACGGGAGGGGGGGCTTATCTTTACATCCCTGACAGCCGAACTGAGGACCTTGCGGAAAACTCTCTCTCTCTCTCTCTCTCTCTGGCACACACCTGCATATCAAGACCCACTGCCACACGTCCACATATGCAGTACTTTCTCTGAGAGTACCGAGAGTACTGTGATCTGGGCTGGCTGCTCCAAATCTGTGAGTGAAGGAATGCTCCACAGGAGAAGCGGTATTACATACTGAAATATTAAAATGTTATGCCAGGTTTATTATGTCATCTTTTGAATATGTATTGCAGGAGAAAGAAACAATTTTATACTGTATTGGGATGACAGTGTCACATTAAATGGCATGCATGGCACAACAGAGGCTGTGCTGCACAGAATCCTTAGAAAGTGGTGTTTCATGTTTATGCTAGGTATGCATGAACAATGACCACTGGGCTAGTGCTAAGTACCGCCAGGCGTTATTTTGACATTTTAGTTATATTTGCATCGCTATTATGCACGGTCGCTAACTTGCCAGTTGCCGTTTTGCAATCGCGTTTTTTTCTGGCGCTATTTTGCGGTTATGATTTTAACATGGAACCTCGACCACGTACGAGAAAGTTGCACCTAAAAGTCTGTTTGAAATTCCTCCCATGGCTAATGCTGCAGTACGTGCCGGTTAACTGAAATTGTCTCAGCTTTTAAAATTTTAAGAATAAACTCTAACTGCTGACTAGTGGTATAGACCTGGGTTGTTTTCCAACTGCTTTTTGTCTGGAAATCCTATAGACACAATCGGTCCCGATTTGAACCCCTAACGTGCTTTCAGCTAATAAATTTTTTTGGTATAGTGTACAGTGTAACAGAAAACAGCCAAACTAAGCGAGAGAGCTGCTTAAACGCATAATTACATAGCCTGCAGCTTAGGAGAGCCGACTAGCAGCTCCTCGTGTACTGGGCAAGTTCTATTTTGCGTTTTTTGTTCAATCAAGCAAAAGTACTGCTCTCCGTTTCAAGCGCATCTCCAGCAGCCAGGAGGGAGTGTGGAATAAATTGTAAAACTGCTCCTAGCTTGCCGGGTGCTGCTACCCCGCAGTCGCTGCGTGACTGCTCCCCACCTGCCCCCCACCACTCCCACCCTTAGCCGGCACCAGTTATATAGGCTGAGGAATTAGTCTGATCACACCCAAAAGAAATTAACTTTCTCCTCACTTTTCCATTAGCAGCCTATACTTCTTGACTGCTAGAGGGCGCCTGATCATTGCTTCATCTTCCGGCTCCCAAATTATAACACTGCAAGCAAAAATTCCTGTTACTTACACAAACTACTTCAAAATGACCCTGTCAAAAAAACCTAATATGGCCATAAATCCTTGTGCCATATTCTTAATAGTTTCTATATCTTATACCCTTACATGGCTCTCTATATTACACTACCTAACATCCAATAACTACCACCACACCTACCCTGACAACTCTAGGCTCTCTTTTATGCATATACCACCACACCTGCCACCTGCTACCTCCCTTCTTCTTGTCCCTTATAAGTTCACCTACCATTTAGCCTACACTCTGTATAAATCCCCACTACTCAACCTTACCCTGTCCACCCCTTTCATTCACCGTAAGCTATGGTACCTGTTACTTCTAGCCTTAATGTTAGCTGGGGATATTGAACTAAACCCAGGGCCTGTAAGTAACCTATCACACAAGGATACAAACTGGTATGACACCAAGGGCCTCTGTATTGCCCACCTGAATATCAGGAGCCTGCTTCATAACATGGCAGAACTTGAGGTGTGGGTTGTGCAGTACAACCCAGATATCCTTTGCCTATCTGAAACTTGGCCAAACCCTCCACCCCGATCCCCTCTGGTCTCTACCTAATTACAAGCTAATCCGACAAGATAGGCCCTCATCAAAGCGTGGAGGTGGTGTTGCCATCTTCTACAAACCTCATTTGTTAATATCCCATAATGCCCTGCCTACCCTATCTCACTGTGAAGTGACCCATGCAATCTTACAGCTTGGCTCAAAGAAACTTCACTTGGTCTGTGCCTATAACCCTCCAGCTGGTGGTAGAACAGGTCTTGAAGAACTCCTCTCCCAAGTGGAAAATATCACTGGCCAAAATGAAGTCCTCATACTGGGGGACCCGAACCTAAACTGGACTAGTAAATCTAATAAGTCCTCTCATACCATGGTACAAGGCCGAAACCTTCACCAATTAATCACAGACCCAACCAGGGTCATGGCCCCCCTCTCGGGCTAGTACTCTTATCGACTGGGTCCTCACAAACCGCCCTAACAGCATAGTATGTGCAGGTATCCTTGCTGACTCAATAAGTGATCACTCCCTAATCTACTGCATCTGGTGCTCTACTAGTAAACCATCTCCGCCTCCAAAACTTATCGCCTTCCGAAACTTGGCTAACTTTAACCAAACAAAATTTATACACGATCTCTCATTGATTGACTGGTCACCCATCTACACCTCAGCTAATGCCCAGTTGGCGTTAGTGACTACTTCCTGGCCCGGTTTCGCATGCTTCAAGACACCCATGCTCCCTGTGTCACTCGTCGGATTAGTGGAACTCAGACTAAGTGGCTTACCAAAGACCTACTCACCCAGATTAGGGCCAAGGACAGAATGTGGTGACGTTTCAAAACCACTGGGCTCCAGAATGATTATAACAACTACCAATCCCTGAGAAACACTTGAAAAAGACTAATTAGATTAGCCAAAAGCTCTTTCTGTAAAGATCTGCTGACAAAAGCAGAGGGGGACTCTAAGAAATTCTGGTCAACAATAACAACCCTTCTTGGAGTAAATCAAACGGCCCATACAAGTGACATGCTGATAAACAGCATACATTGCAATAATCCGGTGACTGTAGCAAACTCATTTAACCACTATTTCTCTGACCTAACCAGCTACCAAGCCTCCTTCCCTTGTGCACATACTGCTTCCCCCCACAGCAATGAAAAACCTCCACTCACACATCCTCCCTTTAGGTTCCGGAGAATTACAAGAACAGAAGTGCTAAAACTGCTGCTCTCCATTCCTGATAGTACCAGCTCGGGGTCTGACGGTCTGGAACCCAGGCTCTTAAAAATCGCTGCCACACTCATAGCCTCTCCCCTAACCAAAATCTTCAACCTATCTCTATGTCATGGTACTGTCCCTAATATCTGGAAAATAGCTAAGGTGACACCCATTCCTAAAAAGGGTGATCCTAAAGAAATCATGAATTACCATCCTATAGCAATCCTCTCTCTGCTTAGCAAGATCCTGGAAAAACTAGTGGCCACCCAATCCATAGAATACCTTCAGAAGTATAACCTTCTCTCTTGCTCCCAACATGGTTTCCACAAGGGCCACAGCACTTCCACTGCCCTCCTCAAACTCACAAATGACGTCTTTGGTTCTATGGATTCGGGCATCCTGACAGGTGCAATTTTCATTGACTTAACAAAGGCATTTGACCTTGTCAACCATACCCTTCTTCTTGCTAAACTTCGCTCCCTTGGCTTCCCTACTGATGTAGTGGCCTGGTTTAAAAGCTATCTGTCTGAAAGAAAACAGACTGTAGTTTTCAACTCAGCCATGTCTGACCTTTCATCTATACATGTTGGAGTGCCCCAGGGTTCCATATTTGGCCCCTTGCTATTCTCAATCTTCATTAAAGACATTACGTTGCTCGCTCTTACCTGTTCATCTTTGCTTTATGCAGATGACCTAGTCATTTACCATAGTGCAAGAAATATCGCTCACCTGAACCAATCTCTTGCCTCGAACTTCTCAAGTATTCAGACTTGGCTAACTGAGAACAAACTAATTCTCAATATTAGTAAGACACATTCTATGCTGTTTGGGTCACCTGCCAAACTTAAAGCAAACCAAAATGCCCTCAAAATCTTTTGTGCAGACGGCTTCCCACTGGTTAGCACCAGAGGCTTTAAATATCTGGGCATTATTCTTGACAAATCCCTAGATTTTGACCTACACATAACTGCCACCTGTAAATCTGTCAACGCTAAGTTAGGAGGTGCCTACTGCACTAGTTATGCCCTTACCCCATCGGCTAGACTAGCTGTGGCACAAGGTTTTCTGCTGCCTGCCTTGGCATATGGCTCAGTCACATACCTATCTGCCTCAAAATCCTCCCTCCACAAATGAGACACCACCTATAACAACATCTGCCATTACGCCTCTGCATCCCCGCGTTACAAACATCATTGCCAACTCTATACTGACTTAAACTGGCCTAGCCCCTCTGCCCATCGACTCCAGTCCTTTGGCTCACTGATTGACTGCATTTACAGATCTGACCTCCTACTATCCCTTGCCTGTCTGCTTCACTCACAACCTCTCTCCTATGGGCTCCGATCTGCTGACCTAGCCCCTTTTCACATCCCCAGATGCAAAACAAGGCTATTGGATGGTAATTTGAAACATCCTTTGGATCCCCTTCCTTATCTATTGGTATCACTTTGGCTAATTTCCAACTAGAGGGAAACTGTCCCTCTCTTAGACTCAAATTAAAAATGTCCCTTAGTATAGGTGACAATTCCATAGCAGCCTCTTTTAATAATTTATTATCTATTCTTTCTGGGCCACTTGCTTTATTTTTAATCTATTTATATTTTTTAAAACTTCTTTGTTTATCACTCTCTTAAACCTGAATTTGGGTTCTTTCTCATCTTGGGGACTCTCACCCTTTACTTCATTCAAGGTATTAGTTTTAGTTATGAGAGCTAATTTCAGATCTGGGAGGTTTATGAAATAATCATTCAAAATTTCCGCAGCTTTATTTGTTTCAAACACTTTTGCATTCTGACTCAATTTTATTTCACTTTGTTTACTATTTGGATTCATAAGACTTTTTATAACAGACCAATAAGCACCTGGATTTGTTGATTCTTTAATCCACTGTTTATAATAACGAGCTTTTGATTTCCTGATTTCCTGTATTACTTGACTCCTTAACCTTTTGTATTGTTCCCAAATTTCACTGTTTAATGTTTTGTTTGCTTTTTTCCAGTAATGATTTCTAATCCTAATCATTTTTTTTTAATTTTACAGTTAGCCATGGTAAATGTTTTTCCCTATGATTTACTTTTATATGGAGCAAATTTATCACAAGCATTAATAAACATTGTTGTAAATTCTAATACAGCCTCATTTAAATCTGGGATAAGAAAAATCCTATACCAAGGGAGTCCCTGAAGATATTTTCTAAATGATAAACTATTACATTTTAAATAACATCTTTTAGATATTTGTGGTACTGATTTTATGGGAATAGAATTTTTATCGTAGAGAATACACACTTAACTATATTATGGTCTCCTAAACTGGGGGCACATACACTTTTCTCCAAGATTGTCAATTCAGGTGAAACAAACATCAAATCCAAAATATTAACTTTACTTAATAAGGAACCTTTCCTTGTAGGTGTATCTATAATTTGTATCAGGTTTAAACAGCTCATTGATTTTTCCAACTTTTTTTCTTTTTTTTTTTTATATACTTTCTTTTTACGCCCCCTTCTCACCCCGGTGCTTCCTCACCTTCGGGAGTCTCCCACGGCCTTGTCAGTCCCTGCTTGTCTGTCGGCATCGGGTGCAGTCCTCCCCCACTGCCTTGGTTTGACCCCCAGGCGGGTACGAGGCGGGGCCCCCCTTTCCACCGCCCCGGGCGACTGAGTTTCGTCGGGGATCCGTCATCCATGCCGGCAGGGGCCTTGGGATCGGGGCCTGAAGCTCCATCTACAGGGAGCACCGGAGGGTATTTCCTCTTTTTCTGCCCATCCCCATAGAACGTCCACATGCCAGGAGAGCCTAGGAGTGACGCTCGTTACAGTGTGCTAACGCTCCAGCTCCCGGTGGACGTCCTTCCCTCCCTGCTTCATGCCGTCCTTGCTGCACCACCACCCATGGTCACCCAGGTGGCGGTATCACAGAGGGACCTGCATCCCACCCCACCCAGAAGAGGAGAGCAGCCTCTGGGCGCTTGATCCTTCTCCCCCGGCCGGCCCTTCAGTTCCCAGAGTCCGTTCCTGAACCTGGGTAGCTGGCGCGTGATGGTAACCCTACCACCACTGTGCCGGTAAGACGTGATTTTCCAACTTTGACCCCTAGGACAACCCCAAGCTTGCATTGAAATCACCAGCCAGAACTACTTGTAGTTGATGCAGGTGTTCCATTAAAACATGTGAAAATTTGTCAAAATGGATAGGGTTTATTTTAGGTGGAGAGTAAACTACTCCAATAACCAATTTTAATTCTTGTATCTCAATTAACAGGCATTCAATGCCCTCAATTGACCCAGAGAACAAAATTTTGGAGTTACCAATTGAATGATTTATGTACACCAAAACTCCTCCCCCCATGTTCCCCGATCCTTCCTAAAGTGGTAGAAGTCCCTTAATTCTATCTCTTTATATTCAATTCCCTTTTTTAACCAGGTTTCCGTTAACATTATTATGTCTGGCTCTTCATGTTCTACCCAGGATCTAAAATAGTCCATTTTATTTATCATACTTTGAGCATTATCTAAGACCATTTTAATTACAGGACCTGGGTTCAATTCAATATCTCCACAGAGAGCCAAGGACAATAACAATGCCCGGTTACTTGAACAGATATACCCTGTTTGGATTACCATGTCGTTAACACAAAGTTCTTCTCTGATGAGGTTGAAAGGGTTTCGTCGTGAGGTCAGCTTAGCTGTTTGTAACTTGCAATTATTAGAACAATTTACGTGAGCACTTGATCTTTTCATCAAAACATCAGCTCTCATGATTACAAACAGCTGAACGACACAGACCAAACCCACTATCAACCCCATCATCTTAGATGACAACATCTTTTTCATTTTACAGCTGTGTCCAAATACAAAGGACATAATCTATAGATGCCTGTTTATAAAAGTAAAAAACAATCAAAACATTAAAATTTTTATTTAGGTAACAGTACCTTACGTAAGTCAATGTTACCAAAATCTAAACCCCAAAACTGGAGACTTATTTAAGCATTAAACATCTTATTTAGGTTACCATATGCTGCTACATAAGTATTTATTAAGATATGTTTAGCAATTATGGTAAGCTTAACTAATAATATACTTTCAGGAGTAACTCCTCTAGCGCTAATTACTATCAAAGATAATGCAAAAAATCAACAATATATTTAGAATAAATACTTTCTCATTTAATACTCTAAACTTCTAAAGTCAGTCTGTAGTCTCAGATACTTTAAACAATAGTTTTTGATCTGTTACCCCCATTTTATAAGTTTCCAGATTACCCGCTTTTTAAAATGTTACAAATTTATTCCTGTTTCTCTTCCGAGTGGCGCTCGTGCCACTCACGCTCACGCAGTAGCAGCGCAAGCCTTTTATGTTGTTACTGCCCCTCCTCCTGCACTGATGAAATTAACAAAAGTCCCATCAAGCACAGCTGATGACACTCTCCAAACCTCAGTAATCAGGCTCTTGCTAGCAGGGCTGCTGCAGAAAGGAGCTTAGGCACAGAAATACACTGTCACACAAAAGCACAGAGTTCTTTTAGTCTGGCTGCAGTTGCTGTTGATGAGAGATGTTAACACAGCATACCTGTTCGTTTTCTAGCAGCACAAGCCTTTTATGTTGTTACTGCCCCTCCTCCTGCACTGATGAAATTAACAAAAGTCCCACCAAGCATAGCTGATGACACTCTCCAAACCTCAGTAATCAGGCTCTTGCTAGTAGGGCTGCTACAGGAAGGAGCTTAGGCACAGAAATACACTGTCACACACAATGGGATCAGAGCAGTGCAGAAGGAGTTTGTGGAGTTGAGGAGGGACCTTAGACAAGTAGCACGTATGGTAACCTTCTCAGAGGTGCTGCCTGTCTATGGCTTGTTTGTGGCTAGGGAACTGCACACCATGGGATTCAATAAATGGTTGGAAAACTGGTGCAGAGTGGCTCATCGGTGTAGCGGTAAGATTTCCGCTTGTGATGCCGGCGACCCAGGTTCAGGAGCAGACTTGGGTCGCTGGAGTGCCAGCTGGGGGAGAAAGCTTGAGCATCCCAGGGACTGCTCGCCATCTCTGGGGAGGATCAGGGTCATGGCATGCCTGACAGGCGAAGACCCGAAGTACAGCAAGTCCTGCAGCTTGCGGGAGGGGCCTGTGGGAGCTGTGTGGTGGACGTCGGCGCTCAGTGCCTTGATGTCAGGGTGCACACCACACAGCAGAGAAAAGCAGAAAGAATGCTGCTGGAGCAGAGGTAGATGGAGCGCTGGTGCTGACCCTGATTACAACTGCCTGCCTCACCACCAGGGGACCCGACAAAATTCTGAAGATATCAGGGTGTAAGTGCCCCGGCCCATACCCACCTGGGGGAACCCCTGGGGATTCAGGTAAGGCAAGTCGTGGGGTAGTACCTAGGTGTCTCCTGAAGATGCGCAGCTCCAGGGTGAGGAGGGGGATAAATAGCAAGTTAAAAAAAGAAACTGGTGCAGAGCTCAGGGTTTTGGCTTCATTGGGAACTGGGTTCCACATGGAGCGATACAGGCCTATACTAGCACGATGGTCTGTATCTGTCCAGGAGGGGAACCAGGATCCCAGGTGATAGGTTTAAATGCTTCATTGGCAAGCATTTAAACTAGCCAAGGGGGGAGGCACTGAAAAAGAGCAGGGAAATCCCAGCCCCCCCAGACACAAAACAGAGTAGTTAGCAAGGTAAACACCAAGGTAGAGAAGTCGATAGGGAGCAGAACAGGGGTAAATGGAGTAAAGAGCAAAGGCAGTAAGGACAGGGATGGGGTGAAAAGGGGTAAGGCCATCAAAAAATGGAGGGCAATGAGTACCAGTGCCCATAGTCTGGGTAACAAGCTCCCTGAACAAGTGGCCTTGATGGACAATGAATGCCTGAATATCGTGGCAGTCACAGAAACATGGTACACAGAAAACCATGACTGGAATGTCAACATACCAGGCTACACAATCTACAGGAGGCACAGGGAGGGTAAAAGAGGAGGAGTAGTAGCTCTCTATGTAAGGGAAGGATTCAAAGCAATGGAACAAAAGGGTAAACAGGGAGGAGAGGAGGCACTGTGGGTCACTCTGGAGACATGAAATGGCACCAAAATCTGCACAGGGATTGTATACAGACCCCCATCTCAGGGGGAGGAAATGGACAAGGAAATGATAGAAGGCATCCTTAGAATGGCAGAAAAAGGGGGAGATATTGTTGATGGGGACCTGAATATGCCAGATGTTAACTGGAGCACCTTCGCAGCAGCCACATCCAAGAGCAGGGCCATTCTCAATGCTCTACAGGGGGCATGTCTCAGACAGCTAGTGTTGAGCAATCTTAGACCTGGTACTCTTAAATGGGGATGGAGAGAGGATCTCAGATTTAGAAGTGAGTAACCATCTGGGAAAAAGTGACCAACAAACAGTGTGGTCCATGATAAACACAGCCGTGGAGTCAAGTCATAACAAAAGTAAGGGTACTGGACTTTAGGAGGGCTGACTTTGGCAAAATGGGAGAGTGCCTCAGAAAAGCACTGGCAAATGGAAAAGAAAGAGCGGTGGAGGAACAATGGGGAGAAATAAAAATTGCCATCATAGGGGCAACAAGCCTTTCTGTGAAGCAAATAAACAAGTCAAAATGAAAGAAAAACCACTGAGGTTCTCAAAAGAGGTGGTGGGGAAGGTTAGGGAGAAAAAGATAGCATTCAGGAAGTATAAGGAAACATAGAAGGAGCAGGACAGAGAATTGTACCAGTTACAGCAGAAGGACGTGGGGAAGGCAGTCAGAATAGCAAAGGCCCAAACTGAAGAAAAGATAGCCAACTCAGTTAAGAATGGAGATAAACTATGTCTATGAATACTGTTAGCTACTCTAGACCTATGTAACACCGATGCACTGTGTTTACTGTTTTACTGTATCTGATGTATTGTGTTTTACTGTTACTGTATCTGTTGTCTGACCTATGTAACCCCCAGGTCGCATCTGCTTTACTGTTTAACTGTATCTGCTGCCTGACCTATGTAACCCCCAGGTCGCATCTGGAAACGAGAGGTCCCCGCTCAGAATGCTCATCTGGTAAATCTCTTAAATAAATAAATAAATAAAATAAAAACATTTTATAGGTACATTAGGGAGCAAAGACAGACCAAGGGAGGGATAGTGAGGCTTAATAAAGGGGGGGTGGGCAGAGGGTGACAGTGAAAAAACAGGGGTACTGAACAGATACTTCTGCTTGGTATTCACAAAAGAATAGGAGGGGGAGGTACCTAAACCAATCAATAGATGCACTGTGGATATTGGGGGGGGGGCGATACTAGTCCATTCACAGAAGAAAGGGTCCTGAAAGAACTCTTAAAACTGAAGGTGGACAAAGCAATGGGGCCTGATGGGATTCACCTCAGAATTCTGAAAGAACTAAGGGGAGAACTAGTGACACCACTAACTACCCTTTATTTATTTTTTTTTGTGTTATCTTTTTACCTCCTACGATGCTCTGGCATCCGCCTTTCCTTCGGGCCCTCCTGGCATCTCCACTCCCCGGCCATCCTCTTCCTGAGCACTGCCCTCATACCACATATCACAGCCAGTGTTCTGAGTCATCCCAGAGTAACCCTATCTCCAAGGGGGATGGCACCGGGGCAAGGGGGAACCCCAGCACTCTATTATTTCTACTGACTCAGGGTGCTGCTGTGGAGGAGCAGGCTCCCAGAGGTTCTGGAGGTGTGGAGAATGCCGAGGCTGTCATCCAGTGGGCGCTAAAGTTGTTTTACGGCTTTCCTGGTTGTCCCTCCTGCGCCGCTGCGTAGTAGTGCCCCTGGTCTCCACGGGGCCACTACAGCAGCGGGCTTCCACCTGACCCACCCCAGAAGGAAGAACAGTCCTCCAGATGCTCAGTCCTCTCCTTCCCTAGCCAGCCTCCGATGACCCGAGTCCGTTCCTGAACCCGGGTCACCGGCGTGGTTCGAGGTGTGGCATCCAGCGCCTCAGCCCTCTGCACCACCAGGCTGGCGACTACACTTTTTAACAAATCATGGGAGGATTGTGTGGTACCTGAGGACTGAAGGAGGGTGGATGTGATTCCCCTTCACAAAAGTGGGAGCAAGGCAGAGACAGGAAACTACAGACCTGTTAGTTTGACCTCAGTGGTAGGGAAATTGGTGGAATCACTTCTGAAAGAAAGAATTGTTGAGTATTTAGAGGCCAGCGGGCACAGGACCTGAGTCAGCATGGATTCAAAGCAGGAAGGCCATGTCAGACAAATCTAATAGATTTCTTTGACTGGGTGACGAAAGTAGTAGACCAGGGAGGGGCTGTGGACATGGCCTACCTAGACTTTAGCAAAGCATTTGACACAGTCCCACACAAAACATTAATAAACAAATTAGCCAGCCTAGAAGTGGAACCTAGGGTGATAGCCTGGCTAAAAAATTGGCTGGACAACAGGACACAAAGGGTAACAGTAAATGGAATCCACTGCGAAGAAAGGGGGGTTCTAGTGGGGTACCGCAGGGCTCAGTACTGGGACCAGTCCTCTTTAATGTCTTTATAAATGACATTGTGGAGGGACTAGAAGGAAAAGTATGCCTCTTTGCAGATGACACAAAGATCTGCAACAGGGTTGATACACAAGGGGGGTGGAAAGGATGAGAAGGGACTTGGCAAGGTTGGGGGAATGGTCAAAGGTATGGCAGTTTAGATTCAGTGCAAAGAAGTGCAAAGTAGTGCACCTGGGAAACAAAAACCCAGCGGAAGATTACACAGTGGGGGGTGGGTGGTACTAACAACAACAAAAATGGAAAGGGACCTGGGGGTAGTCATATCAGATGACCTAAAGGTAGGCAAGCAATGTGAGGAGGCAGTAAGGAGAGCTGGGGGGATACTGGGATGCATAGGGAGAGGCATCACCAGTAGAAAACAGAAAGTTGTTATCCGCTGTACAGACAGTTGGTGAGACCCCATCTGGAGTACTCAGTGCAATTCTGGAGACCCCATCTCCACAAAGACATAGACATGATGGAGGCAGTCAGAAAGGGCAACTAAAATGGTGCGGGGTCTGCACCAGAAGACATACGAAGAGAGACTAAAGGAGCTTAATATGTATACCCTCGAGAAAAGGGGGGAGAGGGACATGATAGAAACTTTTAAGTACCTGAAGGGAATCAACAAAGTCCAGGAGGGTAGCATCTTTCAGAAAAAGAGATGTGCAAGAACAAGGGGGCACAATTTGAAGATAGACAGAGGATGGCTCAGGGGTAACGTGAGGAAGTATTTTTTCACATAGAGTGTGGTGGACGCATGGAATGGCCTTCCTGAGGAGGCCGTAGGGTCAAAACAGTGGGGGAACTCAAGAATGCATGGGACAGACATAAGGCAATTCTGGTGGGGGGGGTAGGAGGAAGTAGGCTGTTGGTTAACTAGGATCTGCAGCTTATCCAGCAGGTAGGGAAATGTGCAGACTGGGTGGGCCAAGTGGTCCATTTCTACTGTCAAAGTCTATGTTTCTATTTTCTATAATGCTTTTTGGGTGCCCCCAATTTTAATTTGCAAATCCCTGTCTCCCTCAACATAAAGTAATTAATAAGAGTGTAACTGGTGTACCAGGTTATCATACTTAGCCTCTATTTGGCGCTTTTCCTAGCAGCATAGGCTGTCATGTCTCCACGGGTTACTGCCTTTATTGTGTCCCACATTGTAGCTGCAGAGACCGACGAGGGGGCGTTATATAATTTGTGGGATCCATTCTTGCAAGAATGTAGTAAACTGGGGGCCCCTCAGTAACGAGGTATTTAGTCTCCATAGGGTCCACCACCTGGTTTTACCTAAGTCTATTTTCAGCATCTGTGAATGGTGGTTGGATAGTATACAGAGTCTATTGAAATATTGTTGATAAATGTGTAATGTTCGCAAGTTACAAAAATATTATCCAATCTAGAATACCTATTATGTCTCCCTGAATAAAAAGTATAAATGTTTTTTGCTTTGGAAACATTTTGGTTTTGGGCCATATGTCCACTATACTTAATTGGTCAAAGTTCCAACGAAGATAGTGCAATGCATTGGTGATCCTATGTGGAGAGGGATTGGAGGAGTCTAAATCAACCGAAAAGGTCATATTAAAAAATGGAAGCAGTCACTAGGGCTGTTTGTGGGTGGGTAGAACCTCCTCTGTAAAATCCACAATTAAGTCCTGCATTTACAAATAGGCACTCATATTTCCCAAAGTGGGAAGAGAGCCAATCTGGGCAGCAGGCATGTCTTTATAGAGGAGAGAAACGGCTGCATTTTGGGCATGATCCACATTGGGAGGGAGTATTTGCTTGCTGGTGGATTAGAACAGTGATTTTTACTATTTCTGTAATCAGAAGTCCTAAATGCCTAAAAAACTCAGACTGATCAATCTACTGTCCAGCACTACTGCAACTGTTGCCATAGAGATTGCTCTGCAGAGGGACTGTTTTTTCTTAAAATGGAAGAAACAAGAAAAAATCACTAACAGAATTAAAGTTGTCAATATATTTTTTGTTTGTTTAAATCATTATTATAACAGCAATAAGGCACTCCAGGGGTTATATTAATGTTCAGTTAATCACCCCGGGACATTTGGCACTCAGCTATGCCTCGTGACAAATTACACCCCTAGGGGTAATTAAAAGAACATCAACATAACTCCTGATCCTGCCTTGCTTAATTATTGTTGAGGAAAGATTTAGATGGAAAGGAATGTTAAAAATATTCTTACTCTAGGCCTGTCATCAACAAAAGTATCATAAATACTTAAGTCATTTTTATTATCACTGGTTTTTGCACAGCTGCACTTTAAAGATTGGGTAGGCCTTTCGTTAACTAATTTAATGTGGCAAGTTGCATTTCACCAGAATTATTGGGTTTCCAAAGTTCCATTTTAGTAGACCCATAGGGGACCACAGTTTTGGGTATGTGTGAAAACCGGACTGTCGCGAACTGGACTATATCAGTAAAATCTAGACAAGGCTGTAAGAAGTCCCTGCAATTTTGGAAAGTTATCCCACTTACTACATTTTAGATAGCTGCTGGAGGAAATCTAGTTTTAGGGGTTCCTGGGTGTTGCAGTGGACATCATAGCGAGGGGCTGCACAGTGACAGAAATCATAGAAGTCTCACCGCAACACCTAAATGGATGTCCTGGCAAGTTGGCTTGGTAACTGGCTTAAACAAATAGATGCATTATTGAGATTTGCAAAACTGGAGTCCACCCTGTCAATTTAAACAAAATACACAGCAGTAACAGGTTACACACTTGAAGCCCTAGTGATCGCAGACTTGCTCCGATGGCTCAAAATTGTGCGCATGCGCAGTAGTTTTAATCTTGGTGTAGTTGCATGCGTTGATATTACACGGGGCAGGCCCCATCAGAGCTATTGTTGCTGTGCATTTGTCGACGATCCCTAGGACCGAGTACTTCCGGGGGTAGGACGATAGCCAACCTGTGATCGGTAGCGGGTCAGTGAGCATTTCAGACGACTCACATTGAGAGTGAGGAGTGCTGTTCTGTGCCAGTGTTAAATAAAAAGCACAGAAAACACTCCTCTTATGGTTATCGTGAACAAGTTCTTTGGACCATGACATGTGAAGAGACTCATTTCCCATACCTGCGCGTTATTCGACGCCCGAGCAGGCGAAGCAACATTACTATACACAGTCTGTAGTTGGCAGGCAGTCACCAAGGGATCGTCACCTCCCTCTTCCAGCCATAAACCTCGTTCTATTTGCTGATGTCTAGAGCCACTTGGTTGAGTGACTCCAAAGTTTTGTAGACCTGGTTGCAGTAGACTTAACAGTCATCACAGTGCAGGGTACCAGTTTATATAACACGGTTTAATTTGTTTACCTCCGATTATTGTATTTATTGTTTTCAAATTAAAGTATCCGGATTGTACTTCCTTCTTCGGTTAGAGCTGTGAGCTATGCTGTCCTCTGACGGGTCCAGCGAGTGTTTAACATTTTCAGATTTAGAACTGACAGATTCGGGCTGTCTCAAACCTCACAGCAAGTTCAAGGCAGAGCTGGATGCCCATTTGCGCAAGAAGTACACCTCTGCTAGGAAGAAGGTAAACTTTGGCAAGATTTACTACATTTTAATGACCAGATTATCTCACTGTTTGTTGTTACCCACACTTAAAATGAAAAGATTTATGAAATGCACATTTTAATGGAATAGTTAAAAAATCTCGTTCTTTCTACCACTGCCACCACCACCAAATATATATCGGTCATTTTGATGTTCTGACTTTGATAACTAGGTATTGGACATGATGTCACTCTCAGTCTTACAGCACTAAACAGGGTACCACTGACTGGCCTGTCAGATATGCAGCGCAATTTCCGCAAATGGTCATGAATGATCATGTGTACCACATTTAGGGAATACCTTGTGTGTTTTTGTTATTTTAAATCTTTTAAAGTCTGTGGGTGGGATATTCAAAGGGTTGCACATGGCGCAGTGTTGCGCCATCGCACTCTATGTCTTAGTGCGATATTCAAAGGGATGTTGCGCTGCACATTCCTGATCGCCAGGGCGCACCAGTAATGTATGCTGTGCAAGTGCAGGGGTGTGCCCATGCATATCGGCCCATTGTGATATTCAGCCGGGATGTACAGTGCATATGAGGCACAAACCGCCTTTGCGCCGCGGGCGAAAGATCTGCCCTGAAAGCAGGAGCAGGGGTCCTGGCCACCCACAGGTGAGCTGCCCATTCATTGGCGCGCAACACGGCGGCCGCCAGCTGTGGGTGGGCACCCGACCACCCCAGACACAGATCGGGCATTGTGCCTCCCCGCCCGAACGCGGGTGTAATGAATCTATATCTCTGGTGGTCCAGTGGACCTTGCCCCCTCGCCCGATCGCGGGCATATATGTGCATAACTACCCTGGTGGTCCAATGGACCCGATCCCAGCCCAATCGCGGGCTTCAGTTGTAAATGCCCCAGTGGGCCATCGGTAGCCCCCTCCCACCCACCCACTCAGACCCACCACCCGCTCCTCCCGGTCAGCGGCGGACGGCAACTCCCCCCGCAGAGTCGCCCGCCGACTGACAACACTGACTCTGCGGCTGTATGCCCACTGGTCCACTCACGTGGGCCGGTGGGCGTGCAGAACACTGTACCCAAAATGTGAATGGTTCATTTCGGGTTGTGTAGTACAGCTCTGATCTGCAATCCATTAATACGCAGTGAGCCAACTAAATGCAACCGTGCAACGCTGTCACGTCGGCGAGCGGCTAATGGCTACCGCCCTATGACAGTGCTGGCAATCTGAGTGGGCGGGTGGGAGGCATGGCCAATGACAGGGTATTCATTTACAACTGAAGCCCACGATTGGGCTGGGGATCGGGTCCACTGGACCATGAGGGTGATTATATTATTCATTTGCCCACGATGGGGCAATGGGGCAGGGTCCACTGGACCACCAGGGACTTTATAATTAACCACAGCCCGCGATCGGGCGTAGGGGCGCATTGCCCGCCGAGTGGCAGGGGGCGTTGGTCCTCGGCTGCAGCCTGGCAGTGCGCCAGGCGCAAGTTGCCGGGGATCGGCGCACCTGCATGCAAATGGGGCCACAATGACATGCAAATGGTTCCATTTGTGCCTTGCATGCATAATGGCCTCATTTGCATGCCCTGCATTGAATATCGCAGTTGCTGCGCCTAGCGCACCCGCACTCGCACTGGCGCATCCTCTGCTCCTCACCCGCACTACTTGCGCTGGCGCAGTGCAGGCCGCCCGTGTGCTAGGCTTGCATAAATTAAAAAACAAAGCTTGGCACCCCGGTTCCTCCTCCATGCCAAGCCGGAAAAAGCCTCGAGCTCATTGCCTTTCACTTGAATCCCTGAAAAAATTGTTACTCCTCCTCTTACTCTGCTCTGGCAATGTCGAGCTTAATCCAGGGCCCATAAATAAACTTACCTCCCCTTCTGAGTCACTATCTCTTAAAGGTATTTTTATGCACAGCGTGTGCAGCCTGCTGAAAAAAATTCACCCTTATCCAGGCTTGGACCGCCCATACAATGCCAGATGTGCTTGTTATCTCAGAATCCTGGCTTCAGCCCTCTACGCCAAATAGCGTGATAATATACCTAACTACCAGATCTTTAGATGCGATAGGCAATCCAGAGGAGGTGGGGTCGCCATCTACATCAAAGATAGATTTGTGGCATCAACACTTAATTCTAACTCACTAGTAGTGGGATTTGAGTGCCTGGACATAAAAATTGACCTATCGCCATCGTTAGCACTCCAAGTCATAGGATGCTATAGCCCACCATCTGCTGGTACTCAGCTCTTGTCCTATTTTACAACTATCTTGGACACTAGCCCCCTGGAAACAATTATCCTCGGGGATCTAAACTATGATTGGCTGTCGGAAGGCGGTCACCCACTTAAATCTTTCTGCGACTCCTTTGGTTTCACCCTACTCAACGAAGAGCCCGCCTGTATCAACAAAAAGAGTACAGCCAAAAGTACCCTTCTGGATGTCCTGCTTGTAAATAAACCCCATTCCTTCTCCCACATTGGAACCTTTGACGTGGATATTAGTGACCATTGCCTAATAGCTGGAGTTTGGGCGGCCAACAAAGTGCCAACTATGGCCAAATTCTCCACCAAAAGGTCAACCAGGTCATTCGACCCAAAGGCATACCTACTTGACCTAAAAAACTCCCTCTTGTGGCAGAGTTTTTACCTTGCTAAAACAGTGGAAACTGCATATTCTATACTACATGAAATCATTACCTACGCCATGAATCTACATGCGCCTCATGTCAAAAATACGCATAAAGGTTAGGAAATGCCGTTGGTTCACTCAAGATCTCAAGGCCGGCACTACTGTCCAGGGATAAACTCTGGAAAACTGCCTGCAAATCCCCAAAAGAAGAAGACTGGCGCCTCTTTAGAACAGCCAGAAATCGCTGCACCAAACTGATTAGGGAAGCTAAAGCCTGCTACAGTATTACCAAGCAGAACTAGATACCGCAGCCAATTGTCACTCCAAATTCTGGGCTACAATCAAAGAACTGGCGGAAGCCATGTCACAAAATATGCTCCCTACAAAAATTACCTCTGACAATACAGTAATCGATGACAAAAAAGAGATACTGCAGGCATTCAACACGCACGCGCCACAGCAGGCTTAGCCTCCGATAACTCGCCTGCATGTATCCTGCGCGCAACTGGCATGACCCACCAAATATTGGCTCCTTTAGTCAACATTTCTCATTCTCATCGGTTTCCCTCAAGGAAGTGGAAGACTTGATTCTCCACCTGGATACTAAGAAACGTGCCGGCGCAGATGCACTTGAACCATACTAAAGATAGCGTGCCATGTATTGGCAGTGTCTATTACTCATTTATTCAACCTGTCCCTAACGAAAGGTACCCTCAAATATGGAAGATCGCACACTTTATCCTGCTATTTAAATCTGGAGACCCTTGAGACCTTAATAACTATAGGCCAATTTCTCTCCTACCCGCACTCTCGAAGCTACTGGAAAAAACAGTAAATGGCCAACTAAGATCCTTCATCGACAGAGGAAAATGACTAAACCCCCTTCAATCCGGAATCAGAGCCAACCAGAGTACAGTCTCGGCATTAGCTAAAGTAACCAACGACTGGCAACATGAGTTGGAGCATAAAATCAATATGTGCTGTGTTTCTTGATCTAAGCAAAGCATTACGACTGTGATCGGTACGACCTGCTCCTATTCGCTAAAAACACTAGGATTGGATGCTACTTCTCTATACTGGTTCTCTGAATATCTGACAGACAGATACCAGCAGGTGAAAGTGGATGGCGAACTATCTGCCTTAAAACTCTTACAAAGAGGTGTCCCTCAGGGTTCCATATTAGGTCCCTCCTCTTATGATGTACATCAACAACATTGATGAGAATCAAGGATGCAAGTATTCACTTATTCGAGGATGACACAGTGCTGTACCTGAGTTGTCCCACACCAAAGAAGCTTGTACTGACCTACAAAAGATTTCAACCTCCTGCAACTCCAACTAATCAATAAAAACTGCTATTAAATGCTAAGAAAACTAAAGCCATGTTATTTTCCCCACAAACTACACAAGCTACTGACTCCCTTCCCCAAATAACCACGATGCTGGGAGAGTGCTTAGAGTACGTTCCGAAATTCAAATATCTTGGGGTCTGGATCAACAGTAAACTCTTCTTCACTGACACCTGGAAGACTTGCTGAAAAAATTAAGGCAAAGACTTGGCCTTTTTTACAGGATAAGAAGACTTCTTATAGCAGACGTGAAGAAACGACTAGTCCAAGCCACGTTCCTGTCCTTAACTGACTACGCAGACTTCATATACAGTAGCTGTGTGGCTTCCTATCTTGGAAAATTGGACACGCTTTACCACAGAGCTATACACTTCATCACTGACCTCCCCCTTCTCTACCCATCATTGCGCACTATATGCCGCCACGGGCTGGACCTCACTTTACTATAGGTGCAACTTTAATGCAGCACTCTTGACACTTAGAGCCCTCAGTGGCAAACTCCCTCAATACATCGTTGACTGCCTGTCTCCGATTGTGCTCAGAAATTATTCCCTTAGAAGCTGCTCACAACTCCTGCTAAATATACCCAGGGCACTCGCACGAGTCGGGAGAGCCGCCTTTGGATTCGCACTCCCATCAATATGGAATAAAACCCAAAAAATACTTCAGCTGAAAACCCCAGTAAGTACTCTTTTGTGCAAAAGACTTTACCGTGATGGCATTACGGAAATTTGCAACTGCTTTACCAGACACTAACTAACCTCCCTCCCTCAAACGGTGGCCCCCCAGCTGAAATGTGTGCCTCTGCCTCTAGCATGCCCACCATCAGATCCACAGGATTTATTGCCGAACTCCCATATCTTATTCTTTGATGCTCTGAACACCTGCAGCCTGATTCTAGCACATGCTACCGCACTTGGGGATAATTATCTTCTTTCACCCCCAAAAATATTCGGTCCCTCATCCATCCAACACCTCCCTCTGCCTCAACCTCCAGGACCCTCCCAGTTATGCCACTGCTACTATATTCCTCCTTTTGCACTTAGTACAACGGCAGCTTTTCTCCTCCATATGTTGCCGTGTTTTGGGGCAAATATCACTTCGTCGCCTTTCGTATGGTCCTCCACCCTCCCAATCCCTCACTCTGCTCTAACAATTGGGTCCTCTTCGCATGCGCCCCTATTCCCCACCTCTCCCTACATTATGCACTTGATATCTTCTATGTGGTATGCCTACCCTCTCCCTAACATTTCCCACTACAAAATGCACAGTTTTTGGGCTTGGATCCAGCACAAGTTCATTATCCACGACTCCTTGTAGTTCTGTGTTCAATGTATATTATCTGTAAATGTGTATTTTTACTATAATAGTAGCTACTTTTACTGTTTGTATTATTGTAACTTTTTTTTTGTATTGTTACTGTAGGACCGCAGATCCGCCTTGTAAATGAGCTTGCTCAATGGTGCCCACCTGGATAAATAAAGATATTGATTGATTAATTGATTGATTTTCAACGGTGCTGTGCCATGGTGCAGCGTCGTTGAAGATTGCCCAGGCCATGCCCATGCGCATCCCAGTTGCGCTGCACCTGGCTTGCGCCCATGCCTGGCGCATTTCTGAATATCCCACCCTGTATGGTTAGAAACAGTGCCAGAATTATTTGGAACATAAGTATTGTGACAAGATGTCAGATTACAGTAAGTGGAGACCTGCGGCTCAGCCAATCAGAGCTCTTCTGTAGTGTGCCTTTATTGGGCTACAGCAGGAGCACACTAGATATGCTAATTAGCCAATACAGGCACTCCTAATGAGCTCCGACTCAATGTTAAGCATGTAAATGTTCTGCCAGAAGCTCACTTAGAATGTGGAAAAATCCATACCAGCACCTGATTCGTTAATGTCTTTTTTCTTTTAATTTTTCCACCCACTATAATAGCGACAACAATATAGTGTAGATATTTAACTCTGGATTAATTTTCATTTATTCTTTGGTAACCGGGTAAAGGCACAGGACCAGAGGTCCCTTTTCAGGCCCAACATGGATAAAAAAAACATACAAAAATACACTAATACAATCAGCAGCAATACAAAACCAAAAAATAAAAATTACAAATTGCAGTTACAAACAGATTTATGTAATAAATAACTTTTTAATCTTTGTGCCGCTGATGCTGCGCGGCAGTGAAAAAGACCTCGACCGTCGCCCCGTATCGTTATCTGTTGGCCACAGTGCCATTATTGCCTCGTAAAACATCCACAGTATGCAATTTTCACTATAATACAGTACTTTTGTGTTGCTGTCCTCATCCATAGGCTGAGGTGAAAATGTTGGGTTGTATGGCTGGCCCTCAAATGTGGTGTGGAGCCAGTCACTGGCAGAAAAGAAGTGCTTTAACAAGGGAGAGCCCCCCCCCCCCCGTACAGTTAATACATAGATAATAAATGACGGTTCAGTAAACAGCAGCTATAAATGGAATAATGGGAAAGGAGCCGGGGTGCAAATGGCTAACAGTTAGCAGTGACGATATTTAACACTGTCTAGAATGCTACTGTGACAACATGTAACACTAAAGAAATAACTGTACCACCCCTATCCTTCTGTCTACACACCCACTCGCAAGTGGTGCTGCCTAAGGGATATAGGTTGGTTCCTGGGTTCGTGGTTATAATTGGCTTGGCAAATGGCGCGGTGCCTCCTCCTAAATGGGGATCCTTATAACAGTATACTGCCAGGTTGCTTCCCCACAGGAAATGAAATACAGCCCCCTCCCTTGGTGACAGGTAGAACAATACACAACCCCCCCCAACTTAGCACTCTAAGCATGCAAATATTATACTACACAATAAGGCAAATAATTCAGCAATTGCAGGAAAATAAACAAGGGGGTTTATTTTGGGTCTAGATAATGAGGTAAAGAACAAGAGAAGCAAAGGGTAGTAAAACATTCAGCAACAAACTTATAATAAATACTGTAATCAGGCAAAATAATCAGATACCACAGTACATTACCATCCAGTATTCCCTGTCCCAGTCGCTCTCCCCTCACTGGTGCACCAGTTAACCTCGCAGTCCATGTGGGGGCTCCCAGATACCTTGTGTGCACACAGTGAGGTGTTGCAGGCCTGTAATGAGTGGACACTGGGTGCAGCACCATTGCAATGGTTGGATACTGCAGATGTAAGTTATAAACTACACCAGTGGATGTCGATATACAGTTTATCCTAGCTGCAACTGTGGCTGTGGGCTTAAGGTCGAGCAGGAAACCCAGATGGTAAGTTAACTAGCTAGCTAGCTGAACAGTTAGAGAAGTATTGGTTTGGGTAAAACCCAGTACTTATGACCTTTTGGTGAACAGATGATGCAGGGGTTGGGGAACGTCTCCCCTTGCAGGCAATTGGGAAGAACAGGTAGAACGGGCGTGGATGCGGACATCGATCTTCTTCATCTACAGAGGAACTTGTCTTCACCCACCTTGCAGGTAGGCAGGTAGGCAGGCAGGCTGGCAGGACCTCAGAGATCAAGTCCCCTGGCAGAAATAACAGTCTCTTGTAACAGGACGGGGTGAGGCAGTGGATTTGTCACCTCACCCATGCACAAAGAAATAACTTCTTTCAGCAGTCTCTGCAATCTTGGTTGTCAAAAACACAGCAGTTCAGTCCAGATTAGGTAAATCCGCCTTGTCTGGGATTTACCAGACAGTTGGCAACAGGTTTTAAAGTTCTTAGTTTGTTTTGGCACAAACTAAATGGGTTTAGGCTGTGACAGCAGCAGGAACTATCAGAAATCAGTTGTTTTCTCTTCGAACACTCTCACAGAAGAACCCTAGTTTGTTTTGACACAAACTTCTCCAGTTTTGGTTGTGACAGCAGCGGGAACTGTCAAAAATCAGTTGTTTCTCCTCAGAAACTCACGACGACAGACCCAGGGTCAAACTCTCAACCCCAGAATGTTTAGCTTGAATTTCTACATCTCATTGGTCCACAGGAGTCTTGATCTCCACACGCTGATTGACTGTACTGCAGCTACCAATAGGGTTCCTTGCTGTCTTCAGGCAGACTGCATCCAACATGACTACCCCCCATACAGTTCTGTTAATCTCAGTCCATTATAAATAAAAATACACAGTCTTGGCAGCATCTGTGTCTGCATGGCAAGGACCCTCCTGGTCCCATCTGGTGGTCACTAGGTCCAGGGGGTACTTTGGAGGGGAACAGGAGCCCTGTTGGGAGCTCCATTTTGTGAGCTCTCAAACAGGAGCTAATGTGAAAAAACAGTGCTTTGCCGTATGGCATTATGGGGACCCATAGTCCCTTTATGCCTTGCAGTCCCCTGCATTCTCTGATCTACTGGAGGATTTGACTGTGTCGGGAACCTTGTAAAGTTGTTTGTTTTTGTAGTTCAGTTCCCCGGCCCCCAGTGTCCGATGGGGCTGGGGAGAGGAATTATGAGCGGTGCTTCTGCTGTGGCTTTTGGAGGGCGCTTGAGGCGCCAAGAAACAAAAAATCTGCAGACTTTTCGGAGATAGTGGAGAATACTGGACCACGCCGGACCTACACTATTAGCGTAGAGTTCAAGCTGCGCTACTCTCTCAAAACTACATTTCGGTTATTTTTGTATTAGTTTATATGAGTTGGGGGCTTCACCCCCCACGCCCCCCCATAAAAAAAATAAAAAGGAGGTGTGTTGGGGCAAGCTAACTCAAATAAACTAATACAAAAATTAACAACAAGCACAAGCCCGTGATGTATTCACAAACGCTTTATGCTATGCAGGTAGCAGTGGTCCGGTATGCTCCACTATCACTGCCTTTTCTTCTGATCCCCGGCCCGCTGTGCAGCAGTTCGAGGGGGTGGGGAAGCAATCACACAAGCGGCTCGCTGGCCACATCCTTAGCAGGTGCATTGGGCGCCGAAACTATTTGGTGCATGCCCTGGCCCTGGCAGCAGTCCAGGATCAGGATAGGGGAGCCGAGGAAGGAAGAAGCGTGCGCCAGCTGCATAGAATTGGCGCCTGGGCCAATAAATGGATCTATTCCGGCCCTGGATGCAGTCCAGGAGCGGGCCGGGGAGCAAAGTGTCAATCCAGCTGCAGGAGGTATCGGGAGTCAGTTGCAGGAGGCAGCAGGTAAGCTCCCGAACTGGGGGAAGGGGTGATATATATTCTTCTTAAATTGAAATTAGAAACACATGATAACAGTAACAATAACAGAAAACAAAGTGTAGTGATTTCATACCAGATTCTCAGGTGTTAAAGCAAATGAAACAATAATGTATTATCTGATATTGTTCGTCATGATAGTGAGCCTCCATACCTTCAAACTATTGCTCGATACCTGTTGCACTGATAGTTGTACCTGCTCCTAAGGCCTCTGTTGATATTCATAGCAAACTGATAGCTGTTTTATAGCTTTCTGAACTGTAATAACCTTGTTGTCTTATACTATATTACGTTTTAGAGTTTTATTTTTTGTTGTTGTGTATCATTAATTGATTTTTAAGACTGTGCACTACTTGTAAATTTGTTTCTGTACTGTACTGTCCTAACCAGGGCCTCATTGCAAATGAGCTTTGCTCATGGAGCTTTTCCTGGTAAAATAAATAAATTGACCATTGGAATTGTTGACCATAAATAATTTGGTCATTGAGTTTAACATTAGCTTGTTAGATGTGCCTTTTTAACTGTGGCAGTTCTTAATACCTGCTTGGGCTTTTCTCTCCCTCACTGCAGGCTAATTTGCCAACTGATTCTGCCTGAGGCTTGTCTGTGACAGGCCAGCACCCCTGACAGAGGCTTTTGTATCTGCCAAGTCTACTGGGCGTCTGGCCTTCACCTTGTTTCAGGGCCATTCAGCCCTCTCACCACTGACCGACTTGCACACTGAATCTGCCTGGGGCCCACAACTGGTAGGCCAGTGTCACGATCCTCACTATCTTGAGACCACCCCTCACAAACTCTGTCCCTATGCCACTGGATGATTTTTCCAGCCAAATCAGTGTTGACCTGTGGTGCTCAGTTGCAGATCACAACCCAGTCGTCTTCCTAGCTCCTCTCTTCTGCTATTGGCCAACCTGCCAGCCAGTTCCATAGGGAGCTTGCAAGGCTGCAGAGTGAGCTGCACACTGGCACCGACTGCTGTGGTGCACTGCCTTAAATGCCATTGCAGCTCTGTAAGCCATGCAGGACTCCCCATTCAACAGCACCTCCAAGGGCCAACTGCAGCTCCCGTGGTGGATACTCCTCTAGGACCACCCGGTTAGGGCCTGGTTGATTCACTACCAGCTGAGCCTCCTGAGAGTTTGCCGGACACTGGGGGAAGCTGCTAGCAATGGTTAAATTGGTAAGGAGCCCACAGGAACTCTGTCCCACCTTGTCGTACCTACAATGCCTTATATGGACTGGGCTCTGGCTGATCGCCTGACACCTGACACCTCAGTCCGCTCCCTACACTCCTCCACCAGGGGTCTCCTTGTGTTTCCAAGGGTCAGGCTAAAAACATCTGGTGATCGAGCTTTTGAAGTTGCTGACCTGGCCATCTGGAACTCACTTCCCATCTCTGTTAGGGAGGCCTGATGGTGGAGGCATTCGAGAGAGGTCTTAAGATTCATCTTTTCAAGCTGGCTTTCCCAGACTAACCAGAGTTGTTTTATATTTATAAGGCTATGTTTATTGATTATTTATTAGTGCAGTATATATGTTTTAATATGTTTATGATATGTAGTCTGTTTTATTATTTTGTATTATCCTGTCATTGTGTAAGGCACCCAGAGCCTCCAGGATTGGGCGCCATATAAATAAACATTATTTACCTACCTACCTTAAAAAATTGTATGACAGTTCCACCACCTCTGTCATCTTTCTTCATTGAGTATTCTAGAAGAGTTCCACCACACAGAAGTGACAGTTCCACCACCTAGAAATCTAGATGTGAGAGTCCCCCCAAAAAAATCCCCCCCCCAAAAAAAACATTTCCAATTTAGCCACTGCTGCCCAGTCCTGTCAGCCCCTGCTGTAGACCACCAGGTCCACTGTGCTGGCTGGGCCTATAGCTCAGCGAGCTCTCTCATGGGCTATCAGGCAAGCAGGGCTCTCATTTCCTGTAGTACTTCCCCCAGCTGCCAACTTCAGTACCCTTCAGCCCTCTTTTTCTGGAGCCCTTCTGGCTTCTTAGGAGGCAGTATGGCACAGTGGTTTAAGACTCTGAGCTGCAAACCTGGAGACCTGGGTTTGAATTCCACAGGCCCCCACTTGCATACTGTGTGACCCTGAGCAAGTCACTTAATTTCCTTGTGCTCTCAGGTCACACCTGGAATCAGGCTTCAGCTTAGTGTGCCTGTCCTGGTTAAACAGTTTTCCCTTTCCTCTTCCAGCAGTGTCTTTGATGAACACCTGAACTGCCCTTGAACTTTCCTGGCAGTTAGGGTTGTCATGGTTTCATGGTTTACTGCAGTATCAGAAGTCATGTTATTGATACCATGGGCAATTTGTGATACCACGGTAATCGTGATTAATGGTATACCGTGACATTGAGACCTTTCAGCTAGTGTGTTTTTTTTTTTTTCATTTTCAGGATCAGCTGTCCCTTCCATACCAACTCTTCCTGATGCATGAGTTCAAGGAGGCTTCTTTTTTGTGCAAAAACGACTTGTTCTGCAATATCGTGATATGACGATAACTGCGGTATTACATATGACGGTTATCATACTGTCAGAATTTCATACTGTGGCAAGCCTACTGGCAGCCTTCTTTCATGCCATTTTTGAAGCTGGAGAGAATAGACTCAAACTCCTCAATTTGATTTTCAAAGTACATTTAATTTCATAAATTAATTATAATAGTGCCTCCGAACTAGTGTAAAGTGTAGCCAGCCTTTCAGGGCCAAATGCCACTTGAGATGAATGGCAGTCAATTGTATGCACTTGCTTCTATCACATTCTGTGTGTAGCAGGCATATGGAATCTGTTTTCTTTTCTGTCTGTCACACAGCTTCTTATGTTCTTCCTTTGCAGTAGCTACTTGTCCTCATCTTAGGTAGCTGCAAGCATAGACAAGAGCCTCCAGTGCCATTGGAGGTAAAGCTTTATTTTATGCTTCTGAGAGGGGGCTTGGTTACCCTAAGTAGTCCTCTAATTGGCTAGGGAAAGGGGCGACACTGATTGGTTATGCAGATCTTGCTAGGAAAAGCCTAACAAGTCAGCGTTGAGAGACCTGCTAGTTAGGTCTTGCACAAGTCGCAGCCATGTTCCTAATGACTATTTCATTTTGAAAGGCAGCACACACCTTTGAAGTACCACGCCCATGACAGGCAGTTTTTAACAAGAGGGAGCTTTTCTCATTAGTTGGGGTCAGGGAGGATGAGGAAGTCCTATGTCACACCCCCACACATAAATTTAAACAAAAAGATGCAGCTGCTGTTGCCGTCGGTGGGAACATCTGCCAATAAGGGACAGAGTGGCTGCCGCTACTCACAGAAAACATCCGTCATTACAGTATGTTTTCATAGAGCAATAGTAATTATAGCAACAATGTGTGTGAGATTGTGTGGGTAATGATGGACCAGTGAGGCAAGATAGCGGCAAAATAAAATATTTATTTTGTACAATTATAAAGCAAACTGAAAGGCGGCAAAATCAAAGAGAAGCAAAATGCAAACTAACGCAAAAGCAGTACAGCTAGAAACAGCTAGCTTTTTACAGGGTGTTAATAGCTTCACATCCTCCTACACACTGACTACCTGTTCAAGGTGAACAGGTTATATACTGTTCAGGGGCATGTGACAATCTAACTCCGTCCGAGTCTTCATTTCAACATTAAATACTGTACAAATAATTTTATTTACGATGCCTATATATCTTTAAGTCAATATAACAGCACATATGCAGTTCCAGTAAAAGGATTACACTCTTTTAGGGGTTTTGAGTTCCAAACTGGCATCAGGAAGCGCCCCCCCCTCCTAGCTGTAGCATAAAGATGGATAAGATTTGGCTAGCTGGCTCCTAGGACAACTGCTGCAGCTGTAGGAGGTGTTCTAATGGTGCTCTGGAACGTCTAGACAACAGGAAAAACCTTTGTTTTACTAACGTTCCTGAACCAGCCTATAACCTCATTATTCCACCTCTGGAGGGTACGTATAGCATATCCTGCTAGTGGACTTACGTTAGTGTAAGAGACACTATAAAGTAAAATTCCCTACACGATAGTGCGAATGGTCACACGGTATTTAGTTTACCGGCACTCGCACTATCACACTGCGATACAAGTATATTGTAGCGCTTTTGTCTTTCTAATTTACAGAGCACTTGCCGAAACAAGCATAGCAGGGCTAAATGAAAGGACCAAGTGTTCTTTAATTATTTCTGAAGCTTGCAAGGAGCAAGCAAGCCCTTGAGAGAAAAGCAGGGCACAACGGGGCATTTCAGGGCATTTTAACACAGTGCCCTGACAACTTAAACTACAGAGGGCTTTCTTTGCTAAACCCTCTAACAAATGGGCTCAAAGCAGGCATTTTATAACAGAGGGAGCCTGCAAGCCGGTTTCAGTTTCCAATTATAAATTAACCAGGCACATATTTGTTTTTATTTTATTAAGGGGAAGCTTATACAGGCTCCAGACACACAGAACCAAGGAGCTAGACTGCATTCAAAACATAGTAGCAGTCCTGTCGTTTTGATTATAATTACTAGGTTTGTTTTGAAGGTATAAAAGTGTTCCTAGAATGTACTGGAAAAGATCAAGGAGAAATGGACATTTTGACAAGATAGTATAAGACAAAACATATAAACAAAATGGATGGCCAGCCCAACAAACAAACATAGACGATACAAATATAACACCGACAGGGGAAAGTAGGACATCCTGGACCTTTTATCAAAACAAAAGGGGGGGGGGTTACCTTACCCTGTTACATTCCTCCCAACCTAAAACCAAACATACAGTTTTGGTTTACAATAATACTGTTATATTGTACCTGTCATCAGATCTCTCACAAGGAGAGATGGAGCCATAGCCCACCCTCATCAAAGCTCCACCTCAGGGTCCCTCTTAATATCTTACCAAACAACTATGAAGGACTATTTCCTTCATAGTCCGTACTTAGTTTTACCCCGAAGTCTGATGACAAGTACTTATGTCCTCCATCCCATACCTGGACATAAAATCGGCATTACTGTGAGCTGTACCTTTGCAATGCTTTATGTTGAACCTGTAAGGCTCTAATGAAAGGTACCATCACATAATGCAAGGGTTTTTATCCTTCATCACGTGTAACCCGCATAGGGGATTGTGGTCAGTCCACAACTCAAATTCTACTCCCCATAAATAGAAGCGTAGAGCTTCTATTGCCCATTTGATGGCTAAACATTCTTTTTGTATAACAGAGTAATGTCTTTCTCTATCATGTAATTTTCTGCTTATAAAAATTACTGGGTGTTCTTCCCCTTGCACTGTTTGTGTCAACACAGCCCCTATACCGCAATTAGAGGCGTCAGTCTGTAATATGAATGGCTGTGTAAAATCGGGGGTTCGCAAGATAGGTGAGGAACATATCCTGGCTTTTATGAAGTGAAATGCTTCCTCACAGTCTGTTGTCTATACTACTTTATTGGGTTTATTTTTCTTTGTTAAATCAGTTAAGAGTCCAGCCAATGTAGAAAAATTAGGTATGACGTGCCAATAGTACCCGGCAAGTCCTAGAAATCACCTCACATCCTTTTTTGTGATGGGACATGGGCTGTTAGCCACAGCCTACACCTTAGTTATCTCTGGTCTTACTAGTCCATTCACAATCTGAAATCTGAGTTATTTTGTTTCTTGCATTGCTAAGGAACACCTTGAGGGGTTCATGGTTAACCCAGCATCAAAAATGGCAGATACAACTGCTTCTAGATGATGCATGTGTTCTTCCCAAGAGGTGCTAAATATGATCACATCATCTAGATATGCTGCGCTATATGCAGCATGGGGGGTTAAGATGTTATCCATGACTCGTTGGAAAGAGGCAGGGGCACCGTGTAACCCAAAGGGCATTACGGTAAATTGGTACAGGCCTATGGGTGTACTAAATGCTGTTTTGCCTTTGTCCTCAGGGTCAAGGGGAATTTGCCAGTACCCTTTAGTTAAATCTAATGTACTTAGCCTTTCCCAGGTGGTCTAGGCTATCATCAATCCGTGGCATTGGGTAACTGTCAAATTTCCAAACAGCGTTTAGGCGCCTGAAGTCAAGACAGATCCGGATACCCCCTTCCTTTTTACCTACCATCACCATAGGAAAATTCCATTCACTATGTGATGGCTCAGTTATTCCCAATTCTTGCATTTTGGTGATCTCGTGTATGACTTCTTTTCGAACTCTTTCAGGGATCCTGTACACTTTTTGTCTGATGGGTACCTTTTCTGTCACTATAATGTGATGGACAGCATCCTTACCTCTCCCAGGGGTTCCTGTAAAAGTAGTTTTAAAGGGTCGTAATACAGTCTGTAGTGCAGCAGCCTGGTCTGATGTTATGTCTGGGTTTATATGTATATCAGACAGTTCTCCCATACCCTCTAATCTCTGGTAGGCCAGATCTAATTCAATTTCAGGAGGCTCAGGAAGAACATAACTACATAAATGGGGAGGTCTGTCTACCCAGAGCTTCAACAAATTTGCATGGTAAATAAGGTATTTTAATCTTTCTGTCTGGTAACTCTATTTCATAGGTTACTGAACCTGTCGGTTTTGTAACCATATAGGGGCCTTGCCATTTCATAAGTAATTTATTATCCGAGGAAGGCAATAAAAGCAATACTTTATCTCCCTCTACAAATTCCTTATGTCCTGTTTCTTTGTCACAATACCCCTTTTGTTTCAGCTGCTGTTGTAAGTTAGTTTGATGGGCTTTCTGTACATATGACATTAGTTGTTGATGTAATTGTTGCCAATATTGCAAGGGCAATATCTTTTGTTTGGATGATATATCCTCCCATTCTTCTTTTGTAATGTCTAGGGGGCCCCTTGGATTATGGCCATATAGCAGCTCAAATGGGGAAAAACCTGTAGATGCTTGGAGAACTTCTCTGTAGGCAAAAATTAGGTAGGGAAGATATGAGTCCCACTTGTTCCCTTCTTCTAGCACAAACTTTTTTAACATTTTTTTCATAGTCTGATTGAAACGCTCGACCAGTCCATCCGTTTGAGGATGGTATGGTGTAGTAAAAATGGCTTCTATGCCTAAAGCATGGTACAAGCGTTGCAATAGATTAGAGCAGAAGTTGGTATCTCTATCAGTCAAGATGGTTTTGGGGATTCCCATACGACTGAAAATCTTCAACAACTCATCAGCTATTCTAGAGGCAGTAACACTTCGAAGGGGAATAGCTTCTGGATATTTTGTTGTATAATCAACAACTACTAGGATGAAACTATTCCCTTTAGAACTTTTAGGCAGGGGCCCTACTATATCCATGGCTATTCGTTCGAATGTGTTAGTAACCAAAGGCATTGGTAATAGTGGTACTTTATCTTTCCGGCCAATTCTTGCTACTTGTTGGCATTCACAACAACTTTTACAATACTCTGTCACCTGCTCGTGAATGCCAGGCCAAAACAATCTGTACAAAAGACGACTCAGGGTGCGATCTCTACCTAAATGTCCTGCCAACGGGATATCATGGGCTGTATTCAGTAACTGATTCCTATAGGGCAGGGGCACCATTAGCTGTTCTACTATTTCCCCACTGCGGGGGTTGGTACACACCCTGTATAACAAATCATTTTCCAGTTTGTATTGAGGTTGGTGGGACTTATTTTCTGCATTCACCTGTAAAAAAAAATGGGGTTAGTGTTATATCATTCTTTTGAGCTTCTTGAAATTCCCTACTACTCAACATATGTTTACACTCCATATTGGGTGTTTCGAGTTCAGAGTTCTTATGAGTCCATGCTTCTTTTTCTTTTCTTCTCTGAGTTCTGTTTTTTCTGTCTTTTCCCGCTTTCTCATAAATGTCATTATTAAAAGGAAACAATTGTCTCAGATTCTCTTTCTGTTTGGCTTGTGCTCGGGTGGTAACAGCACCTACATTTGTAGTTAGGAGGGATTCAAAATGAGGATGGTCATGACCGATCACAACAGGTACAGGCAAATGGGGCACTATGCCCACCTTCATTTTCTGTAACTTTCCCTCCACCTGTATTACAGTCTCTCAACGGGTACCGGTGTACATCCCTATGAATACACTTAACTCCAGTGGTTGGCCCTCCTGGTTCAAGTTTTGTTTCTAGCAGTGATGCATGTACTAGTGTTTGTTTACTGCCTGAATCAACAAGCCCGGATACCACTGTCTCCCCAATTTGTACGGATGTTAGATAACGTCCCCAGTTGGCAAGGGCCAAATGTAAAGGTTCTGTTTCTTCTTTGGACAAAATCTTGCAATATGCCCTTTTCCTTTGCACTCATGGCATATTATGTCCGGATTATACCCCTTTCCTGTTTTACTGTTCTCTATAGCCCCAACAGTACCACTACTTTGTGGGTGATATATAAGATTAGGTGCTGGATGCCTTACCACAGCCTGATGATTCCTGGAACTCCCAAAGGTCTTAGGTCTATGGGGTCTAGCTGTCAGGTAGTCCTCGGCTAGTCTTATGGCTACTTCAGATGACTCAGGACGATGCTCTTTCACCCACAGCTGTACATCTTGCGGTAATATTCAGATAAACTGTTCAAGGATGACACTATCTAGGATTTGTGTAACAGTTCTAGTGTTGGGCTGCAACGATTTGATGCATAGATCTTTTAATTGTGTATACACATTTTGAGGAGTGTCAGTGGTATGAAATTTATAGGCTCTAAAGCGTTGTCTATATGTTTCTATACATATATTGTACCTTTTTAGGATGGCTTGTTTGATGTGATCGTAGTCATTTGCATGGGTAACATCCACATGACTGTAGGCAAGCTGGGCCTTCCCGGTTAGATAAGGAGCTAGCCGAATCACCCACTGGTCCTTCGGCCAGGCACAGGCCGTGGCCACCCTTTCGAATGTCATAAGATATGCTTCTATATTGTCAGAGTCAGACATCTTTACCAATTTTATGTCCTTTTGCCCTACCCCAGGTACAGGTGGGGGTTGGGCAGTGCCCATAGCCTGAATGGCACGCAGGGTATCCGTCCAACGGGCCGCATTCTCCCTTCGGTCTCTCTCTCTTTCTCTCTCCATCTCCACCTGTCTAATACACAACCAGCAGAGCAGTTCATGAGGATCCTCGGGGGGGGGGATCCTCCATCCCCAGCCCACCTGCTTGGGCACCTTCCATAGGCTTCTTCTCCTCCGTCATTAGGTCGTCCACCTCAGCCTTTCTTCTTGACACTTTTCTGCGCACCGCGGGGTCCAAACCCGTCAGTAAAGGTAGCTGTAGCTTCTGTACAATGGACCTTGTAGCAATCCCAGTCCGAACTACTGCCTCATTCTGTTGCATAACATGTCCACCAGGATCTAAGCACAGATCCGCTGGCAGGTCACCAGAGCCCATTGCATCCCACTTCTCACACCATATGTGAGATTGTGGGGGTAATGATGGACCAGTGAGGCAAGATAGCAGCAAAATAAAATATTTATTTTGTACAATTATAAAGCGAACTGAAGGCGGCAAAATAAAGTAAAAGCAATACAGCTAGAAACAGCTAGCTTTTTACAGGGTGTTAGTAGCTTCACATCCTCCTACACACTGACTGCCTGTTCAAGGTGAATAGGTTATGTACTGTTCAGGGACGTGTGACAATCTAACTCCGCCCCTGAGTCTTTATTTAAACATTATTCTTTTAAATACAGTACAAATAATTTTATTTGCAATGCCTATACATTTTTAAGTCAACATAATAGCACATATGTAGTTCCAATAAAAGGATTACACTCTTTAAGGGGTTTTGAGTTCCAAATTGGCATCAGGAAGCGCCGCCTCTCCTAGCTGTAGCATAAAGATGGATAGGATTTGGCTGGCCGGCTCCTAGGACAACTGATACAGCTGTAGGAGGAGTTCTAATGGTGCTCTGGAACGTCTAGACAACGGGAAAAACCTTTGTTTTACAAACGTTCCTGAAACAGCCTAGAACCTCATTATTCCACCTCTGGAGGGTATGTACAGCATATCCTGCTAGTGGACTTACATTAGTGTAAGAGACACTATAAAGTAAAATTCCTACGTGAAAGTGTGAACGGTTGAGCGGTATTTATTTTCCCAGCACTCGCACTTCGATACAAGTATATTGTAGCGCTTTTGTTTTTCTAATTTACAGGGCACTTGCCGAAACAAGCATAGCAGGCTAAATGAAAGGACCAAGAGTTCTTTAATTATTTCTGAAGCTTGCAAGGCACAAGCAAGCCCTTGAGAGAAAAACAGGAGCACAATAGAAGGCGTTAGAAATTTTAACACGGCGCCCTGACAACTTAAACTACAGAGGGCTTTCTTTGCTAAACCCTTTAACAAATGGGCTCAAAGCAGGCGTTTTATAACAGAGGGAGCCTGCGAGCCCATTTCAATTTCCAATTATAGAACATAGAGTTTGACGGCAGATAAGGAAGGACCACTTGGCCCACTCAGTCTGCCCATTTCCCTACCTATTGGATAAGCTGCAGTTTCTAGTTAACCAACAGCCTACTTCCTGCAACCCCCCACTATAATTGCCTTATGTCTGTCCCATGCATGTTTGAATTCCCCCACTGTTTTAGACCCCACAGCCTCTCCAGGAAGGCGGTTCCATGCATCCACCACTCTCTCCGTGAAAAGAATTTCCTCACATTACCCTCTGAGCCATCCCCTCTAACTTTAAATTGTGTCCCTTGTTCTACACATCTCTTTTCTGAAAGATGCTACCCTCCTGGACTTTGTTGATTCCCTTGAGGTACTTAAAAGTTTCTATCATGTCCCCGCTGTCCCTCCTTTCATCAAGGGTATACATATTAAGCTCTCTCAGTCTCTCTTCATATGGTTTGTGATGTAGACCCTGCACCATTTTAGTTGCCCTCCTCTGGACTGCTTCCATCCTGTCTATGTCCTTGTGTAGATGAGGTCTCCAAAACTGCACGCAGTACTCCAGATGGGGTCTCACCAACTGTCTGTGCAGAGGATAACCACTTCTCTTTTTCTACTTGTGATGCCCCTCCCTGTGCATCCCAGTATCCCCCTGGCTCTCCTTACTGACTTCTCACATTGCTTACCCACCTTTAGGTCATCTGATATGACTACACCCAGATCCCTTTCCATTACTGTTGTCGTTAGCACATATTCATTTTTATTTTATTAAGGGAAGCTTATACAGGCTCCAGACACACAGAACCAAGGAGCTAGACTACATTCAAAACATAGCATCAGTCCTGTCGTTTTGATTATAATTACTAGGTTTGTTTTGAAAATATAAAAGTGTTCCTAGGATGTACTGGAAAAGATCAATCAGAGATGGACAATTTGACAAGATAGGATAAGACAAAACATATAAACAAATTGGGTGCCAGCCCAACAAACCAAAAGGGGGGGTACCTTACCCTTTTACAGTGTGATGTTGAGGAGGTTGTATGAAAGAATAATGGAACTGTTGGCAGCAGAGAAAGACTGAGGGCAAAGTCTTGAAGTCTGCCCAAAGTGCCGTTATTCTTAAAGGCAATCTCCCCAACACCACATTATCGCTGTTATAGCAAGTGAAAACCTGTCAGAATACTAGATAAAAAGGTAATGTCATTAATACTAACATACTAAAATCCAGCAGAATAGGCCAAATGGTCTGACTTGTCTGCTTGAAAGCCAGCAACCTAGTGGCTGCTCGCCTTACCCCCCTAGCCCCCGAGAGGATCTTCTTTAGTTTCAGTTTCCCCTTGTACCTGTCCCAATCCTTTTTGAAGCCCTCTAATGTGCCTTCCTCCACCAGCCTCCCGGGCTGCATGTTCCATGGCTCCACCACCCTCTCAGTCAAAAAATGCTTCCTACGTTCCCCCCTGTAATTTCCCCCCTCCAGCTTCCACTCATGTCCCCTGGTTGTTCCCCCCTTCTTAAGTCTAAACAGCTCCATGGTTCCACTCCTGATTATTCCTTTTACATTCTTGAAAACCTCAATCATGTCTCCCCTGTCCCTCCTCTCCTCCAGTGTGTAAAGCCCAAGCTCTTCCAGTCTCTCATCATAAGGCCTCCCTTCCATGCTCTGACTCATCCTGATCACTCTCCTCTGGACTCTCTCCAGCAGCGCTATGTCCTTCTTCAAATGAGGTCTCCAGAACTGTACACAGTACTCAAGATTTGGCCTGACCAAGACATTATATAGAGGGAGGATCACCTCACTCCTTGTAGACGTAATTCCCCTGGTTACGCAGCCTAGTATCCTGTTTGCTTTGGCTGCAGTTCTTCTACACTTTCCAGAGTTATTCATTTTGACGTCTACCACCACCCCTAAATCTCTTTCTCCCAATGTGGCTTGCAGTGTGACCCCCCCAGGGTGTATACATGGCCCGGGTTTTGACCCTAAATGAAGTACCTTACATTTCCCAGCATTAAATTTCAGTCCCCATCTCCTTGAACACCCCTCCAGGGTATCCAGATCCCTCTGGACTGTCTCCCTCGCTTCTTCACAATCCACCAGTGCTCCCAGTTTTGAATTGTCCGCAAAGAAACTCAACTTATTTCTAACACCCCTCCCTATATCCAAGACGTAGACATTGAACAAGAGTGGTCCCAATACTGAACCTTGAGGGACCCCACTGATTACCTTCCTGGGGGAGGAGAGTATCCTACCCACCATTACCCTCTGTAAATGCTCTGAAAGCCAATTTTCAACCCAGATGAGCTCCTGTCCTCCCACCCCCATCTCCCCTATTTTTTGCTGTCAGTCCATTATGAGGGACTGAATCAAACACCTTGCTGAAATCTAGGTATAGGACATCCACCGGCCTATGTCTGTCCAAGGCCCCCGTCACCCAGTCATAAAACTCTACAAGGTTGGACTGACACAGTCTCCCCAGGACAGATCCATACTGTTTATTATCCTGGTGTCCTAACCTTTCCAACTGCCTCCCAAGCCGGCGTATAATTCTCCATCTCCTTCCTAGACACCCCTTTATGTATCAGCACTACATAAGCCACCCTCCAGTCCTGTGACACCCATCCTGTCTGCAGAGAGGTGTTAAAGAGTGCAGCCAGTGGAGCTGCCAGATCCTCCACCAGTTCCTTCATAACCCTCGGATGTAGTCTGTCCGTCCCCGGTGCCTTATCAGTTTTTAGCTTCTGAAGGGCCTCCCTCACCCTATCCACTGTGATTTCACCCTCCCAATTCACTCCCTCATACAACCTCCCCACCCATTCTGGGTCTGGCCCTGCCTGTACCCTAGCCTTTTTCCATCCTCTGGTCTCAGACTGAGACTGACCTCTCGCTTTTGCTGGCTCCTCTTCCCTCCCATCAGGCTACAGAGATCCCTTGTCACCCTCTACAGAGATTGAGGCAAAGTACTCATTTAGCACCTCTGCCTGTTCTCCTGCTTCCTGAGCCCAACCCCCCACAATCTTAATCCTATTGATCTGTGTCCTCCCTTTTCTTTTCTTTCTTATGTATCTATAGAACTTCCGGATATCCCTAGCGAGTCTTTCTCCATCCCTGCCTTGGCACCCCTCAACCCTCTGGTGACCATCCTGTCCAATAGTTCATACTACCCTCGTTCCTCGTCCCCCCTAGAACATTTGAAATGTGCGTAGGCAGCCTTTTTATCTCTCACCACCTCCTGCACCTCCCTGGTCCACCAACATGGCCTGCTGGTTCCACCATGCTTACACCTTACTTTAGTACAGGACCTAGTAGCCTCTTGGACCTCTTCTTTAATGATCTTCCACAAATTTCCAGCATCCATGTCCGGCCTAATCTTGTCCAGCCTTTCCCTTAGAATCCTACCCATACCCATGAAGTCCAGTCTCCTGAAGTCAGCCACTACTGTATGACTGCGGTTTTCCTCCCCCCCAAATATAGCAGGAACCAGACCGTGGCATGGTCACCACCCGCCAGTGGACTGCACACCTCCAGACTGCTTATTTGTTCACAGTCTGCTAGGACAGCATCCAATATCCACCCCTTTCTATTAGGTTCCCCAACCTGTTGGACCAGGAAGGCATCCTGAAAGATATCCATCAGTCTCTGTTCCCTGGTTACAGAGGATGTCATGGTGTCCCAGTCCGCCCCCGGCATATTAAGATCACCCATGACCACCACCCTACCCTTTTCAAGGTCACAGTGACCCTTGATGTTCTCAACCAGTTTATCCTCCAGTGCCTCCTCTATTGCAGTGGCCTATCTTCAATTTCTTCCCTTCCCTCATTTGCAGGGTTACCCAAATCGCCTCCACACCCCCACCAGCCTCCTCCACTCCACAAACCACTATGTCATTACTATCAGCACAACCCCTTCCCCTCTTCCAACTCCCCTATCTTTCCTGACTATCTTGTAGCCCTCTAAATTTAGGTCCCAGTCATTTCTCTGTGTGACACATGTCTCTGTAATTGCTGCCACATCCGCTGTTCCCTCAGCCAACATAGCCTGTAGCTCGGGCATTTTATTTCTCACACTCCTGGCATTGATCAGGACTGTCCTCCACCCCGACTTCACCCCTCCCTCCAGTCTCCCCAAACCTGCGCAGTCCCTTTTCTGTCCGGATTTTCTTGAATTTGCAACAAAGTCCCCCCCCTCTCCTCACGTGCCCAAGACCTGGACCCTCAAACAACCCCCTGGGGTCTTTTTATTATTTGACCCCCGCCCCTTTACAAGTTTAAACCTCACCTCTCGCCTATAAATCCAGCAAGTTTTAATTTCAAGATCTCCCTCCCTTCCAGGTTGAAGTGTAACCTATTCCTGGCATAAAGTCCCCTATCCTCCCAAGTATCCCCCCAGCCCATATCCCTCTGCCTTGCACCAGTCTCTGAGCCACTGATTCACCCCTCTAAGTTTTAGTTTGTTTTCCCCGGTAGCCCTTGGTACCAGCAGAATCTCAGAGAAGGAAATTTTGCTTCCTATAGAGTGACAAACCCTGGCCAGTTCCCAGAATCTAGCCTGTGTTTCTAGTTCACTGTTCCCTTCCAAGTCATTTGTCCCCAGATGTACTAGGAAGTCTGGAGATCCCCCGCAATCCAGTGTTGACAAGTATAGGTGGAATTTAGCCTTGTGTATGGATAGTCCTGGTATACATTTAGCCTTGACTGGGCTGCTTTTATTCTCCCCCTTCCCCTCCCACTGGATACCCCTGGTCATGGAGTCTCCCAGCAGTATCACCTTTGTCCCACCACCCATTTTGATAGCCTGTTTTGATCCTTCCAGACTCCTCCTTTTGTCGTCAACCTCCTGCTTGCTCCTCCCTCTCCAGTCAACCTGGGGGTCTTTGTAAGCCCTTCTTGTTCCTTCCAGACTTCTCCTTCTTTCAGCAACCCCCTGCTTGCTCCTCCCTTCCCCATCAGCCTGAGGGCCACCCTCATGTGCATGCTCTATCATACTCCTTTTATCTACGTCTGCCATTTTGCTCCTTGCCCCCCAGTCTCCCAGGTGATCAGAGTTTGCCCTCCCAGTTCTAGCCCCGTCTCCCTTCCTTAGCTAAAAACATTCAATCCCACATCCAAGAAACCTCCCGCTACTTCTTCCCCCCCACTCTGAACCTGCAGTTCCCTTCCCATCTACTGTAATTCTACCTACCCTATTTTCCACCTCTTCTGGTGATATCTGTCCCAAAACTGCCCTATCTAGAGAACTCTCTACTGCCCCCCCTCCTTGATTGACATCCCCAGTCTGGACACCGGCGTGACCCCAGTCCCGCCTCCTTCCACCCAGGCCTCTCTCAGTGCCCCCTTCTACCATATTTCCTCCAACCCAGGCTCATGTCCCTCCCTCCTCCTTCCTTTCATTTGAATCTGGCTCCCTCCTTTGTTCCCCGACACCCTTAGTTTACTGACCGAACCCTCACTGTCCGCCTGCTCGCCCCTCCCATCAGTCTCCTCCACTTCATCTCCTGGATATAGTAGGGTGAATCTGTTTGTAAATGTGATGCTTGCTCCCGTTTTGCTCTCTCCTACCCCCCTCCCTCATCTGCTCCCTCTGTCCAGCCCCCTCTCTACGGTTTGCTTCCCATATGTTTGCTTCCCGTACGTTGCTTGTTCCACCTCCCACTCCTCTCGAGTGACCATATGGTCCACCACTCCCCTGGGATATGCTGTTTTGGCCTAGTCCACCTGCCCCCTGGGGTATGCCATTTTGGCCACGTCTAAGTACATATGGTCCATACCCCAACTTACCCCCCCATCCCTGCCCCCTTCCAGCTGCCTTCTAATCCCATGATCTCCTCCCTAAGACCCTTCAGTCTAAAACACACTGGGCACCCTCTGAACCTCCGTGCCCAATTTAATATTATGGCCGACCCACATCCTGTACGCCCAATTACCCTACCGAAGATGCCTGCCTTGACAGCCCCCAAGCCCACCATCATTTTAGGATTGAGTAATATGGCCCCCATCAGCAATATACACACAATACCCAGCAGTAATCAGTTTTACAACAGCAAAATCCAGCAGTAGACAGTTTTCAGCAATTTATCCCCAATCCCCACAGTATCCAGCTATCAGTCATCAGCAATCCGCTAAATAGTAACCCCAATGACCCCAAATGCTAATTTCAGTCTCCAACAGTAACCATCAAAGCACAAAGCAGTACAGTATATGTAACTTATACCCACCCCCCCACCTGACCAGCAACAATTTTGAGCTTCTTGTTGCTCCAGCTCGACCAGTGTCACAATGCCCTCCCTGAGGTTCCACCCTCTCCGACCATTTAATAGAGGTCGGGGCCGGGGTTGGTGTTGTGGGACACAATTACAGCTCCCCAACAAACAATGAGGTGGCTGGGTCCGTCTCTGTAGCCCAGCCTAGGCGCAGCTCAAATTTGGCGCCCTCACTCCCGATTGGTCCTCAGTACTGCCAGCTCCTCTCACACCAGTCCTGGCCCGCTGCTGACTGTAGCCACAGGGAAATACACTCCAGTGCTCTCTCCCCCTTCAGTGCCTCACCCTCCAGCCCTGGCCTGCTGCCGACTGCAGCTGCCGGGATGTCCACTCCGGTGCCCCCGGTGAACACTTCAGCTGCCGATGCAGCCCCGGCTCCTCCTGCCTCGTGTGCAGCCTCTGTGGGATCTCCACTGCTGATGCGGCCAATGACCACTGCCCCCGAAGCACTGCCAGCAATTAATAAACTACTTATTTAAATTTTAACTTGAACAACTCATTTCTGAATGAACCAGGAGTTTATTTGCTTTGAACTTAGTTTCTGACCAAACCCTAATGGGGTAAACATTAGGTCTGAAGCTCATAGGCATAACTAGTGTACCTTTATCCAGTCATTTGTAGCCTGATAAAGGCACACTAGATGAGCCCTTTGATTGGCTGAGCGGGTCTCCACTCGTTATTATTTGGTGAAAAATGTGTAGGGTTACAATGTGTAGCAGCTGAGAGATGATTATAAGGTGTCAGCATGGTTTTTAACTTTGTATAAAAAAATGAGAACTGTGGAAACATTTTAAAGTTCTACTTTGCAAATGTTTTACACTGAACCTCAAAAAGTTTTAAAAGTTCAGTCTGAGTTCATCGCTTTGATGTGAAAAGTAGCCTCTTTCACGTGTGTCTTCCTTTAGTGGCTATAAATAAAAGGAGCACCATTTAAAGGTTATAAAATAGAGGGCCGGCATCCCAACTCCCTGTTACATTTTATTTTTACTATCATTATTTTTATTTTTTTGTTATTTTTTATTTGTATTGTTATCTTCCAACTCTTAAGCGCAGGAAGTTTTGGGGTAGTGAAGAGAACTAGTGAGGTGTGTATTATGCTGTTTGAGGCATCAGATATGGATGTGTGTAGCTGAAAATGTACTAAATTATCATTCAGTAGGTTTGTTGAAACACAAGGCAGAGAAAGTTAAACATGTTTTCAAACGTAAAAAAAAGTCATGCATTTCTTGGTGTATTTTAAAATGCAATATTGCTACATGTAAGCTCCTTATTGATATTTCTCTAAATCTAAGCATTCATTTAAAAGCAAATTGGGTGCCTGGCCCCTCTGGTTCCAAAGTTAGCTCCTTTCAAAGATATTATCATTAAAAAAGGACTAACCTTGAAACTGTTAGGGATTGGAACTGGGCCTTTTTTTAATGTAAACCTGGTGTCAGGGCAATATTTTAGCGTTTTATTTATTTTTCAGTTTGATTTTTTCAACTTTTTTTTAAATATAACATTTATTGGGTGAAACACTACACAATTTACATTCCCAATGCAATTAATAACCGAAAGGAGGAAGGTACCTTTCTTGCGTTGTTGCTGTTATTGACACAGAGGATAAGAAAACGTTGACATCGCTATTCTTTTTAACAAAGCTTAGATGCTTTTTAGACATTTACACAAAGCGGAGCGATAGTAGCAAGGTCAACCAACCCAATCCAGTCCTGGTACGCCCCTCTCCCCGTGAGGACAGCACCACCGTAGACCCTGCAGAACAAGTCAAGGAACAAAGTCTGGTTCCATCTGGGCCATATACCATACCCATTTTTGCTATTTCATATTAAATGGACTGAGTTTGTCATGAAGACTGGCTGTTAAGTTTTCTAACCGGTATATGTCCATCACAATACTTCTCCAGTTGGCTATAGATGGAATAATAGGGGACATCCATTGCCTAGTGATAGCTTTTTTAGCGGCTAAGAGATACAGTGGCAATAAAGTTTTATGCCAAGCAGCATGATGCTGGGGCAAAACCTACAGTACCATTCCGGCTGATAACGCCACTAAATCCCTCAAGCATTCCCATAGTTCCTCCTGCAGGGTGCATGAAAAGGAGTCAATAACGGGCACATCCAAAAGATGTTTCCTAAGTTCGCCACTTGACATCAGCATCCCCTCCAACAAACCCTGTACACTGACGGCAAATCTATTAGGACTGTTGGTGATCTGAAATACCTGTATCGGCACTTCCATGTGTATTCTCGCTAGACTGGGGAAAAGGTCATTTTCACTGCTGGGAGTGCAGTTTTCAACCAAGAGTCCAATGTTACCTCAAGTCCCAGGTCTTTAATCCAACTCTCCAGTATCGACTGGGTTGACTCAGTAACCAAGGCATCTCTAAGGACTCAATATAATTAACCTATAAGGTGCCCCCACAGATTACCCCTGGTGCAATTTATTATCATAGCCAGAAAGGGAGGTTGTGGTGAGGGTAACTTCGTCAGACCTGGATGCTGTTGCTGAAGATAAGTCCTCAATTGTAAATATCTATAGTGGTCTCTATTAAGTAACCCAAATTCCCTTTGTAATAATTCAAAAGAAGACAGTGGGCAGCTTTAAGAGAGGCTGGGATAGGCATGGGGAAAAGTAAGGATCATGGGTAGGGAGAATGGGAGGGAGGGCAGGGACAGCAGCTCAAGCTGTGGACCTTGCAATACAAGTAGACTTGATAGACCAAATGGCCTTCTTCTGCTGGCTTCTTCGTATGTATACCTGTGGTCAACAGGAATTGGTAGATGAACTGCAATCCCAGTCAGCACCAGTGTTTAAAAGTAAGATCTGTCTGAGAGGGCTGAAAATGTTCATCCGCTGACACTAGCCTGTGATAATAAAAGATGTCATTAAACTTAGTGTGGGATTTAGTCTGATACCATACTTTCAGTACATTGGCAGTGAATTTGGAAAAATGGCAAAGGGGGTAACTTTGTTTTTAGTAGCAAATAGAATGAGGTCTATGTTGTAGAGATCATTAATAGTGAATTCAGTTTCCTTCCATTATATGTGGGTGCCAGTCATAGAAAACCTACCTTAAGGAAATCCGCCCGCGCATAGAGCTCCACATTTGGTAGATTGACTTCCCCCTTGTGCTAAGGATAATTGAAGAATAGAATAACCAACCCTGGGACGCAGCCTTCCCCAGATAAAGTTCGAAATCATCCTATTCCAGGAGGCATAATAGAATCGTGCCAGAGGGGTCAGGATGGTCTGAAAAAGATAGAGCAAGCGTGGTAAGATATTCATTCTGATAATTTCTACTTTTTTGATAAAGAAAGAGTCAGCTTGCCCACTTAGATCATCCTGGATAAAGATTGTTAAGGGTTCATAATTAGCGACGTCTACGTTATTTACATCTTTAGTGAGTTGGATACCTAAATACTTCATTTTGGTGCATAGCCAGCGCAGAGGTTACCTATGTTTGAGGGCCTCTGATGGAGTGAAATTAAACATTGGGACCTCAGTTTTAGATCCATTTAACTTGAAACCCGTGACCCTTTCAGATTTATGCAGGACAATCCAAACAGCCGGTACAAATGTCTCGGGAGATAATAGTGACAGGAGAATATTGTCCACAAACAAGCAACTTTATATTCCCTCTGTCCTAACGGGACACCCTAACCCCCCACCACCGTCGCTCCTCAAAGCTGAGAGGCCAGTGACTCCATGTACAGTGCAGACAGGAGTGGGGAAAGAGGACATCGTTGTCTTGTGCCTTGCTGCAGGGATATCAGAGATGACAATGAGCCATTAGCCTGAATATGTGCCTTTGGGTCATCATAAATGTTTTTTGACTAGTCAAGGAAGGTATCCGAAAACCGGATATCGGACAGGGCATCCCAGAGAAAGTCCCAGGACACCCTGTCAAACGCCTTTTCAACGTCAAGGCTTAACAGGGCCGCCAGGATCTGTCTGGACTATATATGATCTAATAGCATCACTCTGTGGATATTATCCATAGCATTCCTGCATTTTATAAATCCTGCCTGGTTGGATTGCATAAGGGAAGGCATTATTCCCTCTAACCGGGATGCCCAGATGGCCATGTAAATCTTGTAGTCAGAATTAAGAATGGAAATGGGGTAATGTAATGAGGGATCAGTGGCGTCCTTATCTGGCTTAGGAATAGCTGCAATTACTGCGTAGGACCATTGGGGGGATTCTCTTGTCGCTACTTCCCGAAACATCTGTAACATTGTAGGAAGGAGTAAACAGGGGAATTGTTCATACCATTCTGTGCTGAAGCCATCCGGTCCCGGGCATTTCTGAGAACTTGCAGCCTTAATATGTCACAGAATCTCTTCAACTCTTATGGTGGCTTCCAAGACGCTTCTCTGAACATTGGTACGACGGGGTAAATCAAGTGGTTCAAGAAAGAGTCGTCTCCCCTCCGATGTGGACGAGGGACCAGCCCCGTATAATGTTTAATAATATCCAGTAAAGAGAACCCTAATTTCCTCTTCTCTATGTTTTTTAAATCTTTTATTTATTGCATTTCTCAGTATAACATACAAAATAACAATTCCTTGGTTCCAAGGCCTAGCAGTGGATTACAGCAAGACAACTTACATACTGTGGATCAGTAATCTTGTCTCTGTATGTTACTACATAGTGGGGGATACCAGTGCATAAGTACAATCATGAATTTATATCTCAAACAGTGGCAAAAAGTGCCAAGACCTCAAGCTGTCTACTTAGGGAAACTCGATAATATCCAGAGTGATATACACTCCTGACCATGTCTATACCGTCGGTCAATAGTTTGTGTAGTTCCGATAATATAATAGTATTCTAAAAAGGCTGGAACATAGCCCAGGGAACTCCTGACCGTCTCTAAATAAAGTTTAGAACAATGAAATACAGAGAGATATTGACTTCATATCTGACAATCTCAATTTTGGCTAAAACATTTTGAGGTTTACACATTAAATACAGTAAGAAAAGAGGACAGGGCCAAAAGGGAACAACATAAGAAAGGACATTACACATTTCCATATCCTTTCCTTCTACAAAGTGGAAAGGAAGTGCACAGTTAGTCGTTTCTCACTGCATGGAGTCAGCCATTTTGGAATTCAAGGCCTCCACTCTACAGCAGCCAACGTACCCATGTGGATGATGCCAATATAATTACAGTACTTAATTTCTAAAATATAAGCAAAAGGAAGGTTACAAAAGGTCCCTTCAGAAAAAGTGGCCCACAACCCCTTATGATGCTAGATAAGAACGTCCCACTAATACATCAATTAGTAGTAGTTAGAAATACGTAAGAAAGATGAACACCACACTCAGTTCAATTTGAAAAAAATCCCGACAGTCCAGTTTAAAAATTCAGTCCCCTGCTTTTTCTGAGACATCTGGGGAATGTCTGTCAAAGTCCTCCTTGATTTTTAAAACTCATTTACCGGCTTCCCCGGAGTCAGTGAAAAGATAGATTTTACTGGAGTGGCTGAGTTGGAGTTTCGCCGGTAAAAGCAGCGCGTGAGCTATACCCAGTGTCCTGAGTTCGACCCTGACAGAATCAAAAGTTTTTCTGCGCTGTTGAGTCCTGTAGGACAGGTCAGGAAAACAAAACGCCCTGGAGCCATCTACGAATGTGAGCTGCCCCAATTGTTTGGCAGCCAGGAGTACAGAGTCCCGAATATGAACTCCTGCTGTAACCACAAGGAGAGTGTGTGGTTGCCTTGGTTAGAGTCTCTCGGCTGTCAGTGGGGAGTTATGCAATAAACCTTATGTATGAACCCCTATAACTCGAGATTCAGCTGCATGTGGAAAAAGTCCACGACATAGAGGATCAGGTTCTGCTTCTCTTGACCCTCTGGTATGGGCAACAAATGGAGATTTGCCAAGTGTGGGCGCCATTTTCTAATTGCTCAATGTAGAGTCGGAGGATCTTGTTCTCCTGAACCACTCCGTTGAAACTCCCATAGCCTTAATTTTTAGTTGTTTGACTTTCCAACATCAGATTCTTCACTTTAGTCTCCAGTACAGTCACTCCATTGTTGAAAGTATCTACTTTCTTGTCTATATCCCTGACACATTTTTCTAAGTCTTTTCACAGCCTGGCTTCTCTGAGGGCCCTTTAGGTGGCTTCCCATTGCTCGATTCCAGAGCTGCTAAATGTTTAGGCTTGCCTATCTTCTTATAAAAGTAGATCTGTCAATTGTAGAAAGGTTAAGCTACACTTCCATTGTGCTGTAGACACAAAAAAATAAGAAAATTGCTTCCAAATAATGAGTTTATAGAGACAGAATCATGGCGTTCTAGCTGAACACATCTTGTTCGGTCAGCAACTAGCCACATCTCACCCCACTAGTTTTTTTTCAGTTTGCAAGAAAAATGTACAGTAACATCCCACAGAAGGAGTACACCAATATGTCACCCTTGTACAGTTTTCATTTGTTGGTGTTTGAAAGTGTAAAATATGTATGCGGTAAGGTATACAGGGCGGGATTCACAAAGCCCGTGAATTTCCCGTAGCTGCGGGTAAACCTCTGTGCAAGTGGGTTGTGACTTGCGGAGCCGCAGGTTACCCGTAGTGGCGGGTATTCACAAAGCTGGAGCCGGATTACGACCGGCTCCACGGGTTACGGCCGCTTGCGGGTGGTGTCGCCAGGGAGATGGCCGCAGCTGCGAGAATGTGCTATGGCTGGTGGGAGCAGCCGTAACACCCTCTGCAGCTGCTGCGGCAGTGAATCGCAACTGCCGCAGCTGCGGGCGATTACAGTCCACAACAGCAGTTGCGGAGTGGGACTTAGGATTCGGCAGCTTTGTGAATCCTGCCCACATAGTTTACACGTATCTATATATGCAGTACAACACAATATGGTGTTGGTAGTTTTGGCACAGCCACGTGCTCCAGGAGTATAGTAAGTCACAAGGCCAAAGCCTGTCTCCCCACTGGAAATGCAGTTGTGGCACAGCTACCAACACCCCGGATTGTCTTATTGCACTTATAAAATGGGTTTCTAGGTAAATCTTTAAAAACAACTTTTTTTTAAAATAAAAAATATGCAAGATCTTTGGAAAACTAAGGTGAAATAGTCTCTCCGCCAGTGTGAACCAGCAGGTGGCAGTAAGGTAATATTTTGTTTCTTCATGCTGTGGGCACCCCCGACCACACAGACACACATTAGTTGATGTCAAGTTTAGTGCTCAGGTTGTAGTCATCCACTTCCACTGAGTTTTCCTATACTTGTTCACCTGTTTTGTTTTCTAGTACCTGGAGCATTTTGATAAGCAGCTAGCGTTTGTGCTGGCGGCGAGGAGTGCAGGGTGTAGGTCATAGTACGCATGAGAGAGGGAGCGATAAGTGATCTTTCAAGTGGCTGGGAGGATCGTGGTTTTAAAAAAGAATAATACTGATTGACTTCTTAGGTGATACACAGTGAACAAGTGGTGCACAAGAATGTGAACTTTAAAAAAAAAAAAGGTTTTTCTTTGAGGCCACGTGCATGAGTAGTGTAGCTGACATAGGAGGACAAGCAGGGGAGTGGGCAGGAACACCATAGAAGTCAACAGAAGTGACAACGTGGATAAAAGATGATGTGAAGAACAGATCTGTGTGGGAGAAGTTTGAGTGAGTGGGCAGAAAAAGAAAGGTTTACTTAGTGCTGATAAGTGTGTGTATTTTTGTTTGTTTTATTTTGGCAGGGGGTGTGATGATTGGCCAGCTGGTTATGATTGTTGTATGATATTTGTAATATAAAATATAGTATGTGATTGTCTCACATAAGACAGTTTGGCTTCATGGATAACCCCGGTTTCAGTGAAGCTACAGGATATATTACACTGACCAGGAGATCTCTGTAATGTAATTAACTTTCTTGAGAAACTGCATTTTGTGGTCTTTTTATGACCTGTTGCTGCTTTGAAGTTGGGAAACTAAATATACATTTTATTATAGGACAGGACATCACTTAGCTGATTCCTGTCAGCTATCTCGCATCTAGGTGACAAACTGCAGAGCTGTAAAAAAAACTTTGATGTTCCTTGGGAAAACAATAACCAGCCACCAGTTCAAAGGAAAGGCTTGATTAAAGACTGTCATAATCTGAGATGTAAGTTTTTGCTGATGTCACATCATTTAATATACCTCCTGACAGGACATCATGTTTGTATTTTTTTGATTCTAAAAGGAGGAGCTAGATGACTCACCAAGGGGGTGGGAAGGTGGGGTTGAAATGTATCCTTGTAACTGGGGAATATGTCATATTTTTTGGGGCTCTTAAGAAACAAGATCTCTAATTTAACTGCACTTAGAGAGCTAATATATGAGATAGAATAGATCTGAATGTATTTTGGTAGGAGTTTGTTCTGTAGTTTTCCTTGTTTTTCTTTTATGTGATTGTGATGCTCTTTGATATATTTATTTATTTATTAGCTTTTGATGACCGGGTAGGTGTACTAGGCAAGGAGCCTGCCTTTTTTCAGGCATGACCCGGGAGAGTACAGTTACAGTAAATGCATCAGAGACATCAGATCACAACAATGAAGTGCAAAGGCAAAGATAACTGTCAGGACAATCTACACAAATAGCATTAACAAAACAAGCCTGTCTACGAATAACAGCAAGCATACTACAGGCTTGGGTGGTCATACAATTGTTACAGAATTATTCAGTTGTTCTGTGTTTACATTTTTCATATTTTTATCACGTTTTAGTAAATAATCTTTTATTTGAAAGACTGCCTGGGTGTCTACCAGTTCTTTTTTGCATGTGACTATAGATGGTTAAGTCTGACAATTGTTCAAGGGCTTGATGGTGTTACCAAACTGCGAAAAGATAAGAATATACCTAAGGTCTCTTATAGAGTTTTAAGGGTTCATTTTGGAAGCCTGGCTTGGTGCCCCTGGCAAAAGATTAAACCGCAATTCCCAAAGAGGGTACATAGCTGAGCCTGTACATTTGGGTACGGTAGCATAAGGTTCGCAGTTTGAATCCCCCCAGAACTTGATACTAAAGGTGATTCGGACCCAAAAGCAGACAGAGGGTTACCCTGTCTGTTACCTGTTCACACTATTGCACTCTGATGTTGGCACTGTAGGAGCAGAGGGCCTGACCTGCGGAGTAAATTTGTGATGGGGTGGTGCCTGTTTTTATTTTTCCAAAATCCCTAACCTGGCATTTGGTTGGCGGGACTTTTGTTTTGCAAAGTGCTCTCACCATAAACAGATCCTGAACAGTCAAATGTCTGCTATGAATCCTAAGTCCTCACCATTGTATCTGCATATTATTTTCTGGGTTCCAGTACTTCTGTAAGTGCACCTATGATACAAGCAATATAATTCTGTGAGTCACACAAGCTCCTGACCGTTGAATAACAGAAATGGACATTTGTGGGCAGTTTGGCATTTTTGCTTTAAAACATTCTCATTTGCACTAAGGATCTTGGACTTCCATTTGGACTGTTCTTTTTTGAGTTGTAGATGTTTGTATGTCTCACCTGTTGTACACTCTTCATATTGGTTACATACATTCTGGTGTATATCTGTTGAAATGCACTCACTAAAGAAGTATTTAAAAAAAACTGTTATAATAAACCTGACAAATTTTATGAATCTAGTGCATCATTTTGGTTTGATTAAAGTGTTTGAATGGCAGAGCTGGATAGACAGAAAAAGTTCACTCTGTTCCTAAGATGGTGCTGACTGCATGGTCTCCCGGGAATTGCTAGAACTCCCCAGTGCACTGTTTAAAATGTTTTGGGAAGCGCAGTCTAAAGTGCAGAGTTGGTCACTATTATTTTGACCATGCGTGTTTGGCCAAAGGACTAGGGTCGCTAGTGCTCAGATCAGTACTGTGTTTGACTTTTAAAGTTTCTGTTTCCATCTGTGGTAAGAATCTTGAAACTGAACCGATGGTATCTAGGAACTTTTCTTTCTCATGTGTGGTTATACTTTCATGTGATTTTGCTATTGTAAGTTACAATATTGTTATTATCTGAAAAATTCATAGCCCTACTGGAATTAGGATCAATGGACAGGTGGAGAGGGTGAATTCATATTATGTGTCTTCATTATCCGTATTGAGAACACTGGCCGTTTCAGCTGCTAAAACGCTGTTTACTCTTATGTGAACGTGTATTTGGAAAAGGGTCTGTGCCATTATGGCAGTGCTGTCTAATGCTGTGCAAACCGATATGATTATCTTTACCTGTAGTGTTTCAACATGGTGGCCAACACTGGGCTGCATTTTTCTGTATCCTACAGTAAGTATGTGGTATTGTTTAAATGTCTTGTATAAGGGGGATGCTGTGAATTAACTTTGTAAGATATTTCCTATAAAATTAATGAACATAAAATTAAAAAAACAGACCATCACTTCCCCATCCTACTGGGGGATGACTTTAACCTCCCACTGGATAGTGTCCTGGAAAAGGGTGCATCCACCATGCAGTCCCCTGGGCTGACTTTAAGAGCTCTCTGCTCGATCGAGGAGCATAAGTTTGTTGATGGCTGGTGCCTGCTTTAACCTTCAGCCAGGGACTGTACCTTTTTCTCTGCAGCACATAGGACTTATAGTCAGATCGACTTCTTACTTCTTGCTTTCCCCTGCCTTGGCCCAGTACCTCACAGAAATATTGTTCTGTCGGATCATGCCCCAGTGATGGTCTCCCTGCACCTAACTCCCTCTCAACCCAAGTCCTCCAATTGGAGGCTGGATCCTCACCCACTTACAGACCCCAGTTTTAGACATGTTGCAAAAGAGTCAAATATTTTCTTCGAGATGTAGGTCTCCCTGGTGACCATCTGTGAGACATACAAGGCTTTTGAATGGGGAGCCATTATCATTTTTGCTGCCCATAGGCAGAGAAGAAGTGAACAGGAGGAAAGGGTAATCTCATCAGAGCTATAGGCAAAGGAGTCCACCTTCAAAGACGGGGCCGTACATCTGAGTAAAACCACTCTGACATTACCCTCCTCAAATACAGACTGAACACTCTTCTTTCTAGACAAGCCCAGCTGACCCTGGTGCACTTGCAGCTCAAGTATTGGGAAGGGGACGTGTGAGCAGGTAAACTATCCGCCCATTGTCTCCGCACCCAGCAGGCAAGCAGACACATATTAGCTCACTCCGCGACCAGAGTGGTTCGCTGCACTATATCTCTAGGGCTGTCAGTGAGGTCATGAGGACCTTCTATGAGGAATGTTTTAGCTCTAGTATTCAGCCCCCCGCGACCAGGACATTCTCTTATTTTTCTCCCATCTCAGCAGCATGGGACAGGTCACCCTGGACCAGCCATTCACGACTTCAGAGGTGGTCCAAGCCATTAAGGTTTTGTCCCCCTCAAAGGCCCCGGAGATGACAGCATTTAGCTGACTTATACAGTATCAGCTACACTACCGGACCAAAGTTTTAGAACACCCCCATTTTTCCAGTTTTTATTGAAATTTAAGCAATTCAAGTCCAGTGAATAACCTGGAATGGTACAAAGGTAAGCGGTAAACTGCTAGAGGTTAAAAAAAAAAAGTTTAGGTTAGCAAAAACTGAAAAATAATGTAAATTTCAGAGTTATAAAAAAAGGCCTTCTTCAGGGAACAAGTAATGGGTTAATAACTTACAGCTGTTCTGCAGCAATGGAAGTAAATTAAGCCTTGAAAGTTGATGCAAACAATTCCTACAGGTGTCCCAACTTTTGTTGATTACTTGATTACAAACCCCCTGTATGTACAAAAGCAGTGTTGGAACAGACTGTTATTACACCCTCTGAAGCATTATTTGGACAATATTGCACTGCAGGAAGTAGTATATTGCTATCATAATGGCGAGAAAAAGGCAATTAACAAAGGAAGACAGACAGACCATTATAACCGTTAAAAGTGTAGGTCTTTCCTTCAGAGAAATTGCAAAGAAAGCCAATGTGTCAGTGAATACAGTTTCCTACACCATCAAAAGGCACTTGGAAACTGGAGGAAACTCTGACAGGAAGAGGTCTGGCAGACCCAAAGCCACAACAGAATCAGAAGACAAGTTTCTGAGAGTCAACAACTTGCGTGATAGGCGGCTCACAGGACAACAGCTTCAAGCACAGCTTAACACTGGTCGAAGTAAGCAAGTCTCAGTTTCAACTGTGAAGAGAAGACTTCGAGCTGCAGGTTTGACAGGTCGAGTGGCAGTAAGAAAGCCATTAATAAGATGGCAAAATAAGAAAAAGAGGCTTGCCTGGGCCATGAAGCACCGCCAGTGGACTACTGAAGACTGGACCAATGAATCAAAATTTGAAATCTTCGGTTCATCACGAGGGTTTTTGTAGACCGTCGAGTAGGCAAAGGATGGTTCCACAGTGTGACACCAACTGTCAGACACATGGAGCAGGAAGCGTGATGGTCTGGGGCTCTTTTGCTGGATCCAGAGTCGGAGACTTGCACAGAGTGACTGGCACCCTGAACCAAAAGGGCTCCCACAGCATTTTGCAGCGCCATGCAGTACCCTCTGGTCTACGCCTGGTTGGTCAGGGGTTCATCCTACAGTAAGATAATGACCTAAAACATACCTCCAGGCTATGTCAGAACTACCTTCGAGGAAAAGAACAAGACGGTAGGCTTCAAATCATGGAATGGCCAGCACAGTCTTCAGACTTGAACCCCATCGAGCTGGTTTGGGATGAACTGGACAGAAGGGTGAAAGCAAAGCAACCTACAAGTGCAACACATTTGTGGGAACTTCTGCAACAGTGTTGGGAAGAACTTTCCGTACAATATTTGATGTCCATTGTAGGAAGAATGCCACGAGTGTGTTCGGAGGTTATATCTGCAAAAGGTGGCTACTTTGATGAGTCAAAAATTTAGATTAGATTTTGTTAAACAAAATGATTCTATGATTTCTTTTTTTATCTCCAATTTGTTCTATGCTTTAATTTCAGAGTACATTGAGACATTAAACTGCGTAACTTTCAATAAAAACTGGAAAAATGGGGGTGTTCTAAAACTTTTGTCCGGTAGTGTATTTTCATGTATGCTCACGTTGCAGAGGAACTACCCCTTCCTTGAGAATGGCTACCATATTAATTAAACCAGAGATTGTTGTTGGAATAGGAAGTGTCTTATCATGTCTAATATTTGTACTGTTATGCCTGTCTTGTCATTATTGTGGTTATTTATTTTTGATGTACAGGCAACATGTAGAAACGGGACTGTCTTGCAAACTAGGCCAGTCGGCCTAAAGACATGTTTTTGCCTGTGTAAAAATATTTTTTACTACTTTTTACTACTACAACCATATTAAGGTTGCCAAAAAAGAACAAAGATTCCACTCTCAGTGCTAGCTACCACCCCATCTTGCTTATCAATGCGGATTGCAAGGTGTTAGCCAAAGCCTTCACTTCGCGCGATAAACCCCTCATTCCTAAATTAGTCCACCTGGTGCAGGCCAGTTTTGTTAAAGGCTGGCTGGGATCAGATCATATGAAATCTCTCTTCCCACTCTTGGTGACTGCACAGGTATCAAATATCCTAACAGGAGCCGTATCAGTAGACTTCAGAAAGGTCTTATAACTATGTCAACTTGATCTTCTTGGACATAGTCTCCACCACTCATTCACACTAATGGGAGTATGCCAGAGGTGCTAGGACCCAGCGGGAGCAAATTTTTTCAGGTGGGCCAGCCCAAGATGGAGTCATAGGAAGTGGCGGCACCGAGCTGTATGCAGTAGTATAACTTTCTCAGCGCTGACCCTTCAACTGCCTCAGTTCCTTTTTTCCCGCTGTCGAGTGCACTTCAGTGATGATGTCGCCGTCTCACGAGAGTTAAACTTCAAACCAGCAGCTTAAGTTTTCAGTTTATTATTTTGTATCTTGTATCAAATAGTACCGATTACAATTTAATATATTATTTACTGGTTCAAGAAGAAGTCTTCAGCCCTCCATTGATGGAGTTGACCATGAGAGGGGCAGGTGATGGTAGGGAGACTTCAGATGAAAGCTGTTCAGTCAGCCTGGCTGGATCTGGTCTGCCGCCCTCTCCAGAGGGGGGCGTCTGACAATGGACGGTCGAGTGCTCGGGGGGGATGGGCAGTCCCCCCGGAAGCATATAAAGAAACAGTCCCGTTAGTGGCACCATTTGGCCTTGATTCCTTCTTCAGCCCACCGGTCGAGGAAGAGATGGCATCACTTGAGGTCGCCCTCTGGTACGTCTGCGCATAGACGGTCGATTATTAGGGTCAGAAGCCGGTCTCCATCTCTTGCGGAAATGCCGGTTTCTGTTTCTGGTAGCAGGCCTCTTCAACATTGGAGCACCTCTCTGCCTATTTGGGCTGCTCTTATGGAGCAGTGGGCTCGGAGGTTGTCTCAATTGCCCGAGCTGGCCAGTTCGTCACCGGGGCCTTCGGGTCTGTTGGTTTCGGATCGGCCAAAATGAAATCAAATCAAACTTTTTTTATAGCGCCTTTCAAAACCTAGGCGCTGCACATTAAATCAAATATAAATATAACTTTAGTACAAGAGAATAAAAACAGATTAACCATAATTAGGGAAGGCCAAGTTAAATAAGTACATTTTTAATTCAATTTTAAACCTATCGACGGTCTGGCATTCTCTTAACCGATGAGGTAGAGAGTTCCACAGGGTTGGAGCCGAAAAAGAATAAAGCAAAGAAAAAAAAGAAAAGGCACGGCAGTTAGGACTTCCTAGTTGCGTGGCGCCTTCTTCGATGCTGTCGACTCCGGTGTCTATCCCCCTCACATGGCTGCAGTGCAGGGGTCCACACCGATGCCTTTTTTTCCTGCCAATTTTCTTCCTTTGCCTTCCAATCACAGTTTTCAGGCTTCTGATATGGTGCCGTCACCGCTGGTGCCGGCTTCCTCAGCACTGAGATCCTTTTTGGCACCGTTTGACCTGTTGGCACTGTTCTTGGCACCGTGGGGAGTTTCGGCACCGTGTGCTGCACTGCGTTACTCATCTGCACCATCCTCGGCGCCGGGGTATGTGTAGGTGCCTAGTGCAGCACCATGTGCCCTGTCGAGTGCCGTTTTCTGTGTCAGCACCGTCGTTCTCAGTGCCATTTATCTCTGCGGTGCTGGGGACATGTACGGCGCCGCATGGTTCCCAGAGGTTTTCGACTCCGATTCTTTCTCCTCCTCTTCTTCCTCCTGATTTTCACTCCTTTTCTGTCCATGCAGTCCCTCCTGGACTGTCAGGAAATGATTTTGAGCCCAATCCAGATCTTCGGCTGGGTGATAATGTTGATGCCGATTCTGCCCTAGGGGCAGGAATCAATCCTCCTGCAGAGCCTATTGTTAAGGACTTTTCCTTTAAATCTCTGCTTAAGAATTTAAATTCTACTCTTTCTCTCCAGTCCATGGAAATAGATCCTGGGAAGCTTCTGCGCCTACAATATCTACATGGTCCGGAAATCCTTGTGGATTTAACCACCTCCAGTACAGACCTCTTTTGAGACTCTTTCCCAGATGGTGTGGAAGAGTCTGGCACTTATTCCTTCTGTGGGTAAGTCCAAAGACAGGAAATATGCCCCTCCCAAGGATCGCCCCATTTTGGCCTCTCAAGCCTTTGCTGATGCCATTGTGGTCCTGGCAGAGAATGATAAGGCTCTCCTCCCTCAGGAATCTACAGCTCGTCCTATAATCAAAGAATCTCGCAAGATAGACACCTTGGGTAAGAGAGTCTTTGCTGCCTCAACCCTGGGCATGCGTATTGCCAGCTACCAGGGCTATTTTTCACAGTATGAGTATGTTCTTTGGCATTTACTCAAAGCAATGGTAGAAGCTTTGCCCGAATGGGAGGTTAACTCAGAGCTACTTCAGACCATAACCAGGGGTATCGAGTCCAATAACGAACAGGTTAAAGCTGCAGTGGACACTTTCGATACCGCTTCCCAGGCAGCGGCAGCTGGCATTTGCACCCGTCGCCACTCTTGGCTGCATACCTCGGGCTTCACGAATGATGCCCAACAGCAAGTCATGGCCTTACCTTTCGATGGCATGTATCTGTTTGGGCCTCAGGTGGAACAAGCACTAGAAGCCTCACGGAAGAGTAGGTCTGCCATTAAGACCGCCAGACCTCTGCCCGCTCCCTCTCAAGGGAGTGGGAACAAGCGTCAGTTTCACAATTGTCAGTCCTTTCAGGGTAAATGCAGAGGAGGTTTTAACAAAAAAACAGATCCCTTAGCTGCAGAAGAAAATGCAGCAGAAGGTACAAGGCCCAAAAGCGCCCAGTGCCACCTTTTGAGTTTCCGGCCAAGGTCCCACCTCAGCTGCCCGAAGGGGATTCTTCCTCGACAGTGGGAGGACGTCTGACTCAGGTCTATGACCAGTAGAAATCTATAACATCAGACAAATGAGTCTTCAGGATAATCTGCAAGGGGTACTCTCTCAGTCTGTTGGAACCCCCTCTGGATTATCCTCCCAAACGACAGCCCACGCTGTCTGCAGCACAGTCAGACCTTCTTGCTTCTGAGGTACAAAGCCTTCTGAACAACAGGGCAGTAGAAGTAGTTCTGCTGGATCAATGAAACACAGGTTTTTACTCCCATTACTTTCTGGTTCCAATGAAAACCGTCGGCATGTGCCCCATTCTGTATCTCAGAAAGTTAAACAAATTCCTACACAAGGAAAAGTTCAAGATGATATCACTCGGTACCCTGCTGCCATTGATTCATCAATGCGATTGGATAGCCTCCCTGGACATGCAGGACGCCTACCAGCACATTCTCATACACCCAAACCACCACAAATACCTAAGGTTCATGACATTGGGTCAACACTATCAATTCAGAGTCCTGCCCTCGTGCCTTGAGTTTTTACAAGGTGTTGTGCAGTTCTCTCGGCGCATCTAAGGAAAATCGGAATCGAAGTATTCCCATATCTGGACGACTGGCTTCCAGCAAGTCCTTCCAAGCAAGAGACTCTGGAGGCCTTGGCCACGGCCTCAGATTTCCTCATGTCCATGGAAGTCCTGCTGAACCTCAACAGGTCACAGTTGCAGCCCTCCCAGAAGCTCCTCTTCATAGGAACTCTTCTGGACGCTTCCTGCGTGAAAGCTTTTCTTCCAGAGAACAGAAGGAGCAATATCTTACAGATGGCCTGATTCATCAGAGAGCATGGCTCGGTTGGAGCTCTCTCGATGCAGTGGATGCTGGGCCTCATGGCATCCTCGGTGTTCACTGTACCCTTGGCCCATCTTCACATGAGAACCTCTCAATGGATGCTCCGCACTCAGTGGTCCCCAACCACTCACCCCCAGTCCTTTCTCATCAAAGTGATGGAACCTCTGAAGAGGTCATTCACCTGGTGGTCTCAGGAGGACAACCTTCTGGAAAGATATCCCTTCGCCCCTCTGGATCATCAGATCTCCATTACCACGGATGTATCCCTGATGGGTTGGGGAGTTCACTGCCGGGATCTCCACACCCAGGGCACATGGACTCAAGACGAGTCTTGACTTCACATAAACGTCCTGGAAATGAGAGCCGTCCTCTATGTAGTCCGAGCTTTGAAGGATATACTCTGTCACTAGAACATTCTCCTTCAAACGGACAACAAGGCAGTGATGTACTACATCAACAAACAGGGTGGTGCACACTCTTACCCATTATGCAGGGAAGCAGTGAGAGTGTGGGAATGGTGCCTGGAGCACAAGACTCTGGTTCAGGCAGTTTACCTGCTAGGAGCACAAAATGAGGTGGTAGACCGTCTCAGCAGAATGGAGGCAGATCCTCACAAGTGGTCTCTTGACTCTGTCATCATTCAGTCACTCTTCAAAGAGTGGGGAACCCCAGACCTGGATCCTTTTGTGTCCCCACTCAATGCAAAACTGCCTCTCTTCTGCTTCAGAAATCCAGGACCTAGCATTTTTTGTCAGGATGCATTCAGGCTGCGGTAGACAAAACGTTTTCTATACGCATTTCCTCCTCTTCTCCCAATTCAGAGGACACTGCTCAAATTGGAGTCCCGGGGCAGAATGATTCTCATTGCCCTCTTCTGGCCTCGCAGATATGGTTCCACTACTCAACAGACTATCGGAAACCTCCCCGAAACCGCTTCCCCTTCAGATGAACCTTCTGACCCAGGGTCCTGTGGTCCGTCACAAACTGAGGTCGCTTCACCTTCACGTTTGGCTCCTGAGGAGATAGAGGTGAATAGGTTTAATGTTTCTCGTAGCGTTTCAGATATTCTTTTGTCCACACGCAAGCCGGCCACCAGAAAAACCTACACAGCTGAATGGAAGCGTTTCTCTATCTGGTGTGCAGAATCCTCTTGGAATCCTTTTTCCTGCCCACCGAATAAAGTCTTGGAGTATCTGTTAGACTTCTCAAACACAGGTCTGCAGTACTCCACAGTAAAAGTTCATCTTTGTGCCATTTCGGCATATCATGTGCTGGTACTTTCCATGTCACTGGCTCAGTTGCCCGTAGTTAAGAGAGTTTTTTAAAGGGATTCTGCATACTAGACCTCCTGTTAGACGTCCAGTTGCAGCCTGGGACATTAACCTTGTGCTAGACATGTTCACTCGTAAACCTTTCGAGCCTTTAGCTACTTGCGAGTTGAAATTCCTCACTTGGAAGATGCTGTTCCTGGAGGCCATTACTTCTGCTCGTAGGATTTCTGAAATACACGCCCTGGTCACAGATGCCCCCATATACTGTATTTCACAAGGACAGAGTAGTTCATTGGACTCATCCTAAGTTCCTGCCTAAGGTTGTCTCAGACTTCCATCTGAATCAATCTTTAGTCCTTCCTACCTACTTTGCAAACTTCCAGAATGAAGGGAAGTGTACCCTTCATTCACTGGACATAAAGAGAGCATTGTGGTTATATCTCAACAGAACAAAGGAAATTTGTAAGGCTCAACAACTGTTTGTTTCCTTCAGCACGACCCAGCTGGATCAACCCGTTGCTATCAGGTGCATTTCAGCGGTGGCTGGTGACATGCCTTCTCCACTGCTGTTCTATGGCACAGGTCAAGCTGGAAGGCAGAGTGTACACTCACTCTGTCAGAGCAGTTGCGTCATCTCTGGCGGAAATCCGTAATGTCCCCATTGCAGATATTTGCAATGCGGCTACCTGGAGCTCCGAGTATACGTTTAAGCACTATGCGTTGGATGTCCATGCCAGACAACATCAGACATTTGGCAGGACAATCCTTAATGGAATTCTGTCCTAAGCAGTTGAGCTGTTTTCTCTCCTGCCGCCCGTCTCGAGGGATTATTTAGCTCGGTACTCTCCCATTAGTGTGAATGAGTGGTGGAGACTTTATGTCCAGGAAGATATAGAAATTACATACCTACCGTAATTCTTGGTCTTCTTGGGCGAAGTCTCCACCACTCATTCACATGCCCACCCTCCATCCCCCGAGCTCACTTCTCTGTTTCTGGTCTTCACTCCCTCAATGGCTGAGCTGTGAAGACTTTGCTGTTGACCCTTCTTACATGGGTCATTCGGACTATCTTATGTCTGATTTTTAGGTTAGCCCTCTCTAGGTTAGTTACGCTGCACCTCCTCGGAAAAAAAGGTATTGAGGCGGTTGGAGGGTCGACACCAAGATAGTCTATACCGCAAGCGCCTGGCTCGAGGTGCCGCTTCCTCACGGCTCCATCTCAGCACCTGGCCTCCTGAAAAAGTTTGCTCCTGCTGGGTCCTAGCACCTCCAGCATTCTCCCATTAGTGTGAAGGAGTGGTGGAGACTTTGTCCAAGAAGATAAACAATTACAGTAGGTACGTAATTTCCATTTCTTCCTCCTTCAGTTCCTGTCTGTCAACCTGTTCTTCTTCCTTCAGTTTCTGTCTGTTTGGTTGCGGCTAGTTATTACGACATTCACGTGCTCTGGCTATTATTTATTTATTTATTTATTTAGTTAAACATCAGTTTAGAAACCTTTGAGCCAGAGGCTAATTTACAAAGGTACCTCGTCACAAAGAGGACATCAGAACAGTAGTACAAGGGACACAGTACTTACAAACAAAAAAGTTACAGTTCAATTACAGTTTTGTTTCAATAGAATACACTCAATGAAGCAAAAGATAACAAAAGGTGCAAAACTTATGGTCGGGGAGAGCTGGTGGGAGTAGAAGGGAGGAAGATAGGGAGGAGGATAGTAGGAAAGGAAGGGGGGGAGCTACCAGTGAGCATTGTCAAACAGAGTATATATATATATATATATATATTTTTTTACACTAGGCTAGCGGCAGTTGCATTTGCGAGAGCTAACAGGAAGTTTCTGAGCCTGGGCTTAAAGCAAGCTAAGGTTAAAGGAGTTTGAGACACTGGCAGGAGGAGTTATACCAGTGGGGGCGACGGTAGGGAATGCCCTCTGACCTTGAGAGGTCCTGGCTCGAATAACTAGGTAGCTCTTGATGAGCTGCGCAGATCAAGGTCAGTGCAGCACGGGCGATGGAGTTGATAGGCCTATGGGGATAGGCCACGCAGGGCTTTAAAGGTGAGCTGGCATGTCTGATACATGAGCCGCTCTTCCAGGTTGGAGTAGGGTAGCCAGGGTGTACAGCCACATGTGTGAGTGAGTCTGGGAGCACCAGTGATAAGTCTGCAGGCCTTATTAACTGTGAGGCTAACCTTGTTGAGGGCAGTCTGATCTGCTGAGCCAAGACCGAAGGCCATAGTCAATGAGAGACATGACAGAGGAGGTGACAGCCAGGTGGAGGGCATCAGGAGGGGAGGCATTTCTGTGCCAGTAAAGAATGCCTAGCCGTGAGTTGGCTAAGAATTTAGGGCAGATATGTCCATGGAAGGAAGTGCAGGGTCAAAGGTTATACCAAGATATTTATAGACTGCACCTGGTCAATGACTAGATTGGGTGTGGAGGGATAGCTAAGGGAAACTTGCTGTACTTATTTTGGGGGGTGGAAGAGCATCGTTTTGTTTTCTTAAGGTTGATAATAAGTCGGTGCTCAGTGAACCAGGTAGCTGCAGAGTCAAAGACTAGTTGGAGGGAGTTCTGCAGCATGGGTCATTGTGGGAGGCAACGAGAACAGCATCACCAGCATAGAGAAGCATCTTACCCGTATAACTGCTGGGTAGGGAGTTAAGAAAGAGTGAGAATAGTAGGGGTCCAAGAATTGAGCTCTGCGGCACCCCAGAGCTAATGGGGCATGTTTCAGAGAGAGTACCGTTGACTTTCACACATTGGGAGCGGGCGGAGAGATAGTGGTGCACCAGGAACAGGTCCCTGAGGCAAAGCCTATTAGGTCGAGGGTGGAGAGCAAAAGAGGATGCTAAACGGTATCAAATGCTTTAGACAGGTCAATGAATATAGCACCAGCCAGGCATCAGAGTCCATGGAGGAAGCTGGAAAATTCCAGGAGTGCTGTATTGGTACTATGACCTGCTCTGAACCTGGTTGTCCAGGGCAGAGAACATTGTACTTACAGAGGTAGTCAGAGACTTGGGACGCCACAATTTCTCTAACGCCCAGAGAGGGGAGAGGATTGAGATGGGTCGTAGTTACCGGAAGAGTCCTGTCACCACCTTTATGGACAGGGGTAACTGTGGCATCTTCCAGGCAGAGGAATTGTCCGAGACAGAGTGATTTGTTGAAAATGCACGTAATAGGTAAGAGGACCTGATCCAGGACCTGACGTAAAAGGCAGGGATCAAGTGAGTCATTACTAATGGTGTTACCTTTTAGGGCTTTTAGCAAGTAAGGTCTAGCTTCTTGCATGGTGACCACGATGCAGGTGGAAAGAGGGGCGGCAATGGATGGTGGTACAGATGGAGGAGGTGGACCTGAAAAGTTACTCAGGAAGTACTGAGCTAAGGTCAGAAGGAGTTATTGAGGTGGGTGGCAATGAGGGCAGGGTCAGAGGAGACAGTACCATTGATGTTGAGAAGAGAAGGAGAGGGGACTGGGAGTGACCATTCAGTTGCTTGATGTTGTCCCAGAAGCACCTGGGGTTCCCCAGGAGGAGAGTAAGAGAGGTTGGTGGTATTCCTGCTTTGCTTGTGGATGGCCCAGGTGCACTGGTTCGGGCAGCATAAGATGCCTGTCAGCTGAACGCCCAGTAGCAACAGCAAGGTGCTAAAGATTGTCCGCTGCTTAAGTTGCCACAGTAGGGCAGGGGTGATCCAAGGGCATGTTTCACTTTGGACCTCCTAGCAGTTATGGGAGCAAAGATATCACAGGCAAAGTTGAAAGTGCTACAAAGAAGGCCAGGGCCAAGTCAATGTTGGTTGCCTCGCAGAGGGGACCAGTCAGTGGGCAAGGAAGAGCTTAGGCCTATGAGTCCCCAGGCCCAAGCTCCGAGAGGTGGTTTTGACTGGGGATGAGGGCGAGGGTTTCCCAGTTGAAAAGCACAGGGAGTGGTCACTGAGGCATTCAGGGAGGATTTGGATGTTGTGGATGCGGATTCGCCTGTTGGTGAGGACCACATCCAGGAGGGTGCTTGTCTCTCCAGGGTTTTTTCTAGGCTGTGTGACCAGTTGAGTTAGGTCAATTGAATTAAAAGCCTCACGGTGGAGGAGGACGAGGGCAGAGCCAGTTTATATTCAAGTCGCCCACCAAGATTTGGTCCGGATGAGTTGGGTAGGGAGGTGAGAGTAGTCAATTAGTGGGCCCAGGGCCTGGGATTGGTTCTTGGGGGTATGTGAGGCTACGGTTAGAATAATGGGCCTCTAGCTGGGTCAGGGAACAGCTTTAGAGTAAGTGCCTGGGCCTCATGGTCGAGGTGGGGTCGCGGGGTGGTAGCCCATGAGAGAATCCTTCAAATAGAAGACACAGCCCCCACCTCTCCTGCCGACACGGTCCAACCGTGGAGAGTGTAGCTGGGAGAGAGACATGAGAGTTGGGAGTGGAGGGAGACAGCCAGGTTTCAAACAGGGCAACAACATCAGGTTTATGAAGCGCCACCCAGCAGTGTAGAGAGTCCATTTTTCAGGAGGCATCAGATGTTCATGAAGCAATGCGCAGCCCAGGAGATTTCAGGGAGGACCAGTGCTGCCAGGCCCGGATTGGGGTGGACATTGCCTGGCAGGAGCAGGAGGAGGAGGGCTGATCTGGGAGTGCACAATGGCGGATAGCTTTCACGATTGGAGAGGGGGTGATGAGGGGGTGATCACCAAGTGAAAACAGCTACTAGAGAGCAGTAAAATGTGATGAGTGAGGTATTGGGAGCAAATTGTTCAAACTTAATCAGGCTCCCTCTATTAAAAGGCAGCACTCCCTCATTGACTTCTTTTTTTTATCTGGGCGGGCTAAGCAGTTCCCAGAACATAGAAACTTAGACTTTGAAGGCAGATAAGGACCGCTTGGCCCACCTAGTCTGCCCATTTCCCTACCTAGAGGATAAGCTGCAGATCCTGTTTAACCAACTGCCTATTTCTTCCTACCCCCCACAAAAATTGCCTTATGTCTGTCCCATGCATTCTTGAATTCTCCCAAGTTTTAGACCCCAGCCTCCTCAGGAAGGCTGTTCCATGCATCCACCACCCTCTCTGTAAAAATACTTCTCACATTGCCCTGAGTCCCCCTCTGTCTTCAAATTGTGTCCTCTTGTTCTTGCACATCTCTTTTCTGAAAGATGCTACCTCTTGAACTTTGTTGATTCCACTGAGGTACTTAAATGTTTCTATCATGTTCCCCTCTCCCTCCTTTCCTCAAGGGTATACATATTAAGCTCCTTTAGTCTCTCCTCGTATGGCTTCTCTTGCAGACCCTGCACTATTTTTAGTTGCCTCCTCTGAACTGCCTCCATCCTGTCTATGTTCTTGCAGAGATGGGGTCTCACCAACTGTCTGTACAGGGGACAACTTCCTGTTTTCTGCTGGTGATGCCTCTCCCTATACATCCCAGTATCCCCCCAGCCCTCCCTACCGTCTTCTCATGTTGCTTACCAACCTTAAGGTCATCTGATATGATTACCCCCAGGTCCCTTTCCATTTTTGTTGTTGTTATTACCTCCCCCCCATTTTGTACTCTTCCCCTGGGTTTTTGTTTCCCAGGTGCATTATTTGTCACTTCGTTGCATTGAATCCAAGCTGCCATACTTCTGACCATTCTCCAACCTTGCCAAGTCCTTTCATCCTTTCCACGCCTCCTTGTATCAACCCTGTTGCAGATCTCTGTGTCATCTGCAAAGAGGCATACTTTCCTTCCAGTCCCTCTGCCATGTCACTATAATGACATTACAAAGGACTGGACCCAGTACTGAACCCTGCGATACCCCACTAGTAACCCCTCTATCTTCAGAGTGGACTCCATTTACAATTGCCTTCTGTGTCCTGTTGTCCAGCCAGTGTTCTACCCAGGCTACCACCCTGGGACCCACTCCCAGGCTGACTAATTTGACTATTAATCTTCTGTGTGGGACTGTGTCAGATGCCTTGCTAAAGTCTAAGTAGACCATGTCCACAGCCCCTCCCTGGTCTACTACTTTGGTCACCCAGTCAAAGAAATCAATTAGATTCATCTGACATGACCTTCCTGGAACCCATGCTGCCTTGGGTTCTGTGCCCCACTAGCCTCTAGGTACTCAACAGTTCTTTCCTTCAGAAGTGATTCCATCACTTTCCCTACCACAGAGGTCAAACTGACAGGTCTGTATTTTTCTGCCTCTGTCTTGGTCCCACTTTTGTGAAGGGGAATCACATCTGTCTTCCTCTAGTCCTCAGGTACCAGACCATCCTCCCATGATTTGTTAAAAAGGGTAGTCAGTGGTGTCACTAGTTCTCTGCTTAATTCTTTTAGAATTCTGGGGTGAACTCCATCAGGCCCCATTGCTTTGTCCACCTTCAGTTTTAGGAGTTCTTTCAGAACCCTTTCTTCTGTGAAAGGACTGGGATTGACCCCTATCCAGAGTGCTTCTGTTAATTGGATTAGGCACCTCCTCCACCTCCTTTTGTGAATACTGAACAGAAGTATTCTGCTCAGTATCCCTGTTTTTTCACTGTCCCTCTCTGCCCACCCACCGTCCATTCTGTTCAGCCTCACTATCCTCCCTTTGTCTTTCACGCCCCTGTTATACCTATAAAGGTTTTATCCCCCTTCTTAACTGAGTTGGCTATCTTTTCCTCAGTTTGGGCCTTTGCTGTTCTGACCACTCCCTGCTTCCTTCTGCCTTAACTGGTATAGTTCTCTGTCCTGCTCCTTCTGTGTTTCCTTGTACTTCCTAAATGCTATTTTTCTCCCTAACCTTCACCACCACCTCTTTGAAAACCATAGTGGCTTTTTCTTTCGTTTTGATTTATTTGCTTCACACAAAGGCTTGTTGCCTCTGTGATGCCAGTTTTGATGTTTCCATTGTTGCTCCACCCTCCTTCTAGCCTGTTTGCTAGTGCTTTTCTAAGGCACTTTCCATCTTGCCAAAGTCAGCCCTCCTGAAGTCCAGAACCCTCACTTTTGTATGGCTTGACTCTGTAGCTGAGTTTATTATGAACCACACTGTTTGGTGGTCACTTGTTCCCAAATGGCTACCCACTTCTAGATCTGAGATCCTCTCACTGTCTCCATTTGAGAGTACGAGGTCTAAGGTTGCTCCCTCATGTGTAGGTTCCAAAACTAGCTGTCTGAGGCATGCCACCTGAAGGGCATCGAGAATGGCCCTGCTTTTGGATGTGGCTGCAGCAAAGGTGCTCCAGTTAACATCTGGCATATTAAGGTCCCCCATCAACAGTATATCCTCTTTCTCTGCCATCCTAAGTATGCCTTCTATCATATCCTTGTCCATTCCCTCCCCCTGACATGGGGGTCTGTATGCCACCCCTGTGCAGATTGTGGTGCCCTTTCCAGTCTCTAAGGTGACCCACAGTGCCTCCTCTTCTCCCTGTTTACTCTTTTGTTCAGTTGCTTTTATCCCTTCCCTTACATAGAGAGCTACTCTGCCCCTTCTTCTCCCCTGCCTGTCTCTCCTATAGGTTGTGTACCCTGGTATGTTAACATCCCAGTCATGTGTGTATCATGTTTCTGCGACTGCTACGATATCCAGGCATCCCTCTTCCATCAAGGCCACCAGTTCAGGGAGCTTGTTGCCCAAACTACGGGTGTTGGTACTCATTACCCTCCATTTCTTGATGGCCTTACCCCTTTTTGCCCCATCCCTGTCCTTATTGCATTTGTCACTTTCTCCATTTACCCCTGCGCTTCTCCCTTTCGACATCTCTATGTTGGTGTCCACCTCACTTAGTACCCAGATTTTTTTTGGGGGGGGCTAGGATTTCCCTGCTCCTCTCCAGTGCGTCCCCCCCTTGGCTAGTTTAAATGCTTGCCAATGAAGCATTTAAACCTATCACCTAGACTTGTTCCCTCCTGGACAGATGCAGACCATCACGCCAGTATAGGCTTGCATCCCTCCAGGTGGACCCCCAGTCCCCAGTGAAGCCAAATCCCTGAGATCTGCACCAGTTTTTCAACCACTGATTGAATCCCATGGTGTGGAGCACCCTAGCCTCACCCGTGCCACAGACAGGCAGCACTTCCGAGAAGGTTACTGTGTGTGCTATTTGTCTAAGGCCCCTCCCCATCTCCACAAACGCTTCTTAAACTGCTCTGATCCCTTTCTTAGCCAGGTCATTTGTCCCTAGGTAGACAGTGACATCCAGCTTCCTCCCCTGTGCAGCTGCTCCTGCAATCCTGAGGATTCACTCCCTGTCCCTCCAAGCCATGGCGCCAGAAAGGCACCTTATCTCCTTCTCCCCTTCCTCCCCCAGTTCTACCTTCCTAACAATGGAGTCCCCCACCAGTAGTTGTTTCCTTCCCCTGTGGGGTCCCATGCCACCCTCTTGTGTGTCTCCTTTGTGGAGGTTCCCAGCATCCTCCTTGGTCTCCACTGTAGGTGCCTCCATAGAGGAACCACACTTTTCCAGAACAGCATAGAAGTTGTGGAGAGGTACAGCTGGAGGGATGCGCCTCTGTTCCATGACCCTCACCCTCCCTGAGCCCACTGTGGTCCAACCGCTCCTCTTTCTTGGCAACCTCTGAGGCAGCGGCAGTGGGCCTGGTGGTCCCTGAGTGGGAGAGGAGGTCCCACAAATCCTGGCCAACTCAGCCTGGAGATGAGCAACCTCCTCCCTCAGCCCAGAGAGGTGAGTGCAGATGGGACAACGCCGCATCCTCCAGAACATCTCCCGGAAGACTGCTGCTCCATAGCCACTGCACTGCACCAGTCCCATCATGTCTTATTTCTGGCCCCCTAACTGTTGTTTGGAAAACTTACTCTTTCCTCTGTTTATTACTTTTTTTTTCTCCCTACTTACTTACTGCATCTGTGCCCTTTTAGCTCCTGATCTTCCTGTTCTGGGACAAGAAGTTCCTATATTTCTCGGTAGTCTCCTTACTTGCTCAGAGTCAGACCTCCAGCAGCTGGGGGGGAGGGGGGACAGAGAGCTACTCTTATACTACAGGACTACAGGACCCAAGGCAGCATGGTTTCACCAGGGGGAGGTCATGTCAGACCAACCTCATTGAATTTTTTGACTGGGTGACTAGGGAGGTGGATCAGGGGAGGGCAGTGGACATGGCCTATCTGGACTTCAGCAAGGCCTTTGACACTGTGCCACATAGAAGACTATTACACAAACTGGGGAATATGGGTGTGGGCAGGACAGTAGTGTGGTGGGTAGGTAACTGGCTGGGTGGCAGGACACAGAGGGTGGTGGTAAATGGCTGTCACTCCACAGAGGGAAGAGTGACCAGTGGGGTACCACAGGGATCAGTGCTGGGACCGGTCCTATTCAACATCTTCATCAGTGACATTGCACAGGATCTAGAAGGCAGAATTTCACTGTCCGCTGATGACACAAAGCTCTGTAACAGAGTAGACACACCAGAGGGTGTAGACAGAATGAGAAGGGACCTGCAGAAACTTGAAGAATGGTCAAGGGTTTGGCAGTTGAAATTCAATGCAAAGAAGTGCAAGATAATGCATATGGGGCACAAAAACCCTGGCACAATATATCAGTTGGGGGTGAGGATATAGCATGCACCAAGCAGGAAAGGATCTTGGGGTTGTCATCTCTGATGACCTCAAAGGTAGGGAACAGTGTGACAAGGCATCAGGTAAAGCAAATAGGATGCTGGGATGTATAGGCAGGGGCATCACCAGCAGGAAAAGGGAGTCATAATTCCGCTATACAAGACACTAGTGAGGCCCCACCTGGAGTACAGTGTACAGTTCTGGAGACCATACCTACGGTAAGGACATAGACAGGGTAGAGAAGGTTCAGAGGAGGGCAACAAAGATGGTGCATGGGTTGCATCACAAGTCCTATGAAGACAGGTTGAAGGAACTGAACATGTACTCCTGGAGGAGAGGAGGGAGAGAGGGATATGATAGAGACATACAAGTATCTTACAGGGAGGAACAGGGTGCAGGAAAACACTATTTTTAAGCGTAAAAAGATGTTTCAGGACTAGAGGGCATGGGATGAAGTTGGAGGGAGGACGATTCAGAGGAAACATGAGAAAGAATTTCTTCCACAGAACGGGTGGTGGACAAGGGAACACTCTGCCAGAGGAAGTGGTGGGGGCTGAAACAATCACGGGATTTAAGAATGCATGGGATAGACATAAAGGAATTCTAGAGGTCAGGGGTAAGGGGAAATAGACTTCTAGGAAAACAAACTGAACTTACAAGCTCAAATGGGCAGACTAGGTGGGCCATAGGCCCTTATCTGCCGACACTGTCTATGTATCTATGTATCTATGTATACTTCAAGGATGGTGAGTCTTTGGTGGCTGTGTGACCATTCACTTCCTGCTCCCAAACAGGAAGTTTCTGTTGTCAGTCAAATCCTGTGCCTATGAAAGTAAAACTGCCTTTGGGTGGAGGGGAAGGAAGGAAGGCAATATAGTCCAAGTAGAGAAGTTTAGTTATACCAGCAGCTCCTTCCTCCTGGTGCTCTGCCTGTTCATGGTGTCTCTGGCTCTGTATCTTAGCGTGGTGCCACCACAGTTTCACCATCACCTTCCTGTAATCATTGTTTTTTTTTTTTTTTTGTTTAACTCTCTTTATTAATATTTCTTATTGAACAATCAACCACAGACAATACATCGTAGCACATACAGCATCCATATCTGATTTCCTCCATAACATGTAAAAGAAAACACTATATTATCTTAAGAGTAAAATTGATATAAACTATGTATATGGGTCCCTACATACTGCTTTAAATTCATCTACACATCTGTACTCTACTCTCATTTAAAGAAGAGTTTATTGCCCGTAATTGCCATATGCTTTAAGCTATCCAAGCATCATCCTGCATTTATAATCATCAATTCTGCAGCTGTTAGTATACTCATAAAAGGCACCCATTGAGTCATGAATTTATCCACCTGGTCCTGCAGCTGGTACGTTCTCTGCTCCAAGGTGAGGGCCCTTATGGATAGGGTGCGCCACTGTGCGGCTGTGGGGGTCTCCCCTGATACCCAGGTATTCAAAATCACCTGTCTGGCCTGCACCAGCAGTATCCTGACCCATCTCTGATACAGTGACCACTGCTCAGCCTCCTCCTTTGCTACTCCAAATAGCAGGCTAAGGGGTGAGACTGGTATCACCAAGCCCAACATGGCACTCAGCTGCTGCCCTATCGCCTCCCAGTATTCTCAGAGACATGGGCAGTCCCAAAAGGAATGGAAGTAGGTGTCTCTGTGCTCCTTACACCTTCTCCGACACCTCCGGAGGGAATCTGTGATTCACAACTGGAGGGTAATAAAGTCTATGCACAAATTTATAGGTACTTTCCTTATATTTATTGCAAGACAATAAACCTATATGTGACTCCAGTATGAGGCCCCAGTTCCCCTCTGATATACCAACACCCATGTCTCTTTCCCGTAAGTTACATGTCTTGTCAGTCATACCTCTCATGTTCTGCCTTAGGAGGCATGCAACATTCCTCAGTATCCCTCTGGGATCCTTCCTTGCTTTGCATATTATCCCCTCCACCTGCTCCAGCGGTGTAGTTCCCGTACACTGCTTCCGTACCTCCTTACAGAGATTTCTTACCTGAAAGAATCTAAAGAGATGGCTGCCCAGAACTCCTACCTTCTCCCTGATCTCCTGGAAGGAGGCCAAAATCCCCCTACTATACATGTCTCCTATACACTGCACCCCCTTTCTTTCCCATTCCAGGAAGACTGTATCCTCTATACTTGGCCTAAAAAAGGGATTCCTGGCAATGGGTATCAGCAAGGTCTTCTGCTCTTTGCTCTCCAACGCTCCCTTTATATTCACCTAGCTATCTAGCACCCATATAACCAGAGGGTTTGGGTGCCCCAGGGAAGTGTACACCTTCCAGCCTCCTCTAGTCAGATAGGCAGTCAACCTGCCCCCCGCCCCCTCTTCCTCTAGGTCCAGCCAACTGGCAGTGCCTGCCCCGGAAACCCAGTTCTTTATTATACGTGTCTGTGATGCCAGGAAGTACTGCTTCAAATCTGGGAAGTTCAGCCCCCCTACATTATTCATCTTTAGTCTCCCCAAAGTGCCATGCGCTCGTTTCCCTTGCCGCAGGAACTCCGTGAACCCCTTTTCCACTTTTTTTATGTCCTTTTTGTTAAGGCCCATAGGAAGCATCTGGATCAAGTAAATAATCCTGGGCAGTATATTCATCTTAATTAGATTTATGCACCCTATCCATGACAGGGGCAAAGACCGCCATCTCCGTAGTTCCTGTATCAGGGTCTTGATCATGGACGTATAATTCAGCTGATATAAATCCACTGTTCTTTTCCCTATGGTTAGTCCAAAATACTTGAAAGAGGTGGACACCACCCGCAGGCCCCAGCCACTCCCTTCTGGCCCCATCCCTCTGTTACCCATGTAGAGAGCCTCCGATTTACCTAAATTAATCTTGTAACCCAAGAACTCAGCAAAGCTTGAAATGATTCTCAGAAGGGGTGGTACCGACTCCTCTGGGTTCCTCAGGTACGGGATCATGTCATCCACATATAGTGACAGTTCATGCTGAACTTCCCCCCTCCCCTTTACTCCCCTGATACTAGGATGCTGTCTAATTGCAATGGCCAGTGGCTTTATCGCCAGGGCGAATAGGAGGGGTTATAGTGGACACCCCTGCCTCGTGCTCCTATGCAGGGGAAATCTCTCAGATATCTTACCATCAATCAATACTGAAGCCTGGGAGGAGGCGTATAGGGCCCTCACCATTCCCACAAATTCTTTCCCAAATCCAAATCTGTCCAGTACTTCAGTTAGGTACCCCCACTCAATACGATCAAATGCCTTATCAGCATATAAAGATATAATCGCCATGAGTCCTTGTAACTGTGAGGAGCACTGTATCACGTTGAAGACCTTCCTCACATTGTGGTACGAGTGTCGCCCCCGGATAAAACCTGTCTGGTCTGTGTGAATCAAGGTCTGGAGAAGTCCATGCAGCCGGGACGCCAGGACCTTGGCATAGATTTTTGCGTCAGCATTTAAGAGTGATATAGGCCTATATGTTGCACAACTCTGCGGGTCCCTCCCGGGCTTTGGTATGATGCATATAGTCGCTCACCCACTGTGGGAGGCAGGGGCTTTCCCTCTTTGGCCTCTTTAAATAGTGCCCAAAGATGATCTATCACCCCTCGACCCACCACCTTGTAAAATTCAGCAGGTAGCCCGTCAGGGCCACTCGTCTTCCCTGATTTCAGACTGGTAATGGCTCTACTGATTTCCTCCCTTGATTTCTCCTTACTTAGCGTTTCCTTTAGTGGCTCCGGTAACTGATGGTACCTTAACCCCGATCTTAAAACTCTTTCGCCCTATATATCATGCCGTGGCATTCTGCCCGGTACAGGGCTCGGTAGAATTGTCTAAAGCACCTCCTGATGATTTGAGGATCCTTATGTAGAGTCCCCTGGTGATCCCTAATCTCATTTATTCTCATACACCCTCTCCTTCCTTTGATCAGGTTCACCAGCAACGGCCCCAGTTTGTTGCCCCATTCATAGAACTTATGCTTCCATAAGAAGAACTGCGCTCGTGCCTTCTCCATCAACAGACTGTTCAGGGCTTCTCTGCTAGCTGCCAGCAGGTGGAACGCCTCCTCCCATCCCTCCCTGGCCATCTTGCACTCAAGATTCCTCTCTTGCAGCCACAACTCCTCCTGTTTCTGAAGTTTCCCTTTTTTGTACCGTGTCACATACCCAATTATAGCCCCTCTAAGATATGCCTTCCTTGCGTCCCAGAACATTTGCATAGATGGTGCTGTGTCCTTATTCAGTGAAGTGTACAAAGCCAACTGATCCCGAAGGAAGGTTTTAAACTCCTGGGAGCCAAGTAAGTAGGAGGGGATGCGCCATGAAGTGCCTCGTGACTGCGGAGTGCCTATCTCCAGGGCAGCAATCACTATTGCATGGTCAGAGATGCAGATGGGTCTGTGCTTAACGACCGTCAATTTGGGGTACCACTCCCTTCCAATATATATATATATGATCCAGTCTACACCATGTCTTGTGTGAACTGGAACAAAAAGTATACTCCCTCTCTTTGAAGTTTGCCGCTCTCCACGCATCCAACATATCCAAATCCACCAGGCCCTCCTTCCATCTCCTCATGCACCCTCCCCCTCGCCCTTTCCCTTCTGAGTGGTCCAAACATGCATTTGGGGTGCAGTTAAAGTCTCCCCCCATCACTAAGCGCTTGAACTGCTCCTTGGCCAGCAGGTCCAACATGCTACGGTAGAAGGCCGGGTCAAAAACTGCAGGGGCATAGACGCTTCCAGAAGTGATGGGCACTTCATATAACGTCCCCTCCACAAAAATATATCTTCCCTCCTTCCCATCCTGCACAGTTCTGGAAAGTTTAAAGGGAAGTCTCCTATGCAATAATACAGCCACCCCCCTTTTATGGGTGGAAAAGGAGGCAGCATAGCAGGCTCCCACCCAGTTACGCATCAATTTCTGGTGTTCTGTCGGCATCAAGTGAGTTTCCTGAAGCAACGCAACACGGGTGCCCACTCTTCTCAAGGCTGTCAGAACAGAGGTTCTCTTGATTGGAGAGGAGAAGCCTCTCACATTCCAAGACACAATATTCACGTTCTGTTTGTCAGCCATCACTAAGGTAATCCTTCCTTAGCAGTTCCTCCCCCTCCCAGACATCCACCCCTCTCCGCACAGGACCCCAGAGCTCCTCCATACCCGTTTTATAGCATGCTTCGGACCCTTGGTTGTAGCTAAAACACTTAAAATAAACATGAAACTTATAAACATATAAACCTATAAACATTGAACTATATACACTCACTCCTCTCCCGCACCCCCCCGTAACATACAACATTCCAAAACAGAATAATGTCCCACTTGCAGAAAAAAATTTTTAGCTGAAGGTTTGGTTTGAAATAACCAATCTCTGCTCCCCCACCCCCCCATCACATCACATCCCAGATTCTCTTTCCCGGTAATCTTTCTTTTTTTCTTTGAGTCCTCCCCATCCTCCCCATGAGGTCACCCATTAACAGCCTATCATACCAGCAGTGACTGAGCCCATTTTCCCTCCCCGAGGAGGCAGGTAGTTCTCCTCGTCAAAATCCTCCCTCTCTCACCATTCCCATATCAGCATTCATCCAGTATCTTCCCCCCGTCCCTTTTCCCTGTCCTTGCACTAGTTAAACAGTATATACCCTTGTAGGGAAGAACAGCTGCATGGTAGGCCCCGCGAGTCAAATGCAGTGCCCGGGCCTACCACATGCTGCTACTCACAGGTCATGGAGTCCACAATGCCGTCCAGTTCGTCCTCGCAGGACACTTCTCCACTCTCCTTGTCCATGTCCCAACGTCCATGTATCCTGATTGGTGTCACAGGTCGCTAGCCTTTGAGCTGTTCGTGAGGGATACCCTTCTTCATTGCCAGGCACGTCTAGGGAGTATCACAAAGTTAATCATGGGCCGCCCTCCTCATATGACAGTGGTTCCTCGGGCACCGAAACAAATGGCTCACTGCTGAGAGGCCTCTCTTGTTCTTATCAGCTAATGTACTACCTCGCGTGAGCATACAGGGGAAAACAAACAAAGAGTTTAGAATTAACCATCTCCTCGCACGCAGGATACACTCCACCAACACACTCATCCTAACTTCTTCTTTAGCTCCGCTACAAATGTAGTTGCCTTGTCCACCTCCCAGAAGCTGTAGGAAGCACCCTCATGTCTAATCTGGAGTGTCGCAGGGAAGAGCATGTACCATTCTACTTTCAGGCGCTGACATTCAGTGATCACCTCATTGAATGCCCGCCTCTTCTTCCCTATTCTTGGAGAGTGGTCCTGCGAGAGGTACAACTTAACCCCGTCATGCTTCAGCTCTGTTGCTCTGCAGTAGGCATTCCACATCTCCTGCCTGTCCTGGAAGTTATGGAATCAGAAAATTAGAAGTCGGGGAGGTTGCCCTTCAGCGGCACAACACTACCCGATCACACGCTCCAATTTGTATCTCCTCCCTTTCAGCTTGAGGCCCAGTAAGGCCGGCAACATTACAGCGCAGAATTCCAAAATGTTCTTCCCTTCTTTTCCTTCTGGGAGGCCCCTGAGATGCAAATTAGAGCACCTGTGATCGTTTTCCTGATAGTCCAGGGCCTCCTGAAGCTCCAAAACCTCTTTTTCTAGTTCCCCAATGCGTCTGGAGAGAGGGGCCAGCGAGTCCTCCACAGCCGATATATGGCCCTCCACTTCCTCAATTCGCTCTTGCTGCTGAGCAAGATGGGCATCAATTGCCGCCAGCCTCCAATTGATTTTCTCTTCCACCCTGGTTAGCTGTGGGGTGAGCTCATCCACTAGCTGCTCTCGTAGCTCTCGGCCGATAGCAGACATCTCTGCAGCCGAAAATGATATAGGCCCAGATGCACTGGCCTGAGGTGTCACTGTTTGCTTCTTAGGGTTCTTAGCCCCCGAGCGCTGTGATTTGCCACCCGCCGTTGTTATATATTCGTCCATCTCACCAGCGCACAGTTGCTTAAATATTTTTATATTCTTTTCCGTCTAGATTATCACAGATTACACAATTCTGATGGACTGGGGACTGGAGCTTGTTAGAGACACGTCTCTACGCCATTAAGCGGTCACGTGACCCCCCATCATTGTTTTTTTAATATATCTGGTAGATCCTACCTTAAATATTACAGCTTTTTTTTTAAGTATCTGGTTGATCCTGTGGTTCGCTAGTTTTGGGGAACACAGAAAATCGGCAGAACGAGTCTGCAGTTAAGTGCCTAACACGGGTAAGTGGCAAGCGCGATTTCAGCTGTAAATTAAAAAAAAAAGAATGAAACTGGGAGTAGAGTGAGCTGTAGGGTAAGAGTAAGAGGGACTCTGGGGACTGCTGCACAGCTCAACTGGGGAATCTGGAGTGGGAGCTGGGGGAGCAGTGAGCTGCTGCTTCTTTATTTGGTGCCCCAGGGAACTAGAGTGAAGCTGCCACATGGCGATTTCTTGAGAATGACAGAGGGAGAGAAACAGTGTGTGTGTGTGTGTGTATATATATATATGCGTGTGTGTGTATGTGTGTGTAGAGAGAGAGATAAAGTGTTTGTGTGTGTGTGTGTGTGTGTGTGTGTAAAGACTATATGTCTGTTGGAGGGGGATCACAGCATTTATGCTAGAAAAAATTGCTCACCAGCAATTATATAAAATAAAAGATTGGGAAGTGTGTGATAATGAGAATTTAATGCACACCCTCGGTGTGGGATGCTACATAAACCCAGAGGGCGATGTGCATTAAATAGAGAGTAAAGTATGGTTGGTGTGTGTAAGAGAAGTTTACACACACAGAGGGGTAAGATGCTACATAAATCCGAGAGCGAAGCTCGAGGGGTTTGTGCAAGCATCTTACCCCGATGGTGTGTGTAAACTTCGAGTTTACACACAACACCCCATATTTTATTTTATATAATTGCTGGGTTTGCCTTTTTCACCACAGCAATCATATAAAATGAATGTAGGTTCTGGAGCGCTCTGCAGCCTGATTTGCTTGCAGTATGTGGTCCGTGGTGCCGTTTTCTATTTAAAACTTTTTTTTTTTCAGTCGACAGCGAGATAAATTTCTCCCCCATTGTTATATAGTTTCTGTTTTTAAATGTACTTACCGCCGAGTCCGTGCGGTGGATAAGGCATCTGCAGAAGAAAAAACGTGTGGCTGAGGAGAAGAGCTGCAGCGGGGCATGCGCAGAGTGAGGGAAATCCTGCGCGTGTTTGCCGTTATAAATGCTTCTTTATAATGGTAAATTACGCCACTGTTTCCCTATGAGAAAAAGGTTAGGCCGATTATTATATTCTCATATCACACACTTCCCCATCCATTATTCTATATTTAATACACTTTCAGGTACGGTTAATAAGCTCCCCAGTCTGGCGGCTTCATATCAGGCGTGGCATTCCCTGAGTAAGCACTTGATGGCTGTTCCCCCCCCCCCCGAACTTATACCCATCTGGTACAATCCTGCCTTAAGATATTTCTTAATAAACTGTTAAGAGATCAGTGATTCTCAACAATAACAAATGTTAAAAAATTATCATAATACTCACAATTATATCATAAAATCTATAACACTGTATCAAATGGAATAAAAAATATATCATTAAACTATATAGTCAAATGAGTTAAGAAAGAATGTATAATATAGAACAAAAAAGGTAAAAAGAGGAAGGATTAAATATAACGCACTGCTTACAAGTGTCTTAAATTATACAACCATACAAGGCCACAAGCAGTTAGTGTTAATAAAAAGTAATTTCTTGATTCTTGACAAATTCAGAATAATAAAACTATGAAACTTCAGTTTGCCTGCACTGTAAAATGATGTTACACAATTTCTGACTCCAGTGATAACAAGAATCCTCTCTAACATATTCAAGTATTTGTTGTGCAGTTGTATTATTAAAGAAAGGGTGCCAAACCTGGAGGAATTTCTCAAACTTGTCTATAGCTAAATAATTTTATTTCTCATTGTTCATCAGTGTACCCATGTTTTGCAGTCACTTTGATAAAGAAAACCCCTGTCTTAAGATAGGCAGCAAACTTGTTGATTGGGAAGCATGGAAGTCACATGGCATACTTCGTGTAGGAGTCCTGTTGCTCCCATATATTGGACATCTCCAATCCTTTGAATTTCTATCTAGCCACAAAGAGCTCCCTAAACAGGATGATTGGAGGTTTTTGCAACTCTGCAGTGCCATCCAGAAGCTGCACAGCCAGACTCCACCTTGGCACCCTGCCACCAACTCTCTCTCATCTGCCCCGTCATCTTGGCTTCGCCAATCCAAAGGCAGGGCAGGGGCCATCTAGCGATCAATATGAGATGCCGCACCTGACCAGACCCTGGCTGCAAAGCATCACTGGGGGGTAAGACCTCTCTGAACCCATTTCACAGGAGGACTGGATACCAAGTTGGCCATTAGGCATGCTCGGAGCTGCTTATTACAGAACAAAATACTTCATTACTGGTATAGAACCTTGCAGGTCTCTATAATCTTGGTGCCCTTCCCCTTGGAAAGTTCCCTGCTTCATATCCTCTGGTCATGCCGATATACAGGCTTTATGGAAAGGAGTGCATAATACCTGCCAGAGAGTTTTCAGGGTCCCTTTACTTTTATCACCTCAGCTGTACCTCCTAGCACTTGTCTCGTTAGCCCCCCACCTAAGTTCTAGCCAGCTCATATGGTTGACAGCTGCAGCCACAGAGATTGAACACTTCCTGCTGCAGAGGTGACAATCTACTGACATTCCTTCTGTGACAGCATGGAAAATGGCCATGAGGGTGCTTGCTAATAATGAGCATCTCAGTCACCTAGCTGTATCCAAATATCAAGAGTGCCATCGGGCGTGGGACCCATTTCTGACGTACCTTGCTGCAGCTGTAACCTAAATCTCCGCTCAGCTAGCCTTGCTTCGGGACAGTCCCTGCACACTGTGTGGACAGTTTTGGTATGCCTTCCCAGGGTTGAATGATATAGTTTGTACTTATATCCAAAGCAGGTGATAGAGACTGTAAAACAGGTTATTATTTAAAGAGTGGCTGATGCCTTCAGGAGAACTTTACCAAAACATAATATTTAGACACAACCCAGCTTGTATTTCACATTAGTGCTGTATTCCTCCTCCCCATTATTTATTACTAAGGTCAGTTGCATGGAAACAGGATCTTTGTTCCTGAAGAGTTCATCTATTCCTGTTGCTGTCTCCCTACCTGAGGTCATAATGTGCTGCTTGTGACATCACAGTTACACGCATGGCAACAGACTGTGATGTCACAGTAGAGGATTGTGACTTGAAGTAGGGAGTCTGCTACAGTGGCAAATGAACCCTGAGAGATAAAGCTACCAACTGTCCCTATTTTCCCAGGACAGTCCCTATGTTAGGCAGCATGTCCCGGTGTCCCCACAAGTTTTGCAAAATGTCACTTTTGTCCTGGTTTTTGCTTACTTGTCCCAGTTTTGTCCCTTTTTTTTTTGCTGACTGCTAATCTATGAGTGACAGTTATTTCAGCACCACAGTGGCGCTGCTCAAGCCAGGCAACAGTTTGCAACTTCAACCCCTGCGCCTATGTTGCACTGCAGGCATGTCAGTGGGAGCACGGTAAAGTATGTTCCTTCCTGTTAGGTTAGACTGAGTAGTAGTGCAAACAAGTGCATGTGGATGTCTGCCTGCCAGCAGCTGAGAGGGACTCCAGACAGAAGAGACCGGCAGCAGTGAACTACGGTAGCCAAACCTGATCAGCTGCAGGGAAGTGTGTGAAAACAATCTGGTGCGGTGGTGGGAGTCACTGAAGTGAAGTTTGCTCAGCAAATGAGGTGAGTGTAAGCGGGCTGGGATGGAACTGTCAGGAGGAGCAATACATGCAGCTCGAATGTCTGAACACAGTTTAATGCAGGTTTGCTTCTAGTGAACTTTCTGTACATCATGATTTGGAACTTGCTGCAGCAGAATGATGTATTGTTTTAATCTAGATATTTGCTACTGGTGTTACTGTGGGGCGGCATGGCCAGAGCAAGCAGCAAAATGTAATTGTGTGCAGCATTGTCTGCGGCGGTGTCCATGGGAGTGACATGGTGGGGGATGGTCAGGAAGGACCCTGTCCAAGTTTTAGGCCACGGAAAGTTGGTAGCTTTAGATAAAAATCATATAGTCTTGCAGATTTTCTTAGTAATAAATACTGGGGAGAAGGAATCTTTAGAATATATGTGGAATGGAAGCTGAATTATATCTAATTATTATGTTTTTCAAAGTTTTTTGTAAAGCGTCAGCAGCTCTTTAAAATAATTCACCCCTCTGTCTCTCAGGTTTCCCTAATGTTTAATGCTGTTATTTGCTGTATAGTTAGATAGTTTGTGTTAGGCAGAATGCCATAATGCATGTCCAGTTTCTAACGGTCTCTTCACTATGCATGATTATCAGTTCAATTCTAAGGTTGTCTCCATTTAGGCAAATTGTTTGCCTCCTATTTAGCACTTTCCAGTGAACTTTGGTTGTATTTTATTACACTGTTGTATCAGTTCTGACTGTATAAGTTCAAAAATATGCCACAAAAGAGGAACTCCTCAGTAGAGTATGGAAGCAGAGAGAAATCACCTTTCAGCAGTGCAAAATATCTCTCGACAATGATGTTACAACGCAAGTCCAGGAGAAAAGGAAAGCACTCTGGCCAATAATTAAACAGTTGAGAGGGAAAGGTATCAGAGCCCAGATCTTATTCCCCACCCGCTTAAGAGTTGAGACAGACAGGGGCACTCGAGTGTTCACTTACCTTCTTGCAGCCAAATCCTTTCTGGACGGACTGGTGATCACAACAACCGCCCTGCTGAAATAGAGCATGAAGAGAGAACTGCTGAGGTCCGCCTGGTCAGTAGCACAAAAAGGCCTGAAGAGGAGGGCCACCCAGCAAGCTGTTCCTCACACAAATCTGCACTCGGTTATCATCAGAATCCTTAAACCCTACACCTCGACGGCTCTGCTGCAGGGGATTGCATATGCGGTGGATCGAGGAGCATCTCACATGAAGGAACAAATGCAACAGGCCATGAACGTGCTGCAGAGTACCCGATTGCTGTCCTACAGTAATCTGCAAGTACTTTTCACTTCTTCTCTGTTCTCGTTGAGCGCTTCCCCAATGGATATCACCCACACCCCGGTACCACAGCATGCAAGAGCGCAGAGACTGTGCCTAATAACTTTCACAATCTCAGAAACCATCTATGGATTAATTAGATGGGCAAGGCAGGCTAAACTGAACTAATCTCGCTGGCTTACATTGACCTTTATAATAACACCAACGAAGTGCAAGTAGACTGGGGTGAGGTCGGGGGGGGAAGGCTGAGACATCTTGGGAATTACAGCAGACAGAGACAGTCTGAGATACCTGTCTAGGCCACAGAGGCCCACGACAAGACTTAAAGTAAAAGGAGCATTGTAATGCATGGTGTACAGAACTGTATCATACATTTCTCTGTTAACAAGGGTTGTTTTAAATGTTGTTTTGTTCAAAAGTTAATATCTTCTACTGGTGTTGGTGCCCTGTTGGCCACTGCAAAAATCACTTTATGATATAGACTGGGATGCTAAGTCTATCTCCTCCTTTAATATGTAGGCCTCGCAGAAGGAGAAAAACAGCGATACTGCCTATTGATATGGGCCTGACCACCATGCCACATTAAAGTGCTGCGGGGGTTGCTGCACCTCATCCAGGTGTGGTTGACTGGTGTCTCCAGATCTCATACCACAGTCAGCACAGATCGTATAGGTGGATTTGAGGCCTTAATGCTGGCTGTACTTTTTATATACCAAACCAGCATCCCAACATTACTTACAAGACCAGAGGTGGACCCTTGAGACCTAAGTCAACATGTTCTAAGCCCCTTAAGCAGCGCTCAGGGTTGACCCGGTCCACCAATACCCAGCCCGAGATCTTTTACCATAATCGCACTGGTTCTCCAGACGTAGGATTTACCCTAGGGGCAGACCTCTACTGCTCCCAGTGTGCATTGCACACCTAACCACACCATAGGGTTATAAGTGCCTAAGAAGGGCACTACCCAGGCACCAGATTAAGCTGACTGACCGTGGAAGCATACCACCTATACTCCTAAATTTATTAAACATAGTGAATAATAATAATGGTTATAAACAGTTTGTATTTGAATTTTGACTTGATTTGTCAGACTGTTTGAACCAAATCGAATCTGCATTCTACTTGAGAATTAGAACTCACAAATCATAGACTTAAGAGCACCAGATATTATTGTTGTCTTGTATTTAAGCTGAACGTACCTCACCAGATAAAACTAGAAACGCTACTATGCCACCCATGGATACTAAAGTTCTATTGTATAATGTCAAGGGTCTGAACAGTCCGATTAAAAGAAAAAGAGTGCTTAAGTACATTAGGAAACAACACTGTGAAATAATCTTCTTGCAGGAGACCCACCTTACCCCCTCCAAGGCGGAGAAGCTTAAAAACAGAACTCACCCCAAGCTTTTCCACGCCTCGTTGGATAAGGGCAAGAAAAGAGGAGTCGCAGTGCTTATATCTGACACGCTCCCCTTTGAGCCTTTGAGAAAGAACAGGTTTTAACCGACCAGGGAGAAGGTATTTTCTTATCATTGGGAAGATACAGGAAACCAAGGTAACCCTGGTGAATGTTTACGCCCCACCAGGCTCCCCCTTTGGGTTCTACTTCGATCTAGTCAGGTTGGTGGCAGAAAGGGCAGAAGGGATTTTAATTATGGGGTGGGGACTGGAATCTTACACTAAACCGCTGGCTGGACTCTACTTCCCAGATCCCCTCTCCAGTCACAAAAACAGCTAAAAGATTTAGAGAGCTGATAACCGAGCTGAGTTTAGTAGACATTTGGAGAGATATCCCCAGGCAAGAGACTACACCTGCTAGTCTCCAAGGCACAGAATCTATTCTAGGATAGATTTCTGTCGAACTCAAGCGAGAGGCTTGTCCAGATTTGGCCACTCCTGGTTAGGAACAGCCATACATTCAGACTGTCAGCCACTATTCATTGAACTGGAGCTAGCTTTACCCCAGAAACGGATGCAGTGGCGTCTAAACCTCTCCCTCCTTAGAGATAAGGACACAATAGAGAAACTTAAAGAAGTTATTGACCAGACGCTGACCCATAACTCCCACTCACATACAACCCCTCAGATTCTGTGGGACACGCTGAAAACAATGCTAAGGGGGAAACTAATCTTGATAGGAGCTCACAAACAAAAAGAGAAGATATCTCACTTAGAGCACCTCAACATTAAGTTGAGAAGCCTAGAAACACAACAGAAATGGAATAAACAAACAGATAAGGAAATTAAGGAACTTAAAAATCGACTGCAGAAACTACATCTATTATAAATAGAGAAATCCCTTCACTACCTGAAACAGTTGTACTATGAGGGGGATCAAAGGCTTTAAAAATGTTAGCATTTAGGCTTAAACAGAGGCAGGCTTGGGCTACCATTATTAAAATTAGACACCCCAAATCTGGGACCTTAACATATAAGGCTGAACAAGTAATGGATGCATTTGTCAGCTACTACAATCACCTGTATTGGGGTCAGAAGGAGACTCCCCCTCAAGACAATAATAACTTCTTGAGCAGCTTAAACCTCCCAACCCTCACCCCAGACCAACAAACAGCCCTGATGGGCCCCATAAAATGATCAGAAATTAAAGCTGCCACCCAGCACTTAAAAACAGGGAAGTGCCCAGGACCAGATGGGTTCAGCGAGGAATTTTCCAATATCTTAAACAAAGAACTGGCACCCTACTTGCTGCAAGCAATGAATGGAATTTGGAAAGTGGGCAGTAGAGTTCCCCTTCCTGGGACTATGCCACCATAAAAGTCCTCCACAAACCTGGCAAGAACCCAACAGAATGTAGCTCATATTGACCCATCTTTCTACTAAATGTAGACTACAAGATTTTTATATCCATCTTGGCCACAAGATTAAACCAATTTTCCCCCAACTGATCAACAAGGACCAGACAGGCTTTATCCCTGGCAGACAGGGACCAGACAGCATTAGGCGCACCATAAATATCATAAACAAAATTACCAAAGACAAAACTCCTGCATGCCTGATGAGCCTCGATGCCAAAAAGGCATTTGACAGGGTTTCGTGGTCTTTCTTGTTTGTGGTCCTAGGAAAATGTGGCTTTCCTCAGGCCATGATAGACACTTTGAAATCCCTATACATGGCCCCTCAGGCATACATCAGAGTAAATGGGAGTGTGTCGGATAGATTCCCAGTGGGGAGGGGCATGAGACAGGGATGCCCTCTGTTCCCCCCTGTTATTTGCGCTGTACATAGAGCCTCTGGCTTGTGCCATTCGCACAGACCCAAATATCACTGGAGTGAGAATGGGGGACATAGAGCACAAGATTTCGTTATACGCAGACGACATGCTTCTCTATGTCACCAACCCTAACCAAACCAATCCTAAAATCTTGAATATCCTCGAAGAATTTGGATGCCACGCCAGATACTCCTAAATAAAGACAAAATTGAGATCCTGAAGTTTTTCTATAACGCCCCGCAGGACATAACTAAGACTCTCCACCTAAATTGGAACAAACCCCAAATCAAATACTTAGGAATCCAGATACCGAAGCACCTGGGAAGGTTGTTCAGCGCCAACTATAGCCCCTTGCTTTCACAGCTCCAACAAGATATAGATAAATGGTACTCAAAAATTCAAGCTATAACTATGAACATCCTCCCAAGATTTCTGTACCTTTTTCAATCCCTCCCAATAAACATCCCCAGAAAACAGTTTACACTATGGCAGAAGACGATCACAAAATTTATATGGTCCCCTGGCAAACCGAGAATAAAAGTAAAAATTTTGCAAGCAGAAAAGCAGGGAGGTGGGAGAGCAGTCCCTAGCCTGGAAGATTACTGCCTGGCCGCAAACCTGAGAAATGCCCTGCTCTGGAGCTCAGGGACATATGAGGCCCACTGGATGGACATTGAAACCCATCTCATGGAGGGCCCCCCTTTGAGAGCAAGAGTGGCGGGTGCCTCTCTGAACAACGGAAAGGAATATCCACTGACAGCAGTCGGGGGCACTTTAAAAATGACGCATAAGCTGGGGTCCAAATACGGCTTGGAGTAAGCAATTTGGCCTCTTCAGTGGTTCGCCTGGTCAGAAAAATATACCCCAGCCAGATTAGATCACATTTTTAGAATTTGGGGCAGACTGGGCTTGGGTAGATTGGGGCAGATGATCTCTGGAGACTCTATAATAGACTTTCAGGTTTTTAAACAGAAATTTCAGTTAAGAAACAGTGATCACTACCAATACTTGCAGTTGAGAACTTACATCCAAAGTAATAAAAAATCCTCAAGCTTAGAAACCCACACTGAACCCCTTCTTAGAGTAATTGAATCAATACTGTCAGGGGAGACCATAAGGGGCCTTATTTCAGTTATTTATAAAGCAGTCAGACAGCTTCAAGCCAAAAGCTCACTCCGAATCAAGGCCGCATGGGAGGAAGAGGCAGATTTGCACATATCCGAAGAGGAATGGGAGACAGTTTTCAAACTAACTAACAAGACCACTCTCTCCCCGAACTGGTGTGAATTCGCCTGGAAGGTGAGAGTGAGGTACTTCTACATGCCCAAAATTCAGGGCAAATGAGGCAGTGGCATATCAACACATTGCTGGAGGAGATGTGGGGTTCAACCGGCACAGCACTCACATATATTTTGGGACTGTGAGGTCCTAAAACCCTTTTGGAGACAGATCTCCCAGGTGGCAGGGCGCCTCTTTTCCTGTACCCCCCAGCTCACATTAAAACATATGATCTTGGGCATACCCCCTGATGAGATCAAGGGAATTGATGACATTTATTTATGGAACACCCTTTTAGTTGCAGCACACAAATCCATCACGAGGAAGTGGCTCACTGCTGACCCCCCTGACCTAAAACAATGGCTCTCCACCATACATGAAATACAGGAGATGGAGGAGCTAACACACAAGATCAATCATAGGATGAGAGCATTTACCAGGAGATGGACAAGGTGGAGCGTGTCAGCTGATTAGTTTCTACATGAGACATAGTTAAAATCAAGAATATAAAGAGATTGAGATAAGGGATAACATCTTATAGGAAGGAGACTGAACAAGACAATTCTAATGAAATGTACCGATTATGAAATCTATGTATGTCATAAAAAAATTTGATTTTTGGATGCAGATTCTGGACATTCAATAAATTTGAATTAAAAAATAAAAAAGGAAAAGGAGACTGTTATGGTTCTCCAAAAAGTGGCAAGGTGAGTGAAGGAAAAGAAAGGGGGGTATCAGGGACAAGAAAACACAGAGTGAAGAAGACAGGGATGTGTACCAAGCAAGGCAGAAGTAAATAGGTAAGCCAGTTATGGGAGCAAAGATGCAGACAGAAGAAGAGGTTTCTAGGGAGTGACTAAAGGGGACAAGACGTTCTGTCAGATATGTAAATGAGAAGAGATAATCAAGGCAAGAGATAGTGCAGATTAGAAAGGCAGAAGGGGACCAAGAAAAAGCAGACACTCTAAACAGGTATGTCTACTCAGTCTTCACAGTAGAGGGAGGAGGGGATAAACCACCAGGGAGAAGCAAGAATGGGGGTAGAGGAGGTGGACTTAAGGTCAGAGGAAAGAGTCCTGAAAGGACTCACAGCCCTTTAGGTGGATGAGGCTATTATGGTACCAGATGGGATACATCCCAAGATGCCGAAGGTGCTCAAGGAGGTGCTAGCTGCCCCACTAACAGCCTAGTTCAACAGCTCAGTGAAAACAAGTGTGGTTCCACACTTGAGAAAGGCTGACGTTGTCCCTCTGCATAAGAGGGGCAGCAGGGAGGAGGCTAGCAGTTACAGGCTGGTCGGTCTAACTTCAGTGGTGAGGAAATTAATGGAAACTGTATCGAAGTAAAGACTGGTTGAGCATCTAGAATTCAGTGGGGTACAAGACCACAGGCAGCACGGATTCGTGGGAGAAGGTCATGTGGATGTGGCCTATCTAGACTTCAGCAAGGCCTTAGACACTGTGTTACACAGAAGGCTGATTAAGAAGTTCAGCAGCTTAGGAGTAGGGTCCAAACTGGTAAATTGGGTTAGAAACTGGTTAACAGATAGAAGACAGTGGGTGGTGGTTAGTGGCATGTACTCTAAGGTTGGGCAAGTGACCTGCAGTGTACCACAGGGTTCAGTACTAGGACCAATCCTTTTCAGTGTCTTTATATGGGACGTTGTAGAAGGACTAAAGTGGAAGTTACACCCTTTTGCAGATGACTACAGAAAAAAGGGGAGGGGTGCTCTCAAAAAGAATTTCACTGACATTTTACTTTTCTCAATATCTTTATTGTCATTCACCCCAACATTTCACCATTATTTATCTGGCTTTTTCAGGGGACTGCTTTAGCTGTGTTTTTTCCTTAAAAATAAAACCATATAGTACAAATATGTTTATGATTATTCATAAACAGACATATTTTTGGTTATTTCATATCCACAAAAGGGGTAATATGATATTGTGCCTTACACTCCGGTATATATTTTTTTCTGTTTCACTTCATGTTTTTTCTTGAGTTTTGCCTAAAATAAAATGTTAAACATTTTAAATATTCAGCCAGTTTTTATACTTTCTAAAGCCTGCGGCCTGGTCTGATGCAGCACCAACACCCTGTGAAAAAGGTGACACGGCAAACAATTTCATGCCTTTTTTTCCCTTTACCCCCAGAAACAGCCATCTCTGTACCTGTCCGCTTGAAGCTGTATGCTCAGTTGTTCAGTTTATGTCCAATTCAGTTAGCATTAAGGTTTATTCCGACACTAGGACTAAGGGAAAAAGTTACATTTTTATTTTCTACCGACTCCAACTTCCATTTAAAAAAGAGTAGTCCGTTCCCGGTTCAGAGACTTTTGCATGGGTATAAAAGGCTGTTCACCAAACTTCTTGGGCTCCTTCCTGTCATGCTTGCAAGGAGTGAATGGCCATTTCCAACTCCCTCTTGAGCCCAAGAGCAGCCTGACATTCTGACATCAGCATAACTCCATGATGTTCGTACGTGTTGACACACGCTGAGTCGCATAGCAACCCACTGCAAGCATGAAAATGCTTGCTGGATTTCCTCCTGGGCTCTGTTCCACAGTAATATTTGGCAGTTTACACTAACAGGAGTTGTGGTTCCTAATCACAAATGCTGTAAATTTCATGTGTACCTTTCTACATGTATTCCTAAGTTTGTCATCATCTTCAAACCGTAAACATCACTACTTCATCAATTTAAAAAACATTATTGTTTCATTATAGCTCACGTCAGTTTCCATAATATATTCTTTATACATAGCTTCACCCATTCAAATGCTGCTTCATATTCACTTATCTCATAAGCCAAATAACTATCAGCATAACAGCATTCATTTTTCACCACATAAAATCCTAATATTTACAGAATATCTACAACTATATATATATTTTTTACAGTATATGAATAAACATTTCATGTTAGATCATATACTTACAGAACCTTTTCAGGGCATTAGGGATGACGACCCCCAGGCACTATCCTGACGCCTGTCTGTGTCTGCAGGGTAGGGGTGGGGTGTTAGTGTTGGAAACCCTAACACCACATTTCCCTGCTTTTGTTGGTTTAGTAACGACCCTAACTGAGTCATTAACAAAGTTTTTTGTAATGAATATATATCATCACAGGGACATTGTAGGATGTATATAACTCCTACTGTTTCACATGTAATGGGTTGTTTTATTTTGTATTTCCAATTTGTGTACGGGTGTTGATATTCTGGTGTGGCCACAGACATTGCATCTGCTGCAGGGTACCATGCCTGGCTGCAGAGGACCTAATAGTAACTGTGATGTGCCATCCATGTCATTTGGTAAGGGATGTACCATATGGACAAGTTTGTCCGATAAGGTTTGGACCCTTTTGGCAGCAGCTATAGGTTTACATGTGAAAATTCTGTTGTCCCTTTGATACTTCTCTATTATCTTCCAATTTTCATTTGCTGCCATTCTGATTCCCCTAAGTTTTTCATTATCCGTAACTGCTAGTGCTACTCTACCTTCATTCTATTCGTTTTCTTTGCCTCCAGCCTCCTTTCCCAGTAATGCCTGCTCATGAGTAATTCTCTATTCTGTCTTGCTTTACAAAGCACGTTCCTAGGGTATCCTCTGTTTTGGAATCTTGTATCCATATTATTCAGTTGTTTCTGATATTCCTGTTCTTCACTACAGTTTCGCCATACTTTCAAGAACTGAGAGTAAGGAATACTCTTCTTTAGTTTCATTTGTGAAAGCTTTTATGATGTAACAGAACGTCTCTCTCTGTGGGCTTTCTGTATAAACCCGTATGTATCTGCCCATCCTTGATTTAAATATTCAAATCCAAATATGGAATTACATTTTAAATCCCTTGAGCGACTGTTTACATATTCATGAAATCTCTTTGGATCCTTACTACCTTTCCAATAAAAGAAATAGGTGATCAGTAAACATTCTGTAGACTATAATATTTACAAAAAACAATTATAAATTGAGATTTAAAATGAGCTATCGTTCGAATGCATAATTTAATATATTTGTGTAAGCTGGGGCCAATTTGGACCCCATAGCTGTTCTGCAGCTCTGCTCCAAGTACTCCGATTCAAATATGAGATAATTCCTCTGTAGTATCAGAGGGCTATCTCTTGCAGCACCACTGTACGAAAACGTGCACGTTACTGTCTCCTTTCTAACATTTCTCCCATTGTTCTACCCCTTCTTCATGGGGAATGGATGTGTTTAAATCTGCTAGATTCATCGTAGCTGGCATATAACCTTCCAAGCTATCAGTCATGGTAGAATTCCTTTCCTTAATGATTTCAATCATGTGTGGAGAATCTCTCACACATGATTCCATTTGTTCAGTAAAGGGCTGTAAATGCATATTTATAAAATAAGAAATCAGATCAAAAAGCGATTCGGATCCTGGTGCAGTAGGACTGCTAGGGGGAATTTTGGTGTTCTTATGTATTTTTGGTAAAGTGTTAAAGGCAGATATCGTTGGGTGTTTACTTATAAGTAGTTCTCCTTCCCACTCTTTTAACCAGCCATTATTCGTACGTTCTTCAATCAAAATTCTTATTCTTGATTGATATCTTCTGTTGGGTCCTCTGCTAGCTGTACATAGTTTTTTGTGTCTCTGACCAATTTTAAACACTGGGCTCAATTCTCAAAGCCCTGGAAATGGTGCAAGGTGCCTGTGCCAAACAGAAATGGCACAAATGGCACCTTGCAGAAAATATCTTTGAGCTATTCTCAAAGGCAGCCTCAGTCAACCCCAGGCTGCCTGCTCCCAAACGGGCTTGCGCCCTGCACCCAAAATGGCCAGACCTGACGCAAGGGGGCATGTGGCAGATGCAAGCTGCCACATCCCTGATATCGAGATTCTCAGAACTCATCCAGAAGGAGAAATTCTAAGTACTCTTATCTAAGGGTACTTAGAAAATCTCCCTGTGGTCGAGTCAACCCATATGTGGCATTATGTGGGCCTCTCTCCCCGGCCCCAAATGTGCAGTTGTTGTTATTTACCTAACGTATCATGCCCACCATCCCTCATTGTGCCATGCTCCATATATAAGTAGCTTATCATGCCCCTAATCCCCGATTGTGCCATGCTCTGTAGTTAGGTAACATAACATGACCCCCATCCCCAATTGTGCCATGATCACAATGTAAGGACCTTATCATGCCCGCGATCCCGATTGTGTCAATAACTAAAAGCATAACATTATTTATTCCCCCCTACCTGATGCCCCGGTTGACAGGAATGCCCCCCCCTTAACCTGGTGATCTAGTGGCCCCTTGCAAGTATTGTCCTCCATAGAGACCCCCATCCCATAATAGAATCAGCACTGGCACAGCTCTCCCTCTCACCTCCGTGGCGGTATAAACTGAACTGTCATTATAATAGCTGTACTGTAATGTGTACGCATTGCGTACATTATACAGTACTGCTATCATAATGACAGTGCAGTTGGCACCAACCGTGGAGGTGGGAGGAGGGCTGTGCCTGTGCTGGCTTTGTTATGGTATGGGGGAGTCTCTATGGTGGGCATTTCCTGCTAGGGGGGGGGCCACTAGATCACCAGGCTAAGGGGGTAATTCGTGTCAACAGCAGCATCAGGGATCGTGGGGGGGAATGAATATTATTATGCCTTTAGTTATTGGCACATTCAGGGATCATGGGGCATGAAATGTTCTTTAAATTATGATCATGGCACACTAGGGGATGGGGCTGCTATGCCACCAACTTAGGGGGTGTTTGCACATTAGGGAGGGGGACTGCTAGCCCAACAGGGACTAGAGTGGTGCACGGCCACCCTGTGGCTTGTGACGCACACTGCCGGTACACCCTCTGTTTGGCGCCTGCCCTGGTTGGTGCAAGCCACAGGACTTAGCCGGCAGGACCCAGCTTGATAGAGAATAGGGTGCATGGGGGTCGGCGCAAGCTGCTGTGTACCGCAGCTTGCACCAATCCAAAGCCCCTTTTGAGAATCGGGCCCACAGTCTTTATAAAACCCATAGTCCATTAGGACTATCCCTCCTCCCTTTATTTATTTATTTATGAATATTCGGAAAAACCTTTGAGCGTGAGCTCTTTTACAAAGGTTCCACGTCAGGGTGGACAAATATTGCAAAACACAAATACAGTGGTTACAGGTTTCGGAACAAGTTCAGTTACAAAGGTTCCACATCGGGGAGGACAAATGATACAGAAACACCAGTACAGTAAATACAGATTTCAGAGCAAATACAGTTGTTACAGGATTAGCACAAATACAGTGGTTACAGACTACAGAAAGATAACAGTCATACAGGTTTTCCACAGGTTTTATTACTAAACCTTTGGCAGACTACTGAATTGTTTACCTGTTATTGCTGTTTGCACTATTGTACCTGTTACTGCTGCTTACTGAAATGTTTGTACTGACAATCTATGGGTACCAGGTACTGGCGTAGCCAATGCCTAAGCGCCCCCCAACTGACCCGTGTCAGGTACTTCTCTCACTTGCACTTGTCTAGAGTGTGTAATTTTGTTGTAAGTTACTGCGCCTTGACTACTGCATTGTTAACCTGTATTATGCTGTCTGCACTGCTCTATGTTACTGCTGCTTACTGGAATGTTTGTACTGATGATCTAGGGTACCAGGTACTGGCGCAGCCAATGCCTAGCGCTAACCGGACCCAGTTCCTCTACTCCCTATTGCCTCTGGACCTCCACAGCCCCACCCCACCCCACCCCTGAACACACGTTTCCCCTGCCCGGATACAGTTCCACAACCCGGACATTAGCTGCACCATCAGCCGCTGAAACCGCCACACCGCGTATCTTACCCCAACCCCCCTACATAGAAACATAGAAACATAGAAGTTGGATTTGCAGATATGACCCAAGGCCCATCCAGTCTGCCCATTTCTTTTTCTACCTTATAAATGTGCCATCGGCCTTTGCTCTGTCAGTGACCTATCTATTCATAGTCATTTGTATTGCTCCCTTATGCTATCCCATGCCTGTTTGAAGCCCTGCACTGTATTCATAGCCACCACTTCTTGTGGTAAGCCATTCCATGCATCTACCACCCTTTCTGTGAAAAAGAATTTCCTCACATTCCCCCTTAATCGGCCTCCCTCTAATCTCATGCTGTGTCCTCTTGTCCTGCTATTTTTCTTATATTTAAACATGTTAGACTCTTTCACCTTGTTTATGTCCTTAAGGTGTTTAAATGTCTCGATCATATCACCTCTCTCCCTCCTTTGCTCAAGGGTATACATATTGAGCTCCTTAATCTGTCCTCATATGTCTTCTGATGCAGTCCCTGCACCATTTTGCTGCCCTCTCTGGACTGCCTCAATTTGGTTAATGTCCTTGTGAAGGTGTGGCCTCCAATACTGCACGCAATACTCCAGATGGGGCCTAACCAATGTCTTGTACAGAGGGATTATTACCTCCCTCTTACGACTTGTGATACCCCTACTAATACACCCTAACACCCCCCTAGCCTTACCTACTGCTTTAGAGGTCTGCTTGGATGATTTTAGCCTATCTTTAGCCTCCCCCGCCGGCCTACGGCTCAACGATCCTGGGCTCCTCTAGTAGGCTCCTGCCGCTAAGGCCCGCTCACCCTCGCTTTCACGCCCATTCTCACACTCAGCAACCTGTCCAACCTGCGTCAGTTTCCATGGACATGGTCTCATCCCTCAGCCCCTGCCGCCATTTCCCGCCATATCCCTTCCTCACTGACTTTTCGCTTCTACACCCCCAGTTAGACCCGTTTTGCGCTTAACCTCCATGGCCCCCCCCACTACCTGAGCTGAGCACCGACTTCTGCCCGGGAACAGTACCACAACCCTGTACTTGCCAGCCTTCCAGCCGCTGATGGCGCCCCCTGTACCTCACCCCGAAGCCCGCCATCCTAACTCTCCCCTGCCAACTTCGGTTCCATGAACCCGGGCTCCTCTTGAGTGGTTCTGCCGCTAAAGCCACCCCGTGGCCGTCTTCACCTCCGATCCCCTCCCCTTCAGCTCTCTCTAGCCGCCGCACGGTTCCATGGACTGTGTTTCTTCCCGTAGCCTTCTACCGCTTATGCCACCATATCCCCCTCACCCAGACGTATTCCATAAGCCCCCTGCCCTGTCCAAATGTTCCCCCGCTTCACTCCTCCTGTGGCCGCCGATGCTTATCATGTCCTTTCCTGCCCTGTTTTCGCGATGCCTTTTACCCCTCTATAGCCCCACTGCAGGTGTTGTCTCCCCTGCCTCCAGCTCTGCCTGACCTACTCTCTCCCCCCCTCGACCATGTACCACCACCATCCATTCACTGCCCCACACCCAGACCCCCCCTGTCCTGCCTCCTTCATCCCTGCTGCCACCTTAACCACTTAGCCGCAAGGTTGCCTTCCCGCATCCCCCCTTTTACCTGCTCACCCAGTTCCCCCTCCCGTTCTCTCCCTCTCCCATGACCCACCTGTCCTTTGGATCTGCCCTGTATACCTTTACCCGCTCACTAAATGCTACCTGTACACTGTAAATCTGCTGTTTTTCTCTTGACCTGTTGATTGTCTCTGAAGCTGTACTCCTTTATTGCCTTTTACTGAAAACTGTTCTCTGTATTGTTACTGCTTCCCTGTATTATGTAAATGAACTTTGTATTGTTACTGTACCTCCCGGGTCGTGCCTGAAAATAGTCACCTGTTTGGCTAGCGCACCTACCCGGTAAACAAAAACTAAATAAAAGAATAAATGGTAGTATCTAGCTTTCTAGTTAATGCAAATTCTGTTTTTTTAGGTCTATTATGTCCTCTCACTTTAAACAGTTCCTTAATCTCACTGACTGTTATAGTGATATCAGTTTCTGTAGCTGAATGCCTTCCTGTAGGTGGGTTATTATTAGACCTAATTTCAGTGCTTCACACACTTTTTATAAGTACCCATGTTTAGTTAGTTAGTTTATTAGTCTAGGAATTAATACCTTTGAGCCAGGGCTCTTTTACAAAGGTTCCACGTCACAAAGAACATTTAACAAAGCGCGATACACATTACAGGTAAAACCAGACAGGAAAGTTACATCAATAAATTTGCTATTAACAGTTTAAGGCAGTAACGTTTTTAAGTTTCATAGAAAAACAAGCTATAACAGGTTCAAGCGGTAGACAATTTGAGGTTAAGGAAACTTCCAGGAGAGGGTGATCATTAGCGCCAAAAGGAGGCTAGAGAGGAGGAAAGGTGGTGAGCGGAGAGTAAGAGAGGGACAGGAAAAAAGGGGAGTGAGTTTGGGTGGGAGACAGGAAGTAGTAGAGGTACCAGAGGGTTCATTAGTCAGGAGGAAGAGGCCTCAGATGTGAGGATGGACATGAGGAGTAGTAGTCTTTATCTAGCGCAGTCACAGTTGCTAGTGGTGGTGAGGTGGGCATAGAGCATGGATTTGAAAGCTTCAAGCGAGGGTTGAGGATAGAGTAGGTGGACTAAGCGATTGAACCATGTCGGGCCCTGTATGCGAAAGATCTTTGTCCCTGTGTGCAGTCCGCATCTCAAACCAGGAAAGGTTGGCTCAGATCTGTGGAGGGTCGTGAGCCAGGATTCAGTCGGAGTAGGTTTTGAATACATAATGGAGTCAATCCCAAGATAGATTTTTTGCCATTGTGTAGGTGAGATAAATAAGGCGATTTGATAGGTTCAACCAGCCTGATTCATAGTACAGATCACACATGTGAGTCAGTCTTTGAGCCCCGTGAGGAGCCGGCAGGCCTTATTTAGAGTGATTGAGATCGCCTTAGAGCAGTGGAGGTAGCTGAGCCATAAATAATAAGGCCATAGTCAATGATTGAGATTACGAACTCTGTATAGCTATTCTCAATGCCGCTTGATTTAGAAATTGACGTTACGGATTAGTATTCACATGCTGGTTCACTGTTGCAGTGTTGTCAATGTGGGTTGTAAAGGTGAGCCCTTGGTCAAAAGTGATGCCAAGGTATTTGAAAGTATTTACTTGGTCCAGTGTAATTCCCGCAGAGGTTTGTATGGTGAGTGGAGTATGCCTATCTTTGTTTTGGTGATTGGAGAAGAGCATGGCTTTTGTTTTATTGTGGTTTAGCACAAGTTTACTATCCAGGAACCACCTTTCAACACTAGAGAAAGCAAGTTGCAGGCTTTTTAGTAGGGAGTTTGGATCCTTGTGGCAAGAGAGAATTACAGCATCATCAGCGTATAAGATTATTTCTCGTGGCAGATATCTGGGAGGAGTTAAGGAACAGGCTAAAGAGGAGCGTCCAAGAATTGATCCCTGTGGTACACCGAGAGAACTGGTTTGAAGTCGGAGAGTTCATTAGAGATTTTACAGCCTGTGACCGATTGGACAGGTAACTTTTACCAAGCACAAGGACCTCGCCAGGCCTAGGCTAGAAAGTAGGGAGTAAGTAGGCCATGATGGACTGTGTCGAAAGCCTTTGTAAGATCGATAAAGACTGCACCTGTTTGGCACCCTTTGTCCAGGGCTGAGTGGACTTCTCCAGAGAAATCAAGTAAGGCTGTTGTTGTACTATGTCCTTTCCTAAAGCCTTGCTGTTGATTACAGAGTAGATTGTATTTGTCCAGGTAATCAGAGAGTTGGTCTGCCACTATTCGTTCAAGTGCTTGGAGAGGGGAGGGAGTATTGATATTGGTCGATAGTTTCCTGTTGAGGTTTTGTCCTCCCCTTTGTGCACTGGCGTAACTATGGCAGATTTCCATTTGTTGGGAAATTGACTTTGGCAAAGTGACAGATTAAGAATTTTTGCAAGGGGGTGAATTACTTCATCCAGGATGCAACATGTCTTGTTGTTTTCCAGATTGTGCTTTTAAATGCAGTATTCTATAGGATTTTTTGTAACTGGCATTCTAGTTCAGAAATGTCTACCTGGTTAGTTGGAGAGAACGAAAGCTCTTGCTAAGCACCTTGTTAATACACTTATAATCCTATTTGTAAGATTAAATATAAGGATCTCTTTGGACCCTTCTGGGTCTTTGGTTTTGTCCCTCCTACTTTGCCTCTGCTTAGCCCTTTTGCCCCTCCTGGTCCTGCTCCGTTTTGCTCCACTGTGGGTTCCTTGGACCTGGTCTGGTATCTGCTGTCCTGAGATGTGCCCTCTCCCGCTTGTGCCTCCTGTGACTCTTCATTCTGTCTCCTCTGTCCTAAAAATGGTTGCTGTCTAAAGGTTTGTCTCCTATATTGTGTTTCAGTGTAGCTGTCCTCGCTACTGACCAGATCACTTCTATTTTAAGAATAAGTGGGCTTAGACTTCTTCAGTGTATAGACATGGTTCTCCTTATAATCAGTTGTGTCACATTATTTTGTTTTAAGGGCTCTTCATATTCTTGTAATTTAGTTTTACTATTTTCTAAAGTTTTGTTAAGTGTTGTTAGGGGTAGCTCCAACCGTACCTGTTTTTTGCTACTGGTATACTTCGTTACCTGCAGCCATCTTTTCTTTTGCATACTTTTGCAGATGACACCAACATCTAAAACAGGGTGGACACGCGTGGGTGGGGGGGACAAAATGCATAGGGACCTAGGGGAAACTCGAGGAGTGGTCAAAAACATGGCAGGCAGGGTTCAGTGCCAATAAGTGCAGAATCATACACTTAGGGTATGGGAACCCCTGTGCTGTGTATAGGATGGGTGGGCAGTACTGACAGTCAGTAGACAGGAAAGGGACCTTGGGTTTGTCATTTCAGAGGACCTCAAGGTGTCAGCACAGTGTGACAAAGTCATGAGCATGGCTAGTTGGATGCTGGGTTTCATAAGGAGGGGTATCTCCATTAGAAGGAGGGAGGTGGTGTCGCCATTGTATCACTTCCTGGTATGCCTCCACCTGGAGTACTGTGTCCCGTTTTGGAGAACACACTTCAAAAAGGACATAGGCAAGGTAGAGGTGGTTGTTCGGAGGAGGGCAACTAAGATGGTGCAGAGTTTGCAGAGGAAGCCATATGAGGAAGGTCTGAGGGATCTCAACATGTACACGTTGGAAGACGAGAAGAGAAAGGTGACATGATGGAGACCTATAAGTACCTCACAGGGGTGACCAAGGTGCAGGTGGAAACCTTTTTCAAATGAGGTGCAGGACCAGGGACATGCAGTGAAACTAGAGGGAGGTAAGCTGGGCCGGCGGTGCAGCGGTTGGATTGCCGCATGCGACGCCAATGACCCAGGTTCGGGAACGGACCCGGGGAGTCAGAGAGCCGGCGGGGGGGAGAAGGATTGAGCATTCCACTGACTGCTCTCCTCCTCCGGGGAGGGAGGGAGAAGTAGAATGTCTGGTGCTCGATGGACCCCTGGTGTAGGCCAGGGGAAACCACAGACAAACGGTGCCTGCACGCTAGAGGAGCAGGACGGACGCTGGATGTCATTGCATGTCCCCGGCCCTGGGGCAGCTCAGAAAAATTGCTGGCCGCCGAGGATGACGCCCACCACAGCACTTGGCCTCTATGGCTCCCTGCCTCCCTGCCAACCAATTATGGCTCTGCGGCATCACCAGGCCTTGAACCCCACCCTAGTGGGAGCTAGGGAGGCAGTGTGGGTAGTGGGTTCCTGGTGACACCTTCTCCCATAGTAGATGGGCCTGATATGGTGCTGTAGCCCCACCCTGGGGGGTAAGCCAGGCGGTATCTGTGGGGGTAATGCAATAGGAGAGCGAGGCAGGTGCTTGTGGCTGGAACTGAGTAGTGGAGCGTCTGGCTGCAAAAAGCATAATAAAAAAAGGAAAAACTAGAGGGAGGGAAGTTTAGGAGAGATGTGAGGAAATAATTCCTCACTGAAGGGGTGGTACATGCCTAAAACAGAGTGCCAGCCGAAGTGGTGGAGGCTAGAACAGTATGGGGATACAAGCATGCATGGTATAAACATAGGGGTATATTAGAACAGAGGTGGGGGAAGGGGTCACCGGAGACCAGATATAGTCTACAAATGTAGAATATGCAGGGGAAAATTGGGCAGACTGGGTGAACCAAGCGATCCTTTTTTGATGACAAATTCTTTGTTTTATGATGCATTCAGAGTCTGAACCAGCATTCTTAAACCAGTTGGTTGATGAATTATTTTATTAAAAATCTCCTCCTCAGGATAACATTCAGAAGGCACACTTCTTACACTTTTCTTCCTGAATAATGTTTAGTAATGGAAACAAGGTGCTCCCAGGAGTCAGATTAACAATCCATGGCTGTGCCTTGTGCCACATTACACCCAGAGCGGATGATTAACAGACTGTTGATGTAACCCCTGGTCATACTTTATTGCTTAAAAGAAACAGTTCATACTTAATACTTCCATGTGAATTTCATCCCTGTGAAAGTGACTAGCCCTACTCTATAAACATAATAATGGCTGAGGAACTATCTGTAACAAGACTAATTCCATAGAAGGGTTCCATTTCATGATGTCAACAAAACCTCAAGATGGAATTCTAGCCATGTTATTGATGGCTGTCCATTTTTTTTATTTGTTATATGTGGATCCAATTTATAAAGATTTTCTTTTTGCTAGAGACTCGTGCATTTTTCTGTAGTTTTGTTTTTTTGTTACAAAACCTTTCAAACAACATGAAGTCTTGCTGTATTCTGACTATTGCAGTGATCACCAACCTTTGAACTGCCCTGGAGAACAAAGAGTTAACTTTCCATGCAGGGCATGGAACGCTAAGCTCAAGCTCGGTTGAAGCCTCTGTCTGCTGTTGTTTAAACTCCAACCGTCAGATTCTTTACTGCACCTCACTGAACAGTCGCTCTGGAGATTTCTCCTTTGCTCGGTTCAAAAAAGTCGGTTAAAGTGTCGTTTTTTTCGCTCGGTTTCTACCGAATTTCTGCTACTAAACCTGTCGGTACAAGTCTCTGTCTGTGGTACCATGAGTACTAGATAGGTTTTGTATTAGTTTTCTGTGTGGAACTTGTAAACATTGGATCGGTTCGGTTTGAACCGATCAGGTTTGTGTAAAAAAACTTCTGTCTTTATTAGAGTGTGGTAACCGGTCTGTATCGGTTCTAAAAAAAACGGATTTAATTACGTTTTTTTCCAAGACCCGTAACACGGTCAGGAAGCGATAGGGGTGTCTCGACTGGCGGATTGCCGAAAAAAGGGTAAGTTGTATTTATGATTGGCCATGTCTGAGAAACCCAAGAAAAAAAAAAACGGGCCCACTGGGTTTCAACACTGTAGTGTATGTGGGGAAGCCTTTGCTAAGGCTGACCCCCACACCACCTGTGTTTATTGTCTGGGGTTTGACCACCTCAATTCAGACTGCCAAATTTGTAAAAGTTTTCCCAAAGCTACTCTGGATAAGAGAGTAGGTAGACTGCGGGAAAGGGAGGCCGAGAAGTCCGCTGACCCGGATGGCCAGCCCGGTTCGGTTCCGACCGAACCAGAAGGAGTGCCGTCTGACCAGGATGGAACTTCTTCGGGCAAAAGGAGAACTGATTCTGAGGAGTCGGTTTCGGCTAAAAGAAAGAAAAGGGAAAAATCATCCGATTCGGATCCACAAGTTCTTTCTCCGACCGCTGATGAGATAGCCAAAGAGATAAGGATAGTTCAATTGCTAACTTCGGTTCTGGTCGAACCGGCAACATCTGTCAGGGGCTCGGTTCGGTCGCTTCCCCCGGTTCCGGATTATACTTTAGAAGAATTTTATGAACCGGAGGAGGAGGAGGAGGGGAGAGTATGAAGATAATGATGATGACGGTGATTATGAAAGTCTGGATGTGCCTATTGACCTGGACATCTCCCCAGACAGACCTTCAGGTATTTCTCCTCCTAGGCTCTCTGAGTCCCCTTCCCACTTTATGTTTTACAAGAAAGTGGCTGAAACCCTCCAGCTTCCTATGGAAGAAGCAGTAGAGGATCAGGAGGAGCCTGATTTTGTTGAGATGATGGACATCCCAGAGTCCAGGAGATTGTCTATTCCCCTCCATAAATCTTTTGGGAAACAGACATTTAAAATTCTAAAGACTCCTAATTCCATACCTCCTGTGGACAGAAGAATGGACAAGAAGTATACCCTTTCAGGCTTGGACACAAAGTTCCTTTCCCAGCAATGCAGCCATGTTGGGGTAGTGCAGGCTGCTGCCTGTGATAAGGCAAATATTTCCTTGACTTCACACCCCCCAGATAAGGACTCCAGGAGGATTGATGCCATGGCAAAGAAACAGTACATGGCAGCATCCTTGGGACTTAGGCAGGCTAACTATATGGCCTACACAGCTAGATACTAGAAGTCCAGGTGGGACACTGTGCTGGCTGTAGCTAAACAGGCCCCTGACCAGCTTGCCAAGGAGCTGGAGCGGGTGGCTGCGGATGGGATTGAGGCATCCAAAGTGCAATTTCATGCTGCTGTGGACTCCAGTGATGTTTCATCTAGAGTCATGGCTACATCTGTGGCCCTTCGGAGGATGGCTTGGCTCAGATGTACTAGCATTTTACAGGATACCTAGGCTAAGGCCATGGATTTTCCTGTCATTGGTAATTCTCTGTTTGGGGAGCAGACAGAGAACTACATGAAGAAGATGGGTGAGTATAAGACCACCTACAGGAGTGCTCAGGCCAAAGAAAGGCAAGCCACTCCTCAGAGGCAGCATTCCAGGGGCAGGGGCAGGCCCTTTCAAAGGCCTTTTTACCAAGCCCAGGCCTCCTCTTCTGCTTATGCTCAGAGGGGATTCTTTAGAGGGAGAGGCAGACGGGGTATGAGCAGGCCTGCTTCCACTCCTCAGCCTAAAGCCCCTGCCAAGCAGACACCCTGATGGGTCTGCCCGGGCCGATTCTCCAATACCTGTAGGGGGCAGGCTGGCTCACTTTGTCCAGGACTGGAAGTCTTTAACATCAGACAATGGGTCCTAGAAGTAGTAAGCTAGGGACTGGTTCTCAGCTTCAAAAAATTTCCCAAGATGAGGACCAGATCCTTTCCACCTGCAAATCCTTCAGAGACCCTTGCCCTAGAGGCAGAGGTTTCTTCCCTCTTGGCTCTCAGAGCCATAGAAAGGGTTCCTACCCTACACAGGGGCAAAGGATTGTACTCCAGGTACTTCCTAACCCCCAAAAAGACAGGAGAATGGCGGCCCATCCTGGATCTGAGATATTTAAACAAGCACCTTTTAAAGCCAAAATTCAAAATGGTGACTCTGGGAATAATTCTGCCCTCTCTAAGGCCAGGGACTGGCTAGCCTCCCTGGACCTCAAAGTTGCCTATTTCCACATTCCCATCAGGTGCTCCCACAGAAAGTACCTCAGGTTCGAAAGGTTGCCCTCAGGCCACTATCAATTCAGAGCAATGCCCTTTGGTCTAACATCAGCCCCAAGGGTGTTCACAAAGTGCCTGGCTGTAGTGGTTGCTTTCCTAAGGAGAAAAAAGATCTCCATCTTTCCATACTTGGACGACTGGCTCATAGTGGGTCAGTCTCCAGACCAAGTCAAGTCACATCTTCAGATAACTCAGCAACTGCTCACTTCCTTAGGATTCCTCCTAAACCTTCCAAAGTCAGTTCTCGAGCCAGTACAGCTCCTCACCTTTATAGGGGCAGAGAGGGGCAGAGCTGGATACAATAAGAGCAAAAGCCTTCCTTCCCCTGGACAGGGCAAGGACCCTTGCAGAACTGGCCTCCTCTTTCACCCTTCAGGTGTCTCGACCAGCAAGGCACTTCTTGCAGCTCCTGGGCCACATGGCAGCCTCTACAGCAGTGGTCCAGGGGGCAAGATTTCAGATGAGAGACATTCAGTTCCACTTAAGAGCCTTCTGGTCTCAAAGAAAGGATTCCCTGACCAAACTAGTCCCAGTGACTCAAACCCTGATCCAGGCTTTGCAATGGTGGTGGGATCAGGACAGTTTAAGACAGGGAGTTCCATTTGTCACTCAGTCTCCTTCACTAATCCTCACCACAGACGCCTCCCGCTTGGGCTGGGGAGCCCACTTGGGGGATATTACCACCCAAGGGCTGTGGTCACCTCAAGAATCTCTGCTTCACATCAATCTCTTGGAACTCAGAGCAGTGTTTCTGGCACTGCAAGCTTTTTCCAAATCTGTACAGAACAAGGTGGTCCACATCAGAACAGACAATACCACCACAATGTGGTACATCAACAAGCAGGGGGGCACTCGGTCTACGGCCTTGTGCACAGAAGCAATGAAGTTGTGGTCTCTGGCCTATTCCATGCAAACCTCTCTGATAGCAGTTCACCTCCCAGGGAAGGACAATGTCCTAGCAGATGCTCTCAGCAGGATATCTCAGGGCCACCACGAATGGACCCTAGATCCCCTAATTTTGAAAGTGATTTTCTCAAGATGGGGCACTCCACAGATAGACCTTTTTGCAGCCCCAGACAATCACCAACTTCCGCTCTTCTGTTGCATACCCCCAGTCTTGGGCTCAGTCCTCCTGGATGCTCTGGTTCTGAATTGGGAAGGGAAGTTCCTGTATGCTTTTTCCCCCTTCCCTCTCCTGTTCAAGGTGCTAGTCAAGATCAGCTCTCAACCATGCAAAGTGATTCTGATTGCTCCAGATTGGGCCAGACAGCCCTGGTACCCACTGTTGCTATCCTTAGCAGTCCACCTTCCCCTATCTCTTCCCAGGAATTACAACCTGTTGACATCCTCTCAGGGAAGAATTTGGTATCCGAATCTCAAATCTCTCAATCCCAAGGCCTGGCTCTTGAAGAGTTAGAGTTTGCGGACCTGCACCTCACTCAAGGTGTTCTGGATATTCTTAAGGCTTCTCGAAAGCCTTCCACCAGAAAGACTTACAACTCCAAATGGAAAAGGTTCACTATTTGGTGTTCTAATAAGCACATTTCTCCAGAATCTGCTGGTTTACCCACAGTCCTGGACTATATGGTTTATCTTAATGGCTTGGGACTTAGACTAGCTAAACTTAAAGTGCATCTGGCAGCTGTTTCTGCCTTCTTGTCAGTAGGCAAACCCTCTCCTCTATCAGTCCATCCTGTATTTTGTAAATTCTTTTAAGGGATTGCTGCACACCAATCCTCCCTTTAGGGACCCTGCTCCTGTTTGGGACCTTAATGTTTGCATTGCTCAGCTTATGCAACCCTCCTTTGAGCCTTTGTCCTCTGCAAAGCTTAAGTACTTGACTTGGAAAACTGTGTTTTTGGTAGCCATCACCTCTGCCAGGCGTATCAGTGAATTGCAAGCCCTGTCAGTGGAGCCTGATTTCATCTCTTTCCATAGAGATAAAGTGGTCCTAAGAACTAACAGGAAGTTTTTGCCTAAGGTGGTTTCAGACTTCCACCTTAATCGGTCTGTGTCTCTCCCTGTTTTCTTCACTGACCATTCCTCCTCTGGAGAGAGGAGGTTGCACGGTTTAGACGTGAAAAGGGCCCTTAGCTACTACATAGAGTGCACCGAGGGTCACAGGTTTGAGTCCCTCCAGTTATTCCTCACTTATGGAGAGGTCAGTAAGGGCAAACCTGCCACTAAAAGATTTATTGCCAGGTGGATTGTCTCTTGTATACAATTCTGCTATGAAAAATTGGGTAGAACCCCACCCTCAGGCCTGAGGGCTTACTCTACTAGAGGTACAGCTGCTTCCCTGGCTGCTGCCAGGGATATTCCTATCTTAGAAATCTGTCAAGCAGCCACCTGGAAAACAGTCCATACATTCACCAAGCATTACTCTCTGGTTATCCAGGCTAGGAGTGATGCTCGGTTTGGCACAACAATACTTCAGAGCCTTTTCCCAAAGTAGGTTCTGTCCCTACTCCATGGGGGTACTGCTTGGTAGTCTGCAATAGTCAGAATACAGCAAGACTTCATGTTGTTTGAAGAAAAAATTACTCACCTTAGTAATGTTGTTTCTTCTAATGGAGTCTTGCTGTATTCTGACCTCCCCCCCCCGCCTCCCCTCTCAGAACCTGGTTTTTGGGTTGTGGGTGGGCAGGAGCAGTGTTGGCACCTAGAGGTGCCCCTTTCTCACCCTCCTTTATTTTGGGTGTGTGTTTTGTTTTTTTGGGTTTCCTGACTTGAGTCTTTGCTTTGAAACCAAAAAACCCTTTTTAACAAATTTAGTTGCCAGTTGGCTAGTGTGAGTTTTACAGTTTCCACACAGAACGCCTAGTGAGTATAGCTCGTAAAGATCTGACGGTTGGAGTTTAAACAACAGCAGACAGAGGCTTCAACCGAGCTCGAGCTCAGTGTTCTATGCCCTGCATGGAAAGTTAACTCTGTTCTCCGGGGCAGTTCAAAGGTTGGTGATCACTGCAATAGTCAGAATACAGCAAGACTCCACTAGAAGAAACAACATTACTAAGGTGAGTAATTTATTCTTCTTATGCATGTGGATTTTGAGTAACATTCAATTTTGTAATACCCCATCGAAGGTATCATCAGATTAGAATGTCTTATCATTGGTATTACGGGTTCTGATGTCACTGTTTCCCTGTGGGGAAAATGTGTCCATCCATTTGCAGCATTACAAAAAAATACACGACAAAGCATGCTTTCCCATCTCAGGAACCCTTGTGACATCATAAATCACTCAAACTTCGATCTTATGGTTTAAGACGTCACAAGGATTCCTCCGGTTGGAATGCAGCTTTGTTGCACATGCTTTCTCATCTAATAGTCTGTCTTGTTCATCCCTATTTGCAAAAATACTAACTGACCTTATTGCTGCTGTTTTTCTAGGCATTTGCGATCTTTGTTAGCACAAAGGAAGTGCTACCATCCAGCAGGACATCCACCTGCACCAGAGGAGTAACTCGATGGGAGTGCTGTGGGCAGCAGTTTGACAAAGCGGTCAGCATTCACAAGCACATCGCTAAAGAGCATGCTGAGGAAATCGTGCGCCGAACGGCGACTATTATACAGCAGTTTAACACAAGCAAGAAGCACTTGACCTGTTCTGAAAATTCTGCTCCACCGTTCAGTCCAGAGGGAGCTAGCAATGGTGACAGTATATCTGGCTGGTTACCAGATCCAAGCTGCATCAACTTCGATCAAACAGCTAGGTACGAGTGAAAGTGTAAGTGACGGAAAGTAAGCAGGTCATTTGTGGCATTCCCTGGGACCAATCTGGGAATGAGGTGGCTGGTCTGTCTCAGTGTGGGTTTTTCTACTGTGAAACATTTATGCAGTAAGGCACGACAGGGCTTGGGTTATTGGGGAGTTTCCCCCACTCCTCTTGTGGTGTGTCACGAGGCGCAGCTGAGTGATTTAACTGCATGAAAAGTGGGTAATCCCCCAACTACCCACTTCCTGGGGTGCCTCATTGCGATTATACATTGGACACATTTATAAAAAAACATATATAGTGTACTTAATCATTTAATAATTACTGGGTCGCATTTTTTCCCTTAGTAAAAGCTGGCTGTAATTTGCCGTTAGAATCAGCTGGTTATAATGGCAAACGTGTGCCACTTTCACTATGGGAAAAGCACGAGCTACAGCGGCTCTGCCTCTCAGGATCCTTTCTTTCTCACTGTCCAGGGTTTTAAATAAAATTTAGTTACTTTATTTTAATAGATTAAGCAGTCAACGTAAGGGGGGCTGGAGGTATTTTGATGGCAGTATAGTGAAAGGCAGCTGGGGTCCTTCTGGGGCTTTTCCGTTCTGCCCGATGCTGTTGTCTGTCTGCCTTCCTTCTCCGCCGCAGCTCCTCTTCAGTGTCTCCTGCTTGGCTCCCTCCTTCTCACTGCTGTGGCTCTTCGCCACTCTACCGCCCAAGGACTTGCACTTAAAAAAAAAAAACCGCCAAAAAACAACGACCGGGCTTTACAGAGCCCTCACCGCTGCCAGATCGCTACTGTCAGGGAACCGCGGACTCTGCTACAGGTACTGCTCCTTCCCTTCTTCACACTGCCTCTCTGCATATCTTATATAATTGCTCAGGTGAAAAAATGTGACCGCAGCAATTATATAAAATAAAATATGGAGTGGTGTAAAACTCAGATTTTACATACACCCTCAGTGCTGGATGCTTAGATAAGCCCCTCGAGCTTCACTCTCAGGGTTTATGTAGCATCCAGCATCTCGAGTGTGTGTAAAATTTTCGTTGCATACACCACCCTATATGTTATTTTCTTCTATTTTTTGTATGTGTGTGTCTTTTGTACGTGTATATATATATATATATATATATATACATATATAAAAAACACACACACACACACACATACATACACAACACACACACACATACGTACGTGTAGGCCGGTGGATGTCCTATACCTGGATTTTAGCAAGGCGTTTGACTCAGTACCCCATAACAGGCTGATAGCAAAGCTGGGGGAGATGGGGGTGGGAGGACAGGAGCTCAAGTGGGTTGAAAATTGGCTTACAGGGCGAATACAGATGGTAATGGGTGGGGGGATAGTCTCCTCCTCTAGGAGGGTAATCAGCGGGGTCCCCCAAGGTTCAGTATTGGGGCCACTCCTGTTCAGTGCCTATGTCTCAGATATAGGGAAGGGGGTTAGGAGTAGACTAAGTCTCTTTGCAGACAATTCCAAACTGGGAGCACTGGTGGACTGGGAAGAAGCAAGAGAGACAGTCCAGGGGGATCTGGATACCCTGGAGTGGTGGTCAAGGAGGTGGGGATTGAAATTTAATGCTGGGAAATGTAAGGTACTGCTTTTGGGGGTCAGAAATCTGGGCCATGTTTACACCCGGGGGGGGGGTCAAACTGCAAGCCACATTGGGTAAGCGGGATTTAGGGGTGGTGGTAGGCGTCAAAATGAATAACTCTGAAAATTGTAGAAGAACCGCAGCCAAAGCAAACAGGATACTGGGCTGCATAGCATGGGGAATTACGTCCAGGAGGAGGGAGGTGATCCTCCCTCTATATAATGCCTTGGTCAGGCCGCAACTCGAGAACTGTGTACAGTTCTGGAGACCTCATCTGAAGAAGGACATAGTGCTACTGGAGAGGGTCCAGAGGAGAGCGACCAGGATGAATCAGGGAATGGAGGGGAGGCCCTATGAGGAGAGACTAGAAGAGCTTGGGATATACACACTGGAGGAGAGGAGGGACAGGGGAGACATGATAGGAGTCTTCAAGTATGTAAAAGGAATAACTGAGAGCAGAACCAAGGAGCTGTTTAGGCTAAAGAAGGGGGGAACAACTAGGGGGCATGAGTGGAAACTGGAGGGGAATTATAGCGGGGAACGTAAGAGGCATTATTTCACTGAGAGGGTAATGGAGCCAGAGAATGCGCCTACCTGGGAGGCTGATGGAGGAGGGCACAGTGGAGGGCTTCAAGAAGGGGTGGACAGGTACAAAGGGAGACTAAAGCCAAAGACCCTCTCGGGCTGGGGTGGAAAGCAGCACCCACTAGGTGGCTGGCTACCCAGCAGACACGAGAGACCATTAGGCCTATTCTGTTATCTTTCTAGTATGTTAGTATGTTACTATATATATATATATATATATATATTAGAGGCAAAAAACTCTGTTTAATGCATCAGTTAGGGTTGTTCCACAGCGACAAAAGCAAGGAAATTCGATGTTAGGGTTGAAACCCCTTTTACCCCTCAGCCCCCCCAACTGGAATGAGTGCGCATTGGGTCAGCAGCCCACCGTGGGAATTCCAGAAAAAGCATAAGCATGCATGATCATGCTAATAACTCGCAGCCGTGGTATCCAACCGGTATGAAACTTGGCAGATCCCAAGGCGTATGGGTCTTGATCGTGTATTCCAAATTTCAGGCAGATCCATCAAACGGTTGCAAAGTTATTAAGGTGCAAAATTTTGGGTTTAACATGTAAATGGCTCCTCAACCCTAACTATGGTAACACTACCGTGCTAATATATATATTTATATATTCATTGCAGAAAACTTTAATGCCTAACTCTCTCCCCATTCCATGTGTAAACAGGTTGACATGCTATAGTAAAGGAGAATGGGGTGAGAGTTAGGCCTCATAACCCCATGGCACACCCCGGCATCTGTCGGTCTGTGGAGGATGGGAGTGGGCTGGTGGTGGGGGTTAGGAGATCTACCCTGATGTCTCATTTCCCCAATTTTGTCATTTTAACCCTAACTGATGCATTAACAAAGTTTTTTGCAATGAACTTCCTTACTTTTTGAAAAGTGTAATATAACTAGTAAATAGCATGTGTTGTTGGCTCCCACCAAGCTGCCCATTTCTGCATAACAATATGTGTCTGTGGGAGCGTGGGCCCTCGGGGTGCTGTGCTTCCACTTACACATAACTACGGAGCCATACAGCAGCCCTATAAGGCAAGGAACCCTTGTAACACTAATTTGCCAATATCTCAACAACCGTAGCACCTATGAAAAAAATTGAAGTGTCATTGTAATCGTGACAGCAATACCGCCAGGCCAACCAAATCCGTATCTCACATCATTTACAAGATACGGGCACAGAAAAGTGCTGAAAAGGCACCCTTGGAACCCTAGTGACACTAATTTGCCAATATCTCTGTAACTGTAGCAAGTAGGAAAAAAATTCCACTGCAGGTATAATCTGTGACTTCCAAATTTGTTTTGGCAGCTTAGTTCACCTGAAAGTGAACTAAGCTGTGGGTAGTGAAAAATCTGTATCTCGCTTCATTTTCAAGATATGTGCACTGAAAGTTGCTGTGGGCGCCACAGTGTTATGAGAAAAATCAAAACTTTGTGATGGCATATCTATGTAACCGATTAACTTTTCAACACCTAAATAGCATAATTCACATCTCTGGGGCATCCGCTTAATACTCTGTAAATTTCAAGTCAAAAGACCAAACCGTTAATTTACAGTGCAGTGGGAAAGTTTTTAAAAGTTTAAAAATCCCTAGTTCGTGAAATAGCAAAATCCCCGACCGTGAGGTCAGTCTCTGTTCGTCAGCCGTCAAAATCGCCGTCTGCGAAAAATCCTTGACCGTCAGATTTTGGCCATCTGGTCCCTAAGTGACAGTTGAGGATTTTGCTACCTCATGAAAGGGGATTGCTTGCAGACGGGGATTTTGTCAGCTCGCAAAAGGGGATTCAAAAAACCAGTCCCCTTTCGCAAGATGACAAAATACCAGTCCGGGAGACAGCAGAATCCTTGACAGTGACTCAATCCTGGTCCGCGAGAAGGGCCATCTGGTCACAAAGTGATGGTCAAGGATTTTGCTACCTCACGAAAGGGGATTGCTCGTAGACTAGGATTTTGTCGCTCGAGGACTGGGATTTTGTCAGTTCGCAGACTGGGATTTTATCAGCTCGCAAAAGGGGATTGTAACCAGGTTGCGGACAAAGAATTTCAAAATTTGAAATTGACGTTCTTTGCCCAAAACAAAGCAAACCAAAAGTATGGGTTTATAGAGGGTGTCACCCTAAACAAAACCCATTTGTGTAAGAAGTCACCCGTGGAGGAAGCTATGGCATTTTGTTTGGGGAGAAAAAATGAAAACAAGATGGCAGCTCACAGATGAGGAATTTTTTCTCACGGTCGGGGATATTTTAAATCCCCTTTCATGAGCTGACAAAATCCTTGACCGTGAGCCTAATCCCCTTTCGCAAAACATAACATATAAATCTTGGAGTGAACTGAGCATGCTCAGAACCCAAAAACTTAAAAATGAAATAACTTTTGAACGGATTTATATTTTTTCACCAAACCAATGCTGGATTGTTCTTTGACCAACACTCTTTCTATGTTCCAAATTTCAGACCAAAACACCAAATGGTGTGGTCGCAGCACAGTGGGCAAAAAATGTGTCAAACGTGGCAAGAAAACACGTTTTTCAGCACTTCGCTGTGCAGAAACCATAAGTCTGACCAAAATACAACTTGGCACCGGCCCGGTGGCACAGAGGGTTGAGGCACTGGCACCTTACCTTGACCACACCGACAAACCGGGTTCAGGAACGTACTCGGGACGCTGGGGGTCGGCAGGGGTAGGATAGGATCGAGAGTCTGAAGGACTGCTGTCCTATCCTGAGGTGGGATTGGGGAATGCCTCGCTCGGCAGCGGCCCCCAGTGGAGACTGGAGGCACTACGTGAGCGGCACAATGAAGGGGACCCAGAAAACTGGAAATTTCACCTGGTGGCCGCCGGATGATAGCTCTCTGCCCCTCAGTTCCTCCAGTTGCCTTGATGAGCCTCCTTCCTCAGCAGCATCCCTGGGCCCTATCAAAGAGTGCTGGAGCCCCGGTGCCTTCCCCCTGGGAGGAGGGACCCACCCAGCGAAGGGTTACATCAGGATATCCCGGGGGTGACTGCAATGTGGTCGAGAGCTGGAGTGAGGCTGGAAATTCGGTGAGGACTTAGCCGAGCCTGCAGGAGTGGGGGTCACCAGGATGTAAGGAGGGGAAAAAAATGCAACTTGGCAAATCAAGGGACCTACCATACCAGACCGTGCATGCCAAATTTCATGCAAATCTGTTGAACGGTTGCAAAGTTATTGACGTGCAAAAATTGGGGTTTATCATTAAAGTGCCTACTCAGCCCCAACTATAGTGGGCATGGTGCTACTGTGCCACTATAATACATATATATATGCCGTAGGTTACTGCAGGACTTTCCTATGGGTGAAGACCTTTGCTGACCAATCACGTTACAGGATTTTGTGTGTCCACTGTATAATTTCAATGAATTGCAGTTCATAACACATTTTACAAGTAACTTTGCAGTGCTAGACTTGGATTGCTGTACAGGATTGGTTTTCCTCCCTGCGACTGACAGCAGAGGGGCTAGTGTGTCTCAAGGTGAGGCCCTCAACTTTGAGGGAGAGAGGGTAGAGACACCCAGCATATAGTTTGCACCTCCCCGGACTGAGTGCAAAGTGGCTGCAAAGCCAGCTACTCATCTTGCCAGAGGAGCAGGTGATGGCCTCTTTGATCTTGATTATGAGGATGGGGGAAATGAGTGTCCTGCCTACAGATATCTATTTTTTACAATGGAGTTCTGTGCTTTAACCGCTCCATTGTGGGTTACAATAAATAATAGCATTGCCTCTTCTGTAACTGCATGCTTTCAGCACATTTATAGACATTGTCTTTACCTCCTAGTGGAACACTTTGTTGTAGTACTAGTTTATTTTGGGATGGCCCAGTAACACAGTGCAGTGCATTGGATTGCCACCTGAGAGGCCAGGATTCTTGTGCGATCCCGAAATCCCACACTATAGCTGGCAGGGGTCCCGATGCATCCCAGAGGTGAGGTACTCAGCTCCCGGGGAAGGTGGGAGTGGCCCACTTGACACTGGCACACTCTTTTTGTAGGCCAGTGTCGGGGCAGCATTTGCATCAGCAGTGAAGGTAATTGCTTGCCACTCCCCCCCCCCCGGCTGGAGGAAGGGTGCATCCATGGTGGGCCCCACTGTCGGATTGGGGGACGGGGAGTAACATGGACAAAATCTTGGCTAAACATAGTTGATAGGATAACCTATAAGTTTTGGAGGGATGCCCGTCACTTTAATAGTGTTTGCGTTACAGAACAGCCCGATAGCGCAGCAGATTTGGGTCACTCGTGGGAGCTGGCTGGGGAGGAAGGTTTTCATGTTTCAGAGATGCCCCTCCTTCCTAGGGGAGGGAGGATCCTGTGTCCTGCTGTTCATCTGCCCTCCAGGGGAGACTGCATGGCAGCACAGTCAGGATGCACATGGTTGGAGAGGGCTCACTCTGGGTGTTGGTACCTGCCTGTGCACCACCATATGACTCCGTGCATGCATGCAATACACTATCTCACACTTCGTGGCCCTCATGGGTGAAGACTTACCAGTGGAGAAATGCTGATCGGAGGTGGATGACAGCTTGTTCCCTCGCAGGTCCTCCACCACCGACTATGACTATGGCACCTTCGCATCTGAATTGTGCTCCAGAGGGGCTATCCCTCATCTGTTGCCCCGCTGTGGGGGTAATCCATGGGAAGCCCTGCGGAAGGGTAAGCCCTAGAGATGGTGGATGACAGGGCTGAAAGGACTAGAGGCAGAAGAGGGCAAGTTGCAGACAAAGGGGCATAAACAAATGATGTAAAAAGAGTAGCTTTCACATTACAGTACAAGAATAAAGTACAGGAACTTTTCTAAGGAATATTGCCTGCATTTCAGTGCTTTGACCACCAGTTGTCACTGTTACCCTGTGCACTGTGTGAAATGGTAGCGCTAATGGGGATGCATATTTTGTGAGTTGATCAAAGAAGTGGTGGCAGAGCATCTTCAGAAGTGGGGTGTCAGACCTGAATAGAACACCTTTACCAGGGGCACTGGGAAAACAACTTTTTGTTGTTTGTTTAATCGTTCTTTTTTATCATTTTGTTTGTAAGCTCCCTTCCACTCTGGCACCCAGACCTTCTTTGCCACTTAACTGTGTTGCCCCTTAAGATGCCATGTAGCCTTGGACACCCACCAGGTGGGGTTGTGGACCCCCCCCCGAATTTGTATGCATTTTAGGCTCAGTCCTTTGGACCCACATGGTTGAGAGTGAGGTCCAGATTTTCTGGGGCCTGGTAGCCTGTTTTCTTAGTTTTCCTCCCTGTCCACCCAAGGTGGCGCGGTGAGCATGACATCACACATGCATGCAGACATACTTGAGTGCTGAAACATGCATACGCCACTTTCTGCAGTGTGTTCCTCCATCCTGCACTGCCACCTGTGGTTTGCTAGGTGGCAGTCGTGTGGTGGAGGAAACATCCCACCCTCCTCAGAGGAGGAGGAGAGCGTCCACTGGAATGCTCAATCCTCCACCTTCAGGCAGCCCCTGGGATGGCTCCCTTTTCTGGGTTGCCGGCATCGCAAATGGTAGCACTACTATGCCGACAGGCTGGCAAACAACTGGCTTCTTGAATACACTTCACTCAACTGATGTACCTTTTTATAATCTCAAATAATCCACATGTTATCATGTACATTTTATTATTTATTAACATACAGGAAATGCAGGCTTCTTCATGGATACAGCAGCGGTTGGTGTGCACTTCAGTTGTTTTGGCACAACCCAGCTTAGGTCTTCGTATCAAGTGTCTAAACGCAAATTATGCAGCTTAAATGAATGATTATTTGTTTGATACTGTCTTTATTTGTGTGCTAAACAAAACAACCACCATTTCACATGTAAAATATAGAACTACTGGCCTGTATTCACAAATTTCAACAGTCCATTTTTTTAATGATTCAAATCAAATCAAAATTTATTTGTAAAAAGGCACCTTTCCAACGATCAAGGTGCCTGTACATAAAATCAAAAAGTATAGCAAACAAATATGATAGATAAAGCCATCAGCATATTAAAATACATACAGCCAATGGATCATAAACAAGATGACAGTCCATCCAACTTTACTCTTCCTCTGGAAATGCTAGGCCAAGGAGATACGTTTTCAATTCTGTTTTAAAACTTTGGACAGTCATGCACTCCCTTATCCAACGAGTTAGAGAATTCCACAGGGTAGGGGCCACAAATGCAAAGGAACGGGCCCCAGATGTTTGAAGCCACACTCTGGTAATCTCTAGCAATCCATCGTAGGTGGATCGGAGTAGTCAGGAGGGGCAGTAGGGAGAAAGGAGATCCTGGAGGTAGCTTGGTTTCTGATCGTGTAGGGCTTTATAGGTCAGTAAACCAATCTTGAAGGTGAAACACCACTGCACTGGCAGCCAATGCAGTCCGTGGAGCACAGGCGTAATATGACTGGTCCTAGATGTACCAGTCAGAAGCCTGGAGGCCGCATTCTGCATCAGCTGCAGGTGGCAGATATCAACCCCCGATAACCGTAGGTACAGGGCATTGCAGTAGTCAAGGTGAGTGGTCACGAAAGCATGGACCAATGTCGGAAGATCCTCAGGAGGGACCAGGTATTCCACCCCAACGATATTTCTCAGGTGGTAAAAAGAGGTCTTGAACCATGGCTGACACCTGTGATTTTAGGGTCAGACCATCATCAACAACAACTCTCAGGGACTTCCGGTGACGTCAGTGGCTGGATGGTGGCTTAGCTCAGAACTCCATATAGCCCAACGAACAATCCTACAGCATCCTCATCTAAAAACGAAGCAACTCGATCAAGAGTGCTCCTCACAAAGAACCCACAGACCCTAGTGCAGAAGTTACATTGCATGCTACAGCAAGAGAAATGGTGTTCCTTACTGGAGATTGCGGTAGAGGACTCCAGAGCTGAAATGGTGGACCTGGAAGAAGAAGAATTCTCACAGCTGGTCAATTCTATACTCCAAACTGCCAAAACTGTTAAAAAAAATTGACAATACCCTCGACGAGCTCCGAGAAGACATCAATAAAATTGAACATCGGGTGGACCAGATAGAAATAGGTCTGTCTAATGTCACCGAGCAGGCCGACCGCTACGATTGATTACTGTTGTTCCTGCTAGCAAGAGAGAGAGAACTGACACTTAAAATGGATGATCTCGAGGGCTGGAGCCACCAATAGAACATACGTGTCTATGGCTTCCCAGCAGGCGCTGTAGATGGGTCCAAAGACTTGATCACCCTCCTGCAAGAAGTTCTCCGAGAGGCCCTAAATCTCCCACCAGACTACAACCTGGTGATGGATAGGGCACACCGTTCGCTGGTTCGGAGGCCTACAAATCCCGGGGCCCGACCTTGATCCTTCATCGCCAAGCACACCTCGTACAGCACTAAAGTGGAAATCCTGAAAGTGGCTTGGAGAAGAACTGCCATCAGGTACAGAGAACACTGACTCCAGATTGATAATGATTATACTACACTAGTCCAGGAAAAACGAAAGACCCTCTGGCCTGTCATGAAGCAACTGTGGGCAAAAAATATTAACGTCCAGATCTTGTACCCGGCTCATCTTAAAATTGAAATGGAGGCTGGTATAAAGGTATTCGAAGACCTTGTGGCTGCATCACAGTATCTAGAAAGCGTTGGAATCATCGTTCCCCACCTGGTGAAGGAGCGGCTAGAAAAGGAGTTAATTTGTTCGGCCTGGATGATGGCCAGAAGATCCCCAACGTGCAATCAGTCCCATGAGAATGCCTCCATGACCTTGAGAGCAGATGTTTGCTCCAAACTTAAACAGTAAGGCTCAGTGGTTCAAATTAATTCCATCTTTGTGAGAGAGAGAAGGGGAAGAGCAGACAACTCATCCGAGGCTCGAGCTGGCCCATCTAAACAAAAGCCTTGAATACAGAACAAACACTGAGGAGGTAACACTTAAACTAGATCCCCCTCCCCTGGGACTCCCCAAACCCTCCAGCAACAACTCACAGGTACTGTACATAGCGGGAAAGATTTCGAGATGGGGGCCTAGGGAAGGGAGTGTGGGGTTGTCTAAGTCTGCAAAATTCAACAGGAAAGGTGCTCAATTTCTCCCCCCTCTTATTTTAAATTTAAAACTATACTTGGGCTCCACTACCCCCACTACAACTGGGGTGGAACTTAGACCCCTGGCCTACTTGCAAGGCTCGAACTTGAACAAACCACCTGAACTGCTCCACTTTAGAGTGTTCTACCGGGAGTCTGGGAACCACATAAGGGACTGAAACCTGAAATGGCCTGGCCACCAACTGAGACTCCATCCTGAGACATGTTACAACCAAAGCTCATTTAGGGGGCGGGGGAGACGGGGCAAGGACAGAACATGTCTGTAAATGCTCATATATGTTTCAAAAGCACCCAGAGATTTAAAAGAGGGGATAATACCCAAGTTAGACTTAATGTAATGGATACACAACTCTAGAGGGGAGCAGGTATAACATGAAACGGTATAAGCATGATGGTACTTATACCTCCCCTCTCTCTCTCCCATTCTATAACTAAAGAGCAAAACCAGAGTGTAAATTAATTTATCTGAGTGGCATGATCTGGTCACTGCTCCTTCTGCTGACATTGGCCTCTCTCCAAGGGGATGGGCTACGACCCACGATACTCCCCATAAAATGGAGTAATCCCACACCATACTTGGGAATAATAGTCCATGTGTGGACTATAACTAGCGAGGAGTTCCTACTCCTTGCTGACCAAGGAAGTCAGACTACCATCAGTTGGGAGTTTTCCCAACAAAAACACAAGCCTCTCCAAAACAGGAGGACCCAATTAACTAAACTAGTACAAGGCATCCAGCCTTGAGGGTGGTTGATTGAGGTCCTCCTCCTAGAACAAGTTTGCAAGGGACAAAGGAGGGAAGCCCAGTTAGTGTTCCCCACCTGTACCCAGATTCATGAACTAAGTTTGAAACTTCCAGCAAGATTCTTAGTAGCTGGAGGACAGTTAATTAAGTTCTTGCAGGTTATACTTCCACCTTGTGGAGATTGTTTGAATTGTTTTAGTATTTTACAGTTCTGGAGGTACATGTTGAATGGAAAGTTATATTTTTTTACTGTTCAGGAAGCAAGAATGGCAAAACTGCAATATGTTAAAACCTGATGTAAATTCTCAAGGTACCGATGCAGGTAAAATGGCTTCAGTGGGGAGAGGTAGAATGAGTTTAGGAAGGGTTGTTGAAGTCGAATTAAATAGATGATTGGGGCTGAAGAGGACTGGAAGACCCCCCCCAACAGGATTTTGGCTTATTTTAGTTTAAAAATGGCTACAATTAAAACAAAAATTTTATCGTTTACCATTAATGGGGTCAATCACCCCATTAAACGAAAACAAATCCAGAAATTTATTCGGACCCAGAAATGTGAAATAAACTTTCTCCAAGAAACACACCTGACACCCAAAGAAGCCCAAAACCTCAAAACCAAGGGGTTTCTGACCCTCTACCAAGCCTCACTAGAAAAGGGTAGAAAGAGGGGAGTTGTCATAATGCTGACGCAAAATCTCCCATTCGAGGAAGTGGAGGTGGTGGCCGATGTTGGGGCTTGCTACTTAATCCTGGTGGGGAAGGTAAAAGAGACATGGGTAACATTAGTTAATGTGTATATGCCCCGCCCCCACCCCCAGGCTCCCCTATCACCTTTTATTCTGACCTGATACAGCTGGTAGCACAGAAAGCAAGAGGAGTAGTGATAGCTGGCGGAGATTGGAACTTAGTTCTAAACAGACAGTGGGACTCGACCACTGGTATACCCACCCAAGAGAGAAGGGTAGCCACCCAATTCACCCGATTGATGAGGGACTTGGGATTACTAGATGTCTGGAGAGAACTATATCCAACCGTGAAAGACTACACTTACTACTCACCCAGGTACAAAATATACTCCAGACTACATATGTTTTCAGTATATAATCGAGACATCTCCCTTGGTCAAGCTATGAGGGTGGAAACGTCAACACTATCAGACCCCCAGCCCATTTTTCTCGATTTGGATCTGCAGCGCCCCAAGAAACCTATGCACTGGAGATTAAATACATCTCTCCTCAGAGATGAGGAAATTAAAAAGGAGATATGTAAAGTAATTACACAGATGGTAGAAATTAATGACAAACCATGCACTACATCCCAAATCCTTTGGGATACAGTTAAGACCGTGGTTAGAGGGAAGCCTATTTCTTTGGCTGCCTATAAGAAAAATGAAAGACTTAAACACATGCAGAGTCTCATGGCTCAGTTACGATACTTAAAAACTCAGCAGAAACAGCACTGGGAGAGAGAAAGGGATACGGAAATTAAAGCAATTAAAAGTAAAATTCAGAAGCTAAACAATCTTGAAACAGAAAGGGCCTTACACTGCTTAAAGTAGACATATTATATTGGGGGGCAAAGCAACAAAGCAACTGGCCTACCATATATGCCAAAGGGCAGCAAAGGCTACCATTACCAGCATGAAAGATCCAAGATCAGGAACACTGAAGCACAAATGGGAACAGATAGCAGACTCATTCATCGCATACTATAAGAACTTATATAAAGCTGAACGAGAGACACCAGTAGAGGACACAACCAAATTTCTTAGAGACCCAGGGGTCCCTAAACTGAGTGAGGCCCAGACCCAGACCCTAATGGCCCCAATATCCTTAACTGAAATTACCACCCCAGTTAAAAAACTGAAACAAGGTAAATGCCCAGGTCCCGATGGGTACAGTAGTGAATTCTATAAAACCTTTGCCCTTGAAATAACTTCCTTACTATGAGGGGTTTACAACCTGATCTGGCTGGAGGGTCAGTCAGTCCCCCCATCCTGGAACTATACTACCATTACAGTAATACCTAAAGAAGGAAAAGACCCAAAAGAATGTAGTTCATATCGGCCCATCTCCCTATTAAATGTAGACCACAAAATTTTTACAGCCATTTTGGCAACTAGAATAAAGCCACTTTTAACACAGCTAATAAAACCAGACTAGATGGGACTTATCGAAGGGAGACTAGCCCAAGAGGGGGTCAGGAGAACAATTAACATCATAGACCTGATAAACAAACATCGGACCCCTGCATGCCTTCTCGGACTTGATGCAGAGGAGGCATTCGATAAGGTTGACTGACATTTCTTATTTGTAGTCCTGGAGAGGTTTGGCTTCCCGAGACCCTTCCTTGCTGCCGTCAAGTCTCTCTACGCTGCCCCTGAGGCCTGTGTATGGGTCAATGGGGGTATATCAGGATGATTTACATTAGGAAGAGGCACCTGGCAGGGATGTCCTATGTCCCCATTACTGTTTGCCATCTACATCGAACCCCTGGCTCAGGCAATCAGGGAAGACCAAACCATAAAGGGCTTTTGAGTGGGAGACACAGAACAGAAAATCTCTCTGTATGCAGACAATTTGCTGTTATACATAGCAAACCCAGAGAAGTCCCTACCTAAGGTTTAGGACCTCGTAAATAAGTTTGGAAGACACTCTGGTTACTCCCTAAATAAAAATAAAACAGAAATTCAAAATTTTTTTTATGCCCCTTCCACTACAATAAACCAACTTCTCCCCCTGCCTTGGAACACGCCCAAAATTAAATACCTAGGAGTATATATCTCCAAAAACCTAAATCAGCTATACAGGAGCAACTTTGATCCCCTCATTACACAAATTGGACAAGACATTAAAAAATGGGAACTTTTAAACCTCCCCCTATATTCCCGAATAGAAACAATCACTATGAATATTTTACCTAGGTTCCTGTACCTCTTTCAGTGTCTCCCCACCAAGATTTCTCCAGAACAATTTAAAACCTGGCAGAAAACCATTTCTGCATTTATCTGGGCTAACAAAAAAATCAAGAATCAAGACCCTAGTACTTCAGTCTAATAAAAAAGATGGGCGAAGAGCAATACCCAACCTAGAGGATTACTACCTAGCTTCTCATTTCCGTTGTGCCCTTCTGTGGTCCACACCTGACTACCAGGCACTCTGGAAAAATATCGAAAGGGTAGTCACGGGAGGCAAGGATATATACTCCTAAACTGTTGATTCAGGACACAGGCCCCATTCTTTATTCAGTTAGAAACACCCTGGCAGCAGTGCGCAGACTCTGGGTAAAACATAAATGTCTGGGGGAATTCTGGCCCCTTAGAAAGTTTGCTTGGGATGGAGACTTTGCACTGGTGGGACAGGATCTGACCTTTAAGAGATGGGACAGGCTAGGGCTGAACTCCCTGGGGCAACTCCTGAACGGAAACATAATCAGGGATTTTGCTGATATAAAAATGCAGTTTAAACTGAGAAACTCAGACCCTTTCAGATACCTGCAGCTCAGGGCTCATATCTAGAGCCTTCAGAGGAATCATGGCCCTATGGCAGAACACTCGGGACTACAGGTGGTTATGAGGGAAATGACAGCTTCAAACAACATGAAGTCTTGCTATGTTATGACTGTTGCAGTTTGTCCCACCACTAGAACTGCTCCGGAGGTGAAAGAGTTAACTTCCATGCAGAGCATGGAGCTTAGAGCGCGAGCTCGGTTCATAAGCTCTGTTAGGGTGGTTTCAAACCGAAACCGTCAGATTCTTTACTCCGCCTCACTGAACAGTCGCTCCGGAGATTCCTCCTGTTGCTTGGTTTATTTCTTCGGTTTAAAGCGCTATTTCTCGGTTGAATTTAACCGCGATTTAATTATTTTAACCGCAAAACTGATCGGTTCAAGCTCTGTCTATGGTATTGTAAGTAATGGATAGGTTTTTTCTGTGTGGAACTTGTAAAATTGTTATCGGTTCGGTTGAACCGATCGAATTGTATTAAAATTTAAGTTTAAAGCCTTTTAAGGCTTGTTAGAGTCTGATTCCGATTCTTATCGGTTCTAAAAAAGCGGATTTCATTACGGTTTCCACGACCCGTGACACGGTTTGGAACCGATAAGGGTGTCTTGCCTGGCACTGCCATTAAAGGGCAAGTTTGTTGGTTAGGCTGGCATCATGTCTGAGAACCCAAAAGAAAACCGGGCCCACTGGGTTTCAACACTGTAGTGTCTGTGGGGAAGCCTTTGCCAAGGCTGACCCACACACTACATGTGTCTGTTGTCTGGGGTTTGACCACCTCAATTCAGACTGCCAGATTTGTAAAAATTTCCCTGCAGCCACCCTGGACAAGAGAGTGGGCAGGCTCAGGGAACGAGAGGCCAAAAAGTCCGCTGACCCGGATGGCCAGCCCGGTTCGGTGCCAGCCGAACCGGAGGGAGTGCCCTCTGACCAGGGCAAGACTTTCTCGGGCAAACGCAAAGCTGGCTGTGAGGAGCCAGTTCCAGCAAAGAAATCTAAAAAATCAGCAGGTTTGGAGTCCAAAATTTCTTCTCCAACTGCTGCAGAGATAGCCAGGGCAATACAGATTGTCCAGTCCCTGTCCCCGGTTCCCTCCGAACCTCCACTGTCTGGCAAAAGGTCGGTTCGGTCGGTTCCAATGGTTCAGGAATATGATATAGAAGAGTTTTATGAACCAGAGGAGGGGGATGAGATTATGATCAGTGTGAATGTGACTTTGAAAGTCTGGATGTGCCCATTGAACGGGACATCTCCCCAGACAGACCTTCAGGTGGTCTCCCCTAGGCTTTCTGAGTCCCCTTCTCATTTTTTGTTTTATAAAAAAGTTGCTGAGACCCTCCAGCTTCCCTTAGAGGAGGCTTTGGATGAGCAAGAGGAGCCTGACTATGTGGAGATGATGGATATCCCAGAGTCCAGGAGATTGTCCATCCCTTTACATAAATCTTTTAGGAAACAAACAATAAAAATTTTAAAAGTTCCTAATTCTGTGCCTCCTGTGGATAAAAAGATGGACAGGAGGTACAGTTTGTCAGGTCCTGATACAGATTTTCTTTCACAGCAATGCAGTCATGTTGGGGTAGTTCAGGCTGCAGCCTGTGATAAAGCTAATATTCCCCTGGCTTCACATCCTCCTGACAAGGATTCCAGGAAGATTGATGCCATGGCCAAAAAACAATACGTGGCAGCATCCTTGGGACTCAGACAAGCAAACTATATGGCTTATGTTACGAGATACCAGAAATCTAGATGGGATACTGTCATGGCCTTAGCCAAACAGGTCCCTGGCCAGCTTCAAAGGAGCTGGAACAGGTGGCTCTTGATGGTATTGAGGCATCTAAGGTGCAATTCCATGCTGCAGTGGATTCTAATGATGTATCCTCTAGAGTCATGGCTACATCTGTGGCTTTTTGGAGATTGGCCTGGCTCAGGTGTACTACTTTGTCACAGGATACCCAGTCTAAGGCTATGGATTTTCCTGTGGTGGAAATTCTCTGTTTGGGGAGCAGACAGAGAATTATATGAAGAAAATGGGCGAATATAGAACCACTTATAGGAGTGCACAGCCAAGAGCGGTAAGCCACTCCTCAGAGGCAGCCCTCAGGGGTAGGGAGCCTTTTCACAGGCTCTTTACAGACCCAGGCCCTCCTCTTCAGCCTATGCACAGGGGGTTCTTCAGAGGGAGAGGCAGACGGGGTTTGAGCAGGCCTGCTCCCACCCTTCAGCCTAAAGCCCCTGCCAAACAGGCACCCTGATGGGATGCCTAGGGTCGGCTCTGCACTACCTGTAGGGGGCAGGTTGGCTCACTTCGTCCAGGACTGGGAGTCTTTAACTTCAGACAGGTGGGTCCTGGAAGTAGTAAGCCAGGGTCTGGTTCTCAGCTTCAAAAAATTTCCAAAGATGAGAGCCAGATCTTTTCCACCTACAAACCCTTTAGAGACTCTTGCTTTGGAAACAGAAGTCTCAACCCTCTTGGCTCTCAGAGCTGTAGAAAGGGTTTCTCCTCCTCACCAGGGCAAGGGTCTGTACTCCAGGTACTTCCTTACCCCAAAAAAGACAGGAGAGTGGCGGCCTATCCTGGATCTAAGATATCTAAACAAGCACCTTTTAAAGCCAAAGTTCAAAATGGTGACACTGGGAATGATTTTACCCTCCCTAAGGCCAGGGGACTGGCTAGCCTCCCTGGACCCTAAGGATGCCTACTTCCATGTTCTTATCAGAAGCTCCCATCGAAAGTACCTCAGATTCGAACTGCCCTCAGGCCATTATCAGTTCAGAGCAATGCCCTTCGGCCTCACTTCTGCCCCAAGGGTGTTCACAAATGTCTGGCAGTAGCAGTCGCTCATCTAAGAAGGCAAAAGATTGCCATTTTTCCCTACCTGGATGACTGGCTCATTGTGGGTCAGTCTCCAGACCAGGTCAAATCACACCTGCTAGTTACCCAGCAGCTGCTTACCTCTCTGGGATTTCTTCTCAATCTTCCAAAGTCAATTTTGGAACCTGTCCAGGTACTCACCTTTATAGGCGCAGAACTGGACACAAAGCAGGCCAGAGCCTTCCTTCCCTTGGAAAAGGTAAGGACCTTACTGGCCCTGGCCTCGTCCTTCACTCTGCAGGTCTCTCGACCAGAAAGGCATTTCCTGCAGCTCCTAGGACACATGGCTGCCTCCACAGCTGTAGTGCAAGGAGCAAGATTTCAGATGAGGGACATTCAGTTCCATTTGAGAGCTTTCTGGTCTCAAAGAAGAGATTCTCTATCCAAGTTAGTCCCAGTGACTCGAACTCTGATCCAGGCCCTTCAGTGGTGGCAGGATCAGAGCACTCTGAGACAGGGGGTGCCTTTCATCCCTCTGTCCCATTCCTTGACCCTTACTACAGATGCATCCCTCTTGGGATGGGGAGCTCACATGGGCGATCTCTCCACCCAGGGGTTATGGTCCCCTCAGGAATCTCTGCTCCACATCAATCTGTTGGAACTCAGAGCTGTTTTTCTAGCACTTCAGGTTTTCTCTGCATCTGTTCAGAACAAGGTGGTACAGGTCAGAACAGACAACACCACTACAATGTGGTACATCAACAAACAAGGGGACACTCGGTCTTCGGCCTTGTGCACCGAGGTGATGAAGTTGTGGTCTCTGGCTTATTCCCTGAACACTTCCCTCATAGCAGTTCACCTCCCAGGCAAGGACAATGTCCTGGCAGATGCTCTCAGCAGGATTTCCCAGGGCCATCACGAATGGTCACTGGATCCCCTAGTACTGGGGATAGTGTTTGCCAGATGGGGCACTCCTCAGATAGATCTTTTAAGCCCCAGACAATCACCAACTTCCACTGTTTTGTTGCAGGCTCCCAGTGTTGGGCTCAGTTCCCCTGGATGCCTTTCTCCTCGATTGGGAAGGGACGTTTCTTTATGCCTTTCCCCTTCCCTCTCCTGTTCAAAGTACTAGTCAAAATCAGGTCTCAGCCCTGCAAAATGATCCTGATTGCTCCAGACTGGGCCAGGCAGCCCTGGTACCCACTCCTTCTGTCCTTAGCAGTCCATCTTCCCCTGTGTCTCCCAGGAACCACAATCTGTTAACCTGTGCTCAGGGGAGAGTTTGGTATCCGAATCTCAAATCCCTCAACCTCAAGGCTTGGCTCTTGAGCAGTTAGAGTTGCTGATTTACAACTTTCTCAAAGTGTTCTCGAAATCCTGAAAGGCTGCTAGGAAGCCTTCCACCAGAACTACCTATAACTCCAAGTGGAAAGGTTTTTCCATATGGTGTTCTGGGAAGCATGTTTCCCGAATCTGCTGATCTACCCACTGTATTGGACTACATGGTCCATCTTAATTCTTTGGGACTGAGACCAGCTACCCTGAAAGTGCACTTGGCTGTCTCGCCTTCATTTCAGCAGGAAGCCCTCTTCTCTTTCTGCTCATCCTGTATTTTTCAAGTTTTTAAAGGATTGCTTCACACCAATCCTCCTTTCAGGGACCCTGCCCCGCTTGGGATCTTAATGTATGCATTGCTCAGCTGATGCAACCCCCTTTAAGCCTTTGTCTTGAGGCAGAGCTTAAGTATTTGACTTGAAAACTGTATTTCTGGTAGCCATCACTTCTGCCAGGCATATAAGTGAGCTACAGGCTTTATCAGTAGAGACTGACTTTATTTCCTTTCACAGGGATAAAAGTAGTCCTCAGGACTAACAGGAAGTTTTGCCTAAGGTGGTTTCAGATTTCCACCTTAACCAATCTATTTCACTTCAGTGTTCTTCACTGACCATTCCTCCTCTGGTGAGAGGAGGCTGCACAGCTAGATGTTAAGAGGGCCCTAAGTTACTACATAGAACGCACCTAGGGTCACGGGTTTGACTCCTCAACTGTTTCTCACTTATGGTGAGGTTGGGAAGGGAGACCTGCCACTAAGAGATCCATTGCCAGGTGGATCGCTTCTTGTATCCATTTTGCTAACAAAGCTGGGTAAGGTTCCCCCTCAGGCCTGAGGGCTCACTCTAGAGGTACAGCTGCATCTCTAGCTGCTGCTAGAGACATCCCTATCTTGGAGATATGTCAGGCAGCTACTTGGAAGACAGTACACACTTTCACCAAGCATTACTCCCTGGATATTCAGGCCAGGAGGGATGCTCGGTTTGGCACAGCTGTGCTTCAGAGCCTATTCCTAAGTAGGTTCTGTCCCTCCTCCATGGAGGTACTGCTGTGTAGTCTGCAATAGTCATAATATAGCAAGACTTCATGTTGTTTGAAGAAAAAATTACTCACCTTAGTAATGTTGTTTTTCTAATGGAGTCTTGCTATATTATGACCTCCCCCCCAGCCTGTCCCTCTCAGAACTCCTACTTTGGGTATGGGGTGGGCAGGCCTCTGTTGGCATTTATTGATGCCCTCTTTCATGTTTGGGTGTTGTGTTTATTTAGTTATTTTATCTTATTTTTCTGATCCACTGACTTGAGTCTTGGTTTTGGGACCAGGAAAATGTGTTAATATATTAGTGGCCAGTTGGCTGGTGTAGGTTACAGCTTCCACACAGAACCTTAGTGAGTTTTTGCTCGTAAAGATCTGACGGTTTCGGTTTGAAACCACCCTAACAGAGCTTCTGAACCGAGCTCGCGCTCTAAGCTCCATGCTCTGCATGGAAGTTAACTCTTTCACCTCCGGAGCAGTTCTAGTGGTGGGACAAACTGCAATAGTCATAATATAGCAAGACTCCATTAGAAGAAACAACATTACTAAGGTGAGTAATTTTTTTCTTCACAACTAACCAGAGGCCACATTTCTGCCCTTTATGGGGCCCTCAGAGATAGAAGGAGGGAAAGTTCAGCCCCCTCCCCTCAAGACTCAGTGGGAGAGGGAACTGGGGGAATATCTCCCAGAGAAAGACTGGGAGGTCATCTTTACTCAGGCCCACCGCACCACATACTCTCAGAGATGGAAAGAGTATGAGTGGAAAATAAGATCTCGTTTTTTCATCACCCTGGTGATGAAAAATAAGTGGGGAGGGGGGCACAGCCTGGCCTGGTTGGGGGAACTGTGGGGAAGAAGAGGCGGGTCATTTGCACATCCTGGGACTTTGTTCGAAACAGAACCAATATTGGCAAGGAATAGAGAGGACCCTAAACAATATACTCCCTATAGAAGAAACCCCTTACAGCTAAACACCTGGTGTTGAGCTTGGTCCCCAGAGGGGTGACAGAAAAGGACCAGATTTATCTCTGGAATATCTTGGTGACCGCTGCACACAAAACCATCACAAGGAAGTGGCTATCACCTGCCCCACTCCTGCTGAAGCACTGGAGGGAATTGGTTTTGGAGATCCAGGATATGGAAGAATTGACCCACAAAATAAACTTTATGCCCTCACTTTTCATAAAAAGATGGACCAGATGGACACTGTGGCAAGAAGATAGGATGAGGACTCGGGCAGGAGAAAATTCCTTAGAGGAAGAAGGTCTAGAGTCACCCTGATGCTGTAGAAAGGTAGATTACTGTATTAAGAAATTAGACCCTGGTCTCTCTCCTAAAAAGATAAACAGAGTGTAATGGTTTGTATGTATCCATGGATTTGCCTTGTAAACTTATGTAACTATGAATGGACAAAATAAATTGAAAAACTTATGAAGCTACGATGTACTAAATCATGAGAATCTGTAATTTGAAAGCAATGCCTGTAATGGTTCTTAAGAAAATTAAATCTGTATGTATGCCTGTAAACTCAGTAAACTTGAATTAAAAAAAAAAAAATGAACAACTCCCAGGTTTCGCACCCGATCTGAGGTAGTGAGCTGGACACCCCCAAGCCAAAGACCACAGGGTTATCCTGCCAACACACCCACCTCCCGACATTCTGGGTCCACCACCAACACCTCAGTCTTATCCAGGTTCAACCTCAGCCAACTAGCACTCATCCAGTCCTGGATCTCGGATAGGCAATTGATTCCTGGTCAGCACGGGTAAACCTGCAGAAGAGAGCTGAAGGCTGTGTCATGATGATGCGCACAACGCACAGCCTCGTTGATTTATGTTACATAATTTGTGTTTAGGTACTTGGGACAAAGACCTGTGCTGGGTTTTGCCAAAATAACTGGTATGTGCACCAATCCAACATGCTATTTAGAAGCTTCATTTTTTGTTGTTGTTGTGCACCCTGTGTGGATTGCGTGGCAGATGTATTCTGTAGTGCACTGTGTTCTGGGTGTACTTTCTCTGTTGGGATTATTCATAGTTATCAAAACAGATTATGGTCAGGAAATACAGCTTTTGCAGTGTTCTTGAGAAGAGAAAGGAAGCCCAACTAACTATACAGTGCGACCCATGCAAAACAGAATGTTCCATAACATTGTTTTTTTTTTTTTGGAAATGTGCTTTTTGTTGCATGGCCTTTCAGTGTACAGTATATGAAGTACAGAAACTTTTAAACACAGCTGTCTGCTGTCCTCTGAGAATTTCCACCAGCTTCATTTAATGCTGCACCACCAGGGAGTTATTTTTCTCTACCTGAACTGTTGATCAGAGGATGGGGGTGGGGGGGGACTGCTAGGTACCAGGGATTATGTCATTTTACAGCACCGGGCAGTCAGGGTGGGGGCAGAGCTGTTTACATGGGTACAAACCTGCCACCACTTCCCATGCAGATGTGCCTACAATGAGTGTGCACATGGATCCTTAGTAGTGTATGCCCTATGGGCTCATTTGCATGGGTCTGTCTGATTATCACGCTGGGAGCCTGGTGATGCTATTCCCTGCACTGCAGTGTTCTATGTCAGGGCAGTACTACTTGGCTTGGCTTGACACTGTGCCGACATGCCCTTTATATTCAGTTGGATAACAGCAGTGCACTATCCGACTGTACGTCTTTCGGATGAGACGTTAAACCGAGGTCCCGTCTGCCTGGATTGGTGGTAGTTCAGGTGGATGTTAAAGATCCCATGGCACTTATCGAAAAGAGTAGGGGAATTTTTTATTATAATAACATCAAAACAAATTAAGTACAAAACAGTGTTAAATCACACAAAAAATTAGAAACCACATGAAATCACAAAGTGTAAAAGAAACCGAAACAATAATGAAAAGAGAAAAAATAAAATTAAATCAGCATATTCTTTTCACATACAGCCTAGTAATCACTAATACCTTAATTTGTCCCCTCCCCCCAGCTTAAAAAAAGATGTAGTATGCATTCTAATGAACCCTCAAATTTGTCCCATGATATAAAGTAATACAAAATATGATGCCAACAAAATGTCAATCTAAATCAAAGAAATGTGGAAGTACATAAACTGTACACATTGAAACATACATACAGTATGTGAAAAAACTTCAATAGCCTAGTCTGTCAACACCAATACCTGGTAACTCTTTTCATAACAGTCATTTATATTTAATAAAGTAAGTCATCCCTTTCCACCAGTTATGAACTTGCCTGGTAGACGCAAAGGTAACATCTGCCAAATACACCCTCTTTAATGCCCTACTTATCAGGCAACAGACAACCTCAACTGGCATCAGTTTCTGATACAGTACCCATTGGCACCTAGCCTGCCAGAGGTAATATATCAGTGCACAGCACAATATATTCAGAGTCCCACTATCATACTTTGACTGTAAATGAGCAAAATGACCCAAAACCAAAATATTATAATCCAGTGTACCTAACCACTTCATGTTCCACTGGACCACAAGAAATTTCCAGAGAGACTGAGCATAAGAACAGTCAAATAAGAAATGTTCCATTGTTTCTTCCGTATTAATACAATGTAAATAAGGACAATTACCTTCCGAATGAGCCTTATATTTAGCATTTCCTCTAACCCCAATCCGGCCATATGCCGATAACCATATAAGTTCCCACATGTAAGGAGGTAATCGTGAATTATTTAACCTCTGAAGCACTACTTTAATAGTTTACGATGGACAATTCTTAAAAGCAGGTTCACTGAGGTATAATTGCAACATCACCTTAATATATAACAATTTCCCCGAACAGCCCCGTATACAATCCGCTGATAATTTTTATTTAAATAATTTTTTTAACAATAGGTAAAAAAACCCAGGTATACATAAAGTGGGAACAGGTTTAGGGGGATCATTTGACCAGGCTTGAAAGTACCTATATAATATAGCAGAGAGTAGTGTCACATCATTCCTGGGGTGCAAATCCCATACCTCCCTAAAATTCGAGGAGATAAACAAGGTGGAAAAGAAAATAATCAGATCGATCATACCCAAACCCCCACTCTGTTTTGATAAATAGGTATAGTGACGCTTAATTGGATTAAGTCTGTTGCCCCATACCATTTGAAAGAATAGACTGTATAGTTTAGTTTCTAATGAAAGTGGAATCGGAAAGACCTGAGCAATATATAATAACAGTGGTACAAGAAATTTTTTTAAAACAACAACCCTCTGTAATTTGGGTAGTCTCCAGTGTTTCCATATATTAACTTTACATTCAACAGCCTGCAATCCCTTTTCCCAATTCAGGGAAGGTAAATTCTGAGGACCATACCACAGCCCAAGTATCTTGATAGGGTCAGAAGAGATATAAATACTTTGAAAAAGTAAAGAGCCTTAGAATTTGCACCCAATAAACAATCCTCTACTTTTAGAGGGATTTAGTTGTGAGTTTGAAACACCAGAATACTGCAACATAAAATCTAAAAAAATCATAATTTGATCATAACGCTGGAAAAATAAACACAGATCATCAGCATAAGCCAGAACCCTTACTTCCTGATGCAAAGGAGGTGCCGAAATCCCCTCCCACAATGTAAATTGTGAGACATACTGAATCAATACATCTATGGTATAGACATATAACAGTGGGCTCAGCGGGCATCCCTGCCTCACTCCTGTAGGAATATGAAATCCATCCCCTATCATGGTGTATAACATAGGGTAAGTCATATTGTTGTCATATATCACCGTAAGCCAATGCACAAATTGCCAAGGGACCCCATAATGGGACAAAACTAAAACTAAAAACGGGTGATATACCCTGTCAAATGCCTTCCTCTGATCCACAGACACAATACAACCAGTTAATTTACACATGTTAACATATTCAATCCAATCTCTAATGAATCGGTGTGCTTGAAAGATAGTTTTTCCTGGCATACCGCAGAATTGATTAGGGGATATAACAGTGAGTGCCGCCTTCTTTAATCTGGTAGTGAATATACTCATCAAGATTTTATAATCCGAGTTCAATAAAGTGATAGGCCTCCAATTTTCTAATGAGTATCCTTCCCCGGATTTAAATAAAAAAATTAATAGACCCTCAGAAAACCATAACGGGAATCTAGCAGAAACAAGAAAAGAATTATAAACTAATTCCAAACCTATAGCAAGGGAATCAGGGAAAGCCTTATATAATTCCATTGTCAACCCATCAATCCCTGGCGATGTTCCAGATTTCAACCGCTTATACGCTGCAACAATTTCCTGCTTTGAAACAGGCAATACTAAAGCCCCGATATCATTGGAACATACTGGCTTCTCTAATTGTGCCAAGAATTGTTCCATTAGTGAAATGCTAGGTGGAGTCTCAGGTTTATGGGCATCAAAAAATGTTTTAATCATTTGTTGCAGCACACGTTGTTCTGTAACAATGTTACCATCAACATCCTTAAGAGCATCAATGGTAGTATTCAGTTTATATTTTTTAAAGGCCTCATAAGGGTCCCCTACCGGGCATTTTTTTCTCCCATATTTAAACAAAGCTTGTAGAGTTTCCGACCTATCATACTGCCATTCCTTAAGCTGTTGTTTAAGATGAGCAATTTGGCCAGAATTTTCAATTCTAGAAGTATTTGCCTAATAAATCTGATCATGCAGATGTTGCCTTAATTTTAGATAATGCAAAAACTTCACATTACCCCTAGTCTTACCAATATTTTTAAAAAATGATGCAAAATCCTTTTTTGAATCCACCCACCATTCCCCTAAATCATCATATAAAAAAGCCACTGATAATCTGGCCTGTAATAATAATTCAAATTTATTCCTAACCTCCGGACACTGTAATAATGAAGCATTCAGTTTCCATCTCGCCCTTGACCGTGCCAGCAACCTTAAAGGTCCGATTTTATACAGCAGGAGCATATGATCCGAAAAAGAAACAGGTACCATAAAAAAGTAAAATGACAAGGAATCTGAAAGAAACATATAATCAATAGTGGAAGTAAATGTATTCTTTTTATAAGTAAAGTCCACTCCACCCCGTTGCCTACTCCTACCATCTACAAGGCCAGATCCCTTAATCAATAGTTCCAACGCCTTGGAATCACAATATACCTTTTTTTTATTTTTTTTTGCCTTATCCTGATCCCCAAGCTTAGTCACACCAGCCTGCCGTTTAAGCTTGCAGTTAAAGTCACCACATAAAAAAAGGTTATGTGAGGTAAACAAGTACGGCTTAATCAAATGAAACAAGGCTATCCTTTCAGACTTTATTTGAGAACAGTAAACACTGATGAATCTGCATGTCAAAGACATCCAAACCCCATCCAAAATCAGTAATCTTCCTGGCACTATATCCATTAACTTAATTAAAGAAAATTGAAAGGAATTAAACACAAATCCTATACCATCAGCTGTGTCCTGGCCGAATGACCAGTAGGAAGGCCCCCAGCACCGTTCATGCTGAAAAAGCCTAGTTTGATCCAGAGAATACATCCAGGTTTCTTGCAAGAGGCAAATCTGCAAAACCTGGGAATGAATGTAATCAAACACTATCCTCCTTCTTTTAAAATTCAAAAGGCTATGAACATTCATAGATCCCAGGGTAACAGCCATTCAACAAGAAAAGAGAAAAAGAAGAAAACACATCAGCCATCTTTTTTCTCCTCTTTTCTTTTACCTTTATATCCTTCAGGAACTCTCAAGGGAGATGGCGAGCTGTCCTGCATGGGTTGTGAATCTAAATCCTGACTATCCATCTCCAATTCACCCCAAGAGGAAGCTAACACAGAAAAGGGATTGTTCGATTCCGCTTCTACCGGGCAAGGCCCCATAGTAGATTTAGTATTCCTAGAAGACCGTCGCACCGGAACCAACACCAAAGGACGTGTAACCGCCTTGTCACCTGTCTCTTTCTGTAACACAATGTCTCCCTGATTCTCCTTAGTGGGTAACCGAGGCTGCTCCTCTGCCACCACATTTTGACCCTTTTCCCTGACACTAACAGCATTTTGAACAACCTGGGACCTTGTCCCATCCACAACCGTGGAACAGAAGTAATGACCTTATCCTGTGCTTCCTGAATCAATAATTCAGGACAGCCAAGTGATGTTTTATTTCTTGCAGCCCACTCACACTCAGCGAAAACATGCCCAGACCCCTCACATAAGTCGCACTTCATTGAATTCACACACTGGAAAACCCCATGTCCAATCTCTCCACAATTTTCACATCGGGGTTTGTCACAAGAACTTGACAAATGGGTTCGAGCCCCACACCTGTAACAAGCTCTGGGCTGTCCCGCATAAAAGCACACCCCCTATCGCTTCCCAAAAGAAAGGAGTTAGGAATGTGTTCGATTCCTGTGTCCGTCTGCCGAAGTTTCACTTTGAATTTCTACCCCCCAGTCCAAAACTGCTCAGAGTCAAGAATGGCCTCTGGGGAACTTAAAACTTCACATTTTTGACCCAACCAATAGGAAATGTCATCCACGTGCACACCCTCATTCCGAAACATAAAGGTAACAAACTTAATTAAAGGTTTTGTCAGTGGAATCACAAAAAAGGGTGTCCACAGGGGTGAGAACTCACCTGACTATATCTCTCCCAAAACAGGTCTAATGCCTGGGCTGATCTAAAACTAACATCGAAATTATCCTCACCAGATATGTTTATGAAAGCAAACACTTCCTTAGGTGAAAAATGCAGGGAGTCTTTTAATAAACATTTCCCCACATATACCCGATCTGGCCTAACCTCCAAACCACCCTTATACCTAATCCGTACTGCATTCCTTCGTGAGGCTGCCTCCTGCTTGGTCCTAGAGAATAACTCAGACATTAAAGGTTTTTTAACAGGTAAAACCTGTTCTAAATCTGACCCTTGCTGTAGATCAGTCGCTAAGGCGCTTAGAGCTAACATTATGTAAAACAAAATCCTTTGGAACAGGCAGGACCCCATCACCCCCATTTGCAGGAACCACAGGTAAAGTACATTAGGTTTCCAACCAGGTACATTTTGAGAAAAATTCAGTGTAGGATCCCAGTCAGGTGTTGGGTGCCAGGACCCCTTGTTTAATGTCCAACCTGCTTCCTGCAGTGCTCGTTCTGGGGACCAAACATCCACCTGTGGGGCCTGTGCCACAGACCCCTGTCCCAGTGGAAGTGTATCTTTAGGTTTTACCTTCTGTTGCAACTGAGCCATCTCAGTTCCTCGAGCCTCAGTCGGAACTACCAGATTCCGTTTTGCAAATAACACTGCCATCCGTTTACCTTTCCCATCCTCTCCAACTCTGTCCGAGCCAGATTCAGAGCGTTTGTTGAAAAAAAATTCCGAAACCCCTTCTTACTGTAAAGGAGCCTTCTGATAAATGCAGGATCGATCACCCTGTACATCAATATCACCCCTTGAAACACAGAACCGGCCACCTCCTTACTCGCAACTGGGATCTACTGCTGCACATCCGGGTCACTGACTGGTACTATAGGAACCGCTGAAACGCTTTCAGTCAATACAGAAAAATTTAAAGGTGCCTCACCGGTTTGATGCACTTTTTCCATCTCGTAACGACCCGAAACCTCAGTCTCAATGATACTGTCCAAGTCACTACCGGTCCCATCGTTTCGTGGATTACTCCCTTCAAACAACATGAAGTCTTGCTATATTATGACAATTGCAGTTTGTCCCACCATTAGAACTGCTCCGGAGGTGAAAGAGTTAACTCCATTCCATGAATGGAACTTAGAGCACAAGCTCTAAAGAGAAGCTCTATCTGGGTAGTTTCAAACCTAAACTGTCAGATTCTTTACTCCGCCTCACTGAACAGTCGCTCCGGAGATTCCTCCTACTGCTCGGTTCATTTCTCGGTTTAAACAGTGTTTTCTCGGTTCAGTTTAACCGAGAATAGTTTTATTTTAACCGCAAACCGATCGGTTCAAGCTCTGTCTGTGGTATCGTAAGTAATTCATGTTTTAATTCTGTGTGGAACTTGTAAAGGTTTATCGGTTCGGTTTTGAACTAATCAGCTTGTGTTAAAACTTGAAGTATTTAACTTGAGATTTTAGAGCAAGTGTTCTGTTCTTATCGGTTCTAAAAACGGATTTCATTACGGTTTTTTCCAATACCTGTGACACGGTTAGGAACCGATAAGGGTGTCTTGCCTGGCACTGCCGTTAAAAGGGCAAGTTTTTTGGTTAGGCTGGCATTATGTCTGAGAAACCCAAAAGAAAAACCGGGCCCACTGGGTTTCAACACTGTGATGTCTGTGGGGAAGTCTTTGCCTAGGCTGACCCACACACCACATGTGTTTATTGTCTGGGGTTTGACCACCTCAATTCAGACTGCCAGATTTGTAAAAATTTCCCTGCAGCCACCCTGGAAAAGAGATTGAGCAGGCTCAGGGAACGAGAGGCCAAAAAGTCCGCTGACCCGGATGGCCAGCCCGGTTCGGTGCCAACCGAACCGGAGGAGTGCCTCTGACCAGGGCGTAGACTTCGGCAACGGAAAAGCTGGCTCGATGAGCCAGTTCCAGTAAAGAAAACAAGAAAGTCAGCAGCTTTGGAGCCCAAAATCCTTTCTCCAACTGCTGCAGAGATAGCAAGAGCTATTCAGATTGTCCAGTCACTTTCTCCGAATCCCGTCCGAACCGCCACTATCTGGTAAAAGGTCGGTTCGGTTGGTCTACGGTTCAGGAATATGATGTTGAGGAGTTTTATGAACCAGAGGAGGGAGGATGATTATGAACAGTATGAATGTGATTTGAGGTCTGGGAGTGCTCATTGAACCGACATCTCTCCAGACAGACCTTTAGAATCTCTCCTATGCTTTCTGAGTCCCCTCTCATTTTGTGTTTTACAAAAGTTGTTGAACCCTCCAGTTCCCTTTGGAGGAAGCTGTGGATGAGCAAGAGGAGCCTGATTTTTGTAGAAATGATGGACATACTCAGAGTTCTAGAGATTGTCTGTTCCTTGCATAAGTCATTTAGAAGCAAACAATCAAAATTTTAAACTCCTAATTCTGTGCCTCTGTGGATAAAAGATGGACAGGAGGTACACACTGTCAGGTCCTGATACAGAATTCCTTTCTCAGCAATGCAGTCATGTTAGTAGTTCAGGCTGCAGCCTGTGATAAAGCTAATCATTCCCTGGCTTCACATCCTCCTGACAAGGATTCCAGGAAGATTGATGCCATGGCAAAAAACAGTACATGGCAGCATCCTTGGGACTCAGGCAAGCAAATTATATGGCTTATGTAGCAAGGTATCAAAATCTAGATGGGACACTGTTATGAGTTTAGCCAAACAGGCCTCTGGCCAGCTTGCATAATGAGCTGGAGTAGGTGGCTGCCGATGGCATTGAGGCTTCTAAGGTGCAGTTTCATGCTGCTGTGGATTTTAATGATGTTTCCTCTAGAGTCATGGCCACATCTGTTGTCTGAGGTTGGCCTGGGCTCAGGTGTACTAGCTTGTCACAGGATACCCAGACTAAGGCTATGGATTTTCCTTGGTGGGAAATTCTCTGTTTGGGGAGCAGACAGAGAATTATATGAAGAGAGGATGAATATAGGACTACCTATAAGAGTGCTCAGGCCAAGGAGCGGCAAGCCACCCTCAGAGGCACACCTCCAGGGTAGGGGTAGGCTTTCACAGGCCTTTTGCCAAACCCAGGCCTCCTCTGCTTATGCTCAGAGGGGGTTCTTCAGAGGCAGAGGCAGACGGGGTGTGGGCAGGCCTGCCCCCACCCCTCAGCCTAAAGCACCTGCCAAACAGGCACCCTGATGGGGTGCCCAGGGCCGATTCTCCTTTACCAGTAGGGGCAGGTTGGCTTACTTCAGTCAGAACTGGGTGTCTCTAACTTCAGACAAGTGGATTCTGGAAGTAGTAAGCCAGGGTCTGGTTCTCAGCTTCAAAAAGTTCCCAAAGATGAGAATCAGGTCTTTTCCACCTGCAAGCTCTTTAGAGACCTTTACTCTAGAAACAGAGGTCTCAACCTGTTAGCTCTCAGAGCGTAGAAAGGGTTTCTCTCTACACCAGGGCAAGGGTCTGTACTCCAGATACTTCCTTACCCCAAAAAGACAGGAGAATGGCAGCCCATTTTAGACCTCAGATATCTGAACAAACACCTTTTGAAACCAAAGTTCAGAATGGTAACTCTGGCAATGATTTTACCTCTCTAAGGCCAGGGGACTGGCTAGCTTCCCTGACCTCAAGGATGCCTATTTTCACGTCCTAATCAGAAGCTCCCACCGAAAGTACCTCAGATTCGAACTGCCCTCAGGTCACTACCAGTTCAGAGCAATGCCCTTCGGCCTTACCTCTGCCCTAAGGGTATTCACAAAATGTCTGGCAGTAGCAGTTGCTTATTTAAGGAGGCAAAGGATTGCTGTTTTTCCCTATGTGGACGACTGGCTCATTGTAGGCCAGTCCCCAGAACAGGTAAAATCTCACCTGCAAGTCACCCAGCAGCTTCTCACCTCCCTGGGCTTTAAGTAAATCTACCAAAGTCGGTTCTGGAACCAGTTCAGGTGCTCACCTTCATAGGTGCAGAGTTGGACACAAATCTGGCCAGAGCCTTTCTTCCCTTAGAGAGGGTAAGGAACTTGGTGGCTCTGGCCTCCTCCTTCACTCTGCAGGTCTCGACCAGCAAGACACTTTTGCAGCTCCTGGGGCACATGGCTGCATCCACAGCTGTAGTGCAGGGAGCAAGATTTCGATGAGGGACATTCAGTTTCACTTGAGAGCCTATTGGTCTCAGAGAAGAGACCCCTTCCAAGTTGGTCCCAGTGACCAACCTTGATCCAGGCCTCCAGTGGTGGCAGGATCAGAGCAATTTAAGACTGGGGGTCCCTTCATTCCTCTTTCTCACTCTTTGACCTCACTACGGATGCTTCCCTCCTGGGTGGGAGCCCACATGGGTGACCTCTCCACTCAGGGAGTGTGGTCCCCCAGGAATCTCTGCTCCACATCAGTTTGCTGGAACTCAGAGCTGTCTTTTAGCACTTGCTGCTCTCTGCTTCTGTTCAGAACAAAGTGGTACAAGTCAGAACAGACAACACCACAACAATGTGGTACATCAACAAGCAGGGGGCACTCGGTCTTCGCCTTGTGCACCGAGGCAATGAAGTTGTGGTCTCTGGCCTATTCCTGAACACTTCACTCATAGCAGTTCACCTTCCAGGAAAGGACAATGTCCTAGCAGATGCTCTCAGCAGGATTTCTCAGGGCCATCACGAATGGTCTCTGGATCCTCAAGTACTGGGATAGTTTTGCCAGATGGGGCACCCTCAGATAGATCTTTGCAGCCCCAGACAATCACCAACTTCCACTGTTCTGTTGCAGGCCCCCAGTGTTGGGCTCAGTCCCCCTGGACGCCCTTCTCCTGGATTGGGAAGGGAAGTTTCTTTATGCTTTTCCCCCCTTCCCTCTCCTATTCAAGGTGTTAGTCAAAATCAGATCCCAGCCTTGCAGGGTGATTCTGATTGCCCCAGATTGGGCCAGGCAGCCCTGGTACCCACTCCTTCTGTCCCTTACAGTCCATCTCCCCCTGTGTCTCCCCAGGAATCACAACCTGTTAACCTGTGCCCAGGGGAGAGTTTGGTATCCGAACCTCAAATCCCTCAACCTCAAGGCCTGGCTCTTGAGGAGTTAGACTTTGCTGACCTACACCTTTCTCAGGGTGTTCTTGAAATCCTAAAGGCTTCTAGGAAGCCTTCCACTAGGGTTACTTATAATTCTAAGTGGAAAAGGTTCTCCATTTGGTGTTCTGGGAAACATATTTCCCCAGAATCTGCTGATTTGCCCATTGTGTTGGACTACATGGTCCATCTTAATTCTTTGGGTCTGAGACCAGCTACCCTGAAAGTTCATTTGGCAGCTGTCTCTGTTTTGTTTCAGCAGGAAAGCCATCCTCTTTCCGCCACCCTGTATTTTCCAAGTTTTTAAGGGATTACTTCATACTAATCCACCTTTTCGGGATCCGGCCCCTGCCTGGGACCTTAATGTTTGCATTGCCCAGTTAATGCAACCCCCTTTTGAACCTCTGTCTTCTGCAGAGTTTAAGTATCTAACTTGGAAAACTGTTTTCCTAGTGGCTATCACTTCTGCTAGACGATAAGTGAGTTGTAAGCCTTGTCAGTAGAAACTGACTTTATTTCTTTCCACAGGGATAAGGTAGTCCCTCAGGACTAACAGGAAGTTTTGCCTAAGGTGGTTTCAGATTTCCATCTTAACCAATCTATCTCCTTCCAGTGTTTTTCACTGAACATTTCTCTCTGGTGAGAGGAGATTGCACAGTTTGGACGTTAAGAGGCCCTAAGTTACTATATAGAACGTACTAAGGGTCACAGGTTCAATCCTCCAACTTTTTCTCACTTATGGTGAGGTCGGAAAGGAAACCTGCCACTAAGAGATCAGTTGCCAGGTGGATTGTCTCTTGTATCCAATTTGTTATCAGAAACTGGGGAGAGATCCCCCCTCTGGCCTGAGGGCTCATTCTACCAGAGGTACAGCCGCTTCTCTAGCTGCTGCCAGAGACATCCCTATTTTAGAGATATGTCAAGCTGCTACCTGGAAAACGGTACACACTTTCACCAAGCATTACTCCCTGGATGTCCAGGCTAGGAGAGATGCTCGGTTTGGCACAGCTGTGCTTCAGAGCCTGTTCCCTAAGTAGGTTCTGTCCCTCCTCCATGGAGGTACTGCTGTGTAGTCTGCAATTGTCATAATATAGCAAGACTTCATGTTGTTTGAAGAAAAAATTACTCACCTTAGTAATGTTGTTTCTTCCTAATGGAGTCTTGCTATATTATGACCTCCCCCCCAGCCTGCCCCTCTCAGAACTTCTACTTGGGTATGGGGTGGGCAGCCTAGTGTGGGCACTAGTTTATGCCCATTATATGCGTTTTCACCCTTCTTGGGGTTTGGGGTGTGGTGTTTTTCATTTTTCCTTATATTACTTCTCATATTGTTAAATTATACTATTAGTTCTGGTCCCTGACTTGAGTCTTTGGTGTTGGGACCAGCAATGGGTGTTAATATTTAGGTAGCCAGTTGGCTAGTGTAGGTTACAGCTTCCTCACAGACCTTAGTGAGTTTTTGCTCAGAAGATCTGACAGTTTAGGTTTGAAACTACCCAGACAGAGCTTCTCTTTAGAGCTCGTGCTCTAAGTTCCATTCATGGAATGGAGTTAACTCTTTCACCTCCGGAGCAGTTCTAATGGTGGGACAAACTGCAATTGTCATAATATAGCAAGACTCCATTAGAAGAAACAACATTACTAAGGTGAGTAATTTTTTCCTTTTGCACAACCATATCCACCGCTAGGCTCTCCGGTGTTTCTGCCACAAATTCACTCGGATCCTGACATTCCACTTGTTCCTCCAGTTCCAACTCTGGAAATGTTACGAAAATAGTAGCCTGCTCAACTCGTCGCACACTCGACAGCTCCTGCATCATTACATGTACTGGCGATACTTTTTCCACAGCGCCAGACTCAACAGAAACTCTGGCACCCAATAGTTCTGATCCCGAAACTCGAACTTCAGCGTCTCCACTTGAACGAACGAGTGCCGACTGTACTTGCTCTATCCATCCATCCAGCCGAACCTCTTTCAGAGGACTGCTACCATCCACCTCCGTTACAGCGGCCATCTGCTCCCAAGCCCAACCTCAACTGACTGGACTCGCGTTTTGGCGCTAGCCCCCTACCGCCAGGACTGCAGCAGGGGAATTTCCCTTGTGTCCTGGCCAAATTTCCCTCATTCACTAAAAAATACCACCAACAGCTTAATCTGGTTCAAGGTCAGTTGGCATTCATCTGTATCCCCCTCCCCCGGGTTGTGCCTGAAATAGGCAGGATTTGTCTAGTGCACTTACCCGGTCAACAAAAACTAAATAAATATAGCATCCTCAGGGTCGTGGACAATAGCAACACAAAACTTTGGGCTTCACTTTGCACATTTTTCAGTATTGGGCCCCAGAGGGCATAGCAACCAAATCATCGGGTGCAAACTCAGGGCTGGGGGATTCTGTACCCTTTAGGTGATGGGCTCATGGAACATCCAGCTAGAGTCAGTAGTGGAGGCAGAGACACTACACACTTTCAAATCCATGGTAGATAAGTGAATGTAGGTGGGTGGATGGGGAGGGGGGGATTTTAGGGGACAGTTACAGTAGGCAACACAGCCAGCTTCCATCTTCAGGTCCTGTGTCACTAACTAAAGAATAGGCGACTTGAACAACTAGTTGAAATCTGACCTACGCATCTTTTAAAAAACATTTTGAGAAAAAAATGATTGTGGCTTCACTGAAATCAAACTTTGAGATGCAGCACAAGAGACTAGAGTCACTGTTGTCTAGCCATTAGAGCGCTGAAAACAAGTTGTTGCATCTCAGTTGGGCTGTCTTGGGTAAAAAAAAAAAAGATGTAAACAAAACAAAATAAGAACTCTCACATGGGCCTCTATTTCACATGCACCCTCCCCCCGTCTTTGAGGTGTGGCAGTTGGGGTGACCATGAAAGGGAAATGAAACTAGAGCAGCTGTTACAGCTACACAGTCGTGGGATTGTAGCCATCTGACATAGACTGTGAGTGGCAGGCCGTTTTAACTCCTTCCTTCCATGTTGGTCTGGCTACACCAGTGGATCCAAATAGGTGGCACTTTTCGTACCGCAGCTAGGTATTATGAGCATGAAGAAGACAACAAATGGGGTGTTTAAAGGGCCAACAGCTGAGTCAGTTGACTTCCACACTTTTGAAACCTCGTGAGGCTTCCCCAGGGTTATCATATTAGTCATTTTGCATGTTGGGCAGCTGTTGAATTTATCTTGACGGGGTTGGCAAGGCAATGATTAAAACAAAATGATTGACAGGAATGCTGTTGCCTTTATCTGGTACTTGCCTGATATGTTTGTGTTGTGTTTCTCCCACTAGTGACTCGGGCGAGGTGCTGCTCTATTACTGTTACTGTGATCTGCAGGACCCTCATCAGATCTGTGCTTGGCAAAAGGCCCTTTGTCAGCAGTTACGTCTCACCGGCAAGGTATGGCTTATGCAGCTTATTATATATTTTTTTGTTTGTTTACCCCTGACCTCCGGCTGCCTCCTGCTCCCTCTGCTTCAATCTCCCATAGCCTTCCTTGTCCACCAGCCTCACAGGATCTGTCCTGCTGATCCAGAGCTGCCTGGCCTGTCTCCACTCCATGGGAAGTCCCCACAGTGGCCCATTAGGAGTGTGTCAGTTGCTATGTTTACATGAACCTGAACGCTGTTACAGGGTTTTAAATAGCTGGTATAGCATAGCAAAACGCCGCGCAAAACAGGAGGTAATGCTTACCATTTCCAGAAATGTGTAGCAGTAGACTGCTAACCATTTTTTTCTGTGAGCCTATGGCACAGTAGACAAAATTAATAAAATGATATATATATTTTTTAAATTTTGCCAACCATTCTGTGCCAAGTGCTAAGCATTTTTACAGCTGATTAGCACTTTCATGTGCAAAACTTCAAATCAATTTTTTCGGTTTATTTAAAACCCTGTGTTACCTGGCAGTTGTCAGTTTTCAGATTGTAATCCAAGTATGGTGAAATGCACGACAGAACTCCATTACTGAGGGATCAAATACTCCGTAATCGAGTTACGTGGTGCATATAAACAGGGCAGAATGTGCAAAAAGAAATGTGTAAACTAAAATTCTGCCATTCCGCATGCTTGAAGGATAATTACAGTGCACCAATCTCATTTACAAAGTATCAGCTACCAAAAACTAGGGGATCCTTGCACTTGTATCCGTGCACTTTAACCAGATTGCAGTTGGCTTCCTTGAGCATCGATAGTGACATTTTCATGCACTGAATACATGATTATTGAGTAATCAGTTGTGCAGTAATCAAGCTTAACTGTGCACGTAAACCGCATAACCGAGGAGTTTGGTACAGACAGGCTGGGGTGGATGGTGTGGGGGGGCTTTCAATGTCATCCACCTGCCAGAACATTTTCTCCCCATTAGGCCCCGCCCTCCACCCAGCCACGCTTGACACCTAACTTGACAGGGAGAAGGAGGGACCGATGGTGCATGATCATCAGAAAATGACTTGTCTCCTTCCGTTGCACTGCTGCTTTAATATGCTTAGATCATTTACCTGTCATACTGTAAAGAATCAGCAAGTTGTTTCGTGCCACTAGCAGTACAATCTGATCTGCCTTTTTTTCTCATCTCTGCTCTTAGCAGGCTGGAGTGCAAGCTGATATTATTTCATAGCACAGAGTTTGGAGAAACATGATGTACAGCTGTGTCCAAGTCAGACTAAAATTGATACTTGTGTACTTGAGGATTATTTTGCTCAGGTGTATGATAGAAGTGCGTAAAGCAGCCAAAAATGCTTTTGAAATTACTTTTTTTTTTGCTCCACTGCCCAGCGTGGCAGGTCTGTCGCTTGCAGACCCGATATACTAGCTGCTGTCCCAGAGCTAAGGGCAGAGGGATTTACCTCTTAAGTCTCCCCCGCATCCCTTTTTCCCATATGGATGTCGGTGTGGGGATTGAGGTCCCAGCAGGAGCGTGCTTATGCATGCTTCGCTCATACATTTCACCGCTCCCCAACAGTTGTTCTGCCACCTTCAGATCCATAGGTGGCAGTAGAACTGCGGGATGAACAGCCCTCCCCAGAGGAGGAGAGCATTCTTTGGGGTGCTCGGTCCTCCGCCCCATAGCCAGACCCTGACGACCCCTCTTTCTTAAACCTGGATAGAGGGCATCTTGAGCAGTAGCACTACTGCTGCTTTGACAGGGAGATTACCTATCTTAAGCTCTTTTGGTTAGCTACATGAAAACTGTTGGCACTGTACAGTTAGAGGTCCAGACTTCTTTTTTTTTTATACTTGTTTATTGAAATCTTCGAATACAGATATGTTTACATTCACATATACCAACATGCTATACATACGTATCACTTTACGTAGTGCACATTATCACTGGAACTATTAAAACATTTTTCTTTTCTCAGTACTTCATTTCTAACAAAATTAAAACTAAAACTAAAATTAAAATTGATGGGGATATTTGAATTAACTACTTACAAAACTATCCGGGAGGGGGGGCATGACAGTCAAAAAGGCCATGTATCTTATTTATCTTATGTCACAGCATCAGTTTCCAATGAGTCCATCTGTTCATGAGTGAGTCTTTTCTATGATTTACAGCAAAAGTAATTCTCTCCATTGTTTGAATTTGATTAATTAACATAACCCAGTCTGACAATTCTGGTGGGGTTTGCTGGAGCCATTTTTTTTGTAATAGCTTTTAGTGCTTCGATACATAGAATAGCCCACACATATTGGCCTTCTTTCCCTTTAACCTCTGGAGGGAAAATTCCCAGAAGTATATTCTGTGGGCCTACTTTAATACCTGAACCAAACAGACCCACTAGGTGTTCTTGCACTTTCACCCAAAACGTTTGAATGTTTGGACAGGACCAGAGGATGTGAGCCTGATCAGCTTCTGAACAGTCACACCCTCTCCAGCACTGTGCACTAGCCCTGCTGCCCATTTTGGCCTGTTTACTTGGGGTTAAGAAGTACCTCACCCTAATCCTCCAGGCGTACTCTTGCCAATTTGGAGAGGAGGTGGTCCTCCAGCAACTCTTGTATACCAATTTCCATTTTAATTTATTTAACTCTATTCTCAATTCCTGTTCCCATTTTCTTTGGATTGCTTGTATACTGTGGTTACGGTCTACTGCCAGATTCCAGTATAACACTGTTATTGCTCCTTTACCATGCGTCGACCTCCATATCTGTTCAAAGACCTTAGGGTATGGTCTGAGATCCTCGTGATGCGCAACCCTCTGTATTTTGTGATTCACATAATCCCTAAGTTGGTAATAATATATGAGAACTGCTTCTGACCAGGAGAAAGCACCCCTAGCCGTCTCAAAAGGTTTGACCATATTCCCCTGGAACAATTGCCAAGCAGCATAGATATCCCTATCAGCTTGTTTCTGATATCATTTAGTGTACCTAGCTGCAGTAACGTCTCTATCCTCACATCACCAGACATATTTCCATAAAGATTTAGCTGTATGGCCCCTTCTAATGCCCTGAGACCATCCCAACAGCATTGTTCAAATAGTCATTAATACTGAATCAGTACTACTGGGGTGTCTATTTAGGTTAAACTTCCTAATTTTTAATTGGTTGTTACTATACTGATTAAGTTCAATCTGATGCCAGTGAGCTCTATAAGTTGGATGGGCCCGTAGAAGTGCAACTTTCATCTGAGTCGCCATCCAGTAATCTGCAGTGTGTGGGCAGACCCTGCCTTCCTCCTGCTTTGGCAAGAATAGGGTTTTCATGGTTACCCTGGGGCGTTTGTTTGCCCAGAGAAAGGACAAAACCCACCTCTGCCAGGTATTTATTTCTTTTTGTGGGATTGTGCATGGGACAGTTTGAAATAAGTAAGGAAGTCTTGACATAATGTTAGTTTTGATTATTTGTAGCCGAGAGTAGAATGGGAAGAGGATGCAATCCCATCTCTGCAAATCTACTCGTATTTGTTTAATCAGTGGGGGATAATTGTTTATATACATGTGGATCGGGATTTGCCCAATCGTTTCCCAAGATATTTAATTGAGTCACAGTCCCACCTCATGGGGTATTTAGATCTAATAGCTTCAAGGACCGCAGCTGTCATAACTAAGACCTCTGTTTTAGACCAGTTTAATGTGTATCCGGATAAAGCTGAGAAGGCTTTGGTCTGTTTAAATAACCTCGGGTAAGGACCTGACAGGATCTGTCAAATAAAGTAGGACATTGTCCACATAGAGGGCCAGTTTATGGACAGTGTTCCCCATAGCCACCCCTGCTATCTGTGTATTTAACCTGATGCTCTGAGCCAGAGGCTCAATGTACAAGGCAAACAACAGAGGGGACAGGGGGCATCCCTGCCTGGTACCCCTCTCAAGTCTGAATGAACGGGAAATGTGACCGTTAGCCCTTATGTAGGCTGTTGGATTAGAGTATAGCTTAGCTATATAGTTCAAAAAAGGTAAAGGGAAGCCAAAGCCGGCCAGGGTACCCTGTAAGAAAGGCCGAGAAACCTGGTCAAAGGCCTTTTCAGCGTCTAAACTCATTATGTATGCTGGGGTGCCGGATGCTTGCAAATGTTCTATTATATTTACAGACCTCCTAATAATGTACAGTGTCTGTCTACCCGGCACAAAACTTGTCTTGTCTAGATTTATTATTTCCGGTAGCAGCTTTTCCAACCTTGTGACCATAATCCCAGTTAGGATCTTATCATCAGTATTTAATATAGAAATTGGTCTGTATAACGAACAGATAATGGGGTCCCTGGCCGGCTTTGGCAGAACTGAAATTATGGCCTGGGACCAGGATGGAGCACCCTCGCCTTCCTCAGACCACAAATGATTGTACGCCCTAAGTAACAAAGGGGAAATAACCTCCCTAAATTTCTTGTAAAACTTATTAGGGAGTCCATCCATGCCGGGGCACTTCCCTGCTTTTAAACGAGCAATTTCTGTTTGAATTTCTCCCGTTGTAACTGGGGAAATAAGAGCCTTCCTCTGATGTTCTGTAATCTTAGATAGTTTAAGGGGTGTTAAGAAAGTGTCTATTTCCTCTGGGGTGGGAGTAGCCCGTTTGCTATATAGTTTTTGATATAAAAGCTTAAATATATCTGCTATCCCCTCCACAGTATACTGCCATTGTACTTTTTGGGTCCATGATTTTTGGAATACAGGCTCTGGCCCTGTGTTATCGAAGCCTACTGGTTAATAGCTTTAAAGCCCTAGGGCCCCCTTCATAATATCTTTGCCGTAGGTACAATGACTTTTGTTCAACTTGGTAATCAATTATTTCTAGCAATTCCTTTTTCAGTTTTGCTAACAGTTTTTCCCTTTCCCTGTCCAGCTGTTGTTGCTGTTGCTGTTCCAACGTAGTTATCTGCTCCTGTAAGATGGTCCTCCATTTATCTGTCAGTTTCTTACGTCTGTATGCTATCTCTATGAATTTACCATGCACAATAGCTTTTACTGTGTCCCGTAAAATCCCTGGTGATATATTGGGGTTATCATTATCCTTAACTGCCTATTCTATTACCTTTTGAATTGTTTCCCTGGTTTCTTCGTCATGGAGTAATGACAGATTCAGCCTCCAGAAGGTGGAGCATTTAACGGGCAGACTGCTGACTTCTGATATAGAAATATAGAACATGATAGCAGAGTAAGGCCTAGCTGTCCATCTAGTCTACCTGAGCCTGTCTTATGCAGTATTGCCATGTTCCTGTCCCAGCCCCACATGAACCCAGCCACTGTTTCAGCCCCTAAGACCTCCTCCAGAAGCTTGTTCCAGCCTATCACCATGCATTCCGTAAAAATGTTCTTCCTGAGATCCTTTTTCAGTCTCCTTCCCCCAGTTTTAGGGAATTACCCCAGTACCCGTGTTATCACTCATGGTGCACAGTTCACTGCTGACCACCTTGTTTGTTCCATGAAGGTACTTGAACCTTTCAATGATGTCACCCCTTTGTCTCTTGTCCTCCAGTGTGTATATGTTGAGATCCTCCAAGCACTTCCCATAGGACCTACCCTGTTGGCCCTGTATCATTTTGGTGGCTCATCTCTGTACCGCCTGTAACCTGTCCCTCTCCTTCCTCAAGTCTGAGTTCCAAAATTGCACATAATACTCCATTGAGGACAAAGCATGGATCTACACAGGGTCTGTATTACCTCGCTCCTTCTGCTAGTGATCCCTTTCCCTGTGCCCCCCAGCATCCTGTTTGCCTAGCCCAGAGCCCTACTACATTGTGCTGATGCCTTCATGTTCTCCATTTTTATCACCTCGGGGTCTCCCTACTCTGATGTGCTCCCCAATACCACCCCATTCATCCTGTACTCCGTTCCTGGGTTCTTGGCCCCTAAGTGCAGTACCTTGCACATTAATGTTTTAACTTTCAACTGCCACACCCTCAACCACCGCTCCAGATTTTCCAGCTCTTTCTTTATGGCCCTTATCCTCTCCTCAGTGTTCACTCCTCCAGAGACCTTGGTGTCCTCTGCGAAGAGGCATATCTTTTTCTGAACCCCCTCCCCAATATCACAGATAAGTACGTTAAAGAGAACTGATCCTAGAAATCATCCTGTGGCACCCTGTTTGTGACTTCCCTTTCTCCTGAGAGGAAATGCATTGCACAGTGTGGTTTCACCAAACAACAGCCATGGCACAGCTGTATCTAAATAGCATTTTTTTGTATCGATTGTGCTTTAGCCCCTTCCTAAATGCAATTCCAGCTAAACACCTTGGGCCGGATTCACAAAGGGCTGTGAATGCCACAAGCCCTGGGTGCGCTAAACGTATGGTGCACAGGGCTTGTGGCATTCTCCCGGCTGGCGATCAGGATTCTCGATCCCATGCAGAGGAGGTGGGCATATATCCCTCTATTTTCAGTGCTGAGACAACAAAAACTAAAATTTCGAACCCCTTACCTCAGCAAACTAATAGTCCAGTTTCCCTCGGGGCAGCAGACTTACGACAACTTACTTACTGTGCAGACTTGAAGAAGCGAGGCTTCACCCTGCCAACTTCGGTGCGCCTTCCCCAGAGATCTTTGGATGATCGTGGCCCTTCCAGAATGACTCCATCCCGAGAACAGCCGGACCAGCAAGCTACCATAGACTCGATCAAACGGATGCTGGCGCAGTTCTCCAGGCAATCCAGTTAAAGCTTAACAGATTCACGAACTTGGGTTCGCAGTGAGTACTGATGTGGGGTGTATGCTGAGGGGCTGTGGGGAGCCCTGCTATCACTCCTGTCCCAGGGGGGATTGGGCGGGATGCCAGTGGAGGGGGGCAGGTGGGTCGGAAGGGGGTCCTGTTCAGACACTGGCACCAGATCGGAGTGGTGATGTGGGCGGGGGGGTACTGCCTCTGGGCTTCCTCCCTCTGCTGGGGCTAAAGGGTACAGACAGAGGCCTGCATTAGTTGGCCTCAGTAGAGTGCCGCCGGGAATGGGCCCTATGAGTGTGTGGGCCGCCGCCGGGCTGTCTGGGGCAGGAGAATATTTACCTTGTGCTGGAGCGGTCTTATGGATTTCTGAAGCTCCTCAATTTGCTCACACCCCGTTAAATAGGGGTTCTCGGGTGTCCCCCTGCTCGGGGAAGGGTTGGTAGGCCCTGGCCGTTCATCTCCCACTCGTCTGGGCCTGGATGCCTTCCCTGGGGTTGGGGTTTCACTTTCTAAACTGAAATGGAGGCTGGCTTCACTGCATGAACCCGCTAAATAGAGTGCAGTTGAGAAGTCTTCTCGGCCCCAGGCGGCCTGGCCGTATCTGAGTGCACTTGTGAGCATAATATTTACAGGCGAGCCAGAAATAACAGATGTCTTGCCTGGGGCTTGGACCCAGTATTTCCAGGTGGCACGGAAACTTGCACTGTTTGTTCTGGGCCATATGGCAGAGGGGGAAAATGTGTATTATGCCCGGAGGTCGGCCCCCTTGATACCCTCCTTCCTTAACATGGGCTCTTTATGAGTAGCTTTGAACTCAGTGTGGTCGCCCCAACTTGGGGAGTGGTCAGGAGTGCTAGTGTGCCCCAGACGAGTTGAGCCCTACTTTTCCTGCTGTTCCCTCCCCACGGCGTCCTCTCCCTGACCTTCTCTGGGTCAGACGTATGGGGTGATCCCAGTGGCTTCTCACTCTCCCGCTGGTTCTCAGCTGCCTACCAGCATCATCCGCTCCCTCAGTTTCTGTGCGCTCTGGACTGATATTCTCTGTTGGGACTTCTGTCAGCTATAAATGTTTTTATTAATGGCAGCATTTGAAAGGCAACTGTGACACCTATCACTGCAGGTTCCCTGGAGGACCGGTGTACTTGCTCCTGTATCTGACCCACATACCCTGCGGTGGTGGTGGGAGTCGGGGTTGCTCCTGTTGGGCCTCCCCCCCCCTTTTTATGGCACCCTGGCCTTCTGGTCTGAGGACTTCTGAGATGCCATATAATAAACCACTCCCCCCCCCTCCTTTTCTCACCGAGGGGGCAGGCCACAGGCTCATATGCCATCTGTGTGCTTGGCTGTGATGGAACAGCACCACTTACTCCCACCTCATATTCCCCTCCCATCACCCCCCTTTTCCTTTCAATTTCCCCTGATATTTGTTATCCTTTCTATAATCCTTGCCCTCCCAGAATTTAGGGGCAAGAGTTTCCCCAGGGCCTCATTTCACTCGGTATACTTTGGTATACAGTCAGAAGAGATGCAAGTCACAAGTGGGGTATCTCAGGGATCAGTCCTGGGGCCAGTCCTCTTCAGTATCTTCATCAGTGACATTGCAGATGGACTGGAGGGTAAGGTTTGTCTATTTGCAGATTACACCAAGATCTGCAACAGAGTAGATGATCCAGATGGTGTGGACAGAATGAGAAGAGATCTGGATAAACTTGCAAAATGGTCAAAAGAGTGGCAACTGGGGTTTAATGCAAAGAAGTGCAAGATCATGCACGTAGGAAAGAGAAACCCTGAAGCCACCTATAAGCTGGGAGGGGAGTTGCTGGCAGTCACAAGGGAAGAAAGAGACTTGGGCGTCATCATCACCGATGACATGAAATCATCCAAGCAGACCACTAAAGCAATAGGTAAGGCTAGAGGGATGATGGGGTGTATTAGTAAGGGTATCACAAGTCGGAAGAGGGAGATAATAATCCCTCTTTACAAGACACTGGTTAGGCCCCATCTGGAGTACTTCTGCATGCAGTACTGGAGGCCACACCTTCTCAAGGACATTAACCAAACTGAGACAGTCCAGGGAAGGGCAACTAAAATGGTGCAGGGACTGCATCAGAAAACATATGAGGACAGATTAACGGAGCTCAATATGTATACCCTAGAGCAAAGGAGGGAGAGAGGTGATATGATTGAAACATTCAAACACCTTAAGGGCATTAACAAGGTGAAAGAGTCTAACATGTTTCAATGTAAGAAAAATAGCAGGATGAGAGGACACAGCATGAGATTAGAGGGAGGCCGATTAAGGGGTAATGTGAGGAAGTTTTTTTCACAGAAGGGGTGGTGGATGCATGGAACGGCCTACCTCAGAAAGTGGTGGATATGAATACAGTGCAGGGATTCAAACAGGCATGCAATAGGCATAAGGGAGCAATACAAATGAGTATGAATAGATAGGCCATTGACAGAGCAAAGGCCGATGGCACACTCATAAGGTAAAAAAAGAAATGGGCAGACTGGATAGGCCTTGCGGTCCTTATCTGCCATCAACTTCTATGTTTCTATGTTTCATACAGTTGAATGGGCGCCCACCTATGGATAGTTAGTAGACATGTCCCCAATACATGTCATATGTGAACACGTATTGCTGGAAGTCACAGAGAACCCCCTTACCGGGGCCTGTATATAGTTTGTATCCCCCGATATCTCTCCCATGAGATGTCGTTTTTTTGTATATAGCATCATAGTTGAGCCCAGTTGGCTTACTGGTTACCCCATAGTACTGACCTTAATGCCCCTTTATTCCATCACACTGGACGCAGAGCATCAGGCTATTGTTAATTTAATAGATGGCAAATGTTTCTTTATATAGGAAATTGAAGTTTATTCTGCATGTGCGTTTGTGGGGGGAGGGGGCTCAGAGGGCCGCATCATGGAAATTGACAGACCCAGTTATGCAATATCCCTTTAAAATTGTCTCCCACAATGTAAATGGGCTGGCCGGCCCCATCAAGAGGTACCGTACAATTCAAGCATGAAGAAGCTGAACCCGGATGCTTTCTTACTGCAGGAGACACACCTCTCCTCAGTTGAGCACCAGAAATTACTCAAATTTAGTTTTTCTGGGCCGGCCGGCCGGCGCACCGGTTGGATTTCCGCTTGTGACGCCAGTGACCGGGTTCGGGAACGGACTCGGGTAGTTGGAGGCTGGCTGGGGAGGAGGATTACACCCAATGGCTGCTCTCCTCCTCCAGGGGTGGGTGGGATGCAAATCCCGCTGCAATACCGCCACCTGGGTGACCACAGGTGGAGGTGCAGCAGACTGCAGTAGTGAGGAGGGAAGGATGTCTGCGGGGCGGAGGCGTCAGGCGCCAATGATGCTCTTCCTAGAACTTCCCAGCGTGTGGGCGTCCTGTGAGGGCACGGAAGAAAACCAGGAAATACCCACCAACTCCTAGTAGACGGAGCCCTGGCCACGATCCCCAGTGCCCTGTCGGGGTGCCAGTACCAGCATCTCCCGGCAAAATACAGACACATCGGGGTGAAAGGGGCCCCACCCCGTACCTGCCTGGGGGTATAGCCAAGGCTTTGTGGGAGGGATGGACTGCACTGGATGTCGGTCAGTAGGAGCGGGGATGAATCAGGCCGTTGGGGACTCCAGAAGGGGTAGGAGTTCGGTGGTGAGAGAGGGGGCATACAAAGAAAATATATAAAAAAAAAAAAAAATTAGTTTTTCTGAGCTGGTGGAATCCTCCTACCAGCAGGGCAGGAGAAGGGGGACTGTGATTCTGATCCCACGGCGCTTCCAGCTACAAATTCTTGATCAATACTCCGAGAGGGAGGGTAGACTAGCTCTGGCTGTGGTCATATTAAACCAACAGATACTGACATTATGTAGTATTTACGTCCCACCAGGCTCTGATGCCTCCGCCATTCAACATTTAATAGATGCTATTTTGATGTGGCAACAAGGAATTTTAATATTAGGAGGAGACCTTAATTGCCAGCTTAATCCTTCGCTTGACTCGTCTCCAGTGCGCCCCTCCCCACAGTCCTCGGAACAAAAGCATCTTCGGCGCTTGCTTCGGGAAGTGGGACTGGTGGACACATGGAGACAACTCCATCCCTCCCAATGGAAATTTACTTACTATTCCAGTGCCTTTAAACACTACTCCAGACTTGATCATATATGCATTGGGAAAGAATATATAGATCTCGTCCGGTCGGCGGATATTCTTAACATCTGCCTTTCGGATCACGCACCCACCACCCTAGAACTTAACATCCAAAAGGAGAGGAAAAATGCACAATGGAGATTTAATCCTTTCCTGCTTATGGATAGCGAATTTCGGGACCTTCTGGAATCACGAATCCCAGAAATCATCCAGGACAATGCATCTCCCCAGGTCTCCCCTCAGACTCTCTGGGACACGATTAAAGTAGTGCTCAGAGGTCATATTATTGCTTATGCTACCCATAGGAAAAGACAGGCTGAGTCCAGACTTCAAGCTGTACAGGAGAAACTAAGATTTCTTCAGGAGGCACACATGCAAGGTGACTCTGATCTACTCCCCTTAATCACTCAGACACAAGCTGAGATTCATTGCCTTCTGACAGCTAAAACAGAGCAAGCCTTAGCGTGGCTAAAACAGCGTTATTACCACGGTGGGGCCCGGGCCTCTAAACTCTTGGCCTACCACCTTAGAAACCAAATTCAACAATGCACTATCTCTAAAATTAAGGACCCCATATCAGGACAGACTCGGTATTCCACCCAGCATATTCTTGATTCATTTAAGAAATATTATGAGGCCCTTCATTCATCTCCGACAGAGCCAGACTCTCACAAAATAATGGCGTTTCTTTCTCAACTCCGCCTACCTACTCTTTCCGCTTCCCAGCAGGCACAGTTAACAGCCCCGGTCTCTGAACTAGAACTCCAAACTACCATTAGTGGTCTCAAGAACGGGAAATCCCCAGGCCCTATGGCTTTGGTGCCGAGTTTTATAAGGGCACATGGCATCGGATACAGACTCCCCTTCTGCAGGCTGTACAAAATGGTCACACCACCTCCTTCTTCCCTGTTTCTTGGAGACAAGCAACAATTTTGGTGATTTTGAAACCACAGAAACACCCACACTTATGTGATTCCTATCACCCTATATCAGTACTCAACCAAGACTATAAGATTTATACTAGCATCCTGGCCCATAGACTTGACCATATTCTTCCCTCCTTAATACACCAGGCTCAATCAGGATTAATTAAGGGCAGACAGACAACTGACAATATTAAACGTACCCTTTACTTAATTGACCATGCCCAATCCACGAAATCCCCCCCCCTTGATACTAAGTCTTGATGCTCAAAAGGCCTTCGACATGGTGTCATGTGGGTTCCTTCAAGCTGCCCTACAAAAATTTAACTTCCCCGGACCTTTTATGGAAGCCGACAACGGAATGTATACGGACCCGGAAGCAGTTGTGAGACTCGGTCACACTCCGACCGATTTCATTTATTTCAGGGTACCCGCCAGGGCTGTCCCCTTTCCCCATACCTGTTTGCCATTTTTGTAGAACCCATAGCCCAGCTTCTCTGACAAACTCCTATTCTTTATGGATATATAGAGTCTCGGAGTCATCCTACCACAAAATAGCCTACTGTGCTGGCGATCTCCTTCTCTATATCACTCGCCCCGCTGAATCACTACAAACCTTAACCTCTCTTCTCAAAGAAATAGAAGCTCTGACAGGTTACACCATTAACCAAAATAAATCAGAAGCCCTACTTTTACAACCCCCCTTCCCCCAGATCTTACCCTGAGATACCCTTATAAATGGGACAAACCCTATATAACTTATCTGGGAATTAAAATTCCTCAGAACTATTCCAAATTATACTCCTTGAATTATACCTCAGTACTCTCAAAAAGCAACTCGGACTTGGTGAGGTGGACCCCTCTCCCGCTCTCCCTGTTGGCCAGGGTCCAATCCATTTAGGTGAATTCCCTTCCGAAGATACTTTACCTAATGCAAAATATACCGATACCTTTAACAATGAAGGATATCCGGAATTGGGACTGCTCGGTTAGTACGTTTCTTTGGGTAAATAAGCGACCCAGACTAGCACTTAGCAAGCTTCAGTGTCCCAAGGAGAGGAGGGGGACTGGCACCGCTCTGCGTCTTTAATTATTGGTTGGCTGCACTGCTTACACATATAACAGCCTGGCTGTTACCCCAGATCCGGTCCCCTTCCTGGCTTCTAGTGGAGAGGGCTATGGCCGACCATTCTTTAAACTATTCCTTAGTCTTCCAGCCACATAACATAGCCCAATTGAGATGGGGATCTAGATTCACTACAGGACTGCTCCAGAGCTGGATGAAGTTCCTCGCTCGGTCGGCTAATAAATTCCTGTCGACCTGGATGGGTACCCAGCAGAAGACCTATCGTGGGCCCCTGCATGGCTGGATGTCACCTTTCAGAACTGGGCTTGTGGGGGTCTAAAACATACATACCAATTTTTTGATAAAGGCATTTTTAAATCATTTGAACAAATTAGACAGCAAATTTTCTTTAAGTCAGAGCAACTTCTTCCGGTTCTTACATATTTGTCACTTCCTGAACACTAAAATTGGCCTAGATGTTACTACTCAGACTATTCCTCACTTGTGCCCCCTATTGTTCCAGATAGTAGGAGGCGGAGAGCGTAGTCACTTAGTCTCTCGATTCTATAAGGCTCTACAGGGGGCCCCCTCACAGATTATGGATCTGGTACAATTTCACTGAGAGGCTGAGCTCCAGATTGAACTGACCCAGGAGGATTGGCTCCGGATCTAGCGGAGACAACATAAAACCTCGACCTTATATATCAGGAAAGAATTTTCCTGGAAGGTGGTGTCCAGATTTTTTCACACACCCCAGATCACTGCCAAGTACTCAGCTGGGGGGGACTCCGCCTGCTGGAGACACTGCGGTTGTGTGGTTGCAACACATGCACATGTATTCTGGCTGTGCCCAGTACTGACGTCGTACTGGTCTGAGATAAGTAATAGAGTCCTAGACCTCTTCCCCAGTCTGGAAACTCTTTCCCCAGCTATGGGGATTCTCCTACACTATCCACATAATTTCAGGGACCCACATCAAATCTGCCTTCTTAATATTATGTTGGGTGCAGCCAAAAAATTATTACTAGGCTGTGGCTCCGACCGGAGCCCCCTACTATTTCAGCTTGGGAGGACACCATATATGATTTTTACAAACTGGAGTATATGATGGACAGATTACAAAACAAAGTTCCAGAGCTCATGAACCGTTGGAACATCTGGTTCCTCGGTATTTCCAAACTTAGACCAAACCAGCCCCCTTAGGGTTCTGACACCTATAGGTTCGGCTCCTCTGGTTTGCTCTGAGGGATTTCGGCCAGTCCTTTGTCCCCCTTCCGGGGGTCTTGCCCCCGGGTGGTTGGGACGAGACTGGACTTTACCAACATACTGACAGAAGCTGCAGCCTCCCGGGCATCCCAGATTCCCATCTAGCTCCAGGAAGCAATTGTAAACCTAACTCAGGCACATGTATCTTTTAGATATACGAGTAAAACCTATTACTTTGTTTTTAGAACCCAGACCGGTGACTATCACCTTACCGTATAACTTATTAACTGGATTTTTAATTTTCTCTACTACATGTGTATGTATTGAAATATATGAAGTATGCAACTTGTGTATAAGGAAGATTTCCTGTAATATTGCTCTGTGGATCCAATTATACTAAAAACCAAAATAAACAAAAAGTTAAAACAAAAAAATAAAGGATTCTCGATCCCATGCGCCAGTTGTCGCAAGATAGAGCAACCTTTTTCTGGTCTAGCTTGCGGCAGTTCTGGGTACCCTTTATACAGAGCTTGAGCCAGATGTTTGGCACTAGCTGCCATAAATTGGGAAAAGTGTTGTAAATGTGACCAATCTTGAGTTAGGTGAGGTGTGTGGCAAAGTTGTTGGCGCAGCTGTGCCACCAAATGGGATTGATGCAGGGTTTGACACATGCCCTGTGTTGCCGTTTGTGAATCCGGCCCCACGTGTTGTCTGCATTTTGAAGTCCTTCCTTCACAGCTCTTCTGGTTGGGCCTTTTATTGTGTAGCCTTCTTTCTATGTTCCTGCACTGAGCTGCAGTGGGGAAATGGTATCATGGTATAGATGTCACAGTACTTGTAATCTGAGCAAATTCCTATGCTACCGTAACAGTGTTTCATGTTTAACTGGGGAATACTATGGTTTTCAGACCTGCTGTGTTTGAAGCCTCAAGATTTCTTAAGACATAAAGAGTCAAACATCACTCCCTTGGAAACAAAATCCTGAACTGGTTCCATGTCATAACGGCGACCATGGAAAGGCAATCACCATTACGGTGAGTGTACATCACTGAAAATCAGTTTCAGCAATGTACACCCCCCGGTGCACAGCAAAAAGGGGGGACTTAGGTGTTTCTTTGTTATGCGGGGGGCTTTGTCCCCGCACCCCCTACTAAAGGATTCTAAACTCCAGGGGGTGTCATGTGGTGTGTATGTGCTAAGCAAAACCTTAAAAAAATAAAAATTGGGTGGGCTCAATAAATGTATGTGCTACCGGACCTGAACCCAGCACCTCGAACCCCAGCCCACCACCCACCCACCACACTGCGTGGGGGCCAGCTCGCAGCCCACCACAGCAGCACACCCGCAAACCCTTCCTTCCCTTCCGCCTCACTCAGCGTGCCGCCCCGCCACAGCAGTACATGTAGCGACATCATGTCGCCATATGCGTGAACCCCCATCCGTCATCTCTCCTGGTCGGTAGCCCTGTTGACATACACTGCGATTGAGCCACCATTTTTGAAAGTGCCCAATCGTAGTCGCCTGTGTCACAGGCTACACTGAAATTCTACAGTTCCACACCTCAAACAGGGATCAGTGTAATAGCACAGTATTTCCAATCATGAACAAAGCTACAAAAAACAGGGTACCGTGTCTGCATGTGGGCTTAAAACAAAACAAAAAGGTAATATTAAATGCATCCTGAAAATAGAATAAGAATCAACTCATTGACCTGAGGTCCTCGTCAGGAATTATCCACAAATACCTAAAATAATTAAATACTCTGAAAAAAACTAAGGTCAGAATATCCATTTTAGCTCTATTTTGAGTTTGCATTTAGTATTACCTTTTTGTTTTATTTTCTGTCACGGTTATAGTGTGAACATTGTGTACCTTGTCATGTCTAAGTGCAGTATTAAATGTAGTACCATAATGCATACTGTATGTGTATATAAATTAGGGACATGCGGGGAGACCTGTGTGATAACTGTTTAATCTGTACAGGTGCTGTTTGACCTTGGGTAACTTCATGAGTGATGTAAGCCACAAGTGAGGTGTTTGAGGTTGAACAGCATGAGTATAGATAAAACAGGTATTACACAGGGTCCCCCCCGCATAATTGTTGACATTGTGTGATAGTTTAGGGTTTTTTTAGGTGTTTTTATTATTTTTTTAAATAATAAAGTTTGTGGATTTTATGGTGAAGTAGTGCCCATCCACCCTCTGTGTGTCCTGTTGTCATGGGCATTGCCGTGGATGTGTCATGATGACGCCAGTGCTGATGCTGCAGCGTCGGAGCTAATTGGTGGAGCGAGAGGCAGACTGAACATTTTTCAAGAAAGATGGCAGTGGTCTTTAGTGAGAGATGCTCAAGTACTGGTAATTTATGGAGCCAGGTAATGTCTTTTGTAACTGCGGATTCAGGAATTTAGGCTGAAAAAAGATTTGCCTGTGACCAAGGAGAGGAGTTCTACGAATGTGTTTGGTTTGTTGGAATCAGGAGAGCAACCGCAGTATGTCAGCACTCATGGTGTGGTGGGGGGAGCAGGATTGTTGTTTGGGTATTTGTGGTTCTTAAAAAAGAAGCAGTTTCATTTTTAAATGATGGAGCGTTGTGTGAAGAGCACTGCAGGCTGCCTTTTGTGTGTCTATTGTAGGGGGCAGTATTGTTTGGAGCAGAGCGGGCAGTGGCTTTTAGAAATGTGAATGCTGGTGGAGTCGGGGAGAGGTAGACAGTCATCTTGGCTGTCAGGCAGCGGCTTTTTTTTTTTTACAAAAATGGAGCCAGGGACTACTTATACTGAGGAGGAGGAGGAAGAAGGAGGGAAGAAAGATGAATGAGCTAGGAGAGGAGATTCATAAAGGTATGAAGGGGGATCTCCGAGTGTTGTAATGGCAGTGTCCTGCGCCCTTAAATGAAACACTGAAAGTAGTCCGGGGGTGGGGGGGCACACCAGCTGATGATGTAGCAAAATGGAGAATTACGTAGTAACTGTGTGTATAAATGTAAGATTCTACATTTATTCACAGTTACCGAGGTACTCCATTTATGTCCACCCTTATTGCGTAAATATATATACACACTGCATATACTTCACTCCTCCCCTCTCTACTCCCTCCAACTCTCAGGTGGATTTGCTGCCACCTGACTTCATTATTAAGGGTACTTACCACAAATCTGTGTATTCTTTTGCACCATGTTGTTATTTACCTGTTACTGCCTTCCACACCCCACTCACACTACGTTGACTCACTTTGCCTGATTTTAATAATAATAAAAATAAAACTTTATTTTTATGGTGCCTTTCAAAAGCGAAGGGGCCTTACAATTAATTAAAACATATCATGGTACACAACACATAAATATTATAAAATAGGAAATACAGGTAAATTAAATCCATCTATCACTGAATGCTTGTTGCCAGAGGTAAGTTTTTAACGCTTGTTTAAATCCCTCCATGGTTGTGCACTCCCAAAACTGACGAGGTAGAGAGTTCCAAAGGGATGGGACTTCATGCATAAATGCTCGGGCCCCAGAAGATTTTAAACACACCCTTGGAATCTCTAGCATGCCCTCATCAGCTGAGTATAGCAATCGCCCGGGGCAACAGGGTACCAGAAGCTCTTTCAGGTAGTCCAGGCCTTGTCCGTGTAGGGCTTTATAAGTCAAAATACCAATTTTAAAGGTAATCCGCCACTGTACTGGCAGCCAGTGCAGACCGCGTAACACCGGGGAAATATGACAGGACCGGGAGGTTGCCGTCAAAAGCCGGGCCGCAGCATTCTGCACTAGCTGCAAGTGGCAGATTTCCACCCCAGGTAGCCCTAGGTACAGGGAGTTGCAGTAGTCCAGACATGAGGACACAAAGGCGTGGACCAATGTGGGAAGTTCGCCGGATGGAACAAGGTGTTTAACCCTGGAGATATTCCTCAGATGGTAAAACGAGGTCTTGACGACGGCCAACACCTGTGAATGAAGCGTCAGCCCCTCGTAAAAAATTACCCCCAGATACACACCCTGAGAATGAATGTACTCCCTAGATTTTTATATTTGTTTCAATGTATCCCATCTTATATACACAAATCGGTCTTCCAAACTTGGAACAAACTGCTAACTAAGTTTATATGGGGCCCTAAGAAACCTAGAATTAACTTAAAAATACTCCAAACAGAGAAGGAGAGAGGGGGTCAATCCCTTCCTGATCTAGAGGATTATTTCCTGGTGGCTCAATTAAAAATAGCATTACTGTGGTCTAACCCAGCCACCTCCACAGCCTGGCAAACCATGGAGAGAGGAGAGGAGGATGGACTGGGGTCACAACCCCTCGAAACCAGGCTCTTAGCCCCCAGCATAAATAGACAAACGCCCCCGAAATTGGCCTCGATCAGGGACACAATCAGAGCCGTCCATAGAATATGGCAGAAATATAATATTAAAATTCCATCTGGCCAATGAGGAGACTTGGCTTGGGACCCGATTTTCACCCGGACGCCTGGACACTAGATTTCTCACATGGGAGGAAGAGCCTAAATACATCTCGCAATTCTGGATGAAGAGACCTTTCAGAACTTTGGAACTGTCAAACTACATATGATCTCCAAAACTTAGACCATTTCAGGTACTTACAGGCTAGGAGTTACATCTTCCAGCTAAAGAAAAGGGATACTGAAAGGTTAGAGCCCAAGTCTTGCCGAGCCTTTCAGCAAAATATGAGAACTAACACACAAAAGGGAATGATTTCCTCTCTTTATAGGGCATTGATGACACTAAGGGGGGGACTCACTTGCCAGAATAAAAAGAAAATGGGGAGAGGGCGCCCCTCAAGAAATAGACGAATTGGACTGGAACCGCATTTTTCTCCTTACTAAAAGAATGACCCAGTCGCCACATTGGCAGGAATTTTCCTGGCGAATTAAAGTCCGATATTTCTTAACTCCGCAGTTAATCAGTAGAAGGTACCCGGAGACCCCGACACACTGTTGGAGGGATGTGGTATTAAACGCAGATCACCTGCATATTTTCTGGGCCTGTGGGGTCCTCCAGACGCTCTGGCATGATATCACTAAAGCAATTAGGGAGGTCTTTGGGTCCGGGACATACTGGATTGGCCCTCAATGATCCTGGGGTCCACCAAAGAGATGGAGGGTGTGGATTCGATATACATTGGGCAATTTGATAACTGTAACACATAAAGCCATCAACTGAAGCGATGGCTTTCCTCAACCCTCCCACTACTTCTGACTGGATAAAATAATTACTTCCATTGCAGAACTCAAGAGCTAACTTATAAAATTAACAATAAACTTCATACTTATCTGAGAAGGTGGACAAGATGGGAAATTTGGCGCACAACCAGAGAAATAAGTATACGATGACCATCACTCAGTTAAAGAGCGATAATAATATGAGCTATTAACAGTAGGGAGAATATATGAAGGAGGGGGTAATTGTAATTGAGTTTTGACAGATGGGCTGTGGTCCGACATATAATAACAGAGAAGTGTAAATGAAGTTATAGGTGACTACAGAGATGAGAAAGGTTTGCTAGTTAGGGCAAGCCTCTCTTAAGGCTTTAAGAACATTGTAACTAAGATAAATGTATAGAGCAATGAATGAATGAAATATTCTGTTCTATGAAGAGTCAGTTGTGAGAATCAAGTAATGATGTGAAAATGATGTACCTGAAAGATATCAATAAACTTGAATTTAAAAATTACCCCCAGGTTTTGCCCATTCAGAGGTCGAGGTAGTATCTAGAAAAGACCCGAGGGGCAGACCTACCCCAGCGTCCCAGGTCCATAACCAGCACCCCAGTCTTTTCCCGAGTTCAACTTCAACCAACTTGAATCCATCCAGTCCTGATTCTCATGTAGGCAGTTAACGTACCGAGAGAGCAATATCCTGGTCAGGTACAAAAGAAAGGTAGAGCTGGGTATCATCAGCATATCAGTGAAACCTCAGCCCATACCTTCTTACAGTGTCTCCGAGGGGCAGCATGTACACTGCGAACAATATGGGGGACAACACGGACCCCTGAGGAACCCCACATGACAGAGGGATTGGGTCTGAGGAATAGACCCTGGACACCACCCTCTGGATTATTCTGGTGAGGAAAGATGTAAACCACCTGAAGACTGTACCCGACAGGTCACAGATGAATCTCAGGCGACCGAGCAGAACCCCATGGTCCACAGTGTCAAACGCTGATAAGAGATCAAGAAAAACCAAGATGGAATGGTTCTTCTGATCTCTAGCCATCAGGAGATCATTGAACACCCGAACCAGCGCCGTCTCAGTACTGTGCCTCTTTCGAAAACTGGACTGGAGAGGTTCATAGATGTCATGGACAGTAAGGTCGTTCTCCAGTTGTGTGGCCACAACCTTCTCAACGACCTTCCCTAAAAAGGGAAGGTTGGAGATAGATCTGTAGTTCGCATGGCAGTCTGGGTCCAAAGAAGCTTTCTTCAGGAGGGGTGTTACCACCGTCTCCTTCAGGGAGCTAGGAAACTCACCTGTTTCCAAGGAGCACCAGACAATCCGTGCTAGGACCAGACTGATGGAATCGATACAACCCAAAACCAGGGAAGTTGGTCCTGGATCCAAACTACAGTACGTAGGGCGCGCACCCTGGGCATGACATCCATGAATTCTGGGCGGGCAAAGGTACTCCAGGAATGCTGAGGGCTAGTGGCCAGACGCTGGTCCAGAGCAACACCCGAAGAGTGTGCCGGTTGGAGCGCCGCCCTGATGTCAGCCACCTTAGTTGCAAAGAATCGAGCAAGTTCATCGCACTCTATTTGCGAAAAGGCTTTCCGAACTTGTAGGCAGGCTGGGTTGCACAGTCTGTCCCCAGTTTGGAAAAGCTGAGCTGGTCGATTCTGATCTACTGCAATCACCCTGGACAGGAACTCTGCCTTCTTACAGGTGATTGCAGATTGATAGACTTGATAATGGTTAGGGTTGTCAGAACCCTCTGAAGTTCTGGATTCTAGTTCTAGTCTAGAACTTTTGAAAAAGTTCTAGGGTTCTAATCTTTTTTAGAACTTTTTAGAACTCGAACCCTATTTTTTTATTGTGCTGCCAGTAACGAAGATAGTAATAAAATACATGTAAAGGAAAAACTGTTCAATATAAGGGGGAGAGAAATTATCATGTGTGACATTGATAGGAATACAACTAGGTTTATCTATGGTTTCTTCTGTTTGCTAAAGCCAGTAACTTAATACGTAACAGGCCCACCCACCCACCCACCCATATGTTAAAAGTTTTCCTGCTGCAGCTGCATCATAGTTCCTTAGTGAAAGAAAGAGGTACATTAGCCATTTATGTACTCAGTTATATATACTCATCGTCATGAATTATGTGAGAAAAATAACTGATATTACCTAATTTCAGCTATTTGCTGCTTTCTGTTTTAAATGAGTAAATCAAAACTTGCTATGTTTAAAAGAAAGCTTTTATAACAAAGTCAAGCCAAGTACTACAGCAGCAGCATGTGAACTGTTGCAAAATATATTATGTCATAACGTAGTCAGTCAAGACATTTGAATAAAAAAAAATATGCCAGTCATTGTTGCTGGCAAAAATGCATGCCATTTTCTAAGGTAATGCATACATATACCAACATTTTTGTTGGCAAATTGAAGTAATACATACAACTTTCTAAGATGATACATTTTTTCAGCTGATACTTCAATAAAATCTGTATTTCAGTCACATAAATAAAAAAAGTGGTTTCCTCACCACATACTAAGGAACATTTAATGTAGCTGCAGCAGTTGGCATGTGATGTTTAAGGGACAGCATCTGTCAACCCCATTATGTATCAAATTATCACTACTTGTAAAGCAAAAACACTTTATGATACGTCACATTCTGTGAAAACTGCTGATGCAGATTTTCTTTTATTTCTGATTCCTTTATTCTTTTTTAAAGGGACAGGACAGTTGTGCTAGGTGGCAGCAGTTTGCAATGTATTTAATAAGAATATAAATTATGTGTACAGTAGGTTCGGTCTGTCATCATTTTTTCCTCACCATCCCCAGCTGATCATGAATCTGTAAATGAAAGAACTAAAACAACACCCACCTTTCACCCCATCACCCATTCCACTTTTCTTCCACCACCCTCATCTGTGCAGTAGCACCCATGCCACCCTTTACACCTATATTAAAACCAACCCACAACCCTCACCCATGTACTAGCATCCATTTTTCGCTTATGCTAACATTTCTGTAATTGAAAAATAATAAACAGCTACCAATTAGAACTCATTGTTTTGTCCTCTTTAAAATTGGAAAATAGACCGCCTCCTGTCCCAGCCCATACTAATGCACCACAAAGTCACTGAAGGTAAATCCAAAATATATGTTTGCACTTTAACTATAAATAATATGATACGGAAAGGATCGACGTGACAGTGTCCTTTTATGCCAAATTTGGGCCTGTTCTCACTGATGTTAAAATTGCCCTGTATATAAAACTTGTTGACTTTAGTTTAGACCCTAGCTACAAAGCAGTTTGCCATGAAATGGTGAAAGTTTTGAGGTATATAGTCCAAGGTAGTAGATCGAGAAAGGAGAGAGACACAACCAAAGTCATCACAGTCTGTAAAGTTTTTTGGTGCAGAGAGACTCTGTCCCACACAGTATTTACCAGCCACCACCATCTGAGTTGTCATCAACATCCACAACATCAATCACTTCAGGATCAGTTTGTATACTCTTGTAGGGATACGAAAATCTTGACTTATTAACTTTAATAAAAGTTAACGTGTGTACATTTTCTGGCAGCAACCTATTTCTGGTGTCTGTCACAATATTGTCAGCTGTACTAAACATGCGTTCTGAAGAGACACTTGTTGCAGGACAACCAAGATATTTACAGGCTTCATCATACAGCTCTGTCCAAATTGACTTTTTTGATCTCCAGTATTCAAAAGGGCATGCATCAATAGGAATAGGCAGTTCTTGCAGGTAACTGTCTACCATGATGGACAGAGACCGCTCAGAAGAGGAATCAGCAGAAGCTGGTATGGCAGCAATTTGGGAAAGGTTTTGCCACAAATTTAGCTTGCTACTAAGGGTTGAAGAAGTGGCAGTTGTGGAACAACTACTGTTAATGTTTGGTGACTTTTCCAGTTCTGTATCCCTTTGTGAAGATGAACCTGCATGTTGTGGGGATGACAACCTGAGGGTACTGTGCGTGTCTGTGTTTGACTCCTGTGAGTGCTGCAGCTCATCTAGCAACATACATTTGTACTACTCTATATCATCTGTTTTTGGAAGATGTATAGCCTTGAACCTGGGATCTAAGAGAGTTGCAAGGATGTAGTGTTTTGATTTCGTCATTGCAACTAATTTGTCCTTAGTTTTGAAGCGCTCGCTCATTGTCTTTACGAGATTCCCATGATACAGGCGACATGTTGTCTGCGCTTCAGATCTGTCTTTTTCTATTTCTAGATTTAGAACACTAAGATGATGTGAAATTAGCATTATGAGTGGGATAACCTGACTCACAGATGCGCCTTCAGAAGACATGTCCCTTGTAGCTGTCTCAAAAGGAGCTAGGATACAGCACACTGTCTCCATTAATTTCCACTGCAGCACAGACAGCATAATGCCATCTCCAATAATGTAACTGGAGCAGTACTCATGTACAGCTTGCTTTTTGCTCCAAGAGGCGCTGCAGCATATAAGCGTTGAGTTCCAACGGTGGAAACATTTGAATCAGCTTTTTTGGGGCAGCTTGTGGTTTTGCAGTTCGGACAATGTCCATTATAGCCTTGTTGAATGTGAAAAGTGAGTCACAATTTTTTGCAAACAGCAATCATACCATCCACTTGCGTTTCGTTGCTGAGAAATCCCGTGACAATTAAGTGTAAGCAATGTGCAAAGCAAGAAGCATGCAGAAATCCTCCATCCTGTACTGCTTTCAAGATGTTGGCGCCATTGTCACTTACTGTGAAGCCACATTTTAGACCGTGAGAATAAACCCATTCGTCAAGGAGGTCATTTAGTTCCTGCAAGATGTTTGCAGCAGTATGACTTTGCCCAAACTTTTTATATGCAGCAGCTACATCTTTTGGGGTGTCTTTGTTTTTGAAGAAGCACAAGAAAACGGACCCAATGAGCGGTAAGGACATGTAATCTATGTTTTGAGTGCTGGTCCACATATCTGTTGTGACATGAATAACCCCACCCTCCAGAGTTTTAAGTGCAAGCATCACTGTTGCTTCTAAAGCCTGATAAATGTTTGGTATTTCAACATAGAAAAGTACCTTGATGAGGAACATTGTAACGAGGCTCTGCTAATGTCATGAGCTCCCTAAAATCCTCATGATCTACCAAAGAGTATGGGAGAAGGGCTCCGGCTAACAGTTCACCAATTCGGTGATTAAGATGAAGGGTCTTTGGATGATTTCTAGTAAAGGTATTCTTCCTTTCAAATGCCTGAGACAGTGTTAGCTGTTTGCAACATGTTCCTGCTGGTTTATTATACACCGTGCTTCGATGGGCAGATGGACGCAGAGATGGTGGACTAGGACTTATACATTCAGTGCCATCACTGGATGTGCAACTGGTACTAATGGTGCTGGCATTGGTGGTAACAGTGATCCTAGGGCTGGCAGTGGTTCTGCCCGCATCAAGTTCAGACAATTCAGTATCCATTTCAGATTCCTGACCCTTCTCACGTGCGGTCTGGAAGACTGAGGACATGGGTTTTGGATGATCAGGCAAAACTGAATGCTTTTTCAGATGGCGTTTAAGAGCTGTAGTGCCAAGGCATGACACAACTTTACCACGGCTTACACTCTGTTTACACAGGGAACAAATTGCTCTGCATGGATCAGTTTTACTGACAGAGAAATAATTCCACACCTCAGATGTGACAGATTTTGTTTGAGTGCTAGGAAGATAGCTAAAGACTGTTTGTGTCTTTTCACCTGTCCTAACAGAACCTGGGACATGCTTCTTGGTGCTAGAAGAGTGGGCAGAAGACTCTGATGGATTTTCATTGCTGGCCAACACAGAAGTGGTGGATTCAATGGATATGTCCTTTTCATTACCAACAGTGCTGGATGTATTTGCAAGTGCACTACCTGATTCATTGTCAGGAGACTCGCTCATTTCACTTTGTTGAGGAAGTAATGATTTGTCGCGAGACACAACAGTGTCGGACTGAGACAAAGAGCTACTGTCTGAGTCAGAGAGGGACTCACTGTCACTTGCATTATTGCTGCTAGTCACAGGGATCTTAACAGCATGAATGGCATACCTTATGGTGCCTCTCCTGTGACCCCAGCAGCTGTACAGGTTTTCTTAAAGGTCCCCTTTACCACACTTCACTGTTGCTCTTTTGCTGTTTGTTGAATTTTTATCACGTGGAAACATTTTGGTTATTTCTGCTAGCACCAGGATTACCACTACCACCAACACCTGCTCCAACACCAGCACTAGATGCTTCATCTATGTTGGTGTCAGCCATAACAGACAGTAAGTACCAGTACTACAGTATACTGTGGTGAACACACCACACCCAAACAATTCCTGTGTAACAAAGCAATGTGATCTGTGATCGCTGCTACAACTCAAAATTTTATTTTGGTTGTGTGACACTGTGATACCGTGGACTGAAAGTAATTGAAGAATATGACAGTTTGCAACTAAAGGATCCCAGGTTCAAGGCTTACAGAATGATTGGGCTGCTTGGGCATAGGCATACACATAGCAATCAAGGGTGCACAGCAGCAGGGTGATGGACTGACCACAGAGACGGAGTCACATACGCAACCCAGGGAATGAGAATTATATTTCTACGTTTCTGTCATGTAAGGTTAGTGCCACCACACAACTGGCCACTGGGCTTCTCTCTGTAACACGCACTGGGTAGGGTACAGTGCAGTTAAGGGGCACACAGCAGCAGGGTGATGGGCTGACCACAGGAGCCGGAGTCACTCATAACCAGGGAATGAAAATTATATTTCTACGTTTCTGTCATGTAAGGTCAATGCCACCACACAACTGGCCACTGGGCTTCTCTCTGTAACACACACTGGGTAGGGTACAGTGCAGTCAAAAGGCACACAGCAGCAGGGTGATGGGCTGACCACAGGAGACGGAGTCACATACATAACCAACAACTCAGGTAATGAGAATTATATTTCTGCGTTTCTGTCATGTAAGGTTAATGCCACCACACAACTAGCCACTGGGCTTCTCTCTGTAACACACACACTGGGTTGGGTACAGTGCAGTCAAGGGGCACACAGCAGCAGGGTGATGGGCTGACCACAGGAGACAGAATCACATACGCAACCCAGGGAATGAGAATTATATTTCTACGTTTCTGTCATGTAAGGTTAATGCCACCACACAACTGGCCACTGGGCTTCTCTCTGTAACACACACTGGGTAGGGTACAGTGCAGTCAAGGGGCACACACTGGGCTTCTCTCTGTGACACACACACTACACTGGGAAGGGTTCAGATTTATTTGCCTTTTTTTACCCCCCTTGTATGCTTGTTGCTGGCAGCTGCTGAGTGTGCGGTGTGCACCACTGACTGAGCAGTGCTGCAGTTTCAAATAATCACATTTCACAAAGGTTCTTCACTTCTTCTTCTTTTTTTTTATTCTCTCTCCGAGTCCTCCTGAGTCCTCCTCCTAATATTGATTGATCTCGGTCTCGATCCCTCCCTATTCCCCAGTCCCTTCCCAATTATTGATTAATCCCTCCACCTGTCCTGAATCTCCCCCTAGTCCCACTCCCACCCGATTTTGAGCCTTTTTTCAGCCTTTCTGTCGTTCTCGGTCTCACAGGAAAATGGATGATGGAATTTTAGTGGCCAGTATTGGACAAGAGTAGCGGTACGCTAACCGCTAATGCTAGTAGTACAGTTTAGCTAGGCTGCTGCTGCCTCCGCTCCGATCCTCGGCAATGGCGCTCCTCCTCGCGGCACATCTGCCTAAATACCCCCACAGATCCCGCGGCTCGCGCAGCTTACTCGACCCCCACCTGACCCGTACGTAGGTACGCAACTTACGCAAGCGCAAATCAGACAACGCCTCGCTGCTGCAGGATTCGACCCTTTATGGTCTTTTAGTGTTCGAGTTCTGTTAGAACTCGAACACCAGGGTTCGAGGAGGGTTCGAATCTTTGAAGAACTAGTTCTGACAACCCTAATAATGGTCCATCAGTCTAAGGTGGTCGGCATCAAGGGCAGTTCTTTGCCAGCAACGCTCTAACCTTTGTCCTAGTCGCCGCATCTCCCTCAAAGTCCCATCAAACCATGGGGACCGAGGGCGAAGGAAGAGAGGACGAACTCGGACAGGAGCAACGTGATCCAGGGCCACCAAAATGGCTGTATTATAGGCCACCACGTGGGCCTCTGGATCGCTGTTTGCCACTGGAATATTCGATAGATTCAGTACCACCATTAGGCCATCAGAGCTAACGGCTCGTAAAGGGCGATATCTGACCATCTCCACAGGGGTAGGCCTACGAAGGGGGGCACTAAAATTGAACCCCACGGTGTAGTGAGCAGACCATCCAACTGGTTCCACCCCGAAATCTGAGGCTTCGATCCCCAGGAGGAAGACTAAGTCAAGAGAGTGGCCACATTTGTGGGTTTTACATGAAACTGTCGACTCACGTTCTGCTCACACTGTGAGGACTCACTTGCCTGCTTTCATGCTACTAGCACATGTGGTGAATTTTGTGTACATCATGTAATCGTTCTTATCGTTTGTTTTGTAAAATATATTACTATGGCATTGTTCTCTACATTGTATCCTGTGTGTTCTGTTATGTAATCTCCCGGGTGTACCTGAAAATAGGCATATGTTTGCTTAGTGTATCCTACCCGGTCAACAAAAGCTAACTAACTAATTAAATAAATATATGCATACACATAAAATTTACACATACAATCTGTAATAGTCTCCCTACCTATTTACTGTGCTAAAAGATTTGTCAAGGATATCACACAGTGCAGAAGTTTTCTCATTTCCTGATATGTCCTGGGTAGGAAATAAATAAATTCATAAAAAGGACAGAACAACTGAAGTACATTTCAACAAATAAACACATTAAAGTAACTGGAAAAGCAAAGAAAGTACTTATTACAGCACAGAACATCACACATGTAAAATATGAGGACTGATAATCACAGAAGAAGGCAATTAAATAAAATCAAGAAACAAACAAAAGAGGGAGAAAAGCTATAGAGAGAGGGAAGGCAACTTCGGAGCAGGTGCATACATGAGTAACATTATCCCAGAGAAGGGTCTTTATTGCAGGGGGGTTGGGGAAGGAGGAGGAAGAGGCTGAGTGAATGGACAGAGGAAGGCTAGACCAGAGAAAGGGTAGTCATTATGAAAAAGCAGCCCGACCAACAGAGTTCTTGAAAAAGGGAAGGGAGAAGGAGTGAGTGTTAGAGTTCATGGGGGGTTAGAGGAGGGAAAGGGGCAAGCAAGGAGAGAGCTAAGGGATGAGGGAAAAGAACCCAATCATAATTTAGCAATAAGAGAGAGACACACACAAACAGTGGGAGATGCGTGGGGGAGAGATAAAGAGAGGGGAATGTAAAGAACAGTGATGTGCACAAGAAGTGTACATGTACATATGTACATAATGAACTTCTTTTTCTTCCTTTCTGTAAAGCGTCTTATCTGTATTACCTTGTAAATACCTGTGTTGACCTGTATATACAATTGTTCATGCTCCACCCAGGTACACCTTGCAAATGAGCTTCTGCTCAACGATGAACGCCTGGTTAAATAAAGACTTGATTGATTGATTGAAGTACATTCAGAAGCAAAGCTACAGGAAGAATGGAAAAGAGTATCTAGTTTGGTGCGGGTGAATTTAGATGTTGTACTACTAACCTCATCCTCAAAGTTTTATTTATTTATTTATTTCTGTTTGGGATTAAGCACCTTTGAGTCAAAGACTCGTTTTCAAAGGTTCCAAGTCAGTGTTGCACATACAAATACAATAAAACAAGGTATACAGAAAAAACATTGAGACATTTACATAGGTAAGTTAAAAAAATATATAGTTGAGGCTAATATTAGTCATATACAGAAGCAGTAATATAATACTGAGACTTAAATACAACAAGATAGTAATTTAACAGGAAAGAGGGGCTAGTAAGGAAGATTGGCAAGGCTAAAGAATGGAGTTAGTTATATAGTGGGTCAACCTAGGACGGCTAGGGATAGGGTGGTCAGCCAGAAATGGCATCGATAAAGGTGAGAAGGGGTGATAGAGTAGGGCTGTGATCCAAAAGTGTGCATCATCTGTGAGTGAGGGGTGGAGGAGGGGAGATGTGTTGTGAAGCAGTATGATATGGGAGGATGAGGTCTTGTCCCATTATCGTAGGCAGGTACATGTCATTTTAGTGCCAAGAAAGGATCCGAGCCCAGATTTGAAAGTACTGATCTTGGGCATGGCAGTGAGGTAGACAGGGAGCTCATTGTACCATTTCAGTCCTTGGCACAGTATGGAATTCTGGGCAAGTTTCGTCCTTTTGAAGCGGGGTCGCCAGCTTGTCAGTAGCCGCACTTCTAGTTGATTTTGTTGGTACTGCCAACTTAAAGTGTCTGTCCAGAGAGGGGGAGGTGAATCCAAGGAGCACTTTTTTTAGTAGTAGGCAGGTTTGGTGTTGCACTCTAAGATTTAGTGGGAGCCACCCAGTATCGGTGTAGAGCGAACAGGTGTGGGTATCAGGAGCAGTCCTCAAAGTTAGATGGCAGGCCTTATTGAGGAGTGTGCTAACCCTATTAAGAGCGGCTTTTGTGCCAGCCCCATAGATCGGCAGCCCATAGTCAGTAGTTGACAGTATCAAACTACTTGTGGCAAGTTTGAGCATCAGGTGTCAACAAATGCCTGTGTCGGTATAGAACATCAAGTTTTATGTTTGCAGTCCTGATTACAGAGTCTGTATGGCTGGAGAAGGTTAGTGCATCATCAAAGGTAATGCCTAGATATTTGAACTTTGTTACTTGTTCTAGCAACTCACCCTTTTGGTTATGTATGAGCAGTGGTGGGTATCTTTTTTTGCTATGGGGGTGGAGAAGAGCAGGCGCTTTGTTTTTTTGTGGTTTAATAGAAGCTTGTTTTGTGAGAACCAAGATTCAAGTTTCAGGAAGCTGCTTTGGAGTTCAGTAGTGATGGAGTTGTGGTCATTACGAGTGACTGATATAACAGCATCGTCGACATAGAGTACTATGCGTGCTGAGCAAGCAGTTGGTGCAGAGTTGATAAAAAGGCTGAAGAGTAGTGGTCCTAGAATAGACCCCTGCTACCTGTCCCAGGGATGACGCTGCCTCCTGGTACCGCAGCCTCCGTCAAGGTACCCGAGCCCAACCAAGACCATGTTGCGCTTAATGGCCCACCCCTGCGGCCCCACCCGGGGGGTTGGGTAAGCCTAGGGAGTCACGGTGATGCGGCCAGTACCTGGACCCCCATAGCAAAAGTTGACAGCAGGGAGAATCATTTTTGCAACAATCTTCTTATGAATAGGGAGTGGAATTCAGGATGTATTCCAGTAATGGACACCAAGTATCAGAAGGACTTTTCTTGTGGATAGCATTACTATGGAAGAATAAATCAAGGTGTAAGTTCAACCAAACTCCCAAGTATTTATTTATTTATTTTTTTGGCACCTTCTGTCCCATATTATCAGCCTACCTCCCAGACCCGCTGCCCCCCCTGGTAACCGATCCTTTGATTTGCCCTGGCTTACCCCCCAAGGCGGGGCCGCTGAGACGACCCCACCCCACGGAGGCAGATCCAGGTTACTGGCCGCATCACTGCGACCGGCACGACTCCTAGGTTTACCCCCTCGGTGGGGCCGGGTGGCCCATTCAGCGGAACATGGTCTCAGTTGGGGTCGGGTAATTTGGGGGGGATGCGGTACCAGGAGGCAGCGTCATCCCTGGGACAGGTAGCATTTTTTGTGGATACTAATCTCCTCAGGAGGTGGGACGTGCAATGACATCAGTGGGACGAACCCGATGTCTGCCCCGCCTCCTCACAATTGAGGTGCCGGTCGCATCGGATCCCCCAGCCTCTTCCAAGGGTCCGCACTTTTGCACCGGGCACTCGATCACACACCCCCTTCCCTGGAGGAGGAGGAGGAGATCAGTCCATGGGATGCTCAGTCCCCCACCTTTGCCGGCCCAAGTCACCAGTGTCGCAGGCAGAAATCCTACCCCTGCGCCAATGGGCCAGCCTAACTCCCAGGTATTTAAATAGATTGACATCCTCTAGTGGAGAACCATCCAAGGTCTTGAAGACCCGGCTGGATTGAATCTTTGTCAGCTGTTGCCTTGTACTGAAGGTCAAAGAGACTGTGTTCTTGACATTAAGGGTGAATTAATTTATACTGAACCCCAGTGTTGGACATTGCTATAGTCACGCTGGAGCAGCGCCATCAGTTCAGAGACTAAAGACCCACATGCAGAATGTAGTGTGTTATCATCATGCATATGAATGTTAGCAGAGACACGACATTGGGGAGAGCATTAAGAAAAAGAAAGAGTGTGAACAGAATGGGACCCAGACTAGAACTTTGTGGTACGTTCCCACACAAGGGATGATGTTTGAGAGGGAGCCCCTGCAAAGACAGCTTAGAATCTTTCAGGATCTCTCCAATAAACAGTTGAACCACTCAACCACAGGGTTGAACAGGGGTGATGAGCACCAGTAGCGCAAGCCCTGGCAAAGATTAAGATAACAGATGTAATGAGAACCTGGTCCGTCCCCTTCAGGATGTATCAGTGATCCCAAGAAGGAAGGAAACCACGAAATGGAAGTTCTCCTGCCATCCTAGAAGGAAGGAAATGAAGAAGAAAGAGCCAGGGAAAAGGGAGTTGAGAGAACAGAAGTCTTTCTTGCGGCTTAGCCTATGCTGGTGCGAGGGAGCTAGGCCAGTTACCAGGTGGAGAGGGACTGCAACCCTTATGCAGGGAGAGTTTTAGCCCGCTTGCATGTACTGCCAGCAAAGTAAGAAAGAGGTTGAGAAGGTCAGAAATAAGTGAGGAAATAACTGGGGCAGAGAGGTTAAGAGGTATAGGATCTAACCCATCAGGCCATTACATTTAGTAGGGTCTGTGCCAGAAGAGCAGAGGGAACAAAAGTTTGGTAGGTAGGAAAAAAAAAGAGAGCATGCTCCCTTTCTCTGATTTTCAGTGAAAAGCTTAGTTTTCTCCACTGATTTTGAGACACAACCACATCTTTCCATCTTATTTTCTCTTTTCTGATCTTCTTTCTTCTGTGTACTCAGTGTTTGCTTTAACTCCACTTTATTTGCTTATTGTAATGTGGCAGTGAGAAAAGGAAGAATGTGATTGGCTGAACTGTATCATGTGGCCGTGTAATACAAGATTAGTCTTTGACATTTTTCTGCTAAAACGAGCCATTTTATAAGCACAATAGCCCACTCCAGTGTGTGCAGTAAGACAGCTGTAAGCCTCTTACCTCACTTCCCAGGTATTTGAATGCACTCGTCTGTGCCTCATGTTTCACAACCCACTTATGGTGTACGCAGGGGGAGAACTTTAGCCCTCTTCCATGTACTGCCAGCAAAGAAAGAAAGAGGTTGAGAAGGTCAGAAATAAGTAAGGAAATAACTGGGGCAGAGAGGTTAAGAGGTATAGGATCTTGCTCCCTGCACCCTGTCTTCCCATATATCCTGTTGTGAATTATTAATTACCTGAGCATTTGGCTACTGTTCTAGGAAAGACGGTCTAAAAATAAAATCTTTCATGTTGTACGTAAGCAGTAAGACATGACAGAGCACGTCATTTTGGGCCACCTCACCCCTTCCATCTATCATGTACCAGTCCTCACTGCAGCTCTGGTTTTCTATCTGGCGTACCATCTCCATGCTACTGCTACTTGTGGGTAATGTTAAACAAATAAATATAACCCTGGCTCTCCCCTCAATGCGCTTCCCATCATCCCCATCAGGGTTGAGTATTTACCACTTAATTGCCCAGAGACTGATGCCCAGAATGAACCAACTTGGACTGTGGATGCTACAGGCCAAGACAGATATGGTAGTGGGCTGTTAATCCTGGCTGTCCTCCAGGATTAGCGAAGATGACATTTCTGTTTCTGGTTACACAGTCCACAGGCATGACCGTGGTGAGACAGGAGGAGGGATGGTAATGTCTGCTGCCCTCAGCCTGTGGTTTGAAATAGTACATCACTTCTGCACCCTCCGTAAATTAGCTCATAGTCGTTAAGCTTTCATTCCCTTGCTGGCTTCTTGTTTTCATTGCTGAGGTATACTGCCGCCCTAGCTTCAAGCCTACTACTGTCCTTGATATCCTGGCTTCTCTATCCTTGTCAGCCTCCTAATATAGAAACATAAAATTTGACAGCAGATAAGAACTGCTAGGTCCATCCAGTCTGCCCTTTTTCTCTACCTACTAAAAATGCCGGAGATCCTACTTTATCTCCAGTTTTACCTTCTCTTTTGAATAGCTAGGGTCCCCCTATGTCTATCCCATACAATTTTGAATTCCTTCACCGACTTTGCTCACACCAGCTCTGCTGGTGGGCTGTTCCATGCCTCTACTACCCTTTCTGTGAAGAAGTACTTTTTCACGTTGTCCCTTAGTCTACCCCCCTCCAGTCTCTTGTCATGCCCTCTTGTTCTAGAGCATCTTTTCTGAAAGATGCTGCCCTCTTGTACCTTATTTCTCCTCCGGTGAGTTCCTAGTTCTGGGTGACATCAGCACAAACTGGTCATGCTCATCCTTCAAGATACGTACCCAGCAAATCCAGGCCATACATCTCACGCAACATATCACCAAATTGATCAGACTCAACCACTCCACCTCTGACTACTCCCTTATGGACTTGGTTCTGTCATCCTATCGCCATCGTATTTGGGAAGCAGGCACCCTGCCAGATGTACCCAGTAAGCATCAGATCATCTACTGTGTGTTTATGCGTATATGAAATACACTGTCCTAAGGCCCCCCCCCCCCGAAGGACATACAGCTTCACTCCTATAGTTCTCTGCATCTGCCCTCCTTACTGACTGACCTCCAAACCATGGCATGGTCCTCCATCTCAGCATCAGTAGATGTTGATGATACTTCCAGTCCAGATTCATGGCTGTCTGGGATAAACATGCCCACTTAGGAGGGTCAGGATAAAAGGCTTCCAACCCCATTGGTCTCAGCCAAACTGATTAGCAGCAAGGCTAGTGACACTGCTTGAATAACTTCACTTGTTCACGCACCCTCTCTAACAGTCTGCCTCATCCCTCCGCTGTCAAAGCCTTCCCTATTACCATCACCATCTCATGTCTTCTTTTTCTCCCCTGCTACCCCTACTGACACACTGTCTGCCCTCTCTGGCTTGAACTCTGAAGAAGCACCTATGTAGAAGGTGTGAAATGTCAGTTTCGTTCTCCATTGTAACGGCGTCAGTGTAGTTTTGCCGTGTGCCTGCTGTGTTTTCTTAAGCCAGTTTTATTTGCCTTTAACCACTATTGGCCTCTGTTAGAGATGGATTTTTACAGCTTACAACAATAAAGTATCAGCACTTTGTATCCTGATACCTTGCGTAGTGCAAGTATTCATACATATTTTTGTGGCTGTGAGGTGGTCAGTTGACATACATAGTACGTACTGGTTAAAAGGGTGGCAGGTGCAAGTTTATTTGGAATTTGCATTGCTCCTTCCAAAGGATTTAGTGGTGTGGGTGCAGTTTCTGAGGGACAGCTAATATGGTGGCTGAGATTTCGCATCTGAAATCTCATATTACATCAAGTACCAAGATACAATCGCAGGGAGTCCAAGTTACCTAGCAACAAACAGCATAGGTCAATATGGTGGATGAGATTTCGCATCTGAAATCTCATATTATGACAAGACTTCAGGTATGAACTCCGGGAGCCCATGTTACCAAGAAATAAACAACATATTTCTAATAATGTTTCAGAGATCACGTGAAAATGAAACATATAGAGAGAAACAGTAGCACATAAAGCACACACATAAAACGCATAAAAGCAAACCATAAACCAGTGCTAGAATGTAAAAATAGGGTCATGGTCACATCACAGCAAAATAGAATAGGGTGGCAGGTGCAGGTTTGTTTGGGATTTGCATAGCTTCTTCCAAAGGATTTAGTCCTGATAGACTGGACACCAGATTGCACCGTCTTTCAGCACCTATCATTGCTGCACCTCTGTCGTCCCTTCTTAACCTTTCCTTCCACAGTGGCTGGTTACCGGGAGCCTGGAAGTGCACCGCGGTCCTCCGTCTTCATAAAGGTGGAGTCACCTTGGTCCTGGGGAAACTACAGGCCTATCTCTGTTGTACCTGTTCTCACAAAGCTCAAGGAGAAGGTTGTGCTCCCCCTAGCATTCACCATTCCTGGACTCCTCCTTATTCCTTAGCCCCTTCCAGTCAGGCTTCAGGAAAAAACACTCCACAGGCACAGGCCTCTTCACTGATTTTGTTCCTAAAGGGAATGAATCAGGGTTTACTGACTGCAACCATCCTCGTCGATCTAGCCAAGACATCCAGCACAGTGGCACACCCCATTTTTCTGTGTAAACTGAGAGCCATGGGCCTCTCAAACCTCTTAGTTGGTTCCAGTCCTACCTTGCTAATCGATATCAGTTGGTTCTAGTAGGTGAAAATGCACTGACTTTCCTTCTGGAGGAGAGTGCGTAACCTATCACCTGCCCCAAAGGGTGTCCATACGTACTTTTATGATTGATCTAGTGTGTTCAGGAGCCAGTGGATTTGCCTCTCTTCACTGAAAATGAGTGTGGGGTAAGCTACTTTTGATGTTTCTAACTAATTACTGTGAACGCCCGTCAGTAATAAGCACAGAAATATGCTCTCATGGAAGTCAATTAAAACATCTAAAGTAGTTTACCTCGATGCTCGTTTTTGGTGCAGTCACCACTCTACCAGTTTAGCTAGGTGTCTTACTATTAGCTGCACTTTTTCTATATTGTTATTTTTATTGCCCTATTAACTTTCATAGCACCACGGATCCCCAGGCTACCTGTAGGAAGGGTGTGCATGCTCACCTTAGAGCACACTCAGAACTGGTGGTGTGTGCTTGACCAGGCCATTGCAAGGCTTATCCCCTGGAGTGTGGTAATACAGTTAGTGTCTGCACAGTCTATTAATCATCCAACCAGGAGGGTGAAGGCGCAGACAGGAAAGGGTTTAGCATGGTCTGTAAACAAAGGGGATAAGACATTTTACAGGTACATCAGTGAAAGAAGAAAAAACGGGATTGTGAGGCTCAAAGGGGGGAAGGGAGAGTGTATCTGGACAAGGCAGAAATACTGAACAAATACTTCTGCTCAGTATTCACTAAGGAGGGGGGAGGATCAAGGACCACAGTTGGGTTGCAGAGGCAGTGGGGGAGTGAACACCAGTTCATTCACAGTGGAGAGAGTTCTGGAAGAACTCACAAAGCTGACAGTGGATAAGACCATGGGGCCAGACGGCATCCATCCAAGGATATTAAAGGAACTGCGAAGGGAACTAGCAGCACCTCTGGCGGCCATGTTCACAGAGTCACTCAACACGGGTGTCATTCCAGAGGACTGGAGGAGGGCACATGTAGTCCCACTGCACAAAAGTGGCAGTAGGGAGGAGGCGGGGAACTACAGACCAGTCAGCCTCACCTCAAGTGATGGGAAAGATCATGGAGCCACTGCTAAAAGAAAGGGTCGTGGCACATATAGAATCCAGAGGTGCTCAGGATCTGAAGCAACATGGATTCACAGCAGGAAGGTCATGTCAAACTAATCTAATAGATTTTTTGATTGGGTGACTAGGGAAATAAATCAGGGAGGGGCGGTAGACGTCGCCTACCTAGATTTCAACAAAGCCTTAAACACCATCCCACATAGAAGGCTGATTAACAAGGTGGGTAGTCTGGGCATGGGAGACAAGATGGTGAACTGGGTTAGGAGCTGGTTAATAGACAGGAGACAGAGGGTGGTGGTAAATGGGGTACAGTCTGGGGAGAGGGGGTGACCAGTGGGGTACCACAGGGATCAGTACTAGGACCAGTCCTGTTCAATGTCTTCATTAATGACGTTGTAGAGGGGTTGGAAGGAAAGGTCTGCCTGTTTTCAGATGACACGAAGATCTGCAACAGGGTGGATACTCCAGAGGGGATGCAGATAATGAAGAAGGACCTGGAGAAACTTGAAAGATGGTCGAAGATGTGGCAACTGAGTTTCAATGCAAAGAAGTGCAAAATAATGCACCTGGGTAGAGGGAACCCTGAGGAGAGCTACAGATTGAGGGGGGGAGGAGCTGACTGTCACAAAAGAGGAAAGGGACCTAGGGGTTATCATCTCTGATGACCTTAAGGTATCAAAGCAGTGCACAAAGGCAGCAGGGAGGGCCAGTGGCATGCTGGGTGCATAGGCAGGGGTATCACTAGCACGTGGCGGGTGGTGGTGATGCCATTGTATAAAACATTGGTAAGGCCTCACCTGGAGTACTGTGTGCAGTTCTGGAGGCCACACCTGTGCAAGGACATAGATAAGGTGGAGACTATCCAGAGAAGGGCCACAAAGATGGTGCAGGGCTTGCACCACAGAACATATCAGGAGAGACTAAGGGACCTCATTATGTACTCAATGGAGGAGAGGAGACAGCGGGGAGCGGGGCATGATTGAAACTTTCAAGTACCTCAAGGGCATAAACAAGGTGCAGGTGGGGGACTTTTTCCAATGTAGAAAAAGTACTAGAACAAGGGGGCACAATATGAAATTGGAAGGGGGTAGATTAAGAGGTAATGTGAGGTAGTTTTTCTACACAGAAAGGGTAGTCAACGCTTGGAATAGTCTGCCACAGGAGGTAATTGGGGCAAGCACAGTGGAGGGGTTTAAGCATGCCTGGGACAGGCACAAGGGAAGCTTGAGAGGGGGGAGGGAGTGATGAAAAGCCATTGATCACAAAGGGTCAGTGGCCACATAAAATGTATACGGCCTACGGGCAGACTGGATGGGCCTAGCGGTCCTTATCTGCTGACAGTTTCTATGTTTCTAAAAGTCCCTTGTGCAGTTATACTCCTCTGAATCTTCATCTGAGCTGTGTCATTCGTGTTGGGCCACAAACTCTCTTTGGATATGCATCAGCAATTTTGCTGCATATGTTGAGTCTGTGAACAAGTAGTTTTTCCTGCCATATGCAGTTTGCAGCTTGACTGGCAACATCAAAGCATGGTATACTCTGAGTTCTTGCAGATGTTACAGGACTCCATCAGAGCCCTTGAACTGAGCCCTGGTAGCATAGCCAAGTCCAGGAATATGCACAGTAAATTCTCCTGCCTGGTCATAGAGTCTGCCAGCACCACTAGTAAAGTCCTCACAGAAGCTGAGTGCCTTGGGCCCATTGAGGGGTAATTCTGTACACTACAACTGCATGGATGTCGTCAGGCAAACGTGAGAGGTTTTTGGCTTGCTTTTCACCCAAGCATTCGGATCGTCACCCTCCTCTTCCTCCGGCAGCCCAATAATATGAGCTGCATTTTTAAGATTTTTCAGGTACACCCATAGTAGAATGTTTTCATGCATCCATCCAGTTTTCATGGCTAGCACTTTATTGGCCATAGCCACTGCTTGCTTTGTGTCGTCCTACATGTTGGTAACCTTAGCATCCAAAACCAGTACTTTTTGGGTGTATTCTTCTCCAGCTTCTTGTCAATCCCCTGTATACTGTAGCTTGGAGAAGGGCTGCTTTGGATGATTGTGAGTACCACTCCATCTGGTCACTGGCTGCTCTTTACCCGAACCTGCTCTCTTCCCACGTGACTTTGGTCCCCTTTCTTGCCATTGAACCAGTATTGTTCCAACCCATTTTGAAATTGTAACACAGGTGTTCACAAATGTGGTATCTGACGAATCACCGTTACCTGTCCAATGTAATGGTATATCTTACTCCAGGAGGAAGCTCTTGCAGCAGGTAACACATATAGGACTGATGCCGGCTGGCGGCAGGACCCCACGGCAAACTCTTTCCAGCAGTACCCAGTAGGGACCACCCCTCCCCGATGTTGGCCCCAACCCGACATCCCACGTGGTATATAAGAGGTGGCGGTCCCCAGCGTGCTCCAGTTCTTTCCCGCCGTCGATGCATGAACGTAGGCTCCACTGCCCAACTCTCGCAGTTCGACCACTACTTCTGTATTTTTGACTCCAGTTTAACTTTCAACTGTTGTTTCTTCGTCTGCTTTCCTGCATGTCAACTACCTTGTCCAGGCACACAAACAAGTGCATCTGTGGTAAGCAAATTCCATCCAAGTATGGTCACGTGGCCTGCGTTTTTTGTCTGGGTCCGGACCACGATACTTTGTCCTGCCCCCATTGCTAGGCTTTCAACAGTCGGACCCATATCCGCCAACAGAAGTCTCTCCAGCCCTTTTTGGCTCAGCAGCAATTGGCAGCCATGCAGAGGGAGTCTTCCTCTGAGACGGATTTGCCCCGTCACTCTCACAGATCTTCAGAAAAAAAACACTCTTTGAAGCCTAAGGACAAGCGCAGAGAGCAGGACAGAGGTAGGGAGAGGTCCCAGTCCAGATCAAGATCTTCCGGTCCTACATGGCCTCCAGGTCCGAGTTGTCAGGCCACGACTCCCGACTGACGGTAGTCAAGTCACCGGTGACCTTGGGAGGTTCTGGCGCCAAGGAGAAGTCTTCTGGGCCTTCGACAACACTTCAGCCCTTGAAGATCAAGCTTCCTACTGCCTCATCTGGCCGTTCGTCTGACTCGGGTAAGATGCACCCTGCCCCCCCCCCACCGGTCGACCTCTGTATGCAGCGCTGACCCCCGGGAGAAGGCAAAATCTTCTGGCCTGTCGGTGGGGAGGTCTTTCTCCCTCCTGCCAAAACATGCCTCAAAATCAGCGGACAAACGCCAGACACCATCGACAGACAAGCACCAGGTTCCATTGTCGGATAAGCGCCACACTGACAAACATACTAACCTCGCATCAGAACCCCACCAGCGCAAGTCTGTCGACGGTGCTCCCAAGGCCATCTTGCCTTCTCCGGCCAAGTCTCCGTCGCCCCGGTGTCCTTCCCTTGATCTGACGCCAGGGTGGATGAGATACTAACACCAGTTGACCAGACGCCGGCCCACGGGGTCCCTTCTGGACCTGACGATGGCCCTGACACTCAGGATACCCCGACGTCACCTCCAGTATGGCCGCCGATGCCAGACCGGACCGACATCGGTACTGGAACCAGAGCTCCAGAATTGTTGCCAGACCCGGCCCCTGGTTCTCCTATGCTTAACCTGAGCCAGGTCAAGGATCTATTCTCACATTGGTGGGAAACAAGCCAGATATCCTTCCAGTGCCCCCCCACTCCGGTCACCCCAGCTGATCTTGAGCCGGCATTGATCCCTGGGGAGGAGGTTTCGCCCCAGCCCAGAGAAGACGTGCCCCCCCACAGCCCTGCTCGGATGAGGACAGGGACAAGCATCCATCTCCTGAGAGACCACGCAGAAGGGCGGAGAAGAGACTGGGTCGTAGATCCCACTTCAGGAGCTCCAGTCCTTCAAGCCCCTCGGACAGTTGCCGGCACAAGCGTGCGAGACACAGATCTCCTTCACTTTCTTCCACAGACTCTTATCATACGTCGGACTCCTCTGTCACTTCTTTTGAGGATCCTCCGTCGGGAGAGCCTGAAGACCTGCCCAAGTCGCTTCCGGATGACCCATCGTTCATGGAGGTAATGCGGCATGTACAAGCTAACATTGGATGGGACATGGAGGACTTGGAGCCCGAGCGTATGAGGCTCGCCAAGTATCTCAGGCAAAAAGACTCTAAGCCTGTCATCATTCCTCCCCATGGTGGACACTTTTGAGGATGTCACACAGGCCACTTGGCGATGCCCTCACTTATCCACGGCCTTCCAAAAAAGGGGAACCGATTGTACCAGGCTACCAAGGAACATCCCTTTTTGGCTGTGCAACCCGCCGCTGACTCTGTGGTTATATCAGCAGCTCATGATCATTCACAGAGGCCCAAACATCTGAGCACCCAGCCTCCGGACAGGGAGTCCAAACAGCTGGATTCCATGTGCAGGAAGGTGTGCTCGTCTGTCACCTGCAACATCAGGAGTTTAAATTTCCTGACATACATAGTCCAGTTCCAGAACGTCCTTTGGGAACAAGGACTGGACATCTTGCAGGGTGTGCCCGACTGCCCTCAGAAGGCAGAACTTGCAAAGCTCCTTCAAACCAGGTCAGACGTGGGCATGCATGTGCTACGGTCTGCCTACGACTCTGCAGACACCTCAGCAAGGGCGGTGGCTATGGACATCTGTTTACAGTGCCATTCCTGGCTCCAGGTATCGGAGTTCACCCAGGATGTTCAATCCAGCATCCTAGACGCGCCCTTCAGGGGCTCCGTCCTTTTCCGGGAAGAGACGGAGTAGATCCTCAACAGATTACAGGACTCTGGTAAGGCCATCCATACCATGCAGTCTATGTACCGCCCGAAGCAGAGACAATTTCAGAGGGCTCACTTTCGTGGCAGAGGGCTACAGCAGCCTCAGCAACCCCATGCTCTGCGGGGTGGCTTCGGTTGACATGGTGGCCCCAGGGGATCCTTGGCCTCCACCTCTCGCCAGGCTAAGTCCACCCAAGCTGCTTTCCCTCCTGCGCCAACAGCATGACTTCCAGCCCAACCCACCTCTCCATGACACCTCGTGGGAGAGGAGGTGGGAGGTCGCTTCTCTCTTCATCCAGAGGCCTGGAGACAAGTGACCTCCAATCAGTGGGTTCACAAGCTCATAGAACACGGGCACTCTATAGGGTTCGTGTGCACCCCCCTGGACAGGCCCCCACCCCCATCCCGTCACTCAGCGGGACATGCAGGCCTTATCCGGCAGGAGATTCAGGCACTGTTGTCCAAAAATGCCATAGAGCCAGTTCCTCCACACGAGAGGGGCACCAAGTTTTATTCCTGCTTCTTCCTGGTCCCGAAGAAGTCAGGAGACTTGAGGCTGATCCTCGACCTCAGTGACCTGAACCTGTCGGTCGCATACAAACATTTCAGGATGGTCACCCTGCACAATCTGATTCCCATGGTGCATCAAGGAGACTGACTAGCATCCCTGGATATGCACGATGCATACCTCCACATCTTTATTGCCGAAGGCTGCTGAAAATATCTTCAGTTCGCATTCCAGGGCGAGCACTTCCAGTTCAGAGCTCTGCCCTTCAGCCTCTCTTCTGCCCCAAGGGTGTTTACGAAGTGCCTGGCAGTGGTGGCCCGCAGCGCTTCGCAGGATGGGACACTGTGTTTCCATACCTGGACAACTGGCTACTTCTAGCACACTCCAGCGCTCCACTCCAGGCGGCTATCTGGGATACCTGCAACCTGTTCCGGAGCCTGGGGATTACCATCAACCCAGCCAAGTCGTCTCTCAGCTTTGCACAACTTCTGCTGTTCATGGGGTGTTTCTAAACACTGTCCAGGGATGGGCCTTCCTACCTCAAGACAGGGCAGAGTGCATTTGGGCTCTAGCCAGAAAGATTTATTCTGTCTCCCCCCATGCCAGCCAGGTTGCTCCGCTGGCTGTTGGGTCACATGGCGGCTGTCATCATTACATTCCCTTTGCATGATTCTGGATGAGGACCATTCAGTGGCCTCTTCGGGTACAATGGGACCAGAGGTGGGACGACCTGGACATGTCTGTCTCCATAACAGAGCCGGTCTGCAAGGAACTCCTCTGGTGGATGATGTCCCCTACCTTGCAGGAGGTGATTCCCTTTCAGAAGGAAGCTACCGGACAGGTCCTGACCATGGACGCTTCAAACTCGGGATGGAGAGTGCACCTAGGAGCACACAAGTCTCAGGGGTCTTGGTCTCTGACCGAGGAATCTCTCCATATAAATGTCCCGTAGATGAGAGCCATTCTCTATGCTCTCCAAGCCCTGGAAACTGTGATCACTCCTGGTCACCTTCTGGTCCAGACGGACAATACGTCGGTGGTCTTCTCCCTCAACAAACAGGGAGGCACACACTCTTACCCCCTGTGCAGGGAGGCTGTAAGAGTGTGGGACTGGGCCATAGCCCACCAGATGACCATCACAGCAGTCCACGTTCCAGGCATTCAAAACACACTCACAGATGCCCTCAGCAGGACAAGGGTTCAAATACACGAATGGTCTCTACTACAATCAGTGGTCGATGACCTTTTTGCCAGATGGGGGTGCCAGAGTTGGATCTCTTCATGCCCTCCACCAGTGCAAAACTGCCCAGTTTTTGCCCGCTAGATACCAAGCCTGGTGCTTTCTGGCAAGGCGCATTGACCCTCTCCTGGAGGGGAAGATTCCTATATGCTTTTTCTCCCTTTCCACTCATTCAGATAGTCCTCCTCAAGGCACAGACAGAGGCGACCTATATGATCCTCATAGCTCCGCTGTGGCCTCACCAGATTTGGTTCCCTTTGCTGCAGCAACTGGCAGCAGCTCTACCAGTTTCACTTCCGCTCATGACTCACTTGCTCTCTCAGGACAGTGGGACTCTCATTCATCCGAACTTGCGGTCCTTTCACCTTCATGCCTGGCTCCTCAAGACTTAGCCAAGCTTCAATTCGGGGTGTGGGTCAAGACAGTCGAAGTCCTGATGGAGGCGAGGAAGCCCTGCAGGAGAGCCACTTATGCAATGAAGTGGAAATGGTTCTGCCTCTTGGCTACAGCGCGTCGCATAGATCCTTTGGCCTGTCTGGTTAACACTTTGCTGGAATATCTGTTATCCCTTTCGGAGTCAGGGTTGAGTTACTCCTCCATAAAAGTACACCTGGCCGCTCTTTCTGCCTATCACACCCCTGTCCAGGGCAGAATGGTGGCTCAATTGGAGGTGACCCGGGCCTTTCTTAGAGGCATTCTTCACATAAAGCCCTCTATTCGGGATCCTGTTCCCCCCTTGGGACCTTCTGTTTGTCCTGGAGAAGCTTACCCTCCCACTATTTGAACCCACAGCAGATTGCAAGCTACATTTTCTTTCCTGGAAAACATTACTTTTAGTTGTCGTTACTTCTGTTCGAAGGATATCCGAGCTGCAGGCCCTGATGTGTAAGGAGCCTTATTTGATTTTTCACAAAGACAGGTAGCTTTGCGCACCAATCCTAAGTTTCTCCCCAAAGTTGTGTCAATAATGACATTGAACCAGGATGTTCAGCTCCCAGTCTACTACCCTGACCACTCCAGTCGTGGTGAGGCGCTTCTCCACACGTTGGACGTTCATCATACATAGTGATTTTACTTGTCTAGGACCAAGGAGACCAGATCATCCAATCAGTTGTTTGTTTCCTTCGCCCCACGTTCCTTGGGCAGCCCGGTTTCTAAGCAGACTCTTTCCAGGTGGCTGGTGAACTTCATCACATTCTGCTACCAAAAGCATAACACACCCCTATTGGGCCCGATCAGGGGTCATTCTACCAGAGCGGTGGCAGCCTCCTTTGCAGCCCTTAAGAGGGTCTCAACCTCAGATATCTGTGCAGCAGCCACGTGGCACTCGGTCCACACTTTCATCAAGCACAACAGTCTAGACATCGCCTCTAGATGCAGAACGGGCTTCGGCCTAGCAGTTCTGCAGGGTGTGATCTCCTGAGTATGTACCTCTTTTCCTTCCTCTGTTCCTGTCCTACCTCCCCAGGCAGTTGTCTTCAGTTTGTACTGCTTGGGACTCAGTCCTATATGTGTTACCTGCTGCAAGAGCTTCCTCTCGAAGTAAGATAATACAGTTACGTAAGAACTTACCGTAACAGTAGATCTTCGAAAGAAGCTCTTGCAGCAGGTATACTTCCCTCCCTCCTTCCCCTGGGGATCTTGCTCTGCATACGGCGAGTGTTTTCTGGCTAGCTGTTGGACCAGAAATTGCCTTTCGCTGTTTATCCATTTGGATCTCGGGTGTTTCGTCTGCCGGTGCTTCTGGCGGTATAAGAACTGGAGCATGCTGAGGACCGCCGCCTCTTTTATACCACGTGGAACATCAGGGGTGGGGCCGACGTCGGGGAAGGGTGGTCCCCGCTGGGTACTGCTGGAAAAATTTGCTGTGGGGTCCTGCTGCTGGCTGGCATCAGTCCTATATGTGTTACCTTCTGCAAGAGCTTCTCTCGAAGATCTACTGTTACGGTAAGTTTTTAACGTAACTGTATTTTTTTATTTTAATGCAATTTTTTTAATAGTTTTTGTGACAACGATGCAGTCATAAGGATCATTGTACAGGGTAACATTTTGGATACATATGATGGAAATTCCAGTACAACTAGTATTGATATTCAAGTACACTCCAACAGGGTTCAGGTAATATACAGTAAGCTAGAATATTACGGTTTCCTACTTCTAGTCTGTCTGCTGGGGTGCAGGGAGGGTCAACAAGAGTGCCTGGGCCCACAGGCAGAAGAGAGAGAACAACATTAGTGCCCTTCCGAGCAAAGCAGCGGTCTGTTTTAGTTGATAATATATGGCCCTGTGACAGCCCGGGTCGAAGTGTAGTTAAAGGGCTTTATGGGGTATTATGGAATTATATCTGCTCTCTTTTTCATAACATGTAGTAGCCAAATCTTCATCTGTTTTGAAGCTTTGGGAGTGACTTTTGTAGTTAGGCCATTATCTTCTCCAGTGTGCGTAGGTCCCATATAGTGTCCTCCCACAAGGAAATTGTCGGAGGGGGTGATCAGGTTTCAGTCAAAATCTGGTTAGTGCCGGCCCAGTGGCGTGGAGGGCTGAGGCATCATGCCTTGCCTCCTGCCATGCCGGCGACCCGTGTTCGCGGTGCAAGCGGGCCTCTGGGGGTCAGCTGGGGAGGGAGAGGATCGAGCGTCCGAGGATCGAGCCTCCGAAGGATAGCTCTCCTCTCCTGGGGAGGGGTGGGGACGGAGTCCACTGCCTGCCTAACCCCTAGCAGTGGCTGGGGGCTGGCACAGCAGGCCCACATGAAGGGGGCGGTTGCATGCAGACACCCGGCGTGCTGCGTACGGAAGCGTGTGCGGCTCGGCTATTGGCATCATTGCATGCCGCTGCGCTCGGTGGGTGGGCACCAAACACTGGAGGAGAAACAACATTGTCCGGTAGGATGAAGGCGGCCCCTTGCAAGCTCCACACCCGGTAGCTGGCACCTCGCTAGGGTGAGAGGTGATTCCAGTGGACACTGGGGTGATGGAGCTAGGGTGGCCAGACTGAAGGGGGCCGGGTGGGAGCATAAAAAGAATATGTAAAAAAAAAAAAGGAAAATCTGGTTATTAGTTTTTTCGCCATTGCCAATAGGATGTTTATCAGGTAGATTTTTCTCTTTATCTCAGAAGTGGGGAGGGTAATGTAAGAGAAGGGCCATTTCTGGGGTTAAGGTTTGTGTTGGCAGTAACAGAGTCTTGATTTCCAGGGATATTTCAGTCCAGAATGGGGTTACTACTTGGCAGGACCAAAAGATACGGGTATGATTGGGAACTTCTGTCATGCAGTTGTGCCAGCAATGTTCAAGTTCAAGTTTATTACAGGAAAGACTCCATTGAGCAAGCTCATTCACAAGGAGGTCCTGATAAGCATTGACACAATAAACAAACATTGTTACAGGGAGAGAAAATACATCATAGTGCAAAAGTTGCAAAGGTGCAAAAGTTAATACAGTCTAGAGTATTACATTAGGTACACAACATTCAGGAGACATGCCAATGGATACATAACAATTCTAAACATTCAGAACAACCTTAAAGGGGACCTTCCCTGATGGTCCAAAAAGTTACAGCTTGTAGTCATTATATGCAGTACTAGACCTGATAAGGTGTATGCATTTGTTATTTCTGGCCAAGGTTTACTCTGCCTTCCATAATTTGGATTTGTTTTTGAGCCATGCTGCACTTGCCTTTGCTGTTCAGCTGCTGGGCTGATAGCTCCTTATGACATCACTGTAGAATAGAGGAGTGACTCACACTGTGCAGTACCATGCGATTGCAACAATGCAGCAAGGGAAACCTACCAGTACTCAGTGTACATACTGTGTTCCCCCTTCCCCAAGACACCTTGTTAGCAGTGCAGTATGCCAAAATCTAAATGCCTTGTCAGTATGTTTTTTTTTGTGTGAAATTGGCTGCCCTACAATGATGTCAGCAGTATAACCCTGGGCCCACAGCAACACTAGGCTTGCTATAGAAGCTCTGGTACACCCCACAATTTTTAGCAGCTCAGAATGCAAAAACTAACTGCAGCAGACAGTAACGAAATACAATTCCAGAATCAATGCAAGAAGGGGTAATTAATGCATGAAAGTCAGAGTGACTGGGGAAGGTCCTCTATAACACATGTAGTAGTTAACACAGGCAAGAAGATAACATTAGGACCATTACAGTCTGAAAACAAAACATTTGATGCATAGCCATTTGTAGTATATGCCATCTAGGTGCTGTGAAACTTAACTGTGATGTGTGGGGTCCTAAAAAAAGTTCACCACAGTTTTCCACCAAGACTTCATTCAGTGGTAAGAGGAGATGATCTTATGCTGTCACTGCCAGACTTTAGACCACTGTGCTGACGTTGGAGTGATTGAGAGTTCTGCCTCCCAGGCTTGCATGGTGGGGGCCATTGAAGTCGGAGAGCTGGTCAGTAAAGCCTGGTAGCTACCTGAAATGAAATGTGGAGGACACATGCCATGCAAGATTGATTTTTTGAAGTGGTTCTAGGGCAGAAACTCCTCCACTTTGAGTTGGAGACCAGGAGCTAAGTGAAATTGATGGCGTGTCTGAAAGTAACAATGCATGTTTTGTACTCGAAGCCGTGTTCTTGTTGAAGGTGCTGAAAGGTTTTTACTGTTCCTGTCGAATAATAATCAAAGGTATGTGTAAGGCCCTGTCTTGTCCAGTTATGTAGGGCTGGGAGAAAAGATGCATTGTGTGCTGGAACCTCCAGTCATGTTCTGCCTGTCTGCATATCTGTGCGTTTGAATAGAGTCTGCCATGTTGTCAGGACTCCCTGTGTTAATGAGAAGGGGCTCACCCTAGAAGGGAGGTGGTATTGTTTATTAAAGAGCAAGGAAAGAACCCAGGTGGAAAGGCCTGTCAGCTCTAATTCCACCCAACGAGGGCGTGGATGTGGGCGAGTCCAGGAAAGAGCATGCTCTGTGACTGTGGCTTGGGCATATAAGAATAAGTCTGGGAAGGTCAGTCGTCCCCTCCTCTTTGGTAATTGAAGGCATCTTAACACCAGTCATGGCCTCCCCCACTCCACTGGAACCTGGATATGTTTCTGTTCCAGAAAGTGAAGTCTGAGGAGGGCGGTAGTATTGGGAGGGTTTGGAATAAATAGAGGTACCTCGGGAGAATGTTCTTAAGAACTGTATGCACCCTGTTACACGAAGAGCAATGGGGAACGTGCCCATTTGTGTAGTTCCGCTCTAATTTTGCTAACTAGGTTGGGGTAATTGTGCTGGTAGTGCTCTGCGACGTTCGTCCCTATACAAACCCGTAAGTATTTAATATGTCACCTGTACCAGCGATATAGGAGTTGGGTTCTAAATTCTGGGCTAGAAGAGAAGATTATGTGCAACACCTGAGTTTTACTGTTCTTAATTTTGTACCGTGCTATCTGTTCTATTGCTTTGAGGCTTTGTTGCAGATGGTGCAGAGAGCATTGTGGTTCTGTGATAAGTAGTAGTAGAAATGTTGCATAATAAGCCATTTTTTGACTTTGCTGAGCTATCCAGAATCCTTTAATCTAGTCTTGCTGTCTCAAAATCTGCACCAGGGGTTCCGCATACAGTACAAACAAATAAGGGGACATCCCATCCTCATGCCACGTGATAGAGGGAACTGGGAAGAGACAGAACTGTTGTCTTTCACCATAGCTTGAGGAGAAGAGTATAGGCCTTGTAGTGTTTGCTGAAGTGCAGTGGAAAATGGAATTTGGTTAGCATTTGCTAGAGATGTCACCAAGAATCCCTATAGAAGGCCTTTTGGGCACCAAAACTAAGTATTAAAAGGGGGATTTTTTTTTTAGTCACATATTCTAAGAATAGTACGTTTAATGTTATCCATGGTTTGTCAGGTCCTGATATAACTCAACTGATCAGGATTGACCAAATGAGGGATCAGGTTGTCTAGTCAATGAGCTAATATGCTGGTGTACATTTTATAATATGTGTTGAGGACAGATATGGGGTGATAGGACTGACAGCAGGTCAGGTCTTTGGCAGGTTTCAAAATGGCCGATACTGTAGTGTACCTCCAAGTATCTGGGCAAACGGCTTGTGTAAGGCATTCATTATATGTTTTCAGAAGGATTGGAAGGACCATTTAGTAGCCTTATAGAATAGTGCCCCATATCTGTATGGCCCAGGGAATTTACACTTTGTGAGGGACTGTAAGAAGGATGCAAGAGCTCCAGCTTCTAGGGACGGGTCCGCAGTGTATAAGGGTGTGTAAAAGTTTTCTAGGGCATCTAAATTTTCTTTAGATTTAGTACAGTGTCCCCATGACTGAGTGTTTTAACTTGTTTATAGTTGCTGCTTTTTGTTGATGACATAGGCAGTAGGTTGACAATTCTGTTGCTGTGGTTCCCCCTTCAGAGTGTTTCCACTGAAGGCATTGAAGGTTTTGCTTCATATGGTAATTCAGGATTTCCCGAGTGGAAAGTTGCATTGTTTTATTAGGGTCCCGAAGGAGGAGTTGCCCTGCATATGAGCTAACAGGAAGAATTGGAGTTTGTCTTGCAGAGCATGCAGCTTGTCTTCCCTCTCTCTTTTGTGCCTGGAGGCAAAGGCTTTTACCTCTCCCCATAGGACTGTTTTGAGGGTGACCCATGAGGTGTTCTTTGTCTCCGGGGCAGCATTCTGAGTATATGGGAGGTTGCCAGCTGCAGGGTCTCCGTAAATTTTGGGTCCCTCAGTAAGGAGACTTTGAAACTCCTTTGCGTTTGTTCGGAGTCTGGAGCGCATTGCAAAGTCAAGGTGACTGAAGAGTAGTCAGAGAGAAGAATGGGCACCATATCCACCCCCACAATTCAATCTGTATGTTCTACCGAGACAAAAAAGCAATCTATGCGAGAGTGGCTATAGTAGGCATTGGAGTAGAAAATGTATTGACAGTCCAGTAGGTGATACAGATACCGTGGAGCCACAAGTCCTGCATCATTCAGCAGTTCACTAAAGTGTTTCTGACCCAGGTGTGGAGGGAAAGGGGGCATGGGTTACTAGAATCCAAGGATGGATTGTGGAGAAAGTTATAGTCTCCCCCTATAATCAGGGTCCCCTGCTGGTAATGTAACATGACATCAAGAAATTGTTGTATATTGGAGGCAGCACTGCCTGGGGGTACGTATGAACTGACCGCTGTGAATGTCTTACCATGCAGGGTACCAACCACTAAGGTCATTCTCCCTTCTTAATCAGTGTACTCTGTGATAAGTTTAAAAGGTGAGTTTCTTGAGATTAATAGGGCGGTTCCACATCTTCTACCATTTCTATAAGATGACTCAGTATAATGTCATTAAAAATAAGGATTATTCAAGTTTTTGCAAACAAAATCTCTGTTCTTAGCATGGGAGCGGAGGAGCTCACAAGCCTTGCTTCCACGTAGTTTATTGCTGGCCACACCCCATCATTACAATATACTATCCCCACTATCCACTCATTCACAGATTTTAGTGTTGTCTGCAAAGAGGCAAATCTTACCTTGGGTATCTTCACCTATGACATAAATGAAGATGTTAAAAAATGCAGGACCCAAAATCGACCCCGAAGCACCTCAGTTGTGACCGCCTTCATCTCTAAATAATTCCCCATGTGGCACCACTCTCTGTGTTCTTTCCCCTCCCCCCGCCAGTTTCAGTCCAGGCAGTTAGTTTCTCCCCTACACCCAGGTCTGCCAGTTTCTTAACTCGCCTGTGCCAGATGGAGTTGAATGTTTTACCAAAATCCAGGTACAGTACCATCCATAGCCTCTCCTTTTCAGCAGCTTTTGTTACTTAATCAAAGAAATCTATCAGGTTCATCTGACAAGAGCTACCAACCATGATCCCATGCGGTCTATTATCCTGTAACCCATTTATCTCCAGAAACTCAGTCAGCTATTCCTTAATAATGGATTCCAGCACCTTACCCACTGTTGAAGTGAAGCTGACAGACAGGTAGTTGTCTGGGTCATCCCTACTGCCATTCTTGTGTAGTGGCACCACATCCACTACTGTAACTGGGTAATAAAATTACCTTTCTCAGGTTCTTGTTGGAACTGCACAAAAGGAGGAGACGACAGACAAGTGGTGTCCTGATAACAAATGTAATTTATTACTGGCAAATAATAATAATCATACAGGCTTACAACCAACAGTATAATCACTGGGAGAGTATCCAGCTTCCTTACCTACGTAGGCGTAGTCTCTAGTCTCATTAAAGCTGCGTGCTGCAAGGGCTCTTATACACCAATAATCACTATGGTTAACTATAAAAGAAGATACATAAAAAGTGTATAGTTGGCCAGAAACAGGTGGCCTGAGTAACCATCCTAACTAACACAAGAAGTTGCTTAGCTTGCAGAAGATAACTGAACTATAAGGTCTATGATGCTTCCAAGGGCACTTGCAGTTACACACAAGCACTAAAGATGGCTCTGTTGCCTAACTTATAATTTTATAATAAAATATAATGGATAACATATCCCAGTGGCAGAATACATTATAAAAGTATAGTGAAGCATAATATGCATTAGAGAAGTACAGTAGAATTCAGATCCTGTCACTTATGCTTATACGATAAGTGCCTCTGCCCTAAGGTTAGTACATATACCTACATATGTGTTGCTGTCTGCGAGTTGGGGGTACAGTTAGGGGTGCTGGACCATGGATAACATCCCCCCCTTGTTGCCTCAGAAGGGGCAACAATCCCAGAAAAGTAGTGGGATGGAGATAAAAAGTCATTTACAAGCCCTATGCACAAGCCTTGTAAAGGAAGTTGAGTTGTTCTCGGTGTTGTCTTAGAATAAATCACAGACAGCAGAGGGTAAATATCAGAAAAACAATCAAAAATGCTTGGTTAATAACAAAAGCGTAAAAAGTGAGTTCTAACCAAGTGTTTGATAGAGCAGTACTTAAAACACTATCATGAATAAGATCATTAAGTGCGTCACCAGCCTTAGAAATATTATTGCTAATATAAATCAAATGCAAATCCTTCCTAGCTAAAAGAGATTTCAAAGAAACAGTCAAAGGGTCAATGTGCACATTAAACACGGGCAAATATTGAGGCAAGCAAGTACTGCAGATCGGCATCAGTAACACCTGGTTCAGGGAGAGGAACAGAAGTGATCACTGTGTGACCAATAACTGTTTTCTGCTGTGGAGTAAAACAGAAGTTAGGAGTTGAAATAACACAAGATTTTTGACCATAAGCAAAAGATTTGTGATTCGTCACTACACAAGACTGCCCATCGGAATTGTAAGTCACTTGTACAGTTGGAACCCTCCATCACTGTAGATGTATAGGACAAGAAAATGACTGGTTGGTGGGCCGTAAAGTGAAGCGATGTACCTCTTCCAGGTAGCTCCGTGATTTAGCTGTTTTGGCATCAGGCGCAGAAGATGCAGCTCGTGGAGATTCGGATTCGTCATCCTCATCAACATCAGTAAGATTGGATGGCAGTTCTTCACCCAAAGTAAAAGACCAGTCATGGTGTTCCGGAGAGTTGCCACACACTGGTTTCACAATATCAAAAACATCACAGCGGCACAGGGAGTAATATCCTTTCTTGGCACGACAGTTCGTGTGGGGTGCCACTCAGGCTTGGAGCACAGCACGGTAGACAAGTAATGAAGGTAGATCACTTCTTTCACGATAGATGTCATCATCAAAATGTCCAATGGAATTGATAGCAGCCAGTTTATCAAAAACAGATGTTTCAGGATCAAAGCTGGGTAGTGACATAGTGAATGTTATAAACATGTTGTCATGAATGGAACAAGTCTTAGTAAAGTAGCAAGAGGCTTGATTTGGATATCTGGAAACATATCCAAGGTTTCTAGCTGTAGACATGGAAATGTTAACTGTATTTGCTAAACAAGTAGTAATGCAGCCGTTGGATTTGCAATGAGGACCATACCATTTGCCCATTCTTCTGTCAAGGATAAGATCTGGAGTGCATCCTTTTTCCAAGTCCCTGAAGAGATTGTTTACAGTGGCAATTACATAAGAACCACAGACAGAGCATACAAGTTCACAGGTAATATATTGCTTGTCTGCCTCCTTATTATTTTGAAAAATCAGTTCATTAATCTTATGCTTGGTATCATTGAACTCTTTGGCAGTTTCCTGCATATTGTGGACTGTAAACTGTTCTTCCTTACTTAAACCATCTACACCATGTAACACAATGGGTGTAGGATATCATTCTTAACAGCTTGCTGAAAATTAAAAGTTTATGCTTTAATAGCGGCTATATCTGCTCTATTCCAGATAGACATGCCTGAGCCAAAAAGGCCAGAAACGGTGCCTGCTGCACCAGTAATATCTGCAGTATCACGCATAGTGTGTGGTCTAGCTTTAGCATTAGGTGCGGGTGTGAAGACCCCTACATGATCAGTGGTATCGGGACCACTAACTGGATCATTAGTGTGTGTTTGGTACACAGCTACAATATCTATAAGCATCATACTGAAAAATTTAGAGGTATTGGCTGTGTGACAGAGACCAGTCTCAGCCATGTTCCAATGTGTAAGATTGAAAATAACTGGAACATGCAGAAATTGTACATTATTAATCAGGGCTCCTGGAAGGGAAGTGGCTGTCAGACCACTAGGAAGACCTTCCTCCTGGGGAAGGCAGTCAGTCATTTCTTCTTTGGTGGGTGGGACTACAGAAAGAAAAAGAGTTTCCGTACATACATAGTTATGAAGACAGAAAGCACGTGACTCCTCAGAGGTGAAGCGTTCACACCAAGCAAGATCTATTAGAACAGGAAGGTTATATCGACCAGTATGTCTAGGGGAAATCTGTCAAATAGTAAGAGTACCATTCTTGGAGATGTCTGTGTTGGGACATCCATGGAATGTACCTTTGGATAGGTGAGCTACAGGGAGTGTGTAGCCATTAATGTCAGTTTCCCATTGCAGGGAAAGTGTGAATTTGTCTGGAGCCACTACCATTGCATCAAGATAGGCGTCTGAGACTTCCTTAACAGTAATCATTTTATTGGGCACATTAATGTGAACTTCCATGAGGGCTGAATGTTCAAGTTTGCTAAGCAAATGTTCTACACATTGCCTGTGAGTTGATAGGGGTTTATTCTGGGTTTCACTCAAGGGAAGTAGTAGTAGTCCCACCAAGATGAGGAGATGCAAGATAGCCATCTTGCCAGTGTACCTGTAAGAAACAGGAAAGGATTGTTAAATGTGGGGTACTATTCCGCCCTAAGTGGGTTAGGAAAAGTAAGTTTAGTCACCTTTGTGCAACTTGAGCTGATTAGCATGGAACCACTTGTCGGTGGTCTTCTTTTGCCGTCGAACTCAGGCCTGATAAACAGCAGGACTGAGTTTGTTGACAATGGGGTATGGGCCTTAAGAGTTGGTTGTTAGTATTGGAGAAGCTTGACTTGGTCTCCAACTTACCAGTCGACTTCTTTGACATGCTTATCAAAATGAGCTTTAGCTTGTTCTTGAGCCTTACCCATTTGATTGGCAGCGAACAGGTGTGTCTTCATGATAACATCATGAAGCTTCTCAGCATACTTGTCCACAGATACTCTATCTGTAGTAGCAGTGTGGAGGTCAATCAACAGGTGCTCAGGTAATCTCATGGCTCTACCAGTCATAACCTCATAGGGTGTGCACTGAGTAGTGGCTGCAGGGGTACTTCTGATTGCCATCAATAGTAGTGGCAAGAGGGAATCCCAATCTTTGGGACTGTCATTGATGAATTTGCATAACATCTGTTTGATTCTTCTGATTGCTCTTTCTAAGGGATATGGAATTTCTGATCTACTCCAAGTAATTGGAGTGTCTGCTTCATCAGCTCAGCTGTAAAACTGGTTCCGTGGTCTGAGTCTACCTTTAAGGGTAGACCCCACCTGGAGAACAGTTGATCCACCAGGATCTTGGTGGTTGTCTTTGCCATGTTACTCTTAGTGGGAATTGCTTCAACCCACTTAGAGAACAAATCTGTGACAACAAGTGCATGCTTGCTGTTCTTACTGGAGTTGGTAAGGGGGCCAATGAAATTGATTTGTATCGCATTCCATGGTCCAGTTTGCCATTGTAGCAACAATTTGGCATTACTTTTCACCGAAATTGAATTGTTTTGGGCACACACTATGCAGTTGTCCACATAGTGCTCTACATCTTTGGCCATGCCAAGCCACCAGACGACAGTTTTGAGTCTCTGGAGGGTGTTGTCTGCCCCCTGGTGTCCACCAGTGGGGGTATCATGAACCATATGGATGAACTTGGCTCGCATAAATTGTGGTGCAACCCACAGTTTGTCACCTGTATCCTCTTTTCGATACCAGATGAGCTTCTGATCACTAGACAAGTGTATGTTGTCAGAGTGTCTCTTATATGGACTACCAACAGGTAGCGATTGTTCAATTCCTTTGTCCAGGAATTTGAACACATCTTTTAGCTCTGGGTCAGATTTCTGTGCAGCAGAAAGGGCCAGTGGAGGTTCTGGTACTGGTTTCTGCCTGGTGTTAGCGGCTAAAAAAATAGCTGACACAGTTAGTGGGTGAGTCATTGTCCATGTCTCTCCCCCCCGAGCACCTGCTTTAGCTAGCGAGTCCACTCTATCATTGAATTCATGGTAAGGGTCAGATCTGCAGTGAGCCTTTACCTTTTGGATGTACAGTTTGTGAGTAAACTGCTGTGATAGGGTGTGTATATACACAAACAGATCCCTGTATTTGACAGGTGTGCCATCAGAGGACGTGAAGTTATTTTTCTCCCAGAATGGTAAAAACTCAGTAAGGGATGAGCAGACCCAGTTAGAGTCTGAAAAGATGATGGCATCCTTGTCACCATGGGGCAAGACCTCCAAAGCACAGGCCACAGCTGCCAGTTCGGCATACTTTGAAGAGATAATGGTGCATTTCTTGGAAATGCATCTGAAATTGCCATCTTTATCTAAAATGAGCACCCCAAATCCTGCTACCTGCTCTCTGTCTACATAGGAGGCGGAGCCATTTGTAAAGTCAAGATACATGGTGGTATCTTCTAGAACATCAGGTGTAGCAGGTAAGAATGGTCCCAGCTCAGGTAGGTCAGGAGGTTGGAGTGTGCAGTCATGGGGCTTACCTGTGTAGAGTAGGCCATAAGTCAAGATTGAGGGCATTTTAGCAGGCAGTACTTTGATGAACCTGTCCTGCAAAGGCAAAGACCAGAGGGTAAGTCTGGTGTTGGAAACTGAACCATCTTTTACTTTGCCTGAAAGCAAAAAGTTAGTTGGGGTATAACAGGTATGCAGAACAATAGGAGCATACCCAGTGATGTACAGAAAATGTTTGACAGCCCAGAAGGTTGCCAAAAGTGTTCTTTCACAGGCACTATATTTCCTCTCTACCGGGGACAGCATCTGAGATGCATAGGCAGTGGGCCTGTGGTACCCATTGTACTTTTGTGCCAGTACTGCAGACATGGCCACATCAGAGGTAGCAGTTTCCAAATGGAATGGGAGGTTTGGGTTGGGATTGATCAGTGCCTGGGCTGAGGCTAAGGCCTGCTTGAGCTGTGTCATAGAAACATAGAAACATAGACTTTGATGGCAGAAAAGGACCACTTGGCCCACCCAGTCTGCCCATTTCCCTACCTACTGGATAAGCTGCAGATTCTAGTTAACCAACAGCCTGCTTCCTGCAACCCCGCACTATAATTGCTTTGTGTCTGTCCCAAGCATGTTTGAATTCCCCACTGTTTTAGACCATGACCTCCTCAGGAAGGCTGTTCCATGTATCCACCACTCTCTCCGTGAAAAGAATTTCCTCACATTACCCCTGAGCCGTCCCTCCTCTATCTTTAAACTGTGCTCCTTGTTCTACACATCTCTTTTCTGAAAGATGCTACCCTCCTGGACTTTGTTGATTCCTTGAGGTACTTGAGCGTTTCTATCATGTCCCCCGTCCCTCCTTTCATCAAGGGTATACATATTAAGCTCTCTCAGTCTCTCTTCATATGGTTTGTGATGTAGACCCTGCACCATTTTAGTTGCCCTCCTCTGGACTGCTTCCATCCTGTCTATGTCCTTGCATAGATGAGGTCTCCAAAACTGCACACAGTACTCAGATGGGGTCTCACCAACTGTCTGTATAGAGGGATAATCACTTCCCTTTTCTACTTGTGATGCCCTTCTATGCATCCCAGTATCCCCTAGGCTCTCCTTACTGACTTCTCACATTGCTTACCACCTTTAGGTCATCTGATATGACTACTCCCAGGTCCCTTTCCATTTTGTTGTTGTTAGTACCTCCCCTGCTATTGTGTACTCTTCTCCTGGGTTTTGTTTCCCAGGTGCATTACTTTACACTGAATCTAAGTTGCCATATGTCTGACCATTCCTCCAACCTTGCCAAGTCCCTTCTCATCTTTTACCCCTCTTGTGTATCAACTCTGTTACAGATCTTTGTGTCATCTGCAAAAGGCATACCTTTCCCTCAGACCTTCTGCAATGTCACTTATAAAGATGTTAAAGAGGATTGGACCCAGTACTGAGCCCTGAGGTACTCCACTAGTAACCCCCTTTTTGGAATGTGTTCCATTCACTATTACCTTCTGTGTCCTGTTGTGCAGCCAGTTCGCTACTCAGGCTACCACCCTGGGACCCACTCCTGGCTGGCTAACTTGATTTTAATCTTTGTGCGGGACTGTGTCAAATGCCTTGCTAAAGTCTAGGTAGGACATATCCACAGCCCTCCCTGGTCTATTACTCTGGTCACCCAGTCAAAGAAATCAATTAGATTAGTCTGACATGACCTTCCTGCTGTAAATCCATGTTGCTTTGGGTCCTGTGCCCGCTGGCCTCTAGGTACTCAACAATTCTTTCTTTCAGAAGTGATTCCATCATTTTCCCTACCACTGAGGTCAAACTTACAGGTCTGTAGTTTCCTGCTTCTGCCTTGCTCCCACTTTTGTAAAGGGGAATCACATCTGCCCTCCTCCAGTCCTCAGGTACCACCCCATTCTGCCATGATTTGTTAAAAAGTGCGGTCAGTGGTGTCACTAGGTCCCCCCCTTAGTTCTTTTAGGATTCTGGTGTCACAGCTTCAGTGTGAGTGGGGCCCCATGTTTATGGGACGTCCTTTTTCAGAAGTTCATACAAGGGAGTGGCCTTCAAGGTAAAGTCAGGGTTGAAATCCCTGGAGTAGTTTACCATTCCTAAGAAGTGTCTGAGGGTTGCCACGCTAGTAGGAAGTGGCAGATCTTGCAAGCCCTGGATCTCCTTGACAGCGGGGCTTCTGCCTTGGTCTGTGATACGTAGGCCAAGGATGATAACCCCTTTTTCACACAATTGTGCTTTAGAAAAACATATAAACATAGAATATGATGGCAGATAAGGACTGCTTGGCCCACCTAGTCTGCCCATTTCCCTACCTAATGGATAAGCTGCAGATCCTAGTTAACCAACGGCCTACTTCCTCCTACCCCCCACTAGAATTGTCTTATGTCTGTTCCATGCATTCTTGAATTCCTCCGCTGTTTTTGACTCTATGACCTCCTCAGGAAGGCTGTTCCATGCATCTACAGCCTTCTCTGTGATGAAATACTTCCTCACATTACCGCTGAGCCCTCCTCCCTCTATCTTCAAATTGTGCCCCCTTGTTCTTGCACATCTCTTTTTTTGAAAGATGCTACCCTCTTAGACTTTGTTGATTCCCTTGAGGTATTTGAAAGTTTCTATAAAGTCCCTACCGCCCTCCTTTCCTCGAGGCTATACATCTTAAGCTCCTTTAGTCTTTCTTCATATGTCTTCTGATGCAGACCCTGCACCATTTTGGTTGCCCTCCTCTGGACAGCCTCCACCCTGTCTATGTCTTTGCAGAGATGGGTTTGCACTTGAGGCCTGCTGTCTTGACGAGAGACAGAAGTTCCTCTAGGAGGGCCAAATGATCTTCTTTCATGGTGGTTGCTAAAAGCAAGTCATCCACGTACTACAGGAGACACTGGGGAGTGGAGAACCCCTGCAGGGCATCCATCGTGGAGATGGAAGAGGGAAGGGATGTTGAGAAAGCCCTGGGGAAGGCAGGTCCAGATGTGCTGACACCCATCAAAGGTGAAAGCAAATTTATATTGGCTTTCTTGTGCTAAAGGGAGTGACCAAAACCCATTAGAGATGTCAAGAGCTGTGAACCACTTTTTGTCAGGTGTCAACAGCTTGAGCACATCAGCTTCTGATGCTACTGTTGGGGCGCAACTGGGGGTAACTTGATTAAGTTTCCTATAATCAGTTGTGAGTCTCCAAGCTCCATTTGGCTTTTTCACAGGCTAGATAGGTGAGTTGACAGTGGAGACACAGGTCCTAATCACTCCTTGTTGAAGCAGTGATTGGATGGTCTCCCTCAGTGATGGTAAGGTTTCAGCAGGAAATGGATACTGCTTCTGCCTCACAGGATTAGGTCCTGTAATTTCAATGGTAGTGTGCATCCTACCTCAGTCATGCTTGTTGGTGGCAAACGCATTGAGGTGTTTTTGCAGCAAAGGTGCAAGTTCGGAAAACAGGTCATGACTTTTGAACAAAGCCAAAAGGATGAGCAATATGCAGAATGGGGTTAGGAAAGAAGTTGGTTGTTTATGTGTCCCTGGAAGCATGCCTGTGAACATGAGGGAACACATGCACCCAGTCACGGTGAATGATGTACAGACACAAGGGTTAAGGGACACAGGAGCATCCCTGATGTTGGTAAAAGGGGATCTGGTAGAGCCTGGTCAGCTTATGCCCAATAAATTTGTAACGGTGCAAGACTTTACTGGTGAGGAGAAAACATTGCCACTTGCTAGTGTTCTCCTAGACTGGGGAGAAATGGGGAACTGTGCAGCAGGTGGCTGTAACCACCTTTAGCAGTTGACATAATTCTTGGCAACAATCTCAAACAGGATGGTGTGTGCAGTTACCCATAGCCAAGTGGCAAGGGACAATTTTACTTCCCTGGACCCCATGGAAGCCATTGTGGAAACCACTGGGAGGCTGGTTCCCCAGCCTGTGTCTCCTGATGTGGAGACTAATGAAAAGGGGGTAGAAATTTCCCCAGTAGCAGTTAACCACACAGCTACAGAGGGTTACTCAGAAGAAGGAGGAGTGACCCATTGTCAGAGGGTTAGGGATGACAGTGATACTGAGTGCCCTGACGCTAGTGCTAGGGACCCTAGTTTAGAGACTGAAGGGGACCTGTCCCATGCCTTGGGAATGTGTAAGGAGTTTGCAGCTGCTCAGAAAAGTGACCCTAGTCTAGAGAAGCTGAGGTCTTGGGCAGACTCTAATGGAGCACAGGGAGGTGACGGTAAACATAAGGTTTATTGGGAAAATGGACTGATGTATACTCAGGATGTGAAGACAGAGGGAGGGATGATAGGCAGGCAGCTTGTCGTTCCTCAGGGGTATTGTGAGCAGTTGCTCAAGGATTGCACACGATATTCCCTTGTCTGGTCATCTGGGAATTACGCGCACTATGTAGCAGTTGGACCAGAATTTCTATTGGCCCAACTTCACCCAGCAGTTGAAGGAGTATTGCAGGTCTTATCACCGGTGCCAAGAAATAGGGAAGGCGTGTAAGAAGACCCAAGCCGCCCTATATCCATTGCCCATAGTGGAGGAGCCATTCCAGAGGGTGGGAATGGATATTGTGGGGCCTTTAAATACCCCCAGCTCCTTCGGGAAGAGGTTCAGCCTGACTATGGTGGATTATGCCACCCGGTATCCAGAGGCAGTTGCCCTATCCTCACTGAGGACAGACAAAGTGTCAGATGCCTTACTTTGGATTTTCTCCTGTGTTGGGTTTCCGCAGGAGGTTATCACCGATCGAGGGGGGTTCCTTCGTGTCGGACCTAATTAAATGTTTTGGGGAGAAGTGTGGGGTGGTGCAGAGATGCATGACACCTTATCACCCACAAGCCAATGGGCTTGTGGAAAGATTTAATGGTACCCTGAAGTCAATGCTTCAAGCGTTTGCTGAACAGCATGGGAGGGACTGGGAGAAATACCTTCCCCACATGTTGTTTGCATACAGAGAGGTGCCCCAAGAGTCGACAGGATTTTCTCCCTTCGAGCTCTTATATGGACGCCGGGTACATGAGTCCCTGGACTTGATCCGGGAGGACTGGGAAGGCAAGCATGCCACCCAGGGAACTCCCCTCGTGGATGGCGTCCTTAAGTTTAGGGAAAGGCTGAAGGAGCTTATGGGGACAGCCCAGAACAACCTGGTAGCTGCCCAACTGAAACAAAAAGTGTGGTACGACCACAGAGCCAGAGCTCGCTCATACACGGTGGGTCAGGAAGTCATGGTCCTTATTCTGGTCCGGAAAGCCAAGCTGCAGGCTGAGTGGGCAGGACTGTACAAAGTAGTTAGAAAGGAAAATGAAGTGAACTATGTCGTAGAGTAGTTACCTGACAGAAGACAGATAGAAAGAATGTACCATGTCAGCATGATGAAGCCATATGCTAATTGGGCTGACCTGGTGTTTGCAGTATGTAGTCCTGGGGAGGGGATGGATGAAGACGACCCCCTTCTGTACTTGCTGGAAGAAAGCAAGCAGGAGTCCTCTGTGGGAGCAGTTAAATTGTTACCCCAGCTGGCTCCGGACAAGATCCACGAAGTAAGGGAGGTTTTAACAGACTTTGCCCCACTGTTTAGCACCAGGCCTGGACTAACCTCCTTAGCGACGCACAATGTGGAGACAGGGACACAGACGCCCATACGGCGGGCAGCATGTCGGGTGTCAGAGGCTGTCCAAAAGGACATTAGGAGGGAGGTGAAGGAAGTGCTGGATTTAGGGGTAATCCAGAGATCTCACAGCCCCTGGGCCTCACCCATAGTCCTTGTGCCCAAGCTAGATGGCTGTACTCGTTTCTGTGTGGACTGTTGTGGACTGAATGCAGTCACAAAGTCAGACACCCTCCCGATGCCCTGGATGGACGAACTCCTGAACAAGTTGGGAGGGGCGACCTACCTTATGACCATTGACCTGACCAAGGGGTATTGGCAGGTAGAGTTGACAGACAGAGCTAGGGAGAGGTCAGCCTTCATCACTCCGATAGGCTTATTTGAATTTAAAGTAATGCCTTTCAGAATGAAGAACGCCCTGGCCACTTTCCAGAGGTTGGTGAACCAGGTGTTAAATGGTGCTGAAGAGTATGCCGTGGCGTACCTGGATGACATTGCCATCTTTAGTGCCAGCTGGGAGGAACACCTGTCCCACCTTAGGGAAGTGCTGGGCAGGATACAGAGGGCCGGGCTCACTGTCAACGCTGAGAAGTGCCAGGTGGCCATGGCTAAAGTGGCATACATTGGGCATGTTGTAGCCCGGGGACAGCTCTGTCCTAACCAAGTAAAAATAGAGGTGATCAAGGCATGGCCCAGTCCAGAAATGCAGAAGCAGGTCAGGAGTTTTCTAGGGACAGCAGGGTGCTATAGGAAATGTTTACCCAATTACAGTGCCCTGGCTGCTCCCCTATCTGACATGGTAAAGAAAAAGATGCCTAAGAAAATTACCTGGGAACCAGCCTGTGAAAAAGCCTTTACCAGACTAAAGGAGGCACTGTGCAGTGCTCCTGTATTGACAAGTCTTGACTATAGCAGACCCTTTATAGTCCAGACTGACACCTCAGACGTGGGTATTGGGGCAGTACTGAGTCAGACATCCAACCAAGGGAAAGATCACACCGTAGTGTACCTGAGTAAAAAGTTACTTCCCAGGGAGCAGACTTACTCTACTGTGGAAAAAGGGTGTCTTGCCATAGTGTGGTCCCTAAAGAAGTTAGAGCCATACTTATATGGGCAGCATTTTGAGGTATAAACTGACCACAACCCCATGGTTTGGCTGACCCAAGTGGGAAAAACTAATGGTAGACTTTTAAGATGGAGTCTCGCCTTGCAAGGGTATGACATGACAATCTTACGTAGGACTGGAGCGACCAGTCAGAATGCCGATGGCCTGTTGTGTCTACACGAGGAGTGAATGCACTTGGGAAGCTCATTCCATGCAGGGGATAGAGCCCCCAAATTCAGTGTAGGTGGGGAGGATTGTGACGCTTGGCCTGCTGGTTATGATTGTTGGATGATATTTGTAATACAAAAATATAGTGTGTGATTGTCGCAGTGCTTCCATGGGTGCCCCCTGTGACGCTTATACAGCTGGTTCTGATTAATCTATGCTTTTTGTAATATAAAAATGTGTTATTGAATGTCTCTTATGAGACATGCTGTTTCAGCTAAAAGATAAAAGCCAGGAGATAATTACAGGCTAGAAGAGACTTGAAGTAAGGATCTCCTGTTTATCTAGCTTAATTGTAGCTGCCAGCTGCTAGGCTGGAAAATCATAAACTTTTATAACGTTTAGAGGAAGAGAGCAGGTTATGACGCTTTAGTGTGAAGTCATAAAAGATTATTTGATGTTTCCTGGGAAGAAGAGCTACTTGAGATCAAAGAGGGGATGTTATTTAAAGAGTGTCATAATTTATGAAATGAGTTTTGCTGAAATGTCAATTAATTTACATCCTGATTGATAAGGCATCCTGGGTGTATAATTTTGTATATTCTGACAGGAAGGAGCTAGGTTACCTCATGCAAAGAGGTTGGCAAAGCCAGTTTTAAAACAGTATTCTGTTTTCCACTAAGACACACATGTTTGGACTCGGGGAAGAAACATCTACAGCACTATAAGAAGATAAGAATATATTAGGTAGACAGGTCTAAGTGTATTATTGGTAGGAATTTGCACTTTTTAAACCTTATTGTTTTAAAAGATTGTATGTTTTGTGATATATGGTTCTGTGTTTTATGTTTTACATTTTTATCTATTTTAAGCAAACCTCTATTTTTAGAGACTACCTGGTGTGCCTTTGAAATTCTTTCTTTGACAAGGGAAGCATATATGGTGAAAACTGACACTGTACAAAGCTTACTGGTTTTACCAAACTGGGAAAAGGTAAGAGTTTATTCTGAGATCTTTCATAGAGTTTTTAAGAGTTCATTTTGTACACCTGGTTAGGTGCCCGTAGGTGAAAGATATCTGGCCCCTCCCCCGAAGAGCACAATTATCTGAGCCTGTACATTGGGTACGCTACCAAGAGGTTCACAGTTTGAATCCCTCCAGAACTTGAGACCAAAGTTTGATTCGAACCCACAAAACAGACAGGAAGGTTACCCTGTTCTGTTAACTGTTCACCATACTGCGCTCGGAGGTTGGCACTGTGGGAGCAGAGGGCCTGACCTCCTGAGTGGGTTTGTGACACCCCCCCCACCAGGTTTCAGTAAAATGACAGGATATATACTAAACCAGGAGATCTCTGTAAGGTAATTAACTTCTTTGAGACATTTCATTTTACGGTCTTTTTTTATGTCCTGTTGTTTCTTAGAAGTGGAAACGAAATGGGAATTTATGAGTCTGTCAGAGGATGAAAATCATAAACTTTTATGACGTCTTAAGAGGAAGAACATTTAATATCAACAGGTGTTAAGCTATAAAACCTATGGCCCGGTGTTGCTGAGGGTTGAGGCACTGGATGCCACACCTCGCGCCACGCTGGTGACCCGGGTTTGGATGTGAGCCTGGGCCTCCAGGGGTTGGCAGGGAGGGATAGGATCGAGGCATCCAGAGGACTGCTCTCCTATCCGGGGAGGGATCAGGGACCACACGCTCTGTAGTGGCCCCTAGTGGCGACTGGGGGCACTACCACACTGGTAGCGTAAGAGGCAGTGTAAGGCAATAGACACATCAGTGCCGGAGGTCATTACGCGCTCTAGAGCCAAAAAACCAAGGAGGAAAATACGGGGGTGATCTCTTGGCTGATGGCGCCCGAACCAAGAGAGGCACCTGTCCTGGGTACAGCCTGTGATGGCCAGTCCTGTGTTCACGTGGGTTCGTGTGGCCCACCACGCTTCTGCGACGCTGGGTCCGGGCGCTGGCCAGATGGCCGAAGATCGTGGGGCTCGCTCCGAGGAGGTGGATAAATAAGAATTTAGCAACAACAAAAAAAACAAACGATAAAACCTTTTGAAATGCCTTGGGAGAAGGAACTGGGAAATCAAAGACTTATAATTTGGGAAATGAATTTTTGTTGATGTCACCTTATTTAAAATAGGAAATCATGTTTGTATTTTTTTATATTCCAAAAGGAGGAGCTAGATGACTCACAGAAGGGGTGTGGAGAGACACAGTTTAAACTATACTGTTTCTGAACTGTTTAGTGGCATATCTTTTTGATCTCTTAAGAAACAAGATCTCTGCTGTAACTTAAGCACTGTACACAGGTAGTACATTTGATATAAAAGATCTAAACTGTATGTTGGTAAGAGTTTGTAGTTTTCTTTGCTTTTCTTTTAAGTGATTGTATGCTCTTTGATATATTGTTCTGTGTTTACATTTTTCGTATTTTTATCCATTTTTAGTAAATATATTCTTTGAAAGACTACCTGGGTGGGTCTGCCAGTTCTTTTTTTGCATGTGATGTATAGAGGGTTAAGACTGACAAAAACTGTTCAAAAGCTTGATGGTGTTACTAAACTGGGAAAAGGTAAGAATATACCTAAGGTCTTTTGTAGAGTTTTAAGGGTTCATTTTGGAAGCCTAGCTGGGTGCCCCCTGGCATAAGATTGTACTGCAATCCCTGAGGAGGGTACGTATCTGCACCTGTACATTGGGTATGCTAGCATAAGGTTCGCAGTTTGAATCCCCCCAGAACTTGAGACTAAAGGTGATTCGGACCCACAAGCAGACAGGAGGGTTACCCTGTCTGTTACCTGTTCATATTACTGCGCTCGGAGGTTGACACTATGGGAGCAGAGGGCCTGACCTGCTGAGTGCGTTTGTGACAGTAGGCCGCGGGACTTTCCTTTGCATTCTGCTTAACCTTGTAGGCCAAGCGAGCTCCAGTGACACCCGGGGAGTTGGCGGTGATGAGGGCCACAGCGATATCGTTGTATGTGAGCTTCTCGCGGTTGCATGCAGTCTCTGGGAGCTTGGCCCAGAGGGTAGGTTCAGTCGTCTGTTGCAAGACTTGAACCTGGTATTCAGGTTGAAGAGAAAGCTTCTTGCAAAGGAGTGCACCTTCTTCAAATGGCACCTGAGATTGTCAGTCAGGCCCATCTGTCCGATACTTTGGTCTAGTTGCTGGACATAATGAGCAACTTGCAAAAGGTTGGAAGCATGAGGAACTGTATTCAAGTCAAGCCATTCCATGTTGCTGTGAAATGCAGCTTCTGCCACCGCATCCCTGACTACCTTGAATGAATGATCCTGGTTGACAGTATCCTCAAACATTCTGTCAGTTTGATCCTGGAGGGCATTCCTTTGGCCCTCCGGTACAGCAATATTGGTAATAGCCTCTTGATTTAGGCCGCAGACCTCCGCTGTGTCATCCCTGGAGAGGGGAGCAAACGGAAGCGTGCCACAAAATACAGTCCATCCGCCTATCTTGCTTCCGTCATGTTTGTGAAAATGTGGCAATGCAAAGGGCGTGCACACATAGATGCTACCTTGGGGGTGGCTGGAGAAAAGGACAGCCCTATGGGGGCTGGACTTTTTGTTGATGTGGTATGCCTTGTCATCAAAGTCAGAGTCGTCATCGCCGGATGATGCAATGTTGATGGGTGTATACTGGAACCCATTCATTGCCTTAACATGGCCAGCAAGAACCTCTCATTGATGGAGCATCTTCGCCATCTTTGCTCTACATTTCTTGTGACAAACTGTTGCAGTGCCATACTCAATACCCTTCTCAACCTCACACTGCAACATTCTGTACTTGGTGCCCAATTCGACATTTTCCTTAAGCTCTTTGTCTAACTCACAATTCACTCTCTCATTCTCCTCTTTTAACTCAGCATTCTCTTCTCTCAGACCCTCATTCATATCACTCAAAATATTGTTCAAATATGCTGTTTCTTATCACATTTCAACCTTTCACAATCATCTCTCAGCATACAAATTTCTCGCTCAGAGTCTTGAGCAGTACAGTGCAACAGTCTTTTATTAGCATCGCGAAGTGACTGTGTCTCCTCCGCTAGTTTCTGTTCCCTTTGTTCCTTTTTCTGTAACTTCGATGCCTGCAAGCCCATCTCTTTTTTTAGAGATGCATTTTGCAGTTCAAGGGAAGCACACTTTGCTGTGAGACTCTCAACAGTGGTATGTAGAGCCGTAACCAAAAGACCTTTAAAGTTGTACTTTTTTGGTTGGTTGTTTGGACTCTAGATAGTGCTCCAAAATGAGCAGCAGTAGATCATCTGCAGACTTCGCGTCCAGCACAAAATCTGTCCATCCACCATGGGATGTGAGATAGTTTGAGACATCGAGTCTCAGTCATTGCAAAGTTCAGGCTTGACCAAACAAGGGTAAACAAGCAGTTGGAAAACTGGATAAAATCATAGCGCCGTCACTGCAGGCTTTTCAGTCCCCGTGGAGCAAGCGGTGAGGCCAAAGCGGTACACTATCACTTTCATAAAGAGTTGGTGTGATATGTCGGGTGTGCCATGCCGAGACCAAGATGGAGTGTGTCCGCCACAATAACAACCACTGTAAGCATGAGTAGGTCCAAGTAGGTGAAAAATGCACTACACTACTCGACATTCAAAATTAATTGAATGGAATCTTCACTTTGTACATTCCAACCTGCACACGGTCATCAAATGTAACTGGGTAATAAAATTAACTTTCTCAGGTTCTTGTTGGAACTGCACAAAAGGAAGAGACGACAGATAAGTGGCGTCCAGATAATAAATGAAATTTATTACTGGCAAATAATAATAATGATACAGGCTTACAACCAACAGTGTAATCGCTGGGAGAGTATCCAGCTTCCTTACCTACGTAGGCACAGTCTCTAGTCTCATTAAAGCTACGTGCTGCAAGGGGTCTTATACCCCGATAATCACTATAGTAGCTATAAAAGAAGATACATAAAAAGTGTGTAATTGGCCAGAAACAGGTGGCCTGAGTAACTATCCTAACTAACATAAGAAGTTGCTTAGCTTGCAGAAGATAACTGAAAAATAAGGTCTGTGATGCTTCCAAAGTCACTTGCAGTTACAGTTGTGCACAAGCACTAAAGCGAGCACTGTTGCCTAACTTATAATTATACAATAAAATGTAATGGATAACATCTCCCAGTGGCAGAATACATTATAAAAGTGTAGTGAAGCATAATATGCATTAAATAAGTACAGTAGAACTCAGATCCTGACACTTATGCTTATACGATAAGTGCCTCTGCCCTAAGTTTAGTACATATACCTACATATGTGTTGCTGTCTGCGAGGTGGGGGTACAATCGGGGTGCTGGACTATGGATAAAACTACCCTCCAATGGGCTGGTACCACTCCTGTCTCCAGGGAGCAGTTGCTCTTCTCCATATTCCTAAATGACCTCCCTTCAGTCTGCTTCTCTACGTCCATACACATGTATGCAGATGACACTGTCCTGTTTGTATCTGGGTCTTCTCCTTCCAAGTTAACATCCAGGCTTCAACTTGATTTTGACACGGTCCAAAAATGGTTCAGGTCTAATCATTTATCCCCTAAATGCTAAGAAAACGGTCTCCATGAGCTTTGGCACTAGACAGAGGCTTTCTAGGCTCCCCTCCTTCCACACCTTAGATGGGGGTATAATTGACTACATACTCTCATTTAAATACCTTGGTGTCTGGATTGACCGGCACCTTGGCTTCTGTCAGCACGTAGAGACTATTCACAAAAAACTCAATCCCATGCTTGGTGCCCTTTATAGGAACAAAAGCTGCATCCCTATACCTGCTCACCGAGATATCATCTCTAAGATGATTCTTCCCATCTTTGATTATGGCAACATTGTCTACGGCGCTGCACCTAAGTCAACATTGGCCAGACTAGACTCCCTGTTCCACTCCTTCTGCCATTTTGCCTTGGCCTGCTCTCCCCTTACTCACCACTGTTTTTTTTTTGCTCTGCTCTCTCCCTTCACTCCTTGGACAATCGCCACTTAGCCTTCTGTGCCTCCTTCATTTCTAAATTCTAGTTTGCTTCTCTCCCCGCTTACCTCCGCTCACTTCTCTCCCCTTTGCCTCCCTCCTCTTACTCTCTGTAAATCTAGCTATCGTTCCTTACTGCTCTCCTCTCGTAAATCTCTCGCTGGACAAATTGCCTTTTCTTTCTGCTTATCTAATATCTGGAACTGTCTTCCACTGTCTGTTTGCTCTGCTGCCTCCAAACGCTGTCTTTCCTCTTTACTCCATGCTCACCCCTCTCCCTCCTGCAAATGTCTATAGCCCAATATCCTGCCTCCTCCCTCTTTTTACCTACCCACTTCCAGTCTCCTAACTCCTACACTTCTTCTTTTTACTTTTCCATGTATTTTAACCTCTATACTCTTCCTCTCCCCATCTCTTCTCCTCCATTCCTCCTCCCATTCTACCTTATCCTCCCACCCTCTCCCTCCTACCCTTTCCCTCTTTATTACCTCCTCCTCCTTCACATTACCCTCTGATTTTACCTTCATCACTTCCCACTTTACATACTTATATTCCTATGGTCCTATGTTCAGTATTTCGAAAGTTCAGCCTGGGAGTGCCTGGTGCCTCACTCCCCTGATTTAATCTAATTGTACTGTTTTTAATTTATGACTATGCTATACTGAGTATTACTGTACATTACTATGCCTCTATTATTATATTTTGTGCTTTCTATTTGTTATTATGAATTTATTCCCCCCGACGCCCCTGGACTCATCTGGAAATGAGCTGTATGGCTCAGCATGTCTTTCCTGGTAAATATCTTTTAAATAAATACATACATGTCTTTTAAATAAATAAATACATACATAAATAAAAAAGATAGACGCCTAGAGCATTTGCCTCATCTTGTTTAGCATCCTCAGTTGCATACCATCTGAACCAGGGGATTTGCCTACTTTGAGTGACCCTAGCCGCTTAATTACCCTCTCCTCCTCTGTAGCCCCTTTGTCAATGGCCAGATGCTCCTCCTGATTGGGCCTGATTCCATGCTGTGGGAGAGGACTGTTCTCCACTGTAAAGTCAGAACAAAAGTATTGATTGAGTGTGCCTGCTGTACCCTTATCACTTTCTTCCCACCCTCAGCCCTTTTTTAGCCTGACAATCCCTTCCTTGTTTTTTAGTAGCAGAGTAGTAATAGTAATAGTAGAGTTTATTTATTTCAGCTGTCCTTCCCCATAGGCTCAGGGCGCCCTTACAGAATATAAAACAAACAGCATTAGAACATAGTATACATAAAACTCATAATGCAATACATGTAAAATCAGTTCAATACAACCTTTAAAATTCATACAAGCCAATTCCTAAGCTGTTTAGCGGTTTAAATATATTCCTCAGGCCTGAAAGGCCTGTTGGAAGAGGAATGTTTTAAGATGTTTTTTAAATACCTCTAGGGAAGGCACCTCCCAGAGGTACCCCGGCAACGAATTCCAAAGGACTGGGGCAGCCACCTCGAAAGCCTGGTCCCTGGAAGATTTCAGCCTAGCACTAGGGATCTCCAGGAGGGCCTCCCCTGCCGATCTGAGAGAGCGATTCGGGGTGTATTAATGCAGAAACTCCCTCAGGTAGCCCAGACCCAACCCGTGTAGGGCCTTATAGGTCAAAAGACCTATTTTAAAGGTGATGCACCAGCGCACTGGCAGCCAATGCAGTTCTTGTAGCTCCAGAGTAATATGACTAAACTTGAATGTTCAGTCAACAACAGGGCCACCGCGTTCTGCAAAAGCTGCAGGTGCCACATCGCACCTCCTCTGACCCTGAGGTAGAGTGTGTTACAGTAGTCAAGCCTTGAGGTGACAAACTCATGTACCAGCGTGGCTAGGTCATCAGGGGGAATAAGGAATTTCATTTGGGCGATGTTCCAGAGATGGTAAAAACCGGTCCGTACAATAGCCGACACCTGAGCTTCAAGAATCCGTTCATTGTCCAGAACAATGCCCAAATTCTTCACCTTAGGGGAGGCCTCCAGTTCGGTTGGACCAATAAAAAACCCTAACCTATCCCCAGAGGCCCCCACTCCTCCCTCCTTTTGTTTCTCTCTGCATAGCAGCAGAAACCCTTGTTTACCTCTCTCATTTCCTTAGCTGTTTTGAGCTAGCATCAGCTTTCGCTTTCCTCACTATTTTATCTGCCTCCTTCGGGTTGTTTAGGCATATCTCTGTTTTCATTTGTTTGGTTGTCTTTGTAACATTTGAAGGCCACTCTCTTCTTCCTCTGTGTGTCTCCTATATTCCTCATATACCGTATACAGTAGGCTTCCTTATCTTGTTGTTCTTCTCCACCTTCCTTACACAGAGCTTAGTAACCTCTTTTAATCCTTCCAGCATTATACCCAAAGGCCCCCTGTTCTCTGCAGCACCGTAGACATAACTTCTGTGGTAGGGACTCTGACCTTCTGCTGAACTGTTAAGTTCAGTAGTAAGGTTTAAATTTCAATGGCACATTCATAAATAAATAATACGGAGTCAGCATTAAACTTTCAGGGACCCAGCAAGGATTGCCTGTGAGAATAACTTCTAACTCCCACCACATAAATGTAAGTTAATTAAGCAGTAGTGCATGACAGGGTGTGTATCATGCTTGGATAGCATCACACCTTGGGTGGTTGGGTACAAGGCCGATGGCTGAATGCACCCTGTAATGTTGTAATCAGTATCGATCATCAGAACCACTTAGTGTATTTAGTTATTATTGCAGCACTTAGCTAGTTTGCAGCATGGTGATAGTGTTGGGTGCACCTGTTGCTTTATGGCAGTTCTCAGTACACAGTTACCAATGAGAGAACAAGAACTGTTGTTGCCATTGTATGATTTACAGTTTTTGCTTTTCAACTGCTATTCTGGCTCTCCGTATTTATATAACTCTCTTTAGGGCTTACTGTCATTTCATGCAACATTAACTACATGACTGCTGGCAGGTACCCCTCCCAACCTGTTGGTAGCAAAGCATACAACTGAATAATTGTTCCCTCAAAGGGAGCCTAAAGTAGCCTAACCATGGAGCACCCAAGACTCCCCTCCTCTGTGAACACCTATCGGGGCCCCTATACACAGCTGCAGTTGTCGGTGGTGGGCTTTGGGGGCACACACAGGCTCCCCATACTGCCATCCTCAAAAACTGCCATACTTTAAAAGTATAAGACATTAAACATCTGTAGTGTCAGTATGATTATGTAACCCCCCTCCCAATTTGGGAGCTTACCTGGGGCCCCTCCATGTCCCGACCTGCCTCCTGCAGCCAGCCGCCACTTGTACTTCGCTCCCTGGGCCCACTCCTGGACTACCACAGGGCCGGGGAGCAGATTAGCTTTGCTGCGGCACCTCTGTGCACCTGTTCCATGGGGTGGACGAGCCACTTGTCTGCTTGCTCCCCTGGCTCAATCCTAGACTGACACCAGGGCCGGGGAGTATACCAGATTGTTTCAGCACCTCAGTGCACCCAATGGAGGAGCGGCCAGTGAGTCGCACATGGGTGTTGCTTCCCCGCCTCCGAACTACCGCACAGTGGGGCAGGGAGCACAGGGACAGGCCACAGTTTGTTTCCGGCATCTCCTGATGCCCCTAAAGCTGCAGCAGAAGCGCCGCTTGAACATTCCTCTCCCCAGCCCCATCAGACACCGGTGGGGGCTGGGGGAACCAAAATAAATAAAAAATAAAAGATTTACTGGCTCCCCGATCCGATCCAAGGGTCCATTTGGTCGGGGAGTACAAGGGACATAATGGTGCCCACAGGGACTACAAGTCCCTGAATGTATTGCGGCAAGCGTGCCGTTTCCAGAGACTGCTGCTACTGGGAAGCTCATAAAACGGAGCTCCTGACGGAGCTCCTGTCCCCCCAAAGTGCCCCCTGGCCCTAGCGACCATCAGAAGGGGCCAGGAGGGTCCTCCCCATGCAGTCAGATGCTGCCAACATGTTTTACTTTTATTTATAATGGACTTAGACGAATAGTATTGTATGGGGTCTGCCATATTGGATGTGGTCTGCCTGAGGATAGCGAGGAACCCTAATGATAGCTGCTATACAGTCAATCAGGCGTGGAGCTCAAGACTCCTGTGGAACAATGAGGTGTTGTAATTCAGACTAACATTCTGAGGTTGGCAGTTTGACCCTGTGTCTTTTCTGTGTGAGTTTTTGAAGAGAAAACTGATTTGTGACAGCTCCTGCTGCTGTCACAGCCTAAAACCATTTAGTTTGTGCCAAAATGAACTAAGAACTTTAAAACCTGTTGCCAACTGCCTGGTAAATCCCAGACAAGGGGGTTTACCTCATCTTGACTGAACTGCTGTGTTTTGGCAACCAAGATTGCTGAGACTGCCAAAAGAAATATTTCTTTGTGCATAGGTGAGATGATAAAGCCACTGCCTCACTGTCCTGTCACAAGAGACTATGATTTCTGCCAGGGACCTGAGCTTTGAGGTCCTGCCTGCCTAACTGCTGGGCTACCTGCAAGGTGGGTGAAGACAAGTCCCTCTGTGGGGTGATGACAACAGCCTGTCCACCTGCTGAGGTGGGTGAAGACAGGTCCCTCTGTGGGGTGAAGATTATCATCATCCGCATCCACGCCAGCCTACCTGTTCTTCCCAATTGCCTGCAAGGGGAGACGTCCCCCAACTCCTGCATCATCTTTTCACTAGAAGGTTGTGAGTACTGGGTTTTACCCAACTCAATACTTTTCTAACTGTTCAGCTAGCTAGCTAGTTAACTTACCATCTGGGCTTCCTGCGCAACCTTAGCTAAGCCCACAGCAACAGTTACAGCCAGGAGAAACTGTATATTTCCATCCACTGGTGTAGTTTATAACTTGCAACTATAGCATCCAACCATTGCAACAGTGCTGCACTCAGTGTCTACTTGTCACAGGCCTGCAACTCCTCAGTGTGCACACAAGGTATTTTGGAGCTCCCACAGAGACTGTGTGGTTAACTGGTACACCAGTGAGTGGAGAGGGACTGGGACAGGAATACTGGATGGTAATGTACTATGGTATCTGATTTTTTTGTCTGATTACAGTATTTATTATAAGCTTGTTGTTGAATGTTTTACTACCCTTTGCTCCCCTTGTTCCTTACCTCACTATCCAGACCCAAAATAAATCCCCTTGTTTATGTTCCTGCAATTGCTGAATTTATTGCATTATTGTGTGATGTAATATTTGCATGCTTAGAGTGAGGAGTTGGGAGGGGATGGTGTACTAGTCTACCTGTCACCAAGGGGGGGCTGTATTTCATTTCCTGTGGGGAAGCACCCTGGCAGTACACTGTTATAAGGATCCCCACAGGTTGAGGCACTGTGCCATTTGCCTAGCCAATTATAACCACAAACCCAGTCACTAACCTATATCCCTCAGGCAGCACCACTTGCAAGTGGTTGTGTAGACAGAAGGGTAAGAGGTGGGTTACAAAATTGGAGGCACCCCTGGGATTTTTGGGCATTTCTGCAGCACCCATCTTTTTAGTGGAAACAGTCTGGTAACCCCCCCCCCCCCCAAAAAAAAAATTCCAAAGTCATGATAGATCGCATATCATTGCTAGACTGGTGCAGGGGTTCACTGGTAGACTGGTGCAGGGGTTTGGAAATTGATTCAAAAAAAGCAATTTTGGTACAAGACATCCCTGAGGCAACCCCAAGGAACTGTATTCAAAGTGTCATAGGCAATCTAAAATGTTTGGGAAAAGTGACTGTACGCGGGAGGATTTACAGTTCGGCTCAACAAGCGTTACGTGTTCTGATGGTGTGTCAAGAGGATGTTGATCCTTTCAAAGTGCTTGATCAGCTCCATGCTGCTGGAGACCCCACCCTGTGGGTCTTAATCACCCATGCAAGCCCAGATCCTCCTTCTGAGGACCCTAAAGAACGAAGTGACTTTGAAAAGAAATTTCACTTGCTGTTAGTCGCTAAGGAAAAGACTGTTCAAGATATTAGAGCAGTGTTCCAAGAAAGTGACCGGACAAAGACAAAACCTCACTGGCGAAACCCTAGTAGGAGGACAGGACTGGTCCCGTAACTTTGTCCCGCCTTTTGAATAGTACAGAAGACTGCATACTTTCTCTGGTGCCATTCCCACTCCTTCTGGAGAGGATGATTACGAGAGCTGGATTAGTCAAGCCACCCAGATGGAGAAAGTCTGGAAATGTTCAGATGATGAGAAATGCAGATCCATAGTAGAGAGTTTGAAAGGTATGGCCCTGGATGTCAACTGATCACTGCATGCCAGCCGACCAGACTGCACTGCTAGCGACCATCTTGCCATGCTGAGAAGTTTCCTCGGAGCAGCTGAGTGTAAGGAAGACCTCATCTTTCAACTGGGAGCCACCACCCAGCAAGAGGGAGAACAGTTGTCCCACTACATGACCAGAGTGGAGACCATGATTCGTAAAATAGTTAAGGCCAGAGGAGTTACCCCTGCACAAGTTGCTCAAATGAGACTTGACCAGATCTTATGAGGTGCTGTGTACTCCTGATGGACGGATAACTCTGAGACTGAAAGAATGCAGAGCTAATCCCCTGAATTTCCAACAGCTCCTTGATGAGGTGAGGGAGGAAGAGTCACAGGAAGCCGTTGCCAGCGCCCACTGAGAAAGCCATCTCCCTGCAGCGTCATGTTGACAGCAACCAAGAACAAAGTGATGTACCAGACATGAAAACACAGTTGAAAGAACTCACTGAGTGTAAAAACCTTGCAGATGATACAGGCATATTGTCCATGAGCCATCTCCTTGCCACCTGAGCATGGACGCCCACTGAATCCTTCATCTACTCCAAGGGTCAGCCCTCAATCCTGAACTGTACCCAGAGGCGAACTGTTCTGTTTTCATTGTGGTGAAGATGGACATTTTGCATGAGGTTGTGGCAGGCCTGACGACCAGCAGCTAGTGAACCAGAAATGGGAAAGACAGCAACAGCCGCAGCGAAATGACAGTGGAGCCTGGTGAGGGAGCGACCTGGGACTTTGATAGTAAACAGCTCCATAAGATGGACAAGCCCCACTGCAGATGTCAGGAACAAGTTGCCATCAGAACTGATGGGTCCTACTCTTACCATAAAGATTTCTATTGAAAGATACCCCTGTGACATCCTCCTGGACAGCGGGTCACAGATCACCATCATTATCGATCTTTTTACCAGACCTATTTGAAGCATTTGCCTTTGCAACCATTAGAGGGACTTTCTGTGTGGGAGTTGAGCAGTGCTAGCTGCCTCTATGATGGCTACATTGCTGTGCAAATTGAGTTTCCAGAGACTTTTGCTGGAGTCCCTCCAAGGATCGACACCTTAGCCCTCATTTGGCCTGACGCACAGACACTGGACAAGATACCTGTGTTGATTGGAAGAAATGCCAATATGTTTGGACACCTGACTCACTTGTGCCTGCAGAAGGCAGGGGAAAGAAACTACCAGACTTTACCGATTCATGCCACTGTGATTACTGCCCACCTGGAGGGGGAGACCAAGGTCTGCAACCACTTTGAGGAGAATGTCGGAGTCATCAAAAAGGAAGATAAATATCCTTTGATTGTGCCCCCTGGCACCGAGTGCTTCATGGAAGGAGCTGTGGATTGCAACGAATAGCTGTCAGACCAGATCATCATTGTGGAATCACCAGGAAGAGGTTTGCCAGTTGGTCTGATGGTCCAGCGTGGAGTGCTGCCTGGAACTGAAGTGATGGTCAAATGAATCAACATAAAGTTAAAGAACAAGGCTCACAACAATCTGATGGTGCATTCTGGTACAGTACTAACCAGCATGTACATAGCTGATGTGGTTGTGGCCACATCCTCTCCAGAGAAGACTACTCGACTGGATAAAGGGGTGTTCAATTTGAGTTCATCTCCCATTCCTACTAGCTGGAAGAACTGATTACAGAAGGAATTGGTTGACTGATCCAATGTCCTTTCCTGCCATGAATGGGATGTAGGGTGTGCAAAAGAAGAAGAGCATCACATGTGCCTACATGATGACCGCCCATTCCAAGAAAGGTCGAGAAGATTGGTGCCTGTTTTCACTGAAGATGTTAGGCGACATCTGCAAGACCTCCTGAAGGTGGGGATAATAACTGAGTCTCGCAGTCCCTATGCTTTGCCTACAGTGGTGGTCCAGAAAAAGAATGGCGCCATAAGAATATGCATTGACTATTGCACCCTGAACCAACGTACAGTGGCTGATCAGTACACCATTCCTTGAGTGCAAGACACCTTGGACAACCCCACAGGTAGTAGATGGTTCACTGTTCTGGACTTGTGCAGTGGTAGTAACCAATTACTGATGGCTGAGGAAGATGAGAAGACTGCCTTTATCTATCCACTAGGATTTTACCAGTTCAAGCGAATGCCACAAGGAATATCAGGTGCACCAGCAACTTTCCAGCACCTGATGGAGAAGGTGGTAGGTGATATGAATCTCCTAGAAGTCTTAGTCTACCTGGATGACCTGATAGTGTTTGGGAGGACACTGGAAGAACATGAAGCCTGATTACCTAAGGTACTGGACCGACTAAAGGAACATGGTTTACATCTCTCCCTGGACAAGTGTCAGTTCTGCCAGACGTCCGTGCAGTATGTGGAACATATTGTTTCCGATCAAGGTATCAGCACTGGTCCAGAAAAAGTGAAAGCCCTTACTACATGGCCGAGGCCTACCGACTTGAAAATGCTTCAGTCTTTCTTAGGGTTTTGTGGGTACTACTGATTTGTAAAAAACTACTACTCAGTGGTGAGGTTTTTGTACAGACAAACTCAGGGATATCCTCCAACTCAGAAGAGCAAACGCCTAGGAGCCAAAAAGACATCCCCCCAGTGAATATTTCAAGACCAATGAACCATTTGGGGACTGATGGACTGCTGAATGTGAGAGTGCATTTCAAGAGATTATTAGACTTCCAACAGAAACTCCTGTTTTAGCTTCAGCTGACTACACCAAGCCATATACCCTTCACATTGATGCCAGCATGGAAGGATTGGGTGCCATACTCTACCAAGAACATGCCGTGGAAATAAGACCAGTTGCCGAGACCAGTCACAGTTTGACTCCCTCTGAAAAGAACTATCCAGTCCATAAGTTAAGAGTTCCTTGCACTGAAATGAGCAGTGACTGATCAGTTTCATGAGTATATGTACGGAGCCAGATTTGTTGTGCTAACTGACAGTAACCCACTGACATATGTGCAGACCACTGCCAAGATGGATGCCGTTGGGCATAGATGGATCTCTGCCCTGTCTACAACTTCTGCTTGCAATATCATCCTGGGTGAAACAACACAGATGCAGATGCCCCCATCGTACTCTCCCCCCCCCGGAGGAGCCCTGGACCTACGTATCGGAAGATGGAGTGCAAGTCGTTTGCCAACTGATGGTGCCTGATGGCCAGCCTGCCATCACCAACCCAGACCGAGCTGTGGACCCCCTTGGAGTACATCCTGATGCCACACTGGAAGTGGATGTACGATTCACCACCCTGTACAACACCTCCTCGCCTCGCTTATCTCCTATAGATTTAAGAAAAGCACAGCAAACAGATCCTTGTTTGAGAGGCATCATCTTAGCCAAAGAAAAAGGTTTGTCATCCTCTCAAGTTAAATCAAACCTGCCTGATGTATCACTTCTCCTAAGAGAGTGGGACAAGTTTTCGTTAAAGTATGGACTGTTGTATGGAATCACTAAAACACAAACTCAGTTCCCCAAAGAGCAACTGGTGCTGCCCAAGACGTATTGTGGAATGGTTTTGCAAGCACTGCATAAAGGCATGGGACATTTGGGAATTGATAAGACATTGGGCCTTGTACAAGACCACTTCTACTGGCCATGTATGGCTGTGGAGGTGAAAAGACATTGCAAAAGCTATAATAGGTGCATCACCCATAAGACTTTACCCAAACGAGCAGCTCCTCTTGTAAATGTAACCCCCCACCTCCAATTTGGGGTTTATCTTAATGTCCTCCTGGATGACACAAATGCCCACTGCCAGGCTGGTGTCCAGTCTCAGTGTGATTCTGTTTATTTGTGTGAGAGTGCCATGCTGAGCCTCCATGCCTGTTCCTTTAAGAGATTAGCTAATCTGTGTGTAGTGAATGATCTGTGCTGGGTCTGAGTGATTTAGGGCTTGTGACCGACCTGCCACCACTCTGATTTGCTCCATTCTGCAGTCGATATTTGTGCAGAGGGAGCCTGTATGGAAACTGCTTGTTTTTTTTTTGGTTTTTTTTGTACCTTCTATTTATTCACCTGCAACCTCAGGGCATCTCTCAGGAGAGCCACTCTCAACCTTGGCTTTCCTCCCCCCACCTGAAACTTCCCCCTGGCCCAACGGGGTATGTGAAACACCCCATCTCCCTCTTGGAGCCTTGCTGACCCCCCAGATTAAGCCGCCCGAGGCGGGACCACCCCACTCCTTACCTGGGTGACCTTTCTGAAATTCAGTCTTGCTGACTCCGAGGAGAGGCGATGGCTCGGGATGATGGCCAGGGGAAAGTCCGGTGTCGTGCGTGAGTGCCGCTGTTCCTGGAGGCCTCCATCGCCTCCCCGAGGTGCAGGGAATTTTCTCTCGTAGGTCCCACCCCCTTGGCTCGAATGTGCAATGTGTCCTAGTGTGGGCGTGCACGTTCACTACCGCAGCCAGTCCCCGTGATTCTGGTTCTTGAGCTTGCTACGCTGCCAGCTGCCACTATGAGTCGCTGGAGCCTGAGATCAAGGTCCCCCTTCCTCCCAGGACAGGAGAGCAGTCTTCTGGACGCTCAATCCTGTCCTCCCCCTGCCAACCCCCTGCGGCCTGTGTTCGCTTCCAAACCCAGGTCACCAGCGTGGCACGAGGTGTGGCATCCAGCGCCTCAACCTTCAGTGCCACCGGGCCGAAACTATGCTTGTTTACTGTTTATATGCTGTTATATTTGACGTAGAGATGTTTATTTAACCTGCTTTCTTTGCAGATTATGCCTTTGGAATGGAAGCCACCATGTTAGGTCTGGGACTTCCAGTAATTAGACCAATAGGACTTGGGGCCTAAAATGGATCCTGACCCAAAGGTCTCGTAGGAAGGAAAACTGTAGTTTTTAGGTTGGCACCAAAACTAACCTGGAGTGGGAGTCCTAACTGTGACTGACGGCTTCCCCAACCAACCCAAATCCTGGATTACAAGGGAAATGCCCAGAACTGCAAGAGACAGTGGATCAGTTAGAGTTGGAGCCTGAAGTGTGAACAGCTTGAGCTTTCGAACAGCTGCTCCCTGAATGGAGCGTAGGGGAATTGGTGAGAAGAGGCCTACCTTGCCTCCCTGTCACGTTTCTCCTGCTTGGGACTGCCTGAGAGCCAAAGTCAGACGTGTTCCGATTTAAGTTGGAACTGCGGCAGAAAGAAAAAGTTTACCAGTACCACTTACTTTTTTGGACCAAAGATTTGCTCCTGTGAAAGTATCGGCCCAGCATCTGTGCGAGATGAATTTTTGAATCGAGATGTTTGCTCAGTGCAGCTACTGAATTAGCAACCGGACTGAAGCCGAACTGTACAAAGCTAGTACTGCATTATTTGAATGTGCTGAACGTGTTCCGTGGGTCAAGACCTGCTTGCCTATGATCTGACCTGTTATGCCAGCTGGAGGCTTCACCAGCCAGAAGACAAATAAACTTTACCAATTTGCTCATCTGGCCTGAGCCTTTGCCAATCCGGCCCAGACTGAATACCCTGCACCAGAGACTGTTTCGACGAGAGACTGGGTTTGGGGATCCAGCCCCTGCAGAGCAACAACTTGCAGGTTGCGGCCATGTGGAGGAAAGGCCTTGAAGAGGAGGGTGTCATTTTAGCCCTGCTTCCCCATGCTCATCGGTGAAAACCACAAAGTCTCCATATTGCCCGCCTTTCAGCAGAAATCTGTTAGCGTGAGTATGGTCAGGGTAGCTCCCTGTAACAAGTATTTAAATCATCTGTGGTACCATCTGATTGTTTTAATTTTCTGGGTTTACAAGTGACTGAGCCAACTGGCTCGGATTACAAATAATCATCTTGTTATTGTGCATGCTAACTGCTTTTCTTTCCCTCAAGGGCCCCAACACCAGCTGCAACGCTGGCCACCCCTGAGCAATGCCTCTGGCTAGCCAGATATTCCATCTTGGTTACCCAGTATTGTGTGACTGTTATTTGGGACTAAAAAAGTGCATGCCAAACCTGAAACAAATCAGATTACCGGTCATTGGCCTAGATTCACGATCCTTCCTTGTTCACGACCCCTCAATAAACATGATTGTCTATTTCACATTTAACCTGGCTAGCGTGCAGAGTATTAGCTGGGTTACTGTATTGAAAGTGTGCAGCTGTGTTGCTAACCTTATTTTACAGTGGGTCTCCAGGGAAATTGCTACAAGCCCAACCCTGGTGGTAAGTGTGAAGGGTGTGTGCATATTATTACTGTTTTACACTGACTTTGAAATTATTACTGTACCAGGTACTGGGCCACTAGGAGGGTTGGTGGGTGGTTATAGCTTTCTAGAGGGCTGTAGCAGAACATCCCCAGTATCATTACTCTGGGTGGAGGCACCTTATTACTGAATCCAGGCCCCTCAACCTGTGCCCAGACATACAGGCAGTGGTAGTAACCTTAGGGATAGCACCACCTAGGGGTTACATCTTGGAGGCACTGCTGGGATTAGCGGTCCCCAGTGGCCAAAAGATAGAATTTCAGTCAATTGCGAATTTGGAGAAAAATTTGAGATGGAGGGGCTCACTACGCTCAAGTGGAAGATTTCTCCCCATACGCTGGTTGTGCACCGCATGATGGGGTTGAGTGAGGCAGAAGGGGTTGACCCCCACAATGCTTTATTGCTACTAGACATTCCCATGGGGACTGCTAATGCTGCTATAGAAGAAAGTGTGAGAACGGTTAAGTGTCTGGGGAAGGTTTCAGTGCGAGGGCAGGACTCAGACCTGTTTGAGCAGACCCTAGTGGCCCTCATTTCATGTAGCCTCCCTATAGACCCTGAGACAGTGCCCCCTGTTATTATGCCTGAGGGATCCCAGATGGGGTGGAGGGTCATTCATATAAGTAGCGAGACATCTTCCCCTTGGGGGTTCCTGAAGGTGGAAGGATTTAAAGACAAGTTATTAAGCCTTTTAGCTGCAGAAGGGCAGGCGGTTAAGGACTTGTGGAAATTTTGCAGAGAACTCTGAGGAGGTCTCTCCTCTTCATTCTCCTCCGGCTTCCCAGTCTTCGCTGAGGGCCTCAGCCATTGCAGCATCCCTCATTGTGATACCCTCAAAGCGCCTGGACTCTTATCGCAGGCTCAGGCTGTTTTAGGTGCAGTTCCTGTTCCTGTGGGAGAAGATGACTTGGAAACCTGGATGAACTATGCCACCCCCTGGTCCAAGAGTGGCAGTGTTTTGAAGGGGAGAAATGTGAGAGACTTATGTTGAGTGTAAAGGGTCCTGCACTGGAGGCCATCCGGTTCCTCTGGTCCACCACTCCAGAGGCCTCTGCTGCTGAGTACTTATCTGGTTTGGAAGGGCTATTTGGTAGTACTGAATCAGGAGAGGTTTTGATGTAGAAGTTTAAGTCTACTAAACAGTGGAAGAATGAGCGACCGTCTGCTTTTGTGACCTGCGTAGAGTGGACCTTGCAAAGGGCGCACCGAAAAGGGGTCACCTCAGCTAGTGAACTAAATCGTGTCAGACTGGAGCACATCCTTAAGTCTGCCCACTATTCGTGTGCTCAGGCTGAAGTTAAAACTTCAAGACCGCAAAGCTAACCCTCCTGAATACTGTTGATTAATGAAAGAAATACGGGAGACGGAGAACAATGATGTTGGTTGGGGCACCTATGCTGGGGTTACACGGACTGCTCTGACTACAGTTAGACCTACTAAGAAAGAGGACAACTCTGAGTCACAAGAAGTCATTGAATTCTTGAAGAAATTGAAAGAAAAGAAAGCCTACCGGCAAGCTGCGGCTGAACCCGCTAAAGCTCATGGCCTTTGCCAACCAAGACGGAGCCTAGCTGCAAAGCCCTGCCTGTCTGTACTGGGGCCAGTGCCCTTGCTTCTGAGTCTCTAGTTGACCCCACCATGGTAGAAGAAATGAGGGAACTGCAAGTTATGGTAAGGGACCTCATCTATGCCACTCGACCTACTGCCTGTTGGAGGAGCTATGGGGGAGCTGAGCCTGAACCTAAACCAAAAGAAGAAAGTAGTGCCTCCCAACCCCTACAAACCTCGTGAAGACACGATCCATCCTGCTGATCCCAGAGCTAGGGTGTTTTGCTACCAGTGCGGAGAAGATGGGCACACCAGACAAGCTTGCAATGCTCCAGAAGATCTATGGCGAGTCACTACCAAGCTACTAAACCAGGTTTGACAAAGCAATATAAAGCCATAACCTGGCCCATCACGAAAATCCTTTTCTTCCAAAACTGCTGTGGGTGAGTCCACCAAGCCTGCACCTCCGGATTGGTTTGAGATGGTGGGTCCTTCCATGGAGACCACCGTAACTGTTAATAGCATTTCAACCTGAGCTGTGCTAGACAGTGGCTCACAGGTCACTGTTGTGTTCAAAGACTGGTACGACTGACACTTTTCTGACCTCCCGCTCCTACCCCTTAAAGGACTCCATGTGTGGGGTTGAGCGACAAATCTTACCCATACCTGTGTTATGTACGACTGTGGTTATCTTTCCCTATCACTGTTGCTGGCATGGATGAACCAGTAGAGACCTTGGCCCTGGTATGCCCACCGACTGAAATGTATGATGGTATCACATTGTTAAACAGTACAAATGCCCACATGTTCAGCCGATTAGGCTCAGCTTGCCAGGAGAAGCAAGCGAGGAAGGCTGGATGGGTTTATACATCCCTGCCATGGTGCTGAGAGCATATGAGTTATAGATGCAAGACAAAGAGACTGATAAGGATGAAGCAATAGGCATTGTGTGGGAATAAAATCCGGCCCTGTTTCTATTGCCCTCCGCTCAGTGCACTGTTAGCGGTGGTGCGGATCAAGAAAGATGTCAAGAACAGATTATCATGTTGGGTGCCCCAGAGGAAGGGAAACTGCACGAGGGACTACTAGTTAAGCCTAGCATCCTGCCTGCCTGAGCTCATGCATATGCTTGGTGGGTAGTGGTGCAGATCCTAAACACCGTCTGACGGGATATCGAGTCAACAGAGGCTGCACTCTGGCTACCATGTACTGTGCAGATACTGCTGTGTTGCCTAGCAAGTGACGCACTAAGGAGAATGATGAAGTAACTTGTGATTTTTTTTACTTTGGGGAATCTCCCATTCCTGAAGAGTGGAGAGCAAAAATCAGCCAAAGCTGGCCCAGCAGGGCAAGGTATTTTCTTTGAGAGACTGGGATGGTGGTGCGTAACTGGTGCAGAGCATTACATTAGACTTCAAGACAAGAGGCCCTTCTGGGAATGATCTTAGCAGCTGGCACCAGCAGACACTGACGATGTTCACCACCTCCAGGAGATGCTAACAGCAGGAATTATACAAGAATCTGGTAGCCTGTATGCCTCTCCTATTGTGGTAGTCCAAAAGAAGAACAGCTCCGTGAGGATGTGTGGACTACGGACACTGAATCGAAGAACTGTCCAGACCAATATACTATGCCATGCATTCAGGATGCCCTTGATTGCCTTAATGGAAGCCAGTGGTTCTCTGTGTTAGACCTCCAGAGTGGATATTACCAGATCCTGATGGCACCTGAAGATAGAGAAAAGACTGCGTTCATCTGCCCTTTGGGGTTTTACGAGTTCCTACGCATGCTTCAGGGCATTTCGGGAGCACCTGCCACTTTCCAGAGGCTGGTGGAGCAAGCTGTGGGAGACATGAATCTACTAGAATGCCTTGGTTACCTGGATGATGTTATTGTGTTTGGCTAGACACTCAAGGAGCATGAGACCCGCTTGTTCAAGGTTCAAGACCGGTTGGAGGATTTTGGTTTAAAACTGTCTATTGACAAATGCCAATTCTTCCAGCAGTCTGTGAAATATGTAGGCCACATTGTGTCCTCTGAGGGTATTCAAACAGATTCAAGCAAAGTGGAAGCTTTGGCTACCTGGCCACAGCCTAACAATCTTAAGGAACGGCAAAGATTCTTGGGATTTTGAGGCTACTATTGTCGATTTGTGAAAGACTATTCCAAAGTCATCCACCCTTTGCTCAGTCTAACTCAAGGGTATCCGCCACCAACGGAAATACAAAGAGTGCTGTAAAGAGGAGGAAAAGGTCTATTTCAGAACAAATAAACCTTTGGGACAAGGTGGACTAAACAGTGTGATGTGGCCTTCTGTGATATCATTCACCAACTCCATGTCTCTTACTTGCTTATGCAGATTCAGCTAAGCCTTATGTGTTACATACTGATGCCAGCTTAAAGGGGCTTGGAGCTGTGCTTTACCGGAGTATGAGGAAGGACTACGTCCAGTGGCGTTTGCCAGCCGGAGCGTGACCCCATCTGAAAGGAACTACGCAGTACACAAACTTGAATTTCTTGCATTAAAGTGGGCCATAGCAGATCAATTTCACGAAACCTTTATGGTGCAAAGATCCTTATGAAAACTGACAACAGCCCCCTCATGTATGTTCAAACCTCGGCCAAGTTAGTTGCCACTGGGCACCGTTGGTTATCAGCACTTTCAACCTATGACTGTTCAGTAGAATATCAACCAGGCCTGAATCACATTGATGCTGGCACCCTCTCTAGAAGACCTGAAGCCAGCTCTGAGTGGGTAAGAATGTCTGAACAATCTGTTAAAGCTCTTTGCTAAAAGTTTGATAAAGATGAACACCCGTCCTAAGAAACCGTTGATTGCCTGGTCGATTGTTTGGGCCCTCCTGACACCTGTGTTCCTGCAGCCTATTGCAGTCTTACAGCATTGGATCTCAGTACTCTGCCTCAACTTACTCCCACCAATATCTAGTAGGCGCAATCCCAAGATCCTATGATTAAGCTCCTGTGTTGGACACCATAAATGCTGAAAAAAACATGTCCAAACTTCACTCCCAAGATCAAAGAACTGCTTTGCTGTTTAGAGAGGGGCCCAGATTAAAGTTATACAACAAACTGCTTTATAGAGAAACCAAAAATAGACAAGGACAAGTTGTCAAACAACAGCTAATATTGCCTACTGCTTTCAAATGTGTGGTTTTACGTGCCCTCCATGACCAAATGGGACATCTGGGTTGTGACAGAACTTCAGACTTAGCCTATGCCCAATTCTGCTGGCCTAAAATGGGTGCTGACATTGAGACTCGCATCAAAACTTGTAACCGTTGCTTGCTGAAAAAGCTCAGCCACAGAGGACTACCCCTGTTTAACATCTCCACCAATCGCCCATGGAACTTCTGTGCATTGATTTTTGTGTTTAGAACCATATCAAAAGAACATTGGTAATGTGCTGGTTGTGACTGACCATTTTACTCACTATGCCCAGGCCTATCCAACCAAGGATCAAAAGGCATCCACTGTAGCCAAGGTTTTGATAGAAAAATTATTTTTTCCTTACGATGCCCCCCAGAGAATTCATTCTGATCAGGGGAGAGACTTTGAAAGCTATCTGATTAAAGAAATGCTCTCACTCTGGGGAGTGCAGAAATCCAGAACTACCCCTTATCACTCCCAGGGTATCCACAGCCTGAAAGGTTCAATCGAACATTACTAGACATGCTGGGCATACTTCACCCCAGAGATAAGCCGAGATGGAGTCAGCAAATAAGTACATTAGTTCATGCCTATAACTGTACTCGAAACAATGCGACTGGGTTTTCCCCCGTACCACTTGATGTTTGGTTGAGAAGCCAGGTTGCCAGTAGATATCTGTTTTGGAGTATCCCTGATGGAGTCAAGGCAGAGAACTACCTCCAGTATGACCAAAAACTCAGAGCTCAGCTCAGCCATGCCTATCCGTTGGCACACACCATGGCAGCCAAGAGAAACTTGGCAAACAAAGGCACGACAAACGTGTTGAGGCCCAAGAGCTGCAATCTGGAGAGCGAGTCTTGCTGAGAAATTTAGGACTGCACAGAAAACACAAGATAGCTGACAGGTGGCATCACACCCCATACATTGTTGTCAGCAAGCTGGTGGAACAGCCAGTATACAAAGTGCACCCAGACAATGACCCACGAGCTGTAAAGATAATGCACAGAAATCATTTGTCACCAGTTGGGCAAATCATCATTGATTCTGCAGCCCAAGATACTGCCCCTCCCTGGCCTGTGACCCAAGCTGCAGGCAAAAAGAGACAGTTAAATTCTCCTCCTGTTGTTCAGAGTTCAAAGCCTGCCACCAGCCATGCTCTCATTGAAACTGATTGCAAGTCTGAAGCTGATGATAGTGAGTGTGGGGTCACCTATTATCCGTCTTACGAACTGAGCCAGTTGTTTCAAGGAAACGCCTGTAATATGTGGGAGATGAGGCTGGACCCTCAGGACTGCCTAATCCTCCAGCCTCCTCCACTACTCCTGTGCCCCCTGAAAGTGAGGTGCAAAGTGTGACCTCTGATATAGCTGACTCCTTGCGTCTCATAGAACTAACTGAGCCTCAAGAGGCAAATCCTGACCACGAGAGCACAACTGGTGACATACCAGATGAACCTTAAGTGTTTGAAGTTAATGACTCCGATATTATAATGGACAATAATGCAACTGAAAATGATGATTCTGACAGTATCAGTAATGTGTTATGTGATTTAAATTCCATAGAGTTTCCTCCTGATGGCAGAACCTGGAATTTCAGAACAAGTTAATGTCAGTATTTCTTCTGAATCAGAACTCACAGAGCAAGCAAATTAAAGTGTTCCTTCTGTTTCTGAACAGCCAGCCAGTGCAGAGGCACCCCTTTCATCAGAAGCTAACTTACTGATGGACAGTGAGCCGGGACTGATCAACCCAAGTGCAAATATTGAAAGGACTGAGCCTGTGCCTGCCCCTCCCAGACAGTCTGGAAGAGCCACAAAGCTTGTAGTGCGCCTTAGTTATGATTCCCCAGGAAGGCCTGTAGATCTTCCCATGAATGTAGTTCATAAGGGGCTTTACATTTCTGAGAATTCTCTTCCAAAACTGGTTTACTCTGCAGCTTCTAAGCTGATAGTAAAACCCTCCAATCAGTATGCTAATGCCCTTTCCCTATACAGCACAAGCTTAGCTGATAGGGTCAGGCCCCAGACCCCGTGGGCTAGTGTGCAGGAGGTAGTACAGACTAGAGTTGTGCAAGCCATCTGCTTAACTACGTCATAGTTTCATAGTATATACAAGTTCTATAGACCGAAGTCCTTTGATAAACTTACCACCATTTCTTACTCTTAATAGTGGTATAAATATTTTTTATGACTCCTGTATATAGCAAGCCTATGCTTAAATGTTTCTATATTATCACTTTCCACTATAGCTTTAAGCAATTCATTCCAGATCGAAACTATTCTCTGACTAAACCAATAATTCCTTTTGTCTGTCCTGTTTGTTTCACCCTTAAGTTTAAGATTATGGGAACACGTTTTGTCTGTACAATTCTCCTGCTTAATTAATCCTAACATTTCTTTTTTTTTTTTTTGCATAATATTTTTATTGTTAGACTTTTCCATAATACAACCACATGTACATACATATATTCCATTTGTCTTAATCCATTCACATTAATCCCCTTATCAGGTCCCCCCCCACCTTTACTCGTCCCTCTTGCCATCTGTGCCTTCTCTTCCTTACACCCGTTACTCAAGTCATCAATCTTGATTTTACTATAACTCCAAGGTTTATACTGACTCTAAGGTTCATAATACCCCAACCACGAGTTCCTCCCTTAGTCCGTTTATCCCTTTTCCTTTCCCCGTCGGCCTTTCACCCCTGCATCCCTTAGACCGCCAGCTTCCGGCATCTCCAGCCGTCCCCTCGTCTGTTGAATTTTCCGCCAATTTCCCTTTCAATCGGGAGAAAGCGAAAATACATATGCACCCCATATTGCCCAAAATTGTTCTTCCCTGTTCTTTGCTTTATAATATAGCTTCTCCATGCCGAGAGCCTGCAGGCACAAGTTCCTCCATTGCTGCAGGGTAGGAACTTCCCTGAAATCCATGTGTTTAATATACAATACCTAGCCATTGCAACCAAAACTCTCACCCATCTCGGAAGGGGTTCCCATTCCTCCTCCACTGAATCATCTACCCCGAATAAAAGAAAAAACAGATTTTTCCCCACATGCCCTCCCAGCACCTTACCTACTTCTTTAGCCACACCTTCCCAGAATTGCGCCAGTTGTTGACACTCCCAAAAACAATGTATATAGGTACCAACTTCAGTCTTGCACCTTTTGCATAGGGGTGAAATCTCTGGACGGTATTTATGTACCAAATTCGGGGGCCAGTATATCCTATGTAGAAACTTATAAAAAAATTCCTGGTACTTATTACAGATCAATAGGCCCTTATGTTGTTGTAACAGTACCTCCCAACCCTGGTCTGAGATCTCTTTCCAAGGTCTCTACTCCAGAGTGCTCTAGTTTTACAAACAAAAGGCGGCCTATGTTTCTGCCCCACCTTTGCCGCCCTTTCTATGATACCCTTCGCCTGCTTCCGGGTACTAAGCACTAATTGTTCAACCTCCTCGAGGGGGTGAGTCCCTCCCCCGGCTTTTCCTAATGTTCTTGGCATAGTCTCTCGCCTGAAAGATCCGGAACCTGCCTAACCCCATCTCCCCCCTCAACTCTGCCCCTTACCCTTCCCCACTTACCCTCCAAAAATCTTCAACACACTTCACCCCTTTTTCTTCCCACCGCTGAAACTCAGTGTCTTCCATACCAGCTAAAAACTCCGGGTTCCCCCTAAGTGGAAGCAACAATGTCTCCTCTTTCATACTCACCCCCATCCTTTTCTGAAGTTGCTCCCAACTATCCAACACCGAAACCACCAGGGGATTAGGGTCTGGCCGATTACGATATGCTTTCTTCAAATAACATGAAGTTTTGCTATATTATGACATATGCAGTGAGTCCCAACCTTCGAACTGCTCCGGAGGTGAAAGAGTTAACTTTCCATGCAGGGCATGGAACCTTGAGCGCGAGCTCGGTTGAAAACTCTGTCTGTTGTTCTTCAAACTCAAACTGTCAGATTCTTTACTCCGCCTCACTGAACAGTCGCTCCGGAGATTTCTCCTTCTGCTCGGTTCGTTTGTCGGTTAAAAAGTATTATTTATCAGTTTTTGGCCGAATTAAGCGGCAGCGGTCGGTTCAAGCTCTGTCTGTGGTATTGTAAGTAATAGATAGGCTTACATTTATTTTATTCTGTGTGGGACTTATAGCGCTTTTCGGTTCGGTTTGAACCGATCAGTTTATTCTCAAACTTCACTAGTCCTTCATTAGAGTGCGGTTCCCGGTTCTTACGGTTCTAAAAAAGCGGATTTCTACGGTTTTCCACGACCCGTGACATGGTTGGAACCGATAAAGAGTCTTGCTTGGCGGATTGCCATAAGCGGGCAAGTTTGGTTAGGCTGGCACTATGTCTGAGAAACCAAAAGAAAACCGGGCCCACTGGGTTTCAGTACTGTGGTGTTTGTGGGAAGCCTTTGCTAAAGCTGACCCACACCACTAGTGTATATTGTCTGGGGTTTGACCACCTCAATGCAGACTGCCAGATTTGTAAGAATTTTCCTGCTGCCACCGTAGAAAAGAGTTGGTAGGCTCAGGAAAGGAGGCCAAAAGTCCGTGACCGGATGGCCAGCCCGGTTCGGTCCCAACCGAACCAGAGGGAGTGCCCTCTGACCAGGGCGATACTTCCTCGGGCAAACGAAGAGCCAGCTCTGAGGAGCCGGTTCCAACTAAAAGGACTAGGAAGTCAGCTAGTGGGGAGCCAAAAGTTCTTTCTCCAACCGCTGAGGAAATAGCTAAAGCAATTCAAATTGTCCAGTCACTTTCCCCGGTTCCGACCGAACCAACACCATCAGGTAAGTGCTCGGTTCGGCCGGTTCCACCGGTTCAAGATTATGATTTTGAGGATTTTTATGAACCGGAGGAGGGGGAAGAGGAGTATGAGGAGAGTGAATGTGGTTTTCAAAGTCTGGATGTGCCCATTGAACCGGACATCTCTCCAGACAGACCGTCAGGGGTTTCTCCCCCAGACTATCTGAATCTCCTTCTCATTTTATGTTCTTTAAGAAAGTTGCTGAAACTCTCCAGCTCCCTGTTGAGGAAGCTGTTGATGACCAAGAGGAGCCTGATTATATAGAAATAATGGATATTCCAGAGTCTAGGAGACTGTCTATTCCTTTGCATAAATCTTTTCGGAAACAGACAGTAAAAATTCTAAAAACTCCTCACACTATACCTCCTGTTGTTAAAAGGATGGACAAGAGGTATATGTTATCAGGCTCTGATACGGAGTTCCTCACACAGCAATGCAGCCATGTGGGGGGTAGTGCAGGCTGCAGCCTGTGACAAGGCAAATGTTCCTCTAGCTTCCCACCCCCCTGAAAAGGACTCCAGGAGGATTGATGCCATGGCAAAGAAACAGTACATGGCAGCATCTTTGGGACTCAGACAGGCAAATTATATGGCTTATGCTGCTAGGTACCAGAAATCCAGATGGGATACTGTGCTGGCTCTGGCAAAACAGGTCCCTGACCAGCTTGCCAGGGAGCTAGAACAGGTGGCTGCAGATGGTATTGAGGCATCCAAGGTGCAATTTCATGCTGCAGTAGACTCTAATGATGTGTCATCAAGGGTCATGGCTACATCTGTGGCACTTCGCAGAATGGCTTGGCTCAGATGTACTGCCCTGTCACAGGATACCCAGTCTAAGGCCATGGATTTTCCTGTTGTGGGGAATTCTCTGGGGAGCAGACAGAGAATTACATGAAGAAAATGGATGACTATAGGAACACCTATAGGAGTGCACAGGCCAAGGAAAGGCAGGCCACTCCTCAAAGGCAGCCTTCCAGGGGCAGGCCTTTTCATAGGCCTTTCTACCAAGTCCAGGCCTCCTCTTCTGCTTATGCCCAGAGGGGGTTCTTTAGAGGGAGAGGCAGGCGGGTGCAAGCAAGCCTGCTTCCACCCCTCAGCCCAAAGCCCCTGCCAAGCAGGCACCCTGATGGGGTGGCCAGGGCGATTCTCTTCTACCTGTAGGGGCAGGCTGGCTTACTTTGTCCAGGACTGGAAGTCTTTAACATCAGACAAGTGGGTCCTGGAAGTAGTAAGCCAGGGACTGGTTCTCAGCTTCAAAAAATTTCCAAAGATGAGAACCAGGTCCTTTCCACCTGCAAATCCATCAGAGGCACTTGCCCTAGAAACAGAAGTTTCTACCCTCCTGGTTCTCAGAGCTGTGGAAAGGGTTCCACCCCTACACCAGGGCTAAGGGTTGTACTCCAGGTACTTCCTTACCCCAAAAAAGACAGGAGAATGGCGGCCCATCCTGGACCTCAGATACCTAAACAAGCACCTTTTAAAACCAAAATCCAAAATGGTGACTCTGGGAACTATTTTACCTTCTCTAAGGCCAGGGGACTGGCTAGCGTCCCTGGACCTCAAGGATGCCTACTTCCATGTTCTCATCAGAAGCTCCCATCGAAAGTACCTCAGATTCGAACTGCCCTCAGGCCATTACCAGTTCAGAGCAATGCCCTTCGGCCTCACCTCTGCCCGAGGGTATTCACAAAATGCCTGGCAGTAGCAGTTGCCCATAAGAAGGCAAAGATTGCCATCTTTTCCTTACCTGGAGGACTGGCTCATAGTAGGCCAGTCTCCAGAACAAGTCAAACTTCACCTTCAGGTAACTCAGCAACTGCTCACATCTCTAGGTTTCCTTCTCAATCTTCAAAAGTCAGTTCTAGAGCTTGTCCAGCTCCTCACCTTCATAGGTGCAGAACTGAACACAAAAGAGGCCAGAGCCTTCCTTCCTCCCTCAGGAAAGAGCAAGGACCCTGGTCTCTCTGGCCTCCTCTTTCACCCTGCAAGTCTCTCGACCAGCAAGGCATTTTCTGCAGCTCCTGGGGCACATGGCTGCTTCTACAGCAGTGGTGCAGGGGCAAGATTTCAGATGAGGGCGTCCAGTTCCATTTGAGAGCCTTTTGGTCTCAAGGAGACTCTTTAACCAAATTGATCCCAGTGACTGAACCCTGATCCAAGCCCTTCAGTGGTGGCAGGACCAGAGCAATCTGAGACAGGGTCCCCTTCACCCTCAGTCTCACTCCTTAATCCTTACTACAGATGCATCCCTCCTGGGGTGGGAGCTCACATGGGCGATCTCACTGCCCAGGGATTGTAGTCCCACAGGAATCTCTCTTCACATCAATCTGTTGGAACTCAGAGCAGTTTTTCTAGCACTTCCAAGTTTTTTCCACATCTGTTCAGAACAAAGTCGTACAGGTCAGAACAGACAACACCACTACAATGTGGTACATCAACAAGCAAGGAGGCACTCGGTCTATGGCCTTGTGCACCAAAGCAATGAAGTTGTGGTCCCTGGCTTATTCCCTGAACACCTCCCTTATGGCAATTCACCTCCCAGGCAAGGACAATGTCCTGGCAGATGCTCTCAGCAGGATTTCCCAGGGCCATCACGAATGGTCACTGGATCCCCTAGTACTGGAGGTAGTATTTGCCAGATGGGGCACTCCGCAGATAGATCTTTTTGCAGCCCCAGGCGATCACCAACTTCCTCTTTTTGCTGCAGGCCCCAGTGTCGGGCTCAGTCCCGAATGCCTTCCTTCTCAGTTGGGAAGGAAGTTCCTCTATGCCTCCCCTTCCTCTTCTTTTCAAAGGTGCTAGTCAAATCAGATCTCAGCCCTGCAAGATGATCCCTGATTGCTCCAGATTGGGCCAGGCAGCCCTGGTACCCACTCCTTATGTCCTTAGCAGTCCACCTTCCCTGTGTCTTCCCAGGAATCACAACCTGTTAACCTGTGCCCAGGGGAGAGTTTGGTACCAGATCTCAAATCTCTCAATCTCAAGGCCTGGCTCTTGAAGAGTTAGAGTTGCTGACCTACACCTCTCCCAAGGTGTATTGGATATCTTGAAGGCTTCTAGGAAGCCTTCCACCAGGAACTTACTTATAATTCCAAATGGAAGAGATTTTCCATTTGGTGCTCTAACTGAGCATATTTCCCCAGAATCTGCTAACTTATCCACAGTCCTGGATTACATGGTGCATTTGAATACGTTGGGGCTGAGACCAGCTACCCTAAAAATGCACCTGACAGCCATGTCTGCTTTCTTATCAGCAGGTAAACCCTCTTCTCTTTCAGCTCATCCTGCATTCTCCAAGTTTTTCAAGGGGTTGCTTCACACCAACCCCCCTTTCAGGGACCCTGCCCCTGCCTGGGATCTTAATATTTGCATTGCTCAGCTTATGCAACCCCCTTTTGAGCCCTTGTCTTCAGCAGAGCTTAAGTACTTGACTTGGAAAACTGTGTTTTTGGTAGCCATCACTTCTGCCAGGCGCATAAGTGAATTACAGGCATTGTCAGTGGAACCTGATTTTATCTCCTTTCATAGAGATAAGGTGGTCCTCAGGACTAACAGGAAGTTATTGCCTAAGGTGGTTTCAGACTTCCACCTTAATCAGTCTGTTTCTCTTCCTGTGTACTTCACTGACCATTCCTCCTCTGACGAGAGGAGACTGCACAGTTTAGATGTCAAAAGAGCCCTTAGTTACTACATAGAACGTACCAAGGGTCACAGGTTTGACTCCCTCAACTGTTCCTCACTTATGGTGAGGTTGGTAAAGAAACCTGCCACTAAAGATCCCTTGCCAGGTGGATTGTCTCTTGTATCAATTTTGCTATGAGAGATTGGGTAGGTTCTCTCCCTCAGGCCTGAGGCTCACTCTACCAGAGGTACAGCTGCGTCTCTGGCTGCTGCCAGGGACATCCTATCCTAGAGATATGTCAAGCAGCTACCTGGAAAACAGTTCACACTTTTGCAAGCATTACTCCTGGATATCCAGGCTAGGAGTGATGCTGGGTTCTAACACAGTGCTTCAGAGCCTGTTTCCTAAAGTAGGTTCTGTCCCTCCTCCATGGAGGTACTGCTGTGTAGTCTGCATATGTCATAATATAGCAAGACTTCATGTTGTTTGAAGAAAAATTACTCACCTTAGTAATGTTGTTTCTTCTAATGGAGTCTTGCTATATTATGACTTCCCCAACCTGCCCTCTCAGAACTTCTACTTTTGGGATGTGGGTGGGCAGTGTAGTGTTCAGCATGGTAGATGCCACCTTATTTTCACCCCTCCTTTTTGGGGTGTTTGGGTGTTATGTTTTTATTTTTTCTGGATCCCCTGACTTGAGTCTTTGTTTTGGGACCAAAGATGTGTTCTTATATTTAGTAGCCAGTTGGCTAGTGTAAGTTTACGGCTTCCACACAGAACCTTAGTGAGTTTTGCTCGTAAAGATCTGACAGTTTGAGTTTGAAGAACAACAGACAGAGTTTTCAATCGAGCTCGCGTTCAAGGTTCCATGCCCTGCATGGAAAGTTAACTCTTTTACCTCCGGAGCAGTTCGAAGGTTGGGACTCACTGCATATGTCATAATATAGCAAGACTCCATTAGAAGAAACAACATTACTAAGGTGAGTAATTTTTCCTCCCTGCGTATCCTCAAGAATGCAGACAGCCTTACCTCCTCCCTCCCTTCTCCAAGTCAGCCACCTACTTCCCTTGGTCCTATTCACCCCAGTCCCCTATCAGTCTATACTGCATAGCCAATGCGTAATTCCTAACATCTGGGAAGTTCAGTCCCCTCTGTCCGAGTCTGCTTGGACCTCACGGAGACTCACCTGAGCCTCTTCCCACCCACAAAAACCCAGAGAGGCTCTTTCTAATCTTTTAACATCCTTCTTATTAAATCCTCGACGGTAACATCTGCATCAGATATAAAATGCATTGTTGGCGTGTTAGTCTTTAATAGGTTTATTCACAACCACGACAGTGGAGGCACCTCCATCTTCTTAACTCCTGCTCCACACTCCCAGACCATCAACCCCATAATTAAGTTTATACAACTGGTTCAGTTCATGGCCTATTCAATTGCCTAAGTATGTAAAATCCCCTTCTGCCTGCTTAAACCCCCACGCAGTTCCCCATGCTCCCTTTCCAGCCTTCCCCCACAACATAATTTCAGATTTATGAATATTAATCTTATAGCCGTGGAGAAGGTTGCAAATTCCTTATCACTTCTAACAATGGTGGAACAGACCTGTCGGGTCCCGAACAAACAACAACATATCATCAGCGTAGAGCACAACATTATGTTCCTCCCCTGAGGCTCCCAACTACCACACTAATTTCTTCAGGTTTCTAATTGCTATAGCCCAGTGGCTTGATCGCCATAGCGAAAAGGAGGGGGCAAGAGGGCAACCCCCTGCCGGGTACCCCTATGCAGGAGCGAACCATCCAGTTAGACCTCCATTCACCCAGAACCCTAGCCATTGGAGCCTCATCATAGACTACCAACCCATCCAATAAATCTATCCCCAAGGCCAAATCTCCATGGGACCACTTAAATAAGTATTCCCATTCAATGCGGTCAAAGGCCTTCTCGGCGTCCATTGTAAGCACCGCAATGTCTTTGCGTCCCCGGGCCGCCCTCCATATTACATTGAGAAGTCTCCTGATATTATGATACGAGTACCTACCCGCTACGAAACCAGTCTGGTCCGGAGGTACCAGTTCCGGTAAAAGCAGGTCAATCTCTGGCCAAAATTTTGTATGTTTCGCATCACAATTCAGCAGCGAGATCGGCCTGTATGCGAACATTCTTTGCTCATCCTTCCTGGTTTGAGTATAAGCATATAACCACTTCCCAAATGAGGTCGAGAGCCTCCACTCCTTCCGCCCTCAAAGACCCTCTGAGAGGGCTCTACAACCTGCCGGAGAATTTCTTATAAAACTCGATGGAACCCGTCCGATCCAGCTAGCTTTAACCCTGCTTCGATGCACTGTACGGCCTGCCTAATTTCCAACTGTGTAATTCTCCATTCAATTCGTTCTGCTAAGCGGATGCCCAACCAGGTATTTTAATTCTCTCAAAAAGCTGGCAGCACTATCCTCCATACCTTTTGACTCAGCTTGGTACAAGAGTTCATAAAACCGCTGAAACCTCTACTCTGTACAGTCTGTCCGTAGCTTAACCGCCCTTCCTCACCCCTCCAATTCCCAGTGCACACACACAGGTCCTGCTACCTTTTTATCAATCTGACCATTAACGGGCGGATCTGTTACCCACTCAAACATCCTACTCCTGGCCAGTCTGCAGCTGGGCGGAGACTCGTCCAGGAGAAAGCGCATTCAGGGCCTCTCTGGCGACTCCTCAGATTCTTACCCCGTTTCCTTTGGTCTCTCCTGCCTCCTCTCCCCACCTGAACCTCACCTCCAACCTCTTCCTAGTAGCTTCCTTTTCCCTTTTGTATTGGGCCACATACCTGATAATAGCTCCTTATATCGCCTTCCGGCTTCCCAATATACCCAAGCAAACTCTATTACCCCTTGTTTCGCTTCCCCTGGTCACTGTTGTGTTCAAAGACTGGTCACGACTGACACTTTTCTGACCTCCCGCTTCCTACCCCTTAAAGGACTCCATGTGTGGGGTTGAGCGACAAATCTTACCCATACCTGTGTTATGTACGACTGTGGTTATCTTTCCCTATCACTGTTGCTGGCATGGATGAACCAGTAGAGACCTTGGCCCTGGTATGCCCACCGACTGAAATGTATGATGGTATCACATTGTTAAACAGTACAAATGCCCACATGTTCAGCCGATTAGCTCAGCTTTGCCAGGAGAAGCAAGCGAGGAAGGCTGGATGGGTTTTATACATCCCTGCCATGGTGCGCAGAGCATATGAGTTATAGATGCAAGACAAAGAGACTGATAAGGATGAAGCAATAGGCATTGTGTGGGAATAAAATCCGGCCCTGTTTCTATTGCCCACCAACGCTCAGTGCACTGTTAGCGGTGGGGTACGGATCAAGAAAGATGTCAAGAACGAGATTATCATGTTGGGTGCCCCAGAGGAAGGGAAACTGCACGAGGGACTACTAGTTAAGCCTAGCATCCTGCCTGCCTGAGCTCATGCATATGCTTGGTGGGTAGTGGTGCAGATCCTAAACACGTCTGACCGGGATATCCGAGTCAACAGAGGCTGCACTCTGGCTACCATGTACTGTGCAGATACTGCTGTGTTGCCTAGCAAGTGACGCACTAAGGAGAATGATGAAGTAACTTGTGATTTTTTTTTTTTACTTTGGGGAATCTCCCATTCCTGAAGAGTGGAGAGCAAAAATCAGCCAAAAGCTGGCCCAGCAGGGCAAGGTATTTTCTTTGAGAGACTGGGATGGTGGGTGCGTAACTGGTGCAGAGCATTACATTAGACTTCAAGACAAGAGGCCCTTCTGGGAATGATCTTAGCAGCTGGCACCAGCAGACACTGACGATGTTCACCACCTCCAGGAGATGCTAACAGCAGGAATTATACAAGAATCTGGTAGCCTGTATGCCTCTCCTATTGTGGTAGTCCAAAAGAAGAACAGCTCCGTGAGGATGTGTGCGGACTACCGGACACTGAATCGAAGAACTGTACCAGACCAATATACTATGCCATGCATTCAGGATGCCCTTGATTGCCTTAATGGAAGCCAGTGGTTCTCTGTGTTAGACCTCCAGAGTGGATATTACCAGATCCTGATGGCACCTGAAGATAGAGAAAAGACTGCGTTCATCTGCCCTTTGGGGTTTTACGAGTTCCCACGCATGCTTCAGGGCATTTCGGGAGCACCTGCCACTTTCCAGAGGCTGGTGGAGCAAGCTGTGGGAGACATGAATCTACTAGAATGCCTTGGTTACCTGGATGATGTTATTGTGTTTGGCTAGACACTCAAGGAGCATGAGACCCGCTTGTTCAAGGTTCAAGACCGGTTGGAGGATTTTGGTTTAAAACTGTCTATTGACAAATGCCAATTCTTCCAGCAGTCTGTGAAATATGTAGGCCACATTGTGTCCTCTGAGGGTATTCAAACAGATTCAAGCAAAGTGGAAGCTTTGGCTACCTGGCCACAGCCTAACAATCTTAAGGAACGGCAAAGATTCTTGGGATTTTGCGGCTACTATTGTCGATTTGTGAAAGACTATTCCAAAGTCATCCACCCTTTGCTCAGTCTAACTCAAGGGTATCCGCCACCAACCGGAAATACAAAAAGAGTGCTGTGAAAGAGGAGGAAAAGGTCTATTTCAGAACAAATAAACCTTTTGGGACAAGGTGGACTAAACAGTGTGATGTGGCCTTCTGTGATATCATTCACCAACTCACGCATGTCTCTTACTTGCTTATGCAGATTCAGCTAAGCCTTATGTGTTACATACTGATGCCAGCTTAAAGGGGCTTGGAGCTGTGCTTTACCCGGAGTATGAGGAAGGACTACGTCCAGTGGCGTTTGCCAGCCGGAGCGTGACCCCATCTGAAAGGAACTACGCAGTACACAAACTTGAATTTCTTGCATTAAAGTGGGCCATAGCAGATCAATTTCACGAAACCTTTATGGTGCAAAGATCCTTATGAAAACTGACAACAGCCCCCTCATGTATGTTCAAACCTCGCCAAGTTAGTTGCCACTGGGCACCGCTGGTTATCAGCACTTTCAACCTATGACTGTTCAGTAGAATATCAACCAGGCCTGAATCACATTGATGCTGGCACCCTCTAGAAGACCTGAAGCCAGCTCTGAGTGGGTAAGAATGTCTGAACAATCTGTTAAAGCTCTTTGCTAAAAGTTTGATAAAGATGAACACCCGTCCTAAGAAACCGTTGATTGCCTGGTCGATTGTTTGGGCCCTCCTGACACCTGTGTTCCTGCAGCCTATTGCAGTCTTACAGCATTGGATCTCAGTACTCTGCCTCAACTTACTCCCACCAATATTCAGTAGGCGCAATCCCAAGATCCTATGATTAAGCCTGTGTTGGACACCATAAATGCTGAAAAAAACATGTCCAAACTTCACTCCCAAGATCAAAGAACTGCTTTGCTGTTTAGAGAGGGGCCCAGATTAAAGTTATACAACAAACTGCTTTATAGAGAAACCAAAAATAGACAAGGACAAGTTGTCAAACAACAGCTAATATTGCCTACTGCTTTCAAATGTGTGGTTTTACGTGCCCTCCATGACCAAATGGGACATCTGGGTTGTGACAGAACTTCAGACTTAGCCTATGCCCAATTCTGCTGGCCTAAAATGGGTGCTGACATTGAGACTCGCATCAAAACTTGTAACCGTTGCTTGCTGAGAAAAGCTCAGCCACAGAGGACTGCACCCCTGTTTAACATCTCCACCAGTACGCCCATGGAACTTCTGTGCATTGATTTTTTGTGTTTAGAACCATATCAAAAGAACATTGGTAATGTGCTGGTTGTGACTGACCATTTTACTCACTATGCCCAGGCCTATCCAACCAAGGATCAAAAGGCATCCACTGTAGCCAAGGTTTTGATAGAAAAATTATTTTTTCCTTACGATGCCCCCCAGAGAATTCATTCTGATCAGGGGAGAGACTTTGAAAGCTATCTGATTAAAGAAATGCTCTCACTCTGGGGAGTGCAGAAATCCAGAACTACCCCTTATCACTCCCAGGGTATCCACAGCCTGAAAGGTTCAATCGAACATTACTAGACATGCTGGGCATACTTCACCCCAGAGATAAGCCGAGATGGAGTCAGCAAATAAGTACATTAGTTCATGCCTATAACTGTACTCGAAACAATGCGACTGGGTTTTCCCCCGTACCACTTGATGTTTGGTTGAGAAGCCAGGTTGCCAGTAGATATCTGTTTTGGAGTATCCCTGATGGAGTCAAGGCAGAGAACTACCTCAGTATGACCAAAACTCAGAGCTCAGCTCAGCCATGCCTATCCGTTGGCACACACCATGGCAGCCAAGAGAAACTTGGCAAACAAAGGCACGATAAACGTGTTGAGGCCCAAGAGCTGCAATCTGGAGAGCAGTCTTGCTGAGAAATTTAGGACTGCACAGAAAACACAAGATAGCTGACAGGTGGCATCACACCCCATACATTGTTGCAGCAAGCTGGTGGAACAGCCAGTATACAAAGTGCACCCAGACAATGACCCACTTAGCTGTAAAGATAATGCACAGAAATCATTTGTCACCAGTTGGGCAAATCATCATTGATTCTGCAGCCCAAGATACTGCCCCTCCCTGGCCTGTGACCCAAGCTGCAGGCAAAAAGAGACAGTTAAATTCTCCTCCTGTTGTTCAGAGTTCAAAGCCTGCCACCAGCCATGCTCTCATTGAAACTGATTGCAAGTCTGAAGCTGATGATAGTGAGTGTGGGGTCACCTATTATCCGTCTTACGAACTGAGCCAGTTGTTTCAAGGAAACGCCCTGTGTAATATGGGAGATGAGGCTGGACCCTCAGGACTGCCTAATCCTCCAGCCTCCTCCACTACTCCTGTGCCCCCTGAAAGTGAGGTGCAAAGTGTGACCTCTGATATAGCTGACTCCTTGCGTCTCATAGAACTAACTGAGCCTCAAGAGGCAAATCCTGACCACGAGAGCACAACTGGTGACATACCAGATGAACCTTAAGTGTTTGAAGTTAATGACTCCGATATTATAATGGACAATAATGCAACTGAAAATGATGATTCTGACAGTATCAGTAATGTGTTATGTGATTTAAATTCCATAGAGTTTCCTCCTGATGACGAACCTGGAATTTCAGAACAAGTTAATGTCAGTATTTCTTCTGAATCAGAACTCACAGAGCAAGCAAATTAAAGTGTTCCTTCTGTTTCTGAACAGCCAGCCAGTGCAGAGGCACCCCTTTCATCAGAAGCTAACTTACTGATGGACAGTGAGCCGGGACTGATCAACCCAAGTGCAAATATTGAAAGGACTGAGCCTGTGCCTGCCCCTCCCAGACAGTCTGGAAGAGCCACAAAGCTTGTAGTGCGCCTTAGTTATGATTCCCCAGGAAGGCCTGTAGATCTTCCCATGAATGTAGTTCATAAGGGGCTTTACATTTCTGAGAATTCTCTTCCAAAACTGGTTTACTCTGCAGCTTCGCTGATAGTAAAACCCTCCAATCAGTATGCTAATGCCTTTCCCTATACAGCACAGAAGCTTAGCTGATAGGGTCAGGCCCCAGACCCGTGGGCTAGTGTGCAGGAGGTAGTACAGACTAGAGTTGTGCAAGCCATCTGCTTAACTACGCTATAGTTTCATAGTATATACAAGTTCTATAGACCAAGTCTCTTTGATAAACTTACCACCATTTCTTACTCTTAATAGTGGTATAAATATTTTTATGACTCCTGTATATAGCAAGCCTATGCTTAAATGTTTCTATATTATCACTTTCCACTATAGCTTTAAGCAATTCATTCCAGATCGAAACTATTCTCTGACTAAACTAATAATTCCTTTGTCTGTCCTGTTTGTTTCACCCTTAAGTTTAAGATTATGGGAACACGTTTTGTCTGTACAATTCTCCTGCTTAATTAATCCTAACATTTCTTTTTTTTTTTTTTGCATAATATTTTTATTGTTAGACTTTTCCATAATACAACCACATGTACATACATATATTCCATTTGTCTTAATCCATTCACATTAATCCCTTATCAGGTCCCCCCCCACCTTTACTCGTCCCTCTTGCCATCTGTGCCTTCTCTTCCTTACACCCGTTACTCAAGTCATCAATCTTGATTTTACAATAACTCCAAGGTTTATACTGACTCTAAGGTTCATAATACCCCAACCACGAGTTCCTCCCTTAGTCCGTTTATCCCTTTTCCTTTCCCCGTCGGCCTTTCACCCCTGCATCCCCTTAGACCGCCAGCTTCCCGGCATCTCCAGCCGTCCCCCTCAGCTCTTCAACCCGTTTTCCATAATTTCCCTTTCAATCGGGGAAAGCGAAAATACATATGCACCCCATATTGCCCAAAATTGTTCTTCCCTGTTCTTTGCTTTATAATATAGCTTCTCCATGCCGAGAGCCTGCAGGCACAAGTTCCTCCATTGCTGCAGGGTAGGAACTTCCCCTGAAATCCATGTGTTTAATATACAATACCTAGCCATTGCAACCAAAACTCTCACCCATCTCGGAAGGGGTTCCCATTCCTCCTCCACTGAATCATCTACCCCGAATAAAAGAAAAAACAGATTTTTCCCCACATGCCCTCCCAGCACCTTACCTACTTCTTTAGCCACACCTTCCCAGAATTGCGCCAGTTGTTGACACTCCCAAAAACAATGTATATAGGTACCAACTTCAGTCTTGCACCTTTTGCATAGGGGTGAAATCTCTGGACGGTATTTATGTACCAAATTCGGGGGCCAGTATATCCTATGTAGAAACTTATAAAAAAATTCCTGGTACTTATTACAGATCAATAGGCCCTTATGTTGTTGTAACAGTACCTCCCAACCCTGGTCTGAGATCTCTTTTCCAAGGTCTCTACTCCAGAGTGCTCTAGTTTTACAAACAAAAGACGGCCTATGTTTCTGCCCCACCTTCGCCGCCCTTCCTATGATACCCTTCGCCTGCTTCCGGGTACTAAGCACTAATTGCTCAACCTCCTCGAGGGGTGAGTCCCTCCCCCGGCTTTTCCTAATGTTCTTGGCATAGTCTCTCGCCTGAAAGATCCGGAACCTGCCTAACCCCCTCTCCCCCCTCAACTCTGCCCTCACCTTCCCCACTTACCCTCCAAAAATCTTCAACACACTTCACCCCTTTTTCTTCCCACGCTGAAACTCAGTGTCTTCCATACCAGCTAAAACTCCGGGTTCCCCAAGTGGAAGCAACAATGTCTCCTCTTTCATACTCACCCCATCCTTTTCTGAAGTTGCTCCAACTATCCAACACCGAAACCACCAGGGATTAGGGTCTGGCCGATTACGATATGCTTTCTTCAAATAACATGAAGTTTTGCTATATTATGACATATGCAGTGAGTCCCAACCTTCGAACTGCTCCGGAGGTGAAAGAGTTAACTTTCCATGCGGGGCATGGAACCCTGAGCGAGCTCGGTTGAAAACTCTGTCTGTTGTTCTTCAAACTCAAACTGTCAGATTCTTTACTCCGCCTCACTGAACAGTCGCTCCGGAGATTTCTCCTTCTGCTCGGTTCGTTTGTCGGTTAAAAAGTATTATTTATCAGTTTTTCGACCGAAATTAAACGGCAGCCGGTCGGTTCAAGCTCTGTCTGTGGTATTGTAAGTAATAGATAGGCTTACATTTATTTTATTCTGTGTGGGACTTGTAAACGCTTTTCGGTTCGGTTTGAACCGATCAGTTTATTCTCAAACTTCACTAGTCCTTCATTAGAGTGCGGTTCCCGGTTCTTATCGGTTCTAAAAAAAACGGATTTCATTACGGTTTTTTCCACGACCCGTGACATGGTTGGGAACCGATAAGGGAGTCTTGCTTGGCGGATTGCCATAAACGGGCAAGTTTGGTTAGGCTGGCACTATGTCTGAGAAACCCAAAAGAAAAACCGGGCCCACTGGGTTTCAGTACTGTGGTGTTTGTGGGGAAGCCTTTGCTAAGGCTGACCCACACACCACCTGTGTATATTGTCTGGGGTTTGACCACCTCAATGCAGACTGCCAGATTTGTAAGAATTTTCCTGCTGCCACCGTAGAAAAGAGTTGGTAGGCTCAGGAAAGGAGGCCAAAAGTCCGCTGACCGGATGGCCAGCCGGTTCGGTCCCTAGCACGACAGGAGTGCCCTCTGACCAGGGGCGATACTTCCTCGGGCAAGCGAAGAGCCAGCTCTGAGGAGCCGGTTCCAACTAAAGGACTAGGAAGTCAGCTAGTGGGAGCCAAAGTTCTTTCTCCAACCGCTGAGGAAATAGCTAAAGCAATTCAAATTGTCCAGTCACTTTCCCCGGTTCCGACCGAACCAACACCATCAGGTAAGTGCTCGGTTCGGCCGGTTCCACCGGTTCAAGATTATGATTTTGAGGATTTTTATGAACCGGAGGAGGGGGAAGAGGAGTATGAGGAGAGTGAATGTGGTTTTCAAAGTCTGGATGTGCCCATTGAACCGGACATCTCTCCAGACAGACCGTCAGGGGTTTCTCCCCCAGACTATCTGAATCTCCTTCTCATTTTATGTTCTTTAAGAAAGTTGCTGAAACTCTCCAGCTCCCTGTTGAGGAAGCTGTTGATGACCAAGAGGAGCCTGATTATATAGAAATAATGGATATTCCAGAGTCTAGGAGACTGTCTATTCCTTTGCATAAATCTTTTCGGAAACAGACAGTAAAAATTCTAAAAACTCCTCACACTATACCTCCTGTTGTTAAAAGGATGGACAAGAGGTATACGTTATCAGGCTCTGATACGGAGTTCCTCACACAGCAATGCAGCCATGTGGGGGTAGTGCAGGCTGCAGCCTGTGACAAGGCAAATGTTCCTCTAGCTTCCCACCCCCTGAAAAGGACTCCAGGAGGATTGATGCCATGGCAAAGAAACAGTACATGGCAGCATCTTTGGGACTCAGACAGGCAAATTATATGGCTTATGCTGCTAGGTACCAGAAATCCAGATGGGATACTGTGCTGGCTCTGGCAAAACAGGTCCCTGACCAGCTTGCCAGGGAGCTAGAACAGGTGGCTGCAGATGGTATTGAGGCATCCAAGGTGTAATTTCATGCTGCAGTAGACTCTAATGATGTGTCATCAAGGGTCATGGCTACATCTGTGGCACTTCGCAGAATGGCTTGGCTCAGATGTACTGCCCTGTCACAGGATACCCAGTCTAAGGCCATGGATTTTCCTGTTGTGGGGAATTTCTCTGGGGAGCAGACAGAGAATTACATGAAGAAAATGGATGACTATAGGAACACCTATAGGAGTGCACAGGCCAAGGAAAGGCAGGCCACTCCTCAAAGGCAGCCTTCCAGGGGCAGGCCTTTTCATAGGCCTTTCTACCAAGTCCAGGCCTCCTCTTCTGCTTATGCCCAGAGGGGGTTCTTTAGAGGGAGAGGCAGACGGGGTGCAAGCAAGCCTGCTTCCACCCCTCAGCCCAAAGCCCCTGCCAAGCAGGCACCCTGATGGGGTGGCCAGGGCCGATTCTCTTCTACCTGTAGGGGGGCAGGCTGGCTTACTTTGTCCAGGACTGGAAGTCTTTAACATCAGACAAGTGGGTCCTGGAAGTAGTAAGCCAGGGACTGGTTCTCAGCTTCAAAAAATTTCCAAAGATGAGAACCAGGTCCTTTCCACCTGCAAATCCATCAGAGGCACTTGCCCTAGAAACAGAAGTTTCTACCCTCCTGGTTCTCAGAGCTGTGGAAAGGGTTCCACCCCTACACCAGGGCAAAGGGTTGTACTCCAGGTACTTCCTTACCCCAAAAAAGACAGGAGAATGGCGGCCCATCCTGGACCTCAGATACCTAAACAAGCACCTTTTAAAACCAAAATTCAAAATGGTGACTCTGGGAACTATTTTACCTTCTCTAAGGCCAGGGGACTGGCTAGCGTCCCTGGACCTCAAGGATGCCTACTTCCATGTTCTCATCAGAAGCTCCCATCGAAAGTACCTCAGATTCGAACTGCCCTCAGGCCATTACCAGTTCAGAGCAATGCCCTTCGGCCTCACCTCTGCCCCGAGGGTATTCACAAAATGCCTGGCAGTAGCAGTTGCCCACTTAAGAAGGCAAAAGATTGCCATCTTTCCTTACCTGGAGGACTGGCTCATAGTAGGCCAGTCTCCAGAACAAGTCAAACTTCACCTTCAGGTAACTCAGCAACTGCTCACATCTCTAGGTTTCCTTCTCAATCTTCAAAAGTCAGTTCTAGAGCTTGTCCAGCTCCTCACCTTCATAGGTGCAGAACTGAACACAAAAGAGGCCAGAGCCTTCCTTCCTCCCTCAGGAAAGAGCAAGGACCCTGGTCTCTCTGGCCTCCTCTTTCACCCTGCAAGTCTCTCGACCAGCAAGGCATTTTCTGCAGCTCCTGGGGCACATGGCTGCTTCTACAGCAGTGGTGCAGGGAGCAAGATTTCAGATGAGGGACGTCCAGTTCCATTTGAGAGCCTTTTGGTCTCAAAGGAGAGACTCTTTAACCAAATTGATCCCAGTGACTCGAACCCTGATCCAAGCCCTTCAGTGGTGGCAGGACCAGAGCAATCTGAGACAGGGGGTCCCCTTCACCCCTCAGTCTCACTCCTTAATCCTTACTACAGATGCATCCCTCCTGGGGTGGGGAGCTCACATGGGCGATCTCACTACCCAGGGATTGTGGTCCCCACAGGAATCTCTGCTTCACATCAATCTGTTGGAACTCAGAGCAGTTTTTCTAGCACTTCCAAGTTTTTTCCACATCTGTTCAGAACAAAGTCGTACAGGTCAGAACAGACAACACCACTACAATGTGGTACATCAACAAGCAAGGAGGCACTCGGTCTATGGCCTTGTGCACCAGAAGCAATGAAGTTGTGGTCCTGGCTTATTCCCTGAACACCTCCCTTATGGCAATTCACCTCCCAGGCAAGGACAATGTCCTGGCAGATGCTCTCAGCAGGATTTCCCAGGGCCATCACGAATGGTCACTGGATCCCCTAGTACTGGAGGTAGTATTTGCCAGATGGGGCACTCCGCAGATAGATCTTTTTGCAGCCCCAGACGATCACCAACTTCCTCTTTTTTGCTGCAGGCCCCCAGTGTCGGGCTCAGTCCCCCGAATGCCTTCCTTCTCAGTTGGGAAGGGAAGTTCCTCTATGCTTCTCCCCCCTTCCCTCTTCTTTTCAAGGTGCTAGTCAAAATCAGATCTCAGCCCTGCAAGATGATCCTGATTGCTCCAGATTGGGCCAGGCAGCCCTGGTACCCACTCCTTATGTCCTTAGCAGTCCACCTTCCCTGTGTCTTCCCAGGAATCACAACCTGTTAACCTGTGCCCAGGGGAGAGTTTGGTACCAGATCTCAAATCTCTCAATCTCAAGGCCTGGCTCTTGAAGAGTTAGAGTTTGCTGACCTACACCTCTCCCAAGGTGTATTGGATATCTTGAAGGCTTCTAGGAAGCCTTCCACCAAGAATTCTTATAATTCCAAATGGAAGAGATTTTCCATTTGGTGCTCTAACGAGCATATTTCCCAGAATCTGCTAACTTATCCACAGTCCCTGGATTACATGGTGCATTTGAATACGTTGGGGCTGAGACCAGCTACCCTAAAATGCACCTGACAGCCATGTCTGCTTTCTTATCAGCAGGTAAACCCTCTTCTCTTTCAGCTCATCCTGCATTCTCCAAGTTTTTCAAGGGGTTGCTTCACCAACCCCTTTCAGGGACCCTGCCCCTGCCTGGGATCTTAATATTTGCATTGCTCAGCTTATGCAAACCCCCTTTGAGCCCTTGTCTTCAGCAGAGCTTAAGTACTTGACTTGGAAAACTGTGTTTTTGGTAGCCATCACTTCTGAGGCGCATAGTGAATTACAGGCATTGTCAGTGGAACCTGATTTTATCTCCTTTCATAGAGATAAGGTGGTCCTCAGGACTAACAGGAAGTTGTTGCCTAAGTGGTTTCAGACTCCACCTTAATCAGTCTGTTTCTCTTCCTGTGTACTTCACTGACCATTCCTCCTCTGTGAGAGGAGACTGCACAGTTTAGATGTCAAAAGAGCCCTTGGTTACTACATAGAGACGTACCAAGGGTCACAGGTTTGACTCCCTCAACTGTTCCTCACTTATGGTGAGGTTGGTAAAGAAACCTGCCACTAAAGATCCCTCCAGGTGGATTGTCTCTTGTATCCAATTTTGCTATGAGAAATTGGGTAAGGTTCCTCCCTCAGGCCTGAGGGCTCACTCTACCAGAGGTACAGCTGCGTCTTGGCTGCCAGGGACATCCTATCCTAGAGATATGTCAAGCAGCTACCTGGAAACCAGTTCACACTTTTACCAAGCATTACTCCTGGATATCCAGGCTAGGAGTGATGCTGGGTTTTACAGCTGTGCTTCAGAGCCTGTTTCCTAAGTAGGTTCTGTCCCTCCTCCATGGAGGTACTGCTGTGTAGTCTGCATATGTCATAATATAGCAAGACTTCATGTTGTTTGAAGAAAAAATTACTCACCTTAGTAATGTTGTTTCTTCTAATGGAGTCTTGCTATATTATGACCTCCCCAGCCTGCCCTCTCAGAACTTCTACTTTTGGGATGTGGGTGGGCAGTGTAGTGTTGCACTTGGTAGATGCCACCTTATTTTCACCCCTCCTTTTTGGGGTGTTTGGGTGTTATGTTTTTATTTTTTCTGGATCCCCTGACTTGAGTCTTTGTTTTGGGACCAAAGATGTGTTCTTATATTTAGTAGCCAGTTGGCTAGTGTAAGTTCACGGCTTCCACACAGAACCTTAGTGAGTTTTGCTCGTAAAGATCTGACAGTTTGAGTTTGAAGAACAACAGACAGAGTTTTCAATCGAGCTCGCGTTCAAGGTTCCATGCCCTGCATGGAAAGTTAACTCTTTTACCTCCGGAGCAGTTCGAAGGTTGGGACTCACTGCATATGTCATAATATAGCAAGACTCCATTAGAAGAAACAACATTACTAAGGTGAGTAATTTTTTCCTCCCGCGTATCCTCAAGAATGCAGACAGCCTTACCTCCTCCCCTCCCTTCTCCAAGTCCAACCACCTAGCCCCCTTCGGTCTATTCACCCAGTCCCCTATCAGTCTATACTGCATAGCCAATGCGTAATTCCTAACATCTGGGAAGTTCAGTCCCCCTCTGTCCGAGTCTGCTTGGAGCCTACGGAGACTCACCCTGAGCCTCTTCCCACCCCACAAAAACCCAGAGAAGGCTCTTTCTAATCTTTTAACATCCTTCTTATTAAATCCCTCCGGTAACATCTGCATCAGATATAAAATACGTGGTAGCGTGTTCGTCTTTAATAGGTTTATTCACCCCAACCACGACAGTGGGAGGCACCTCCATCTTCTTAACTCCTGCTCCACACTCTGAACCATCAACCCATAATTAAGTTTATACAACTGGTTCAGTTCATGGCCTATTCAATTGCCTAAGTATGTAAAATCCCCTTCTGCCTTTCTTAAACCCCACGCAGTTTCCCCATGCTCCCTTTCCAGCCTTCCCCACAACATAATTTCAGATTGATGAATATTAATCTTATAGCCGGAGAAGGTTGCAAATTCCCTTATCACTTCTAACAATGGTGGAACAGACCTGTCCGGGTCCCGAACAAACAACAACATATCATCAGCGTAGAGCACAACCTTATGTTCCTCCCCTGAGCTCCCAACTACCACACTAATTTCTTCAGAGTTTCTAATTGCTATCGCCAGTGGCTTGATCGCCATAGCGAAAAGGAGGGGCAAGAGGGGGCAACCCTGCCGGGTACCCCTATGCAGAGCGAACCATCCAGTTAGACCTCCATTCACCAGAACCCTAGCCATTGGAGCCTCATATAGACTACCAACCCATCCAATAAATCTATCCCCAAGGCCAAATCTCCGCAGGACCGCAAATAAGTATTCCCATTCAATGCGGTCAAAGGCCTTCTCGGCGTCCATTGTAAGCACCTCAATGTCTTTGCGTCCCCGGGCCGCCCTCCATATTACATTGAAAGTCTCCTGATATTGTAATCGAGTACCTACCGCTCTGAAACCAGTCTGGTCCGGAGGTACCAGTTCGGTAAAAGCGGTCAATCTCTGGCCAAAATTTTGCTATGTTTTAGCATCACAATTCAGCAGCGAGATCGGCCTGTATGCCGAACATTCTTTGCTCATCCTTCCCTGGTTTAGGTACCAAGCATATAACCACTTCCCCAAATGAGGTCGGGAGCCTTCCCCACTCCTTCCCCGCCCTCTCAAAGACCCTCTGAAGGGGCTCTACAACCTGCCCGGAGAATTTCTTATAAAACTCGATGGGAAACCCGTCCGATCCGCTAGCTTTACCCTGCTTCATGCACTGTACGGCCTGCCTAATTTCCAACTGTGTAATCTCTCCATTCAATTGCTCCTGCTGTTGCATGCCCAAACCAGGTATTTTAATTCTCTCCAAAAAGCTGGCAGCACTATCCTCCATACCTTTACACTCAGCTTGGTACAAGAGTTCATAAAACCGCTGAAACCTCTCTTATTGCAGTCTTGTCCGTAACAACGCCCTTCCTCACCTTAATTCCCGGTAGCACACACACAGGTCCTCTACCCCTTTATCAATCTGACCGTGACGGGCGGATCTGTTACCCCACTCAAACATCCTACTCCTGGCCAGTCTGCCGGCTGGGCGGAGACCTCGTCCAGGAGAAAGCGCCATTCAGGGCCTCTCTGGCGACTCTCAGATTCTTACCCCCGTTTCCCTTTGGTCTCTCCACTGCCTCCCTCTCCCACCTCTGAACCTCACTCTCCAACCTCTTCCTAGTAGCTTCCTTTTCCCTTTTGTATTGGGCCACATACCTGATAATAGCTCCCCTTATATACGCCTTCCCGGCTTCCCAATATACCCAAGCAAACTCTATTGACCCCTTGTTCGTCTCCTTGTAATACTGCCACTGCTGCCCTACATATTCTATAAAATCTTCCCTGCTTAGTAAATACTTAGGAAACTTCCATGGAGGAGGGTCCTCTCTATCCTCTTTCATCTCCACCTCCACCCTTACCATAGCATGGTCCGAAAGCACATGGGGCTATGTTCAGTTTTTTGTACCCTGCTTAACCACGACCTCGGTATATAAATGTAATCTATTCTAGTCCACGTGTTATGCGGATTGGAGTAAAAGGTGAATCCTTTCTTCCCTGGGTGCTTAGTCCTCCAGCAGTCTATTACATCCAGGTCCAGCATCCCCTCCTGCCATCTCCTCATTTTACCTGCCCTTCTGTCCCTCCCCTCCGAGTGGTCCAGGTTTTCCTGCATAATTGCATTTAAGTTTCCCCCCAAAATTAGCCCTTTAAATTGTTCCCGCATCAATACATCCAGAACCTCCTGATAGAAGGCGGGGTCAAACACCGACGGGGCATAAATACTGCCAAATATGACCTTCTCCCCATACAATTCCCCTTCCACAAATACATATCTACCTTCCCCCTATCACCCACTATCCTAGAGCACAGAAAGGGAACTCTCTTCCCCACCAGAATCGCAACACCTCTTTTGTGGGCCTTATAAGGAGACGCATAACATCTACCCACCCATCCTCTTTCTAACTTCTCATGTTCTCTGCTAGTTAAATGTGTTTTCTGTAGTAGGGCTACTTGGGCACCCTGCCGGAGCAATGCTGACAGTACACTTTTCCTTTTGGCTGGAGTCGATATCCCTTTTACATTCCAAGACACCACCCTCAGAGTTTACCTTTTATCATTGTCTCCATGTAATTTCCCCCTCTTACCCCTTCTTACTTTGACATTTCTCAATAATCTCAATTGACAATCATTTTTAAGATGGCACACAAACCCCTTATTAAACCCAAAAAACAATGATCCATAATGTAACTCAACATAATTTAACATACAGTCAGACCTGGTTAATCCGTGCCTTGTTAATCCATATGTCTGATTATCTGAATGAAGAACAGTGCATGCGGATTTTTTGTTGGGCTATTGACCTCTTTATTATCACTGACTGGTCACTACGTAGATTTGTATTACGTAACAAAATTGGAAACACAAATGTGTATGGATTAACCAGGTCTGACTGTATATAGTCCCCACCACACATTCCCCAATAGCCTTCCCCATTCCCCCCCCCTCTAATTTAAAGCAACTCTCCCACCCCACACAGACTTCTCCACTTTCTCCGACCTCCCCACCCTTCCCACAATCGAGCAACTGCAGTAGCTCAATCGCCCTCTCATTGTAAGCGTTCATTCCCCACCCCACCCGCATTGCTTTATAGGCAAATCTTACACAGATCCAATTCAAATTCCCCAACTTCAAAAGTGTAGAACATCTATTATACAACATATATAATCCTTGTTCCGGACATGAACTCCGCCCTCCCAATCCTGTTCCAGCAGTGACTTTATGCCTACTGACACCACTTTACTGAATCCCCCCATTATGTTGTACCAATCATTTTACCCATCCAACACTCAATCAACATTGGGGCTTTATAGGAGAAGAGGGGCGGGCCCCTCTCTCAAAACACATCTGAACAACAGACCCCTTTCTTAACGCTGGATCCTCATATCTTCGTATCCACGGGGAAGTCAGTCTTCCTATCTTCAGCGGGAGCATAATAGTCCAATTTCTGTTCACAGTCCCAGCCGATTTCCTGCCACCTCACTGCTGTCATAATCTTCCTGTAGCCCTCCATCGAACCTCCCTCCTTCCACATCTCGACAAGCTTCCACTTGCGACAAAGGGTTCCTGAGTCCAAAGTACCGGAACAAGTTCAACACCCTGCCCTTTAGAATGTTAGAGCAGAGATTCCAACACGTAACAACTCTAACAAACTTTAATTCATGTAAAGCTGAATAACATCTCATTTCAGTCCATCTTCGTCTCCGCTACCAATCGTGCATTTTGTTTTCACCCTGCTTTCTTTTTAAGATCTTCAACAAACACCGTGGCCCTTTCCAGATCCCAGAACGTGTAAGTAGCTCCCTCATGCTTCACTTTCAAGATCGCAGGGTACAGCATAAATCCCTCCACCTTCATTTCTCTAAGCTGTGCCAGCAAAGGCCCAAATGCTCTACGTTTCTTCAGGACCCTATTCGAATAGTCCTGAGCTAGGAAAAGCCTCTCTCCCTCATAACGCAGCTCTTTCATGTTCCGATATGTACGGAGCATCTCCTCCCTGTCCTGAAAGTTGTGAAATGAGAAGATAATCTGCAGGGGTTGCCCAGCTGGAGGACGATGCAGTGACCTTCCTGTGAGCTGCTCCAGCTTTAGTTTCCATGCTTGAGTTTCATTCCCAACATATTAGGAGTTTAACCGCACAGAAAGCCATAATGTCTGAGCCCTCCTTTCCCTCTGCCAGACCTCTGATCCGTAGATTGAGCCGCCTTGCGTAGTTTTCTTGATAGTCATGCTGCTCGATTAACTCCGCCAGCTCTTTTTCAAGCTTCCCCACCCGAGCAGCCATGGGATCCACTTCGTCATCCAATTTAGACACCCTCTCCTCCACCTCAGTGATTCTGCCCACCTGCGCATTTAGTATTTCCGACAAGTTCTGCATTCTACTTTCAATCTTTTTTTCCAGGCTGTCCCACTTCTCCTCGAGCGCTTCCATCACTTGGCCCAATACCTCATGGCCCAGTAAAGCCACCTCGCCTGCAGACAACAAAATCAGGCCTGATGCCTCCGGGGCCTTTGCTGCCATTATTTTCCCTTGCCCTTTCATGGTGGATTTCGAACCTTTCCCACCACTTGGCAGCAGATACTCCTCCATTGCACTTCCCAAACTATTCTTCACTCTCAGAAGTCGATTTAGTTTACAAAATCTGCCAAAATAACACTTTTAATTACTGCGGGTATGGGAGCTGCGGGAACCTACGTCTTCACCGATGGCTGCTCATTAGCGCACCCAATCCTAACATTTCTAATAAGGCTTCATTATGGATGGCCTTATATGTTAAACACATATCTCCTCTTATTCTTCGGCAGTTCATCGAAAAGAGATTTAGTACCTCAAGTCTTATGCCATACTGTTCATATTTTATTGAAGAGATTTTTTTGGTGATTTTCCTCTGGACTCTTTCAATTTCCTTTTTGCCTGCTAGTGAATTAAGAGCACAAAAATGTGAGCAATATTCTAGATGTGGCCTAATAAGGGATGTATACAGAAGCAAGATAACATTTGGTTTCTGCTCTTAATATTCCTAAGGATACAGTATAGAATTCTGTAGCATTTCTTTGTTAGTTCGTCTGTATGTCTGTCAAATTTAAGATCAGCAGACACCGTTACACCCAAATCCCTTTCATCTGATGTGACTTGTACAGGTATATTATTTATAATGTTTATTGTTTTTGCCCAGGTGCATAATTTTGCATTTCAACTCATTGAAGTATAATTTATGTTCTTTTTCCTAGCTATACAAGTGATCAAGGTTATCCTGGAATGTTGTAGCTGAAGCTAGATCAGTCACTAGACCACCTACCTTGCAATTGTCTGCATATATATGTTTTTTTTGTTAACTCTTTTTATCCTCTGACGGCAGGCTGTCCCGATTGTCTGCCATCCTACCGGAGCTCAGGGTCTTGTAGCGCCTTGCGCGCCCTGGCAGATCCCCCAGAGCCCAGCCTGGAGGCTTCATCCATGGATGGCCCCCGTATTCCTCCGTTTTCTCCCGGTGACCTGTTCCGAGACCCCAAGCGGTGGTGCATGTCGTGAAGGTGTGCATGTGCTGCGGCTCAGTCTACAAGGTCTCTTCGCCCTCACTTTGGCTAACACTGGTGCTTCTCGGGCAGCACCATCTCTCGCCGCCTCACGGGGGTGGCCAAACTCCCAGAGAGCTGAGAACTCCTCCTGAGGCGGAGAGAGCTGCCAGCCGCAGCTTGACTCCACATCCTTTCCCTACCCTCGTTGACTCCTCCACCGACCCTGGCTTGCGTTTCCAAACCCAGGTTGCCGGCGTGGCACAAGGTGTGGCATCCAGCGCTTCAACCCTCTGTGCCACCGGGCCGGCCCCACTCGTCTGCATATTTACACATCCAAGTTCCATCAGATGGCTGCATGGTTGATATTAGAATGTTATATAGTATCGGGCCTAGGACAGAACCGTACGGCACTCCACTGGTCACTGATCCCCAATTTGATGTGTAACCTCTAATGACCACCCTCTGCCTTCTATTGTCAAGCCATGATTCACTCCAACTGATAATATTTGGGTGTAACTGTAGCCTTTCTAGTTGTTTTACCAGTACTCTGTGGGACACTGAATAGAATGCCTTTGAGAAATCCAAAAAGGCAATGTCCACTGATGTACCTTTGTCCATGGCTGCACTAACTGGCTCGAAGAACTACACTAAGTTAGTCAGGCAGGATCTTTCTGACAAGCCATGTTGTGTTAGATCCACATGACCTGAATGTCGTAGGTGTTCAATGATTCTTTTTTTGCAAGAGTCTTTCCATTACCTTTCCTGTAACCGATGTCAGACTGGTTGGTCAGTAATTCTTCACATCTTGTTTACTACCCCCTTGGAATATTGGTGTTATTAGTGCTTAATTCCATTGTTTAATTGTTTTTCTTTCTATCAGGGAGGTATTTAATAAACAAGAAAGAGGTCCTGCTAATTCAAGTACTAACTCTTTAAGGAACTTCCACGGAATGCCATCTGGCCCAGCTGAACTTGACATTTTCAACTTTGTAATAGATTCTATTACTTCACACTCGGTAATTTTATCGAGTTTGTCATTGGAGCATTGTGTGTCTTTCTTAATAATCTCCTTATTCTTATAGACGCTAAGAAAGTAGTTATTTAATTCTACAGCCATCTCATTTTCCTTATTTATTAGTCCTGATTCAGTCATTAAAGGAGCTACATTATTTTTACTGTTTTTCAGGGAACCTATATAATTATAAAGCTTTTTTCATTGTCTTTGACATTTGAAGCTAGTTTCTCCTCCATGATTTGTTTGGCTTTTTTAATTAATTTTTTTGGTTTTTTGACAGCTGCTTTATAGTTCTTCAGATTTACTTGTGTAGTAGACTTTTTGTACTTCTTGTATAGATAAATTTTCTTCTTTAATGTTTTCTGGATTGTTAAATTCCACCATATAGGTACTGTACATCTGTTGCCGTATTTTATTCTGTTAAGTACCCAATATTTCATACATGTTTGTATTTTTATGTTTATTGTGTTCCATACTTTGTCTAAGTTCTGGCCTTGTAGGTCAGATATCCAGTCCCAGTTATGAAGAAACTCTTTTATTTTGGCATAGTCAGCTCTATAGAAATCTTTCATTTTTGTTATACCATTAACTGGTTTGGATGGTTTTATATCAATGTTAAGTTGTATCATCAAATGGTCACTGCTCCCTAATGGTGGAAGGTACTGAGGACCTTTAGACCCCCCTTCAAAGTCTGTAACTTGAACCTGTTTAATGAAAAATAATGTGTTCTTATACAGTATTCATTGTGAAATGCAAAAGGTATAGAAATATTATTGTTATAGTTAGCCTATTTTTCTCTGATGCATCAGAATTTAATTTCTGGTATACAAATGGAACAGTTTATGGTTGCAAACCTTTATCTATCTACATGCATGTATTTATGTATAGTTTTTCTATACAGAATTGTGTATTATGTGTAGACTTGATGTGGACGCCAAGTTTTTCCAGGCAGGGAAGAGTGTAACCCCTCCTCCAATTTGGGGTTTTCCTTAATGTTTTCCTGGGCTCCACAAATGCCCACTGCCAAGCTGGTGTCCCGTCTCAGTGTGATTCTGTTTATTTGCGTGAGAGTGCCATGCTGAGCCTCCGTGCCTGCCCCTTTAAAAGGGAGGGGCCTTAGACAAGTAGCACGCACGGTAACCTTCTCGGAGGTGCTGCCTGTCTATGGTATGGGTGAGGCTAGGGTGTGCTCCGCACCATGGGATTCAATCAGTGGTTGAAAAACTGGTGCAGAGCTCAGGGTTTTGGCTTCATTGGGGACTGGGGGTCCACTTGAAGGGATACAGGCCTATACTGGCATAATGGTCTGCATCTGTCCAGGAGGGGAACCAAGATCCTAGGTGATAGGTTTAAATGCTTCATTGGCAAGTATTTAAACTAGCCAAGGGGGGAGGTGCTGAAAAGGAGAAGGGAAATCCTAGTCCCCCAAAAAAAAATCAGGGTAGGTAGTGAGGTAAACACCAAGATAGAGAAGTCGATGGGGAGAAGGGCAGGGGTAAATGGAGAAAAAGACAAAGGCAGTAAGGACAGGGATGGGGCAAAAAGGGGTAAGGCCATCAAAAAATGGAGGGTAATGAGTACCAATGCCTGTAGTCTAGGTAACAAGCTCCCTGAACTGGTGGCCTTGATGAAAGAGGGATGCCTGGATATCATGGCAGTCACAGAAACATGGTACACAGAGAACCATGACTGAATGTCAGCATACCAGGGTACACAATCTACAGGAGGGACAGGGAGGGTAGAAGAGGAGGAGGAGTAGCTCTCTATGTAAGAAAAGGGATCGAAGCAACGGAACTAAAGGGTAAACTGGGATGAGAGGAGGCACTGTGGGTCACCCTGAAGACTGGAAATGGCATCACAGTCCGCACAGGGGTTGTATACAGACCCCTACCTCAGGGGGAGGAAATGGACAAGGAAATGATAGAAGGCATCCTTAGGATGGCAGAAAAAGGGGAGATATTGCTGGTGGGGGACCTGAATATGCCAGATGTTAACTGGAGCACCTTTGCTGCAGCCACATTCAAGAGCAGGGCCATTCTCGATGCCCTACGGGGGCATGCCTCAAACAGCAAGCATTGGAACCCACTCGGGAGGGAACAATCTTACACCTGGTACTCTCAAATGGGGATGGAGAGACGATCTCAGATCTAGAAGTGGGTAGCCATCTGGGAACAAGTGACCACCAAACAGTGTGGTTCACTATAAACCTAGCTGTAGAGTCAAGCCATACAAAAGTGAAGGTACTGGACTTCAGGAGGGCTGATTTTGTCAAAATGGGAGAGTGCCTCAGAAAAGCACTAGCAAACAGGCAAGAAGGAGGGGTGGAGCAACAATGGGAAAACATAAAAACTGCCATCTCAGAGGCAACAAGCCTTTGTGTGAAGCAAATAAACAAATCAAAATGAAAGAAAAAAAACACTATGGTTCTCAAAAGAAGTGGTGGGGAAGGTTAGGGAGAAAAAGATAGCATTCAGGAAGTATAAGGAAACACAGAAGAAGCAGGACAGAGAACTGTACCATTTAAAGCAGAAGGAAGCGGGGAAGGCAGTCAGAATAGTAAAGGCCCAGACCGAGGAAGAGATAGCCAACTCGGTTAAGAAGGGGGATAAAACCTTTTATAGGTACATTAGGTAGCGAAGAAAGACAAAGGGACGGATACTGAGGCCGAAAAAAGAGGAGGGTGTGTGACTGTTATTTGGGGCTAAAAAAGTGCATGCCAAACCTGAATCAAATCAGGTTACCAATCATTGGCCTAGATTCACACCCCTTCCTTGTTCACAAACCCCTAAATAAACACTGATTGTCTGTTTCCACGTTTAACCTGGCTAGTGTGCAGAGTATTAGTTGAGTTTATTTATTTTATTTAGTTTTTGTTGACCGGGTAAGTGCACTAGACAAATCCTGCCTATTTTTAGGCACGACCCGGGGAAGGGGATACAGATGAATGCCAACTGATCTTGAACCAGATTAAGCTGTTGGTGGTATTTTTAGTGAATGAGGGAAATTTGGCCAGGACACCGGGGAAATTCCTCTACTCTTTTCGGTAAGTGCCATGGGATCTTTAACATCCACCTGAACTACCACCAGTCCAGGCAGATGGGACCTCGGTTTAATGTCTCATCCGAAAGACGGCACCTTAGAAGTGCAGCACCCCTCTCATGCTGCACTACAGTGTCAGTATTGGGATATTATTAACCCAAGTGCCAGATGTGGGAACTGAATCCACAGCCCTCTGATCTCCTGGCCTCAGAGGTGAGTGTGCTACCTACTGAGCCACTGACACTGAACCACTGACACTGTATTGAAAGTGTGCAGTTGTGTTGCTAACCTTATTTTACAGGGGGTCTCCAGGGAAATTGCTACAAGTCCAACCCTGGTGGTAAGTGTGAAGGGTGTGTGCATATTAACACTGTTTTACACTGATTGTGAATGTACTGCTGTACCAGGTACTGGGCCACTAGGAGGTTGGTGGGTGATTATAGCTTCCCAGAGGGCTAGAGCAGAACAGGTAAACATCCCCAATACCATTACTCTGGGTGGAGGCACTTTATTACTGAATCCAGGCACCTCAACCTGTGCCCAGACATACAGGCAGTGGTAGTAACCTTAGGGATAGCGGTGCCTAGGGTTTACATAAACATTACCAGTAGTGGGCCGATGGACTTGGTCTGTATGGACTTCCTTTCCCTAGAACCTGATTGGATGGGGAGCAGTAACATTCTAGTAGTAACTGACCACAACACCCGCTACGCACAGACTTTCCCCACTAAAGACCAAAAAGCAACCACTGTGGCTCAGGTGTTATGTGAGAAGTATTTTGTACATTATGGACTCCCCAAACGCCTGCACTCTGATGAGGGGAGAGGCTTTGAGAGTCGCCTTATCAAAGAACTCACAAGCAGTTTGGGCATCAAGAAGTCTTGTACTACTCCACACCACCCTCAAGGCGACCCTCAGCCTGAGAGATTCAATAGCACACTGCTTAATATGCTAGGAACATAGGATCCTAACAGAAAGTCATACTGTGGCCAGCAAGTACGTTTCCTAGTCCATGCCTACAACTGTACTAACAAGCATTTGTAAGTGCCGAATGTTGCTTGCTTCGATGTGCTGTTTAGGTATTTGGAAGTCATTGGAGTGCAAATATTGAAAATTCACGAACTTATGAGCGTGCGTAGGAACTGCGCAACGCCACGCTTGTAGAACAGTCATTTTTAGGAATTTTTTCACCAAATTTTCAACATAGCCATTTTAAGACCTCTGCTCATGAACAGTGTCACTGTGATTTTCTTAATGTGTCCCATACATTGAGTTCGCACACCGACTGCGCCATTGTGCGCTACATGGGCGGAAACACGTTTTGGGCAGGATGTGAAAAATGACAGCTGTACTGCTCATAAGGAGGTGTGGTAAAATGGCAATATAGAAAATCTGGAGTGAAAATATTGAAAATTGCAAACTTACGAGAGCATGCGAGGAACCGCGCAATGCACGCCAGAAATAGTCATTTTTAGGAACTGCCATCACCTTAACATAGGCTTTTTGAGAGCCCACCTTATGAACACTGGCAGTGTCGTTTCGTTACTCGGTCCCGAAAGGTGATTTTGTGCAGTGACCGCGAAATCACCCTTCGGGCCTGATTAACGTCATGACAGTGCAAGAATTCATGAGGAGGGGTCCCAAAAACCCCATGTTGAAAATTTGGGGCCAAAATTCCCAAAAATGCCTGAGATATGCAACAAAGCTGAAAAAACCCTATCTATCCTATCCTATTATACAGCTTACCGGCATTTCCTCAGTTCCCGGTCGGCTTTGAAGAGTGCAGACGTGTTCCCGTCCACTGGCGATCGCCGCGCCGAGCCCCGGAGGTGGCATGGGGTGAGGGGGAGGTGGGGAGGCAGGTGCGCAGTGGGTGGGTGCGGGTTGTGGGAGGGGGCAGGAGACTACGAGGACCGCTTTTTATTCACAGGTTGTTGTTTTTAAGAAGACGACGCTGGACGCTTGCCACGCTGGAGTGGGCTCTCAGCGTGGCAGCAGGAAAAGCTGTTTGGGAATGTGGAGCCGATGGGGGATTGGGCACCGCCGGCCAGAACAAGATTTCCCACGCTGGGATGGGCCCCAGCGTGGCACCAGGAAAGCTTTTGGGGAGGCGCAGCAGTTTGGAGCCAACGGGATTGGGCACCCCTGCTCATTAAAATAAGATTTGCTACGCTGGTGGGCTCCCAGCATGACACCGGAAAGCTTTTGGGGGCGCAGAGTCTTGGAGCCGACGGGGGATTGGGCACCTTGGCCGGCCAAAATAAGATTTGCCACACTGGGGTAGGCTCCAGCGTGGCACCGGAAAGCTTTGGGGGGAGGCAGCCTGGAGCCGACGGGGATTAGCACCCCGCCGGCTATAATATTTTTGCCACGCTAGTGGGCTCAGCGGCACCTGGACAGCTGTTGGGGGCGGAGCCAACGGGGATTGGGCACCCTCATCGGCCATACAGTGTGTGCGTGGGGGAGCGATCAGCATGCAATATGCGTTTCAGTGCATGCAGGTGGGGGGAGAGCTCTGCTCACTGAAGCGGAGCTCTCCTTTCAACTGTATGCCATCGATTTTGAGCTGTCATAGACAGCTGCAGCACTCATTGGGGAACTGGGGCCGCGCCTGCAAACACACTGACTGTATTGGAAGACGGGCTGACACACCTCCGAAAACTCAGATGATGGCACTATGTTTCAAACCACATGAAGTCTTGCTATATTATGACATATGCAGTGAGTCCCAACCTTCGAACTGCTCCGGAGGTGAAAGAGTTATCTTTCCATGCCAGGCATGGAACGCTGAGCTCAAGCTCGGTTGAAACTCTGTCTGTTGTTCTTCAAACTCAAACCGTCAGATTCTTTACTCCGCCTCACTGAACAGTCGCTCCGGAGATTTCTCCTTCTGCTCGGTTCATTTTGTCGGGTTAAAGTATTGTTTTTCTCGGTTTTTGACCGAATTTAAACCGCAACCGGTCGGTTCAGACTCTGTCTGTGGTATTGTGAGTACTAGATAGGTTTTACATTAATTTCTATTCTGTGTGGAACTTGTAAACGGTTTATCGGTTCGGTTTCAACCGATCAGGTTGTTTAAAATATATTAATCTGTCATTTAGAGTGTGGTTACCGGTTCTTATCGGTTCTAAAAAAACTGGATTTTATTATGTTTTTTTCCGCGACCCGTGACATGGTTGGGAACCGATAAGGGGGTCTTACCTGGCGGATTGCCATAAACGGGTAAGCTTGGTTAGGCTGGCACTATGTCTGAGAAACCCAAAAGAAAAACCGGGCCCACTGGGTTTCAACACTGCAGTGTCTGTGGGGAAGTCTTTGCCAAGGCTGACCCCCACACCGCCTGTGTTTATTGTCTGGGGTTTGACCACCTCAATGCAGACTGCCAGATTTGTAAAAATTTTCTGCAGCTACCCTGGAAAAGAGAGTTGGTAGGCTCAGGGAAAGGGAGGCCAAAAAGTCCTCTGAACCGGATGGCCAGCCCAGTTCGGTTCCAACCGAACCGGAGGGAGTGCCCTCTGACCAGGGCAGACTTTTCGGGCAAAGGAGATCCAACTCTGAGGAGTCAGTTCCAGCAAAAGGACTAGGAAATCAGCTGGTGTGGAGCCAAACTTTCCTCTCAACCGCTGAAGAAATAGCCAAAGCGATTAAAATTGTCCAGTCGCTTTCCCTCGTTCCGACCGAACCAGCACTATCAGGTAAGCCCCTGCTCGGCCGGGTTCCACCGGGTTCAAGAGTATGATTTAGAGGAATATTATGAACCGAAGAGGGGAAGAGGAGTATGAGGAGATGAATGTGGATTTGAAAGTCTGGATGTGCCCATTGACCCAGACATCTCCCCAGACAGACCTTCAGGAGTGTCTCCTCCTAGGCTTTCTGAGTCCCCTTCTCATTTTATGTTTTATAAAAAGTGGCTGAAACCCTCCAGCTCCCTATGGAGGAAGCTGTGGATGATTAAGAGGAGCCTGACTATGTGGAAATGATGGATATCCCAGAGTCTAGGAGACTGTCTATTCCTTTGCATAAATCTTTTGGGAAACAGACAGTTAAAATTTTAAAAACTCCTCACACTATACCTCCTGTGGATAAGAGAATGGACAAGAGGTACACGTTGTCAGGCTCTGATACGGAGTTCCTTACACAACAATGCAGCCATGTTGGGGTAGTGCAGGCTGCAGCCTGTGACAAGGCAAATATTCCCTTGGCTTCACACCCCACTGACAAGGACTCCAGGAGGATTGATGCCATGGCAAAGAAACAGTACATGGCAGCATCCTTGGGACTCAGACAGGCAAATTATATGGCTTATGTTGCTAGATATCAGAAATCCAGATGGGATACTGTTATGGCTCTAGCAAAACAGGTCCCTGGCCAGCTTGCCAAGGAGCTGGAGCAGGTGGCTGCTGATGGTATTGAGGCATCCAAGGTGCAATTCCATGCTGCAGTGGACTCTAATGATGTGTCATCAAGAGTCATGGCTACATTTGTGGCACTTTGCAGAATGGCTTGGCTCAGATGTACTAGCCTGTAACAGGATACCCAGACTAAGGCCATGGATTTTCCTGTTGTGGGTAATTCTCTGTTTGGGAAGCAGACAGAGAATTACATGAAGAAAATGGATGAGTATAGGACCACCTATAGGAGTGCACAGGCCAAGGAAAGGCAGGCCACTCCTCAAAGGCAGCTTTCCAGGGGCAGGGGCAGGCCTTTTCATAGGCCTTTGCTGCCCAGGCCTCCTCTTCTGCTTATGCCCAGAGGGGGTCTTTTAGAGGGAGACGAGATGGGGCACAAGCAGGCCTGCTTCCACTCCTCAGCCCAAAGCTCCTGCCAAGCAGGCACCCTGATGGGTTGCCAGGCCGATTCTCAGCTACCTGTAGGGGCAGGCTGGCTTACTTTGTCCAGGACTGGAAGTCTCTGACATCAGACAAGTGGGTCCTGGAAGTAGTAAGCCAGGGACTGGTTCTCAGCTTCAAAAATTTCCAAAGATGAGAACCAGATCCTTTCTAGCTTCAAATCCACCAGAGGCACTTGCCCTAGAGGCAGAGGTCTCTTCCCTCCTGGCTCTCAGAGCTGTGGAAAGGGTTCCACCCCTACACCAGGGCAAAGGATTGTACTCCAGGTACTTCCTTACCCCAAAAAAGACAGGAGAATGGCGGCCCATCCTGGATCTCAGATATTTAAACAAGCACCTTTAAAACCAAAATTCAAAATGGTGACTTGGGAATTATTCTACCTCTCTAAGGCCAGGGGACTAGCTGGCTCCCTGGACCTCAAGGAGCCTACTTCCATATTCTCATCAGAAGCTCCCATCGAAAGTACCTCAGGTTCGAGCTGCCCTCTGGCCATTACCAGTTCAGAGCAATGCCCTTTGACTTCACCTCTGCTCCAAGGGTATTCACAAAATGCCTGGCAGTAGCAGTTGCTTCCCTAAGAAGGCAAAAAATTGCCATCTTCCCTTACCTGAACGACTGGCTCATAGTAGGCCAGTCTCCAGACCAAGTCAAGTTACATCTACAGATAACTCAGCAACTGCTCACCTCTCTAGGTTTCCTTCTGAATCTTTCAAAGTCAGTTCTAGAGCCTGTCCAGCTCCTCACCTTCATAGGCTAGAGCTGAACACAGAGAAAACCAGAGCCTCCTTCCTTTGGACAGGGCAAGGACCCCTGGTCTCTCTGGCCTCCTCATTCACCCTGCAGGTCTCTTGACCAGCAAGGCATTTTCTACAGCTCCTGGGGCACATGGCTGATTCTACAGCAGTAGTGCAGGGAGCAAGATTTCAGATGAGGATATCCAGTTCCATTTGAGAGCCTTTTGGTCTCAAAGGAAAGACCTCTAACCAAATTGATCCCAGTAACTCGAACCCTGATCCAAGCCCTCACAGTGGTGGCAGGATCAGAGCAATCTGAGACAAGGGTTCCCTTTGTCACTCAGTCTCACTCCTTAATCCTTACTACAGATGCATCCTCTTGGGGTGGGAGCTCACATGGGCGACCTCACTACCCAGGGATTGTGGTCCCCTCAGGAATCTCTGCTCCACATCAATCTGTTGGAACTCAGAGCAGTTTTTCTAGCACTTCAAGTTTTTTCCAAATCTGTTCAGAACAAAGTTGTACAGGTCATAACAGACAACACCACCACAATATGGTACATCAACAGGCAAGGAGGCACTCGGTCTACGGCCTTGTGCACCGAAGCAATGAAGTTGTGGTCTCTGGCTTACTCCCTGAACACCTCCCTTACGGCAGTTCACCTCCCAGGCAAGGACAATGTCCTGGCAGATGCTGTCAGCAGGATTTCCAGGGCCATCACGACGGTCACTGGACCCCTGGTCCTGGAGGTAATATTTGCCAGATGGGGCACCCGCAGATCTTTTGCAGACCCAGACAATCACCAACTTCCCTTTTTGCTGCAGGCCCCAGTGTTGGGCTCCAGTCCTCTGGATACCTTAGTTCTCAATTGGGAAGGAAGTTTCTCTATGCTTTCCTCCCTTCCCTCTCCTGTTCAAAGTGTTAGTCAAAATCAGATCTCAATCCTGCAAGATGATCCTGATTGCTCCAGATTGGGCCAGACAACCCTGGTATCCACTCCTACTGTCCTTAGCAGTCCATCTTCCCGTGTCTTCCCAGGAATCACAACCTTTAACCTGTGCTCAGGGAGGGTTTGCACCAACCTCAAATCTCTCAATCTCAAGGCCTGGCTCTTGAAGAGTTAGAGTTTGCTGATCTACACCTCTCCCAAGGTGTAATGGATATATTGAAGGCTTCTAGGAAACCTTCCACCAGGGCTACCTATAATTCCAAATGGAAGAGGTTTTCCATATGGTGCTCTGGGAAGCATATTTCCCCAGAATCTGCTGATTTACCCACAGTCCTGGATTATATGGTCCATTTAAATACCTTGGGGCTGAGACCAGCTACCCTAAAAGTACATTTGGCAGCTGTGTCTGCTTTATTTCAGCAGGTAAACCCTCTTCCTTTCAGCTCATCCTGTATTCTCCAAGTTTTTAAGGATTGCTTCACACCAACCCTCCATTCAGGGACCCTGCCCTGCCTGGGATCTTAATGTTTGCATTGCTCAGCTTATGCAACCTCCTTGAGCCCTTGTCTTCAGCAGAGCTTAAGTACTTGACTTGGAAGACTGTGTTTCTGGTAGCCATCACTTCTGCCAGACGATAAGTGAATTACAAGCTTTGTCAGTGGAGCCTGATTTTATCTCCTTTCATAGAGATAAGTGGTCCTCAGGACTAACAGGAAGTTCTTGCCTAAGGTGGTTTCAGATTTCCACCTTAATCAATCTGTATCTCTTCCAGTGTACTTCACTGACCATTCCTCCTCTGGCGAGAGGAGGCTGCACAGCTTAGATGTGAAGAGAGCCCTTAGTTACTACATAGAGCATACCAAGGGTCACAGGTTTGACTCCCTCCAACTGTTCCTCACTTATGGTGAGGTTGGTAAAGGGGAAACCTGCCACTAAAAGATCCCTTGCCAGGTGGATTGTCTCTTGTATCCAATTCTGTTATGAAAAGCTGGGTAAGGTTCCTCCCTCAGGCCCGAGGGCTCACTCTACCAGAGGTACAGCTGCTTCCCTGGCTGCTGCCAGGGACATCACTATTCTAGAGATATGTCAAGCAGCTACCTGGAAAACAGTTCACACTTTTACCAAGCATTACTCCCTGGACATCCAGGCTAGGAGTGATGCTCGGTTTGCACAGCTGTGTTTCAGAGCCTATTTCCTAAGTAGGTTCTGTCCCTCCTCCATGGAGGTACTGCTGTATAGTCTGCATATGTCATAATATAGCAAGACTTCATGTTGTTTAAAGAAAAAATTACTCACCTTAGTAATGTTGTTTCTTCTAATGGAGTTTTGCTATATTATGACCTCCCCCCCCTGCCTGCCCCTCTCAGAACCTCTGTTTTTGGGATGTGGGTGGGCAGTGCAGTGTTGGCACTTAGTAGATGCCCACCTTGTTGGGTCTCCTGACTTGAGTCTTTGTTTTAGGACCAAAAAATGTGTTCTTATGTTTAGTAGCCAGTTGGCTAGTGTAGGTTTACAGCTTCCACACAGGACCTCAGTGAGTTTAGCTCATAAAGATATGACGGTTTGAGTTTGAAGAACAACAGAGTTTCAACCGAGCTCGAGCTCAGCGTTCCATGCCTGGCATGGAAAGTTAACTCTTTGACCTCCGGAGCAGTTCGAAGGTTGGGACTCACTGCATATGTCATAATATAGCAAGACTCCATTAGAAGAAACAACATTACTAAGGTGAGTAATTTTTTCTTCTTGTACATGTGTGCAAGCAACATAACAATGACTCAACCGGGTTCTCACCCTATTTCCTAATGTTCGGGCTTAAAGCCCAGCTTCCAGGGGACTTCTGTTTTCGGGTGTCTGTAGATGGCGCCCTACCAGAGACACACTTGGAGTATACCAGTAGGTTGTGTGCACAACTGACAGAAGCATACCGGGTGGCCCAGGAAGCAGCTGCATAGTCCTGCCTAGCAAACAAAAACAGATATGACAAGAGAGTCCGAGAACAAGCTCTTCAGCCAGGAGACAGATTATTGATTCGGAACTTGGGAATCCCAGGCAAACACAAGATTGAAGGCAGATGGAAACCTGATCCTTATGTAATTGTGGAATAGCTTACAAACTTGCCAGTATACCGATTAAGAATGGAAAAAGGAAACATAGTGGTTAAAACGCTTCATCAAAACCACCTCTTGCCAATTGGTCAGGTGTTGCCAGAACTTGTTAATTCAGTACCTCTCTCACCACTATGGAGAACGGTCACTAGAAATGAGACAAGACAAAGAAGAAACAGTCAAGTTCAACCACCAGTACCTGTCACCCCGGCGACTCAGTCTGATGTGTTTAGCAGTAGTTCTGAGGATGAAGAACCTTGGATTTGTCAGCAACCATATAAATATTGGCCTGCACCATTCCCATGGACTTACCCTTTTCAGCATCTGGAGGGAGTAGGGCGAGTCATTTCAGGCCATTGAATCCGACTGCAATACCCTTTGTTCCGACTGACACTGGGCCCACAGTCACGAACCATGTTCCAAATGCAGGGAATGTTGAGACTCCAGTACTAGAGCCAGTCCAGGACATTGAAAGATTTGAACCCGCTGTGGCTGAGTATGTAGAACCCCTTAATGATCCTGATCAAATCATTGCCGAGGAACTTGTGGTACTCTGCTGCTCTGGTAGAGAAGTCAAGCATAGAGTAAAACTCACCTATGATGTCCCTACCAATCTCCCTGTCACTGTGTTGCATAAAAAGGTTAATCTGCTGCCAAGTCTGCTATTGCTGCCCTCAGGTCATTACAGGGAGGTGTACTTGTAAACCATGGTGGGAAAGTAGTTATACCAGTGTACGCCCTGTGCTTTAAGGAATGCAATGCTATTGTCGGTTAGTCAGGTATCAGGTGTATTAGATAGCGTATAATGTATTGTATTGTAATGTCTGATGTTTCAGGCCTTGACGAGAACTCCAAGGATTTCAGTGGGAGAGAATGTAACCCCCCCCTCCCAAGTTGAGAACTTACTTGGGGACCCTCTGTGTCCCAGCCTGCCTTCTGCAGTCAGCTGCCACTTGTACATCGCTCCCTGGGCCTACTCCTGGACTGCCACAGGGCCGGGGAGCAGATTATCTTTGCTGCAGCACCTCTGTGCACCTACTCCATGCGGCGTGCGAGATGCTTGCCTCCTCGCTCCCCTGGCCCTATCCTGGACTGCCGTCAGGGCCAGAGAGCACACCACATTGTTTTGATGCTTCAATGCGCCCATGAGCTGCACACTGGTGTAGCTTCCCTGCCCCTGAACTGCCGCACAGCAGGGTGTGGGGAGCACAGGGACAGGCCACAGTTTGTTTCCGGTGCCTACTGGTGCCCCCAAAGCTGCAGCAGAAGCACCCCTTGAACATATCCCTCCACAGCCCAACTGGAAACCAGTGGGGGCTGGGGGGAACCAACATAAATAAAAAATAAAACTTTTAATGGCTCTCTGACCCGATCCAAGCCTCCAGTGGGTCAGGGAGTACAGGGGACATAATGGCTCCCCCAGGGACTACAAGGCCCAGAATGCATTGCGACAAGAGTGCTGTTTCCAGAGACTGCCCCTGCTGGGGAGCTCATAAAATGGAGCTCCTGACAGGGCTTCTGTCCCCCCAAAGTGCCCTCTGGCCCTCGCGATCACCAGAAGGGACCTGGAGGGTCCTCCCCATGCAGCCAGATGCTGCTAAGATGTTTTACTTTTATTTATAATGGACTTAGATGAACCATACTGTTTGGGGGTGGCCATATTGAATTTGGTCTGCCTGAAGACAGTGAGGAGCCCTATTGGTAGCTGCCGTACAGCCAATCAGGGCATGGAGCTCGTCTGCTGTGGACCAATGAGGTGTTATGATTCAGACTAACATTCTGGGGTTGACAGTTTGACCCTGTGTCTTTTTTGTGTGAGTTGTTGAAGAGAAAACAACTGATTTTTAAAGCTCCTGCTGCTGTCACAGCCTAAAACCATTTTGTTTGGGCCAAAACAAAGAACTTTAAAACTTGTTGCCAGCTGCTTGGTAAATCCCAAACAAGGGGGATTTACCTCGTCTTGACTGAACTGCTGTGTTTTGGCAACCAAGATTGCTGAGACTGCTGAAAGGAGTATTTCTTTGTGCTTGGGTAAGGTGGCAAAGCAACTGCCTCACTTTCCTGTTAAAAGAGACTGTGATTTCTGCCAGGGGACCTGAGCTCTGAGGTCCTGCCTGCCTAACTGTTGGACTACCTGCAAGGTGGGTGAAGACAACAAACTGCCCACCAGCTGAGGTGGGTGAAGACAAGTCCTCTGTGGGGTGAAGATGATCATCATCCGCATCCATGCCAGCCTACCTATTCTTCCCAATTGCCTGCAAGGGGAGACGTCCCCCATTTCCTGCATCATCTGTTCACCAAAAGGTCGGGAGTACTGGTGTTTCACACAAACCAATACTTTTCTAACTGTTCCGCTAGCTAGCTAGTTAACTTACAATCTGGGCTTCCTGCACAACGTTAGCTAAGCCCACAGCAACAGTTACAGCTAGGATAAACTGTATATTTCCATCCACTGGTGTAGTTTATAACTTGCAACTGCAGCATCCAACCATTGCAGCGGTGCTGCACCCATTATCTACTTGTCACAGGCCTGCAACTCCTCAGTGTGTGCACACAAGCTATTTGGGAGCTCCCACAGGGACTGTGGGGTTAACTGGTGCACCAATGGGGGGAGAGGGACTGGGACAGGGTATCCTGGATTGTAATGTACTGTGGTATCTGATTATTTTGCCTGATACAGTATTTAGTATAAGCTTGTTGTTGAATGTTTTACTACCCTTTGCTTCTCTTGTTCCTTACCTCATTATCCAGACCCAAAATAAACCCCATTGTTTATTTTCCTGCAATTGCTGAATTATTTGCATTATTGTGTGGTGTAATATTTGCATGCTTAGAGTAATAAGTTGGGAGAAGATTGTGTACTGTTCTACCTGTCACCAAGGGAGGGGGCTGTATTTCATTTCCTGTGGGGAAGCACCCTGGCAGTACACTGCTATAAGGATCCCCATAGGTGGAAGCACAGCGCCATTTGCCAAGCCAGTTATAACCATGAACCCAGGCACCAACCTATATCCCTTAGGCAGCACTACTTGCGAGGGGTTGTGTAGACAGAAGTGTAAGGGGTGGGTAACAATTATTTCTCTTTTTTTTCTTTGTTTCACCTTTCCTTGTTTAGTTTCCACATTTTGAATAAATAATCTTAAGCTTGGTTGTCATCTTTCTTACCTTGGTTTCATCTTTTCTTAAATTTCATTCACCTGCACCTCCCTCCCCTAGCCTGAAACCCCGGCATTTGTAGCAACCCCTGACTGTGGGCTGTCCTAGAGCAGTTGATCCCAGGATTGAACCTGGACATGAACTGCTGTCATGGAACCTTGATACACTACCATTACCTATTGGGGTGGATCAGCTAACTTTAGGCCCTGTCCACACTACAACATGGTGTGCTGTAACGTTCTCAAAAACGTTACTGCCCTTACTGTTACGATGCATCAATACTGTGATGGTAACGTTTTTGAAAACATTACAGGCTGGTGCTGTTGTGTCCACATTTATGAAAATTATCCAGGTTTGCTACTGGTTTTAAGAACGGTATTTCACGTTCTGCAGTATTCTGGTAGCAACGAGAACCGTTTCACAAGCCAGACGAGCGTCCGCACTGGTAAGCAAACCGTTACCAACTGTGTAACGGTTCTCATTCCAATCTCAAGACTACTTCTGAACATGTCTTGAGATCGGATCCAAAAACGGTAGCGGTAACGTTACAGATGCGGACGCGAACCGTTTTAACAAAACCCTGTAACGGTTTAGCCACTCTGTAACGTTACCGAGAAAGCAGTGTGGACATTTTCTTCTGCCTGTTTTTGTCTCATTGTCTGTGTTCCTATGCCAGGCAAAGCTCTCCTTCCCCCAGAAGAAATAATGGTAGCAAAGCTCTCTCCTCTACCCCAGACCAAAAGACTGCGTGCCCTCTACTGCCTTCTCCTGTGTCCCCAACCTAGTATATTAAAAGCTTTCTGCTCCCTCACCCAGACCTACCTAATGGCAGCAATAATATCTCCTTCCCCAATCCACATAATAGCAACGGTATTCTCCCTTCCTTTATCCCATACCTAATGGCAGCAATGCTATCTCCCGTCTTCCCCCTTAATGGTAGTAATGCTCTGTCCTCCTCCCCACCCTGGACCTAATGGCAGCAAGATTCTGTCTCCTGTCTCTTACGTGATCCTGCCCCTCCCTCCAACAACCATGTCTGATTTCAGTTTTTAAAACTCAGGAAGGCAAAGGATGGTATTTGCAATGCTCTCCAAGCAATTTCAGCATAGTACCTTGACACACTGGAGCTGGCTGTCAGAATAGGGAAGTGGAAGAGATAGGACTGTCAGTTCCACAGAGCCAACATTTGTTCTCAAATAATTTTGTTATTACTTTGACAACTCTACTGAAAGGTCAAGCTATTTATGCTCTGAAAAAAAAGTTGGTGCTGCAGTGGTTCTCTTTGAGTAATTGTCCCTCAGCGACATTTTAGTTGTGTTGCAGTGAGCTTAAAATCTGTCTTTCCCACACATCCCCTATCCACCCCAGTGTTTTTTATCAATATCAATATAATGTCACAGAGCAGCAAAGAAATACTAAAAAAGTTAAAAAATGTATCACCTCCCGTGACATTGAGAGTTTTTTTCTCTATTTGTTTCTCTCTTACATTCTTTAGTTTCCAGAGTTTGCATACATGCTCTTTAGCTTTGGCTTTTCACTTTTCTTACCTTGGCTTCATCTTTTTAATTTCTGCAGTCTATCCAGCATTCTCTTATTCTTCTCCTGCCCCAGTGTTCTTTACTTAACTAACCCCTTGCTTTCTTTTTTATAATTCACATTTTTCTCCCTAGCCACCAGAGCTCACCCATCATGTGGGTAACCTCCCAGCTCCATGTGCAGCTACCTCTTATGCTTAACCCCATAAGAATTACAAATTGTGCCCCCCCGCTAGCACTTTGCCCTCCCTGCCCTTGTTTTTTTTAACAGGTAACCCCTGAGCCCCCATCCATCTCATCAGCACACCCACCTTCCTGACCAGCCTTGTCAGTGCCATTGGGTGGCCCTGTAGTTTAAGATTTAGGTAATTATCCAGTCTAACACTGTACAGTGACCCCTCGGCCTCTTCCTCTCTCAAACATTTTGTGAGATGTTCTCTTAGACGTTACTTTGCCCCTTAATAAACTAGAAAATCCCACCCATCGTAGCTTGGCCACAAAACTCACTCTACTCAGAGATTCATCCAGTCACTGTTTTTTTTATAGTGGCACCCTTTTTTGATCCAGTGCCATAAGAAGTTCCTTGTTCTCTTCCTGTTTCTGCTGGGCCCAAATGCTGGATTTATGTCCCAGTATGACTTTGGGTGAGTCGCAGAAAGTACTACTGGGATTATAAACGAGCATTCTGGCCCACTAGTAGTGATAGGAAAAGGCAGTGGATCATCATGCAATCCTTGGCCAAAAAAGGGTACCAATATAAAAAATATAGGGTGACTCATGGGGTCTCACAGGGCTGGATGGAGCGGGTGTGAGGGGCTGAGAAGGTTGGGGTACATTTTCAAATTTACAAGCAGGACGGGCACTGTGGAGCTCAAGCAAGATGGCAGCTTAGGCATGGAGCTCAGCATTCACACCTGTAAATTAAAGTCAGTTAAATAGCCTGCAACGTTCTTACAGAGCCAAAATTGACAGAATTAGTGTTGGAATAGTTACAGATCAAAATGGGAAATCCTCATAAGGATAAACTGCAGCCTGAAGGCAGTACACAAGTAAAAAACCTCAGGGAGCCCCTGCCACGCGGTTGGCTCAGGGCCACTCAGTGGAAACTGTCTAGGAGGGGGTAGAGGAAACTCTCCCAACTTTGGGACTTAAAATCACTTGCCTGATACAAGCTGTGTCAAGAATGGCAAATAAATTTGATATTCTGACTAACAGGGTAGTTAGTCTAGAAACCACAATGGATTCTGCCAAGGGAGCGATTTCAGAGGTGAACAAGCATTTGGAGGCAGCGCTGGGAGCAGTGGCAACCATGTCCAAGCAGAACATGCAGCTCAGGGCCAGACTTGAAATGTTGGAGAACCAAGCCCATGGGAGTGAGAGGGACTCTCTTTCATTATTCCTGTAGGACTGGCTGTCACAGCAACTCAGCAAAGCCATTGCCAGTAGATCTCTACGGATAAAAGGCATACCATGTTGCACAACGATGGAGAACAGACAACCCTGAGGCTCCCTGAACCACCGGAATGGTGACTGATAGGATTGACACTCGATTTCCTTGTGGTGCTTTCCCATAGAAAAAAAGCACCCTGCTCCAGGATGGTCAAGTGGTACAGTTGTACCCCGATGTGAGTTTTGCAACTCGCCAAAAAAAGGAAAAGGTTTGATGGCATCAGGGCCATACTCAGTGAAGCTGAATCCTGCATGGCATACTTTCCCCAGCAAGGCTTAGAATTGCTCACTGAGACAAGATTTTTGTATTCTCTGATCTGGCTGACACCATAAACTGGGCAGAAAAGCATGCTCATACCAGATGGAGGACTGAACACTTGGACGACTCACCATCTGAAGAAGGGGACTCTTGAACTTCAGGACTGTTTATTCCCTTTTTTTCTCTGAATGAACAGTGTTGGAGGGGTGGGTGAGGGGTGAGCATTGACTCACAGATAAGACTTTCTTGTTATTTCAACTTTGGACATTTGTATCGTAGATGATAACCTTGGAAGATCACCACCCCTACTTCTGCAAGTTGCAAGATTTAGATAATTAAGACTCTTGGTTATAATTCTTGTCTTTTTCTCCCCAGTCTTAATCTGCAGGCTTGGTCTGAGGACTACCCTGTTCCATTAATTTTATTAGAATACTTGCACAACTTCTAGTTACAGATTGATGTTTGCATTGCTCTTGATCCGACTTTGTAAGGTTTCTAATTGCAGGTTAGACTACCTTCTGAATTATGGCTGTCGCCCAACTTGTGTAAAATCACGCACCTGTAGTGCGCTCAAACAACAGGAACAGCATGATTTCTGTCCCTCTTTCCCTCCATCAGGAAGCAGAGGATTTATGGACTTGATCTTGAGACTTCCTTTTTTTTTTTGTGGTATCCATTTTTCCACCTCCTCGTGGCACCCCTGTCTGCCACTCCTTTGGAGCACCAGTGCCCTCACACCTCCACCTCGACCCTGCAACACCATTCTCCTGACCCTGTCTTGCAGCCTTACCTCAGGTAACCCAACCTATTCCTGTGTCGGGAGGGTCCCTCTCCTCCGAGAGGGATGTGCCGTCAGGCGTACTCCATACCCTGGGAAGCTGCCGCAGGGTCGGTCCGGGCTAGTCCGGGGCTTTGTGGTGGTGCAGGCCAAGCACTTGTCATCCGGTCAGCAGGGAGCCGTTTTTCCACTGTTCTTGTCACGCCCCCACACTGTAGCTGTAAAGACGGCATCCTGAGGTGGGAATGTGCAGGAGGGTGTGTCGAGACACACTCTCCAAGCTCGTCCGCCATTCCACCCACAGGAGCCATGGCTTGTCCCACCCCCCGGGAGGGAAGTGTCCAGTGGACGCGTGTGAAACCCCTCCCTTGCCGGTCTCCGCTCCTGGTACCCAGGCTTGGGGTGCGAACCCAGTTCTCCAGCATGCCAAGTGAACCCATTCACTAGTGCCACGGAGCCGGCGATCTCGAGACTTCTATTCCAAAACTTTACCATGCAGCTCATGGACTTGCAAAACACAGCATTATTTAAATGGGACATCTTCCCTTGTCAATCTTCACCATTCATTACTTCCTGGGTGTAAGCCGGAGGCGCGCACCCGTCACGGGAGCTTTTTTTTTTTTTTTTTTTTTTTTTAAAAGTTGCCTAACGGCCCCGCCCTCGAGAGCGACGTCATGCGTCATGCGCGAGGGGCGGCCGTTAGTAGCGACCGACTCCTCCTCCAACTCAGTTCTGTTTCTCCCGCCGTCGAGGCAGCACCTGTTCGCGGTAGCTAACCGAAAAGTGCGTATCCGACTCCTTTTTCTACACTCGACGCCTACGGTAAGACTGTTCCTTTTTCTTTCCTTTGCAGGGCCGGGTGTATTTCCGACTGTGTTTAATCTTGTTTATTTCGCGTTATGTCCGGTTCTGGAGCGAAACGTTCTTCTAAGACGGGCCGTGCCCCTATGCGTCGGTGCTCCTGCGGCCGGCATTTCTCCGTCTCGGACCGGCATGACGTCTGTCTTCGTTGCCTGGGACCCAACCATAATATGGATTCGTGCGACGCTTGTTTCTCGATGGACCGTCACGTCCTTCAAGTCCGGCTACAGAGAGCCTCGGCAAGGCCTCGCCGACTGGGGACGGCGTCATGGAATCTCGGGCGAGATCCTTAGGCCTTTCCTCGGTCCTCCCCGGCCTATACGGTCCGAGGAGGAGGGGTCTCTCTCCTTCTGCCGAGGGGAGGCCCCTTCCATGGTGTTGGGAGCGGCCATAGCCCTCCGGCCGCAGCGCTGACACCGCCGCAGTCACCTTCAGAGGTGAGGCCCTCGTGTCGAGGCTCCTTGGCTGGGCCCGCCCGGTGGACCGACGCCGCCCGCGCTGCTTAGATCCCCGCGCCATGTGCCAGTGATCGGAGCGCGTCATTGTGGCGCCGCTTGATCTCAAGCGCCGTCATGCGCCGGTGATCAGGGCGGCGCCGCTGGCGTTGCTTTGGCCTCGGCGCCCGTCATGTCGACGAGCTTGTCGGCGCGCCCGCTGAGCCGCTTTCCCGACGCCGCGGGCGCCGGCGGCTTCCTCCGGGCGGTGCCGGGTCTGCCGGAGCTGGCCAGGGTGGGGTTGGGCCTTCATGCTGTCAGGCGTTGGGGCGCAGGGGTCGTGACTGCACTGGAGGCTGCTCAAGGCCCTGCGGGCCTGGGACCCCGGTGTAGCCAGCATCGAGGTCCTGCTGGTCTCGCCCTCCTCGGAGGACGATGATCAGATGTGACCCATCCTGGCATCCCCATTCTTCGGAATCTGGGTCCCTGTGGCTAGGGGTACCAGGGCGGCGCAGGCGGGCCCTCCTCTGTCCCCTGCCGCTTGCCTCCTGAGGGTTCCCGCTGGGGGGTGGCCGTGAGTCCCGGGGGGTGACGTGGGGGTGACGGAGGGGAGGCTCCTCTCTGAGGTCCGTGACAGCTACCCCGGGTGCTGTTACCTCCCTGGGGTTAGGGGAACGCAGTCGGGAGGAGGCCCTCTCGAACTGAGGGGTTGAGGGCAGGCGCCCTGGTTGCTCGGCTCTTTGGCCACCTCAGGGGTGGCCAGGAGTCAGAGGCAGCAGAGCCCCGCCTCCCCCAGGGTTCTAGGGGTGTCCTCTGGCGCTAGGTGGACTGCCCTTCTGGATCCATGCAGTCCCGGTGTCGCCGCCAGGGAGTTTCTCCCAGGGCTCTTCCAGGTTCCGCTCCCAGAGTTCCGCTCTGGGCCTGGTTTGATATCCGGGATCCCTCCTACTAGAGCTCCCTCTCCCCGATTCCAGAGCCCCGCAGAGAGCAGTTGCCTCCTCGAGGTGCCCCTCTCCCATCTCTCTGCCTTCATCACCCCCGCTCCCAGGCCATGTCGGTCCTACGGGTCCGTTATCCTGGGAGCAGTTCAGGGGTTCTGCGGCGGCCTTCCCCTCATATGTTAGTTACATGCATGAGCGGGTCTTTCGACTCTCCCACCGCTGCAGGGAATCCTCTGACATTCCAGTTCCCTATCATCCTCGCCCTCCTCTGAGGGAGAGGAACCCCTGCTCATCTGTCCTCCGATGCTGATTTCACAGAATATCAGCTTCCTCCGAGGATGGTGAGGGATCTGGATTTCCACGCTCGAGAGACAATACGAACGGGTGACGCGTGAATTCTTGGTGAATTCAGTGCCCAGCATCTGGTGGTACCTTCCTGGCCTATCCTCCAGGAGGCGCCTATCCGTCCTGGCAGTTCCTGCGCTTTTCCCAGCCCCGCAGACTGCCAGCGAGGTATTGTGCCCCTCTGAGTCTCTAGGTTCCTTCCAACCCGTCCTCAGGTTTGGTATACCTGATACTCCTTCTGGATGCCGCTGTTTGGCGGACGATCGCCCACTGGATTCGGACTCTCCAGTTCGACCGTTAGGGGGCTAAGAGTGTTCTTCTTCGCGCAGTGCATGTATTGCATCACATCAGGCTCACCACGCTGCCTACAACCGCATCTGTGGTCGGCGATGTCCAGTGCTGCTGCATCTATGCCTGACACGGAGCAAACCAGACAAGCTGCTGCCCTCCGGGCGGTAGGCCTGGAGCTGGCAAGACACCAAGCAAGGGCATCTTATGACGCCAATGAGGTGGTTCCAGGCTTATGGGACAGCGATCTGCATCAGGCGGACGGCATGGCCTTGCCTTCTCCAGGTTGTCACCCCTGGCCCGGGGAGGTGATGCGCCTCCGCCTCCGGGGACCTGCTTTTCTCATCCAGAGCTAGGAGACTTTACAGGGGCTCCTCCTGCCTCCTCGTCCCTCGGGAGGCACCTCCTAGCTCTTCTCCCACTTAGGCTTTCTGAATAAGCCAGGGTCTTCTCTCTTGTTTCTCACCAGCAGAAGGCTGGGGTCTTGTTCCCTCAGGGGTATGGCCTCTTCCCCTCCTGGAGGAAGAGGGCCAATACTCACCCAGGAGTAATGAATGGTGAAGATTGACAAGGGAAGATAGGTACCACGCACCTACCGTAATTCTTGATCTTTCTGTATCTTCACCATTCATTACTTACTCCCACCATCCCTCAGTGGCCTCTTCCTGTGGCTTCTCCACCTCCGCCTCCTTCCTCTCTCTGCATTATATAAAATATAGGAAAATTGCTTCATTTTCCAAAAAAAAAAAAAAACAAAAGTAAAAAAAAAAAATAAAATCTTGTTGGGGGTTTAAAATCCAGAAAATTATTTACTCTAAGATTCATGGGCCATCCTCGGATTGCATTGGCGATCAGACTGCACAACTATCTCTTGTATTCTTATGGCAAGATACCTCTGGGTTGTTTGGCCTGGCTCAGGCTATTCAGTTTTGATCCTGCAATCCCGTGTTCAGGTAGTTGCCCTGAAATCTAATCCCCTCTATTCTTGCCTTTGCAGAGCAGAGGAATCCAGTACGCCTGTTCCTTCTTCTAAAAAAAAAAAAAAAAAAAAAATGCTGAGGAACTCTCCCACTGCTATAGGCATCTTGGTATCTGGGTTATGCATCTAGTAAAAAAAAATTTTTTTTTTTTCTATCTGTAAAAAAAAAAAAAAAAAAAAGAGGAATAGGAGAAATCAAACAAGAAGGCAAATGAGAAGGTAGGCTATCCTTCTCGCTGTTTGCTAAGTGCTTTCTCCTTTAAGTGTCCTCCTGGACAATTTTTTACAGTAAAGCTCTGCTGACCATATCAATCTTAGCCAGCCTAAGCCTTGGCCGCCTTAGCCAGTCAGTCTGAGTCCCGCTTATCTTGGAACGCCTGAAAGGCTTACATTTTCCATTTCTAAACCCTGAGCAGCGCCTCATGCTGCTGGGGTTTTATTCTTCCCTCCTCGGCCGCCTCCAGTTAAAGGCCTTCCGCTGCCAGGAGCCCGAGGTGGGTGTCAAGAACAATGGCATGTTGAAGATGAGGACTATGCCCTCCTGAGTCTGTCCAGCGGGTTCGGTGAACCTTCTCTTCAGCTCTCATCTCCGGGATTCTTTGCTTCCCTTTAGTCGAGCCTTCAGCTACAAGCTAACTATGCTCTGGGCATTCTGGTCCCTTCAACATCCCATCTCTCTTCTTTTCTTCTTCTTCTTCTATTTTCTCATTTCCTTACTCATCTCTCCTAGAGTCGCCTGGTAAGGAGGCCCTGCACTCTAGGCTAGGATGTTCTTATCTCCTCTGTCCTTCCTCCATCGGGTTATTCCTTTTCAGTTCATTCTTCCTTGCTTTGCTATCCCTCGGCTATCTTGCCTCGCTATCTATATTTTCTGCTTTCATTTTGCCTCCGGCTCACAGAACTGAGTTGGAGGAGGAGTCGGTCGCTACACCTGCCGCCGCGCATGACGATGACGCCTCCCGAGGGAGGGGCCATAGCAACTCCTTTAAAAAAAAAAAAAAAAAAAAAAAAAAAAAGCTCGTGATTTGGCAAGCGCCCCGCTTACACCCAGGAAGTAATGAATGGTGAAGATACAAGAGAAGATCAAGAATTACGGTAGGTACGTAATTTTCCTTTCTGAACAGAGCATATTAACAATCTGATCTCTCCATGCTGCATCTTATTGCACTTAACAACACTGTATAATGATATTAAGAGGAGTGGTGCCCTCATTGAGTGCAACACCTATATGTATGTTCAGTGCTTGTTTAACTGTACATTTGTTTGTGGAAACCAATAAACATAAAGTTAAAAAAATATCTACAAGCAGCCAGGATAATGGGCAGAAAGGAGTGAGTCCCTGTCTAACTTGCTGATGCAGTTTCTATGTAATTTCAGTGGACCCAATATATAGATACATAGATACATAGACGGTGTCGGCAGATAAGGGCCTATGGCCCACCCAGTCTGCCCATTTGAGCTTGTAAGTTCAGTTTATGTTTTCCTAGAAGTCTGTTGCCCCTTACCCCTGACCTCCAGAATTCCTTTATGTCTATCCCATGCATTCTTAAATCCCGTGATTGTTTCGCCCCACCACTTCCTCTGGCAGGGTGTTCCACTTGTCCACCACCTCGCTCTGTGAAGAAATTCTTCCTCATGTTTCCTCTGAATCGTCCCTCCTCCAACTTCATCCCATGCCTCTAGTCCTGGAACATCTTTTTCACTTAAAAATAGTGTATTCCTGCACCCTGTTCCTCCCTGTGAGATACTTGTATGTCTCTATCATATCCCCTCTCTCCCTCCTCTCCTCCAGGGAGTACATAATAATAATTTTATTTTATTTTAATAATAATAATAATTTTATTTGTATAGCACCTTTCTGTGTATCAAGGTGCTGAACAGTTTTAAAACAATTCCAAACTCTCAATAAAAACATAAAATATCCATAAAAAGTCAGCATATCATCAAATAGCATATTTATAATAAAAACCAAACATTAATAAATAACTTAATTATCTAAAAAGGCCATATTCCACAAATACGTTTTCAAGTCTCTCTTAAATAACTCCACGGAGGTGCACTGCCGTAACCGGCAAGGTAGAGAATTCCAAAGAGTGGGTGCAGCATGCGAAAACGCTCTGCTACCAGAGGATTTTAAACTCACTCTTCGGATCTCTAACAACCCCATGTCGGCGGAGCGGAGTGATCGATCAGGGCAGTAAGGAACCAGGAGGTCTTTCAGATAGGCTGGACCCTGATCATGAAGGGCTTTAAAAGTCAATAAAATGACTTTAAAGGTGATCCACCACCATAGGAAGCCAGTGCAGTTCGCGCAGCATAGGAGTGATATGACAGGACCTACTTGTCCCAGTCAATACCCGAGCTGCAGCGTTCTGCACCAGCAGTAGGCGACGGATTTCAACCCCAGAAAGCCCAAAGTAAAGGGCGTTGCAATAGTCCAAGCGTGAAGATACAAAAGCGTGAACCAAAGTAGGGAGGGAGTCGGATGGGACAAGGTGCCTAACCCTGGCAATATTCCTGAGATGATAAAAGGAAGTCTTGACAACGGCTGACACCTGAGATTTAAGAGTCAGCCTGTCGTCAAGAATGAACCCGAGGTTACGCACCCGTTCTGAGGACGGGAGAGATACTCCACCAAGAAAAATTCCAGATGCACCAATACCCGGCCTCTCCATCCGACCACCTGGGTCCACTACCAGCACCTCTGTTTTCTCCGAGTTCAACTTTAGCCAGCTAGAATCCATCCAGTCTTGGATCTCCCCCAGACAGTTGTTAAACACCGAGAGAGCTCCATCCTGGTCGGGTGCAAAAGACAGATAGAGCTGGGTATCATCTGCATAGCAGTGAAACCTCAGCCCATACCGTCTAATGATACCTCCGAGGGGCAGTATATACACTGCAAACAACATGGGTGACAGCACAGATCCCTGGGGTACCCACACACAACAAAGAAACTGGGTCAGAGGAAAAATCCCCACACAACTCTTTGTGATCTTCCGGTGAGGAATGACGTGAACCATTGCAAAACGGTTCCAGACATTCCACAGATTTGCCCCAGGCGAGCTAATAACACCATGTGGTCCACAGTGTCAAAGGCTGCAGAGGGATCAAGAAGAACCAAGATGGAGCATCTCTTCTGATCCCTCGCCATCAGAAGATCATTTAACACCCGAACCAGCGCAGCCTCGGTGCTGTGTCTTTTCCGAAGCCAGACTGGAAGGATTCAGAGACATTATGGATGGTTAAATGGTCATCCAGTTGGACCGCGACGACCTTCTCAATAACCTTCCCAATAAAGGGGAGGTTAGAGATAGGCCGGTAATTTGAAAAACAGTCTGGGTCCAAGGAAGCTTTCTTCAAAAGAGGAGTCACCACTGCCTCTTTCAAGGAGCAGGGAAACTCACCTAACTCCAAGGAGCACCAGACTATTTGCGCCAGGACCGGACCAATGATATCCAAACAACCCAAAATCGGTCCGGGATCCAAACCACAACTTGTGGGGCGCATAGAATGGATGATCCTCATAATGTCCACGAACTCAGGTCGCCGAAAGGAACTCCAGGAGAAGTGGGGCACTGTGATCTCCTGCTGTCCCAAAGCCTCACCCTTAGAGGTTACCGGACCCAGTTCCTTCAACCTGTCTTCATAGGACTTGTGATGTAATCCATGCACCATCTTTGTTGCCCTCCTCTGAACCTTCTCTACCCTGTCTATGTCCTTACGTAGGTATGGTCTCCAGAACTGTACACTGTACTCCAGGTGGGGCCTCACTAGTGTCTTGTATAGTGGAATTATGACCTCCTTTTCCTGCTGGTGACGCCCTGCCTATACATCCCAGCATCCTATTTGCTTTACCTGCTGCCTTGTCACACTGTTTCCCTACCTTGAGGTCATCAGAGATGATAACCCCAAGATCCCTTTCCTGCTTGGTGCATGCTATATCCTCACCCCCAACTGATATATTGTGCCAGGGTTTTTGTGCCCCATATGCATTATCTTGCACTTCCTTGCATTGAATTTCAACTGCCAAACCCTGACCATTCTTCAAGTTTCTGCAGGTTCCTTCTCATTCTGTCTACACCCTCTGGTGTGTCTACTCTGTTACAGAGCTTTGTGTCATCAGCGAACAATGAAATTCTGCCTTCTAGGTCCTGTGCAATGTCACTGATGAAGATGTTGAATAGGACCGTCCCAGCACTGATCCCTGTGGTACCCCACTGGTCACTCTTCCTCTGTGGAGTGACAGCCATTTACCACCACCCTCTGTGTCCTGCCACCCAGCCAGTTACCTACCCACCACACTACTGTCCTGCCCACACCCATATTCTCCAGTTTGTGTAATAGTCTTCTATGTGGCACAGTGTCAAAGGCCTTGCTGAAGTCCAGATAGGCCATGTCCACTGCCCTCCCCTGATCCACCTCCCTAGTCACCCAGTCAAAAAATTCAACGAGGTTGGTCTGACATGACCTCCCCCTGGTGAAACCATGCTGCCTTGGGTCCTGTAGTCCATTGACAACCAGATGTTCCTCCAATCTCTCCTTCAGTAGTGCTTCCACTAATGTGGCCAGACCCAAATTCTGTGGCTGGCATTGATTTTCTGTGGTAATCACCATGTACCACAGAACACTCCAGCTGTACCCCATCTAACCCTATTCCTGAGTGATTCCCAAGTGAGTCTCACATTCTGTCAAAATCAGCCCTTCTGAAATCCAGCATGCTGGTCTTTGAATTAGTATGATCTACCCCTAGTACTGTGTTAAACCATACTAACTGATGGTCAATGTTCCCAGTGTATGTATGTTTACAGAAACTTCCCTGTCAGTCTCCCTGTTTGTAAGGAACCATGTCCAGGAGTACTCCCTCCCTTATTGGTTCTTGAACTCATTGTGGCAGGAATCCATCGTGGAATGCCTCCACCAGCCCCTGACTCCAGGCATACAGTATGTTGTTTCTCGGACACTCCAGTCAACGTTTGGCATGCTGAAGTACCATTTCACCCCATACCACAGCCCTTAAAGCAGCATTACTACCCAACCAGGAAGTGAGCCGTTACAGCTGTTGTAGCGCCATAGAAAATATGGCGACCGCTATCTAGTCAATGGAGCGGGCAGCAGAAATGTAAACATAAACAAGGGATAGCTGAGCACATTATAGGGTGATAATACATTGCCGACGGGAAAGAGTACCAGGAACATGCTCAGCAGAGCACAGGGAATAACCAGTTGAAAAAGCGCATATTTTTTTTAAATTGTACTGCTGCTTTAAGCTCTCTTCTGCCAGTACCCCTCCGCCTCCTTCTGATTAGGTGGTATGTAAGCTACTTCAATCCTGATGACTCCCCCCCCACTTACCTGGGAACATTTGTACTCAGAAGGTTTCAGTGATGGTATTCCTCTTCAGGTCTCTATCATCTGTGGCTCTGATGCCTTCCCTGATGTAAAGGGCTACCATCCTGTCTTTCCTGTAGAGGATATAGCCAGGAATTACTAGTTCCTAGTCATGGTGCCTCGTTGCCCAGTTTTCTGTCACAGCTGTCAGGACAAACTGAACTTCAACCACCAGCGCATGGTGGTCACCAATTTTATTCCTCAGGCTTCTGGCATTTACACACACAACTCTCTAAAAGATCTGCTGGCATTCCCTTCTGAAACTATTTCACAGCCTCCTCTCCCTTCCCTCATTTTCTCCTTGATTGCTGCCTAACTTCTGCCCCCTATTGGAGTACTATACTTCCCTATCCTAGATCCTTGTGCTTCCTCTACCTAGGATCCTGCTCCTGCTTTGCTAGTCCCTTCATGTTTCTCCCCAGACTGAACCCCCCCCTCATTTCCATTCTCAGTGCCAACCCTTTCACTTTGTTTACCTTCACCCTCCTTAACTTGTGTCCATGTCAGGTGGAGTCCCGTTCTAAATAAATAAATTGTACATCCTTGAAGTGTCTTGTTGTACTTATAAAATGACCCGTTGGCGCAGCAGTAGCGCTACAACTCATGACAACAGCAACCCGGGTTTGGAAGTGAGCTTGAGTTATCAGGGGGCCGGCCAGGGGGAGGAGGTTACAGCGTCCCAGAGGACACTTACCTCCACCAGGGGAGGGAGGGTCACTGCCTTCACTGCACTACTGCCACCTAACTGACCTTAGGTGTCAGTGCAGCAGAGGCAGGCAGGTTAAGGGCTGGGTGATGGCTGGCTCACACACCAGTCCGCCGCTGTGTATGCATGTGCTTGAGCCCTTGCAAGCTGTCACCCAGTGGGGACATAATGAGGACAATGGAGGCCCTGTTTTTCTTAGGTGACGGGATCCCAGTGCTCCTGGGACCCAAGTGGTGGTAGCCAGGCCACATGCTGCCTGACGAACCTGTGAGACCCTCCCAACCTGCTGTAGGGGGTAAACCGCAGCTCCATGGAGGGGGTGAAGCGGGCTAAGGCACCAGGACAGACTCAGGTAAGCACCTTGGATCCCTGAAGAAGTCGGACAATGGAGTTAGAAGGGAGCATAGAATATATGTGTAAAATATAAATAAATAAAATGACTTTTTTAAAATAAAAGTAAATATATTTGAAAACAGTGGATTTTCTGTTTAAAATTTTTGGGGGGATTAGGCAGTAAGTCCTTCCCCAGCGGAGCGGCACATAACACGATGCGATGAGTGTCCACAATGGCAACTTTGCAACACATCAACCAGAATGCATGAGTTAATGTGCTGCAAAGAGGGAAGTGTAAACAGGGCTTATGTCCACCTGGTCACCAGACAGGAAGCCGATTTTTTACAGTGTTGTAAATAGGTTCATTGTACCACCCTGAGCATTGGAGCCACACAACAGACATTGGAGCTATAAAAGCCCTGTTTACACTTCGCTATTTGCAGCGCATCAACTTCTGCATTCTGGTTGATGCGCTGCAAAGTCGCCATTGTGGACACTCACTGCATTGTGTTATGTGCCGCTCTGCTCCCGTTTCTGCTCTGGTGAAATTGTGGGGATGTGTACTGCATTGAGAGCATCACCCTGTGGCATAAACTGCTGCAGTGCTCCATCCACATGCGGTCCCATTTCTCCCAGTATCCCGGCCACTTTGGGACATTCCTCTCGGCGTAATCTGCAGCACTTGAGCCATGGGAGGTGTAAACTCTGAATTGCAGTACTAAGTGAGAGTGCAGCAGGATGGCGGTGGAGCGGTACGTACAGTGCTCCCGAAGGATAAACAGGGCTATAAATAGACCTTTAGTAGCAGCAATAAGCTAGCAGGCTGAAGGTGTTGCTTGGCCTGATCGATCACGTTGAGAACTTGCTCTGTAGATGAAACATAGAAACATAGAAGTTGACGGCAGATAAGGACCGCAAGGCCCATCCAGTCTGCCCATTTCTTTTTCTACCTTATAAATGTGCCATCGGCCTTTGCTCTATCAGTGGCCTATCTATTCATAGTCATTTGTATTGCTCCCTTATGCCTATCCCATGCCTGTTTGAAGCCCTGCACTGTATTCATAGCCACCACTTCTTGTGGTAAGCCATTCCATGCATCCACCACCCTTTCTGTGAAAAAGAATTTCCTCACATTCCCCTTAATCGGCCTCCTCTAATCTCATGCTGTGTCCTCTTGTCCTGCTATTTTTCTTATATTTAAACATGTTAGACTCTTTCACCTTGTTTATGCCCTTAAGGTGTTTGAATGCCTCAATCATATCACCTCTCCCTCCTTTGCTCAAGGGTATACATATTGAGCTCCTGCTAATCTGTCCTCATATATCTTCTGATGCAGTCCCTGCACCATTTTGGTTGCCCTTCTCTGGACTGCCTCAATTTGGTTAATGTCTTTGTGAAGGTGTGGCCTCAATACTGCACGAGTACTCCAGATGGGGCCTAACCAGTGTCTTGTACAGAGGGATTAATACCTCCTCTTCACGACTTGTGATACCCTACTAATACATCCTAACACCCCTAGCCTTACCTACTGCTTTAGAGGTCTGTTTGCATGATTTTAGGTCATCAGTGATGATGATGCCCAAGTCTCTTTCTTCCTTTGTGACTGCTAGCAACTCCTCCCAGCCTATAGGTGGCTTCTAGGTTTCTCTTCCTATGTGCATGATTTTGCACTTCTTTGCATTAAATCCCAGCTGCCACTCTTCTGACCATTCTGCTAGTTTATCCAGATCTCTTCTCATTCTGCCCACCCCATCTGGATCATCTACTCTGTTGCAGATCTTGGTGTCATCTGCAAACAGACAAGCCTTACCCTCTAGTCCATCTGCAAGGTCACTAATGAAGATGTTGAAGAGGACTGGCCCCAGGACTGATCCCTGAGGTACCCCACTTGTGACTTGCATCTCTTCTGACTGTATACCATTTACCACCACTCTCTGTTTTCTGCCCGTCAACCAGTTTGTCACCCAGCTGACCAACTTCTGACCCACCCCGAGCCTACCCAGCTTATTTATCAATCTTCTATGTGGAACAGTGTCAAAAGCTTTGCTGAAGTCAAGGTAGGCGACATCAACTGCTCCCCTTGGTCCACCACTCTGGTTACCCAGTCAAAGAAATCTATGAGATTAGTTTGACAGGACCTTCCTTTGTAAACCCATGCTGTCTTGGATCCTGTGCCCCTATGGATTCCAGGTGTTGCACTATCCTTTCCTTAAGGAGTGCCTCCATAATCTTGCCCACTACTGAGGTAAGACTGACGGTCTGTAGTTCCTGCCTCCTCCCTGCTACCACTCTTGTGGAGCGGGATCACATGAGCCCTTCTCCAGTCTTCTGGGACCTCCTGTGCTCAGAGACTCACTAAACAATTCTGCTAATGGCTCTGCTAGTTCCTCCTTTAGCTCCTTAAGTACCCTGGGATGTATGCCATCAGGTCCCATTGCCTTATCCACCCTGAGCTTAGCAAGCTCTTGTAGGACCCTTTCTTTGTGAAGGGAGTAGTGCTCACCTCCCTCCCTCTGTGTCCATGATGCTGAGCTGTGGGCCCTGCCCTACCTTCTCTTCAGTAAATACTGAGCAAAAGTATCTATTTAGGATAGATGCCTTTACAGGGTCCTCCTCCCTCACATGCTCCCTTTTCTCCATTAGCTTAGCATACTCTCTGGACTTTCTCTTTCACTAATGTATCTATAGAAAGTCTTGTCACCTTCTTTACTGTGCGTGCTAGTGTTTCCTCAGTTTGGGACTTTGCCTGCCTTACTGCCTTACCTGCTTCCTTAGGGCAATTTGGTATGCCTCCCTATCTTCATCCCGCTGTGTTCCTTTATATTTCCTGAAGGCCAGCTTTTGGCTCTGACCTTTTCTGCTACTGTATTTGAGAACCAAAGTGGTTTCCTTCTTCTTTGCACTTCCTTTTCTGTCTAACACAATGGGATGTTGCTTCAAGTATTGCATCCTTAATGCTTGCCCACTTTGCCTGTACCCCCTCACCTGTGTTTCTTTTTGCCAGGGCTAGCTTAACTCTGTTGGCCATCTTATCAAAGTCAGCTCCTCTGAAGTCCCATATTTTTGCTTTGGAATGGGATGATTTAGATGTAGTAGCCAAATTGAACCATACCATGTGATGGTCACTGGCTCCCAGGTGACCTTCTACCTAGAGATCTGTGATCCCTTCTTTGTTGGTCAGTACTAGATCTAGGATAGCCCTGTCTCTTGTGGGTTGCTGTACCAGTTGTTTGAGGCCCTCCCCCTGCAGGGAATCCACTATGAGTCTAGTTCTGGCAGATGTTCCTGCTGGTATTGACCAATCTGTATCCGCATGTTGAAGTCTCCCATTATCAGAACCTCCCTTTAGCTGTCATGTTTTGTATATCTTCTAACAGTAATGTGTCTGTGTCTTCCTCTGGTCTGGGGCCTGTAGACAACCCCAGTTCTTATGGCTGTCCCATTTCCTGTTTCCAGGGTGACCCACAGTTCTTCTGGCTCCTTATGTGTATTCTGAATTTCTGTAGCTTTGATATTTTCATTAACATACAGGGCCACTCCTCCTCCCCTTTTTGCACCTCGGTCTCTTCTGAACAATACATAGCCAGGTACTGAAGTCTCCCAAGTGTGGTTACTGGTAAACCACGTCTCACTAATTGCTACTATGTCCAGTTTAGCCTCTGACATTATTGCCTGCAGGTCTGGGATCTTATTTCCCAGGCTGTGAGCATTTGTGTACATGATTTTCCATTGGCCAGATTTTGTGTGTTAGTTGTTGGGTGAAGTTTGGCCTACTCCTGTCAGATGGGGAGACAAACCTTTTTTTCTTACCTGGTGATGCAAATGAACGGCAAACATGCTGAATTCCTGTTTGACCACTAGCTGAGGGGAGGGTGTTCTTCCCATTCGACGTATGGGGTGCTGCACCCTCTCCCATTTGCTAGTTTAAATATTCTGCAAAGACGCCAAACTTCTGCCCCAATGCACTGACTCCTCTTTAGTCAGATGCAGTCCATCAAATTTAAAGAACTTTGCTCCCAGAACTGTTGCCAGTTCCTACAAATCGTGTCCTTTTCCTGGCACCAGCCCTTGAGCCACGTGTTTAGCTCCCCTATTTCCCTTCTTCACCTTCCGTCCATCTGCTCCCTCTCCCAGACTGGCAGGATCTCAGAGAAGGAGATGCCGGACGAAATAGATGATAGTTTGTCACCCAGCCTAGTCAGGTGTTCCTTGGTCTCCACAACTGACCGGGTTGGCGAGATCATTAGTCCCTATGTGTACTAGGACATCAATGTTTTCTCCTGCTTTGTGAACAATTTTAGCAATGTGGTCAGTGTCTCTCCATATTGATGTACCTGGGAGACATCTGACCATCACCCCTGGCTGGAGATGGGCATCAACTCCCCGAATCATGGAGTCTCCTATGATCAGAAGTTTTTTGGATTTCCTTTGTGCTTGTTTTGTTTTGGTTCCTGATTTGGGTGAGTTTTGTTGTGTTAGCTCCTGTGCTGAGTGTCCTGCTCTGCAGTGTCTTCTGCCTCTTTATTTGATTTCAGTGATAGAGGCAGATACCTGTTTGTAGTGTTTATATGGTTTTTGGAGGTAATGTGTTGGAGAGCAGAGAGTGATGGGGCACCTGATTTGCTCCTCCTAACCACCTGCCAACCTCCTGGACCAACTACCCTCTGCAGTCGAGGTTTTTCTGTTGGATGCTGGGGAAATGGCGGGTGGTTCTTATAATAAAGATGGCTGGAGCTGTGGGCAGCTGGAGCTGGTTTTTGGAGGCAGGACCCCTGGCTGGCTGGTGCTGATTTAAAGGCAGGACCCGCTGCAGACTGGTGCTGATTCCTGGAGGCAGGACCCTTGGGTGGCTGTGGCTGGACTGCTTGGCTCTCAGTCTGGACTGGCCTGCCAGGGGAAATGGCCCTGCTTTTATGCTGCTTAGGATAATTGCACTTCACATAGTTAATTATGGTTAAAGGAATGTTTCTGCAAAAAGCTGTAGCACACACACATCCCAAAAATAAACAAACACGGTGCTACTAAAAATATATTTATTTCACCAAAACCAGACCAGTAGCTCCGTGTTCGTTTATTTTTGGGATATGTGTGTGTGCCACATTTTTGCAGAAACATGATTGAGTAGCTGGCAAGCACCCACCACCAGTACCTTGTGCACATTTTTTGGATTGGAATGGTTAAAGGAATCCCCAGTTGAGCTACTGGATCTCTATTTGGCAAGGCCTTGCTTTTGCGGACAACTAATGACATCGCAATAGTGACTGTCCCCTTAGTTACTATAGCAAATCTCACATTTGCAACTTAACCACCATGGAGAGAGGATGGCTGACTAACTCAGTGAAGGGAAGGGCCTCATAGGGTAAAAGGATTACCATTTTCATAACAACAGCTTAGTTGCACAGTACAGACATATTATGTGTTACTTGCACTGTTTTCCTTTTTTTTTTTTTTTTTGTGTTAATCATTTTTATACCCAGGACAGCCTATCAGAGATGCAGCATCTTTTTTTCAGTGGGGTCCTTCTTCTGCCCAGTTTCACAGCTGGGTGGACTGGAACAGTGAGGCCCAAGTGACTTGCTGATGCCCACACAGAGAGCCATTTGCTCTGGTGAGATTCAAATCTCTTATTTTCCATTTCATAGTTCTGCTATCACCAGGCCACACTGTCTGCACTTTGCTTTTCATCATAAACCTTTGTAGTAAACTGCACCTGTGACCCTGTCACACTGTCATACTGTTTCATTCCTAGGTTCGAATTGCTAAAGAAGGGATTAATGGAACAGTTGGAGGAAGCAAAGTGGCAACTAACCTTTATATGAAAGCAATGCTGTCCCATCCGCAGTTCAGAAACGTCATGAGTAGAGAGGATTTCAAGGTAAGAGGGTATTAGAAAAAGTCTACTAGTTCAGGTATGAAAGTGCTCTAATGCTTTGATTCCACCTTCCAATAGTAGTGCAGGTTTGTACTCAAATTCTAAAAGTCCCAATGATCAAATCAGGCAGTTGAGTGGACTGAGGACTGGGTTGTGTACATACTTTTCAACAGTCCCTCATTTTACCACTCAGAAGCCATCTGTCCCATGTTCTATACTAAGATTTTAAATAACGAGTTCATAATAAGTTACTGTGTGTTACTAATGAACAGCAGACTTTTCCCGCAGTGTTCTCAGTGTCTGTGTGTAATGTGTCCCCCATTTTGCCTCTTTCTTTCCCACATTTTGAGGGTTAGTGTCCCATAACTGGGTGATGACGACATCAAGAGATATATTTGTGCATCATAGCTGTACTAGAGAGACTCAGGACAGCAAGCCCTCCTCCTTCCACCCCACCAAAGAAAACCTTCTGAAGTTTTAGAGGCTCTAAATATAGATTATACAACGGCATGAAAAAATCCTGCATCCTGATTGGTTAGTGAGCCCCAGCTACAGTGATGTACTCTGTATGTTAATACTGCCACCAAGACCACTCATGATTGTAAGAGTGGTTTTGCATCCATGCATTCTTAGGTTATGAGAACCACAAACCTAAGGTAGGCAGTTCTGATACCCTAAGAATGTAACTGAGACCACACTGACAACCTTAAGAGTGGTCTTGGTGGTAGTATTAATATATTATTGATTGAGATTAATAATATATCAAAATTTAAAAACAAAATGCCTGAAGTTCTCTTTTCCAGGGCAGCTGTGCTTGAGACACTCTTCACAGAATAAGAGTTTCTAGGGGCGTGAATATGGTTCACTTATCCACACTCTGACAGTTCCACTGGAACAATGTCACTGGCTGGATGGCCTTAAGCTCAGCTCCACCCACCACTCAGGTAGTATATCCCCAACTCCACCCTGTGACATTTCTTTCCGCTGGAAGAACAGGTCACCTCCTTCATGGCTGCCACTTAGGTATTCTGCACCATAGGCGAATGCTGTTCTTCAAAGTTTTTGATATTTCTAGCAGCTATTTCTACAGTCCTTCGACTCCATCCGGTGATGACAATTGAACAGTGGAAGCAAGGTTTCAAGTTTTGTGTGTGGTGCCACTAAAAGGTATCGGTCACTGATCCGCACGACACATGCGTGTACTGCCTAGGCAGGTGACACGATGTGGACCGGTGTGTACTTTGCAAAAGCATGGTTCCTGGGTCCCTTGAGGACAGGAAGCCGCGGATCTCAGTGGGTTGACCTTTGGAGTGGGATCCAAAGGAATTGCCCTAAGGGCTGCAAGAACGCCTTGGCTGGGTTGGCTGAATAGCTTGCGGCCCTTGAGGTGAAAGCAGCTGCTGCAGTGGGCACCTCCTCAATCTCGGTTCTGTTTCCTGGGGCCAGCATTGGAGGGTCTTTCACAGGAGAATTCCAAGAAATGTGTTTGGCGCGCTATACCCTGAGCGAGAGCCCTGCCCACCATGATGCTAAAAGCAAGCGCTACCAGCGTCAACCGTGGGACCAGGTGGGATAGAGGTCCTCCCAGTCCTTCAAGTCACCTGACCGCTCGACGGCTGTCAAGCACCCCTCAGCTGGGGGTCAGGTCAGGCATTTTGAGGGCTCTTTGTTCTGCCATCTAGCCAACTTCAGCTCTGGTCAAGCATGCCACTGAGGTTTGTCTCAAGCCTGTTGACCAGCTGTCAGACAAGGTCGAGGATTCTATCTCGCAGACCCCAGAGCTTCCGGTCTTTACCGAAGAGGATGTGGTCTGGTCAGTGTCTCCATCCAGCCCTCAATGGGAGCAACCTCTACTGGAGGCCGGATCTTCCATCCCTGTGTTCCTGACCTTAGGCAGGTATGTGGTCTACAGCAACCTGCCGGAAGGCACTTCTTGCCGGCGATTGGTTGACAGTCGAGATTGTGGTCAAGGCATTCCTGCCCTCGATCCTACTCGACCAGGAGGTGTTGCCATTGATGTTCCTTGACCTGTTCATCCTCTGGTGAGGAGAGGGACCACTGCAAGATATACCGGTGCTATGAGGAGCTCATCTGACAGCAGTGGGCCATTGCACAGCAGGGTAGGGCTCTTCCCCCTTGGACCTTTGGTCTCCTTGTCTCTGCCAGTGGCACTCCTGCCAGTACATACTACATAGCTGCAAACCACAACTGCTTCTTCACTTCTTCCTTGGAACTGCCAACACAACTGAAGGTGGGCACTCCAACTAAGGAAGTCGACCATTCGGCCACCAACTTGCCAGGCGGTTGTCAGTGAGGATCACTCCAGGAAAGGATTCTCAGGAGGTCCTTGGTGAGAAACTGCTGATGGCCATTTTTGAGGAGTCATCGGACAACTCGAACCATGAGTCCATGATTGCCTCTGAGACTTCTCTCTTTGACTGCAGCTCAGCCGAGGACTGTACCACCGAGATGGCCCGGTATCCTTGGGGCGCTTCTCGTACTCATCTTGGAGTCCATGTTGGTCCCGCTTGAGCCAGCCCAAAAGAGGGCTAAGCATCCCATCATGAACATTTTGAACTAGGATGAATCCTCTGGGGTTGCCTTCTCTGTGGTTGAGGCCATTTTGGGGGCCGGCCCTGGAGCTTTGACAGCATCCAGCATCCTGCCTGGCATCTTCTGTCTGCATGGTCCGCAAGTATGTGGTCCCTACGGGTTCCCTTTCAGAGTTCTCGGACTACCCCTCCATGGAGGGATTGGTCACAGATTCGATGTTTTGTAAATCAGAACACCAGGGGGATGTGAACAAGCCTCCAGCCAAGGAGTCTCGTAAGATTGACCACACCACTAAAAAAATATATGCTGCAGCATCTCTGCGTCTCTGCCAGGTCAGCTGTGCCATGATGATGGCTAATTTTGGTCACTCTCTGATGGTAGTTTTTGATGTAGTCCTCCCTTACCTCTTTGTTGAACAACAGTTGGCGGTGAAGCTCATCAAAGACCAGGGTCAGTCGCTGGCTAAACACCAGCTCCAGACAGCCTTGGACTTAGGTCAGTCCTGTGCCCGTGCCATGGCAGCAGCTGTCTCCATGCATTGCAGGGCCTGGCTGTGTCTTCTGCTTTTATGGCAGACACCCAGCACAAGCTATCTGATGTCCATTTGTTAGGCACCGACCTCTCCGGCCCTGGGGTGGAAGGACAGCCCACCTTCATCAAGAAGTCCAATACCACGCTGGAGTCAATGACTTAATCCCAGAAGGACTAGAAAAAGAGGCCCAAGGAACAGGCTTTCCAGCACTGGCCCCTTCAGTCACAGTCTTCCTGGTAGCAGTCCCAGGAGGGGCAGTACCAGGCCTAGCACCCCAAGCAAAAGTCTGGGGACCATGATCCAAGGGGGGGCCGGAGTAGTGGTGCCTATCTGGCACCAGCCACCGGTGCCCTACAAAAGCTGCCTACTGATGGGTTGGGGGGCATCATCCCTCCACTTACCCTGTCCCTGACTGCTGTCCCTGCTTGAAGGCTGGGTACATCACTTCTTACCATGTTGGTCTGCTGTCACAACGGACAAGTGGGTGTTGGTCATTGCGGACAGAGGATTGTCTTGAGAGTTCAGGGTGTCTCATGACATGCTGTCCACCCTGAAGGTGGACATCACTCAGCTCCTTGCAAAAGGGGCAATAGCCTGTGTTATGGATGCTCTGGTCAGTCTAGGTTACATGTCCAGGTACTTCCTGGTCCCGAAACAGATGGGGAAGGCTGGTGTCCCATACTGGATCTGCACAATCTGAGCCAGTTCATGCAGAAATGCAAGTTCTGGATGATCACTCTGAGGCAGATTATACCATAACTGGAGCAGAATATGTGGTTCTGCTCCCTAGACCTCCAGGATGCATTTCTCCACATTTCCATTCATCAGTCCCACTGCCGATACCTCCGTATCTGAGCAAAAGGGGTCCTGTACTAGTTTCGTGTTATGCTCTTTGGCCTTTTCTCAGCACCGAGAGTCTTCACCAAATGCATGGTAGTGGTTGGTGGCGGCCTACCTGCAGTGCCTCAAGGTCAGAGGACACACCTACCTGGATGACAGGCTGTTAGCTGGTCCATCCAGAGAGGCCATGGAGAGGTCCAGAAATGTGGCTGTCCAGACCTTTTGAGACTTTGGCCTGCTGGCCAACCAGGACAAGCCTGAACTGGTAGTGAAGCAAGTGATCAAGTTCATCAGGGCAGAACTAGACTCCCTGCGAGCCAAGGCCTGCCTTCCTGCAGACCGGGCACTGGATCTGACCTCTTTTGCCCGATCATTTCAGTTTGGGCTTTCGTACTTTGCCTGGGATTTCCTGAGGCTGCTGGGGTACATGGCATCCTGCACCAGTGTGGTCCATTAGGCCTGCCAGTGGATACACCACCTGTAGTGGGAACTGGACAGTCAGTGGTCCCAGTACCTAGGCCACTTGGACCAGCTGATCCTAGCGACCCACCCAATGTAGAATGCCAGCCAGTGGTAGCTAGTCACGGAACACCTGGAGGAAGGAATCCTGTTTGTCCACCCAGAACTGACCATCATGCTTATGATGGACGCATCTTTGGTAGAGTGGGGCATGCACCTGAGCTCATGGTTTCTGGTCACCCAGGGAGTCCCGTCACCACATAAACCTGCTCCATGCAGCATGTCTGATTCTTGACAGAATTTGCTCTGATAGGGGTCAGGTTGTGTAGGTGCAGGCGGGCAACACCATGACCATGTTCTACCTAAACAGGCAGGGCGGAACTCAACTCAGCTCTCTCAGCTCTCTTTATTTATAAAACGCACCGTTCAGCAAAGTATCAAAGTACTTGTACAATGATTTAAAACTCTAAAGTTAAAAATATCAATAAATAGTAAAAAAATATATATCTATATCAACAATTCATCCAAACTCCGGGAAAGCAAGGTATAAAGAGGTATTTTTAATGCAGATTTAAAACTCTCCAAAGTCAGACACTTCCTTATCTGACGAGGTAGAGAGTTCCACAGGGTAGGGGCCACAAACGCAAATGCCCTGGCACCAGAGGTCTTCAGATGAACCCTGGGAACCTCTGACAATCCCTCATCGGTGGAGTGGGTGGAGGGGGTGGTAGAGGCAAAGAATGTCTTGCAGGTAACACGGTCCCCGTCTGTGTAGGACTTTATAGGTCAGCAAACTGACCTTGAAGGTGATCTGCCACTGAATGGGCAGCCAGTGCAAGCCGTGGAGCACAGGCATGACATGGCAGGATCGAGGTAAACCAGTCAACAGCCTGGCAGCCGCATTATGCACCAGCTGCAGGCAGCGGATATCAACCCTTGCCTTAGGTACAGGGAGTTACAATAGTCAAGGCGGGAGGTCACAAAGGCGTGAACCCACGTTGGAAGGTCATCACACGGGACCAGGTGCTCAATCCGGGCAATATTCCTCAGATGGTAGAATGATGTCTTGATGACGGATGACACCTGGGATCTAAGCGTCAATCCATCGTCAGAAATAACACCCAGGTTTTGCACCCGATCATAGGTCATCAGCTGGCTGCCTCCAAGCCAAAGCCCAGAAGGCCGCTCAGCTGAAAGCCCCTCTGCCTGATGACCCGGATCCACAACCAACTCCTCAGTCTTGTCAGGGTTCAGCCTCAGCTAGTTGGCACTCATCAAGTCTTGGATCTCAGAGAGGCAGTTGTTGAATGTCAAGACAGCTCCATCCTGCTCGGGCACAAAGAACATGTATAGCTGAGTATCATTTGTGTAGCAGTGAAAACTCAGCCCATCCCGCCTTACAGTGTCTCCCAATGACAGCATGTACACCGCGAACAACATGGGTGGTAAAACAGAGCCCTGTGGCACCCCAAAAGAAAGGGAGACCGAGTTGGAGGAATAAATCCCTGGCACCACTCTCTGAAACCTGCCAGGGAGGAAAGAGTGGCTCCACTTGAGGACTGTACCAGACAGTCCACAGATCAGCCACATGTGCTCTAATAACACACCATGGTCCACGGTGTCAAAAGCTGCAGAGAGATCAAGGAGAATCAGGTTGGAACGGCTCTTCTGATCTCTCGCTATCAGGAGATCATTGAGTACCCGAACTAGGGCTGTCTCAGTACTGTGCCTCTTCTAAAATCCAGACTGGTGAGGATCATAGATATCGTGTATGGTAAGGTGATCCTCCAGCTGTAGCGCAACCGCCTTCTCAATAACCTAACCCACAAAGGGAAGATTAGAGACAGGTCTGTATTTAGCGAGACAGTCCGGGTCAAGAGAGGATTTCTTAAGGAGAGGTGTTACCACTGCCTCCTTCAGGGTGTCCGGAAACACACCTGTCTCTAATGAACACCAGAATATCTCAGCTACGACCGAGCCGATAGCATCTACGCATCCCACTAGGAGGCGGGTTAGGCCAGGGTCCAAACTACAGCAGGTTGGCCACATACTCTGTATGATCCTCACAATATCCGTGATTGCCAGCTGGTCAAATTCAGACCAGACAAACCGAGGGGCTGCAACCTCCCACCGACCATCACCACACCCTTTGGAATGAGCTGCGCAGATCTCAGACCTGATGTTGGCAACCTTATCTGCAAAGAATCGAGCAAACTCGTCACACTTCTCTTGTGACAGCACTCTCCAAGACTGCAGACAGGCTGGATTGCACAGTCTATCAACAGTTCGGAAGAGTTGAGCTGGTTGATTCTGTGTGGCGGCGATCTCCCTAGACAGGAACTCTGCCTTCTTATGGGAGATGGCCAATTGATAGTCTGCATAATGAATCATCAATCTAAGCTTGTCGGCATCAAGGCCTGATGGCCGCCAGTGCCATTCCAGCCTTTGTCCCACTCGCCTCAACTCCCTCAAGGTCCCATCAAACCAGGGGGACCAAGAGCAGAGGATGAGGGGGGTGAACGTGGACAGGAGCTACGGAAGCCAGAGCCTCAGTCACAGCCTTGTTAGAAGCCTGTAATGGATTCATTGCATCTGTGCTTGCACTCGGAAAGCCCGATAGGTCCAGTACTGCCACCAGGCCATCTGGGGTCAAACCACTTAAAGAGCAGTACTGGGCCATCTCCGTAGGGGCAGACCTAGGGGGGCTGGGGGGGAGCCTGGAAATTTAACCTTATAGTGAGATGGCCCAGCCATCCAACCAGCTCCACCACCAGGTCAGAAGTCTCCATACCCAGTAGGAAAACCAAGGCCAATGAGTGACCATGAGTATGGGTCGCAGAGGTAATAACCTGTATGAAGCCCAACAAATTCATAAGTTGGAGGAAGTCCTGACCAAACTGCAAGAGTTTGTCGTCGACCCAGGCATTGAAGTCCCCCAGAACCATCCATCTGGGGGACTGTCGTTGAGGCACAGGTCAGGAAGCATAGGAAAACCAGGAGCAGTTGTAGAATTCACAGAAGAAGAAAGGAGAACAGAGGCAAAAGAAGAAAGGAGAACAGAAGCAATCTGGCTGCAGCTCCTAGACTCAAGGGGTAGGAAATTGAGGTTTGAGGTGGTATACAGGCCGCCCTCCCAGTCTGAGGAGCTTGACAGGGAGTTAGCGGGACAAATCAAAAAGGTATGTAGAAAAGGGAAGGTGGTCATCGTGGGGGTTGACTCGAGCATTCCCGTCATCTCCAGTGCTAGGGAGCAAGTGCTCCTGGACATGATCCAGGAGGGTCTCCTGACACAGTTGGTTACTGTACCTACTAAGCTACAGAGCACTTTAGATCTGGTATTGTCGAATGGGGAGGCAATGAGAGAAATAAAGGTAGAGGACCCACTAGCCAACAGCGATCACCAAATGGTGTGGTTTAATATCACGATGTGCAGGGAGCCAGATAAATCAGTTACTTGGGTGGTAAACTTCAGGGGGGCAGACTTTGGGAGGATCCAGGTAGTACTGAAAAGGAAACTGGAGGGCATAAGGCAGGAGATGGATGTGGAGCAGAAATGGGATATTATTAAACAGGGGGGTTACAGAGGCAACAGAAGCCTACACCAAGGCACAGAGTAAGAGGAGTAGAGCAAGAAAACTATGCTGGTTGAACAGTGAGGTTGTGGAGGTGGTGAGGGCAAAATGAGTGGTGCACCAGAGGTTTAGGAGGATGGGAAGGAAGTGGACAGGGAGGAATATGCAAGATGGGCCAGGGAGGTGACCAGAAAAGTGAAAGAAGCCAAGGCCCAGAGGGAGCTGAGATTAGCACAGGGAATTAATGGTTGGGAGAAAGACTTTTCAGATACATCAGGAGAAAAGGAAGTACAAGGAGACAGTAGTGAGGCAAAAAGGGGTGGGGGTGGATGGAAAAGGGGAGGAGCAGGCAGAAGCACTGAATGAATACTTTTGCTCAGTGTTCACGGAAGGCAGAGGGACCGCTACCAGCATGGGCTGGGAGGGTGGGGACAGGCGGAGAGGAGGCGACAGATGGAAGAATTGAGGGCAAATAGAGTCCCTAGAGGGACTGAGGCACTGAAGGCAGACAAGGCACCAGGGCCGGATGGTATCCACCCCAGGGTGCTGCGGGAGATGGCGGAGGTGTTGGTGGAGCCGTTGGCATATTTGTACAGCACCTCACTGGAGTCGGGATGTGTTCTACTGGACTGGAGGATGGCACATGTAGTACCATTACACAAGAGTGGGCCAAGGGATGAACCGGGTAATTATCGTCCGGTAAGTCTCACCTCCATAGTGTGCAAACTCATGGAAAAGATACTAAAGGAAAGATTGGTGTCGTACTTGGAGGACAATGGCCTCCAGGATGTGAGGCAGCATGGATTTGTTTCAGGGAAGTCTTGTCAAACCAACCTTATAAAATATTATGACTAGGTGACAGGTGAGCTGGATAAGGGTCATGTGGTGGATGTTCTTTACTTGGACTTTAGCAAGGCCTTCGATTCGGTGCCTCATGAGCGGATTGGGGAGAAGCTAACTGGGGTAGGGGCAAAAATGATGAACTGAATTACAAGCTGACCGAGTGACAGGCAGCAACGGGTAGAGGTGAGAGGGGAGCTCTCATCTCCAAGGCCGGTGACAAGTGGGTTGCTACAGGGCTCTGTGCTGGGGCCAGTATTGTTTGGGCTCTTCATATCAGACATTGCACACGGGGTGGTGAGCAAGGTAAGTCTGTTCACTGATGACACCAAAATCGGAGCAGTGGTGGATGGAGAGGAGGGATGAAAGCAGCTGCAGGGGGACCTACACAAGCTAGAGGAGTGGTCAGAGAGGAGGCAGCTGGGGTTCAATGCAAAGAAGTGTAAGGTTATGCACTTTGGGGTGAAGAACCCAAGGAGAGAATACTAGCTGGGGGGGTGGGTTAAGCTGGGGATCACTGAGGAGGAGAAGGACCTAGGGATAATGATAACAGGGACCATGAACAACACTGCCCAGTGCAGGAGAGCAGCTGCAAAAGTGAACAAAATGCTGGGGTGTATAGCGAGGGGGTTTTCGTCCAGGTGAAGAGAGGTGATCTTGCCCCTCTACAGGTCACTGGTAAGACCGCACGAGTATTATGTGCAGTTTTGGAGGCCATACCTAAAGCGTGATATCAGGCTACTGGAGGGGGTGCAGAGTAGGGCAACAAAGATGATATGTGGAATGGAGGGGGAGAGACTATGACAGCAGGCTGGGAGACCTGAATACGTACACCCTGGAAGATAGAAGGGACAGGGGGGACATGATAGAGACATTCAGGTATCGGAGGGGAATCAGTAAGGATGGGACAGATGGGGTCTTTAAGTTAAGGAGGGGGAGGATCACCAGGGGGCATGGGATAAGAATAGAGGGGGGAAGATTTAGGAAGGAAATGAGGAGTCACTATTTCACAGAGAGGGTGTTAACAAAATGGAACGCCCTACCAGAATGGGTGGTATCATGTAAATCTGTGAACAGCTTCAAAAGGGCATGGGACAGAGAACAGGGGAGAGTGAGGGTTGGGGAGGTGGGGGTGGCAGTGGGACGAAAAAGGGGAGGGGTGGGATAGCTGCAAACTAGGGGTGTTGGCCGCACACTCGAGCAGACTTAGATAAACTGGATGGTCTGTTTCTGCTGGCATATTCGTATGTGAATATTTATTTGTACTAGCAGTAACTTAAAAAAATAAAGTTGTTCCGTATAACTGTTTACAAAGGCAGAATAAATAGAGAAGATCCATCAGAGTTTTCTTTCAATCTCTGTGTCTTGCAAGAAATTGCAGCTTTGTTTTTATAAGTCCTCGCAGGCCCCCTTCTTAATAAGCATCCTGTTTTTTTTTCTAAAATGTTCTTGTATATTTCAGGCAGGTGCAGGCAGGAACACAGGGTCCCAGAACTGAGGCCCCTTTTCCACAGCTCTTCAGCAAAAGGTTTAAAAATTGCATTTCAGGTTAACCCCTTGAGTTCCCAATAACTTTTTGCAATCATCTCAAACTATAATTATATACATATCAACATTAACACTATATAATTTCTAAACAAAGGGATCTCAATATCAGTTACATTTCCACATAATAATCTGCATCTATTTTTATACCTGCAGATATGCAAGGGAGAAAAAAGACAGAACACCAAGGGAAGGTAGAGATAGCGAGATGCAGATAATTACGAGACTGTCGGGGTGATCAAATCCTAGGTCTCACAGGAAAATTTGGCTGTGCAACCAGACAGACAAGAGACAGGAAAGGAAAGAACAGAACAGATCCTTGCATTCAAACTCTCCGTAACAACTGGGACAGGGTCCTATTCAACCCTGTCACAGGGACGCCAACACCATATCGACGACAAAGTCCATGACTTCCTGCAGGAATTGCTTCTCACCCTGGGTGGGACAGTAGACGAGAAGAATCCTGCACCCCACACCAGTGCCTATGATACACTCAAAAGACTTGGTCTCCCCCACTGGCACATCTACAAGGTTCAATTCTGTTTTAAAACATATGACTACACCCCCGCCCCTACGATCCATCTTCATGTGGTGTATCACTGAGAACCCAGCCGGAATAGTTGACTCAAAAACAGGGCTAGCATTATCATCCAGCCAGGTCAGGTGACTCAACAAGATCTGCAATCACTGCTGTCTTGTTCTTTTTTTTTTTTTGCTTTATCTGTTTATCTCCTCTGCGACCCTCACCTACCTCTCCTTCACACCAGTTTGCCACAAGGATTCTTCCGTCACTGATCTCGACCCCACATCGCAGCCACCTCAGGGTAACCTGACGTAACCCTTCGTCGGGTGGGTCTTCCTCTTCCGAGGAGAAATGGCCTAGGCATGGGCCCTGGGTGCTGCTGCGGCTGGGTCAGCTGTTGCGGAACTCGGGGAGGCACTGGTCCGGGCAGCCGTCATCTGCTAGGAGGAGACGCCATTTTCAAGTTTTTTCCTCCACTTCCCCAACTCATGTCGCAACAGAGCTTCCCCTGGTCTCCACCAGGGGCCGCTACAGAGTGACACCATTCACCAACCCACCTCAGGAGAAGAGAGGAGAGCAGCCCTCCAGATGTTTAATCCTACTCCTTCCCCTGCTGACCCTCTGGTGCCCGAGTCCATTCCTGAACCGGGTCGCCAGTGTGGTGCGAGGTAAGGTGCCAGCGCCTCAGCCCTCTGTGCCACCGGGCTGGCCAACAGTCTTGTTCTTAATGGACCTGGCATTACATAACACCACCCAAGTAGGATGAACCACCGAGGCCAGCCATGTCATCTACCCACCCAGGGTGGAGCCCTTAGGTATGGGAACCAGACAGGGAGGACCCCTCTCGGGAACCCATTTCACCCCAGGACATCTTCTAGTTCCTACTACCCCAATCCCCCCACCCGGCTCCATTGTCTCTCCAGGTCCATGGCTCCCTCCCCCGCGCCTCCTCCTTACTATCCCCAAAGCTTGACATCGCCCATACGCCTCAGCAGGCAAAGGGGGACTGTCAAAAGGACAGAGGCCGCAGAGCTCAGAGGGAGAGTAGCACCTGACTGGGAGAGATCTCTGCCAACACATACCTTTGGGAGCTCACCGCAGCAGTGGCACAACAAATACACAAAACAAATACAAAATAAAACAAATACAAAACAAATACACAAAAATAAGAAAAACTACGCCCACAGTCCCTCACACCCCCCAAAGGAAAATCAACCCCTTAAAATGATGTAAGGTCCAGATTCACTGATAGATAATAGTTGACATTTTCGGGAATGGGGCTAAGCATGCCAGTACTTCAAAATGAGTATTTGGGAGAGATGGGACTCACACACCCACCATCAGCCAACAAAGTTCAAATCCAAAACTGCTGTACTCCCACTACAGCAGTCAATATGTGCCATTCAGAAATAGATGAGGTACAAATTCCAGAGGCTTTCTTACAGCCACACCAGACAGAAACTTATTAAACTTTCAGACTTCCCAAAGACCACGCCACTTCTCTGGATATCTATGGTGACTTCCACAGCCAAATGTAAAAACAGCACCACTGTACCAGTAGCTCCAAATGCGATGCCCCCCAGAGGATGGCGACTCAGAGCGAACAGCCCCCCGAAATCAGGGGTCCCAAAGGCGCAGGCCCACTGGCACCTGTCTTGGGGACACCTCAAGGCAATCGAGGCAACACCGCCCACCGGCAACTCACTCCCTTCCTCTGTGTCATAAGGCCCTCTGCATCTGGACACTCGTGCACAGCTTGGGTGCAGATCTCCTGGTGATCCATGTTACAGGAGAGCACAGATCTTATTTCAAGAGGGAGCTCTTGCAGCAGGTAACACATATAGGACTATGCCGCCAAGCAGTAGAATCCCACAGAAAAATTTCTAGCTAGCAGTCAAGGCAGGGACTGCTCTGGCTGCCCGCCATCCCACGTGGTATAAAGGGGGCAGTCCCCTAGCACCACCGCAGTTCTTTTCCCACCATTGACCCACTAGTGTCAGCTCTACAGACGCCTCTCTTGTAGTCGACCACCTTTTTTTGCGCTTTGCACAGTTACCATTCGTTAGCATTTTTCACCTCACAATTTTCAGCTTTTTGTGCATGTCTTCAGCATCTTCACAGCAGCAGAAGTCTTAAGTGTGCATGTGGCAAGCAGATCCTGGCAAGAGACAGCCACTCGGCCTGCCTTATCTGCTTGGGTCTGGGCTACAAGCCGAATGACTGCTCGCATTGCCAAAAATTCACCAGAAAGACTCTAATCCGCCGACTCAAGACATTGAAAGCCTACGTCCTGGAACAGCAAATGGCCGCCATACAGAGGACCTATTGGGACATAGTTCTTCTTCCTCAACCAGGGAATCCTCCCCCAGAGAGAACTCAGGTGGGAAACACCATCATAGGGACAAGGATCGAGCCAGGTCAGAATCCCATCCTAGGTCCCCCCACAAATTCTCTACTTCTGGCGGGAGGTCAGAATCTGTTCCCCCAGGCACCTTGACTCTTCCTGGGGTTACTGTGAAGAAAACTCCTGCCTCTTCCCATTCACAGGACAGGGAGTCTTCTGGACATGGGCATTCGTCCTCCCCGTGTCCCTGGCTTTAAGGCCCCACAAGCAGTCACTAGGGTCAAAGTCAGATGGACAGGCGTCTTCTTCGGGTGGCAAGTCGGGGTCTACTGCCTGCAAGACCTTAGAGTCATCTGCCAGGTTGAAGGGGTCGGGTGACACTACCAGACACCAGGAATCAGAGTGCCACCAGAAGCACCTGCTGCCCCGTGACAGGGCATTGACTGCTTCAGAAGGATGCCAGATCTTAGGGTCCTCTGATGCAGCATCGGACCCAGACCAGATGCCCCCTCCTAAATGGCCGTCTGCTCCAACAGACCAGACATCGAATCAGGTGACAGATCACACGCCTGAGCACCAGACATCTGGGCCTCTCGACAGAGGTTTGAGTCTGTCGTCCCTGCCTCCTCCCAAGGAGCTGGACGTCCGACCTCCAGTGGACACTACCCCAGAAGGCATAGTGCCATCAGTCCCAACACCTGATGGCAAAGAACCAGCAGAGAGGATAACCCCACCGGACGCTCAGCAGGGGCCGCCGAATGTCCCTACCCTGCCGCCAGCACAGCCTGTTGTCCTGTTGGCGGAGGTAGGAGCATTATTCAGTTCATGATGGAACACCATGAAGGGGGATCTGCTACCCAGGCCTCAGGAGCAGTCCCCTAGCCCTAGAGGACTCCTGCCTCCAGTTTTGCCCAGGGAACCCTCGCCTCAGAGGCCTCTGAGACCGCCTCTGACGCCAGACCACTCGTCATCTGGGGACGATGACTGGGGGGTCTCCGGCACCTAGCAGACATGTTCGACACCCATAGTCCATACCCTCATCCAAAGGAAGTCCATGCTTGTTCTCTGACAAGGATGCAGGAGACTCCTTCTACTACCACTCCTCCGAGGACGAGTTGCCTCTGCCCTCTCCTGATTGCAAGAGGGACTCTCCCAGGTCTCTCCCAGATGACCCTTCATTTTTGAATGTACTGCGGCACATCCAATACCTTAACCAATGGGACACAGAGAAACTTGACCCCGAACATCCGCGTCTGGCAAAGTTCCTGGGGCAAATGACCCAAAACCCTTGGTCATCCCTCCACTAGTAGAGCCTTTCCTAGACATCACTAAGTTGGCCTGGAAGCATCCTTCCACTACTTCAGCAGTCCCTAGGAAAGCAGACCACCTCTACAGGACGCTGAAAGGAGAGACTCACCTGAGTGAGCAACCAAAGGCAGATTCCATGGTGCTGACGGATGCCCATGGCAGGGCACAGCAGCCTAAGCACATCAGTTCCCAACCTCCGGACCCAAAATCCAAGAAGCTGGACCAGTTGGACTGCAGAGTGTACTCCTCGGCTACCTGTACTGTAAGGTCACTCAGTTTTTCGGCACATATGGTAATGTACTGTACCAATACTCCTTGTGGAACAAAGCCTTGGACCTAGCCAAAGCTCAGCCTGATTCGGACAGCAAATATGAACTTATGGCTGTTATTCAGTCCGGCATTGACGTGGGAAAACATGTTCTGAGGAGTTCATATGACTCGGCAGATACAGCCACCAGGGCAGCTGCAACAGGGGTTTGTATGAGGCGCCATGCCTGGCTACGAGTCTCTGAATTCCGGCAGGACGTAGAATACATAATTCTGGATGCGCCCTTTCAAGGGTCCGTTCTCTTTGGTCCAGAAACCGAAAAACTGATCACAGGGCTACAGGATTTCTGGCGATTTCCGACATCCACAGGATGTACAAATTGGAACCAGCAACTACCAGACGTCACCCATTTCGTAAGAACCAAGGCCAACAGGCAAGGCGTCAGCAACCTGAAGGGGTTTTCATGCAGGGTCCCTCCTGCCTCCGCACCCAGGGACCCAAAACTGCAAAGAATGCCAGAGCCCCTTGCCTACCCCTGCGCCGCGCATGACTCCCTGTTTGCCCCCCGCCCGCGTGGCTAAGTAGGTGCAGATTCTCCTCACCCAACGGATGGTCCAACATTACCATTGATCAGTGGGTACTCCAGCTAATAGAAAAGGGGTACGCCCTGGAGTTCACACATCTCCCACCGGACAACCCACCTGTCCCCACCCACTGCTCCCCATCCCATGCGGCTCTCATAAAACCAGAAATCTAAGTTCTTTTGGGCAAAAGAGTGATTCAGGTGATACCTCCAGGTCACAAAGGAAGAGGATACTACTCCCATTTCTTTCTTGTACCAAAGAAAACAGGACCTCTGTCCCATCTTGGATCTGAGCCAACTGAACAACTTTATCGAATACAAAAGGTTCAGGATGGTGACTTTGCCAGGTCTGCTGCTAATGATTCGCCAAGGGGATTGGCTGTGCTCTCTGGACATGCAGGACGCTTACATGCACATAAAGATCCTGCCATCCCACAGGAAGTATCTCCGATTCATCTTCCGGGAGAACACTTTAAGTTCAGAGCACTGCCATTCAGCCTGTCCTTGGCACCGAGAGTCTTTACCAAATGCCAGGCAGTCGTGGCCGCAGCCCTTAGGAGAAAGGGTCATTGTGTTTACCCCTACCTGGATGACTGGCTTTTAACAGCCTTTATGGAGGAACAGCTGTGTTGCTCAATAGAAGAGACCTTCAGTCTATTCCAAGAGTTGGGAGTCACTCTAAACCTCCCCAAGCTGTTCCCCTGCCCTACACAAAGGTTACAGTACATAGGGGTGATCATGGACACTGTCCAGGGAAGAGCCTTTTTCCCCCCAGACCGAGCGGACAGGTTAAGGACAATTGCTCTGAGGGTCATCTCTACAAATCTGATCCTGGCCAGAGTGGTGCTGCAGCTTTTAGACCACATGGCCATGGCCATCACCACGGTTCCCCTTGCCCGCTTGCATATGAGGGTCCTGCAGTGGAACCTCAGGGTTCAGTGGGACCAACGTAGGGATGATCTAAATCAACCAGTCAGGATCTCCAAAGCAGTACTTTGCACTCTGGAATGGTGGCTCACCCATTCCCGACTGGACATCAAGGTTCCCTTTCAGTCACCCAGTCCTCAGCAGACACTAACTACAGATGCCTTGGGCTGGGCTGGGGGGGCACATCTGGCATGCCACAAAACAAGGGGCACCTGAACCTCCACATCAATATGCTGGAGATGAGGGTCGTCCTGTATGCCCTGCAGGCCTTCCAGTCCGTGCTCAAGCCAGGCCTTTTGTTAGTCCAGTCAGACAACACTCCAGTTGTCTACTATCCCAACAAGCAAGGGGGCACACATTCCTACCCCCTGTGCAGAGAAGCCATGAGAGTTTGGCAGTGGGTAGTGGGTCACAACCTGGAAAAACCAGCAGTTCATGTTCCAGGGATTCACAGTAACCTCACAGACAGTCTAAGCCACTCTCGGTCTCAGAATCACGAATAGGAGCTACTGCAAGAGGTTGTAGATGACCTCCTTGAACAGTGGGGTCAGCCAGAACTGGACGTCTTTGCATCCCCACACAGCGCCAAACTGACCAGTGTCTGCTTGCTAGATCCAGGGTCTAAGGTTTTCTGGTGCGACGCATTGTCCCTCTCTTGGACAGAGAGGTTCCTGTACGCCTTTCCCTTCCCTTTCTGCTACTCAAGATGCAGGCAGAGAGTGCACACATGATTCTCGTAGCACCCTTCTGGCCTCGTCAGATCTGGTTTCCGTTGTTCCAGCAATTGGCATCGGAACTGCCGGTCCCATTACCCCAGTCCACTCGCTTGCTCTCCCAGGAGCAGGGAACCCTAGTACATCTGAATCTTCGGTCCCTGCATCTGCATGCATGGTTCCTGCAGACCTGATCAGTGACAGATTTGGAGTGTCCTCCAGAGTGGCAGAGGTTCTCACAGCAGTGAGAAAACCCTCAGCAGAGTCACATATGCCGTGAAATGGAAACCTTTCTGCTCATGGGCATCCCCCTGTTCCTTTGACCCTTTCCACTGTTCGGTGGAATCTGTGCTGGAGTACCTTCTTTCCCTATCAGACAGGGCTTAACTACTCATCCATTAAGGTGCACCTTTCTGTGTTTTCAGCTTACCATGCATTGATGGATGGGAAAGCTCTGGCACAATTGCATTTGTGCAAGATCTTCCTACGGGGTATCTTGCACATCAAGCCTCTCAGGAGGGATCCCATCCCTCCGTGGGATCTTCTGTTTATGTTAGAGAAGCTTACGCTGCCCTCCTTTAAACCAGCCGCAAGCTGCGAGTTCTGCTTCCTCTCATGAAAAGCGTTATTTTTAGTTGCCATTATTTCTGCTCGAAGAATTTCTGGGCTACAGGCTCTGATGTGTAAAGAGCCTTATCTTATTTTCCACAGGAACAGAGTTGCCCTGCGTACAAATCTTAAGTTCCTTTCAAAGGTGGTGTCCAAATTCACTTTTAATCGGGACATTCAACTACCAGTTTACTACCCAGAGTACTCAAACAAAGGGCAGGCCTTGCTACATACTCTGGATGTACATAGAATTCTCTGTTACTATATAGAAAGTACCTGTTCATCAAGAAAGAAAGACCAGTTGTTTGTCTCCATTGCCCGAAGAATGTTAGGTGCTCCAGTGACCAAGCAGACACTGGCCAAATGGTTGGTCAACTGCATTACTTTCTGTTATCAAAAGCTCGACAAACCCTTGCCAGGGTCATTCCACAAGAGGTGTCACAACCTCCTTTGTGTCCCTCAAAAATATGTTGGCAGCAGATCTCTGTACAGCTGCTACTTGGAGTTCGATTCACACCTTCATTAGGCACTACAGTCTGGACATTGCTTTCAGAAGGAGAGCAGGATTTGGCCTTGTGGTCTTCCAGTCCAGGGACTACTCTCCCTAAGGAGTGCCAAGAACATTGTTTCTACTAGTCTACCACCCTTCTGACCTGGGTCTCTTCTTGTACTGCTTGGGACTCAGTTCTATATGTGTTACCTGCTGCAAGAGCTGCCTCTCGAAGTAAGGTAGTACAGTTCCATAAGAACTTACCGTAACAGTAGATCTTCGAGAGGAGCTCTTGCAGCAGGCGGTTTTCCCTCCCACCTCCCCTGGGGTTCTGTAATTGTACTTCTCTCTGTGGGATGGGAGTTCCTCCTCAGTTCCCCATCCTGTATGTCAGCTGGGTCTCCGGCGGGTGAACTAAGGTAGTGCTGGGGGACCGCCCCCTTTATACCACGCGGGACATCAGGTGGGGCTGATGTCGGGGGCAGTCCCCCGCCTTGGACTACTAGCTAGAAATGTTTCCATGGGGTCCTAGTGCCTGACGGCATAGTCCTATATGTGTTACCTGTTGCAAGAGCTCCTGTTGAAGATCTACTGTTACGGTAACTTCTTGCGTAACTGCACTTTATCTGGTGGACGCTCTCAGCTGGGTAGGAGAGACGTTGCACTAGTGGTCTGTGCATCAGAAAGTGATGAACCACCTGTTCTTCCTGTGGGGCACACCCTTGGCAGACCTGTTTGCCTCATGTGAGAATGCCAAACTGAGGCTGTTTTGTGCCTGATCCCCACAGTCCAGGACACTGCTGGGGGGTGCCTTTGTGAGGCCCTGGACTCCAGGCCTCATGTGTGCCTTTCCCCCCGATCCACAAGGTGGTGGTCAAGGCCCAGAAGGACAAAACACTGATGATCCTGATAGCTCCAGACTGGCTACGGCAGTTCTGGTACCTGGATGTCCTGAGCCTCTGAGGAGATTGCCTCTCTGCCCAGACCTGCTGATCAGACAACATGGGATGATTCTGCACCCAGACATTCAGTCCTTGCACCTCATAGCCTGGTTATGAGTGGCTAGAGGTCCAGGTCTTGAATCTCTTGGAGGGTGTTCTGCACATTGGAGAGTGGTTTCCTTGAAAGTAAGGAGCCTGGGAAACAAGGCAATAGAGTTGCAAGCACTGATGGTGGAAGGAGAGTTGGATATACTGTAGCAGCCATCACTGAGACATGGGCCACCCAATACAGGACTGGGACCTAGTGATCCCTGAGTAGAGACTGTACCATAGGGGCAGAGAAAAAGGGAAGGGGGGATATTTATGTAAGGGAAGGGATATTGCGCGACAGGGAGGAAGGGGAGGAGGGCAGGGCTGAAGCCTTACGGATACAGCTCCAGAACTCAAAAAGCAAGAAGGTTAGATTGGGGTAGTGTACAGGCCACCCTCTTAAAATGAGGAAGTTGACAGGGAGTTGGGGTAGCAAATAAGGAGTTTTAGTGTTAAGGGCAATACTGTGATAGTAGGGGATTTGAATCTGCCAGGGGTAGATTGGAACACTCCAGCTACCCAGAGTGCCAGGGAACAGGTCCTACTGAAGGTCTTCCAGGACAGCTTCCTGATGCAGAGGGTAATGGAGCTAACCAGGGTGGGAGACATACTGGACCTTGTGTTGACGGACCAGGAGCACATCCAGGAAGTGGAGGTGGAAGCCCGCCTGGCAGGAAGCGATCACCACACAGTGTGGTTCTTCCTCAGTCTAGGTAAGGAGGCGGCCAGAACCAAGACAGAGGTGGTGGTCTTCAAAAGAGCACATTTTGGCAGAATGGGAGGCGTACTGGAAGGGCACCTTGCCAACATCTGCCCAGACATGGATGCCAACTAGAAATGGGCCATCATCGAGCTGGGTCTGGCAGAGGCCACTAACTCATGTACAAAGACCCAAAATAAGAAGGCCAGGTCCAAAAGAATGAGCTGGTTGAGCAGAGAGAGGTAGTAGACAGGATGAGGGAGAAAAGAGCTGCCTATAGAAGCTATAAGAGATCCAAAAGAGAGGAGGATAGGGAGGAGTAGATGAGAAAATCCAGAGAGGTAAGTAGAGTAGTCAGGGTACCCAAGGCTTCAGGGGAGCTAAGGCTGGCACGGGATCAGAAAAGGGAGAGACATGAGAGTACATGGTCTCAGACTGAAGGGGGGAAGATATAGGAGAGACATGAGGAGACACTTTTTCACGGAGAGGATTGTGGCTAAATTGAGTACTCTGCCTGAGGAGGTGGTCTCCTGTAAGACAGTGGATAGTTTTAAAAGGGGGTGGGACTGGGTGAGGGGGGTAATTGTGAGGGGAGAGGGAAGGGGGCAGCTGCAAGGTAAGGGTGCTAGCTACACATTCGAGCAGACTTGATAGACCATGTGGCCTGTTTCTGCTGGCAGATTAATATGTTCGTAAGGGGAAAAGGATTTCTTCAGGTACATAAAGGAGAAGAGAAGCTGTAAAGATCAGATTGTCGGGATCAAGAAACATGGAGGGTGGTCACAAAAGGGGGCAGAGCAGGCAGAAGCACTCCATGAGTACTTCTGTTCAGTGTTTACCAGGTAGAGGGATGGGCCTATGCCCCAGGGGAAAGGCAGGGTGGACATGGGGGAGCAGGGGTAACAGATGGGGAGATCCCAGCGAGCAGGATGTTGGAGGGCCTTAGGTCCCTGCGGGTGGATAAGACACGAGGGCCGGACGGCGTACATCGAAGGGTCCTGAATGAGTTGGTGGAGGTTCTGATGGGACCTCTGGCAGACTTGTTCAGCACCTCCCTGGGGATGGGGTGCATGCGCCAGGACTGGAGGATAGCACATGTGGTGCCCTTCCATAAAAGTGATCCCAAGAACGAACCAGGTAACTACAGACCGGTCAGCCTTACCTCCGTTGTGGGGAATCTAATGAAGACTGTCCTTTAAAGAGAGGTTGATGATCTTTCTGGAGGATAATGGTCTCCAGGACGATAGGCAACATGGGTTTGTCTGGGGCAGATCCTGCCAGACAAAACTGGTTGACTTTTTTGACTGTGTGACAAGGGCACTCGATAGGGGCCATGCGGTGGATATTTTGTATCTGGACTTCAGCAAGGCCTCCGACTCGGTGTCACATGAAAGGATGACTAGTAAACTGAGAAACCTAGGAGCAGGGGAGAAACTGGGTGGATGAGTTAGGAACTGGCTGCTGGACAGACAGCAGAGGGTAGTTGTAGGGGGAGAACTCTTGAGTCCGAGAGTTGTAACCAGTGGGTCCCACAAAGCTCGGTACTAGGACTAATGCTATTTAACATCATCACTGCAGACGTATCGGATGGGATTAGGAGTTAGATCAACCTTTTTGCAGACAACACAAAGATCGGTGTGGAGGTGGATAGTGTGGAAGGGGGGCAGATACTCCATGACGATTTGGCAAGGCTTGAGCGCTGGTCAGACTCATGACAGTTGGGGGTTCAACACTAAGAAGTGCAAAGTAATGCATTTGGGAGCCAGGAGCCCTGGGAATTGCTACCGGCTATGGTGAGTGCAGTTATCCACTTCCAAGTGGAGGAGAAGGATCTGGTGGTACTGAGGACATGTTTAGATTAATGGGTAGGGGGAGGGACACAAGGGGACACAGTCTAAAACTGGAGTGTGGAAGATTCAGGAGGGAAATGAGGAGGCACTACTTCATGGAAAGGGCAGTAGCGAGGTGGAACGCACTGCCAGAGGAGGTGATATTGAAATCTGTGGGCAGTTTTAAAGGGGGGCCAGGAGAAAGGTAAGTTCAAAACTGGGGGAAGATGGGAGGGAAGTCAGCAGAAAGGGGTGATAATTCAGATGGACGGCCATGGGGGGGGCAACTGCAGTAGATTAGACTGGGAGCTGTACACTCAAGCAGACTCAATAGACCTTATGGTCTGTATCTGCTGACATTTTTGTTATGTACATTGTGAAGGCCTTCAGGAAAGAGTCAACTTGCAGATGCTATGCCTTTCAGTGGATGCGTTTCTACATTTGGGGTCGGGACAAGGGACAGGATCCTCTGGCTTGCCCTGTGGCTAGCATCCTGGGCTGCCTCTTTTTCCTTTCTCAGCTAGGATTATAGGTGACGACCCTTAAGGTGCACTTGGCAGCCATCTCTGCTTACCACGTGTGGAGTGATAAGCTAGTGGTGGCCCAGGAGAAGGTGGTCAGGTGCTTTTTCAAAGGCCTGGATCGCTTGTACCCTCTGTGCATGTACCGCCTCCACCATTGGACCAGCTGCTGGTATTGGTAATGCTCATGGACAAGCCTTTCGAGCCAATGCACAGATGTGAGATTTCACCTGTCATGGAAGATTGCCTTCCTGGTGTGCTGTTACGTCTGCCAGAAAGATTGGGGAGTCCTAGCCACTTTCGGTGGCGTCTCCTTAACCTGATCCTCCACTGGGACAAAGTTATCCTTTGCCCCCATGCAAAGTTCCTCCCAAAGGTGGTACTGGAGTTGCACCTTAACCAGGTGATTAACATGCCGGTATATTTCAACAATCCATCTTTGGAGGCCACTCACAAGCTCCATACCCTGGACTTGCAGAGGATGCTGTCATACTACATGGAGTGTACAGCTGGAGTTTGGGGACAGGCTTGTCAGCTGTTCGTCACGCTGAAGTTGTGCATAGCAGACTGTCAGCAAAACAGATGATTGCCAGGTAGACTACATCCTGCATCAATCAATCAATCATTCAATCAAAATCTTTATTTATGCAGGCTGGCTCCATTGAGCAAGGCTCATTTGCAAGGTGGACCTGGTCATGAATACATCAAAGTACAGTACAGAAGCAGGTATACAAAAAGCAATAATATACAAGGAAGAAAAAGTATATACAGTGTATACAGTACAGTACAAGGTTGAAATAAATAAAAAAACAGCATTATTTTACAATTGAAGAAGTCAGCAGATGTACAGTCAACCATAGGCATACAGGGGTTATAAGCAGAGATCTTTTGAGTGAGGCAGCCAGCAACTACACATATAGGGGAAGAGGCCGTGTATGGGGTGGCAGGTTAGAAAGGTAAAAAAGAGGAGGGTTGTATTACCGACGACTGGGGGAAAATTGAGCTAAAACCACAGAAAGTGACGATGGCTGTCGTGTACTTGTTTATTATGATAATGACGGAGGAGGGGTAGATAATTGGGACACTACTATTGATGGGGTGGGACTTTAGCCAGGCTGGAGTGGACAGGAAAGGATGGGTGCAGCAGGAAGAGTTAATAGGGAAAGAGTGAGAGCCAGGGGTAGAAACATGGCGAGCGTCAGGATGGAAAGGGGGAGTTGCAGAATTAGTGGGCTAGCGGTGAGGAAAACATTTGCAAGGTGCTTTCATGTAGCGATCGTAGAGCGCCTTGAAAATATTCAGGCAACAGGGCAGCTCAGCTTCAAGTTCCTTTGTAAACTGTTCCACAATGTGGGTAAAGAGAAGCTTAGAGCAGCTTTGCTGAAACGAGTTTTGACCCTTGGAACTTGGAGGAAATTAGGAATAGCTCCCTTAGGGCGTAGGTGCCTAACACACTCCAGGAATACAATCTGAGAGACATATGAGGAGCTTGTTGGTCACCGCCTGAAGGCCCATAGGGCGGCGTTTCTATTCCTTCTGTAGTGAAGGGAAGTCCAGCCTAACGATGAGTACAGGGAGCAGTGGTGTGTGGAAAGTGGAAGGCCAGTAATGAACCTGATAGCTCTGTGGTAGAGGGTGCCCAACTTAGCCAGTGCATAGGCAGTTCAGTGGCTGTAGAGCAGGTCTGCGTAATCTATTAAAGATAGGAAGGTAGCTTGAACCAGTTGAATCTTGGCCTCCTTTGTGAGCAGGTGGTTAATTCTGTAGAATAGTCCTAATCTTTGCCTTAGTTTCTTCTGTAGTTCTTTGAGATGGTTGGCAAAGGAAAGTTTATGATCGAGCCAAACTCCTAGATATTTGAATTTAGCTACATACTCTGTTGTTTCTCCAAGAACAGTGGTAATTTGTGGGATAGCTCCCCCCAGCAGGAATTGCCACATGCAAGGAGGGGGAAAAGAGCATGGCTTTTGTCTTTTTCACATTGAACAAAAGCTTTTTGTTTATGAGCTGGTATTGTAGAAGGTTAAATTCAGCTTGGAGGTCTTCACAGGCTGCTTCCGGTGTGGGACGACTCAAGTGCAGTACAGTGTCATCCGCGAATAAGTGGATGTTGGCTTTTTTGATGGGGTCATTGATGTTGTTAATGTAGACTGCAAAGAGGAGGGGACCAAGGATAGAGCCCTGGGGCACGCCCCTCAGCATAGGTTTTAATGGAGAAAGATCACCTTCAGCTTTAACCTGCTGTTTCTGTTCTCCGAAGTAGTCTGCAAACCAGCACATAGATTTATGGTCCAGGCCTAAGGTGCTTAGGGAGGAAAGAAGCAGGCTATGATTGACTGTGTCGAATGCCTTACTAAGATCCAAGAAAACAGCACAGACATGCTTCTTGTTGTCAAGGTCTAGGAGCCAATCATTGGTCACCTTAGCTAGGGCTGTTATGGTCCTGTGCTTTGCTCTGAATCCAAACTGAACCGGGTTTAATAGGCTTCTGGATTCTAAGTATATCCCTAGCTGGCCACACACAATTTTTTCTAGTAATTTAGACAAGATAGGGAGGAGGGAGGTCGGTCTGTAATTATTTAGATTACAGGGGTCACCTGCTTTTAATAGAGGGATGACATGGACTATTTTCCATTGAGGGGGGAGGCTACCCTGGGAGAGTGACATGTTGAATAGGTGGGTGATTGGCACCTCAAGCACATGGTAGGCACTTTTCAGATAGTATGGCTCTATGAAGTCGGAGTCTGCTCCCTTCCTGGTGTCCAGTTGCAGCAGTAGGTCTTCCACCTCTTTTAGAGGGACAGGCAGGAGGGAGAAGGCCTCCTCGGTAGAGGGGGACTCATGGATTGGTGGGCCCTGAGCTGTGCGGAGGTCATTGGCAGGAGAAGTATCAAATGCTAGCCCTGCCGTTGCACAGTGGTTATTGAGGGCTTCCAATATCTCTGATCGGTTAGTGATAACGCTGCCACTGGACTTAATTTTTGCTGGAATGGAATTACCAGGTGCATGTCCAGACATGTCTTTTAATGTTTTCCAGAGCTTAGAACGATTTCTTGAGGCAGAGGCTAGCTCCGAATGATAGTAGGCTGCCTTGGCTGCTCTGACCAACTTGGTGCACTTGTTACGTGCTCTCTTTAAAAAACACCAATCCGAGTCATTCTTGCTTCTTCGGGCTTTTTTCCATAAGGTATCCCTTTCTAACAGGGAAGCTTTGAGCTCAGGCGAGAACCAACGGCAGGTGCTGCTCCTGACCCGCACCTTAACCAAGGGTGCATGCTTATTTAAAGCCTCACTTAAAATATCATAAAAAATAGTATATGCCCTGTTAACCATTTTGGCTAGGAAGAATGCCTGCCATCGCAGTGAATGTTTCAAGTCGTGGACGTAAGCAAACAAATCAAAGTTGCGTTTGCACCTCTTGATAGAGAACTTTGCCACAAACTGTGGGTTGTGCACGGATCTGATAGTGGTGATTATACAATGATCGCTAATCTCTGAGAAAAATATTCCGACATGAGAGAACAGGTGTGGCTTGCTAACCAAAATTACATCTAAGAGGGAGCTGTTGTTAAGGTTCTTTTTATTTGGGTGAGTAGGCTCGCCAATGAGTTGCACCAGCCCTAGAGTGTCACAAAAGGATTTCAAGGGAGCAGATGCACTTGATAGCAAATCGTAGTTCAGGTCACCAAGAATAATGGTTTCCAAGGAACTGAGCCCCAGTACGGAACTGAGGTGAGACAGGAGATGAGGCCCGGCAGAAGGGGGCCTGTAGCAGCCTATTACACAGAGTGCACTGGAAGGAGAAAGTTCGATCTTTAGGGTCAAGCACTCAAATTCTTTGGGGGAGGATGATGCATCTATGCATGTGGCCGAGTATTTGTCCCTTACATAAATTGCCACCCCACCTCCTCTTGATTGCCTATCCGTTCGGAAGAGTAAATCATTTGGGATATTGATTTCATTGTCTGGGGTGGCTGGCCTAAGCCAGGTCTCAGTGATCACTAGGATGTCAGGTAGGGTGTGGTTCACCCAAGCCTGGATAAGGGTGAACTTTTTCAGCAAACTAGAGGCATTAAGATGCATAAAAGACATTCCTTTGATACCTGCCAGGTCTGATGGAGAAGCAAGGGTGTCTAATGGTCCTGGGTTGAGTTCGACATTGCCTGAGCACAATAGTAAGAGAAGCAGGATTCTTTTTAAGGCAGCGAACTGTAATTTGTAAACACTATTTTTTGGGCGATAGGGGAGGCGGTGTTGATGGGTAGGCCTGTACCTACTCCTGGTGTTATACTGGCCTAGTGTTGCAGCCACTAGTGTCCTGGCAGAAATTTGCCATGAGTAGGAAGTCTCAAGTCTGGATGGGGGAGTAATCTGCAGAGGCAGCTCGGGAGATGTCCCACTCCCTGGCAGAGACAGCTGAGAAGCCCAGTAGTCCAAAATGGCTACCTGAAAGGAGCTGTTGGACGCAGCACAGGGAGAAGCGCAAGGGTCATTCCAGTTTAGGGAGGGATGAGGGCTCTGAAGAATTGAGCTGAGCGCTAATAAAGCTAGTGACACACTGAGGAACCAGCTGTAATTTCCCATGGTAGATCTAAATGCCACAACTGCCGGCAGTAAACATCAACCTTTGCTATAGTTTGGCTGGTAGGGAGCCTTCTGTAGGGCTTATGATTCATTCCATTAGACGTACCACTGTTTCAGTGGCTGCTTCCAGGAATGCCCCTATCCAGGAGATCTACAGGTCTGTTACCTGGAAGCCAGCACACACCTTCATAACCCACTACTACATTGACCTTGAGTTGCGGCAGGATGCTGGTTTTGGGACCTCGGCTCTCAGTCTGTTTGCCAAGAAGGGGTATGCACCTGGCCCCCTCCTCCTAGAGAACTGTTAGGAGTCAGCCAGAGTGTGGATAAGTAAACCGTATCCACGCCCCTAGAAGAATGAGTTACTCACCTGTAACCGTAGATCTTCCACAGAGTGGTCTCTTGCAGTAGGTAATACTTTTGGGTGTCCAGCAGAGGTCGCTGTGGTGCACAGCAATTCTTCTAGTAGTTTTTCACCAGGAACCACCCACACATGATATCATCTTCCTGTTCCCTATATAAGTGTGGGTGGTCCCTGGTACCTTCAGTTCATTTTCCCACCATCTTCAGCTCGCGCAGCAGCTAGTGCAACTTCGGTGTAGCAGTCATCGACAAGAAACTTGGAACTAAGATGAATGTCTACTGGTTCTTCAACCAAACAAGCTTTATTTCGTTCCTGTCGTTGCGGTAGGAAGATATACCGATTTGACAGTTATACACTTTATGTAAGGTGTCTGGGACCCACACATGACACCAATTCCTGCAGCTTATGTCAGGACTTCAATCAGGCAACTCATCGTCGACGGTTGCTTGAAATTCAGCAACTTTTGATGGAGCAGAAAATGACTCTCTTGGAGAACCGGGGGCTTGTACCAAGGGCTCCCCTTCTACTGGTTCCCATTCCAGGCAGAATACGGAGAAGGAGAAACCCTCCTCACACTCCCTGCCTAGACGTCCGTTGATGGACACTGTTTCTGGTGTCCCTCTGTAGACAGAACGTCCTTTAAGCGCTTCTTCGTTGACGGGGGCCCATACCCTCTCATCAACGGCGCTTTCCAGCACTTTGACTGCAGTCTAACTAGAGAGTGCTCTGTCGACAGAGGCTTATACCCTCTCGTCGATGGCACTTTCCAGCGTTTTACATGCAGCAAAATATACTGCTGCTCCTTCGATGGGGGGGCTCCTCTCCTGTCTATGGTGTCTGGCAATTTAAGTGGAAATAACTTCTCTTCTTCTGTGGGCTCATCAACAAGATCCCACATTCCTCAGGGGAAGCCCATGGCTTATGCCTTATTGACTGCCCCTCCACCTACTCAGGTGCCTTCTTATAGGGGTCAGGTGGACAGAGGTCGGGACCCTGGTCTTTACTACCCAGGAGCAAGACCTGCTCAGGCTACTCGACCCATTCCCTCAATCACCCCCCCTGATTTCCCAACATGCCCCCCCTTCTCACCCCCCTCCTTTCCAGGAAAGGGACCTCACCAATGTAGTCCAACACGTCTTGCATGCCATGCGGCATTCTCAGCCCTTGGAAGGACTGGGTGATCTCACCTGATCTCCTCCCCCTCCTGCGCCTAAAAGATTCTACAGTGACCAGGATAACATTCAACCCTGGTCTCCTCCTCCATTTATAGAGGACTATTTGTCAGATGACCAAGAATTGCCACCTGATTTCACCGGTGACCTGGAGGATGAAGAATTTCAAGATTTGGATTTCTCTAATCGGGAATCCCCCTATTCAGAAATCTCTTCCCTGGATGAGGATCTGCCTTTAACTGCAGCTGTCTCTCCCCCAGATGACCCTTCTTTTAGTGAAATGATGGTTCAAATTCAAAAAGTCATGGGATTCTCCACTACGGAACATGACAAGCAACGTAAGGATATGGCAGAATACCTTGAGATACCTGAGGAGCCTGCTTTAGTGGTTCTCCCACTAATGCCAACTTACCAGAATGCATGCCATCTGCTTGGCATCAACCTTCAGCTATTACAGCTGTTCCCCTCAAAGCGGATAGTCTGTATCAGGCTTCTCTGGATCACCCCTTTCTGCCTAGTATTCCAGAGGCGGATTCTGTGGTCATTACTGCCGCTGATGACCGTACCAAAAGACCCAAGCAAATGATTTCCTTACCTCCTGATAAGGAATCTCAAAGAATTGACTATCTGGGTGAAAAGGTCTTTTCCTCAGGTGCTAAGAATATCAGAATTTTGAACTATATAGATCATATGATTAAATATCAGCGGACCCTGGGGTTCTCTGCCATTGAGCTTCTCAATAAACTCCCTCCCTCACAGAAAAGGGATAAATTATTGGCTACAGTGACAACTAGTAATTCAATTTTCGGTTTCCTTCTCAGGTTGGGATATGATGTCGTTGATACCTGAGCCCGACTATCAGCCACTGGTATCACCCTGTGTCGCCATGCTTAGCTTCGCGTTTCAGGCTTTGCACCTGATATACAACATAAAGTAGCTAATGCCCCTTTAATAGGTCCAAGCTGTTCGGGCCAGGTACTCAAACTTTACTGGATGACTTACAGGCATCAGGCAGAACCCTCTGTACGGTTCATGGCATGTATCATACTCCGTCTACAACCTACCATACTCAGCACACCTCTTACCCCAAAAGAGGTGGCCGATACAGAGGTAATAACAAAGGCGGCTTCAGAGGTTGTGCTCAGTCCAACAGAGGCAACACCTCTTCCGCCCAGAGTGCCCACTGCCGCCCTTTAGGTGGGACTGTACAGCCCATCTCCCAGTGACCCACTAGGGCTTTCCCCCCGCTTCCTTGACCAGGCCTCGGAGGCTATGGGGGGTCGTTTTGCCCTCCATCTGGAGGCTTGGCAAACAGTCACTTCCGACAGTTGGGTATTTCAGATTATACAGAAGGGTCATACATTGGAGTTTCTTTCTATCCCATGCCCTTGCCCTCCACGCAAGATTCATTATCCTCCAGAGCACATACCCATCCTACAGGAGGAATTGACAGTCCTTTTGACCAAACAGGCTGTTGTACCGGTGCCCCTTCTGGAATATCAAACAGGGTTTTACTTCAATTTCTTTCTGGTGCCCAAACATACGGGAGACTTCAGACCAATATTGGATCTCAGACAACTGAAACTTTACATTCAGTACAAACGTTTCCGCATGGTCACCCTACCAGCCATCATGCTGATTCTGAAACAGGGCGATTGGCTTTGCGCCCTGGACATGAGGGATGCCTACCTTAATATTCTCATCCACCCTGCCCACCACAAGTTTTTATGCTTCCACTTACTGGGTCAAAATTACCAGTTTCGAACACTCCCTTTTGGCCTTTCATCAGCCCCCAGAGTGTTCACCAAATGCCTAGCGGTGGTGGCAGCAGCCTTGCGAAGAGAAGGGCACTTCATCTTTCTATATCTAGATGATTGGTGAATAAAAGCGGACTCCAGAGTAGCTCTGATTGCGCCCCTAGACGCTACCTTGAAAATGTTCGCAGATCTGGGAATCACAGTAATTTGGCCAAAGTCCAATCCTAACCCAACACAATCTCCCCAATACATTGAAGCTGTTCTAGATACAGTAGTTACAGCCAGGGCTTACCTCCCGCTTACCCGGCAGGATTTTCTCATAGCTCTGGCATTACATATACAGATCGTGAAACAAACCAACAACTTGAGGAGCTCAAATTCACTGAGTGTGAACAATTTTGACCTGGTGCATATTCGGGAATCAGAGGCAAAGTAGTTTAAAAAAACACTCACTTTTGAGACCAAAAGCAGCCCGATTGCACAAACCCACGTCAGTTCATCCAAATGAATCATAAACAGCGGCGGCGACTAACTGGACAAAGAATAAATAAATTAAAACTTACACCAACTTAGTGCATATATGTTTTGACTGGGTCAGCCGAGCAGAGACCAGCCCGCGTGCGTGATGACGCACGGGAATCAGCTGACGTTTCGGCTAACGCCTTCCTCAGAGCTCTAAGTTGGTGTAAGTTTTAATTTATTTATTCTTTGTCCAGTTAGTTGCCGCCGCACTTCTCTGATTTTGCTGTGCTGTGAAACAGTTGTGACCAGAATAAAGAATTGAAGACACAGTAAGCTGTGCTGTTTATGATTCATTTGGATGAACTGACGTGGGTTTGTGCAATCGGGCTGCTTTTGGTCTCAAAAGCGAGTGTTTTTTTTTTTTTTAATTACATATACAGACTCAGAAGATAGTCACAGCCAGACAAATGCTGCGCCTTCTGGGTCACATGTCCGCTGCCATCCCGGTGGTAGCCTTTGCCCATCTTCACTTGAGACCTGTCCAATGGATCCTTCAGAATCAATGGTCCCAAAGAACAGGACAGTTCGAAGACAAAATCAATGTCACTGCCTCTCTGAGGTCCTCCCTGACATGGTGGACAATCAGAATCAGTCTGATTTAGGGAATGCCTTTCCGGTCCCCCCCCATGCAAACGTTGACCACGGATGCCTCCCTGCTAGGCTAGGGGGCGCACTTGGGTCCTTATCAGACCCAAGGCCAATGGCCCGCTTCTCCCCATCTGTCTCATATCAGTCTCCTAGAGATGAGAGCGGTCTGTTTAGCCCTCCAGGCCTTCTGGCACTACCCCGACCCAGGATCGTTACTGATCCAGTCGGACAACACTGCAGTAGTGTTCTACCTCAACAAGCAAGGGGGTACGAAGTCTCACACCCTATGCAGAGAGACCTTTGTGGTTTGGCAAGAAGCCATACAACAGCACCTAACACTAACAGCTGTCCACCTACCGGGACATTGCAACCAGTTAGCCGACTGGCTGAGTCGCCAGTCCACAACTCACGAATGGACACTTCACAGGCAAGTGCTCCAAGAAATCTTCAACTTATGGGGCACTCCACAGATGGATCTGTTTGCTTCCCCAGAGAATTACCGTCTGCTCAGGTATTTTTCCATTATCCCGAACAAAAAGGGATGATCTATAGATGCCCTGTCCCAACCCTGGACAGGTCTTTTCTTATATGCTTTCCCTCCCATCCCTCTCCTACCATGAACTCTACTGAAGCTACAGTTAGAATCAGCCACAATGATTCTCATAGCCCCACTGTGGCCTCGCAAGTCATGGTTTCCCCTGCTCCTGCAACTGTCAGTACGGGATCCCATCACGTTGTCGATCAGACCAGACCCCTTGACTCAGTGTCACGGGTCTCTACTACAACCCAACCTGATGGCTCTTCACTTTCACGCTTTGCTCCTGAGGACGCTTTCATACCTCATTTACAAATGTCCTCTCCTGTTGCCATTATCCTCTTGGCTTCCCGTAAGCGAGCAACAAGAGCAACATACAATTCCAAATGGAAATGCTTTTCCATATGGTCAGCCTCTTGATCTGTGGACCCTTACTCTTGCCCACTGATGAAGGTTCTGGACTACTTGGCCTCACTATCTGAGTCCGGTCTAAGTTATTCTTCCATTAAAGTCCACTTGCGCCATCTCCACTTTCCATTAGCCTCTGGATGGCAGGTTCCTGTCCTAACATCATCTAACTAAGATGTTTTTGAAAGGAATGTTACACATTAAACCTCCTATTAGAAGACCCACTCCTCCGTGGGATCTGAATTTTATTAAATAAAAATTTACCCTTGAGCCTTTTGAGCCAGCTGCCACTTGTGATCTCTGTTTTCTTTCATGGAAAACCCTATTCCTAGTTGCTATCACTTCCGCTCGACGTATTCCTGAGCTCCATTCCCTCATATGTAGGGAACCTTACTTGATTTTCCACAGAGAACAGGTGGTCCTTTGCACCAACCCTTCCTTCCTTCCTAAAGTAGTTTCTGAACATACTTTAAAGGGACAGTAAACATTGCAGGGGTCACTTAATCTGTGAAAGCCCATGAAACAATAATTCGAACGAGGCACTGGACTTCCTTTTAGGTGTCAGGAGTCCTGAGATATGTCTGTCTAATTAATCTGTAAATCAAAACAAGGCAGCAGCCATTTTAAAACAGGAAGTGATGTCACTGAGGGGCAAGCTGCGTGTTGTTAATTACAGCTTGCCCCTCAGTGACATCACTGTTGGTCTCATGATTCAGGGAAATGGCTGCTGTCTTGTTTTGATTTACAGATTATTTAGGTATTCATCACTCAGGACTCCTGACTCCTACAGGTAAGCCCAACACATCATTTGAAAGATCTTTTTATGGGCTTTCACAATTTGAGTGACCCCTGCAATGTTTACTGTCCCTTTCAATCAGTTCTTGGAGCTTCCGGTCTACTATCCAGACTACTCCAATCAGGGTGAACATCTCTTACATACTTTAGATGTCCACCGTATATTATGCTATTATACTAATCGGACACAATCGATTAGAAAGACATCTCCACTGTTCATTTCCTTTGCCACGGGACGTGAGGGCCTCCCAGTTGCAGCACATATTCTTTCCTCCTGGGTGACGCATTGTACTACATTTTGTTACAAAAAATACAACAAGCCTTTACCTGGACGTGTCCAAGCCCACTCCACTAGAGCTATGGCCACCAATGCAGCTTGCTTTAAGGGAGCCTCCATTTCAGATATCTGCAGTGCAGCTACCTGGTCCACGATCCATACATTCACAAGGCACTACAATCTGGTTGTTGCCTCATGACGTAGGACGGCCTTTGGCCGTGCAGTCCTACAAGGTTTCCTATCATAACTGTTCTCCCACATAGGCATTATTGCTTGGGATTCATCCCAAGAGTATTACCTACTGCAAGAGACCACTCCGTGCAAGATAGTACAGTTACGTAAAAACTTACTGTAACAGTAGATCTTTGAGGAGTGTCTGTTGCAGTAGGTCAGTTCCCACCCTGTGTCCCCCTCCTTCTCTAAGAGAGCAAGTTCTGGTCCAATGACTGGGGTTGGGACTCCTTTGGTACCACAGGTTCCCCTCGGTCCTTGCTTTGCAAGCTGAATCCGGCAGGGGAACTGAGGATACCAGGGACCGCCCACACCTATATAGGAAAGAGGAAGCTGATGTCATGTGTGGGTGGTCCCTGGTGAAAAACTGCTAGAAGAGCTGCTGTGTACCACAGCGACCTCTGCTGGATACCCAAAAGTTTTACCTACTGCAAGAGACACTTCTCAAGGATCTACTGTTACAGTAAGTTTTTACATAACTGTACTTTCTAGGAGTTGTATATGGTTCACATCCACACAACCCTCCCAGCCTTCCCTGACAAATGGCACACAGATTTTGCTTCTAGCATGCAAGATCTGATGTCACGGGACAGAGTCAGGATTTACCACCCGGGTGGTGAGAGGAGCTTAGCTTGAAGACATCTGGCCAATTACATCATTCCAGTGGAACTGCCAGAGTGTGGATGTGACCATATACCACTCCTAGAACTACAGTTACTAGTGAGTAACCTATTTGTCTCACATGCAGAGGAAAGGTGAGATCCCTCAATGAATAATGAGCATAACATCACTGTTTCAGGGCCAAGCATGCACATGACTTGTTTTTTCTCTTAAGCTTTATTGGTTTTCACTGATAACAAGATAAGATTGTCAGACAAACTGAAGTAGCAAAGAGTAAGGCAGTACAGGACAGGGACAGATATGTTATTGATTCTCCTACATTTGATATCCAGTTTGTGAGGGTTGAGAAGAAACAAGATGATGTGGGGAAGAAGCAGGGACAATGAGATATCAAATAACAAGTAGACAACAAACCCTCCAAATTACAGGGTTCTGTCCTACCCTTCATAGCCCCTCCACCCCCACCCCAAGGTCCATGACAGTATCAAAATCTGAATATATTCTCCATATAACAAAGGATTTATCATGTTCTATTACGTAAAGTACTAATTTTTGCCTCTTCTCCTGGAATTGGGCTTCTTTCCTCTGACGATAAGAAGTTCATTTTTCCATAGTGTGAACTGAATTAGCCGTAGTTCTCCATTAATAAATCATGCCCCCCCCAACTTTTTGGATCATGGCCCCCAGACTTCTGATTGGGGTGCTAGGCCTGGTACTGCCCCTCCTGGGACTGCTGCCAGGAAGAGCGTATTTCAAGTCAGTTCAATTCACTTAATTTTTAAAAGGCGCTATTCCAAAAAGTCATAGTGCCTGTACACTAAAATCAAGAAATAAATATGCAGTCTTAAAATCAGCAGAACATATACTCAAGTAATAATCATAGTCAGAAAAGGCAAGTTGAAACAAATGGGTTTTTAAAGCAGTTTTGAAGCCCTCCACAGTCAAGCATTCTTGTATCCGATGAGGTAGAGAATTCCACAGGTTAGGAGCCACGAACTCCGAAGCACGAGCCCCAGATGTCTTCAACCGAACCCTGGGAATCTCTAGCAATCCCTCATTGGTGGAATGGAGTGATCGAGGGGGCAGTAGGGATGAAGGAGCTCTTGCAGGTAACTCAGACCCTCTCCATGTAGGGCTTTATAGATCAGCAAACCGACCTTGAAGGTGATCCGCCACTGAACTGGTAGCCAGTGGAGTCCACACAGCACAGGTGTAACATGGCTGGATCTAGACAATCCAGTCAGCAAACTGGCCGCTGCATTCTGCACCAGCTGCAAGCGACGGATATCAACCCCTGGCAACCCTAGGTACAGAGGGTTAAAATAATCAAGGCGGGAGGTCACAAAGGCATGGACCACAGTTGGAAGGTCGCCGGGCGGAACGAGGTGCTTAATCCGGGCAATATTCCTCATATGGTAAAAAGAGGACTTGAGGACAGTTGACACCTGAGAACATAGTGCCGGCCTATCGTCAAAAATAATGCCCAGATTCTGCGCCTGTTCAGATGTCGGCAGCTGTCGACCCTCAAGCCAGAGCCAAGAATCCTGACCTGCTGCCAGCCCCTCTACCCGGTGACCTGGGTTCACAACCAGCATCTCAGTCTTGTCAGGATTCAACTTCAACCAGCTGGTAGTCATCCAGCCCTGGGTCTCAGCAAGGCAGTTGTTAAACACAGAGACTGCACTATCCTGTTTGGGCACAAAAGACAGATAGAGCTGGGTATCATCTGCATAGCAGTGAAAACCCAGCCCATACCATCTTACAATGTCTCCTAATGACAGCATGTACAGTGTATTTATATATATATACATATACATATACCCTGAACAACATCGGGTAGAGCACAGAGCCTTGTGGCACCCTACATGGCAAGTCAAGCTTTATTTTTATAGTGCCTTTCCAAGCCAAGGCACTTTCCATAAAACCAAATACAACCAATATAAATAAAATTAAAACAGTAAGTCAGTTTATCCATATTCTGGAAAGGCTAGGTTAAATTAATACGTTTTTAGTTCAATTTTGAACCTATCACTGGTCAGGCATTATGTCAACCGACGAGGTAGAGAATTCTACAGGGTTGGTGCAGAGAAAAAAAAAGCTCGAGAACCAGATGTCTTCAGTCGTACCCTGGGAATCTCCAGCAGTCCCTAAATCGGTGGAACGGAGGTGGGAGGGGCAGGGTACCAGGAGATCTTGCAGGTAGCCGGGTCCCTGATCATGTAGGGCTTTGAAGATTAGCAAGCCAACCTTAAAGGTGATCCGCCACTGAACAGCAGCCAGTGCAGTTCACGGAGCACAGGCGTGATATGACTGGTCCTAGAAGTCCCGGTCAAAAGCCTGACAGCCGCGTTCTGCACCAGATGCAAGCGGCAGATATCAACCCCTGGTAGCCCTAGGTAGAGGGAATTGCAGTAATCAAGACGGGTAGTGACAAAGGCATGGACCAATATTGGAAGATCATCTGGGGGAACCAGGTGTTTCACCCGGGCGATATTCCTGAGATGATAAAGAGATGATTTAACGACAGCTAAAACCTGAGGCCTTACAGTCAAATCATCATCAAAAATAGCGCCCAGGTTTCACACCCATTCTGAGGTAGTGAGCTGTGTACCACCAAGCAACAAGCCTGATGTTTGTCCAGCCCCCAGACCCACCCCCAGACGATCTGGGTCCACTACCAACACTTCAGTCTTGTCTGGATTCAGTCTCAACCAGCTAGAACTCATCCAAATTCTGATTTCAGTAAGGCAATTATTTAGCATGGAAAGTGCATCATTCTGACCGGCCAGAAAGGACATATACAGCTGAGTGTCATCTGCATAGCAGTGAAAACTCAGGCTGTATCGCCTGATGATATCTTCAGTGGCAGCATGTACACTGCAAACAACATGGTGCCCAAAATGGAGCCCTGCGGCACCCCACAGGGCAGGGAGTGAGCACCAGAGGAATAAATTCCAGTGGTAACTCTCTGAGATCTGCCCATGAGGAACGAGTGGAACCATTTGAGGACTGTACCAGACAGCCCACAAAAGAGCCGCAGGTACTCCAGCAGCACACCATGGTCTACAGTGTCAAATGCAGCAGAGAGATCAAGAAGGACCAGAATGGTGCGTGCCTTTCGATCTCTAGCCATTAGGAGGTCGTTCAGTACCCGGACAAGAGCAGTCTCCATGCTATGCTTCTTCCTGAAGCCAGATTGGAGAGAATCATAGACATTGTATGTTGTAAGATGATCATCCAATTGCAGTGCAACCACCTTTTCAATAACTTTACCAACAAATGGTAGGTTAGAGATAGGCCGGTAGTTAGCTAGACAGTCTGGGTCCAAGGAGGATTTCTTAAGGAGTGGTTGAATGACCGCCTCCTCGATGGAGTCAGGAAAGACCCCACTCTCCAAACACTTGAAGAAAATTTCAGCTAGGATCGGGCAGATAACATCTACACATCCCACTAAGAGGGGTGTAGGGCCCGGGTCTAAACTACAAGTGGTTGAGCACAATGTTTGGATGGTCTTTACAATGTCCATGAATTCCAGCAGGTAGAAATCTGACCAGAAAGACCGAGTGCCTGCCACCTCCTGTCGATCACTGCAATCCCTCATAGGAGAGACCGAACCGATGCCAGACCTGATTCTGGCAACCTTATCTGCGAAAAATCGAACTCCTCGCATCTTAGCTGAGAAAAAGCTTCTCTGGGCTGGAGACAGATTGGATTGCACAATCTGTCAACAGTTCGAAAAGCTGAGCCAGTCGATTTGGCGCAGCAGAAATCTCCTTGGACAGGAATTCTGCCTTCTTACGGGTGATTTCTGATTGATAGCTATCATAATGTGCCATCAATCTAAGCCGGTCAGCATCATGGCTGGACTTCCACCAGGCTCTCTCCATCCTTCGGCTAACTCGCCTCAACTCCTTCAAGGAGCCATCAAACCAAGGGCTCCTTGGGCGAAGGATGAGGGGTCGAACACGAACAGGAGCAATCTTGTCCAGAGCGTCTCCCACTGCCTTATTGTAGGCTAGTACAAGACCATCTGGACTCATGCATTCACCTGACAAGCCCGATAGGTCCAGCACTGCCTATAGGTCACCGGGCTTAATCCCCCTTAAAGGGCGGTACTGACCTATCTCCGTTGGGGCAGACCTGTTAAGGGGGGGACCCTGAAGCTGATCCTTATGGTGTGATGGTTAGACCAGCTGACTGGTTCCACCCCCAAATCAACTATCTCCATACCCAAAAGGAAGATCAGATCCAACGAATCTACATGGGTCGAGGAGGTAACTACCTGTGTAAGGCCCAGCGTCGTCATCAGCTGGCAGAGAGAATGAGTCAGAGGAATACACCCCAGACACCACCCTCTGAGATCTGTCAGTGAGAAAAGAGTGGAACAATCGGAGGACCATACCAGACAGGCCACAGATGAACCACAGATGCTCAAGCAGCACCTCATGGCCCATGGTATCAAATGCTGCAGAGAGATCGAGAAGAACCAGGATGGAATGGCCCTTCTGATCCCTCGCTATCACAAGATCATTGAGCACCCAAACAAGGGCAATCTCTATGCTATGCCTCTTCTGAAATCCCGACTGGAGAGGATCATAGATATCATGGATGGTTAAATGATTCTCTCCAGCTGCTGCGCAACAACTTTCTTAATAACCTTCCCCACAAAGTGAAGGTTAGAGCCTGATCTGTAGTTAGCAGGACAATCTGGGTCGAGAGAAGATTTTTTAAGGAGTGGTGTCACCACCGCCTCCTTCAGGGAGTAAGGAAACTCCCATGTCTGCAACGAACACCAGATTATCTCTGCAAGGACCGGGCAGATGACATCAACACACCCCATCAGGAGGCGGATTGGACCTGGATCCAAACTAAAGCAGGTCGGCTGCATATTCTGGACAATCTGAATGACATCCACGATCTCCAGCAGGTCAGAGTCGCACCAACCAAACCGAGGAGTAGCAGCCTTCCACCCACCACCGCCACCCCCACTAGAGTAGGCTGCACGGATCTCGGATCGGATGACTGCAGCCTTATCAACAAAGAATCGAGCAAACTCATCACATTTTTCTTGTGAAAACACTCTCCAAACCTGTAGACAGACTGGATTGCACAGTCTGTCCACAGTTCGAAAGAGCTGAGCCGGTCAGTTCTGTGCTGCGGTGATTTTGTTGGACAGGAACTCTGCCTCCTTACACGAGATAGCCGATTTATAAACCCTATAATGGTCCATCAGTCTAAGCCTATCGGCTTTGAGGCCTGATTTCCACCAGCAACACTCTATCCTTCGACCTACTCGCCTCAACTCCCTCCAGGCCCCATCAAACCACAGGGACCAAGGGCGAAGGGTGAGAGGGAACGAACATGGACAGGAGCAATGTAATCCAGAGCCTCTGTCTCAGACTTGTTATAGGCTTGCACCAGGTTCTCTGGATCCACGCTTGCATTTGGAAATCCTGATAGGTCAAGTCGACTCGAATTGAAAATCAAATTTTTATTTATTTATTTATTTCAATTTAGGATTAGAGAATACCTTTGAGCACAGTGTAGCTCATTTACAAAGGTCCCACGTCAATATTGAGGGTGGATTACAAGACAGACAAATGATAAAGCACAATATCATGTACAGATAATATCAAATACAGAGAACAGCAGTAACAGCACAATACATAGTAAAAAATAGGTGATTACAATTAGATACATAGTTGGCGTTCTGAGGACACTATAGGTGAAACATGGGCTGGTAATCCCATTTGGAAATAGTAAGGGAAGGAGGAGTTAGGAGATGAAGAGTAGCAGCAGGACAGAGAACAAAGGGGGTGGGGGATGCAGCTGGGTGGCATTGTCAAGCATATTGAGTGAGGTGGGAAGGATGAGACGGGTGGGGGGCAGGTACAGGAGGAAAGAATGACATGAGGGAGGGATGGTGAGGTGTGGGGAGGGAGGAAGATGGGAGGAGGGAGGAAGAAAGGTGCGGAAAAGAGTCCGTCAGGGGCCTAGTGGGTGAGTTAGTGGGACAGTGTGGGAGGGTCAGGACGTGAAAGGTAGGGGGAGAGGTGAGTGATCAAGGGAAGAAGGATGCAGCCAGGGGCCTTGTCGAGGAGGCTGGAGAATGCAGGGTGCCAGATGAGGTGCAAGTCGCACAATTAATTAAAGCAGGTACACTCACTTGTACCTTATATGGATAGTATGTACCCTGGTGAGAAAATCCCAAGTGTTGAGGGCTAAGGTAATCCTTTGAGTGAGTGGTTCATAGTGTCAGATTTTCCAAATGTTAGGGAATTACGTTTCCAAGATACTTAATTGCCCATTTATTCTGTTTGAATGGGAACTGACTTTTATACTGTGGAGAGGTTTGATAAAAGAAATGAAGGACACGCATGACTTTCTCACATATGTAAACATGCAGCATAGTGATCCACCCTAAGCTTTCAAAAGCAGTACCTACCTACCTCCCACCATGTCACACAGTGTGTCCCCCCAAGAAAATATCTCTCTTTTTTAAAATTTGTATCCATGAAACTGCACTTCCCTGCAGTTTCACATCACGTCTTGGAGTGAGCAAGCTGTACTTGAAAAGGACTGCACGGCTGTTTATTTCAGTTACTTATCCCTCACTGTGAAAACAGCTTCCCAGAGTGAAAGAGGAATGGGTGGATGGGCAATGTGAAAGAGAGAGAGACGCACAGAAACTTTTCAAACTGATGACAAGAGACACAGATGCTAGAAGAGTGTGAGGGCTCAGAGAGAGAGAGAGAGAGAGAGAGAGAGAGAGGCACAGAAATGGAGAGGAAGAGTCAGAGGAGAGATGGGAGGGACCGGATATATTATGAAAAATATAAACTCTGTTGCCCGAGTTTCAGTATTCCAACGCCAACTGCCTGAAACATGGGTGCCTGACATTAGAATTTTTGCCTGTGGCAAACTCTTTTCACATGTTTGGGGGGCCCTTGCCCTCCTCACCTCTCTTACTAAAGGACACATTTATGCCTAGTGGAGCCACCACAGTTCGAAATCCCATGAAAAGCCTTTTCAAACAAGATATTGAGCTCATCTGTAACTGGAAGCACTCCAGAGATACAGATGACCGAGTCTGTCCAGTATTAATACTACGTTACAGTCATTTTTAGAACATTGTGATGTCACTGACAAACAAGCTGTGCCTAACTGCACGGACTTAAGCATAGCTTGTTCGTCACTGATGTCACAAGATTCTAAAAATGGCTGTAATGTAGTATTAATACTGAACAGACTCAGTTATCTATATCTCTGGAGTGATTCCAACTACAGATGAGCCAATACCGCTTGAAAGTGATTTTCATGGACATTCAGACTGTGATACCTACTAGGCATGAATGTGTCCCTTTATGAGAACAAACTCCACTGCGGGCAAACTCCCCATGTCGGGCAGCCGTGTTTTGGGCACCCAGCGTTGGGATTGTAAAACTCAGGGAACCGAGTTTCTGTGTTTTAAATGGAAACCAGGGAACCATGTAGCAGCACCATCACCTACTGGACAAAAAAGCAATGGTGCACTATTTTTTCAATACAACCCATACAAAAAAAGATGTATTAAAAACAATTCTTTTAAAAAAGCCATTGTATAATTGCAATAATGCACTCCAGGGTGTGTGTATTATGGATAATGTCACTTCTTGGATATTGGACTCACTCAGCCTGCATTGTCATGTCCATCCACATGTGGCATGACAGTATCCCATCATGGCATTCACCTTGTTGTGCATTATTGGTCAAATAATGTATGGGCGACTATTTGATATGAGGTTTCTTCCCCACACCCAAGGTGTGTTTTGCCACGTAAGCCACAAAAGTGAAGCTGCTTGAGTGATTTATAAAGGCAAAACACACTGCGGGTATGTAAGAAAAACAAAGCACACAAAATTAAATATGAGTAATTACACAGTCACCCTTATTTTATTTTTCGTAATATCTGTAAGGACTGTAAAGCATGAGTAAGCCAACAGGCAGTGTCACGGCTGTCATTTTGTCATTTATTGCAACAACGTAACTGCTTCCTATGCGGGTGATTGATCAGCTGTGACTTTCTCTGTATCAGCCTGCTGTGACATCATACCAGGTTGATACGGAGAATGTTGGGTCTGATTTTTGGTTGCTATCAGACCCTGTATCATGACTTTACATTTCTTATATGCCTGTTTCAGGAGGGAAAACAAACTCTGCCCTACCGGGTTAATTCAGTCTTATTTTAAAGAAAGGCTGCTGTCACCAGAGGAACTAATCACAGCTAGCCTCAGTGGACCCCCAGATAACCGAACATGCTAAAATAAAATGGAACTTGAAGCTAGTCCACCTTTTTTATCAATAAGGATAGATGTATGAAAACATGACCCTTGTCATTTACAGTTCAGTTTTGATGCGATGCTATTCAGGACTTGAGGTCATAATTAGGACTGCACTTTTGTCTCGGAAGTCATAGATTCCATGAATCTTTCCCGTTTTTTGGAAAAATCCATGGTTTCTGGCATTTTCCAGGACAGCCCCAAGAGTTTTTAGCATTTTCCATGCAAACACTATAATTTTTTTTTTTTGCAAATGACAGATCCATAGTTGTGTGCACTTCCCCACGGCCACAATGCACTTGATCCCCAGCCAGCCCCAGTGTGGAATTCTGGGGCTTGCACTTGAACCCTGGTCTCCCAGAAGGAAGCACAGTGTGCAGCCTCCTCGATTGGACCATCCTAACAGGATTTTTTTTTAAACAGTTACATTTTTTCTGCTGTGCCTGTGTAAACATATGTCAAAATAGAAGTGATTTGTTTAACATACCATGGATCCTTGACTTTTGTCCTATGATTTCCATGATATCTGTCATTTTGACCATGACAGTATCATGAAGTTCTTCAAACATTTCCAAAACAGAAGTGCAGCACTAGTCCTAGTCCTCTGCTTATGACATCACAGCCTATTGCTTTGAAACAGATTGTGATATCACACACTGTGGATTGTGACCTCAGTTCCTGAATAGCATCAGTACAAACTGAACTGTAGAGGACAAGGGTTATGTTTCATACACATATCCTCATGATGAAGAAAATAAGGGCTGATTTTTGGATTGTTGTGTAATTTGCTGATGCTAACTTAATTTTTTGTTGTGCTGGTGAATGGAGTCCCTCTTCTGTTCATGTTAAATTCTTACGTTGCTTCCAGTTCTATAGCTCTCCAGCTATTTTTAATTCACAAGGGATGGAATTATTTATGGAACACATACAGACAGAAGTGAGAAAGAAACAAGTGCCTTAACTCCAGAAACACTGATTTATGGTGTCTAAAAACAGAATATTTTTTGGGGAGGTATTCTGGAATTTTGTACTAACATTGTCTACATTTCCAGTTAATGTGACCCTGCATCGTAGTTCAGTGATTTGACACATTGTTTCTCACAGTTTCAGCTGTTTTACCGGCAAGCCCTGCAGGCCACTGTCCATGCATAGGTACTTACAGTTTGGCTGTATTCCATGGTATGATAATAGAAGGTCAGGTGACAGCCTTGCTAGGGTTGCAGCTTGAATGCTTAGAGAATGACAGTTGTGCTTGATACGCTTACAATATGACAGTGTGCTAAGAAAAGGATCCACCTACTGAGTTCAGGACTTCTATTAATACTTGCCCTATTGAAAGGACAGACATGCACCTTCTAGAGGTGGGCAAGCCAGGAATTTCCTACCTAGAGCCAAGCCAGAGTTGTGTCTGGGTCTGGCTTGACTCTACAAGCCAAAGCACGAGCCAAGCCAGGGTTGCTGCAGCCTGCCCTCTACATTACTGACAGTGGCTCTTGTGAGTTGCACGAGAAGAGCTGAACATTTCAGACAATACTTTAAAAGCTCAGTCTGACAAAAATGTTTACTTTGACCATAAATGTCTTGGCTTGACCTTGGCTCTCAATTGCTTATGGAGGTGGAGTCAAGCCAAACCAAGCATGCGGCTCGAGCCAGGCTCAAGCATGCTCTAGTTTGTCACCTCTAGCACCTCCTGCTCGGTTCTTGACACTGAACTTCAGTGGTGTAGTATCTTTATCTGGAATTCCCAGCAGGTGTACAATATTTTTAACTTTAAATCCATTCAAGTGTCATGTAAGGCAACTGGAACTGGAGTAATTATGATAAACTGCTTTTTTTGCTTTTGCTACCAAACTCAGTGGGAAATGAATGCCCACTCATGGACACCATTTTAATCATATTGTTTGTTTCATACAAGCCATTGTATAGTTGACTGTAGCAAGAGAGAGTAAACCCTCTCCCTCCATGGTGTCTGAAACTCCAGGACCCCTGGAAAGCAAAGAATTAAAAGAGCTTGACTTCCTGTCCTGTCTGATGGACTGTTCATTATTCGTCTTTATAACATGGGGTAGGAAATACAGTAAGTCAGTTGGTGGAATCACACCATGTGACAGTTCATTAATCACTGTTAACGAACAGTCAGAGTGAGTAGTCCAAGTGGTTTGATCTCTGTGGAAGAGACGGACTTCTTTACTGTTAAGGCACACAGTTACTGCATGGCATCCATTGAAATCCTTGCTTAGCGAGAGTAAGCTAGGTGCATGATGCCCATTTGTGACTGTCTCATTGACTCAGTTATACCCACCCAACCGCCCTGCAGATGTCCATACGACCCCCAGAATGTGTGATGTCCCCTGCAATGTGCGATACCGACCCACTGGCCCCATGGAGTGCCGTCTCCCCGCACTAATGTGACAACCCGCGCAGTGTGCGATACCCACTGACCCGCTCTGCAGACCACCATATCCCTGCAGTAAATCTTAGCTCCATTGCTATCCGGTACACCCACCTGGTGGTACAGCGGATCTTCAGCTCTCCCCTCCCAAAGTCCCACATATGTTTGAGGCTCTGCTGACAATGTCTGTTACCAGCAACAGTGCCTGTGTCAAGTTGTGGCTATGTGCCGCTGGTCTGTGTGTCTCTCTGCGACTTTCCAATGTTTGTCTGGTTGCAGCTATATACTGCCGGTCTGTGTCTCTGTGTGTGAGTCCCTTATCTTTCGCAACTTTTGGCTGTTCTGTCCCTCACAGCGTTAACCCAATCCGTGATGTGGTAAAAATCTCCAGTCCCCCTTTAGCAGGACACAGTGTAGAGAGAGACAGATGTGGAGTGGTAGATGTAATTCCAACCATGCGGAACCCTGGCTGTGTTTTTTTTTTTTTCCCGTCTCGCCAGCTTGTGTTCTACATGCTACCTCCCCCAGTTCATGTACTGATAGACCTCACCTGGCATACAGCAACTGTGGCTCAGATTGGAGTGAGACAGAGAGGCACGGAATTTGGTTACTGTGAGCTGTGGCACAGTCTGGGAGACTGCAAGGTGAGATCGAGCCACTGCATGTGATGTTGCAATTATGTTTATTGCGGCTGTGGTTCGCATCTAGTAGGCTCGATCTTGGCAACCGTCCCACCTCCTTTGGGTGTAATAAAGCACCCTGTCCGAAGGAATGAGAGAACGTAAGAGTGAGAGAGACACGGTGTGAGTGGGAGAGAGAGGGATAGTGGTGAGTGTTTCAGTCAGAATTGCTGCACCTTAGTAACATGTGTCTGTTTGACTTTCTCTTTCTCTCTGTATTAGTGAGGCAGAAATCAGCGAGAGAGCCCCTCCACTGTCATATGGCATGTTTTTCTTCCTAATGGCAAGTGTTAGGCACATTCTCCAATGTCCCTGTCATTTCTCAAGTGAGTGCCTGTAATACTGAGCATTGGAGAGAGAGCAGGGTGTGCATCACAGTGTGTGAGAAGTGGGACTGCTTTGTCTAGGGGAAGGATACATCCCAAAATCCAGACTTTTTTTCATTAATTTAAATAACTTTCCTTTTGTTTGCTGATACTAGGGTTAATACCCCATGTTATAAGAGCAATAACCCACTCCAGGGTGTGCAGTTATTGGGGATTAATACACACCCGGGTGCTGTGAGGGCACGAGGCCACGCACCCATGTGTGCATTAATCCCCAATAACCACACACCCTGTCGTGAGTTATTGCTTACTTGTGTTCTGCCTACTCAAATCGTTGACTTAGTCGGAACAGTGCTTTCGAGTATCTGTGCCCTTATACTATGGCTAATACTACGTACGGTATTGGAATCAGACATTATGTCCATTCAAGTCCATCTCATTGATTAAATAAAATATATTTTGTGCTTTCCTTCCTTGAGCCACTCATCTAACCTTTTTTAAAGGTGTCACACAGCTTTTACTGCTAAATTCCTTCAATAAATTGTTCCACATTCCCACCATCCTCTGTATGGAAGTGCTTTCTTATGTTTGTCCTAAAGAGCCCTGATTTGATTTATTGCCTTCTTAGTACATAAGCTTTCTCCCTTTTCTCTAAATTTAACACTACCATTATTTCAGTGTGCTCCCACATATCGTACATGTGTAACAGATCCCCTCAGATTCTTCTCTGTTCCAATGAATACAAACCAAATATTTCAGCATTTCCTCGTATGTCTTGTGCTCTGTACTCCTAATCATTTTTGTTGCTTTGTGTTGTAATTTTCGATTTTGATGCTTTCCCCAGTATTCAGCTCCCCCTCTAGAACTGTGACCCGTAGTCAATTAAAGGTTTTACAGAAGATCTAGACACTGGGAGAATAACCTCTTCAGATCGATGTGGGAAGTCTCTTTTTATTGTATCTAATAGTTGGTTAATTTTGCTGTAAATTGAATTTACTCATATAGATTTTAAGTCCTGGGTTACTATAAAGTTCCATCGGCGTACCTAACAGATACTGGAAAAGTGGACCGAAAGCAACATTGCTTCACAGCAGGACGCTCTTGTCAAACCAACTTGATCGACTTCTTCGACTGGGTCACCAGAACATTGGATCAGGGAGGGGCAGTGGACGTTGTATACCTAGATTTAAGCAAGGCCTTTGACACCGTCCTTCACAGAAGGCTAACCAACAAGCTGGAACATACAGGAGTTGGACAGAAGAGGGGCTATGTTGCAATTCATCCTAAATTGGCTCCACGTCAATACCGCTCCCGACCGCTCCTCCTGCCCAAATTACTCCTGCTAATTACACTCCGCGATAATTCGCTCCCAGTGTTGCCAATTTAACAATTAAACAATTAATAGCTATGCAATTTAGTAAGTCATTAAATATGATGCAATTGTAGTGACCTGCATTCATTATTCATAGTGCAACCATGGCTGCTCACTTCATCATGTCTGAGCGCAACAGAAAGAAATTGGTGGATGCTGACAACTATGTATACACTCATCACAAGCGGGGCTACAATGGAAAGTCTATATGGCAGTGTGAGTTTGCAGTAAAGAAGGTCAGAACATGTAATGCAAGGGTACATACAGAGAGTTACGAAGTACCCTGCATAATTGCTACCTTTAGCAAACACATCATGCACCAGACCCAACAGCAGTTGAGAGGGCACAGGCTGTCAATACTGCTAAGGAGAGGGCCGAATGCACACAAGACACAACTGCTCAGGTTGTTCTTTTCTGCAAAGAAAAATGTGTCTTTAGCTGCACAGGGAAAATTGTTAACAAAATCTTGAGCCACATTACCACAGCACATTTGCTGTCAGGGTGCTCCTCCAAACCCTCGAGACCTGACTGAGATAGTGCTACCACAGCAGTACAGGACTTTAAGTGTGCAGAGGGCAGTGAAGTTAATTTTTTTTTGTATGACAATGGCCCAAGCACTGACAGAATTCTGGTATTTGGCACAGAATCAAACCTTATTTTTTGGAGCAATGCAAACATTGGTATGCTGATGGAAGCTTCGGTGTCGCTCCTCCACTTTTTCATCAGTTGTACTGTATATTGGGGAACGTGTAGGAAGAATTCAGCCTGCAGTATTTGCATTACTACCCGGTAAACGAAGGGAAATATACGAAAGGCTACTTAATGCTTTAAAAGTGCATTCAAAAAAAAAGGGATGCAGAGATTGAACAGTTAATTGCTGGCAATCAACCAACCACAGCAAAGAGGGCATACAAGGATAGTGCAACACGACTTGAAACAGTACTTGATAAGTTTGAGGAACGTACCACCAAAGAATTCCTAAGAGGCATTGCGCACTGTTTTGAATACTGATTCAACATCGACATTAGACTGTGTTTTTAAAATTTTAAATAAAGTTTTCTTTATCTTGGTGGATCTTGGTTGATCTTGGTGGATCTATGGTTGGATATAATGGTTACTATGGCAACGACGTATGCAGCGTCAGAGCGTGTGATCGTCGGCATGTGTGAATGCATGACTACTGCAAACAGATAAAGTAAAATTAATTTAATTAATCCCTGCTTTGCCTCTTTCGAAAATGTTAATCGCACTTAATGCATAGCATTTAATTGTCAGGCTCTTTTGAAGCCTTGTACTTGTTGCTCGTAGTGCCCAGCATTTAATTGTCATGAATCCCTGCATTGCAATGGACTAACTGCTTTGCCTAGTAGTGGCAGCATGTTTATTGCCCAGCATTTCTTTGCCTGATCGTAGTGCATAGCCTTGTACTTGTTGCTCAGCATTTAATTGTCATGAATCCCTGCACTGCAATGGACTAACTGTTTTGCCTAGTAGTGACAGCGTGTTTGCATAGCCTTGTACTTGTTGCTCAGCATTTGCAATGGACTAACTGTTTTGCCTAGTAGTGAATCACTTACTGCTTTACCTGATCATAGCGGGAGTGAATCGATGCGGAGCGAGAAAGAGTGGGAGCGAGTTAGTGGGGAGCAAGCGGTCGGGAGCGAGTTGTCGGGGAATGTATTATTGGGAGCGAATTGACGTGCTCCCGACAGAAGATGGTCAGCTGGATCAGTAACTGGCTGAATGATAGGACCCAGAGAGTGCTAGTCAATGGATCATTGTCAAGGGAGGTTAGGGTGACCAATGACGTCCCTCAGGGATTGGTACTGGGACCGATCCTATTTAACATTATTTATAGCAGACATAGTGAATGGACTAAAAGGGAAGGTTTGCCTGTTTGCAGGTCATACAGAACTCTGCAACAGAGTGGACACAGTGGAAGGAGCAGACAACATGGAAGCTGACCTTAGAAGGCTAGAGGATTGGTCCAGGGACTGGCAGTTACAATTTAACGTCAAAAAGTGTAAGGTAATGCACTTGGGAAAGAGGAACCCTGGAAAAAAGTACACACTGGGAGGACATCAACTTGAAGAGACACAAACTGGGCGAGATCTCGGCATAATCATCACTGATGAATTAAAGGTAGGAAAACAATGTGAGAAAGCAGCACAGAAAGCGGGTGGCATCCTTGGATGTATAAGTAGAGGTATTTCTAGTAGAAAGAGGGAGGTTATCATGCCCCTGTACAGGTCCTTGGTGAGGCCACACTTGAAGTACTACGTTCATTTCTGGAGACCTCACCTCAAGAAGGACATTGACCATTTGGAAACTGTGCAGAGAAAGGCTACTAAGATGGTGTAAGGACTGCATCACAGGTCATATGAAGCAAGACTCAGGGAGCTGAACCTATACTCCCTTGCGCAAAGAAGAAACAGAGGGGACATGATTGAAACATTTAAGTATGTGAGGGGATTTAACACAGCTCAGACAGGCAATCTATTTCAACAGAACATGGCAGCATGCACGAGAGGGCATGATATGAGACTGGTAGGAGGAAGGTTCAAAAGCAACCTCAGGAACTACTTTTTTTTTTTTAACTTTATTTCTCTTCCCCTCCCTACGGGCATCCTTCGGGTGTACCCACTCGACCTCCGCCCTACTCCCAGCCTGAACCCTCGCTTCTCCACTGATCTCCTCCCCCAAGCGACCCCCAGGCAGGCCGACCCCCAGTACCATCTCCGGGGCTGATTCCGCCCCCTCGGCGGTGTGCTCCTTAAGTATGAAGTGCCTACCTGGCTGGCCGTTGGGTCGGGGATGAAGGACGATCCTGGGTGCGTTGGGCCGGCGCTTGGGATGTGGGCTGAGTCACTGGAGTCACCGTCATCTCACCGAAGGGATGAGAGGCCTTTTTCCATTTTTCTTTACTTGTCCCCTCGGGTTGCGGCAAGCCAGGCAACGTAGTAGAGCCGCAAACTCTGCCCCCTAGTGCTGTCACTTGCGTCGCCATGCTAGGCGCCCCTGATTTGTCACCAGAGGCCGCTCCAGGAGCGAGCGCTACCCCTTATCCCTCCCCGGGAAGAGAGAGCAGTCCCTCGGATGCTCAATCTCTTGCCCCCCTGCCGACCCTCAGCGACCCTGGCGTGTTCCTGAACCCGGGTTGCCGGCGTGGCGCGAGTTGTGAAGTCCAGCGCCTCAACCCTCAGCGCCACCGGGCCAGCTAGGAACTGCTTCTTAACAGAGAGAGTGATAGATCCATGGAACAGCCTGCCCCAGGAGGTGGTAGCATCAAAGACATTAAGGGAGTTCAAACTCGCATGGGACAGACATAAAGGACAAGTTAGGATAAGGGCTGCATAGGGAGGGGGGAAGTTTCTAGGGCAGAGTAGATGGATCGCATGGTCCCCATCTGCTGACGCTTTTCTTATGTTCTTACATATATCCCCTAAGTCTTTTTCACAGGTTGTTGTTTTTAGTTTTATACCATCTAAATAGTAAGGTTTCATCATGTTATATTTTTCCCAGGTGCATCACCAATGCATTTTGAGCTATTTAGGTTCATTCTCCACAGTCTGGTCAATTATGTCAATATATTCAGATCTACTTGAACCTTATCTTCCTCCTCATCTGTGTTAAAACAGCAGTGCAACGAAAATGGGCTAAAATTTGACCCAACTTTTTTTCTTCCTAATCAACGCCAGATGTGTTCCAGTTTATTTTGGTGGTGAAATTTTCAGTTTCCATTATCATTTAAGAATTTTATGAAATGTTTAAAATAATTATTTCTCAAGGAAAAAAGATGGCCGCCTCATTTTTGCATAGAAAGTATGTTGAGGACTTGAGGAGGGTAAGAATCTAAACAAAAATGCAAATGTACAGTACACAGCATAGGAAGCATCCAGAAATCCCAAATCAACAGTTTTGCCAGTTCTTTTCCTAACTATAGCAGAAAGTTATCTCTTTGGAATAACTTTCTTCGTTGCACTGCTGCTTTAACTTTTCCTCCTACTTTCGTATCGTCTGTAAACGTATTGCAAGTGCTGGATATATTATGTCCAAGATCTATGAACGTTCCAAATAACACTGGCCCTAGTACTGATCCCAGTGGTACTCCACTCCTTACTCTGCTCTTACTTGACATTATTCCTCTTACTCTGACAGTTTGTGTTCTCGCGTGTAACCAGTTTGACACCCAGCTAATTATATTTATTTTTATGTTATTCATTTTTTCCATTAATTTGGTATATGATACAGCATCAATGCCTACCTAGCTCATGTGCAAGAATATGATGTTTGTAGTGCGCCCTCATCCTGAATTTTACTAATATTTTCATAAATAGTTACTAGGTTTGTAACACAAGATCTACCAAGCCTAAAATCATGTTGTAATTTGTCCTTTATCCCAAGTCTCATTCGTCTTCTATCATTTAACTGACATTTCCATTATTTTATGCACCACTGCTGTGAGGGTTATCAGCCTGTAATTTCCCAGTTCCTCTCTGTTTCCCCCTCTAAAATATTGGGATCACCTCAGTATTTCTTCAGTCCATTGCTCCTTCACCAGTAGTTACTGAAAGATTACATAGGTATTGTAGTACTGTGCCATCTCGCATGCTTTTTCCCTTAACAGTCTAGGATTTATCCCATCAGGCACTGCTGCCTTATCAGGATGCAGATTTTTAAAATTGTTTGGTACTTCTTCAGTGGGAATTATGAAATGTTGATTGGTTTTCTCTAAATCAATAGGTTTATAATTCTCCTGTTGAAACCCTTTGCAAAAGTAATAAAGTTCCTCAGCAATTTTCTTGTCCCTAATAATCAATTTACCATCAGTTTTTAAAGGGCGTATATTGTTGCTTCCCTTTTTCCTTTAATTAGTATATCTGTGCTGGCCTGGTGGTGCTAAGGGCTGAGGCACAGGACTCCTTACCTTGCACTATGCCGGCGACCCATGTTCAGGAATTAGCACGGGCTGCCGGGGGTAGGCAGGGTTGGAGAAGGATTGAGTGTCTGGAGGACTGCTCTCCTTCTCCAGGGAAGGGGGTCATCAGTGGTTGACGTGTGGCTGGCCCCTAGTGGAGACTGGGGGCGCAGTGCACCGACACTGCAGAAAGAGGGGCGGGAGGGGGTAGACTGGGAAGAGAGCACATGCGGACGCATGCACGCTCCTCCCACTGGCGTCACTGCACGCCCCTTCCCGCAGGGGAGAACCACCACCAGGAAAAAAAATTCTCAGCAGCATAAAGGCTGCCTCGATGACGCTGCCACGGTCGAGCACAAGTCAGCTCCCTCCTGAGTCCACCGTCCTGGTCTCCGCAGTGGTGGGGTAAGTACCCGCTGCAATGCGGCCAGAGGGGGTAGTAACGGGGAGCTCTGAGCTCTGTCCACGACCAGGGCAGCAGCCGTGATGGTTAGCTGGAATGGGGAGAGGAACCAAAGGCACAACCTCCCCCCAGTCGAGGAATGTAAAAGAAATAAAAAAAAAAAAAAAAAAAAAAAAGAATTGGTATATCTGTAAAATGCCTTTGTGTTTTGTTTGTCTTCGGCCAGTTTTATTTCATATTTATGTTTAGCTCTTTGAATCTCTTGTCTTTACAGCTCTGTTTTTGTTTTGTGGTTTTCTTTTGTTGCCAGGACATGGTTATTTTTAGGGCTGCAATGGGCATACCTGCAGACCTCTTGCAATGAGAAAAGGGCTTGGCACATTCCTTCCAACCGAACAACATGTTGGAGTTGCACCACAGTCAACTCCACGTTCGTGGCGTCTGTGGAGCACTCCATTTGTTGCCTCAGTCTACACTATTTTTATTGTAAAAATCGGCATTGTCCTGATCGCAGCATTGGGGGATTGGGCACCCCCCGCGTCACTCTTATGTTTCGTGGGGGCGAGCTGAGAGAGGTCGGTGGGGGGATATCTGTAATTTAAAAGAAAACAAATCGGCAGTCACAGTGGAACACAGCACACTCCACCGTGATCATGATGGCCACACTGTATTACGCATGTGCTTATAGTCACACATCCGCAGTAGAGTGTATCGCCATCTTGGCTGCGGCGGAGGTTCTTTGTGTTCTGCTGTGACCACTGATTTTTTTCTGAAAATTAAAGATATCCCACCTGACCCTCCTCTCAGCACTCAATACTTCACCCCCCAGAACATAAGAGTGACACTGGGGGTGCCCAATCCCCAGTGTCGCTGATCAGGACTCCGCCACCTTTTTTTTCTTTATAATACCCCACCTGATCCTCCTCTAAGCAATTCCACCACCCCACCACCCCACCCTAGAAACATAAGAGTGACACTGGGAGTGCCCAATCCCTAGTGCTGGCGAGCTGGGCTCCTCTGGGTTTTTGTTTGTTTTTGCCTTTCTTACCGTTTGTTGTTCTTTTTTCTTTCTGTTTTAAACCTGCAAAAAAAACTGTTCATCATTGTTTTTTTGCCCTGTTACTGTACCCCTTGACCTCCCACTCGGCACCCCAGGCCCTTAGTGACATTACCGGTCAGGGGTACTCCTCTCTGGACCGCTAGAACCGTCTTCACTCTTCAAAGCTGGACCAGGCTGACCTGCCAGCATAGCAGTAGGGCTACTGCTTGCGACGTCAGCGACCCGGGTTCTGGAACAGACTCGGGCAACTGGAGGGCCGGCCGAGGGGAGAAGGATTGAGCACTCACAGGCTACTCTCCTTCTCCAGGGAGGGTGGGGATGCCTGTCCCGCTGCTTTACCGCCACCTGGGTGACAGCGGGTGGAGGTGCAGTGGGATGGCATGAACAGGGAGGGAGGACGTCGACTGAGAGCCGGGACGACAGCACGTTGCCACGTGCCCCGCCCCTTGGCTCTCTCAAGCGTATCGGCATCCTGAGGGAAGGGGAAGCACCAGAAAAACAGAAAAATCCTGCAATGGACGCCTGGAGATGGGACCCGGCTGCCCGAGAGAAATCCACAACCAGGCTTCAGGATGGGCCTACGCAGCATACCCAACGCACACTGATGGACTGGAGGGGACTACAGGGTTGTTCCTCTCCTCCCCGCCCAAGGGGGCAAACCGAGGAAGGATGGGGGCAGTGCTGACAGAACCCAGAATGGAGATACCTGGGGAGGACCTACGAGAATGCGCACAGCCTAGGGATCCCCGAGGATAGGGTCCAGAGTGGTGAGTAAGGGGGCATAAACAGAGAATATAAACTTAAAAAAAAGCTGGACCGCGAACAGAAGAAACAGGTATGCGGTTCAATGTATTTCTTTTTTCCATATAGATTTTTATCCTCCGTGGTGGGCCACTGCTTATGTCTGCCAGCCTTATCTAGCACCAGGGTAGTTCAGGCACTTACTACACTGTGCGTGACCCAGCAGATCCCCAGAGCCAGCCGGGAGGCATTGTCTTGCGCAACCCCCACACTTTTTCCACACTTTGTCCCTGTTACCCAAGAACCCAGAATGTGGTAACTCATGTGCATGGAAGTGCACATGCGCACCACGGCTCTAGTGATGGCCTCTTCTGCCCACCCCCGTCCTATCGCCAGGTCTTCTCGAGTGTGACACTGCTGCCCAGCCTCCACCAGGAGTCAGACAAGCACCAAGGAGACCCTCCTGAGGAGGAGAGCTGCCAGTCAGCAGCTCGATCAGCTCCTCTCCTTCCCCCCGACCGACCCCTGGCTGCCCAAGCTCGAACCCAGGTCACCAGCGTGGCGCAAGGTGTGGCATCCAGCGCCTCAACCCTCAGTGCCACTGGGTCAGCCGGTTCAGTGTATTTCAGTCAAGTTTTGAACTTAGTGGCATAACTTGCATATTTTTGGCCCAAATTTTCAAAATGCCTCCTTTGGGACCTTACTTCATGAACAGTTGAACTGTCATTAGGCAAATCTGTCCCAAAAGGTAATTTTGCGGTCCCTGCACGAAATCACCTTTCGGGCAGGAGTAGTAAATTTTCTCTGCCCCTGTTCATGAGGTGGAGTCATAAGACAGATATGTTGAAAATTTAGTATGAAAATATTAAAAAACAACAAAGTTTACTTGGTTTACTCTGTTGGGTAAGACATAAGTAGGCTTGCGCCCATCTAGAATGTCTCCCACGACCTTGTGGGTGTATCAGATATCTTTGGCGGTCCATCCAAGAAATGAATCTAGCCTTGATTTAAACATATTAAAGGTGGTTGTCTCGACAACATGCTGTGGTAAACTATTCCAGGCCTTCACCTCTGTAACAGTATAATAGTTATCACATTTGGTGGTGTTACCCTTTGCAACAAATAATTGTTGGTCGTAACTTCTCATGTTTGGTAAACAGTTATTGAATTGAAATCCACATTGTGTTTTTAACTTGGGGCATTGTAGCAATTTGTGTAATTGTAAAAAGTCACTTCTTCTCACCCCAGGAATTATTTAGCATCTATTGACAGATGCAGTATGCCAGCTGGGTTCAGCTGCCCTGGAGAGGAGGAGTCAATGCAAATGAGGAAGGCATTGGCCAATCAGGATACAGATAGAGTAGAGTGCTGCCTGCAATCAGCCTGAGGGACCTCAGAACTTTTTTCTCTGCTGAACTGGCAACACTGCCCCGGAGCTCTCCTCTTCAGAGATCTTCCTGTGCCATTTTCATTCCTTTTGAGTGCTGCTTTCAAGGTATTTTGTATATTTTCCTCATTTTATTTATTTTTATCGCATCTGTGCTGGGTTCCATGCAGTCGCGAGGTTTATTTAATGTTTTTCTCGCTTCAGCATTTTTCTGAGGTAAAAGTCGCCCGCGTGCCTGATAAATTGCATCGTTTTTATTTAAATTGTTAGTTTTCAGTATTTTTTGGTGGTTTTTACTGCTTTTGCATTAAAATCATTGAATTTTTTTTTCGCGCTTGTGCGCTAATTTCCGTTGCGTACTTGCGCAAATTTCTGGAACCCTATTTTTCTCTATTCTGTTTAAGTTTTATTATATTTGAAGGGCAATCCCCTCATTTTCTGGGGAGACACCCTTTGTTTGACTGTGCAGTGGGCTTCTGTTGGCAAGAGGTGTGGAGGTGGTTTCTGTTCCTTTCCACTTGCGAAAAAAATAAAAATAAAAAGCTATATAAATCTTATTACCTCTAGTAAGGCTAATTCTGATTTGGTTAGCTTTTGGCCTATCCCCTTTATCATGGCCTCTCAGTCTACCTCCTCATCCTCTAAAAGTGCTGAGGAGGGTACCTCAAGTCAATACAGAATTAATGACAAGTCCTCTAGGGACTTCAGTGAAACTAAGTCTGGTAGAAGTAAAAATTCTAGCCAAGCCTCTAAAAGAACTACGGAGCAGGTTTCTGATCCTGTCCCTGCTAAAAAGACTAAGAAAGATAACATTACTGTCCCTCCTCCCGAAAGGCATTCGGAGACAACAGTAGCTGATACAAATGTGCCCTCTACAGATGATTTAGCTAAAGCTTGGCATTTATATCAGATTTTACAATCTATGGGCGATATTTTCTCGGCTTCTGCTGGACCGAGTGATCCTCTCCTCGAGGACCCCTACGCCCAAGGCTTTTATTTTGATGAAGGAGAGGATCATGGTGATGAATCGCCTCATGGGGACCCTCTTAATCCTGACGGCCACCCTGGGGCTGGTGTAAATGATGATACTGATACAAATGAAGAAGTCTCTTCCCTTTTAACATTTCTAAAACAGATGGTGGATACCCTGGACTTGGCTCTCCAGGATGACACCGATCAGGAGATGGAAGACAACTATGTGGAGATGATGGGCATTTCTTCTCCTAAGAGGCTCATCCTCCCTATCCACAAGAGAAGTACGTTTAAGGTTCTGGAAACCCCCTCAGCTTCTACCGGGGTAGACTGAAGAATCAAGAAGAAATGCCAGCTTGGTAAGTCTACTGCTGATTTTCTTTATACACATCCAGATCACAGAGAGGTAGTTCAGACGGCAGCCTGTGACAAAACTAATGTGCCACTATCTGCGCTGCCACCAGAAAAAGACTCTAGAAAAATAGATCTTATGGGTAAGAAATCTTATGCTACCGCCTCTCTCTTGCTGCGCATCTCTTCTTTCATGGCATACGCAGCTAGATATCAGAGGGCTCTATTAAAAACTATACTGGCCATAGTGCAACATGGGAGGGATGCTATGTTCAGGAATGTTTCCGAAACTGTTAAACAGGCTGTGGAAGCCACAAATTACCAGTTTCACATGGCCGTGGATAATAATGACACAGCCTCGAGGGTCATGGCTCAGGCCGTTTCCCTCAGATGCTCTGCTTGGTTGAGAAGTACTAGTCTTACCCAGGATGTCTAAACCCAGGCGTTAGATTCTCCCTTTGAGAATAACTTTCTCTTCATGGACCATACTGTATCCTATATGGAAAGAATGGACAAGTTCAAACATACGTACAAGAGTAATTCAGCGAAAGAAAAGCCCCCTCCCTTTCAGAGAGCTCACCGTAGAGGGGGTAGGGGCAGGGGTTATTTCCCTAGGACATTCTTCCCTATGCCATATGTAACCCCCACCCAGGTATGCCGTTTCCATCTTGACAACAATACCAAGTGGGCTGGGTTCGGGAAGGAATATGTCACTCGGCACATTGGCTAGGTTTGGCTACTCTGCAACAGGGGCACCCAAGTAACTCCGGACAAAGGAAGCAATAACTGTAATGTCCAATACCAGAAGTGGGATTCTAAAGTGTGGCTTTTATTCACATCCAACAGAATGAACAAAGCATAGATGGACCCCCACGGGGCTACACTCCTGGTAATGCAGATTTATGGAGATCAGAACACATCCTCATTCACTCTAGCCCTCAGGCTCTGAAACATACTGGGCACACAGCCCGCACTTGTACTCTGCTCTGGGTTTTCCCTGGCTCGGCTCCCCTGCCAGCCACTTGGACACTTTCCATTTAGCATGGAAACATTTACTGGTGGCTACCTAAACCACCTATGAGTACTTCTGCTGCATCAGGGAATCTTCCTCATCAATCCCACGTCTGGGTACTTTCCTCAGGCAGTGGCCAAGTACCTGAGAGAAAGCAGCAGGTGTCCCAGAGCAAACCCGTAGAGGTGAATTTGGTTACTACTGATAGGGGGTCTCTCACCTCTCGCTCCCATAATTCATACCCAGCCATTTCTCTGGACTGTAAACACCTCATCCTTTAAAACACTTTGCTGTGTAGATTCTTTTTAAATGTATTTACATTCAATCCACTGTCTTTACATCCTATTTGTGCTGAACTTGAACATACTTAAGTGGCTGTGTCCATTATTCTGGACCCCCCACAGAGTTAAGCAGTCCAATCCCCACATCTTCCAAACTGTACTTGGCTGTCTTTTCCTGACCCACAGTAACAGTCACTTTATTTTCATTTTGTTTCAGGTGAAAACAACTGGCCCTTTAACAGAGCGAACTCACCCCTTGGTTGCAGGTGCTCCACAGACGTTTTCTCCTCAAAGAAATCTCGTCCAGAACTTCTGGTGCCTCAACACAAACTTAAATCAGGCAGCTTCTTTTCTCCCTAGCCGGACCAGGGGAGTTGCCCCTGGAAGCAGGCTGATTCTTTCCCCCCCATCCCCAGAGGGATGGGGCCCTGAACCACTGAAAGTGGTCTCTACCACTTCAATGTGTTCTTCTTGTGTTCCTCTTCAGGTGAGAACACACACCTATACCAAAAAAATAGCTCTTTGACAGAGCTTAGAGCTCTGAGGGCCTGCTTACAGCAGAGCACCTCTACTGCAGACTGACACAGACTCTACTGAACTCACTTCATATCCCCCAACGTTCTACTCTAACCTCCAACTGCAACATTCCAGTGTGGCTTATGCAGCTGCGACAATTTTAAAATGATGTCATCCCTCAGTCTCAGCTGTGACTGAGAACAGAGTGAGACAGTGTGAAATCCATTTAACTGGAGTTTCACAAACTGCCCTCCCTGCCTACCACTAGGTCTTACTGGGATTCTAGTAACCCCGGATAACAGGGGGGTTACACATATAACATGGATTTCTCTCGTATGAGAGGTTTCTTCAGCGGTAGAGGCAGGAGAGGCCAAAGAATGGCTAATTCCACTCCTGTTACTTTTACTCAGTCTAGACAGCAGTCTTCCTGACTTCTGGCTGGTCGCCTCCCCTCTCCCCATGCGGGGCAGGCTCTCACACTACCTCCATTGTTGACATCGGGTCACTTCAGACAAATGGGTTCTGGAGGTAGTGGAGCAGGGCCTATCCCTTCAGTTTTAAATATTTCTCCTTCTCCACAGGCCCTTACAACCAAAACCTTCCTCCCCTTCAGAACAATTGCTGCTGGAGGTAGAGGTCAAGAATCTTATGAGGGCCAAGGCCGTGGAGCGAGTGCCATTTCCCCAGTGGGGAAAGGGTCTTTATTCGAGATATTTCCTGACCTAAAAGAAAACGGGGGAATGACGACCTATTCTGGACATAAGGTACCTGAACAAGCATCTGACGAAACCAAAGTTCAGAATGATAACCTTGACTCAGGTCATCCACTCACTAAAGCAAGGCGACTGGCTAGTCTCCCTGGATCTGAAGGATGCCTATTTTCATGTACCAATAAGGCAATCCCACAGAAAGTTCCTCAGATTCCGGCTGCCCTCTGGTCATTATCAGTTTGCAGCGATGCCTTTCGGGCTCACTTCTGCTCCCAGGGTATTCATCAAGTGCCTGGCAGTGGTAGCAGCTCATCTCAGAAGACAGGGAATTTCAGTCTCTCCCTACCTAGACGATTGGCTGATTGTGGCCAACTCATCCCAGTCTCTTTCAGAGGCCCTGATCCGGACAGGGCATACCCTGGAGTCCCTGGGCTTCCTTATCAACGAACAAAAGTCGCATTTTCAGTCTGCCCAAATTCTGCAGTTCACTGGGGCAGAGCTCAACACCCTGCAGGGAAAGGCCTTCCTCCCCTTAGACAGAGTCGACCTTTTCCTTTCTCTGCTAAACTCATTCCATCCAGGCCAACCAAGACCAGCCAGACATTTCCTCAAACTTCTCGGTCATATGGCCTTAATGACCGCGTTAGTGCCAGGGGCCAGATTCCAGATGAGGGACATTCAGTTTTACCTCAGGTCTCATTGGTCCCATAGAAGAGATCCCTTTACAAAGCTCATTCCAGTCACAAGTATGTTTCTACGAACCCTGGACTGATGGAAAGACGCAGACAATCTCAGGGTTGGGGTATCCTTTTTAACTCCCCAACCTTCTCAAATTTTGACTGCCGATGCTTCCCTCCTAGAATGGGGCGCCGATCTGGGGGACTTGTCCATAAGTGGGACTTGGACACCAAAGTAGTCCTTCCTTCACATCAGTCTTCTGGAACTCAGAGGTGTACTCCTCGCCATCAAGGCCTACACTTCTCAGCTCATGGGTCAGTCTGTGCAAGTATGGACAGACAACACGACTGCCATGTTCTACATCAACAAACAGGGAGGAACTCGATCAACCAAACTCTGCACAGAAGCCATAAGGATTTGGTCCCTTGCCTATTCCCTGGACATGTCACTGTCAGCTATCCATCTCTCGGGCAAAGAGAACACTTTGGCGGATGCCCTAAGTTGCATCAGTCAGGGCCACCACGAGTGGACTCTCAACAATCAAGTCCTTTAAACGGTGTTCAGGAGATGGGGCGTCCCGGACCTGGATCTGTTTGCATCCAGTCTGAACCATCAGTTACCTATGTACTGTTGCAGGCCCCCAGTTCTGGGGACTGTCCCTGCAGACGTATTGACCCTAGATTGGACGGGGATGTTCCTTTATGCATTCCCTCCCTTTCCTCTTCTGTACAGAGTACTTCTCAAGTTAAGGGAACAACCGGCCACCATGATCCTGGTGGCTCCCGATTGGGCGAGACAACCATGGTACTCTCTGCTCCTCTCCCTGTTGGTCAGGAAACCCATCAGACTACCCTCTTGCCTCAGCCTTCTGACTCTTCCTCAGACTGGAGTGGTGTTCCCCAACATTCCGTCTGTTCACCTCAAAGCTTGGTACTTGAGGAGTTAGAATTTCCAGACTCTCTGTATTCAGTGCAAGTACTGAAAATCTTACAGATGGCCAAGAAACCTAGCATGAGGAAAAGGTACGCCTCCAAGTGGAAGCATTTTTCTTTCTGATGTAAGGACAAGGGCATAGATCCTTTACAGGCTTCTTCCCCTTCCTTATTGGATTATTTGGTTCATCTTCAGGTGGAAGGCCTTAAGGCATCTTCCCTAAGAGTTCACTTAGCGTCCATTTCGGCCTACCTTTCTACAAGTAAAGAGAAATCGGTTATTTCTCAACAGATTTTCAAGAAATTTTTCAAGGGACTTCTTCACCTTCATCCCCCTGTAAGGGAACCTGTTCCCCCATGGGATCTTAACCTCTGTATAGCCAAGCTTACGAATCCTCTTTTTGAATCTATGGCGACGTCTGACTTGAAATTCGTTACCTGGAAGACTATCTTCGTAGTGGTCATTACCTCTGCCAGACGGATTTCAGGGTTGCAGGCCCTTTGCACAGATCCTAACTGCATCATTCCCCATAAGGACAAAGTTGTCCTGAGGACGAATAGGAAGTTCCTTTCCAAGGTGGTTTCGGAGTTCCACCTTAATCAGTCAGTCAGTCTCTCTGCCGGTGCTGTTCTCAGATAAATCCATCCCAGGTGAGCGCAAGCTACACAGCCTGGATGTGAAGGGAGCCCTTTCTTTCTACTTACACTGAACCAAGCAGTTGAGAGACTGACAATCCCAGCTTTTTCTCACCAGTGATGTGAGCAGGGGGAAACCGGCTACCAAGAGAACCATTTCCCGTTGGATTGTTTCTTGTATTCAGTTCTGTTACAACAAGGTGGTAGACAGCCCCCTCTTGGGCTCAGGGCTCACTTTACCAGGGGAACAGCTGCTTCCGTGGCAGCTTCCAGGGATATCCCATTGCTGGAAGTGTGTAGAGCAGCTACTTGGAAATCAGTCCACACTTTCACCAAGCATTATTGCTTGGATGTGCAGTCCTGATCGGATGCGAAGTTCGACAGGGTGGTGCTACAGAGCCTTTTTCCTAAATAGATTTCTGTGTCCTCCTCCCAAATACACTGCTTTGAAGTCTACATCTGTCAGTAGATGCTAAAGAATTCCTGAGGTAAGAAGAAACAATTACTCACCGAAGTAATATTACTTCTTCCATGGGATTCTTTAGCCTTATTGAACTCCCACCCTTCCTGCCCTGGAAACCTTGTCAAAAGGCTCAGTTAGGGGATTTAACCAAACTTGCTAACTGTTATTGATCTGTGTGATAAAAAGTTTTTCACGGTAGTGATTTAGAATAGATAGTTGCGTATTGTTAACAGGCTTTTGCCCCTGTTGGGCATAGTTTTTGCTCTTTTTCAGCTCCGAAATTTGTTCTGCGGTCCCTCAGGTGATTGCAGGCAGCGCTCTACTCTATCTGTCTCCTGACTGACCAATGCCCTCCTCATTTGCACTGACTACTCCACTCCAGGGCAGCTGAACCCAGCTGGCATACTACATCTGTCAATAATGCTAAAGAATCCCCTGGAAGAAGTAATATTACTTCGGTGAGTAATTGTTTCCTTTCTACCTCTCTTCAAGCTGACCAGTCCTGTGTGATCTAATCTTTCTTTATAGCTGAGATTTGTTAGCCTACGGATTATTTTCATGGTCCAGTGCTGCACCCTTTCCAGTTGAAGGCAGTATAGCGCAGTGGTTTAAGGCTCTGAGCTGCAAACCTGGGACCTGGGTTTGAATTCCATAGCCCCCACTTGCATACTGTGTGTCCCTGAGCAAGTCGCTTAACTTCTTTGTGTTCCCAGGTCGCACCTGGAAACAACCTTTGGCTTAGTGTGTCTTTCCTGGTTAAACAATTTCCCCTTTCCCTGTCCCTAAATCCATATCTTGTTTCAGATATGGACTCCAGAATGGCGAGCCAGTATCAAGGTAGGAGCGAATGTAAGACCTGTATAGTGGTAAAATACAGTGCTCGTTCCTGTTTGTAAATGTCTGCTTAATGCAGTTCAGTATTCTATTAGCAGTTAAGGCAATTTTTTTTACAGTGATCAGCACCCATCAATTTGTTATTAACAAGGATTCCAAGGTCACATTCTTTCTCGACTGAGGTCAGAACTTTGTTATTCGTTGTATATTGATATAAGGGATTGTTCTTCCCAAAATGCAGTAACCCACATTTATCCTGGTTAAATGTAATTTTATTGGTTTTGGCCCAGAATTCTATGAGCTTCAAGTCCTCAACCATAGTCATATAATTGCTGTGAGTGGTGACCGCACCTCTAGGTTGGTGTCATCAGCAATTTTGGTTAAGGTATTACTTATATATAAATTGATCTCTGATATAAATATGTTAAAGAGGGTTGGTCCGTGGACTGATCCCTGAGGGACTGCACTGTTAACTGCGCAGGGGTAGGATAGCATCCCATTGATCCAAACTGTCTGGGTACGATCCATCAACCAATTATTTATCCATCTAATTATACTGAGGTTGAGCCCCATATTTATTAATTTGGACACCAGCTCATAATGAGGAACCTTGTCAAAAGCTTTTGCAAGGTCTAACAGGATGACGTCTACTGGGATGTTATTGTCCAAACTTGCACTAACTCTATTATAAAAGGTATGAGCCTACATTGAATTTTGCGAGTGCAGGCTCGTAACTTTGATAATTTTCAATATTTTTACCCCAAATTTACAATACAGCCATTTCGTTACAGCTCCTCATGAATGTGATAGCTGTCATTTTTCAAATCCTGGACAAAATGTTTTTTGCATCCTGGAAGGTGATTTTTGTGGTCCATGCTCAAAATTGCCTTTATGGCAGGAGCTGAGAATTTTCTCAGCCATTGTTCATGAGATGGGGTCATAAGAAGGCTATGTTTTCAGTTTGGTTTAAAAATATTTAAAAACTAAAGTTATGAGGCTATGAATTTTGCAGGCTTATAAGTTTGGTAATATTCAGTATTTTTAACCCAAATTTTCAACATAGCCATTTCTTTATAGCGCCTCATGAATGTGACAGCTGTCATTTTTCAACTCCTGCCCAAAATGTGTTTTTGTGTCCCAAAAGTTGATTTCTCAGTCCCTGCGTGAAGTCAACTTTCTGGCAAGAGTTGAACATTTGCTATGCCCCTCTTCATGAGTCAGGGTCATAACAAGGCTGTGTTCTCAATTTGGTATGAAAATTTTGAAAACAACAAATTTAGGTGTTTACATTACACTTTGCTAATGAAGACTCGTAACTTTGGTAATTTTCAATATTTTACACCGAATTCCTCGCCTGCAGTCCTATTGGTTCTGTGCAGATTTTGTTTTTGTTAAGCTTGTATAAATGTGTGTTTTTTTTTTTTTTTTTTTATCACTGATCACTCGTTTTAACATTTTGTTAAACCATGGAAGTATTTTTTTGTATACCTATTCACTAGGTATTTCTGTTTAATTCTGTTAGTCACGGAACATATTCCAGCTATTATGTACATCTTTGCCCTCATTTACCATTTGTTTTTTTATAGACACATATTCTGCTTTGTGATAATTGTATACTATTGTTTTGCCTTTCCTATACTGTACTTTTCCCTCTACCAATAACTCTAAGACAACGTGATGACTACTACATAGCGGTTTCTTTACTATATATTGTATTTTGCTGGCACGGATTGTTATTATGAGGTCAAGAATATTTTTTTCCCTTGTTGGTGTTTTTAGTAGTTGCTGAAGACTGGACTCATGTAATGTCTCCAGTATCAGATTTGCTTTTTATCTCTGGCTATATTTTTTTACCAGCATATGTGCGGTTGGTTAAAATCACCTACTGTTATTATCAGTCCTTTTCTCACCATTCTGTTTAGTTTGTCCCTTTTGACACATGACTCTATCAATATACCTCACCATTGAGTCACCTACTATAACAGTTCTTTGCTTGATTTTTGAGTATCTGGTTTGGTGCTTTCATCCCTTTCCATGCTTAATGGTGTGAATCAATTGGTACACCCTGTTTTCATCTCTCTCTCACTCTCTATTGGTCCACTTTGCCCATTTTCTTTGTTCAACCTCAGTTCACCCCTCCTTCTCACCCTCGCTTTCCTCACATCTCTTTTCCTACCATTTTGAGTCTGGTGTATTTTCAGATTGTTCTAATTCCTGTCTGGCTGTGTTCCTATCAAGGGGTTTATTTTTCTTATTATATTATCTACAAATGATTCAAGGCTTCTTACCTCTTTTACGTTATCAATTTCCCTCATTAGTTTGCAGATTACCTGCTCCATAGCTTTAATTTTTTTTTCACAGTGGGTACATGATATTTATCTAGGTGTTTCATTTTGGTTATCAAATAGTAAAGTAACCAAATCACATGTAATGCATTTTTTTTCCTGTGCCCTTCCAATTAGTCTGATTTCTTCCATTTTCTTCTATTAATCAAACTGAGTAGCAGTAGACTTACTTTGGGCATCCCTTTTTGGCTCCTGGCCTTCCCTGGCTGACACTGTCAGAGACAAGCCTCTGCCCGTGTTGGCCTCTGCTCTGTGCTTGAACAGAGCGCTTTTTCTATGCCCAATGACTTCGCTGACCCCAGAAATATCAGCTCAGGTCGCGCTACTAGCACGATCCTGTACCCTGATATTTCAAATAAATGTTTACAGCAAATAGCCCTCTAGCCTCAGGACTGCGCTGCTAAAACAGGCTGGTATTAAAATCTGTGTGTAAAAACACCTTTCCGCAGACTTTGCCCCTTGGTTTTTGTAGTCCCTGTACTCACAGGACTACAACTCCCAGAAGTCTTTGTGTACTCAATCAGTAGTTAGGTAGGTTAGAGATAGAATTATTTCTTTTTTTCTAGATTCCTTTTGGTTTTAGGGTAGTTAGATCAACAGATGGATAGAACAACTGGACAGATTTGGGGCTTTTGAGAGATTTCAGATGGCTCTGGGAGAACTCTTTTGACTTCTTACAGAGCACTACATCTTCTGCCTTGGTCACTTTCACTCAGTAATCTTCAACTTAGATGTCCTGTTCTTTGATTGCTATTCACGAGTTAAGAATACTCCAGTTTGGGGGAAAAAATTCTAAAGGCATGGATACAGTCCACTATCTGCACAATAGCAGTCTTTCTGGAGACAGCCGAGTCATCGGAATGTCTTCATGCTAAGCTTCTCCAACCACACGGGTGACATATCCTCTGGCTCCACCCCATGACGATATATCTTTCTTTCCATTGGAAGGGACAGTCAGGCGCATGTGGTACCTCTCCATGAATGGACCCAAGAACCAAGAACGAGCCCTACAGACCGGTGAGCCTTAACACAATTGTAGGAAAACTGATGGTGGCTATGCTCAAAGAAAGGGTTGGTGCAGTTTCTTGAGGATAATGATCTACAGGATGACAGACAGCATGGGTTTGTCTCTGGCAGATCCTGCCAGACAAACTTGGTTGACTTTTTCGACTGAGTTACGAGGGCATTAGACAGGTGCTGTGCAGTGGATGTTCTCTACCTGGATTTCAGCAAGGCCTTGGATTCGGTGCCTCATGGTAGGTTGACCTGCAAGTTGAAGGGTCTGGGAATAGGGAGGAAAATATTCAGATGGACTGAAAACTGGCTGCAGGAGAGACAGCAGAAGGTAGTGGTGGAGGGTGAGGTATCAGAGCCCAGGGCAGTGACAAATGGTGTCCCACAGGGCTCGGTACTGGGACTGGTCCTGTTTGACATTTTCATCGCAGACATAGCAGTAGGGATCAAGAATAAGATCAGTCTCTTTGCAGACGACACCAAGATCTCTGCTGAGGTGGGTGAGGGGAAGGGGGGGCAAAGTACTTCAAGAGGATTTGGCAAAACTAGAGGAATGGTCGCACACCTGGCAGCTTGGGTTCAACGCCAGGAAGTGCAGAGTGATGCATTTGGGAGCCAGGAACCCAGGATACAGTTTCTGGTTGAAGGGTGTCCAACTATCCACGTCCAAGGAGGAGAAGGATCTGGGGGTGCCTGTGACCGGGGAAATGAGCCACTCGGCACAGTGCAGGAAGGCAGCAGCAACGGCAAACAGGATGCTAGGTTGCATAGCAAGGGGGATTACCTCTAGGAGCAGTGAGGTCATATTGCCCCTGTATAGGTCCCTGGTGAGGCCGCACTTGGAGTACTGCGTGCAGTTCTGGTGCCTTTACTTAAAAAGGGACATCAAACTGCTGGAGGCGGTGCAGCACAGAGCAACAAGAATGATCCCGAGGATGGGGGATAGACCATACAAGGAAAGACTGAGGGAGCTTAATATGTATACCCTGGAGGATAGAATAGAGGAGATATGATTGAGACCTTCATGTTCCTGAAGGGTATGAACAGAGTGGTCACCAGGTGTTTGTTCACTCTTAAGGGTGGAAGAGAAACCAGAGGGCACTCTCTGAAGTTGGAAGGGGGCAGATTCAAGAGGGAAATGAGGAGACACTTTCACTGAAAGGGTGGTAGCAGGGTGGAATGCATTGCCAGAAAAGTAGTATCATTGCAGACAGTGGGGAGCTTCAAGAGGGGGTGGGACAGATTCAAAGGAAGAGTACAAACTGGGAGAGGGCAGGGAGTGGAGAGGAATGAAATTGTGTGAGTGGGGGGCAGCTGCAGTCTAATGGACTGATGTGCTGCACACTCAAGCAGACTTGATAGACAGTAAGGCCTTTATCTGCTGGCATTTGCATATGTTCATATGTCCTTATTCACAGCTCTGCTTGCTTAGAAGGATTTCATTGTGCAGGCGCTTTACTTTGGCCAATTTTGACTTTTCAGTCCACTTTAGAATTTAGAGTTGCTCCTGCATCTTCCAACTTCACTATGTGACAGCAATCAACAATGGAAAGGCAGAAATTGGGATTCAGATTCTACGCCCACTGTAGGCAGAAAGTGTTGGCCATGGATTCATGTCTGTTGCCTCAGTGATCAGCATGACATTGAAAATTGCAGCAGGTGCCAGGCCATGCTGGCAGCATCCATTGAGGAACTGAAGGTTAGGTTGGCCTTTGGTAGGCCTAAGGACTGGAAATCAGCCTTGATGGCTGCCAGCTTGGCTGCTCAGCTTACGGTCATGGAAGAAGTGACTGTGGTGAGTATTTATTTGGTTTTAGTGCTGTTTCCGGCTAGAGCCAGTGTCGTAGAGTTGTTCTCTGATGATTTCAGAAATATGTGTATGACCCTCCAGACCTTCGGGAAGAGTACTTCTCTCCACAGCAAGAAGCCAAAAAAGCATTGTTGTGGCAGGTCGTGGGCTTGAAACAATCATACTCTCCCTGTTCCTTCTTCTCCCTCTGACCTCTCAAGCTTCCTCAGGTTGAGGGTTTGGTTGAGGGCTCCATGGTAACCCCATTGGGTCTGTCAACGTGACTTTGGTCAAGTATGCAGTCAAAATTTTTCTTAAACGGGTTGACCAGTTGTCAGAAGAGCTCAGCAAGGAGCCGATCTCTCAGTCTCTCATGCTCCCAGAAGGATGAAGACTGGTTGTAACCCCCAACCGAGTTACCTAGGGAGCTTTTTCTTCTGGCAGTCATGCCTCCGAGGCCTGTTTTGGTCTCTGCCTAAGCAGGTGGTCTATTCTGCCCCCCACCCAGAGGACTCTTGTCGAGCTCGAAGCACTGTTCATGCTCTCAGTCCCGCTTCACTGGGAGGCAGCGCCATTGATGTTCCTCAACCTCCTCATCCTCTGGTGTGGTGAGGCACGGATGCCTTATGCGTCGACACTATGAGGAGCTCAATTGGCAGCAATAGACCATTGCTTGCAGAGAGGGGTAGGGCTCTGCTCCCAGGACCAGTGGTCCCTTGGCCTCCTCTGGCAGTTGCTGTACTGGTCCACCAGACTCAGCAGACTACAGCTTCTGGTATACAAGGCCCCCCAGCTACTGTTCAAGACTCTGACTAAGGAATCCCGCCAGGTCGGTTCTCAGTGGAGATCACCCAGGCTGAAGATACCAGATAGCCCATGGTAGTAACTAATCGAGAGCAGTTTTCGACGAATCTTCAGTCACAGAAGCTGAGTGGTTGATGACCTTAACCAGGGCTCAGCAGTTTGACCAGGAATCGGTTGATGAGCTCACTACTGCTCTTGGGCTGATATCTGTTGGGGGTTTTGCTCCGGTTAATGTCAGAGTCCATGAAAGTGCCCTTAGGACAAGTCCAGAAATGGGCTATAGAACCCGTTCACTGATATATTGAATGGGGCTGGCTCTCCAGGGGTTGCCTTTGCTGAAGCCATTTTGGGATTGGCCCTGGTGCTTTGGCAGCATCCAGCATCCTGCACCGTACCTCCTATTGGATGTTCCTCAGGTATATGGTCCTCATGGGCACCCTCTCGGGGTTCTCTGACCACCCTTCTGTGGAGGGCTTGGTGTCAGATTTTGTCTTCCACAAGTCAAAAGACCAAAAGGTTGTTTACAAACCACCTGACAAGGATTCTAAAAAAATTGACTACATAGCCAAAAAGGTTTATGTGGCCGCTTCTTTGGGTCTCAGGCAGGCCAGCTTTTCGGTCATGATGATGAAATTTGGCCATTCCCTGTTTGGGATTGTTAGGTTTCTCCTGCCATGCTCCTAGCTGACAGGCAGCCAGCATCCCAGATGATCAGAGTCTAAGGTCAATCACTGGCTAAACACCAACTACAGACAGCCTTGGGCATGGGGCGACTTATGTGCTCGTGCTATGGCTATGGCTGTTGCCATGCATCGCAGGGCCTGGCTGAAGCTGTCCACCTATACCACAGATATACAGCACAAGCTGTCCAATGTCCCTTTCCTGGGCAGCAGCTTCTTTCGCTGTGGGGTGGAGGACATCTCACTTGCATTGAAAAGTTCATTGCCACCCTGAATTCTGTGGCTTCATCCTAGGGCTTGACCCCCCCCAAGCCTAAGAAACAGTCCTTTCATCCACAGCAGCCTCAGCAGCAGCCTCAGTAGGGGCGATTTCAGTGCTGGTGTCCGAAGCCTAAGTTCAGAGGCCGCGGTAAAATGGGGGGTGAGGGTCAAGGTGAAGGTGCCTCTTGGGCCCTTGATGCCAGAGCCACCTCCAAGGCTGCTGAGTGATGATCAGTGGGGTGCCATTCACCCTCCTGTCCAGTCACTGTCCCAGCTGCTGGTCTGGTATCATTTGCGCCACTTCCTTCGACAGTGGTCCGCTGTTACTGTGGACAGGTGGGTCCTAGAATTTGTGGGCAAGGGCTTGCCTCCGGACTTTGAAGGTATTCCTCTGTACCAACTCTGAGCTCCTTGGGAGTCCAGGATGCTGGTGGACATGTCCATGCTGAGAGATGAAATAGCTTGTGTCCCAGATTATTTATTTATTTATTATTTATTTATTTAAGAGATTCACCAGGAAGGCATGCTGAGCAGAGTACTGCTCGATTCCAGATGCGTCCTGGGGGTAGGGGGGTTACAGCAGAACAAGAACATACATTGGCAGAGTACAGCGGTAGTTGAGACGGTTCAGTACAGTTACAGGTACAGTTATAGATACTTAATCACTAAAATGTGCTACCAGACATGCGTGGGAGCAGAAATACAAGTTAGTAACAGAATAAGTTGCTCACATAACTGGGAGGATTATGGAGATGAGGGGAGGACTAGGGGAGGTTACAGTTGCAGACGGTAGCGAGTGCAGTCTGAGAAGAGCATTCAGTTGAGGAGTGCTTGAGGAATGTCTGATGTCGGCTGTCAGGGAGTTCCATAGTTTGGGCAACCTGAAGCTGAAAGCAGCCTGGCCTGACTGGGTGGATCTGTGGGGGATATGTAGGAGCCTAGCATCGATATTTCGAAGAGCATAAGTAGGAGGAGAGAGGGTGGCTAAGGAGGAAGACAAGTAGGAGGGGAGGGTATGTGACCCTGGCCCTGGCCACTCAGGGATATGTGTCCAGGTACTTCCTGGTTCCAAAATAGATGGGTGGCTGGCACTCCCTGCTGGACTTGAATAGTCTGAACACGTTCATGCGGAAATGCAAGTTCCCGATGGTCAATCTGAATCAGATAATACCATCTTTGGAGCAGGGAATGTGGTTCTGCTCTCTGGACCTCCAGTCCATCCATTCCACTGCTGGTACCTTTGGTTCTGTGCAGAGAGGATACTTTACCATTTTCAGGTCATGCCTTTTGGCCTATCATCTGTGCCAGGGATCTTAATGAAGTGCAAGACAGTGGTGGTGGCCTGCCTGCGGTGTAAGGACGTCAAGGTATATCCCTGCCTGGATGACTGGCTTATAGCCAGCCCAGTCAAAGGAGGCTGTGGAGTGGTCTAGGGATCTGGCCCTTCAGACCTGCCAAAACGTCTGGACAACCTGGCCAGGTCGCAGCTGGTCCCCCCGCAGGTAATCATTTTCATTAGGCAGAACTCGCCTCCCAACGGACAGGGCATTGGATCTTACCTCCTTGGCCTGATTATTTCAGGTTGGGTGCTTGTGCCCTGTTCTGAACTTAATGCTGGGGCTGATAGCGGCTTCTGCCACCGTGGTCCGATGGGCACACTGGAGGATGTGCCCCCTGCAGTGGGAGCTGGACCGGCAGTGGTCCCAATGCCTAGGTTGCCTGAACTAGCCAGTCTCAGTGACCCAGTCATTATGGGATGTCTTCCAGTGGTGGCTATGCCCACAGAACCTGGAGGAGGAAATCATGTTTGTCTACCCAGAACTGTCCATCATGCTCACAATGGACATTTCTCTGGTGGAGTGGGGAGCTCACTGAGAGAGCATGGGGGCCACGAGTTCTAGTCACCCTGGGAGTCCTGATACAACATCAGCCTACTGGAGCTTCATACAGTGGGTCTGGCTCTGATGGAATTTATTTCATTGATTCAAGGTCAGGTCATTCACATTCATGTGGACAACATGACCACTTTGTTTTATCTAAACAGGCAGAACTGATGCACTCCTTTCCCTTGTGTCAGAAGGCTCTCTGTACCTGGACCCTTGTGCTCAGCCTACAGGTGGATCTCTTGGCGATTCAGAGCATGGACGACACAACTAGCGAGTGGTCCCTGTATCAGGAAGTTGTAGACTTAAGCAATAAGGCACTCCAGGGTGTGGATTATTGGGGGATTTACCCACGTCTTGTGTGGTGTGTCTCGAGCTGGCCGAGTGACTTAACTCACACAAAGTGCGTTAATCCCCAATAGCCCACCCTGGAGTGCCTTATTGCGATTATACAATGGACCTATGTGTAAAATAAATTTTAAATGTGTTGAAGTATGTTTTTTTATAAATGCCATTTCTCAGCCATGGGTTATTGCAGGATATACCATGGTCATGTGATGTGTTTTGACCAATGAGGTTACAGGATTTTCATACCCCATTGTATAATACTGTACCTGTTCTCCCAGTGAGGCACCCCTATGTGCATCTGTTTGCCTTGTGGGGAAAGAGAAAACTAAAGCTATTCTGTGCCTACCCCCTCAGTCCGAGACACTGCAGGGGATGCCTTCTCCAGGCACTGGATCCTGGACCTTCTGTATGTCTTCCTTTCCTTCCCCTTGGTTCATATGGTAGTGATCAAGGCCTGGAAGGACAATGTGTAGATGATTCTGACAGCACCAGAATGGTCTATACAGTTCTTTTATCTGGATCTCCTCAGCCTGAGCAGTAGATTGCTGTGGTGGTTGCCTCTCTGCCCATCCCATAAGGAAACAACTCACAGATGCTATTCATTTAAGTGGAAAAGGTTCTTGATTGGGTGCCAGGGTAAGGAGCTTGATCTCCTTACCTGCTCAGTAATGAGAATCCTTGAGTACCTCTGGTCTCTGTCTTAGTCTAGACTGTGAGCGATGACCCTTAAGGTGCAATTGGCAGCCATCTCTGCATATTGGGCATGGGCTGGTGTGCCGCTGGTGGTGCAGTAAAAGGTGATCAGGCTCTTTTTCAAAGGCCTGGACCACTTGTTCCCATTGGTACACGAATCACCAGCTCCATGGGACCTGCTGCTAGTATTGACTATGCTCACGGGCAAACCATTAGAGCCAATCCACAGGTGTGAGATGCCACACTCCTCATGGAAGACCATCTTCCTGGTGGCTGTTACTTCACTCAGAAGGATCAGTGAGCTCCAGACACTCTTCTTGGAGTCTCCCCTACTTAGTCTTCCATGAGGACAAAATGATCCTTCACCCCAATTTGAAGTTCCTTCTGAAGGTCATGTCAGCGTTTTCACCGTAACCAGTTGATTAACCTCACGGTGCATTCCACCAATCCAACCTTGGATGCTGACCACAGACTCCATTCCTTGGACTTGTGTAGGATGCTCTCTTATAAGGAGTGCACGGCTGGAATTTGGGGAGAGGTTTGCCAGCTGTTTCTCACCTACGCTGAAGCCGTGTAGTTGCCCAAGGGGCTTGGGGCTTACTCCACCAGACATACTGCTGCCTCGGTGGCCGCTTCTAGGGATATCCCCATTGCAGAGATATGCAGGGCTTTAACCTAGTTGATAGCGTACATCTTCATCTCTCATTCAGCATCAATGTGACTAGTCACTGGGATACTACTTTTGGGTGCCTGGTCCTCCAGTCTCTGTTTGCCAAATAGGGGTGCGCATCTTGCCCCCCCCTCCTCCCAGAGAACTGCTAGGAGTCTGCCATTGTGTAGATTGTGAACTGTATCCATGCTGTCAGAGGATCACTCACCTGTAACCGGAGTTCTGTGTGTGGTATACAGTTCACATCCACACGACCCACACGACCTCCCCTGACAGTGTGGCATCTAGACCCTGCTTCCAGTGGGCAAAGATCTAATGTCAGGGGGCGGAGCCAGTGGATGTACCACCTGGGTGGTGGGAGGAGCTTAGCTTGAAGACATTCCAATGACTCCGCTGTCTCAGGGAAGATTGCCATTGTGTGGATGTGAGCTGTGTATCACTCTTAGAACTACGGTTACAGGTGGGTAACTTTCCCCACTGCTTAGCATTCATTTCTTAAACAACTGATGTTGTTCTTTTTCTGCTTGTTACATGTGTGGGTACATGTTTAGTGTACCTTTTGATATTCTTACTACAAGTTATAAAGAGTTTTTACATGCATGTAGGACACTGTCAACAACCCTCTCACCTCGAGGGCCAGATTTGAACATGAAGAGGACTGGCGAAATATTAAACACAGAACCTATAGCAGTGTTTAACTTGAAACTAAAACTGGTTTTAATTTTTTTTTTCAAGAATATCACATTTATGTGCTACTGGCATTGCTAATATGCCAGGAGCACACTCAACACACATTCAGTACTGCTGAGTTGGTAGCTGTGTTATGGGGTTATCACATTGATATGGCAGCCAGTGGTATTGTTTTTGGACCTTAAAAAGTTAAATGTTACCCTCCAGAAAAAAAAAACAACTACTAACACTTATCACTGTTAATTACCCCCGCCCCTCAGAAAAAACAACTATCTAACCCAGTCCCTCTGAGGTGGCCATTTATATCAGGGTTAAGCAATGGAAATGTTCAAACTTCTAAATGTTCTATTGGAAGGGAGTGGTCCACCTTAAGTTTTCCCAGTCTTATGAAGGAGCATGACCTCATAGCCAGCCCCACATCAAATGTGAGGGGCTGCCCCCAGTTAGTTCATTATTGCATATTAAAATATTTTCGCTCACATGGCTTCCTAATAAATTTGGTTGATTCTGCTGTCCCCCTGATTGTACAGATGCATACAGTCTGTAGACGGTATTCCACAATCCTCGTGGCTGATGTCATGGCTGGGGATCAGCTGCAGGAGGCTCATTATATTGTAATGAGAAAAAAGCTTTAAAAAGCTCCCTTATGCAGATTGCCAGTCTGCTGCACTCTAAAGAAAGTGTACTGCTCACATGACCTGTACATAACCTTGGGAGTGCAGCAGGACCTTTGACCAGTATAACAGAAGCTGTTCCTCTCCATTGCAATACATTGAATCTCTTGCAGCTGATCCTTGGCTCAGACATCAGCCATGGGGGAATGTGGGATGCTGCCGAGCAGCTTTTTTTTTTTACATCTGACAGTCGTGGTGGTGGTGGTGGTGGTGTGGTTGCTGGATGAACCAGATTTATAATGAAGTAAGTGAGCGGAAATGCGGATCTTACTTTGAGGAAGGCTCTTGCAGCAGGCCACACCGGTAGGACTAAGCCATCAGGTGCCAGAACCACGCTGAAAACTTCTAGCCAGCAGTCTACCATGAGGACCGCCAACTGCCAACGTCAGCCTATCCTATAAAGGCAGACAGTCCCCACAACTACCTCAGTTCTTTTCCCGCTGTCAACCTGCCCACGTCAGACCTTAGCAGACGCCGCAGTTACAGTCGATAACCATAACCCACGCTTCCCGTGCTTTTTTATTTTCCTTTTTTCTTTACCGTTAAACATCGAATTTTCGGTGTTTTTATTGTCGAGTTTGTCTTCTCCACCAGCGTCATCTTCCAACTGCTCCACTAAGTGTGCCTGCAGCAAACAGATTCCTGAAAAAGACTGCAACTCTGTGTGTCTCATCTGCCTAGGCCCCAGCCACTACACCGAAGCCTGCCAGATGTGCCAGAAATTCAATCAGTCCATTCTGAGATATTGTCTTATAACTCTGGAGAGCCACCTTTTCAAACAGATGTTGGTCACGATGGAAAAGGAGCTGCAGGTCAGGAGCTCTTCTGCCTCACTGGCACAGTCCTCCAGGACCTCCTCTTCTCAGAAGTCCAGTGGGAAGTGCAAACACCAGGACAAACACTGAGACCAGTCTGCTTCCCGCTCATGGTCACCTCACAAACCCTCAACTGCGATGGGGCTGTCCTCCTGTGGGAGGTCTGCCCCTTCAGCCCTCTCTTCTATCGGGCTCACGGTGGCACAGCCGCCCACCCTCATTGCTATTTCGGGTGGTGGCTCCTCGGGGCAGGGGACTTCGTCTTCTGCTCTCCAGCCCCTGATGCTGGAGCCCATATCCTCCACGGGCTCTCAGCCAGGTGGCTTGACTGGTGTTGGTTCTTCAGGCGTCAGTTCCTCCACTGTCACTCCCCCTGGCCACGGCGCTGCTGTCATAGGTCCCTACCTCTGGGACCGACGCTAGTCCTTCTAAGCAGTGCCCGCAGCAGGCTGACATCACTTCTTCTTCTTTTCCAGCATCGCCTCTGCCAAGGGGGTCTCCTTCCTCCCAGGTGCCTGCTTCTCTAGCTAGGCCTGCGCCAATGGACCCTTCCCCTGGATGCTCCCAGATGCCACCCGCTGGGTCGCCGCCACTACTGCCACTGCCCCAGCCAGTGGGCCCAACGCTGGCATCGGCCCTGCCGCAATGCACGCCACAGCAGATGCCTGCTGGCCTGATGCCAGATCCTCAGCAGGTGCCAGGCGGCCCTACCCCTGGGTACCCAACGCCGGCCCCGCCACCGCCATACCCTTACCCGGCACCTTCCTATCCCTACCCACCGGTATATAATCTCTCACCTCCAGTGGATTATAATGCCTTGTTTTCGGTGTGGTGGCCCTTTGTCCAGAAGCAGACCTCTGCTCCTCAAAGGCTGCCTCTGGCATCCCCACTGCATCCACCCTGGGACCCGCTGCCTCAGGACCTGGGCCAGGCTGGTCCCAGTGAACCTCAAACTTCGGGGTCTTCCGGGTCTCGACCCGATGTCAGTTCAGGCCATCGCCAGGATGAGCACATGCCATCGGTGTTGAACCCATACAATGAGACCAAAGAGAATGACTCTGACTGTTCCGGGTCTTCCTTCTCAACTGGGGAGACTTCGGATGGGGAAGACCCTCCTAGGGAGGTCCCTAAATTCACCCCCCCTGACAACCCGACATTTATGGACGTCATGCGCCACATCCAGTCCATTATGGGCTGGGAAACGGAGGAGCAGGACCCAAAGCGGAGTCACCTGGTCATATATTTAAGGCAGCAGGATATCCTCTCTGTGGTGGTGCCACCCATGATTGACTCCTATGAGGGTGTCACAAGGGCAGCATGGAATCATCCCTCTTCCACCCCACTGTTGCCCAAGAAGGCAAACTGTCTTTGCCATGCCTCTGCTGGTAAACCCTTCTTAGGGAATCACCCCAAGGCTGATTCAGTGGTCATAAACGCAGCGCATAACCGTACCAAGAAGCTCAAGCACCTTAGTGCCCTTCCCCAGACGGGGAGTCTTGGCAGCAGGACCACCTAGTTAAGCACGTGTTCATGTCTACTACCCTGGCTATCCGGGCCATTAATTACCTGGCCTATATGGTCCGATATCAGAATGTCCTCTGGGACTAGGCCAGGGAGAAGGTGCAGGCATTGCCAGAAGACCCCTCCAAGACACAGCTCGCCCAACTCTTGAAGTCGGGCTCGGACATTGGTAACCATGTTCTCTGGGCTGCTTATGATGCCGTGGATGCCTCTGGGCACAGGGCGGCTGCTGGGGTCTGCCTCCAACGCCATTCTTGGCTTCAGGTCTCCGTTTTGCCTCAGATGTGCAAGCCAGCATCTTGGACACCCCCTTCCAGGTGCTGTCCTTTGTGGGGAGGATGTTCAGGACATAATCTCCACCCTGCAGGAGTCAGGGCGAGCCCTTAAGTTGGTTAAGTTGCCCTACCACACTCAGCCTTGAGCGGGCCAACATCAGGCCTTTCGCCGGGCCTCCTGAAAGCAGTCCCAAAACCAGTCTACCAAGGGCCAGAATGAGAGAAAAGCCACAGTGGCCCCTGCAGCTTTGGCCATGGAGACCCTGTTCTACATCCGTCCAGGTACCCTGGGTCTGGTGATTGGGCCAGGGGAACTGTGGTAATAGCCGCACCTATTACTACAGTTCCCTTGGCCCATCTGCACATACGAGTTCCTCTGTGGACTTGGTGGGTCTAGTGGGACCATTGCACAGTCGACCTGGTTTCCGACCCGGTCCGGAGGGTTTGGTCGTGGTGGCTGGATCCGGCTAACCTCCTTCAGGGAGTCTCCTTTTAGCTCTCGACCCCCCCTTCAGATTCTCACAACAGACACATCCAGCCTGGGATGGAGTGCTCATCTGGCCAATCACCAGACCCAGGGTACCTGGATGGATGTAGAACAGGGTCTCCATATCAACATCCTGGAGATGCGAGTGGTCCTTTATGCTCTGTAGGCCTTTCAGACTCACCTCTGCCCCGGTTCCCTGCTGGTGCAGATGGACAACGTGTGTGTGTGTGATGTATTACATCAACAAGTGGGGAGGTGGGGGCCATTCTTACCCCTTGTGTCAGGAGGTGATGAGAGTCTGGTATTGGGCCATTGAGCACGGTCTGAAGCTCTTGGACATACATGTTCCAGGTGAGCAAAATGTCTTGGCCAACAGTCTCAGCCGCTCCAGGTTGCGGGCTCACGAGTGGTAACTTCTAACCTCAGTGATCGAAAATCTCTTCAACAGGTGGGATCGCCCAGAGTTGGTCCTTTTTGTGTCCCCACTCAATGCAAAACTGTCACATTTCTGCTTGCTCGATCCCAGGCCTGGAGTTTTCTGGCAAGACGTATCGTCCTTCTCTTGGAAGGGGAGGTTTCTGTATGCCTTTCCTTCCTGCTTCTACAGAGGATGCTGCTCAAGTTCCAGTTGGAAGGGGAAGAGAGGATGCTCATAGCTCTCTTCTGGCCACATCAGATTTGGTTCCCCTTGCTGCAGCAGCTGATGGTGGAACCTCCAATGCCCTTGTCCTGTGCACCGGCTTGCTGTCCCAGGACCAGGGTACTCTAGTCCATCTGGACCTCAAGTCTCTGCATCTCCATGCGTTGCTCCTGGGGACCTAGCTATCGCCTACTTTGGAGTGTCATCTAGGGTCGCAGATGTCTTGGTGGCTGCTAGGAAGCCCTCCACCAGAGTCACTTATGCTACGAAATGGAAATGTTTCTCCCTTTGGGCTGCTGCTCGCCAACTGAACCCTTTCTCCTACCCGGTGACTTGGTGTTGGAGTATTTTCTTTCCCTTTCAGTCTCCGGCTTGGGGTACTCCTCGCTCAAGGTACATCTTTCTGCCATCTCTGTGTACAGTGCACCTATTGAGGGCAAAGCTGTCTCCCAGCTGGAAGTGTCCCGAACCTTCCTGCGGGGCATCTTGCATCTGAAACCTCCCATTCAGGACCCGGTCCCTCCATGGGACCTCAGTTTTATGTTGGGGAAACTGACTTAACCCCCCCTTTGAACGAGTTTCAAGATGTGCTTTCTGTCATAGAAAGTGCTCGTTTTAGTTGCTGTTACTTCTGCTCGATGGATTTCCAAGCTCCAGGTTCTTATGTGTAAGGAGCCTTTTTGGTTTTCACAAAGACAGGGTGTCTTTGCATACTAATCCTAAGTTTCTACTCAAGGTGGTGTTGGAGTTTACTTTGAATCAATCCATCTACCTTCCAGTTTAGAGTATTCTAATCAGGGGGAGGCTTTGCTCCATACTTTGGATGTACATAGGATGTTGCAGTACTATATGAACTGCACAAAGCCCTTTAAGGAAATCTAATCAGTTGTTTGTTTCATTTGCCCCAAGAGAGAAGGCACTCCTGTTTCGAAACAGTGTTTGTCTAAGTGGTTAGCGAATTGCATTGTTTATTGCTACTGCAAGTACAACCAGGCCCTTCCAGGAGTGGTTAAGGGCCATTGTAACATGGGGAAGAGAAAGGGTTGTGCTGGATTGGTCCAACAGCATCAGGTGACTGTTGATTAATTCTCAAGTAATCCACGGTTGCCTGAGAATTAATCGGTGGTAAAGTGCACCCACATTCTGTTCCCCATGTTAGTTTCCTGTCCCTGCTGTTCAGCCATCTGTTGGTCAGCTGTGAATTGCAGGCTAAGACTGTTGGTGTATAGTGGTTAAAACAGTCTTAGCCTGCAATTCACGTCCAGCCAACAGATGGCTGTCAAATAAGAATAGATATGCTTAAGTGAAATTTCCGGTAGTTCTGTCGTAAGTAGCTTGAAAACATCTATCTGACTATGTAATGTGTTTTTTTTTTTTTACTTGGTCTGTTGGCTCAGAAACACATAACCTTTTCAGTAACTACACAGTAATGTATGCCACATATGGTTTTCCATATTGTCTTCATGTTTTTTATTTAATATTTAAAAAAAATACTACTTTAACAGTGGGACCTAAAAACCACAAAAGCATATGCCTTGTACCAATCTCAATCAAACTTGAAAGTTTCAGGTTTCAAAGTCTCCTATTTTTTAGCCATCAGGTGGCAAGAAAAGGCTTAACATTTTCAAAAACTGAGACTTTTTAATTTTTTGCACCCCTGTAACTTTGCCTCCCCTGAACCAATCTACATAGAATTTACAGGATCAAGAGTTCCCGACACAGACGCTGTGTTTTCTAAATTTCATGCAAATCTGTTGAAAGGGGGCAAAGTTATTAATGTACAATGTTGGCTGTAAAATTCACAGATAAAAAAAGGATGTAAGCCTTGAAGTATACCATCTGTTGGCTGGCCAAGGGAATTGCAGCAACAACTACCAGATCTTAGATCTCCTCTGCACTTAAATATATGCATTTCCCATAATGCACAGCAGCCAATTTCCAAACATCAAACATAGCAGAAAAACGGAGATGATTCCACAGTTTACAAAACTAAGTCAGCCAAAATGAACACACATTCTGACATGCTGATCACATCTGCATGTAATCAGTAATTCTTCACCGTTGCAGTCGCAATATAAAAAAAATGTGCCCGTAGTTTCTCCAGTCAGGTACAAACCCCTTTCTTTTCCCCATGGTAGGAACCTTAATATCCTCCCTGAACCTTTGTAATTTTGCTCTATAAAATTACTTTTACGCAAATGTAACATGGGGAAGAGAAACACATAAAATGAGTGCCTAACCCTTTCTCTTCCCCATGTTTCAATTGACAACCCACTCCAGCATTTGTGGTCCACTTGGTGATTAATGTATGGCTGGGTGGTTGGAACCACTCTGCCTTCCACCTCGTGGTCCACCCCCCCCCGCCATACATTAATCCCCAGTAGACCCACGCTTTGTCGTGGGTTAATCCTTACTTCCACCAGGGGTATGGCCACCTCTATGGCTTGTTTGAGGAATGGATCTGCTGCTGACATCTGTGCAGCTGTCACCTGGAGTTCTGTCCACACTGTCACCAAACATTACAGTCTGGACATTGCCTCTAGGCACAGGGCCAATTTCGGCCTAGCAGTACTTAAGGGCCTTCTCTCTTGAGGTCTTGGCTGTTGATCTGTCCTCCATCTGGTGTTCTCATGGTGATACCTGGTACTACTAGGGACTCAGTCCTACCGGTATGGCCTGCTGCAGGAGCCTTCCTTGAAGTAAGGTAGTACAGTTACGCAAGAACTTACAGTAACAGTGGATCTCGAGAGAAGCTCTTGCTGCAGGCCATGCTTTCCCTCCCTCCTTCCACCTGCTGCTCTTTGTTCCTCTTGCACTGCTTCTGCCTCTCAGCAACCTCCTTAGTTATCCTATTGCTGCTCATTTGGGGTGTCTGGCAGGAGAACTGAGGTATGTATGGGGGACCGCCTGCCTTTATAGGATAGTCAGCGGTTGACGTCGGTGGTGGGCGGTTCCGCATGATAGACTGCTAGCTAGAAGTTTTCCGTGTGATACTGGCGCCTGACAGCTTAGTCCTACCAGTGTGGTCTGCTGCAAGAACTTCTCTCGAAGATCTACTGTTACAGTAAGTTCTTACATAACTACTTTTTTGCGCTGACTGAATCGGGTGCAGCCCCATATAATAGGTGCGGGCTGGCTACATGGGCATTCCCCTTTAACACAATAAGACATTAGGGTCTCTAACAAGTGTAAGAGAGGAATATTTTTAGCCAGCTAACACCTCTCACAGGACTAGTGTAACCCAGTCATCAGATGGACAGCTTTAGAGCACCGTTTCCAAAACATGACTGCATGTGACAGGGCACTTGGTCCCTTTGATATACAGTACATCATGAGGGTCTGAGAATAGAACATGTTTCGCCCTCTGCAGAAAGGATTAGTGTGTTGATCCAGTGAGGTAATATGTCCTCCCACCCCGACATCCAGTCTTTCTTGCATTCTGTCCAGTATATAATTGCAAAACATTGAACTCTGTGTTGTTCTTATGAGTCAGCCTCATCACGGCTCTAACAAATATTTACATTCCAGTGTACCGATTGGGTCCCTGCCCAGCCTGCTCTATAAGAAATTGCACCATGCTGCTGTGAACTAAACTTTAATTTTGGAACAGCTCATTATTTCACGTCAACTAATCAATTTTCCTTCTTAACAGAGCAGTGAGGGAGGTGCCCACTGTTTCACTGAACTTCGGGTCGGAGTATTTCAAGAAATCGTGCCGATGGGAGTTGATCCAGATAAAGTCTCCTACAAAGAGGCCGGTATGTCTGCTTCATGAAAACAGAGGGGTTAAAGTTTGTTTTTATGTAAATGTATTTTTTAGAAACTGTGTTCAAGGACTACTCCCTGATGTCCCAAATATACTCTCTAGAAATTGTAGTCATGAACCAGTCCCAATGACCCAAATGTACTCTTTAGAAGTTGTAGGCAGGGGCTGTGCTGATAGCCCAGTGCTCTGCCATATATGTTATCTGGGTTTAGTAGTGGACTGAAATTGTCAATGTTGGGAGCAGGGCAGGGTTGGGCTGATGGCAATGCCCCACAGCTAGGGAAGGGGTAGCAGCAGGATCTAGTGCCGCAGTAAGCCCTGTGGGAGGCCCAGGAAGCTTTCTTTACTATAGGGATGTCCTTTGCATGCATGAGGCCAGCACCAAGCCATGCTCATGCTGAGTGGAAGGTTGGCAGTCAAGAGGAAAAAAGGGGGGTCACAAACTGGCACATATTTCCTGTCCCGTTTAAGGGCAGCCAGTGTTGGTGATAATGTTAAAACAGAATTCCTTGAAAAGATCACATTAGTAAGAAAATTTCAGAGCACCTAAAATGAGTCAGCAGACTTTAGTCCTACAGCTAGTTCCTTGATCCAAGATTAGTAAATTCTGAGTGAAAAATGTATCCAAAGAAATGTTCTTACTCCTGTTGATCACAAGAAGTTAGGAGACAGAGTGTCATAGTGGCTGAAGAGCAGGCCTGTGGACCTGGAGACGCAAATTTGAATCTGACCAGAGAAACTTATGCTGTCTTTTAACCTTCTTGTGCTGTAGTCCACCCAGCTATAACATTTGATAGAATCAGGACCTCACTGACAAGGAAATGTTACATCTCAGATGGGTTATCTGGGTTAAATAAAATGAAAAATGAATATTTCATTATACACTTTCTATGTACGTTATCCATTGCTTATTAATAGAACATTGCAAGTGATCCTCTGGAGTGGTCCACTCCAGTCCCACCTTGCCTTTCTTTTTTTGACACAAAACTACTCTGATGTTACCCTGCAGGGTTTGGAATTGTACCTGCTTTAAAACTGGTTAGAATACTATGCAGTGGCCAATGGTAAGCGCATTTCACTTACCATGCTGATGCCCAGGGTCCACACCCTGTGCCTAGGAAGTCCTTCATTGAGAGGTAGAGGTAGTGCTGAGCATCAATTTCAGACATCTCCTGCCTTGGAAGGTGTGGCCAATTGCTACCGAAACAAGCCTGCTCTATGATGGGGGGGCAAGGGGTTTTGTGGGTGGGAATATGCAGCCCTGTGTTAGGAGAAATCACAGTGCCAGCATACAACCGGACAATTCCAGCACAAGTTTCTATTCAGAAAGAGAAATGTGCAAGAACAAGGGGGGACAGTTCAAAGATAGAGGGGGACAGCTCAGGGGCAACGTGAGGAAATATTTTTTCACGGAGAGAGGTGGACGCATGGAACTGCCTTCCTGGGGAGGTTGTAGGGTCTAAAACAGTGGAGGAAATTCAATCATGCATGGGACAGACATAAGGCAATTATAGTGGGGGGGTAGGAGGAAGTAGGCTGTTGGTTAACTAGAATCTGCAGCTTATCCAATAGGTAGGGAAATGAGCAGAATGGGTGGGCCAAGCGATCCTTATCTGCCGTCAAAGTCTATGTTTCTATATATGGTGGGAGAGCTTGGTCTAATCCTTCCACTTCTGCTCATGGGGTTTTCTCCCTCTCAAGCCATACTTTGATGGTTGTGGGAATATGAGAGAAATGTTAGCCCCAGAGAGAGCAAGGAGATACACTATTACAGTACTGATGGAAACATTGAAACATAGGATCTGTCTGCAGACAAGGACCATACAGGCCACGTAGTCTGCCCATTTCCGTACTCACTGCTGCAGCCCCAGATCCTATTTGATCTGCGGCTCTCCTGCTCTATACATCTCCAGGGTACCTTATGTCTATCCCATGTACTCTTGAGCCCCTGTATTGTTTTCGCACCCACCACTTCTATAGGAAGGTTATTCCATGGCTCCACTACCCTCTTGGTGAAAAAGCAGTTCCTAACATTACCCCTGAGCTTTCCACCCTTCAGCCTCATATCATACCGCCTTGTTCTTGTGCAGAGTTTTCTCTGAAATATGCTTTCCACCTGTACCCTGTTAATTCCCCTAAGGTTCTTGAAAGTCTCTGTCACAGCTTCCCTCTCCCTTCTTTCCTCCAGTGAATAGATATTAAAGTCCTTAAGTCTTTGTAGGGCTTCTGGTGCAGTCCATCTTCATTGCCCTTCTCTGGACTGCCTTTATTTTGTCAATGTCCATCCAGAGATGTGGTCTCCAGAACTTGACACAGTACTCCAGCTGAGGCCTCACCAGTGATATATACAGTGGCATCACCACCTCTTTCCTCCTGCTTGTTATGCCTCTCCCTATGCGCCCCAACATTCTGTTTGCTCTCCCCACCACTTTTTCACACTGTTTGGTCACCTTCAGGTTGTCAGATATGATAACCCCCAGGTCTCTCTCTCCTGACTTGGGGTGGCCAGAATTTCCCCACCCATCCTGTACTCCTTCCTTGGATTCCTGTGACCCAGGTGCATGATATTGCACTGCCTCTATTAAATAGACGTTGGGTCCACCTATGCCTCTCACCATTGGCTTATATCCCATGTAACATTACAACTTGAGTTCCAGTCACTTGTCCAATCACTAGCCTTTATCTCTCAGGTTATACTGAGGTTAAGATCCCTTAGGGTAGGGTAGGATAGGTTAAGCTCCTTTAGGGTAGATAGTTAACTAGGTCCCTGCGCCTTGCTAAACCCTCCTTTGGATGAAACTTTAGCTGCGCTACTGAGTGCTGTTCTAAATTTGTAAAATCCTTTGGTAAGGATTTTCTATACAGGTACCCTGTGCTCTAGTAAGCCCTTTCCATCAGGTGGGAAAATTTGCCGGTTTCTTTTTCTATTTCCTCCTGTGTTTTGTATCCCTGCTAAGCTTTGTTACCCTCTGTTATGAAGAAAGGGTGTCACCCCTATTAAAGAGTAATTCTGCTACAGGTTCCAGTACCTCTACAGGGCTACGTGTTAACACTATCTTATATGTATATATTTTTTTTTTCCTTGGATTTTGTAGCATATAGCACCAAACATGGTGTCCCAAATCTTTATTCTATTGGGCCTCCTAGCCCCCCTTGGCTTCTGCCCCCTCCAGCTCCTAGTCAGCCCTACTGGTGTCCAGGCCAAGGTGGCAGTGTCCCTAACCTCATGCACAGCAGGCTTCTTTGACTTCTACCAGAACTACTGTACTGACATACACACAAATATAGGCTTGCATCAGATTCCATGCACTGTGGTCCTGCTAAGTCCCGGAAAGTACCCTGCTATACAGGGTGATGAATCAAATGCCCCAAATAGCACTGGGCCGTTACCACACACAAGGTTCAAAAATCAATGGCTGGTATCTTTTACCCTTATATATCTGCTCTCACTCTCTGTACGGGCGCTCCTGTACCTTCATGCCAACCCACGGTCAGCCAGAACTTCATCTTTACCTCCTATGGAACCAGGATGTTACAAAAGAGGTAAAAGTCTTTTAACAAGGCTACTCGTGGAAGCCATCAAAAAACTTCTTTTATTACTGCTTATTTGTGTAGGTAATGTTGAGCTCTACCCTGGACCCATTTTTCCAATTTCAACCCCCTCCCAAACTGGCCAGCTGAATGGAATGAGGCTGATCCATATCAATGCCTGTAGTTTACTCAGGAAATTTGAGTCGATCCAAACGTAGATTAATCACACCTGCCCAGATGTGCTGGTGGTCACTGAAACTTGGCTGAAGCCTGTGACACCAGATCATGAAATTACCATTCCTTCATATAATATGTTTAGAATGGACAGACCCTCGAGAGGCGGGGGTGTAGCAATATACATCCGGGACAGATATGCCACCTCCGTAGCAAACTCAACAACTCTGCCCAAGGAAAGGGTCTCACATTAAAGGGACCCTATTAGTTGAGTGGTGTCTTTCTTTTTTATCAAAAGGTAGCTTAACGTATTAAAAAAAGGTTCTGAAAATAAGCCCCATAAGCTTGCATGGGGCGCGTCCCCGCGCTCTCCCTGGTATCATGTCACAAAACGGGGCAGTACGGGGGCGGAGCAGGCAATCTAGGAAGTGGGAAGGGATCGGCTAGCTCACGGTTTTAACAAATTACAATCCCTTCCCAAAGTTTGATGCGTGAGTAAAAAATATATATATTTACACAGCAGGGCTATCGCCACCCCAGGGTAGCGGGCTGTGAAGCCCAAAGTGTGATTTTGGAACATCACACATTTACTTTAAAAGTGCAGCTTACCAACACAATTGCTATGCACATTATTGGTCCTCACAGGCCCCCTGCAGCAGGCTTAAAATTACTGAACCACCTAAGTGATGTCCTAGATGTAGTATCCACCCAAGTCATACTAATGGGTGATATGAATCTGGACTGGTTTTCCACAGCATCTAAACCTATGAAAGAGTCATGCGACTCCTTTGGTTTTACATAAATCATAACTGAAACCACAAGGCCTAACGTCAAAAACCAGGAGAAAAGTACTTTGCTTGATATAATATTAGTCAACAATCCTCACCTATTTACTCATGCAGGTGCATTCGTCAATGATGTCAGTGATCATTGTGCAATAGCCTGTGTGAGGTCTGTTCCCAAGGCAGTGTCATCCTCCAAGTATATCTACAAGAGATGCCGGAGGAATTTTGACTCGATAGCCTTCTGCTCAGACCTCCAGCATGCTGTCGGGCAGGACTTCTATCTGGCCCAAACCGTGGATACTGCCTATATCCAGGGTGGCGGTCTGTTTTAAGACCAAACTCAACCTCACTAGTATATTGGTTGGGGAGACTGAGTCATTCGAGTGTGCTGTTGTAATGGGTGTAGGTTGTCAGATCGTTCTCGTCTATCGTCCACCTGGTGACAAGAAACGTTTCCTTTGGGAAGTGGCGGACTTCATCATCGACATGGCATTGGAGTCACCAAGACTGATGGTTCTTGGTGACTTTAATGCCTGGGTCGATGATGAACTCTCGCAATTTGGACAACACTCCCTCCAGTTGACGTCTTCTCTGGGCCTGACACAGGTGGTTACCTCCGCTACTCATAGACACGGCCACTCCCTTGACTTAGTCTTCCTCCTAGGGATCGAAGCTTCTGATTTGGAGGTGGATCCAGTCAGGTGGTCCGATCACTGCACTCTGAGGTTTAGTTTTTATACCCCTCCGCTAGGCCTACCCCTACGGAGATGGTCGGGTACCGCCCTTTATGAGATGTAAGTTCTCAGAGCCTAATGGCGGTTCTTGACCTATCGTCCTCCTCGTTTGCCAGCAATGATCCTGAGACTCTTGTGACGGCCTATAACTTGGCCGTCTCGACAGCTTTGGATTCTATTGCCCCTGTCCGCGTTCGGCCTCTCTCTCCCTTCACCCTCGATCTGCCTGGTTTGATGGGACTTTGAGGGAGCTGCGGAGACTAGGTCGGATGGTGGAGCGTTGCTGGCAGAAGTCCACCCTTGATGCCGACCGCCTTAGATTGTTGGAACATTATCAAGTCTACCAATCTGCAGTCTCCCGTAAGAAGGCAGAATTCCTGTCCAGGGGTATTGCAGTTGCTCAGAATCGACCAGCTCAGCTTTTCCGTACTGTGGACGGACTGTGCAACCCAGCCTGTCTTCAAGTGCGGAGAGCTTTTTCGCAATTAGAGTGCAATGAAATTGCTTGATTCTTTGCAAATAAGGTGGCCGACATCAGGGCGGGACTCCAGCCGGCACACTCTATGGGCGCTGCTATTGATCAGTGTGAGGTTACCACACCTCGGTGGTCTTGGAGTACCTTTGGCTGTCCGGAGTTAATGGATGTCATGCGGATCGTTCAGAGTGTGCGCCCCACGTGCTGTAGATTGGATCCTGGACCTACCTCCCTAATTTTGGGAGGTACTGAGGTTATCGGTCTGGTCCTGGCATAGATTGTCTGGTGCTCCTTGGAGTCTGGAGAGTTTCCTAGCTCTCTGAAAGAGGCGGTGGTGACACCCCTCTTGAAGAAAGCTTCCCTGGACCCAGACTGCCATGCCAATTACAGACCTGTCTCTAACCTTCCTTTTATAGGGAAGGTTATTGAGAAGGTTGTGGCTGCACAACTGGAAGACCATTTGACCATCCATGACATCTATGAACCACTCCAGTCTGGTTTTCATAAGAGACATAGTACCGAAACAGCGCTGGTTCGGGTGCTCAATGATCTCCTGATGGCTAGAGATCAGAAGAACCATTCCATCTTGGTCCTTCTAGATCTCTCTTCAGCTTTTGACACCGTGGACCATGAGGTGTTGTTGGGTCGTCTGAGGTTCATCTGTGGACTGTTGGGAACAGTTGTCAGGTGGTTTTCATCTTTCCTCATGGGTAGAACTCAGAGAGTGGTATCAGGGGTTTATTCCTCGGACCCTTCTTCTCTGTCATGTGTAGTCCCTCAGGGTTCGGGCCTCTCACCCATGTCGTTCGCGGTGTATATGCTGCCCCACGGAGACATTGTAAGAAGGTATGGGCTGAGGTTTCACTGCTATGCTGATGATACCCAGCTCTACCTATCTTTTGCACCCGACCAGAATGGAGTTGTATCGGCCTTTAACAACTGTCTGAAAGAAATCCAAGACTGGATGGATTCCAGTTGGGTAAAGTTGAACCCAGACAAAACTGAGGTGTTGGTTGTGGATCCAGGTTGTCGGATAGGTTTGGGAGGTGCGCCTCGGGAATTTTTCTGGGTGACGCCTAACTCGACTTCGAACAGATGTGTAACCTGGGGTAATTTTTGACTTAAGGGCTGACCTTGCATTCAGAGGTGTCGGCAGTCGCCAAACTTCCTTCTACCATCTTAGGAATATCGCCAGGATTAGGCACCTTGTTCCGTCCGATGACCTTCCAACATTGATCCACGCCTTTGTTTCCTCTCGCTTAGATTATTGCAACTCCCTTTACCTAGGGCTTCCTGGGGTAGAAATCTGCCACTTGCAGCTGGTGCAGAACGCTGCAGCCCGGCTTTTGATGGGGTCTTTGCGATCTTGTCGTATTTCAGCAGTGCTGCGCAAACTGCACTGGCTGCCAGTTCAGTGGCAGATCACCAATAAAGTCGGCTTGCTGACTTTTAAAGCCCTACGCAGACTAGGCCCGGACTACCTGAAAGAGCTTCTGATTCCCTACCAGCTCGGTCGATCACTCCACTCATCCGGCGAGGGGTTGCTAGAGGTTCCAAGGGTATGTTTAAAATCTTCTGGCGCAAGAGCTTTTGAGTTCGCTGTGCCTACCCTTTGGAATTCTCTACCCCATTGGATTTGGGAGTGCGCAACTGTGGAGTCATTCAAGCAGGCTTTAAAGACTTATCTGTGGCTTCAGGCTTTTAACAATTGAGTTTGCTGTTTATTTTATGATATGTGTATGATTTTATGGTATATGTTATGTTTTTAATATTATTGGTGTTTTAAAATGTGAGGTGCCTTGGTTTTGGATAAGGCGCCATATAAATAAATTTTATTATTATATTTATTATTATTATTATTATAATAAGGAATTTCACAAAATAGTGCTCAGGGCCTTAGATAAACATGGTCTCTTAGTAAAAATTGGAACTAAAAGGAAAACGTGCCCACGGGTTACTGGCGGAGTGAAAGCTGCATTACTACATAGAGACTTTATGGAAAAAAAACAAGGAAAACTAAACTTCCAACTGATTGGTCAGCCTTCAGAGCAGCTAGGAAATGGTGCACTAAGCTCACCAGAACTGAAAAAGCAAAGTACTTCCAATCAGAAATTGATAATGCTTCAGATCACACTAAGAAACTTTGGAAAACTCTAAAGGACATCGAAGGTTACTCTCCTGCTCACTCTCTTAACCAAAAAATCACTATGGGGCGGTGCTTCCACCACCAACAAACAACCTATTCTTGAACTTCTAAACAACCATTTTGCTACAGCAGGACTAGCTTTTGATGCCTCACCGGCCAGCAGCCAGCTCAGCTAGGTGTTCCAAAACCTGATTGGCTTAATCATAGTCTGTTAACACAAAAGGCAACCTTCACCTTCCAACCCGTCACTTTAAAGCAAGTTGAGGATCTTCTCTTGGCACTTGACACTAGAAAAAGTGCTGGTGCAGACCAAATAGAGCCATATTACCTAAAGATAGAATATTATGCTCTAGCTGCTCCAATAGCTCATCTTCTTAACTTGTCCCTTATGCAGGGTTCCATCTCAGTAGTATGGAAGACAGCACAAGTGATTCCACTGTTTAAGTCTGGTAACAACTGTGACTTAAACAATTATTGCCCAATTTCTTTACTCCCTGTTTTGTCAAACATACTGGAGAAAGTAGTGAATTCACAGCTTAGGCAACACCTTGAAATGCATAATCTACTTAACGTGGTCCAATCTGGTTTTAGGCCACATCACAGCACAATCTCTGCGCTTGCCAAAGTCACAAATGATTGGCAGATGGCCTTAGATGACAAAAAATATGTATGCAGCTTATTCCTTGATCTGAGCAAAGCTTTCGATACGGTGGACCATGACCTTCTTATTACCACTCTGTGTATTGTCGGAGCAGACCCACTGTCAATCAAGTGGTTTACTAGCTATCTCACCGGACGCCACCAACAAGTCAAAGCAGATAGTAATCTTTCCACACTGAAAACTGTACAAAGATGAGTGCCCCAAGGGTCCATCCTAGGACCTTTGCTGTTTGCTGTTTATATCAATAACCTAAATGATGGAATCTCAGATGCCAGTATTCACCTATTTGCGGATGATAATGTGCTATACTTAGCGAGGCCTTCTCCGGACCAGGCCTGCAAAGACCTCCAACTTGAATTTAACCGTTTGCAGGAAAACCTACTGCATCTGAAGTTGCTTTTAAATGCTAAAAAAACAAGGCTATGCTTTTTGCTCCAAATTCATGTATAAATACAACAAAGGGTCCCTCTACCATCCCTGTTATCTAGTCGCTGCTTTGTGAATCCCTAAAGTTTGTGTCAAACTTCAAGTACTTGGGGGCTTGGGTTGACGACAGGCTATCCTTCTCAATTCACATTGAAAACCTAATCAAAAATAAGACAAAGACTTGGCATCTTCTTTCACAGAAAGTATCTACTAACTCAGGAGGCTAAAATCCACCTAGTACAAACTACATTTTTACCGCTCCTAGACTGTGCCGATATCCTGTATGGGCATGGGATAAATGCGGCCTTAGCGAAACTTGACACCCTCTATCATCGGGCAATTAGATTCATCACAAACGCACCATACTCCACTCATCACTGCACTCTTTACTCTATGCTTGGCTGGAACTCACTTAGTTACAGATGGCATAAAAACGCTATCCTATGGAAACTTAGAGCATTAACAAATAGGCTCCCTAAATACATCTCTGACTGTCTACCTCTCTGCCAGTCAGGGAGTTACCTTCTAAGAAGTCTCGCGTATTCCTCTCTTGTTATTCCCAAGGTAAATACACGCTTTGACAAAGCGGCCTTAAGTCACTTTCTCCCTGTCCATTGGAGTAATGTGCAAAATACCTTAAAAATTGGTCTCCCAGTGAAAGTACCCTTCTTCAAAACCCTCTTTGCTAAGGCCTTTAAAGAACCTTGCAACTGCCTTCACTAACTTAACCATTCTGGAGCTCTTCCTTTTCTTCTAGTGTGCCAGTTACCTCATGATTTCTACTAACTGGATAATGTGTTTACTGAGCGACAATTGTACTAAATGACTTATGTATCCTCTTGTGTTTTCATGTATATGATGTACAAACTTGTGTTTTTTTGTATATGATGTACAAATTATAACCTATTTGTAAGATTGTACTTATTGTGCCTTGTATCATATGTTCATCTAACTTTTGTATGTTATGTACCTGTACCTGACCCAGGTCCGCCTTTTAAATGAGCTGTCTCAATGCTGTTTCGCTTGGATAAATAAAGATTGATTGATTGCACTTTTTAGCATTGAAACTCAACTGCAAGGCACCCGACCATTCCTCTAATAGACGTAGGTCCTTTCTTATTCCCCCCCCCCCCCGGTGTATCCACTCTGTTGCAGATCTTGGTGTCATCTGTGAAGAGGCACACCTATCCCTCCAGACGCTCTGCAATGTTGCTAATGAGGACATTGAATAGGACTGGTCCCAGCACTGACCCCGCTGGTCACCTCCCTCTCCTCAGATTTCATGCCTTTTACCACCACCCTCTGAGTGCTTCAGCTTCTTTATTTTTTTTTTAAACGCAAATCAAAATACCTAAGCGCTTGTACAGAAGATGAAAAGCTCAGCATAGAAACTTCATATTACAGTATACACAGTTTATGACAAGGAACAACAGAAATCATTAGCAGTCTGTCATCCATATTCAGGAAAGGCGAGCCTGAATAAATAGGTTTTCAAGGCCAACTTAAAGCTCTCCACAGTCAGGCACTCCCTTACTGTACGAGGTAGAGAATTCCATAGGGTCAGGGCCACAAATGCAAATGCCCTAGCACCTGATGTCTTAAGTCGGACCCGGGGATCTCTAGCAATCCCTCATTAGTGGAGTGAAGTGAGCGGAGGGGCCAATAAGGACACAGGATTCTTGCAGATAGCATGGATCCTGTCTGTGTAGGGCATTGTAGGTCAGCAAACTGACCTTGAAGGTGATTCACCACTGAACAGGCAGCCAGTGCAGTCCACGAAGAACAGGTGTGACATGGCAAGATCGAGGTAAGCCAGTCAACAACTTGGCTGCTGCCTTCTGCACCAGCTACAGGCGGTGAATATCAGCCCTCAGAAGCCCTAGGTAAATGGAGTTGCAGTAATCCAGGCACAAGGTCACAAAGGCATGGACCAAAGTTGGAAGGTCATCGGGTGGGACCAGGTGTTTTATCCAGGCGGTATTCCTCAGATGGTAAAAAGAGGATTTTACAGTGGCCGACACCAGCAATTTAAGTGTCAACCCTTCGTCAAAAATAACGCCCAGATTATGCACCCGATCCGAGGTCAACAGCAGTCTGCCCCCCGAGCCAAAGCCCGGAAGGCTGACCAGTTAGATGCCCCTCAACCCGACGTCCTGGGTCAACAACCAGCACCTCGGTCTTGTCCGGATTCAGCATCAACCAACTGGCACTCATCCAGTCCTGGATCTTGGTTAGGCAGTTGTTAAATACCAAGACAGAATCATCCTTCCCGGGCACAGAGGACAAGTAGAACTGAGTAGCATCCGCATAGCAGTGAAAACTCAGCCCATACCGCCTCACAGTGTCCCCCAATGGCAGCATGTACACTGCGAACAACATGAGCGACAACAGAGAGCCCTGAGAGACCCCACACAGCAGGGAGACCGGGTCAGAGGAATAAATCCCCGACACCACTCTCTGAAACCTGCCAGTGAGGTAGGAGTGGAACCATCTGAGGACCGTACCTGACAGTCCACAGATGACCCACAAGCACTCTAGAAGTACACTATGGTCCATGGTGTCAAATGCTGCAGAGAGATCAAGGAGAACCAAGATGGAACGTGTCCTCCGATCTCTCGCTATCAGGAGATCATTGAGTACCCGGACAAGAGCCATCTTGGTACTATACCTCTTCCTGAATCCCAACTGGCTAGGCTCGTAGATCTCGTGGATGTTAAGATGATTCTCCAGCTGCAGTGTGACCGCCTTATCTATAACCTTTCCTACAAACGGAAGATTAGAGACAGGCCTGTAGTTGGTGAGTCAGTCGGGGTCAAGAGAGGATTTCTTAAGGAGGAGTGTCACCACTGCCTCCTTCAGGGTGTCTGGAAACACACTTGTCTCTAAAGAACACCTGACTATTTCCACTAGGACCGGGCCAGTGACCTCAACACACCCCACAAGGAGGCGAGTTGGGCCTGGATCCAAACCACAGCAGATCGGCTGCAAACTCTGGATGATCTTCACGACATCTGCAATCGCCAACCGATCAAAATCTGACCATGCAAACCAAAGAGCCGCAACCTCCCACCGATCACTGCAGTCCTCATTAGAGCAAACTGCGCAGATATCCGCTCTGATGCCGGCAACCTTATCTGCAAAGAACTGAGCAAACTTGTCATACTTCTCTTGTGACAACACTCTCCGTGACTGGAGACAGGCCGGATTGCACAGTCTGTCCACCGTCCGAAAGAGCTGAGCTAGTCGATTCTGTGCAGCAGTTATTTCCTTGGACAGGAATTCTGCCTTCTTACGGGAAATAGCCGACTGATTCTCTTTATAATGAGACATCGGTCTAAGTCTGTCCGCATCAAGACCAGATTTCTGCCAGCATCGTTCCAACCTTTGTCCCACTTGCCTCAACTCCCTCAAAGTCCCATCAAACCAAGGGGACCGAGGGTGAAGAGTGAGACGACGAACACGAACAGGAGCAACGGAATCCAGAGCCTCCACCACAGCCCTATTATAAGCTTGTAGCAGGTTCTCTGCGTCCGTGGTTACACTCGGCAAGCTCGATAGGTTCAGCACCTCCATCAGGCCATCCGGGATCAGACCCCTGAAAGGGTGGTACCGGACCATCTCTACAGGGGCAGGCCTATTGGGGGGAGCCATGAAATTTAATCTTATGATGTGATGGTCAGACCATTTGACCGGTTCCACCACCATGTCAGAGGTCTCCATCCGCGGTAAGAAGACCAAGTCCAATGAGTGACCATGAATATGGGTCGCAGAGGTAATCACCTGTGTGAAGCCCAACAGATTCATTAGTTGGAGGAAGTCCTGACCAAATTGCAAGAGTTCATCGTTGACCCAGGCATTGAAGTCCCCCAGCACCATCCACCTGGGGGATACCAACACCATATTGATGATGAAGTCCGCGACTTCCTGCAGAAACTGCTTCTCGCCCCCTGGTGGATGGTAGACGAGAAGGATTCTGCACCCCACACCTGCGCCAATGAGACATTCAAAGGACTTGGACTCCTCAGCTGATACATCAGTAAGGCCCAATTCCGTTCTAAAACAGAGCACTACACCCCCGCCCCTGCGATCCATCCTCGGACGGTATATCACTGATAACCCAGCTGGAAAAGCTGACTTCAGAATAGGGCCAGCATTCTCATCCAGCCAGGTTTTGGTGATACAAACCAGGTCCAATGACGCAACATGATCAGCAATCACTGCTGTCTTGTTTTTAATGGACCTGGCATTGCATAACACCAACTGAGTAGGACGAGCTGCCAGGGTCAGCCGAGGTAGCTGCCCGCCTAATGTGGAGCCCTTGGGTATGGGGACCAGACAGGGAGGACACCTCTCCAGAACCCATTTTGCCCTAGGGCGACCCCTGGGCCCCACCACCCCAATCCGTCCACTGTACTCCACTACCCCTCCAGGTCCACGACCCCTGGCCCTACGCCTCTTCCTCACAATCCCCAAAGCTCGACATTGCCCATATACCTCACTGGGCAAAGGGGGGGGCAATCAGAAGGCTGGAGGCCTGTCCCTTAGCCAGTTCCCAACCCACTTTACCACTGTAGGACCTACTCCCAGGCTCCCCAGTTTATTTAGCAATCTCCTGTGCAGGACAGTATCGAAGGTCTTGCCGAGTTTTGATGACATACAGGACTTTTTCATTAAATCCAAGTTAAAAATGAACATCAGTAAAACAAAATGTCCGTAAAAGGTTACTCCATCCTCAGAGTTGACAGGCACGGAAAAAGAGGTGGGGGCTGTGCCATTTATATAAAGAACCCCCTGCAAGCCATACCGCTCTCACTCCTGCCCTTCACCCATGATGCTCAGGCACTACCTGTCAGAATATTGCTGGGCACCCAGGGTAAATGTATAAACTTCATGGTCTCCTATATCCCCCTGTGGAACCAAAAACTAGGCTTTGATGAAATCCTTGCCGTCCTGTTGTCTCTCCCCAACAATATGGAAACCATCCTCACAGGTGACTTCAACATCGATTGGCTTGCCCACTCCTCCACCGCTTTTAAGGATTCAGTCTCTGCCTTGGACCTTGCAAAGTTGGTCCAGTCCCCTACCCGGCTAAACGATAAGACAGGTACCTCCACCCTATTGGACCTCTTCTTCACTAACCGTCCTAATCACATCTCCCAGGCTGCCGTCCTTCCAGACTCTCTTAGCAACCACTCCTCCGTTACCTGTCATTGGTCAAACAAGTCCCCACCCTTCCCACCCACCCCTACCTACCTCAGGTGTTTAAAAGAGGCTTCTACCCAAATTCAAGGCATTCCTCCTAGCCTGTGACTTGCCCCCCATTTTCAGTGCTACTAATGTTGATGCTGCGCTATCATATTTTATTACTACCTTCAGCCATGCCTGCGACATGTTTGCCCCCATAAAGAGCAATTTTTGAAAAACCTACACAATCTGTGGGTCTCCCCAGCCTTGCTTGATATGATGCACCACCGAGATAATCTCTGGTTCAAGGCTCTCGACTCCAAGCATCCCCGTGATAGGCAACTCTACCGTGAAGCCAGTAACAGGTGTACTTGGGCTACCCGCCAAGCCAAAGCAACTCACTATCACCAAGTTGTCTCATCTGCCTGGAGCTCTGGTCGGGACATCTGGTGCAATATTAAAGAAATCACCGGGAACATGGTTCCACTACTGCCCCCCCCAGCTTAATATTGATGGTGAATCTGTTCAGGACTCACTAACCATTGCGAATACCCTTAACTATACTTTCTCTGACCGTAGCAGGGTATTGCCCCCAAATTTCTTTGACCCCCCCATCCATGGCCCCTGCTATGACAGTATCTGATTCCTCCCCCCCCTTTCCATCTCTGAACTATCTCCACCAATGCGGCACAAAAATATATCTCCAGCTTCATCTTCAAATCCAGGCATAATGGGGACACACTCGATCTAAAAATCCTAAGACTCACCCTGGACGAGGTCCTGTCCCCCATTACAAAAATCTTTTAACTTGTCCCTCTGCCTGGGGCAGTTCCCCTCTGTTTGGAAATGTGCAGTTATCACACCACTGCTCAAAGGTGGTGACTGCTCTGCTCCCAATAATTATCGCCCCATCTCCATCCTGCCCCCTCCCTCAAAAGCGCTGGAAAAAGTTTTCTCTGATCAGCTTACTGAGTATCTCTACAAATATAACCATCTCTCCTGTCCAACATGGTTTCCACAGTGGCCACAGCACCACCACCACCGCACTCCTTGAGTATACATCCTACATTCACAGTAAGGCTCAGTACCCAAACTCTAGTATCAGAAAGGTAGCCCACTCTCCATGTCTAGGGTTATGCTAATGGTAGAATCGGGAGGGGAGCATACAAGTCACCAAACACTTATTAGACCTTCAGGGACTCAGGGTGACCTCCCAGGCTGTTGGACGCTGTCAGGGCTGCAAACAAAGAAGATTAGCAAACAGTCCCCAATAACAACGGAGTGTCCATAACGCGATTAAAAGTCCAAGCAGCTCCATTTATTAGAGGAAAGCCCATGAGCTTATTATTAGAAAATGTATGCTGCATGTTATATCAAGTGTTACTGTACGTCCGTAAAGTATGTTTGCTCTCTTCACTTTAATGAGTTGTTATGTAGTGTAGCCATTTATGTCAGGTATTCTGCTCATATGTTTGCCAACATTTTCCAGTGTCAAGTATTCTGTATATATAGTCTGATTATCTTTTTTATAAGCCTTCTATTTTGTCTGAGCCTGCTGATGTTAACTCTGACCCTTTGTAACCTCCCATGTCGTGCCTGAAAATAGGCATTTATTTGTCTACTACTCCTACCTGGTGAACAAAAACTAAATAAATAAATAATCACAGTACAGCATTTTAGGAGGAATTAAAGCCCAAAACAAAGGCTATGTTCCACAGGGGCAAATTCTTCAGGGCTGCTGTCCATAGATATCAAAGTCAAGACACTTTCAGGGCAGCTGCATACAACCCAGAGACACATTGCATTAAACAGGTGGCAATGGGTTTTAGGAACCAGATACATGCAAAGGACCCAGCATGAGGTAATTTATACAGTGCTATCTCTGCAGTATTTTCAGAGTAAAGCAAGGGCATACGGATAGAATAGTGGATCATATGGGTCACCCCCAGAGCTGCCCAGGGAATCCATGCTACCAGTCTTCCCCTGGACCCAGTACCCTTCACTATACTATCGGACAACAGAGGGTTCACAGTAGCCAGGACTGGGTTCCTGTGTGTCCACCTCTGTGTGGGCTTACGAGTACACACATACTCCAACATGTCCCTGCTTATGGTCCCAGTTGGTCTAGGACCCACTGGGATTACCTCACAATTTAGAATTGTCTGGAAGAGGCCTTCACCCTCTGAGGGTCCCAGTGGCCACAGCTTCGACCACTCTCCCTCTACCAAGCATTGATTCTCATGACACAGAGTATCCAGAACCAAATTAATTAAACCCAGGCCTAGTAGACCTACTTCGTAGCCTGCACTCCTAGGGAGATACAGAAAGATCAATTCTACAGGCATGCACAGCACACCTGGAACTTTACCTTCTGTTTGTTTTGTAATATACTGTAACTTGAAACAGGCTTCTTAGAGATATGAGCCCAGGGAGGTGGAACCTGGGACTTTGTCAGTAAGATAGTTAAAGTATGAGGCTGACTAAAATATAGAGAAATTATGTACCCAAGTTTGCGTAAGAATATTTTTTTCTAAACTGGCTCTAAAATTCACAGTACCTTGAGCCCCAAAGGCTATTGTTTTTCTCTCAAACCATTACTTTCTATGGTTGATTAAAACTGGCCCAGATGTGCTATCTCCAGCTACTGTAGTTGAGGGGATTTCAGTAATTTTTTATCTGCTTTCATGTATATATGTCTGATGAATTATTGCTGTCTGATTTTTCAGTAGGGCATTTCCCAGGAGATAATCTGAAGTGCCCTAATTAGTTGCGAAAGGACTCAACAGTAAGCACAAAAACCAAAGGGGAAAGAGGGCATCCTTGAGGGTACCCCTACGGCATGGGGTCATAATGTCACAAGACATTATGCCGCATGGTAAAATCATGCTGCTAATACAGCAGCGCCTGAACCCCCAAATAAAGATTCTCAACTCCGGGGTTCAACTCGGGAGCACATAAGTCAAAAAAAAAAAGTTTCTGGGACTGGGAATCAAACCCAGTCCCAGATGCAGCGCCTGGGTTCCTACTGCTGTGGCTTAGTCCTGTAAGCCATGGCAGCTGCTTAACAGAACCCACTCCCAGCAGAGGTCTTATCCTCTGCCTGGGAAAGCGCTAATGTTGCAATATCGCGTACAGCAGTATACGCGGTATTGCACCATTAGCGCTTGCATACTATGCTGCACCAGTTTAGCCATAATGTCGTACACTGTTAAGCGTGCGACATTATGACCTGGTAGGTACCCCTAGCTAAAGAAAAATCTGTTGCTTTTACCCCATTAATAATTACCAATGTGTTTGGCATTGAGTAGATTTTTTTCAGCTGTTTTAGAAATCATTTTGAGGATGTACTGTTTCAGTGGCCAAAAATAAAAATTGTCACTTATTGTGATCAAAGACTTCTCTGCATCTAGGAATACTGTATAACAATGTAAGAGGCCCAGAAAACAAAATTCCTGACCTAACGGCTACCACTGTGGAGGCAGACCTGAATCTGGTGGCCATAATAGAATCATGGTGCACCAACAACCACAACTGGGAGGTGGCCATAGAGGGTCAGTGAGCTGTAAGCATTCATAATTGACCCCTCATACTTGGTGTTCCATAAAGAGAAGATAATGTTGATAACATTTAGTTCTGACTGCTTACAACAGGCCCCACAATTGCTGTTTTTATATCATAGTTGCTCTCAATTTGCTTTCCAGTAAATTAATTGGATAGTTTGCTGTCATAAGGTGCTATGCACGAAGCAGGCGGGTGTGCGCGCAGAAAGTTGCGTAGCCTACCCGTCCTAAGCCCGCGAACAGGTTCGCCCATATCGGGCATTCACCAACGCCGACACCTGTCCGTGGCTCCTCCCCCTTGGCATGCAGGGCAGCTGGGGACGGAGTTGCGGACCCAGGCGAGCATCCAATGAGATGCCCATCCTGGGTCCACTGATGGATCCCTCGCACTGCGATGCGTGTGCCCGGGATTGTGCATGCCGCCACATGCAGCATGGCCCCTATGGCTGGTTGGTCCACTGGCCCTGCCACGACAAAGTACCACCGTGCTGCTGTAGGGGGGCATGTGCCATGGTCTGACCCCCCCCCGCACAACATCCTGTTGCCGCCGCTTGTCCGGCGTTACAGACATTCACCCGATCCACTTCTCCTGCCCTCACTGGCTGCCTAGTGGGCAGGGGCAGCATGGAGAGCACTGTCCAGCACCCCCGGCGACCAGAGGAAGGTGACCATGGGGGTGTGCAGAGGATTACCGCTGGGTCTACCCTGGCTTATCTTGTGCCACCATCCGCAGCCATGCGGCCAGCACTGCGTGAGTTAGTGAATACCGTGTAGTGCTGGCACGCCCTCAGAATGCCCCGCACAGACTGTCTGTGGACATGGGGATTTAGTGCCCCCCCCCCAATGCATGCCACGCGGGGGCGCAGTGGGTGTTGAGTGGCTGTGCATCCCAAATATGCGCATGTAGCCACTCCGCACCAATTGTGCATAGAGCACATTGTGAGCATCATGATGTCATAAACTACCCAGCTAAACGATAAAACAGGTACCTCTACCCTATTGGACCTCTTCTTCACTAACCGTCCAAATCACATCTCCCAAGCTGCCGTCCTTCCAGACTTTCTTAGCGACCACTCCCCCGTTACCTGTCGGTGGTCAAACAAGTCCCCACCCACCCCTACCACCTACCTCAGGCATTTAAAAAGAGACTCTTTACCCAAACTCAAGACATTCCTCCTAGCCTGTGACTGGTCCCCCATTTTCAGTGCTACTAATGTTGATGCTGCGCTATCATATTTTGTTACTACCTTCAACCATGCCTGCGACATTTTGGCCCCCCCCCTCGAAAAAGCAATTTACGAAAAACCTACACAATCTGTGGGTCTCCCCAGCCTTGCTTGATATGATGCGCCACTGAGATAATCTCTGGCTCAAGGCTCTTGACTCCAAGCATCCCCGTGATAGGCAACTCTACCGTGAAGCCAGAAACAGGTGTAATTGGGCTACTCGCCAAGCCAAAGCAATTCACCATTGCCAAGCTCTCTGTTCTGTCCTCTGGCTGCCCTGTCCAGAGTCCCCCAGGGGTCCATACTTGGCCCCTACTTTTTAGCCTGTTCCTTAACCCCCTCCCCCAGTCCTGCTCAGGCAAAATGCTCCTCTATGCGGATGACGCTGTCATCTTTGCCAGTCATCCCAACCCCTCGGCACTCCAAACCATACTCTAAGATTGCTTCCGCACCATAGAAGCATGGCTCATTGCCCATAAACTAATTCTCAACTGCAGTAAAACCAAATCCATGGTCTTTACCCACCACAAAAAGCGACATTCTAGCCTCTCCCTCATCATCCGTAATAACGCCAGTGTCCCCATTGAGCAAGTCACCTCTTTCAAGTATCTCGGGATTACGCTTGATACCCGTTCTCCTTTCATAACCACATCCAAAGTCCCTAGTCCGCACTCAGTACTAGACTTGGTTTGCTATATCGGCACAAACACTTCCTCTCCAGTGAGGCTCTTCACTTGGCAGTATCCTCATTTGTTCTCTCCCTGGTTGACTATGGCTTGGTGATCTATGGTTCAGCTGACCCGACATCCCTCGCCTTTGTTAAGTATACCCTGAGCAAGGCTTGTAGGTTGATCACAGGGCACAACAGATTGACTCACACCTGCACTTTATATAAGTCTTCAGGCTGGCTAAATCTGGAAGCCAGACTGCATCCTTGCAAAGAAAATATCCCTCAAAACCACCTCCCTGGCCTTGACACCCTGGTCCCATTCGCCCCTCCTGCCCGAGTCTCCAGAAGTGCTTCAAGACAATCCTACACTGTCCCATGCTGCAGAACCTCCAGGTGCCAAAGGTCCTTTTTATATCGAGCTTCCCTGTAGCTCAGTGAGCTCCCCCCAGCCCTCTTACATACATCCACCATCATCTCTTTCAAGTCAGCCCTCAAGATCCATCTACTAGAACAATCAGCCTGCAGTTGTTACTGACCTCCATTGCCCTGGATCTCTGCAGTTATTTTCCAGACTCTGGACTATTTTTGAAGTCCTCACTTTGTCATACGCTCCTGACTCTGGGCTCTTGCCCTGCGCTTCCCCTCGTTTGTGTCTTGCTGTACAACAAGGGCCCACTTTTATTCTGGGCCTGCCTCTCACTTTCTAAAAGCTGTCTGTGTTGCCACAGCCAACTGTATAACTCGAATAACAGTATAACCTCTACAATTTGTATAACTGTACAAGTTGTGCCTTTGGCCTGTAAATATCCACTTTTGTACCTCAATTGCGATGACTGTTTTGTTCCAGCTGTTTAACTTGGGCCACTTGGTCTGTATTATCAACTCTTGTACTCTTATCCTACCTGTGTATAATGCCACTATATTTGGAAGCTTGTGTGTTGCTGTTCAACTCTGTATCTGTTATAACTGTTGTCCTCTCTGTAACCTGTGACGAGGAGCCTTTGCAACAGAGTCTGTGATTCAAAGGTTGTATTCCGATGAATTTAAATAAATAAATAAAATATATGGTCCTGGGGTCTGCAACAAACTAAAAAAAAACTCTATGGAACTGATTATTACTGACTTAGAGGGGACCAAGCTTGAGCAGGTTACTCATTACAAGTATTTAGGCTACTGGGTGGACACATCGGCAACAGGCAGTACCCATGTGGATAAACTTATTGGGGCTATAGGTAAAAGAGTAGGGTTGTTATATCATAATAAAAATTGTCAGGGGGAAAAGTGTGATAAAGAAAATAGTGGAAACACAGGTCTTTCCGCTGTTTGATTTTAGTGATGTCCTTTATGAATACGCTAGTATAGCTAAACTGCAGAAGTTGGTTGTTTAGTACAATAGGCTGGCGAGATTAATTCTCCAGTGTCCAAGAGATACTCACCACTGTTTGATGTATACTAAATTACGCTGGCTCTTAGTAACTGATAGGCGGCAATTACTTGAAGTGTTTTTTGTTTATAAAAGTGTTCTGGGTGGTATACCCAATTATCTCTCTAAGAAATTGGAATTTAGGGAGATAAACCCTATCCTTAGGAAAGTAGTATATAGAGAGCTAGTCATCCCCAAATCAACAACTAAAAGATCAGTGTATTTTTTCAGTTACATGATTCCTCAGCTGTGGAACATATTTCTTTTAAGGTTTTGATTGGTAAATGTAAAACCTCCATTTATAAAAGTACTTAAACAATGGTTTATGGACACTATAACTACTCAAACTCAGTCCTGTTGTGCTTAGGATTATTATTATTCATGTCCTAGTGTGTGTGTGTGTATATATATATATATATATATATATATATATATTCCACTGGGGTGTCAAACAGACGAGGCATACTGATGAGTCCTGTTAGGGCCAAAACATGTGTCTATGTCTTCTGTTAGCACCTTTGCAAATTGTGTGAGAGGCCTTTCGGCACCATGCAATTCTGTTTAAAGTTGGACCAGCATAACATTCTGTGGTGATTTGCATATGCAGCCTATGATGCTTTGCATTGTGGGGGCATGTGTGATTTTGTATTTTCTTGAAACTTGGCTTCCCAGCCAAATACCCTTTGGGGTAACCCTTGCCTCAGTGTTTGCACACAGAGGTTCTTTGTCTTTTATATACGTATATATGTTTGTCAGAATTGGTATTTTCTTTTGTTGTGAACTCGTGTTTTTATGTAATGTTATATTTATTGTAGTTACGTGTCTTTAGTCACGTTATATCAGTTGTAACTTTGTTTTATGTAATGCCATGGGTCACCATTTTAAATGAGTTTATTCTCAATGGTCTAACCCTTCTATAAAATGAAATGAAATGAAATCCGGGTAGGCTACATTCACCGCCCCTCCCTGATCTACCACCCTGGTTACCCAGTCAAGGAAATCTAAAAGACTCATCTGACCGGACCTTCCCGCTGCGAATCCATGCTGCCTTGGATCCTGTGGCCCGCTATCCTCCAGAAACTTCACAACCCTCTCCTTAAGTAAAGACTCCATTAGTTTCCCCACTACTGAGGTCAGGCTTACAGGCCTGTAATTGCTTGCTTCTCTCTGCTTCCACTCTTGTGGAGAGGGACCACATCTGCCCACCTCCAATCTTCAGGTACCTCTCCTGTTTCTAGTGGTGCATTGAAAAGTGCAGCCAGTGGTTCCCCCTGCACTTCTCTGAGTCCCTTTAGTACTCAATAATACTACTAATAATAATACTTTAATAATGGGGCCCACGCATAACTGGGGGAAATGCACGCCGGTTGCGCCTATCCTGCCCGTGTAGCTCCGCACCTGTGGACAGATGCGCACAGGCTGGTATGCAGCAACGGCTGCCACCTGTATGTGGCTCTGCCCCCCTCCCTGGCATGCAGGTCCGTGCAGGGCGGCAGGGGTGGGGTAACAGACCCAGTTGAACATCCATTCGGATGCCTGTCCTTGGTCCCAAGTGAATCACTTGTGTGGCAGGGTGCGGGTCTTGGTGAGTGAATAGCTCCAGCGGACACCCGGACCCATACGGCCACGTTCACCACAGTCCCCCTGGCTGAGCCCCACAGGCATCGCGGCCCCCGCCAGAGATCCGCCACCCAACACACTGCAGCCTCAACCCCAACTGTCCAGAGACCCCCCCGCCCCAACACAATGCCACCCCATCTCCGATCCTGTCAGTAACCCTTCCCCAACACAAGGCAACCCTGACCCCAGTACTGCATTGCAAGTGCCCCCAACACACATCAGGCCCGTCCCCAGTGCAGTACAAGAACACTCCCCAACCATCACATCCCTGTCCCCATCTGCAGCATACCCATCCCATCCACAGAAGGGCGCCTGCACCTGGGACACTGTTTAGTACTGTACACCTATCCACCCACCGCCCCGGCTGATCCAGGAATGCCCTGCCCCAGCAGTGGTGGCCAGTGGATCTCTCACAGACCGACAACACTGCGCTTATCTCGTCATCTTCCTTGATAGCCGTCGGGCGACTTGCCAGCAGCTCACCATTATCTCCTCGCCACAGGTTATCCCGATTGGATACTGGGGAGCATGCTGCCTATTTATAGGGACGTGCTCCAGCATCATTTGGATGGCCAGCCGAGGAGATGTGTGAGGCCAGGCTGCTGGCCGCTCCTAGCCGCTGCACCAGCGGGAAGGTACGGGAATGGGGGCGGTGTTGTGTGTGCTGTGGGGGTGGGAAGATCCACTGACCACCAATGCTGGGCAAGGTATTCGACTGGGCTATGGGCGGGTGGGGGACCATTGGCCACCGCAGCTGCGACTGGGGGTTAGATCAAGGTTCGGGGTACAATGAGCATCTCTGTGCATGTGTTTGGGGGGGATGTCTAGTGCAGCCCAGGTCCAGTGCCCTCTTGTGCAGGAGGGGGGGGGGCATGTGCAGGCCGGAGATGGGAGCTGCCATGTGTGGGGTGGGGTAGGTGGGGGAACACTGGCAGCCATGAGTGGGGAGGTGGGCTGCAAGGGTGTGGCGATACTGCACTGTGTGGTGGGGATCTGCATCGGGGATACAGGATTGGGGCTGGCCCATGCTGTGTGTGTCTGAGTGCCGCAGGGAATGTACTGGTGTCCAGTGTGCACAGAGCAGGGTGCGTACATCGGTCATGGCAGGTTCCCCCCCGGTGTAACCGGTGCCCTCCTACACCCCCTGGTGCGCACACTCCGTGCCTTAGTGCATGGCGTGTAGTGCTGGCACCTTGGCGCGTGCTCTCTGCATGGCTGGGGGGACTGGGTGTAAGGGCTGTGCACCCATTCGTGCATCCAGCGTTGGGGTGCAATGGGTGCAGTAGGCTACGCTTTCTCTTGATACCCGGTACATAGGCACTCCGCACATCCGTGTATAGGCCCCCATAATGGTACAGTGGTGGAGGGAATGTGCTTGGTCTACGGGGAGGGAGAGGGAGAACATTCTGCTGTACAGAACACCCTATGGTCCAGGGGGATGTGATGGGGTCTGCCTGTGCTCCTCTCAGCCAAATTTGAGTGCTGCACAGTATGCTGTAGGCACGGGGCAGGGGGATGAAACAAATGGGATATCCAGTTCTTGAACAAACAGCAGTGCAGAAGTATTGTTGCTGTAGCAATCGAATATTGCATGAGATTGTCAAATCTAGCTCTTCTCATTCTGTACACAACATACCATCCAAACTTTCGGTTTGCTGGACAAAAGGCATCTCTTTTTTTCCCCCTGTAGGAATCCACCTATCTCCAGAAGAGTTTCATAAAGAAATAGAGAAATATTTGACTCAAGACGGTGACAAAGACACCATTTTATTGGACTGCAGGAACTTTTATGAAAGCAAAATAGTAAGTTCTGTGTTACCGGTCCAAGCTTCCTCATGGTCTGTACAACATATCTGTGTCTCCAACACTAGGAGTTCTTCTCAGAGCAGTAGTCATGCTGTGTGACTGTTATGCCTGGATTACTCTGACCAGCACAACATATTTGCTTGTTATTTCAAGTATCAGTTTAGGTAGGTGGAAAGTACCATTATAGTAACATTTTAAACCTTGTGCTGGAATCAGTCTTTTGTATTAATTGCAGTAAATGTATGAGAAATTTTAAATGTTTCATTTGAAAGACATTGCTTTGATAGGTAAGACATGATGTTCAAATCAACACATTGAGAAAGGCATATACAAGTATATTTACTTTATTGTTCTGGAGGAAGCTGTGATGACTACTAATATTTGTAGTAGGTTTCTGCTATACTGAAGTATTCTTTTTTTTTTTTAATTCAGTTTTCTCCCCTTCCTATTGGGTCATCAAATGCTGCCTTCACTGGGACACTTCTGCCCACGCCATTCATTCCACCAGTCTCCGATCACTGCACAACTTCTTTAAACAGTCCCCCTGAGCTGAAAGCCTCACAGGTTGCCCCCTCGGGAGGGACAGCAATCTGGGAGGCATTGCGTCCACTGTCATGGAAGGGGAGGAAAGTAAGGAGTTGGGCCGGCGAGGTGGAGGGGGGCTCCATCATGTATGGTAGCAGCAGGGAGTTTTATCCATGATTTTACATATCCCCTCCCACCACCCCATGATTCTATTTATCAGTGCCATTCTCTCACTGGCCTGGGTTGGGGGGAGCAGATGTTGCGTGGTGACACTATCAAGCTCTCCATGGAAGAACAAGAGGTGTGCAAGAAGAGGGCATCTGCAGCACCCCCCACATGGAGCCTGCTTGGGCCCGGACCATAAGGTTGAAGAGTGTGAGGTCTGCTCCCAGTTCAACCAGGCCAAACAAAAAAACGCCAGCAGTCCATCGAAGCCCATCTTCTCAAGCTAAAAATGGCATCGATGGAAAAGAAGCTCAGGAAAATCAAAAGCGCCTCCTTGTCTCCGACTGACTCCCACAAGAAGAAGAAGAGGGATAAAGAAAAACACCAGGACAAGGAGCAGTCCCCCTCTCATCCGAAGCCACCCTCGGGCACTTCGGGTGAGCAGCGGCCTCTTCCTCCAGAAAGACGAGTGCTGCGCTGCCTGCCTGCGCCTCCTCCAAAGAGCAGACTTGCCCCTCCCTGCCACTGGTACAGTGACCACGGGTGCCTGGGATACATCTGAGGCCTCCACTGCCCTTAGGCCCATCACAACCTCGGGTTCTAAGCTGGCAGGCATGGCTGATAAGCCGCTCATCGAACCCTCCGGCGAGCACCCAGCTGGGGGTCACTAAGTCGGTCGCCAGATCCTCCGACAATCACTCGACCACTTGTGCATTAGTGGACCATCCTGGCAGTCCTGACGATGCACAACTGGATTTTCAGCTCTGGCCCCAGCTTGGGGCAACGGTTACCCTGGGGTTCCTCTGTGGTGAGCCCCTGTCTCCTCCTCTGTCTGAACCTCCACTGTTGTCCCCAGAACCACTGGACCCGGCGGATGGAGACCTTCCATCAGGAATTCCCAATAAAGGAGCTTCCACAGGCTTAACAGTAGCTCCTCCACCCCTGATAAGGGTGCCAGACCTTGCTCCCCCCTCAGCGCCCGTCGGCCCCTGTAGTTCCTTTGTCAGGGCCTCCATCTGGCCTTCCTCCATCGGGGCCTCTATCAGGTTTCCCACCTTCGGGGCCTCCATCGGGACCTCCGCCTTCGAGCCCTTTGCCGGGGTACCCCCCGTGAGACTTTCCCCCGTCGGGGCCTCCATTTGGCTTCATGCCTTCAGAGCCGCCGTCAGGGCCACCATCAGGCTACCCTCCATCAGGCCCCACATCAGGCTACCGTCTGTCAGGCCCAACGCCGGACCCTTTTTCGGCGGGTTATTCTTACTACCCTGGATATCCTCCGATGGGGTTTCAAACACCTGATTTCCAGCCATCGGGCTATGCCCACCATTATTCTGCACTGGGCTTCCCAACACACAGAACCCATGCCATGGGTGTCAAGCTTTTCATCCTCCACCACCTTCTACTCCACCTCCTCCTCAACCACAGGTGAACTTCTGAGAGATTTTACAATCCTGGTGGTATGAGACAAAATCTCAGTTAGTCTTGGAATTGGACAGCAGACAACAGCGCACTTTGGAGGCAGGACATCCGGACGAGACCCCTAGGGCGGCTTCACCTGTCACACTTCGAGCCTCGACACCAGGCCTGTCAGAATGCGCTACGCAGGCTCCGACGTCAGATGTGGCCTCATCAGAAAAAGAGTCTGCTCCTCCAAACAGGGAACCTGCGGACTCCAATGATTCGGATTCTGAATTGTTCTCGGAGAGTTCGGGATTCAAGACCCCTGTTCCAGAGGAACCTGTCCCTAGAGAATCTCCCAAGTCACTCCCTGAGGATCCCTTCTCTGTGGACCTCGTGAGACAGATGTCAGAGGCAAAAGGCTGGAAGTCTGATGCTGAAGACCCAAAATATCAGAGGTTAGCCAAGCACCTAGATTTCCCTGAAACTAGTCTGGTTCTCACCCCTCCTTGGCTGGAACCTCACGAGGATCTGTCCTCTACCATCTGGCAGATGCCCTCCTCTATTCTGGCTATGGCCAAAAAGGCTGACTGGGTTTATAGGGTGCCAGAGGGCAAAGACCACCTCAGCGTACATCTAAAGGCTGATTCTGTGGTCATCACCGCAGCCTACGATAGGTCCACCAAGCCTAAGCACCTCGGTATTTCCCTCCTGACAAGGAGTCCAGACAGTTGGACCAGTTCGGGAGAACGTTTACTCCTCTTCAGCACTAGCCATTCGTGCCCTTAATTACGTGGCACACATGCTAGTATACCAAAAATCTCCATTCCAGCAGCTCGAGCCCATAGTCGAGGCCCTCCCGGACTCGGAGTCTAAAACTGCCTTGGCAGATACCCTCCAGTTTGCTAAAGTGGCCAGACGTCACTCCCTTAGGGCCACCTGTGATGCAGTAGACTCCACTAGAGGAACGGCCATGGCAGTGAGCCTTCGCAGGTTCTGTTAGTTAAGGGTGTCCAGTCTGGTTTCTGGTGCCCAGGTGGCCATTCAGGATGCCCCCTTCAGAGGCTCTGTGCTGTTCGGTGGAGATGCCCAGGACATTATCATGAACCTTCAAGATAAAGGCACTGCCTTTAGGTTGGTGCATGCAATGTATCACCTGAAACCTCAGCCTAGACATCCTTTTCATCGGTAAAACAGATGCCAGGCAAAGCCACAGCAGGCACCTAGACGCCAGTTCAAACGCAGGGCTCCTAACACTACTGCCACCCTCCAGCCAAAACCCAGAGAGCTACAGGGCGGCCTCCTAACCCCCTCCTTTTCTGACTCACTGCCGCCTTTCCTCCTCCTCGTCTATTAGAGGAACGGTGGACAGAAGGTTCGCAAGGCACCTGGGAGACTGGGAATCCATCACAACAGATGCCTGGGTCATTCAGCTAATCAAGCTTGGTCACACTCTCGAGTTTCACGAAAACCCCGAAACAGACCTCTGAGGTTTTCCCGCTATCCAAGGGTGCACATTCCCCAGTTAAGGGAAGAAATCACGGCTCTTTTTCGAAAAGAAGCAATAGAGCCAGTGCCTGCAGACCAGCTCAAGAAGGGATTCTACTGCCACTTCTTTCTGGTTCCAAAAAAGATGGGGGATCTACACCTGATACTGGACCTCAGCACCCTAAACCTTTTCATAGAATACAAGTGGTTTTGGATTCTGACACTCCAAAGCCAGCTGCCTCTCCTGTCCAAGGGACAGTGGCTTTGTGCCCTGGATATGCAGGATGCATACCTGCACATCCCAGTGTTTCGACCTCATCGCAGATTCCTCAGGTTCTCTTTCCAAGAGAAGCATTACCAGTTCATAGCCCTCGTCTTTGGCCTGTCTTCAGCACCGCATGTTTTTACCAAGTGTCTCGCAGTTGTGGCAGGGACCTTGAGGAGACGGGGCACCACATATTCCCATACCTCGACGATTGGCTTCTTGCAGCCCTGTCGAGGGAGGGGTTGGAGGCATCTCTGTTAACTACCCTGCACCTTTTTGAGCACAGCTGATTCCTTCCCAGTGCCTGCAATTTATTGGGGTGGATCTGGACACTGTCCCTGGTATGGCCATCCTCCCCCTGGACACAGCAGAGACTGTGCAGAGGCAGGCTCAGCTGGTAGCCTCCAACAGACAGACTTCGGCCAGGGCGGTCCTCTGCCTTCTTGGCCTCATGGCAGCAGCCATCCCCATGGTTTCCCTGGCCAGACTCTACATGTGTATGTCGCAGTGGACTCTCAGGTCTCAATGGGACCAGAGAGCGGATGACTTGGACTGCTGTGTCCTAGTCTCCAGTCCGATGCAGAAAGATCTGTAATAGTGGCAGAACTCTGACAATCTTACCCGAGGAGTTTCTTTCCAGGTCCCTCCTTACTCCCAAACCCTGACCACGGATACATTGGGGATGGGATGGGGTGCCCACCCCGGGAATCACAGGACCCAGGGCCTGTGGTCACCTGCGGAACTACACTTGCACTTAAATGTGCTCAAAATGAGAGCAGTTCTGAATGCTCTACAGGCTTTTCAGCACATGCTTCAACAGGGTACGATGTTGGTCCAGTTGGACATCATGTGCGTAGTATGGTACATCAACAAGCAGGGGGGCACCCGCTCATATCTTCTATGCAGGGAAACGATGGGGGTCTGGAATTGGGCTGTTCTGCACAAGAGTCACCTCTTAGCAGTTCATGTTCCAGGTGTGCAGAACGTTCTCGCAGACAGTCTCAGCCACACCAGGGTAAGAGTGCACGAGTGGGAGCCAAAGCAGGAGGTAGTAGATCACATCTTTGACCTGTGGGGTCATCCAGATGTGGATCTGTTCATAACCCCATCAAACGCAAAACTTCCCAAATTTTGCTCGCTCGATCCCATGCACGGTGCTTTCTGACAAGACGCGCTGTTGCTTTGTTGGACAGGGAGGTTTCTTGTATGGCTTCCTTCCCTTCCCAGTTTTACAGAGAGTGCTGATCAAGCTTCAAATGGAGCTCAAATGATACTGATTGCTCCTTTTTGGCCTCAACAAATATGGTTGCTGCTGCTTCAGCAGCTGGCAGTGGAGGCTCCGGTTCCTCTGCCGCTTTGTCACGATCTCCTGACCCAGGAAGGGGGCACACTAGTCCATCCAGGTCTGAAGTCTCTTCATCTTCACACGTGGCTCCTCAAGACATGGTTGCTTCCAGATTTGGAGTTTCCCCTAGGGTAGCTCAGGTTTTGGTAGAGGCCAGAAAGCCTTCTACCGGAACTACATACGCCATGAAATGGAAGTGCTTCTCCATCTGGGCCACCTCGAAGGGTTGGGAACCTTTTTCGTGTCCAGTTCCTCAGGTCATGGAGTATCTTCTTCACCTTTTTGACCTGGGCTTGAGCTACTCATCACTGAAGGTGCATCTGGCAGCCATTTCTGCCTATCACATTTTATTGGAGGGCAAAACTCTGGCTTAATTTGAGGTTTCTAAAACCTTCTTAAAAGGAATTCTGCATTTGAAACCCCCGGTGCGTAACGCCCCTCCACTGTGGGACCTCAACTTTATTTTGGAGAAATTGACCTTGCCTCCTTTTGAACCGGCAAGTACATGTGACATATGCTTTTTGTCCTGAAAAGTGCTCTTTTTAATTGCTATTACTTCTGCTCGAAGGATTTCTGAGCTTCAGGCCCTGATGTGTAAGGAGCCTTATTTGATTTTTCACAGAGACCAGGGTGGTTCTACGTACTAATCTTAAGTTTCTCCCGAAAGTTTTCTCAGAGACTACCTTGAATCAGTCTCTTCAACTGCTGGTATATTACCCTGAGCATGTAAAGCAGGGGGAGGCAATTTTGCATACGTTAGACATTCACAGAATTTATGTTATTATATTAACAGGACAAACGATATCTGAAAAACGGATCAACGTTTTGTTTCTTTCGCACCCAAACAAGAAGGTGCGGCAGTTTCTAAGCAATGCCTTTCCAAATGGTTGGCTAACTGCATTGGATTTTATTACCAGAAGTATGGTAAAGTCCTTCTGGGGCAGGTCAAAGGACATTCTACTGAGGTATGGCTGCCTCCACAGCCTGTTTCAAAAATGTGTCAGTCGCAGAAATTTGCACTGCCACTACTTGGAGTTCTGTCCACACTTTCACTAAACACTACAGTTTGGACATCGCTTCTAGGCGGAGGGCTGGTTTCGGACTGGCTGTCCCCCAGGGACTCCTGTCCTGAAGTTCTTACTGCTTTTCGGCAGTTTTCTTCCAGCCTCCCATGTTTATTCCTGTCCCTCGGACTCTTACTGCTTGGGACTCAGTCCTACAAGTTATTACCTACTGCAAGAGCCCTCTCGAAGTAAGATAGTACAGTTACGTAAGAACTTACCATAACAGCAGATCTTCGAGAGAGGCTGTTGCAGTAGGTAACCTTTTTTCCTCCCTCCTTCCCCCTTTAGTCTGTAGCTCCTTTTCCTTGAGCCTTTTTCTGGGCTCCAGGAGCCTTTTTCCAATTCTCCTGTCGCTCCTCTTGGAGGCCTCAGGTGGGAGAACTGGAGGTCTGATTTGGGGACTGCCCACTATATAGTGTCATGCTGGCGTTGGTCATGTGACGTCTGGTGGGCGGTCCCCCGTCAGACACTGCTAGCTAAAGTTTCTGTGTGGTCCTGGCACCAGGGAGGGCAGTCCTACAAGTTATTACCTACTGCAAGAGCCTCTCTCGAAGATCTACTGTTACGGTATGTTATGTTACTGTACTTTTTCTGCCGGTCCACCAGGTAGGGCTTCCACTCGCATTGCTGATATTCTGGGTTCAAGAACGGACCCAGGAGTCGGAGGGCTGGCTGGGAGGAAAGGACTGAGCATCCTAGAGACTGCTCTCCTTCGGGGGGGAGTGTCTGGCGCATGACTGACCTGTGGCGGAGGCCGGGGAAGCAGCTGCCAGATGTTGGCGCTTCTGCGCCATCATGTCATTATACACCATGCCTCCCATTGGGGTTCACAGCATTCCAAAAAATATCAGCCCCCATGCATGATGCCTTGCTTCTCTGGTCCCACTCCGTCCGCCGTGACACTTGGCTGTTGACCGAGTGAAGTGTTCCATCAACCAGCCCAACCCTGCGGCCCCGTCCTAGGGGACAAGCCAGGGAGGCATCCCAGTAATGGGGGTAACACCTGGTTCAGACTTCCGTTGGGGGGCACGTTTGCTCGGCAGCCCTGCCCTAAGGGACAGTCACAGGAAGATCACCACCCGAGGTAAGTCCAAGGGGGAAAAGTTGGGGTCCAGGGTGCGGGGGATGAGCCTTTGGGTGGAGGAGGTCTGGCACAAAATAACTTTTTCTCGCCAGGTGTTAAAGTACCTTATAAACACTGTCCTCTGAATTGGGGAAGATTAGGATTGCAGCAAGCCCAGTGTCTCAGTGGCACTGCACTGTTGAGCAGGAGATATGGGGTTGAAGAGTTAGTGGGACGGCGTGCCTTGGAGGTGATGCACTCCCTGTCTGGAAAGGGGGAATGGCTAAGGTACATTGCTTTGCATTATCCCCTGTGACTGAGCAATGAGCACCGCTTCATGGGGTGGCATATGACACCACTCGTCACAGCTCAGCTTGGTGACTACAGTGTGCCATGTGGGCAACAGGTTGTGGTACGCAAGGGAAACCCCTAGGTGTGTGGCCCAAGTTAGAACAGTCCTGCTTGGATTTAAAAAGTAAGATTCATCATCATGACACTGATATCTTTTAAAAGAAATGGAAACTAGGACAACACTAGCAAGACAAAGAAAAAAGCTTGCATGAAAGCATTTTCCAGCATCCAGGAAAATGTTTTAAAATACAGCAATCAGACACAGTTCCTATTATATTTAATTAATTTGCTGCACGTATCCCCCTTCATGCTTTATTGCTGAGGGCATTTGTATGGAAGCAGGATCATTGTGTTTCAGACTTCATCTCGTCATCCTACTACACCCCCCAGTCAGTCCTCCCTTTGTAAAACCATAGTCAGTTTCACAGCAACAGATTATTATGTTCCACACAAAGAATTATGACTTTGGGGGGGCAGGAGGATGAGAGGAAAGATGAAGCACATAAATATATACAATTAATGAAACGCAAGTTGAATTGAGTTTGAACTGCAGGCCAATCAGTCTGATCTCCATTGTCAGTAAACTGATGGAGACCATTCTGATGGAAAGGCTGGTCGGGTTCCTTGAAGCAGATGGGCTTCAGGACGAGAGTCAGCATGGGTTCTTGTCAGCGAGATCCTGTCAGACCAGTCTGATCAATGTCTTTGACTGGGTAATGAAGGCAGCAGACAAGGGCCAGGCGGTTGGCATTCTGTATTTGGTTTTCAGCAAGGCCTTTGCATTGGTACCCAACAAGAGGTTGATCAGGTGGTTGAGAACTTGGAGGACCTAGGGGCAGGAAGCAAACAGACAAGGTGGGTGGCAATTTGGCACAGTGGTAGGACACAAAGGGTGAGAGTGGGAGGGGGCTTTCAGTTACAAGGGAAGTCATGAGTGGGGCCCTGCAACGTTCGGCCCAGTGTTGTTAAACATGTTCATTTGTGACATTGGGGATGGCATTAAAGGCAAAACTAGCCACTTTGTGGATGGCACCAAGCTCTGTGGGAGGGTAAGCACAGGTGAATGGGTGAAGAACATAAAAGAAGACCTAGGAAAACTGGCAAGGTAATCTGGTATATGGCAGCTCGGGTTCAGTGTGAAGAAGTGCAAGGTCCTGCACATACATAGATACATAAATAGACACTGACTGCAGAAAAGGGCTCTTGGCCCATCCAGTTTGCCCACCCTGCCTAACTGTTCTGCCCTATCCTAATGTCAATCCTCCACTTTTGTACTGCCCTCCCACCCCTTTTCTAATTAAGCCCACCTGCCTGTCCCATCCCTGCTTGAAGCTGCCAATTGACTTGGCCTGTACAACTTTTTCTGGTAGCTCATTGCAATTATCCACCACTCTTTTTGAGAAGAAATGCTTCTGGATGTCCTTTTTGAATCTTCTCCTGCCAGTTTAAAGGAACATAACACCTTTTCATATTGTACATTTTGTGTCTGTCACCAGTAACCTCCATGCCTGTAGCTGTTCAGGATATAAACGCGCTTTAGTTATTTACTTTTACTAGCAGTAGTAGTCCCCTGTAACTCTTCTGGGTGACTCCATTTTCCGATTGTTGAAAACTCATTTGTTTCTGAGATTTGTGTTAGCAGTGGGAACATGGTGTCACAGCACCCAGTTATAGCATGTCTCCCTCTCAGTGCAGTACAAACAACCAGAAAAACTCTCTGGCGACACAAACTGAATGCACTTTAAAAAAGAAAATAAAAGCTGCACTGCTAAGCAGTTTTCAAAGCAAACTAAAGGGAAATGTGATATTTCACACCTTGTTTCAACTTGTTTTGTTGAATCTGAAGTAAGCAGACAGACATGGTGTAGAGTCTAAAGGGTGCTGACATGTCATATTCTCATTTATTAATGTAGCTCTCAGGGACAATGATATTTCAACAACCAGAAAACAGAGTCCCCTAGCATAGTTAGATGGGACTAGTATGAACAGTGAAAATAAACTAAAACACGTATATCCCCAAAAGCTACAGGAGAAGAGTTGACTGTTGACAAGAAAACAATTAAAATTGACAAGATACATACTGTACATAGATACATAGTCAGTATCGGCAGATAAGGGCCTATGGCTCACCAAGTCTGCCCATTTGAGCTTGTAAGTTCAGTTTATGTTTTCCAAGAAGTCTGTTGCCCCTTACCCCTGACCTCCAGAATTCCTTTATGTCTGTCCCGTGCATTCTTAAATCCCGTGATTGTTTCAGCCCCCACCACTTCCTCTGGCAGGGTGTTCCACTTGTCCATCACCCGTTCTGTGAAGAAATTCTTCTCCGTTTCCTCTGAATCGTCCTCCCTCAACTTCATCCCATGCCCTCTAGTCCTGGAACATCTTTTCACTTAAAAATAGTGTATTCCTGCACCCTGTTCCTCCCTATAAGATACTTGTATGTCTCTATCTATCCCTTTCTCCTCCTCTCCTCCAGGGTACATGTTCAGTTCCTTCAGCCTGTCCTCATAGGACTTGTGATGCAATCCATGCACCATCTTTGTTGCCCTCCTCTGAACCTTCTCTACCCTGTCTATGTCCTTACGTAGGTAAGGTCTCCAGAACTGTACAGTGTACTCAGGTGGGGCCTCACTAGTGTCTTGTATAGTGGAATTATGACCTCCCTTTTCCTGCTGGTGATGCCCCTGCCTATGCATCCCAGCATCCTATTTGCTTTACCTGCTGCCTTGTCACACTGTTTCCCTGCCTTGAGGTCATCAGGATGATAACCCCAAGATCCTTTCCTGCTTGGTGCATGCTATATCCTCACCCCCCAACTGATATATTGTGCCAGGGTTTTTGTGCCCCATATGCATTATCTTGCACTTCCTTGCATTGAATTTCAACTGCCAAACCCCTAACCATTCTTCAAGTTTCTGCAGGTCCCTTCTCATTCTGTCTACACCCTCTGGTGTGTCTACTCTGTTACCGAGCTTTGTGTCATCAGCAAACAGTGGAATTCTGCCTTCTAGGTCCTGCACAATGTCACTGATGAAGATATTGAATAGGACCGGTCCCGGCACTGATCGCTGTGGTATCCCACTGGTCACTCTTCCCTCTGTGGAGTGACAGCCATTTTCCACCACCCTCTGTGTCCTGCCGCCCAGCCAGTTACCTACCCACCACACTACTGTCCTGCCCACACCCATATTCCCCAGTTTGTGCAATAGTCTTCTATGTGGCACAGTGTCAAAGGCCTTGCTGAAGTCCAGATAGGCCATGTCCACTGCCCTCCCCTGATCCACCTCCCTAGTCACCCAGTCAAAAAATTCAATGAGGTTGGTCTGACATGACCTCCCCCTGGTGAAACCATGCTGCCTTGGGTCCTGTAGTCCATTGACAACCAGATGTTCCACCAATCTCTCCTTCAGTAGTGCTTCCATGATCTTCCCCACTACCGAGGTGAGATAAACTTGGGATGTATAAGTATGAAATGTACACATTTGATTGCACCCAGATGTTTGCTTGTCTCTATATGTCTGTTGTATGTGGTTTGAAATCAGTTTAAAACTCAGTAAAGAAATTATACCAAAAAAAAAATTGACAAGATATGAGAGTGTAGTACTCCTTTAAGTGAATTCCCTCTTGTCCCTGTGTTTGAACACAAGGAGAATAGTTCCTTGGAGTTGCTCTGTTTATACCGTGCAAGCACTTGTATGCTTCAATCATGTAACCTCGTTCTCTCCTTTTCTCCAGGGTGTACATGTTTAAGTCCTGCAGCCTCTCCATGTATGTCAAATCCTCAAGGCCATTCACCATCTTAGAAAATGGCAACAATCAATTCTTAAACCTGATTGGCTGAGACAGGCTCCAAGCTGGGCATTTATTTTTTAGCAGATGTGCAGCTAAACATAAGAGCCAGTCCAAGTGCCTCTTCACAGAGTAACATTCTCCGATGGGCTATTTTCTAAGCGCAATAATACCCTCCAGAGTGGGCATTATTGGGAAATATTGGACCTTCCAGGGGCTATAAGGCCCTCCGCCTGTGGCATTGGGCCTCATTACGCCCCTGGATGGTCCGGTATTTTCCAGTAATGCCCACCCTGTTGGGTATTATTGCTTACTTAGTGGCCCTGTACTGTACTGCCTTCACCTTGTTGCAGTCTTTCCTCAGGTGTGGCATCCAGTGCCTTGTGTAGTATCCTAGGTGTGGCTGCCCCAAGTTACCTGTATAGAGGGAGGATCACTTTCTGCCTGCTACTGCCTCTCTCCCTCCCAGCATTCTGTTAACTTTGCTCACTGCCCTTTTGCAGTGTGCAGATGCTTTTAAGATCTCTGATATCATCATGCCTAAATCCTTTTCTTCCAGAGGGCTATCCAGCACCAACCTTTCCATTTTGTATTGCACCCTTGGGTTCCTTTTCCCGATGTGCATTACTTCACATTTTTAGCATTAATGTTCAGCTGCTAAATCTTGGACCAGCTCTGCAACCTTCCCAAATCCTCGCTTAATTCTCTTCTCCCTTCCTTTGTGTCTACCTTTGTGAAGATCTTTGTGTCATCTGCAAAGAGGCATATTTTACCCTTGATGCCTTCAACTGTGTCCCACAGATGAAAATATTGAAGAGGACCAGTCCAAGTACCAACCCTTGAGGTACCCCCTGGTCACTTCTCTCACCTCCGAAAAGTCCCCATTGACTACCACCCTCTGTGTTCTACCCCTCAGCCAACTCTCTACCCAGTTCAGCATTTTTTTCACTGCTTCAAGGTCCCTAATCTTTTTGACCAGCCACTTTGGGGGACTGAGCCAAAGGCCTTGCTGAAGTCAAAGATATACAGTATCAGTTGGCTACCCCGTATCTACTGCTGTGGTAACCCAGTTGAAAACCCAACCAGATTCTTCTGGCAAGACCTTTCCCTCGTGAACCCTTACTGTCTGGGGTTCTGCAAACTCTGTGAATTTCCTCACTATTGATGTAAAGCTGGCTGGCCTCTAGTTCCTTGGCTTTTGTTTCTCTTCCCACTCTTGTGTAGCGGAACCACATCCGCTGACCTCCAGTTCCTAGGGACCACCCCAGTGGCTAGTATGATATTGAAAATGTCTGCTAGTGGCCATGCTATAACCCCTGCTATCTCCTTTAGCATGCTCAGTTGTAAGCCATTAGGTCCCATAGATTTATATACTTTCAACCCTGCTAGCTTTTCAGATACCACTCCAAGAATTACAATTACAGATGAGTAACCTATTCATTGAAAGGGTACAGCACCATGCAACTAAAATGATCACTAACCCAGCAAATAAAACTTATGAGGAAAGACTAGATTAAATCTAAGTACACTGGAAAGAAGGTGGTTACGTGGTCACTTTATTTATTTATTTAGATTTTGATGACCGGGTAAACCCACTGAGACCACTGGTCCCTTTTTCAGGGGCGACCTGGGGTTAAATTACATACACCAATATTACATACATCAGACAGCAGTACAAGGAGTAGAAGTGAGACAGCATCAACTGGAGAGACAGTAATTAAAGGTAGACAAATCTGGTGGAACAATTGTAACAATGCAGAGTTAGTAGAGGTCATAGTTCAGCCATTTGACAACAGGGCATGAGAGAAACATTAGGTCTAGTAGGAGAAAGGAGGACTAGCGAGTGCAGCCACATAGGCTAAGTTCCAGCAGGTAGACCTTGAGGCCGGCCTTGAATCCTTGAAGAGAGGGCCTCTCGACCAGATTAGCTGGGAGCATGTTCCACAGGTACGGGGCAGCGTAAGAAAAAGAGCGCTTACCCGAGTTGGTGCGTATTCAGGGGATGGTTAGGGGCTGGTTGGTCAAAGACCTCATTTCTCTGCTTTGTACTCTGGGGTTTAGCAGCCCGCAGAGGTGAGGAGGAGGGTTGGCGGTGGTGAGTTTATGAGTCAGGCAGAAGGTGGAGTAGGCCAGTTTATGGCATAAGGTCAGCAAGTAGAGGTCTGCAAGGACCTCACAGTGATGTCTCCTAGGAGGAGAGTTTGTGGCAAAGTGTGCAACTCTGTGGTAAAGTACCGTTAGTTTTTTGAGTTCCCCTTCTCGTAGGAACTGCAGTAGGGGGCCCCCGTAGAAGAGGAGTGTGCAGTTTGAGATTGCACGCCGAGCCCCACCAGTGAAGGAGTTTCCCAGTCGGCAGAGAAGTCCGAGTCTCTGGTGGATGGACTTGGTTAGTGAGTCGATGTGGGGCTTGTAGGACAGTTCATGGTCAAGAAGTATCCCCAGGTATTTGATCCTGTCGAGGACCTCGATCCGCTTCCCCTGGTTCAAGTTTAAGCTGGAGAAGGTCATTCATATCCAGGCCGAGGCGCCTGGGCCCAAACAGGACAACCTTCGTTTTCTCCTCATTCAGTAGTAGAGAGTTGACTTGGTGATGCTGTACAAGATACGAACATATGAAATGCCAGCAGAAACAGGCCCCCCACTCTGTCCCAACCCCTCTTAAATTCCCCACACGTTCTACACACAATACCTCTTCCTCGGGCGGGTATTCACTTGCTACCACCCTTTCTGTGAAAAGTGTCTCCGGTTCGATCCTGAATCTCTCCTCCTCCCCCCCCCAATCTCAGTCAGTGCCCTCTCATGTCCCTGCCCCTTCTGATCTGAATAATCCCTTCCATCTTAGTCTTAGTCTTGTGTATTCCCTTTAAATATTTAAAGGTTTCAATCATATTCCCCCATCCCCCCTCTCCTCCAGGGAATACATGTTCAGCTCTCCCAGCTGCACCATTTTGGTTGCCCTCCTCTGAACAGCCTCCACTCTGTCTATGTCTTTGTGGAGATGGGGTCTCCAGAATTGCATGCAATACTCCAGATGGGGTCTCACTAACTGTCTGTAGAGAGGGATAACAACTTCCTGTATTCTACTGTTGATGCCTCTCCCTATGCATCCCAGTATCCCCCCAGCCCTCCTTACTGCCTTCTCACATTGCTTGCCCACCTTTAGGTCATCTGATATAATTACTCCTAGGTCTCTTTCGATTTTTTGTTGTTATTAACTCACCCCCATTGTGTACTCTTCCCCTGGGTTTTTGTTTCCCAGATGCATTACCTTGCACTTCTTTGCATTGAATCTGAGCTGCCACGTATTTGACCATTCCTCCAACCTTGCCAAGTCCCTTTTCATTCTTTCGACCCCACCTTGTGTATCAACCCTGTTGCAGATCTTTGTGTCATCTGCAAAGAAGCATACCTTTCCTTCCAGGTGCTCTCCAATGTCACTTATAAAGATATTAAAGAGGACCGGTTCCAGTATCAAACCCTGCTGTACCCCGCTAGTTACCCTCCTTTCTTCACTGTGGACTCCATTTACTATTACCTTTTGCGTCCTGTTGTGCAGCCAGTTTTTTATCCAGGCTACCACCTTGGGACCCACTCCAAGGCTGGCTAACTTGTATATTAATCTTTAGTGTGAGACTGTGTCGAATGCCTTGCTAAAATCTAGGTAGGCCATATCCATAGCCCCTCCCTGGTCTACTACTTTGGTTGCCAGTCAAAGAAATCTATTAGGTTCGTCTGACACTGACCTTCCTGCTGTGAAACCATGCTGCCTTGGGTCCTGTGCCCCACTGGCCTCTAGGTACTCAACAGTTCTTTCCTTCAGAAGTGATTCCTTCATTTCCCACCACTGAAATCAAACTAACTGGTCTGTAGTTTCCTGCCTGTTCTCTGCTCCCAATTTTGTGAAGTGGAATCACATTTGCCCTCCTCCAGTCCTCAGGTACCACTCCATCCTCCCCTCCCATGATTTGTTAAAGAGAGTGGTCAGTGGTGTTACTGGTTCTGCCCTTAGTTCTTTTAGTATTCTTGGGTGAATCCCATCAGGCCCCATTGCTTTGTCCACCCTCAGTTTCAAGAGTTCTTTCAAAACCCTTTCTTCTGTGAATGGACTGGCATCGACCTCCCTATTCAGAGTTTCTCCCTTGTTTGGTTTAGGCACCTCCCACTCCTCATCTGTTGTGAATACTGAGCAGAAATATTCGTTCAGTATCCCTGCTTTTTCACTGACTGTCACCCTCTACCCACATTCCCTCCCCTTTATTAAGTCTTTGTATCCCTCCCTTGATCTTTCTTCGCTCCCTAATGTACCTATAAAAGGTTTTATCTCCCTTCTTAACAGAGTTGGCTATCTTTTCCTCAAGTTTGTGCCTTTGCTATTCTGACTGCCTTCCTTGCCTCCTTCTGCTTTAACAGATAAAGTTCTCTGTCCTGCTCCTTCTGTGTTTCCTTATATTTCCTGAATGCTATCCTTTTCTCCTTAACTGTCCCTGCCACCTCTTTTGAGAACCATAGTGTTTTTTTCCTTCGTTTTGTTTTATTGATTTGCTTCACACAAAGGCTTGTTGCCTCTGTGATGGCTGTTTTGATTATTCCCCATTGTTCCTCCACTCCTCCTTCTTGCCCATTTGCTAGTGCTTTTCTAAGGCACTCTCTCATTTTTCCCAAAGTCAGCCTTCCTGAAGTCCAATACTCTTGTTTTTGTATGGCTTGACTCTATGGCTGTGTTTATTGTGAACCACGTTGTTTGGTGGTCACTTGTTCCCAGGGGTGCTGCTTCACTGAGGGGGTGGTGGAGCCCTGGAACAGTCTGCCGGAGGAGGTGGTAGTGAAGGCTGAAATGGTGGAGGGATTCAAGAGGGCATGGGACAGACACAAGGGGTTGACCAGTGGGCTGAGGGGGGAATCTTTTGACAAGAGGGGCAAGTAGGGTGGAGTAGCAAGGGGCGGACTCAGTGGGCCATAATGGGTCCTTTTCTGCCGTCACTTTCTATGATTCTATGATAGTACTAGTGCATCCAAGTTTTACTTCCATGTCACTCCTCATTTCCTCTCCATTTGACATGCTGAGGAGCAGCATTCATTGTCGACATTCCCCATAGGTAACGCATTTGGTAAATGAAGAGTAGGCAACTTGCATGGTAGCAAAATCCTGTTTCACACAAGTGTTGGTAATGATCAAGCTACAAGTAATCATTAGTTGTACCTAAATTCAGTTCACAAGCCACACTTAGGCAGTCTTCCACTGAGTGTGCTCAGTCTCTGGAACAGTCTTCAAGCTTGACTCTGCCCACCACCCAACCATGTGGTCCACCAGCTCTGCCCCACTGCACTCATATCTTTTCTTCCGCTGGTAGGAACAGGTTTCCTTCTTCACAGCTCGTGCTACTGAATTAGGCTTCTGCTAAAGTTTTCAAGCTTGTCAGCTACATTTTTAAAGCTTTGCTTCAGTTTATGACTCATGCCTGTCACCTTACCATCAGATTCTTATTCTGCCATCGAATATCACCATGGAACAGAAGAAGCCAGGTTGTAAGGTGTGCATGGTGTGCAGGTACGTAATGTCTGCAACTGACAGACATGATGCCTGCATGTACTGCTTGAGCTTTGCCTACGATGTTGAGCGTTACACCTGGTGCTAGTTTTGTACCCGCAGGCACACTGCAGGTGCTCCAGAGCAAGCCAGCTAAGATGCATGTGTCACCCACGGGGTCCATGTGACAGTTGCAGGGCCAGCAATGATGTTCAAGTCCTGAAGTTAAAGTCCTAAACTTTCTGAAGGTGGAGGACCAGAATGCGTTGGCTCTACTGACTTCTTGTGAAGAAGACAAATTATAATTATATTATATTATAATAAATTTATAATTTTCTTCTCTCTCCCCCCCCCCCATTCATTTGAAGGTGAGTCTCTATCTTGACACTGAAAGCACAAGAAGAGTCAACACCAGTCATAGGGTCGCTGTAGGTCAAAGAAATGTTTGTGCTGTCCCTCCTGTAGGGTTCTTGGTCATTTCCTTAGGGAGGTCAAATGGCCCATGAACCCTGTTGGTCTGCCTACAGAACTCGCAGCTGGGCAGTCACATGTGTTGATGCCGATCGATATGACATTCCACCCTGTTGAGGATGAGTTCGCTGAGGGAGGTGATTCCTTGCTGTCTTGGGCTCTGGTGCTGACCGCAGCCCATTCCAAGATGGATGGGTTGGGGCCTTGGGAGCTTCCATTAGACCCTCTACCAGTTCAGCTGCTGTCGGTCATCTGAGCCTGATGCAGCCTCCTATTCGGCTGGTGTTCAGGGTCCCTCCGACAAGGCACCCAGATTAGGAGGTTCCTGTGCCATGCTGAGTCTTAAGTCGACATTCAAGATCGCGCTTTGGATCCTGTTCTTCACATCAACACCCACATTGCCATTAGCAGTTTTTCCTCATTGTCTGGCTCCTGCCATTGATCTTGAGCCCACCACAGATTGTAGAGAGCAGCCTGGCCGTAGTGGGTGTATGGAGTGATAGCCCAAGGCAGATGGACCCATCCTAGTCTTGTATGCCTCTCAAGCACCAACTCCAGTCATGCACCTGGCAGTCCTAACTCTGACTTTGCCAACCATGCTGTAACAACCTATACAGGATGGACCCTTACCTCCCCAGCTGGCTGAGGGCACTCGCACCAAGGACTCTAGGCCAGAATCCAGACTTCCTCATTTCCTGTCTATGATGGTTACCCCATGGAGACAGTCGTTCGTACACTTTTTTGGTGGTTGATGTTCCTCTTTCTGGACTTGGATCTGTTATCCATTCGGTTGACTCTTCGTTCTTGGGATGGTAGCCACCTGACTGACAGGCCGCCCATGGGCAATCAGTCCTCACTGGCCACCCTAATGAAATATATGTCAATGACTCTGGACACTCCTTGGTAGGAGGCTCAGAAGAAGGAGACCAGTTGCTGCTGGACATTTTGAAACAAAGCTCCTCACTGGGGTTAGCCATCCTCCATCACCCCTGCTGTTTTGAACCCTGAGTTTAGCATCTGGCAGCACCTGAACTTCTGCCAGACTCCACCTTGCCACATGGACTGCAAGTATGCTGTCCTCCTAAGCAGACTGTCTTGCTTTTCGGAACATCTGTAGGCAGAAGACTAGTTGCAAACTGCATCCCTGGGCATCCTTCAGGACAGCAGTGCGGCTCTAATGGCTCGTTACAACCTTGAGCTCTTTGAGAGGGTCACCAGCTTCACCAATGTTCTCTCTAAAGAGAGTCAGCAAGATCTGTAAGAGGTAAGAAATCCTGGGCTGACAGTGAATAAGCACCAGTTGCAGGTTGCCCTGAACTTGGCTAGCGTGCTGACCTGAGCATTGACCACGGCACTGTACATATGCAGACATGCTTGGCTGCAGATTTTATCCTTTACCCAGGTATTCCAGTAGCGCTTGGCTAAGCTGTCCTTAAAAAGGATGATCTGTTTGGGCCAAGAGTTGAACCATCTCGAGCATATTGAGACGTTCACTGTGACCCTGGATTTGGTGAAGTCAATTACCAATCTCAAGCTTAGGCCACAAAGGTCAGGCTCATTTCGTAGCCCCTATTGCCACTTGCAGGGTCAGCTGTAGCAGCAGTAGAGGCAGGAGTTACTGGTCAAGCCCTTCAATAAATCAGCAGGTCAAAGACAGCACAAAAGCAGAGGGGTTGGTTTCTTTGGAGGCCAGTCCTTGAGGTGCTACCTCCAAGGGCAAAAAAGTGACGGATGATCCCTTTTTTGTCTTGACCCCTGCTGCAACTCCATGTGAGGGGCCATGGGCCACTTTCTGCCACAGTGGTTGGCTATTACTTCAGACAAGTGGTTTCTGTCTTTGAATTCAAGACATTAACCCTTATTTGTCCCAAATGCCATGGAGGACACGCTTTCACTGTAGTCTCTCCTTGCACTTCAGAAAGAGGTTCATTAGCTTCTCAATCACATGTGATAGAGCATGCCTCAGAAAACCAAGCTCAGCAGGGGTTCGTATCACAGTACTTTTTGGTACCCAAATAAATGGGGGGACTAGCGTCCCATGCTGGACCTGCAGTGCTGAACATATTCCTTTGCAGTCTTAAATTTTGCATGGTACCATTGTACCTTCTCACTCTGTCCTTGGCTGCTCCCTGGGCCCCACATCTCCATCCATCCATTACAGACAGTTCCTCCAGTGTAGGATGGAGGGAACCTTGTATTAGTTCAGAGCCATGGGGTGTTCAACATATGTCTGCTGGTTGTGGCGACCTTTCTCAGACACAGAGGTGTCGAGGCATTTCCATACCTCAACGACTGGCTCAAGACAGAGAGCTCAGTATGAGATGTGTAGCAGTCCATGGATGTTCAAATGTTCCATGACCTCGGCATATTGAAAACTAGAAACATAGAATCTGTCAGCAGAAGAAGGCCTCTTGGCCCATCGTGGCTGCCCAATCCTACCAAACTAACAACTGCTGGCCAATCTAGCCATATCCGAGCTCACCCCAGAGCAGTTGATCCTGTTCATTGGAATGGAGCTGGACTTCATTTAAACTAGAGTTCATCTGCTCCGGGTAGGGTGGATGACCTGTCCTCCTTTATCTGATCATTTTGAGTTGGACAACTGCACCCAGTCCAGGATTTTCTTCAGCTCGTGGGCTTTCATGGCCATGGTACATTGGGCATGCTGGCACGTGCAACTTATTCAATGGGAGCTGGGGTGCCAGGGGTCCCAATCGCATGCAGCCCTGAACCAGCCAGTCCTTGAGACCCCCATGTACCTGTTGGAAGTCATCCCATCTTGTACAGACAGAGCCCTTGATCATGCTGATGGTGGACACATCACTTGTGGGTTGGTGTACCCGTATGCTGGGCTGCAGAGCACATGGGTTCTGGTTGCTGAGCAAAACTCTGCTTCACATTATCTTGCTGGAACTCTGCACAGTTCCCACCACTGGTACAAGGTCGAGTGGGACTGCTCAACGTGGACAGCATAACAACCATGTTCTACCTGAACAAATAGGGAGGCCTGCACTTCTTTCCTCTGTGTCATGAGGCACTGCAGAAATGCTGTGTGGCTTATTCCCGGAATGAAGACCTGGTGGTGGTCCATGTCAAGGGAGAAAATGGCCAGCTGGCGAATGTTCCAAGTCGTGTGTGAGAGGTGTTCCATGAGTGGTTGCTGCATCTGTGGTTGGTGTCCCAGATGTTCTCAGTATGGGGAACACGGTGGATCCTTTTACTTCCTGTGAAAACAGGAAGCTGAGACTGTTCCGTGTCAAGCCCCTTAATCAAGGCACTCTGTTGGAGATGCTTTCCCTCAGTCTTGGGCTGAGACCCTCCTGTATGCCTTCCCTCCATTTCCTCTCGTCCACATGGTGGCTCTCAAGATGCAGAGGGACAAGGCATCCCTGAGTCTTATTGCGTCATACTGTCCACGCCAGTTCTGGTATCACAATATCCTTAGTCTCAGCAGCAGACCACTGTGGCTGCTTCCACTCCTGCAGGACCTGCTGACAAGGTCCAAGGGGACAGTCAGGCATCCAGACCTACAGTCACAGCATGTAACCACCTAGTTCCTGAGTGACCAAAGTTCCAGACCTGCTCACTTTATGAGGATGCTCTTTGGATGCTGGAGGCACCTTTGAAGGAGTCGGCTCTCAAGATGTACATTTGCAAATGGGCAGAGTTCTCTTGCTAGTAGGAGGAGCATGGATTGTCACCTTCTCTCCATCTCCATGTGGCACATTCTCAACTATCTCATGTCTCTGTCTCAGTCAGGGTTATGAGCCACGTCCCTCAAGGTGCATCTGGCCTCTGTTTCATCGTACTGTGCCAAAGCAGCTATGTCAGTGGTGGTACAGGCAGAGTGGCCAACTGTCTCTTTAAAGGGCTTGATCACCTGTCCCCTCCATTACGTGAACTGCCTCAACCTTGGGACCTACTGCTGGTGTTATCATGGCTAATGGGTAAACTATTCAAACTTATGGACAAATGTCATCTCTCGTATTTGTCGTGGGTAAATGGATGAGTGAGCTCCAGGCACTATCTGTGGAGTCTCCATATGTGTTTTTCCATAAGGACAAGGTGATCTTATGCCCTCATGCAAAATTTCCTATCTAGGGTACATTCTAAGGCTCTCATTCTAACAACTTTTTTGCTGATGCCTCAAGGTTTGGAGGATGAGCACATGTTTCACTTGCTTAATGTTTGCCGGGCTCTGCCCTTCCATTGGGAATATATGGCAGAATTTCATGGTGAAGCTTGGCAGCTGTTTCTCACGTACCTTGACACCATCCTGGTCAGACCAGCAGCCAAGCAGATGACTGGATGCTGGATCACTTTCTGCATCGCTCTGTATTACAGGCTGACTGAAGAGGAACCACCCACTCCACCAGAGATATTGCTACCTCTGTTGCTGCAGCCAGGTACGCCATTTCTGCTGCCTGATCGAATACACACACATTCCTGTCCCATCTCAGCATCAACTTGCTCAGTCATCAAGATGCTGCTTTTTGTTCCTTAGTCATCCAGTCTCTGTTCAGCTAATATGGGGTGTGCGCCTTGCCCCTTTCTTCTGAGGACTGCTAGGAGTCTGCATGTGTGTGGATAGTGAACTGAATCTAGGTAGTTAGAAATAGAGGTTACTTACTTGAAACCATAGTTCTACTGTCGACACTGTTCCACATAGAAGACTCGTAAACATGCTGGGAAGCCTAGGAGTGGGTGCTAAGGTGGTAAACTGAGTGGGAAATTGGTTGGGGGACAGGAGACGGAGGGTGGTGGTAAACGGAGTTCACTATGAGGAAGGGAGGATGACAAGTGGGGTGCCACAGGGATCAGTACTGGGACTGGTCCTCTTTAATATCTTTATTAACAACATTGCAGAGGGGCTAGAGAGGAAGGTATGCCTCTTTGCAGATGACACTAAAATCTGTAATAGGGTAGACACTCTGTGGGCATGGAAAAAATGAATAGTGATCTAGGAAAGCTAGAGGAGTGGTCAAAGGTGTTGCAGCTAGGTTTCAATGCGAAGAAGTGCAAAATCTTAAACTTAGGGCATAGAAACCCGGGGTGGAGTACAGAAAAGGAGAGGGGTAGTATTAACCACTACCAAACAGGAAAGGGACCTGAGAGTAATCATACCTGATGACCTAAAGGTGGCCAGGCAGTGTGCCAAGGCAGTGGGGAGAGCTAGTGGAATGCTAGGGTACATAGGGAGGGGTATCACCAGCAGAAAGAGAGAGGTGGTGTTACTGCTGTATAGATCACTGGTGACACCTCACCTAGAGTACTGTGTCCGGTTCTGGAGTCCACATCTCTGGAAGGACATCGACAGGGTAGAGGTGGCTCAGAGGAGGGTAACCAGAATGGTGCAGGGTTTGCATTAAAAGCCCTATGCGGCGACACTGAAGGTCCTCAGTATGTACACCCTGGAGGAAAGGGGAGGGTGGCTATGATAGAATCATTCAAATACCTCTTGGGTATAAATGAAGTTCAAGAGGGAAGCATTTTTCAGAAAACAAAGTACTCAAGAACAAGGGAACATGCTATGAAGCTGGGGGGGGGCTCGGGGAAATGTGAGGAAGTGCTTCTTCATGGAAAGAGTGGTGGATGTGTGGAACAGCCTCCCAGTGGAGGTGGTGGGGGCAGCAACGGTAACGGGCTTCAAGAATGCATGGGATAGGCATAAGGGAACCTTAGAGATAGGGATAGGGAAAGGGGAAGTAAAGCCGGAGATCGGGTAGGGTCTGCAGTGTTACAATAGGTAGGAAAAATGGGCAGACTGGGTGGGCCAAGTGGTCCTTATCTGCCGACAATATTTGCGTTTCTACGTACTGCTAAATTCGTTCACATTCACATGACTCACTAACTTCCCCTGGCAAGGCTTGCTTTGGATTCCTTTTCTAGCCTGCAGATCTGGGTGCGAAGGGGGTAAAACCAGAGGACTACATGCTTGGTTAAGTGGTAGTAGGAGGAGGAGGAGGAGTTAAGCTTGAAGAATGTTCTGGTGACTAAAGATGCAAAGTGGAAGACTGCCTAAGTGGGGATGTGAACTGAATATTAATAGAAGAACTATGGTTACAAGTAAATAACCTCTGCAGTATATTGGATACTAGATCAGAGATTACAACAGAAGATTGTGCCATAAAACCAGAAAATATTCCAGGCATGCAATGGTACAGAATCCCAACAAGCAGAAGGTGTGTCCCTCTTTAAAGAGAAGCTGACACCATTAGGAGAACTTTAACAAAACGTAATATTTAGATACAGTTCTGCTTGTATTTCACATTAGTTCTGTATTTCTCCTCCCCATTATTTATTATTGAGGTAATTTGCATGAAAGCAGGATCTTTGCTCCTGGAGAGTTGTGTTCCTGTTACTTTCTCCCTACCTGAGGTCATAATGCTCTGCTTGTGACATCACAGTTACTCCCATGGCAACATACTGTGATGTCACAACAGAGGATTATGACATGAAATAGGGAGTAAGCTAAAGAGGCAGATGAACTCTTACAGATACAGAGCATGTTTTCATGCAGATTTTCTCAGTAATAAATAATGGGGAGAAGAAATCTACATAATACATATAGAATGTAAGTTAAATTGTACCTAAATATTATGTTTTTCAAAGTTTTCTTTGAGGCGTCAGCAGCTCTTTAAATGAGAGCATTTGGGAGAGACTTTTTTCTTCAGTGAGATCATGTCACAGCTGGTGTAACATGGTGATATTTTGCAGGGCCAGTTTGACAGTTGCCTCGCTCCAGACATTCGGAAGTTCAGCTACTTTCCAGACTACGTTGATAAAAATCTGGAGCTCTTCAAGGACAGGAGAGTTCTGATGTACTGTACAGGAGGGATCCGCTGTGAAAGAGGCTCAGCCTACCTGAAATCTAAGGTGAGACGTCCACTGGAAATAAATACTGGCTCTGAGACATTTGGTGTCGTCTTGTGTGTCCAAAAATGCTGCTGAATTCACTTTTTTTTGAGGTGAAATGCCACAGTTTCCTTTTCTCTGTCCTGTTCCCAAGCACTGACAGAGCATGTTGTGGCAGGTGACCTTAGCCACAGGTGTGGGGGTCTCTACCAGGTCCCGCTTATTGCTACATCGCAGGGTTGCTGAAAAGTGATCCGCTCCTTCCCTCCCTACAGAAGCGAGTACCTCAACTTAGTGAAATATACTGTGTATTAGAATATACGGTATATTAGAAAGGGCAGTCTGTGCACAGCAGTGCCATCTAGTGGTGAAATCTGAAAACAGCAGTCAAACGCAATACTGCCATCTAGCAGTAGAAAGTTAAATGAGCACGCTCTCACCTCCCAGCTAGGGGGACTTTCCCTTTAGCTGGTTAGAGCTGCTGCTGCCTTTGGGACTCTGTATACCCGGTTTGATTCCCAACCAGGGCTGGAGCCGCATCTTTGTGCCCACCCTCTGTTGGCCCTGTGGGTGAGACCCTGGGCCACTTCTGCACCAGGGTCTCCTTCTCCCGTGTGGCAGTCCAGTGCTGCCCAGGCTGCTGAAGTGTTATTGCTAACAAATACACTCAGCACCTTATTGTCTGAGTGATGAGACAGATAATGAGTGTGATCTGGTATAATAAGCTAGTTTCTGTATATACAGAGTCCATCAAGATTCTGTTGGGTTGAGAAATCCATATTTATGCGTAAGTAAGTTCTTGTTTTTGGATTGAATGTTGTTTTATGTATTAATTTTCTTGTATGTCAGATTATTGTATTTATGCATTTTTCATATACGTTACTATAATTACATGTAGTATTGCTTTGTAACAAATTTATATGCAGGACAACTTTGTAAACAGAGCTTTTTGAAGTCCCAACAGTTTAATCCTATTGAAAAACATCAGACTGCTTCTGGACACTACTGTTTGTGTCAGGGAGGGGGCAGGAACCTACAAGAGACTCTCTTTCCTGTCCTCTTACAAAATTGTACAAGAGTTTGTGCTCCTCTGTCACCTCTTACCATGGAATACTATAGAAGAGTCCTACCTCCTAGAGAGTGTGTTCCATTGAGACGCCAGCTGTGGGGGTTCATTGTATTCGCCTTTGAAATCATAGAGGGTACAGAATGAATTTTGGGTTGCTTGTCCTGCATTCACCCTCTAATCCTTAAAGTAAATTCGATTCTCTGCTGTGGCATCCCAGTCACTCTTCACATCTGATGATCCCACTCCTTGCCGTGTACCTATATTCAGAATCTTCAGAATTTCTCCTGAACCCATCTCTGCTGTGAGCCTGTTGCTGCCATTAGCCCACTGTATCTGAGTACTATTGCTAGATCATTGTGTTTTAGTGCTACCGCCTGTCCACAGGGTCTAAGCGCTCTGATTAGAAGTGCCATCTGCTCTAAGTAACAGCAGTGGTAGTGCATAGCAGAGACGACAGTGCCAGCAGTTAGGTATAGCAGGCTAGAGGAGGTGCTTAGATACAGGGGCTGTGACAGGCTCACATAGCAGAGATGGGCTGGGGAAAAGCCTGTGAATTTTGTATATACACTATATGTATCTGAGAAGAGAAATAATCAGCAGATGGGAGGAGGGATTGACAGCCTGAAGTCTTTTACTTTACCTTCCCACAGTAGAGATGTACATGAATAATGGTACTGTAATAACTGGGTCTTCATTTTTATCATAGAAAAAACGTAGGATTGTTTGCCATAATAAAGGAGTGTTTTTATTACAGCAAACACACGCATGGTTTTTCTCATTCTGAGCATGCGCCTGCCCCAACTCAATGTCCCGGACCGCTGGCCACCTCCTCCTCTTTCCCCTCGGAGATGGAGCCACCACTTGAACTCGGCAGTAAGTCACAACAAACAAAACAAGTTCTTGTCAGAGCCGATCAGGCTGTGAAGAGCTACCAAATGACCAAAGTTATTTTCTTGTTGGTGCCGTATAGTGCTGTTCAGTCGCAATCATCAAAAACTGGCATGCTGCTAATTCAGTCCTCTTGAATTTATTTAGTCAGAGTACATGCTGCTCTGTGTGTGTGTGTGTGTGTATGTGTGTGTGTGTCTGTGTGAGCATGCAACCTGTCATGCCCATAGGAATGGGATAGCTAACAAAGATGCAGCTGCACTGTGTGTAATCTGACACTGTAGGCTTTCTGACTGTTTAGAAACATAGACTTTGACGGCAGATAAGGACCACTTGGCCCACCCAGTCTGCCCATTTCCCTTCCTGTTGGATAAGCTGCAGATTCTAGTTAACCAACAGCCTACTTCCTGCAACCCCCCACTACAATTGCCTTATGTCTGTCCCATGCATGTTTGATTTCCCCCACTGTTTTAGACCCAACAAGCTCCCCAGGAAGGCGGTTCCATGCATCTACCACTCCCTCCGTGAAAAAAAATTTCCTCACATTACCCCTGAGCCATCCCCCCTCTATCTTTAAATTGTGCCCCCTTGTTTTTACAAATCTCTTTTTCTGAAAGATGCTACCCTCCTGGACTTTGTTGATTCCCTTGAGGTACTTAAAAGTTTTATCATGTCCCCGTCCTCCTTTCATCAAGGGTATACATATTAAGCTCTCTCAGTCTCTCTTCATATGGTTTCTGATGCAGACCCTGCACCATTTTAGTTGCCCTCCTCTGGACTGCTTCCATCCTGTCTATGTCCTTGCATAAATGGGGTCTCAAAACTGCACAGTATTCCAGATGGGGTCTCACCAACTGTCTGTACAGAGGAGAACCACTTCCTTTTCTACTTGTGATGCCCTTCCTATGCATCCCAGTATCCCCTGGCTCTCCTTACTGACTTCTCACATTGCTTACCCACCTTTAGGTCGTCTGATATGACTACCCCAAGTCCCTTTCCATTTTTGTTGTTGTTAGTACCTCCCCTGCTATTGTGTACTCTTCTCCTGGGTTTTTGTTTCCCAGGTGCATTACTTTGCACTTCTTTGCATCGACTCTAAGTTGCCATATGTCTGACCATTCCTCCAACCTTGCCAAGTGCCTTCTCTTCCTTTCTACCCCCCCTTGTGTATCAACTCTGTTACAGATCTTTGTGTCATCTGCAAAGAGGCATACCTTTCCCTCCAGACCCTCTGCAATGTCACCTATAAAGATGTTAAAGAGGACTGGACCCAGTACTGAGCCTTGAGGTACTCCACTAGTAACCCCACTTTCTTCGGAATGTATTCCATTCACTGTTACCGTCTGTGTCCTGTTGTGCAGCCAGTTTGCTACCCAGGCTACCACTCTGTAACCCACTCCCAGGCTGGCTAACTTGATTATTAGTCTTTTGTGCAGGACTGTGTCAGATGCCTTGCTAAAGTCTAGGTAGGCCATATCCACAGCCCCTCCCTGGTCTATTACTTTGGTCACCCAGTCAAAGAAATCAATTAGCTTCGTCTGACATGACCTTCCTGCTGTAAATCCATGCTGCTTTGGGTCCTGTGCCCCGCTGGCCTCTAGGTAATCAACAGTTCTTTCTTTCAGAAGTGATTCCATCATTTTCCCTACCACTGAGGTCAAACTTACAGGTCTGTAGTTTCCTGCTTCTGCCTTGCTCCCACTTTTGTGAAGGGGAATCACATCTGCCCTCCTCCAGTCCTCAGGTACCACCCCATCCTCCCATGATTTGTTAAAAAGTGTGGTCAGTGGTATCACTAGGTCCTCCCGTAGTTCTTTTAGGATTCTGGGGTGAATCCTGTCAGGCCCCATTGCTTTGCCTATCTTGAGTTTTAGGAGTTATTTCAGGACTCTTTCTTCTGTAAATGGACTGGTGTCAACCCCCCTACCCAGAGTGCTTCTGTTGTCTGGTTTAGGTAACTCCTCCTCATCTTCTTTTGTGAATACTGAGCAAAAGTATTCATTCAGTATCTCTGCCTTTTCACTGTCTCCCTCTGCCCACCTCCCCTCTCCTTTATTAATCTTCACTGTTCCTCCCTTAACCTTTCTATGCTCCCTAATGTACCTATAAAAGGTTTTATCCCCCTTCTTAACTGAGTTGGCCATTTTTTCCTCAGTTTGGGCCTTTGCTATTCTGACTGTCTTCCCCACTTCTTTCTGCTTTAATTGATACAGTTCCCTGTCATGCTCTTTCAATAAATTCTAGTGCAAAAGATAATGAGTTAACCCCTAGGTTGCTGAAAGAAATAGAATAAATCTATTAGACTTAGCTGGACAGGTGATAGAAACAACAGTTTAAAAAGGTTTTTTGGTTAATATCCTGAGAAGTTCAGAGGTACAATACAGTAGCATCCCCCTTCCCTTCAGATGCCTTTAACATAGAGCAGCAAATAGCAAAAATCGGAGGGGGAGTGCACTATTTTGCAACTGTGGAGGAATACTTCCAAATGTCCAAAAAGGGAGTTCCACGATCAGCCGTTTTTAGAGCTACAATCTGATCCCAGTAGGGCTGTAGGCTCCACCCACAGCCCTAAAAATATACTTTTAACATTAAAAAGAAAACCTTCGTGCTGGCCAGTTGGCACAGCGGTTGGATTTCCGCTTGCGACCCAGGTTTGGGAATGGACCCAGGGCGCCGGAGGGAGCAGGCTTGAATGTCTGATAACTGCTCTCCTTCTCCCAGGGGGATGGTGAGGATGTGACCCGGTGCTTGCTGACTCCTGGCGGAGGCCAGGGAAACAACAGTGCACTGGGTCCCGCTGACTGGGGGCATGGTGAACATCAACATACACCTTGATGTTGATGGCATGCCACGCCCCTAGGAAGAAAATGGGAATATGCTCCCTGGTTGACCGGATGATGGTCGCTGGCCTCTGCTGCCACAGAAGCCCTGGACAGCCTAAGACCACCTCAGCAGCACCCGGGCCAAGACTGAGTGTGCTGGCTCGCCCTCGCCCCAACCGGTGCCTTCTCTCTCGGAGGAGGGGGACCCATCCAGTGAAAGGTTATGCCAGGTTACCCGGGGGGCTGCGCTGTAGGGTCGTGGTGGTTGGTGTCAGGGCAGGGTGCCAAGCAGGGTCCCTTGGCGGCCGGCCAGGGAGCTGGGGAGGCGCAGCAAAAAAACCTTCAGCTCTGGGCACAAGTAAATGTACAAACAAGTTTAAATAAAAGTGACTGTGGACCGCATACTGAAACCTAAGCGGACTGCGGCTGCACAGGGACGTCTTTTTTTTGTCATTTTATATAATTGATGTGACGAAAAATGAAAACCCAGCAATTATATAAAATAAAATATGGGGTGGTGTGTGTGTGTGTGTGTGTGTGTAATCTCGAAGTTTACACATACCCTCTGGGTTAGATGCTTGCACAAACCCCTTGAGCTTTGCTCTCAGGGTTTATGTAGCATCTAACCCCTCAGGTGTGCGTAAACGTCTTGTTACACACATCACCCCATACTTTATTCTGTTTCTAACAGAGTCTCGTACTTCTCTGTGTTTATGGAAGCACTGTAGAGATGACTAAAACCCCCCACCAGCGCCACCACCGCTATAATCTAGAGATGAAAGTTCCACCTCCTAAACATTTCCAGTTTAACAACTGGTCAAGATGTAAAATCAGAAATATAGTATGAGGAAATAACCACTCCATGCTCACACCCAGACTAGAGGGAGAGTTCAGAAGAGTTCACGTAGCACTTCAGCAGGCACTGTCTCCTAGCAAGATTAAAATGGAAACAGTGGTTAGGTTTATACAGAAGTTGAAAACAGAGGGTGAAGTAGGGGAGAGGATGATTGACTTGTGTTAGCTTGTTGTCTAAATGTTTAATATACAGTTTCTGACCGTGATTTATGTGAAAATAATGTGACTGGTCTGTGTATCTGATGAACCAGTAGTTTATTTTCTTATAATGCAGTGACTAACTTGTCTCTAGATTATAATGCTCCAAGGTAAATATGTCTTCATCAGGTGTCAGCTATGATGTCACCATAAAGTAAACCACTTGCTTAGGGTATGGCTTGCTCTAGTTAGTATAAAGGTAGCATGTTTTTTTTTTTGCATTTTTTTTTCTTTTACTTACATAGTATAGTCCAGCTCAGATGCAGCATCTAATTTTCAGTGGTGGTCCTGCTTTTACCCATTTCCTCAGCTGGATGGACTGGAGCATTGAAAGGTTAAGAGACTTGCCCAAGGTCACACAGTAAGTATTTGGCTTTAGTGGAGTTTGAACATGTGATAGAAACATAGCAACATAGAAAATGCCAGCTGAAAAAGACCATTGGTCTATTCAGTCTTCCCTGTTCTACCCTATCATACCCTAGGACCTTTTGTCTAGTTGGGGGTTTTGCCCTCGTCAGCCCCTTGCCCCCTTCTCTACTGCTATCTCCCTGAGTAACTATTAAGCCATTTACGTGGTCCAAGCTGTCTTTGACACCATTAATGGTTCCTACATGCACCACCTCAGCCGGTAGGCTGTTCCCCGCTCACCCATTCTCTCTGTAAAATAAAGCTCTCTCGTGTCCCTCCTGAATCCCCCCCCACCCGCGCTAGAGTCCACTCTCGTCCCATGTTTTCGATTCACTGTTCTTGCTGAATATTTCCTCAGAGACTACCGCGTTCATTCCTTTCAGGAACTTGACGCTGTCTCTGTCATATTGCCCCTCTCCATTCTGGTCTGTAGTGAGTACATGTTCAGAGCCTTAAGCCAATCCTCGTAGGATCTGTCCAGCTGACCCTGAATTATTTTGGTTACCCTACACTGTACCGTCTCTAGCCTCTCTTTGTCTTTTCCTAGGTGGGGACTCCACAACTGGGCACAGTATTCCAGATGTGGCCTCTCCAGTAATCTTCAGAGAAGTAGTGTTATCTCTTTCTTCCTGCTGTCACCCCCCAGTACACCCCAGCATTCTGGTTGCCTTGCTATAGGCCTTGTTACATTGGCTGGATTGTTTTAGGGAGCCACTTATGAATGATGACTCCCACATACCTTTCCTCAGACATAGTATCAAACTTAACCCCTCCCATCCAGTATCCCATCCTGGGGTTCTTGTTCCCTGTGTGCATCACTTTGTACTTCTTGTCATTGAATTTTAACTGCCAAACCTTGGATCACTTCTCAAACCTTTGCAGGTCCCTCTGAAATGCTTGCTGTCTACCCTGCCACAGAGCTTAGTATCATATACAAAGAGACACATCTTGCTCTGTATTCCTTCTCCTGTGTTGGCTGATGAACATATTGAAAAGGATTGGACTAGTGACTAAACCCTGTGGTACCTCACTTGTGACCTCCCTCTCCTCTGACTCGACACCATTTACCACCACTCTGCTGTCTTCCCCCAGCCAACTACCCACCAATTTAACTAGGTCCTTCGCTGCACCCAGATCCTCTAACTTCTTCAACAACCTTCTGTGCTGCACCAAGCCAAATGCCTTGCTGAAGTCAGGTAAATCTATTGCTTGTCCCTTATGCACCACCCTAGTTTCTGAGTCAAGAACACTATTAGGTTTTATTTATTTATTTATTTTTATTAATGTTTTTGATAATCGGGTAAGTGTACGGATCCAACGGACCATTTTCAGCCACGACCCGGACCACAAAGTGTCAACAACAAAGTACATATCATGGGTAAAGATATACTACAGAGCAGGTAAGACAGTGTTAGATGTACATGACATTACATGAAAGAGCAACACTACAGCATGTGGTCAGGAACTCGATACAATAGGTTCCGTGATCAAATACAGACAGTACAGTCAGTGATTGTTACAGGAGTACAAAATGCCCGACGTGCAATAATCTGTCTAACACAAAGTTAGCTAACTAGTATAAAGTGATGCAATACAATACAATACAATGCAGAAATCATGTGGGATGGACAGACTTCCATTATCTTGGGAACTAGGGTGGTTGTAGTACTCTGGGTTTGTCAAGGGAGCAGTTACACATAGTCTCAGTGAGAAGCCAGTCTTTCAGGTTTGTTTTGAAAGACAAGTGGGAGGGTGATGAGCGAATGGATGATGGGAAACAGTTCCAGAGGGAGGGGGCTGAGACAGAAAAGGCCTTGCTGCCCATTCTTGTCGAGATACGCAGGACTCCCAGAGGGGTGATAGAGGATACTCTGAGATTCCTGGAAGCTGCTCTCTCAGCCAGGGGTGAAGCATGGAGGGACTGCAGATAATTTCTGAGGATACGGTCGACCAGGCAACCCATAGCATAGTCAAATCAGCCTTGAAGAGGGAGCCAGCCAAGAGACTGATAGAGTGCACAGTGGTGGTGGTATAAGGAGTTTGGAGGACAAAGCGGCATATGAAATTATATGTGGTGTTAAGACGGGAGCGAAGAGAAATGGACATGGCAGAGTAAATAGGGGAACAGTAGTCCAGTAGGGGCAGAACGTTACCTTGTGCAATTGCCAGGTGAGCCTCAGAGGACAGGAGTTGCTTAAGGCGGTAGGCAGCACCTAGTTTCTGGTGAATTCTCCTCACCGTGAGAGTTATATGCTCATTGAAGGTAAGAGAGGGATCTAGCGTCACCCCAAGATATTTAAACATAGAGACAGTTTCAAGGGGAAAGCCTGCTGGTGTGAGCACGGCGAGGGATGTGTTGGATTGGCGACCTTGACAATATTTGGTTTGGAGCCAAAGAGCATGGCTTTTATTTTTTTCTCATTTACAAGTAGTTTGCTAGAGAGGAACCAATTGTGCCCAGCACTGTAGTTGAGTGTGAGGGTGGAGGAGATGAATTGCAGAACTTGTCATGTGGTATAGAACTAGGTCATCTGTGTAAAGTAAAGCATTACAGTTTAGGCTAGTTGCTGGGAGCGTATTGATGAACTTAGAGAACAGTAGCAGGCCAAGGACGGAACCTTGGGGAGCCCCAGTGTGAATGGATAGTGAAGCAGAGGAGTCTTTCCCTATTAGCACGGACTGGGACCTGTTTGAAAGGTAACAGCAGAACTAACCAGCAATGTTAGGGGAGCAGCCAAAGTGAAGTAGGGTTTTGTGGAGGAGCTTGTGGTCGACTAGGTCGAACGCCTTCGACAAGTCCACAAACACCGCAGCTGTTGCCTTGCCCGAATCCATGTTCCTGAGGACATGATCAGTGAAAAGCACCAAGGTCAAGGAGGTACTGTGGTGTTTGCGGAAACCATGCTGTAGGGGACGTAGGTTGTATTTTTGTAGGTGTTCTGACAGTTGATAATGCATGATTTGTTCCAGCGTCTTGCTAAGGCGTGGGAAGAGGGGATGGGCCTGTAGTTCTCTGGGGCGAAGGGATCACCTGATTTATAAATTGGCACAACAAGTGCGTGTTTCCAGGAGTCAGGAACCATTGCTGATGTGAGGCCAAGGTTGAATATATAGGTTAGGGGTCTGACGAGAGCTGGGGAGATGATCTTCAGGAAGGAGGGGTATAGCCCATCACTGCCTGAGTTCCCTCTGTTAGGAAGTGCCTTTAACAGCTTATTGGTGACATTGTGACCAATGGCCGTAAAGTAAAAGGAGGGAGTGGAAGTGGTATTTGCCGAGGAGCTGGGGTAGGCACCGTGGGCACCACTATCATGTCCTGTGGTGGACTGGGGAGGGAGTTTGCTTAGGTACACACTTAGGTCTGTAAACATAGAGTTAAAGATATCGGCAGTCTTAGTGGGGTCATCAGTTGGGCCAGTGGGGGATGCGAGTTGCATTATTCGCTTATTTGATTTGTGATTTATAAGGGAACCAATAGAGGCCCAGAAGCTGCGGGGTTCCCAAAGGAACTTTTTTGCATGTTAGTCAAATAAGTATATTTCAGCATCTTGACTGCTTTTTTACAAGTGTTATGCAAGTGCCTATAAGTATTCCAGAGTTGTGGTGACAGTGAGGATTTGTAGGCCCTCCATTTGGAGTCCCTAGCTTTCATTAGTGCCAGCAGCTCTTTAGACAGCCATTTGGTGCAGCCACCTCTGACCCTTTATCTTGTAGCCTCTGAAGAACATCAGTGAGGAAAGTAACCACGGAGGAGACATTGTCAAGGAGGTAGAGGGTAGACCAGTTTATGCTCTTGGCATCATCCAGGGCAGCATTAAGGTCTTGGTTATTAAACTTCCTGGTGGACAGGAGTTTATGGGGTGGACGGCTGGGCTTTGTGGTCAACATGGCATAAGCGGGGGAGTGGCCACTGATTGAATCGGCCATTGTGCCTGCCTGGAGAACTACATTAGCCCAGTTAGTAATAATCCAGTCTAGGGTGGTATGGTTTAGGAAGCGGTGGTTGTACCTGGTAGTTGAGGAAATGACCTGCTCCAGGTTGTAGGACTTCGAGAGCATCGCATAGTCAGCATCAGGCACTGCTATCCAGTTGAGATTAAGGTCACCAAGAAGGATAGTTTCTCATTGTGGTGAAACAGAAGCAAGCCCCTCTAGAAAGTTAGATAGGCCTTGGACACACCCCGGTGGGAGGTTGTAGCAGCAGCCTATATGCAGTTTCTTTGATGCCCCAAGGGTTAACTCAGCCAGGATCCATTCACTTGGGGAGTTAGGGGTAGAGTTATTGATGGTGGAGGCAGAGATATGCTCCTGCACATATAGCGGAACCCCCCCCCCGCCCCTTTTCCTACCTGACCTGTCCAGTCCAGCAGTGTAACCAGGAAGTTGGTACTAGGCATCATCGTAGTATGACTTTAGCCATGTCTCCAGAGAGACAGAGTATCGTTGGTTTGTATAAGCCATACCAATGCCTCAAGTTCGGCGAACTTTGATGGCAAGCTACATAAGTTCAGGTGTGCGACTCTAAGGCCACCTTGCATAGCCCAGGTGATGTTAGTATGGTTGAGCTGAACATTTGTGGGGCTTGGGTTGCATTCCACATCGCCTGCGAGGAGAGCAAGGAGGAGGAGGGAGAGGAGAGGAGAGGGCATGTAGAAGGGAGCGAGTTTGGGGGAACGATGGTGAGGGAGTGGGTAAAAAGACCAAGCATGCGGCGTTCATAACTGGTTAGTAGAGCCAGCATTGCTGAGACCATAGGAGTAAGGTCATCCCTAGGTCTAAAATATGGGGAAACAGGTAGAGAGTGTGATGAGAAGCCAGAGTAGAGGCACTGCTGTTCAACCACAAGTATTTTTGCACAGTGATCTGTGACAAGCAATAGGCCACTCATGGAGATTGGCACCAGAAATAGCAGATGGAGGTTCATAATAGCTACTTGAGAAGATAGGCAAGTTGAAAGTGCTGGTGCTTATCTAAGGTTTAGGCTGGGGTTGCTTTAAGGGTGGACTACCGATGTAGAGGTAGGAAAGTGGAAATGTACACAGCAGGGAAGAGCATTTAAAGAGTGGACGGGGAGGGTGGGACAAAAACAGCCCCAAAATACAGTAGTATTAAATAAAATAGAGGAGAAGGCTGAGGTATGTTAAATTAAGCAAAAGCGCTCCGATTTTCAAATGCGGAGCAGAGGTGGGGCTGATTGACCACTCATTAGTGCTCAGCCAGTCAGCAGTAGAGGTGCTCCGGTATGAAGGCAGGGAAGCGGCCCAAGTAATTACCTTCAGGAGACAGGAGGGGATCAGACTTTCTCAGCAAGATAGAGCACGGCAGACACGGCAAGAAGCTCTGCCGTGTCACTGGCAGAAGGGCATCCAGTCAGGGGCAGGCAGGATCAGTCTGGAGCCAGAGCAGAGCGTTAAAAGTAGCAAGGAGACAAAGGTAGAGGGCCAGGGGAGACGAGAGTCTAAGCATTGGCTACTCATAAATCTAAACGGGTATTTTCACAAAAAACAGCCCCAAAATACAGTAATATTAAATAAAATAGAGCAGAAGGCTGAGGTATGTTAAATTAAGCAAAAGCACTCTGATTGTCAAATGTGGAGCAGAGGTGGGGCTGATTGGACACTCAGTAGTGCTCAGCCAATCAGCAGTAAAGGCGCTCCAGTACGAAGGCAGGAAAGCGGCCCCAAGTAATTACCTTCAGGAGCTGGGAGGGGATCAGGCTTCCTCAGCAAGATAGAGCATGGGGGCCACAGCAAGAAATGTTGGCCATGCTGCGCCTCGGCAGCAGGGTGCCCTGTCAGGGCTAGGCAGTATCAGTCTGGGGACAAAGCAGAGGGAGCAGGGTGTTAAAAGTAGCGAGGAGACAAATGTAGAGGGCTGGGGAGATGAGAATCAGCAGGGGGGACAGACGGGGAAGAGAAAATAGCGAGGGCAATTAACAAAACAAAGGTACAGGGATTAGTTTGGCAAGGCTTTTAGCAACAGCTTATACTGAATGCTTTAACAAAAGGCTGTCTGCACTAGAATTTTGTCAAAATACCAGTTGACTGTCTGCCCTTGCAAATTAATTAACATGCAGCATTTCAGTAAATTTTGTAAGTCTAAGCACTGGCTACTCATAAATCTAATCAGGTATTTTCACAAAAAAACAGCCCCAAAATACAGTAATATTAAATAAAATAGAGCAGAGGGCTGATGTATGTTAAATTAAGCAAAAATGCTCCTATTTTCAGATGCGGAACAGAGGCGGGGCTGATTGGCCACTCAATGCTCAGCTAATCAGCAGTAGAGGCGCTTCGGTATGAAGGCAGGGAAGCTGCCCCAAGTAATTACCTTCAGGAGCCGGGAGGGGATCAGACTTCCTCAGCAAGATAGAGCTCAGTGACCACGGCAAGAAGTTTCAGCCATGCCGCCCCCTCGACAGCAAGGTGCCCGGTCAGGGGCAGGCAGGATCAGTCTTCAGGAGCCGGGAGGGGATCAGACTTCCTCTGCAAGAAAGAGCGCAGTGGCCACAGCAAGAAGTTTCAGCTGTGCCACCCCCTCGGCAGCAGGGCACCCGGTCAGGGGCAGGCAGGATCAGTCTTCAGGAGCCGGGAGGGGATCTCACTTCCTTGGTAAGATAGAGCGCAGTGGCCACAGCAAGAAGTTTTGGCTGTGCTGCCCAGTCAGGGGCAGGCAGGATCAGTCTTCAGGAGCCGGGAAGGGATCAGACTTCCTCGGCAAGATAGAGCGTGGCGGCCACAGCAAGAAGTTTCGGCCATGCTGCCCCCTTGGCTGCAGGGCACCCGTTCAGGGGCAGGCAGGATCAGTTTGCTAATACAGCCCTGCCACGGGCACATGCTACTTACTATCCTGAAGCCCATTTCCCAAGCTAGTATTCTAACTGCTAGACCACCTTACCCCATACTCAGCTTACTTAGTTCACTGGAGCAGTAAAAATAGGTAGTTTATAGAGGAAGAGATGATAGTTGGGTAGAAAAGCAGTGTTATTGATTGTAGGGTCAACAGGTCAGTTACAAGGCACTGGCTTAACCAAGCATGTATGCTTTATTGCAGTTATCCTGGCACAGCCAGTATGAGGGGGAGGGGCATGGAGAATAACACTGTTCCTTTCAAGTGGAGCATGACAGAGGGGAAACATTGTGTGAGGAGGATGGAGGTCAGAATGACCCATAGTATCAGAATGTCGGTGTAATCATCTTTTAAAACAGGTCTGTGCCATTCAGGAAAAGATACATAGGTACATACACTGTAGATATTGATGGCAGGTAATGGACAGCTGTCACATCTAGTCTATCCATCCTACCTGACTGCTGTGCTGTGACCCTAGTTGCCTTTCTGTCCCCTTGCCTCTGCCCCCCCACCTGAGTCCATATGTCTGTCCCACCTTGTTTTGAAACCACCCAGTGATTTGACCCTTACCACTTCTTCCGCCAGTCTGTTCTACTTGGCTACCACTCTTTCGGTGAAAAAGTGTTTACGGACATCCTTATCAGATCTCCCCCTACCATTTTCATTGAGTTCCCCCTTGTTTCTTTATCTGTGCTGAAGGAAAATATAGCTTTGTAGCATACCCTGTTTTCCTCCTGACGGTACTGGTACATTTCTGTCATGTCACCTCTTTCCCTTCTTTTCTCATGGGTCTACATGTCCAAGTCCTGCAGTCTGGCCTCTTACGTCATACCCCTCAGGCCCTGGACTGCCTTAGTCATTCAGCGCTGTACTGCTTGCACCTTACCTCAGTCTTTCCTCAGTTGTGGACTTCAGTACCTTGCACAGTCTGTGCAATGGGAGGATAACCTCTTGGTTTCTTCTGCCAATCCCTCTCTCTGTGCATCCTAACATCCTGTTTGCCTTACCCACAACTTATTACGGTGTGCTGTGGATTTGAATGTATCTGATATTCTAACATCTGAAATCCATCAGTGATGCGGAATACTAATGTGCATCATCCTCCCAAAGTGTGATGCGCTGGAGATAGAACTTTATGCTAAGTAGGGAACTTAGAATGACGTTTGACCTCTGCGCTCTGGTCACACTCCCCCTTCTGGCTTAATGCCAGATTTGTTTCTCTGCTTGAAGAGAGCAGTCACCGCAAAGTCATCTCCAGCCTTCTGATCGCTGTACTTTTGTTTATTTTACAAGTGCTTTAAAGTCTTGCTGTTAAGTTACTTCTCGGATTACTTTGTTTTAGTTACGGTGTTATATTTAAAAAAAACAAATCAAAAAAATACTAGTGGTTTCTTCAGTTCCCAGGAACTGTAGAGATGTGCCTTGTAATGTGGTTTCCACCTCAGGGAATCAACTGTTTTTTAGGTTTTAATGAAAAATGAAACCACTTGATTTTTGTTTATATTTAAAGAGTAACAGTTTTGGTGCGGTCCCCAAGCCCCGCAAAATTTGCTAATCTTCTAAGAACTTAACCAGTCCTTCTTTCAACATTTTGATCTAGACACTTTGCTTAGTGGAAGGGATTGTAAATCCTCATATTGAGGAGCCGGCTGTCAGATCCCTTCCTTTTCCTGGTCTACTTTTGCTAAAGTACCGCTCCTGCGTTTTCTGATGTAGTAGTTTGTAGAGGGCGGGGGTGCGCTCTGTTGATTTCAAGGGGAGCTGTTTTTGTAGGGCTTTTTATTCATATTTTAGAGGTCCACTGTGTTTAAATCAGAGCCACCGCTCAACTAACAAGAGCCTTGTTAGTTGAGCGGTGTCATTGATTTAAACACAATGACCATCTAAAATATGAAAAAAGCCCTGAAGAACTAGCTCCCATTGCAATCAGGGCACACTCTACAGACTACTATATTATAAAATGTTGGCGTGCCGGGGCGGTGCTTTAGCAAAACTGGACCAGGAAGGGGAAGGGAAGTGGCAGCTGGTTTTATGATCCCTTCCTCTAAGCAAGAGGTAAGTAAACTTTGGGGGCCTTGGGAATCATTTTAGAAAGCAGGTCAATTGTTGACCTTTAAAGCTGTTTTCAGTGTTTTTTGGTAAAAATCTACAGGGTTTACTGTTTCTTACCAGAGGAACAGAGTGCTTACGTTTCTAGGCTGTACCAGTGTTTGGCATGACTAATAGACCTGAAAAGAAAACAAGGCCCACAGGTTTTAGAAATTGCATTTCTTGTTTCTAGCTACTGGTAAAGGCAGACTGCCACAAATGTTGTTTAATATGCCTGGGGCCAGACCCCAATTTTAAAATCTGTGTTCTTTGTCAACAGGTTTGCCCAAAAACCCAAAAGAAAAGGGCTTTAAAAAGAGCAATTTATGGCTTCTCAGTCTGGCTCTGTCACCAAAGCTCAATAAAGGCTCAGAAGGCATTCCCCCCAACTCTTTACCTCCACTCTTGCGGCAGGGGATGGCACTTATCCCATTATTCCGCCCTGTACGCAAGCTCTCAACACATCCTTCAGCCGGCCTCTGCCTTGGCTGCATGGCGGGGAGGACTGTGGCTTACCCCCCACAGAGGGGCCCCCCAGCAGGGGATGAGGGAGAAACCAACATCACCCTGGAGCCCCCGCCCTGGCTTATGCCGGGCTTTGTTCGATTGGAGGTGCGGTAGCCCGTCGGAGGCATCATGCTGCTTGTGTGTCTGGGGCTTTTCTTGCTTGGTGCCCCAGGAGGAGGATGTACAGTGAAGCCTGCACGTCAGGGCGCATGCTCCCTTGCGATCTACATAAGCTCCTGCCTCCTCTAAACCCTTCCGAAGTGTTTCCAGCTGCATAGGCAGTCAGCCACCACTGGGCGCCACTGAGCGCGGGGACCCACAGAAACCCGCCCCTGGGAGAGGAGAGCTTGCCAATGGCAGCTCAAATCTGCACCCTCCCTCCACACCACCTGGTGACCCGGACTCATTTCCGAACCCGGGTCGTTGGTGTAAAGCGAGGTGTGGCGTCCAGTGCCTCAACCCTCGGTGCAACAGGGCCACCTCTGAGGGAGTTCCTAATGATGGTGAAAAGCAGGCATCAGAGGATTCTTCTTCTCAGAAGCAGCCGTCTCTGGCAAAATGGAACAGATAAAAAAGATAAAACTGCTCAACCATGAGAAAGGCATGGTAAAGATGGTAAAGACAGCACGATATCTGAGAGGAGGATCCCTGACTTCAGGGATGGCAAAAATGCAATTAAAAAAGCTTCTGAGCAGGTACTGAAACCAGCACCTGCCAAGAAAAAAAAAGTCTCTGCCACTCCAGGCCATGGAGAATGTATTTAATGTGCCTGCCCCCTCCTCAGGCTCTGGTTCCAGAACAGCAGCTTGGGTGGGAGGAGGAAATCTATTATGAAGAGGAGGAGGAGGAGGGCAAACCTACAGAGTTTGTTGGCTCTCCTGAACAGGAGTTTTTCCCCTCCTAGTGTTACTGAGGACTATACCTCTTACTCCTCCTTCATTAAACAAATGGTTTATACCCTCAGTATCCTGTCTCATGAAACAGAGGAGGAAGTGGAATTCATGGACATAATGGGATAAGCCCCTACAAGGATGCTGCTGGTCCCTATATGGAGGCCCGTCAAAAAAGCCACTTCGAACGTCATGTCAGCACCAAATTCAGCAGCTGGTATTGATAAGAAAACTGAGAAAGAGTGTCAGGTAGACAAGTATGGGGTAGAATACCTGTATGCCCATGCTGATCGTGAAGGAGTGGTACAGGTGGCTGCCTGTGAGAAGGCAAAGATACCTCGTTTTGCACAGTCCCCCGAAAAGGATTGCAGAAAAATGGATACCATGGCCAAAAAAGTGTACACATCAGCTTCCCTACTTTTAAGACAGGTAGTTTATTTGGCCTACACAGCTCGGTACCAGAAAGCACTGTGGAATACAGTGCTGGCACTGAGTGACAAAGTGGATGGTGAGATGGCACAGAACCTGGCAGCAACAGCAAAGTCCACCCTGTATGCCGCAAAATACCAGTTCCGAGTGGCTGTAGATACCCATGAATCAGCATCAAGCGTCTTGGCACATGCAATGTCCCTGAGGAGGTTTGCATGGGTAAGGGCCACAGTCCTTACCCAAGATACCCAGGTGAAAGCCATTGATTTCCCCTTTGACAAAAATTTATTATTTGGTGACAAAACAGAGGCATACATGAAGAAAGTAGCACAGTACAGATCTATGTACAAGAATTCGACTGAAAAAGAAAAGGCCTCCACCTCCTATAGTCCTTATGGAAGGGGAGGTAGAGGCTATTACCCCAGACCCTACAATGGCTATGAGTATCAGCCACAGAGGGTACTGTAGAGGTAGGGGCAAAAGGGACTGAGGGCATACTGTGGCACAACTGCCACAGATAAAACAGAACCCCTGACAGTTTTGCCCAGGTCACCAGTCAGCTATTGCCAGTTGGAGGAAGGCTGACCCACTACTTTCAGGAATGTGAAAAACTCACCATAGAGAAGTGGGTCCCGAATGTAGTGGGTTAGAGTTTGTCTCTGCAATTCCAAAGGTATCCTAAACTGAAGAGACCCAAAAAAGATCATTGCGGTCTGCCTTTGCAGTCCAGTGCAGTTGTAACCATTAAACTATTTCATTCAGTTTCTCTTTGTATGTAATCTGTGACTTATTTATACACCCATCTGTATAGATGTTTTCAAAACTGTAATTGTTCTGTCTTAAGTGCTTTGAGCCTGACTCAACTACATTTCCTTTGGAACTGCTTATTATATTTGTAAATTTTTCTTTTTTTATGACTATGTATTTGACATGGAACCTTTGTAAATGAGCTCTTGTGCTCAAAGGTAATCTTGGTCATTTTCAATAAATAAATAAGTAACTAAAAGCGTTCCAGCTCATTCACCAGCTGAAAAATTCTGTTTGAACTGGAAGTAAAGAAATTACTGTAAGCAAAGGCAATAAAAAAGGCCCCTGCAACACAATGAGGAAAGGGTATCTTTTCAAGGTATTTTCTTACCACAGGAAAAATGGAGTGTGGCAACTGAACACACATATCAAAAAAGATAAATTCAGAATTTTGTTTATTTATTTAAATTTTGGTAACCGGTTAAGCCCACTGAGACCGGAGGTCCCTTTTTCAGGGGCTGACACTGGGCACAGATATCCTATTCCTGCAATCAGAAGATTGGCTGGGGTCATTGAATCTGAAGGATGCCTTTTTCCACATTCCAGTCAGACCCAGCCACAAAAAATATCTCGGTTTCAGGCTGGGAAACTGCCAGTATCAGTTCATAGCCTTATTCTTTGCCTCACCTCAACAGTAATAGTGTTTACAATGTGCTTAGCTGCAGTGGTTGCCCATCTAAGAAGGCAAGGTGTGTTTTTTCCTTACCTAGACAACTGGCTAGTTTCAGGGAAAACAAAGCAGGAAACGGTCTGCTCTATCCAGCTGGCAAAATATGCCTTGGGAAAATTGGCCTTCCTGATAAACCTTAAGAAATCTCATAACCGGTACAGGTCCTAGACTGCATTGTAGCAAAGCTGTATACGATGCAGGGAAAGGCCATCACCCAAAGAACAGGATAACAAACCTGATTGCCAGTGCAGAATTGTTCATCCCAGGCCAGCCAAGGCATGCAAGGGATTTTCTGCAGCTATTAGGTCACATGGTTTCAGCCACAGCAATGGTGCCACGGGCTTGTCTCCAGATGAGAGCATACAGTACCACCCAAGAGGTTACTGGTCCCAAAGGCTAGATCCCTTGAGTCAACTAGTGCCAGTTGCAAAGAGCTTTGTTCAAGCACTGGAAAGGTGAAAGGAGGAAAGCAATCTCAGAGCGAGCATTCCTTTCCTCCAGGAATTTCCAACCCAGGTTCCCACATCAGATGCTTCACTCCTGCGGTGGGGTGGCCACCTAGGGGAACTCAAGGTAAGTGGCACCTGGAGCTCCTAGCAAACTCAGGAGCACATAAACCTCCTCAAGCTCAGGGTAGTACTTCAGGCAATGCAGCCCTTTTCCTCCCAGTTACAAGGTCAGTCAGTCCAAAGACAGACAGACACCACCACAACCATGTACTACATAAACAAACAGGGAGGAATAAGATAATCAAAACTGTGCACAGAAGCAAAGAGGATCTGGGATCTAGGTTACTCACTGGACATACAAATTTCTGCAGTGCATCTGCCAGGCAAAGACAATGTTCTGGCAGACTCCTTAAGCAGAATCAGTCAGGGAAACCACGAATGGACCTTAAACCAGCAAGTGTTGACTTCAGTTTTTAGAAGGTGGGGCACCCCAGAAATAAACCTGTTCGCCTCTTGGGAGAAAAATCGTCTCCCAAGTTTTGTTGCAGGCCTCCAGTCAGGGGCATAGTCCCAGAAAACGTCCTAGCCCTGACTTGGACATGGAGATTTCTGTACGCCTTCCCCCCCTCCATTTCCCCTCATGCAGAATGGTACTCATGAAGCTCAGGAGGGAGCCAGCAATTATAATTCTGGTGGTCCCAGACTGGGCCAGGCAACTTGGTATTCAGTGCTGCTAACCATGTCCTGCAGGACCCCAGGCAACCTGACTCTGTCTCAGGGCAGGATAATCTTTCCAGATCTCATAATATTACACCTGAGGCTATGGCTCTAGAGAAGTTACAGTTTTCTGGTTTGAATCTGTCACAAGAGGTGCTAAAAGTCTTCAAGGTTTCCCAAGAAACTAGCCATAAGAAAGGTATACGTCTCAAAGTGGAAGAGATTCTCATACTAGTGTGCCCCCAAAAAGATAATCCCAGTGCAGACAGGGCTGTCCACAGTTCTGGACTATCGGGAACACTTGCAGCCATTAGGCCTGAGGCCCTCGACCCTAAATGTGCACCTGAAAGCAGTATCAGCTTACACATCAGTTGGCAAGGATAGCTCTTTGGTATCACACCCTGTTGCTAAACATTTTTTCAAAGGCCCCAATCACTTGCACCCCCGACCCCACGTAAGGGAACCGGTCTCCCCATGGGACTTGAACATTTGTCTTGCACAGCTAATGGAATCTTCCTTTGAGCCTGTGGCTACAGCAGACTTAAAATATGTCACATGTAAAACAGTTTTCCTAGTAGCCATGACATCTGCCAGGAGAGTAAGTGAACTGCAAACCCTCTGCACAGAGCCAAACTACATAATATTACACATGGATAAGATAGTCCTTAGAGCCAAAAGAAAATTCCAACCTGAAGTGGTGTCAGAATTTCACCTAAACTAGTCAGTGCCCCTTTCTGTACTTTTTTTCTGAACATTCTGGTGCAGGTGAGCAAAGTGTGCACTGCCTTGATGTAAAAAAAGGGCATTGGGCTGCTAAATGGACCTGACAAGGAATGTCGGGTCTGATAGCACACAACTGTTTGATACATATGGAGAGGTTGGAGAAGGTAAACCAGCAGCCAAGAAGACCAACTCTCATTGCATAGTCTCTTGTATACAGTTCTGTTATGTTAAAACTGGTAAACAACATCCCAGAGGACTATGGGCACACTCCTCAAAGGGCACCTCTGTCTCTATGGTAGCTACAAGGGGCATTCCCCTTTAAGAAATTTGTAAAGCAGCTAACTGGAAAACAGTGCACACCTTCAGAAAGCAATACTGTCTGGACACTCAGTCCAGGAAGGATGCCAGTTCTGGAACTGCTGTCTTGCAGAACCTTTTTCCTAAATAGGTTCTAGACCCATCCTCCCAAGGCACTGTTAGTGAGTCTGCACTTTTGTATTTGGCATCACTAATGGATTCCAGTTGTTAGAAGAAAAATGAATCTCTGTAGTAATGTTGTTTCTTCTTTGGGATCCATCAGTGAACCAATACAAACTCTGACCCTGTCTCTCCTTCTAGAATCTGAAAATATGTTCACACAAAAGTCAGTTCTTACTTTTATGGTTTACTTCATTACATTTTTGAAGTGTCACAAAATTTTTAAATTGTGGTTATTTCATGACAAATTTTTGTCTGATAATATTTTATTTGAATTGTAAAAATGTTTACGAAGATTTTTTGAGGACAATTGACAATAGTCATTAGATAGTTTTAGTGGTCACTGATCCCCTGGCTTTAGAAACAAATCTGACCTTAAGCCAGTAGGGGGAGCATGACCACAGCGCAGAGTTTAAATTTCATTCTAAGTTCCCTAATTAGCATAAAGTTCTATCACTTGAGCATCACACTCTGGTGGGATGATACATATTTGTATTGGTTCATTGATGATCCCAAAGAAGGAAAATTACTGCAGCAAGTTTTTTTTTTTTTTTTTCTTATAACCCCTAGGTCTTCTCTTCCTTCATGCGTTCTAGTCCCCCCCCACACACATTTTATACTGCAACCTTGGGTTCTTTTTCCCATTATGCATTACTTTGCTTTTTTTTTATGTTGAAGTTCGGCTACCAGATATTTGACATTTTCTCCAGCCTACCCAGATCCTCCCTTGCTTCTCCTATCCCCTCCGTTGTGTCTACCCTTGTGCAGATCTTTGTGTCATCTGCACGCAGGCAGACCTTGCCCTGTATTCCTTCTCCTTTGTCACATTTGAATACATTCAAAAGAACAGGGTCCAGTACTGGTCCCTGGAGCACTTCACTTGTGCCCTCCCTTACCTCCAAGAACTCCCTGGTTACCACTAACCTTTGCATCTTTACCCTTAGTCAGCTTTTCATCCAAGCTGCCATCCTTTCTTTCACACCCAGGCAGGTCCCTCGGTTTCTGTAGGGGACTGAGTCACATGCCTCACTGAAGTCTAAGAAAGAATAGTTCTAGGGATGTGGATATGTTGCTCTTATCCACACTTGTTGGCATGTCCCATTCCCTTTAAATCTTGCGGAAGGTCCTAGAGCTGGCTCCTCCCACCCACCCACCGGATGGTATATGCATCAGCTCGCTTGGAAGATACAGGTTCCCTTCTTACCACTCCGTGTTGAGTAGGCCCTGGCATTCAAAACTTCAGCTAAAATACTGAAATTAAAACTCAATCGAGTTTCTTCTCGACAGTTTGTGATCGCGACTGCAATGGAGGACAAGTCCTCGCTTGGGTTCCGCCAGCGTCCCTGGGAATAGAAAATGTCCTGCACAGATCTGCATTCCACGTGCGTCTACTGCCTGGGCCATGCGCATGATCCTCAGGCCTGCGATCTCTACCACGCCTTCCATCCTCAGGTGCTGGATGATCGCCTCGCACATCTACAACTGGGATGACCAAAAAAACAGCACCCGCCGGTCAAATCTAAGGATGCCCGTCATGTGGTCTCTGCGGCTGCAGGATCCACCGACCAATTGGAGCAGATGAAAGCCATCGAGGAGGAGGCAGCTTGTGCCGCCGAACAATCCTCTTCATTGTCGGTTTTTGTTCTGCTTAAACTGGGCACCTCATTCTCCGGTTCCTTCAAAGAGATATGCCAGTCTGTCCCTACTAGAGGGGAGGGCCAGTCAGGTTCACACACCTCCTGGTCCCGTAAAAAGGTCTGAGAGCCGAGAGAAGAATTTTCACGTCAACGCTCTTGGGACAGATAGAGATCTCGGTCACAGGAGTCTCCTGTCTCGACTTTGGTTGAAATTGCAGCCTCGGCCACTGGCTTCATGGTACCCCCCTCAGACCAGATGGCTCAGATGCGGGATGATGACCAGGTGAAATTATCATCAACCCCGTCGACCCGAGATCGACTGATGAGATCGACAACTCCTTGTTTAGGACTCCGGTCCTACCGACTGAGGAGGAGACCCTGATCTGGAGGAGCTGCGGTTCTCCCCGGCTCCTTCCGAGAAGCCCCATTGGTCACCCTGATGGTCGTTTTCTAGATCTCGTTCCCCCTCTCCCGATAGGCCGAGGAAATCCCAGAAGCGGCGCTCCAGGAAGCGGTGCTGCCGCCATTCATCCTCCTCGGGTGAGGAGAGGCTTCAGTGCAAGTTGCGTCAATGCTACGAGAATCTCATGTGGCAACAGCTAATGATTGCTGGTCCGAAGTCGATCCTGGCTTCCACTCCAGCCATCACCTGGCTTTCGCCCTCTAGGCCAACTCCGCTGGAGCTGGTCGACACCGTTCCTCTGCCAGCAGTTCCGGTGAAGACCCTCGAACGAAGCTGGCCTCTCCACCTATCCTGGTGGAGCTGCCACCTAAGCAGCCTTCCTCAGGGGCTCCTGCCAAGGAGTCTCAACCCAATCAGGGTCTCTTGCGCAGGCTGTCAGTCACCCTCACTCCTGACCATCCACGACTCAGGTGGTCGGCCGCTTTACCCGGAGTCAGGGTCCGAGGATTTGGACCTTCATTCTCTTCCCTGTGACAACGACTCGATGAGTCTGTCTATGGAGGAGCGTCCCATGTCCTTCATGGGTATTCTCCATCTCATCTCCGAATCAGTGGGGATGCCGTTAGAGCCCGTCAAAAAAACGGGCCAAATACCCCTTGACTGACATCCTCAGAAAAGGGGATTCCCCGTCTGAGGCCTTCCCAGCGGCTGAGGCCATAGTTTGTCCAGCCCTGGAACTTTGGCAGCACCCAGCCTCCTGCCCTGTGCCTTCCGCTCGTATGGCCCACAAATACGTGGTTCCCATCGACGTCCCCTTGGGGTTTACACAGCATCCCTCGGCCGAGGGATTGGTGACCGAATCTGTGTCCCGGCACTCTGGCAATTTGGGAGACATGGATAGACCTCCAGATAAACAGTCCAAAAAATTGGACCATACAGCCAGAAAGGTCTATACTGCTTCCTCGCTCGGTCTCCAACAGGCGAGTTCAGCTGTTATTATGGCACGCTTTTCCCACGCTCTCTTGGGCTCCCTGGATGAGATGCTTCCTCATCTCCCTGCAGACCTTCAGACCACAGTCAAGCAGGTCTGTGATCAGGGCCGGGCTGTTGCTAAACAGCAACTCCAGATGGTCTTGGATATCATGGATTCTTGTGCGCGATCAGTAGTAGCTGCAGTTGCCATGCACTGCAGGGCCTGGCTGAGGGTCTCGACCTTTACGGCAGACACCCAGCACAAACTGGCGGACGTTCCCTTCTTGTGTACCAACTTGTTTGGTCCAGGAGTTGATGGTCACCTTCAACATATTGAGAAGTGCAACACCACCTTGGACTCCATTACTTCCACCCAGAAAGAACCCCAGGGTTCTAAGAAATCACAGAAGAAGAAGCCCTTTCGACCTTCTTCTCCTGCGGCCAAGCAGCCCCAGTATCAAACTGGGCAGCGGCAGCAGCAGCAGTCTCAGTCTTGGTGCCCTTGGCCCAAGTCCGGGGCTTTGGCGAACCGTAAGTCCGGAGGTAGAGGTTCTGGCGGCCCCGCTGCCAGCTCTTCATCCTCCAAGCCTGCGCAGTGACGGGATGGGGGTAGCCAACCCCATACCCACCACAACCACTCTGGGTCCTCCCATGGGGGGCCGGCTCCGCCACTTCCTTTCCACCTGGTCTGCTGTCATAACAGACAGGTGGGTTCTGGAGGTGGTTGGACAGGGTCTGCCTCTGGAATTCGAGCAGTACCCTCCAAGCTGAGCCCGTGCCCCTTGGGAGGAAAAGGTATCCACCCATACTCGGTTAGCTCTCAGAGACGACATTGCCCAACTGCTCTGCAAGGAGGTAGTGGTCAGAGTCATGGACCTACCGGTCAACCCCGGGTTTGTTTCGAGATACTTTCTGGTCCCGAAATGGACGGGGGACTGGCGCCCCATTCTAGATCTGCATGACCTGAATCAGTTTCTCAGGTCGCGCACCTTTTGGATGGTAACTCTGTCCCAGATCATACCATCCCTCTCTCAGAACATGTGGTTCTTCTCACTGGATCTTCAGGACGCGTTCTTTCACATCCCGATCCATCCATCCATCCCACCCCCACTGGAGATTCCTCCGCTTCAGGGTGGAGGGAACCCTCTACGAGTTCCAAGCCATGCTGTTCGGCCTGTCATCGGCCCCCAGGGTCTTCACCAAATGCATAGCAGTGGTGGCTGCCCATCTTCGGCATCGAGGGGTCAGAGTGTATCCCTGTCTCGATGATAGGCTTATAGGAGGTCCCTCCAGACTGGAGGTGGAGAGGTCCAGGGATCTGGTCCTCCAAACCTGCCTCAGCCTTGGCCTCCTGATCAACGAGGCTAAGTCAGAATTCATGCCCTTGTAGGTGATTTGCTTCATCGGGGCAGGGCTTGACTCTTGCTGAGTTAGAGCCAGGCTCCCGGCGAGCAGGGTGGGGATTCTCTGCTCCTTTGCCCAATCATTTCTGGTTGGGCAGTTGCGCCCTGCCTGGGACTTCCTGCGACATGTGGGTTACATGGTGGCCTGCACCACTGTGGTCCGATGGGCCCAGTGGCATATGCACCCCCTTCAATGGGACCTGGCCAGCCAGTGGTCCCAGCTACATGGTCTTTTCGACTGGCTGGTCACTGTGACCCAGAAGATGTCGGACACCCTCCAGTGGTGGACCGTCTGGGAACATCTGCAGGAAGAGATCCCATTTGTCCGCCCGAGCCAATGGTCGTCCTCATGACCAACACCTCTCTCATGGGCTGGGGTGCCCATATGGGGAATCACAGAGTCCACGGGCTCTGGACCCCCGAGGAATCCTCATGCCATATCAACCTGCTGGAATGCTGAGCAGTTCAGCTGGCACTGGTTGTATTTGCTCCATTCCTTCGGGGTCAAGTGGTTCAAGTCCAGATGGACAACACCACGACCATGTACTACCTCAACAAATAGGGTGGCATGCACTGCCGGCTTCTGTGCAGGGAAGCAGTCCGCATCTGGACCCTCGTGAGCTGACTGGAGGCAGATCTCCTAGCCATCCACGCAGCAGGAGCCTCGAATCAGCTGGCTGATGCCCTCAGTTGTGTGGGTGAGGTGTCCCATGAGTGGTCTCTCCATCCAGAGGTAGCTCACAGCCTGTTCTCCCAGTGGGGCACCCTTCAGGTGGACCTGTTCGCCTCCAGGGAGAACACCAGCTGAGGCTGTTTCATGCCCACCCCCCTCAGTAGGTCTCACTGCAGGGAGATGCCTTCTCAAGGCTGTGGACCCCAGGCCTCTTCTGTGCCTTCCCTCCACTTCTCTTGGTCCACAAAGTCAGAAGGGACAAGGCAAGGATGATCCTGGTAGTCCCAGACTGGCCCCGGCAGTTCTGGTATCCAGATTTCCTCAGCCTCAGCACCAGGCTCCTGAGGCATCTCCCAGTACACCCGGACCTGATCTCCATCAGTCAGGGGAAGGTATTCCATCCAGAACTTCAATCCCTGTGCCTGACAGCCTAGTTCCTGAGCAGCTAGAGTTCCAGGCTTGGGGTCTCTCTGACGATGTATTCACTGTAGTTGAGGCATCTAGGAAGGAGTCGACCAGGAGGTGCTATGCCTTCAAATGGAAGAGATTCTCCATTTGGTGTCAGGGCAAGGGCCTGGACCCTTCGTCCTGTCCGGTGGCTAGCATCCTTGACTATATTTGGTCTCTCTCCAAAGGAGGTCTTCAGTCTACCACCCTTAAGGTGCACCTGGCAGGCCGGCGTGGTGGCACTCAGGGTTGAGGCGCTGGACGCCACACCTCGCGCCACACCGGTGACCCGGGTTCGGGAATGAACCCGGGCCGCCAGGGTTTGGCAGGGGAGAGAGAGGATCGAGCATCCAGAGAACTGCTCTCCTCTCTCGGTGGGGGGGGGGGATCCAGGTTCATGCCCAGCACCTCAGTGGCCCCAGGTGGCAACCAGAGGCACTGCAACGCACAGGGCTTGCTAGAGGGGAGGCGGAGCTGCGGCAGGCGTGCCTGGCACCATTGCACGACCGAGCTCCGCTGGGGGGGATGGAGGGAAGGGAGCAATGCAGCCAAGAAAATCCCGCTCCGAGGAGATGACGGCGCACTTTCCTTGATCACACTCCACCAGCCGGACCCACCCAGCTCCTGGGACAAGCCCAGCCCGGCCTGAATTGCAAGATAGAGCAACCTGGGTGAATTGGACGGCCCCACCTCGGGGTCTCAGAGCCGAGGGGATAGCCGGACTGGTGCCAGGAGCGGAGGGAGGAGGTTCAGGCTCGGAGGTAGAGCCGAGGGTGTGCAGATGCCTGATAGAGTTCTCCAGGGTCCAAGTGGAGCCAGAAAAAGAATGTAAAAAAAAAAAAAAGAAATAAAAAAGTGCACCTGGCAGCCATCTCTGCTTACCAGGCACGGGCCGGTCAGCAGACAGTGGCACAGGAAAAGGTGGTCTGGAGTTTCTTTAAAGGCCTCGATCACATATCCCCTCCGATGCGTGACTCTCCACCTCCATGAGATTTACTGCTGGTTTTGGCAAAGATCATGGGCAAGCCACTTGAACTGATGCATGAGATGTCACATCTGTCATGGAAGACCGCCTTCTTGGTGGCTATCATATCAGTCAGAAGGACTGGGGAACTACAGGCGCTGTCTGTCAGGTCTCCCTATCTGATCTTCCACAGGGACAAGGGTGTTCTGCGCCCCCACCCGAAATTCCTTTCCGAAGGTGGTGTCAGAGTTTCACCTTAATCAGGTGTTGACTGCCAGTGTAATACCTCAATTACACCTCAGAGGCCGAGTACAGGCTCCATACTTTGCATGTGAGATGAGCGCTGTCTTATTATAAGGAGCAAATGGCTGAAGTTCGGGGAGAGGTTCACCAGCTGTTTGTCACCTACGCTGAAGCCACACCTGGCAGACCTGCAGCAAAGTGGACGATTGGCAGATGGATTACATCCTGCATTGATCTCTGCTATAGGATGGCGGGCAAGGAGCCTTCCAGAGGGATAAGACCTCATTCTACCCGCAATACTGCTGCATCAGTGGCTGCTTCTAGGGACGTCCCTATCCAGGATATCTGCAGGGCTGCTACCTGGAAGTCCACAAACACCTTCATTACCCATTACTACATCGACTTAGAGTTACGCCGGGATGCTGGTTTTGGGGCCTCAGTTCTCCAATCGCTGTTCCCTAAGTAGGGGGTGTGCACCTTGCCTCTCTCCTCCTGGAGAACTGCTAGGAGTCTGGCAATAAGTGTAGATAAGAATAATATATCCACATCTCTAGAAACACAGGTTACTCACCTGTAACAGTTCTAGGAGTGGTATATGTAATTATTCCACACTGACCCACCCGACCTCCCTGGCTTCGACGTGCAACCTCTGCTTCCAGCGGGCAAGATCTGGCGTCATGGGGCAGAGCCAAGGCATATACCACCCGAGTGGGTGGGAGGAGCCAGCTTTTAGACCTTCTGGCAAGATTTAAAGGGAAAGAGACAGCAAGCGTGGATGAACAACATATACCACTCCTAGAACTACTGTTACAGGTGAATAATCTGAGTTTATCTACCGTTAACAATAGATCTTTGAGAGAATCTCCTCCATTGAGCCACAGCACGGATCTGTAAGCTGTCAGCTTCAGGACTACCAGAAGTTTTTGCAGGCTGGGGCCGCTCACGTCAGTGTGCCTCAGTGGGATCTGTATAAGATGGGTATCCCCAGCATGCCTCAGTTTCTCACCAGAGGCAAGCTTGGAGGATCATTGGACTGGCAGGGGCCAAAGCAACCAGGACCAAATCAGGCACACAGGAGAGGATATGGAAACCTAAGTATGGATGCCCTTGGGGGCATCAGAGGAGAAACAGTGTGCAGGAGCAGGCAGTATAGTCACCCATCACCCAACAAGGGGGAAAGTTGGAGGGCGAGCTGTGGCTCCATGGACAAGATTCTTTAGAAGATCTACTATTACAGTAGGTAACTAGTCTATCTTCTTTGAGCATATCTCCCTCCATTGAGCCACATCATGGAACGATTCCCAAGCAGTACCAGGCACTGTGGGAGGATGGCAGGACCTAATGATCCTGAGTAAGGAGGTCTTACATAACACTGAGGCCAAAGCCGGCATGTCTATGAGAGAAGATGTCCTGACTGTAGTGTTTAGTGAATGTATGAACAGTACTCCAAGTGGCAGTAGCACAAATGTCAGCAGCAGACACATTTTCAAAACAAGCCACTGAAGTAGCCACCCTGTGGGTAGAATAAGCACGAACAGGACCAGGAAACTGCTTACCACACTTCTGGTAACAAAATATAATACAATTGGCCCGCCATCTAGACAGAAGTTGTTAAGAAATTGGTGATGCCGCCAGTTGGGGGCAAAAGCAATAAATATTTTACAGGATTGTCTACAGTCCACTTACCAGTGCAATGTCCTACGGATGTCTAGCATATGTGAATGACGCTTCCTACTATCTGTGGGGGACAAAAAGTAAACTGGAAGGTCTGTAGTCTGATTTAGTGTTCTCTGAGACACAACCTTAGGAAGAAAATGAGGACTAGTACATAGGATAACCCTGTCCTTGTGAAAAATAATAAACAGTGGAAATGCAATCAAAGCCTGCAGCTCCAGGATGCATCTAGCAGATGTCATCACCAGTAGAAACAGTGTTTTCCAAGAGAGGAAGCGTGGCTCACAAGTAGCCGCAGGCTCAAAAGGAGGCACAGTGTGGGTTTGTAGAACCAAATTAAAGCCCCACACCGGAACCGGAACTTGGACTGGGGCAGTGCAGAAGGAGGGATACCCCTTACAAATCTATGGCAGACCGCCAGCTGGGCCACAGTGTTGCCTCTGACAGGGCATGAAAAGCTGAAAACAGCAGCCATGTGGATCTTTATTGAGGAATACCTGAGTTCTGAGTTCTTAAGTGACAAGAGATAGTCCAGGACTTTAGGAATGGGACACGTAAAGGGATTCAGGAATGCCCAGTGCACCATACAGTAAAACGTTTCCGTTCTTGTGAAAAAGTGTACTGGGAAGATGGTTTTCTGGCTGCCAAGATAACATCAGCCACCATTTGGGAAACTCCGAAGCAGGAGAGCTGTATGTCCTTAGGAGGCATACCTGAAGGTGCAGCGATCAAAGATCCAGGTGCATCAGGGCACCCTGCTCCTGTGTCAGATGTCTGGCTCACACAGGGAGCAGGACAAGAGGTTCCAATGCTAGTTGCTGGAGAAGTGGTAAACAAATTTGTGTGGGTCAGTGAGGAGTCACCCGAATCAGGGTGGCATACTTAGGTCACAGCCTGACCAGAACAATCTGTATTAGAGGGAATGGGGGAAAGCATACAGAAACCTCCTTTTCCAAAAAAAGGGACAACGCATCTTGCCAAAAAACTCCAGGCCCTGGACCGAGTGGGCAGAAACATGGCAGGTTTGCGTTCTTTGGAGACACAAATTGTTCTGTGTCCAGATTACCCCATTTTTCAAAGCAGTCGACCATGACAGACTCCGAGATTTCTCATTCATGGCAGAGCGCACGGGATTAACTGAGGTGATCTGCCAGTGTATTCAGGGTCCCAGGGAGTAACACCACTGATAGGAATATGTTGCTTTCTGTTGCCCAGTGTGAAACTCTCGTCGTCTGTCTGCAGAGAGTGCATGGGTGAACCATGTCTTGTCAGTTGATGTAGTACATCACTGACATATGGTCTGTACAAATTAACAGCTGATTCCCTGGAAGGAGGGCATAGGCCAGTAGGTCGCGCAGAGCAGCCCTTGTCTCTAGAGTGTTGCTGTGAAGCACTGTTTCCAGAGGGCCTCATCAGTCCTGGGTTCTGAAGGGACCAAGTAAGCACCCCAACCCAAACATAAGGGATCTGTAGTCATCACCAGCAGGGGGAACATCCACAGGAACAGTGACCCTGTTTTATAAGTTGGAGTGGTCCAGCCACCAGAGCAGGGAACGATGGAAAGGAGGAGTGACCTATATGAGATGCTTCAGTTCGCCTGAATGCTGAACCCATTGCGCTCTGAGGAACCACTGCAAGGATCCTCATATGAAGGTGAGCCAGCAGAACAGTCAGGATGGCAGCCGCCATCAGTCCGATTAGTCATAGCAGACATCAGGCCAACCCATGATTGCTGGAGGTAACCAGCTGTGCTTGTGCTGCAGCCTGGTCTGAAGGCAGGAATGCCAGACTGGCACTCGTGTCCAGAACAGCCTTTCTGTATTAGAGCCTCTGTCAGGGGGTAAGGACAAGCTTCAGCTCATTGATCAGTATGGCCATTTGATTGAACAGTTGCTGGGTCCGAAACAGTGTGTATACAATAGCTTCTGAAGACTGGGCCTTTAACAGACAGTCATCTATGTAAGGGAAGACATACAGACACTCCTTGCAGAGGCCGCTGCTACCACAGCAAATACTTTGGTAAAGAAATGTGGCGCAGAGCACAAACCAAAGGGAAAAACATGAAACTGGTAGTGTGAGCCCTGGAGCATGAAGCAGTACAGTTGCATAAGAACTTACCGTAACAGTAGATCTTCGAGAGAGGCTCTTGCAGTAGGTAATAACCTTGAGGACTGCACCCCCTGGCGTCAGGACCACACAGAAACTTTAGCAATGTCTGACGGGGGACTGCTTACCCGACGTCACGTGACCGATGTCAGCGTGACACTATATAGTGGGTGGTCCCCATGCCCGCCTTCCAGTTCTCCCACCGGAGACCTCCAAAAAGGAGCGACAGGAGAATGGAAAAGAGGCTCCTGGAGCAAAAATAAGCTCATAGAGGAAGAGCAGCAGAAGTTGGGGGAAGGAGGCATGGAAAAAGGTGACCTACTGCAGGAGCCTCTCTTGAAGATCTACTGTTATGGTAAGTTCTTATGTAACTGTACTATCTTACTTTGAGAGGGCTCTTGCAGTAGATAATAACCTTGAGGACGGAGTCCCAAGCAGTGTGAATCAGAAGGAACGGAAACACGGGCGACAGGGACGGTCTGCAGAGAAACAGAGAGATTAGGACAGAAGGCCTTGGAGGATAGCTAGTCCAAAGCCAGCCCTGCGCTTAGAGGCAGTGTCCAGACTGTAATGTTTGGTTAAAGTATGGACGGAACTCCAAGTGGCCACCACACAGATGTCAGCGGCTAACACATTCCTGAAACAAGCAGTAGAAGCAGCCATGCTTCTAGCAGAATGCCCCTTACCTTCCCCTGGAAGGGTCTTACCATACTTCTGATAACAGAACACAATGCAGTTTGCCAACCGCTTGGATAAACACTATTTGAAAACTGCTGCACCCTCCCTCTTGGGTGCGAAAGAAACAAAAAGCTGATCCAATTTCCGGACAGACTTTGTACAGTTAATGAAGTAGCGCAAAATTCTGTGACCATCCAAGGTATGCAGAATTGCCTCCCCCTGATTAGAATAGTCAGGGTAATAGACTGGTAGTTGAGTACACTGACAAAGTGAACTCAGAAACCACTTTTGGTAAAAACTGAGGATTAGTACGTAGAGCCACCCGATCTCTATGGAAAATCAAATAAAGTTCCTTACACATCAGGGCCTGGAATTCAGAAATCCTTCGAGCAGAAGTAACTGCAACTAAAACGAGCACTTCCCAAGACAAATAGCGCATATCACAACTACCAGTCTGTTCAAAAGGAGGCAGGGTAAGTTTCTTAAAAATAAAATTAAGATCCCAAGGAGGTGCGGGATTGCACACTGGGGGTTTCAGGTGGAGGATCCCATTCAGAAAAGTTTTGGAGACCTCCAGCTGAGCCACAGCTTTGCCGTCCACCAAGGTGTGGTATGCAGTGATAGCAGACATGTGAACCTTCAGCGAAGAGTAGCTCAGGCCCAGGTCAGAGAAATGCAGCAAATACTCCATGACCTGATGAACAGGACACAAGAAAGGGTCCAAACCCTTTGAAGTGGCCCAGATGGAGAAACACTTCCATTTCATAGCATATGTTGTCCTCGTGGAAGGCTTTCTAGCATCCACAAGGACTTGAGCCACTCTGGAGGAGACTCCATAGCGTGAGGCAGCTATGACAAAAGGTGCCACGTGTGAAGGTGAAGGGACCGCAGCCCTGGATGGACTAGTGTGCCCCTCTCCTGAGTCAGGAGATCATGGCAGAAGGGAAGGGAAACCGGAGGCTCCACTGCAAGCTGCTGAAGAAGTGGAAACCATATCTGGCGAGGCCAATATGGGGTGATCAGAGTCATGTGAGCCTTCTCTGCTTGCAGCTTGAGCAGCACCCTCTACAGAACTGGAAAGGGAGGGAAGGCGTACAAAAACCTCCCTGTCCAGCAAAGAGATAGCACGTCTCACCAGGAAGCACCATGCCCGGGAGCGAGCGAGCAAAACCTGGGTAGTTTTGTGTTGAATGGGGAGGAGAACAGATCCAGATCCGGACGACCCCATAGGTCAAATATGTCTTCGACCACTGCTTACTTGAGCTCCCAGTCATGGCCTCTGACTCTGGTGCGGCTGAGACTGTCCGCTAGGATATTTTGCATGCCCTGAACGTGAATGCTGTGAGAAGTATTTGATGCAGAACTGCCCAATTCCACACCCGCTTTGCCTCCCTGCAGAGGGGGATACAAGCGAGTGCCCCTTTGCTTATTAAGGTACCAGACTACACATATATTGTCCGACTGGACTGATAGTGGGCCCTGGCAGAGCAAGTGCTGGAAGGCTTGAAGAGCATACAGCACTGTCCTCATCTCTAACACGTTTATGCGTAAGGAGAGTTCTGACTTAGACCACAACCCTTGAGTCTTGTGGGTCTCCAGATGAGCCCCCCAGCCCATCCCTGAAGCATCTGTAGTCAGGGTCTGGATGGGGGAAGGGGTCTGGAAAGGGACCCCCTTGGCAAGGTTGCTGAGATCCTGCCACCACAGGAGATCCCATTGCATCAAATTGGAGACCATGACCATGTGGTCCAGGTCATTTGACCTCTGATCCCACTGCACCCTGAGCGTCCACTGTGAAATACGCATGTGGAGCCTGGCCAGAAGAACAGTGGGGATGGCTGCTGCCATAAGGCCAAGGAGCCAGAGAACCGATCTGGCCGAAACCCAGCTGCGGTAAGCTACCAGGCAAGCCTGCTTCTGTAAGGTTTCTGCCCTGTCCTGGGGGAGGAAAGCCATACCCTGGCCTGTATCCAGCACTGCTCCAGTATCCGAAAAATGGTGGTCAAACTGCAGTGACGATCTCTGCTGGGTCCGACGTGCACAGGTCAATGGCGGGAAAGAACTGGAAGGCGGGCATGGGGACTGCCCCCTATATAGTGTCATGCTGACATCGGTCACATGACGGGTGGGCGGTCCCCTGTTAGACACTGCTAGCTAAAGTTTCTGTGTGGTCTTAACACCAGGGGGCGCAGTCCTCAAGGTTATTACCTACTGCAAGAGCCCTCTCGATGTAAGAGCTAGATATTTCCTGTGTGACTTTCTAATCCTTTTTTTTTTTTTCAATTCAGTTTATCTCCCCCAAGGCACCGGAACTCTCTCGGGCCTCTCCGCTCGCCTATGCCGCTGTACCGCCCACTGTGAACCCTGTCATCTTCAAGGGCGTTGCTTTCTCCCCGAGTCCCAAGGGGGATGAAGGGCCCGAGGAGTCTGAAAGGGCAGTGGCAGGGCTTCAGTGTTGGACATGTGGCGGTTCGGCACTGGGATGGCCGTCGTCTATCTAGGCTGGTGGGGCTTTTTACATAGAGTTTACGCCCCAAACGTGGGACGTACAATGCTGTCCAGCTCGTGATGTGGGTGCTCCCACTCACATCTGGAAGGCAGCTGCCCAGCGTCTTCCTCGTTTGTGAGCCCCTGTGCGCCGCAGTGCTGCTGGGCTACCCCTGGATCCCTCCCCGAGAGAGGAGAGCAGTCCTCCGGATGCTCAATCCTCTCTCTCCCTGCTGACCCCAAGGGTCGGGCTCGCTCTCTCGAACCCAGGTCGGCATGGTGTGAGGTGTGCATCCAGTGCCTCAACCCTTAGTGCCACCAGGCGGCGTGAGACTTTCTAATCTTGACTTGAAGGTTTGCATCCTTCATATCCAGAGCAACCATCCATCCCCCTTTAGTAGTAGGGGCAGGAGGAATTTTTATTTATTTAGTTTTTGTTGACCGGGTAAGTGCACAAGACAAATTCTGCCTATTTTCAGGCACGACCCGGGGGAGGGGGATACAGGTGAATGCCAACTGACTTTGAACCAGATTAAGCTGTTAGTGGTATTTTAGTGAATGGGAGGAAATTTGGTCAGGGCACCGGGGAAATTCCCCTGCTCTTTTCAAGAAGTGCCATGGGATCTTTAAAATCCACCTGAACTACCACCAGAACAGGCAGATGGGACCTCGGTTTAACGTCTCATCCGAAAGACGGCACTTCAGGAGTTCAGCACCCCCCCCCTTATGCTGCATTGCAGTGTCAGTATTAAGATATTAACCCAAGTGCCTGGTGTGGGGCTAGAACCCACAGCCTTCTGATCTCCCAGCCTCAGAGGAGAGTGTGCTACCTGCTGAGCCACTGACACTGCGAAGTGCAGAAAGACAATTCTTAACTTCTTGTATTCTATGAAAAGGCTCAAACCTCAAAGGTCTACATCCATGGTCCACTTTGGAACCAAAAAGTGCTGGGGGTAGTAGCCTTGAATTTCTTCAGAAACCATGAACAATTCTACAGCCCTTTTGCAGAGGAGGGTTTGAACCTTCTTGAACAAAAGGACAAGATGTTCTGGAGGGTATCGGTTTGGCAAGGGGGGTAACTAGAGGAACAGTAAGGAGAGCTGTAAGGCATGTCCATGCTGAACCACCTCCAGTACCTAAGCATCAATAGTTGTCTCCCTCCACTTTAGTAGAAAGAGGGACATGCGGCCCCCTACCAGAATTTCCTGAGGCACTGAGGTCAGAGGGGGAGGAGGGGAGTCAGAAAGCGCTTAGAATATTAAGGGATGTGAAAGTCATTCTAGTAGACTGCAAATCGCTTAAAGCATTTTCAACATCACTGCTGAACAGTTGCCTTCTCCTGAAAGGAGTGTTCATTACATGTCAGTTCATTACATGTTGCTGCACATCTGAGGAAAAACAGCCACCCTTAGCCAATAGTGGCTATACAGGCAGATCCCAGAGGTGGCAGACCTGGCTGCAGCATGGGAGGCATCAGAGGCCAATCTGAGTAGGTGCTTACTAGCTCCCTGGCCATTAGCTATAGTTTGCTGAACCAGTATTTTGTCCTGACTGTCTGGCAATTTTTCAGCCAGGGTGGCCATTTTCTTCCAAAGCCAGTTCTGACATTTAATCATATATGCCGGATGGTTAGCAATTCTTAGGCTCAGTGAAGCAGGAACAAAAGTTCTCTTCCCAAGAGAGCTCACGTGATTGGGTGTCTTGGATCTGTCTTGAGCAGCCATAATTAACACTGAGTCTGTTTAATGTGGCTTTGAAGAAGGGGCTGGATATGTTCCTGGGAGCTGCTGGCAGTTGAGCAGGTCTGTGCCAGGCTGCCAAATTAGTATCCTCAAGTACAGAATGCACAAGAGGAATAAGCACAGTAGGAGAGGCTGAAACCTCCAAGAACTCATAAAGAGTTTTCTTGGAAGAAATTTCCTCTTGGGATTGGAACCCAAGTTTAGCCTGAACCTGTTTAAGGAAGGCTTGAAAAGAGGAATCTTCAGAGGTAGGTCTAGGTGTGTTTTTCATACTCTCTGAGAAAGAGGATAAAGTAGAGCTTGAACCAACCACATCTGTAAGCTTTTACTCCTTAGCCATGGTCTTCTGCTCCTCCTCCTCCATGAATTTTGGATTGTATTCCACTTTGACTTTGACCGCCAGTGGGTGAGGGTCAATGGGATGGGGAGACAACTGAGGAATAACTGACTACAGGAATCCCATTGACAGTGGCCTATCTGAACCCAGCACAGAGGCAGGGACAGAAAACTGAAATGTTAATGGTAATGTTGACAATGGACTAGCCGGAGGCGTCAACAGAGCGGGCGTTAATGGGGACAGCATGCGCTGAAATAGCTCTGACATTGTTTGATACAATGCCTGTGCATCAACAGAGCCCAAAGAGGTAGTCGATGGCAGGGCCAATGGCAGAATGGGCTGCAAGTCCCCAGTTCATGGGGAGGATGTCATCACCATACCCCAACCTTGGTGTCTGGGAGACAGCGGGGGGCAGGTCCCATGGTTGACCTGGGGCCTGTCTTCAGCTGTAGATCTACCCTGTCCTGTAGGTAAACAGGAATGGTTAGGAGCAGTATCCTTTTCTTTTCTGCACTTGTTCTTCTCAGAATGGTGGTGTTTTTCTGCCAGTTTCGAAGACTTGTTGTTTTTTCTTCGAGTCAGCAATGGCCAGTGGAGAAGCAGGAACAGAAGTGGTTGACAGTGGTGAAGCCACCTTCACTGCAACCTGTTTCTCTATTTCTTGAATCAAAAGAAAGTTCTTTGAAGCTTTCTCACAATGTCTTCTGATTGACTGGTTAAAGGCCTGACAAACTGAGTATGCTTTAATGTTGTGGTTTATAACAAGGCAACGGATGCAAACAGAGTGGTCATCGTCTTAATAAATATTAACGTGGCCACAATGGCAATAATGAAACAGTGGTTCCTTGTCTTTTGGTGGCAGCATAAAAGTAAAGTATTAAAATAAACTTAGAAGTAGCAGCATTTACGAATACTTGCAAAAGTTCAACGGGGTCCTTCAGCAACGGCAGACTAATGAGCAGTTGACGGCGGGAGAAAGAACTGAGGCATGCTGGGGATGCCCACGTTATATATAGCCCACAGTGAGGCATGTCGACGTGAGCAGACCCAGCATGCAAAAATTTCCATGTGGTCCTGACACTGACAGCTTAGTTCCATGATGTGGCTCAATGGAGATCATCATTATTTCAACTGCTTGCCCTTTGTCAGCTGCCCTGGTCACCCAGTCAAAGAATTCAATGAGATACATGTGGCAAGATTCCCCCTAGAGAACCTGTGCCACCTGGAGTCCTGCAGCCCATGCCCTTCTAGGAAATCCACTACTTCTTCCCAAAATATGACCTCCATTGCCTTCACCACTATATACGAAAAGCTGGCTGGTCTAGGAAGATTGTCCCCCTAAGGCCTGGTCTGAGTTCAGTTTCTCTTTTTTCTGGCTGAAGTGGTTTGGAATCAGTTATTGCTACAGATGTATCTAACCACAGAGCTAGGCTGCAGCCAGCATAGCCTAGAACTTAGTGCACAAGACCCTGATCCTGGAGGTCTGGGTTTGAATCTTGATTCCCCTAAAATGTTTTTTAACCTCAAATTTCATTGTAGTGGTGATTCATGGTGGCTGACTGGTGTGTAGTTTCCCACCTCATCTTTCCTTCTGCTTTTGTGAAGAGGGACCAAGCCTGCTACCATCCTATGGCCAACAAGCTGTTAAAAATGTCTGCAGGTGGAGCAGCTATTACCTCCACTGCCTCCTAAAGCATCCTAGGATGCAGCTCGTTAGATCCCATAGATTTGTCCACCTTGAGCCCTTTTAGCCCTTCTAGCACCCTTTCCTCTGTTATTTGGCCCATAACTTCTTGGGCACCTGCCCTCCCCTCCACCCCACATTCTGGCAGAGGCCCTCTTCTTCCATGGTAATCTTGAGCAAAAGTATTGGTTAAGTGTCTGCCTTGCTTTCTTCCCCCTCCTCCCAGCTTTCTTCCTATTTTATTTGTTTTCTTCAACTATACTTCTAGTGGCATGGATATGGTGCACTATCCACACTTAGGCAGTCTTCCTTTAAGACCAGCCGGAATGTCTTCAAGCTAAGCTCCTCCCACCCACCTGGGCGGTATACTCCCCAGCTCCACCCCATGATGTTAGGTCTTCCATTCGGCTGGAAGATTCAGGTCTCCTCCTTCACAGCTCTGCACTTGGTGTAGGCCAGAGTTTTTCAAAACCTTTTTTCTGTACTGCTTTGAGCTCTTTCTTCGAAATTCGTTCCGTCATGGAGCAAGAAGAAGCTCGATCCGTTTCCAGATCAAGCGATGCGTCATCTGTAATTAATAAAAAAAAATGTCCCAGATGGACCCACACTCCTCATGCATCTACTGCCTCAGGGCAGTGTACCACCCTCAGGCTTGTAGCCTGTGCAAATCGCTGTTACCCTCCTCGCTCAAGGATCGCTATGTCCACCTCCTCCTCTGTCAGACGGGTGAATGGGACCCCCCAGTCTGCTCCAAAGAAGCACGGAAGGCAGTGTCCATGGGCGTGGGCTTGGCCTCTCAGCTTGTTGCCATGGAAGAGGTGGCAGCCTAGGCTGCAGTGGTTTCTTTGACGGAGTCCACGCTGCTCCTGGCCGGGGCCAACATTGGGATGTCCTTCACAGGCTCCTTTCGTGATATGTGCCAGTCACTGCAAACCCTCGGGGAGGGCCCATTCTGTTGAAATAAGAAAACTGTTAAAAAAAATCTCACCGTCAGTCGTGGAACCAGGGATGAGCACACTCTTCCCGCTCCCATGATTCCCTTGAATGCTTAACAGCTGTCAAGCGCTCGGCCGAGACAACCTTAATTGAGGTTCAGGCTGCTAGCTCCACGGTAACTCCATCAGGCTTGTTGGCTGTGATGTAGGCCGACCAGCTGGTCGAGATTTTTCTCGACCCGGTCGACCTTTTGTCTGACGGGATCAAAGATTACTCAATCACAAGGACTCTGGTCTTCTTAATCCTTTCTCAGGAGAGTCAGAAGAAGGCAATTGAACAGACGGTCTCCTCCCAAGACCTCCCTCTTTCGAGGGTCCGTCAGAAGTACCCAGTCTGTGTCTTGTACATGTCCCCCCCTCCCTTTTCTCCTTGCCATCAAAGCTTCAGTTGTTGGTCGAGGTTGAGGTCCCAATCTCAGTCGAGATCACGATCCAGGAAACCTCACGTTCTAGGGACATGGATATGTTGTTCATCCACACTGTCTGGCAGGTTCCTTGCCGCTTTAAATCTTGCCGGAAGGTCTTCAAGCTGGCTCCTGCCACCCACCTGGGTGGTAAAACTCTCGGCCTCGCCCCATGACGTCAGATCTTCCTTACCACTTGGAAGCTCAGGTTCCCTCCTTAACGCTCTGCGTATAAGACTGGTTCCTAATTCTTCGAATTTTCCAAATTAAAAAGTTTTTGCTAAAAAGACTTGGTCTTCTCTCCCTCAGCAGTTGCGATGGACAAATTGACTCGGTTTCGGAGATGCCCTTGCGGGCAGAAGATGTCTCGGGCGGATCCGCCTCCAGGTGCGTTTACTGCCTGGGCCTGCGCGCGGACCGCGGGCCCTGCGACCTGCTCTTCGCATTTCCTCGTCCGCAAGGACCGTGCTGCCGTTTACAACTGGGGCATCCCGAAGAGATTTCCTCCGGTTAAGTCAAAGAGGCCGGTCAGCGGTGTCCGTGGCGGTGGCTCGGCGGATCAGCTCGAGCAAATGATCGCCTCGAAGAGGCGGCGCGGCCGCTTCTACCTCGGATACGGCATTTGTCCGCTATCTCGGTGCCTCTTATTCAGCTTCTTTTAAGGAGCTTTGTCTGACCCTCTCGACAAAGGTGAGGGTCCAACTTCTTCTGGACCGTTTCTCGGTCCAAAAGAGACAAGGTAAGTCTCACCGTCGGCGCTCTTGAGGCCGGAAAGATGCCTCTCCCTAGTTGTCGGCCGTCGACTTGGTCGACTCCAGTCCACTGGTTTCACGGTGTCCCGTCAGGCCAGTTGACCGAGACTCCCGTCGGCCGCGGTCAAGATTTTCTCGACCCATTGGACGGTTGTCAGCTGGAGAAGCTGAATCCCTCCCGGTTCCCCGGTGGGAGTTGAGGATCCGTCGGCTGCTCTGTGCCTCGGTTCCGACGCTTCAGTGGAATCGTCCGGACCGGGTGCGATTCCCAACACCTCCCGCACCGTCCTCGGCCTAGCCGAGGTTCTCCGATCTTGGGCGTCTTGGCGGTCCAGCCGATCCCGCCATCATAGGCGGTCTCGGTCGCACCACAGCAAGCGGCGCGGCCGCTCTTCCTCCTCCTCGGACGAGGGGAGGCTTCAGCGCAAGTTGCGTCGGAGGTATGAGGAACTCATGTGGCAACAGCTCCTTCTGACCGGGAATAAGCGGACGCCGTCGTCTTCCCCGACCATTAAGTGGCTGTCACCAGAGCGGCCGAGACAACCCCTCGTTTTAGCCGAGGAGCCTGTTCCCAGGCCGGTTGTTCGGCCAATTCCAGCTGCCCCACCGATTCTGGTGGAACCTCCGCCTCCACAGCCGTTAGTTGGGGCTCCGACCAAAAATTCTCGGTCGGCTCAGGGACTGCCCCACAGGCTGTCTGTCACCCTCACTCCCGATAGACCTCGGCAGGTGGAGGGTGGCTCAGGCCCGAGGCAGCTCTTTGAGGACTCTTCCGAGTCCGAGGATGATTCCTCCCTTTTCTCCAAGCGAATGGACTTGGAGTCCTCAGGAGGACAGTCGGTGGACGATAGCCCTTCGTCCTTCCTAGGATTACTTCGGCTCATCTCGGAGTCCACCGGGATGAAGCTTGAACCCGTTTCTAAACGGGCCAGGTATCCCCTCACGGAGATTCTGGACTGAGGGATTTTCCCATGGAGGCCTTTCCAGTGGCCGAGGCCATAGTGGGTCCAGCCTTGGAGCTCTGGCAGCGCCCTGCTTCCTGTCCTGCGCATTCGGCCAGGATGGCCAGGAAGTATGCGGTCCCTACCGGTTCCCTGTCCGGTTTTTCGGAACACCCCTCGGCTGAGGGGTTGGTTACCGACAGCATTTTCCGGCGTGCCGGGAACGCTAGGGATGTGGAAAAACCTCCTGACAAAGAGTCAGAAATTGGACTATGCGGCGAAAAGTCTATGCTCGTCCTCTCTCGGCCTTTGCCAGGCCAGTTCGGCCATCCTCATGGCACATTTTTCTCATGCCCTGTTGGGCTCCCTGGATGAGGTCGTCCCTCATCTTCCCGTGGATCTGCAGACTATGGTCAGGCAGGTGCGGGACCAGGGCAGGGCAGTGGCCAAACAGCAGCTCCAGACTGCTTTAGATATTGGGGACTCGTGCCAGGTCTGTGGCGGCCGCAGTGGCTATGCGTCGGCGGGTTTGGCTGAGGATATCCACCTTTACTTCAGATACCCAGCACAAGTTGGCGGATGTTCCCTTTTTGGGGACTGACCTCTTCGGCCCTGGGGTGGAAGGTAACCTGCAGAGGATCGAGAAGTCCAATGCTACCTTGGACTCGGTCTCTTCCGCTCAGAAGGACAAAGGCCGCAAACCACAGCCTAAGCCCTTAGTCCTTCTGCGCCCCAGTAGCGTCAGCCAACAGCGTCAGGGCCTAGCAGGCTCGGGCTTGGCATCCCAAACCAAACCGGGAGCTTCCTCCAACAGGAAGCAGGGAGGTAAAGGCCCAGGAGGTCCCTTGGCCGGTCCCTCCTCCAAGCCTGCCCAGTGACGGGCTGAGGGGTGTCACCCCAACCCCGTCACCTCACCCCAGGTTCCCCCCGTGGGGGGACGGCTCCGGCACTTCCTTTCCGCCTGGTCTGTTATTACCACAGACAGGTGGGTACTGGAGAGTGGTGATAAAGGGCCTGCCTCTAGAATTGAGCAGGCTCCACCCTTCCAGACCGTCGCACCTTGGGGGCCTCGGGTCATGAGCCTCACTGTCGGCTTGTCGGGCCGACATCGCTCTCCTCCTCCAAAGGAGGTGATCAGGAGGTAGCGGATCCTCCCTCAGACCGGGGTTTGTGTCCAGGTACTTCCTGGTTCGAGAAGCGGACGGGGCTGGCCCCATTCTCGACCTACGACCTGAACAAGTTCCTAGGTCTTGAACCTTCAGGATGGTCACTCTGGCTCAGATAATACCGTCCCTGGAACACGGCGTGTGGTTCTGCTCTCTGGACCTGCAGGACCAGCGTTCTTTCCATTCCCTATCCGTCCGTCTGCGGAGATTCCTTAAGCTTTCAGTAGGAGGATTCCCTCTTCGAGTTCGAGCCATGCCCTTCGACCTGTCTCCAGCTCCCAGGGTCTTCACCAAATGCATTGCAGTGGTGACAGCTTTCCCTCTTGGCCGAGGGATCCGGGTGTACCTTACCTGGATGATTGGCTGATAGCAGCCCCCTCCAGACAGGAGGTGGAGTGGTCCAGAGATCTGGCCCTCCAGGTTTGCTCTCAAGTCGGCCTTCTCATCAGAGCCAAATCGAACTCGAAGAAGCAGGTGATTCTGTTTATCAGGGCAGAGCTCGACTGTCTTCGAGCCAGAGCATGGCTCCCGGCGGACAGGGCCGAGGTTCTTACCTCCTTTGCCCAATCATTTCTGGTTGGGCAATTGCGCCCTGCCCGGGACTTCCTGCGCCTCCTGGGTCTCATGGCGGCCTTTACCAGCGTGGTCCGTTGGGCATGCTGGCACATGCGCCCCCTTCAGTGGGGACTGGCCAGCCAGTGGACACAATGCTGTGATCCATTGGACCAGCTAGTGATGGTGACCCAGGAGATGTGGAACGCTCTCCGGTGGTGGACCATTCCATCTCATCTGCAGGAGGGCATCCCGTTTGTCCGCCTCGAGCGGACGGTCTCTCTATCGACCGATGCCTCTCTGATGGGTTGGGGTGCCCATCTGGGGGAACACCGAGCGCACGGCCTCTGGTCCCCGCGGGAGTCCCGATGCCACATCAACCTGCTGGAGCTCCGAGCGGTCCGCCTAGCTCTCACCGCCTTTGCTCCGTTTCTCCGGGGTCAAGTGGTCCGAGTCCAGACGGACAATACCACGACCATGTACTACCTAAACCGCCAGGGCGGGACGCGTTCCATGCTTCTTTGCAAGGAAGCTCTCCGCATTTGGTCACTCGTGTGCAGCCTGGAGGTGGATCTCCTAGCCATTCATGTGGCAGGAGCCTCCAACACCCTGGCCGATGCCCTGAACCGGATAGGGGCTGCATCTCACGAGTGGTCTCTCTTGACGGAGGTAGTACAAGATCTGTTCTCCCACTGGGGCACACCTCAGGTGGACCTGTTTGCCTCCAGGGAGAACACGAAGCTGAAGCTGTTTCATGCCCGCCCCCCTCAGCAGGGCTCGCTGCAGGGGGATGCCTTCTCGAGGCTGTGGACCCCGGGCCTCTTCTACGCCTTTCCCCCATTTCCCTTGATTCACAAGGTGCTTCTCAAAGCAAGGAGGGACAAGGCGCAGGTGATCCTGATAGCCCCAGACTGGCCCCGCCAGTTCTGGTACCCAGATCTCCTCAGCCTCAGCTCCAGGCTCCCGAGGCAGCTTCCAGCTGCCGGACCTGCTCTCAGTCAGTCAGGGAAGGTGTTCCATCCGGACCTTCAGTCCCTGCACCTGACGGCCTGGTTCCTGGCTAGAGTTCCAGGCCTTGGGTCTTTCGACGAGGTTCTCAATGTGGTTGAGGCGTCCCGTAAGGAGTCGACCAGAAAATGCTATGCCTTCAAATGGAAGAGATTTTCCATTTGGTGTCAGGGCAAGGGCTTGGACCCTTCCTCCTGTCCTTTGGCAAGCATCTTGGACTATTTATGGTCCCTTTCTAGTCAAGGGCTTAGGTCGACGACCCTAAGGGTGCACCTGGCAGCCATCTCTGCTTACCGGGCGCGGGCCGGAGAGCAGTCGGTGGTGCAGGAGAAGGTGGTCTGGCGCTTTTTCAAAGGCCTTGATCACATTTCCCCTCCGGTGCGAGAACCTCCACCTCCGTGGGATTTACTGCTGGTACTGGCTAAGCTCATGGGCAAGCCATTGAACCAATGGACAGGTGTGAACTCTCTCACCTGTCGTGGAAGACGCTTCTTGGTGGCTATCCGTCAGCCAGAAGGATGGGAGAACTCCAGGCTCTGCATTGAGTCTCTTACCTGGTCTTCCACAGGGACAAGGTGCCTGTGCCCCCACGAAATTCCTTCGAAGGTGGTGTCGAGTTTCACCTTAACCAGGTGTTGACTCTGCGGTGTTCTACCCTAGTCACACCTCCGGAGGCGGATCCAGGCTCCATACTTTGACCCTAGAAGGGCGCCGCTATTATAAGGAGCGACGGCTGAAATTCGGGAGAGGTTCACCAGCTTTTTGTCACCACGCCTGAGCCGCACCTGGCAGACCTGCAGCCAAGCCGGACGCTAAGCAGGTGGGTCACCTCCCATAGATCTCGCTACAAGTTGGCGGCATGGAGCCTCCCAGAGGGATAAGAGCTCATTCTACCCGTCATACTGCTGCATCGGTGGCTGCTTCCAGGGACGTCCCTATCCAGGATATCTGCAGGGCTGCTACCTGGAAGTCAGCACACACCTTCATCACCATTACCACATCGACCTTGAGTCACGCGGGATGCTGGTTTGGGGCCTCGGTTCTCTCAGTCTTTATTCCCTAAGTAGGGGTGTGCGCCTTGCCTCCCTCCTCCCGGAGAACTGCTAGGAGTCTGCCAGACAGTGTGGATGAACAACATATCCATGTCCTTAGAAATACAGATTACTCACCTGTAACAGGAGTTCAAGGAGTGGTATATGTTGTTCATCCACACGACCCACCCTACCTCCCCGGCTTCGACGCACAACCTGAGCTTCCAGCGGGCCAGATCTGGCGTCATGGGGCGGAGCCGAAAGTTTTGCCACCCAGGTGGGTGGGTGGGAGAAGCCAGCTTGAAGACCTTTCAGCAAGATTTAAAGCGGCAAGGAACCTGCCAGACAGTGTGGATGAACAACATATACCATTCCTAGAACTCCTGTTACAGGTGAGTAACCTGTATTTCCTGGGCTCGGCCCATGGCCAGGAAGTACCATTGGCACTCCACTTTCTCTTCATCTTTGGGCAAAGAGAGGCTCCGTTGCAGGTTGTGTTGGTGCTGTGAGGAGCTCATGTGGCAGCAGTGGGTCCTTGGGCACGGTAGGCCCCTACCTCAGACCCTAGCGCTTCCCTGGTCTGACCCGCCCCAGTCCTCGCACATCCATTTTCTCCAGCACAGGCCTCTCCACTGATCTGGGTGGAGCCACCACCCAAGTAGCCCTTACTGGAGGGTCTTAGCAAAGCTGCCCATCCGGCTACCTGCCTTCCAGGTTGGCTGTCAGTCAAAATCACCCACTCGGATGAGCCCAGAGTAGTTCATGGGAAGAAGCATCTGAGAACGGTCTTTGAGGAGTCTTCGAACTCCGAAGGGGTCCTCTGTGCAGTCCTCCTGGACCCCTGGCCTCGACCATGAATCAGCCAAAGAACTTACCACTGATCATGGGCTGGTCTCCTTCGGGGTTCTGCTCCGTTTGATCTCCAAACTGATTGAGATCCCCTTAAAGCCGGTCCAGAAGCAGGCCAATTACCCTTTTACAGAGATCCTTGATTGGGATGATCCCCAAGGGATGATCTTTCCTATGGCGGAGGCTTTTTCGGGTCTCGCACTGGAGCTCTGGCAGCATTTGTCTTCATGTGCGGTGCTGTCAGCCCGCATAGTCCACAAGTACGTGGTCCTGACTCATTCCCTTCCCATTTTTTCAGACCATCTCTCGGCCAAGGGTTTGGTGGTGAACTCCGTCTTTCACAAGACGGGCAATATTGGGGATGTGGACAAGCCCCTGACAAGGAGTTCAAGAAGCTGGATCATGCAGCCAAGGAGGTCTGTGCTGTGTCTTTCCTGCGTCTCAGTCAGGTGAGCTCCGCCTTGATGATGGCCAACTTCAGCCATGCCCTTATGGGTGTTCTGAACCATGTCCTTCCCTGCCTTCCTGCGGACTTGCAGTTGGTGGTAAAGATAGTCAGAGACCAGGGTCGCTATTTAGCCAAGCACCAGCTACAGAATGCCTTGGACACCGGCGCCCAGTCTGTGGGAGCGGCAGTCGTGATGCGCCATAGGGCATGGCTGCGGATTCCACCTTCACGGTGGATACCCAGTACAAACTGGCTGATGTACCCTTCCTGGGTACTGACCTTTTCTGGCATTGGGATGGATGGGCATCTTACCAGGACTGAGAAGTCCAGTACCATCCTTGGTTCAGTGACATCCTTGCAGAAGGATCCCAAGGGTCAGAAGCCAAAGAAGAAGTCCTTTCAGCTTTGGCTCTTTCTGTCCCAGCAGCCCAAATCACAAAAGGACAGTGTCAGGTCTGGCGACCTAAGCCTGAGTTTGCCAACCAAGGTTCCAAGAAACCTGAAGGCAGAGGCGGTGGAGCCCTTCCAGCTGCTGGTACTGCTGCCTCCTCCAAGACTGCTCAGTGACAGTTTGGGGAGTGTCTACTTCCTGCCCACCAGGTCCTGCCTCAGTTCCCCATGGGGGGTTGGCTTCACAATTTCTGCCACAGCTGGTCCATCACCACTTCAGACAAATGGGTGCTGGAAGTGGTGGGCAACGAGTTGCCTCTCAACTTCGAGACTCTCCCACCCTACCTAGCCCATGCTCCCTGGGAGTCCGTGGTGTTGCCAGACATGCTTCTGCCCTCCGGGAGGACATCACTCAGCTCCTTGAGAAAGAAGACATAGCCCGGTGTCTGGACACCATGACCAGCCAGGACTTTGTGTCCAGGTATTTCCTGATCGAAAGCGGATTGGGTGGGGCGGTTGGTCCCCATACTGGATCTGCACGATCTCAATCAGTTTCTGAGGAAGCACAAGTTATGGATGGTCACTGTGACTCAAATCATTCCATCCCTGGAGTAGGGCATGTGGTTCTACTCTCTGGAACTCTAGGACGCCTTCTTCCACATTCCAGTCCATCTGTCCATCCCACTGGCGGTACCTTCAGTTCCATGTGGTGGGGGTTCTTTATGAGTTCCTGGTCATGCCTTTTGGCCTATCCTCAGTCCCCAGGGTCTGCACCAAGTGCATTGCAGTGGTGGCAGCCTTCCTGTGGCACCTAGGAGTCCAGGTGTATCTCTACCTGGATGACTGGCTGATTGCTGACTCATCTCGCAAGGCAGTGGAGCGATCCAGCGACTGGGCCCTCCACACCTGCTCAGCCTTTGGCCTTCTGATCAACCCTGCCAGGTCAGAGCGCAACTCTTCACAGGTTATCCACTTCATTGGGGTAGAGCTCGACTCCCTCCAGGCCAAGATCCAGCTCCCTGAGGATCAGGCAGTGAATCTTGCCTCCTTTGCCTGATCATTTCAGTTTGGGCTCTTGCACCCTTCCTGAGATTTCCTGTAGCTGCTGGGGTACATAACATCCTGCACCAGCATAGTCAGATGGGCAGCTGGTGGATGCGCCACCTGCAGTGGGAGCTGGCCTGCCAGTGGTCTCCGCACCTAGGTCACCTGGACCAGCCAGTCATGGTGACCCAGCCGATGTGGGATGCCATCCAGTGGTAGCTCATCTTAGAACATATTTGGGAAGGAGTCTCATTCGTCTGCTTAGTACCAGTGGTCACCCTCAGTGCACCTTGCTCTGATGGAATTCACTCAGTTTGTCTGGGATCAAGTCATGCAAGTTCAGATGGACAATACCACAACCATGTACTACCTGAACAAGCAGGGCGGAACGCACTCCCTTCAGTTGTGTCAGGAGGCCGTCCACACTTGGACCCTTCTGCGCAGCATGGGTGCTGACCTCTTGGCAATTCATGTAGCTGGAGCCTGCAGCCTGCTAGTGGATGCCTCAATAGGGTGGGCGAGGCATCTCAAGAGTGGTCACTGCATTAGGAAGTGGTGGACCACCTGTTCTCCTAGTAGGGCACTCCCCCGGTCGATCTGTTTGGCTTCTGGGAGAACGCAAAGCTGAGGCTGTTCTGTGCCTGCCCCCCTCAATGCAAGACACTGCTGGGGGATGCATTTGTGAGGCCCTGGACATCAAACCTCCTTTATGCCTTCCCTCCTTTTCTCTGGATCCACAGAGTGTTGATCAAGATGCGGAGTGACAAGGTGCGGATGATTCGTATAGCCCCAGACTGGCCACACCAGTTTTGATACCCAGATCTTCTCAGCCTCAGCAGCAGGCCTCCGTGGCAACTGCTTCTACGCCCAGATCTGCTTTCCGCTCATGAGGGACAGTCTTACTCCCAGACCTGCAGTCCCTGCACCTCTCAGCCGGGTTCTTGAGTGGCTAGAGTTCCAGGCTTTGAGTCTTTCCCAAGAGGTTCTCCATGTTTTGGAAGCCTCCTGGAAGGAGTTGTCCCTCCAATGCTATGCCTTCAAATGGAAGAGGTTTTCCATTTGGTACCAGAGCAGGGAGCTACAGACCATGGCCTGCCCTTTGGCTAGTATTCTGGACTGTCTATTGTCCCTTTCTCAGTCAGACCTGAGGTTGATGACCCTTAAGGTGCACCTGACAGCCATCTCTGCATACCAGGCGCAGGCTGGTATGCTGTCGGTGGCACAGGAGATGGTGGTCAGACACTTCTTTAAGGGCCTTGACCACCTGTCCCCGCCAGTGCATGAACCTCCACCACCTTGGGAATTGTTTCTGGTACCTGCAGTGCTCATGGGAAAGCTATTCAAAGTGATGGACAGGTGTGACATCTCAGGCCTGTCATGGAAGAACACATTCTTGATGGCTGTCACCTCCGCCAGAAGTATCAGTGAGCTCCAGGTGCTCTCAGTGGAGACTCAGTATTTTGTGTTCCACAGGGACAAGGTTGTCCTTCTCCCCAACCTGAAGTTCCTTCCGAATGGTGTTTCAGAGTTTCATTTTAATTGGGTGATTAAACTCCCAGTGTGCTTCATCACTCCAACCTCGGAGCAGAGCACAGGCTTTATACGTTGGACCTGAGGCGAGCACTTGCTTATTGCAAGGAAGACACGGCTGGAGTTTGGGGAGAGGTTTGCCAGCTCTTTGTCACCTGTGCTGAAGCTGCACCTGGCAGACCGGCAGCTAAGCAGATGGTTGGCAGGTGGATTATATCCTACATCAACCTCTGCTGTAGGTTGGCTGGTAGGGAGCCTCCCACAAGGACTTCGGACTCATTCCCCCAGACATACCACTGCCTTGGTGGCTGCTTCCAGGAATGTCCCTATCCATGAAATCTGCAGGGTTGCTACTTGGAAGTCAGCACACACCTTTATTTCCCATTACCACATTGACCTTGAGTCACGCCGGGATGCTGGTTTTAGGACCTCAGTTCTCCAGTACCTTTTTGCCAAGTAAGAGTGTGCAGCTTGCCCCCTCCTCCCAGAGAACTGCTAGGAGTCTGCCAAAGTGTGGATAGTACACCATATCCATGCCCCTAGAAATGAGGGTTACTCACCTGTAACTGTAGTTCTAGGTGTGAAGGTGTGGGATAAAACAGACATAACAAACAAGACGTCAGATGCATAAAAACGCAAATGTGCGTTGCTATTTTAGTCAAATCAGAAATTAAAAAAATAAAATAATAAACATACAGAAAGCAAAAGGTTACTCAAGGTCCAATGTCCAGCAAACTTTCTAATTTCAAAAATTCCTGAGGCTTAGCTTCAGCCTTTGCAAATAGAACAGTGTGGAAACAAGCACACACTTCTGAGGTCCTCCTCACTTGGTAGTCAGTGTTCAACTGATTCCCCAATCTATCTTTGTTACTTCAAGTGGTGGATTTTTATTCCTTTCATGGATGACATCACTGTGAGGTGATCCACCCCTTTTTGCTAAAATCAGTATAAACCTCTTATTCGCCGGAGTTCTCCATCAAACAGTAAAGACAAACATGTTCATACATGTTATCTTTTCTAGCCTAGACTTGACTCCTCTTTTCTTGGTTAAGGGGGTTTTTATCACAGTCTGAATATAAAATTAATCTTAATGAGGCTAAGCCCCTCCCTCAGTCTGTTACATCGCCACTTGAAAATACCATAAATAGACTTATTCTGTGGGCTGCCACCCTATAACAGGTCATGGGATACTGTTCAGCAGGTACAGTTTAATCTTTCTTTGTTTTATATTTTCATTTTGTTTCATCTCAAAAGATAGTTTTAATAAGATAGTAAGTCCATGAGGGTTCTGTTGGGTTTTGCAAGGGGAATGGGAGCGCGAGGACGCACTCCTCTTCTCCCTTCTTCTGCCAACTCTTGGAACTCATCATATCTTTTGGTTTTTATTTCCATTAAATCATTAAATGTGACACCCTAAAATAGACAAGCATACAGCAAACGTGTTTCATTTTCATTCCCAGCGCGAGCGTCTGTCTCACTGTCGCAGCAGAGAGAGGGTGAAAGTGAGTACTTTAACATTAACATTTTGGACAGCCGCTCCCTGTCTAACAGAAAAAAAAAGAGTGAAAGGAATGGAGGGAGGCCAGAACATCCACACATGGATATCACTGCAGTCAGGGCTCACCCTGTCACACTAGGAGTGATATGTGGTGCACACACCCATATGACCCACCTGCCCTTGCCTGGCAAGTGGCAGACGGATCCATGCTTCCAGCGTGCAAGATCTGACATCACAGGGTGGAGCCAGGGAGTATTCCACTCAGGTGGGTGGGAGGAGCTTGTCTTGAAGATGTTTCGGCTGGTCTGAAAGGGAAAGGAAGACTGCCTAAGTGTGGATGTGCAACATACACCACTCCTAGAACTACTGTTACAGGTGAGTAACCCTCATATTTTGTTCACAGAGAAAAAGATTGCATTTATAGTTAATGACAAGGAAAACATTCTGAATCATGCATTATTACACACAGTGCTGAACAGCTTTACTAAATAAGGCACAAATAAGTTTTACATTTATTTTTGGAGGCCAAAAAGTAAAAAAAAAAAAAATGTAAGCAATTACAAGAGCTCTTTATAGTTAATATATGTTAGCGTGTTTGTGTTCCAAGCTTTATTTATCCTGTTGAAGAGAAAATAACATAAGATGACGTACACTCAGTTAACCACTGTTCAGAACCTCACAGTTTCAGTATTACCAAGTAAAGAGGTGAAGAATAAGACAGAGACAGATAAAGATACAGAGGCCATTCAAAAATCCATTAACTAAGATCAGAAGATCAATTGCTTAGAAATCTGCAGTCCAGCCATTTGGACGGGCTTTTGTCTTTTTTAGCCTCACTGTGTCACTGTTGACCTTGATTTTTTCCTGTATGTATCAGAAGCACACTTTGTCTCCCTGCTTCACTTCCCTTGGGGGTCTGTGTTCTGTCTATGACATGGCCTCTCTGACTCTCCTGCTGGCCTTCCTGGTTGCCCTTGGTACTCCTTCCTTTCCTTCTCCCTTGGCTGCCCTTGTACTTTCTGAATGCCCTTCTCTTTACGTCTGCCATGAATCGCAGTAGTCCTTTTGATCTTTTGCCCTTTCATACCCTCCCAATCCAGCCTGCTGCTGCATCTAACATTCCTGCTTTGAATGCTTCCCACTTTTCTCCACTACCTCTAATTGCTCTACTGTCTTGGTGCCTTCCCTCAACAGCCTTCTCATATTGTCAGTCTTCCTTTCTGAAATCCCACACGTTTACTGAGCTTGTCCCCATGTAGGTCTTGAACTTTTGATAAAGGACTTGCTGTTCGAGATGCGTAAAGTGTGCTTTTCTAAATAAAATTTTGCCTTTTACTTTTGGAGCCATGTGTCAACTTACATTGGTTGGTGAGTGCCCGATTTTTTAATTTTTGTCTTTAGTTGGCCCTATAACCTCACCGTTTTGTGGTCACCAAATCCTAGTCACTCCAGGACTGACACATTTTGGTTCCTCTCACTGTACGTAAGTACCAGATCCAGCAGGGGCCCAGTCCTTTTTTGGGACCTGGACCATCTGTACTAGGAACACCTCCTGGCATGCTTCCACCAGGAGCTGATTCCATGTTTTTGCCAATTTGCCACGCCGTAGCTTTCCAGTCCACATCTGGCATGTTAAAATCCCTAACTAGTAATACTTCCCCCAACTTGGCTCCCCTTCCCCCCATCTTCCCTAGTTCTCTATCCACCTGCTCGTCCTGGTCTGGTAGCCTATAAACTACATCAGTTCTAATTTGTTTCCCAGTTTCTTTTGCTACTGCCCCCACCGTGATGCTAACATTCCTGAGTATCCCAGGCTATCCATCTCTGTTGCCTCAGATCTTATCTGTGTCAGTCTTCACCATTCATCACCTTTGGGTATATGACCGGAGGTCATGACCCCGTGGGAGTTTTTTTTTGGTTTTTTTTGGTAGGAGGAGACGACACACCATCAACGCCGCCCTCGAGGCCGACACATTGCGTGGCACTCGCGGGTTGGCCGTTAGGCACTGTCGGTTCCGCCTGCCTGCCAGTTCTTCATCTCCCACCGTCGAGGTCACCTCGTGGGAAGCTCTAGAGAACTTCAGGCCTACCGCCTATGCAGTTGCAGTTGCAATTTTTCGACTATTCTTTTCGTGCCGCAGTCCATCGGTTTCTTCCAGCCAGTTCTAGTTGCCATACTCGACGTCGCTTGGTAAGACGTTTCCAATTATTTGTATTTCTGGCGACGTTGAGTCTGTTTTTGGTGTTTTTTTCCTCATAGGTCATGTCTGGGTCAGAGGGCAAGAAGACTTCGAAGACAGGATGGCCCCACATGCGACGGTGCCCTTGCAGCCGTAAATTTTCTGTCACCGACCGTTGTCTTACGTGTCTTGGCCCGCTTCACGACATGGATTTGTGCGACGCCTGTTTCTCCATGGACCGCCGGGTCATCGAGAGCAAGTGGCGACTGGAAGTGGGCGAGTCACGACTGGAGGTCGGCACGCACTCGTCGGGCCAAGCTGCGTACTCTCAGCCTTTCCTCGGGTCCCCTCCTGGTTCTATACAGACCGAGGAGGAGGGAGCCTTATTCTAGTAGCCTGGCCATCACGAGGCTCCTTCTGTGATGCAGGAGGCCCACCCGCTCCTTCGGGGGTGGGCGGGGCGCTACCAAGGCAATCGCACCATCGGGGGTGAAGGCTCCCCCGGTGTCGGACCCACGGTTCGTAAGGCCCGGGTTGGCACTGTCCTCAATGCTGTCGGTCATGGTGCTGTGGGCCCTGACAGAGCCGTCATCAGTGCTGGTTTGTCGCTCGGCACCGTGGCTGCTGTTGGCGCCGTTCACGGCGCCTATAGTGCTAGCGGCGCTGTGGGAGTCCACAGTGCCATCTTTGTCCTCTTCTCACCGCAAATGGCGCCGAGGTTGAGCACTACATCGTGTCCGGCTTGGGAGACGGCGCCGTGGGGGCTTCTGAATCCGCTGTCGGCGCTGTCATCGGCGCCGCCTCTGCCCTTGGTGCCATTCACGGTGCCGTGGAACCGGGCGGCGCTGTCTGGGACGCCATTGGAGCTGTCTTCGGCGCCGTCTCCGCCCTCGGTGCAGCTCGCGGTGCTGTGGGACCAGACAGCGCCGTGACTGGTCCTGACTCTGGGACTACTGTTCGGGCCTGGGCCATGTCCTCTGCTGGCTCGGGCATGGTCTCGGGTTCTGGCACCCCATTTGGCAAGGGTGGCAGTGGGCACCCTCCTACGGTCTGGCACAGGGCGTCGGCCTCTACCTCTTCGGAGGTGGAGTCAGACTCTGAGTCAGACGAGCAGTCTGTCTCCTTGGGGTTGACTGTTGGGGTGGACAGCCCTGTAGTGTCTTTGACAAGCCGGAGTCAGCCCCCGTCTGAGGTGCGGTCAGTAGCTGCCGAGACTGGGGTCAGGGGTGCTGATAAGTGGGCAGTGGTGCAGGCCACCATTGCTCTGCAGCCTGGTCTTGGTGGATTCACTGACCTCTCAGCAGTGGTACCCCCGCCTGTGGTGTGCCTGGATCGCCCAACTTTGGGGCCGATCAGAGCACCTACGGGAGGGAAGGGTACTGTGCCCTGGGTAGCTCCTTTGGGTGCTGGCCAGGGCTGTCAGCTACCTAGGCTGGCCCTCTCGAGGAGGAGGGCTCTCTCAGATTCCAAGGGGTCAAGGGGCACGGGGTCTGCATGGCAACCTTTTTCTGGGGCCCACCTGGGCTCTGGGAGAAGCCGTAGTGCAGATCTCTGCTCTTCCTCCTCGATCTCTTTGAGAGATCCCCATTCTTTTGAGGTAGGAGACCATCCTTCTGGACCTATACAGCCCCGGTCGCCTCACAGGGGGGATTCTTCCTGGCGCAGCCAAGGCAGTACTGAAATGGTTGTTCAGCTGTCGGCTTTGGAGTCTTCCAGAGCACTTTCTTCTTTGGGTGCTCTTGGTCCGCTCCCTAGCCCAGGCGGAGGTCAGCCGACTTCTCTTCTCGGCTCTGTCCCTATCCCTCTGCCACATTCTCCTGTGCTCCCAGGCATCCTTGGTCCTAGCGGGCCTCTCTTCTGGGAGCAGTTCAGGGCTGTGGTTGCTCGGTTCCCATCTTACGTCAGGGCAATGGGCAGACAGGTTTTTCAACCTCCCCCCAAGCAGCCATCCTCTGAGCAGTCAGTGCCCTCCAACTCTTCATCCCCCTCTTCTGGGGGAGAGGAGCCTTCTGTCCACATCTCTCCAGCTGCTGATCTCACTGAATATCAGCGTTTCCTCGTGAGGATGTTGGAGGGCTTGCACCTCACCCCTGCCACTTTAAGCAATCCAGAGCACTCGGCGCACGCCTTTCTATGTGATTTCAGCGAGGACACCCTTGTGGTGCCCCCCTGGCCTGCTCCCTTTCGGGAGGCATCATTGCATTCCTGGCAGAGGCCCTTCTCTGGAGTTCCTGCCCCGAGGGACCTCTGCCAGCGGTATTGCGCACCCCCCCCCCCAGAGTCTCCAGGTTCCATGCCTCATCCACAGTCCGGATTGACACAGCTGGACACTCCCGATGGGCTTTGCGCCCCTTCACCGTGACCGGCCCCCAGATCAAGACTCCTCGAATTTTGACTTCTGGGGTAGGAGGGCTATCTACTCGGCACGGTTATTGCTTTCTATTTCTGCACATCAGGCCCACTATGCAGCCTATGACAGGTTCTTGTGGTCCAGGCTGGGTCAGCTCCTAGCTTCATTGCCTGACACGGAGCAAATCAGACAAGCCATTGCACTCTCTGCGCGTGGCCTGGAGCTAGCAAGGCACCAAGCGAGGGCATCTTATGATGCCTGCGAGGTAGCTACCAGGGTTGTAGGGGCAGCGATCTGCACTAGGCGGACAGCATGGCTGCGTCCTTCCCGGTTGTCACCCTTGGCCCGGCGTAGGGTGATTAAGTCTGCTCACCAGAGAACCTATCTTTTCTCTCGTAGAGCGAGACGGCGTTTTTTGGGGCAACTTCCTTCCCCCTCCTGGGGGTCTCCATCTCGCTCTCCCTACTCTCGGGCCTCTCCAGGCCCTGAAGGTTCTCCTTCTTAGTGTGTCACCCACTGAGAGCTAAGGGACTCTGTCCCTTAGGGTTAAAAGAAAACCTCCTTTTGGGGGGGGGGGCTCGGCACTCACCCAAAGGTGATGAATGGTGAAGATTGACACAGATGAGATATGAAAATTACGTACCTACTAAGTGTAAGATCTTTCTGTGTATCTTCACCATTCATCATAATCCCGCCCTCCATCCCCCTGGGGCCTCGGTCTCTGGGTCCCTCTCCCTCTCTGTGCCCAACCTTGCCCCCCTCCTTTCTGTCAGGAGTGGGGTAAACAGGGGCACATAGGGGGATGATGTTTTGGGGAGAGTGGTCAGCATGGGGGGGCACTCCTTCTCCAGTGCGTTAGCTCCACCCCTGTGGGGTGGGAGTTGGCAGTTGCCCTCCATTCTCTCCTCCTCCTTGTTCCTGTCCATCTTATTGTCCTTTGGACTATCCTTTGTTATCAAAAAAAAAAAAAACCTCTTCTTCCTTTTTCACCAAAATCTTTCCTTGAGAAGGTGATGATTCTCTGTGCCCTGTCCTTCTTCTAGAATAGCCGATTCTGCTCAAGTGGAGTTTTTGCCGGTCATTCTGTGCCTTGAATTCTGGCAAGAACCTTTGGCTACTCCTTGCAGTTCCTATACAGTCTGGAGATGGACTAAGGTCCGAGATGTGGTTTAACCTTCTCACCTCTCATCCTACTTCCTAAAATCTTTATCCCACCCTACCTCCCTCTTCTATTTCCAGAGATTAAGGCCCCCTCCCAATCCCCTTAGTTTCCGACTTCTCCTTCTTCTTCTGTCCTCTCAGTCGTTATTTCTCCTTTTAGTTTATGTATCTTTTCCTTTTTCTGTCCCTTGGACTTCCTTGTCCCACCCTCCACTCCCTTCCTCTTATCTCTCCAGCTACTCAGAACTGGCAGGCAGGCGGAGTTGACAGCGCCTAATGGCCAACCCACGAGCGCCACGCAATGCGTCAGCCTTGAGGGTGGCGTCGGCTCCGCCTATCAAAAAAAAAAAAAAAGAGCTCCCGCAGGGTCATGACCTCTGGTCATATACCCAAAAGTGACGAATGGTGAAGATACACAGAAAGATCATAATTACGGTAGGTACGTAATTTTCATTTCTCTCACTTAAAGTGAAACTAACTGCTATATGCTGTGCCTGTCTTGTGCCCAGAACCCTCCTGTGCCACCCCATTAGGGTGCAAGCTGTCCTTTTAGAACAGCCTCTAGTTACTCTTGAGTCAGGCCCCAGTCCCCAAGGAACTGAAACCCCTCCTGCACCACCCCTTTAAGCTCCCACTCATTCAGCTTGTCCATGGTAGTACCTCAGGGAAGGTTACCGCTCCTGCTATTTCCTTATCGACATTTCTCAAAGCACAGAAGTCTGCATCTACCTGTCCCATGCTCTTCTTTCTCTGATCATTCTTGCCTACATGCACAATTAGATCTGATCTTCATTCCCTTCTCCTGTGAGTTCCAGTACCCTGACCAATGAGGCAACATTGTATTGCATTCCTACCTTATAAGAGCAAGATGGAAGATTTTGTTTCTGGGAGGGGGGGGAGAGGAAGTTTGTATTGCTCAGAGAAATATAAAGGGTCAAGGTGGAGAGGGTGTGACAGAGTAAAAATAACCTGAAAACTTTGTATAATTGTTCAAAAAGCAGGAAGTCTGCAAAGAAGTGTACCAGCTGAAGGGAGGTATTCACAAGTACCTGGAGAAATTCCCTGATGGGTTCTTCCGAGGCAAGCTGTTTGTTTTTGATGAACGTTACTCTGTTGCTTCGAACAATGATGTTATTTCAGGTATGTGGCTCATTTACCAGTTACCAATGTTGTGTGTAAAGAAGTCCCTGAATATTAAACCCTCTTAGGCCTCAAAAGTGTCTCTAGCTTAAAAAACACATTGTATGATTGGTTACATTCTGTAGGGATTGCTGATGTAGCTGGTAGTTTGATTCTGATTTCTTTATGTTCAACTTGCACGCGCGTGCAACAAACGTTTTATTAGGATAATGGCTTTTGAGAGGTGTGACACTGTCAGTCCAACGCCAATCATCAGCCATGCTGATCATGACAGCGTTCTGGCCAGCTAGATGGAAACTTTGTGTACAGTAGAAGCCGCTTAAACGGGACAGCTCCATGGCAACCTATTCATCCCATTTAAGTGAGTGACCCAATTAACAGATGTGGATTTTTTTTCAAAAGTCGCGGCAGTGCCTGGTACCAGCTGAACACCCGGAACACCTGAACCCCCGAAAACACACATACAAACATTCACACACTGAGGTTTATTTTTGCAATTACAGCTCTTTCATGAGATTATTGTTGCTTTTGTGAGGTGCAGGTATTTCTTTATTGAATTCTGTGCTATAAAATCAAAATTTTAAATCACTTCACTTGTGTACGTAGCTGGATACGGTTAGTCAGCAGTTGCCTGGCCATTGTCAAAGTAGTCGGTGATCTTCCGTTGATTTGCCTCGCTGACAGTCTGCTGAACGATAATCCCCTCCAGCTCAAACAAGTGCTCCCAGTTCTCCAATTTGTTGTTTTTCAGGCACCAGTTGTGTAGTGCGTTGACATGTAGCAGCGCTTCGGAGTTGGTCACATTCTTTGGGGGTGGGTCCGCATCGTCATCAGCCTCACCTTCAGCTGTTGATTCCTCTGTTAAGGCATTAGAGATTTCTTCCACACTGCACTCTCCCTTAGTTATTTCTTCAGTATCCAAGTCCACAAATGCCTCAAATTCAGTCACAGACATCCCCCGGGCACTCAGCATCAGCCAGAGGATCATCGATCAGGACGTCTTGAGTCCTCTCCGCTGGCAAGATACCCTCATCAGTTTGTAAGCTAAAGCCTCTGTGGAAACAATTTGTGATTGTAGACTCCTTTACTGTCACCCGAGCCTTGGCCATCATAAAGATGGCATCTAACAATGCAACTTTTTTGGCAATTTCATTTGCCACTGCTGAGGACCCACTGTCAATTATCCCCACAACACGGGTAGAAAACAGAGAATGGTAGTGGGCCTTAAAGTTCTTAATTACGCCCATGTCAAGGGGCTTAATGAGGCTGGTAGTGTTTGCTGGTAGGAACACTACCTTAATGTTGCTGAATTTATCAGTCAGCTCAGTAGGGCGTGCATTACAGTTGTCGAGGAAAAGAAGGATTTTCCATCTTGGCCGTCATAGACAGCTATTCCAGGCTGCCATCCACTCAGAAAAAATTGCTCCATCATCCAGGCATTGGCTGAGTGTGTATATGTGACAGGAAGAGTCGAAAAGTCCTTAGGTAGACAGCGAGGCCTGCTACTCTTTCCTATCACGAGCAGGGGCAATTTTCGGTTCTGTACAGATTAGCGCATTAAAGATGTTGATCGCCGCGTACTCAGCAAGAAGAGGAGGGAGAACTGTTTGAACCCAAACAGAAGCTGAGGTGGAACTAGCATGAAGATGCTCACCCTGCTCCTTCTTCTACATAATATTCTGGCATTGCTTCCACCTGGACAACCACCCGCTGGTGGCTTTGAACCCCTGATGGTCCAGGTGTGGGTAACAGTCTCCTTCGCCTTGTCTTGTAAGATTTTGTTGAGACTAATGCAACCCACCTGGCTCTTTGAAATGCCAAACTGTTTGGTCACAATAGCGAGTAATGTGTTCGGTAGCTGCAATGCATCCAAAACCTTAACTTTCTCAAAGGGCGGTCGATCCATTTGATGCAAGCCATAGTAACACACGCACAGATTAACGCATTAACACACACACTCAGATCTTGACTAGAACCCTAAAACAAAAATACTTCACAAACCTACAGCAACAGAGTTTTGGTAATCACATAAAATTCTGGGACTCCATCAATTCTGTTCTCACTTCTCGCACTGGCAGTACCAACATCCAACTAACCTCTCCCACTGGCACCCTGTTGGACTCTGCTGAGGTTGCCAGGGTGCTCAACAGCAAATTCACTGACCTGTCAGTCCTCCTCAGCAAACTTACCCCAGCAGCCCCCCCTAGTCAAGGACCACCCGTTTCCCTGCCACCCCTCCTCCCCCTCCACTCACACCGCCCACCCTCCACCTAGTCAGTCCCCTGACCAGGGGCCCTGCCCCCCGCCCCCCGTCCTCCTCCTCCCTGACCCCCGACAGGCTCCTCCCTCCGGCCGCCTTTCTACTTCAAGACCATCTCCCCCAGAGATACCTACAAGCTCCTTATGGGCCTACCCAATCGTGGTAGTCCGAGATCCGATGGTCTCTACACCGTCTTTCTTAAGCTTGTCTCCTTTGTCATTGCCAAACCTCTCTCTTTTATCTTCAACCTTGCCCTAACTACCTCCCACATGCCCCTCCTCTGGAAATCTGCCAAGGTGGTTCCTATCTTCAAATCTAGGGACTCCCTCCTATCTGGGCAACTATCACCCTATATCTATTCTCCCCTACCTTAGTAAGCTCCTCGAACGGGTTGTTCACCAGCAGCTATCTGAGTATCTTGTTAACCACAATATCTTGTGTAACCAACAGCACGGCTTCCATAGGCTTCATAGTACCACTACTGCCCTAGCCCTATTCACCAATCATATCCTCACGAACATTGACCAAAGGTGCGTAACTGGTTCAGTATTCATGGACCTATCCAAAGCCTTCGATCTTGTTAACCACCCTCTCCTCCTCTCCAAGTTACACTGTATTGGCTGTTCCACAGGGACTACAAACTGGTTCCAGAGCTACCTGTCCGATCAATCCCAGTTGGTATGCATCGGCTCTGCCACTTCTCCCCTTCTGCCTGTCTCCTCTGGGGTTCCCGAAGGCTCCATCCTGGGTCCCCTGCTCTTTAAAATATTTGTTAATACCCTCACCTCTGACAGCCTGTCCTGCGAGTCCCTCGTCTATGCGGACAGCCTAGTCATCTTCCACAGTGCCACATCCTCCCACACATTTCCTTTGTCCTCACGCAGAACTACTGTGTCACCCAGAACTGGTTCTCTTCCAGTCTGATGCTGGTTAATGCCAAAAAAACAAAGGCTGTGCTGTTTGGGTCTAAACCTTACCTAGCCAATATCCAGAAAGCAAGCTCCTCTCTTCACATTCTCCTGCCCAATGGTCCTCCCCTGGAAGTGATCCCTTCTTTCAAGTACCTGTGAATCACACTTGATCCCACCCTCTCCTTCACTGACCACATTAATCTTGTAGTCCAGAGGATAAATCAGAAACTCGGTGCTGCCTATCTTGTTAAACCCTACCTGACTGCTGAGGCTTGCCTGGTCATAGCTCTTGGCAACCTACTCCCTATCTTGGACTACTGCTCTCCTATCTACTCCCATGTGTCCATTGCACTCCGGGCCAGACTCTCGGCTGTCTACAATAGTGTATGCCACTTTGCCCTGTCTGCCCCTTATTCCACGCACCACTGCAACCTATACAGCTCCCTAGGCTGGCTCCCTCTGCAAGGCCAGTTTGATTTTACCCTCAGTTGCCTCACTGACACTATAATTCGTAGCGGCCCCACTTCCCCCCTCTTTCCCTTTTCTGCGCAGTGCACCACACTGAAGTGTCTTCAGTTCTCTGCTGTCCCACCCCTGGTGATTCCGAGAACCTCCACTAAATCGGGTGCCAATGCCCTTTCTGTTGTGGCCCCCTGACTATGGAATACAAGGCCGATGGCACATTTATAAGGTAGAAAAAGAAATGGGCAGACTGGATGGGCCTTGCGGTCCTTATCTGCCGTCAACTTCTATGTTTCTATATGTTTCCTGCACCCCTTAGGTCAACCAATACGCATCATACTTTTAAGCTTAACCTGAAATCCTGGCTCCTTGCCTGTGACACCTGCACTTGCTTCCATCGATAGCACCCCACCCCCCTTGTTCTAGCCTTTTACCTCTCCTCCTTCCCTCACCCTCTTCCTCCTCCTCTCCGTTTGCTGTCTGGGCTTGTCGGGGCTCATCTCCAGGTCGGGTCGGGGATCTTGGGGCTTGGGGTTTGTGATCCCCCAGTTTTCCTCAAGATGTTTCGTCTTACCCCTGCCTGCAGATATTATTTGCATACCCTACCTGTAGCCATTTTATGTTGTTCAGCTACTTCCTTTCTTTTGTTTACCATACCTGTTTTGACCACATTGTTTTATTAATGCTGTATGTAACTGCTGTGTTATTTGCACTGTACTATGCCTGTACCTGCACTGTGAATATTGACCATATTGTCTTATAAATTCTGTTTGATATTGCTGTTTTATTACACTGTATTCTGCCTGTACCTGCACTGTGATTCTTGTTTGTATTTGTGCCTTCTGGCCCGGGTCATACCTGTAAACGATCCTTCAGACCAGTTCACCTACCTGGTTAACAAAGTCATAAATAAATAAAATAACAAGTAACCGTGAAAGCAACTGACAAATAACCACATTTATACTGCCGTCTTAATTAGGTGCTAAGTACGTCAAGCGCTAATGCAATTCAGGTTCCTAAACGGCAACCTAATCATCCCCTAATCGTCCCCTATAAATGGACTGGCTGTCCCAATTAAAAGGGGACAACTTCCATTGGTCAACACTGTGTCATAATCGGTGCCTGAGGGATCATCCCAATTAAGTGGACGTCCCCTTTATCTGTGTCCCCTTTAAGTGGCTTGTACTGTATTTCAAAGGAGAGAGCCAACCCAATCATAGGTCAGCTCTTTCCTTTGATCTGCAAAACTGCTGCCCAGCAAGCACATCTGATCTATCATGATCAACCGGCTGAGGTTGAATTACACCCTGTAACAAAGAAACAGTCTGTCAATGTGTATTGCTGCCCTGCCTACTGTCTTCCCACCCGACCCTCCCGCTCAGCACCCTCCCCACAAAGATAACACCGACACTGGGGTCCCTAATCCCCCTCAGTGTCACCAGCTGAAATAAAGAAAACCATCCCTTGTAGTTTTTTTTTAAGACACCCTGCAAAAGAGAAAACCATCCATCGATGTCTGTTGCCCCCACCTCCAAGCCCAACCCATGTTAATATTCCTGCACGGGGGTGCCCAGTCTCCCTTGCCGGCTGCTATCCCCCACTCTGCCCATTTTACTTATGTAGCACTAGGGAACCCACCCCAGTACTGTCAAACACAACACTGGCACTGGGGATGCCCAATCCCTCAGTGTCATCACCTGAAATAAAGAAAACCGTTCCTTGTAGTTTTTTTTTTTTTTTAAACCCTGTAAAAAGGAAAAATGGCCATCGTTGTCTGTCAGTATTGAGCATGGGGGTGCCCAATCCCCAGTGCCACCTGCTGCTCCCCACCCTACTTGTTTTACTTACGCAGCACCGGGTAGCCCACCCCTGGTGCTACCAAACATAACACTGACACTGGGGGTGCCAGTCCCCAAGTGTTGCCACCTGAAATAAAGAAAATCGTCCCTCGTAGTTTTTTTTTAGTAAAACTCTGTTAAAAAAAATAAAAACTGTCCATTGATGTCTGTTGCCATTACTGTTCCTCAGGTTGTGGCAGTGCAGCGGGCTGTGTGTCCCTTCCCAGAGAAGCAGAGCATCCTCTGGGATGCTTGATCCTCCAGCCGACCATCCTATGACTCGCCTCACATCTGAACCCAAGTCACCGGCGTCACAAATGGCAAGACTGCCACTGCATCAAGAGGCCAGCTAAATTGTTTACCTGGCTGGAGGGGACTGGCCCTCACTAACTATTAATTGGCAACCAGGTACTGCATATGAGCTGGACCACAAACGTTTAAGAAAAACTGAAGCTTCAAGAATTGTTTCACAAGAGAAAATGGCTTCTAATGATTTAAATCATTAATGTGGCAACGTTCCTCCATAAAGCCAGGGAGGAATATCAGTTGGATAGTTGGGCACAGGGCCCTTAAAAAGGTCTCTTAGTGAGCAGCAGGGGGTCAGAGATGGAGGGACTGCAGGCAAGACGCTGTCACACTGTTTCTAGGTGGGCTTTTTTACCTTTTAAAATTGTTGCATTCTGTCCTCCTCTGACCATGGTTGACCTGAGCTCGACTTGTTGGCTGGTCAGTTCTCGACAAGCAAATCAAGCTCCTTCACTGCCCTCTTGCAGCACATGTTGAGGTCCTTAATGTACCCCTGGAGACTGTCCAGAAATTGAGTCGTACCCTCTTACAGGCATTTTGGAATGGGATGATACCACTGGTGTGGCATTCCGGATCACTGAGGCTATCCTTAGTCTGGTGCTCAGCTTGTGCTCGCCACCTGGACTGCAAGTATGGGATCCCTTTGGGTAGTCTTTCGGGGTTCTCCGAGCACCCCTTAGCTGAGCAGTTGGTCTCAGAATTGGTCTTCAGGTGATGAAAGTCCTGGGGGTTGCAGACAGGCTACTGGACAAGGATTCCAAAAAGCAAGCCTTATGGCCTGTAAGGTTTATGCGGTGGCTTATTTGGGCCTTTGGCAGTCCAGCTATGCCATGATAATGGTCTGCTTCGGTCATGCCCTCTTTTACCTCATTTTTGACTATCTTCTTTTGCTCTCAACTACCAGTCAGATGGATGTCTGGTCCCTGTGGGACCTGGAACAGGTGCTGTCTCAACACCAGATGCAGACAGCTTTGGACACAGGTGACTTGTGTACCCATGCCATGGCTGCAGCAGTGTCCATGTTCTGGAGGGCTTGTCTGCATCTCCCCATGTTTACCTCTGAGAACCAGCACACATTGGTGGATGCACCCTTCTTAGGGACCAACCTCTTTAGCCCTGGGGTGGAGCACCATCTCACATGGACTGAGAAGCCCACTGTCACCCTGGACTCTGTGCCGTCATCCCAGAGGGCTAAGCAACCTCATAAGCCTAAGAAGAGCTCCTTTCATGGCTTAAGATATCAGCCTCAATAGCAGCCCCAGTGAACCCAATCTGGTGGTCAGGGTAAGAAGAAAGGGGGCAGTGGTGCATCTAGTGGCAGTCCACTGGTGCCCCCGCCAAGGGCAAGAAGCGATGGTTTGTGGTGTGCTGTTCCCCCTCCTGCACGGTCCATGCAGCAGCTCCTGGTCAGGGCATGGTTCCTTCACTTCTTTCCACAGTATTCCGCTATTGCCCTGGACAATTAGATGCTAAAATTGGTGGGTTCAGGTCTGCCTCTCGAGTTCAACTCTCCCTCCATTCCAGCCCCAGGCACCACGGGAGTCCCTGGTGCTTGCGGATACACTAGTCATGCTGCACAGCGATATTGCTCCAGCTCCTGGAGCACAGAATAATCAAGCCTGTCCCGGATGCCCTGGCCTCTCAGAGATCGTGTTCTGGTACTTTCTGGTGCTGAAATGGACGGGGAGGTGGGCTGGTGCCCCTTATTGGACCTGCACAATCTGAAAAAGTTCATCTTTCGTAGAGTGGTTCTGATCCCTGGACCTCCAGGATAATTTCTTCCTTTTTATAGGGTGTGGATATGGTTCACTTATAAACAGTGGCAGTTTCACTGGAACGAAGTTACTAGCTGGAACATTAAGTTAAGCTCCGCGCCACCGAGCCAGGTATAACCCCACCACCACCCGGGTTTGCTCACTGATATCAGATCTTTCTTTCTGCTGGCAGAACAGATCACCTCCTTTGCACTCCGGCTTAGGATTTTTCTGCGCCATAGGCAAACCTCTTCCTTTCAAAGTTTTCAAAGTAATTTGCTTGTAGTTTCAGAGTTCTTTCAACTCCATCTCTGGACCAACAATGGAACACAAGAAACCAGGATTCCAATTTTGTGTTTGGTGTCAACAGAAGATGTCAGTCACCGATCCACAGAACACATGCATATATTGCCTGGGTGGGCAGCATGATGTGGCTGGGTACAGCCTATGCCTGTCCATGCTTCCTGAGTCCCTTGAGAATGGGAAACTCCGCTCTCACAGGGTCGGCCTTCGGAAAGGGATCTGAAGGATCACCCCAAAGGCCGCAAAAGGCCTCAGCTGTGGCCAGGTCTGCTGAGCAGCTTGCATTTCTTGAGGTGGAAGCAGTGGCTGCCATGGTGGGCATCTCCTCAGTCTCTACGCTGTTCCCTGGGGCCAGCATCAGAGGGTCTTTCACAGGCCAGTTCCATGACATGTGCCAGACTCTCCAGGCCTTGGGGGAAAGCCCTGCCCTCTGTGGTTCAAAATCTAAGCACCATCAGCACCGGTCATGGGACGGGGAGAGATTGAGGTCCCCCTTGTCCCTTGACTCACCTGACCGCTTGATGATCGTCGAGAGCCCCTTGGCTGAGGAGCAGGTCAGGCAGGTCAAGGGCTCTTTGGCTCTGCCATCGATCCTCTCAACCTGAGCTCTGGTTGACCAGGCCATTGAAATTTTTCTTGAGCTGGTTAACTGGTTGTTGGACGAGATAGAGGAATCAGTCTCGCATACCTCGGTGCTGCTGGTCCTCATTCAAGAAGAAGTGGACAGATTGGTGTCCATGTTCGATCCTTCAAGGGACCAGTCTCCACTCAGGGTCTGGTCTTTGACGCCCCTGTTGCTGAATGTTAGTAGGCACGTCATCTGAGGCCAATCGCAAGAAGACCCATCTCTCCGTTCGTCAACCAGCGGATCGAGATTGCGGTAAGCGGTTCATGTTTTCAGTTCTGCTTGACTGGGTGGTGAGTAGAGGCACTGGTGTATGATGTGCCGGAGCTACAAGGAATTCCTCTGGCAGCAGTGAGCCATCGCAGAGCAGGGCTCTAGCCCAAGGACCAGTCCTCTTGTCAGCCACCAGTGGTTGTCCCACTGGTCCAGGTTCTGCAGTTGCTCCCCACACCTGCTTCTCTGCCAGTTCAGGAGGAGCCACTACTGCAACAGCTGCCAGTCAGCATTCCAGCCAAAGAGGCCAGCTGTTTGTCCACCAGCTTGCCAGGTCAGTTGTTGGTTAGGATTACCCTGGGTGAGAATTCCTGGGAAGTACGTGGCGAACATCAGCTGAGGGTCATCTTTGAGGACTCATTGAATGACTCGTTGCAGGAGTCCATGGCCTCCTCAGGGACTTAGCTTTTCGACTATAACTAAGTCGAGGAGCCTTCCACCAATCATGGCCCAGTGTCCTTTGGTGGGCTTCTCCTACTTCTCTCGGAGTCCATGTCGATCCCACTAGAGTCAGTCCAGAAGAGGGCTAAGTACCCTCTTGTGGATATTTTGGAGCAGGTTGCCTTCCCAGTGGCTGAGAACATCTTGGGACCAGCCTTGGAGCTTTGGCAGCATCTAGCATCCTGCCTGGCACCTTTGGCCTACATGGTCTGCAAGTACATGGGCCCTACAGGCTTCCTTTCAGGGTTTTCGGACCACCTTTCCGCCAGAGGTCTGATCACATATTCAGTGTTCTGTAAATCCAGACACCAGGGGGATGTGGACAAGACTCTGGACAAAGAGTCCTGAAAGATTGACCAGGCTACTAAAAAAGTGTACACTGTGGCCACTCAGAGGTCTCCATCAGGCAAACTGTGCCATCCTGATTGCTAATTACTGTCATTCCCTAAACGGATTCTTTGATGTGGTACTCCCCAACCTCCATCCAGAGCAGTGTATGGCAGTGGAGCTAATCAGAGACCACAGTCAATCACTGGCTAAATGCTAGCTCCAGACAGCCTTGAACATGGGTGATTTGTGTGCTCATGCGGTGGCAGCAGCTGTCTCCATATGTTGCTGGGTTTGTCTGCATTTGTACAGCTTCACAGTGGGCACCCAACAGAAGTTGACCAATGTCTCTTTCCCTGGACACTGACCTCTTTGGCCCTGGGATAGAAGGGGATCGCACTTGGATTGAGAAGTCCATGCCACCCATTGACACTGTGACCTCTTCCCAGAAGGACCAGAAGAAAAAGCCAGAGAAACATGCTTTCAGTACCGGTCGTTTCAGGCCTGGTGCCCCAAGCAGAAGTCCAGGGACTAAGGTTTCGGGGGTTGGGGTAGTGGTGCCCTCTGGCAGCAGCCAACGGTGCGCCTCTAAAAGCTGCCCAGTGACGGGATGGTGGGTGTCATCCCTCCACCTGTCCTGTCCCTGACTGCTCTTGTGGTCAGAGACTGGCTATGTTACTTCTTGCCACGTTGGTTTACTATCACAACGGGCAAGTGAGCTTTGGATGTAGTGGGTAGAAGATTGTCTGTAGACTTCAAGGCTCTTCCACCCTGCTGCCTCTATGTGCCTCAAGAGTCCGGGATTTCTAAGGAAATGCTGTCAACCCAAAGAAAAGACATCGTTCAGCTACTTGCGAAAGGAGCAATAGCCTGTGTCCCAGACGCCCTGCCCTGTCAGGGTTACATGTCCAGTTACTTCCTGGTCCCGAAACAGATGGAGGGCTAGCACCCCATATTGGATCTACATGATCTCAACCAGTACATGCAGAAACACAGATTCTGGATGGTCACTCTGAGCCAGATTATACCGTCCCTGGAGCAGAGTATGTGGCTTTGCTCCCTGGACCTCCAGGATGCGTTCTTCCACATTCATGTCCGCGGGTCCCACCGCCGGTACCCCCATTTCTGAGTGGAAGGAGTCCTGTACCAATTCCAGGTCATGCCTTTTGGCCTCTCTTCTGCACCCAGGGTCTTCACCAAATGCATGGCCTATGGTGCTACGGGGTCAGAGTGTACCCCTACCTGGATGACTGGTTGGTAGCCAGTCCATCCAGAGAGACCGTGGAGAGATCCATAGACCTGGCTCTCCAGACTTTCTGAGACTTGGGCATGTTGGTCAACCCGGACAAGTCAAAACTGGTACCAAAGCAAGTGATCATGTTCACTATGGCAGAACTAGACTCTCTGTGGGCCAAGGCCTGCCTCCCGGCAGACAGGACACATACTCTTACCTCCTTTACAAGATCATTTTCAGTTGGGCTCATGCCCCCTGCCCAGGATTTCGTTTGGCTGCTGGGATATATCGTATCCCACACCATTGTGGTCTGTTGAGCCCACTGGCGTGTGCAACACCTTCAGTGGGAGCTGTGCTGTCAGTGATTTCAGTGCCTAGGCCAGTTGGACCAGCTGGTCACAGTGACCCAGTTGATGTGGGATGCCATCCAGTGGTGGCTTGTCCTGGAACATCTGGAGGAAGGAATCCCGTTTGTCCACCCAGAGCCAACCGTCACATTGTCGACAGACACATCTCTGGTAGGGTGGGGAGCACACTGGGAGACCACACAGCCTATGGGTTCTGGTTGTCCAGCGAGTTCCATCCCCACATAAACCTGCTGGAGCTCTGTGCAGTGTGCTTGGCACTGATGGAATTTGCTCCACTAGTCAGGGTTCAGGTCAATGAAGTCCAGACAGACAACACCACGACCATGTTTTACCTGAACAGCATGGCGGCACGCACTCCCTTCCTTTGTGTCGGGAGGCACTCCACACCTGGACCTTCATGCGCAGCCAGGGCACCGCTCTCTTGGCAATTCATGTCATGGTGGAGAACAGTCAGCTGGCAAACGCTCTTAGCAGCGTAGGAGAGACGTTGCACAAGTGGGTCTCTGACTGAGGAGGTGGTGAACCACCTGTATTCCCTGTGGGCTCACCCTCGGTGGAACTGTTTGCCTTCTGGGAGAACGCCAAACAGGTTGTTTTGTGCCTGCCCCCACGGTCTGGGCCACTGATAGGGGGATGTCTTCGCAAGGCCCTGGACCCCAGGCCTCGCATATGCCTTTTCTCCCTTCCTCTGATCCACAGAGTACTGGTCAAGGTCAGGAAGGGCAAGGTGCGGGTGATCCTTATAGTTCCAGACTGGCCTCAACAATTCTGGTACCTGGTTCCCTTCAGTCTCAGCAGCAGGTCTTCACAATGACTGCCTCCACCCAGGCCCAATGACCAGACTTTAGGGGACAGACTTGCACCCGGACCTTCGGTCCCTGCACCTCATGGTCTAGTTCCTTAGCAGCTAGAGTTCCAGGTCTTGGATCTCTCCGAGAATGTCCTCCACATGATGGAGGTCTCCAGGAAAGAGCCGACTTGTAGGTGTTGTGCCTTTAAATGGAAGAGATTTTCCATTTGGTGTCAGGGCTAGGAGCTTGATCTCCTTGCTTGCCCTGTGGCTAGCATCCTGGATTATCTGTGGTCTCTTTACCAGCTGCGACTGCAAGTGACAACCCTTAAGGTGCACCTGGCAGCCATCTCTACTTACCGGGCATGGGCCGTATGCCAACGGTGGCCCAGGAGAAAGTGGTTGGTGCTTTTTCAAGGGCCTTGACCACTTGTCCCCTCCAGTGCATGAACCACCACCACCGTGGGACTTACTGCTGGTCCTAACTGTGCTGATGGGCAAGCCTTTTGAGCTAATGCAGAGGTGTGAGTTGTCACACCTGTCATGGAAGATGTTCTTCCTGGTGGCAATCATGTCTGCCAGAAGGATTGGGGAGCTCCAGGTGCTCTTGGTGGACCCTCCCTACCTGGTCTTCCACAGGGACAAAGTCGTCCTTCGCCCCAACCCAAAGTTCCTCCTGAAGATATTGGAGCTTCACCTTAACCAGGTGCTTATCTTACCTGTATATTTTACCAACCCATCTCTGGAGGCCAACCGCAGGCTGCATACCCTGGACTTGCAGAGATGCTGTCCTACTATGTGGAGCATACGGCTGGAGTTCAGGGACAGGCTCACCAGCTGTCTGTCACCTATGCTGAAGCCATGCCTAGCAAACTGGTTGCAAAGCGGACAGTTGCAAGGTGGATCACATCTTGCATTCACCTCTGCTGTACGTTGGCTGGTCGGGAGCCTCCCGTAGGGATTAGGGCTCATTCCACAAGACATACTGCTGCCTGGGTAGCTGCTTCCAGAGATGTCCCCATAAAGGAGATCTGTAGGATGGCTACCTGGAAGTTGACACACACACACACGCACACACCTTCTTTTCCCATGCCCATATATACCTTGAGTCGTGCCAGGATGCACGTTTTGGGACCTTGGTTCTCCAGTCTGTGTTTGCCAACTAGGGGTGCATACCTTGCCTCTGCCTCCCAGAGAACTGCTAGGAGTCTGTCAGAATGTGGATAAGTGAACCATATCTCTGCCCTTAGAAGAATAGGTTACTCACCCCTAACCGTAGCTCTGGGAATGGTAAATGGTTCACATCCACATGACCCACCCAGCCTCCCCTGGCAAGTAGCACCTGATCTTATCTGTGTCAGTCTTCACCATTCATCACTATTGGGTAGTGAGCCGGAGGATCAGGACCCTGCGGGAGCTTTTTTTGCTGTTGCAATGGGGAGGAATCAATGTCGGGACGGCGCTGCCCTTGAGGCCGACACATTGCGTGGCGCTCATGGATTGGTCAGTAACCGACATCAACCCCTTCTCAGACCCAGTTCTGCTTCTCCCACCATCAAGTGGGCACGACCTCGTGTGTGAGCGCCATTTTCTGCAGCCTAGTCTGTCGAGTTTACCTCAAGTCCTAGTTCTGCTGCTGCATTTCCTCAGCGATCGACCGTTAAGATCTTTCCTTTTTTTTTTCTCCGTCGATGCCGAGTGCTGTTTTTGTTTATAATTTTTTTCATCCAGTCATGTCTCATTTGGGGGTCAAAAATAAATCTTCCAGGGCGAGTCGGCCTCCAATGCGTCGGTGTCCCTGTGGCCAAATGTATTCTGTCACGGACCAGCATGACCGGTGTCACCTGCCTGGGCCTAGTCACGACATGGATAGATGTGACACCTGTTTCTCCACCCAGACAGCGTGTGTTGGAGTTCTTGGCACGTTAAAGTGGCATGTGCGTGGCGACTTTCCAGGGGACAGGCGTGTACCGGGTGCGCCAAAAGCAGGGTTCTTGACCCTTCCTCCGGGTCCCCTCGTGATCCTATCCGCCCATGGAGGAGGGGTTTCGCAGCTTCTAACCTTGCCTCAATGGGAACCCCTTCCACGGTGCAGGAGGCCCAGCCTGACCCCTTCGGGGGTCGGGCGGAAGGCACCGTCCAAGCAATTACCTCCTCTGAGGCGAGGGCTCCCCAGCAGCACGGTCTGAGGCCTCCAAGCCCAGGCTGGTGCCGTCCACCAGTGCTGCCCCCCAGTGCCGGGGATCGGGACAGTGCCGCAGGCGGCACGGGGCCGGTCTCCAGCGCCACCTCTGGCTCCAGCACCATTGGCAGTGCCGGGGATGGGGGAGGCACAGTGGGCAGTGCGGAACCAGTTCACAGTGCCGCGGCTGGGAGGGACCAGGGAGTGGTCTGGGTTCAAGCCTCCTCTGGGGAGAATGATGCTGAGGCTGACCCAGACTGGCTCCCGGATTCTTTGGAATCCTCCGAATCCTCCTCCTCCAGCGTGTCAGCTTCCATTCAGCCCCCTTCTGAGTAGCGGATGGCTCCCTTTGATTCTGGGGTCAGTGGTACTGACCAGTTCTCGGGTGCTCAGGGGGCACCGCAGGGCAACCTGGAGTCGGTGGTCCTTCTGCCACTTTGGGAGGTGTACCCCCTCCTGTGACAGTTCTTGCTGGCCCTACTTCTGGGCCGACTGGAGCATCTCATGCAGGGGAGGGTGCTCCACCTCTGGCTGTCTCTCAGGAGTCAGCTACGGGGTGTCGATTGCCTCGGCTGATGATGAGGAAGAGGGCTCTCTCGGAGTCCGAGGGGTTGAGGTGGCTGGATTCAGGGCAGCGTCCCTTCCTAGGAACCTGCAGGGGTTCGGGGAGGAGTCACAGTGCTGGTCCAGTCTTCTCCCCCGAGGTCCCCTCGAGAGAGATCTCATCTTTAGAGGTTAGGGGCCGCCTTTCTGGGCTCATGCTGCCCCAGTCGTCTCGCGGGGGGAATTCTCTTTTCGGACTCAGCCCTGGCTGTTCCAGCTTGGTTGAGCGGCCTTCGTCTGCTGGGACCACTGGGTCTCCCCCTCCTTTGAGGTCTCCCATCTGGTCCCCCAGCCCGGGCAGAGGCCGTCCCCCTCCTCAGAGGTGCCTGTCCCCTTTGCCTCTGCCAACCCTTCCCTCTCTACCAGGCCACTCCAGTCCTACGGGACCTCTTACCTGGGAGCAGTTTAGGTCCACAGCTGCACTGTTCCCCGCCTACTACCGGTCCATGGACGAGGAGGTATTCCACCACTCCCAGTGCTGCCTGAACCTGACTCACTGGGCTCTTCCGCTCCCTTGTCTTCTTCCTCTGAGGGAGAGGAGTTTTCTGTCCACCTTTTCCCTGCAGCTGATCTTTTCAGCTATCAGCACTTCCTGTGGGGTTGCTCGGCGACCTCCACATGTATCTCCACCCTGGCCACGATCAATCCCTGGCGGTCCGGGGTGTGTGCCTTCTTGGGCGACTGCAGTGTGGCCAACCTGTTGGTTCCCTCTTGGCCTACTCCCTTCCGGGAGGTGTCGTACCGGACCTGGCGACATCCCTCAACACAAGCACCAGCCCTGAGGGACCTCCGCCAGAGGTATTGCACACCCCTTGGGTCTCCAGGAGCCTTGCCTCACCCCCCTTCGGCCATGACTGTTCTGGACACACCCTCCGAGCATAGAAGCGCAAGGCATGACCAACTCCCAGAATCTGACTCAGCTGAGTTTGATTTTTGGGGGAGGAGAGCCTTCTCATCGGCACACCTTTTTTTATGTCTTTCAGCTCACAAGCCCACCATGCTGCCTATAATATTCACTTGTGGCCTCTGCTAAGTCAAATACTAGCCTCTTTGCCTGACTTGGAGGCAACCAGACAAGCATTGCCCTCTCTGCGTGGGGCCTGGAGCTTTCGAGGCACCAAGCAAGGGCATCTTATGATGCCAACGAGGTGGCTTCCAGGTTGGCGGGGATAGCGATTTGCAGCAGGCGGACGGCGTAGCTTCGTCTTTCCCGGTTATCACCCTTGGCCTGGCGTAGGGTGACTGCTTCCTCTTTCCGGGGAGCCCATCTTTTTTCCCACAGGGTGAGGTGAGAGCTTCAGGGGCACCTTCCCTCTCTTGCTAAGAGAACCTCGCCTCACCCAGACCAGCCTCAGGCCTAAGCAGGCCTGTTAGGATTCCCTCCTCTAGTGTCTCCCCCACTGAAGGCTGAGGGACTTTGTCCCTTAGGGAGGTTCTGGGCCCCCTTCGGAGGGCTTGGGAATCACCCAACAGTGATGAATGGTGAAGACTGCCACAGATAAGATATGAAAATTACGTACCTACCTTAATTCTTGATCTTTCTGTGTATCTTCACCATTCATCACTGAATCCCGCCCACCTTCCCCTTTCAGGCCTCAGTCTCTGGGTGATCCTCCTCCCTGCTTCTCTCTCAGTTAGGACCTCTGTCCATCTCCAGCACCTCCTACACCCACCCACCACCCCCGAGGTTGTTTTTTTTCTCCTGTGTTGACAGACAGGGAGGCTACCCTCTGTTGGGAGTCTCCAGAGACCCTTCTCAGTCCAGGTGGTATTGTCTTGGGTTACTCTGCTTCCTCCAACCTTTGTCTTGAGGAAGTATGTGGGGGGCACTGGTGACTCCCACAGTTATTTCCCCTCCAACCACATTGTGCCACCCCATATGTGGTTTCCCTTTATCGCCTCTCCTCATTCTAGGAGAATATGTATTTTCTATACAGTTCCTTCTCTGGAGGTGACTTCTCTCTATAAAACAAACTAAAAGACAATCCCTTGGGGTTTTCCTCTCCAGGGATGTTTTTAGTGTCTTTCCACTTCAAATTCTCTAGGCAGGAGGGGGAGACACCAAGCAGTCCTTGACCCTCTGGGTAGCGCAACTGCTTTTCCTTCTGGATTGGTGCCAATCTGCTGCTCCAGCCTTTTTGGATCCTTCTCTGGCTTGAAATATGGTCCGGTATGGAGCATACCATCCTTCGCTTGAGCAGTTCCAGGGCTGTATCCTCAGGGGTGGTGTCTCCTCTGTCCTCCCTCCCCCCTTTCTTTCTTTTTTCCTTTTTTACTTTCTATTTTTGCCTCCTCCCCTGCACTGGAACCCCGCTCAGTCGGGAGACATTCATGTGCCACCCTGCTTCGTCTCCTTACCTGGTTCTGCGGCAGTCCCCATGGAGCGTGGTTGTATCCTCCCAGGCGGAGTGCGAGGTGGGGCCCTGCAGGCACCCGATGCTTCTAGTTTCATCGGGTCCCCGTCAGTCCGGGCAGGAGGGAGCTATTAGGGTCTGCAGTGGTGCTCCTTCCCCTCGGCGTTCTGACGCTTGTTTTTCCGGTGTTCTGTGGACGTCGCATGAACCCCTGACGTCAAGGCGCATAGCGCCGACATCTGCGACATCCTCCCCTCTCTTGCCTCAGCGCATGCTGGGCCCCAGGCCTCCGACTGGGGTTAGACTTGTGCCAGGACCGTATCCCCCTTCCTTCCTGGAGAAGGCGAGCTGTCCTGGGGACGCTCAAGCCTTCTCCCCCAGCCGGCCCTCCAGCTCTCCGGACTCGTTCCCGAACCCGGGTCAATGGCATCGCAAGTGGAAATCCAACCTCTGCACCAGCGGGCTGGCCCTCCCTCCTTTCTGCCCCTCACCCTTTCATCCCTCCCTTACTCACCCAGAGATTGGGGCCTTCTTGTCCCAATCCCTTTGGCCTCCTTCTCTTCTGTCCTCTCTACGACTTTATTCCTCCTATTAATTTTACTTCTTTTCCTTTTACTATCTCTCGGGCTCCCTTCCCCTTCCCCCCGCCCTCTCTGTTTCCCTGTCTCTCTCTCTCTCCGGTGTGCAGAACTGGGGCTGAGGAGGGGTCAGAGTCGGCTACCGACCAACCTGTGAGCACCATGCAATGCGTTGGCTTCGAGGGCGGCGCCGTCCCAACGTCGACTCCTCCCCCTTGCAAAAAATAAACCGCGGGGTCCTGATCCTCCGGCTCACTACCCAACAGTGATGAATGGTGAAGATATACAGAAAGATCAAGAATTATGGTAGGTACGTAATTTTCATATTCTGCTTCCTTCATTCGAGATATGATGTCATGGGGCAGAGTCAATGGATTATACTGCCCAGGTGGTGGGAAGAGTTTAGTTTAAAGATGTTCTGGACAATAGCATCATTCCAGTGGAACTCCCAGATTGTGGATGTGAACCATATACCACTCCTAGAACTATGGTTATAGGTGAGTAACGTGTTCTTCTGATCCATCCATCTCACTGGTGTTACCTCCGGTTTTGTGTCGACAGTGTCCTCTGCCAGCTCAAGGTCATGGTGTTCAACCTGTCCTCAGCACTCGGGGTGTTCATCAAGTGCCTCTCGATCATGGCTGCATACCTTCGGTACCTGGGCACCAGACTATATCCGTACATGGATAACTGACTCCTTGCAGGTGTTTCTAGGGAAGTGGTGGTCCAGGGATTTGGCCCTCTGAACCCTCAGGAATTTGGGTCTTCTGGTCAGTCCAGCCACGTCAGAATTCATCCCCAAGCAAGTGATCAGATCCATTGGACTGAAGGCGGATTCCCTCCATGCCAGGGATCGCTTACCTGCGGACAAGGTGGAGGATCTTACCTCCTCCTTTTTTTTTTTTTCTCCTAATTAGTATTTTATCCTCCTGAGCTCCCTGGTGGCCCCCATCTAATCGACCCCCCAGCCCTGTCACCGGCTCCTCCAGGACTTACCTCTTCCGATGTCCTCTGCTTCAGGACCGTGGCTGTGCCTGGCCACCGGTGCGGAGCCTGCGGGGGGGGCGATCTTCATCCCACTGCCAAGGGTTTTTTCCCACCGGTTTTCTCCATGGTCCTTCCCTGCTGCTGGGGCATGACATGTCAGCGTGTGTACATAAAGGCGTATGCACGCTACGGAGTCCCGCAGCACCCTCCCTTCATTGGCGTCCCCTGACCCATTCTGCCCTCAGGCCTCCATCTGGGGCAGTCATTTGGCAGGACAGTCAAGTCACCCTCCCCAGGAGAGGAGAGCTGTCCTCCGGAGGCTCAGTCCTCTCCCTCCACGGCCAACCCCCGGCAACCCGCTTGCACCGCGAACATAGGTCGCCAGCATGGCAGGAGGCAAGCCTTTGATGCCTCAACCCTCCACGCCACTGGGCTGGCTGAATCTTACCTCCTTTGATCATTTCTGGTTGGGCAGTTGCCTGGGAATTCCTCCAGCTGTTGGTGTACAAAGCAGTTTTGACCACCATGGTCCATGGACTGACTGGTTTATGCACTCCAAGTGGGAGCTGGGGTGCTAGTGGTCTCAGCGCTATGGTCACCTGGTTTAGTCAGTCATGGTGATACAGCGGATGCGGGAAGCCATAGAGTGGTCGCTGTGTCACCAGAACCTCATGGTGGGATTTCTCTTTGCCCACCCAGAGTCAGCCCTCACCTTGGTCACAGATTTGTCTCTGGTGGGCTACAGAGCTAAGCTGTCCAACCACAGAGCTCACAAGTTCTAGTCATCTGGTGAGGCTGGCATGCATATAAACCTGGTGGAGCTCAACGCAGTGTGTCTGACACTGACATAGCTTGGTTCACTGATTCGAGATCAGGTCATGCAAGTCCAGACCTAACTACAGGACCACCATGTTCTACGTGAACAAACAAGGCTGGACACACTCCTGTCTTTTGTGTCAGGAGGCACTATGCACCTGACTCCTGGTACGCAACGTGCAGATGGATCTCCCAACAGTGCATGTCGCAGGGAGGACAGCCAATTGGCTGACGGTCTAAGCCTTACAGGCAAGATGTTGTATGAGTAGTCCTTGCACCAGAATGTGGCGACACAGCCATTTGCCAGTGGGGCACACCTCTGCTGGACCTGATTGCCTCCTGGGAGAACAGAAAACAGAGGTCATTCTGTGCTCACCCCCTCTGATGGGAACACTGATGGGTGATGTTTTCTGCCGGCTCTGGAACCCGGGCCTTGTGTATACTTTTCCTCCCTTCTCCTTGGTTTACACAGTGTTGTTCAAGGCACGTGTGGACAAGGCAAACCTGATCCTGATAGCATCGGACTGGCCCAGGCAGTTCTGATTTTCCAGGATCTCCTCCACCTCAGCAGTAGTTCCCTGTGGTGGCTTCCCCACTGTCTGGATCTGCCGACAAGACAAGAGGGAACCTTCTATCCCTGCATCTCATGGCCTGGTACTTCAGCGGCTAGATTTCCAGGCTTTGGGCATTTTGGAGGAGGTATTCCACATGGTGGAGGCATCTCCAAATGCGTGGACTCACAGAACATATGTGTTCCAATGGAAGAGATTTTCGCTCTGGTGCGTGGGCAAGGCTGTTGATTCCCTTGCCTGTCCAGTGGCAATGATTCTCTACTACCTCTGGACCCTGTCTCAGTCAGGGCAATGAGCCAAGTTTAAGGTGCACCTGGCTGCCATCTTGGCCTATCATGCATGGGCCAGTATACCAATAATGGCACAGGAGGAGGTGGTTGGGCATTTTTCAAAGGTATGGGCCACTTATCCCCTGAGGTACATGAACCAGCACCTCTGTAGGACTTCCTTCTGGTGCTTCCTAATCTGATGAGCAGATCATTTGAGGTGATCCACAAGTGTGAGATGTCACACTTGTGGAAGGCCCTAGTTTTGGTTGCGGTCCCCTCGGTCAGATGGTTGAGTGAGCTCAGGATATGATCATCTTTGGCCCCCATTTGAAGTTTCTATGCAAGTTAGTCTTGGAGTTTGTCTACTTTCAAAAGCCTACTTCTGATGCTGAGCATTTGCTTCATACTCTGGACCTATGCTGGGTGCTCTTTTACGAAAAGGGAACACATTGCAGACGTTTGTGGCAAGGTTTGCTAGTGAGTGACCTATGCTGAAGCAGCTCTGGGTAGACTTAGCTGATGGATCACATCCTGCATGGATCTGTGCTACAGGTTGGTTGGTGGGGAGCCTCCCAAGGGGTTGAAGGCTCATTTCAACTGGCATACCACTGTAGGGCTGCTACCTGGTCCAGCACGCCCAGGTTCCTCACCCACTATAAAAATGTGCTCAGTTATCACAGAGTTGTGTTTGGGGCCTCAATCTCCCAGTCTCCCCAAGTAGTTGGGTGCATGCTTTGCTCCCTTATCCGAGAGACTGCTAGGAGTCTGCCTAAGTGTGGATAGTGAACTGAATCCAAAGTGTTAAAAATACTACTCATCTGTAACTGTAATTCTGTTATTGGTATTCATTTCACGTCCACACAACCCACGTAACCTCCATTGGCAGATGACTCACAAACCCCTACTTCCAACATGGAAAGATCTGATATCACATGGGGCATAGCTGGAGGATGACACCAGGGGTGGTGGAAGGAGCCAATTTTGAAGATGTCAGATGACTGAATTACGTTACGTGGAACTAAGTGTGGATGTGAACTGAATAACAGTTATTGAACTATTGTCACAGGTGAGTAACCAGTATGTACTTGTAACCATAGTTCAACTAGTAGTATTTGCACATTCACACAACCTACCTGATCTCCCTAGGGAAGACTTGCTTTGCATTCCTGTTCTAGCATGCAGATCGGAGTGCAGAGCCAGAGGACCATATAGTTTGGTGGTAGGAGGAGCTGATTAAACATGCTCAGTGGAAGACTGACCAAGTTTGGATGTGAACTGAACACTAGCAGAACTATAATTACAATCAGGTAACCTCTGTTTACTTTTGCCTCACCAGACACCTTGGTGGGTGTGTAATCGTGCTTATAAAATAGTCCTAAAAGAATAATCATTTGCAAGAGCCAAGCTGTCCCATTATGTGTTAATAACAAAAGTTTTTGCGTGTAATATGGTTTATAAATCAAAGAACTCTGGGACTAAGATTTTGATGCCTCAGATGGCTTTTTCCAGTTTTTGCTGCTTGACAGATACAGAGGTACTTCAGGGACTGATAGGCCTATAAATTATTTTTTCATCAAAATATGCCACTCCCAGGCCACTCTGATGGTCCAGCAGTAGCGTGTCATGCTGCCGTGCAGGTGACCCAGGTTCTGAAGTGGACTCGGGTCACCACATCAGGAGGCAGACCAGGATGAGGTAGCTGCCGTGCGGCAGTGTGCCTCAGGCGGGGAAGGTTAGTTTTGCGTTCCAGTGCCACAAAGGTGGTGGTGGTGGTGGTGGTTGGGGGGGGATTGAGAAAAGACTGCAGGTGGGGAGAAAACCAGAAAAGGTCATGTGCACTGAGACACGCATGTCACAGTTGCCAGCACCCTCTAGCCCAGCTCAGTGCAGATCTCCACTGGCTGTGACAATGGGGAGGAGCGACAGATGATGGTGAGCGGTCAAAGTGAAACCTGTGAGCCACAGGAAGAGAGGAGAGCCAATTTGGTCGCTTTACCATCTTAACCCTTTCACTGCCAGGACAGTTTGCCATTTCAGTGTCGGTCATTTTTTTTTTAAATATCTTGGTGATGAATTTCATGTAATGCACAAAACCTGGGTGGAAGCTGACAAAATACCCTCATTTTCAATATAAAATCAAGGTTTCTGTTGTGAAAGGGTTAAAATACCATGCCTGTGTTGCAACAATATTGCTCCAGCTCCTCAGCGATATCCTAGTGGAATTAATCCACAGCGCCCAATCGTAGCTTCTTAGACTCGGCAACTCCAGGCACAGACCTCCCTGGTGTCTGCTATTTGCTAGGTATATGGGGTCAAACTTGGGTCAGGTGTCTCCGATCACCTGACCAAATTTGCCCCATACATATTTTTTATCACAAGCCAAATGTCTGCCTTTGGAGTCCGCAAGCTGAAAGTGAAACCAGTTTTGTTGGTTTCATTTCTAGTTCATTAAAATGGCGACAACATGGCCTGGTGGCACTGAGGGTTGAGGCGTGGATGCCACACCTCGCACCATGCCAGTGACCGGTTCGAGGAGCGACCTCAGGTCGTCGAGCGCCAGTCGGGGGTAGAAGCAGGTTGAGCTGCTATTGGCGGCTCTCCTCTCCCTGGGGTGGATGCCGTCCTCTGCCTGGAGTCCCGTCACCACCAGGTAGAGGATGGCTGGTAGGGTGGGGTGTCCCATAGGGCGTGGCGATGCGTGTACCTCCACCGCATACATCATGTCGGGGACGCAGGACCAGGACAGGAGAAAGCATAAAAACAGCAAAAGTACTGATTAAAAAAATGGCGACAATGTAAGCTGTACGGCATAGGGCCATATGTATGCAGTTATCTTGCAGTACAGCATACGTCAAAGGGCAGTGGACTGGTTAATGGTGAGAATTGTGAAATCCTGACACCAGTATCCAAAAATTACATCACCAAGGGACCAAGCACCAAAGCTGTAATGCGAGACAAGGCCAACGGTTGGAGTCTGGGTAGTTACTATTGCTTACATACGAAACACCAGTAGAAACAGGCCTCACCCTCTATCGAGTCTGCTCGATTGTGCAGCTAACCCCTCAACTGGCAGCTGCCCAACCCTCCCACCCACTCTACTATAATTACCACCCCACTCTGTCCCAACCCCTCTTAAAACTGCCCAACGCCCCCTACTGGATACCACCTCCTCAGGCAGAGTATTCCGCTTGTCTACCACCCATTCTGTGAAAAAATACCTCCTGATTTCCCTCCTGAATCTTCCCCCCTCCAGTCTCAGCTGATGCTCTCTTGTGTCCCTCCCTCTTCTAATCTGGAAAATCCCTTCTGTATTGGTCTTTTAAGTATTTAAAGGTTTCAATCACATCCCCCCACCCACAACTCACTCAGCCTGTCATCATAGGACCTTTCCTCCAGTCCCTGGATCATCTTAGTTGCCGTACACTGTACTTCCTCCAACAATCTGATGTCCTTCTTCAGGAATGGGTGCCAGTACTGCACACAGTATTACAGGTGTGGCCTGACCAGCGACCTGTACAGGGGAAGGATCACCTCCCTATTTGTGGAGGATATTCCTCTTGCTATACACCCCAGCATCTTGTTGGCTTTAGCTGCCGCCTTCCTGCATTGAACTGAGTTGTTCATATTCCCCGTTATAAGAACCCCTAGATCCTTTTCCTCCACTGTGCTTTCCAAGTTAACTGTACCCCTCCCAGCTGATAGCTCCTCCCCTGGTTCCTAGCTTCGAAGTGCAGTACCTTGTACTTCTTGGCATTGAACCCCAACTGCCATGTCTCTGACCACTCCTGTAGTTTGATCAGGTCGTCCTGCAGCCCCCTCCACCCTTCAGTGTCGTCTACCACAGCTCCCATCTTTGTATCGTCTGTGAACAGACTGATTTTACTCCGGGTCCCGTGTGAGATATCAGCTATGAATATCCCAAACAGTATCGATCTCTGTGGTACTCTGCTCATCACCTTCCTTGGTGATGAGAGTCTCCCCACTACCACCCTTTTCTGCCTTCCCTTCAGCCAGTTGATGATCCAGCTGACCATCTTTGCACCCACTCCTATATATTCCAGCTTCCCCCCTAGCCTCCCATGTGGCACAGAATCAAAGGCCTTGCTGAAATCCAAATACAGGACATCCACTGCATGGCCCTTGTCCAGTTCCCTGGTCACCCAGTCATAGTACTCATAAGTTTGTCTGGCAGGATCTACCCGAGACAAACCCATGCTGTTGACCGTCCTGGAGTCCATTGTCCTCCAAAAAGATCACCAGCCTCTCTTTTAGGATTGTCTACATGAGCTTTCCCACAATTGATGTGAGGCTCACTGGCCAATAGTTGCCTGGTTCATCCTTTGGGCCACTTTTATGAATGGGCACCACATGGATCATCCTCCAGTCATGTGGCTCACATCCTGTTTCCACGGAGGTATTGAATAGGTCAGCCAGTGGTCCTGCCAGGATTTTCGCTAGTTCCTTAAGTACCCTAGGGTGAATGCCATCTGGTCCCAGTGCCTTGTCCACCCTCAGTGCCCTTAATCCTTCCAGAACCTTGTCCTCTGTAATCACTATATCAGTCACCCCTCCCCCCTTGCCCACTCCACCCCTCCCATGAGGTGTCTGCCCCCCTTACTCCTTCGTGAATACAGAGCAGAAGTATTCATTTAGTGCCTGTGCCTGGTCCTCCCCCTTCCCCACCCAACTCCTGTCCTTCTTAATCCTCACAATCTGGTCCTTGCTTTTCCTTCTCTCTCTGATGTAGCTGAAGTTTTCTCTGTCCTTAATACCTTATGCTAGTCTCAGCTCTCTAGAAGCCTTGGCCGCTCTTACTAGCCTGGTCACCTCCCTAGACTTCTTCGTATACTCATCCTTGTTGTCTCCCCCTCCTGAATTCTTGAGTCTCTTGAATGCTTTTCTCTTGGCCCTCACCCCTTCCATGACATCCAGAGTCAACCAACTGGACTTCTTTGCCCTTCCCTTCTTACTTCGTGTCCTAGTACATGACCCGGTAGCCTCCGCCAGCCCTTTTTTAATAATATCCCATTTCTGACTCACATCCATGCGTGGTTGAATTTCCGCCAGATGCCTTCCCATAATTTCCCCCATCCTCTTAAAGTCCGCCCCTTAAATTCTTTTTTTTTCCCCCACTTATTTTTCCCGCCTAACTGCCCCCATCAATCCACTCATTCATATCTCTCAACACCCAGACAACTGCCACGGTGTCTGCCCCTAGAGTGCTAGGCTGCTCCGGTACTTTCTAGAGGCCCAGATGACCCCCCGGGTGGCGTGAGAAGGGTTCCCCCTTACCTACCCGACTTCAGAGGAGTGCATGCACAGCGGAGTCTGCACTTGGTTTGGTAGCTTGGGTGGCCAGAGAGAGCGTCACTTAGGCTTGACGAGGGGTGTTTCTTCGTCTCTAGTGACCACCCCCTACTGGTGTCGGCACACAAGGAGTGCCAGTGGGACAGGCGCGCGCCAGGATGCGGCTCTCTGCCAACGTCAGCCCCTCCCATTCTCTTGCTGCTGCCCGACTGCACTGCCAATACCCGGGTTCACCTGGGAGATGGCAGTAGGGCGGCAGGGCATGTGTGCAACCCTCCCCAGAGAGAGAGAGTCGCCAATGGGCACTCAATCCTTCTCTCCCCCTCCCGCCGACCCCTGGCAACCCGAGTCCATTACTGAACCCGGATCACCAGCATGGAGCGAGGTGTGGCTTTCAGCGCCTCAACCCTCTGCACCACCGGGCCGGCTGCCCCCTTAAATTCAATCACCTTGGTGCCCGTACCTCCTGCTTCCCTCCCCATATTGAGCGTGAACCATACCGAGTGGTGGTCGTTCCTAGCCAGAAGGTCCTTCACCCCCATATCCCTTACAGCCTCCCCGTTTGATAGTACCAGGTCTAGAGTCTTTTCCAACCTAGTTGGCTCACAGACCAGCTGCACCAGGAAGCTGTCCTGAAATGCCTCTAATATGACCAGCTCCTTTGTACTCGTGGTGGTTGGGGTGCTCCAGTCCACCCCAGGTAGGTTGAAGTCCCCCACCACCACCATGTTCCCCTTCCTACAAACCTTTCTAATTTGCTCAGCTAACTCTCTGTCCAGGTCATCCACTTAAGCTGGTGGCCTGTACACTACCCCCATCCTCAGTATCCTAATTTTCGAGTCTTGAAACAGCATCCATAGGGCCTCTGTCCTGCCCTCCTCCCCCTCTTCCCTTGTACACCTTATCCCTTCTCATACATAGATTGCTACATCCCCCCCCCTTTCCCCTTGGCCATATCCTTCCTGTATATCTTATACCCTGGGATCATCATATCCCATTTCTGGTACTGGGTGGCCTACGTTTCCGTGACGGCCATGATGTCCTCCCTCCCTACTGACAAGAGAGCCTGTAACTCGGCTGATTTGTTACCTAGGCTTCTCGCATTCATTGAGACCACCCTCCAACTTGTTCCTCTCCCTACCCCTCCCTGATTTTCCCCCCTCTTAATCCCCCCTCATGCCACTCCCCCACTTCCCTCCTCAATAGCTTGGGGTGAGCTCGTTAGCTCCCTCTCTGGAATCCCTGCCTGCTGGCTGTCCACTCACCACCAGCCCACCCCCACCTAGTTTAAATCCACCTTTGTTGCTGTGTACTCCTCTGTCCCCTGCTTTAATACCCCCTTCCCCTCCCCGCTCAGGTGTAGCCTGTCCCCTGAATATAGATAATTATTATCCCAGGTTCTGCCCCAGCCCCCTACTAACCCATGAACTCCTCAATTCTTCCTTTTCTCACCATACTCGCGCAGGGTACTGGGAGCACCTCTGAGAAGACCACCGATTCCCCCATCTCCCCACACAGCCTACCCAGTTCCTAGAACCTTTCCCCCCACTACCTCCATCATCTGCCCCACCAGGTCGTTTGTACCCACATGCACCACGAGATACGGTTTCTTTCTACCTCTCCTTGCGCACTTAAGAATTGACTGCCCCACCCTGCCCACCATTAACCCAGGTATGGACTCCACCCATATGTGACTATGTCTTGCCCCCTTACTGCCCCACCTGATCCCTTTTAGTATGGAATCCCCAAGCACTAGTCAACCCACTCCTTCCTCATCCCCGCCCCCACCCTTTTACCTAGGTCCCTATTTCTGGAGTCAAACACCTTTTAACTCTACCCTTCTCCTCTCATGCTCCCTCCCACCCCTGTCCTGTCTCCCCACTGCTCCCACTATCATCCCTTCCCTCCCATCCTCCTTGTCTCTTCCCTCCTTTGCTATGCTCCAATCGCCCCTACCATCATTGCTCGCTCCCATACTCCTGCTCCCCTTCGGTTCCTGCCCTTGCAGCTGTGCCCTTCCTTCTTTACCTCTGCCACCTCTGATGGACAAATGTCTCTTGTGCATTCCCTCCTTCTCCTCTCCTACCCCCTCCTGATGATCCCGCACCTCCTCCTCCTCCTCCTCCCCAGTATTGCCAGCACCACAGATCTATTACCTGCCCTCTGCATTGCTGTGCTTGCTTCCTTCCTCCTGACTTGAGCCTTCCTCCAATGCTAGGGCCCTAGTGCTTGTGCTACTATTTTCAGCAGCTCTGCTATGCCCCCACCCAGCCCCACATCACTCAGTTTCCTGGTGGTAATGTTCAGGAGACAACCACCAAGATGACTGTCTGGGCAAAAATACAATTATCTTGTTATTTTTTTCTGGGATCTGTGGGAGACTCCACTGTATGGAAAGTGTTTTAGTACTATCACCTTAGGATCATGCATGCGCAGACACACACACAGACACTCACACTCTCTCTCTTACACTTGGAAATACACTTAAAGAGCCCTGTCCATGAAAGATTTTTGCCACAGGCACAAAACAGAACTTCTTTGATTAAGGGGCCAAAATGGAGGCATTCCTGTTCATTTTGTGGTACTGTGTGACTGACATTTTCAAAGCTATGTCACATTCTGATGCAGTTTGTATACGTTTTTCAGAATGCAGGTACTGTGGTGTGCCATGGGATGGATATAAACTGTGCTCCACCCAGCAATGTTGCCAGCTCGTCTTGTCCTGTCCAGCATGCCGGGAGAAGGGCCACACTGCCTGCTGCCTTGTTTGTCAGGAGAAAGGGAAGCACTTCACTTCAAGTCCTCTAGGGCAGCAACTCGTCAAGAAAGAATGTGAATGTACAGATAAACGGCCACGTGTGCCAGTCGAACCTCTTTAACTGCTAGTTGCATAAAATTGCAGTGGTGCTGGTGGACAATGGTGTTAAATCCTATACAGTGTAATTTTTAAAGCTGTAAAATATTTAAAATATTTTTATGTAACAGATTTGTGATTATCAGCGATGTGGATGGCCTTAAAATGTGTAAGACTTCGCAGTGAGGTAGATGGGATGATTTCAGATTTTTATGAATGCATTTATTTATATTTTAATAAAGGCATTAAATTGAATTCTACTGTCTTCCCACTCATCAGCTATATTACATGTGATCTCATCTACTGATTCCTCCCCAGCAAAACAACAAATCCTACATAAGGAGGAGCTGCAAGTCTTTGCATACATTAGATTGTTTCCAGTGGTGGTGGTGGTGGTGGTGGGTGGGGGCTTCTGCATCACTGTTTTTTTTTTTGTTGTTGTTTTTTAAATATCTGTCTGCAGTTCTGATGTTGAAAGGTTGCTGCTGAAACAGACTTAATGGTTTGATCCATTTCAGCAGTAACTTTGGGAGCTTTGTAGTGTGCTGAGAAACTGATAAACTTACAAATAGGAGCTGCATACAGCTGCTGCCTGGGAATCCTTGTATGGTATGGAAGTTCTGCTCCCTATCATGACTAGGCTTGTTACATCACTGACCCTGTAAGACTGGTCTCTTGTGATGCAAACAAAATTCGGCCAAGATCCCCTTTTCTGGGATGTCTAATCCTAAATAATCATTCAGTGCTCTTGACTGTATAGACTTCATTGGATGAGACGTTTCTGCTGCTGGAACCCTAACTGGCATCCCTGCCCCTTTTAGCCCTTTCCATTCTTCTACATTAAAATCAATGGAGACTACCCAGGACTGTAGGAACTGTATTTTTTTTTTGGGGGGGGGGTTGCATAGTTTTTTTTATCCCATAGTTCCAGGGGTGTGGATGTGGTGCAATATCCACACTTTGGCAGTCTTCCTTTCCCCTTTAATCCCAGCCGGAACATCTTCAAGCTAAGCTCCTCCCACCCTCCCGGGTGATATTGTCCTTGGCTCCACCCCATGACGTCAGATTTTCCTTTCCAGTGGAAGAGTCAGGTCTCCTTCGCAGCTCTTGGCGTGCAGTGTAGGCACATTTCTTTTATATTGCGTATTCAAGAGTATTTTCTCCTTTTCAGTGTAAAAACAACATAAAATGGAGCATGACAAACCCCAAACCGACCCAGGGTTTAAGCGGTGCATCGCATGCAACCAAAAGATGTTGCATACCAACCCACATGCTTTGTGCATGTATTGTCTAGGGGCTGAGCACGACTGTAGGCTTCTGACCTTAGTAAGACCCTTCTCCTCTCATCTTTCGAAGACAGGTATGCCCACCTCCTTGGCCACCTGGATGAACGGGACCTTCTGTTCCTGTCCAAGGATGCCCATAAGGCCATTTTGGCAGCAGCAGGTTCGACCTCTCAGCTGGCTACTCTCGAAGAGGTGGCAGCTCAGGCTGCAGCCCAGGCCACAGCAGTCTCTTCTTCAGCTTTGGCGCTGCTCCTGGTGGGCACCAGTGTGGGGGCTTCCTTTTCTGGATCATTCCAGGCTATGTGTCAAGTCCCTACAGACCCTTGGGGAGGGCCCTTCCAGAGGGGACAGATCTACGAAATTAAAAACGAACCATCACAGGTCATGGGAACGGGCACACTGCTCCTGCTCTCGTGACTCCTTTGACTGCTCGACAGCTGTTGAGTTTTCAGCTTCATCCAGTCCTCCCAGGGCAGAAGGGCAGGCCACTAGCTCCATGGTGAACCTGTCAGGCTTCTTGGCCAAGACACAGGCCATCCAGGCGGACGAGATTTTTCTCAACCCAGTCGACCCATTGTCGGACGAGTTGGGGGATGACTCACTCTCTCGAACTCTGGTCCTTTTGATCTCTCTCTCAGGAGGAACAGGAAAAATAGGCCGACCAGGCTGTCTCCTCCCAAGAGATTCACCCTTTGGGGGTCCACAGCAGGACCTGGTCTGTGTGAAATATACATCCCCTCCTCCTGTGTCTCCTTGATGGGGGCATGCTCATCATCGTTCGAGATTCAGGTCAAGGACTTATTCCCGATCTCGGGACTCTGGGCGTTCCTGCTCTCGACCTTCCAGGAAGTTCCATCAATGATTCTTTTCCTCCTCGACCTCAGATGATGAGAGGTTCTGTTGTAAGTTGCGGCGGCAGTACGAGAGCTCATGTGGCAGCAGTGGGTCCTCTGGCAAGGTCAGTCTCTCCAGCAGGCCCGGTGCTCCCATGGTCTACTCCGGTGAGGCCTGTTCCAGTTCAACCCTGTCCGGTCGAGCCTACCCCGGCCCCTCAACCGGTCTTGGTGGAGCCTCCGCCCAAACAGCCCTTGCACGGATCTCTGTCCAAGGCTGCTCGCCCAGCTACCAGCCTTCCTGGATGTCTTTCTGTCCAGATAAGCCACTCCAGTTAATCTAGAGTGATCCATGGAGACAGGGCTGAGAGCAGTGTTTGAGGAATCAATGAATACTGACGGCTGCTCCATGCATTTCTTTAGGACCTCAGGCTTTGACTAGGAGTCTTCTGAGGAGCTTGCTTCCACTCATGGTCCCATCTCTTTCAGGACCTTGCTTCGTCTTCTGTCTGAGTCCATGGAGATTTCTCTGGCACCAGTCCACAAGTGGGCCAAGTACCCCATGAGGGGGATCCTTGACTGGGATGATTCCCTGGGGGGTGGCCTTTCCAGCAGCGGAAGCTATCTTGGGTCCTGCCTTGGGGTTGTGGCAGCTTCTTGTCCTGCACCTTCTGCCTCTATGGTCCACAAGTATGCGGTCCTGACTGGGTCTCTCCCTAGTTTCTCAAATCAACCCTTAGTCAAGAGGGGTTAGTAGTGGATTCCATCTTCTGTCGGATGGGCATTATTGAGGATGTCGACAAGCCCCCCCACCCCAATAAGGAATCTAAGAAGGTGGACCATGCAGCAAAGAAAGTTTATGCTGCATCCTCCTTGGGTGTCAGGTAGGTGAGCTCTGTCATTCTGATGGCCAACTTCAACCATGGTCTTATTGGGGTCCTGGATCACGTCATTCCCCACCTTTCTGCAGACTTGGAGTCTACAGTCAAAGTGTGCTGAGACCAGGGCCATGCTCTTGGCAAGCACCAGCTTCAGACAGCCTTGGACATAGTCGACTCTTGCACCTTATCCATGGTGGCTGCAGTGGCAATGCGCCACAGAGCCTGGCTTAGGATTTCCACCTTTACGGCAGATACCCAGCATAAGCTGGCGGATATCCCCTTCTTGGGCACTGGCCTATTTGGGCCGGGGTGGAGGGACACCTCAAGAACTGAGAAGTCCAGAGCCCTTTTTTTTTTGGCCCTTTCAGCCACAGCAGCCTAAGTCACAGTAGCTCCAGTCAGGGCAATCCCAGGTCTGGTGGCCTAAATCCAAGTCTACCATCCAGGGCCCCAAGAAACCCCAGGGGTTAGAGCAACAGTGCTTCCCGGCAGCCAACGCTGGGTCCTCCTCCTCCAAGGCTGCCCAGTGATGGGTTGGGGGGGCATCTGCTTCCCGGCCATCATGTCTTTGTCTCAGTTTCCCATGGGGGGCAGCTTCACCATTTCTGGCATGCCTGGTCCACTATCACTATGGACAAATGGGTATTGGATGTGGTGGGTCAAGGTTTGCTTCTCGACTTCGAAGTTCTCCCGCCCTACCGGTCCCATGCCCCATGGGAGTCCTGGCTTCCCTGGACATGCTGTCTGCCTTCAAGGAGGACATTACTCAGCTGCTCGAGAAAGATGCTGTGGTTCATGTCCCGGATGCCGCAGCAGACCAGGGTTTTGTGTCCAGGTACTTCCTAGCCCCCAGACGGATGGGGGGTTGGCACCCCATACTGGATATGCATGATCTGAACCAGTTCTTGAGGAGGCACAAGCTCCGGATCATTACTGTGAATCAGATAATTCTATCTCTGGAGCAAGGCATGTGGTTCTGCTCTCTGGACCTCCAGGATGCCTTCTTTCACATCCCAGTCCATCTGTCCCACTGGCGATACCTTCGGTTCCGCACAGAGGGGTTCTGTATGAGTTCCGGATCATGCCGTTCAGTTTCTCCTCATCCCCCAGGGTCTTCACTAAGTTCATCGCACTGGTGGCAGCATTCCTGAAGTGCCACAGGGTCTGGGTCTATCAGTACCTGGACGTCTGACCGAATGCCGGTCCAACCTGGGAGGTGGTGGAGTGGTCCAGGGATCTGGCTCTCCATAATTGATTGATCTTGGGTCTGTTCATCAACCCAGCCAAGTCGGAGCTTGACTCCCTTTGGGCCAAGGCCTGACTCCCTGTGGACTGGGCAGCAGATCTTACCTCCTTTGTCCGATCATTTCAGGTTGGGCACTCGTGCCCTGCCTGGGAATTCCTGTGGCTGCTGGGTTGCATGGCATCCTGCACCAGTGTGGTCCCTTGGGCTCACTGGAAAATGCCCCCCTGCAGTGGGAGCTGTCCCTTCAGTGGTCTCAGCACCTCGGTCACCTGGACCAGTCGGGCATGGTGATGCAGCCAACGTGGTGATGCAGCCGTTGTGGGATGCCATTCAATGGTGGCTTGTCCTAGAACACCTGCAGGAAGGAGTCCCATTTGTCTGCTCAGAGCTGACAGTCTTTCTGTTGACCAATGCTTCTCTGTTGGGCTGGGGAGCCCACTTGGGGAACCACAGGGCCCATGGGCTCTGGACCCCCAAGGAGTCCCGATGTCACATCAACCTGCTGGAGCTCTGTGCAGTGCATCTGGCTGTAATGGCATTTGCTCCATTGGGTTGGGGTTGGGTCTGGATCATGCAGGTCCAGATAGACAGTACCACAGCCATGTACTGCCTCAACAGACAGGGTGGAACGCATTCCCTCCAGCTGTGTCAGGAAGCCCTCTGCACCTGGACCCTCGTGCACAGCTTGGATGCTGACCTCCTGGTGAGTCACATGGCTGGAGTCTCCAACTAACTGGCAGATTCTCTCAGCAGAGTGGGTGAGGCGTCTCACGAGTGGTCCCTTCATCAGAAAGTGGTGAACCCCCTGTTCTCCCAGTGGGGCACTCCCCTGGTCAACATGTTTGCCTCCTGGGAGAATGCAAAACTGAGGCTGTTTTGTGACTGTCCCCTCCTCAGTGCAGGACACTGATGGAGGATGCCTTCACGAGGTCCTGGACTTCGGGCCTCTTTACTCCTTCCCTCCCTCCCTCTTCTTGATCCACCATATGCTGGCAAAGGCGCGAAGGGACAAGGCACAGGTGATCCTGGTAGCCCCAGACTGGCTGTGCCAGTTCTGGTACCCAGATCTCTTCAGCCTTAGCAGACCTCCTTGGTGCTTGCCTCTCTGCCTGGACCTGCTTTCCTGTCTGAAGGGGAAGGTCTTACACCTGGCCCTTCAGTCCTTGCACCTGACAGCCTGGTTCCTGAGCAGTTAGCATTCCAGGCTTTGGGTCTCTCCGAAGTGGTTCTCCAGGTTGTGGAAGTCTCCCGGAAGGGGTCGACCCACCAGTGCTACGCCTTCAAATGGAAACACTTTTCTGTTGGTGTCAGACGAAGGAGCTAGACGCCCTATCCTGTCCCCTGGCTAGCATTCTGGACAACTTTTGGTCCCTCTCCCAGTCAGACCTGAAGTTGATGACCTGCGAGGTGCACCTGGCCGCCATACCAGGCATGGGCTGGTATGCTGATGGTAGCACAGGAAAAGATGGTCAGACGCTTCTTTTAAGGCCTTGAACACCTGTCCCTGCCAGTGCATGAACCACCACCACCGTGGGACTTGTTGCTGGTTTTGCCAATGCTCATAGGCAAGCTATTTGAACCAATGTACAGGTGTGACATCTCTCACCTGTCATGGAAGACCACCTTCTTGGTGGCTATCACCTGCGCCAGAAGGATTAGTGAGCTCCAGGTGCTCCTGTGGAGTCTCTGTACTTGGTGTTCCACAGGGACAGGGTTGTCCTCTGCCCCACCCGAAGTTCCTTCTGAAGGTGGTTTCGGAGTTTCACCTTAACCACATGATCAGTCTCCCAGTGTGCTTCACCAATCCAACCATGGAGGCTGAGCACAGGCTCCATACAGTACGTTGGACCTGAGGCTATCACTCACTTATTACAAAGGAGCGCACGGCTAGAATTGGGGGAGAGGTTTGCCAGCTTTTTGTCACCTACGCTGAAGCCGCACCTGGCAGACCAGCAGCTAAGTGAATGATTGGCAGGTGGATTGTCTCCTGCTTTGACCTCTGCTATAGGCTGGCTGGTAGGGAGCCTCCTGTAGGGCTTAAGGTTCATTTCATCAGACATACAGCTGCTTCGGTGGCTGCTTCCAGGGACATCCCTATCCAGGTGATCTGCAGGGCTGCTAGCTGGAAGTCAGCACACACCTTCATTTCCCATTACCACATCGACCTTTAGTCACGCCGGGATGCTGGTTTTGGGACCTTGGTTTCCAGTCTGTTTGCAAAGTAGGGGTGTGCAACTTGCCTCCTTCTCCCAGAGAACTGTTAGCTACCAAAGTACGTCTAGTGCACCATTTCCACACCCCTAGAAATGAGGGTTACTCACCTGTAACCGCAGTGCTAGGAGTGGTATATGGTGCATATCCACACAACCCACCCAATCTTGCTTGGCAACTGGCACATGGATCCCTGCTTCCAACGTGCAAGATCTGACGTCACAAAGTGGAGCCACGGAGGATATCGCCTGAGTGGGTGGAAGGAGATTAATTTGAAGACGTTATGGATGGAATTAAAGGGGAAGAAGACTGACAAAGTGTGGATGTGCACCATATACCACTCCTAGAACTGCAGTTACAAGAGCGTAACCCTCATTTCTTAAGCAAGCCATGATAATTCATGCACCACTGCTATTTACCTTTGTAAAAGATGACCGCCACTAATACTGCTCTCTGATTGGATGATCTAGGTCATCTTCTATGTCTGTACATACTCATGTATGCACAGTGTTGCATTTTGTACTCCAGCATGTTCAGTTACAGGCATACCTCTCAACTGTCCCTCATTATGAGGGACTTGCCTAATTTTACCCCTCAAAAGTGCTCTCTCCCACATAGAAAAGATACTGCCCACATAGATGAGGTGCTGTAAATTCAAACCTAAGAGCTCAGCACTGTAGTATAAAAAAAAGCTTAAAACCCCTATATTTATACCAGTTATGTTTTATCTTTAGGGTTTTTTTTTTTTTACTTTCTATGTATCCTCCTCCCTCACACCGGAACCCTGCTCCGTCAGGAGACGCTCATGTGTCAGCCCCACTTCACCTCCTTACCTGATTCTGTGGCAGACCCCCATGGAGCCGTGGTTGTACTCCCCAGACGGGTATGAGGTGGGGCCCGTACACCCTGAGACTTCCAGTTATGTCGGGTCCCCGGTGGTTCAGGCAGCAGGGAGCCATTAGTGTCTGCGCGGCTTCCTCTCGGTGTTCCGGCATTGTTTTTCCCCTGTTCTGTGAGCGTGGTGTGCGCCTGACGTCAAGGCATCACCGCCAACGTCCACCACATCCCACCACCTCTTTCTCTGCTCTGTGCTTGCTGAGCCTCTGGCTTCCACCAGAGGTCAGTCGAGTGCCAAGCCAAGTCCCCCCCTCCCTCCTGGAGAAGGCGATCAGTCCTATGGATGCTCAAGTTTTCTCCCACCTCCCCAGGCTCATTCCGAACCCGGGTTGACGGCGTCATGAAAGCGAAGGATACTACCTGTGTCATGGCCAGCTTTGTTTCAGGGTTTTTTATTTCTTTTACTTTTCTGTTGTTGGTCTACTAAATATTGCAGATAATGCAGTATTTATGTCACTGAGTCTTTCAACATGTATCTGACTCTACCTTGCTGACTTCACAGTTACTGTTTGTGACATCACCATCTGTTGTCATGTGAGCACTCTGATGTCATAAAAGCACTGTAAGGGGAGAGGCAAATGATCTTTACACAGACATTTTTGAGAGTACCAAGATGTGCTGTAAACAACCTTGAAAAGGAACATTATAAATAAAAAAAAAATGTATTATCTAGTAAATTGTTACAGCTGAAAACATACTTATAAAAGTACATGCTGAAGTGCAGAGTTGCTAATTAAAGTAGAAATTCTCAACATTCTGTGATGCTAAAGCAAAATTCAACTTTTAGCAAATAAAAGCACTGGTTTCCACAGTGTTGTGAGTTTACATCTAATGTTTGATGATGTGTCCCTCATTCTGAGGGCTAGCATCCTACATTGTCCCTCCTTTTGTGTGTCTGTTTCACTCATTTCAGAGACAAAAGTTTGGGAGGTATGATGTAGAGGCCATTTTACAAGTGCAGTAACACTCCAGGGTGCTGTGTTCATTGGGAGAGATAGGCCCTCAGCCCAGATAAATGCACAAAATTGCTTCACTGAACATTTGCTGAACTGCCGCATGGCTTTATGATAATGGAACTGGTCTAGGATATGTGTTCCTTGTTTTCTTGGATCAATCAGCAAGATCACTTGCCAGCTTCTTTCTGTCTAAAGAATTCCCATCCCTGGGACCAGGATGTCAGTGAGGTGAAGTGTTCGGTTCCAGAGCAGAGAGGGTGCGACTGCGCAGCAGTCACTGAATACAGGTAGACATAGTAAAACGATGGCAGAAAAAGAACATTGGTCCATCTAGTCTGCACGTAATGCCCTATCTAGCCCTGAAACCTGTTGTATGAGCGGGGTTTGTGCCCATGCTACCGCCCTCCATTTTACCTGCCTTACTACACCCCCCTCCCCGGTCACAATGTAATCATTAACACACAACAGGGTGTGGATTATGCTTTGATAAATGCACACCAGGGGCATTGTGAGGCATGAAGCCACAGGCCAAGTGCCTTACTGCCCTGAGGCTTGCGTTTATCAGAGCAAAACTTATACTCTAAAGTGTGTTATTGCGCTTATAAAATGAATATATGTTGAAAAATGTTTAAATAGTTTGAAAAATGTTTAAATAGTTTGAACAAATTTTGAAATGTTAAAAAAAATCCAAATTTTCTGTTAAATAGTCCTTCCGCTCTGCCACTAGGGGTGCTGTGTGCTTCAGTTATTTGTCTGCACATTTTTTTCTTTCTACAACTTTACTTCTAGTGCATATATTTGGTTCACTTATCCACTGTCTGGCAGCTCCACTGGAATTATGTCGTTGGCCAGATGTCTTTAAGCTAGGCTCCTCCCACCACCCGAGCAAAGTATTTCCCAACTCTGCCTTGTGACGTCAGATCTTTTCTTTCCACTGGATGAAGAGGTCACCTCCTTTGTGGCTCCCACTCAAGTTTTCTGTGCTATTGGCAAACTTTTTTTTCTTATACTTTATGTTTATTAATTTATGATGATAAAAATCCATACAGTATCCAGGTACAGCGTCATCAAAAATACAACACATACATAAATGTAACATTGATTAACTCAAGGATTGAAATGACCTGTACACAGGAGTAACCTCACTGGGGGGAATAATCAAATTAGCAGAACAATACGAGTCCCAAAAGAGCCCTTACTGTCAAGGAAGCAGACCATAAATGTCCAAATACATATTGTCCAATTAAAAGAAAAATCTGTACTTAAGTACCATGGCAAATCAGCCATGAGGCCTGCATAAGATACTGAAGAAGTCTTAGGAAAACATAGAATGCTCAACTTCTGCGACGGAGCAGAACTAGGACATTACATGAAATAAGGATGTAAATACAGCAAAACAGAACTATTAAAAATATAAGCATAAGAGCAGGCAAAAAATGTCACAATAAAGTTCAGAATCTTCCCCAAGATTTTTAACCAAGCATTTAGAAGTCCAGAGGAGCAAACAGCAATCCACGATGGCAAAAATAGCTGAGCTTACCATATCAGTCCAAAGACGATCAAACTCCAATTAAAACAGTCATGTCGCTCCAAGATGACCGCTCTCCGGTTCCTCTGACTCAGAGTGAGTGCCCACAGAAAGTTTCTCCTGTTCTGCATCAAGCTTCAGTACCAATTTAACTGCATCACGCAGGTTACAAATAGGTGTTAGTCCCAACAGTAATATGGAGACGGGCAGGAAACAGTAAAGCAAAAGGCAGGTTCAAAGCCCGGAGTCTGCATTTTAACACCATCAAATTCCTTATGGCTCTGGCGGGTGGCATATGCAAGAGCGGGGTAAATATGTACCACAGCTTCATCAGCCAAAATCTCTTTCTGTGCCCGTGCAAGGAATAATACTTTTTCCCGAATGCCAGAACAGGTAAAAACAACTAACACAGTCCTACGTAAACATAGGAAGTGTTGTTGGGAGGTTGATGAGTCACTCTGTATGCCTCGTCAATGAACCCCTTAGGTAACAGATCCTTCCATTCCAGCACTTTTGGTAGCCAGTCCTCAAAAAAGCTCTCTGGATCGGGACCCTCAAATTGCTCTGGAAGGCCAGTAAGTCGCATGTTGTGCTCTCACAAGCGGTTTTCCATACTTTCCATCTGAGTCATTAGTTATTTTCTTTTATAAAAGTGGACTTGTCTGATTCTGCATGCTTAGTGGCATCTTCAATTTTTCCTGACCAACCTGCTAGAGATTGCTCAACCCAAACTAGTCGACTAGTAAAGGCATCACATTTACTCTCCAGAGATTTCAAAACTGTGCCTAGGCTTTGAAATGTGGCTTTTATCTCTTGGATGTCCGTTGCTGAGGTCCCATCTGGTTGTGACAGTAACACCTGGTCATGCTTCAGCTGAGTTGCAGGCCACGACTTAAGTTGGAAAAATTCAGCTGCGGCTGCTTGTGCTCCTCTAGTTTTCCCCATCTTAGAGCAAATATATAAAATCCAGGGAAATTCAGAAACCAACAGAGAGAAAATATCAAGATCCAGTGTTTGAAATATGCAAAATAAAATTATTTATTCAACTCTGCAGCACGAGCTTGACTCGGATGCATCCACTCGCTCCAATGGCTAGCTCTAAACCCCCCCCCCCCAATCATTGATTTTCTATTGGCGAACTTTATTGTCAAAGTTCTCAATATTTCTAACTCTTCATTTCATGGTTCTCTCAACTCTGTCTCTGGACCAACAATGGAACACAAGAAACCAGGATTCAAATTTTGCGTTTAGTGCCAGCAGAAGATGTCAGTCATTGATCCGCACAGCACTCACATGTACTGCCTGGGTGGGCAACACAACGTGGCCGGGTGGATCTTTGCAGATCCATGCTTCCTGAGTCCCTTGAGAAGAAGAAGCTCCAGCTCTTGCTGTGTCGGCCTTCGGAAACGCGGCCAGGTCAACTGAACAGCTTGCAGCTCTTGAGGTGGAAGCAGTGGCTGCCACGGCCGGCACCTCCTCGGTCTCTGTGCTGTTCCCTGGGGTCAGCATTGGACGATCTTCCACAGGGAAATTCCACAAAATGTGTTTGACCCTCCAGACCTTGGGGGAGAGCTATGTCTTCCATGGTGTGAAAAGCAAGCGCCACCGGCGCAGGTCTTGGAAGCGTGAGTGATTGAGGTCTCTGATTCCCCTGTCGAGCCAGCTGACTTCAGCTCTGGTTGAGATATTTCTCGAGCCTGTCGATCAGTTGTCAGACAAGATAGAGGAGTCTGTCTTGTAGACCCTATGGTCCTGGTCCTCACCCAGTAGGACGTGGCCTGGTTGGTGTCCCCATCTGGCCCATCACAGGATTATTCTCCACCCAGGGTCAGGTCTTTGGCACCTGTGTTGCATATCTCGGGGAGGCATGTCGTATATGGCAACCTGCCAGAAGATTCCTCTCACTGTTGGCAGGCTGGTCGAGGTCACAGTCGAGGCACTCGCGCTTTCGATCCTGCTCAACTGGGAGAGGTCACCACTGAAGTTCTTCTACCTCCTCATCCTCACGTAAGGAGAAGCACCACTGCAAGATGCATCAGCGCTACGAGAAACTCCTCTGACAACAGTGGGCCAATTGTGGGGTAGGGTAGGACTCTTTCCCCTGAATCTCTGGTCCACTGGCAGCCAACCTTGATGCCCATGCTGGTCCACACTATGCAGGTGTTTCCTGCATCTGGTTTTCCACTTCTTTTGGTGGAGCTGCCACCACAGCAACCAAAGGTTGGTGCTCCAAGCAAGAAGACTGGCCACTGGATTGCCAGGCTGATTGTTACTAAGGATCACTCTGGGTGAGGATTCCTGGGAGGTCCGTGACAAAATGTGGCTGAGGACAGTTTTTGAGGAGTCATCAGATGACTCTGATCTGGAGTCAGTGGCCTCCTCAGGGACTCTACTTTTCAACTGTAGCTCAGTCTAAAAGCCTTCCAACAAGCATGGTCCATTTTCTTTCAGAGGGTTTCTCTGACTTATTTTGGAATCCTTGTCGGTCCCACTTGAGCCAGTCCAGAAGAGGGGCCAAGTACCCTCTCACGGACATTTTGGACCAGGATGAATCCCTGGGGGTTGCCTTCCCTGTGGCTGAGGCCATTCTGGGACTGACCCTGGAGTGCTGGCAGAAAACTGCCTGGCATCCTCAGCCCATATAGTCCATAAGTATACAGTCCCCATAGGCTCCCTTTCAGGATTTTCACCCCAGAGGGATGCTGGCTTACCTCCCCTCTCAGTCTGCCCCTCCCCCTCCTCCTCCTCCTGTTCCTCCTCCTTGTTCCACCCAGTTGTGACTGGCCCAGATGGGCTTTTCACCCCAGAGGCTCTGTATTTATTTGCTTGACACTGTTTAGTTCACACACCCACAGATTGTACATAGCTGTTTTTCAGTATTATTTAATTACTGTACAAAGTTTTGTTTTTGTTAAACCTTACACTGTTGTAAAATCAAGTTGTACTTTCCCTGTCCCCTTTCCCCAGGACACATCTGTAAATGAGCTATTTTAGTTCAGTGTGCCTTTTCTGATGAAACTTTTCAAATAAATAAATAAATACAATTTTTGGACAATCCTTCTGTTGAAGGTCCAGTCACAGATTTGGTGTTCCATAAATGCAGGCACCAAGAGGATGTGGACAAGCCCCTGGACAAGGACTTTTGTAAGACTGACCACACCACTAAAAAGGTGTACACTGCTGCAATTGTAGGTCTCCGGCAGGCCAGCTATGGTCATTCCTTGATAGGAGTCTTTGATTCTGTCCTCCCTCACCTCCATGTTGAGTAGCAGTTGGTGGTAGAGCTCCTCAGAGACTAGGGTCACTCACTGGCTAAACACCAGCTCCAGATGGCCTTGGACATGGGTGATTCTTGCACCCATGCTGGGGCAGTGGCTGCTTCACAGTGTTGCAGGGCCTGACTGCATTTGTCCACCTTCATGGTAGACACAACAGCATTAGCTGGCTAATATCCCTTTTCTGGGACTTTTTGGCCCTGGGGTAGAAGGACATCTCATCCAGTTTGAGAAGACAAATGCCACGTTAGATTGTGTGACTTTGTCCCAGAAGGACCAGAAAAAGAAGCCTAAGAAACAGGCTTTCCAATACCAGCCTTTTCAGTCACAACTGCCCTGGCAGCAGCCCAGCAGGGGCAGTTCTACGCCTGCTGCCTCAAGCTGAAGTCCAGGGGCCAAGATCCGAAAAGAGGGGAGTAGTGATACCTCTCCGACAGCAGCCGCCAGGGCCCCGCAAAAGGTACCTGGTGACGGGTTGGGGGGCATCTTCCTCCACCTGTCCTGTCCCTTACTGTTCTCCCTGTCAGAGGCCAGCTACATCACTTCTTTCCACATTGGGTGTTGAACATAGGTTGTCTCTAGATTTCTAGGCTGTCCCACCTACCGCCTCCATGTGCCTCGAGAGTCCTGGGTGTCTCATTACACGCTGTCCATCCTAAGGGTGGACATTGCTCTGCTTCTAGCAAAAGGGGTGATAGCCTATGTCCTGGACAACCTGGCCAGTCAGGATTATGTGTCCAGATACTTCCTGGTCACAAAATGGATGGGGCGGCTGGTGCCCCATATCGAACTTGCATAATCTCAACCAGTACATGCGGAAGCTCAAGTTCTAGGGATGTGGACATGGTGTACTTATCCACACGTTCTGGCAATGTTCTTTCCCCTTTAAATCCTGCTGGAAAGTCTTCAAGCTGGCTCCTCCCACCCACCGGTGGTAACTCCTCTAGTACCGCCCCATGACACCAGTGCTTCCTCTCCACTAGAAGAAGAAGGTTCCCTCCTTATCACTCTCACGTATACTGAAGTCCTTAGCTAGTTTTTTCCAAATAAAATTTTTGTCTTCAACAACAGCCTTCTCGCTGCCATTATGGATGATGCGAAGTCCACTCCGGGGTTCTGGAAATGCGGTTGCGAGCAACTTACGTAGCGATCGGTTCCGCACTCCTTGTGTGTCTACTGCCTGGGCCACGGGCACGATGTTCAGGCCTGCATTCATTGCTGTTCATTTCGCCGGCAACTCTCGAGGATCGCCAAGCCCGCCTACTCCTTGGCTGTCCGGATGACAGGGATCCGCCCGTTCATCCAAAGGATGCTCTTCGGTTGGTCTACGCAGCTGCGGGATCCACTGAGCAACTTGCAGCTTTTGAGGAGGCTGCGTCCCAGACAGCAGCGCAGATCTCCTTGGTTTGGGCCTTTTTGCTGCTCAATTTGGGTGCTTCTTTTACAGGTGCATTCAAGGACTTGTGCCAGTCTCTGCCAGGGTCCTAAGGGTTAAGTCCAAGAAAATGAAAAAGGAGAAGGAGAAAGAGACCAAGAAGCGGTTTCGCTGACGTTCATGGGATCAGGAGTGCTCTCGGGCCTCAGATTCCTATGCTTCGTCGGAACACTCGGCTCCGGCCGATGTTTCAGAATTGGCTGCCAGCTCCACTGTGTCCCTGTTTTGCTGGTTGGCTGAGACTCGGATCGATGTTCTGGAAGAGATTGTTCTTGACCCGGTTGACATTTTGTCCGCCGAGAAGGTGGATACCGCCTTGTCCAGGACTCTGGCCCTGACCTTTTTGGGGGAGACAAGGCAGTCCACTGTTCCCTTGCCCCTCACTTTGGAGCTTCAAGACCTGGAGAGGGCCCTGTCTTCACCGGCCCCCTCTGAGACCCGCCACCGGTCCCTCCAGCAGTCCCGGTCAAGGTCCCACTTCAGAAGCCTGGACTTGGCAGCTTACGTCGTTCACAACGCTCGCGCTCCAGGCACTTGGGCAAGTGGCGCAGCTGCTATTCCTCATCCTCCTCATCCTCTTCAGGCGAGGAGAGGCACCAGCGCAAGATGCGTCTGTGCTATAAGGATCTTACGTGGCAACAGCTCTAGCTGACCCGGATCAAGCCAATTCTGGCTTTCCAGGCCCTTCCTTGGGTGCAACTACCGGAGCCGCAGCAGACCACACCCTGGCAGGAGCCAGTTTGTATCATCCCAGCTTGGCCCATGCAGATCTGTCTGCTGATCCTGGTGGAGCCGTCGCCCAAACAGCCGAAGACCGGCACCCTGACTAAGGATGCTCGGCCAGGCAAGGGTTTGCCCAATTGGCTGTCGGTCAGCGTCAGGCCAGACCACCGTCGCCTGGTGAACAGGGACTCGGGCGGGTGACCGTTGTTCCATGATTCCTTGGAATCTGAGGGGTCCTCTCTCCATTCCCGCCCGTTGGACGTGGAGTCAGTGGGGGACTTATCTATGGACCAGGGCCGACTTCATTTATTGGCCTGCTCCATTTGATCTCTGAGTCAACTAGATTCAAGCTGAAGTCCGTCCAAAAGCGTGAATGGTACCCACTTACTGAGATCCTTGACTGGGTGGATTCCCCCGTGGAGGCCTTCCCAGTCCAGGATGCAATTCTTGGTCCTGCTTTGGAGCAGTAGTAGCATCCAACATCTTGTCCTGTGCCATCGGCCACAGGTAACAGTGAATCCCTTCCATATCCCTGTCGGGATTCACTGAGCATCCCTCAGCTGAGGGGCTCGTTGCTGACTCTGTTTTTAGGTGCATGGGCAATGTTGGGATGTGGACAACCCCCGACAAGGAGTCCAAGAAGTTGGACCTCATGGCAAAAAAGTGTATGCTGCCTCTTCGCTCGGCCTTCGGCAGGCGAGCTCGGCTCTCCTGATGGCCCACTTCTTGCATACCCTCCTGCGGTCCCTGGATGTAGTGCTCTGTCATCTTCCCGCTGGCCTGCAGACCACCATCAAATAGGTGCGGGATCAGGCATGTACTTTTGCGAAGCAACAGTTCCAGGCTGCTATGGACATCGGAGACTCTTGTGCCCGGTCCATGGCCATGGCAGTTGCCATGTGCCGCAGGGCTTGGCTGTGCACCTCCACCTTCACAGAGGATAGGCAGCACAAGTTGGCAGATAAGCCCTTTTTCGGAAAGACTTGTTTAGGTCCAGGGTGGAGGAGCACCTCACCAGGACTGAAAAATCCAACGCCACCTTAGATTCTGTGACTTCTGCCCAGAAGGATTCTAAGGGCTCCAAGTAGTCTAAAAAGAAGCCCTTTCAGCCCACCTCTGCCCCTGTGGCCAGACCTGCCCAGCCCCAGGCTGGACAGAAGCAGGCCTGGTCCCCTCGGCCCAAGTCCGTGGCCTCGGTTGTCAGGAAGCCCGGAGGACACGGTCCCGGTGGTCCCTTAGCCGGGCCCTCCTCTGCTTCCAAGCCTGATGGGATGGGGGGTACCCTCCTGTCCTGAACCCCTGGGTCCTCCTGTGGGGGGCCGCCTTTGCCACTTCCTTTCCCCCTGTTCTGCTGTTACCATGGACAAATGGGTTCTCGAGGTGATTGGCCAGGGTCTGCCTCTAGAGTTCGAGGCTTACCCTCCCAGCCAAGCGCGAGCCTCACGGGAGGACATGGCATCTGTCAACGTTCAGTCAGCCCTTCTGGACAACATTGCTCAACTTCTTCACAAGGAGGTAATGGCTCCTGTCTCGGACCCCCCACCTCAGCCAGGGTTTGTCTCCAGGTACTTCATAGTACCAAAACGGATGGGGGTCTGGCACCCCATTTTAGATCTGCATGACTTGAACAAATTCATCAGATCCCATACCTTCAGGATGGTACTTCTGTCCCACATCATACCATCTCTGGAGCGAAACATGTGGTTTTGCTCTCTGGATCTTCAGGATGCGTTCTTCCACATCCCGATCCGTCCATCCCACCAATGGTTCCTCCGCTTTCAAGCAGAGGGAACCCTCTGTGAGTTCCAGGCCATGTCATTCGATCTGTCCTTGGCACCCAGGGTCTTCACCAAATGCGTAGCAGTGGTGGCAGCCTACCTGAGGCACCGGGGAGTCCGGGCATACCCCTACCTGGACAACTGGCTCATTGTGGGTCCCTCCAGGCAGGAGATGGAGCAGTCCAGGGACCTGGCTCTCAAGACCTGTGTCTCTCTGGGCCTCCTGGTCAACGAGGCCAAATCAGAACTTGTGCCCTCACAGGTGATCCATTTCATCGGGACAGAGCACGACTGTTGCAGAGCCAGGGCTCAGCTCGCAGCGGACAGGGCGGAGGTTCTTACCTCCTTTGCCCGATCATTTTGGGTTGGGCAGTTGCACCCTGCACGGGACCTTTGGTGAAACATTTCAATAAATAAATAAAGGCTCATTCCACCCACCATACTGCTGCCTTGGTGGCTGCTTCCAGGGACGTCCCCATCCAGGAAATCTGCACGGCTGCTACAAGGAGATGAGCACACACCTTCATTTCCCATTACCACATTGACTTAGAGTCACACCTTGATGCTGGTTTTGGGGCCTCAGTTCTCCCGTCCTTATTTCCTAAGTAGGGGGTGTGCACTTTGCCTCCCTCCTCCCGGATAACCGCTAGGAGTCTGCCAGAATATGTGGATAAGTACCTAAAAAAAAAACAGGTTACTTACCTCTAACAGTAGATCTTACATGGTGTGGTCTCTTGCAGTAGGTAATGCTTTGGAGTATTTAGCAGAGGTCGCTGTGGCGCACGGCAGCTCTTCTTGCAGTTTTTCAGCAGGGACCGCCCACACATGACATCAGCTTCCTGTTTCCTATATAAGTGTGGGTGGTCCCTGGTATCCTCAGTTAATTTTCCCGCCATCTTCAGCTCGCGCAGCAGCTAGTGCAGCTTCATGTAGCAGTCATCGACGAGAAATTTGGAACTAAGATGAATGTCTACCGATTCTTCAAAGAAATAAGCTTTATTTCATTCCTGCCATTGCGGTAACAAGATATACCACTTTGACAATTACATACTTTGTGTAAGGTGTCTGGGACCCACACATGACACCAATTCCTGTAGTTCATGTCAGGAATTTAATCAAGCAACTCGTCAACGACGGTTGCTTGAAATTCAACACCTTTTGATGGAGCAGAAAATGTCTCTCTTGGAGAACCAGGGGGCTCGTACCAAGGGCTCCCCCTCTTCTAGTTCTCGTTCCAGGCAGGAAAAAGGAGAAGTAGAAACCTTCCTCATGCTCCCTACCTTGTCGCCCATCGACAGCCACCTTTATTGGTGCTCCTCTTTTGACGGAGCGTCATTGAAACACTTCATCGTCGACGAGGGCTCATGTCCTTTTGTCGATGGTGCTTTCTAGTGCTTTAAATGCACTTCAAATAGTGACTGCTCCGTCAACAGAGGCTTATACCCTGTCATCGACGATGCTTTCCAGTACTTTGTATTCAATTAAATATACTGCTGCTCCATCGATGGGGGCTCCTTTCCCGTCAATGGCATCTGACAATTTGAGTGAAAGTAACACATTTTCCCCTGCGGGTCCGTCAATGAGACCTCATATTCCTCAGTGGAAACCTATGGCTTATGCCTTACTGACTACCCCTTCACCTACGCAGGTGGCTTCTTATAGGGGTCAGGCAGATGGAGATCGGGACCCTGGTCTTTACCACCCAGGGGCAAGACCTGCTTATGCTACGCATCCCATTCCATCTATCACCCCCTCCTTCTTCCGAGGAACAGAATCTCACCAACTTAGTCCGACAGGTCTTGCATGCCATGCGGCATTCTCAGCCTTCTGAAGAGCTGGGTTACCCCACCCGATCTACTGTCCCTCCTCTGCCTAAAAGATTTCATAGTGACAGGGATACCATGCCACCCTGGTCTCCTCCATTCATAGAGGACTGTTTTTCAAGTGACCAAGATTTGCTGCCTGATTTTGCTGGTGATCTTGAGGATGTAGAGTTTCAGGATTTGGATTTTCCGAATCCTGAATCCCCCTATTCTGAAATCTTTTCCCTGGATGAGGATCTGCCTCTCCCTTCAGCAGCCTCAACACCAGACGACCCGACCTCTAGTGAGATGATGGCTCAAATCCAAAAGGTCCTGGGATTTTCCACTATTGAACATGACAAACAATGTAAGGATATGGTAGAATATCTTGAATTACCTGAGGAAGGTCTTAGTGATTCCCCCACTAATTCCAACTTACCAGAATGCCATGCTGGCTGCTTGGCATCAGCCTTCAGCTATTACAGCTGTTCCCCGTAAAGTGTATCATCTATATTAGGCTCCTCTGGATCACCCTTTTCTGTCCAGTATTCCAGAGACAGATTCTGTGGTCATTACTGCCGCTCATGATCATACTAAAAAACCCAAACACATGAGCTTCTTAACCCCTGACAAGGAATTCCAAAGAATTGACTATCTGGGAAAAAAGGTATTTTCCTCAGGTGCTATGAATATCAGAATCTTGAACTTTCTAGGGACGTGGCTATGTTGTTCGATCCACACTTACTAGCAGGTTTCTTGCCGCTTTACATCTTGCCGGAAGGTCTTCAAGCTGGCTCCTCCCACCCACCCGGGTGGTAAAACTCTCGGCTCTGCCCCATGGCGCTAGATCTTCCTTACCGCTTAGAACCTCAGGTTCCCTCCTTAGCGCTCTGCGTTTTAGGCCTAGATCCAAACTCTCCGGTTAACCAAAACTAATTTTAAAATTTACAAGACTTCGGTCTTTATCTTCCCTCGCGGCTGCGATAGACAAATCGACTCCCGGATTTCGTCGGTGCCCCTGTGGGCAGAAGATGTCCCGGACCGATCCGTACTCCATGTGCATTTACTGCCCGGGGCTTGGCCACGATTCGCAGGCCTGCGACTTGTGCAAGTCCTTTTCGGCTACAGTCTTAGAGGATCGCGCTGCCAGATTACAACTTGGGCACCCCAAGAAACGTTATCCTCTGGTCAAGGCAAAGGAGGCCCATTGGGCAGTGTCTGTGGCTGCGGGCTCGGCTGAACAGCTCGAACAGATGATCACCCTCGAGGAGGAGGCGTCCCTGGCCACAGCATCATCATCCTCGGTCGTGGCATTTATCCCACTATCCTTGGGCTCCTCCTACATGGCTTTGTATAATGAGCTTTGGCAGTCCCTCTCCACCAAGGGAGAAGGGCCTTTGGGACATTCCTCTCGGTCCAAAAAGAGGGACTCTAAAGGTAAGTCCCACTGTCGACGTTCGTGGGAGCGGGAGAGGTCCCCTTCCCCAGATAGTTGACACTCGACTTCGGTTGAGGTTGTGGCTAAGGCCGCTGGCTTCACAGTGTCCCCGTCAGGTCAGCTGACCAAGACACCCGTTGACACAGTCGAGATTTTTCTTGACCCGTCGGATGGTCTGTCGACTGGAGAAGCCGACAACCCTTCTTCACTGGTTCCCCCAGTGGAAACCAAGGACTTGCCTGTGCCTCCCATGCCAGAGTCCCCGGTTAAGGTTCCTGAACTGAGGGAGGAGCGGGTTTCCCCCGCCCCCTCTCAGACCCACCCTCGGAATCCCTGAAGGTCTTAGTCTCGGACCTCTTCGAGGTCCAGCCGATCCCGCCGACATCGGCGGTCTCGGTCCTGGCACCATGGAAAGGGGCGCTGCCACTCGTCCTCGTCGTCATCCTCTTCGGAGGATAGGCTCTGGCGCAAATTGCGTCGGCACTACAAGGATCTAATGTGGCAGCAGCTCCTTTTGTCTGGGAATAAGCCGACTCCCAACGCCTTCCCTGGCCATTAAGTGGCTGTCACTGGAGCGGCTGAAACAACCCCTCGTAGTAGTCGAAGAGCCGAAGCCGGCACCGGTTGTTCGGCCGAAACCGACTCCACCACCCATTGTGGTGGAACCCCGCCTCCACAACCTAAATCTGGGGCCCTGACCAAAGATTCTCATTCAGGTCAGGGCTTGCCCCACCGGTTGTCGGTCACCCTCACTCCCGATCAATCTCGGCAGGTGGAGGGTGGCTCAGGCACTTGGCAGCTGTTCGCAGACTCCTTGGAGTCAGATGACAATTCCTTGTTCTCCAGGCCTCTCGACCTGGAGTCTACTGGGGGTCAGTCAGTGGACGAGAGCCCATGCTCGTTCCTTGGACTGCTTTGGCTCATCTCAGAGTCCACTGGGATGAAGCTCAAATCTGTTTCAAAATGGGCCAAGTATCCCCTCACAGAGATACTGGACCAAGGGGATTCCCCCACGGAGACCTTCCCGGTGGCCCGGCCCTGGAGCTATGGCAGTGGCTAGCTTCTTGTCCAGCACCCTCAACCAGGATGGCTCGAAAGTATGCTGTTCCCACCGGTTCACTCTCCGGTTTCTCAGAGCACCCCTCCGCGGAGGGGTTAGTGACCAACAGCATTTTCTGGCGTTCTGGGAATGCTCGGGATGTGGACAAACCACCCGATAAGGAGTCCAAGAAACTGGACTACTCCGGGCGGAAAGTCTATGCTGCTTCCTCCCTAGGCCTTCGTCAGGCCAGCTTGGCCATTCTGATGGCACAGTTTTCACATGCCCTTTTGGCCTCCCTGGATGAGGTGATTCCTCATCTCCCGGCTGACCTTCAAACAATGGTCAAGCAGGTGTGGGATCAGGGAAGGGTGGTGGCCAAACAGCAGCTCCAAACTTCCTTGGACATCGCTGACTCGTGTGCCCGGTCAGTAGTGGCCGCAGTGGCCATGCGCTGCAGAACTTGGCTGTGGATCTCCACTTTTACAGCAGATACCCAGCAAAAGCTGGCAGACTTTCCCTTCTTGGGTACTGACTTGTTCGGTCCCGGGATGGAGGGTCATCTGCAATGGATCAAGAAGTCCAACGCCACCTTGGACTCAGTCACGTCTGCCCAGAAGGACAAAGGCTGCCAGCAGCAGCGTAAGCCCTTTCTTCCTTCAGCACCTGCGGCATGTCTGGCCCAGCAGCACCAGCATCAGGGCCAGCAGGCTCGCACTTGGCACCCCAAAGCCAAGCCTGCTGCTTCCTCCAGCAGGAAGTCGGGAGGAAAAGGTCCAGGCGGCTCCTCGTCTGGCCCTTCCTCCAAGTTTGCCCAGTGACGGGTTGGGGGTGTCGCCCCTAACCTCGTCACTCCTGCCAGGGATCCCCCCGTGGGGGGGCGGCTCCACCACTTCCTTTCTGCCTGGTCCGATGTCACCATGGACCACTGGGTGCAGGAAGTGGTAGGAAAGGGTCTGCCTCTGGAATTCGAGCTGTCCCCACCCTATCGAGCTGTTGCCCCATGGGGGGGGCTACGGGTTCCGCAGCCTCTCTGTTGGCTTGTCGAGCTGACATTGCCCTGCTCCTCCAGAAGGAGGAGATCAGGGAGATGGTGGATCCTCCACCAGACCCAGGGTTTGTGTCCAGGTACTTCCTGGTCCCAAAACGGACTGGGGGCTGGCGCCCCATTCTAGACCTACACAACCTGAACAAGTTCCTAAGTTCTCGTACCTTCAGGATGATCACTCTGGCTCAGATCATTCCATCCTTGGAACGAGGTGTGTGGTTCTGTTCTCTGGACCTCCAGGACACGTTCTTTCACGTCCCAATCCGTCCGTCTCACCAGCGACTCCTCCACTTCAGAGCAGAGGGATCCCTTTACGAGTTCCGGGCCATGACCTTCGGCCTCTCTCCAGCTCCCAGGGTCTTCACCAAATACATGGCAGTGGTGACAGCATTCCTGCGGCGCTGAAGGGTCCGGGTGTACCCTTACCTGGATGACTGGCTGATTGCAGCCCCCTCCAAGCTGGAGGTGGAGCGGTCCAGGGATCTGGCCCTCCAGGTCTGTTCTCAGATTGGCCTCCTCATCAACGAGGCCAAGTTGGAACTCATGCCAGCGCAAGTGATTCAGTTCATTGGGGGCAGAGCTCGACTCACTTCAAGCCAGAGCATGGCTCCTGGCAGACAGGGCCGAGGTTCTTTCCTCCTTTGCCCAATCATTTCTGGTTGAGCAATTGCACCCTGCCCGGGATTTCCTGCACCTCCTGGGCTCCATGGTGGCCTGCACCAGCGTGGTCCGTTGGGTCTGCTGGCACATGCGTCCCCTGCAATGGGGGCTGGCCCGCTAATGGTCACAGTGCTCTGGTCCTCTGGATCAGCCAGTGACAGTGACCCAGGAGATGTGGAACAGCCTCCAGTGGTGGCTTGTTCGAGCTCATCTGCAGGAGGGTATCCCGTTTGTCTGCCCAGAGCCGACGGTCACTCTGATGACCAGTGCCTCTCTGATGGGTTGGGATGCCCATCTGGGGGAGCTTAGAGTGCACAGCCTCTGGTCCCCTCAGGAGTCTTGATGCCACATCAACCTGCTGGAGCTTCGAGCGGTCCGACTAGCCCTTACCGCCTTTGCTCCATTTGTACGGGGTCAAGTCCATGTCCAGACGGACAACACCACGACTATGTAGTACCTAAACTGCCAGGGCGGGATGTGTTCCTTGCCTCTGTGCAAAGAGGCTCTCCACACTTGGTCTCTCGTGAGCAGACTGGAGGCGGATCTCCTAGCCATCCATGTGGCAGGAGCCTCCAACACTCTGGCTGATGCCCTAAGTCGGATAGGTGCTGTATCTCACGAGTGGTCTCTCCAGCCGGAGGTAGTACAAGATCTGTTCTCCCACTGGGGCACTCCTCAGGTGGACCTGTTTGCCTCCAGGGAGAATGCGAAGCTGAGGCTGTTCCATGCCCGCCCCCCTCAGCAGGGCTCGCTGCAGGGGGATGCCTTCTCGAGGCTGTGGACCCCGGGCCTCTTCTATGCCTTCCCTACATTTCCATTGATCCACAAGGTACTTCTCAGGGCGAAGGGGGACAAGGCGCAGGTGATTCTGGTAGCCCCAGACTGGCCCCGTCAGTTCTGGTATCCAGATCTCCTCAGCCTCAGTTCCAGGCTCCCGAGGTGGCTTCCAGCCCACCCGGCCCTGATCTCAGTCAACAAGGGGAAGGTACTCCACCCAGACCTTCAGTCCCTGCACTTGAGGGCCTAGTTCCTAAGTGGCTAGAGTTCCAGGCCTTGGGTCTTTCTGACGAGGTCCTCAGCGTTGTTGAGGCATCCCATAAGGAGCCGACCAGAAAATGCTATGCCTTCAAATGGAAAAGATTCTCCATTTGGTGTCAGGATAAGGGGTTGGACCCTTCCTCCTGTTCTTTGGCTAGCATTCTGGACTACCTATGGTCCCTTTCTCAGCTGGGGCCTTGGTCAATGACCCTTAAGGTGCACCTGGCAGCCATCTCTGCTTACCGTGTGCGGGCTGGAAAGCAGTGGGTGGTGCATGAGAAGGTGGTCGGGCGCTTTTTCAAAGGCCTTGATCACATATCCCCTCCGGTGCGAGAACCTCCACCTCCGTGGGATCTACTGCTGGTATTGGCTAAGCTCATGGGCAAGTCATTCGAACTGATGCGCAGGTGTGATATATCTCACCTGTCGTGAAAGACCGCCTCCTTGGTGGCTATCACGTCAGCCAGAAGGATGGGAGAGCTCCAGGTGCTTTCCATCGAGTCTCCTTATCTGGTCTTCCACAGGGACAAGGTTGTCCTGCGCCCCAACCCGAAATTCCTTCCGAAGGTGGTGTTGGAGTTTCACCTTAACCAGGTGTTGACTCTGCCAGTGTTCTACCCCAATCACACTTCGGAAGCCGATTATAGGCTCCATACTTTGGACCCTAGAAGAGCGCTCTCTTATTACTAGGTGTGGATGGCTGAAGTTCGGGGAGAGGTTCGCCAGCTGTTTGTCACCTGCGCTGAAGCTGCACCTGGCAGACCTGCAGCCAAGCAGACGATAGGCAGGTGGGTCACCTCCTGCATAGATCTCTGCTATAGGTTGGCAGGCATGGAGCCTCCCAAAGGGATAAGAGCTCATTCTGCTCACCATACCACTGCTTCGATGGCTGCTTCCAGGGATGTCCCTATCCAGGAAATCTGCAGGGCTGCTACCTGGAAGTCAGCACACACCTTCATTACCCACTACCACATCGACTTCAAGTCACGCCGGGATGCTGGTTTTGGGACCTCGGTTCTGCAGTCCTTATTTCCCAAATAGGGGCTGCGTGCCTTGCCTCCTTCCTCCTGGAGAACTGCTTGGAGTCTGCCAGTAAGTGTGGGTTGCACAACATATCCACGTCCCTAGAAATACAGGTTACTCACCTGTAACAGGAGTTCTAGGAGTGGTATATGTTGTTCATCCACATGACTCACCCAACCTCCCCGGCTTCGACACGAAACCTGGCTTCCAGCGGGCTAGATCTGGCGTCATGGGGCAGAGCCAAGAGTTTTACCACCCGGGTGGGTGGGAGGAGCCAGTTTGAAGACCTTCCAGCAAGATTTACAGCGGCAAGGAACCTGCCAGTAAGTGTGGATAAATAAGATATACCACACGTAGAACTCCTGTTACAGGTGAGTAACCTGTATATATGGGTCATCTTATTAAATATCAGCGTACCCTGGTGTCCTCTGCCATTGAGCTTATCAATAAAACTCCCTCCCTCACAAGATAGGGATAAATTATTGGCTACATATACAACTAGTAATTCTATCTCCCGTCACCTTCTCAGGTCAGGATATGATGCCGTAGATACCTCAGCCAACTTTCAGTCACTGGTATTTATTTATTGAAATTGTTTCACCAGGAAAAGCACACTGAGCAAGAAATGCTTGACTCCCAGTGCAACCTGGGGGGAGGGGTACAGTGGGGAAGAGGACAAGGGTAGTCTAGGTCCTGACATATATACAAACAATTACAATACAGTTGAAAACATTTGACAGAACTACTTGGGCGTAGATGACAATTTACCCTTACATATAGTATAGTAGCAATTACATGGGGAAGTCATGCTTTATACCTTGAAAACATATAATTAGATAATACAGCTGCATATGTTTGACAGGAATAGGCTAGTGTGGATTAATACATATACCCTAATAGTCGAGAGTAACAGTTACAATGAGGAAATCCTGCTAAGGTATTGGGTTGTGGTATATAATGAGATAGGGATAAATGCAAGCTAGCTAGCTCAAAAGTTTGGATCAAGTGCAGTAGTTGGGTGTGGTTAGCAAAGTAGCAGTATTGGGCCTACTAGGAGAAGAAATATAGGAGTGTCTGAGGTGGAAAGATTGGAAAGTTAGCTGCAGGAGCAGTTTACTGAGCTGTGGTTGGCAAGGGCATAGGATAGTGAGCAGATAGAGGAAGAGTGGCGAATTTCAGAAGAGAAGGAGTTCCAGAGTTGAGGGAAGCGGTGAGAGAAGGTGGCCTGGCCAGCTTGGGTCCGATGTCTGGGGACTAACAGGAGCCGGGAGTCTAGGGACCTCAGAGCATAGGTGGGTGCCAGAGGGGGTGATAGTACGGAGGTCAGATACACTGGGAGGGTACCAAACCAGTTCTTCGAGATAAACTTGGCACAGTGGATTAGGTGGCAGTTCTTAAGGGAGGGGAGAGCAAGGGAGCGGTATAGCTCGCAGCAGTGGGTGCGAGGAGGAGCGTCAAGAGCAAACCGGCAGAAAGCATTAAAAAGGATATCCAGTTTGGATAAAACTGACTTGTGGGCGGCACTGTAAACAATATCACAATAATTGAAGGAGGGAAGTATCATCTTCTGGATAAGCTCATGACAGACCGGATAGGGGAGGCTAGAACAGTTCCGATATAAAGCTCCGAGATTGGGGTGGAGTTTTGTTAGTATAGAGTCAGCATGGACTGTAAAGGTGAGGTGGCAGTCAAGCCAAACTCCAAGAAGGAGGTGATGTCCTCCAGCTCTGACCCATCAAGGGCGTGGAAAAGTGGGAGGGAGGGCTGTCTGGCTAGTCGTTGGGATGTACCAAAAGTCATAGTTACATTTTTTTTAGCATTTAGAGAGAGCTGGTGAGAGTTGAACCAGAGCTGGACTTTGTTAAAATCCGTCTGGAGGGTAGAGGCAACTGAGGCTGGGGAGGAGCCAGAAGAAAATAGGACAGTATCGTCAGCATACATGTGGATCAAGGAGGCAGAATGAGTTTGGGGCAGGTTGTTTAGAAAAATAGAGAATAGGATAGGCACAAGCACTGATCCTTGGGGGACACCGGTGGACATGGGGAGGGGAGGGGACATGGCATCCACAATCCTGACAGATTGAGTGCAGTCTGTAAGGCACTGAACCAGGCAGTAGCAGATGTGGAGAGGCCAGAGTCAGAGAGGCTAGAACGTAACAGAGTGTGGGAGACTATCGAAAGGCCTTGGCCAGATCGATGAAAATGGCAGAGGTGATTAGACCTCTATCCATTCCAGATTGGATGGTGTCAGTGAGCCTTAGTAAAGAGGAGGCAGTGGAGTGATCTTTCCTGAATCCGGACTGGTGGTGTGTGAAGAAATTTGAGTCGGCGAGATAGGAGGTTAGCTGGCTAAGCACTAAGTGTTCTTGCAGCTTCGCCAGAGCAGGGAGGAGGGAGACTGACCGATAGTTTGAGGTGGAGGAGGAGGTGCCCCCTTTGTGGAGAGGGATGACAATGGTGTGCTTCCAGGACAGAGGGACAGATGCAGTGGCGAAGGATAGATTTAGGAGGTAGGCAATAGGGGTGGCTATGGCAGAGGCCGAGAGGAACAGAAGTTTGGGGTCTAGTCCATCCGGTGAATTCCCATTTGAGGGGCTTAATGTTAGCAGGGCTTCTAGAGCTTCATCCAGAGAGATTTCTCTGAAGGAGAAAATAATTGTATTTTGAGGTAGTTTTTGCTCTGTAGGTGGTGAAGATGGTGACATGGGGGTAAGGAGGAAAGGAGCGAGGAAGCACAGGTGGAGAAATATGTTAAACTTAGCAGCGACTGAGATAGGATCTGAGAGTGTGGAGTTGTTTACACTAAGGAGAGGCAAGGATTTGGCCACTGGGGGTGAGAAGAAGGAGTGTATGACCTTCAAGAATTTGGAGGGACTATTCAGGTTAGATTGGAGGGAGGATCTAAAGTACTCTGCTTTAGCTATCTGAGTTGCTGTAGTGCACATGTTGCACAGATACCGGAAGTGGGAGAGGTCCTGGGGTAGGGCTGAAGCTTTGAAGGCTCACCATGCTGAGTCACGGGCATTCATACAAGCTGTGAGCTCTTGGGAGGTCCATGGCAGGTGGGTACCGCGTACCCTAGTACATCGTAGCAGGGCGTGGGAATCCCATATCTTAAGGAAAGTGTTTTTGAAGTGAAGTAGGGTGTCATCTATCAGGTTGGGGGGGGCAGTTAGCTAGGACAAGGTCATTTAGGAGTGGAGCGAGGTTTAGGGATTTGAACGACCGTTGGACTAAGAACTTGAGGGGATTTGAGACAGTGGATTTTGCGAACAAGGTAGATGACGTGATCACTCATAGAGTGAGGGAGTAGGCCTGTTTGAATGACTCTGTGAGGATGGGAAGTCAGAGCCCAGTCAATAAGGGAGTGGTTACCTGATTTAAGGTTTAGGCGAGTGGGCTCAGTGATGAGTTGGGTTAAATTGAGGGCAGCGACATCTATCCGGATTTTGTTGAGGGCCAAGGCTAACCAGTTTAGGTTAAGGTCACCCATAGCATATAATTCCCCAGTGGGTGCTTGTGAACTGATTTGTGTAAAAAGGTCAGTAACAATTCTGGCAGGGGTGCCTGGTTGGCAGTAGATTCCGGCAACGAATATGGGCAGCGAGAAAGGTAGTGTGAGCTGGAGCAGCAAGAGTTCGTACTCTTTAGGTTCAGTTTTAGATAAGATTATTTCGTAGCGTATGTCCGAACTTACGAAGATGGCTATGCCACCACCTCTCGTGGCCCTGTCCTGGCAGGCCATCGTGTAACCAGGGATTGAGACTGAGGAGTCGGGAATGTTTTTGTTAAGCCAAGTTTCAGAGTGGATTAGGACATCAAGGGCATGTAGGGCAGCGAGAACTTGTAGCTGGTTGATTTTAAGTGGTAGGCTACGAATATTTAGGTGAAGGAGTAAGAGGCCTTTGTGGAGGGAGTAACCTGGCAGTTGGGAGGGGATAGGATGTGGGGTGGGGGTGCTGGCTGAGGTTGGTGAGGAGGTGGTGGTTGAGGGTCCCGGATTTGGGTGTATGTCTCCCGCTACGAGAAGGAGGAGGGTGAAGGATAGGTGTTGGGCTAGTATACGGAGGTAGCTTGGAATAGAAGAGCCTAGCTGCGAGTGGGGGCAAGGATGGACATTTGTGTGGGTAACGGGTGGGGCGAGAAGCAAGTAGGTGCAGGAGAGTCCAGGAGGAAGAGAGCCTGATTAGGAAAGGGGGGGACATATACAGTAGAGGAGTGTGCCCAGGTAGGAGAGAGAACGCAGGGTTAGAGGGGCAAGGAGGAGTTACAATATGAGCCAAGTAGGGGGAGGGGGCATGGGAAAGGTAGGCGGCATGGTGGAGAGGAGGGGTGGGAGGCAGGAGAACAGACAACTGAGTAGAGGTAAAACGCTAGCCACGGTGGACATGGTGCTGGGATTTTGTAGCAGCTTCTTAGACAAGGAGATAATTACGAGGAGAAAGGAGCCTGAGATTGGCTGGGACGAAAGTGTTGGTATCACTGCTCTGCGTTGCCATACCTGACTTTGCGTTTCGGGTTTTGCACCTGATATACAACATAAAGTAGCTAATGCCCCTTTTAATGGATCCAAGCTTTTCAGGCCACGTACTCAAACTTTACTGGATGATTTACAAGCATCAGGCAGAACCCTCCGTACGGTACATGGCATGTATCATACTCCAGCTACAACCTACCATACTCAGCACTTCTCTTATTCTAAAAAAGGAGGAAAATATAGAGGTACTAATAAAGGCGGCTTCAGAGGTCGTGCTCAATCCGCCAGAGGCAACACCTCTACTGCCCGGGGTGCCTGCTCCTGCCATCAGGTGGAGCTGTGCAGCCTGCCTCCCAGTGACCCACTAGGGTTCCTCCCCACCTCCTTGACCAGGCCTTGGAGGCTGCGGGGGGTTGTTTTGCCCTCCATCTGGAGGCCTGGCAAATGATCACTTCCAACAGTTGGGTACTTAAGATTATACAGAAGGGTCATACTCTGGAGTTTCTCTCCACCCCACGCCCTTGCCCTCCATGGCAGATTCATTATCTTCCAGATCATATACCCATCTTACAGGAGGAATTGACGGCCCTCTTGACCAAACAGGCCGTTGTCCCAGTGCCCCTTCTGGATCATCAAATGGGATTTTATTCCCATTTGTTTTTGGTGCCCAGATGTACTGAGATCTCAGACAGCTGAATCTTTACATTCAGTACAAGCACTTCCACATGATCACCCTACCTGCCATCATGCCAATCCTAAAACAGGGCGATTGGCTTTGCATGATGCCTATCTTCATGTTCCCATCCACCCTGCTCACCACAAATTTTTGCGTTTCCACCTACTGGGTCAAAATTACCAGTTTCGAACACTCCCTTTTGACCTCTCATTAGCCCCCAGAGTGTTCACCAAGTGCCTAGCGGTGGTAACAGCAGCCCTACGAAGAGAAGGGCACTTCATCTTTCCATATCTAGATGATTGGCTAATAAAAGCAGACTCCAAAGTAACTCTGCTCGCCTCTCTAGATGCTACCTTGAAACTGTTCACAGATCTGGGAATCACTGTCAATTGGCCAAAGTCCAGTCCAAATCCGACACAGTCTCTCCAATACATTGGAGCTGTTCTAGATACAGTTACAGCCAGGGCTTACCTCCCGCCTGCTCGGCAGGACACGCTTATAGCTCTGGCGTTAGATATACAGACTCAGAAAATAGTCGCAGTCAGACAATTGCTGCACCTTCTGGGTCACATGTTCACTGCCATCCCTAAGATGGCATTTGCCCGTCTCCACATGAGACCTGTCCAGTGGACCCTTCAGAATTAATGGTCCAAAAAAACAGGACAGTTCGAAGACAAAATCAGGGTCACTCCCTCTCTGAAGTCTTCCCTGACATGGTGGACAATCAGAATCAATCTGAATCAAGGAATGTCTTTCCAGTCTCCCCTCCCCTACAAGCATTGACCACGGATACTTTCCTACAGGGCTGGGGAGTGCACTTCGGTCCTTATCACACCCAAGGCCAATGGCCCGCTTCTCCCAGTCTGTCTCATATCAATCTCTTGGAGATGAGAGCAGTCCATCTAACCCTGCAGGCATTGCGGCCCTACCTTGAGCCAAGATCGTTACCGATCCAATCAGACAACACTGCAGTAGTGTTCTACCTCAGCAAGCAAGGGGTACAAAGTCTCACACTCTATGCACAGAGACCCTTGCAGTTTGGCAAGAAGCCATATGGCAACAATTGACACTAATAGCTGTCCATTTACCAGGACATTGTAACTTGTTAGCCCACCAGCTGAGTCCCCAGTCTACAACTCACGAATGGACACTTCACGAGCAAGTGCTCCAAGAAATCTTCAACTTATGGGGCACTCCACAGATGGATCTGTTTGCCTCCCCAGAGAATTACCAACTTACCAGGTATTTTTCCATTATCCTGAACAGAAAGGGACAATCTATAGATGCCCTGTCCCAACCTTGGACAAGTATCTTCTTATATGCCCCCCCATCCCTCTCCTGCAGTGGACTCTACTGAAACTACTGTTAGAATTGGCCACAGTGATTCTCATAGCCTCAATGTGGCCTCATCAGACGTGGTTTCCACTACTCTTACAACTGTCAGTTCAGGATCCTGGCCCATTGCCAATCAGACCAGACCTCCTGACTCGGTGTCACGGATCTCTCCTTCATCCCAACCTGAAGACTCTACACCTTCATGCTTGGCTCCTGAGGATGCTTTCATAATTCGCTTACAAGTGTCCTCTCCTGTTGCCAGTATCCTCTTGGCCTCCCGTAAGTCAACAACAAGAGCAACATACAATTCCAAATGGAAACGTTTTTCCATATGGTCAGCCTCTTGATCTTTGGACCCTTACTCTTGTCCACTGACAAAGGTTCTGGACTACCTGGCCTCACTGTCTGAGTCCGGTCTAAGTTATTCTTCCTTTAAAGTTCACTTGGCTGCCATCTCCGCTTTCCATGAGCCACTGGATGTCGGGTTACTGTACCAACATCATCTAGCTAAGATGTTTTTGAAAGGAATGTTACACATTAAACCTGTATTAAAAGACCCACTCCTCCGTGGGATCTCAATTTGATGATAGAAAAATTGACCCTTGAACCTTTTAAGCCAGCTGCCCCATGTGAACTCCGTTTTCTTTCATGGAAAACCCTATTTCTAGTGGCTATCACTTCCAGTCAACGTATTTCTGAGCTCCATGCCCTCGTGTAGGGAACCTTACTTGATTTTCCACAAAGACCTGGTGATCCTTCATACCAACACTTCCTTCCTTCCTTCCTAAAATAGTATCCGAACATACTTTAAATCAATCCTTGGAGCTTCTGGTCTACTATCCAGACTGCTCCAATCAGGGTGAACATCTACCACATACTTTGGATGTCCACTGTGTACTGTGCTACTATACTAATTGGACACAATCGATTGGAAAGACGGCTCAACTGTTCGTCTCTTTGGCCCCGGGTTGCAAGGGCCTCCCGGTTGCAGCACGTACACTTTCATCCTGGTTGGCACATTTTATTTCATTTTGTTACAAAAAATACAACAAGCCTTTACCTGGACCTGTCCAAGCCCACTCCACTAGAGCTATGGCCACCACTGTGGTTTGTTTTAAAGGAGCCTCCATTTCAGATATCTGCAATGCAGCTACCTGGTCCATGATGCATACATGCACAAGGCACTATAATCTGGATATTGCCTTATGTTGGATGGCCTTCAGCCGTGCAGTCCTACAAGGCCTCTTATCATAACTCTCCTCCCACATGGGCATTACTGCTTGGGAATCATCCCGAAAGTATTACCTACTGCAAGAGACCACTCTGTGGAAGATAGTACAGTTACATAAAAACTTACCATAACAGTAGATCTTTGATGAGTGTCTCTTGCAGTAGGTTTGTTCCCACCCTCCATCACCCTCCTTCTCTAAGAGAGTAAATTTTGGTCCAATGACTATGGGTTGGGACTCCTTTGGTACCTTGGCTTCCCCTCAGTCCTCGCTTTGTAAGCTGAATCCGGCAGGGGAACTTGAGGATACCAGGGACTGCCCACACTTATGTAGGAAACAGGAAGCTGATGTCATGTGTGGGCAGTCCCTGGTGAAAAACTGCTAGAAGAGCTGCTGTGTGCCACAGCAACCTCTGCTGGATACCCAAAAGTATTACCTACTGCAAGAGACACTCCTCAAAGATCTACTGTTACAGTAAGCTTTTATGTAACTGTACTTTCCAGGAGTGGTATATGGTGTACATCCACACAAACCCACCCGACCTCCTCTGGCAGTGGCACACTACTCTGCTTCCAGTGGGCAACATTGTGACCCAGAACTGACCTCTTACTTACAGCTTCTCAGAGAGTTTGCAAACAGGTTAACCCCTTGAGTTCCAAATAGCTTTGCAATCATTTCAACAGTATAACTATATACAGTTTTAAACAAGGGGATCCCAGTATCAATTACATTTCCACAAAAAGATTCACATATATTTCTATACCTCCAGATGTGTGGAAGGGGGGTAGAAAAGATAGAAACAGCAAGGGAAGGTGGAGAGATAGCAAGGGGCGGAGAATTGCAAAACTGTCAGAGTGATCAGTTCCTAGGTCTCACGAGAAAATTTGGTTGCGCAACCAGACAGACAAGAGACAGAAAAGGAAAGACTAGAACAAATCCTTGAATTTAAACTCTTTCTCCAGAATAACTGGGACAGGGCACTGTTCAACCCTGTCACGCTTGCCAAGCCTGCTCTCCCAGCCACGGAGCAGCCCTTGGTCCCCCCGCCTGAGCTGATTACGGTTCAGGTGGGCACCTCTAGGGATTTGGAGGCTTCTTCCACTCTTAGGCCCCTTAAAACCCATGGGTCTAAGTCCAGTGGTTCGGCTGGTAAGTCGGGCGTCAGGCCCTCCAACGACCGCACAGCCCCAGCTGATAAGTCAGGCGTCAGTCCTTCCGATGAAAGCCCAGTCATGGCGCTTCCACCAGACCCTGAATCGAGGTCTGACAGTGGTTTCTCAGACCAGCGCCCATTACTGCTTATGCCTCAGCCTCCCTGGGAGGAATCCCCCTCCCAGGACACTCCTCCACCTCTGGTGAAACCTCCGGCCTCTCCCATACTGTCAGAGTTGGGGGAGGAGCAACGGCTGCCCGCTGGCCCTCCTTTCAAGCCAGTGCTGGCCAACCCTACAAACTCTCTGCTCCCGGCCCCTCTGGTTCCTCCACTTAGGCCTACTCCTCCTCCCCAGAATCTGGAGGGACAGTCTGGCCCTTCTGGGCTGATGCCAGGTCTCCCTCCAGCAGGCCCGCTGCCGGGCCCTGGCTTGCCAAGCCCCTTGAATGTTCCTTTGGGGTCTCCACCGGGTCCTTCAGCCCTGCCATCGGGTCCTTCACCAGGCTACCTGATACTGGGATATCCCACGCCAGGGTACCCAATGCCGACTTATACTCCCAGCAATCCCACACCTTGGTATACGCCTGGGTACCCGATGCCAGGTTACCCAATGCCAGGCTATCCGTTGGTGTATCAGCCTCTGTTACCTCCACAACTACAGGTGGATTTTGAGGCACTGTTCGAGTTTTGGTGGAGCAGAACCAAGACTCAGCAGGTGTCGGAGCTCAACCACCATCAACCGGTCGTGGCCTCCATGCTGGCCTATCCAGCCCCTTCTCCACGGTCCCTTTTGCCAGTGGAGTCGCATCCCTCCATGTTGGGTGTTTACACAGTGGAGAGTCGGGGTACCAGGCTAAAGGAGCCTCAAAGGGAGGTTCCCTCTCATAGGCACTGACTCTGGATAGGAGCTCTTCATCGGACTCTGAGTCTGGTTGGTTATCATCTGCCTCAGGCTATCAGTCTCCTCCGGCGGTGGACCCCAAGCCCAAATAGACTCCCAAGTCCCCCCCTTGAGGACCCTTCCTTTATGGAAATCCTTCGGAAAATTCAGGAGGTCGACAGCTGGCAGATGGAGGAATAGGACCCTCAGCGAAAAGGCTAGCAGAGCATCTTGATCTTTCAGAATTGACTCCTCTCCTTATCCCTCCATGGATTGGGTCCCATGACGACTTGGCCTCTATGATCTAACAACAGCCGTTGTCAGTAGCTGCTGTCTCCAAAAAGGCAGACAAGATGTAAAATGCCCCTGAGGGCAAGGACCACCTCAGCACCCATCCAAAATCTGATTTAGTGGTCATAAATGCGGCCCATGACAGCTCTATTACTCCCAAACACATGCGTACCTCTCCTCCAGATAAGGAGTCTAGGCAGTTGGACCAGTATGGTCATAAGGTGTACTTGTCCTCCACTTTGGCTTTGAGAGCTCTAAACTACATGACCCACATGGTCTGTTACCAGAAGACCATCTTGGGGCAATTAAAGTCTGAATTTGAAGCCTTGCCTGATTCACAGACCAAGGCAAAAATTGAGCAGACTGTCCAGATGACAGAAATTTCCTGCCGCCATACTCTATGAGCCACTTATGATGCTGTCGATGCTTCGGCTAGGAGTACCGCAACAGCAGTTTGCCTTCGTAGGTATGCATGGCTGCAATGTTCTGGGTTCGCCCAGGATGTTCAGTCCTCCATCCTGGATGCCCCTTTTTGAGGCTCCGTACTGTTTGGGAAGGGGATGCCAAGGATCTCTTGACTGACCTTCAAGAGAGTGGCAAAGCACTATGTTCTGTACAAACTGATGTACCATCCTAAGGCTAAGTCTGGGCAGCCTTTTCACCACCACCAATGGCGCTAAAACAAGCAACAGCCCACCTGACATCAAGGCAAACATCTGGCCTCTCCAGCTACTGTCACCCCCAGCCTACTCAGATTCCGGAGCAGGGCTCCCCAAGCCTCCCTCCACCTTTTGACTTGTGACCTGCCAGTTCCGGAGGAGCCAGTAGAGGACAGGTTTACCAACCACATGACAGGGTAGAAGGCAGTCACTTCAGATGCATGGATCCTTCAGCTAGTTGCACAAGAACACAGTCTAGAGTTTGTAGACTGACCCCCAGAGAACCCTCCAGGTCTCTCTTGCTACCCGCAAGGTCATATCCCCCTCATCAGGGAGGAGATCGGAGCTCTTCTAAGAAAGTCTGCCATAGAGCCCATTTGTCCGAACCAGGCAGGAAGGGGATATTATTCCCACTTCTTCCTGGTACCCAAAAAAGGGGGAGACCTTCAGCTGATACTGGACCTCCGCACACTCAAGTACATTGAATACAAGAGATTCTGCATGTTGACCCTCCCAGATCTGTTGCCACTGCTCCACCAGGGTCACTGGCTCTTCGCACTGGACATGCAGGATGCCTACCTGCATATCCCTGTCTTCAAGCAACATGAAGTCTTGCTGTTTTCTGACTAATGCAGTTAGCTCCAGCCTTTAAACTGCCCCAGAGAACAAAGGGTTAAACTTTCTATGCAGAGCATAGAATGCTGAGCTCGAGCTCAGTTGATGTCTCTGTTTCCCTTCGAAAATCTGTCAGATTCTTTACTCTGCCTCACTGAACAGTCGCTCCGGAGATTTCTCTTGTAGCTCGGTTCGAAAGTCGGTTGAAGTGTCGGTTTACTGTCGGTTTTTAACCGAAATTTATTTCCGCATAGTTGGTTCAGTCTCTTGTCTGTGGTACCGTGAGTACTAGATAGGTTTTGTACTGTTTTTCTGTGTGGAACTTGTAAAAGTGCGGATCGGTTCGGCTGAACTGATCATTTCTTGATTCTTGTATCTTACTTTAGTGTGTGGTTACCGGTCCTTATTGGTTCTAAAAAAAAAACAAAACGTGTTTGGTATGGTTTTTTCCAAGACCCGTGACACGGTTAGGAACAGATAAGGGAGTCTTGCCTGGTGGTTGCCGAAAAAAGGGTAAGTTTGGTTAGGTTGGCCATGTCTGAGAAACCCAAGAAAAAAAAAACGGGCCCACTGGGCTTCAACACTGCAGTGAGTGTGGGGAGGTCTTTGCTAAGGCCAATGCCCACACCACCTGTGTTTGTTGTCTGACATTTGAACACCTCAATTCAGACTGCCAAATTTGTAAAAGCTTTCCCAAGTCTACCCTTGAAATGAGATTAGGAAAACTGAGGGAAAAGGAGGCTGAGAAGTCCGCTGACCCGGATGGCCAGCCCGGTTCGGTTCCGACCAAACCAGAAGGAGTGCCCTCTGACCAGGGCGATACTTCTTCGGGCAAAAGGAGAGTCAATCCTGAGGGTTTGGTTCCCACAAAAAGAAAGCACAAAGAGAAATCGTCCGGTTCAGATCCAGAAGCCCATGTTCTGACCACCGAGGAAATAGAGCGATTCAGATTGTGGAATCGCTTTGCCTGGTTCCGACCATTCCGGCACCTTTTGGCAGGGGCTCGGTTCGGTCAGTTCCCCCGGTTCATGATTATACCCCTGAAGAATTTTATGAACCGGAGTTTGAGGAGGAGGGGGAGTTTGAAGATGATGATGGTGATGGCGAAAGTCTGGATGTGCCTGTGGAACCGGACATCCCCCCAGACAGACCTTCAGGTGTATCCCCTCCTAGGCTTTCTGAGTCCCCTTCCCACTTTATGTTCTACAGAAAGGTGGCTGAGACCCTCAAGCTTCCTATGGAGGAGGCAATGGAGGATCAAGAGGAGCCTGATTTTGTGGAAATGATGGACATCCCAGAGTCCAGGAGACTGTCTATTCCTCTTCACAAATCTTTTGGGAAGCAGACACAAAAAATCCTGAAGTTTCCCAATTCTATACCTCCTGTTGATAGAAGAATGGACAAGAGGTATACACTTTCAGGTTCAGATATGGAGTTTTTATATCAGCAGTGCAGCCATGTTGGGGTTGTGCATGCTGCTGCCTTGTGATAAGGCAAACATTCCCTTGGCTTCACACCCCCCAGACAAAGACTCCAGGAAGATTGATGCCATGGCAAAGAAACAGTACATGGCATCTTCCTTGGGACTCAGGCAGGCGAATTACAGTATATGGCCTATACAGCTGGGTACCAGAAGTCCAGGTGGGACACTGTACTGGCACTGGCTAAACAGGCCTCCCCCCAGCTAGCCAAGGAGCTGGAGGAGGTGGCTGCAGATGGGATTGAGGCATCAAAAGTTCAGTTTCATGCTGCTGTGGACTCCAGTGATGTGTCATCAAGAGTCATGGCTACATCTGTGGCTCTTCAGAGAATGGCTTGGCTCAGATGTACTAGCCTTTCGCAGGATACCCAGGCTAAGGCCATGAATTTTCCTGTAGTGGGTAATTCTCTGTTTGGGGAGCAGACAGATAATTATATGAAGAAAATGGATGAATACAGGACCACTTATAGGAGTGCTCAGGCCAAAGAGAGGCAGCAACTTCTCAAAGGCAGCAGTCTAGGAGCAGGGGCAGGCCTTTTACCAAGCACAGGCCTCTTCCCTTTCACAGAGGGGTTCTTCAGAGGAGAGGCAGAAGGGGATGCGAGGGCTGCATTCACTCCTCAGCCTAAGGCCCCTGCCAAGCAAACACCCTGATGGGCCTGCCCAAGTCGACTCTCCTATTCCAGTAGGGGGCAGGTTGACTTACTTCATCCAGGACTGGATGTCTGTTGCATCAGACAAGTGGGTCCTGGAAGTAGTAATCCAGGGACTGGTTCTCAGCTTCAAAAAATTTCCGAAGATGAGAGCCAGATCTTTTCTACCTGTAGGTCTCTCAGAAACCCTTGCCCTAGAGGCAGAGGTTTCATCTCTGCTGGCTTTAAGAGCCATAGAGAGAGTACCTACCCTACACTGGGGCAAAGGTCTGTACTCCAGGTACTTCTTCACCCCAAAAAAGACAGGGGAGTGGTGACCCATCCTAGACCTAAGATACCTAAACAAACATCTTTTAAAACCAGAGCTCAAGATGGTGACTCTGGGAATAATCCTTCCCTCTCTAAGGCCAGGGGACTGGCTAGCCTCCCTGGACCTCAAAGATGCCTATTTTCACATTCCCATCAGGTGCTCCCACAGAAAGTACCTCAGGTTTGAGTTGCTCTCAGGCCACTATCAGTTCAGAGCAATGCCCTTTGGCCTAACTTCAGCCCCAAGGGTCTTCACAAAGTGCCTGGCAGTAGCAGTTGCCTTTCTAAGCAGACAAAAGATTTAGATTTTTCCATATCTGGACAACTGGCTAATAGTGGGCCAGTCTCCAGACCAAGTCAAGTCAGACCTGCAAGTGACCCAGCAAGTGCTCACTTCTCTAGGATTTCTTCTCAACCTTCCCAAGTCAGTTCTCAAGCCAGTCCAGCTTCTTACTTTTATAGGGGCAGAGCTGGATATGGTCAAAACAAGAGCCTTTCTTCCCTTGGAAAGGGCAAGGGTTCTTATAGAACTAGCCTCTTCCTTCAGCCTTCAGGTATCTCGACCAGCAAGGCATTTCCTCCAGCTCTTGGGCCACATGGCAGCTTCTACGGCAGTGGTCCAAGGGGCAAGATTCCAGGTGAGGGACATTCAGTTCCATCTCAGGGCTTTTTGGTCTCAGAGGAAGGATTCCCTTACCAAACTGATCCCAGTGACTCTGACCTTGATCCAAGCCCTTCAATGGTGGCAGGATGAGGACAATTTAAGGCAAGGGGTCCCATTTGCCACTCAGTCTCATTCAGTGGTCCTTACCACGGACGCTTCCCTTCTGGGCTGGGGAGCCCATCTGGGGGCCCTCACTGCCCAGGGACTGTGGTCCCCTCAGGAATCCCTTCTCCATATCAATCTCCTAGAACTCAGGGCAGTTTTTCTGGCCCTGCAAGCTTTCTCTCAGTCAGTACAGAACAAGGTGGTTCAGGTCAGAACAGACAACACAACTACCATGTGGTACATCAACAAGCAGGGAGGCACTCGGTCTACGGCCTTGTGCACAGAAGCCATGAAGTTGTGGTCCCTGGCTTATTCCCTGCAAACCTCTCTGATAGCAGTTCACCTTCCAGGGAAGGACAGTGTGCTAGCAGATGCACTGAGCAGGATCTCACAGGGCCATCATGAATGGTCCCTGGACCCTCTGGTATTGAAGGTGATTTTTTCAAGGTGGGGCACTCCAGAAATAGATCTTTTTGCAGCACCCAGACAATCACCAACTTCCTCTCTTTTGTTGCAGACCCCAGTCTTGGGCTCAGTCCCCCTGGATGCTCTGATTCTGAACTGGGAAGGGAAATTTCTGTATGCCTTCCCTCCCTTCCCTCTTCTGTTCGAAGTTTTAGTCAAGATAAGGTCACAACCTTGCAAAGTGATTCTGATTGCTCCAGACTGGGCCAGACAGCCCTGGTACCCCTTGTTGCTGTCCCTAGCAGTCCATCTTCCACTGTCTCTTCCCAGGAATTACAACCTGTTAACCTCCTCTCAGGGGAGGATTTGGTACCCCAATCTTCAGTCTGTCAATCTCAAGGCATGGCTCTTGAAGAGTTAGAGTTTGCATATTTGCATCTGTCTCAGGGGGTTCGGGATATTCTCAAAGCTTCTCAAAAGCCCTCCACCAGAAAGACGTATAACTCCAAATAGAAGAGATTAAGCATTTGGTGTTCCAAGAAGCATATTTCTCCAGATACTGCTGAATTGCCTACAGCTCTGGATAATATGGTCCATCTTAATGGCTTAGGGCTCATACCAGCTACTCTCAAGGTACACTTGTCAGCTGTTTCTGCTTTTCTGTCAGTGGGAAGTCTTCCTCACTATCATCTCATCCTGTATTCTGTAAATTTTTTAAAGGATTGCTTCATACCAATCCTCCCTTTAGAGACCCTGCCCCTGCCTGGGATTTAAATGTTTGCATTGCTCAACTTACGCAACCTCCTTTTGAGTCTATGTCCTCAGCAGAGCTTAAGTACTTGACTTGGAAAACTGTGTTTTTGGTAGCCATTACCTCTGCCAGACATATCAGTGACTTGCAAGCCCTGTCAGTGGAACCTGATTTTGTCTCCTTTCACAGAGATAAGGTAGTCCTTAGAACCAATAGAAGGTTCTTGCCCAAAGTGGTTTCAGATTTCCACTTGAATCAGTCTATGTCACTTCCTGTTTTCTTCACTGATCATTCTTCCTCAGGAGAGATGAGGCTACACAGTTTAGATGTTAAAAGAGCCCTTAGCTACTACATAGAGCGTACCAAGAGTCACAGGTTTGAGTCCCTCCAGTTGTTCCTCACTTATGGAGAAGTGGGAAAGGGCAAAAATGCCACCAAGAGAACTATTGCCAGGTGGATTGTGTCTTGTATGCAATTCTGCTATGAGAAACTGGAAAGATTCCACCATCAGGCCTGAGGGCTCACTCTACAAGAGGTACAGCTGCTTTCCTGGCTGCTGCCAGGGATATTCCTCTCTTAGAAATGTGTCAAGCAGCCACCTGGAAAACAGTCCATACCTTTACCAAGCATTACTCTCTGGATATCCAGGCTAGGAGTGATGCTCGGTTTGGCACAGCAGTACTTCAGAGCGTATTCCCAAAGTAGGTTCTGTCCCTCCTCCATGGAGGTACTGCTTGGTAGTCTGCATTAGTCAGAAAAATTACTCACCTTAGTAATTATGTTTCTTCTATTGGAGTCTTGATGTATTCTGACCTCCCCCCCACCTCCCCTCTCAGAACCTGGTTTTTGGGAAGTGGGTGGGCAGGCGCAGTGTTGCACCTCAGGGGTGCTCCTTTACACCCTCTGCTTTTTTGTTTGGGTGTTTGTTTTGTTGTTCTTATTTGAATTGGTTTTGTGTTTTGTGTTTCCTGACTTGAGTCTTCCTTTGGGAATCCAAAACTTTTTGTTGCCAGTTGGCTGGTATAAATTTTACAATTTCCACATAGGATAGCTAGTCAGTTTTTGCTCGTAAGAATCTGACGGTTAGATTTCAAAGGGAAACAGACAGACATCAACCAAGCTCGAGCTCAGCATTCTATGCTCTGCATAGAAAGTTTAACCCTTTGTTCTCCGGGGCAGTTTAAAGGCTGGGGCTAACTGCATTAGTCAGAATACAGCAAGAGTCCAATAGAAGAAACATAATTACTAAGGTGAGTAATTTTTTCTTCCCATCCCACTGCCACTTTCTCAGATTTACCTTCCTGGGGGAGCATTTTCAGTTCAAAGCCCTCCCCTTTGGACTTTCATTGTCACCCAGGGTGTTTACCAAGTGCCTAGCGGTACTGGCAGCAACTTTGTGTCATCAGGGCCATTTTGTGTTTCCATATTCAATGACTGGCTGCTGTCAGCTCCATCGAAGAACTGACTGGAAGCTTCTCTGGCAGCCACCCTGGACCTGTTTAGCCAGGTGGGAGTTACGGTGAACAACCCTAAGTCTCACCTCCTCCCCTATCAGCATCTCCAGTTCATTTGGGCAGTGCTGGATACAGTCCAGGGTCAAGCTTTCCTCCCTTTGGACAGGGCAGAAATGTTACAGCTGCAGGCAAAACATGTAGCTTTCAGCCGCTGGTCTACAGCCAGATCCGTTCTTCGTCTTCTGGGCCTTATGGTGGCAGCTATCACCACTGTCCCTCTAGCCAGACTCCATATGCGGATCACGCAGTGGACGCTACGAGTTCAGTGGGATCAGCGGTCAGACGACCTAGATCACAGGATTCTGGTGTCCAACCCCATGCGGCAGGATCTGCTGTGGTGGCAGGACCTGAACAATCTCTGCCAAGGGGTCCTTTTTCAGCCCCCCCTCTCTGACCCAGACCCTGATGACGGATGCATCCAGTCAGGGCTGGGATGCTCAGGGATCCTGGTCCCAGTGGGAGCTCTTCGTGCACATCAATGTGCTGGAGATGCAGGCAGTGCTGTACACTCTTCAAGCATTCCAATCCCTTTTCCTTCCAAGTCCACTCCTTGTCCAGATGAACAGCATGTGCGTGGTTTGGTACCTGAACAAACAAGGAGACACACAGTCATACCCTTTGTGCAGGGAGGCTATGTGCGTGCGGTACTGGGTGGTTCAGCACTGCCTTCAGCTGATGGCACTGCCTTCAGCTGATGGCAGTGCACATCCCAGGCATTCTGAATGTCCTAGCGGACACTCTCAGCCGTACTCAGGCAAGGGCACATGAGTGGGAACTGAGGCAGTCAGTGGTCGAGAGCATCTTCGACCTTTAGGGTTGTCCAGATCTAGATCTGTTTGCCTCCCCACACAATGCAAAACTACCCAGTTTTTGCTCTTTCGTTCCCGGGCATGGTGTTTTCTGGTGAGATGCGCTGTCTGTCTGCTGGACAGGGAGATTCTTGTATGCCTTCCCGCTTCTACAGCGGACACTCCTCAAGCTGCAGGCAGAAGGGGCTTACATGATTCTGATCGCCCCTTATTGGCCTCACCAAGTATGGTTCCTTCTGCTCCAGCAGCTGGTGGTGGAGCCTCTGCTGCCTCTACCCTCTGCCAGAACCTCTTGACCCAGGAGCAGGGCACGCTGGTTCACCTAGGTCTCAAATGTCTTCACCTTCACACGTGGCACTTTCTGACATAGCTGCTTCACACTATGGGGTCTTTTCCAGAGTTGCTCAGGTCCTTGTGGAGGCCAGAAAGTCATCCACAAGAACTACCTATGCAATGAAATTGAAGCAGTTTTACATTTGGGCAACTGCCAAGGGATGGGACCCTTTTTCATGCCCTGCTCCTCAGGTTCTGGAATACCTTCTGCATCTCTCTGATCTAGGGCTCAGCTATTCTTTGCTGAAGGTACATTTGTCTGCCTACCATATTCTGATAGATGGCAAGACTTTGGCTCAATTGGAGGTCTCCCGTACTTTCCTGAAGGGGATGCTCCACATGAAACTCCCGGTTAGGAATCCTGTTCCTCTGTGGGATCTGAATTTCATTCTTGAGAAACTCACATTGCCTCCCTTTGAACCGGCCAACTGTTGCGACCTGCGCTATCTGTCTTGGAAAGCACTGTTTTTTTTTTAAACTTTATTTTTATTAATTTGACATAAACATATGTTCATATGCATGAACATTCGTTATAAAAGATGTCCCTTTGATACAGCCGAGAGGGCACCACTCCTCTTAATAAATTCAAAGATCCCAACAAATGTTATAAGATACAGCATTGAGGGGCATATCTAGCATAAGAAAAAATCAATTATGGTACTTCATTTATAAGCTGTTTTATTAAGCCCATGAACTGCACGTGGATAAGAAAAATACAGTCCAAGTCCGAAATCCACACTGACTTCCCTCTATTGAGAGGTCAAACTTATCCATCATGCCTGAATAAAGTGAATGCACAAGAGCGCAAAACTCCATTAATAAAGCATACCAATTTCTACTTAGGTAAACTCTCAGAACACAGATCTACCATAGATTTATATAAAAACAGTGCTATAATTATAACTAGGCGCACATTATTTGTTACCCCACCTGAAAAACAAAATTTAGAAAAGAACAATTCAATTACTAATTTTAACAACCAGTCACAAGGGGACAAAAAACACTGTTGTTTGATGTTTTACAAAGCTCAATGAACAATAACTGGGAAAGGAATATACAGGTCGCCCATAATAAATCGAAGGCTATATGTCCAACTGCAGAGGAAACTCGTCTTTAGATTAAAAGGGCTAACTGATTCCCCCTCCCTGAAACTTATATGGACAGTACCTTATGAACAGAAAGTTCAACTGGTAGGAAAATCCTCCTCTGATTCTGGTTCCTCTTGTTGTGGTGATCACTGGCTAGAAGGAGTATTCTTTTGGCACCACTTCGTGGCATTGCCTGGATCGGAAAAGATGTATACTCAACTCCGGTGAACTATTTGTAGGCGGGCTGGGAATACCAACCCATGCGAAATTCCAGCTTCCCTCAATAATGCTCTGGTTCCATTAAACTTCATTTTCTGCCTTGTGGCATACCCCAGATCTGGGAACATTTGCACTTGCTGACCCTCTAATAGAAGGATTTTCTTCAATCTGGCTTGGGCTAGTAAACGGTCTCTGGAGCCTATGCCATCTGTGACTATCACCACTGTCCTTGGAGTCTCTGGGTCTTCTGTTCGGCCTCGGGGAGTTACTCTGTAGGCCTTTTGGAAGCGTTGTACTACAGGCACCATCTCTTCACCCAGTTGCTGCACCAACCAGTCCTGAAGAAATAACATAAGGTGGTCGCCTTCACTCCCCTCCATGATTCCCAACAATCTTATGTTCTGAGACCTTGCTTGGTTTTCTAAGGTCTCTAAATGAGACTTGAGATGATTATTCTCTTTTAGAACTGTGGTCATCACTCCCATTGCGGCGTCCGCTTTCTTTGAAGATTCCACTGATGCTAGAGTGATAGATTCGATTGCTGTCTCCACCGTTACTACTCTGTTTGATAAAGTATTGATCTTGTTTGACAGTCTGGTGACTGAGGCTATCAAACGGTTCAGTTTAACTCCTAACGTGTGTATGGTCTCGCTAGGAGAGCCCTCGAGGGTACCTTCTTCTTCATGTTCCCAGGCCTGAATCGCCCGCATGGTCAGAGCACCAGCTACAGTTTTAAATCTTGCTCCTTCTCCCAAACCTTTCTCTTTTTTTAGGATTTCCCATTTCTGTCAGGTGAGCGTCCTGCACAACTCTACAACTCCTGAGGTAGATTCTGCAAATAAAAAACACTCAAATTTCAAGTTTTTATAACAAAATAATCAGAGACTGATTAGTATACGACCATCTTGCTTGGGCTCAACAGCACCCCCCTGAAAGCACTATTTTTAATTGCACTTACTTCTGCCTGAAGGATTTCCGAGCTGCAGGCCCTGATGTGTAAGGAGCCTTATTTGATTTTTCTCAGAGACCGGGTGGCTCTCTATATGAATCCTAAGTTTCTACCAAAAGTAATTTCTGAATTTACTTTGAATCAGACTATCAGCTTGCCAGTGTATTATCCTGAGTACTCTAACCAAGGGGAGGCATTTCTGCATACACTGGATGTGCACAGAATTTTGCATTTTATACTAGTCGAAGTCAGTCCTCAAAACGGATCAGCTTTTTGTTTCCTTTGCAGCCAAAAGAGAGGATGCTGTAGTTTCAAAACAGTGTTTATCCAAATGGTTAGCGAACTGCATTCTGTTTTATCATAAGTATAACAAACCACTTCCAGGGGAAGTAAAAGGGCATTCAACCAGAGACATAGCTGCTTCTGCGTGTTTCAGAAATGCATCTGCTGCTGACATTTGTGTGGCAGCTACATGGAGTTCTGTCCACACTTTCACTAAGCATTACAGTCTGGACATTGTCTCTAGATACAGGGCAGGCTTTGGACTAGCTGTCCTTCAGGGCCTTCTTTCTTAACTTCCTTGCTCTTCTACAGACTTTTCCTGCCTCCCGTGGTCAGTCTTTGCCTGACTTACACTGCGTGGGACTCAGTCCTAACAGTTATTGCCTACTGCAAGAGCCCTCTTGAAGTAAAATAGTACAGTTACGTAAGAACTTACTGTAACAGTAGATCTTTGAGAGAAGCTCTTGCAGTAGGGAAGCTTTTTCCCTCCATCTTTCCCCCTGCTGCTGTTTCTTTTCGGCCTATCTTTGGCTCCAGGAGCCTACTCCTTTCTTCTGTCGCTCTTTCTTAGGTCTCCAGTGGGAGAACTGGAGGGCGGGCGTGGGGACTGCCCACTGTATAGTGCTGGACTGACATTGGTCATGTGATGTCGGTTGAGCGGTCCCCTGCCAGACACTGCTAGCTTATGTTTTCTGTGTGGTCCTAGCACCTGGCAGCTCAGTCCTAATGGTTATTGTTTACTGCAAGAGTCTCTCTCGAAGATCTACTGTTACGGTAAGTTCTTATGTAACTGTACTTTTTGCTTTTTGTATTGCCGAGATGTGTTCTTCCACATTCCCATCCCCAGGTCCCATCACCAGTACCTCTGTTTCTGAGTGGAAGGGGTCCTGTACCAGTTCCAGGTCATGCTGTTCATTGCCCAGGGTCTTCATCAAATATATGGCAGTGGTGGCAACCCGCCTGCAGCATCTCGGAGTGAGAATGTACCCCAGCCTGGATGCCTGGCTGATAGCCAGTCCACCCAGAGGGGCCATGGAGAGATCCACAGATCTAGCTCTCTAGACTTGTTGAGACTTGGGCCTGTTGGTCAACCCAGACAAGTCCAAACTGGTACTGAAGCAGGTGATCAAGTTCATTGGGACAGAACAAGACTCCCTGTGGGCTAATGCCCGCCTCCCTGCAGAACGGGCACTGGATCTTGCATCCTTTGCTCAATCATATCAGGTTGGGCTATCTCACCCTGCCCAGAATTTCCTGCAGCTGCTGGGGTACATGGTGTCCTGTACCACCATGGTCTGTTGGGCCTGCTGGCCAATGTGGCACCTTTAGTAGAAGCTGGGCCACCAGACAGTTGTAGTGAACCAACCAGTGTGGGATGCCATCCAGTGGTGGCTGGTCCCAGAACACTTGGAGGAAGGAATCTGTTTGCCTACTTAGAACTGACCATCACGCTAATGACGCACATGTCTCTGGTGGGATGGGGAGCACCACTGGGAGCCCACAAAGCCCACTGGTTTTGGTCACCCAAGGAATCCTGTTACTACATCAACCTGCTGGAACTCTTGCTAGCTGGGGGCCACCCATGACGACGTTGTGCGTCATTGCCTATATAAACGTGGGCAGCCCCATATCTCCTTAGTTCTTTCCCTGCCATCAATCAGCCTCTTCAGACCTACGGAAGGAAATGTCAACTAGCCATTGCCATTTGTCATTTATTTTATATTTCAATGATTTTTGTTGTCTCTGCATGCCTCCAAAAGGTTTGGTATTATAATTGCAGAGATAAAATCTACAAAGAAGACACCCACAAAATCTGCATGTGTTGTTTGGGCCTGTCTGCAACATGAGGACTTGAGAGATTTGCCTGAGGCTACAAGGCAACATCACAAGAAAGCTCTAGAAAATTTCCTTCTCCTTGAAACAGCTGCCATAGATAAGGGTCAGGGCCCAGCATCGGTGTCTCCCTTTATGTTGGCTGAGAAACGGTCACTAAAATTGAAAGACCGGGACAAGGAAAGATCAATGTTAAGGCCGTCCTCATCATCAGGACAGAAGCACAAGCATAGAGATAAAGAGAAGGGATCTTCACCAGTGAGGTCCTGGTCACTGGTAAGACAAGATAAATCAGTCACGTCATCACCAGCTCTGGCGGCGTTCATAGCAGCCCGCCAGACCATCAAGGCACCAAGCTCTGGGATTGGCTTAGGCACTGCCATACCTATTGTGGATGGTATTATGCCATCATTGTCAGGCCAAGGCCCATCATTGACACAAGTAGTCACAGCCCCTGGCCAGGGCACTGTCAACTCTCAAGCTGGGCTGGCGTTTTCAGAAATGATATGATGCAGCCGACCCAGTGACGTAGAGGGCTGAGGCGCCTTGCACCTTACCTCTTACAGCACTGGTGACCCTAGTTTAGGAATGAGCTTGAGTTGCTGGGGGTCGGTAATGGAGGGAGATGATTGAGTGTCCAATAGATTGTTCTTCTCTCTGGAGTGGGGGTCAAGCTGTATCGCTTCTTGGCTGCAAACTGGTGGAGGCCGGGTACAGTGCCAGATTCTAGAGCAGTGCACGAATAAGGGCTGGAGTTATGTAGCACGTGAATGCCTCGACATGCACATGCTTACAGCCGCCGTGGCAGGGAAGAAAATTGGAGGAAAATGGTGGTCTCAGACTACATGAAGCCCTACCTGATTACCTCCACCCTGCTCTGCCACCTGTTCGCTGGACCCCCAATCTGGACACAGAATCTCCAGATGGAGGGAGGACAGCCCTTCCCTTTTTGGCAATGCCACAGGGAGGCAATCCATGGAGGAATGGGGTTCAGTGGTACCTGTGGGATAGTAGCCAGGTGAAAGAGTCAGGGACAGGGCTGAAGCAGCTGCCCAAGAAACGCAGGAGCAAACAACCTTGATTAAAAAAAAAAAAAAAAAAAAATGATACGACGCATACTGCCTGGATTACCTATACAGACTGTACCTTCGATGGGGCCTGTGGGCACTCAACCCCTGTTGATGCCAGCTACCAGCACATCGCAGATTCCTGCCTCTCAGCTTCCACCAGTGTTGCCTGCACACTCTGGGGCCCCCATCATTGACAGAGATGTTGATGATGAGACAGAATGCAATCCTGACCTCATAGTTTTAGTGGAGGATTTAGAGGAGGAGTATGAGGGAGAACAATATGTGGTGCCCCATTCTAATTCTACCCTCTCATCCTGCAGTGAGGTCTCAGTGGTGTATACCCTGAGATCTCCTCCTGAGGATCCTACTTTTCAAGCTATGATGTAGCAAATGCAAGCAGCCATGCACTTTGCTGTGGAAGAAGAGGAGTCCACAAAGAATCTTATGGAATTGCTGGAGCTTCCAATTTCTCCCTCCATAGTCATGCCACCTAGATATCTTGCATTAGAGGGTGCTACCTTTGCTGCATGATACAGACGTAACTCACTGTCTGCAGTGCCTAGAAAGGCTAATAAGCAGTATCTTCTTCGAGGATATCTCTTTCATCAGGTCACACCTATGGCACTATAAGCCACCAGGTACTAGGACCACATGGAAACTTTTGCAAGCAGGCCACTAGGGGCCACCCATGTCGACGTAATACATCGGCTCTCCCATATAAATGTGGGTGGCCTTTTCCTTCCTCAGTTCTTTTCTCACTGTCTACAATACTCGGACCATGAATGGAGATGACGCTGTCACAGTCGCCACTTTCTTTTTTTTTTTTTTTTACCATAGTTAGCAATCACTTTCATAAGTGATTTTCGACGGCGTGTATGTCAACTTAGGAGCCCTCAAAACTGTCCCGTTGTTGTGAATATAGTGAAAAGATATACTCTGGAGATTCACATGACGTCTGCGTGTACCGCCTCAGCCTGGATCATGACGTTCATGTGTGCCCGATTTGCAGAGGGTTCAACAACCACTCGGTGATGCCAAAAGAGTTCTGAAAAAGCACCTCCTAAAGTAGCAGGTAGCCCAAATATAGAAAAAGCTCCAGCAAAAGAGCTCGGCTATGTCGCCAGCTCATTCCTCCAGGTCCAAGTCTTCTGATTCCTGAGCTAAGACCTCTGGGTCACATAAGCACTAACATCAAGAGAGGGAGCAAGAAAAGGGCAAAACCTCCCCAGTCAGCTCTAGGTCACCCCTCCATACACATATGGCCAGTTCAGCAATGTGTACCACTCCACCAGCAACTCCGCCTGCCACCCAGACTGTCAACCTTACTTCTAGGCTAAGGCAGACTGTAGGTGCCACCAGGCCTAGCACAGCTGGCGTGTCACCATTGATGCTAGGGGTCTTGCCTTCTCCATCAACCTCTGCTGGCATTCCTGTCGACTACACAGGTGCAGACGTACAGGTCATACTCTCGTCCTTTATGGACATTCTGAAACGCCTTCTACTTCCTTCTACTGGACCAGGAACTCCATCAACAGGATCTATTTGCGAAACCCCTATACCAGCACATACTATGGCTGTGTCTCATCCCCCTTCTCAATTGCTAATACATTGCCAGTGTGCACCCTCTGTTCTGCTGACCAGACCAACGACGACCTAGATTGCAGTCCTGACCTTACAATGCAGGAAATGCAGGATGATGAGGAGGAGGTTGAATATCATGTGGAAAGTCCTTATGAAAGGACTAGTTCCACTGTGTCCACGTACAGTGAGGACTCAGTGGTTTACACCCCATGGTGTCCCCCCCAAAGGACCCATCTTTCATAACCATGATGCAGCAGTTACAGGCTACCATGGGATTCAATTTGGAGGAACAGGACATAAGAAAAACCTGATTTGATTTCTTGGAATTGTCTGATACCCCTCCCATAGTAATTCCACATCTCCTCCTTGCCCTGTAGGATGCCACCTTAGCTGCCGGGCATAAGCCCAACATGATTCCTGCCACACCTAGAAAGACAGATACGATGTACATGGCCACCTCAGGAAAACCCTTTTTTGCAGGTCAACCTGAAGCAGACTCTGTAATCATAAATGCTGCCCATGATATATATAAGTCAACGAAACACCTTAGCTCTGTTCCTCCTGATAAAGAATCCAGGAGGTTAGGTGTGCTGGGTTAAATGACCTATGCCTCAGCCTCTCTGAGCCTCAGAACTGAAAATTTCCGGGTTGATATGGTCACATACCAGAATACACTCTGGAGAAAAGCTAGAGCAGCTGCTCCAGCTCTCCCAGAAGGTGCACCTAAACAGGAACTTCTTTAAGCTTTTAACAGCTGGGGCTGATATAGGAAAACACCCACTATGTAGGGCCTATGACATATCTGATACTTAGATATGCCTCAGGAAGTACTCCTGGCTCAGGGTGACAGGTTTTGCAAATAACGTACAGCAGTCCATTCTCAGTGCCCCCTTTAGAGGATATAAGCTGTTTGGTGCAGATGTCCATGATACCCTGTCTAATCTGCAGTCCTCCGGCAGGACCCTGAAATCAGTACTCTCCATCATACACAACCAAGGAGTAGACAGAGGGTGCCTTTTTGTCCATCCAGTACTAGACACAATACCACCACCAGACAACAAGATAAGGACAAAGTATCAAGAGCCCTGCCTAGTCCAGGAGCCACCCCAGGTGCCCAGTCAAAAGCCTGTAGAGGTGGCAGAGTGGCAGGAACTGCAGCAACTAGCTCTGCCTGACTCCTTTTATACCCCATAGCTACCATTGCTGCCAGGGGTGGTTATTGGGGGTCATTTCTCCCTCCACCTGGACCAGTGGAAGGAGGTGACTTCAAATGCCTAGGTCCTGGAAATAGCACAAGGCCATGCTCTGGAAATTCTAGAACTACCACCAGACCATTCACCAGTGCCTACACATTATCCTGTAGGGCATATTTCTTTGCTCTTGGAGGAGGTCCACATCTTGCTTCAGAAAAGGGCAATAGAGCCTGTGCCCATGGAACAGAGAAACACAGGGTTCTGCTTTCGGTATTTCCTAGTTCCAAAATGGACATGAAATCTGAGACCTATTCTGGATCTCAGGGATCTAAACTTTACATAGAGTACAAAAAGTTCAGAATGGTCACCCTACAGGGCCTACTCCCACTACTGCAGGTAGGGGCTGGGATCTGTTCCCTCGATATGAAAGATGTCTACCTTCATATCAACATTTGAAAATCTCACAGGAAATACTTGAGGTTCCTGTTTCTAGGGGAACACTACCAATTCAGAGTATTTCCCTTTGGCTTGTCATCTACACCATGGGTCTTTACCAGATGCTTGGAAGTAGTAACAGCAGCCATTCACAGGAAGGCCTTTATGTATTTACCTACCTGGACGACAGGCTACTGAAAGCCCACTTCAAGGGGCAACTCCTGCACACCCCAGCCCAAACAAAACAGCTGTTCGATACCGAAGGGGTTACTGTCAATGTACCAAAGTTTGTCTTGATCCCTTGCCAGCATCTACAGTATATAGGGGCAGTTTAGGACAGGGCTGAATGACTGATTGCACAAGCCCAGATGGTACACGATAGCCGTTATGTCACAACTAGAACATTCCTTCAGCTTCTGGGCCTGATGTCAGCAACCATTGACACAGTACCTCTGGCCAGAGTACACATGAGGATCCTTCAGTGGACCCTGAGAGTCGAGTGGGATCAACTCGCAGATGATCTAGAGCAGAAGGTTCTAGTATCCTCTTCTGTACGCAAGGTGCTCTAGTGGTGGATGGAACCCAGCGACCTGCTAAAGGGGGTTCCTTTCCTGATCCCTTCCCCTCACCAAATTTTAACTACAGATGCCTCGGGGATAGGCTGGGGGGTACATTTGGGACCCCATCAAATGTAGGGTCTATGGACCACAGTGGAGAGCACCCTGGACATAAATGTTTTAAAAGTGAGAGCTGTTCTATATGGCCTACAGACCTACCAGACTCACCTGTCCCTGGGTCCTCTCTTAGTACACAAGTACAGATAGACAATGTCAGTGTGATGCATTACATCAATAAACAAGAGGGACACATTCTTACCTCGTGCAGGGAAGCAATGAGAGTATGGTATTGGGCACTAGAACACAGTCTAGAACTGTCAGTAGTACATGTTCCAGGCACCCAAAACATCTTGGCAGACAGGCTAAGCAGGTCACAGTCCAGAATGCATGAATGGGAACTACTGACATCAGGGGTGGAAGATCTGATCTTCATCGAGGGTATCTCTTGCATCAGGCCACACCTATGAAACTATAGTTGCCAGGCACTAGGACCACATGGAAACTTTTCTAGCTAGCAGTCTACAAAGGGCTGCCCATGACGATGTCAGACACAGGCAATTACCCTCCCATATAAGCACGTTGGACTCCATGGAGACACCGCCGTTTCAATCAACCGCCAGATTTCTTCCTTTTGATTTTGTTTTCTTTTCTCTCACTAGTTTCATCAGTCACCTTATTTTAAAGTGATTTTGTTTTTTGTTTATGCTGACTAACCCCGAAAAACTCTATCGCTTCTGCAGGTGCAGTCAGAAGATCTTCAGTAAGGATGACCATGATGCTTGCGTCTGCTGCCTAGGCCCAGACCATGACATTAAGGCCTGTGAGGTCTGCCATGGATTCATCCAGACTAGCCAGCACCACCATCAGAAAACCCTCAGAAGTTTCTTGCTGAAACAGAAGGTCATCCAAATGGAGAAAGAGCTCCAGGTCAGAAGCTCCTCTGCCTCCCTGGCCCCGTCCATGGGCTCCCACTCTTCCAAGGCCCAAGACAAGTCGGCCGGGAAATGCAAGCACCAGGACGAGGATCAGAGCAAGGAGAGATCCTCCCCAGCTCGCTCACAGTCACCTCTTCGAGCATTGGCTACAGCAGGGTCGTCGTCCACTTCGGTGGTGGTCCCCTCTGTCACCCACACCCTCTCCTCTACAGGTTCAGTTCTAGCAGTGTCTTCCACCAGTCTTACATTAGCTGGTGATAGCTTCTCTGCATCAGGCCTTTCCATACCCTGCCGACACTCCAGTCTCTGCTGTTCCAGCCCCTATTCTCCATGGGCCACCAGACAGGGAGCTTTGCTGGTTCTGCAGCATTGGTATATTGTTAGCGGGGGTCCTACCTCCCCCGATGACATCTTCAGCCTTTACCTCAGCCTCTGCTTCCACATTGGGAATTCAGCATCCCTATCATCATCCCAGGCCACTATGTTGACATTGGGGTTTCAGCCTATCCCAACATCCCAGGCTGTCCCGTGGACACCAGGGCCCCAGCCCCTCCCGTCAACGCCCCAGGCCATACCGCTGGCACCAGCTCCCCAAGCTCTGCCGCCATAAGATGTTCCGATGCCGGGCACTATTGATGTCCCAATCATGCTATACTCCTTCTGTGAGTTCATGCACCGCTTTGCTCCCCCCTCCTTGCTGGCGACACCAGGGCCTACTATGCCTGCTCCCACACCAACGCATTCTATGGCATCACATTTAGCTTGTCCTCTATGCTGTTGGTGCCCCTTTCAGAGCCAGGCAATGAGGACAAATACCATTCTGATCTCTTCCCTCGGGAAGATGATGATGATGATGAGGATGAGGGGGGCTGGAAGCCCCTCCCACTCTACCTCTACTGTTTCCTCATGGGGTGAAGACTCCACCAAATATACCTCGAGCCCCTTCCCCCGATGACCCCACTTTTATCACAGTGATGAGACAGTTACAAACTGCCATGGCATTTGATGCTGAGGAACAGGATGGCACTAGGAGAAATCTGATCGAATATTTGGAGTTGCCAGGTTCTCCACCTCTGATCTTTCCTCCACTTATGCCGTCCCTTGAGGATGCCACCATAGCTGCCTGGTACAGGCCGATTTTTTTTTTTTAAATTTAGTATGCTTTTTGGGTGCCAGTCCTCTGAGAGCTCAGCCCCCGACTCCTCTGACCTCCACCCAGACCCGGACTTACTTGGAACGATGATCCATCCAAGCTTGCCCACTCTGGGCAGGGCCGTCAGGCAGGCACGGCTCCCATGGAAGACTATACAAGGTTCTCAGCAGAAGAATCACCAGGAGACCTCCCTGGCTTACCCCCCCCCAAGGTGGGGCTGTGGAGTCAGGCTTCACTGATGGAGACTCTCACTCAGTCACCGGCCATGTGTCTTGGAGGGTGGGATGGGTACTGGAGAGAAGTGGTGAGATGAACTGAGCTAGTAGCAGTTTTTTGCAATAATGGGCTTCCTGGGAGGCATGGCATGCAATGACATAGTGAACAACATGTGAATGTCCACCACGTCTCACTGACAGCTTGGTTCTGGCAGCTGTATTCTCCCAGCCACCGCCGGGGACAATCATTTGCTGGTCACCCCCCCCCCTTATCCAGAGGAGGAGAGCAGTGCCAAGAACGTTCAGTCCACCTCCCCCTGGATGGCCATCCGATGCCCCGAGTCTGGTCTAGAACCCAGGTCGCCAGCATTGCAGACTGAAATCCAACCTCTCCACCAGTGGGCTGGCTCAGTACAGGCCAAATGTAATTCCTGCCATGCCCAGAAAGGCAGACAAATTGTACCAGGTTCCCTCAGGGAAACTATTTTTTGCAGAGCAGCCACAGGTAGATTCTGTGGTGATAAATGCTGCCAATAGTAGGACCAAGAGGCCTACACACCTCAGTTCTCTTCCCTCTGATAAAGAGTCCAGAAAGCTGGACCTTATAGGCAAAAGGGCCTTTGCCTCTTCTACTCTGTCCATCAAGGTGCTGAATCACATTGCCCATATGCTGAAATTTCAGAATGCCCTCTGGAAAAAGGCAAAAGCTGCTGCACAGGTCCTTCCAGAGGGTCCGCAGTGGCAGGAATTGCTCAGTGCCCTACAGTCTGCAGCAAATGCAGGCAAACACCTGATGAGGTCTGCCTACGATGCGGCCGACACTTCTGCTAGAGCTGCTGCAGTTGGCATCTGCCTGAGAAGGCATTCTTGGCTTAGGGTGTCTGGGTTTGCTACTGAAGTAAAGCAGTCCATCCTGAATGCCCCCTTTAGAGGTTACAGTCTCTTTGGGGTGGATATGCAGGACATACTTTCTAACCTGCATGCCTTGGGAAGGACTCTGTGGTCTGTCCATTCTTTATACCACTACCAGCCAAAAAGTGTCCAGAAGGTGCCCTTTTGTCAGGACTTCCATATGCCTAAGTAGGGCAACAACCCTGCCTACCCCTACCTCCACCACTGGGAAGGCCCCCAGAGGAGGTGGTGCAGCCCGGGCTGCAGGTGCTTCCTCAGCATGACTCCTTGTCTGACCCCCACCCTCCAGCACTGCTGGAGGCAGTGGTAGGGGGTTGTTTCTCCCTCCACCTGGACAGGTGGAAGGAAATCACTACAGATGCTTGGGTTCTGCAACTCATAGAAAAAGGTCACACTTCAGAACTTCTGGTCTAGCCTCCAGATCTACCTCCAGTTCATTCAAGCTATCCTACAGACCACATTCTAGTGCTGCTGATGGAAATTTGAATGTTGCTGCAAAAAAAGATCATAGAGCCCGCCCCCAAGGATCAGAGAAACAGGGGATTCTATTCCCCTTTCTTCCTTGTCCCCAAATCCACAGGGGATTTACGACCCATCCTAGATCTGAGAAACTTGAATTTCTACATTCAGTAAAAGATCTTCTGGATGATGACTCTGCATAGCCTACTGCTCCTGCTGCATCAGTTAGACTGGATATGCACCCTCGACATGCAGGATGCATACCTGCATATCAAAGTCTGTTCTCCCCACAGGCAGTACCTCAGGTTTCAGTTCCGGGGAACACTACCAGTTCCTAGCATTGCCCTTTGACTTGTCCTCTGCACTGCAAGTCTTTACCAAATGCTTGGCGGTGGTGGTAGCAGCAGCTCTCAGAAGGGAGGGGCTGTACATATTTCCTTACCTGGATGACCGGTTGCTCAAAGAACAGTCCAGGGAGCAACTGCTACAGACCCTAGGGCACACCAGGCAGTTATTCCATGCCATGGGGATCACAGACAATCTGCCCAAGTCAGTAATAATGCAGAAAAGTCACGTAACTCACCCCCAGCAAAATAAAAAAATGATGTCCACAAGAATATATCTTAGTTTCTATCATCAGTCTTATTGGTAGCAGAGCAGAAATACCACAGTGGGTACAAAGTACTGATGTTTCACCTGGTCGGTTTTCTCAAAGTATACCCCCTCTAGTGTTGGTTTACAATTTATACACATATAAACAACTCATGTGACTAGATCCCCAAATCATTTAAAGTGCCAATGCTTTAACATTAATAGTAATGCACAGACTTTTATGGCTCAATATAATTCATGTTAAGATCAAGTCAAACACAATATATTTAAATACAATTAACCACATATTAATTTAATAAAAGGGGTGTATATTTCAAAACAACTACTTCCACCCAGTAAGACATAAAACTTGATCGCTACAGAACATATTATTTTTCTAAAATATGATTCCATCATAGGGTCGGGCACCAAATCTTAAAGCAGAACTCCTTAACATTATTCCTGTATTTAATGTAAAAAGATGCCAAAAGGCTATTTCAATATCTGTTCATTATGGGGTATACAGAGGGGATATAAAGACGACGGGGGGGAGAAGGAGGGGGTTGTGAGGGGAAAGGGGAAGGGAGAAGAAAGGGAGGGAAAGGGAAAAGGAGGGAATGATTAAACGAAAAGTGAAAAGAATGTGATGAAAAGAAAAAAGAGAAGAAAAAGGAAAAGGAAACAAAGGAGAAAGGAAAAAAGGGGGAAAGGAAAAATCAGGACCTTGGGGCCCACATCATTAAATTAGTACTTCTTCTATCTAATCTAACTAATCAGGTTTCACTCACTATCTACTTTGTTTTCGCACAGTGAAGTCACTCCTTTCAAATATGAAAATGTGGAGAGCTCATCCCTTCCACTTCAGTGGTGAGAACCTGTAAATACAAATTAGTACATTTAATAAATACCATCAGATTTATTTTTTTTTTCTATTTTCTATTTTTGGCTTCCGTGCCTCTCGTCGACCAACGACTCTGGTCACGGACCCCTGGAGCCCCAACCACCGGATATTGCCGTCTCCCCCGGTCATCCCTGGCTTACCCCCCAGAGAGTGGGGCTGCGGCTCCGACCCCAGATATCGGACCGTGGAACTGTGACTGGTTGGAGGAATGGCTCCGGTGGTCAATCGGGGCTTCCAGGGGCAGAGCGTCACCAAAACGCAAGGCGTGAGATTTTTGTCCCCCCCCCCAAGCAGGATGGGGATGTGCAATGACGGCCAGCATCCACCCCATCCTGAGAGCTCTGTTATGCCCCGACGTGGAGCGTGCACCCAGCCTCCGCTTGGAGTGCCGCTCGTGCACCCGGCTGCAGCCCTGCCCTCCCCAGGGAAGGAGGCCACCCATAGGACGCTAACTTTTCTCTCGAACCCGTCAAGCCCTGACGACCCAGGTCCGCTCTCAACCTGGGTCGCCAGCGTCACAAGCGGAAATCCAACCGCTGCGCCAACGGACCGGCAGAAATGCCATCAGATTTAATATAAAGACTGCTATTTCACTGTTTTTTTTTTAATTTTTTTGCAGTTATCTATTTTCTTCCTCTGGAGTCCTCTGCGTCCCTTCTGACGTCCCCCCCACGCCCAGCACTGGGTATGAGACCCCCTCCCCTAGACCCCACGACTTACCCTTTGTGGCAGGTGCCAGGGAGTGACTCGACCTAGCGGACAGGATTTAGTGTTTGGGGAGGTGCCTTCCCGGGCCGTCGCGGAGGGGACCATCGTCATCCTCACAGAGAACTCCTGTTTTCCCTTTTTCCTTCCCCTGAGGTCTCGCCGTGCAATGGCACCAGCGGCGGCGCGCACACTCCCGTGTGCATCCTCGCCAAGTGCCTGCCGCAGACTCGCCCACAGATTCCACTGCTGGTGTGCCACCTCCCAGCCTCTGCTAGGTGGCAGGCAATCACTGAGCACTGCGATCCCCCTCCCTGGAGAAGGAGAGCAGTCCTAGGGATGCTCAATTCCTCTTCTCCCTGCCAACCCCCAGTGCCCCATGTCCGTTCCCGACCATGGGTCACCGGCGTGACACAAGGTAAGGCATCCAGTGCCTCAGCCCTCAGTACCACCGGGCCGGCTGCTGTTTTAACAAAAACGGCTCCAACTCAATCTGATCATTGAGACCTCTTTCTTTAATACAAGCTCCAGTTCTGTATATCCAAAAGTTCTCTCATCTGCTAAGGGCAAGATCCCTATCCCTTCCCCTTGGTCCCAGGCAGACCTGTTCCAAACCTCTGAAGGAAAAAGTATGTATGGGGATCTAGTCACATGATTTTTATATGTGTATAAATTGTAAACCAACACTAGAGGGGGTATACTTTGAGAAAGCCGACCAGGTTAAACGTCAGTACTTTGTACCGACTGTGATATTTTCTGCTCTGCTGCTAATAAAACTGATGATAGAAACTAAGATATATTCTTGTGGATATGTTTTTTTTATTTTGCTGGGGGTGAGTTCCGTGACTTTTCTGCATTAGTATCGAAACTGTCATGCTGAACCCGGTCTCCGACTGGCGGCTCTTTACCTCGCTTCTCCCCAAGTCAGTCTTGACCCCTTGCCAGCACCTACAATACACCGTACCTTTGGCCAGGCTGCACGTACGGATCCCCCAGTGGACACTGAGGATCCAGTGGGACCAATACACCAATAACCTGGAACAGCAAGTTCTAGTCTCCTCTCTGGCCAGAAAGGTGCTGCTATGGTGGGTGGAACCCAGCAGCCTGTTGCAAGGGGTTCCCTTCCTCAGTTCTTCCCCTCAGCAGCTTCTCACCACAGATGGCTCGGGGTTAGGCTGGTGTGCCCATCTGGGGCCTCATCAGCCTCAAGGGACATGGTTCAGAGTGGAGGCTGCCCTCCACATCAGTGTCCTAGAGATGAGGGCTAGCCTGTATGCTTTACAATCCTTCCAGGCCCATCTGTCCCTGGGCTATGTGGTGCTGCAGATGGATAACATCAGTGTAGTACACTACATCAACAAACAAGGGGGGACCCACTCGTACCCTCTGTGTTGGGAAGCAAAGAGAGCCTGGTACTGGGCTCTAGAACATAGTTTAGAACTATTGGCTGTCCATGTTCCAGGCATCCAAAATGTCCTAGCGGACAGGCTTGGCTGGTCGCAGTCTCAGTTGCACAAGTGGGAGTTGTTGACCTTGATTGTAAAAGACCTGTTCGTCAGGTGGGGTCATCCAGAGTTAGACTTTTTTCCATCCCCACCCAACACAAAACTGCTTTGTTTCTGCTTGCTTGCTTCAGGGCCTGGAGCTTTCTGGTGACACACATTGTCCCTCTCTTGGAAAGGGAGGTTCCTCTATGCCTTTCCTCTCTTTCCTCTGATTCACAGGGTGCTAATCAAGCTCCAGATGTAAGGAACCACTCTGATCTTCATTGCCTCCTTCTGGTCTTGTCAGATCTGGTTCCCCTTGCTGCAGCGGCAGGTGGTGGAACCTCCAGTGCCCCTGCCTCTGTGCAAAGGTTTGCAGGGCTCCCTGGTCCATCAGGACCTCAAGTCCCTGCACCTCAATGCATGGCTCCTGAAGATATAGCCATGGCTAGATTTGAGGTGTCCCAAAAGGTAGCTGATGTCATGGTGGCTGCTAAGAGGCCTTCTATTAGGGCCACTTATTCCATGAAGTGGAAGCGCTTTGCTCTGTGGGTGGCTTCCTGTCATTTGGACCCTTTCACTTGTCCAGTGAGCCAGATTCTGAAGTACACACTGTCCCTTTCAGACTCTGGCCTGCAATACTCCTCTCTTAAGGTGCACCTGTCAGCCATTTCAGTCTTCCATGTGCCAGTTGATGGCTGTACGGTGGTGCAACTAGAAGTGTACTGTACTCTTTTGAGAGGCATTCTGCATGTGACGCCTCCCATCCACAATCCAGTCCTGCCTTGGGACTTGAATTTTGTGTTGGAGAAACTTACTTTGGCTCTTTTTGAGCCAGCCGCTACATGCGAGCTAGGTTTTCTGTTATGGAAAGCATTACTTTTAGTTGCTATTACTTCTGCTTGAAGGATTTCCATGCTTCAGGCTCTGATGTGTGAGCCTCTTTATTTGATTTTCCACAAAGACCTGTTTGACAGGTGGGGTCATCCAGAGTTAGACCTTTTTCCATCCCCACCCAACACAAAACTGCCACATTTCTGCTTGCTTGCTCCAGGGCCTGGAGCTTTCTGGTGACACACGTTGTCCCTCTCTTGGAAAGGGAGGTTCCTCTATGCCTTTCCTCTGATTGGGTTGCGTACCAACCCTAAGTTTCCTCCAAAGGTGGTGTCTGAGTTTACCTTAAATCAAACCATCCACTTACATGTCTATTATCCAGAGCATACCAATCCAGGGGAAGCATTGCTCCATACTTTGGATGTGCATAGAATTCTGCGCTACTATACTCACCATACGAAGGACTGCAGGAAGTCCTCGCTGCTGTTTGTTTCTTTTGCCACGGCCCTGGGAAGGAGGGCATACCAATTTCTAAACAGTGCCTGTCCAAATGGTTGGCCAACTGCATTAACTTTTGTTATAGCAAGTATGGTAAGGAACTTCCTGGCATTGTTTGTGGTCATGAGAGAGGCATGGCCACGTCTGTGACCTGTTTCAGGAATATGTCAGTCACTGACATCTGTGCTGCTGCAACTTGGAGTTCTGTCCATGCTTTCACTAAACACTACAGTCTGGACATTGCCTTTCAAAGAAGGGCAAGCTTCAGCCTGGCTGTGCTTCAAGGCTTCCTGTCTTAGGCCTATAGCCGCCAGCCACCTAGACTGGTTCTCTGTTAGAACTGCTTGGGACTTGTTCTGTAGGCGTGGCCTGATACAAGAGATATCCTCGATGAAGATGAGTACAGTTACGTAGGATCTTACCGGAACAGTAGATCTTACTTCGAGGATACCTCTTGTAGCAGGCCATCACCAGTAGAACTAAGCTGCCAGGTACTAGGACCACACAGAAACCTTCTAGCTAGAAGTCTACCAGAGGGGACCATCCACCTCCAACATCAGTGCCTGAGTCAGCTAGTCCTATAAAGGTGGGCAGCCCCCACACCCTCCTCAGTTCTCCCGCTGGAGACCATAAGCAGGATGCCATGAGGAGGAACCAAGGAGGACTCAAAGATATCCCAACAGCATAGAAAAAAATAAAAGCAGAAGGCTTGCTGCTATGGAAGGGGAGAGAGACACAGGAGAAGGGGAAGGAAGGAGCGAAAGCAGGGCCTGCTGCAAGAGACCCTTTCAAAGATTTACTGTTACGGTAAGTTCTTATGTAACTGTACTTTCAACTGATGGGGTCACCCAGAGTTGGACCTTTTTGCAAATGTAAAACTGCCACTTCTCTGCTTGCTCATGCCAAGGCCTGGAGTTTTCTGGTGAGACACGTTGTCACTGTCTTGGAAGGGGAGGTTCCTGTATGCCTTTCCTCTCATTCCAATGGTGCTACTCTATCTTCTGATTGGAGGGGCAACTCTAATCCACATTGCTCCCCTATGGTCTTGACAGATCTGGTTCTCCTTACTGCAACAACTGGCAGTGGAACCACCAGTACCCCTGCCCTTATGCCTGGGACTTCTGTCACAGGAGCAGGGAACCCTGGTTCATACAGACCTCAGATCGCTTCACTTCCATACATGGCTCTTGAAAACATAGCCATTACTAGATATGGGGTTTCTCATCACTTAGATCCCTTTACCTGTCCAGCAAATAAGGTTCTAGAGTATCTGCTGTCCTTGTCAGATGCAGGCCTACCTTATAGTATTCTTCTATCAAAGTGCACTTGGCTGCCATTTCAGCATTCCTTGTACCCATTGAGGGTCATATGGTTGCCCAGCTGGAGGTGACTCATACATTTTGCTTTTTTGTTCCTCAGCTCTGGGGCTGGACACTCCTTCAGGCCTACTTATGCCCCTCACTGCCACACTGCCCCCGATGCAGCCACCCCATACTGCAGCCCCCCCCAGGTAACCTGGCATAACCCTTCACCAGATGGGTCCCTCTCCTACGAGGAGGAAGGTGCCAGTGGGGGAAGCCAGCACTATTCTTGGCCTGGGTGCTGCTGTGGTGGACTGTGGACTGCCCAGGGTCCCATGGGAGCTGATGACTGTCATCCGGTCGACCTCGAAGCTCCTTTCTGCTTTGCTCCCCCAAGGAGCGTGGTGTGCCACTAATGTCAAGGTGTGTGCCAACGTTCACCATGCCCCATTAGTTATTGGGACCCAGTGCATTGCAGTACCCCCAGCCTCTGCCAGGAGTCAGCAAGCACCATGTTGCCTCCCTGCCCTCCCTCTGAAAGAAGGCGAGCAGTCATCCAACACTTGAGCCCTCTCTCCCCGGCCGACCCTCCAGCCTCCCGAGTCCGTTCCCAAACCCGGGTTGCTGGTGTCTCAAGCGGAAATCCAACCGCTGCACCGATGGGTCGGCCCAGGTCTCATTGTACATTATTGAGAGGCATTCTTACTTGAAGCATCCTGTCCATAATCCAGTCTTGACTTGAGACCTGAATTTTATGTTGGAAAAGCTTACTTTGCTTCCTTTTGAGCCAGCAGTGACTTGTGGCTTACTCTTTCTTTCTTGGAAGGCATTGTTTTTTTGGTTGCCCTTACTTCTGCTTGAAGGATTTCAAAGTTACAGGCTCTAATGTGTGAGCCTCCTTACCTGATTTTTCCATGAAGACAGGGTGTCTTTGCATACCAATCTTAAGTTTTTGCCAAAGGTGATATCTGAGTTTACCCTGAATCAAACCATCCACTTGCCTGTTTATTTTCCACAGCATGCCAATCCAGGAGAAGCACTGTTCCATGCTTTAGATGTGCATAGAATTCTCAGATATTATGTTCATTGCATGAAGGCCTGCAGAAAGTCCTCACAGCTGTTTGTTTCCTTCACCCCTGGGAAAGAGGACATACCAGTTTCTAAACAGTGCCTGTCCAAATGATTGGCCAACTGTATTACTTTTTGTTATAGGAAGTATGGTAAAGAACTTCCTGGGGTTGTGCGTGGCCATTTAACCAAAGGCATGGCCACCTCTGTTGCCTGTTTCTGGAAATGTGTCAGCTACAGAGATTTGTGCTGCTGCAACTTGGAGTACTGTCCACACTTTCACTAGACACTGCAGCTGGATATTGCCTCTAAAAGAAAGGCAGGCTTCGGCTTGGCTGTGCTTCAAAGCCCCCTTTCATAGGCCTATAGCCTCCAGCCACCTAGACTGTCTCTGTCAGAACTGCTGTGGACTCATATCACAGGTGTGGCATGATGAAAGAGATCATTGAAGAAGATAGTACAGTTACGTAAGAACTTAACAAAAAAATAAATCTTCGAGAGAATCTCTTTCATCAAGCCATGCCATCCCACCCTCTGTCTCCCTCGGACTTGGAGCTTCTCTGTCCTGGTACCTCTTTCCTGGATGGTCTACCTTCTGTTCTACCTTGCTTGGTAGCGGGAACCTTCAGCTCTTCCTTAGTTGCTCAGGAGGAGGTCCTTTGAGTATGATCTCCCACGGGGACCTGAGGAGGGCATGGGGCCACCCACGCTTGTATAGTGGAGGATGTTGCTGTCCGATGTTGCCATGTGCTGCCCCTAGTAGACTGCTAGCAAAAATGTTTCCATGTGGTCCTAGCGCCTGGTGGCTGTAGTTCCACAGGTGTGGCCTGATGAAAGAGATTCTCTCAGAGATCTACTGTTATGGTAACTTTTTTTGTCCTGTCAAAAGCCCTGCCAGTACACCCCAACATCCTAGCTGTCATACTGTAGGCCTTGCAACATTGGCCAGATTGTCCAAAGGAGTCACTTATGATGACTCCCAGATCTCTTTCCTCAACAGTAGTGCCTAGCCTAACCCTTCCCATCCAATATATAGTCCTGGGCTTCTTGTTACCTATGTGCATCACTTTGTACATTTTGATGTTAAATTTTAGTTTCAAACAGCAGATGAATGAATCACTAGTGAACACCATCTTCTTAAAAACAATTTCATTGAATTTTTCATTGAACTGCTGTGACAACCAAACTTCTGCCAAAATGTTTTCACTGGCCCCTGCCAGCTTTATTGGGGTAAGTGGTCCCGTAATTCATAAACACATAAAGCACATTTTCAATATAATTTTTATACAGCACTAAAAGTAACAGCAGTAGTATTTCTTCTCAAAATATGTTTGAAGGTAAGCTGGTGGCGCAGAGGGCTGAGGCACTGGATGCCTTACCTCGCGTTACGCCGGCAACCCAGGTTTGGGAATGGACTCAGGTCGTTCAGGGGTCGGTAGGGGCGAGGAAGGATTGAGCGTCCGCCGACAGCTCTCTTTCCTTGGGGGTGGGGGTGGGGACTCAGCATCGCACTGTAGACTGACACCCAGTGGAGGCTGGGGGTCAACACAGGCGCAATGCTAGAAAGGGGCAGACCCACGCACAGGGCATAAGACTGCCTCCATGGAGGTGGAGACAATTGCCCCGCCCACTGCACGTGCGTGGGTCCGGGGAGAAAACGGAAAAAGGAATTGGAGCTGACAGGCTCCATGATGGCAGGCTGTGCCCGTGCCTCCCCCTGGCAATCTAGATGTTGGGGTTGGGGGGAGGCCAGCACCCCATGCCACCAGCCCTGTCACGGGGGAGGGGTAACCCATGGGGGATAGCCGGTTGGGGTGGAGTCGGGAAAGCCTCACTGTGAGGCGAGTCCTCTCGAGGGAGGGACCAGAGCCGCCTGCCAGCTCCGCCGGAGAATTAAACTACATATAGAAAAAAATAAATATATATATATATATATATATATATATGAATAAGGTTAGTAATATACATATTCTCCAAAAGTAAACACAAGTTGTAATCGTATTTGTGGTTAATACACACCAAGCTGTGTCTCTCAGGGAAACAGCCATCCATAAGTGCTAATCTAGCTGCATGCTTTCAGCTTTTGCCTCTTAAAGGGGACAGGAATTGATTACTTATGTGCAGCTGTTTGAAATGTCTCTATTTTCATAAATTATATTCATACCTCTAAAGGATCCCTATTTAACAGTGCCTGAATAAAAGCTGAAGCTGTCAGTTGTGTTTTGTATTGTTTTCTTTGTATGGACAACATTCTGTGTGGTTCCTTTCATGGAACCAAGAAAATGGAGTTTTGACTATGTCACTTCATGATTTCAGAAAAGCATTTCTCAGTATTACTTGGTACTCAAAGGTGGAAGAAGCATTGCCCATCAGGACCACCTTACCTGCACATGCAGGGTGTATGTTATAATCTGTATTCCACTAAGTATTTGTCCAGAGCATTTTTAAATATTTCAATGGAGCTGTTACTAGATTATTTGGTAAGGAGTTCCATAATTTAGATGTTCTGATTGTAAAAAAAAATTCTTCTCTTGTTAGTATTAACTTTAGGGATCAAAAGTTGTTTGTTGTGGCATCTAAATCCTCCTGGTTTAATGGCCCATGATAGATTACATTTCCTCATAAGGAAAGAGCTCCTCTATAGCAGAAACTGTCCTTACCTCATTACTGCCTGTTCCTCTAAGCATCTACAAGCACTTATTGCCCCCTAGCTCTGTTGGTGCCTAAATGCCACCTTAGCCCACTTGGGCATTTGTTTACATGTGGTAACCCCCCAAAAATCTTCTTGAATCTATTTGTTTTCCTGTTATTTGTACTAGTTCTGTACCCTGTCCTGTTGCTGTTACACACACTCTGTAACTAATTTATTGGTATTTTGGCTCATGTTACTACTGTATTCCTCTGTATTGTCCTCGAAATTGCTTGTTCTGTATATATGGCTGATGTAACCACTGTGTGACTCTGTATTGTTCTTGAAGTTGTTTTGATTCTGTATTATCCCACTACCCCTTCCTCCAGGACGTGCTGTGAGATGGGCAAATTGTTGCTCAGTGTACCTTTCCTGGTGAAACTTTTCAATAAATAAATATGGGATTTTAAATCATACAAATTTACGGCTTGTAATCTATCATTATAAGATAGTTTTTTAATGGGGGTGATAAGTTTGGTGGCTCTCCTTTGAACAGACTCAGTTAACCTTACATCTTTAAGTAAGTAAGGAGCCCAAAAGGAAGTTGCATAATCCAGATAAGGTCTAACATAGGTGGTATAGACAGGCAAAATACAAGGCTTACTCCTATTAACCAATGCTTTCTTTATAGATGTTACAACCTTTTTGGCTCTAAATGCCACTTGTCTACACTGGTCCATTGAAGATAAATCCTTATTGATAATTATACCCAGGTCCACTTCAGAATCCACTGACCTGACTGGACACCCATTTAAGTAATAAATATGATCATGTGATCATGAATTTGTTAGTACAGTGCCCACAGTTCTGAAACCATGACGTGACATAGTAAAAATTCCAAATTCTTGGTTCCATGAAAGGAACTGCACAGAATGTTGTCCATACAAAGAAAACAATACAAAACACAACTGACAGCTTCAGCTTTTATTCAGGCACAGTTAAATAGGGATCCTTTAGAGGTATGAATATAATTTATGAAAACAGAGAAATTTAAAACAGTTGCACATAAGTAATCAATTCCTATCCCCTTTAAAGCTGCCACTGGCTAGCCTGTCGGCGCAGCGGTTGGATTTCCGTCTGCGACGCTGGCGACCCAAGTTCGGGAACTGACTCGGGTCACTGGAGGGCCGGCCGGGGGGAGAAGGATGGAGCATCCGGTGACAGCTCTCCTTCTCCGGGGGGAGGGCAGGGGATGCACACCGGCGGAGGCTGGGAGTGCAGCAGTACAGCTGGGCTTGGAGTTCAAAGGGGAAGTGGCAGACGTCGACGTATGCCTTGACGTCAGGATGTCACTGCCCACAGAAAAATGGAAAGAAGCTGCCTGGTCTGCTGGATGATGGCTGCCGACTCCCTGCCGCCTCAGATGCCCCGACACCCCAGAATCCACCTCAGCAGCGACCGGGGATTGATCATAGAGCACGCTGGTATCCCCCTCCTGGCACCTTCCCCCTCGGAGGAGAGGGACCCATCCGACAAAGGGTTACACCGGGCCACCCCTGGGTCAGCTACGATCTGAGGTGAGTAGAAAGGGGTCGAAGTAGGAGGTCGGGGGGGTGTCATGCGCAGCCGGAAGGAGAGGCAGGCCAGGGGCAAGGAAGGTGGAAAAAACCAAAAAAAAGCTGCCACTGATCCAGACATCCCAGATCTGATGATGTATTCATGACATCACACAGCCAGGAGCCTTGGAACACGGGTGAGATGAAAGGGATGCATGTTTCCCTGAGACACACAGTTTGAAACTGTACTCTATATGTTTATGATTGGAGTGACTGGTCCATTTTGAATGGTCTCAGTGGACTTAATAAGCCTGGTTTGGGACTAATTGTTCTCACATTGTTTGGAGTTAAATTTTAATCGACAAACCTTGGACCACCTCTCCAGCCTTTGCCTGTGCAACTCTCTTGCCCCCTCCACGCTGTCTACCCTACCACAGAGCTTTGTGTCATCTGCAGAGAAAGGCACTTTTTGCCCTGGATTTCTTCTCCCATACAGATATTGAAAAGACACTGATATTCACTGAGAGGACAGCAACTCATCCAGAAACACCCTTCCTACTAGAGACCAAATTATAGCCGTGGGGGTCCTGAATTTTGTTTTGGGGGGGTTGCAGGACCAACATATAGCCATGGGGGTCCTGAATTTTATTTGTGGGGGTTGGATTTTGAAGAAAATATTCTCAGCCTAGTATTCAGACCTTGATAATGGTTAAACATCCTGAAAGACATTAAGTCTGCAGGGCTGTGATAACTCTCAGGAAGTATTTCACCACTGCTAGAGCTTGCAAATAGTTATTTGTTACATACCCAAAAGATTTCTGACCAACCCATGTGTTTGACTTGACAGCAGCCAGTACAGTGAAGGGCTCTACCCTGGTAAGGTCTAAACAGGCTGCGGGTAGGGGAATTCTCCCTTAAGCTCCCCTCTTCCCACTGAAAATAATTATTAAGGTTACCATAACAGCAATAATATCCCATCTGGGTTTTGTGGGAGGTACCCTCAAGACCCTAAATATTATTTTGTGGAGAGGTAGGATAGAGCAGTGATGAAAGACTGCTTCACAGTGTACTGCAGCATAGTGTGCCATATTGTAAAAACTTATTGTAATATAAAAACACAGACGTAATGTTAATTTCACTAGGGGCAATATAAGTGCAATTATCGTCACAAATGGTTATCGTGACACCCTTACCTCCAGCCAATTCTGCCTTCTACCAGCAGGCAAGCAGCACCAGGTGCCACCTTCTCTGCCTGAAGACTGAGAGCATCATGTAGGACTGTACATCAAGTCTCCTGCTATCCCCTACTGGCATCCAGGTTTAAGGCACGAACTCAGTCCCCTGAATGGCAGGCAGGTACCTTGCCGCTAGGATTTTGTTGGTCCCCTATCCATCTTTTGGTCACACAACCTCATGGTAAAAACAAATCATCTGACAAAACAGTTTTTAAAGAAAATCTTTAAAATTGTTAACTCAGAGGAAAATAAGTAATCTCTACAATCCATTGAATATAGCTTCGTTCTTCATGCTGTCACACTGCAAATCAACAAGCTTGATGCTGTTTTAACCGTTTTGGCAAATATTATGTTTCAGTCATTGGTTTAAAAAACAACTTCTAGGAACGTGGATATAGTTCACTGTCCTAACCCTTTTGGCAGATATTATGTTCAGTCATTGTCTGGGTTAAAAAGCAACTTCTAGGGGCATGGATATATTTCTCTTTCCACACACTGGCAGTTCCACTGTAAGTGCTGATTTGTCAGAACATCTTTAAGCTAAGCTCCTACCACCACCCAGGCAGTATATCCTCCTGCTCCTACCCAAGATGTCAGACCTTCCTTTCTGCTGGAAGAGATCAGTCTTCTCCTTCACAGCTCTGTGCGTCATAGGGTACTAAAAGTGCACTATTGACAGTGTTTTTTTGAGGAGTGTGACGGGGTTGAATAAGGCCCCGTCCCATTTTTTATGCAGAAAGAGTTATATGCAAGAATCTGTTCTATCCTCTCCTTTTCTGTCTCTTATCTGTCTGACTGCACAAATTTCTTGGGAGACCTTGGAACTAATCACTCTGACAGTCTCGTGATTCCCTGCCATCACTTGCTGTTTCTTGCCATTTCTATCTTTTCTTCCCCCTTGCATCTCTACGGTTATAAAAATATATGTGAATCTTTTTGTGAAACTGGCATCCCTTAGTTTGAAAATGTATATAGTTAAACTGTTGAAATGAATGCAAAAAGTTATTTGGAACTTAAGGGGTTAACCTTGAGATGCAGCACAAGCTCATATGCAGAGCTATCAACAGGAGATTAGTTCTGAGACACAATGTTCTATTTTGTTGCACCTACAAAGAAAGAAACTGAAAGAGTTCTGATACATTTTGTTAGGATCCCATTGTAAATTAGCTATGGTTAAACTGGGTTATCCTGTTTCTGATATCAGAAATAAAACTTTTTACTACAACTACTTACTACAAATTAATTGCCAGGCAAAGGCTTCTTATAAAAAGAGAGCAATCTTTTGTTAGGAGGGAGGAGTAGAAGGAGAAGGAGAAAGACTGAAACTTAGAATTAAAGATACCCTAAGAAGGAGTTTGTTCTGTTTGAACTGCCTATGTTAAAAAACAGTCTGCTCAAATTGTTTTATTTTTATTCTATTGTTATTGAGAATAATAAAACATTACTTGTGAATTTTATAACTGCTCCCAGTTTTCCTATGTTTCCTGATTTATATCTCAATGACAAAGAGTTTCTTTGGTATTTTCAACTTCTCGTTTGGCTCCAGCCTTGGTGATGGAAAATGGAACATAAGGAAGCAAAACCTGCTCCCCTGCTTCAAATTCTGTGTTACATGCCACCGGAAAATGTCACAGATGGACCCATATGTGTCTTGCCTCTACTGTTGGGGCCTGCACATGATGTTTTGGGCTGCAGCCGATGCCAGTGTTCCCTTCTTCTCTGGATGATCACGCAGCCCAGCTTCTTCTCAGCCAGCTGGCCAATCAGGACCTGAAACTCCAGTCTAAGGGCCGCAAGTAGGCCTCTGCTGAAGTGGGGTCTGCAGTCCAGTTTGTCACCATGGAAAAGGCAGCAGCTGCTGTTGCTGGCACCTCATTTGCTTCAGCAACGGCCCCGGCTGGGGCCAGCGTTGGAGCGTCCTTCACCAATAAATTCTGGGAGATGTGTCAGGCCCTCCAGGCCTTTGGGGAGAGTGCTGCCTGCCATGGTAAGAAATACAAGTGCTGCCAGCACCAGTTGTGGGACTGGGAGAGATCATGGTCCTCCCACTCCCTCGACTCCCCCAACTGCTCTACTCTGGTTGAGTGCTCGACTTCGGTCGAGCTTTCTTTGGTTGAGGGTCAGGAAACAGGCTCTATGGTGTCCTTGTTAGGCTTCTTGACCTCAACACTGGCTAATCAGGCAGTCAGGATTTTTCTCAGTCCTCTCAGACAGTTATCAGAGGAGATCGACGTGGAGTCAATCTCCAAGACCCTAGTTCTCCTGGTCCTCACTCAGGAGGACATGGCTGGTGTTCTCAGCCAGCTCCACTTGGGAACAGCCTCCACCAGAGGTTGTTCCACTGAAATCAGTGCATATTATCTATACTGCACCACCGGTGGCTTCTCCTCAGTGTCAGCCCTCTGGTCGATGGTCAAAGTCAAGATCTAGGTCGAGGTAATGCTGGCACTCTCACTCGACTGGAAGAAGCCACGGTCAACATTCCTCGATCTTCTCATCCTCAGAGAGGCTCCACTGCCACACACGGCAGTACTATGAGGAACTACTCTAGCAGCAGTGGGCCATGGCGAGGTGTGGTAGGGTTTTACCTCTGACACCTGTGATTGACTGTCAAGTACCAGTCAAGCCCATGCCAATTCATCCTCGACAGTTGTCCCCAACACCTGTCTCCCTAACCTTACAGATGAAGCCACCTTCACTGCAGCCTTTAGTGGGAGCCTAGACCAAGGACTCCTGTGCTTTGGCCTGCTTACCAGGCCGGCTGTTGGTGGAAAACACCCAGTTGGATGATTTTCAGGTGGTCCATGGTAGCAAACAGTTGAGGGCCATTTTTGAGTCCTCACACAACTTGGATGGCTCATCAATGCAGTTGTTGAGGATGCATACCTCTGACTACATTTTAGTCAAGGAACTGACTACTGACCATGGGCAGTGTCATTTGGGGCTGTACCCTTACTAATTTTGGAGACCATGTCTGTCTGTCTGGAGCCAGTTCAAAAAAGGACCACCCTTACACAGACATCCTTGATAGGATGAATGCCCAGGGGTTACCTTTCCCATGGCTGAGACCATTTTGGGACCACCCTGGAGCTTTGGCAGTATTCAGCACCATGCCTGGCACCCTTTGCCCATATGGTCTGCAAGTACACATTCCCTTTTAGGTCCTTTCTGGGTTCTCAAACTACTCCTCAACCAGTTGTCTAGTCTTGGATGGGGCTTTACAGAAGTCCAGAAACCAAGGGGACATGGACAAGCCCCTCAACAGAGAATCAAAAAAGCTTGACCATTTGGCCAAGAAGTTCTATGCTGCCTCCTCTCTTAATCTATGTCAGGTGACCTATACCATGATGATGGCCAACTTCGGTTACTTCCTGCTGGGAGTGCTGATAAAGTTTTCCCTCACCTACCTGTTGGCTAGCAGCTGGTGAAGTTGGTCAGAGACCAGGGTCAAGCACTGGCTAAACACCAACTCCAGATGGCCCTAGACATGGGTGACTTCTGTGCCCATGCCATGACAATGGGCATCATAATGCATCACAGGGCCTGGCTGAAGCTGTCCACCTTTAAGGCGGACACTCTGCACAAGCTGGTTGATGTCCCCTTCTTGTGTACTGACCTCTTTGACCCGGGGTGGCAGGTCATCTCAGCAGGATTGAGAAGTCCAATGCCACCCTGGACTCTGCAGCTTCATCTCAGAAGGACCCAAAGGTCAAGAAACTGAAGAAGAAGGCCTTTCAGTTTTGGGCCTTTCAGCTACAGCAGCCTCAGCAGCAGCAGCCCAGCAGGAGCAATACTAAGCCTGGTGCCCCAAGGCAAAGTTCTCTGACCAGGGGCCACAAAAAGGCAGGGATAGGGAAAGTGGTGCCCCTCAAGCCCCAGTGGCCAGTGCCTCCTTCAAAGCTGGCCAGAGATGAGTCAAGGGGTGTCTACCTCCTGCCTGTCCCAGCTGCCAGTGGGAAGTTGACTTCCCCACTTCTGGCCACAGTGGTGCAGCATTACTATGAACAAGTGGTTTCTCTAGGTAGTAGGCAGAGGGTTGCCTCTAGACTTTGAGACTCTCCCACCTTACACATCCCATGTTCCTCAGGAATCAACAGTGTTGCAGGACACGCTGTCCACCCTATGGGATGATGTTGCTCAGCTCCTTGTGAAAGGAGCTATAGCCCATGTCCCAGATGCCCTGGCAAGTCAGGGGTACGTGTCCGGGTACTTCCTCATCCCAAAATGGATTGGGGGGCTGGCGCCTCATACTGTATTTACACGATCTCATTCAGTTCACGTGGAAGCGCAAGTTCCAGATGGTAACTCTGAATCAGATCTTACCATTCCTGCAGCAGAACATGTGGTTCTGCTCCTTGGACCTCCAGGATGTGTTCTACCACATCCCAGTCCATCCGTCCCACTGGCAGTACTTCTAATTCCACACAGAGGGGTTCTGTATCAGTTCCAGGCCATGCCCTACCACTACTCGTCTGCACTCAGGGTCTTCACCATATGCATGGCAGTGGTGGCAGCCTTCCTGTGGAACAAGGGTGTCAGGGTATACCCCTACCTGGATGACTGGCTAATTGCTAGGCTGTCCAAGGAGGCCATGGAGTGGTCCAGGGATATGACCCTCCAGACCTGCAGAGATTTGGGCCTCTTGGTCAACCAGCCAAGTACAAACTGATCCCCTTGCAGGTGATTCACTTCATCTGGGCAGAGCTAGACTCCATACAGGCCAAGGCCTGTCTCCTTGTGGACCAGGCACTGGATCTTGCCTCTTTTGCCCGATCATTTCAGTTTGGGCGCTTGTGCCCTGCCAAGGACTTCCTGTGGTTTCTGGGGTACATGGCGTCTTACACCAGAGTGGTCCAATGGGCTCACTGATGGATGCAGCACCTGCAGTAGGAGTTGGACTGTCAGTGGTCATAGTGCCTAGGACACTTGGACCAGCCAGTCACAGTGAGCCAGTCAATGTTGGATGCCATCCAGTTGTGACTGATCCCAGAACATCTAGAGGAAGGAGTTCTATTTGTCTGCCCAGAGCTGACCATCACAATCATGATGAATGCATCTCTGGTGAGATAGGGAGTGCACCTGGAAGACTACAGAGCCCACTGGTTCTGGTCACCCAGGGAGTCCCGTCATGACCTCAGCCTGCTGGAGCTCCATACAGTGTGGCTGGCTCTGACAGAATTCACTCCTTTGATCAGCAGTCAAGTCATGCAAGTCCAGATGGACAACACCATGACCATTTTCTACCTGAACAGGCAAGGTGGCATGCACTCCCATTCCATGTGTCAGGAGGCCCTTGGCACCTGGACTGCCATGCATAGCCTGGGTGCAGATCTCCTGGCAATTCATGTCACCAGGGTGGACAATCAGCTGGCAGACGCTCTCAGCTAGGTGGGAGAGACATTGCATGAGTGGCCGCTACATCAGCAGATGGTGAACCACCTGTTCTCTCTGTGGGGCACACCTTTGGGGGACCTGTTTGCCTCCTGGGAGAACATAAATCTGAGGCTGTTTTTGTGCCTACCCGCCACAGTCCCAGACACTGGTGGAGGATGCCTTTGCAAGGCCCTGGACCCCAGGTCTCATGCAGGCCTTTCCTCCCTTCCCCTTGTTCCACAAAGTGGTGGTCAAGGCCTGGAAGGACAAGGCGTGGATGATCCTGATAGGTCCAGACTGGCCACAGCAGTTCTCGTACTCAGATCTCCTCAGCCTCAGCAGCAGGCCTCTGTAGCAGTTGCCTCTTCACCCAGACCTGCTGACCAGACAGCAGGGGAAGGTCCTGCACCCAGAATGTCAGTCCCTGCATGTCAAGGCCTGATTCCTGAGTGGCTAGAATTCCAGGCTTTGGGTCTTTCAGATGTGCTCCATGTTGTGGAGGCCTCCTGAAAAGAGTCACATTTTCAGTGCTATGCCTTTAAATAGAAAAGGTTTTTCCATTTTTTGCCAGGGCAAGGAGCTTGATCCCTTTGCCTGCCTTGTGGCTATTATTTACAAGTATCTCTGGTCCTCTCCCAGCTGGGGCTGTGAGCAATGATCCTCAAGGTGCACCTGGCAGCCATGGCTACATACTGGGTGTAGGCTGATATGCTGATGGTGGCCCAGGAGAAAGAGGTTGGGTGCTTTTTCAAGGGCCTGGACCACCTGTCCCCTCCTGTGCATGAACCACCACCACCACTATGGGATCTACTGTTGGGTCTGCCTATGCTCTTTGGCAAGCCATTTTAGCCTATTCACAGGTGTGAAAAGTCACACAAGGCATGGAAGACAGCTTTCTTGGTGGCCATCGTGTCAGCCAGAAGGATCAGAGAGTTCCCAGCACTCTTGGCGGAGTCTCCATATCTGGTCTTCCATGGGGACAAAGTTTTTCTTCACCCCAACCCAAAGTTCCTCCCGAAGGTAGTACCGGAGTTCCACCTGAACCAGGTGATGAACTTTCAAGTATATTATACCAACCCCTCTTTGGAGGCCAACTACAGGCTTCATACTATAGACATGTGGGGGGCACTCACTTATTATAAGGAACACATTGCTGGAGTTTGGGGTGAGGCTTTCTAGCTGTTTGTAATATACACTGAAGCTATGCCTGGCAGACTGGCAGCAAAGCAGATGATTAACAGGTGGATAACATCCTGAATCAACCTCTGCTATTGGTTGGCTGGAAGGGAGCCTCCTATAGGGCTCAGGGGCATATTTCACCAGACATATCACTGCCAAAGTAACTGCTTCCAGGGACATTCCCATCCAGGAGATCTGCAGGGTTGCCATAGAAACATAGACTTTGACGGGAGATAAGGACCGCTTGTCCCATCTAGTCTGCCCATTTCCCTACCTACAGGATAGGCCGCAGATCCTAGTTAACCAACAGCCTATTTCTTCCTACCCCCCACAAGAATTGCCTTATCTCTGTCCCATGCATTCTTGAATTCTCCCACAGTTTTAGACCCCACAACCTCCTCAGGAAGGCTGTTCCATGCATCCACTACCCTCTCTGTGAAATAATACTTCCTCACATTGCCCCTGAACCGCCCTCCTTCTATCTTTAAATTGTGTCCCCTTGTTCTTGCAAGTCTCTCTTTCTGAAAGATGCTACCCTCTTGGACTCTGTTGATTCCACTGAGGTACTTAAAAGTTTCTATCATGTCCCCCCCCTCTCCCTTCTTTCCGCAAGGGTATACATATTAAGCTCCTTTAGTCTCTCCTCATACGGCTTCTCTTGCAGACCCTGCACCATTTTAGTTGCCCTCCTCTGGACTACCTCTATCCTATCTATATCCTTGCGGAGATGGGGTCTCCAGAACTGGACACAGTACTCCAGATGGGGTCTCACCAACTGTCTGTACAGAGGGATAACAACTTCCTGTTTTCTGCTGCTGATGCCTCTCCCTATATATCCCAGTATACCCCCAGCCCTCCCTACTGCCTTCTCACATTGCTTGCTAACCTTAAGGTCATCTGATATGATTACCCCCAGGTCCCTTTCCTTTTTTGCCACCTGGAAGTAAGCACACACCTTTCATCTCCCATTACAGCATCAACCTAGAGTCTCATCAGGATGCTGCATTTGGACCTTAGTTCTCCAATCTCTGTTCACCACATAGGGGTGCATGCCTTTCCCCCTTCTCCTGGAGAACTGCTGAATGGCTGCAAGTATGTGGGTACTGAACTATATCCACACCCCTAGAAAAATAGGTTATTTACATATAACCATAGTTCTAGGAGTGATATATAGTTCACATCCACACCACCCACCTGGCCTCCCCGGCAAGTGGCACAGGGATCCCTGCTTCCAGCATGCAAGATCTGATGTCATGGCATCTGATGTCTCCTTGACTCTCCTGACTCTGACCCTTCTCCTTTCCCCCTACCTCTAGCCTCCTCAATTTTAGGCACTTCTTCCTTTCCGTTCTCTCACCTCCTGCTCCCCTACTGCTTGTCCTCTTGCCTCTGTATCTCTGGGGATCATATCTTGACACTGGGGATGTGGGAGGGGGGCCCTTATTATGTTCACTGACTGTTCTCACAACTTTTGTACTATGTACTCAGGCCCGATGACCTCGGGACTGTGTAACCGGTGTTGACTCCTGCATTGTTGGTTTTATCGCTTCCTGTTTTGACTGTATTGCTGTGTAATATTTGCTTTGCCTGCATCCATGTTTTTACTGTATTTGCTGTGTAATCTTTGCTACTCTGTAACCCGGGTCGTGCCTGAAATGGTCCCCTGGATCAATGCACTTATTGGTAATCACAGACATAAATAAATATAATAAATAAACGGGGCAGAGCTGGATGATATACCATCTAGGTGGTGGAAGAAGCTTAGCTTAAAGACATTCTGAGAAATAAGATTTTCCAGTGGAACAGCCAGTATATGGACGTGAACTATACACCATGCCTAGAACTACAGTTACAGTTGAGTAACCTATTTTTGTATGCCATCACTAAAAAGGATAAGAAGTCTTGGAGTAGGAAGGTAAAAAGTCACTCGGCTGTAGGTTCAGGAATACTTAAACACGGGTTTGCATTTATTGTGCACCCAAACGCACTTAACTAGCAACCAGAAGACATAAATAGGTTACAGGCAATTAACCTGCGATACAGTAGTTTCCACAGTCCCAAGACAAGAGTGTGCTGTTGGGGTGGTTCCTCTCAGTAGTTCTTGATTGGTGGCTCCACAATGTGTAGGTTCTCCCAAACAATAGGCTGCACTCCTCTTACTCTACATGGCACAACCTGCTCCTACAAACTTGCAGAGTAACATCCATGAGACGCAGCCAGAAACTGCTGCTGAGTGTAGGCATGGCATCAAAGCATATACAAGCAGAAGGGAGGGCACCATATCCAGTTATGAGATTAGCGTATTGTTTTTGTTTGTAGGTCCGCAAACACCAGCACTCCTCAGCATGAATTCAAAACACAGCTAGTTTATTGGAACGAAACTTTAAAACATACCGCCATTCAGTACAGTAAGCAGGCCGTAGCTACAGGGAACCCCGTCTGGTTTCGTGTGTCAGTACGTCGTCAAGAGGCTAGTTCCCAAGTGCATGTAGCAGGTATAAATAGACTGACATTTAAAGTGACAGTGACACAATATAATAATGAAAAAGTGCTCAGTGCATATGTAAACACTAAACTAAGTAAACACACCATAACCATAATCCACATTAAATATCCTACACCTGAATACAAAATGTGTCTGCAGTAGATAACATAGATATACATATTAAAATCTAAAATAGTTCTACTGACTCCATGGTTCCAATTCATGGCTTCCAGTACCAGAGGCAGTCCATACAATTCCTCTAGTCCTAAAAAGAAAGATAATCAGTTAGATCATACTGGAACATATGTTATGGATGGAGAGTGCAGCAACTAAAGGATCCACAATGCTACTGAAGGGAACAAAATGTTATCATAGTACTTAGCGTCTACGTCACGGGGTGGGGGAGGGGAAGGGTAGGGTAGGGAAATAGAAAAAACACAACCATTTATATATGTACATTTTTCATTTCTTTTTTTTTAAGGAAGGGGATTAATTCAATGTGTTCATTAAGTCCAGGAAGTGTAAATGCCTCTAATGTGTAAATCCAATAGGATTCCCTAAATTTCAGCCCCCGAGGACCCAGCCTTATTTGTTCCAGGCCACAGAACTTAAAGACATGTTTAATCTGCTCCCTGATAGCCCGAGCCTGTAAGCATTCGTACTACCTATGAATATTGCTTTGAAAAAGTCTGATCTCTCCTTACTGCACTATTTTCCTTGTCTACGACTAGTCCCTTTGTCACAGGGACCATGCTTAGCTAACCTCTTGTATAGACCACACTCCTCTGAGTTGCTAATATATTTGTATCTATGTAACTATGTTTCTCCCCGCCCTGCTTAGCTAACATTTTGTATAGGCCACATCACCCTCCAATATCTGTTTAAATGTCGACGCTGTAACTGCTGTAATGTATCTTGCATTGTCACTGACATGGAGCCTTTGGAAATGAGGCTACAACTCAAAGGTTTGTAATTCCAATATTCTAAATAAATAAAACAATCTCCCTTAGCCTCGCTATTCTAAATAAATAAAACAATCTCCCTTAGCCTAGCTATTCTAAATAAATAAAACAATCTCCCTTAGCCTAGCCTCCCTACAGTGAATTGCAAGGGCGTTTCTAGAATCATTGTTTACAACCAATATCAGATGTTCACCTCTTCTAAGTTTTAATGCTCTTGACATTTTCCCTACATAAAATGCCCCACACTGACATGTTGCTAAATAGATCACATTTTCAGTAATGCAACTAATAAAATCCCTTATCTCAAAATTCCGCCACTTTTGCAACCTGTGAATGTTGTTTTGCTATGTTTTTGTTTTTAAAAATTGCACTACAGTTCTTACAGTTTCCACACTGGTGCATACCCACTGGTAAAGTAAACCTTTTATTTTCTCCGGTACTCTTCACCCCTGGTAGATAGCTATGTACTAGTCTATTTCTTATGTTCGTCCCTTTTTGTAGACCATCCTAGGTTTGAGTCTGGTTGCCTCTTCCAGTAAAGGGTTTCTCCTCCAAAATTCCCCCCTCGAGGACCCAGTCTTACTTGTTCCAAGCCACAGAACTTAAAGACATGTTTAATCTCACTTTGTCTAGTCTCCCTACAGGGAATTGTGGGTTGTGCTGAACATGTTCTCACTAAAAAATTACTTCGTTCCAAAATTCCTACTACTTGCAACTCAAGGGAACTGCCACATTTGCCCCCAATTGTGCCAATCTCTGTTTGGGCAAATGGGAGAAAACAACTGTCTATGACAGCGAGAACAATCCTTTTTAAGATAGGATTGGTATCTGGTATCGTTTTATAGATGACATCTTTATGGTGTGGCGTGACATGCTAAAGGAGCTTAATGAGTTTGTAACGCACTGGAAAAAAGCAATGTGAATTTAAAATTCTAAGTACAGTGTGATCCCTGTTCGGTCTCCTTCCTGGACCTCAAAATTTCTAAAAAGGATGCTGGAATGTTAAGTACAGATTTATTCTGGAAGGAAACGGACAGGAACTCACTACTATTAGCATCCAGCTGCCACCCACACCATATGATAACCAACATACCCAAAGCCCAAATGTTGAGAGTACACAGAAACTGTAGTGAGGATGTGGACATTATAATTAATGGCTCAGATTTGTGTAACAGATTGTTGGACTGTGGCTATGCACAACACACATTGGATAAGGCATGTAAGGAAGCAAATTGCATTAATAGATCAGAACTATTGACACCCGGCAAAAAGGAAGAACGTTTACGTAGGATGAATTTTGTGACTACACACTCTAGACACACTGGTGATGTTAGGGAGGTAATAAATGTTAATTGGCATATTTTGGAGGGGGACCCTTTGCTGGAAGAGGCAACCAGACTCAAACCTAGGATGGCATACAAAAGAGGGATGAATTTAAGAGATAGACTTGTACACAGCTATCTACTGGGGTGAAAAGTACCAGAGAAAATATGAGGCCTGCTTTACCAATGGGTATGCACCAGTGTGGAAACTGTAAGTACTGTAGCACAATTAAAAAAAAACAGCAAAACAACATTCACAAGTTGCAAAAGTAACAAACATTTTGAGATTAGGGACTTTATTAGTTGCATTACTGAAAATGTGATCTATTTAGCAACATGCCAGTGTGGGGCATTTTAAGTAGGTAAAATGTCAACAGCATTAAAACTTAGAATAGGTGAACATCTGAGATTGCTTGTAAACAATGATTCTAGAAGTGCCCTTACAATTCACTGTAGGGAGGCTAGGCTAAGGGAAATTAAACATGTTTTTAAGTTATGTGGCCTGGAACAAGTAAGGCTGGGTCCTCGAGGGGGAACTTGGAAGACAAACTGAAATTTAGAGAATCCTATTGGATTTACATATTAGGGACACTTTCACCTACCGGACTTAATGAGTGCATTGAATTAATCCCCTTCCTTAGAAAAAAAGAAATGAAAATGTGCATATATAAATGGTTATGTTTTCTCTTATTCCCCACCCCTTCCATCCCCCCAACCTAGACGCTAAGTACTATGATAACATTTTGTTTCCTTCTGTAGCATTGTGGATCCTTTAGTTGCTGCACTCTCCATCCATAACATATGCTCCAGTATGATCTAACTGATTATCTTTCTTTTCAGGACTAGAAGAATTATATGGACTGCCTCTGGTATAGGAAGTCATGAACTGGAACCATGGATTCGGTAGAACTATTTTAGATTTTAATATGTATACCTATGCTAATATCTGCTGCAGATAAATTTTGTATTGTAGGATATTTATTGTGGAGTATGGTTATGGTGTGTTCACTTAGTTTGGTGTTTACATATGCACTGAGCACTGTTTCATTATTATATTGTGTCACTGTCACTTTAAATGTCGATCTATTTATACTTGCTACATGCACTTGGGAACTAGCCCCCTGACAACGTACTGATGTACAAAACCGGTCGGGGTTCCCTGTAGCTATGGCCTGCTTACTGTATTGAATAGCGGTATGTTTTAAACTTTTGTTCCAATAAACAAGCCTTGTTTTGAATTCATTCTGAGGAATGCAGGTGTTTGCGGACCTTCATTGGACTTTTTTCCGTGCACCCTCTACGAGCAGTGGAGCTGTTTTTGCGACTTACTTATTGTTTTTGTGTGCAGTGTTGGATCCAGAATTTTACAATGGGGGTGCTGGGGTGGTGTACATACGTGATTTGCAATTTTTTAAAATTTTTTAGTCCTTTATATTGTCTGCTATTATCTTTTTCATTACATTTTTGACAGAAAATACAAATGTCATGTATAGTTTTTAATGCATATTTTCTTACAATCAATATATTAGACTTTTTCAACAAAGTGAAATGCAGCAGCAACATGCAAGTAAGTTACAATGGGGGGGGTGCAACTCCCCCCAGATCCGCCACTGTTTGTTTGAACTGTCCTTTGGCGGGAATTGGATTGTACAGAATGAGGAACTCTTTATCTAGTCAGGCTATTTGTTTCTCTATGCTGGTTGATAAAGAAAGAGTTTCTCCTTGTTTCAGCATTGACACGATGGAGGTACTGCAACCCAGCAAGCACGTACAGTTATTTTTGGAACTGATATGGAGAGTTGAAGTCAGCTGAAAATGGGGAACGGTTTTTTTTTTTTTGCAGAATTGGGGCCCACAGCCTACTATATCAGTGTGCAGACCTTCTCCATCTGCAGCAGGCTGGGAGTCTGATTTCAGGAGCTGCCAGATTGATCAAGGTCACATGGGACAAGCTTCTGGGTCTAAGGGGGTGGGTCTGTCTGTCTATAGTAGGTGGCCTGGACAGCTGTGGAACCGGATTGTGAGAGCAGTTGCATAGCACGCAGTTGATGCCCTACTGGGGCACTTGGGATAAGGGTCAGTGCGCTGAAGCAGAAGGGCTCCAGCAGGAGGCACTTAACTCTAGCTGCACAGCCACAAGGCACTGGGATCAAAAGACGTGTAAATTAAAAGGAGCAAAACTATTAATAATAAATAAGCCCCAGTATCAAAGGGTGGATGTCATTGTTCCACAAGAGTCTGTTACAGGTTTGTTAGCTTGAATAACACTACAGTCTTAAAGTGCCCATTTGTTGTGAGAGATAAGCAGTATCTATACCCTGCATCAGTTAACTTAATGAGAAGGAACAACGTTCCCTTTCAAGTACTGTCTTTCAAGGACTTAACACCAGAAACGGTGCCTGTTACCCTTATAACAAAGCAATGAACAACAGCAGTTTGTAGTTAAGGTAAGTTCTACTTACAACATCACACAAAGGGGAAGGGGGGCAATAAAGTACTTCACAAGAAACCTCACATGTACATCTTCATCTAGACGTGCTTGAAGCCAGTATCAGTCTGCTGAATGCTAATTTCAAATGGGGACTCTCCAGATTTCACGCCCAATTGAACACCTGTCCCATATGTGCTCTTTAAAAAAGAATGTCCAGCCTTGAGACCGTTGTTAATACAAGGAACAGATCATAAGTCCCTTGCAGTACACAGGAGAGTCCTAAATCTTCAGAAATCTAAGTAGGACAGGGGTTAATCTAGCAAAATGCTGGGGCTGTCCTTCAAGTCATAACATGTGAGCATTAGGGAAGCAAATAAAAAGAATTGTTGCAGATGAAAATATGATCTTCACTGAGGATATATCCTCCATTAGGCCATATCTTTGGAACTATAAGCCATCAACATCAGGACCAGTTATTAACTTTTAGTAGCCGGGGCCACTCACAATGATGTGCATCATCTACACACATATATATATATATATAATGTGGGCAGCCCCATCACTCCTCAGTTCTTTCTCCTGCCGATCAGCCTTGTTGTACCTGCTGAAAGAGACGCCATTGACTAAGCTATAGCTGTTTATTTTCCATGTATTTGGCTTCTTTTCAGTGTCTCTGTATGTTGCTGAAGTTGAAACAGCCTTTGTTTCGCTACTGTAAGAGCAGTTTAAAATTTAAAAAGAAGACACGTGGTTTGTGTGTGCTGTCTGGGCCTTTCTCAAAATGTGAGAACCTGTGAGATTTGCCAGAGCTTCAGCCAGGCTACGAGGTCACACCATAAGAAATTTCTAGAATATTTCCTTATATTAAAGGCACTGACAGCCATGGGGAAGGAAAAGAGCTCAAAATCTACTTCTCTCTTGCCATTGGCCGGGACGCAGCTGCCGAAGTCTTAGGAAAAAGACAAGGAACAGTTGTTGTCTCAGGCCTCCTCCTGATCCAGCCATAAGCATGGGTACAGAGAAAAGGATAAGTCTGCTTCGCTGGCGAGGTCCTGGTCCACAATGAGAAAAGGTACACCCTTGCCATTGAATACAGCCCCCCCGACTGTCATTGAGACACCAAGGTCGTGGCTTGGCTTAGGCACTGCTGTACCTACCATGAACGGTATGATGCCATCGTCATTGGGCGAAAACCCAGTGATGCAGATAGTCCCAGCCTCTTTTCAGGGTGCCATTGACTCCCAGGCTGTGCTAGCATCATTCTCTGAAATGATTCAATGCATTCTGCCAGGGTTGCCACTGCAGACAGGTTTTCCACCAAGAAGCCTTCTGGTGCACAGCCCCCATTGATGGATTCTACCAGCATGCCACAAATTCCGGGCTCTCAGCTGCCACCAGCGTCATGAATTTGAATATAATCCTGACCTCATGGACTTAGAGGTGGATTTAGAGGAGGAATGTGAAGGAGAAAAATGTGTCGAGGGTTCCCCTTGCTCTAGTTCTACCCTCTCATCCTATAATGATGACTCGGTGGTTTATACCCCAAGGTCTCCTGAGGACCCATTGTTCCATGCCATGATGCAGCAAATGCATTCCATGCAGTGCAAGAAAGCAGCAGCAAAGGCAAACAAGATGCTGGGATGCATATCTAGGGGGATCAGTAGTAGGAGAGAGGAGGTTATACTGCCCTTGAACAGGTCACTGGTAAGGCCGCATCTAGAGTATGGAGTTAAGTACTGGTGGCCACACCTCAAAAAGGACATTAACCTGCTGGAGAAGGTCCAGAGGAGGGCTAAAAAGATGATAGCTGGTCAGCAGGGTAAGGCATACGAGGAGAGGTTGAGGGCACTGAACATGTACTCCCTGGAAGACAGGAAACAGAGAGGGGATAGGATTGGGACCTTCAAGTACTTGAAAGGGATAAATAAGGTTGATAAGGAGAGTCTCTTTAAGCTGAGTGGAAACCATAACATGAGGGTACACAGTTTTAAGATGGAGGGTGGGAGGTTTAGGAGGGAGGTCAGGAAGCATTTCTTCACAGAGAGGGTGTGGACATTTGGAATGCACTGCCAGAAGAGGTAATCTCATTGAAGACAGTGGGCAGCTTTAAGAGAGGCTGGGACAGGTATAGGGGAAGGGTAAGGGTCATGGGTAGGGAGGATGGGAGGAGTGGGGAGAGGGGGCAGGGACAGTAGCTCAAGCTGTGGACCCTGCAACATGAGCAGACTTGATAGACCAGATGGCCTTCTTCTGCTGGCTTCTTCGTATGTTCGTAAATACAGTCTGCCATGGGCTTTGCTGTGGAAGAGGAAGGTTCCACTAAACTGAATCTCATGGAAGTTTTGGAGGTGTCTTGTTCTCACTCCACTGTCATTCCACCTATATATCCTGCATTGGAGGATGATGCTTTTGCTGCATAGCACAGATCAAACTCACTCCCTGCAGCCCCTAGAAAGGCTGATAAGCAGTATCCTGCAGCAGCTCTCAAGCCTTTTTATGCTGACCAGCCAGAAATGGACTCTGTGTCATCATGGCTGCTCATGGTAGGTCTAGAGCTCCTAGACGTATGAGTACTTTGCCTCCTGATGAGGGATCTAGGAGGCTGGAGGCTGGATGTGATGAGCAAGTGTACTTATGCCTCTGCATCACTGGGCCTTAGCACTGTAAACTACCAGGCCTACATAATAAAATATCAGAACAGTTTGTGGAAAGCTGCTTGTACTGCCACCCAGGCTTTGCTTAATGGCTCTGCCAAGAAATATTAGCTTAATACATTATCAGCTGGTGCTGATGTTGGCAGACATTTGCTGCACTCACCTTATAATGTTCCTGATGCTTCTGACAGAGTGCAACATCTGGTATTTGCATGCAGTGATATTCTGGCTCAGAGTTGCTGGCTTTGCCAATGATGTGCAGCAGGCAGTTTGAATGCTCCTTTTAAAGGGTCAAAATTATGTGGCTATGATGTTGAAGAAGCCCTGTGTGGCCATCAGGCTTCTAAAATGACTCTAAAGTCTGTGAAGTCATATATCCCACTCCTGCTAGAGGTTGTGGTAGGGGTTCCTTTCATCAGCCCACTGTCTTGGATAGTTGTGCCTACCATCAGCAAAGCTGTGGTAGAGGTGGGAAGATATGGTTTCCACTCCTTCAGCATCTGGCAACAGAGCCTCTTGTCCCGTTACCTCTGTATCAGGGCAAGGGGTCTCTAGTCCATTCAGACCAGAAGTCCCTGTACCTGCTTTCATGGCTTCTGAAAACATGGCCATTGCACATTTTGGGGTATCCCCTAGGGTTGCTGCCATTCTGCTTGTGGCTAGGAAGCCTTCTACCAGACATACTTATTCCCTTAATGGCATCACTTCACTTTGCGGTCCACTTCTTGGAACATGGACCCTTTTACCTGTCCTATGAATGCTGTATTGCAATACTTGCTTTCCTTGTCTGACTCTGGCCTGCAGTATTCCTCTATTAAGGTACACTTGGCCATTATATCAGCTTTACATGGCTATATTAATGGTTGTACAGTTGCCCAATTAGAGGTGTCCCGTACGGTTCTGAGAGGTATTCTTCATATGAAACCACCTATCTGTAATCCGGTCCTGCCTTGGGACTTGAATTTTGTTCTTGAAAAATTAACATTGGCTCCTTTTGAGCCAGCCACGGGTTGTGGCTTATGTTTTCTGTCGTGGAAGACGTTATTTTTAGTTGTGATGACCTCTGTTAGGAGGATTTCTGAGCTTCAGGCTTTAAGGTGTGAGCCTTTTTATTTGATTTTTCATGAAGACAGAATCTCCTTGTGTACAAATCCTAAGTTTCTGCCAAAAGTGGTATCTGAATTTACACTGACTCAACTGACACACCATCATGTATATTAACCTGAGCATGCCAACCAGGGTGAGGCACTGCTCCATACTTTAGGCATACATAGAGTACTGCAATACTGTATTGATCACACCAAGGACTACAGAAAGTCCTCTCAATTTCTGTTTCATTTGCCCCAGGAAAGGGGGTGCTCCTGTGTCTAAACGATGCCTGTCCAAATGGCTGACATATAGTTATTACATTCTGTTACAAAAAGTACGGTAAGGAATTTACTGGTGTTTTTCGTGGTCACTTCACAAGAGGTATGGCCATTTCTGTTGCTTCTTTCAAAAATGTCCCTGCTGCAGACATATGTGCTTCAGCCACATGGGGCACTGTTCACATTTTCTCTAAACATTACAGTCTGGACATCATCTCTTGTAGACGTGCTGGTTTTGGGCTGTTGTACTGCAAGGCCTTCTGTCCTGATTACTTATTAGACTACACCATCCTCCCTACTCCTTTGTACTGCCTGTGAATTGTTCCAAAGGTGTGATATAATAGAAGAGATAGCCTCGATGAAGATAGAACAGTTAAGTAAGAATTTACTGTAAACAGTAGATCTTCGAGAGACTCTCCTCAATTAGGCCATGCCATAGCCTCCCTCCTTCCCTTTTTGATTTCAGTGAGGTTCATATCAGATGCTGTGCCCAAAACCTTACTCCATGCATCCTATCTCCAGCCCCATGCCTCTCCTTGTATGGTTGGTTCTGGTCTCATCTTCTGGTTCCTCATGACTTGAGGCCCTCAGAGGCTAATCTCTGCTGGGGAATTGAGGAGTGATGGGGCCACCCACGTTAAATATGTGTAGATGATGCATGTCATTGTGCGTGGCCCCTGGCTAGTAAAGGTTTCTAAGTGGTCCTGACACTAACGGCTTAGAGATCAAAATGTGTGGCCTAGTGGAGGAGATTCTCTCAAATAGCTACTTTTACGGTAAGTTCTTATGTAATTTCTCTTTTCTTGTCAAGTTTAATAAAGCATTGTCTTTATGCTTTTGAAATAATGTAAAGCAGTTTGTTCATGCAGACTAACCTCCTAAAATTCCACCTAAAAGAACACGCAGGAAAACCATACAAAAATTTCAAGTTACAAATTACGTACACAGTTGCTATTTTTGTGCTATAGCAGCATCACAGTTTTATAGCACAGTATCTGAGAAATGACAGCTAGAAATCACTGAATTGAACCTTGATGACTGGAGTTCTCTGGAGGCAAAAATGACTTTTGCCACATTTATCTGCAACTACAGTTACTAGTATAAGTAAAACCTTTTTAGTGCATGATAACTGCAATACAGAACTGAGCCACAACAAATACAGGTGAAGACACTTTGCCCGTAGGTTTCCACAGTTGAGCACAAGACGAACATTGTGAGGTGTCCTTTCGAAAGGCGCCATCTTCAGCCTGGGGGATTTTACACGGTAGTTCGGTTCGTGGGGAAGATAGGCCCATTCAATCCTTTGATTCTCATTTTCCGCACTAAAATTAGGAAGGAGACAACCACCAAAAAATAAAGTTAATACATGACTGCAGTATTATTCTGCAATAATGACTTGATCCTATAATATTACTGGTTGGGGGGAGAGTATTTCTGCTCCTACAACAAAACCCTGAAAGAAGGTTGCCCACCCTGTTCCTCAAGCATTTATTTGGGGTTGGTGCCTCCAAACTGTTATGCTGTCTCGGATTGGAAAGATAACTTCAAATGCAATCAGGCAGTGAGTGGTCCCTTCAGATACCTGCCAGTATTAAAATGTGTGGCATCATTCTTAAAATTGTAGATCAAATCGACCAAATGTGTAGTACAGTTCTTAAAGAATAAACTATTATATGTTTAGCCTTAAATAATGTTTTTATAAAATTAGTTGAATTTTTAATAGTCTGTACTGTATGTCCAGAGTCAGTACCAACATTATGTGGAAAATCTGTATATTTTTATGGAGAAAAGGTAAATCTAGGTGTAAAATGTGTAGCCCTATGTGAAATGCATGGCACTTAAAAGTATGTCGTTCCATATAAAGCTGTCTCTCTTGGTAGTCCCCACCTAGAGATATGAAATACTCAGTTTTGCCTTGCACCTCATTACACCCCTAGGGTGTGATTAACTAATGTCTTAGATGGGGGCTGGTCAACTGACCCTGCCTTCTGAATGGTTGAAATCTGGTCTCACAGGGGTGGATTAACCTGCCATTGCTACTGGTGGGACTTTAATACATGGATTTTAGTGTTTAACTCTGTAATAATCAGGTATGACCTCATACTTGTATATAACAGTGGACACGTAAGACGAACAGCTGATTTCATTACTGTCAGCACTTTTGTTTCCTTGTGCGTTTTTTTCAACAGTTGATGGTTTAACCACTGCACTCTATAACTTCTGAGACTTATCATCACTTTTTATGGGGGACTTGCCCCCCCTCCACTTCCCTCTCCTCCCATTCCTAAGATGACGTTATGATCCGATGAATATTACCAAGAGGGCCACAGCCAGATTCCTAACTGTTTCCTTTGTCGGCAATGAGACTGAGCAGGTGGCACACAGATTAGCCAAGAGCGTGTGACCAGGAACACTTCATGGCACTACAGCAGTGCTGTGGTTTGTTGCTGATTTTAAGACTGGATGGGGAGACCAAGCTATTGCCAGATTCAGTGGAGCAGCGCCGGATGATGAGTTGGATGGGGAGAGACAGCCATTGGCAGATTCTGCCAGCCAATCCTCCACCTTACCTAAACGTTTCTTTACTCCACAACCAGCCCAGCTACCGGGAGGTGGGGGAAGAGACAGTGGAAGGAGTGTTGTTTTAAGTGCTTTTTCCAAGTTCCAGAGTTTATAATTTGATGTTAAAAAGTCTATACATGTCAGTAAATAAACTCAGTGAAAAAAAATTCATGTTTTGGTTAATAATGAATGTATATACAGTTTTGCTCAATTTTTGATAACTGATGTTTTGAATTGTTGTTACTCGTCTGTATCTGCCTTTCCCTTCCCTCCTCCAGCCCCAAGTAACATCTACATAGGTATATCAAGTAAAATATGGGGAATGTAATTACTTATTTTTATACACCTTCAGTGTGTGATGCATACGTAAACCACTCAAGCTTTGCTTTTGTTGTTCATGCGGCAGTTACACACCTCGGGTATACAAGACAAACTTGGTGTGCACTACTCCCCATACATTATTCTATATTGATACCCTGCCTCTGAGAAGTTAATATTATTAACCTGTAAGGTCAAAATGTATTATGCAAATCAAACACAGTCACATGACAAAGCCCCATACAAACAAACCCTTTCCCCATCTAACCCTTAAAACCAAAGAGGGCAACAAAAAATGTCAGTGATGGTTACTGCGCCAAAAAAACGTTGGACATGCTCCAAAAAGACCGCGGGAAAAAAATCAAAGCCTACAAACAAATCCCACCCTCACAAACTGAGAATTCTACCAGTATGACAGTACACCGAGGAACTGTGTACTTCTACAACTGCAGCACTGCAAATGACATGAAATACCCGACTTACACAAATAGTGCATGGAGACACTGAAAACAAACACAACAACACCAATGAAGTCATCAGCACTTAGGCAGCAGTCTTAAAAAGTCTGAAAAACCTATGCACTAAGTGCCCTCAAAAAAACATAATGACAATAATAAGAAACACAGAATGCTGAGGACAGCAAAAAGGCCAACTGAAGCAGCCTGATAGTGTAGCTGTTATGCTACCATTAGCTATGCTGGTGACCTGGGTTCTGGAACAGACTTGACTTACTTGGGGGCCAACCAGGAAATGAGGGCGGGAGGGAGGATTGAGCATTCCAAGGACTGCTCTGTTACTGGGGGGGGTGGGAGAGAGATAGACATAGTGTCCTGCTATATGACTGCCATCTGCTGGTGGCCAGGTGGCAGTGTAAAGACAGCCCACATAAGGGGAGAGGGGTAGATGCCAGGCATGCATCTGACCGGGGAGAAAACCATGAGCTAGAGGAAAGAGCCCTGGTCCGATGTTGTGCCAGCACCCCCTGCAGGCCTACGCATGACCAACATGGCAGGTCACTCACCACTATCATGGTCCTGGGCAAGCAGTGAATACATTTCTAGCCTCTCCACATCCCATACCATATCCCTTACCCCTCCATACTATCCACCATCCCATTTATTTTAATGTCGTCAGCAAATAGACACACCTTGTCATTCTTCCTCTATGTCAGATATGTACATGTTGAAAAGTGTAGGTCCTAGGACAGACACCTGGGAGACCCCACAGAGTGACCATCTTGAAGTCTGAAAATTTGCCATTCAGGACCACTCTCTGGGTCTCCCTACTCACTTTCACAGTTTCTCCCCATCCCTATTTCCCTCACTTTCTTAACCAGCCTCTGAGTCAAAGGCCTTGTTAAAATCTAGATGAAGGATGTCAACTACCTGACCTCTGTCCACAGCCTTTGTAAAGAACTGAAACATCTTTCAAATTAGTTTAACATGACCTACAAACAAGGGTAGTGTCTAAGGACTGGAGAGTGGCATATATGGTCCCATCACACAATACTGGTGCGAAGGTGACCCAAGAAACTATAGGCCAATAAGTCTGACTTCCATAGTGGGTATGCTGCTGGAGACCATTAAGGACTGGATAGTGGATTTCTTTGAACAGTATAGGTTTTTAAGAGGCAGGTCATGGTAAACTAATATGTCAGTGGTCCAGCCAGGGCATTTGCCATCTCTTTTAGAACCCTGGCGTGCAAGCCATCTGGTCCCGAGGATTTGTTAATGTTCAGGTTCTGCAGTCTTTTTTTTTTGGTCAGGCCCCTTCCCCCCCGAGGCTCAGCCCAGCTCAGCCCAGCTCCGCTCACCTCTCCCGCATACCCCAGGCTTAACCCTCTGGGACAGGGCCACTGGGCGGGCACCCCTCCCAATGGACACTGGAGTAGGTGAGACCCGGCTTTCCTCCCCAGGTTGGGGCCATGGGAGCAGAACCCCTGGTGGACATGGGTAGGCAACGAGATGGCAGTGGGGCCAGCATCATGATCAGAGGCTGGCATTTTCTTTTTCTGCCTGGGATCCCTGGGGCAGAGATGTGCAATGATGACCAGCGTCCACCCCTCCATGTACGGTGCTGGCTGCGGCAGTACCCCCAGCCTCCACTGGAGGTCCGCAATGCACCAGTCACTCAACCCCCACCCCCAGAAAGGAGAGGCAGTCCCAGGATGCTCATCCCTTCCCCCGTGGCCGGCCCTCTGACTCCTGAGTCTGTCCCCGAACCCGGAATAATGGCACCTCAAGCGGATGCCTTGCCACTGTGCTGGCGGGCCGGCCTTCTGCAGTCTTTTTTAGTACTCTGTCTTCAGAAACCTGCCCCACCTCCAATGTTTGCTCCATCCCTCCCTTAAACATGATTCTAGAATCTGGTAATTACTATAACTATATTATTTAGCCATTAATAAAGTCTGTTACTATCTGTGTTAAAAATTCTATCTAAACAAAATAAAATGACATAATTGCATCACTAATAACAATGTGTTACTCCTTATTTAACAGATATATCAGTCCATGACCCTGCAGTTCTTAAACCAATCCTGATCATGCCACCATGCTTAATGTTGCTCTAAGTCTGGAATGCTTTGGCTCCCATCACCATTAAAGGCCATTGTAACTACCCCCATATAACAACACTCTGGAATAACACCATACATTGACTGACTCCCAAGAACAGCTTTATAAGTAGGGACCACTGTATTTTCAGAACTAGTATCTGAAATATTGGCTGTATGAGCATTTTGGTAATTAAAACGGAGGACAAGGGCCTTTCCTGAAGGATAATGAATCGAAAGAGGAGATGTGGCCAAAAGGCACAGACAGTATCCTTTTCAACCTCCCTCAGGCCCTTTATCCTCCAGGAAAAGCCTGAGACTTTATTACTATTAAAACCTTTTTTTAAATGTTCATGTTATTGAAAACTGTGTTTTAGATGTTACGAGGTTTCCTGTGGTGATGATACTAACCCACAGAATAATTTTGTTTGTTGATCATACTCCAGGCATTTACTTAATGAGACAATGATATGATTGTCAACTGAACAGAGGATAAGGCCAAAGGCACAATACTTTATCTTCACAAGACAATTACATTATTGCCGAGTATAGTGGCCCAACTAGCACATTATAACAATTATATTTCATGTGTTTGCTGCTGTGACAACAGACCATTCAGAATGCAAAAAAGAAGATGCTGTCACTACTGTCATTTTATTGACAATAAGACTGTTCTGAGTACTGAGCAGTCATTTTACTGAGAATAAAATGACTAGTGTGAGTTTGCTAATGAATAAAGTGTGTGTAACTCTGACTTCTGATTGGAGGAGAGGGTTCACATGTAGTATAATGGCTGATAAAACATGTTGGCCTGCCCAATCAGCACACAGCTTTCCACAGCAGATGCTGCCAAAGAACTTTGTAACCATTCTTAAATCACAGAATACTGAAAGCCTTTCCCTTACTTTGCAGTTTGAGACCATCTAAAATATAGTAATAGTACACACAGATGGTTTAAAACAATATCATTCGTAGAGCTATAGAACTTGCATAACATTCAATCAATAGTTTTTTGAATAAAGTGCTGTAAATGATATGCCAAAAAGAAAGGAAAACAAAGGGGGGAGAAAAGCATAACAGGCATTAGTTCATTAAGTGAAATAAAAAGCTGTTGATAAAAATCTGGATGCCAATACTGAAAAAAAAACAACAACATAAAAATCAACAGTGTCAGCAGCAGTTGAGGCTAAGAAGAGCAGTGGAAAAAAGGAAGCCAGAGGAGAGGAAAAGTTTTTTAAAAAGATTTTAAAAGGTTGTGTAGAACCAGGAGGCGGCAGTGGACAGTACTGCCGAGTGATGCATAGTACATTAGCTATTGCCAGTAAAAAAAGATTCTAGCTATACTTATACATCCTCCAGATCCAGGGCCGAGAAGTTATGCCAGAGGCCGTCACCACGGTTCATACGAGCTGCAACAAAAATCGAATGAGGAAAACATCTCCAGTGTTATATAACGGACTGCAGTGCAAATAATACATACTGAGGCAGTAACAGGATGTAAGCACGTCATCACAATGTAACAGCCATGGCATTATTAGCCCCCACAGCAGCCAGAAAACTGACTGATTCAACGAAAATATACTCAAAACCATTTGGTCCATTGTCTGGGCCATTTCAGATGTAACTGTGACGAACAGCTCATGTTTGTTACCTCCTGTTTGTTTTTTTGTCAAAGTCCAAAACTCACCTCTTGTGATCTGTACAGCTTGAAATAAATTTGTCACATACCATTTTCTAATGCTTCTTAAAACATCTGGAGCAGCATTTTCAAAGCTGGAGCAAAGTTGCCTGACATGCGCAGAGTGATATAATGGAACAGGTGCAGAGCCAAGTCTGTACATGCAAAGTCTGTTCCATTATACTGCCATGGGAGCGCAGGAAATTGAAGAAGCAAAGGGAATCCAAAGCCCCCTGCTGGTCTGGGAAGGGAGGACAGCTAGTAGAAAGCCACAAGCATTCCACACAGTCACAGGAGCAAACAAGCATTCACACAGCCCCATAATGGAACCAAGATACCCCAATGACCACTTCCCCATGAGTGTGGCAAATAGGATATTTGCATGTCATTATAACCTCATTAATATATGAGGAGCAAACATTTGCTTCTCAAAAGCTGTGCTGGCCAATTCCTCTACACTGTAGCCTGTGGTTGACAGTGCTGTGGTCCAACAGAGGACGCAGCACACAGTACCATACTTCTCAATATTCCCTCATAACGATGGACTATTGAGAGATATGGTACTATACTACTGGTCCAGCAAAAGACACAGCATACAGCACTGTACCTCTCAACATTCCCTCATTATGAGGGATGTGACCCATAGTCTCCCATAAAAGTGCTCCCTCTCACATCTGCCCCACATGGAAAAAGTGCTGCTCACACAGAGTAGGTGCTGTCAGTTTAGATATGTATAGTAATGCTTAATAAAATGTCAATATGCCAAAGCAAAGCTAAACTGTGCACAACGTAGGAGTGACAGGGTAATAAACCGGGCAGTTTCTCAGGGGACACACACAGAGAGAACAACTCCAGACACCAGTTTAAATTAAATAAAAACCTGCTTTGCTTTCAGCAATAAACAAAACAAAAAACCAAAGTACTTGCATTCAGCTTTACAACATGGTCCTTTCGGTTCAGTCTCTGGCTTTTTCAAAACCAGAAAGAAACCCTTTGGTTTTTCCTTTGTCCCCCTTTATTTGGCTCAGGTGTTGCTTTTTACTCTCTAGCCCACTGAGGGACAGCCAGCATTTAGAACATGCAGAACACCAAGGTCTTACTGGGGCCAATTCTAAAGAAAAAGGGGTTTGATTCAAATCCCCTCCCAGCCCCTGGCAAAATCTTAGCTGCTGCTGCTGGGTTAAGATGGTGTTGATGGATTGAGGTAGAACTGTGGTCTACCTGAAATAATGTTTGGGCAGAGATGACTTTCCTATCTTTTTGTTTTTCTGATCTATAAATCTGTTGTGCAACTGTACTTCCTAAATGCTATCCTGTTCTTTTTCCAAACCTGAAGTATGAGAGTGGGTGGAAATTCGGCAAGCCTACGATATTCTGAGTAAAAGACAAATGGATGCAAGATGAAAATCGTCCATTTCAAATTAGCAGTGATCGAGTGTCAGAGCTTAAAGCTGGACAAGACACATTGGGCCACATTCTGAGTCAGGTTACGCATGTCACAAGGTGACTTGCGCCAAAGCCAATGACGCAAGTTGTACCTTGCGACATGCATTACGCCGATTGTGATTCCAAGAGGTGGCCTGCACCATGGCGTGGGCAGCCTGCGCCCAAGGGGACATCCGCTGGCCACAGCCCCTATGGCATGGCAGAAGGGGGGGTTACAGCAGCAACTGCACTCTATTCTGAGAGGGAGGCTGCCGTAACCCAGTTATGCAATTCTAAAACCCACTGCGGGGTTAGACCAGCTGTTAGCTGGTCCAAGGGGCTTCCGTCCTGGCAAAACGGTGGTTGCCCCCCCGCAGTGCTGCAACCCGCACACAGCCATGCCCCATGGACTCCCCATTACAGAGCAACACCCCCACAGTACCGGGTGTCACCTGCCGGCACCCAGGTCCGTGTTTCGCTGGTGCCACCCTTGACCTGTGCCACACTGCGAGCCTCCATGGCCCTAAGGGGCTTGAACTTGTTTTTGGGAATGGGGCTCAGAGACTGCACCCTTCCATCGGCGGCTTGCGGTACCCAGGTCCATTGCGCCCTTCCTGTGGCGCAACCCTGCGACTGTCGCAGGTCACAGGGCATAAGTGCCAGGGGACCTGCCTGTTCTGGAGTAGGGCGCAAGGTCCTCGGTGTAGTGGCGAATGTTGCAACTCGCATATGCCTGCGAGTTGCGACATTCGTCTTGGAATCAGTCCCCTACTGCTCTATAGGTGGTGGTCAGTAATTTGGGGACTTTAGTGCAATATGCCAGTGCAATACTTTATTTCTGTAATATTTTATAAGCTATATTTTATAAGTTCTAACATATTTATTTTGTACTCATTTTATTACTTCGTTTTATATATTACCTCTTTTTAAAGGTGATTCTGAGACCTTATCTATTTGTATTTGGAATATACAAAACTATCAGAGAAAGCAGGGGAAAGAGAGTGAGATTAAAGGGACATTTTAAGTTTATAAATTACACATCTGGTAGACAGGCCCATTAACTTTAATAAGCACCAAGCCTGTACGCACTAGAGCCAATCTGTTCCAGCATTACTGAATTTTACTCCTCCCTCACCCAAAAAATTGGGGGGTAAGGGTATGAAAAAGAATGGTAGATGTAACAAGAAAGAAGGGGGAAGTGAAATACTAGACAGAAGAGAGAATAAGACGAACAAAATGAGGAATACCAATAAAGGAAAGAACAAGGCAACAAAACAGGCACAGATTCCAGCCTATTTTAGTTGTAAAGATAATAGTGTTCATGATGGTAATCTCACTAGAACTTCGACCCAAAAATGCAAGGGGACAAGTCAACGAGGAAATGACAATTACTCACAAATTATTAAAATATCAGGAGAAGTGCACAGAAGGTGTCAAAATTTGTAAAATCTTTCAATGATAGCTCTGCAATAGAGACACTAATTAACAAGCATTTGTCAATGTCAGAGTTCGTCGTTGGGATTGCTGTTGGTACACACTGATTGGCAGGACTACAGTTCCCAGCAGAAACAACAAGTTATGACACCAAGTTCACATTCCCATTGAAATACAGTGAAGTGCATACCTGTTTCCTCAATTCGTGATCTGGCTTTGAAGAGTGACGATGTGTCTGCGGTTCAGAGAAGATGAGGGCACTGGAGCCCCACCATGGGTTAGGGGGGGCATTATGGTTAGAAACCCTAACGCCCCAGGCGTTTGTTGGTATTTGCACTACAAATTTTCAACATGGCCTTTTGTGACCCCCACCTCATGAAAGCATTTGGGACCTCTGCTCATAAACAGAGGCACTGTGATTTTGTTAATCTGTCCCGAATGTTGATTTCACACAGCGACCGTGCCATTCTGCACCAGATGTGTGAAAACACAGTTCGGGCAGGATATGAAAAATTACAGCTGTACCATTCATAAGGAGGTGTGAAGAGATGGCAGTGTTGAACATCTGGAGTAGAAATATTAAAAATGCTCGAACGCGTACATGGAAGCTGCAAAACGCATGCTCGTAACAGTTATTTAGTGGAATAATTTCACCAAAATTTAAACACAGGCATTTTGTGACCTCTGCTCATGAACACTGTCACTATGATTTTCTTATCCTGTCCTGAACATTGATTTCCCACAGCGACTGCGCCATTGTGTGCCAGATGTGCAAAAACACATTTCAGACAGGATGTGAACAATGACAGCTGTACTGTTCATAAGGAGGCATGCAAAACTGACAATGTTGAAACTCTTGAGTGAAAATATTACAAATCCTCGAGGTTACAAGTGTGCGTAGAAACTGCGTAATTCACGCTCGTAAAAGAGTCATTTTATGGACTTTTGTCACCAAATTTTCAACATAGGTATTTTGAGACCTCCGCTCATGAACAGTGTCAGTGTGATTTTTGTAATCTGTCCCAAACACTGATTTCCCACAGCGACCGTGCTATTCTATGCTGGAAGTGCGAAAACACATTTTGGCCAAGATGTGAAAAATGACTGCTGTACTGTTCATGAGGAGGTATAAGAAAATACCAATGTTGAAAATCTGAAGTGAAATATTACATATTCATGATATTACAACTGTGCGTTGAAACTGCGCAATGCACGCTTGTAACACAGTCATTATATGGACTTTTGTCACCAACTTTTCAACATAGGTATTTTGAGACCTCCACTTATGAACAGTGTCACCGTGATTTTTGTAATCTGTCTCAACCACTGATTTCCCACAGCGACTGTACTATTCTGCGTTGGAAGTGCGAAAACACATTTCGGCCAGGATGTGAAAAGTGACAGCTGTACTGTTCATGAGGAGGTGTAAAAAAATACCAATGTTGAAAATCTGGAGTGAAAATATTACATATTTGCAACGTTACAAGTGGGTGTTGAAACTGCACAATGCACGCTCATAACAGTCATTTTTTGGAATTTTTTCACTAAATTTTCAACATAGGCTTTTTGGGAGCCCACCTCATGAACAGTGACACTGTTTCGTGTCGGTCCCGAAAGATGATTCCGCACAGTGACCACAAAATCACCTTTCGGGACTGAATAACCAGATGACAGTGACCGAATTCATGAGGTGGGGTCCCGAGAACCCCATGTTGAAAATTTGGTACCAAAATTCGCAAAAGTGGCCAAGATATGCACCAAAGTTGAAAAAAATAAACATTTATGCCATTATACAGCTTACTGGCATTTCTTCAGTTCATGGTTGGCTTTGAAGAGTGCAGACATGTTCCCAGTCCACCAAAGATCATCATGCCAGGCTCAGGGGTAAGTATGGGGTGAGGGGTGTGGGGAGGTGGGGTGCAGTGGGTGACTGCAGGTTGGGAGGTGCCACCAGACTCAACAAGGGACCGTTTTTAGTTTACAGGTTTAAAAAATTTTAGAATGTGGCGGGAAGGTTTTCTTTATTACAGGGTCTTTTTGTACGCTGGGGTGAGCTCCCAGCATACCACCTGAGTGTTTGAAGTTGTAGCTGACGAGGTTGGGCACCTCCTTGGCACACAAGAAATTGGGGAGTATTATGCCACGGGAGTAGGGCTTCCCGTCAGCAAAATGAACTTCGAGGGGGCATGCCGACATGGGATCGGGCACCCCCGTCAGTTTTTTTTTTTGTTTCTAACTGCGAGGGGGCATGCATTAGTCCTGGGATCAGCACATTCACACTGCTGTAGTGAATGCGGAACCAGGAATGCAATGCAGGAATGCAACTTCAAAGGACCGAGCCGCGCCACTATTAGTGTGGCTTCGTCCTTTGAAAAGTTGTCCAACTTGCCCGAACAGCTGAAAGTGAGTCATCGCCAGCCTGCTGACTGATTCACCTGCCGCTAACCTGCCCCAAGAAATGGAGCTCTCCACTGGGCACTCCCCTGTAGAGCACCTTATTGCAATGAGTTCATCCTGGCCCACGCGTCACAACATACTCAAAAAGCGCGTAGATAAATCTCCTGAACCACAGGAGTTGCAGGCAAATATACATAGTAATGATCAAAATGTTGAAAAGGTAAATGATTTTGCTGAAAAAAGCTGTGGAGAGTAATAAACAGAGGTCTATAGGAAATGAACCAAGTGAAGTGCTATCAATGTTACAGCATACTATTTTGGGGTTAAAAGAGCTCGATATTTCAAATAAACAAGTGAAAGGCAAAGAGGAGAATGAGGGGCAATTACTGCAAAGAACAAGCAATTGGATAATGATATATTAAATATGGAGGATTTAGATTTAACACCTAGAATGAGCTTCTCAAACTGCACTAATAATTCAAATTATGGCATACACCAGATATATAATATGGAACTGATACTAAAGATATGGCACTTTCATTAAAAAATCAATATTTAGCAAGCATATTGATCTTTGAACAGTTGACCTTGATAAAAAAAAGATTTGAGTTTTCTAAAAAGAATATGTATAGAAAATAAAATCACATTAGATACATTAAAAGATAAGTACTACGTTGAGTCCAAATATGTCACCATCGAGACTCAACAACATGGAGAATCGGTTGAAAACACCACTCTAAATGTGGAAAGCAGCATGGAATTCATTATGTTACCCACCCCCAGGAGGAGAAATGATAGTATTACCCAGGAATTAAAAAGAGCGAATCCATCGTTATGGTTGAAAGGAGAAAATCAAGAGGTAACAAATGGACCCAAGGTAAACAATCCCAAGGAGACTGTGTGTGTGTGTGTGTGTGTGTGTGTGTGTGTGTGTGTGTGTGTAGAATGTCCATGCACCCTAAACCCACAGGAAGAGGTAGAGGCCTCATTAACAAGATATAATGAAGTACTCAGTGAAACGGAAAAAGATATAACTGAAAAAAAAACACAAAAGTAGGAAAAAGCAAATGAGAGTTCCAAAAAAAATAGAGATAAAATTGAAGGTAAATGAAGTAAAAGAAAAGAAAAATAATAATGTGCCCTATGCACGAAAGTGTGGAAAATATGCCAAAAACTGGCATAGGTGAGGTGCGCAGCTACACAGTGTGTAGTGCTATGGAGGTATGCGGCATTCACCAACATTGGTACATGCAGGGGGCATGGCGGGAGGAGCCACGCAGCAGAATGCACAGGTGATACGGGCGGAGCACCAATACGCAGGAATGCCCCTTGATCCCACCACACATGGCATGGCACCACCCCCACGCAAATGCATGGCTGTGAATGCTGCATAATGGAAACACCCAGTACGCCACAGTGGACCAGGAAGGGGTTGTGGAGCAAGAGGCGCAGCAATTAGAGGAGGGTGAGGGGGTGAAGGATGAGGTGGACGTGGGCAAGGACACGGGTGGAAGGGGTGGTGGTTGGTCCAGAGTGACCAACCTCGCCAGTGGGCAGGTCACAGTAATGGTAGCTGACATATGGCAGAACTATAGCCGCCTGTACGGGGCAGAGGCCCCGGCGACACCAGCCAAGGTCAAGGCCAGTCTGTGGCTAGATATACAGGCTGCGGTCAATGCCGCCAGGAGAGAGGTACAGACCATTGCGACCATTAAACATAAATAGCAGGACCGGAGGGCCATCGTCAAGCAGAAACTCGCCACCGGCAGAAGGGCACGCAGAGGCACAGTGGTGGGTGGGTTGCCCTGCACCGACAGCCAGCTGACACCCCTACAGTGACTGGTGGCAGAGATGCTGATGGATGTCTCTGTCCACAGAGAGGCGGAAGGTGTGGACAGCATGGCAGGTAGGGACATCACACATACATGCGGTGGTGACAGCACAGCCAGCACTGTGCCTCACTAACAGCCATGATATGTACCCACAGGTGGCACATGGCTCAGCAGGAGCGGAGTGGTGCCCACCAGGGAGCAGCCTGCTGCCACTGTGACATCAGCAGCACCTTCAGCAGGTCAACAGGGAGCAGAGCATGCAGGTAGGTATGCACACACCAAAGGGGTGCATTAGAGGGCGATTGGCCAGCAACCGCCTAACATGCAATATGTACACCGACAGATATGGAACCAGTAATGGAGTCCCTGACAGAAATGGCCACCGAGGAGGACAGCACCATCATCCCCCGTGAAGAGGAGACTGGGAATGGCAGCGACACAGCCGCAGGGACTGACACGCAGCCCTCTCATGGGGGAGCATGTGGTACGGTGCACCACACACATGCTGGCACTGCAAACACTGCAACACTGACCGACAGAGGTGGCCCCTGGGCTATCCCTGCAACCGCACACCGTGGCACCACACACCGACAGCGGCAACGAGAGCCCCTCTGACTTCACCCAGACACACACCAGGTCTGCCCAGTTCCAGAGATACATGGAGGACCAGTACCATCAGCTGCAGCAGCTGGAGCATGACAGGCTAGAGGCACAGTGGTGTAACACTGTGGCACTGGAGGTACAAACCACGGTGCAACAGGCCACATACACAGCCACCCTGCGGTGCGCAGTGGCATTGGAGGGCATCCAGGAGCTAGTGCGGCACATCCCTGCCAGTGAGCAACTGGGACATCACGCATGGGCAGCGGCAACAGACATGGGCACATAGTACTAGCCGCCTGCAGGCTGCATGCCGCAGATGGAGGGGGGGACAGCCAGACACCACCATGCCATGCTCTGCATGCTTATAGTGAGGGCACTGGCATGGATGTTGCCACTGTGGGATGCAGAGGCAGGGGTGCACCCTGCAGCAGGCAACCAGCACACAGACTTGGCAGCCATGCATCCACGAGGCTACAGGCACGTCCAGATGCCGAGGGAACAGGGTAGTACACAGATACAGTGCCACATGGCAGGGCACACCTGATGTGGGCACATGCACAGGCACAAATCACAGACTCGCATTCCTGGATGTACGATAATGCCTGCACAGGCATGGCACAGTGGCACAGAACCCCACCCCCACACACACATTCACACACCCACCCACCCAATACGTGGTACACTCAAGTCTGCTCTCATCATCATGCACCGCCATGTCCACCCCTTCCCTGGTGTGTGATGCTCCTACACACGGCCGATGGGCCACAGTATCATGCACACCACTGCGCAGAGTCAGGGCGGTGAGGTATACCAGTGCCCAGTGCCATGGCTGTGGCAATACCCACCAGGCACATGCAAGTTGTGGTGTCAGTACCTGAATGTGCCCTTCTCAAGCACCTGCCGGGCCACACGTCCACCCGCCATTTCTGGCACATGGCCACATGTTGCATCATCATCCTCATCCCCTCTGGGGTCGTCAGAAACCACATCCAGCATTGCCACATTCTCCCTCTTTGAGATGTTGTGCAGCATGGCATACAATGTGAATGCCTTGCATGCCTTTGTGGGACTCAACATAAAGCTGCCGCTGGTGTGGTCCAGGCAACGGAACTGTATCTTCAGCTGTCCAATTGTTTTCTCTATGACTGCCCTGGTCCACTTATGTGCTGTGTTGAAGGCAACCTCTGCAGGCGTGGTGGGGGCTTGGCACAGTGTTATGAGAATGGTCCGCAGTGGATACCCGCTGTCACCTGCAGTTGGGGGCAGAATGTGTCAGTACATGTATGTGTATCTGTGACACATGTCCTGTACCTTGTAAGGTTAGTGCAACTCACCAAGCAGCCACCATTCAGCTGTCAAGCACGTAGCATTGCACCCAGTCCAGGGTTGTCCAGGACATATGAATCATGTGTTGAGCCTGGGTACTTGGCAGACACATCTGTAATTATGCCCCTAGCATCACACACCACCTGGCAAATGATGCTGTGAAAGCCTTTGCAGTTCCTGTAGGCCTCCTCATGGCTCAGGGGTGTAAGTATGGCAATGTGTGTGTACCATCGATGGCACTGCAGATATTTGGCATGCCATGCATGTTGTAGAACACCTCCTTATTCGCCCTGAGGTCTGCTAGTGTTGCTGGGAACATGATGTGCTCCTCAAGTTGTAGGAGGAGGGCATCTGTCACTTGTGCCACTGTCCTGGACACAGAGGACTTGCCCACCCCAACAGTGTCACCCGTCACATGCTGGAACAATCCAGTAGCATAGTATCGTAGAGTGCATAGCAGTTTTGTCTCTACAGACATGGTGTGTGACCGCCATGTCCGCGGTTCAATGGTGTCACGGATGCTGTCATAGAGACAGGTGATGGCTGGCCACGGTAGTATGATTCACTCAATACAGTGGGTGTCCCACAATACAGAGGCATCCAGTCGTGTGAGGTGGCCCACGGCTACGGCCCCTCTCGGCAAAGTCAGCAAGTAGGTGAACATGAAGCAGCACACCCGGACACATCCTAACACATTATCACTGCTTCCTGCACAGCTGTGCACCTGCACCTGCGGTTCCCAATATACCACAGGTCACGGGTCAGTACTCCTTTAAGGGGGCATTCCTTTGCTGCCATGTGACTTGAGGCAGTGCTACGCACATGCACCCGCCACGCGCAGTGACCAGTCATGAGTGAAATGGTATGATGGTGGGCATCATGCTGTCCCGTAAGGCACTGTTCTCTGGACACCTATTCCATGTAGCAGAGCAAGACTGCATGGACAACTGGGGCTATGGTGACCTGTGGGCCATCAGGGCCTTCAAGTGGGTGAGTATGGGTATGTGGGTTGGCCTTTCAGTGGGTCAGAGGTCTTGGCCATGTGTGCAGGGTGTATAGTGATCTGATGTCTGTCCCTTGTGCTCTACAGGGCCATCGTGGTGTGCCAGGCCACCTGGAGCTGTCACTCCAGGTGCAACCAGATGGCACAAAAGTGTATGTCTCCTTGATGCCAGTGAGATGCATGCAATACCGGATCTCACTCCATGGGTACCTGTTCTTGAGAGGGACTGGTGGGGACCTCTTCTATGAGGACAATGAGTATCGGGCATGGGAGATCTGTGTCCCCTCACCGGTGAGTACCCTGGCCCATGGCCTGTGGGGTGTGGGGCATGTGTGGGTGTGTTGCCACCAATACTAATGTGTCCCCCTTTCTCTTGCAGTGGTACAGGGGCCCAGTGAGGTGGATAATGCTTCAGAACAGAGGCTGTCACCCACTGGAGGAGGTGACACAGGACACTGAGGAGGAGGAGGAGGAGGAGGAAACTGATAGCAGGAGGTCCACCCCCACCAAGCCTGGTCCAAGGAAGGAGACAGAGGAGGGGCGATCTTCAGCGATCACAGGATCTATGTAGTGCCAGCGGGAGGTCACTGGTGTCACAACTGGCAGACTGAGGTGGCCGCTGCTGTGTCCACTGGACATTGTTGTTCCAGCTTGTTCCACTTTGTTGCCCTCTACAGGGGCTGGACTTTGCTGCCTGGGAGATTGTGTGGCGGGTATTGTGGGGGATGTTGCAGTGCTGGGCTGCTGGACCTTGTGAGGGGTGGCTGTTCAGCTGTTGCTTTCGGTACTGGGTTCTCTGCCGGGGGGGAATACCAGCAGGTGTGCAGAAGTGTTGGCATTGGGGGTTGCAGGGAGAGTGGGTAGGCCTGGGAGAGGATTGTTGGGGGCTGGGTGGCTCATGGGGGTATGTTTGGGGGTTGTGGGGTTGGGTGGTTGTTGTTATTACTGATCTGTGTTTATGTTGTACACCTCAGGAAATAAATGTTTTCTGCATACATCTGTGTGGTCACTGTCTCCAGGGGGGATGCATGCCTTCGGCTTGGCCTTGCCAGTGGGTTGCCTTGGGTGCCATGGCCATGTGCCCATATGCTGCCATTCACCAGGCAGTGTCACACCGGTGCATCCATGCAGCATGGGCAGTGGAGCATATGCAGCCTGCCACCACCTGCACACCTGTGCTGGCATCCTCTGGCTGCATTGCACTACACTACACCATCCTTTCCACGGTGTATCTTATGTGATGCCACTTCCACGGTGTTCTGTTGTAAGTGCCGTTGTGCATGTGCAGAGGGGCCACATACACATGCTGCTACATGGCCCTGCCCCTATGTACATCCCATGTGGGGTGCTAGTGTACCAGTACACACTTTGGCTACATGCACACTATGTGCCTTTTGCGCATGTCTCCTTTGGGTGGCGTGGATATGTTTGTATTGTAGCACTTATGCACTGGCATTACGCGTAGCTGTGCACACTGTGTATCTTTCGTGCACAGGGCCCAATAAAAAAAGAGTCAAAATAAGTGCAGTAACACTGAAGGAAACAAGGACCTGCTATTAATAGATGAGAATGTAAAGCAGAAGAGGGAAGGTGCTATGAAGGTAGCTGATGGAATGGGAAATCACTAGGTTGTAGAAAGTAGAACAAACAAACAATAAAGAAAGCCCACCAACTATCATAGAGGGTAGCATGGAAAAGAAAGATGTGGGTCTGGTGATAACAAATTTAGTACAGAGTTTAGAAGGTTTATGGAAAAAACAAAGAGAACTCACTATACCATTTCATTGAGGTTGATTTAATTCCCAATGAATCCCAAATCAACCTTAATAAAAATATTAAGACTTTGTTAAATGCTGTCCTAGGGACAGAGCAAAACCTAGGTTTTGTTCTAAGTATTATAAGACTAATAATCAATGAAATATGGGTTCTGGTAGTAACGGAACATTACCATATTCTTAAAGCTATAGAATACATTAAAGAGAAGCTATATAGAATCAGAATAAAGTGCGGACAGATAAACACTCTGGAAAAAGTATTCCCAGATTTTTTCAGAACAGGAGTAGAGGGAAATATTAGAAGTAATTTGAGACCATTGTTTATATTTGGATTAAACAAATTCCATAATGAAACTACTAGAAATATGAAGTACAAACTGGGAGATGTAATCGAATCTATATTAAAAATCCCATTTATTGGTAGGCAAATAAAAAGAGCCATCAGATGGGAAGCAAATGAACAGATCTCAGTCTGGATAGAAGGTGATATATGGTTTAAAAAATGAATTCAAAAACAAGGTGAATTGGATTCATTGGGTATTCACATATATGACAATTCTGATGTGGCCACGGAAAAGAAGTACCCAGAAGAAAAACCAGAATGGGTGAAAATGTTACAATCAGCAAACAAATTCATAGTCTTAGAAGACCAACCAACTAACTGACTACTGTCTAGGGAGAATGTAGATGATAGGGACACAGATTTTAATCCCAACATTTTGTCTTGGAATATTTTGGGTATTAAAAATAAAGGGGCTGACAAGGACTTTCTGAAGTACATTACTCACTTTAATTTTATAAATTTCCAAAAAACTTCGGTGGGAGACATCTATTTAGATGGGTATAAGACCTATAATAAATGTACTAGGAGAAAGAGAAAATATGGAAGATACATTGAAGGGCTATGTACCCTTTGTAAAATGTACACAAGGTTTAGAACCACAGAAATTCCAATAGATAAAGACAATACATTGGGAATTGAAATCCGTGCACCTGATTTGGATCTAGTGATATTAAATGTGTATTTACCACCAAATGATAAAAATGGAATAAGATCTAAAACTTCGGAAGCTCTTGAAAAATCTTTAGAAGGAGATTTCAACACATACCCTACTAGAGAGTATATTATTGTAGGGGATTTCAATGCCAGGATGTGTCATTGTGTAAAGCTCCATGAAGATGTTATAGATGTACAAGTATCTAATGCTTGTGAACATCTAACATATAACAGAAATGCACTTGATCAAAAAGTAACTCAAAGGGAATGCGACTAAGTAGTATAATGTTCAATAAAAATGTTTATGTTAATTAATGGAAGAACTAGACATGATGCAGAGGGAGCTTTTACATATCTGTGTAAGAATGGTAATTCAGTCATTGATTTAATTTGCTATTATACAGTGATCTAAGAATTGGCAACAGAGCGGAAGCGAGTACCTGCCACTGGAGCCGAAATTAGCCCTATTACAGAATAAAAGGGACCTCCCATGTGCAAAAATAACACAAATAAATCAAGATTATATCAGACATAAAAGAGGTATAGGGTGGGACCTAACTGATAGCACAGAATTTGTTGAATTATTAAACTATAGAGGAATTGAACAAAAGATGGATGCATATATTGAATCAGGTGATGAAACAGAAAACATAACTACATTTAACAATATAATAAGGGAGATAGCCAAAATAGTAAAGAAGGAAACCAGAATTTATACTAGAAAATTAGGTGCCCCTTGGCACAATACAGAGTGCCAGATAGCAAAGAGAAAATTAAATAAACAAGCGAGGCTGACAAAAAAACACCTGACCAAAGAAAATAAATCTAGGTTACAAGACTTAAGAGCAGTATATAATACAATCTTAACAAAACAGTAGGAGCATTATGGAGAAAAGCCTGGCATGAATTAGAGGAGGCAATATTATCAAAAGACAATAGGAAATTTTGACAAATAGCAAATAAAGGGGCAGCAAACCAAACAAATAGTATAGACAATTGCACTGACCCATTCATTTGGCTGCAACATTTTAAAAATATATGTTTTGATGAAAATATATGTGTATTTTCTAATCTGAGTAAAGGAGAATGGATTCCATTAGAAAAGGAAATAGACTAGGATGAAATAAATACAGCCATCTTAGCATTTACAAAACATAAGGCACCAGGGTCAGACAGTGTCCCAATTGATGCAAGAAGTAATATCTGGGATAAATGACTAATCTTAAAGAAGTTATTTAATTATATTAATAAAACTGGGCTTATTCCAAATTCCTGGAGCATGGCTATAATAATCCTCTTATTCAAAAAAGGTGATAGATTAGATCCTACATGTTATAGACCAATAAGTTTAATTGATACTTCACAAAAAATCTTTGCAAGAATATTAAATAATAGAATTCTCCAGTGGGTACAGGAATATAAATTAAAAGATGAAGCACAAGCTGAATTTTTACCTCAGCATTCAACTATAGATCAATGCTTTATTTTAGCACGTTCATGTATAAATAGATAAAAGTCAAGACAGAAATGTTATTGTGTATTTATCAATCTTAAATCAGCTTTTGATAGTGTCAGTAGACAATTATTATGGCAAACCTTAGACAATAAAGGAATGGATAAGGCCATGCTGGGACACTTAATTGTGTTATATAGCAAAAATGCATCCCGGATTTGATACAATAAAGAAGAGGATTTGACTGATAATCCAAAATAATAGAGGAGTTAGGCAAGGATGTGTTTTGTCACCAATTTTATTTAATCTTTTCTTAAAGTCAATACTATCTCAAATGTATAAAGAGGATTTGCATATGCCGAGAATTGGGAACAGAGGGCACACCTATCTAGCTTTCACTGATGATGTGGTATTAATGTCCATCAGCATGCTGGGCATCAAAAGACTTGTCATTGAATTCCAGAATAAATGTAAAAAGGTGACCTAAAGATTAATCTTAAAAAAAAAGTTGATGATTTTTGGTCATAATAATAAAAAGAAACAACCTATCAGAATACAAAACAAAATAATAGAGCATGTCTCCAAATTCAAATACTTAGGCATTAGAATTACAAGTAATTTATCATGGAAAGCACATATTAAAGATAAAGAATTAAAATCTAAGAACTCCATTCCAGCAATTGCCAGCTTTGCCTACAAGTATGGAAGAAATTCGATGGAAGACTGTATCAAGGTTATCAATGCAAAAATCAGAGCCCAGATACTATACGGAGGTGAAATTTGGGGAGCAGATAATATAAGCAATATAGAAAAATGAATGAATGCTTTTTACAAAAAAAATCATGTTACTACCCTGGGGGCATCCTCAGCCTTATTACTTTCTGAATTGGGACAACCTTCACTAAAAAGCTTGATTCAACAAAGAGTAGTTACATACTGGATAAAAGTATTTAATATGGCGACCAAAAGGTTACCCCGAATGTGTCTTGAAGAAGCAATAAATTATGAAAGCAGAAATATAATTTTCCCTTCAATAAAAACAGTGGAAAATCTAATAAAACCATATGGTCTATTACCTTGCATAACAGATACATTAATTAAACCCTTTGAAGAGATACAATTTTGTATTAAAAATAGAATACGAGATATAGCACAACAGAATCACCTAGAAGTATGTGCAAACTATAAAATAAGCAAATGGTTGTCTCAAAATAAAAAGGTGTTTAGGTTTGAAAAATACTTGTCGCAAATTAAACACCCCAAATGAAGGCAGTTATTTATAAAATATTGCTTTGAATACTAGAAGAGTGACCATATGGAGGCAATAATAAAAGGGGGTGAAGACAGCTCCAGAGGCAGGTGCCAATGTAATTTAGTTCAAGATGATATTAAACCTACATTACTTATGTACCCCTTATATGAAGAAATGAGGAAAAATACATTGGGAGAAACAATAGGGCATTTATATCTGACTACAGATGAAATAGTGAATTATTTATTAAGTTTACATTCTGTACGAATCTTGGAAAAGGTAATCACATTCTTGAAATGTGTGGAAAAACAAACTACATCTAAGAATATAAAATACTGTAGGTAACAAAAGCAGGTAGGTTAGAATTATAAATAGGTGACCCTATGAAAAAACATTTTTCTTGTAAAAGTAAAGTGGTACCAAGTAGGACAAATATTTAATTTTAAAAAAATTATATTGTGTGTATTGTATTTTGTGAAATTATTTAATATGACTATATGGATGTTGGTATTTTATCTTTGTAATGACATAACTTGTCAACAATAAACTTTCTACCTACCTATCATTTGCACTTTAGCCTGCCGCTCCGTGGGTGAAAGCTTTCCCCCATTTGATTAATGCAATGGAAGCATCTTTCATGAAAAGGGAGCGCCGTTTAAACCCCTTTTCTGGAACGTGTTTAAATAAACCAGAGAGAAATTTGTAATGGGGCAGCTTCTCTTACTTTTACTTTCTGAAGCTGCTCCTATCCGACCTCCGAAATTGTCAAAGTATTGCCGAAAATGGCAAAATGTTCACAGCAGGGCTGTTACTTGCAAGAGGGTGCACTCCTTCCAAGAGATTTTTTTACTAAAAAATTAAGAAACGTGCCCATTTAGAGAGGGAGAATGTGTTTTTGAGTGCAAGCAGGAGCGCACTCACTCCTTGCTCTCTCTCCTTACAGTCTCTGGCACAGCACAAATGGAGCAGCTCCACTTTTACTTTCTATTATTGTCAAAGCCGCTCCACTTGTAGATACAAGTCCCTGGTTAAACAAATTGGGCCACAAATGTCCCCAGTGAGTTAAGCCTGTGCTCCTGGTGCCCCAAACACTTAAATAAAAGAAAAGAAAACCTGCTGAATTAAACCAAGAATATAAAGACAATCCATGTCTCTAAGGTGCCTTCCCTGCATCTTAGTCCTGAACCCATAGAGAACGTTAAGAGAACTATAGACAGACAGAAAGTAAATGTAGAACTGATCTGTAAGAGGGACCTACATGACTGTTCCTTATAGGGAGACAGTGGCCCCTAGTGGAATGTTTTTACACCCAAAGAAATGCCAGTCATACTGTGCAGAGGGAGGAGTTAGCAGTCATTAATTATAATTAAGTATGCAGAGCCCATTTACTGACCAGGGCTATGTTATATATTGCGAGTTTTGAAAGGAAATGATTATCTAAGTAACAAAGGCTTAGAAACAACCTTTTAATTTTTGAATTGGTTTGGCTGTGAGCCTTAGAGATCCTAATTGTAAAAACAGGTGGGTTTTCTCCTAAGTGGGAGGGGTATAAAAACCTTTAGAAAACAGACGCATTCAGATTAGCCTGAGTTAGTCTCACTTGTCTGAAGACATGGCAAGAGGAGGACCTACGAGCTACGTAGGTACCTGGGAACCCACAGAAGGAAAAGCTGAAAGTATTGTGCTTGGTATAAGACTGTGATTACCTTACTTGGAAATAGCATTGTGCTATTGTTTTTTTCGTTTGTTTGTTTTTTTGAGTTTATTATTGTTTGTGCTACTTTTGTATAAATAAAACCACACTGCGGTGTGTTGGACCTTACTTCTGTTTGTCATGTGTTATCTTTACCCCACACCCTGTGACATATGGTTTTAGAAGTGGGATTGATTGGAAGTCCAAAACTTAGCAAGGGAATTCCAATCAGCTGGTGTCAGACCTGATACCCAGGATAATGGGATAAACGGTGAAACATAGCACAGAAGGTGGAAGGTGCAGCGACACCTGGTTGAGGAGCTTTGACAAGGGCCATGGCTGAAAGGATGATCAAACAGCTTCTCCCTGGATTACAGCCTGTGACTAGGATGAAGATGAAGCCGGAGCTGGACATGAAGGATTCCCTAGAAGAGGACGAGGAGCTGGAGGAAGTGCGGGTGGAAGATCCTCCAGAGAATATGAGTGACCTCCTGAAGTGGTTGGCCATGAAAAAGCTGGAGATGGAGAGACTACGAGGGCAGGACAGCCAGGAGTGGGAGATAGAGCATCGATGACAGGATCAGTGATGGGCTGATACAATGAAGGCCCTTCAAATGATTGGAACAAGCCAGAATACGGATGGGGCAGCTGCCAATCTGAAGGACATACAACTTACTAAAATGACTATTACAGATGATATTGAGGCCTACCTCACTACATTCGAATGTGTTGCCAAAGCCTGTGGATGGCCTCCAAACCAGTGGGTGGTCAGATTGGCTCCCTGTCTAACAGGTATAGCCCAGCTAGATTACAGCAATATGGATTAGTCAAGTGCCGAAAACTATGACCAGGTGAAAAATGAGATCTTAAAGCACTTTGATACAAACACTGAGACTTAGCAAGCAATGTTTTAGATCTCTAAAGCATCAAGGTAATGACACTCCTAGAGAGACATATATAAGATTAAATGAACTTTGTACCAAATGGTTACTGCCCGAGGGGAAGACCTTACTGGATTTAATTGAAGCAGTCATGATGGAACAATTTTTGCAAATCCTGCCAATGGATGCCCAGATCTGGGTCTAGGAACATCATTCAGAGTCTGCGGAGGTCACTGTTATGTCCGCTGAGGATTTTTTGGCAGCCATAAAACCTGTAAGAAAAGGATACAGGATGACAGACCCAACCATCAGTCCTACACCCCAGCCAGTAAGATCATCTACCTTTACCCCATCATGCTCCCCAGGAAGATATACAGGGAGACAAGAAGGTAGAGGGGGTAGACACTACAACCCAGATGTAATCTATCATTATTGTTTGGGAAGGGGGCATGTTACAAGGTACTGTCTTAAGAAAAATGAACCCACTCATTTAGCTCTCTTGGACTGGGGTAACTATGCAACTAATGTCAAAATACAAGACAAGACAATGATTGGTTTGATTGACACGGAGTAGACAGACTCTAGTGCACCCTGAGAAAAACAGCCAGTTACTGTAGCCTTTACTGGGGTTATATGTGTTCATGGTGACACTCACCATTGCTCCACCACTAGAGTCACTTTGGACATAGAGGGTCAAGAAGCCAATATGGTAGTGGGGATTGTACCAAAATTATTGGTACCTGTGGTGACTGGACAGGACTTCCCTTACTTTGATTTATTAATGACACCCAAAGACCCCTTAATCGCTATAACAACCAGAGGCCAAAGTAAAAAGGCTAAAGAACTTGAGGACACTTTTCCCTTTGAGGGGGGATATATTTGAGACACCTGGAAAAGACAAGAGATCAAAAGGGGATAAGAAAAAGGCCCAGAAGGAATGGAGACAAAATCATGGACTACCAAATGATGCAATTGAAAATGTGTTTAAACAATGTGATATTGCTCAAGAACAGCATAATGATGTATCCTCTTCTGATTTATTTCAACAAGTAGGCCAGAAAAAAACACAAGGGGCCCCTGACTACAAATGTATAAATAACATCTTATATAGATCATGTACCAATCCCTGTACAGGTGAGCAGGCTGAACAGCTGGTGGTCCCTGAAGGATTTAGAAAAGTTACTTTACCTAGGACATAATCTACCTTGGGCAGGTCATGCAGGAATGGATAGAACCCTTGCCAGGCTATTATGAAGATTCTAGTCAGCTCCGTGGCTCTACCAGGTCTCTTTGTTGCATGCTCTACAGTGCATGAAAAAAACACGCAACAGTAACAGTAGGGAACAGAGAGAGGGTGCAAAACCACAAAAGGCAGTATGCATGGTAGTGCACACTCTCACTCTCCCAGGCAGAGGATAAGACCTCTGCTGGGACAGGAGTCTGCCGAGCAGCTGCTGTGGCTCAACGGGATGAGCCACTGGCAGCAAGGGAGGCAGGCAGTGCATTTGGGACTGGGTTTTGATTCCAGGTCCCAGATGCATAATTTTCATTTGTGCACTTTCTGCGATGTTTACTATTAACTCCCCCACCCCAGGTTAGATACTTTACTTGAGGTGTTGAAGTGCAGCCTCCTGTAATGGGGGTGCAGGACAGAGCCCCCCGCAAAAAAAAAGACTTACGCTACTGGCAGTATATTGCGCTGTATTGGCAGCATGGTATATTGCTGTGGCATAATGTCTTGCAACATAAAGACCCTGTGTCCTCTGTGGCACCAAGCAAAGGGGTTTGCTCGGCATGCTGGTGACCCAGGTTCACACCCCGAGCTTGGGTGCTAGGAGTGGAGGCCAGCAGGGAGGGATTGCACAAGCGTCCATTGGACGTTTCCCTACCAAGGGGGGGTGGGTTCTGCCTTGGCATCTGCAGGTGGATTGGGTGTGTGCTTGTGGGGGCGTGCAGCTTCAACACCACCCCTGCACGTCCCCACCTGAGGACGCTGCCACCATAGGCCAAGAACGTGGTGGGGAGGGATGGAGAAAACATGAAAATGGCGCATTGGCTGGTCGCATGATGGCTGCCTGGACTTTCACCACCGTGGAGCCCCTGGACCACCAAAACTGACCTCAGCATCGCCCAGAGCCAAACTGAGCAGACTGGTAAGGTTCATTCTCTCCATAGGGAGAGGACCTGCCCGATGCAAGGGATACATCGGGTTACCCTGGGAGGACTGTGATGTGGGGTGGTGGGTGGGTGGGAGGTTACCCAGGATGGGACCAGTCCTTGGTAGCCCGAAGGAGGGACCTGCAGGTGTCTGGGGGTGGAGCATAAATAAATAATACCAAAAACAACAACAACATAGATTCTACTGGCCCAGCATACATGATCATGTAGCTGACTATTGTAGAGCCTGCCCAGAATGCTAGAAGGTAGCCCAGATAACAAAAAAGGACACGGTGCCCCTGATGCCCCTACTTGTTGTTACTACACCCTTTGAGCAGATGACAATAGGCCCTTTACAGAAAAGTGCTACAGGGTATAAATACATGCTGGTCCTTTGTGACAATGCAACCAGATACCCAGAAGCCATGCCTCTATGCACTGTCACTACTCCAAAAATAGCAGAGGAGTTAGTAAAGGTGTTCAGCAGACTAGGGGTACCTAAGGAGTTATTAAGTGATCAAGGCAGTAATTTCCAGGCTGCCTTGCTTAAAGAGATGTACCGTTTGTTGGGGGTAGTGGCCATAAGAACCACGCCCTACCACCCAAAACCTGATGACCTTGTGGAGCATTTTAACCAGACATTAAAACGCATGCTGAAGAAATTTGTGCATGACAAGGGGAAAGACTGGGACAAGTACCTCCCCCTTTTGCTATTTGCCTACAGAGAAGTCCCTCAGGCAGCCACAGGATACTCCCTTTTTCACCCCATTGTATGGGAGAAACCCCCGAAGACCACTGGACATAGTTAAAGAATATTGGGAAGAGGGAACCAATGTTGGGCACACCAGTATTACAGAGTATATTATCCAGCTGGGGAAAAGATTAATAGAATATACCAGAAAGGCCCATCAGAACAGCACTACAACACAGACCAGACAGAAAACCTATTATGACCGTAACTGTGAATCCAAAGAGTTACAGGAAGGAGATAGGGTTTTGTTGTTACTCCCAACCATGGAGAACAAGCTGTTAATGAAATGGCAAGGGCCATATAAGATCTTAAGACAAACTGGGCCTGTTACATACGAATTGGAAACCCCAGACAAATACCCAGGGAGGAAAATAAATCATGCCAATTTGTTAAAAAAATGGGTAGAGAGAAGAAAGAAACCCCAGTAAACCTGTATATACTCCCAGAAAAGGAAGAGTCAGAATTAGAAGTGTCATACAGAAGGTTAGAGGATCAGGAAAGAATGACTGAAATAAAAATAAACCCTGCACTGGACTTACAACAGTGAGATGATATCCTACCGCTAGTGCTGACCTTTTCCTCTACCGTTACCAGTGTTCCTGGGAAGGCAGTTGGTGTACAACATCACATAAGAACTGACTCTGCTCCCATAAGACAGAAGCCTTACAGACTCCCAGAGAAAGTCAGACTTGGGGTAAAACATGAAACAGAGAAGCTAAGGCAACTAGGTATTATCGAATCATCTACAAGTGCCTGGTCCTGTTCCATAGTGGCGGTACCTAAAAAGGAGGGCAGCATAAGACTTTGCCTAGACTTTAGAAACGTAAACAGTGTTGATGGTTACCTGATGCCTAGAATCGATGACATCATTGATAACACTGGTAATGCCAGGTACATCACAACCCTGGATTTAACCAATGGGTACTGGCAAATAGCCCTTGACTCTAAGGAAAAAACAACATTCAGTACACCATTAGGGTTATACCAATTTATGGCCATGCCCTTTGGCCTACGTGGAGCCCCAGTAACCTTTCAGAGACTAATGGATACGATTTTGACCCCGCACACCTCTGACTATGCTGCTTATTTGGACAATGTTATTTACAGCCGTGACTGGTCGACACACATAACACAATTGACTGCTGTGTTGCAGTTCATACAGAAAGCAGGACTTACCATCAACCCAGCTAAGTGTGCTCCAGCCTCTAGCAATGATGGAGACAGGGTACTTAAGGTTTCTTTTGAGTAATGGGAATGTATGGCCAGAGACAGAGAAGGTAGAGGCAGTAGCCCAATGTCCTGTACCAAAGACCAAGAAGCAAGTCATGTCTTTCCTAGGCCTGGCTGGGTACTACTAGAGGTTTATCCTTAATTTCACTTCCATAGCCACACCCTTAACCGACCTAACCAAGAAAAGATGCAGTAACATAGTTAAGTGATGCCCTGAGTGTGATGAAGCCTTTTGGGGAATTAAAGCAGCCCCGTGTGAATCCCCAGTTTTAAAGTGCCCTGATTTTAGCCTTCCCTTTAAAGATCATATGGATGCCTCAGAGACAGGGATTGGGGCAGTGTTGAGCCAAACAATACAAGGAGAACACCCTATAATTTACATGAGCCGAAAGTTGCATGATAGGGAACAAAAGTATGCAGCTATCAAAAAGGAATGTCTTGCTATAAAATGGGCTATAGAAGCTTTACGCTTTTATTTATGAGGTACAGAATTTACTCTAACAGACCATAATCCACTCTATTGGATACACCAGATGAAAGATCAAAATGCTCGCATAATGTGGCGGTACCTGACTTTGCAACCATTTAAGTTTGCTATAAGAAATAGGACTGGATGTCAGCATAAGAATGTTGATTTCTTATCCATACATGGAGCAGATGTACAGCGATGATAAGTGTGAATGTATAAGAAATGTACTGTGATGGTTAATAGTACTAAATCAGCCCCAGGATATTGATATGAATGTACAGTTAGTACAGTGTTGTCTGTACTGTAATTCATTTTTGTATAAAGGACCCTGGGGTGGAGTTTCTATAGTGGGTGGGTGGAAGCTCCAACCAACCCCATTCTACAGAATGTAGGATGATCTACAGAAGGTTGTGAAATTCTTCAAGCCAGTCTATTGCAGAAAACTGGTTTCTTCTTAAGGTGGGAGGAGTGTGGTAGAACTGCAGTCTATCTGAAATAATGTTTGGGCAGAGGGATGACTTTCCTGTCTTTTTTTTTCCTGATCTATAGATCTGTTGTGCAACAGTATTTCCTAAATGCTATCCTGTTCTTTTTCCAAACCTGAAGTAGGTTGGCCACCTATGAGTCTTGTCCAATCCTTACGAAATCTTTTTTCCATCTTACTGTATTTCCCTTTCACTGTTCAGTCCCTCACCATTTGATTGAAAAGACTTGCTGTATATGAGAGAAAGCACAAAAATAGCTATGTGCCTTTTAATTCTAAGCTTGTTGCTGGCTGTGGGAAAAGTGCTTGTGTACTTTAAAATAAATAATGACCCAGATATTCAAAAGGGTTGCGCATGGTGCAACAGTGTTGCACCATGCACAACCCACTGATGCGCCCGACGCGATATTCAAAAGGGAAAAGTGCGCCGCACAAATCCCGATGCGCCGGAGCAAATCAGTAATGTATGCAGGCACAGGTGGGGGGGCGTGCCCATGCATAACCTGCACAGCCCGATATTCAGCCCAGGATGTGCAGAGTCATGCATGTGCTACCCCTACCTGCACCTGCACAAAGTTAAGCCAAAAAAAAGAAAAGGAACAAGTGATAGCCACCCACAGGTGAGCTGCCACATTGCAGGGCGCAACACGGCAGCTGCCACCTGTGGGTGGCCACCCGAGTTCCTGCCACACCTGGTGGCACCCCACATGCCCATTAGCGGGCATCCCGGCAGTGAAATCCCCCTCCTATTTCCCTGGTGGTCCAGTGGACCTTTATGTGCCCGATCGCGGGCATCGGTATATTACTCCCCCCATGTCCAATATCCCTGGTGGTCCAGTAGACCGATCGCTGCCCGATCGCGGGCATCTGTAACTCATAAAATACCCCTACTACCCTGGTGGTCTAGTGTACCCCCCTCCCCATCCGCCCACTGAGCCCCACCGCCCCGCTCCCTCCCCGTCAGCGGCGGGTGGCAGCACTCACCGCCTGCTGCCCGCCACCTCCGATTGACAGCTCGGTAGGGCTGCACGCCCATTGGTTCTGGCGTGAGCCAATGGGCCTGCAACCATACCAGTACTACTCAGTCCAGATATGTGAATGAATTCATTCACATATCTGAACTATGTTGTATGGTATGGGCTGCCGTCCATTAGCTCATGCTGTGAAACAATGGGTGTGCCAGCCCTACTGAGCTGTCAGTCGGCAGGTAGCAGGCGGCAAAGGTGGGAGTGCCCGCCACCGGCTGGCGGGTGGGAGGCGGGTGGTGGGGCTCAGTGGGCGGATGGGGAGGGATACACTAGACCACCAAGGTAGTAGGGTATTTTATGAGTTACAGATGCCTGCGATCGGGCAGCAATTGGTCCACTGGACCACCAGGATATTGGACGTGGGGAGATATACCGATGCCGATCGGGCACATAGAAGTCCACTGGACCACCAGGGATATAGGAGGGCTTCTTCTTCTACACAAATGCCCACGATCGGGCACATAGAAGTACACTGGACCACCAGGGATATAGGAGGGGGGGTTTCTTTTACACGAATGCCGGCGATCGGGCTGCAGGGGGCGTCGGTCCCTGATGGCTGCTGCCTGGCAGGGCGCCAGGCGCAAGTCATCTGGGATCGGCGCACCTGCATGCTAATGGCATGCAAATGGGGCCATAGTGAGATTCAAATGGCCCCCTGTGTGCCTTGCATAAATTATGGCCCCATTTGCATGTCCCCTTTTGAATATCGCAGGTGCTGTGCATGGCGCAATGGCACTTGCGCTAGCGCTTCTCCATGCTCCACTCTGGCCACTTGCGCTGGTGCAATGCCACTGCACCATGCACAGTGGGGGTGGCCAGGGTGCGATATTGAAAGCTGCTGCGCCATAGCGCAGCTCCGTTGAATATCGCCCAAGCCACACCCCTGCGCAACAAAGTTGAGCTGTGCCCAGGCTTGCGCCACAGCCTGGCGCAGTTTGAATATCCGGGCCAGTGTGTCCACATATAAATAAAGTGCATAAGGTGCTTTAAACAAATGGCATACTGTTTTATGACTAGAAATAAGAATAAAGTGCAACTGTGCGGGTATAAACAAGAAAGAAATGTTTAAAAACAAGTTCCTATAAAGGATCTGTAAAAAAAAAAGGGCCATGAGGTTTAATGATGTTTAGAGGGAAGCTGGAGCGCTTCCTAGATATTTTATACTGTGTTTTATTTATAGATACAAGTGTGTACATGCTAATACGCACTCTAAGCGGCTTCACTTTTACTTTCATAGCTGGAAGCTGCTCCATGAAAGAATGAATTCCCCATTTGCCTTTATGTTCTGAATAGAGGATTTTATTCTATTCTGGGGGAAGCTGTACATTATTCCCCAAGATATGACTTAAAAACTGATATTGGGTAGCACAGACCCTTATTTCAGCAAGCTCAGAGTTTGTCATGGGGCTATTATTTTCATTTGCAGTTTAGCCTGCTGCTCCGTGAGTGAAAACTTTCTCCCGTTTGATTAATGCAACAGAAGCTCTTTTCACTAAAAGGGAGAACCATTTAAACCCCTTCTCTGGAAAGTGTTTAAATAAACCAGAGAGAAATTTGTAATGGAGTGGCTTCACTTACTTTTACATTCTGAAGCTGCTCCTATCCGAGTTCCGAAATTGTCAAAGTATTGCTGAAAATGACAAAATGCTCACAGCAGGGTTGTTACCTACAAGAGGATGCGCTCCTTCCAAGAGATTGTTTTACTAAACAATTAAGAATTGTGCCTCTTCAGAGAGAGAGAAAGAGAGAATGTGTTTTTTGAGTGCAAGCAGGAGTGCACTCACTCCTCACTCTCTCACTCTCTCCTTACAGTCTCTGGCGCAGCACAAACGGAGCAGCTCTACTTTTACTTTCTATTATTGTCAAAGCCACTCTATTTGTAGATACAAGCTCCTGGTTAAACAAATCGGGACAGAAATGCCCCCAGTGAGATAAGCCTCTGCTTCTGGTGCCTCAAACACATAAAATAAAATAAAACCGGTTGAATTAAACCAAGAATGTAGAGACACTCCATGTCTCTAAGGTGCCCTCCCTACCTCTTAGTCCTGAGCCCATACAGAACGTTAAGAGAACTATAGACAGATTGAAAATAAATGTAGAAGTGACCTGCAGGAGGGACCCACATGACTGTTCCCTATAGGGAGACAGTGGCCCCTAATGGCATGTTTTTATACCCAAAGAAATGCCAGTCATACTGTGCAGTGGGAGGAGTTAGCAATCATTAATGATAATAAAGCATGCAGAGCCCATTTACTGACCAGGACTATGTTATATATTGCTTGTTTTGGAAGAAAATGATTCAAGTAGCAAGACTTAGAAACAACCTTTTAATTTTTGTATAGCTTTGGTTGTGAGCCTTAAAGATCCTAATTGTAAAAAGAGGCAGGTTTTCTGCTAAGTGGGAGGGGTATAAAACCTTCAGAAAACAGACACATTCAGATTAGCCTGAGTCAGTCTCATTTGCCTGAGGACAAGGCAAGAGGAGGACCTATGAGCTAAGTAGATACCTGGAAACTCACAGAAGGAAAAGCTGAAAGCATTGTGCTTAGTCTAAGACTGTGATTACCTTCAAAATAGCATTGTGCTATTGTTTACTTTCTTTTTGAGTTTATTTTTTGTGCTACTTTTGTATAAATAAAACCACACTGCGGTGTGTTGGACCTTATTTCTGTTTGTCATGTGTTATCTTTACCCCACATACTGTGACATGGATGTAGGGCTCATGACGGACATATACGCCATCACAGTAGTAATGGGTGGAAGGCCATTATCTTTTCTGTGTCCCTTCCTGCTTCTGCTTCACACTCAGTGCATTTGCTAAAAGGTTGTGTTTACACTCCTGTTTCCATTATGTGTTTGCCCATGGTATGAAAGACTCCACCCCTTGTTTGCCTGCACAAAGTGCTGCCTTTGCACGAGAGTTTAAGCAGTTTGCTCTGTGCAATTACATGCCTTCCATTATGGACCTGTGGGCGCAAAGCCAGTCACAGTTGTGTTTGCACTGTGCAGAAACATTCCATTATGCTGTCCTTGATCTTTTTGTGCATACAAGTGAAATAACACACTTCAGGGTGGGCAGTTTGCTGTAAGAAAACATACTTCCAAGATGGCTGAAAACCCTCTGGTACACTTTTCTGCCTAAAAACCCATCTGCATCTTCCTACACACTGCCCTGTGTTCCCTTAACACATCCTAATATTTAAAACAAACTCTGGTCAGAACCAATACAGCCACAAAATGATGTTATTGATGGTGGTAAAAGGTATGTGAGAAAAGTAGTAGATGAATGAGTTAAGGATTGTTGTGACTTATTGTGATGTATTGTTGAGTTTGAGTTGTTTATGGAGGATTATTGATCTCCATAGATAGGTCTGACAAGGTGAGATGCCAGTGCTGGAAATATTTACTTTTACAGTATCACTGCAGTCTTTGTAGGATCATAACCCAACAAGGGCATTGTTTTTATTGATATCGTACGGCTCAAACTAAAGAAGTCTTCCATGTGGGTTTCCAAGATCCCACAGAATGCCGAGCTGATAGGCACTACAGAAAGGAGGGAAGCACAACTGAAGCAGCATCTTACAGAATGCCAAACTCATAATAACCGGACAGACTAGAGCACTTAACACCTTGTTTCTGAAAGAGACTATGAGGGTAACTAGACCAATCAATGGCTTCACCGTTCAGCTTCTATGGCCACAGATAGTGTTTGCGATAGGGGCTATGACAGGGACTAAGACTTGAGACAAAAAAAAAAAGTGGGCCAGTGATACCAGCAGCCACTATAGAGGTCCAGAGCAAGAAAATAGGGCAGGGAGGAAAGGAAGGAAGTGCACTGTACTGAATAGTGAGGACAAGGAGAGATGTGCTTCTTCTCCACTTGGTGGAAGGACACAGCTGTGTTGCATTCACAGTCACACGCTTCCAGAGCCCCCTTCTCTATGTACTAGCACCACGTCAGCACAGCTCCCACTCTGCAGCTATAGAAAGTGCTTCTCAGTACATCAGTTATGCTGATGTACTGCTATTACATGGAGAAGGAGGCTCTGGTAGCACATGACTGTAAATGCACCACAGCTGTCTCCTTCCACCGATTGGAATTGAAACACATCTCTCTGCATCCTCTCCATTCATACATTGTGGTTGCTGCCTCCCCACTGCTGCACTATTTTTTGCTCCGGACCCCGCTGGCCATACCTCTGTAGTAAGAGCTGACATTTACTAAACTTCAAAACACTACTTTGTTTCATGCAACAAGGATACCTTATTCAAAATATTTGGAGAGTATGGTATGGAAAAGAGAGAGAGAGAGAAAGAGAACTTTGTCACTCATCCTGCCACACTAGTGCTGTATGTCAGGCTGATGAATTTCAAACTGGTATGAATTCTCATCGCTCTAATCATATGCCACATTTGGACTTGCCACCCACCCAACACAACGTCTGCATCAGCTTTCAAATGTCACCTTCTTGATAAGGGAAGACAGTGAAGGTTATTCATGCAACAAGGACACTTGATTCAAAATATTTGGAGAGAATGGCATGGAAAAGAGAGCGAAAGACCTTTGTTGCTCTGCCCACCACACTGGTGCAGTATGTCAGGCTGACGATACCAGCAGCCTGGTATCATTGTATCACTCTTTACTAACCCTCTCTGTCTGCCCGTATTCAGAAAGTGTCATTTGAAAGCCGAAGCAGACATTGTGCTAGGTGAGTGGCAAGTCCAAGTCTGGCATATTATTAGAGCAATGAGAATCCGTACCAGTTTGAAATCCATCAGCCTGACATACTGCACTAGTGCGGGGGGTCGAGCCACAAAGGTCTCTCTCTCTCTTCTGGGCCATGTCCTCCAAATATTTTGAATAAAGTGACCTTGTTGCGTGACACAAAGTTGTGTTTTAAAGTTTAGTACATTTCAGCTCTCACTACGGAGGTATGGCCAGTGGGGCCTGGAGCAAGAAAGTAATCCAGTGGGGGGCAGCTGCACTGTACAGAATGGAGAGGATGCAGAGAGATATGCTTCAATTCCACTCTGTGGACGGAGACAAGCTATGGTACATTTGCAATCACGTGCTTCTAGAGCCCTTTTCTCAGTGTAATAGCACTATGCCGTCATAGCTCTCGCTATGCAGCCATTAAAATAATTTGTTCTGTTTGTTGATGAAAGGGCCACAAATGAACTGGAGCATTTGTTAAAGAAAAAAATGTTTATAATTTTCACAAAGAAAAGGCACACTGAACTGTGACATCTTGCTTTCAGGTGCATCCTGCAGGATAGGTTACATGGACTTGTTTTACTGACGGGGGGAAATGTTGCTTTGTACACTGGGAAAAATCCACTGCTTGCAGTAGAATAAAAGTGCCATGGGATCTTTAACTTCTGCCTGGACAGCCGCCTGACATGGGCAGAAGGGAACTTGGCTTAACATTTTATCTGAAGGACAGTACGTCAACAGTGCAGCCCTCCCCCAAAGCTGCACTACAATATCAGTATTGGGAATTGTCCTAAGCTCCTGTTGTGGGACTAGAACCCATGACCATTTCCAGATGCGAGCATGCAATTTACTGAACCACTGACACTGCAAAAAAAGGTGATACAAATATGATCTAGCAGCTGGTTAATAGCCCACCTTTTCTGATCTAGTGATTGGTTAATAGCCCCTCTTTGCTGACCCAGTGACACTGTGGCAACTCATGGTGCTGTCACCTGGGAGACAGTGGGTCATGTTTGAGCTTGTAATGCCACACTGGGACCACCCGGTGTTCTGGCATGTTGAGAGGTGCTCCCAGGGATGCACGCAGGCCACTTGCAGTTTACATGCTCCCTGCTCACTGACCACAGAGCAGCACTGGCATCCGCAATAAAGACCATCACTTTCCCAACCTCCCGACCGAGTAAGTGTGCTACCATGGTAGCCCAGATTGTTGTGGTAAGGGACGCAGGACAAAACCCACCTTCAGGATAAATACCCTCAGTGCAGGGTAATAAAACTGGGGTGGTGGTGATGGTACCAACAAAAAAACTGGCAGTGTTCATGAAAATACCCGTCATACTCTTTGTCACTGAAAAAAGCTCAGTGCACCCCCACTAAACCCTGGTTCAACATAGTAGTTTTGCACCCTGCACACATCTACTAAAAATGATGATTTCTGTGGTTGTAGTAAGAACAGATTGGATATTTGAAAGCTATGCCTCTAATTTACAAGTAGGTTGAAGTGGTTTGCAAGCAATGAGTTTGACAACTGGTAGTGCAGTGACTTGCTCTTCCTCAGCACCCCCCTCCACGGTGGATGCACACACATGCTCAATGCTGGTGCACCAGCAATCTCACTGCTGTAGGGTACACGTAGCCTGTCCTGCCATCACCGAGTTTCACTGTGAAATGGCAATGTGTGTCACTTTAAGGGAAACAAGAAAAGATGGCGACAGAGAGAGTGCACATTTTGTTTAGACGGCTTTTACAGGCTGCCTGCCTCTTTGATATCACACCACTGTTACATGTCTAAAAACAAAAGATAAAGTGAGCACTCCTGAATTATGTACACAAAACCTACTGTTTCACATGTTAGGGGTTGCAAGTTTAGCTACATGATGAAATATGGTAGAGCATTTTAAATCACCTTTAACATTCATATTAGAGTTGCCTAAACATATTTTGGGTGCTTCTTTAAAGTTACATGTATGCTGTATTCCTGTTATAGGGTTCATACAAAAATGACATTACTTAAAAAATAAATGACAGAAACCCACATTTCAGGGGGAGGGCTAGCCTGCATCTCAGTGCGAACAGATGCATGTGTTTGGAGCTCCATACTGAGAAAACACAAAGTGACTTTAAATTTACTATTTTATTGGTTTACAGTAACTGGATGACTTAGTGGATTGGTAGTGGGCTAAGAAGCCTCTCACCTTGAGGAGACTGCTTTAAATCCAGCCCAGGTTAGAAGTGGCCAAAAGCCATTATCACCAGAGGTCTGTTTACTGGCCTATGCAAAATTAATTGTGGTGGTCTCAGCCTTGTTCCCTGTGGGCAGGTGTCCACATCACAATGCCATCCACACAACTCGCACTAAGTTGCACCCTTTTTGGCAGTCTCATATAAGAGGTCAAAGACCCTCTCACCTACGTGGGGATCCCTCGATGACAGGGTTAGGCACACTGGCTGAGCAGTGTGGGGAAGCTTGCACTGCAATCACTCGTGCTGTATAATACTTTTTCCATGCAATATTTTGTTTGCTTCATAGTAGATGTTTCTAGGGACATGGATATAGTTCACTTATCCACACTCTGGCAGTTCCACTTGAATGATGTTACTGGCCGGAATGTATTTAAGTTAAGCTCCTTGCAATACCCAGGCTGTAACCCCCTGACTCTGCTCCAAGACGTTAGATCTTTCTTTCCACTGGAAGAACAGGTTACATCCGCGGTCCTAATTAGAATTTTATGCACCATAGGTGAACCTTCATTTTGATAAAAAATTTAATTTCTCCGTCTTAGTTTTGCAGTTCTTTCAACTCTGTCGCCAGACCAATGATGGAACACAAGAAACCAGGATTCAAATTCTGTGTTACATGTCAGCAGAAAATTTGGTCACCGATCCACACAATATGTGCGTGTACTGCCTGGACAGACAACTCAACGTTGCCGGGTGCGGCCTGTGCTCGTCCATGCTTCCTGAGCCCCTTGAAGACAGGAAGCTCCAGTCAAGCAGGCTGTTGAGATTTTTCTTAAGCCTGTCAACTGTTTGTTGGATGAGGCCAAGGAGTCGGTCTCACAGATCTCGGTGTTCCTGGTCCTAACTCAGGAGGACATGGACCAATCGGTGTCTCTGGTCAATCTTCCCAGGGACCAGCCTTCACTTGGGATTGGGTCTTTGACATCTGTGTTGCTCAGCCAACCACAGGAAGACCTTTCTCACTGTCAGCTGGCCAGTCAACAGTCAAGGTCATGGTAGAGGTGTTTGTGCTCTCGATCCCGCTAAACTGGGAGGAGCCATCGTCTGTACTCCTCAACCTCCTCATCATCAGGTGAGGAGAGGTACTGGCATAAGATGTGCCGATGCTATGAGGAATTCCACTGGCAGCAGTGAGCTACCGCAGGGCAGGGCTCAACCTCAAGGACCTTCGGTCTCCTGGCAGCCGGCAGTGGTTGACCTGCCGGTCCATGTTCCGCAGGTGCTCCCTATAGCTGCTCTGCACTGATTAGGGTGGAGCTGCCACTCCCAACTGCTGCCAGTTGGCACTCTGACTAAGGAGGCTGGTCATTCAGCCACTGGCTTGCCAGGCCGGTTGTTGATTTGGATCACCCGGGTGGTGATTCCTGGGAGGTCTGTGATGAACAACAGCCAAGGACTGTCATCAGATGGCTTGGATCAGGAGTCCATGGCCTCAGAGACTCAGGTCTTTGGCCGTAGCTCGGTTGAGGAGCCTTCCACTGAGCATGGCCTGGTTTCCTTTGGTGGACTGCCCTAACTTATCTCAGAGTCCATGTCTGTACCACTTGAGCCAGTCCAGATGAGGGCTAAATACCCTCTCATTGACATTTGGGACTGGGATGAATCCCCAAGTGTTCCCTTCCCAGCAGCTGGGATATCTTGGGACTCGGACCAAGAGCGCTATCAATTCTTTTTCTCCAGAATCTGTTCTTTTTTTGATGAGCACCGGGATTTAATGTGAGCGCTGTTTTCATCCTCTATCTTGGGACTGGTCCTGGAGCTTCAGCAGCATCCAACATCCTGCCTGGCACTCTGAGCCCGTATGGTCTGCAAGCATACTGTTCCTAAGGGCTCCCTTTCAGGATTTTCAGACCACCCTTCAGCCAAAGGTCTGGTCGCTGATTCAGTGTTCTGTAAATCCAGACACCAGGGGGACATGGCCAAGCCTCCAGACAAGGACTCCCGTAAGATTGACCATGCTGCTAAAAAAAGTGTATACTGTGGTCATTCTGGGTCTTTGACAGGCTAACTATGCAATCATGATGGCTAACTATGGTCATTCTCTGATGGGAATTTTTGTTGTGGGGCTTCCCCAGCTCCATCCAGAGCAATGGATGGTGGAGGAGCTCATCAGAGACCAAGGTCAATCACTGGCCAAACACTAGCTCCAGACAGCCTTGGACATGGGCAATTCTTGCACCTGTGAAGTGGCAGCAGCTGTCTTCATGCATCGCAGAGTCTGGCTACATTTGTCTACCTTTAAGATGGACACCCAACAGAAGCTGGCTATTGTCCCTTTCCCAGGCACCAACCACTTTGGCCCTGGAGTGGAAAGGCATCTCACCTCGATTGAGAAGTCCAGTGCCATCCTTGACTCTGTGACCTCATCCCAGAAGAAAAAGCCTAAAAAACAGGCTTTTCAGTATTGGTCCTTTTAGTCACAGTCTCCCCAGCAGCAACCCCAGCAGGGGCAGTTTCAAGCCTGACTCCCAAGTCATAGTCTGGGGCTCAAGGTCCAAGAAAGGGGGGGCAAGGGTAGTGGTGCCCCTCAAGCAGCAGCCGGCGGTGCCCCTCCAAAAGCTGCCCAGTGACAGGTTGGGGGGATATCATCACTCCACCTGTCCTGTCCCCAACTGCTCTCCCGGTCAGAAGCCAGCTACATCACTTCTTGCCATGTTGGTCTGCTGTCACAATGGACAAGTGGATATTAGGCGTAGTGGGCAGAGGATTGTCTCTACACTCCAAGGCTCTCCTGACCTACCACCTCCACATGTCTCGAGAGTCCAGGGTGTCTCAGGACATGCTGTCCACTATCAGGGATGACACTGCTCAGCTCCTTGTGAAAGGGACAATAACCCTTGTCACAGATGCCCTGGCCAGTCAGGGTTATGTGTCCAGGTACTTCCTGGTCCCAAAATAGATGGGGGAGTGCCCTATACTGGATCTGCACAATCTCAACCAGTACATGTGGCAGCACAAGTTCTGAATGGTCATTCTGAGCTAGATTATACCATCCCTGGAGCAAAACATGTGGTTTTGCTCCCTGGACCTCCAGGATGTGTTTTTCCACATTCCCGTCTGGGGTACCACCACTGGTACCTCCGTTTCTGAGCAGAAGGGGTTCTGTACCAGTTCCAGGTCGTGCCCTTCAGCCTCTCCTCTGCAACCAGGGTGTTCACCAAATGCATGTCAGTGGTGGTGGCCCACCTGTGGCATCTGGGGGTCAGAATGTATCCCTACCTGGATGACTGGCTGATATCTGGTCCATTCAGAGAGGCTGTGGAGAGATCATAGACCTGGCTGTCCAGAGCTGCTGAGACTTGGGCCTTCTGGTCAACCCAGGCTAATCTGTACTGGTACCGAGGCAGGTGATCAAGTTCATTGGGGCAGAACTGGACTCCCTTCATGCCATGGTCTGTCTCCCAGAAGACCAGGCACAGGATCTTACCTCCTCTGCCCGACCATTTCAGGTTGGGCTCTTGTGGCTTGCCCGTGATTTCCTGTGGTTGCTGGGGTGCATGGTATCCTGCACCAGCGTAGTGCACTGGCCTTGCTGGTATGTGCACCACCTTCAGTGGGAGCTGGGCCATCAGTGGTTCCAGTGCCTAGGCCATTTGGATGAGCCGGTCACAGTGACCCAGCCAGTGTGGGATGCCATCCAGTGGTGGCTTGTCCTGGAATATCTGGAGGGAGGAATCCTGTTTGTCCGCCCAGAGCCGACTGTCATGCTGATGAAGGACATGTCTTTTGTAGGGTGGGGAGCACACCTGGGAGGCCATATGGCCCATGGGTTCTGATCACCTAGGGAATCCTGTCACCATATAAACATATGGAGCTCCGTGCAGTGCACTTCGGTGTCACAGAATTTGCTCTGCTAGTCAGGGGTCAGGTCATTCCGGTCCAGACGGACAACACCATGACCATCTTTTACCTGAACAGACAAGGTGGCACTCTTTCTTCCTCTGTGTCGGGAGGCACTTTGCACCTAGACCCTCATGTGCAGGCTAGGCACCGATCTCCTGGCAATTCATGTCATGGGGGAGAACAATCAGCTGGCAGATGCTCTCAGCTGGATAAGAGAGATGTCAGTTGAGTGGTCTCTGAATTAGGAGTTGGTGAACCACCTGTTCTTCCTGTGGGGCTCACCCTCATTGGACCCGTTTGCCTCCTGAGAGAATGCCAAACTGAGGTTGTTTTGTGCCCACCCCCCACAGTCCAGGACAGTGATGGGTATGCCTTCGCAAAGCCCTGGGCCCCAGGCCTCATGTACACCTTTCCTCCATTCCCCCGATACACAGAGTACTGGTCAAGGTTAGGAAGGAAAAGCCGCAGATGATCCTGATAGCTCCAGACTGGCCTTGGCATTCCTGGTACCTGGATCTCCTCAGCCTCAGCAGCAGATCTCTACAGTGACTGCCTCTCAGCCCATACCTGTTGACCAGACTTCAGGGGATGGTTCTGCATCTGGACCTTTGGTTCCTGCATCTTTTTTTTACAGCTCTGTGTGTCCTCCTCCGGCAGGTTGCCCCAATCATCTGCCACCCTACTGGAACTCGGGGTCCTTCAGGGTCTTATAACGCAGTTACGTGCCCTGGCAGATCCCCAGAGCCTGGCCCAGAGGCTTCATCCTTAGGCAACCCCTTATTTTCCTTTGTTTTCTCTCCATGTGTGAGCCCTGCTCCCAAGACCCCTGGAAGTGGTGACGCATGCGCGTGGAGGTACACATACGCACCACAGCTTCAGTGCCAGGTCTCTTCCACCCTATTGTCGGCTCTCCTTCGGAGCGACACTATCCCTCTGGCCTCCACCAGGGGGTGGCCAAGCTCCAAGAGAAACAGAGAACTCCCTCCCGAGGCAGAGAGCTGCCAGCCGGCAGCCTTATTCACATCCTCTTCCTCCTCCCCGCCAACCTCCAATGACCCAGGCTCATTCCCAAACCCGGGTCACCGGCGTGGCATGAGGTGTGGCATCCAGCACCTCAACCCTCTGTGTCACTGGGCCAGCTCATCCCTGCATCTCATGGCCTGGTTTCTGAGTAGCTAGAGTTCCAGGCCTTGGGTCTCTCTGAGGAGGTCCTCCACATGGTGGAGGCCTCCAGGACAGAGATGACTCATCGGTGCTATGCCTTTAAATGGAAGAGATTTTCCATTTGGTGTCAGGACAAGGAGCTTGTTCCCCTTGCCTGCCCTGTGGCTAGCATCCTGGACTACCTCTGGTCCCTTTCCCAACTGGAACTGCAAGCATTGTCCCTTAATGTGCACCTGGCAGCCATCTCTATTTACCAGGCATGGGCTGGTATGCTGATGGTTGCCCAGGAGAAGGTGGTCAGGAACTTTTTTCAAGGACCTTGACCACTTGTCCCCTCCAGTTCATGAACCACCTCCACTGCGGGACTTATTGCTGATCCTGGCTATACTCATGGGCAAGCCTTTTGAGCCAATGCACAGGTGTGAGTTGTCACACCTGTCATGGAAGACAGCCTTTCTGGTGGCAGTTATATCTGGTACCTGGAGCCAAAGTCCAAGAGGGTAGCATCTTTCAGAAAAAGAGATGTGCAAGAACAAGGGGGCACAATTTGAAGATAGAGGGGGGACAGCTCAGGGGCAACGTGAGGAAGTATTTTTTCATGGAGAGGGTGGTGGACGCATGGAACGGCTTTCCTGAGGTGGTTGTGGGGTCAAAACAGTGGGGGAATTCAAGAATGCATGGGACAGACATAAGGCAATTCTGGTGGGGGTTAGGAAGAAGTAGGCTGTTGGTTAACTAGGATCTGCAGCTTATCCAATAGGTAGGGAAATGGGCAGACTGGGTGGGCCGAGCGGTCCTTATCTGCCATCAAAGTCTATGTTTCTATGACTCCTGGCAGGCGACCAACATCGTCACTGATGTACACTTGATGGTTGGGAAAAAAAGGAACTGAGGTGGTTGAGGGCTGGCGCCGAGGTAAGCGTGGTGCTGTGAGCCAGTTTTGTGGTGCCAGGCATGCACATAGCTTGCCTCATCACCAGCCATTCTGAAAAGTTCTGGCTCCTGCAGTATCCTAGCACCTCTGGCTCAGACCTGCTAGTGTGAATCAGTGGTGAAGACCGATTCCTGGAAAATCTATATTTATCACTAGCAGGGAAGCTGGAGGCATGCAAATTGATTCTAGCACCCAAACTTCTTCACCTAACAGCTGCCTCCCTTTAATGTATTGTAGCTATAAGGGTGGGTTACGTCCCTGATTTGAAACACTTGTGTGCTCTGTACAGCTTCCCTTGCAAGGGAATTATGCAATGCATATACTTGATGTATTGCAATTGATTTAAAAGTCAATAAATATAAAGTAAAAAAAAATAAAAACATTTATCAAATAATAGGTACTGCCCAAGAAATTGTGCAGGTTTGCATAACTAACTGAGCTGTGTTACAGAAATCTGCTGTTTAGACTGGTGGTAAACATAGCAGGCTACGCACTACGGGCCCTCTTCACGTGGCATTGCACTGAATCATCTGGCAGTACCCACAACATGCAGGACAATGCACTCAAGAGTGAGCCCCATGTCAGTCTGTGTGCACTCTAGAAAGGGGGAGGAACTGGTTACAGATGAAGGCAGGACTGGTGCTGTTCCAGTATGGCTCTTACACAACAGAAAAGGGATGCACATGCACCGGGGGCCGGGGGTTGTGTGAAAAGGATGAGAAGGGACTTGGCAAGGCTGGAGGAATGGTCAAAGTATGGCAGCTGAGATTCAATGCAAGAGGTGCAAGTAATGCACCTGGAAACAAAACTCAGGTGTAAGAGTACACAGTGTGGGGGAGATACTAACAACAACAAAAATGGAAAGGGACCTGGGGTAGTCATATCAGATGACCTAAAGGTGGGCAAGCAATGTGAGAAGGCAGTAAGGAGTGCTAGGGGGATACTGTGATGTATAGGAAGAGGCATCACCAGTAAAAAAAACAGGAAGTTGTTATCCTTCTGTACAGACAGTTGGTGAGACCCCATCTGGAGTACTGCGTGCAGTTCTGGAGACCCCATCTCCACAAGGACATAGACAGGATGGAGGCAGTCCAGAGGAGGGCAACTAAAATGGTACAGGGTCTGCACCAGAAGCCATGCGAAGAGAGACTAAAGGAGCTTAATATGGATACCCTCGTGGAAAGGAGGGAGAGGGTGGACATGATAGAAACTTTCAAGTACCTCAAGGGAATCAACAAAGTCCAGGAGGGTAGCATCTTTCCGAAAAAGAGATGTGCAAGAACAAGGGGGCACAATTTGAAGATAGAGGGGGGATGGCTCAGGGGCAACATGAGGAAGTATTTATTTCACGGAAAGGGTGGTGAAAGCATGGAATGGCCTTCCTGAGGAGGTTGTGGGGTCAAAAACAGTGGGGGAATTCAAGAATGCATGGGACAGACATAAGGCAATTCTGGTGGGGGTTAGGAAGAAGTAGGCTGTTGGTTAACTAGGATCTGCAGCTTATTTAATAGGTATGGAAATGGGCAGACTGGGTGGGCCAAGTGGTCCTTATCTGCCATGAAAGTCTATGTTTCTATCTGTGAGAAGGATTGGGGAGCTCCTAGTGGTCTTGATGGACTCTCCCTATCTGATCCTCCACAGGGACAAAGTTGTATTTCGCCCCAGCCCAAAGTTCCTCCTGAAGGCGGTATCAGAGTTTCACCTTAACCAGATGATTATCTTACTGGTATATTTTACCAACCTGTCTTTGGAGGCTGACTGCAGGTTCCATACCCTGGACCTGTGGAGAGTGCTCTTCTACTATGTTGAGCATATGACTGGAGTTCAGGAACAGGCTTGCCAGCTGTTTGTCACCTACGCTGAAGCCAAGCCTGGTGGACCGGCAGCAAAGCAGACAATTGCAAGGTGGAGCACATCTTGTATCAACCTCTGCTGCAGGTTGGCTGGTCAGGATTCTCCTGTAGGGAACAGGGCTCATTCCACCAGACATACTGCTGCCTCAGTGACTGGTTCCAGGGATGTCCCCATACAGGAGATCTGTAGGACTGCTACCTGGAAGTCAGCACACACCATCATTTCCCATTACCGCATCAACCTTGAGTCATGCTGGGATGAGGGTTTTGGGACCTCAGTTCCACAATCTCTGTTCGCCAAATAGGGGTGGTCATGGAGTCTGCCAGAGTGTGGATAAGTGAACCATATGCATGCCCTTAGAAGAACAGGTAACTCACCTGTAACTGTAGTTCTAGGAGTGGTATATAGTACACATCCATACAACCTACCTGGCCTCCCCTGGCAAATGGCACCTGATCCTGCTTCCTGCAAGCGAGATCTGATGTCACACGGTGGAGTTGGGGATATATATCGCCTGAGTGGTGGGAGGGGCTTAGCTTAAAGACGTTCTGACCAATAATATCATTGCAGTGGAACTGCCAGGGTGTGGATGTGATCCATATACCACTCCTAGAACTACGGTTACAGGTGAGTATCCTATTCTTCTGTGTGGGTACTGGCTGAACAGTGGGTAAACCCCCAGTTGCAGGCAGTGGTGGGGATGGTGCTCAGTTGTGGGACAGTGCAGCTCAAAAGAAAGGCCTACAGCTCATGAGCATGGAGAGAGAGAGAGAGAGAGAGAGAGAGAGAGAACATATATACAACATAAGGGCTGAGCTTTGCTAGTCTTAGCCACAGAATTGAACAACTTTGCAAACTGGTGGTGACCACTGATTCATTTAATGAGTGTCTAACTTTTATGGAGAATAAGGTGGACCTGTGGAGGCTTAGTTGAGATCTCTCTTGCTCCCACCAGTCAAACCAGACAAGCGTCATCCCAGTTTGATCAAGGAAAAGGGGCTTCTGAGAACGCAGTTGAAGGTTCTAGAGAACAAGGTTTGGGCAGCAATAATTTGAGTGGTGGGGCTCCTGAAAGGACAAATGAATGCAAGGGCCCTCGCTATACTTTTTTGTGATATATTGACTTTGAAAGGCTTTTGGGGGCTGACCCAAAGAAGGAATCGCTCAGCACTGAACAGGCTTACAGAGCCATGCTGAGGAGAAATGTAGCAGTAACAATGGCTCCCCTGACTGCACTGGCAGCGATGTCCGGGGTGCGGATTTGAAAAGGCATTAGGCTGGATGGTGCTGGAGTCCAGCCCTGCCCTGATCTGCACTATGCCACCCTGCAGTATCTTAATCAGTTTGATGGTGTTAGCGTTTAGCTGCATACTGCCAGAGTAACTTGCACACTTCTGCTACTGGCAAAATTCAGAATCATACATCAGGATAAAATGCACTTATTTTTGGATCCTAAGAATGCCAACCACGGAGCCAAGAAGTTGGAAAGAACTGTGAGGTAGAAGTGGTGTCTTTGGGGAAGATTTGGACTAGCATTATGGGACAGTACCATTAAAAAAAATAGTTCTGCTAGAATTGTTTGGACTAACTGTATTGTCTGAGGGGCTTATGGGGACCTGGATTTTTGTTGAGGTGAGCCTCTGGATTTAGGGCATGCATATGCAAGCCCCCCAATTCTGGCTCACCTGGTAGGGCTACGGCCCTCCGACCTTCTGCCAGGCGTCCTTCAAACGGCTGTGGTATTAACGGGTTAAATTAAATAATCGGGGGCCCAACTTCAGGGAGCCTGCCAGAAAGACAAAAGGGCAGCTCCCTAAAGAACTACAAACTGGTTGCTGCTGGGAAAATACCCAGAGGCAGCCTGGAGATCACCTGGGGAGTTGCAGCCAATAATAGAGAGGCTGCTCAGGGGAAATATGAGGATGATTTTTGGTGCCAAAAAGGGGTTGGAGGTCAAGAGGGACTGCAGGGTGGATGTGAGAGGAGGGACTGCTCTCTTGAATACAGTCTAACTGGCTGTGCAAACCCTGCCTACCTCCATCTGCCAAGCTGAGTGCAGGAGGAAAAGAAGCTGCTTGTGAGACTGACACAGGGTAGAGAAAAGCAGAGTTTATAGCAGCCCAGCTAGTTTGGACTTCAGTTTAATTGAGATACTAAGAGATGGACTGTGGACTTTGAAAATAATCCCTGCTCCCCACAGCACAGAAATCATTAAGTGAAGTGGACATTTCAGCCAGGGGAGAGTCTGCAAGTGTTGATCCAAGCTGCTGCAACAGGACCCAACATGCTGTGAAAGTATCCTCAAGGTGAGTGGCTGTAGTTTTTTTGACTGTGGAAGCTCTACTGCCCTGCGTTGGTCCTGAGGGTGGTCCTGCATCCTTGGAAAGGGTTTGATGAACATAAGCAAACTTGGTTCCCTGGACTGAAGACATTGCCACACAGGGTTGAAGGATGAAACAGGCCTGCCTGTGTGAAGTCTGTATACAAAAGCCCATAGGCGAAGCTGGCAAGGCCAGGCAGGTGAAGCTCGCCATCCCTGGAACCATCAGGTTTATTTTCTCCACCAGTGGTGCACCACCTACGTCAAAACCTCCATGGTACCATGCAACGTAACTGGCGGTGAACCCCAAGAGTACACTGCAAACCATGAGTACCCCGAGCTGTGGCTCTGGGGAGTCTTTTAGTTAGCTATTCAGATAGGATTTGGGGGGTAAATCTTACCACCTCTATTAAGAGACACTCAAGTCTGCCAGTATAAGATAATCAATTCAGCATGACTGGGCCCCGACGAAAGACCCCAGACCTGCACCACTGCACAGGAAGAATCTGGGTGCACCCAGGGAGGTGGTGAGAAGGGCTGACACTGGGGAAGGTACTGTGCGTAGAGTGAACAGTGTTTGGTATTCTCCTCCTTGTTCCCCCTCCCCAATAAGTAAGGTTACTGTTTGCGTTTCATTCACTGTCCCTGTGTTATTGAAGAGTGCTGCTGGGGAGTGTGGGGTCATAGTGTGGAAACTGTAATTTGTGTGGGGAACATATTGTTGGGGCAGGGTACTATTTCCTTTGGGGTGGTAACCTGTTCTTTATCCACAGGATGCCCTTGCCACTACCCTAGGTGGAGGCACCGCGCCACACGAGCTGCCACTTCAGAGCCCAGGCCTGCCTCCTCAGAGGTGTGTTCGGAACTACCCTGAGGGCCCTGGAGCAGTCAAGGTGAGTCAAAGGGTTGTTACACATAGATCGTCCAAGAATCAGTCTTCTCCAAAGAGTCCCACTCTGGTCTTCAGGCCAGAGGCACTGGGACCCCACGAGAGCAAATTTTTCAGCCAGGGACCAGCACCAGCTTTTTGTGACAGCACATGCAAGACATTGTGTGGTGGCATGCACTTACCAGTTGCCATTGCTGATGCCCTAACTTGTCTCAGTTCTGGCCCCCCCCACCCCCATCGTGTGCACTATGGGAGCAGTGTGATGTTACCTCAGTTCTTTGGCATTTTGTTCTATTTCTTCCTTTCATTTTGTTATTTTCTGCTGGAATGTCCAAGTCATCTTCTAAGAAGGGCCATGAAAAACGCCCTCCTTTCAGACATTGCCACTGTGGGAAGGAAACTGCCAGTACCAACCAGCATTCCATCTGCGTGGCCTGCCTCATGGAAAGACAATGACATGGATTCCTGTGGAGCTTGCTTCTCCTTTGACCTCCAGATGCTGGGGAACAGATTTTTTTTTTTTTTTTTATTATTTTTTTTTTATTCCATGACTGGGGGGAGGTTGTGCCTTTGGTCCCCCCCCCCATGTAGCCAGCTAGGTCACTACCACCCCGGTCCAGGGCAGAGCTCTTGACCTCCCTGCCGTTGCCCCTCTCAGTCTCTCCAACCACCACGGAGACCAGGAGGGTGGACCCAGGAGGGAGCTGCCTGGCACAGGACCACGGCAGCACCAGCAAGCAGCCTTCATGCTGCTGGAAATTTTTTTGGTAGTGTAGTTCCCCTGCAGGAGGAGGGGTGCAATGACGCCAAGGGATGGAGCGCGCATGCTTCCGTACGTGCTCCTCCCAACGTCTGCCTCCTCCAGCCCCTTGTTTGTGCAGTGTCGGTGATGTTGCCCCCCAGCTTCCACCAGGGGGCAGCCACGTGCCAACTGCTGATGTCCCCCCTCCCTGGAGAAGGAGTGCAGTCCTCTGGACGCTCGATCCTTCTCCAACCCTGCCAACCCCTGGCGACCTGCACTCGTTCCCGAACATGGGTCGCCAGCATAGTGCAAAGTGTTGTGTCCAGCGCCTCAACCCTCAGCACCACTGGGCTGGCTGGGGAACAGATTCTTGAAGCTGGGTTGACCTGTACCCATCTTCAGCAGCAGCCATTGGTCACAGAAGTCTCAAGGTAGGTCTCTGGACTATTCCCCCAGGTTTCCTCACCACTCTTCATAGTTGGCTGAGGTATAGACAACTCCCTCCACCACCATGCTGGGGTGGTGAAGGAGTCTCTGGTGGTGGCATGGGGAGAACCCACCATGGCTCGTTCACCTTTGGTGACCAGCCTCATCAGAGCTGAGGCTGGCACCTTTGATCTGGACCACAACTTAGACAATGTTTATATTCAGTTGTTCATTTTCTCATCATTTTTCCTTTTTATATCCCTATTTTTTGCTTCTTTTATAGACAAGCATCTGCTTGTGGACCACAGCCCTTACTCTGCTTGCTAACTGAACTGAGGTTAGGGCTTCAGCAGTGGTTATTGGTTAGTGTGTGCCACCATGCAATGTCACACATGCGCTGTCACCAGTAGCTGGTGCTGGTGACCTGGCTTAAAAGATTTGCTCCTGCAAGTCCCAGCACCTCCAGACCTAAGACCGAAAAAGTGTTACTGTGTGAAGATATTTTAAGTTCTACTGTTACAGTAAGTAACTTCTCTTTGACATGGCGCCCATGCTTTTTCCCAAATGTTGCCCCTCCGGTGAAGACTTCCCTTCTAGCCTTGAGTGTTCAGTTGAACACTGGACTGATGCTGGGAGTATAGCAGCAATGTGAAAATGGTGAAATATTTGACATTTTCAGGGCTGCACCTGGCATTCTAGCACAAGCTTCCTACTGACTAGATTCCCATGTCTAAGCTATTAGTGTTACTTTTGCAGCACAGAGTTTACGTATTAATTGTTGCTCACTGTTAAGAGTGGGTTAGTTTTGGAGTTCACGTTTATTAACTGTGGTTAAAAGAGAAATGAAAACTATGTACTCACCATAGAGTTTTCATCTTTAAGGAATATCTTCACCATTGATTCTCCCTAGTGGGTCTTAGCTGGAGATGCTAGGACCCTGTGGGAGCCAGAATATTTCAGGAGGTCTGGCGCTGAGGCAAGCTGCATGCATACATGGCACTGCAAGACTGGCTCGTGATGCCATGCTAACTTCGGCATCAGCCCTCACTGGCTCAGTACCTTTTTTTTTTACCAAGGAGGAGCAGCATAAACTAACAAGAACTTACTCACTTAACCTCAGGGCATAAGGTTTCCAAGTCATATCAGCGACGTTTTAATAGCGCTGACCATTATAGAGAGTGCAAGTCACCGAAAACCACAATGGTGACTTGCACAACAGTGATCTCTACAACAGCGAGAATCGGCCCCATGTACAGAAACAAACACTTATGATAAGTTTTTTTTATGCGGGGGGCTATGCCCCCAGCTCCCCCATCATTAATATAATCAACTCTGTGAAGGGGCCCTAACACAGGGGGAAAGTGCAAAATAAAAATCAGCCCAATTTTTTTTTGCACACCTCAAGCTCCGAATCCAGAGCCTTCTGCAGTAGTGTCACCACTACGCTAGATGGCCAGCTCGAATTTACACCGCCAGACTGACTACCATATCCTGTTACCGCCCTCCCCCTGACCCACATGCAGCCTGTACCTGCACTCGCTATTCTTGTTGCACATCCTCACTATTCTTCTACTAGCTATTCTTCCATACTTGCTTTTCTTATGGGTGGTCAAACTGAGTAGCTCATATTGAGTCGCTCAATTTGACCTCTCCCATATCACTGGATACCGGGCTAAGATAGCCCAAGTGACCTGCAAAAGAAGGGTCATCGAAAATGTCTTCAAATCCCAAACCAAGAACAAGGCGTGAAGACCAATAAAACATACCAGAGTGAACCCGGGGGTGGCAGGTGGGCATGTGAATCAATGGTAAAGATATTCATAGAAGATCAAGAATTATAGTTAGTCTCGGCCCGCCGGCGCAGCGGTTGGATTTCCGCTTGCGTCGCCAGGGACCCGGGTTCGGGAACGGACTCGGGTAGCTGGAGGGCCAGCCGGGGAGAGGAAGATCGAGCACCCAACGGCTGCTCTCCTCCTCTGGGGAGGGAGGGGATGCCTGTCCCGCAGCTCGACCACCACCTGGGTGGCCACGGGTGGTGGTGTAGCGGGACCGCATAAAGGGGCGGGAGGACGTGGGGCCGGAAACCGGAAGCGAGCGCACGTAGTGCGTTGCCCCTAGGTTTCCCCAGAGTGCTCACGTCCTGTGGGGGGGACAGAAAAACGGAAAAAGGCGCCTGGCGTGGAGGACGTAGATGGGTCCCGACTGCCCCATATAACCCATAACCGGGCTACCAATGGTCGTCGCAGATGGACCACCTGACAAAGACTAATGGACTGGAGGGGGTTTAAAGGGGTACCCCCCTCCTCCCCGCCCGGGGGAGGGTAGGCCGAGGCAGCATGGAGGTAAGTCCAAGCGACACCATGGTAGATACCCGGGGAGGGATTAGGGGAGTTCAGTCTAGGGTTACCCAGAAGAAGTCCCACCACGCCAGAGAGTAGGGGGATAATAAAAAAAAAAAAAAAAGAATTATAGTTAGTATGTAATTTTCATATCTTCCATGAATCAATCTTTACCACTGATTCACATTAGTGGGTCAGAGTACCAAGCTGAGACAAAATCCTCCCAACTAGGGAGGCAGGAGCCAGCGGCTCACTCAGGATGGAAGTCCATACAGAACTGCCCAGCCCGCTGGCCTCCGGCACAGCAGAAAGATTCACTGCTATGATGTGGGTGACCTGGGTTTGGGAATGGACTCTGGATGCCCCGGAGATGACTTGAGCAGCCACTGGCTGGGGGGAGTGGATTGAGTGTCTCCAGTCCAGTGCTCCTGGGTGACCATGGGATGCACCGTGACTGGAGCACCTGTGAGCGTTACTACTTGGGGGCATGTCAGATGCACGACACGGTTGCATCACAATGTCCATTTTAACATGCCCCCACCACCAAAAAACCTCTGATGTGTCTAATGATGCCTTCCGTCCCACAGTGGATATGGGGTCCCCTGGTGCATCTGTGACAGAGCACCATTGGGGCTGCAGCAGGGAGGCTCTGATGGCTCCGCCTTGGGGGATAATCCAGGGGGCACTATATCCGGGATGATTTTAGGTTTGGCGGTGGCAGCGGGGGCAGCTGAAGGGGTATGTCACCAAAAGATAAAAGCATAGTAAGTCAAAACAAAAAAGAATTGCCCTACCAAGGGTGCCATGATGCCTGGCATGGACATCCAAGGCACAGTGCTTAACACAAGTGTGCACTGTACTCCAAGCTGCAGCTCTGCAGATATCACTGACAAGTACAGAATGAATCTCTACCAGGGATGTGGCAACTGCTCTAGTGGAGTGGGTATATACCTCACCTTCCAGCTTGACCTGAGCTGTGGCATAGTAGTGGTGTAGGCAGCTCACAATCAAGGCAGAAATGCACTTGATTGTAACAGGCTGTCTCTTTGATTGGGATCGAAGGAGACAAGAGCTGTTTGGATTGTCTGAAGTCCTTTGCTCTGTCCAGGTAAACCGTAAGGACCCTCTTAACATCCAGAGAATGGAGAGTGCACTCTCCTTTATTCTGGAAGTTGGTAAAGTATGTAGACAGCGCTAGTGGCTGATTTAGATGGAATGTGAGGCCACTTTTTGGTAGGAACTTAGGGTGTGTGTGGAGAACTACGTTGTCCTTGTGGAAAACATTACACGAAGGATCAGTGACCAAGAAATGGATTTCAGATACTCTGTGAGCAGAAGTGATGACCACTAGAAATGCTGCTTTCCAAGTTAAAAACTTCAGATCACATGTCAGAAGGGTTTCAAAAGGCTTGCGGATGAGCATATCCAGCACAAGGTCGATATCCCAGGCAGCCACTGGCTTCCTTATGGGAGATCTTGTGTGTAAGATGCCCTTAAGGAACCCCTTGAACAGTGGAAGCTGTTCCAGGTAGAGGAACCAACAGGTTTGCGGTATGCAGAAATAGTACCTGAACCTTGTAAGGTGGCACTCAAACCGGCCCATGCAGGTTTTGGAGCACCAGATGGAAAATTGTTTCCATTTGGCTGTGTAAGTCTTCTAGTGGAAAGTTTATGGGTAACCAAAAGTATTTCAGAGACCCTCTGAGATAGCTTGCACCCATTCACTTCTACCTCTTCAGGGTGTAGAAGTGAACTCATACAAGATATCAATTCTCTTCATGAGCCAGGCCTGAAGGTGAAGGGTGTGGAGGTTGGTATGAACCAGGTGACCCAGAGACAGAAGTCTGTTCCAACTGACTGACAGTCTGTTCAGCAGAGGAGAGCATATCTGTTCAGGCCAGCAGGGGGTGACCAGTATCATCTTGCCCCTGTGCGCCTCCAGTTTGGGCAATACCCTCTGCATTAGAGGGACTGGTAGGAATGCATACAGAAATAGATTTTGCCATTGCAGTCTGAATGCATCCTGACAGAAAACGCCATGTCATGGATGTCTGGAGCAGAATTAAGGCAGTTTGGTGTTGAGTGGGCATGCAAAAAGGTTCACATCTGAGGTGCCCCACTTGTCAAACAGCGATCTCATGATGTCTGGAGCTAGTGACCACTTGTGAGGACCCGCCTGTGTTTGGCTGAGCATTCTGGACTCCTGGCAGATGGAAGGCTTGGAGCAGGATCTCCTGCTCCAGGCACCATTCCCACACTCTCATTGCCTCCTTGCAGAGAGGGTAGGAGTGTGCTCCTCCTTGTTTGTTGATGTACAGTAATATTTCACAGACTTGTTGTCTGTCTGAAGGAGGACTGTTTTGTGGCTGACAAGATCCACTAGGGCTCTCAGGCTGTACAAAAACAGCTCATATCTCCAACATACTGATGTGGAGATGAGTCTCCAATGGGTCCCAGACACATTCTGTTTGGACACCCTAACAGTGGGCCCCACATCCCAACAGGGAGGCATCCATAGTGAGAGTCACCTGGGGCTCTAGTTGGGAGAAGGGAAAGCCCTGGAGCAGATGTACTGTACTGCCAACCATGTGAGAGACCAAACTAGGGGCTTGGTCACCTGAATGGGGTAGGTCTGAGGATGTGATGCTTGTGACCACTGCGCGCTGGGCCTGCACTGAGTCATTCTCATGTTCAACCATGCCAGGGGCACTGAAAACACCGAGGAGGCTATCAGACCTAGCACGCAATGCATAGAGTGGGCTTTTACAGTTTTCCACTCCACGATGTAGCACATCATCTGCAGGATTGCCTGCATTCTGCTCTCTAGTAGAAAAGCTCAGGCCTTGGTTATATTCAGAAGGGCTCCTATGAACAGCAGCTGCTGTAAGGGTTGGAGATACTCTCTAGATTCAGCAAACACCCGACAAAAGTGAGGAACTGAGTGGCTGTTGCTATTGCTTGTACCGTCTCCTGTCTGGATGGACTGGCTATCAGCCAGTCATCCAGGTATGGATAAACTTGGGAGTCCTATCTTTCTCAGGTGCACAGCAAGTATTGCAAAGTACTTTGTAAAGACTCAAGGCACCAAGGAGAGCCCAAAGAGTGGGACTCTGAACTGTTGAGCTGCCCCAGCACAAAGAATCAAATCTGAGGTGGCTGGGGTGTACCATAATGTTCTCGTATGCATACTGCATATCCAGGAAGCTAACCAATCCTGGAAGAAATAATTGTAAATTTCTCAATCCAAGTGTAACCCCCCTGCAAATGGGGGTTCCCAAAAGACTTCCAGGAGCTTGCTTGAATGCTCCAAGCCTGAATGGTGTTTGGCATTTAAGCCATTTATCAGTGAGTGTTTTTAGAGCCTCTGGTACTGTCTCTTTAAGAGCTGTCTGCTTGCAGACATAATTAGTTTGTATGGGGGACTGTGTGCTTCTCTGAGTACCACTCGAGCTGCTGCCAATTCACTTCATTTTGCAGTCACTAGGAGTGCAAAGGAACCTATCTGAAAGATGTAACTGTTTGCCAGAAATTATTTAGAGTAATAATGAAATTACAGTTTGTCTAACCTGCTTTCTTTGCAGTCAGAACTGTGTCTGCTAGTTCCCCATTCTAGTTTTGAACTGCTGAACTGGACCAATCAGTGTGGGGTAAGCTAGCTCTAAAATGATGCCTTGGACGAATCAGAACTTGACTCATAATCTGAGCCAGCCACAAGAGGATTGTATGGGCAGTGACTCTGGGAGATGTAGTTTAGACTTCAGTGCCTTTTGGACCAACAGCAGCAGTCTATTGTGAGTGACAGCCAATCCAGTCAAGAACTGGGAGGAACTCAAAGGAAGTGCCGGTTTCAGTCAGTTGGAGTTCAGTTGAGCTTTGGCAGTGAAGAAGGAAGGAGCCCTGTGCTTCTTTCAGTGTGCAGTTTTAGTCAAAAACGGTGTAAGGCCCAGAGTTCCGTCTGCAGCTTGTGTAACAGCTTGTTAGGACTGAATCCGTCCTGTGAAAAGAATCAAAGGATCTCTGAAGAGTAGAAACCAGGCTCACCCTGTAGAAGACTGGAAGAATTGCTGAAAATTGCACTCGGTCTGTCAGGAACTGAATCTGCTGTGTGTTCTCCCGGGTATTGTGCAGTAATTGCGATGATACAGATGCAGCCTGCCTGGTATAGTACTTTTTTATATGGATGTGTGAAGAGGTTTGTGTACCTCAAGTGAGCCCTGCTGACATTGAAGGACCCTATCTTATTTGGAGGTCGTGAGTACTAATTCAGGGTTGCTCCTGTTGAATTGCCACATTAAATCCAAATGGAATTACTGTACTGCTGACTGTTTAATTCTCCTTTCTGTGTGAAAGGGCCCCTACCAGCTGCCACGGTTTGGACTAGCCACTAGGGCTTGGGTACCCAGGGACAGTAACTGATAGGGATAGGCCTGTGCACAGAGCCATAGGTAGATTATTAGAGTGATAAGCTAATTAACCTGATTTCCCCTGTCCTTGTTATATCCCCTAAATAAATCAGAGCTGCTTGTTTCAGCAAAGTTATACTGCCTGAGGTATTTGTCTATGTTAAAGTACTGTACTGTGATTGTTGCACTGTATCTCATTTCACAGGAGGTCCCAGTGCGGAACCAGACCTGGGGTAAGTGTATACTGTGAAGGTAATTCTGATATATTGTGTGGGCCACTAGTGGGAAGAAAGGGTTGCGTGTCCCAGAGGGCTGTGACCAAGTTAGTTTAACTATTGCAAACCCTGACCTCTGGGTGGAGGCACCCGCCATTGGATCCAGGCCCCTCAACCTGTTAGTGGCAAATCAGGCAGGGGTAGTAGCCCTGGGATAGCGCCATCTAGGGGTTACATCTTGAAGGCTCACAGCTGGATTGTGTGTCCTCTGGTGGCCATATTCACATGACCACTGTTAAGAAAAAATGGGTACCCGACAGAAGTGGCTGTGCACCGGCTGGTGGAGTGGTGTACTGGGAGGAGATCGACCCCAAAATGCTATGCTTATCCTGGACATCCCCCTGGGTATCAATACGGACACTGTGCAGGGAGTACTTTCCAAGGTGGAAGGTTTACAAAACCCTGTGGTGGTGGGTCGGCATGCTAATCTGCTCACCCACACTTTCCTGGCCCTAGTAGAGTTTAAGGATCCCATAGATAGCTCCAAAGTGCCACAGACCATTATCCCAGAGGAGCCCTCACTGCTTGGAGAGTGATAACTAAGGACAGTAAAGACCCGGGGGGGAATCAGCCCCCACCACTATCTGAAACTTTTGAGGAGAAATTTGCTGAATGGTTGCTGGGAGAGGGGAAAACTGTGGAGGACTTGAAGAAACTATTCTTGCCACCTGGGGGTGTTCCTCCCCCAACACCCTCTCCTGCTCCAGTGCCCGTAATGGTGTCTGAACCAATGCAGACTCCTATTTCTGCACCTGCCATTAGTCACGACTCTTACCCGAGTTGAGATCTTCTGGCACCCTCCCACCCCAAGGGAGGATGACTGGAGAGACCTGGATAGACTATGTTGCCCCCCAAGTGCTAGGATGGCAATGCTCGAAGGTGAAAAGAAAGAGGGTTAGTGAGAGCCTCCGAGGTCCTGCCCTGGCTACCATCCGTAAACGGGCCAGTAACCCTGAAGTGACTGCACAGGCCTATCTTGAGGCCTTGGAGAATGTGTATGGGAGCCCAGATTCTGATGAGGACCTATGGTGGAGAGAGAGATGCACAACAGTACCAAGGGAGTTGTTGTCTGTGTATGTATCTCGGCTGGAAAATTGTTGCAAGAATGCCTCAGAAAAGGTAGTTTGCCAGCGATTGAACTGGACCCAACCAGGCTGGACAGGATCCTCAAGTCTGCCCCTTCTCAGAACTGCTGTTGCTTCAGTTACACCTGGCAGATCGACTGGAATCCCCACCCTCCTATGATGAGTTAATGAGAAATTCGAGGAGTTGGAGAAAAGACGACCTCGAGGACCTGCACCAATAGCTGCGGCTACGACTCGAAGTGACTGAGGGTGACCCATCAAGGAAGTTCAGGGCAGAGGTTGGCAGTCAATGAGTGCTCTTGACAAGAGAAAAGATATGTCACAATGGGGCTTAACTGTTGAGAGAGATCCGGAATTCAAAACAGTCCTTTATGAAGGCCACGCCTGCAAGTAAGGCCCTGACCTATATCCGGACCAGTATCTGCTATGGGGTGGGGGTACCACCCATGTATCTCCTGCTGATAACAGTTCGAACTCGATTCCTTGACCATGGAAGTGGAGAACTGACGATGTCTCCAAATGCTTATCACAGCAGACAGAGATGGCACCAAGGTTTCCAGTTAGTAATACCCCGCCCTGGCTCCCAGTGTGGCGCCTCGGCCAGCTCAAACTCCAGAAAGTATGTTTTGCTATAATTGTGGGAAAGATGGGCACATGAAAGGAATGCCAGTCCCCAAAAGACACTGACAAAGTTGCATATAGGCTACAAGGAGAGCTTGGGAGAAGAAATCAGTGGTTAAGAGGTGCACGGCATGGTCCAGTGAGGCACCAAAATGCTAATTCACGTCCTTTTGTGGCAGGTCAGTTGCCCAGGCCCCCACTACCGCCTCTCAGACTGGTCCAGAATAGTGGGTCCCTCCATGGAGACCACTGTAAAGGTGAAACGGAGTGTCTACAAGAGCTATATTAGACAGTGGCTCCCAAGTGACAATTATGTTCCAAGATTGGTATCAGAAGCATTTGTCAGACGTACCCTTACAACCATTAAAAGGACTGCATGTATGGGGTTAAGTGAGAAGGCCTACCCCTATTCCGGTATATCCGGATTTGGCTGTCTTTCCCACCTCCGTGGCTGGAGTGGCCGAACAAGTAGAGACCCTAGCCTTAGTGTGTCCCCACTGGACTGTATGATGGTGTCCTTTGTTGATTGGAACAAATGCTCATATGTTCGAAGTGGCACAGTTGTGTTATGAAAAACAGGGGTCAAAAGACTAGTAGAGCTTTAAGAGTTCGGCTTTAATTAAGAAGGCCTATGAGGCAGAGAGATGCTGAAAAACAGAACCAGAGGAACCGGGTCGGAATTGTATGGAAGAAGGATCCTGAGTCTCTGATCCTGGCGCCAAATGCCCAGTGTACCTTACAGGAGAGGTCCGTATCAGAAAGGATGTTAAGAATAAAATATTAATGTTGGATGCACCAGGCGATGGAAAATTGCCAGAGGGACTGCTGGTCAAGCCTAGTATTTTGCCCGCTAGAGCCCATGCTTATGCCAGAAGGGTAATGGTCCAAGTTCATAATGTGTCTGAAAGAGACATTCGAGTAAACAGAGGTTGCATCCTGCTAATGTGCATTGTGCAGACACTGCAGTGCTACCCAGCAGCAAGAGTTCAAGGAAGAATGACAGAGTAACGCCTGACTTGTTTGATTTCAAGACTCCCGCTGCCAGCTGAATGGAAAGTGAAGATCAGTGAGAAGCTTGCCCAGAGAGACCAGGTGTTTTCTTTAAAGGAATGGGATGTAGGATGCGTGCAAGGAGCTGAGCACAATATCCGGCTGCATGACGAAGACCATTTTCGTGAGAGGTCTCGGCGCCTGGCACCTGCTGACATAGATGATGTGAGACGGCATCTGCAAGAGATGTTAGCTGCTGGTGTAATACAAGAATCCAGAAGCCCTTATGCTTCCCCCATTGTGGTAGTGAGGAAAAAGAATGGAACAGTAAGGATGTTGTGTGGATTATCGCACCTTAAACGGTCGGACTATCCTGATCAGTACACAATGCCCGCATTCAGGATGCTTTGGACTGCCTAAGCGGGAGCAAGTGGTTCTCTGTGCTGGATCTCCGCGGTGGGTACTATCAGATCCCGATGGCCCCAGAGGACCGTGAAAAGACAGCCTTTATCTGTCCGCTTGGCTTCTATGAATTCACATGAGGATGCCTCAAGGGATTTCAGGTGCCCCAGCCACTTTTCAACGATTGATGGGCGTGCAGTGGGGACATGAACTTACTAGAGTGCCTGGTATACCTAGATGATGTTATTGTGTTTGGCAGCTCACTGGAGGAACATGAGAGCAGATTATTTAAGGTATTGGACCGACTGGAGGACTTTGGCCTTAAACTGTCCATTGATAAGTGTCAATTTTTCAAACATCAGTAAAGTATGTGGGACATAGTATCCACCGAGGAATAGAGACCGACCCAAGTAAAGTTGAGGCCTTGACCACCTGGCCACAGCCCAAAAATCTAAAAGAACTGCAAAGATTCCTGGGATTCTGTGGTTATTATCGGGCGCTTCATCAAGGACTATTCAAGAGTGATCCGCCCTTTACTTAACCTTACTCAAGGGTATCCCCAACCCACAAAAATACCAAAAGTCAGCATCCTCAAGACTGAAAGAGTGTATTTTCATCCGAGTGAAGTATTTGGGGTCTGCTGGACTCCTGATTGTGAGACTGCTTTTCATGAGATCATATATCAACTTACCCATGCTCCAGTGCTGGCCTATGCCGATCCAAGAAAAACCTTCGCCCTGCACACTGATGCTAGCTTGCAAGGGTTGGGGGCTGTGTTGTACCAAGAGCACGAGAATGGCCTGAGACCAGTGGCCTTTGCCAGTAGAAGCCTGACCCCATCCGAAAAGAACTATCCTGTACATAAGTTAGAGTTCTAGCTTTGAAGTGGGCTATTGTTGATAATTCCATGAGTACTTGTATGGGGCTAAAATACTAGTAAAAACTGACAATAATCCTTTGACCTGTGCAGACCTCAGCTAAGTTGGATGCCACTGGCCATAGGTGGCTTTCTGCATTATCTACATATGACTATGCTCTCGAATACAGAGCAGGTCTGAACCACATAGATGCTGATGCTCTCTCGGAGGCCTGTTCCCCAGAATGATTGGGTCCGATTGGCAGAACCTGACATTCGGGCACTCTGCCGAAGTTTGACAGGGAGGAACAATGTCCCGCAGACGCAGTGGACTGCATGGTGGATTGCTGGAGCCTCTGAGAATTGCATACCTGCTGCTTATTGCCACTTTTCTGCAATAGACATTGGTGCACTGCCTCAGCTGGACAATGACAGTATTCGCTGGCTCAATCCCGCGATCCCATGATCAAAGCAGCTTTAGAAGCCCTCTATGCAGGAAAAGATGTGTCCAAATTCGCTCACTGATTGAGAACTGCACTGTTATACAAAGAAGGTCCTAAGTTGAAACTGATCAATAAACTGTTATACAGAGAAACAGTAGACAGAGGGGACAAGTAGACAAACAACACTAGTGCTGCCCACTGCCTTCGAGACTCAGTACTGAGGTCCTTGCACAACCACATGGGGCACCTTGGTATAGACAGAACACTTGACTTGGTGAGATCCAGATTCTATTGCCTAAGATGGGGGCTGATGTGGAGCAACACATTCAACTTGTAGTCGCTAGCTAAGAGGAAAGCTTTGCCCAGAGGGCTGCCCCTTGTTAACATAACCACCAGTGCACCCATGGAGCTGGTCTGTATTGATTTTCTAAGTTTGGAGTCAGATCAAAGAAATATCAGTAATGTGCTGGTGGTCACTGACCATTTCACGAGATATGCCCAAGCTTTCCCCACCAAAGACCAGAAAGCATCCACTGTGGCCAAAGTACTTGTAGAAAACTTTTTTGTTCACTATGGGGCTCCACAAAGAATCCATTCTGATCAAGGGAGAGACTTTGAGAGTCGTCTGATCAAAGAGATGCTTTCTCTGTGGGGAGTGCGAAAGTCCAGAACCACTCCTTACCACCCCCAGGGGGACCCACAGCCTGAACGTTTCAACCGCACTTTGCTAGATATGCTAGGCACCCTGCACCCAAAGGACAAGCCTAGATGGAGCCAACAAATTAGCACCCTGGTACATGCTTATAACTGCACCAAAAGTGATGCCACTGGATTCTCCCCCTACCGCCTGATGTTTGGAAGAGAAGCTCGACTACCAGTAGATGTGTGTTTTAGGGTCTCTCTGATGGGGTTCAGGCTGACAACTATTTACAGTATGTGCAAAAGTTAAAGGCCCAGCTAACTCATGCGTACTAACTGGCTCAAACCATGGCTGCCAAAAGAAATCTGGCCAACAAAGAAAGGTATGATAAAAGGAAAGCACAGGAACTCCAGGAGGGAGATCGGGTATTGCTAAGAAATCTGGGATTGCATGGCAAGCACAAGATTGCTGAACAGATGGCACCCATCTCCCTCACATTGTAGTGGGCAAACTAGATGATCTGCCAGTGTACAAAGTAAGGCCTGAGAATAATTCAAAGATGTAAAACAATGCATAGAAATCATTTACTGCCCATTGGACAAATCTTAATTGAGTCTGAGCCCTAGAAGATGCCCCCTCTGGACCAGTGACTCAGAGCTGCTGCTAAGAAAAGATCAAGAAAGTCTGCACCTACAGAAGCAAAGTTAAAGTGTTCCCTCCACAAGTCCCAGTTGAGCATGACTGTCAGTCCATATCGGAAGAAAGTGAGAGTGACTTTGAATACTATCCTTCTTACAACTGAGTCAATTGTTTCGGGGCAATCCCCTAGTCAATACTGGAGACAAAGCTGGGCCTTCTGACTGTTTAAGCCCCCAGCTTCATCCCTGGAGCCAATGCTCCCAGAAAGTGAAGTGCAAAGCATCAGATCAGATGAAATGGAATCATTGTGCATGGTTGAACTGTTTGAGCTTTCAGGGAGGAAAATGATAGATTGGGGCAGACTGGTGATACACCCAACAAGAAGAGTATTTTGAGTGCCCTGACAGTCCACTGCCAGTGTCCGAAAGCTCTCCATGCGAGCCAAATGTTGTGGACTCAGAAACTGTAACTCCTGGAGCTGAAAGTGCCCCAAGTTCTAGCCTCTACCCCATGGAGACTCCCTGACAAGTGTGGACAATGCTGAAAATGAGGCTCAGAGTGCAGAGACTGTAACAGTTCCCTAGAAAGACTGGTCGAGCTGTAAAGCCTGTGGTGCACCTCAGTTATGATTCACTTGGGAGGCCTGTGATTTGCCTCTCAATGTTGTCCATAAAGGAGTGTATGTGTCCCCGAGCTCATTGCCCAAACTGAGGTCAGTGCTAACTCCAAGTTACTTGTGTTGCCTCTAGTATGGTGCCCTTGCCCGTCCAGCCCCAAGGTAACTGATAGGAAGGGCCCTCTTCAGGTTTCATGTACAAGAGGTAATAACTTGAGTTATGGTACAATGTGTATGTAATACTGTGTAAAGAGGACGATGCTAAATGTTTCAGAAATGTGTTCTTGGTAAAATGATATATTGACTGATGATTACATGTGCGAGCCTAATGCAAATGTATATGGTGCAGTTGAAACTTATGGGTACTTGCTTTGACGCTGGACGCCAAGCTTCCCAGGCCAGGAAGGGTGTAACCCCTGCAAATGGGGGTTCCTAAAAGACTTCCAGGAGCTTGCTTGAATGCTCCAAGCCTGAATGGTGTTTGGCATTTAAGCCATTTATCAGTGAGTGTTTTTAGAGCCTCTGGTACTGTCTTTAAGAGCTGTCTGCTTGCAGACATAATTAGTTTGTATGGGGGACTGTGTGTTCTCTGAGTACCACTTTAGCTGCTGCCATTCACTTCATTTTTGCAGTCACTAGGAGTGCAAAGGGAACCTATCTGAAAGATGTAACTGTTTGCCAGAAATTATTTAGAGTAATAATGAAATTACAGTTTGTCTAACCTGCTTTCTTTGCAGTCAGAACTGTGTCTGCTAGTTCCCCATTCTAGTTTTGAACTGCTGAACTGGACCAATCAGTGTGGGGTAAGCTAGCTCTAAAATGATGCCTTGGACGAATCAGAACTTGGACTCATAATCTGAGCCAGCCACAAGAGGATTGTATGGGCAGTGACTCTGGGAGATGTAGTTTAGACTTCAGTGCCTTTTTGGACCAACAGCAGCAGTCTATTGTGAGGACAGCCAATCCAGTCAAGAACTGGGAGGAACTCAAGGAAGTGCCCGTTTCGTCAGTTGGAGTTCAGTTGAGCTTTGGCAGTGAAGAAGGAAGGAGCCCTGTGCTTTTCAGTGTGCAGTTTTAGTCAAAAACGTGTGTAAGGCCCAGAGTTCCGGTCTGCAGCTTGTGTAACAGCTTGTTAGGACTGAATCCGTCCTGTGAAAAGAATCAAAGGATCTCTGAAGAGTAGAAACCAGGCTCACCCTGTAGAAGACTGGAAGAATTGCTGAAAATTGACTCGGTCTGTCAGGAACTGAATCTGGTTGTGTTCTCCGGGTATTGTGCAGTAATTGCGATCGATACAGATGCAGCCTGCCTGGTATAGTACTTTCTTTTATATGGATGTGTGAAGAGGTTTGTGTACCTCAAGTGAGCCCTGCTGACATTGAAGGACCCTATCTTATTTGGAGGTCGTGAGTACTAATTCAGGGTTGCTCCCTGTTGAATTGCCACATTAAATCCAAATGGAATTACTGTACTGCTGACTGTTTAATTCTCCTTTTCTCTGTGTGAAAGGGCCCCTACCAGCTGCCACGGTTTGGACTAGCCACTAGGGCTTGGGTACCCAGGGACAGTAACTGATAGGGATAGGCCTGCACAGAGCCATAGGTAGATTATTAGAGGATAAGCTAATTAACCTGATTTCCCTGTCCTTGTTATATCCCCCTAAATAAATCAGAGCTGCTTGTTTCCAGCAAAGTTATACTGCCTGAGGTATTTGTCTATGTATAGTACTGTATGTGATTGTTGCACTGTATCTCATTTCACAGGAGGTCCCAGTGCGGAACCAGACCTGGGGGTAAGTGTATACTGTGAAGGTAATTCTGATATATTGTGTGGGCCACTAGTGGGAAGAAAGGGGGGTTGCAGTGTCCCAGAGGGCTGTGACCAAGTTAGTTTAACTATTGCAAACCCTGACCTCTGGGTGGAGGCACCCGCCATTGGATCCAGGCCCCTCAACCTGTTAGTGGCAAATCAGGCAGGGGTAGTAGCCCCTGGGATAGCGCCATCTAGGGGTTACACAAGAAATTAATGAGATCTCCGAGGTCGAGTAAGGGATGCATGCCCCCTGTGAATGAACCAGTGGTCCGAGCCAGAAATGTCTTTTGATGCAGATGCCTGTAGTGGCTGAGTGGGAAGCAGAAGCACAGGCATTCAAGTGGCTTAGAGCTGATGACTGTTGAACTAAATTTCATGTATAGCAGTCAGCAGAATCCTTTGTGTAGTTTCTATCTGGGACTTAGGCAAGCTCCAAAGGGGATAGTCATAATAGGAAAAATGCCCTTAGTAGCTAGTGTAACCCCTGGGCGGTGCCACCCTCAGTGTTAAACCCCTGCAGCACTACCCTGGACATAGGCTGAGGGGTTTGGGTTCACTAACTTATAACATTTTTCTTTACCTTTGCACAGTGCCTCCACTCAGGGTGCTTTACGTGGGTGAGATGGTACTGGGTGTAGCCCCCTGAGCTGCTACACCACCCACGGTGACCAGTTACCTTTCCCAGACATGCCCCAATACACAGTTCCCCACATTTCCACATTTTGAATTAAAGGCTCTCTCTAATAATATGCTCACACAGGATTTCAAACCACAAATAACAAGATATTTATTTTGGGGGTAATAAAGGAGCTAGGAAGGGGAAACAGGAGGAGTAGATGTTATCTTACCATATTTACACATGTACAGAAATCATTTGGATTTTGCTGGTAAACCCTCCAGCTGGAGGCAGACATAAATCACATTTTACCATTCGACTTAAGAGCCCTGGCTATCTAGCTGCTGATAAATCAGATGTTAAACATAATTATTAATAATACCCACTCTGGTACCAGTCCCAGATACAGCAGAAACCCTGCAATCTCATACCGTACTGGTTAAACAGATACCCCAGTCCAAGATGTTGCAGGCCTGATGGAGCTGCAGCTGGTCGAGGTGGCTGGCTATTAATTTGAGGGTGGGGGCAACTCAGAAACAGATTTTTGTAAAGCAGCAAATTACTATTTACAACCACAGCAGGGATTGCCCTGCACTTTAGCAGACAAAGCAGGGATTGCCCTGCACTTGCAGACAAATCAGGGACTGCCCTGCACTCGCAGACTTCTGAACATTCCAGAACAAACTATGTGGATCTTACATCCAGAACATTAAGCACAATATTTGAAAGTCCCATCCAATGCAATGAGAGTGATGCTTCCGTCAAGCATCCTAAACGCAGTTTAAACATGGTCACATCCAGTACTTTATATACCAAAAGGCATCCATCCAGAGTAAGTTGGCAACGACACTTTTATCAAGCATCCCATACTTTAGTTTAAGGCAGTCACATCCAGTACATTCTATATATCAAGTACATTATCCACAAGTGGAGTCCTATCCAGCACGTCTAGCCATTTAACACTTATACCAAGCGCTCTTAGACGAAATTCTGTGCAGACACAGGTACATTCTCTTTAAGGTATCTTAGACATTAATATGCTCTAGGGCCTCCTGTCTCATGAAGTGGCAAGCATGTCTTGGCAGACAGCTCCACGATGGCAGGACTCTAACCCATAGCTACACATTTATATGATTCACTAAGCCCAGCATCTTGCTGCACCTGCAACTTAGCCATTTGGGCCACAGACAAGATGCATCCTTTACTTGAACTAGGCAGTCTCTTATGGGGTTAGTAGCCCAGACTGATGACTTCAATACTTCACACTTAACAGCACACATTCCTTAATGGGGCATGGAGCCCCCAAGATTACTTGCTTAGCTTCTCCCTCCCACTGGGTGGGGGGTACGAGGGTACTCACTCAGGTCCTCCACGGGTCTCTTCTGCAATCAAAGGCATCCTGAAGACTTCTTCAGCTCTCTCACCGCTGAGGTACTTGGTCAGTGCTCTCACCACTGCATGATGTCATCTGGTCTGGTCAGCGCTCTCACCGCTGCTGGACATCTGATTCTTTGGTCCACATCTTTCCCCGACGTGGGAGGGAAGGCTAGCCTCTGGAGGACAGTACTGGCAACCTCCAGACTAGCTGTTGCAGAAAGCACAATTACTGTAACTAGTTAACTGAGGAAAATAACAAATGCCCTCTGAAGACTGAAAGGGCTTGAATTAAGTGGCCCAGGCCTGATGGCATGGCTGGAGCCTGAGCCCCTCCCCCATGAGGGGCTCCCAGCAGGCTGGAGCCTGCTCTGCAGCTCTCTCTCTCTCTCTCTCAGCTCTGCATCTCCCTCTGAATCTCCAGACAAACTGGCAACATTGTCTCTTTATAGAGCTCCTAGCTCGACTCCTGATTGGTAGCAGGGATGGGGTGACATGTCTCCAAGTTGCTGAAGGACCTGTCAATCAGAACATTCGAGGCACAATTGGGTTGTGGAATTTGTGCCTAAAATAATGTCCCTGTAGGCCCCCATAAGCACTTGGGTGCTTATCCATGAGGTGCAGTGAATGTGCCACAAGTCCTGGCTTTCTATTGCTGCAATTCCATTTGGCTGTACTGCTGGCAATGGCTGCTTAACCCACTGTCCCTTATAGCAGATTAGATACAGTCCTGAATAATGTCCTGGTGCAGCCAGAAAGAAATAATTATTTGCCCCACATGCCCCACAGTTCTATAGCTTAAAGGCTGTACTTGCAATCGCTGTACAGATGGAAAACATGGCTCTTTTACTTTTCCTGTTGCTACTGCACTTACGCAAGCTCCCCTTGCAGCAGCTGACAGGCTGACACACAGAGTTCCAGATACTGGAATTGCCAGGGAAACAGTACTCATTTTAACTTTAAACACTTTTCCTCGACTTCCGGTTCCACCACGGAGCAGAAAGTAGCTTAAGAGTGAACCTCCGATCCCCAGGGACATTTTCTTCCGCATCGACTTAACAAAAATAACCAGTATGTCAAAAGAAGCTCGAAAGAGAGATAGAGGACCACCCTCCTTGCTCAGAACCCCGACAAAAAGAGACGGAAGGGGCAATTTGCTCCCGGCTAGATCTGGGCACAGCAGAAGCCATTCACGGAGCAGCACACGAGGCTCAAGTTATGACACGGAGGCCGAGGCAGATCTCCTCTCATGTACCAGATACGAAACTATCCTCAAGGAAATCAGAGACTCTCGAGCAGATTCCAAAAAAGAGTTTCAGTCTTTGGCACAACAGATATCTTGTATTGATTCCAAAGTACAAAAAGCAGAGGAGAGAATTAAGGTATCTGAAGAAAACAATAAACACTTTATGACTGCGATGGAAGCCCTGGCCCAACATGTGGCAGTTTTACAAACTAAATGTATTGACTTGGAGGGCCGATCAAGACATAGTAATCTAAGATTATATGGTTTGCCGGAGGGTTCGGAGGAGACTCCTGTGACTGCGTTTATTGAGAACTTACTGAAAGATATACTTGACTTGCCACCGAACTATGCTCTCAATGTTGAAAGGGCCCACTGTTCATTAGGCCCCAAGCCCATTGGAGTAGATGCTCGCCCTAGCTCCATTGTGTTCAAACTCAGCAGTTTTAAAACCAAAGAGGACATCCTCCGCAGATCGTGGGCCAAAATAGAGCTAACATACCTAGCAACAAGGATTTACTTGGACCACGATTATGCACCCGAGGTACAACAAGCCAGACAACTGTACACTCCAATTCTTAAGATACCAAGGGCGAAAGGTATTACATTTCAAACCCCATTTCCTGCCAAACTCCGCGTACACTGGGAAGAGGGCCCTCAAATCTACCTTAATCCAGGGAAGGCCCTAGAAGCCTTGAGGGAAAAAGGAATTTCTGTTCCTGTATCTGAAACAGATCACTTGCTGAAATACAACCAATCCTCTCAGATATGGCCACTCAACGCAAACAGGCGCGATGGTGTTTCGCCGCTGAGGAAGGCACTAGAAGCCATGGAGCAACTACGAGCTGCGTGATCAACAGAGCCGGTGGTAAAAGGCACTTCCTCAGGCAGTTGAAGGGGATATGGACAATCCGTGGCTGCGGAGTAATTGTAACACATTTTGTTGATCCATACCTTTTTAAAACAGGGTAGAGTAGCCCTGAAGGCGGTGGGGAATGAGGAGAAGCTGGCAATCTTGCATTGGTTAGGTGTTTCTTGCATGAGCCAGGACACTCTAATTAAATGGAGACTGTGAAAATGTCTTTGTCTCTGTTACATTATATAATGCTTTGCTTCCCCACGAACCCTTAGATTTTCAATAGGCCTAACTACCAACACTTAGCAAATATGAGTGTGCCTTTAGTATGCTGCCTAATTGTTGGAAATTCGGGTCTTAACTATAATTTCATATGTTTAACCAAAATGCTTCACCCTCTTTTTGTGGGGACATGTGTCAATGGGGAAGAATTACTTTTTGTTGTATATAACTGGGTTTAGCTAAAATTATGTAGGGTCCTGGGGAGAATGGGTATAATTATTACTCTTTCCTCACTTAACTACCCTATTGCTTGAGCAGGCACGTTGGCTATCCTAAATACAAATCTCTCCGTTGGAGATTTTGTTGAGGAGGACCTGTAGATTCAGGGTAAAATCCTCCTCTACCTCTCCCTAAAGTTTTTCCAACACCCATCTGCTGAGGAGGATAAGGGATCCTAAGTTTTTTGATCCCCGTACCTTGAAGCCAAGCTCTATCTTTAGGGCACAGAAAGTGTTGTTTGTTGTTTGATGTTTACGAATTACATTACTGCTGAAATAGACATTGTTTTAGTCGTATTACAGTCTTTTCTCAATTTTTTATTTTTTGCTTTCCCTCTCTGACTTTCTTTTCTTGCTATCCACTTTTTGCCACCTTTTTCTAGGTTCTGAGCTGAACCAACTTATATAGTGGTATAATACTTTTTCTTTGTTGCTTTAACCAAGTGCTAGTATCTAATTTCGAAGAAACTGATACATAGGATTGCTGCAGAGGAGGAGTCCATTCTATTTTGCAGACATGGCGGCTAAGCCCTCAACTATTTGCTCGTTCAACGTAAATGGCCTAACTAACCCAGTTAAGCGTAGCAAAATATTATCGTTCCTCAAGAAAACAGGTGCTGATTTTGTTTTATTACAGGAGACACACCTGTCCTTGCAGGAAAATCAAAAATTGGCGAAAATGGTTTTTTTGTGCTGCGGCCTGTGCAACGTATGAAAAAAGCCGTAGGAGAGGGGCAGCTGTACTCGTCCCTACTAAAACTCCCTTCTAGCAGACAGCACAGCTGGTAGACAGGGAGGGTCATTTGGCTTTTCTTAAAGGCCGTTATTATGGAAGGAATCTGACCCTCGCCTCCATCTGTGTTCCACTGGGGACTGATTTTCAAATTTACAGTTGGATTTTTTAAAAGTTACAGGAATGGGCAGAATGTGAAGTGATTATAGGAGGGGACCTTAACTTGGTTCTCAATCCACCATTGGACTCTTCCTCTGCAGGTACTTGCCGAAACCAGTCTCTTAGTAAAAAAGTTGTTAAACTCTTTTCTGAATTAGGTTATGCAGAAGTGTGGAGAGTCACACATGGAAAACAGAGAAATTACACTTTTTTTTCGGCTCCCCGCCAGTCACATTCCAGTCTGGATTATTTTCTACTCCCTGTAGAGACAATGGGACAGGTGGGGGACAGCTGGACAGGGGATAGAGCCTTGTCGGATCATGCTCCGATTTTTTGCCAACTCCACTTAGGAGATTTTGTTAAAAAAACGTTTTGGAGACTTAACACATCTCTGCTTCAGGACCCAGAAGTGAAGGAGACAATCATAGACACGGTAAAGCAAGTAGTGGCTGAGAATGCCTCCCCAGAGATACCAACACCTTTGTTGTGGGATACCATAAAAGCCATAGTACGGGGTAAATTTATATCCATCTCAGCCTTTATGAAAAGGCAGAGAGAAGCTAGAAAGGTCACACTGAGGAAGGAAACAGATCTTTGTGAAGCACAGCTTAAGATCAAATATGAGGCTGCAACTAATAAAAAACTTAGTCAGCTTAAAGCAGAGCTTAACAGGCTATTAGACTATCAGGTAGAGCAGAAGGTCCTTTTCCTCAGGCAGAAATATTTTGAGGTTGGCCCTAGGTCTGTTCGTTTGCTGGCGGCACGGCTGAGATCTCAGAGAGCATGGGCCTTGATTCCTATATTGCTACACCCGGTCACTAAGCAAAAGTTGAATTAGACCTCGGAGATTGTTTCGGCTTTCAGGGACTTCTGTACTTCATTGTATACTGCCCCTTATCCACCCCCACAAGATAGTGAAGTGGAAATGTTTCTGAAACGTCTATCTCGCCTTCCTCCCTCCGCAGGCAAAAGCGGGACTGTTGGCCCCCATCTCCATATTGGAACTGCAACGGGTTCTCTCGAGTCTAAAAGCTGCCAAATGCCCAGGTACAGATGGCCTCCTGGGAGAGTTTTATAAACACTTCAAGGGTCAGTTGGTCCCACTGTTATTAACTGTCTAATGAGGTAATGCAAGACAAGGGGTCCCCACCGAGTTCCTGGGAGCAAGCTATCATTTTGGTTATCCCAAAGCAAGGGAAAAATCCTACATTATGTCCCTCCTATCGTCCGATTTCCATCCTAAATACTGACTACAAACTTTTTATGTCTATTCTTACTAAGAGATTATAGAAACTAGTGCCTCAACTGATTCATTTGGACCAAACTGGATTTATTCCTAATCGCCAAGCCCAAGACAACCTTCGTCGAGCCACCCATCTGATTGACAATTTAAATTACACCCATCAACCCGCTATCCTATTAAGTTTAGATGCGGAAAAGGCTTTTGATAAAGTCTCATGGGCCTTTCTCCAGGCCGTGTTAGTTAGCTTAGGTTCCCCATCCAATTTATTAACACTATTTTTAAAATATATAAGGCACCAATTGGATTTATTAGAGCAAACGGCCATACTTCATCCTCATTTAAATTAAGCAGAGGTACAAGACAGGAATGTCCTATGTCTCCTGTTCTTTTTGCACTGTATTTAGAACCCCTAGCTCAAAGTATCAGAGAAAACATACAGGTAAAGGGAATTCAAATAGGAGAAGAGGAGCACAAATTAGCTTTATATGTGGATGATATCCTGCTTTATATTACGGAACCTGAAACATCTCTCTCTTGCCTATTTCAACATCTGGAGGAATTTTCGAAGTTATCTGGGTGCTCTCTAAATACCCATAAAACGGAGACAATCTCTTTTAATTACGAGCCTTCCCAGGCTCTCAGGGGTAGGTTCCCCTTGAAATGGAACATCCCCACTATGAAATATCTTGGCATAAAACTATCATCTAACAATTCGTCTTTATACCAATTGAAGTTCCCACCTTTATTAAAACAAATGCAAACATATATTGAAAGATGGTCCATACTGTCGCTTCCCTTTCATGCAAAAGTCCAGACTACTAAAATGAACCTTTTGCCTTGATTCCTTTTTTTATTTCAATGCATCCCTCGTTAGAACTCTAGAGGAAGATTGGATTTGTGGCAAAATACTATCCTAAAATTTATATGGCAGAGACAACGCCCCAGAATCAGGAAACAAACCCTTGTTTTGCAAAAGGAGCTGGGAGGGTATGGAGTACCTTGCCTGGAAGGTTATTGGGTGGCGGCCCAGACCAGGGTAGTCCTTCCCCTAAAACACTCGAGATACCTTGCTCACTAGAAATCATTGGATTTGGCCATCCCCTGCTCTCCTGCATTAGTCTCTCAGCTTTTTTTCTCTAAGTGCTCCAATATATGATTCCCCTCCCTTATTTACAGGTATGGAAGCTGCTCTTAGGGGGTGTAGGAGAAGTTTTGGCTAAGGGAGCCACCAGGGTAATCTCTGGAAGTACTGGACATGGACCCTTAGTTCAAATCACATAGAGGTCCATCAGGACCCTTGGTATTAGCGGCAAGAGGTCCAGGGATGCTGTGCACCTTGGCAATTGATGAAGGGAGAACAGGTACTAACATTTGAGGAACTGAAGGGAAAATTCCACTGGGGGCAGAGGGATCTCCTATTTTACTATCAGGTGAGGGACTATATAATGAAGCAACTCCGAAAGTCACTACTAAACTCTCGGGATTTAGTGCAGCCGACAGTATTTGAGCAGATCTGGGCCACCGAGAATGGAGGGAAGGCTATTTCTTCGCTGTATAAAAATCTCCTTTGCGATTTACAACACTCAACAATATATATCAAGGAGAAGTGGGAAAGGGACTTAGGGGTAAACTTAAGTGAGATAAGATGGCTGCAATCAATAAAAAATACATGGCATTCCTCTTCATCACCGGGTTGGCGGGTGTTCTTGTGGAAACTTAGAAGTAGATATTTTTGAACGCCTGAACAGGTGGGTAAATGGAATCCCGCAGTTACCTCCGCATGTTGGCAAAAATGTGGGGCTACAGTGGCCTCTCAGGCTCATATTTTCTGGCACTGTCCAGTGTTAGAATGCGTCTGGTCCGATATACAACTGTGCAAGACTTTTAACATTACGACCCCCTTAGGACCGGAACATTTGATTCTGGGCCTACACCCTATGGAGATAAGGGGCGTGAAGCCAATATCTCTGGAATATCCTTGTGGCAGCAGCTTGCAAGGCGATTACCAAGAAGTGGCTGTCTCACTCTTCACCATCTGTAAGTGAGTGGAAGGAGTTGGTAGAAAATATAAAAACTCTGGAAAGAATAACCTTTTCTCTGGCCCTTAGGTCCCCACAATTTATAAATAGGTGGACCAGATGGGAGGTGCTTCTGTGGGGCAAGAAGGGGGAGGAGGGTTAAGGGAAACCAATAGACTAGACGCTATTCTTAATGAATACAATATCTGAATAACAATAGTTATTTATCCTATACGGAAGCTGGGTCCTGGATGGAGTTGGAACTACATGCTATATAAATTAATACAACTGCCAGTAAGACAAGGGTGAGCTAAATGGTGGCTTTTATAGGTTTTGCTCTTTCCTTTTTTCTCTGTTTCCTTTTCTTCTTTTTCTATAAAATCTCCTTTTTCTTAATACTAGCACTTGGCAATTTTTTTGTGAAACATGCTGGTCCTATGTATTTATGTTCCTAAACAACCAGCTAGAAGTCTATATATGTATTAATAAGTTAATTTACCACTAATTGTAAGAGGGGACAAATGATAGAGACCTTGTATGTTTCTTTGTATAGTGATAGTATCATTTGTTTTTAATGGCTTTTTATTTATTTTTTATTTTTAAATCTACTGTCTGTAGCTTAAGCTAAAATATAGTGAATACTATAAGAAAGGCTGGGAGTATCCAATGCACTCTAAAATGGAACTCCCAGATATGAGTTTTCTTTGTATGTTTAATATAATAAATGTGTAAAATCTCTGATGCTGATATGTATCAAAATGAAAAATACCTTTAATAAAGATGAAGTATAAAAAAAAATTAAACACTTTTCCCCACATGCACAGTATATTCCCAACAAGCTACAACAGTTCCATTATTTAAAACATTTTAATACTTTACTTTTCGGCTAGAGCTGAGCATAGCTACCCTGGAGGCAGCCAGACACACTGTTATGCATTATTCATGTAACCCCCCTGCAAATGGGGGTTCCCAAAAGACTTCCAGGAGCTTGCTTGAGTGCTCCAAGCCTGAATGGTGTTTGGCATTTAAGCCATTTATCAGTGAGTGTTTTTAGAACCTCTGGTACTGTCTCTTTAAGAGCTGTCTGCTTGCAGACATAATTAGTTTGTATGGGGGACTGTGTGTTTCTTTGATTGAGTACCACTCAAGCTGCTGCCAATTCACTTCATTTTTGCAGTCACTAGGGTGCAAAGGAACCTATCTGAAGATGTAACTGTTTGCCAGAAATTATTTAGAGTAATAATGAAATTACAGTTTGTCTAACCTGCTTTTGCAGTCAGAACTGTGTCTGCTAGTTCCATTCTAGTTTTGAACTGCTGAACTGGACCAATCAGTGTGGGGTAAGCTAGCTCTAAAATGGTGCCTTGGACTTAATCAGAACTTGGACTCATAATCTGAGCCAGCCACAAGAGGATTGTATGGGCAGTGACTCTGGCAGATGTAGTTTAGACTTCAGTGCCTTTTTGGACCAACAGCAGCAGTCTATTGTGAGGACAGCCAATCCAGTCAAGAACTGGGAGGAACTCAAAGGAAGTGTCCGGTTTTGTCGGTTGAGTTTCAGTTGAGCTTTGGCAGTGAAGAAGGAAGGAGCCCTGTGCTTTTCAGGTGTGCAGTTTTAGTCAAAAACGTGTGTGAGCCCAGAGTTCCGGTCTGCAGCTTGTGTAACAGCTTGTTAGACTGAACTGTCCTGTGAAAAGAATCAAAGGATCTCTGAAGAGTAGAAACCAGGCTCACCCTGTAGAAGACTGGAGGAATTGCTGAAAATTGCACCGGGTCTGTCAGGAACTGAATCTGCTGTGTGTTCTCCCGGTATTGTGCAGTACATCGGGATACAGATGCAGCCTGCCCAGTAGTGCTTTTTTATATGGATGTGAAGAGGTTTGTACCCTCAAGTGAGCCCTGCTGACATTGAAGGACCCTATCTTATTTGGAGGTCGTGAGTACTAATTCAGGGTCGCTCCTGTTGAATTGCCACATTAAATCAAAATGGAATTACTGTACTGTTGACTGTTTAATTCTCCTTTCTCTGTGTGAAAGGGCCCCACCAGCTGCCACGGTTTGGACTAGCCACTAGGGCTTGGGTACCAGGGACAGTAACTGATAGGATAGGCCTGTGCACAGAGCCATAGGTAGATTATTAGAGTGATAAGCTAATTAACCTGATTTCCCGTCCTTGTTATATCCCCCCTAAATAAATCAGAGCTGCTTGTTTCAGCAAAGTTATACTGCCTGAGGTATTTGTCTATGTTAGTACTGTACTGTGATTGTTGCACTGTATCTCATTTCACAGGAGGTCCCAGTGCTGGAACCAGACCTGGGGGTAAGTGTATACTGTGAAGGTAATTTGATATATTGTGTGGGCCACTAGTGGGAAGAAAGGGGGTTGCAGTGTCCCAGAGGGCTGTGACCAAGTTATTAGTTTAACTATTGCAACCCCTGACCTCTGGGTGGAGGCAATCATCATTGGATCCAGGCCTCAACCCGTTAGTGGCAGCAAATCAGGCAGGGTAGCCCTGGATAGCGCCATCTAGGGTTACATCTTGAGGCTCACCGCTGGGATTGTGTGTCCTCTAGTGGCCATATTTACGAACCACTGTTAAGAAAAAATGGGCACCTGACAGAAGTGGCTGTGCAATCGCTGGTGGAGTGGTGTACTGGGAGACCTCAAAATGCTATGCTTATCCTGACATCCCTGGGTATCAATACGGACACTGTGCAGGGAGTACTTTCAAGGTGGAAGGTTTACAACCCTGGTGGTGGGTCGCATGCTAATCTGCTCACCCACACTTTCCTGGCCCTAGTAGAGTTTAAGGATCCCAGATAGCTCCAAAGTGCCACAGACCATTACCCCAGAGGGAGCCCTCACTGCTTGGAGAGTGATAACTAAGGACAGAAAGACCTGGGGGAATCAGCCCCACCACTATCTGAAACTTTGAAGAGAAATTTGTTGAATGGTTGCTGGAGAGGGGAAAATCAGGAGGACTTGAAGAAACTATTTCAAGCACCTGGGGTGTTCTCCCCAACACCTCTCCTGCTCCAGTGCCCGTACGGTGGCTGAACCAATGGCAGACTTCTTTCTGCACCTGCCATTAGTCACGACTTCACCAAGGTTGAGGATCTTCTCTAACTCCTCCAACCCCCAAGGGGAGGATGACTGGGAGACCTGGATAGACTATGTTGCCCCCAAGTGCTAGAATGGCAATGCTCGGAAGGCGGAAAGCTGAAGAGGGTTAGTGAGAGCTCCGAGGTCCCGCCCCAGCTACCATCCGTATAAACGGGCCAGTAACCCTGAAGCGACTGCACAGGCCTATCTTGAGGCCTCGGAGAATGTGTATGGGGAGTTCAGATTCTGATGAGGACCCATGGTGGAGAGTAAGAAATGCACAACAGTACCAAGGGAGTTGTTGTCTGTGTATGTCTCTCGGCTTGGAAAAATTGTTGCAAGAATGCTCAGAAAGGGTAGTTTGCCACGATTGAACTGGACCGAACCAGACTGACAGAATCCTAAGTCTGCCCCTTCTCAGAACTGCTGTTGCTTCAGTTACGCCTGGCAAATCGACTGGAATCCCACCTCCTATGATGAGTTAATGAGAGAAATTCGAGGAGTTGAGAAAAGGCGACTCGGGAGGTACCTGCACCAACAGCTGTGGCTACGACCTAGTGACTGAGGGTGACCCATCAAGTGAAGTTCAGGGCAGAGGTTGACAGTCAATGAGTGCTCTGACAAGGAAAAGATATGCCACAATGGGCTAACTGTTGAGAGAGATCCGAATTCAAAAACAGTCCCTTTATGAAGGCCACGCCTGCAAGCACGTCTGACCTATATCCGACTGCATCTGCTATGGGGTGGGGTACCACCCATGTATCTCCTGCTGATAACAGCTCCAAACTCAATTCCTTGACCATGGAAGTGGAGAAACTGATCGATGTCTCCAAATGCTTATCACGCCTGCAGACAGAGATGGCACCCAGGTTTCAGTTAGTATTACCGCCCTGGCTCCCAGTGGTGGCGCCTGGCCAGCTCAAACTCCAGAAAGTATGTTTTGCTATAATTGTGGGAAGATGGGCACATGAAAGGGAATGCCAGTCCCAAAAGACACTGACAAAGTTGCATATAGGCTACAAGGAGAGCTTCGGAGAAGAAATCAGTGGTTAGAGGTGCACGACATGATCCCAGTGAGGGCACCAAAATGCTAATTCACGCCCTTTGTGGCAAGGTCAGTTGCCCAGGCCCCCACTACCGCCTCTCCAGACTGGTCCAGAATAGTGGGTCCCTCCATGGAGACCACTGTAAAGGTGAATGGAGTGTCTACAAGAGCTGTATTAGACAGTGGCTCCCAAGTGACAATTATGTTCCAGGATTGGTATCAGAAGCATTTGTCAGACATACCCTTACAACCATTAGAAGGACTGCATGTATGGGGTTAAGGGAGAAGGCCTACCCTATTCCGGTATATCCGATTTGGCTGTTCTTTCCTCACCTCCGTGGCTGGAGTGGCCGAATAAGTAGAGACCCTAGCCTTAGTGTGTCCCCCCCACTGGACTGTATGATGGTGTCCCTTTGTTGATTGGAACAAATGCTCATATGTTCGGAAGGCTGGCACAGTTGGTGTTATGAAAACAGGGGTCAAAGACTAGTAGAGCTTTAAGAGTTCCGGCTTTAATTAAGAAGGCCTATGAGGCACAGAGAGATGCTGAAAACAGAACCAGAGGAACCGGTCGGAATTGTATGGAAGAAGGATCCTGAGTCTCTGATCCTGGCGCCAAATGCCCAGTGTACCTTACAGGAGAGGTCCGTGATCAGAAAGGATGTTAAGAATAAAATATTAATGTTGGATGCACCAGGCGATGGAAAATTGCCAGAGGGACTGCTGGTCAAGCTTCTGTATTTTGCCCGCTAGAGCCCATGCTTATGCCAGAAGGGTAATGGTCCAAGTTCATAATGTGTCTGAAAGAGACATTCGAGTAAACAGAGGTTGCATCCTGGCTAATGTGCATTGTGCAGACACTGCAGTGCTACCCAGCAGCAAGAGTTCAAGGAAGAATGACAGAGTAACGCCTGACTTGTTTGATTTCAGCGACTCCCGCTGCCAGCTGAATGGAAAGTGAGGATCAGTGAGAAGCTTGCCCAGAGAGAGACCAGGTGTTTTCTTTAAAGGAATGGGATGTAGGATGCGTGCAAGGAGCTGAGCACAATTCCGCTGCATGACGAAAGACCATTTCGTGAGAGGTCTCGACGCCTGGCACCTGCTGGACATAGATGTTGTGAGACGGCATCTGCAAGAGATGTTAGCTGCTGGTGTAATACAAGAACCAGAAGCCCTTATGTTTCCTATTGTGGTAGTGGAGGAAAAGAATGAACAGTAGGGATGTGTGTGGATTATCGCACCTTAAACCGCGGACTATCCCTGATCAGTACACAATGCCCGCATTCAGGATGCTTTGGACTGCCTAAACGGGAGCAAGTGGTTTCTGTGCTGGATCTCCGCAGTGGGGTACTACCAGATCCCGGTGGCCCCAGAGGACCGTGAGAAGACGGCCTTTATCTGTCCGCTGGCTTATGACTACATGAGGATGCCTCTAAGGGATTTTGTGTGCCCCAGCCACTTTTCAACGATTGATGGAGCGTGCAGTGGGGACATGAACTTACTAGAGTGCCTGTATACCTAGATGATGTTATTGTGTTTGGCAGCTCACTGGAGGAACATGAGAGCAGATTATTTAAGGTATTGGACCGACTGGAGGACTTTGGCCTTAAACTGTCCATTGATAAGTGTCAAATTCTTCAAACATCAGTAAAGTATGGGGACACATAGTATCCACCGGAGGAATAGAGACTCAAGTAAAAGTTGAGGCCTTTGACCACCTGGCCACAGCCCAAAAATCTAAAAGAACTGCAAGATTCCTGGATTCTGTGGTTATTATCGGCGCTCATCAAGGACTATTCAAGAGTGATCCGCCTCTTTACTTAACCTTACTCAAGGGTATCCCCAACCCACAAAAAATACCAAAAGTCAGTGTCCCTCAAGACTGAAAGAGTGTATTTTCATCCGAGTGAAGTATTTGGGGCCCTGGACTCCTGATTGTGAGACTGCTTTTCATGAGATCATATATCAACTTACCCATGCTCCAGTGCTGGCCTATGCCGATCCAAGAAAACCTTACGTCCTGCACACTGATGCTAGCTTGCAAGGGTTGGGGGCTGTGTTGTACCAAGAGCACGAGAGTGGCCTGAGACCAGTGGCCTTTGCCAGTAGAAGCCTGACCCCATCCGAAAAGAACTATCCTGTACATAAGTTAGAGTTCCTAGCTTTGAAGTGGGCTATTGTTGACCAATTCCATGAGTACTTGTATGGGGCTAAAATACTAGTAAAACTGACAATAATCCTTGACCTATTGCAGACCTCAGCTAGTTGGATGCCACTGGCCATAGGTGGCTTTCTGCATTATCTACATATGACTATGCTCTCGAATACCGCAGGTCTGAACCACATAGATGCTGATGCTCTCTCCCGAGGCCTGTTCCCCAGAATGATTGGGTCCGATTGGCAGAACCTGACATTCGGCACTCTGCCGGAAGTTTGACAGGGAGGAACAAATGTCCACGACGCAGTGGACTGCATGGTGATTGCTTGGGAGCTCTGAGAATTGCATACCTGTTGCTTATTGCCACTTTTCTGCAATAGACATTGTGCACTGCCTCAGCTGGACAATGACAGTATTCGAGTGGCTCAATCCCGCGATCCCATGATCAAAGCAGCTTTAGAAGCCCTCTATGCAGGAAAGATGTGTCCAAATTACGCTCCACTGATTTGAGAACTGCACTGTTATACAAAGAAGGTCCTAAGTTGAAACTGATCAATAAACTGTTATACAGAGAAACAGTAGACAGAGGGGACAAGTAGACAAACAACAACTAGTGCTGCCTACTGCCTCGAGACTCAGTACTGAGGTCCTTGCACAACCACAATGGGGCACCTTTGGATAGACAGAACACTTGACTTGGTGAGATCCAGATTCTATTGGCCTAAGATGGGGCTGATGTGGAGCAACACGTCGAACTTGTAGTCGCTACTTATGAGGAAAGCTTTGCCCCAGAGGGCTGCCCCCTTGTTAACATCACCACCAGTGCACCCATGGAGCTGGTCTGTATTGATTTTCTGAGTTTGGAGTCAGATCAAAGAAATATCAGTAATGTGTTGGTGGTCACTGACCATTTCACGAGATATGCCCAAGCTTTCCCACCAAAGACCAGAAAGCATCCACTGTGGCCAAAGTACTTGTAGAAAACTTTTGTTCACTATGGGCTCCACAAAGAATCCATTCTGATCAAGGAGAGACTTTGAGAGTCGTCTGATCAAAGAGATGCTTTCTCTGGGGGAGTGCGAAGTCCAGAACCACTCTCACTACCCCAGGGGACCCACAGCCTGAACGCTTCAACTGCACTTTGCTAGATATGCTAGGCACCCTGCACCCAAAGGACAAGCCTAGATGGAGCCAACAAATTAGCACCCTGGTACATGCTTATAACTGCACCAAAAGTGATGCCACTGGATTCTCCCCTACCGCCTGCTGTTTGGAAGAGAAGCTCGACTACCAGTAGATGTGTGTTTTGGGGTCTCTCCTGATGGGGTTCAAGCTGACAACTATTTACAGTATGTGCAAAAGTTAAAGGCCCAGCTAACTCATGCACTAACTGGCTCAAACCATGGCTGCCAAAAGAAATCTGGCCAACAAAAAGGTATGATAAAAAGGTGAAAGCACAGGAACTCCAGGAGGGAGATCGGGTATTGCTAAGAAATCTGGGACTGCATGGCAAGCACAAGATTGCTGACAGATGGCACCATCTCCTCACATTGTAGTGGGCAAACTAGATGATCTGCCAGTGTACAAAGTAAGGCCTGAGAATAATTCAAAAGATGTAAAACAATGCATAGAAATCATTTACTGCCCATTGGACAAATCTTAATTGAGTCTAATCCCTAGAAGATGCCCCTCTGGACCAGTGACTAGAGCTGCTGCTAAGAAAAGATCAAGAAAGTCTGCACCTACAGAAGCAAAGTTAAAGTGTTCCTTCCACAAGTCCCAGTTGAGCATGACTGTCAGTCCATATCGGAAGAAAGTGAGAGTGACTTTGAATACTATCCTTCTTTTAACTGAGTCAATTGTTTCGGGCAATCCCTAGTCAATACTGGAGATGAAGCTGGGCCTTCTGGACTGTCCAAGCCCCAGCTTCGTCCCTGGAGCCAATGCTCCCAGAAAGTGAAGTGCAAAGCATCAGATCAGATGAAATGGAATCATTGTGCATGGTTGAACTGTTTGAGCTTTAGGGAGGAAAATGATAGATTGGGGCAGACTGGTGATACAATCTGAACAAGAAGAGTATTTTGAGTGCCCTGACAGTCCACTGCCAGTGTCCAAAGCTCTCCATGAGAGCCAAATGTTGTGGACTCAGAAACTGTAACTCCTGGAGCTGAAAGTGCCCCAAGTTCTAGCCTCTCTACCCCATGGAGACTCCTGACAAGTGAGGACAATGCTGAAAATGAGGCTCAGAGTGCAGAGACTATAACAGTTCCCCTAGAAAGACTGGTCGAGCTGTAAAGCCTGTGGTGCACCTCAGTTATGATTCACTTGGGAGGCCTGTGGACTTGCCTCTCAATGTTGTCCATAAAGGAGTGTATGTGTCCCCAGCTCATTGCCCAAACTGAGCATCAGTGCTAACTCCAAGTTACTTGTGTTGCTCCCTTCTATATGTGTGCCCTTGCCCCATCCAGCCCCAAGGTAACTGATAGGAAGGGCCCTCTCTTCAGGTTTCATGTACAAGAGGTAATAACTTGAGTTATGGTACAATGTGTATGTAATACTGTGTAAAGACTGACGACTGCAATGTTTCAGAAATGTGTTCTTGGTAAAATGATATATTGACTGATGATTACATGTGTGAGCCTAATGCAAATGTATATGGTTGCAGTTGAAACTTATGGGTACTTGCTTGACGCGGACGTCAAGCTTTCCCAGGCCAGGAAGGGTGTAACCCCTGCAAATGGGGGTTCCAAAAGACTTCCAGGAGCTTGCTTGAGTGCTCCAAGCCTGAATGGTGTTTGGCATTTAAGCCATTTATCAGTGAGTGTTTTAGAACCTCTGGTACTGTCTTTAAGAGCTGTCTGCTTTGCAGACATAATTAGTTTGTATGGGGGACTGTGTGTTTCTTTGATTGAGTACCACTCAAGCTGCTGCCAATTCACTTCATTTTTGCAGTCACTAGGAGTGCAAAGGAACCTATCTGAAAGATGTAACTGTTTGCCAGAAATTATTTAGAGTAATAATGAAATTACAGTTTGTCTAACCTGCTTTCTTTGCAGTCAGAACTGTGTCTGCTAGTTCCCCATTCTAGTTTTGAACTGCTGAACTGGACCAATCAGTGTAGGTAAGCTAGCTCTAAAATGGTGCCTTGGACGAATCAGAACTTGGACTCATAATCTGAGCCAGCCACAAGAGGATTGTATGGGCAGTGACTCTGGGAGATGTAGTTTAGACTTCAGTGCCTTTTTGACCAACAGCAGCAGTCTATTGTGAGTGACAGCCAATCCAGTCAAGAACTGGGAGGAACTCAAGGAAGTGCCCGGTTTTGTCGGTTGGAGTTTCAGTTGAGCTTTGGCAGTGAAGAAGGAAGGAGCCCTGTGCTTTTCAGTGTGCAGTTTTAGTCAAAAAGTGTAAGGCCCAGAGTTCCGGTCTGCAGCTTGTGTAACAGCTTGTTAGGACTGAATCGTCCTGAAAAGAATCAAAGGATCTCTGAAGAGTAGAAACCAGGCTCACCCTGTAGAAGACTGGAGGAATTGCTGAAAATTGTACTCAGTCTGTCAGGAACTGAATCTGCTGTGTGTTCTCCCGGTATTGTGCAGTAATTGCGATCGGGATACAGATGCAGCCTGCCTGGTACATGTGCTTTTATATGGATGTGTGAAGAGGTTTTGTACCTCAAGTGAGCCCTGCTGACATTGAAGGACCCTATCTTATTTGGAGTCGTGAGTACTAATTCAGGGTCGCTCCTGTTGAATTGCCACATTAAATCCAAATGGAATTACTGTACTGCTGACTGTTTAATTCTCCTTTTCTCTGTGTGAAAGGGCCCCTACCAGCTGCCACGGTTTGGACTAGCCACTAGGGCTTGGGTACCTAGGGACAGTAACTGATAGGGATAGGCCTGTGCACAGAGCCATAGGTAGATTATTAGAGTGATAAGCTAATTAACCTGATTTCCCTGTCCTTGTTATATCCCCCAAATAAATCAGAGCTGCTTGTTTCAGCAAAGTTATACTGCCTGAGGTATTTGTCTATGTTAAAGTACTGTACTGTGATTGTTGCACTGTATCTCATTTCACAGGAGGTCCCAGTGCTGGAACCAGACCTGGGGTAAGTGTATACTGTGAAGGTAATTCTGATATATTGTGTGGGCCACTAGTGGGAAGAAAGGGGGGTTGCAGTGTCCCAGAGGGCTGTGACCAAGTTAGTTTAACTATTGCAAACCCTGACCTCTGGGTGGAGGCACCCGCCATTGGATCCAGGCCCCTCAACCTGTTAGTGGCAAATCAGGCAGGGGTAGTAGCCCCTGGGATAGCGCCATCTAGGGGTTACATTCAGATGACTGGGACCCTGCACAGGCCTACTCAAATGAGCCCCGGTCAGAACTCCTTTAATTCCCATCTGAGCGGCCCCCCAGCAGGCTGTCCATGGTCACCGGGTCCCAAATAGGTGGAAGGGATCCCGGGACCCACTGCATAGTCCCCGAGGCAACTGCAAAACAAGCAGCTCCACATCAATGGTGCTTTGCACGACAACGCGACTCCTGCTGCCCTGGAGGCAGCGCTTTTGCAGCGGGAGCCCGCGGTCAGCAGTTTAAGCCCCGAGAGGCTGGATTTTCATTTAACTGCAAGTTGGGACACACACAAGGGCAAACAGGACCTGGGAAGTAAGAAAAATTAGAGGCCAAGTCAGGAGAAGCCCGAGAGACAATGGGAGAAGGACAGAACAAACCGGGCTAAGGTAAACCCAGACTGGCATTTCTAGGAACCCCCATTTGCAAGGGGGTTACACTAGCAGTCTGCATGCCTAAGGTAGCTACTGTGCAGGCCTGTTTTCCCATAGTGTCAAACTTGTATTACTCCTCGTAAGAAGGTATGCAGTGATCTCTTCGGGGAGAATTGCCTTGTCATTCTCATGGAGAACAACAATGGCATCGGCTAAGGCTGAGAAGGCAGTGCTTTTTTTATCTGCTTGCAGACAGATGGTATTGAAGCAGGCCTACTCCAGACCACATTAGACAAAGTTTGAAATGTGGGCAGAATAGGAGGAACTAAATTGACCAGCATGGTAGAAATGTTTAACTACTGTAGACAGAGACGTTTACCTTGATCAGTAGCTGAAGGCTCATAATTAAGTGCAGAAGCAATCCTGAGGCACAGCAGTATGGCCTGATCCGAAGAGTCCAGGCTACAAAAGTCATTGTCGTCATGCTCAGAGAAGATGAGGCTGGGGTCAGACTCATACCCCTCTACATCCTCCCTGGAGGGAGGAGTGTAGAGAAGGATGGACTGCAGGCTCTCTAATCCAGAAACATGGCCCCAGTAACATCGATTACACTGGCCCCAAGGACGGGGGCTGGAGTCAGGGGTGGCACCAGGACCAGAGCTGAATCCAGCACCACGAGATCCCCGGTGCTGAGGGCATCACTGGGCACTCCTGGTGCCGGACTGGCACTGGAACTGGCACTGGGCCAGGCCCTGAAGGGCCCTAATCTGGCACTGGAATCAGACCCAGAACCAATGACCCAGCTGGCAATGAAATGACCAGCAATGGTACCTGGCTAGTCCCACCAAGTGATTCAAGGTGTGGGTGTGGCCAGTGGGACAGCAGTTGGTGGCATGGTCACCATCAAGGGCCGAAGGACTGTTGCCAGAGCCAAATGCTCAACCTGGCTTGAGGGCCCCACCTGCAGCTCCACTTCCATCAACCCCAAAGGACTGGGGACCAACTCCTCTGGCTGAGACACATGAACCTGATGCTGCACCCACCTCCCCAAAGACCTGCCCAACGCTGAAACTGCCCACTGGAGTCTCCACCTACAAACACAGGAAGACTTCAGGACCAAAACCTTAACATCCTAGTACCAGAGACCCCCAGCAATGCTGATGGCATCAGTTGAGGTCCTCCGGCTCTGGGAGACCAAGGGTCTTGTGGCAGACCTCTCAGAGGGTGACCACAAGCAGTACTGTTTCTTCCCCTTCCAAAGGAAAAGGGAAGAACTCGAGGCTGAGAGGTGCCAAGAACCTGACCAGAACTGGGAATGGGCCTGCTCTTTTGTGCTTTCTGTAGGACTGTTCTTCCTCCCAAGCACAGGACTGCCCATAATCAGAATCCTTCCCCAATGGGGAAAGTGCACCAGACAAGCCCCTCTGCCAGAGCAGCCTGCATGAAAAGGCTCCTTACCACCATCCTCCATAGCCATTGACCCTAGACTTGGTAGAGCTGTGAGAAAACTGACAGAAATATTTTTATAAAATCACTAAACTGACACAAAAAATAACAAACTCTAGCTTTAAATACTAAAACTGAGAACTGAATGCTATTGTCATAGAGACATGAAGTTCTCAGTTGTTAGTGGGGTAGAACTGAGGGAGCAAGGGGAGAGAGAGGTAAGGTGGCTGCCCGGTGCCATGGCTTGGAGGGACAGGGAGAGAATCCTCAGGATCATGGGTGCAGCTGCACAGGGGAGGGAGCTGGACGTCACTGTCCACCTAAGGACAAATGACCTGGCTGGTAATGGGATCAGAACAGTGCAGGAGTTTGTGAAGTTGGAGAGGGACCTTAGACAAGTAGCACACGGTAACCTTCACGGACGTACTGCCTGTCTATGGCATGGGTGAGGCTGAAGTGCTCCACACCATGGGATTCAATCAGTGGTTGAAAAACTGGTGCAGAGCTCAGGGTTTTGGCTTCATGGAGGACTGGGAGTCCACTTGGAGGGATGCAGGTCTATATTGGCACAATGGTCTGCATCTGTCCAGGAGGGGAACCAGGATCCCAGGTAGTAGTTTTAAAGGCTTCACTGGCAAGCATTTAAACTAGCCAAGGGGCAAGACACTGAAAATGAGCAGGGAAATCCCAGACCCCACCCAAAAAAAACAGGGTAATTAGTGAGATAAACACCAAGATAGAGAAATCGATAGGGAGAAGAGCAGGGGTAAATGGAGAAATAGGCAAAGGCAGTAAGGACAGGGATGGGGCTAAAAGGGGTAAGATCATCAAAAAATGGAGGGCAATGAGTACCAATGCCCATAGTCTGGGTAATAAGCTCCCTGAACTAGTGGCCTTGATGGAAGAGGGATGCCTGGATATTGTGGCAGTCACAGAAACATGGTACACAGAGAACCATGACTGGGATGTCAACATACCAGGTTACACAGTCTACAGGAGGGACAGGGAGGGTAGAAGAGGAGGAGGAGTAGCTCTCTATGTAAGAGAAGGGATCAAAGCAATGGAACTAAAGGGTAAACAGGGAGGAGAGGAGGCACTGTGGGTCACCCTGAAGACAGGAAATGGCACCACAATCCGCATGGGTGTTGTATACAGAAATGGACAAGGAAATGATAGAAGGCATCCTTAGGATTGCAGAAAAAGGGGAGATATTGCCGATGTGGGACATGAATAAGCCAGATGTTAACTGGAGCTCCTTTGCAGCAGCCTTATCCAAGAGCAGGGTCATTCTTGATGCCCTACAGGGGGCATGCCTCAGACAGCTAGTGCTGGAACCCACTCGGGAAGGAGCAATCTTGGACCTGGTAGTTCCAAACGAGGACGAAGAGAGGATCTCAAATTTAGAAGTGGGTAGCCATCTGGGAACAAGTGACCACCAAGCAGTGTGGTTCATGGTAAATGCAGCCATAGAGTCGAACCATACAAAAGTGAGGGTACTGGACTTTAGGAGGGCTGACTTTGTCAAAATGGGACAGTGTCGCGCACCTGGTGGTGCTGAGGGCTGAGGCGCTGGCACTTTACCTCACACTACGCTGGTGACCTGTGTTCGGGAATAAGCATGGGCCGCTGGGGGTTGGCAGGGTTGGAGATGGATTGAGCATCCGACTGACTGCTCTCCATCTCTGGGGGGGGGGGGGAGTTCAGTGGCCGGTGCACACCTGACTCTTGGCAGAGGCTGGGGCTCGGCATCATGGAGCCACTACAGCGTGGGTGTGGTGCGCGGCAGACACCTGACATGGGTGTGCACAGGAGCGCACACGACCCCATCGCAGGTGTCATTGCTCGCTGCACAGCTGTGGCACACCAGAAAAGGCTCCCCTGGTGGATGACGGGGGAGCTCACAGGCCCCACACCTGGCTATCCGTGGTACAAACACTTGATCTGGTCTCGGTGGGGGAGGGCCCCCTCTGCCGACCCCACCAAGGGGGGTAAGCTCTGGAGCACTAGCGCTGGATGGTAGATGCCAGGTTGATGGGGATTTGGGCTCCCCCAGAGTGAGAGGGCTGTTGGAGCAGAAGGAGTATAAACAATCTCAAAAAAAAAAAATTAGAGCGTGTCTCAGAAAGCACTAGCACACAGGCAAGAAGAGGGGTGGAGGAACAATAGAGAAACATCAAAACTGCCATCACAGAGGCAACAAGCCTTTGTGTGTGTGAAGCAAATAAATCTAAATGAAGGAAAAAATCACTATGGTTCTCAAAAGAGGTGGCGGGGAAGGTTATGGAGAAAAAGATAGCACTCAAGAAGTACACGGAAGCACAGAAGGAGCAGGACAGAGAACTGTACCAGTTAAAGCAGAAGAAAGCAGAGAAGGCAGTCAGAATAACAAAGGCCCAAACCAAGGAAAAGATAGCCAACTTGGTTAAGAAGGGGGATAATGCAAGGAGCATGTTTCCTAAATCGGCCCATATTGAGTCCTTCACTACCCTGTATAAACCTCACATGCTCATGATATCCGAATCTTGGCTAAAACCCTCTATACCCGACAGTGCTTGTGAGATCCCTGGTTATAAATTATTTTGTTCAGACCGTAAGGGTAAAAAATCTGCTGGGGGGGGTAGCTGTTTACTGTTTAGATTATTTGTACATTTCTTTGTTGCTCTCTAGCCAGAACTGTACATCACAAAATGACTGGTTGTTGCTGAATTTACTTTTGGGAGGTGTTAAACAGGTGGTTGTGGGATGTTTGTATAATCCACCTCAATGTGGGAAAGTGGGTCTTCAAGAATTTTTTGATACTATTGCCTCTAGCCTACTAAATAGGGATTTTGTTTTGGCATGGGATGTTAATTTAAACTGGGCAAAAGCTGATGTTTTTGGCTATGAAAATCTTATGCAATCTTATAATATGTCCCAGTTAATTGTTCAACCTACTAGGTTAAATTCTTTATCCAACAATCACTCAATATTAGATTGGATTATTGCCAATAATAAACATATGGTAACACACTCTGGGGTCTTCGGAGACTTGATAAGTGATCGCCAGGCAATTTTTGGAGTACTAAATTTGAAAGTGTCGAGGTTGCCTCCTCGTATAATTTTTTCTTGTAACTTTATTTTTCCACTATTTCTTTATCCTCCAACTGCTGCCACTGATCCCTCTCTCAGAGCTCCCCTCGTAGATCCCAATCTGCAGCCCCCCCAAGGAGTCTGCCCCTAGAGTGCTAACGCTACCCACATACCTTCAGGGCCTCGGATTACCCTCCGGGCAGGGCGGCGGAGATCCCCCATATCTCCCCCTGGGCATCGTTTTTGGGAGCGTGCACAGCAGAGTCTGCTTCTCGGGTGCTGCCTTGGAACCAACGCTGAGGCTCGTCGCCTAGACCAGGACAGGGTATTTTCTGGTGTTCTGGTGGATCCCCCCTCCCCTAACGTTGGCGTGCAATGGGGACAAGGCTGCCGGCATGCATAGAGACGCACGTCGAAACCGGTCCCCTGCCAACGTCAACCCTTGCGTAGAGCGTCTCCCCAGCTGCACCAACCACCCTACAGGTGGTGGTATCGCAGCGGAGAGTATGCTTCCCCCTCCCCGGAGAAGGAGAGCAGCCATTGGGTGCTCATTCCTTCTCCCTCCCGGCCGACCCCCCGTCGACCCGAGTCTGCTCCCGAACCTGGGTCGCCTGTGTGGTACGAGGTGTGGCGTCCAGTGCCTCAACCCTCAGCGCCACCGGCCGGCCTTTTCTTGTAACTTTAACAAAGTTCCATATCAACTAGCATATCAAGAATGTTGTGCTCTGGACTGGTCATTTGTCAACTCTGTCCCAGACCCAGATTGTGCTGTAGATTTTTTCTGTCAACAGTTGTTGAGTTTACAGGAAATTTTGTCTCCTGCGTAAACTAAGGGTACGAGGGGCCCAAAATGGGTGGTTTACACCTGCTCTTAAATTGCTTGTGAAACAAAAAATATTGGCTTGGGACAGCCTATAAACTATCTCCTAATGAGTCCTTACTGTAGGCCTATCAGTCTGCTAGGAACCTAGCCTGTAGTAAAATCAAACAGGCTAAAATTGACTACTGTCGACACAAGATTGAAGTTGCTTCTTCTGACTCTAGAGTTTCTGGGGAGCCCTTAATACCTTGTTATCCTCTAAAGATAGGTCTAAAATTTCCCATTTAAATTCTCTGGATGACATGGTTACTGACCCTTTTTTGATGGCAAACTTGCTGAATGCCAAATTTACAAATACTGATGATTTTATCACCGCTGTTTCGGGCTGTGATAGCAATATTGGTAATTGTGACATGAACTCAAATGTTTTCTCAATAGCTAGTTTACCTGAAGGCTTGTCAAGCTTTCATTTCAGTTGTATTAATCCACCTGAGGTGTTGAGGTTACTATGTCAATTACCTAATAAGTTTGGCGACTGTGGCAATGGGCTGGATATAAGGTTTGTGAAACTGGTTGCACCCTTTATCGCTGATCCACTTTGTTCTTTATTTAATTTCTGTTAGTCAGCTAGGAGTTTTCCATCTGCTTGGAAAGTTGCAAGAGTGGTGCCTATCCCAAAAAAGGCAAGAGCGGATATGCTGGATGATTTTCGTCCCATTTCAATATTAAATCCCTTAAGTAAACTTTTAGAAAAGCTGGTGGTAAAACAGCTGATTTTTTTGAATCTGATGGTTTGCTCTGCTCAGAATAACATGGTTATAGGAAGGGTAGGGGTACTGGAACGGCTTTGGTCAGGTTCACGAACACCATCCTCCTTAGTTGTGATAGAGGTCTTCTTACGGGGCCGGTGTTCGTAGATCTGACCCGGACCTTTGATTTTATAAATCATGCCTTGCTTTGTTCAGAGTTAAAAAGTATGGGTATTTCCGCTCTGGTGATATCTTTTCTGAGGAGTTTTTTAGAGGGAAGATCCCAGCAAGTGTTCATTGAGCCCTCACTATCTGATTTATGGCTTAATCTTAGAGGTGTTCCACAGGGGTCTATTCTTGGCCCCCTGTTATTTTCAATATTCATAAATCAAATCCCCTCTATTTTCTCAGCTGCTCATTGTCTTCTTTATGTGGATGATTTGATTTTATATAACCAGGGTTTGAACATTGAGCAGGTCAATATAGGGTTACAGAGAGATTTTGATACACTTGGTCATTGGTTGTCGAAAAATCAAATGGTTTTGAATGTAAAAAGATCAAGTGCATGGTTTTTGGGAGTGCTCCTCGACTAAAGTTGAATCCATGTTTACATATACTTGACAGGTTTGGTGACCTCTCAGAACAGGTTAATGAATTTAACTATTTAGGAGTTTTCTTAGACCTCAGTTTGGGATTTTTTCCCCCATGTTAAAGCCGTTAGTAGAACTATTAATTCTAAACTGGGTTTGCTATACAAATTTAAGGCTTATTTATCAATTGAATCTCACAAAACAATCGTTAGGGGTATTTTATTGCCGCACTTTGATTGTGTTTCTCCTTTATATTTTAATTTGAGGGTGCGGGAGTGTAGGGTTTTGAGTGTGGGTTATAATAATATTTGTTGATTTGTTCTTGGCGTTCCTTTGCTGACACATCATTGTGCCTTATATTCTTCTTTGGGCTGGCTATCTCCTAAATTAAAGTTTGCCTATGCGCTTGGTAATTTGACTCATTATGCTACTAATGCTAGGAATTAATTTCCTCTATCTGATTTGGTGGAACTTAGGGACTCCCAGGTTAATTTGCGTTAAGATCAAGGAGTTACTTTGAAAATAATTGTTAATAAGGGAAATTCTGGTTTTCGATCATTTGTGTCATCTGCTGCTCGTTTGTGGAATGATTTGCCTCTTTCCCTTAGATCTATTAATTCAGCAATAGGATTTAAGGTTAAATTTCAACATTATATGTTATCTGTTGATGTTTGTAATTGTTAGTTACGTATTGTATTGTTTTATCATTGATTGTTTTTGGGTTGGACCTGAAAAAGGGCTTTGCCCAGTGTCTTTACCCGGTTGTTAAATTAAAAAAAAAACAACCTTTTATAGGTACATTAGGGAATGAGGAAAGACCAAGGGAGGGATAGTGAGGCTTAAAAAGGGTAGGGTGGTGGGCAGAGGATGACAGTGAAAAGCAGGGATACTGAACGAATATTTCTGCTCAGTATTCACAAAAAGAAGAGGAGGGGAGGTACCTAATCCAATCAATAGAAGCACTCTGGATAGGGGGGTTGATACCAGTCCATTCACAGAAGAAAGGGTTCTGAAAGAACTCCTAAAACTGAAGGTGGACAAAGCAATGGGCCCTGATGGAATTCACCCCAGAATTCTAAAAGAACTAAGGGGAGAACTAGGGACACCACTGACTACCCTTTTTAACAAATCATGGCAGGATGGTGTGAGCAAGGCAGAGGCAGAAAACTACAGTTTGACCTCAGTGGCAGGGAAAATGATGGAATCACTTCTGAAAAGAAGAATTGTTGAGTACCTAGAGGCCAGCGGGGCACAGGACCCAAGGCAGCATGGATTCACAGTGGGAAGATCATGTCAGATGAATCTAATAGATTTCTTTGACTGAGTGACCAAAGTAGTAGACCAGGGAGGGGCTATGGACATGGCCTACCTAGACTTTAGCAAGGCATTTGACACATCCCACACAAAAGATTGATAAACAAATTAGCCAGCCTGAGAGTGGGTCCCAGGGTGGTAGCCTGGGTAAAAAATGGTCTGGACAACAGGACACAGAGGGTAATAGTAAATGGAGTCCACTCCGAAGAAAGTGGGGTTACTAGCAGGGTACGACAGGGTTCACTACTGGGTCCGGTCCTTTTTAATGTCTTTATCAGTGACATTGCAGAGGGACTGGAAGGAAAAGTATGCCTCTTTGCAGACGACACAAAGATCTGTAACAGGGTTGATACACGGGGGTGGACAGGATGAGAAGGACTTGACAAGGTTGGAAGAATGGTCAAAAGTATGGCAGCTGAGATTCAGTGCAAAGAAGTGCAAGTAATGCACCCGGGAAACAAAAACCCAGGGGAAGAGTACACAATGGGGGGGGGGGGGATACTAACAACAACAAAAATGGAAAGGGAAAGGGATCTGGTGGTAGTCATATCAGATGACCTAAAGGTAAGCAAGCAATGTGAGAAGGCAGCAAGGAGGACTAGGGGGATACTGGGACGTATAGGAAGAGGCATCACCAGAAGAAAACAGGAAGTTGTTATCCCTCTGTACAGACAGTTGATGAGACCCCATCTGGAGTACTGCGTGCAGTTCTGGAGACCCCATCTCCACAAGGACATAGACTGAATGGAGGTAGTCCAGAGGAGGGCAACTAAAATGGTGCAGGGTCTGCACCAGAAGCCATACGAAGAGAGCCTAAAGGAGCTTAATATGTATACCTTCGAGGAAAGGAGGTAGAGGGGGGACATGATAGAAACTTTCAAGTACCTCAAAGGAATCAACAAAGTCCAGGAGGGTATCATCTCTCAGAAAAAGAGATGTGCAAGAACAAGGGGGCACAACTTGAAGATAGACGGGGGACAGCTCAGGGCAATGTGAGGAAATAGTTTTTCACAGAGAGGGTGGTGGGCACATGGAATGGCCTTCCTGAGGAGGTTGTGGGGTCAAAAACAGTGGGGAATTCAAGAATGCATGGGGCAGACATAAGGCAATTCTGGTTGGGGGTTAGGAAGAGGTAGGCTGTTGGTTAACTAGGATCTGCACTTATCCAATAGGTAGGGAAATGGGCAGACTGGGTGGGCCAAGCGGTCCTTATCTGCCGTCAAAGTCTATGTTTCTATGACTCCTGGCAGGTGACCAACATTGCCACTGATGTGCACTTGATGGTTGGAAAAAAATGAACTGAGGTGGTTGAGGGCTGGTGCTGAGGTAAGCATGGTGCCGTGAGCCAGTCTTGTGGTGCCAGGCATGTGTGTAGCTTGCCTCGTCACCAGCCATTCTGAAAAGTTCTGGCTCCTGCAGCATCCTAGCACCTCTGGCTCAGACCTGCCAGTGTGAGTCAGTGGTGAAGACTGGTTCCTGGAAAATCTATATTTATCACTAGCAGGGAAGCTGGAGGCATGCAAAATGATTCCAGCACCCAAATTCCTTCACCTAACAGCTGCCTCCCTTTGATGTATTGTAGCTATAAGGGTGGGTTATGTCCCTGATTTGAAAAGCTTGTGTGCTCTGTACAGCTTCCCTTGCAAGGGAATTATGCAATGCATATACTTGATGTATTGTAATTGATTTAAAAGTCAATAAATAAAACGTAAAAAAAAATAAAAATAAAATCATTTATCAAATAATAGTTCCTGCCCAAGAAATTGTGAAGGTTTGCATAACTAACTGAGCTGCATTATGGAAATCTGCTGTTAAGACTGGTGGTAAACATAGCAGGCTACGCACTACGGGCCCTCTTCACGTGGCATTGCACTTATTCATCTGGCAGTACCCACAACATGCAGGAAAATGCACTCAAGGGTGAGCCCCATGTCAGTCTGTGTGCACTCTAGAAAGGGGGAGGAACTGGTTACAGATGGAGACAGGACTGGTGCTGCTCCAGTATGGCTCTTACACAACAGAAGGGGATGCACATGCACCTGGAGGGGGTGCAACCCTGAAGCCAATCTATGTTGAACAAACTGAAGGCTGCTGTTAAGGTTTACATTGATCTACGTACCAAGGTCGTTGTTGTTCATCATGGAGTTGGAGGCCCGAAGTCGTGGGCCCTGCTGTGTAAAATGATAGCCGAATTTCAGAAGTGTTGTGTTCTTCTCCAGCATATTTGCAATTTCCATTTCCACCTTGTTACCCAGCTGCTGGCTCTGTAGTAAGAAGATAAACTTTGTGAAAGGGTTGTTCTCCCATCTAACTGGCGTACCTGTCAGCCCTCATCGGCTTCAGGTAAAAAAACAGATGCTATTGTTTCAACAAGGAGGGTCCAGTGTAGATTGTGCGTTCCTCTTCAAAGTGATAGGAAAGGAGTTTTTCACAGTTAACTGCCCTCTCATATTCCTTTCCATGACAATTCTGTATTCTGATATGCTTTGACCAATTTTTTGATACGTACATAATCTAGCTTTGGAGCACCCTCAGATCTACATAGAGTTCCACTCTATTCATCAGCTACTACGCTTCCTTTTCATATTACTAAGACATTCCATGACATCAATTACACCATTTCATGCTATTCGTCTGAATGGCCTGGAATGATGTTACTGATGTCATACAATGTTCAGGTAGTATGAAAAGACAGAGCAGCAACTGTTGAAGAGAGCGGGATTCAGGATAGCTACTAAGACAAAAAGACTTAATTTAACAAAAAGACGTAAAAAACATATCAGAATATTGGAGAGACACTAAAAGAAGAACAGGAAGTCATCTAGAGGTGTAAAAAACTATTTCCTATTACATTTAAAAGATATGTGCAGCAACCATTTCCTTCTTATTAAAGGAGAATTGTACTGAACTGTTAAGCCATTTTATCTGTAGACACTGCTTCAAATACTGGTTCCCACTGTGTTACAGTTACACCTTTACAACTTTTCATAAAACTGAGTGGGTGTTTTCGATTTACACACAGGTAGTAAGGAGGGTCATTGCAGAACTATGTGAGGTAGTCTATGTCCTTGCTAAGCATTTACCTTGTGGGTACAATGGAAACATGTTCTATTAAAGAATTCATTGTTTGAAAGGCTCAAACTACATCAAACAGTTTCAAAATACAGATGTGCCTACTACCAGTGTGTAAATCAGACACAGCAGTCGAGTTTACTATGAGGACAGTAAAGATGGAGTAATAGTAGAGTTAGAACTATTATTTTACAGACAGCTTTTATATAAAAACATTACTTACAGATTCAACATAGTTCTTTAGAGTATTTCATTATGAAAACTACAGTGGAAGATTCATGATGAAGAGCTCTAATATTATGAATGTGTTATTAGAGTGTCCCTCTTGTCCTGTCATTTCTCTTGAAATGCCTAAGCCCATGCCCACTGATATCTTAGGGGAAGGCGTTGCAGCTTCAGTTCTACACTCTCAGGATAATCATTTATGTCCTCGTGTTTTAATAAATTACTGTACAACACTGATGCAGACAGGTACTTAGTTTACACTGGGCCTGGGTTAAGGGACAATGACCTGGAATGCAGTAGGTGGCCCACTAGTAATCAAAGCATGACCTAATTTACATTGGATATGACCACCCCAGTACCTGATTTACACTGTGCCTGAGTGAAGAGGACCAACATGGAGCAAGAGTTGTGAACTGCTGGATGGAGCTGTCAAGAACATAAAATGAACTTTGTTTTAATAAAGTTGTAAAGGGATTTTCCCAAGATTTCCTTCCCACTCGCATATTCCAGCAGCTGATGCCTGTGCTAGTCATCATAACCAGTTTTCACAATTTTATTTGCAGTCCTTAAGTTTGTGGAAGGGATCGTAGTTTGGACCTATGAGGAGGTTATCCTATCCTTTCCACTTCCCAATAGCGCTGACACCCCACCTGCACTCAGGCACGTAATGACGTGTGACCAAGGAGAGCGCTGGGGCTATCCCCATTGAAGGGAATGGGGCTCAATTTCAGTGCTATTTTTATGCATAAGAATGGCCAGCTCAAGATTAAAGAAGGCCATCGCTCGACTAACAATGGCCTTGTTAGTTGAGCGTTGGCCTTCATTAATCTCCAACTAGCCATTCTTATGCATAAAAATAGCACTGAAATTGAGCCCTATTCACTTCAATGGGGCACGCCCTAGTCCTCTCCCTGGTCACATGTCATTACGTGCCTGAGTACTGGGGCATGTCAGCACTATCAGAAAGTGGAAGGGATCGGCTGACCACCTTGTAAGGCCAAACTACGATCCTTTTTGCAAACTTAAGGACTGCAAATAAAATTATGAAAACTGGCTTTGATGTCTATCGCTGATATCAGCTACCAGAATACGAGTGGTAGTTGATGTAACTTAAGCTGGAAAATCATTTTAAGAAAATTGCTTGTGTATAATAAAGCTGTAGGTAACCATAATAAAGATGAAATTCTGGGAGTTGACTGACTTACTGAAGTTAAATTCTTTAGTGCTGACAATAAAGTTCTTCCACTGTAATTTTCATAATGAAATACCTTGAAGAAGTTTGGTTGTGCAAAATTCGGTAAATGTACTGCTTCCATGAACTTTGAAACCAGTCTTAAGGCATACTATCTCAGATGTAGTGTCTGTGACTGTAACTGTTGAGTTTGCTCTTTCTACATGTATTTGAACCTTTATCCTGCTCTGGCAAAATAATTTAACATTTGCCTTGTAAACTGTAATCAAGCATTTAGCACATTTTCACAATTGTTTCTATATATGTACAAAAATGGTAATACATTTAGTCTCTGTTTTCTGTAATTAACTCCAGGTCACCCTATGACAGTGACTTTGTCTTAGAGTGTCCACACAGTTATCAAAATTAAACAATTAACTAAAAATGACACCCACTTTTCTAGGGTTCTCTTCTTTTTTCCCCCCAGATACATTCTAGAGACTTATTCATTGACCAGACTGTTTCCACAAAATAAAGATACCTGCTCAAGACATATTTTATTTTTGTTGACATGTCTAGATTAGGAAACTGAAGAATTGATTCTTGGACAAGAAAAATAAAAAAAAAGAGCTAAACTAAGATGATTGAAAAAGCTGTGCTTGATACCAAATTAAAAACCCGATGCTTTTTCATTGGACTGGGAAAAGTATTGCAGCTGGAAAACATTGGTCCTTGGTCACTTGAAACCAGGGTCTAACTTGGCCCTCAGGATATGGATGAATTTAGTGATCCATGGCGCAGGGCCCAGTGGACAGCAGTTCATATCAGAAAAGCAGCACACATCAGGAAGCACAATACAATGGGGGGGGAGGGGGTCTTGCTGTCCCTGCATTGCTCCAAATAATTCTGAGTCTGCTTACAGTGTTCCAAGATGAGAAGCAGTGAACCTGCTTCTTCACTGGGTCATCCAGGATGTCTAACTTTAAGCAACCTTATCTTGTTTTTCAGGCCCTGGGATTGTCTGCTTAGTGTCTGCTGGACAGAAAACTGCTGCTGCCTAGGAGCTCCCTTTGGCACCCAACACCTATGGCATGAGACAGAAGACAACTGGCAGTCCCTATTTAACAAGGGATCCGAGCTGAATTAGCATGGAGAAGAATCACCTCCTCTCACCCAATTGGACAGTGTGTCCTACAGTTCCAGATCAGTGCTAAGTGATGAAGCAGCACAGCAAATCGTACACTGCATCGGTCCACATTTTACCTGATCAGTTGAGGGAGGGCATCAGTGACCAGTGTTGTCACCCTTTATTAGCATTATCCCTCAGTTCATTTTAATTAAGGTGGAATGTATGGTTTAGTTTCTATCAACTACTCAAAGCTGCAGTTCACTTTAGCTGACAGTTTAGTCTACCGTTGCTTTTTGGAAGAAGGCACCTTCCTTTCCTTGCATTTTGTTTTACTTTACAAAATGTTTTACTCTTTAGCACGTGTATTAGTAAAAATCTTCAGAGTACCATAAAATATGGCACATGCAGCAGTTTCATCCATTGTTCTGCCTTTCCAGCCATTTGGGGAGAGGCGGCAGGGCATCAAGAGCGAGTGCTGTACTGCACATGCTGTATTTGACTTACAGAGATTTTATTTTTAAAGGGGGGGGGTCTGATTTTCAGTTCTACTGTCCTTAAATTTTACAGTCAGGTACTGACCTGCACTCTTATTACATTTCAGAAAATTAAGCTCGAATTAAACACCAAGTGCCTGTTCAAAGCGCACCATATTCAATGTCATGTTTACATTCTGCAGATCCTTGCAGAACAGGATGACACTGGGTTGTTCCCAAGTCCCACAGAAATAAATGTGAATTGGGAGCAAAGTAATGCTGTACTGTCTAATTGCAATATAGCCACCTGGGAGCTGCAGAATGTTAACTTAACATTAAAAATGGTGCACTTGTACAGATGTCCAGAGTCTGGTACAGTGTTCAGTTTTCTGAAATCCAGTATCTGAGCAAGCCACTTGCTACACAATTTAAGGGCAGTAGAATTGAAGACCTGGTGCTGTTTTGTAAACAGGATCCTTCCTTTAAATTAAATAAAGAAATACATTTCATAACCAGTCTTCCTTCCCTGCTCTCAAACAAGGTAGTTCTACTGTTTGCAGCCTGAATGGGGTTGTTGACTAATTTAGCCTCTTTTTTCTCCACCTGTGCCTTCTCACAGCCCCACACTTCCACACCTCCATCCACTTCTGCAGTTTCCTCTTCAACACGTTCCTTCTAATTCACTTCTACCACTCCTGCTACTCTAACGGCCATGTTATCTTTCAACCCCACCAAAGGCAACAGATCAGATGGTCTAGACTCCAAATGTATACATAGTCCCAGAGGCTTGTAAAAGGGCTAAGGTCCTCCCCATGTGCAAGGGCAGTGACTCTTCTGCCCCTGGAAACTTATCACACCATATCCTTCTTCCTGCCTTGATCAAGCTCAAGGAGCACTTGATTCTCTCCCAGCTCTTCCCCTTCCTTGACTTCTTTGCCTTTCACAGCCTCACCAGTCTGGTTTTAATTTGTCACACTCCACCGTAACATTCCTCCTGAGGCTCACTGACACCATACTGAAGAGGATGCATCAGGACACTTCACTTGTACTATTTTCAACTTGGCCAAGGCCTTTGACACTGTTTCCCATCCTCTCCTACTGGATAAGCTCTCTGGGGCTGGATTCTCTGATTTTTAGGTTCAATGGTTCAGCTCCTATTTGCTGGACAGGTCTCAGGCCATCCTTGAAGGAGACTCCTCCCCCCAGTTGCGTCAGAAGTTCCTCAAGGCCCTGTCCTTCACCCAATCCTGTTCTCAATTTTCTTGAATGACCTTCCAAAGGCCTGTGTCTCCATGTACATCCACATGTATGTAGATGACACTGTTCTTTTTGCCTGTGATCCCCCTCCCAAGATCTCACTGTGCAACTGCAAAACAACTTCAGCTGTATCCAGAAATGGTTCTGTGCCAACAGCTTATCCTGAATGACAAAACAGTGGTCTCAATGACCTTTGTCACCAGTCAGCATCTGGTTAATATCCAGTCTTCCCTGGTCATCGGGACCATGGATGGCTCCCAGCTGGAGGTTTCCTCATTTGTATACTTGGGTGCACTGTCACCCTAACTTCTCCTGTCATATTGATGTCATCCGCATAAAGTTTCTCCTGAGAAGTGACGTAGTCTACAGGAACAAAGCCTGTGCCTGACTCCCTTCCAGACAGCAGATCATAATGAAAATGATCCTTGATCCTGTCAACTTTTGACTTTGAGGACATGGTGCATAATGCCACTGCAAAATCCACCCTTATCAGACTGGACCCTCTCTTTCACTCCTTTCTGCCCTCCTTACGCCCATCATTGTATCTTCTGCTGTTCACTCTCTCTTCCATCTCTCTATGGGCGTCACCTCTCACACTGTGCCTTGGTCATCTCTTAATTCTGGTTTGGTTCTCTCCCCCCTACCTCAGCTCAATTCTGTCCTGTCCCAGCCCCTGTTCCTCCTACTCCCTGTGCTCCACTACTCAACCCCAATCTTTCTCCCTCCCTTATGCAAAGACCTCAGCAGATGAGTAAGCCTTCTACTTCCATTTCTCTTGCCTTTGGTCTAGCCTTCCCCATGATGTCTGCTTTTCCTCCTTCCCATCTGCCCTGAAATCCCTGCTCTGTGCCCACACCTCTTAAACTGAGCCTGCTTTTGCTCTTAATACTGTTTGCCCAGCTGGAATGCTGTGCTACACTGTGTTTGTGCTGCTCACCTACTTGAACTGAAATTGCTTAACTGATAATCTGTGACACTGTTCTTCTGCATGTGGTTTTACTGCTGCTACACTGCGCTGCGCTGCACTGTTTGCCTTCTCATACTTGCACTGCTGAACAGCTGCACTGTAACTGTCCTTCTGCAGTTTGTTTAATTGCTTCTCAGCTGTGTTCACTGTCCACCTTCTCATACTTACTGCTGAACTAATACTCTAACTTTGTCCTTATAACTACCTGGATTTCTTCTATGTCATCACACTTATGTAGCACACTAAGCCTATACAAATTTCTTAGAAATCCCACTGGCTAGAACCTGATCTCCTCCCTTATATCTCGTGGTCTCACCCCTCCATGCCTCAGAGCTTCCATTCTGCTGAGGTGGCCCCTTGGTTGCTCTTCTCGAAGGTCAATTTCTTGAAGTTTCTTCAATCATTTTGTTGATTTCTGTGATATTTGTTTCAGTTGCTGCCTCACTCTGTTTGAGCTCCTGTCCCATGTGTGGTGTCAAATATTCGGCATGAACTTTTACAAGGACTGTAAAAGACGCTGAAGATATGGTAGTCTGGAAACCTTGGCTTTAAGATGTGTAACTTCTACAGGAAGATGTTGAGGTTGGATCCCAACATCTGCCTGGCCTGTCTTGGTGCGATGCATGAGGAAAATATCTGCCCTCTGTGCCAGACTGTGCTACCTGAGTCACTGGCATGACATGAGTGTTGGCTCTCCAAGCCTTTGGATCAGCACAGCAACTCAGGCAAGAAAAGGGTAAGGACTCAGAGCCCTGGTCTCTGCTTTTTCTGCCCTTATGAAGACTGCTCAGCCTGAGACCAGAACTCCCAATCAAGCAGTCATGATCATGCTCAATCCTTGTTGTCAGGAATCTAAAGACAAGGAGAACTCTCAAACACTTGTGATGCAGACCATGTTCAAGGGGCACCTGTCAACCTTTGACTGGTGGTACCAGTCAGTCAATCCAATGGATCCTAACCATCATGGGCCTGTTTGGCCTGTCAACAATGCTCAACTGGTTGTCCAATTTGTGGTCCCACCCCTGGTCCCACTGTTTCAAGTGATCATCATGGGACATCCCTCTCAGAAGGAGCTGTGTCCTGGGTAGTCCCTAGGCAGACTCCTGATGAAGCTCCATTTGAGCAAAGTGTCGGGGCAACTTGAGCCTTCTTCTACTATGATTATAACTAAGGTCAGTTGCTATTTAGTAGGACTTTGTACTTCTAGCATTGTAGAAATGTTATAGATACAGAGACATAGATACATAGACAGTGTCGGCAGATGAGGGCCTATGGCCAACCCAGTCTGCCCTCCTTACTGGATTCTACCCTCACATCTTGGTATACCCAATGCTGCACTTTTCACCCTCTCGCCACCCTTCCTACATTCCTTCTCCCCCCCTCCCCTCTTCCCTCTCCCTATGACTCTGGCACTTCTTATCTGTTGTCTGTTTTCTCTGACAAATGCCGCTGGCTGCCTTGTTACAATGCTACCCTTGAACTGTATTAATCTGTACTCTGTTTGCAATGTCCACATTGTTGTAATGTCTGTCTTGATGTTCCCCATAATTTGTATTTCTCTGACGTGGAACCTTTGTAAAAGAGCCAAGGCTCAAAGGTATGTGTAATCCTAGACTTGATAAATAAAGTTCACTTTATGCTTTCCTAGAAGTCTGTTGCCCCTTACCCCTGACCTCCAGAATTCCTTTATGTCTATCCCATGCATTCTTAAATCCTGTGATTGTTTCAGCCACCACCACTTCCTCTGCAGGGTGTTCCACTTGTCCACCACCCATTCTGTGAAGAAATTCTTCCTCACGTTTCCTCTGAATTGTCCTCCCTCCAACTTCATCCCATGCCCTCTAGTCCTGGAACATCTTTTTCGCTTAAAAATAGTGTATTCCTGCACCCTGTTTCTCTCTGTAAGATACTTGTATGTCTCTATCATATCCCCCCTCTCTCCCTCATCTCCTCCAGGGAGTACATATTCAATTCCTTCAACCTGTCCTCATAGGACTTGTGATGCAATCCATGTACCATCTTACCTTCTCTACCCTGTCTATGTCCTTACATAAGTAAGGTCTCCAGAACTGTACATTGTACTCCAGGTGGGGCCTCAATAGTGTCTTGTATAGTGGAATTATGACCTCCATTTTCCTGCTGGTGATGCCCTTGCCTATGCATCCCATCATCCTATTTTCTTTACCTGCTGCCTTGTCACACTGTTTCCCTACCTTGAGGTCATCAGAGATGATAACCCCAAGATCCCTTTCTTGCTTGGTGCATGCTATATCCTCACCCCCCAACTGATATATTGTGCCAGAGTGTTTGTGCCCCATATGCATTATCTTGCTCTTCTTTGCATTGAATTTCAACTGCCAAACCCCTGACCATTCTTCAAGTTTCTGCAGGTCCTTTCTCATTCTGTCTACACCCTCTGGTGTATCTACTCTGTGACAGAGCTTTGTGTCATCAGCGAACAGGGAAATTCTGCCTTCTAGGTCCTGCTCAATGTCACTGATGAAGATGTTGAATAGGACCGGTCCCACACTGATCGCTGTGGTACCTCACTGGTCAGTCTTCCCTCTGTGGAGTGATGGCCATTTACCACCACCCTCTGTGTCCTGCCACTCAGCCAGTTACCTACGCACCACACTACTGTCCTGCCCACACCCATATTCCCCCAGTTTGTGCAATAGTCTTCTATGTGGCACAGTGTCAAAGGCCTTGCTGAAGTCCAGATAGGCCATGACCACTGCCCTCCTCGATCCACCTCCCTAGTCACCCAGTCGAAAAATTCAATGAAGTTGGTCTGACATGACCTCCCCCTGGTGAAACCATGCTGACTTGGGTCCTGTAGTCCATTGACAACCAGATGTTCCATCAATCTCTCCTTCAGTAGTGCTTCTATGATCTTCCCCACTACTGAGGTGAGGCTGATGGGTCTGTAGTTCTCCGCTTCCTCTTTGTTCCCACTTTTGCATAAGGGGAATACATCTGCTGTCCTCCAGTCTTTGGGTACCTCCCGTGTTTCTAGTGATCGAATAAACAGGATTGCCAGAGGTTCAGTCACCACCTCTCTTAGTTCTTTAAGGATCCTGGGGTGCACCCCATCTGGCCCCATTGCTTTATCAACTCTTATTACTTTCAGTTCCTTCAGGACCCTTCCTCGTGTAAAGGGACTTGGGTCCATTTCTATACCATTCCCACCCCTTATACTCCCTTCGGACCCATTACCCTCCTCTTCCTCAGTAAAGACTGAGCAGAAATACCTGTTCAACATGTCAGCTTTACTGTTGTCATCCTCCATGCGGCTCCTATCCTCCCCCTTCAGTCTCACTATCCCTCCCTTTGCCTTTCTTTTTTCACTTATGTACCTGTAAATGGTTTTGTCCCCTCTACCCACTGATTTTGCAATGTGCTTTTCTGTCTGAGCTTTGGCTTCCGTTACTGACCTGCCTGCCTCCCTTTGTTTCTCCTGGTACTTCTCCCTATCCCCTTCTGCCTGTGTCTTTTTGTATTGTCTGAATGCAATCTTTTTGGCTTTCACTTTCTCCGCTTCCTCCTTGGAAAATCATAATGGCCTCCTCTTCCTTTTCCCCTTGCTAACCTGCTTAATGCATAATTCTGTTGCTCTTGTAATCCCCATTTTAAATACTGCCCACTGTTCCTCAACCCCTGATTCCTGCCCCATTCCCCTTAATGCCTCTTTCAAGCAGCTCCCCATTTTCCCAAAGTCTGCCCCCCTAAAATCCAGGATACATGTTTTTGTGTGGTTTGGTTCTGCTCCTTCTGTGATTTTAAACCACAATGACTGGTGGTCATTTTTCCCCAGGTGCTCCCCCACTGTTACCCCCATCACACTGTCCCTGTTTGTGAGCACAAGGTCCAGTATTGCCTTCTGCTGAGTTGGTTCCATGACCAGTTGCTTGAAGAAGGCACCATGAAGGGAGTCCAGGATAGATCTGCTCCTAGTTGATGCTGCTGCTGCTGGGATGCTCCAGTCCACGTCTGGAATATTGAGGTCTCCAACCAGCACTACCTCACCCTTGTCTGCCATCCTTTGGATAGCTAGCATCAGCTCCCTATCTGTTTCTTCCTCCTGGGCTGGTGGTCTATAGACCACACCTGTGTGGATGGCTGGCGCCATTTTCCTTTCCGGCTTAACCCACAGTATCTCTCCCCCATTTTGTTCCTCCTGGATCTTTGTGGCACTTATGGCATTTTTCACATACAGTGCCACTCCTCCTCCCTTCCTACCTGCCCTGTCTCTTCTGAATATGTTGTAGCCAGGTATGGCCATCTCCCAGTCGTGGTTATCATTACACCAGGCTTCTGTGATGGCCGCAATGTCCAGGTCTGACTGCACCAAGACAGCCTCCAGATCCTCCATCTTATTGCTAAGGTTCCTGGCATTGGCACACATGGCTTTCCATGATTTGACCTCCCAAGACTGTTTAGCTGTTCTCCTCCATACCCTTCCCTGGTTGTCCTTTATCCCTGGTTCTCCTTGCTGTCTGCCTTCTGTTGAATTTTGCCCCTTTTCTGCCTATTCATCTCTTGGGCACTTATCTCCATCTTTTGCACACTGCTTTGTAGAGATCCACTCCTCCGGTTCACTGGTTCCACTGCTAGCTGTGGGTGTGGGCAATGAGGTACCTCCTTGCTAGCCTGCCACCCCCCTTGGCTAGTTTAAATGCTTGTCAATGTAGCATTTAAACTTATCATTGAGTGCTTGGATTCCCCTCCAGGATGGATGCAGGCTGTCAGGCTTTAACAAGCCTCCATCTCTCCAGGTGGGTCCCCAGTCACCAATGAATCCAAACTTCCTCACAGCACCAGTTCTTCAACCGTGAGTTAAAGTTCCTGGTGCTTGCACCCCTACGCTCTCCCATGCCTCTCACAGGTAGTACTTCCGAGAAGTGACAGAAGTAGCTACTTGCTTGAGACCCCTCCCCAATTTCCTACACTCTTCCTGAAGTTCCTTTGGCTCCCCATTTGCCAGGTCATTAGTACCTAGGTGAAATAATGACATCCAGCTCACCCTCTCATCTTGCCTTCCCAGCGATCCCCAGGATCTATCTTCCATCCCTCCATGACGTGGCACCTGGTAGGCACCTCACCTCCCTGTCCTCCCCCTCCTGTGTTCCTAACTGGATCCCTTTTATGATGGAGTCCCCCACCAGGATTTGCTTCCTCCTCCTCTGGGGTCCACTGTTGTCTCCACTGAGGTCACCTCCTTGGCTAACCTCCACATCCTTTCCTTTCACTTCTCTGGGTACCTCTATTTGGTTGTCCCCATCTGCCAGTGTGGCATATGAGTTCTTGAGTGGAATAGGATCTGAGATGTGCCTCTGCCTGACCGCCCTAACCCTCCCTCAGCCCACTGTCATCCAAGTGCCCCTCGTTCTCAGCATCCTTTGAGGCAGCGGCATTGGACTGAGTGGTCTCTGGATAGGGGTGATGGTACTCCTGACCCAGTTTACATCTGGTCAGAGTCTGGCTACCTCATCCCGCAGTCCAGAAAGATGCATTCAGATAGGGCAGCACCTCAGCATCCAGAAGGTCTGGCTGAATATGGCTGCCCTGCAGCCACTGCATTACACCACTCCCCACATTATACTGCACTTATACTGCTATGTTGTTAAATAGAGGACGTGCATTAAGATTTTGGCCGAGTTTGAGCTGCTGGATTGTAAAAAAAAATAAAAGGTCTTGTTTAACAATAATGCATCTGACCCAACAAGTATTGAGTGCAAGTTTCATTGTGGATCTCTTTAGACAAAGCATGGGCTGGCCACCCTGAAACTCTCACACCACCAGCACTATGGTAGCATAGCCACTGTTTATTTCAGGAACTGCTGCCTAAGTGGACCCCTCATTGGGGCTCTGATCAGGTGATGAGTACTGTGAGTCTGAAACCAGCTCAAGGGGTGAGTCCATGGATTCTCAGAGGTTGAGAGCTGGGTCCAGAAGCCTCTCACTATGAAAGACTTCCCCTACATTCCCTCAAGCGGGTAAAGATCAACAAAGGCTGATCCTTTGATCATCAGCATTCCCCGAGCCATCATTGTCCCCCTCATCTGGTAGCTCATCCTGTTCTTCTCATAGTTGCTCTAAGAAGACCAAAAAGAGACAGAATGGGGGGCAGGAGGAATAGATGTTAGCGCCATATATGCAAAAGGAGGCATCAGTCCCTTTCTCAGTTGGTCAAACACTGTGTTCACCACTGGCCTGCCTAAAAAACTTAACAGACCCTGGAGATGATGACTGCTTCCTTTCAGAAAGTGGTACACAGGCAGAGTTCCAGACCACAGCAGCATAAGACCCATAAACAGGTTGGGGATGCCCCAGTTTTGGAACCACCTTTGCTTGTGGTTATTCCCCCGGTTGGGCCCATTGAGGCTATATCATAGTCACCCCACCTTCTCAGTAACTCTGGTTGTGCAAACTCCTCCCACTACCTGGGAAGCCCATGCTCCTGGATGTCACCTCAGGTTCTACAGGCACATCTCTGCTGGATTTGGTGGTTGGTAGCTCACAAACTGACAAGGCAGGTTCTGCTCCACCCCTCAGGATCAACCTGATTTTCAGTCCCTGACATGATCTAGTCATATACCCAGTCATGATAATGACTTGTCTGATTAAGAGGAAGGCTGGGATGACCAAGACCTGAGTAAGGACCTGGAGTCCTTTCCCCACCTTCTCCACTAGATCTGTTCTTCTCTCAATGTGCCCCTGAAAGAGATAGTGATCATGGGAAAGTATAGGCATTTAGAGATCCTTTCAAAAGAATCACTTTCATTCCTCACTTGGCCAATAAATGATGTCGCACTTGATCTGGTGAATGCGGTCTGGTCTCACCCTGCCTCTGCTGGTTTGGTCTCTCAGCATGGGGATTTCCAGTATGTGGCTCCCATGAAGACTCTGAGGCCTTTATGGAACAATCAAAAGCTTCCCGTCTGATGGTCAGAATGATACAGCACAAGAGCAAAATTGCTTACACTCCTCATGCTCACTACCCCAGCAAGGAATGGAAACCCTTTTACCAGTGGTTCAGTAAAATGTACACAGTGGGTTCACTGGACATGAAACAGGCAAGTTACTCATGCTACTTTGCCAGCTATTATCATGCACTGTGGGCAGTGGCTAATAAATTGAGAGAGTCCCTACATGTAGAGCATTAGTAGAAGGCCTATCATCTCAGTGAATGTGGCTTGGCAACCGAAAAACAACATTTGCAGTTCATCATGGATCAGGCAGGGGGGCTTATGGTGTGTGGCTGTGGGAGTAGTTCTGAGGAGGTACAGCTGGTTGCACACCTTTCCATTCAATCAGGACATCCAATGTAAGGGTATGGAGCTCCTGTTTGATGGGTTTTTGCTGTTCAGTTCCCAGGTGAAGGATATCCTGAGGGAGATCGAGGAGTACAAAAAGACCATGAAAATGATCTTATTCATGACTATCCTAGGCAGCAACAGATGCCCTAGCAGCAGGGGCAGACCTCTTCCTCCTCATCCTTTCATAACAGAAATTGAGAACATAGTTAGAGAAACAAGAAATTGAGAACATATAGAGAAACAAGCCCCATGAAAACCTCTATGGCTCTGGCAAGTAGGGGTGCAATCATGGGGGCTCGATGCCCAAAATCCCATTTCCTTTGCAAAGTAACCTGTGGAAGGGCATCACTGGCTGCCTCCACAAGGCCTTTCATGACTGACTAGTTTGGGAGTGCCTGACACACTTTCTGCCCCAATAATTTGAGATAACAACTGACCAATGGATCTTGGAGATCATTCACTATGGTGTCTCACTAGACTTTGTGTTACTACTTCCTCACTTGATGAGACATCTGTACAGAATGCACCCTCTGGACCACCTTCAGGTGCTCACAGAGGAGGTGTCTTTATTCTTTCCACAGCATGCAATTGAGTGTGTCATGCCCACTGAAGTCAAAAGGGGCTATGTGTCCAAATATGCCCTGTTCATGTAGAGGATGGGGGCTGGCATCCTATCCTAGATCAGTGCAATCTGAACTGCCATATCAGAAGCTGGAATTTTATGACGGTAAAGTTGGGTCATTTCATCCCTTCACTGAAACTGGGGGACTGGCTCTGCACCCTGGACCTGAATGATGTGTATACTTACATCCCAGTCAGGGCTTTCTATCACTTACTCCTGCAGCTCCAGCTGGAGAATGACCTATACCAATTCAGAGCAATGCCATTAGGCATTTCTACAGCACCACAGGTCTTTACCAAGGTTCTGCTTTGCTGGCAAGCTACTATCCATGAAGGGGATCCACATACTCCCCTTTTTAGATGATTGGCTCATTTAAGGTCAGTCACACATGGAGATGCAGACAGATTTCAAGGTGGCCATGGAGACCTTCTTCAATGTGGAGTTCATTCTGAACCTACAGAAGTCACAGCTGATACTGTTGCAGTGTTAGAGGGTCATCAGGTTGCTGCTAGACAGAAGGGGGTCCCTAGCTTGGTTACCGTCTCAGCAGGCTTTGAAACTGATGGACTGTGCCTGCTTCTTCCACCTTCAGACAGGGGCCCAGCTCAGGATTTCCCTCATCTTATCAACCTGATGGCATCCAAGACCTTTGTCATTCAGTGGGCCCAGCTTTGGATGAGTTACCTGCAGTGGATGCTTAAAACACAATGGTTCCAGATGTCAACGCCCCGTCCCAGCTGGTCTTGGTTATACAGCCCATGACTGAGGCTATCTCTTGGTAGCTGGCTCTGGAACACCTGTCAGAGGAGGTATTTTTTGTTAAGCTTAGCTTAATATTAGTTCTGACCATGAACACCTTCCTCTTGGGTTGGGGAGTGCATCTGGGGAAGTTGCAGGCACAAAGGCTGTGGACTCGTCAGGAGCAACAGCTGCACATCAGTGTGCTCATGTTTAGAGCACTCTATCTGGCATTGCAAACATTCCCTTTGCATGTGACCAGGCATCGCAAACATTCCCTTTGCATGTGACCAGTAATCTGCCACACTGTCAGCTCCGACATATCCACAACCTTATTCTATGTAAACAAGCAAGGCGGTGCCCATTCCTTCAGACTATGTGGTAAAGCTCTGGAAATGTGCTAACTGGCATCCAGTGGCAACACTCACTGTTTGCTACCCATCTTTCTGGCATGGAGAACAATTTGGCAGACAGCCTCTGCAGCCAAGGAGACATTCCACAAGTGGTCTTTACAACAGGACATTGTGTGAAATATCTTTTGATGCTGGAGGACCCCCTGTATCAATCTGTTTGGGTCCTTGTAGAATCTCAAGCTGCCCCTCTTCCATGCCCATCCCCTGTGTCCAGGCACAGTTTGCAGTAAGCCTTTTACCCTGAAATGGACTGGCAGATTCCTGTACACCCCTCTTCCATGCCCATCCCCTGTGTCCAGGCACAGCTTGCAACAAGCCGTTTACCCTGAAATGGACTGGCAAATTCCTGTACCCCTTCTCTGCCTTTCCCCTGATGCAAAATGTCTTGCTGAAGCACATCTCAAAGTGACTTGGAGGACTCTCATAGCTCTCATGTGGCTTTGCCAATGCTGGTATCAGGATCTTCATTATCTCAGTGCAAGCGTCTGATCAAGTCCCATTCAGTCAGATGTTCTCATCTGGTCCAAGGGAGAATTCAGTACAGACTGAAAGTCCTTGCATCTGATGGCCTGGCTCCTGAGATGCTAGACTTTGCATCTCTTGGCCTCTTGAAAGAGGTTCTCCCAGTGTTGGAGGCATCATGTTAAGTCCACCACTCAACAGACCTATGCCTTTAAGTGGAAGAGATTCTCTGTGTGATGCCACAAGCATGATCTGGCACCCATGGAGTGCTCAGTCAGTTCTGTGCTTGCTGTCTTTGGGCGATGTCAACCATGGGCCTCTGCTTATCTTTGTTGGCTGCCATATCAAAATTACAAGCTACAGGGAGGCTCCCTCCTTAGCCTCGCAGCAATTGGTGAGACACTTTTAAGGGTACTGACCATATGTTTCCACCTCTTTGTGTTTCTCCTCATGCATGGGACCTGAACCTGGTCTTGGCCATGCTCAAGGAAATACCCTTTAGGCATCTGACAACTTGTGAAACTGGTTTCCTGTTTTGAAAAGTGGCTTTTATGGTTGCTATTACTTCAACCAGATGGGTCAGTGAGTTGCAAGCTTTCTTGACCAACTTGACCTGTATGGTTTTTCATAGGGACAAGGTTGTGCTGCACACCAGTAAGAAATTTCTGCCCAAGGTGGTTTTGGAATTTCATTTTAACCCATCCTTGAAGATGCCAGTGTAGTTTCCCAGCCTGCATGCTAGCCTGATGAAGAACAGCTACAGTGGTTGAATGTCAGGCATGCCCTCCTGTTTTACCATTCATAAAATGGAGGAATTCCAGGGCACTGCTTCTCAGCTGTTCATGACCTATGTGGCACAGTCCCAAGGCCATCCTGCTACCAAGCTGACCATTGCTCAATGGATAATTTCTTGTACTGAACCTTGCTATCTTGGCCTCATGTATGCTGCTGCCTAAGGGCATTTGTGCCTGCTCTACCCAGCATACAGCCTCTTCTGCTGCCACTGCCAGAGGTATCCTGATCAGTGATATTTACCTGGCTGCCACCTGGGCATCTGCATACATTTTCAGGACCCACTGCAGCCTAGACCACCAGGTTCACAAAGATGCTATGCTTGGGTCCTCTGTTCAAATGTCTCTCTTCAATTAAGCTGAGGGATTCGTCCTCTACAGCCCAGCTACTACTAGTAGTCAGCATAAGTGTGACTACATAGACAGAATCCAGGTAGTCATAAGACAAAATTATTTATTTGTAACTGTTGTTTTATTACTAGTATTCCTTCCACAGTCACACTAATAAACCCCCCTCCCCAGGCTACAAGCTCTGACTAGTTACCTGTTAGCATAGCCTCACATTTCCTATGGTTTCTGCCTGAAGATATGATGCAGGGAGGTGAGGACGCAAGATATAGGTGATAGGCTTTTCGAGGACTTTGCACATGCACAGTATACTGCATAATTGTGACTGTAGAAGGAATACCATCAGTAAAACAACAGTTACAAGTGAGCAGCTTTGACTTCTGCACCTTGATTAACCACTAATCTGCAGCGACTACCTTTCTGCACATCTTGTGCCAGGTGCAATGTTGCATTGATATTCTGTTTTAAACCTTGTTCCCATGTGCCCTTCCCCAGCAGACTTCTGGAAATGAGCTGTTGCTGCTCAGCAGACCCTTCCTGAGCAAATCTTTAAATCAATGAATAAATGCATAAGGTAAAAAAATGCAGGGAGAGAGGCTTCCTCCTTCCAAAAAAAGTTATGTTAGTTCAAACTTGTGGGTTGTTTTAACACTGTCACTTAGGCCACACCGTATTCCTATTCAAGCAGGCCATGCACTTGTAAGTGCAAGGTTATCTACTGGTATCCATTGCAATTGTCTGATCAAGAGCTGGTTTATAAAGTCCCAGCGCTGAAGCTGCAACAGTTCTCAGTAACACATGTGACCACTCAGTGTATTCTCCAACATGTATTGATATTTACAATGTACTCATTTCCCCTTACTTGATTGTCAATTTTCATTTCTATCAGTGAGGTATTATACTGTAGTGCGTCTACCAAGGCTAGTATCCCGGCTCCAGAAATAAAATTGGATTCCACATTCAGGCTCTTCAGTGTGGTGTTAACTTTCAACATGTCAGCCAGTGCCTGAAAAGGAAAAAGAGGAGTTGGCAGAGTCATATAGAATTGATGGATACTTCCCCTGAGTGCATACAGTAGGGTCCCACCCCAGTCTCACATCCAGAAGTGTAGCCTCCTGTAGGCTGAGCATATCACCTAATCAACAGTGGTCCACAGTGCATGTCCCATGTCACCCCCCTAAAAAAAGAACATTACTGCACCATCAGGTTAGTTTGCTCAGATATTGTATTTCACGAGTGCTTACACAAGAAAGCTTTTAGCGTGGAAAACCCTTTTTTCTACCTCTGCAGGAGTTCGAATGGTTCCAGAGTTGTTCACTTGCTCAAACTCGATTACCTGGTAATCAGTGTCAGGGTTCAGGTTGTAATACAGTTGTGTTAACATGCACCACAGAAGCTGATTACTGGGGGGTCACATACTCAGTAATCAAGTTATATGGTGCATATAAATGGAAGAATGCATGAAGAGAAATGCACAAATTAAAAGTTTGCCGTTCGGCACGCGTGAAGGATGGATACAGTGTACCGATCCCATTTACAGGTTACCAGCTAACGAACAAAGGGGATCAATGCTTTTGTATCAATGCATTTCAAGTGGATTTCAGTTAGGTTCCAGGATCATCGATACTGGCGTTTACATGTACTAAATACCTGATTACTGAGTAATCGAGCTAAACAGTGCATGTAAATGGAGTAAATGAAGAATAGTATCAATGGATCACAGTTCTCTGTTGTGATGTCATAAACATTTCCATGGAAACAGATTGTCAGGTCCCAAGCATTGGACTACTGTACACTGAAGATGTAGACAAGAAACCAAATCAAAGCAAGCCTAATGGACAGTGACCCTGTTCTCATGGGAAGGTGCATAGTTATAATGAGCATAAGAAAAATGAGGAGGCTCACTCACCCAGAACGTTTCAAAAATGTGAATTTATTTCAATAATATATTCAGTGTCACTCACTCGGAACTCTTCAAAAATGTGAATTTATTTCAATAATATATTCAGTGTCACTCACCCGGAACTCTTCAAAAATGTGAATTTATTTAAATAATATATTCAGTGTCACTCACCCGGAACTCTTCAAAAATCTGGATTTATTTAAATAATATATTCAGTGGCCACTACCCAGCTATCCCCAATGTTCTGTAGCTAAATATCACCATTTTATCAGAGGACATGGGCCATAATTGAATCAAAAACATGTTATGCACACTTGAGATTTAGGCCAAAACATACCTTAGTGACCATCATTGATCTAGTTTTGGTAATAATACAACAGAGAACCGCCTAAAATTAGTTGGTCAGTTTGATTTTAAATTAATTTATGGTTGAACTGTCAGCAACCTCCTGAGGAAGGTTGTTCCACATACTTACATGAATTGAAAATAATTTTAAGGGGCGTGGCCTCACCAGGCAGAAGATGGCAGCATAATTCAGAATCTCTGCAGGAATGACTGCAATCTAATCTCATCCAGCCTTCACCAGACCTTTCTTCGGTACCAATTCCTGTGACCATCCTGTAATCTTACTGCCTGACACAGTCTATAAGTCATTTTTGATCCATCGTCTACTTATGTAGCAGACAGAAGAGAACTTTGGTTTCAGAGCAAGAAACAGAAGTCTAGAACTACAGATTTTTTTTACTAATTGCCCTCCTACCCACCCAAAGCCAGTTCTACTTTTATAGCCACTGGATTTGACTGACAACAGGAACTTCCTGTTTGGCAGTAGCAAGGGAAGGATCACTGAGACACATTAGTTTCATCAACCTTGAAGGAACCTAAAAAATAACTTTCTCCCCCACTGGCTGCTGGAGGTCTGAATCCAAGCATGGAAGAAGGAGACTACTGAAGACTACAGGAAGTTCCTGTCCCAGAACAGGAAGGGCGAGAATTGTAAGGGCACATAGACAGTAGGAAAGTAAGTGTAAAAATAAATAGAGGAAGGGGACAGTAAGCATACAAAGCAACAGGAGAGGGGACACAAAATATGTCAAGATGGGAGTGGTGCAGTGCAATGGTTTTGGGGCAGCAGTGTTCCGGGAGACATTCTGGAGGCTGCGATGCTGCCCTGTTTGCAGGCACCTCTCTGGTCTGAGGGAGGAGGTTGCCCATCTCCAGGCTGACCTGGCTAGGATTCATGAAACCTCTTCCCCCACCCAGGGACCATCAGGGCCACCACTGTTACCTCAGAGGTCGCCAAGAAAGAGAAGTGGTTGGACCAAGGTGTGCTCAGGGAGGGAGAGGGTGGTGGAACAGAGGTGCATCCCTCTAGTTGTACCTCTCCACAATTCTTATGCTGTTGTGGCAAAGAGAGGTTCCTCTATGGAGGCACCTTCAGTGGAGACCAAGGAGGATGCTGGGAACCTCCACAAAGAAGACCCACAGCAGGGTGGCACGAGACTCCACAGGGGAAGGAAACAACTCCTGGTGGGGGACTCAATCATTAGGGGAGTAGAAATGGGGGAGGAAGGGGATAGGGTGGTAAGGTGCCTGCCTGGTGCCACGGTTCAGAGGGACAGGAAGCGAATCGTCAGGATCGCGGGAGCAGCTGCACGAGGCAGGGAGCTGGATGTCATTGTCCACCTAGGGACAAATGACCTGGCTATGAATGGATCAGAGCAGTGCAAGAGGAGTTTGTGGAGTTGGGGCCTTAGACAAGTAGCATGTACGGTAACCTTCTCAGAGGTGCTGCCTGTCTATGGCAAGGATGATGCTAGGGTATTCCGCACCATAGGATTCAATGAATGGTTGAAAAACTGGTGTGGAGCTCAGGGATTTGGCTTCACTAGGGACTGAGGAGCCACCTGGAGGGATGCAGACTTATACTGGCGCGATGGTCTGCATCTGTCCAGGAGGGGGAACCAGGATCCTAGGTGACGGTTTAAATGCTTCATTGGCAAGCATTTAAACTAGCCATGAGGGAGGCACTGAAAGGGCAGGGAAATCCCAGCCTCCCCACAAAAACACAGTAGTTAGAGAGGTAAACACCAAGGTAGAGAAGTCAGTAGGGAGCAGGACAGGGATAAATACAGAAAAAGGCGGTAAGGACAGGGATGGGGCTAAAAGGGGTAAGGCCATAAAAAATAAATGGAAGGTGATGAGTACCAATGCCCGCAGTCTGTGCAACAAGCTACCTGAACTAGTGGCCTTGATGGAAGAGGGATGTCTGGATATTGTGGCAGTCACTGAAATATGGTACACAGAGAACCATGACTGGGATGTCAACATACCAAGATACACAGTATATAGGAGGGACAAGGTGGGTAAAAGAGGAGGAGGAGTAGCTCTCTATATAAGGGAAGGGATTAAAGCAACAGAACTAAAGAGTAAACAGGAAGTTGATGAGTCACTATGGGTCACACCGGAGACAGGAAATGGCACCACAATCCGCATGGGAATTGTGTACAGACCCCCATCTCAGGGGGAGGAAATGGACAAGGAAATAATAGAAGGCATCCTTAAAATGGCAAAAAAGGGGAGATATTGTTAATGGGGGACCTGAATATGCCAGATGTTAACTGGAGTACCTTTGCTGCAGGCACATCCAAGAGCAGGGTCATTCCTGATGCCCTACAGGGGGCATGCCTCAGACAGCTAGTGTTGGAACTCACTTGGGAGGGAGCAATCTTACACCTGGTACTCTCAAATGGGGAAGGAGAAAGGATCTCAGATTTAGAAGTGGATGGCCATCTGGGAATAAGTGACCACCAAACAGTGTGGTTCACAATAAACACAGCCATAGAGTCAAGCCATACAAAAACAAGAGTACTGGACTTTAGGAAGGCTGACTTTGGGAAAATGAGAGAGTGCCTCAGAAAAGCACTAGCAAACGGGCAAGAAGGAGGGGTGGAGGAACAATGGGGAATAATCAGAACAGCCATCGCAGAGGCAACAAGCCTTTGTGTGAAGCAAATCAACAAAACAAAACGAAGGAAAAAAACACTATGGTTCTCAAAAGATGTGGCAGGGATGGTTAAGGAGAAAAAGATAGCATTCAGGAAATAAAAGGAAACACAAAAGGAGCAGGACAGAGAAGTTTATCAGTTAAAGCAGACAGAGGCAGGGAAGGCAGTCAGAATAGCAAAGGCACAAACTGAGGAAAAGATAGCCAACTCTGTTTAGAAGGGGATACAACCTTTTATAGGTACATTAGGGAGCAAAGAAAGACCAAGGGAGGGATACAGAGACTTAATAAAGGGAGGAATGTGGGCAGAGGGTGACAGTGAAAAAGCAGGGATACTGAATGAATATTTCTGCTCAGTATTCACAACGGAAGAGGAGGGGGGAGGTACATAAACCACACAAGGGAGAAACTCTGAATAGGGGGGGTTGATACCAGTCCATTCACAGAAGAAAGGATTTTGAAAGAATTTTTGAAACTGAGGGTGGACAGAGCCTGATGGGATTCACCCAAGAATTCTAAAAGAACTAAGGGTAGAACTAGTAACACCACTGACTACTCTCTTTAAGAAATCATGGGAGGATGGGGTGGTACCTGAGAACTGGAGGAGGGCAAATGCGATTCCACTTCTCAAAAGTGGGAGCAGGGCAGAAGCAGGAAACTACAGACTAGTTAGTTTGACTTCAGTGGTAGGGAAAATGATGGAATCACTTCTGAAGGAAAGAACTGTTGAGTACCTAGAGGCCAGTGGGGCATAGGACCCAAGGCAGCATGGTTTCACAGCAGGAAGGTCATGTCAGATGAACCTAATACATTTCTTTGACTGGGTGACCAAAGTAGTAGACCAGAGAGGGGCTGTGAATATGGCCTACCTAGATTTTAGCAAGGCATTTGACACAGTCTCACACAAAAGATTAATATACAAGTTAGCCAGCCTTGGAGTGGGTCCCAAGGTGGTAGCTTGGATAAAAAACTGGCTGGACAACAGGACGCAAAGGGTAATAGTAAACGGAGTCCACACTGAAGAAAGGAGGGTTACTAGTGGGTACCGCAGGGTTTGGTACTGAGACCAAGTCCTCTTTAATTTCTCTATAAGTGACATTGGAGAGCACCTGGAAGGAAAGGTATGTCTCTTTGCAGATGACACAAAGATCTGCAACAGGGTTGATACACAAGGTGGGGTGGAAAGAATGAAAAGAGACTTAGCAAGGTTGGAGGAATGGTCAAATATGTGGCAGCTCAGATTCAATGCAAAGAAGTGCAAGGTAATGCATCTGGGAAACAAAAACTCAGGGGAAGAGTACACAATGGGGGGTGAGTTAACAACAACAGAAATCGAAAGAGACCTAGGAGTAATTATATCAGATGACCTAAAGGTGGGCAAGCAATGTGAGAAGGCAGTAAGGAGGGCTGGGGGGATGCTGGGATGCATAGGGAGAAACATCAACAGTAGAAAACAGGAAGTTGTTATCCCTCTGTACAGATAGTTAGTGAGACGCCATCTGGAGTACTGCATACAATTCTGGAGACCCCATCTCTGCAAAGACATAGACAGAGTGGAGGCTGTCCAGAGGAGGGCAACCAAAATGGTGCAGGGTCTGCACCAGAAGACATACGAGGAGAGACTAAAGCAGCTTAATATGTATACCCTTGAGGAAAGGAGGGAGGGGGGGACATGATAGAAACTTTCAAGTATCTCAAGGGAATTAACAAAGTACAAGAGGGTAGTATCTTTCAGAAAAGAGATGTGCAAGAACAAGGGGCACAATCTGAAGATAGAGGGGGACAGCTCAGAGGTAATGTTAGAAAGTATTTTTTCACAGAGAGGGTTGTGGATGCATGGAACAGCCTTCCTGAGGAGGTTGTGAGTCAGAAACAGTGGGAGAATTCAAGAATGCATGGGACAGGCATAAGGCAATTCTAGTGGGGGATAGGAGGGAGGAAGTAAGCTGATGATTAACTAGAATCTGCAGCTTATCCATCAGGTAGGGAAATAGGCAGACTAGGCGGTCCTTATCTGCCTTCAAATTCTATGTTTCTATGTTCAATTATTCTACACTGTACTGCAGCATACTAGGCCTCATCCTTCAGCATTATGGCAGATCTCCAAACACAGCAAAGCTCACTTGCTAGAGTGGAAATAATGTTTTCTAAACTGATGGCTGAGATTAATGATCTAAAAACCTTCACCCAACAGAATGAGACTATTCTTGAAACTTTTGGCCAGAAAATTGCATTTAATGTGAAAGCAACAGCCTGTAATACCACTGCTATTCATGACCTCCAGGCTACTGTTCGTAATCGAGATCGAACTATGAAATCCCTACAAGCCAAAATTGACGATATTGAAAATCGTAATCGTCGCAACAATTTACGATTTTTTGGCTTCCCTGAAGGTGTAGAATTAGGAGACACTACTGCGCTTTTATTACATGTGCTGCTTGTAATGCTTAACTGCCTTCTGACCTAACGTTAATCATTGAGCAGTCTCACCGCACTCTGGTTCCCAGGCCAGCATCAGACCAGCGAGGCCCATCATTGCTCGCTTCTTGAACTATTCCCATACAGAATTAATATTGAAACGAGCCAGAGAAATGGGCAAACTTCAGTGGCAAGGGTTTAATATTTCCATCTACAGAGACTTTTCAAAAGATTTAACCATTAGAAGGAAGGCCTACAGTCCACTTAAACAAAGCCTCCACCAAAGAAGCATTAAATTTGCTCTACGTTACCCCGTGACACTACGCTTTTTCTTAGGCTCTTCCTTCAAGGATTTTTAAACCCCTGATGCCTTAGCCAACTATCTGGAGGTTTCTCTTTGTAGTCTTACCCTGGGAGGTTCAGCAGCAATTGGCAACCTGAACATAGCTCTGGTATCCACAAGGAGGGAGGAGGACGACAAAGTTTGGCAGCGTGGGGAAGGTGTTGCAGAATTCGTAGCCCTAAGCAGCAATGCCACAATTGATTTTACCCCAAGGAAATAACACGGCGGCAAGAGAAGCTTCTGTCAGGGCATTATTCTTCAAGACTTTCATGCTGTTCTAGTAAGGTCTCAGCCCAAACACCCCAAGCTGCAGCCTCTCAACTTCAAATCAACCCCTCTATTCCCTTGAGCAATAGGTTTGCTCTCTTGGAGGATGACATGCACTCCTCACAGGAGGATCTTTCCCAGCAAATTTCAGATGAACATCCCTCTAACTTGGGCCCAGTGTCTCAGGGATGTATTTCTGTCAATAGTTCATGGGCAGAAGCTGTTGCAAGCTCCTCCCTCAAATCTTTAGAGCCACCCAAAAAGAAACATAAGGCAAAGGCTAAAAGAAAAAACATCAATAGTCACAATCCCACTAATACATCTAAGGTGTCATGTGCTTATATGGTCAGTAATATGGTCACAGTTGCTATATCTTGGTAGGTTTTGCTTCCAGGATACTTAAAGGGAGTGCCAGTACACTTTTTCTGCCTAGCCGCCTGCTCTACATTCTATGCTACCTGGTTGCTTTCACTCCCAACGGGTGCAGAAAGCAAAGGCTGTACATCGTGGTGCAATCAATTTACTTTTTGTTGTAATGTTTAAACGAGCTGCTTAAAGGTCTTCAAGGGAACTTTGGTATATCAGCAATGCTTTTCTAACCCATTATTTTAGTGTTAGATCTTATACATTGCCTCACTAGACAGGCTCGCTATATCTAGTCTTTTAGTCTACAGTTTAACAGTGCATCAGGTTTATAGTCTTTGGGCTGTTCAGCTGCATATCATCAATCAGTATGCATCCTGATTATTGCCTTTTCTTTTTTCATATGTGAATTATTATATATTACAAGGCAATTAACCCCTTCCCTCTCCTGATGACAGGTTCTTAAGTATTATTGTCAACTACATTTACTCTATCTCCTTCCCTACGCTCCATTATTCTTACTACCTCCTGTTTACAATATGGAACTATTATTAGCACTCAAAGAGGTGGGCTATGTTTGGTGTACTGTTGCAAAGGATTGTCGATCTACATCTTCCTTGTGCTCCTTATTTTACTCAAAGCCTACAGATATTATAGAAATCCACTGCTGTGTGATCCCTCCTGTTTTGGGGCTCACTGGGCCTAGTTTCTTAGACCTAGTTACCCCATATAACATCTATTTAGGTGATTTTCAAGTAATTGGAGCGGATCTTTAATATGACTATCTCCTCTGTCCACAGTTATCACCGAAGCCTATACCTCCCCCATATAATCCCAATTTACATGTGGCTCAGGGCGTACGGGCTTAAATTGGCCTCCCCTTTCTTTTCCCCCCTCAATATTGTATTTATTATGTACTTATTCTGTTGCACTGCGAAGTATACTCAGTTATTCTAATGTGGTAATGATCTACTTTTCCTTTTATATTTGTTCATTTGCATTCCACCTGGCTCCCTGAATTCCTTGCTCTCTGTCTAGGGTGTGCTGGCATCTCGTATATGGTTCTTTAATTTACTGTTATTTCGAGTAGGTATATCTTGTGCTATTAATACTAATGTTTATAAATAAGTTCTGGTGTTTAGCTTTATCCTTATACCTTGTTCTGTTAGCTTAGAACTAAGCTGAGGTTATTACAGTCCCCTGCGTTTCTTGGTATTATTCCCTTTCAGTTTAGCATATCAGGAATACTTCCTTTATTATATTACTGGGATCAGACTTAGGTTTGGGCTGATATTTATAACCGGTCCTCCCTAGTCTCCGCCCTACATCGACGCCCCAGAGTGTGGTGAGAGAGTCACTTGGCCAGTTGGCTGACTCATGTCTCCTCACACCCATAAAACATTTTCTTTGTTATTTAGCTTACTAGTATTGTTGTTGTTGTCAATGACTTTTCTCCTTCCCCATCACTATTGGTAAAGTTTAGCGATCAACTCCCTCCTTGGCTATCTATCCACCTTACCCCAGAAGGCTGAACAACTAATATTGGGAGACTTAAACACCAACTGGCTCAGCCCCTTGTCTGATAATATAAAGGATGAGCTTGCAGCCCTTGACTTGTCTCAAATGGTCACTCGGCCCACTAGACTTAATAAAGCAACGGGAACTGCTCCTCCTGACGTAGTCTCTCTAACCGACACATAAACTGAATTGTAAAGTCCTTGGACTCACTTAGTGACCACTCCCTGTCATTTGCTTCTGGTCCTCCCCCACACTCAGCCCTGTGTACAGCAGCACCCCTCGACGCAGATTTCTCCCCAGGAGTCTTGACAACCTCAAACGTCACCTCGCACAAGTCGACTGGACCCCAGTGGCCTATGCATCTGACATAAACTCTGCCCTAACCCACCTCATTACGGCCTTCAACTATGCCTGTGACCTGTTTGCCCCCATCACCACATCTAGACAAAAAAAACGGACTGCTGCATGGATATCCCCTGCACTGATCCAGCAACTAAAAAAGAAAGACAATCTTTGGCACATAGCAAACGACTCTGGTAGGGTGGCAGACAGGCAAGCCTATAGGGCAGCCCGCAACCAATGCACCTGGGCCATCAAGCAAGCGAAGCTAAATACTATCAGGCTGCTTTGACATCCTCCTGGGGCTCATCCAGAGCCTTCTGGGACAACATTAAAGAACTGAATGGTAAAACCCGCCCCTCCGTCTCAGATTGTCTAAATGGGGCAGTCTCGATGGACCTAACATGTATTGCAGACTGCCTTAATAAAACCTTCACGGACTTAAGTGCAGTTCTCCCTGCCCAATTTTTGACCCGGTCTGCCCACCCACACTCACACCCCCCAGGCCATAATTCCACTTCCGGTGATCTCACCCCATGATGCCAAACCTTTTCTTCTAAAGTCCCTCGCCTCTCATAACCCAAGTAATGACCCTCTTGACCCCAGGATGCTCCGCCTCACGCTGGATGTCATGCTTATCCCCCTCACGCTTATCATAAATAAATCCTTATGCTTAGGCCAATTCCCGGATGCTTGGAAGCAGGCTGAAGTAACCCCCATCCATAAGTCTGGGGACCGTATACTACCAAATAACTACAGGCCCATCTCCATCCCCCCAAAGCCTTAGAAAAAATAGTATCCACACAGCTCATAGAATACCTATCTAAATACGACATTCTATGTCCTGAGCAGCATGGGTTTCGTCCAGGCCACAGCACGTCCACTGCCCTTCTGGAATTCTCCCACCACATACACTCTGCGCTTGACAATGGTCAACCTGCAGGGGCAGTTTTCATAGACCTATCCAAGGCATTTGACACTGTGTGCCACCCCCTGCTGTTAAACTCCCTAAGTCAACTGGGATTCTCATCCAGTCCCCTGAATTCGTTCTCAAGCTACCTGCACAACAGGTCCCAAAGAGTTAAGCTAAATGGGACCCTCTCCACCAACCTACCAGTACTCTCAAGGGTCCCGCAAGGCTCCATCCTTGGACCCACCCTTTTCAGTCTATTCCTCAAACACCCTCCCAAGCTCCTGTTCCAACAAAATATTGCTCTATGCTGATGATGCAGTAATCCTAGCATCACACTCAGACCCACTCCTACTCCAAGGCATGCTGCAAAGCGCCTTCCTCCAAGCTGAAAAATGGTTCAGTAACCATCCAGTCCTGAACCTGAAAAAAACAAAGTCAATGCTGTTCTCACATCGGCAAAACAGCGCCAAGGACACTCCCCTTCACATCACCACCAGCATGCTCCTCCCACTAGAACAGGTAACATCATATAAGTACTTGGGCATCACCTTTGACTCAGGCCTTACTTTCCACGCCCACCTAAAAGCCCTGTCATCAGCCATGAACTCCAGGATCGGGCTCTCTACCACCATAAAGATTGCCTCCCAGAATCTGCCTTAAAATCAGCCATTACCTCTTCTGTGTTGTCACTGGCCGACTACGAACTTCCAATTTACGTAGCGGCTGACCCTCCCTCCTTATCAAAGTACAGACCTCTATTAACAAAGCCTGTAGGCTCTCACCGGTGCCCACAGCAGAACTCACACCGTCTGCTATACTCCGCCGCTAACATACTCACCTTTGAGGAAAGACTGAAATATCGCACCTGCCTACTGGCCAAAAAATCCATGTCTGGGCTTTGCCCACCAGGGGTCTCTGCATCTCTGCAACTGGCTGTCCGGCCTTTGCCAACCCGTAACTCCACCACAGCCACCTTCATAGTTCCCAGGGCAAGGACCTCTCTCTGCCAAAGATCCTTTCATCATAAAGCCCGGCCTGGTTTAACTCCTTCCTGAGGCTGTCACTAAGATCCCTGGGATTGGCCGGTTCAAAATAGCCCTCCGTCAACACATTATTGACGGCCAACGCTGTAAATGCCTGTAGTGGACCAAAACCCTGTCTCGTATAGCCCTATGCCTTCTGGGTCCCATAGACGACTGGCGCTGGTACAATAGAACAACTATATCAACGATGTTATATAATGATGCGTGTAACTCAACATATGTATGTACCTGTATAATGCTGCCTGTAACTCTACGTGTGTATTTATGTATCTCACCTGTATGTAACCACTGTCCTAAACCTCACTTAATTGTTGTCTCCCCCCCAGCCATGACGAGGTACCTTTGTAAACGAGTCTCTGACTCAAAGGTTGTAAAACTGATTACTTCAATAAATAATAAATAAAAATAAATATTCTAACTTTAATAAGATATCTGTGCTACTCAAGTATCATACATCTCACTTTTTTTGGCTTGAATGTTCCTGCCACTCTCTGCATATACGTAAGCTCTCTATATTGTATTCTGATCATCCTTTGCCTCATTTATTGGTCCCTTCACATTCCAGTGATTATTCCCTTTCTTTAACAGCGACAATATGAGTGACATACTTTTATATACATGGAATGTGAAGGGACTTAATTCTCCTTGTAAGTGAAAGCAAATTCTTTCACATCTCAAAAAACATAAAACACAAATTGCTTTCCTTCAAGAAACAAAATTATTAGCGGAGGATGTTCATAGACTTAAAAAAGATTGGGTTGGTCAGATCTATGAATCATCCTATACTTCGGAAAAAAGAGGAGTTGCTATTCTTATTCATAAGAGTCTTAAATGGTCCCTTGTAAACTCCCTTTCCGACACTGATGGCAGATGGGTGATGGTTAAATTGAATACCAACTCTGGTCTTCTGCTTGTTAATATCTATGCACCCAACTCCGATCCCCCAGAGTTTTTTCACAATTTAGTTCAACAGATTCTGTCCTTTAACACTGATAATACACCAGTTATTCTCGAAGGGGATCTTAACTTAGCTTTAGAAGCCAGCATTAACAGAATTAGCCCCACTACAGATGTCCACCCTAGAAGTATTAAAGCCCTCTCATTACTAATGCAAGATGTTGGATTAGCTGATGTATGGCACCTCCTTCACCCCCATGATCGAGAATTTACTTTTTACTCCTTTCTACATAAGACATACAGTAGAATCGACTACTGGTTCACCTCTCCTGTTATAATGGAAAAAACTATTGATTCGTCTGTCTCTCCCATCATAATCTTGCACCATTCTCCTGTCAAACTGCAACTTTTGAGGGGCCCATTAGCACCTAAATCTTCTTACTGGCGGCTGGACCCTCTCCTTCTCAAGGATCCCAATTTCTTACCTATGATCAATGCACAAATTCAGGCCTTCCTCTTTCACAATACCCCATGCGAATCTCCTATGTCCTCTATATGGGAAGCTCTTAAAGCTATGATTCGAGGGAAAATTGTAAGTTATGCTGCACATAGGAAAAGAGTAATGGAATAACAACTGGCTGATTTGGAAAAATCTCTTAAGGCTAAAGAGAATTTATACTTTTCCTCTAAGAAGCACTGTCCTGATTCTCAACTTCATCTTACAGTGTCAGTGGCTAAGTAGGTAGCACACTCGCCTTTGAGGCCGGGAGATCAGAGGGCTGTGGTTTCAGTTCCCACATCTGGCACTGGGGTTAATACCCCAGTACTGACACTGTAGTGCAGCATGAGAGAGGTGCTGCACTTCTGAGGTGCCATCTTTCGGATGAGACGTTAAACCAAGGTCCCATCTGCCTGGATTGGTGGTAGTTCAGGTGGATGTTAAAGATCCCATGGCACTTATCGAAAAGAGTAGGGGAATTTCCCCGGTGTCCTGGCCAAATGTCCCTCATTCACTAAAAATACCACCAACAGCTTAATCTGGTTCAGGGTCAGTTGGCATTCATCTGTAACCCCCTTCCCCGGGTAGTGCCTGAAAATAGGCAGGATTTGTCTAGTGCACTTACCCGGTCAACAAAAAATAAATAAAATAAATAAAAAATCTTGAAATTCTTCAACTTAGAGTCAAAATAAATGAATTAATTTCTCATAACTAGCCTTGTTTAAACTTAAATACAAATTTTGGGAACATGGTGATAAAAACAGGAAAGTCCTTTCTTACCAGCTCAAAGCACAACAAATGGAACGACATATCCTAAGCCTAAAAGATGAACAGGGTACAATTCACTCTGATAACCCCTCTATAAACCATATCATGAAAACCTTTTATCAAAAACTATACTCTAACACAAACCCTCCATCTACTTTACAAATTCAACTGTTCCTTAAATCATTACATCTTCCTCATCTTTCTATTCTTGAAACAAATTCTTTAGAAGAACCCTTCTCACTTCAGGAAATCCAGAAAGCTTTGACTTCTTTGAAATCCGGCAAATCCTCAGGTATTGGATTCCCTGTCGATTTCTATAAAATGTTTTCTGACACCTTATGTCCCCCTTCTTCTTAATGTTTATCAGGAAGCTTTCAATACTGGCAAACGTTCCCCATCTTGCACCGAAGCAATCATAACCCTAATCCTCAAGAAGGAAAAAGACCCTACTCACCCCTCAAGTTACAGGTCCATCTCTTTATTAAACATAGATGGGAAGATATTTGCTAAACTACTAACTTCTCGACTTGAATCCTTGATTCCCAAGCTAACTCATCGTTCACAAGCTGGTTTTATTAAACATAGATCTGGTTCTGATCATTTTGGCTTTGTGAATTAGATTAAATAGGGAACAGCTGCCACCATATCTATTGATTTTGAGAAGGCCTTTGATTCCTTAAACTGGGACTACCTTCATCAAGTTTTAACTCATTTCGGTCTTTCTCATACCTTTTGCTCCTGGATCAAGCTATTATATAATTCCTCTGTTGCTAAAGTACTTACTAATTCCACCCTTTCCTCTTACTTTCATCTAGCAAGGGGAACTAGACAAAGCTGTCCCCTATCACCGTCCCTGTTTATTTTAGCTATGGAGCCCCTGACTGCTTGTTTATGACAATCCTCTGGCATTATGGGCATACCCGTGGGCAATTCAAGATATGTCTCTCTCTCCTACACAGATGACCTCTTAATCTTACTTGAAAACCTGAAAGAGGCTGGGCCCCTGTTGGTTGATTTGCTTAATAATTTTACTAACATTTCTGGCCTTGCTTTGTATTATGGTAAATCACAAACTCTGCCCCTTAACGACCACTGTAAAGCCTTTATGAACATACCTCTTGGATTCCGTTGGTCACCACAGGGTATAACATATCTAGGAATCACAATTACTGGTAACTTAGGGAAGATATGGGACATTAACTTTAACCCCTTACTAGATAACATTAAAGCAATTCTGGACAGGTGGAAACTTCTTAATCTCTCCTTCATGGGCAAAATTGCAGCCATCTAGATGTCCATATCTCCCAAGATTCTTTACCTCTTTGCCAATATTCCTTTAGTCTTACCAGCCTCCTTTTTTGCTAAAATTGATAAATTAATAGGCAACTTTATCTGGGATGGGAAACAACCAAGATTTAACCACAACAAACTTCAATCACATAGGAAAAAAGGGGGATTTGGACACCCCTGGTTCAAAGGCTACTTCTGGGCTTTTCGAATGGCCCAAACCATTAAATGGTTTCAGAAACCCTCCCCTCACTCACCACTATGGGTTGCAATGGAATCCGCATTGTGCCCGGGAGGAGTTTCTATTTCCTTTATTTTTAATCCAATTTCCTCTAAACTAAAATCTCACCCGACTATATCATCCTCTGTTCTTTATTGGAAACTAATCCACAAATTCCTGAAATCCAATCCAACACCCTGGTTTTATGCCCCCTTATGGGGCAATCCACTGCTCACTCTAGAAGATCACCCAATTTTCTGTCGTACGTGGTGGAAGAAAGGCATTTTCTTTCTTGGAGATGTCTTGGACCAGAATTCACTCACTCTTAGATCATTCTTGGACTTGCAGGCTACATAGAAATGTCCTAAACAGGACTTCTTGAAGTTTTTACAAATTTGGGCAGCTTATAACTCCCTCTCTCTCTAGTTTAGTGTATAAGCATACTCTTCTAAACCCATACATCTCGCACTGGACTAATTTATCAGTAAAATTGAATAGCTCCATTTACAAAGACATCATTGATAATCTACCACATCAGTCTATACAGGCCAAAAATAAATGAAGTACTCTTCTTAACTACAATATTTCAGATGCACAATGGAGTAATTGTTGGTGTCTTGCATGTAATACCTTTAAAGATGCCCGTAGTTCTTTAATACAAACTAAAATCCTACATCTTTGGTATAGAACCCCCTCTGTGCTTCAATGAATGGGCCTATTAAATAATAATAACTGCTGGCACTGTAATTTGGCTAACGCGGATCTACTACATATCTTGTGGTCGTGTGCTCCCATTAATATGCTCTGGCATAAAGTCTATTTACTTGCCTCCAGAGTAACAGGACAAAAACTACCTTTTGACCCAATCTATTCCTTCTAGGCATCCTTATCCACAATAGCTCTCTCCTCTAACATGCACATTTTAGATGGCTAAACATACTTTCTCTTCTGTTCAAATGTATGATTCTTATAAAATGGAAATCAACTCTGGTGCCTTCTCTTTCAGATGTTCTTCCAAGCTTTTCTCAGTATGTCTTCCTAGACTGATTATCTCATGTTACTCATAACCGCCACACTGTATATGACAGATGTTGGCAGGATTACTTCAAGTACATGAACCTAGTTCTTCTAGACCCTAATTCTTAGGGATATTTAGCCCTCCTTCTTATTTTGCTCTCAGATAAGGTTTTCTCGAAACTTTTGTGCACATATTTCTCCTCTTTTTTCCCTTCTTCCCTGTTTTCTCCCTCTCTCCTTCCCTTTTTCCTTGCTTTTTTCTCTCTTCTTTCTTTCCTTGCACACTTTTCTCTTATCCTCATCTCTCCATTACTGAACATTGTTCATATTACCACATTTATCACTTTCTGCAATTTACTGAATGCCTTGCCATAGCCTGCCCTAGCATGTATTTCATACATGGTTGCTATTTCTGATCCTATAATACCCTATTGATTGTAACCCTTCTGCTCTCCACTTACATCTTGTCTAGGTTTGTGTTTTATTATCAATACATGTATATAAGGCTTCTCTAATATGTTTATCCTAAATACTGTGTTTAAGTGATATTTTATACCTTATATGGAGGATATTCTTCTGTTGTATAAGATGTGTGCTTTCTTATATACTCAAATTTCAATAAAGTGAAAAGAATTGTAAAATGGGTAAAGGAAATCCTGTGTCCTGATTGGCCAGAACCTGTCCTTAAAGGACAGCAACTCTGCAGCTGGCACTTTTAATGCCAAGCAGGACTCAGCACAGCCCACATATTCATGCCTGCCAGAAACATCTGAAAAAAAGAATTCTGGTGGTCATGTTAGGACAGCAAAGCTATTACTTGCCAAAACACATTGAACAATTGCTATATATTTTTAAAAAAATCCATACCTGCAGACCTTACAAACACACCCAACAAATAAAACACATATAATAGCATTAACTAACCTGTCATTACATTTTATTTTTGCTTTTCTTCTGTTTAGGCCCATCATCTGTGGCTGATGAGTAACTGCACTATCCCTAGCTGCTCCTTTCCATGCTGGTGCTCATCTGTGACCACAGCCCCACACCTGCCCACCCCATCCTACTGCTGCCCCCACCCCACTGCCGCTACCTCGTCCATGTCTGGAAAAAAAAAACAACTGTTGCCTTTTAACATGAGCAACATATGATCTCATAAGGTGCTCATCTGCAGTCAAACTAGCAGAGACTCTTATTTATTCCCTAAGTAAAACAGTGCCATGAAACACAACCATTGATCACTAGCACCAAAACAAACAGTTTTTAAATGCAGACTGAAGCCGGCAGCTTTCTGTGTTCATTAAGATGAAAGTCAGTGCCATGCTAGCCCAGTGGCACTGAGGGTTGTGGTGCTGGATGCCACACACCTCATGCCATGCAGACGACCTGGGTTCGGAGGCGGACTCAGGTTGCCAGGGGCCAAAGGGTGGTTGGGGCTCCTTGATGTCAGGACATCACCATGCTTGCCATGAGCACACATCTCTAGATGTCATGTCACTAAGGAGCTCCCAGGAATTAACAGAAAAAAGGAAAATGGCCCCAGTCCTCGAGGATGGCAGAACGCTGTATATCTGAAGCACTGCTCCACCGACCATGCACATGCCTCCTGGCATGTACAGTGTGCTCAGGGCGTAAACCCCTGCCTGAACCCCACCCTAGGATAATCCAAGGCAGAATGGAAGAGGCAGCATGCAGGTGCAGTGTGAGTGCCCCTTGGATGTGCCTTGGGAATCTCGAAGGAAGTCAAGGACTGGAGATGAGAAAGGGGCATAAAGAAAAATAAAAAACAGTAATCAATCCAGTCACTTATTATGAGATTTCCAAACACTGTGAACATGGGTTTCGGTATATCACTCATTTTGATTGTTTGTTAAAACAGTTTCTGCTGTGCCACTTTGAAAATGTTGCAATGACTGTCTGTTTTTTCAGTTTTGGGTGGGGGTGGGAGAGTATTAATCTGTTGTGTGTACAAAGTTTATTCTAAGGTTGGCTATAGTCAGGGCCCTAGTGTTCTGCAGCACTTTGTCCTCACATCTGTGGCAGGGCTCCTTGGCTTTTGCAGCAGCACTTTTGGATTTCTGTGGCATGATTTATTCATTTCTGTGGCAGAATACAGTCCTGCCATTGGTTAAAATATGATGTGATGTCTTCATTGACATCACATGCTAAGCATGGATGAGGGTCTTCAGGATAAATGAGATGGGGACAGGAGCTGGGCACAATGGAAAAACTGTATATTTGAGAGAAAATTCATCAAGAACAATTCTGCAGCACTACATATATTCTGCGGCATGATGCAAATTCTGTGGAAAATTCCATGCCGTGGAATCACAAAATTCCAGGGGCCTTGGCTATAGTTCAGCAGGGTAGTGTGTGGTGGTGGTGTTGCATTAATCAATGACATTTCTGTATTTTTGTGACTTTTAACTAACCATTTTATAACCACCTGTACAGTATAGGAGCAATTATGGAAAGTAAATAATGTGTCAATCAGATGCCCATGCACACAGCTAGTTGGTGAAAGGACCTGCTAGTTTCAACAGAGCAGGAACATTTTCTTTGCCAACTTGCGAGTAGAGTTGAGGGTTTAAATGTCAGTGATGTCAGCCTAGTTGCCCCTATAAGTAACAGGCAAGAAACTCTGTATTAAAATGCTTCTTTTTATTACTCAAAGATAAGATTGCGATGTATATGGTGATTATATAGTCTGCTGGGTTATAGGGCGACTCAGTATGATATGTTTGTACTACACAGGTAGAATATATAATAAGTTGGTACTGTGTAATTTGTATGAGGCAGTGTGTGGGCTATTGGTTAGAGTACTAGCTTATGTAACAGAAGATCACAGGTTCAAACAGATCTGCCCCCAGACCTTTAAAAATGATACACAAAGGAAACTGTTTCCCACAGCTTGCTGCCCAGCTGTCTGTGTGCTATGTGGTAGTCAGTCCTGAACATCAATGCATGCTTGACAGTTTTAGGGTATGCAGGGTATGTACTTGAGTATGCCTTGGGGCAGTCTTTGGTTCAAACCCCACTACAGCCACATGTAACCCTGTGACCTTGGTCAAGTCACTTAACATCTTAGTGCTCCAGTCCCCCCAGTCATGGAAATGGGTAGATGCAGCACCCCACTAGGGACGAGATGTGGCATCTCAGCTGGGCTATCCTGTGTAAATAAATTGTTAAAAAAAAAAAGAAACATAGTTTGGGTACTAGATAGCCTGCATGCTTATATAACATAGATGTGGCTGTTTACACACTCTGTCCCTGTTACAGAGACTACCTCCAGGTACCCACCCTGAAGGCATATGAACCCCCTCCAGAGATGCCACAGGTATATATGGTCCTCTTAGGCAAAAGGTACTTATGGGTACTTAAGAGTCCCAAAAAAGCACCCATAGACATTTAAGTAGCACCATCAGGATACACGTATGGCACTTCCCATAAGGAGAGAAGGTGCATGGCCCAAGAATCAGATAAATGCAACAGTGATCATAGAATGTACAAACCACCATCCAGGTCCAACACATGGTTGAATATTTCATTATTCTGCCTACAACGGATGCTGCAAGACAACTCCTAGGGGACGTGAAGGCTAGCAGCGAACTTCCTGAGCCCACTCCCTACCACAGATCACCACCTCAAGCCAGTTTTTTGGACCTTGGGCACTCTTGATGAAGCCACACCTTCACTGAGCCTCTCCACCAATCTGGAGGCTCCAAACTCAGGTGTGGGCAGTGCTACAAATCCTGCTACTTTCAGTTTAAAAATCGGACTTTTCTATTTGCACTCTGCCTACAATGGATGCTATGGGACAACTCCTAGGGGATGCGAAGGCTAACCATGAACTTCCTGAGCCCAGCCCCTACCTTTGATCACCACCTCAAGCCTGCTTTAGACCTTGGGCACTCCCAATGAAGCTGCACCTCCCTGAGCCTCTCCACCAATTCAAAAGCTCCAATCCCTCCTTAACTCCAAACCTGGGTGTGGGCAGTGCTACAAAGCCCACCACTAATTTAAAATCTGACTTTTCTATCTGCACTCTGCTTACAATGAACACTGCAGGATAACTCTTAGGGGATGTGAGGGCTAGCCACAAACTTCCTGAACCCACCCCCTACCTCTGATCGCCACCTCAAGCCTGCTTTGGACCTTGGGTGCTCCCAATGAAGCTGCACTTCCCTTGAGCCCCTCCACCAGTCCAAAGGCTCCAGTCCCTACTTAAGCAAACTCCCATTAAGTGGTCCCCTGCATTGCGGTCCTCCATGTGAAGGATCATAGTACAAAGGGTGACAAGGGAGTCTGCCAGTGTGAAGCAAGCAGCTGCAGGATATGCTGTCTGAATTCATCTGTAAGGTACTAGAACTGTCAAGTAAACAAGCATATCCTGAACTGCAAGAAACCAAAAGGTACCCAATGTCACTAATCTAAAGCTGGACTAAGTGGTAGTAAGCTTTCCTGCTACAATACATTACTGAATGGTTGTACTAACAATTGCTTTCTTTAATATCCCTATTGCAGCTTGATTCATTGTACAACCTAGAGTTCACCCAGCTCTAACCTAATGCAGCTTGGCTCACTGACTAGCCCATTTTGTTTTCCTAAGTAAAAGCCCAAGTCCTTGGTGCTTACCATACTGCAAGCCAATACTGCTAAACACCCTATCTAGGTGGGGTGTACATACAGCCCAACCCACCAGGATTGTCTGGTTCCCAAGGTTCATTCTATCTGGGTGGTGTGTGTATACAAGTTCCTCCAGAAAGTTATTAGCACCCTAGGGTCACCCTACATAGGTGGTGTCTGAGCTTAAGCAAGGTGAATCCTAACTGCCAGGGAAACCCATCACTGGGAGTACCCAATTACTGAGAGCAGCCAGGGTTCTGGATCCCATAGTCTTACTGGGGTTCTCTATATCTGGCTGCAGTAGCTCCTCTGTGCAGCCCTGAGGGTAAACCATTTTTTATCTGCTTAAAGTGCACTACCTCAAACTATACTCATACCTGGAATAACCTAAATAGAATCTGCTAATTAGTGCCATGCACCTCTATGGTGGATTTGTGCCTCTTTTTACTGGGTGCCATACCACTGCACAAATGTTACTAACAATATCGAAATACCGATACTTCTGAGCCAACTACCTACTGAAAGTTATTGTGAGTTTGCAGAGCTGGCTGAGGCCAAGGTTGCCTCTTCCCCTGTACATTGGATGAGCCTCTGGTGCTCCTGCGTGACCAATCAGCTCCCAAGGCCCCCAACCAAAGTCTGCTCCCTCAGTGCAACCAAGCCTGGTAACACTAGGGGGCTACAGCATCTCTCATAGCATTTGTGATGCCAGGGTCTTCTGCAAGCCCCACCCCCTCTGGAAGAAATCCCTGAGACAGAGACATTGCCTGCAGGACATAAGAAGCCTTAAATTATTCCTACTCTTATTGTCTGGCAATGTCCACCTTAACCCTGGCCCTACAGGCAACCATGGATCATGACCTGGTTGCCATGGGAAACTAAATGTAGTCCCCCTAAACACTGGTAGCCTCCTTTCAAAATTTGTTCAGGTTAAAGCCTGGGGTGCATTGGTGCAACCAGATGTAATATCCCTGACTGAAACCTGTCTCACCCCCACCATTTCTGATGCTGTTATTTCCCTGCCAAGATTTCATCTCTTTTGAGGGGACCAGCAGGGTAAATGCAGAGGGGGAGCTGCCTAATCTACATAGGGTCAGACTTACAAGGCTCCAACCTAGAAAGGAATGGCTTGACTAGGGACTACAACTGCCTGGCAGTTAAACTCCTGATAGGGAGGTGACACAAATCCCTAGTCCTCATGACAATCTGTATTCCACCTGGAAAATACCAAACAGACCTTGGGTCCTTCTCCAGCTAGTTCAAACAAATTAACCAAAACTGCAAAACTATTGTCACTGGGGACATGAATGTCAATTGAACTGCCAAGACAGGCGTAGGCTATAGGGACATGTCACAGAAAAACAAAACCAGCACCACTCAGACTGCAAGTAAAAAGCGATTTATTCACAACTTACATACTTCTACACATAAGGCCATAGACCGGGAGAACTCAAAACCCTGACCAGTTTCACTCAACGTGCATCACCAAAGGATGAGCAATCCAATGAGTAAGGGTCTTATAAATATCGCAATTAAAGAGACAGTGCAAAATTACATGTAACAATTAATACAAGTACTCAGTATATATGGAAAAATTAAGTACAATACGCAATTTTAAAGTGCAACAATAATGTGAAATACCCCGGTAACCCCAACTGAACATTTAAAACCACAGGAATTATGAGCATTAAACTGTGTATTCGTTAAGTCCCAAATCAGAATTTTCAGCACTTGAGGAAAAATAGTTGAATATACATATATTTCCTTGGCACCCTGAAAAAGAACAAGTATCACAGTTATCACCAAACCAACCTACATAATGCATAACATACTAAGAGCTTTTAAACACTCAAACAGCACCCATAGCAGGAACCCAGCGAAAGCCAGGCAAGACTTTATTTCTTAATGCATTTCAAAATTTCTATCCTATCGTAAGACCTGGTACATGAAGTGCACCCAATGTATACATCCAATAGGATTCCCATTGAATCAACTTCTGATACAGATCTCCCCTCTTGGACCCAGACTCACCTGTTCAATACCACAAAACTTCAAAATGTGGTTAGCATCAGTTTGTCTACCCATTTTACAGTGTTTTGCAAGGGCCTTCTTTATATCATCTCCAGCAATACTATGCAGATGTTCTCCTGTGCAGATTTTGAATGGCTTGGTAGTTTTGCCAACATAAAATGACTCACATTCACAGACAGCAGGATAAACCAAATTTTGGGTGATATAACTAAAAAAAGATTTGGACTCATAAGTTTTCGTTGCATTAACCATAGCGAAGGTACTAAACTTCAGTACAGAAGGACAAAACTTACAATTATCACAGGGATATGTACCATAAGGGTGATTAAGCCAACAATTCCCCTTTCTGGTTTTTGGCTCTGGTTAGAAACTATGTACCAGACTGTCACCCAGATTTCTGCCTCTTTTATACACCATCCTGGGGTATGTCGAAGTAACCTCTTTGAGAAGGAGGTCTGTCTGGAGAATTCTCCAGTTTTCTTTTATAACCCTTTCTACTTCCCTCAAGTGCCTGGTGTATGTTGTAACAAAGGGCATACTGGGTTGATCCTTGTGCCTATCTTTCACAGTATGTAAGTCATTCCTATCCACATCAAACGAGTCCAAGAAGGCCTGGTCCACTATCCCCCTAATGTAACCTTTGTCCAAAAATCTTTGGTGTAAATCTGCCCCATAAATCACTTGATCACTGGTGTCACTGCAATTTCTCCTGATCCTAAGGAACAGGGCCTTGGGAATGTTATTAATAAGATGGTGTGGGTGGCAAATGGATGGCCAAGACTGGTGTAGGCTATAGGGACATATCGCCTGCCTATTTCTCTCCCAAATGGTTACTGAAAGTACAAGAGCCAGTTACAAAAATGGCACCAGGACCCTAACTGAAGGGATTCTGACTATCTACCCTGACAAGGACAAAGAAGTCAAAGTACTACCAGACACCATTAGCGACCACTTCCCGGTACAATGCATGTGGCAGCTAACCAATCCAATTCTCCATGATTTACCATCAACTGTGTTCTAAGCAAAGACAAGGTGTCGGACTTTCAGTCACACATGGCTCACATTGATTGGAGCTTCCCAGATGACATGCCCAACATTAATATTGGCCTTGACTTCTTTATAATGGAGTTCTTTAAAGCCTGTGACAAATTTCCCCAACCGCAAAAAATTGAAGATGCGAGGTACTACTTGAGCCAGGTTGTATCTCCTCTGAACTCCTGGCCCTCATGAGAGGAAGCGATAACTTCTGATCCTTGGTGAGAGAGATCAGGTCCACCATGCACCTACAGAAGTATAGGGAAGCCTGAAATACGTGCACTAAAAGGATTAGGCTGGCCATATTGGAGTTCTGCAAGGCCCAGCAAACCCAAAACTGGAACAGTAGGAAACAGTTCTGGGAGAACATCTCAGAGCTCCTGCATAAGGGTGAAAAAATTGTCCCCTAAAATGCTCAGCATTGATGGGACTGAGATCCTGCACCCAACAAAGATTGCAAACAAATTGAACATAGCCTTTACGGACTTAAGTTTGGTCATTCCCGCTAACCCCGTCCAGGTATCCCGAGATGGTGATGGTATTGATGCCCTATGCAGACAAGACCCAGATTCAGGTCACCCTAAATTCTATTTTAAGCCTATCTCTACTAAAGATACCCTAAAGTACATCAAAAGGGTCCTTGGCAAAACCTTGTGGGGGGGGGTGGATACACTCGCTATAAAGTTGCTAACCCTGGCCCTTGAGGACCTTGCCCACCCCATATCTAAAATATTCAGTTTTTCCCTGCTGTACTCCCAGTTTCCTGGGATAGGGGAAAACTACACTGGTCACATTGGTATTTAAAAATGGAGACCGCTCTAACTTTGCTAATTAGAGGCCAGTTTCAATCCTCTCCCCTTTGTCAAAGGCTCTAAAGAAATTGTGTCAGACCAACATGTCACTTTCCTAGAAAAATATATCTTGTGTGCACAACTGCCCATAGATCTTTCTCTTTTGCAGCAACATCAAACTGGAATTCCCTCCCCACCTCTGTCCTCTCCTGCTTCTCTCTCTCTCTCTCCACATTTCAATCCAATCTGTATGCCTCAGTCTCAGTCACTGTATCCTGCTCCTGCTTCCACTGATGATTCCCCCTCCTTCCCCCTTTATCCTTGCCCCTCACTGAACTCTGTGCTTCTCCACCAGCTACATCCATGCGTTCCACCTACATTCATGTGTTCTGCCCAGCATCCCCTCTTCCTCACTGTCTGTCCCCTTCCCCTTCCCCCTCCTTCCTTTCTTCCTTTAGCTCTTAGTTGCTACTCTAAGTTTATTGTATATACCTTTGAAATTTTGATTGTTTTTGAAGTGCTTATCCCTTGTTTGACTAATTTTTGTAAATACCTGTATGCTGTATCTCTATATTTTTTGCCATTGTCTATGCTGTACCTCAATGTCTGCCATTGTGCTTGCTGTATCTCCTTATCTGCCACTGTATTTTGTACCAATGTATTCTTGCAATTGTCTCTTTGCTATTTTACCAAGACCCTGGGTCGACCCTGAAAAGGGACTGTATTGTCTCAGTGGACTTACCCGGTCACCAAAACTCAAATAAATAAATAACCACAGAGAAGAAAGGGGAGAAAGAAAGAATAGAAACAGCAAGTGAAGAAAGAGAGATAACAGGAGGAAATTGGAAGGGGGGGCATCAGAGTGGCTAATTCCTAGATGTCCCAAGAAAGATTTGATTGTGCAATAAGATAGGCAAGAGACAGACACATGACAGAATAAGAAAGGACACAATAATTCCTTGCTTTTAACTCTCACTGCATAACAAATTGGACAGGGTCTTACACAACCCTGTCACACTCACCAACTGGTTACCCCTACTTAGCAGATTAAAGTATCAAACCTGTCTGCTTGCTAAAATGGCTCTAACCCCCAACCCTAAAAACTGCTTCCACCCCTTGCCAATTAATACAACATAAGGAGCATGTCTAGGAATGCTCTTGAACTGCCTTTCTGGAGAACTAATCTGGCCAAATGCTCCTTTGCTGTAAAGGCTGCAGGCTGACTGAAAGAATCGCATGAATCTCTATGTCTCCCAAATATTATCCAGTTCAAAAGATCTCTATGTTCAGCTCCATCCGTCAGTTCCAACTGTACCTGCTATAACTAATCGGAATACTTGCCTGATTGTTGACCCTGACATGGTCTGTAACTCGATATTGTCTGGAACAACCCATAACCATCTTCCTCTGGCAATAGCATCTATTGTGTATCTATGCACCGTGTTGACTTACCTTAACTGTATTCCGCTGGAATTAATGAAGTAACTGTTATTGCATTTATTAATTTGTAAAGTACCTTGGAACACAAGTGTTCATTTACAAAGGTTCCAGGTTAGAGTCAGACATTATGTTAAATACAATAACAGTTACTTCATCAATTCTAGTAGGATATAGTCAGGATAAATCAACATGATGCATAGATACACAAATGAGACTTATGTTATTACCAGAGGAAGCTGGTCACAGGTAGTTCTGGACAATATTGTGTTACAGAGCATGTCAGGGTCAAGAAACAGACAAGTATTCAGATTAGTGCAAGCAGGTACAGTTGGAACTGGAGGAGACTGATAAGTGTAGAGATCTTCTGAATGTATAGACTGGAAGGCCATAGTTGATGAATGACAGGATGGTGCTGGATACTGCTGTTGAGGCAAAGGTCAGGAAGCACAGGAAAACCAGAAGCAGTTTTAAAATTTGCAAGTAGCATTTTTATTATTTCTCAATAACAGTAAAATAAAAAAGATAACATTGTTCAGGATAATGCTTTATTTACAAAGGCAGTACAAACAAAGAAAACAAAGTATTTCATCTGAGGATATCTCTGATTCTAAATTTCAATCTTCCTCTCCCTCCAGCAAAAGATTGCTCTCTTTATACTGTATATCATGTATTTTTATGGCAATTAATTTCTACATCCTCAGCTCATTAAGAGGTATCCTTTTTTTCATAAAATGTATCATAATTTTGTCAGATACTTTCATTGCAGGTGCAACAAAATAGAACATGGTGTCCCAGAACTAATCTCCTGTTGAAAACTCTGCAAGAGAGTTTGTGGAGGTCAAACTTGTTATGTTAGGTAATTTTCTTGTCTCCTCAAACTGCCTAAATGTGAACTCTACCAATCTGTGCTCTACAGCTAATCCCTGTCATGCCTGTTTATTGCCTATGTATTCTTGTATTTCCCTTGAATTTCTGCAACTCAGAGCCACCCCTGAAATGCCTGGTTCTCCTATGTACTTTTCCTATTCTGTAACTGTTAATGTATGACGTTTGACACCTGTAACTCTCCCAGGTCACACCTGAAAATAGGCACATGGCTGTCTAGTGTGCTAACCCGGTTAACAAAAGCAAATAAATAAATAAACTGCATCTCAAAGTTAACCCCCTGAGTCCCAAATAGCTTTTTGTAATCATTTCAACAATATAACTATATATATTTTCAAACCAAGGGATCCCATTTTCACACAAAGATTCACATATATTTTTATAACTGTAGATATGCAAGGGGGAAGAAAAGATAGAAACAGTAAGTGAATTCAGGGAGACAACAAGGGGGGGGTCGCAAGATCATCAGAGTGGTCAGTTCCTAGGTCTCACAAGAAAATTTGATTGTGCATCAGATAGACAAGAGACAGAAAAGGAGAGGACAGAAAAGATCCTTGCTTTTAACTCTTTCTGAATAACAAATGAGACAGGGTCTTATTCAACCCTGTCACATACCCCCCTCTTTAAGAGGGAACCTGTTTTAAAAAAACAGGTTTCTGAAACTGTCTTTTAATTCTCTTCTAACATTACCTTATAACCTTTACAGTTCTGTGCATATGCAGTATCCTGTGCTCCATAACAACCAGTACCACAAACAGTTAAGTTTAACCTCACACTTTTTTTAACCTTCAGAATTCTCAGTTCCTGATCCATATCTTGACAGAAAATCAGCACTGACATTCTCTTTTCCAGATCTGTACATCACTTTGAGTTTAAATGGCTGTAGTATCAGGTACTACCTTGTGATTCTGGAATTGTTATCCTTTATTTAGTTAAGCCAACAGAGAGTATTGTGATCTGTTATAAGTACAAAGTCAGCTCCTAGCAAATAAAACTTAAGCGACTCCTTTGCCAACTTTGCCTCAAGACATTCATTTTCTTTTTTTTTTTTTTTTTACTTTTTATTTATGATCTGAGATAATACTGCTAATAAATATCACAAGGTAGCCATACAACAATAACATATATTTATGCAATTACAATAGGATTCGTGATCGCTTCTTTTTTGGTATGTCCTGGGGTAATACCAAAGACCTTAGTAAAAGAGAACTAATGGGCTACAGAACAAACTACTAAATTGTTTGCTGAAAAGAACCATCTTGCAGCCAATGGGCTGGGGCCTGGTTTTCAAAGAGTTATTCTATGAATTAGCAATGTAATGCAGCTCTTAAGTGGCTGTACAGGACCCCCTCCCCCCCATTTTATCTATACAGATAAAAGAAGAAAAAACAACAATAAAATGAAGTATTCAGCTCCAACACATTATGAAACCTAAGAACAATTCTAAAGGAAACTGGGACTCATCTGCACCTCCACTCATGTATCAGGGAAGAACACAGTACATACTGTACCTAATGGAACTAGCGAACTCCTGCCCTGTATGGATTTGTCTGTCCAACAAAAATTAAAGACTGCATACTGGGAATAAGGCACCCACTGCACAGTATGTATTTAATAAAAGAAAATTATACAGAGCAGATAGCACCAAGCAGTAACGAGCCCCAGACCCTCCTCAAGCCATGCTGTTATGATGTCGATGGGGGAATCGCCTTCGAAACCCTCTCTAAGTTCATTAATATACACATTGTTCTCTCGCAGTAAATTCTCTTCATGTTCTAAGTGGGAATGAATTAGATTATTTTCTTTTACCAGACCAGCCAAAACAGAAAAAGACCAACCCGCACTGCTCGCCGCTTCCACGCCCTTCGCAGCATGAGCCTCCACCTTCTGCTCAATAGGCTGCAGTTGGTTTGTAAAGGCGTCAGATTTATTATTCAAAAGTTCCAAGGACTTGCTCATGTTTTATATAGTTAAATGTAAGATGCGGAGGGATATCTCCTGGTCTCCCCCATGAGCTCCAATGAGCACTTTCTGAGTCTCTTTCTTTGAGGCATTCAGCGCAAAAATGTCTTGAGCACCCTGAGAAGTTGTTGCTGTATTTTTTTTACTTTCCCATCCTGATAGTCTTCTGCTATGTCTACAGTCAGTAGGTGAGGAGTAGGACTTTCAATTTTTATAAGTAGAGGGTTTCAATTCTAGCATATATTTTAAATAAAAAATGGACTTTTCTGTCAGAGCTAATAAGAAATGTGTCTGAATGTCTGGGGCTGCTGGCCCCGCCCCCTAAAGCATTCGTTTTCAATGGTGTAACACCTTTTCTCTCCATCATGCAATTTCCTACTGATATATAGAATAGGGTGTTCCTTCCCAACTATATTCTGACTCAAGCCTGCACCTAGGGCTACCTCTGACACATCTGTCTGTAACAAAAATGGTTTCTCAGAGTCTGGGCATCTTAAAACAGGGGCTGAACATAATGCAGCCTTGATGGCACAAAAAGCCTCATCACACTCTGGGGTCCATTTCACATTATGTGGGCACAGTTTCTTCATGAGTTCAGTGAGGGGGGTAGCTAATTGGGCAAAGTTGGGAACGAATCTCCGATAGTCACCAGCCAGCCGTAAAAATTATCTGACATGTTTCTTTGCTTTAGGGACAGGACTGTAAGCTATAGCTTCTATCTTAGAAATCTCTGGCTTTATTTCTCTGTTTCCCAAAACATATCTCAAACATCTCATTTCTGGCATGCCCAATGCACATTTGATAGGATTAATGGTCACACCTGCCTTCTTGATAGATTGGATAACTGCTCTTAGGTGTTTCAGGTGGCTTTTCCAGTCTGGACTGTACACCACTACATCATCCAGGTAAACAGCACAAAAACCAGTGTAAGGAGCTAGAATTACATCCATGTACTGTACTGCTGGAATGTAGCAGGTGCACCATGTAAACCAAATGGCATGGTGGTGAACTGACAGAATACAATAGGAGTGGCAAATGCAGTTTTGCCTCTGGATTCTTTAGCTAGGGGAATTTGTCAGTGACCCTTGGTGAGATTGAGGGTACTGATGTACTTGGCACTTCCCAATCTGTCCACCAAATCATCTATCCTGGGCATAGGATAACTGTCAAATTTGGACACTTAAGTTTCCTAAAATCAAGGCAGATCCTTACACCACCTTCTTTTTTATTTACGATCGCCATTAGTGATGACCAAACACTTCGACTCTTCTATGATACCTAATTCTTTCATTTTTTTGTATTTCCTTAACCACGTTTGTTCTTAACCACTCTAGTAATCTGTATGTTTTTTTGCCTAATAGGGTGAGCATCCTCTGTCACTATTATGTGCTTAACCCCTTTTGCTCAGCCTGGCACTGTGGTAGAAGTACTGTTAAATGTCTTTAACAAGTTATAAATTTATGCAGTCTATTGGAAGGTTAGGGAAACATTCACCTTTACGGCATCATAAGTTACAATCTGTTCCAGTCTGTCATAAGCTATATCAATATATTCTGTAGAAGTTTTTGGTAAAACTAACAAAACAGCCTTTTGTGTTTTTTCAACCCATTTCTTCAGGAGGTTAGCATGGTACACCTAGGTAGGACTTTTCCTGTCAGGGGTCTCAATCGCATAGTTAACTGTGCCAGTATGTCTAAACACTTTATAAAACCTTTGCCACTTCATTAACAGTTTATTTTCAGTAGTGGCTAACAGTAGCCAGACCTTTTCACCCGTCTCAAAAATGTTTTCTTTTACCTCATGGCCATAATACACCTTCTGCTGGTTTCGGGCCTCTTCCTGATTACTATGGGCAATTTCAACACACTTTGCCAGTTTCTTTCTCAGGGCACACATATAAGATGTAATGGATTTTTGCTGAGCAGGGTTATCGTCCCATGTTTCTTTTATTATATCTAGTGACCCTCACGGTTGTCTACCATACAGCTTTCAAATGGGAAAAAATCTGTTGAAGCTTGTGGCACTACTCTGTAAGCAAAGAGCAGGTAAGGTCAGTATGGTACCCTGTCAAGTGAGCACTACTAGAATAGCGCTGCACTATACAGTGCTAGTCTGGTAAGTGCTCACAGAGAGAGTGACTGGGGATTTACAGTACTTGCTGTAAGCACTCCCCTAGTCGCTGTCTGTGGTGCTTGTGCATCACAAGGGCACCAGAATCCTGAAGGCCGGCTGAGCTGCTCTCACAGCGTGGAGGGCTGTGGTATTGAGCAGCTTGACCAGCACTAGTAGAGACTAGGGTTCTAATCCTGGTCTACAAGCTTTTAGCATTCCTTGGGACTTAGATTTATTTTTTACATGGGGCTGTAACAGCCCTGCAAATTTTTACTTTCCCAGAGATCCGCTGCCCCTCAGAGTGAGAATCCTAATGATGGGGGGCGCAAGGGCAGAGCCCCCCCATGTTAGGGGGTGCAGGGGTGGAGCCCCCCACAAAAGAAAAATTGGTGCCGTTTTTTCCGTGCGCACCTTGCCGAGGCTATTCTGGTCAGCACTGCTTAGACCCAGTGCCAGTAAGTAGTGGTCTCAATCTTTCCCTTCCCCTTTTACAAACTTTTTTAATATGCATTTTAGGGTTTGATTAAAACACTCAACAAGACCGTCTGTCGAGGGTGATAAGGGAAGGTTCTTATGGCAGTTATACCTAGTAATCAGTACAACTCTTTCAGGAGTGCAGCACCAAAATTACTACCCTGATCAGTAATAATCTATTTAGGTATGCCTACCCTGCTGAAAATTTTGGCAAGCTCTGCTGCCAGTTTTGGAGCTGTGACAGTATGCATTGGAACTGCCTCTGGGTATCGAGTAGCATAGTCACATACTATGCAAATGAACTGATTACCCTTTTTACTTTTGTCTAAGAGGCCAACCACATGCACTGCAATTCTTTCAAAAGACGCATCAATCAAGGGTGGGGCACCTTGTCTTTTTTAGTCACTGGGGCTGCTTTCTGACATTCAGCATAAGAACTGCAATAGGTAGCATCATCTCCATGAATCCCAGGCCAGTAAAATCTGTACAACAGTTTGGCAAGGGTGCTGTCCTTCCCCATGTGACCAGCCATAGGACTATCATATGCTATCTGTAACAATTCAGTTCCATACTTCGTTGGTGTGACCAATTGTTCTGTCTGTTCCTTTGTCTGAGAATTAGCCCAGACTCTGTATAGTAACCCATTACATTTTTTAAACATTGGTTCACCCTGTTTTTGTTTCACCACCAGCTGCTTAAAGTAACCTTGGAGAAAAAGATCATTATCTTGCTCAGAAGCAAAATCACAATCAGTTATCAGTTAAGTTTCAGCATTTTAATACATCAACCCTTTATGTCCATCAGTCTTTTGTTGCCACTGTTTTTTCAGGCATTGTCTTTCTTTCCTGGACTTCCAGATCTTTGAGTTGTCTCAAACAAGTCCAAATCAAAATCAGCAAAAGGAAAAGAGTCTCCAGTGTCTGAGATTTTCTTTGCCAGTGCTCTTGTAATCATAGCTGCTGACACAGCAGGATTTATTCCTTCTGTGATTAACTCACTAAATCCTGGAAAGTCATTTCCAATAAACACAGGTACAGATAACTTGAGTACTACCCCAACATTCAGTTGGTGCGACACCACATTAATGTTCGGAGTCACTTGGGTGGTGGGTTAGTATCGTGTGTTCCCGTGGAACCCCAGTGCCTGACCTTTTGCACAGTTCTTTCCCAGAACTTCAACATGCATCAGGGTTTGTCTGCTTCCTGAATCTATAAGCCCCTTCACAGCCTTGTCTCCCACCTTGACATCTGTTAAATACAGGTCCCAATTTGCTAAGGCCAAATCTGCTCCATTGTCACCATTCTTATTTTTATGACAGTTTCTTGCAATATGGCCTGGCTTATTACAGTTATAGCAAATAAAGTCTTTGGGTACAGATTTGTTACCCCCACCAGAGTTCTTATCGGACCTGCAGTTAAATCGGTAAAAAGAGGGTCTTACTGTTATTGGCTGTTACTTCACTGCTGCATGCTCTGTCTGGCCATCTGATAGTCTTCAGCCAAAGAAACAGCCTTTTCCCCACTTTCTGGTTGGTATTCTTTTACCCAAAGCTGCACATCTATAAGCAGGATGTTGATGAATTGTTCCATTGCAAACATGTTGATGATCTGTGGAACTGTTTTGCCCTCTGGTTGGAGCCATTTAATAAGGAATTCTCTGAATTGGGTGACGACTTCTTGAGGACTGTCAACTGAATGGTACTTCTGGGACCAGAATCTTTGCTTGTAGGTCTCTCCTGAAAAGTCATATCATTTCAGGATTTCTCTTTTTGCAAGGTTATAGTTTTTTGACTGTGCAGTGTCCATATTACTGTAGGCAAGTTGGGCTTTAGTCACTGCAAAACAAAACGGCTCAGCAGGGTCCAGAGTGTGCAGTATCAAAAATTATCAACAGGCAACAGCAAGAAACTGCACCACTTGGAGTAGACTTCACAATAGCAGCCTTTAATGAAAAAAAATATATTAAAAAACTCCGCCAAAAGTGCAAGGTGCATCAGAGACGCAGCTACAACATTCTACTGGCTTCACATTCAAACAAGCATCATCAGGAGGATAGCAAATCAAACATATGGACTCTTTTTATACCCAAAATGTGATCAATTTAAAGTGACAGTGTATGCAAAAAGGACACACAAAAAACATAAATGTTACAAAAATCCATAGTCATAGAAGCAGTACATAACATAAACTGAGGGAGAACTAAATCAGGATTTACTAGCAAATCTAAAAAGGTACAGCATGATTTTCATATATATTGGCTAAAGAATAAAGCACCAGCATAGAATATGATTTAGGACATATTCTTGTATGTAAGTTTTATGCCATAATTATGTTATTAGAAAAAATATATCAAAATCCTAATATATCATAAAACTTTTAACATTACCACCAATTTCAACATGAACTCTTTGATTTTCCAGATACAGAGAGTAGAATGTTGTCTGTGAGTAGATAGCAAATAGTCCTGCACCTTAAAAAGAAAACATAAAAAGAACCAGAATGAAACACTGGCAGGGTACAAAGGACACAATTAAACCAAAGAAAATATTTGTGATTTGTTGCATTATATCCTTGTCTCAATACATGATAACAATTCAGTTCTGTCATTGAGGCCTGGTAGTTCGAGTCCCCCTAGTGTAAAAATCCAGAAGGACTCACAATGGAGTAATTTGGCATTGAGACTGCCACCACGTGGTCCTAACGTGACCCTCTCCGGAGCACATAACTTAAAAGAATGTTTACCACTTCTATTGCTGTTCACATGAGATGCTAATGCAAAAAATTCCCTAATCTTAAACAATTTAATGTTGTTACATGTAGTGAAAGTATCAGTTCTGAGGATGTATGGTCAAAACTTGCAATTGCCACAATTAAAATTGCCCACTGGCAATGGTGGCAACCAAGTATTACCTAGTATGGTTTCTTCTCTATCACAAATGCCACCATTGCCAGTGGCCAATTTTAGTTGTGTCAATTGCAAGTTTTGCCCATACAGCCTTAGAACTGATGCTTTCACTACATGTAACAACATTAAATTGTTTAAGATTAGGGAATTTTTTTAATTGTAGTAGCGAAATTGTGGTTTACCTGGCCACATGTGAATGTGGCTCTTTTTATATAGGTAAAATCAGTAGACCTATGAAGATTAGAATAGGAGAACATCTTCTCCATTTCCAACAAAGATGGCAAGAATGCATTAGCATCTCATGTGAACAGCAATAGAAGTGGTAAACATTCTTTTAAGTTATATGCTCTGGAGAGTGTCTCGTTAGGACCACGTGGTGGCAATCTTAATGCCAAATTACTCCATCATGAGTCCTTCTGGATTTTTACACTAGGGGGACTCGAACCACCAGGCCTCAATGACAGAATTGAATTATCATGTATTAAGAGAAGGATATAATGCAACAAATCAAAAATATTTTCTTTGGTTTAATTGTGTCCTTTGTACCCTGCCAATGTTTCATTCTGGTTCTTTTTATGTTTTCTTTTTAGAGTTCATGTTGAAAAATGTTGTGGTAATGTTAAAAGTGTTATGATATATTAGAATTTTGATATATTTTTTCTAATAACATAATTATGGCATAAAACTTATATACATGTATATGTCCTAAATCACATTTTATGCTGGTGCTTTATTCTTTAGCCAATATATATGAAAATCATGCTATATATTTTTAGATTTGCTAGTAAATCCTGATTTGGTTCTCCCTCAGTTTATGTTATGTACTGCTTCTATGACTATGGATTTTTGTAACATTTATGTTTTTTGTGTGTCCTTTTTGCATACACTGTCACTTTAAATTGATCACATTTTGGGTATAAAAAGAGTCCATATGTTTGATTTGCTATCCTCCTGATGATGCATGTTTGAATGCGAAACTGGTAGAGGGTTGTAGCTGTGTCTCTGATGCACCTTGCACTTTTGGCGCTGTTTTCTAATATATTTTTTCATTAAAGGCTGCTATTGTGAAGTCTACTCCGAGTGGTGCGGTTTTTTGCTGTTGCAAGTTGGGCTTTACTTGTCATATAAGGTATCAGCCTGATTGCCCATTGCTGCTTTGGCCACTGGCAGGCTGCGGGAACCCTTTCAAAAGTTGTCAGGTATGCTTTGATATCATCCGAGGGACACAACTTTGTAAGTTTAATGTCTTTTAAGTTGTTTGTGTTTTGTTGCTCTGCTTGACCTGTGCCAAATCCTCCAGCTTTGATAGCTTGCAAAGCATCCAGCCATTGCTGCTACTTTCGCTGCATCTTTTCTCTTCTCTGCTACTCCTGTCACTGCATATCTTCTTTTCTCTGCTTATCTGTCTCTCTGTGTTGTATAGCCCACCATTTGAAAATGGCAGACATGCCTTTCAGGTTCTGACCCTGCCAGTTCTTCTTCTTCCATTACTGGTGCCAGCTGTACAGTCTTAGTTTGGACATTTATCTCTGCTAGTTTGGCTGCCATTCTTCTGGTAATTACACCTGGGTTTGCTGTTGCAGGAACCATAGCTTTGTTCTATGCTTCCCTGGCACCAGGACTAGTACCCACACACCAAACTCCTGACTTAAGAGTTTGCACAGTGTAAATCCCACTTAGTCTGACACCATCTGTCATTGAGACAAAGGTCAGGAAGCATAGGAAAACCAGAAGCAGTTATAAAATTTGCATGTAGCATTTTTATTATTATCAATATCAGTAAAATAAAAATGATAAAACTATTTGGGATAGTGCTTTACAAAGGCAGTACGAACAAAGAAAATAAAGTCTTTCATCTGAAGGCATCTCTGATTTTAAATTTCAGTCTTGTTCTGCCTCCAACAAAAGATTGCTCTCTCCGCATATCATGACTTTTCCTGGCAACTAACTTCTGCATCCTCAGCTGTTAAGAGATCTCCTGTTTCTCATAAAATGTATCAGAATTGTGTCAGTTTCTTTCCTTGCAGGTGCAACAAAATAAAACATGGTGTCCCACAACTAATCTCCTGTTGATAACTCTGCAAAAGAGTTTGTGGAGGTCAAACTGCATCTCAAAGTTAACCCCCTGAGTTCCAAACAAAGAAAACAAAATATGTAATCTGAGGGAAACTCTGATTCTAAATTTCAATCTTGCTCTCCCTCCAACAGAACATTGCTCTCTTTATATATCATGTCTTTTCCTAGCAATTAACATCTGCATCCTCAGCTCATTAAGTGATATTCTGTTTCTCATAAAATGTATCAGAATTGTGCCAGTTTCTTTCCTGGCAGGTGCAACAAAATAGAACATGGTGTCCCAGAACTAATCTCCTGTTGACAGCTCTGCAACAGAGTTCTTGGAAGTCAAAGTGCATCTTAAAATTATACCCCATAGTTCCAAATAGCTTTTTGCAATCATTTCAACAATATACCTACCATATATACATGTTTAAACCAAGGAATCCCAGTTTCACACAAAGATTCACATATATTTTTGTAATCGCAGATATACAAGGGGGAAGAAATGATAGAAACCTCAAGAAGCAGCAAGTGAAGGCAGGGAGATAGCAAAATGAGGGAATAGCGAGACCGCCAGAGTGATCAGTTCATAGGTCTCACCAGAAAATCTGATTGCAGAATTAGGCAGACCAGAGACAGAAAAGGAAAGGATAGAACAGATCCTTGCTTTTAACTCTTTCTGCATAACAAATGGGACAGGGTCTTAATCAACCCTGTCACAAATACAAAAATACATCTGACTTCAGTGGTAAGGTTGAAGCCATTTCTATACAGGGCACCCAGTCTTCTGTTAGCCATACTAACAATGTTGTCCACATGACAGGCATTTGAAAGGGTATCATCCAGTATTACACAAAGGTGCTTAAAGTTTCCACCTCTTCAACTTTTTGTTCCTTGGCATTGAGGATAACTGGGGGGACTTTTTTTTCCAGTTATAGACCACGAAAGAGTATAGTTTTAGTAATTAAGAATCAATTTGTTGTCAGTGAACCACTTTTTTAGTGGCTCAAAATTGCCCTGGAGGTTAGCAGAGATGTTACCGAGGTCTGCATTGCTGGTGTAAATGATGGCATCATCAGTGTCTAGGAATACCCTTGCTTACTGGCAGACCTCTGGTAGGCTGCTGATGAACAGACCAAATAGGAGGGGGCCAAGAATGGATTTCTAGGACACACCTATGGAGACACTCCTGTGATTGGTTAGAAAGCCATTGATCTTTACACACTGGAGCGGTTGGCAAAATGGCTTTGAAACATAGCTACTGTGTCCTGCAACAGACCAAGGAAGAGGAGCTTGTCAAACAGTAGCTTATGGTTGACAAGGTCAAAGGACTTTGCACGTCACTGCAGATGGTCCCAAACAGGTCGCCATTGTCAAGGGCCTCATGCAAGTAGCTGGTGTATTCTCCCAGAGCAGAACTGGTATTATGAAGCTTTCTGAATCCATGCTGTTGTGCACACTGGATATTGTATTTTTCCACGTACAGTTGTAGCCATGGCAAAATATTTCCTGTAATTTCTGTGATATCTTTAGAGACATTCCTTGCTTGCCAGCAGTACCACTGTGGGCCACCAGAGAGAATGCATAGCACAGTGGTTAAGAGCCCTGAGCTGCAAACCTGGAAAACTAGGCTTGAATCCCACAGCCACCACTTGCATACTGAGTGACCATGAGCAAATCATTTAACTTTTCTGTGCTCCCAGGATGCACTTGGTAAACAAGCCTTAACTTAGTGTGTCTTTCCTGGCCAAAAATTGTAATAAAAAAATTTCTTTAAATATATCGAAAATATCTGGAAATATCTGAATGTATCTATAGCTGCAACTGTAAGTGACAAGTTGATCTCACACGATTCTCCGCAGTACCTTGGACAAAGGGAAGAGTATTGAAATTGGCTTGCAGTTAGCCAGGTTAGAGTTGTCACCTTTTTTTAAATACTGGAGTGACCAGCATGGTTTTCTATATCCTAGGGATAAAAAACTGAACATTTTAGATATGGGGTTGGCAAGCTCCTCAAGGGTCAGGGCTGCTGACTACATATTGAGTGTGACCCCCCTCCCTGGTTTAAATAAGTGCCTTTTGACATACTTTAGGGTATCTTTAGTAGAGACAGGCTTGAAATAGAATTTAGGGTGACCTGGTTCTGGGTCTTGTCTGCTTAGGGCTTCAGTACCATCACCATCTCAAGACACCTAGGAGGGATTAGCAGGGATGACCGAAATTAGGTCCGTAAAGGCTACGCTGAATTTGTTCACAATCTCCGTCAGGTCCAGGATCTCAGTCACATCAATTGTGAACATTTTAGGGGAGGTTTTTCAACCTTACCCAGGAACTCTGAGATGTGGTCCCAGAATTTTTTATTTCCTCAGTTTTGGGTTTGCTGGGCTTTGCAGAAGTCAATTTTAGCCAGCCTAATCCTTCTAATTCAGCTTTTTTTTTTTTAATACTTTATCTTTATGCCCCCTTCTTACTGTGATGGTTTCTTTTCTTTGGGGATCCCCTAGGCTGTGTAATCCCGTAGTCCCAGCCCAGGTACCTCCCTCCGGGTGCTGGTTAGCCTTTTCCCCATCCTGCCTCGGTTTACCCCCGGGCAGGGAGGAGAGGGACCCCCCTTTTAGTCCCCCTCTCACACCTCAAGTATGCATCAGAAGGCATCACCAGCCCCATCTATGGAGCCTGGTTAAGGGTTATCTTGGGACAACCGGGTCCCGTCTACAGGAGCCCAGCACAGGGTTTTTCCATTTTTCATGGTCCCAGCCCACAGGACGTCTGCACGCAAGGGGGGCCATGGAGCGACACACGTCACATCGTGCTAACGCTCCGGCTCCCGGCAGACGTTCTCCCTCCCCTTATACGCTGTCTCGCTGCACCTCCACCCGTGGTCACCCAGGTGGCAGTATCACAGCGGGACCCGCATCCTACCCCACCCGGAGGAGGAGAGCAGCCCCTGGGCACTCAATCCTCCTCCCCCCAGCTGGCCCTCCAGCCGCCCGAGTCTGTTCCTGAACCCGGGTCGCTGGCACCACAAGCGGTAGCCCTATTGCTGCACCGGCGGGCCGGCCCTAGTTCAGCTTTTTGATACTTCTCTGTACTTTTGTAGGTGCACTGGTGAACTGGTCTCTCTCGACAGGAACCACGGATCATCTTTTTCTCTCATGAGGGCCAGGAGTTCAGGGGAGATCCAACCTGAAGGAGTACCTTGCACCTTACCCTTTTTGAAGGGGGCAAATTTGTCACAGCTGCAGAGAACTCCATTATTAAGAAATCAAGAGCAGTGTCAGCATTAGGGATGTTGACCAGGTAACTCCAATCAATGTGACTCACATGTGAGTTAAAATTAAAGTATTTGCATTGGAGTGAAGGATGATGAAATAATGATTCATGAAGAGAACTGGCAAATATATATCTAATGTCAAGGCCCAAGCTATTAGTTACAATTCATGCATTTTTTTTTTGGGAGTGGGGGAATATAGAGAGGAAGGCACTGATTCATGCATACTCTTTGTGTGCTTCAACTCCACTGGGAGGAGTGCGGAGCAAACATTATGAGATGCGTTGGGTATCTGGTCACACCCTTCCAGACCTCTATGTATCTTGCTGTATTGTCTGACTCTGATGTAGAACTTTTGTAAATGAGCACCTGTGCTCATAGGTACTTTCCAAATAAACAAATACATACATACATAAATAAATAAATTCTACTATATTAGTATTATTTTGATGATGCTCTTCAGAACAGAGAAGATGGAAAAAATCCTTGTGGCAAAAACCTCTGGGGATCCAAGGTTTTAGGTCACCATCCCTTCAGGCTTACATATATATAATTATTGAAATTAACCCCACAGTCATATGGATAAACAGTCCTCCCCTTCTGTCTTGCATGAGATTTCCACCCTACTTACCAAGGTGCTTCATGGTGTGGCCCCTGCATGTGAGGATATCTCCTTTAGGATGGTGCACACAGGCTTAGCCTGAATGCCATAGAAACATCAGGGTTGCCCAACAGACCCCAAAAAGGAAAAGACTTACATAAAGCAGCTGCTTCAACCATGTCTGCCCAGTCTCTTCTGTAGTTCAAGGCCCATAGGGGGTAATGTTGGAACTGAACCCTTGACGGGCAAGGCATGAAGCTATTATGAAGCCCTATAGGGGCAGCAGGCATTGGAGAAGAGAGTCTGACAGTTACTGGGGCAAGAACACCTGGTAGTTGCTGGGTTGAGTGCCTGGTAGTAGTTGGGGCGAGTGCCCAATAGTTGGGGGCAAAAGCCCAATAGTATGAAGAAGTATGGTAGCAACTAGAGAAGCCAGTATGAAGCATGAAGTATGACAGCAGAGAGCTGAGCCCCATGGACAACAGCTGGACTACCGCCTGTGCATGCTCATAAGAATTGCTAAATGAGAAGCAGCGGGTCAAGGACCAAGTGAGGACTCCAGAAAGTATTGTTAAAGCACAGAACCCTGAATAAATGTATGGAGGGTTGTAACCCCAGATGAGAATTCTGGACAGCAACCTGAGCAAGTAGCTGGGTGGCACTGGGGGCAAAAGTCCAGAAAGGCGGAGCATGGACAGCCAGGCAGACGGCCACTGAAGGAGAGCTAGCATGACTGTTTCAGCTTTGAAATTCAGTGTTCCCTCAGCCAGTTACAATTTTCCCCCCAAATTGTTTTAAAAATACCGGACCTTTATTCCGAGAGCATATGACATGCCCACTACAGCTATCTGAGTGATTGTTTTCCAGATGCAAGTATTTCCTTTCCCGGCTCTTCTGTTTTTCATTTAATTGGGATGCAAAGTAGAGTGCTACGGTCATGGGGTTCTGATATATGTGGAATATGGGAGGTAAATCCCCAGAAAATATTGAAAGCTTTGCTTTTTCTCACCTAATGAAATTAAACCGCATAGTGTGGGCTTTAATTTTGAAACATTAAATGCGATTATATATATCCTGATGTGACAATACAAACTGTTGGCACCTGCAACTGCATGCTTGTCTTATTAACGTGCCTACATATAACAAATTGCATGCTTTCTAAATAATTCCAATATACGTGAGCACATAAAATTACTTTCATTGGATTTGCACTTAGCAGAGTCACCTATTTTTATAGGTATCTGGTCAAGATAGTGTGGTAATTACAGCGTAGTGAAATGTGTGTTGTCGTGATAGCGTTAGCTGGAACAGCAATCTGTATTTTATAGTGGGTTGCTTTTTCAGTGCACGTGGTGTCATGTGATGTAGCAGTGTGTCCATGGTGTTCTCTGGTGCGTCTCACTGTGAGTTGTATGAGTTTTTGTTTATTTCGTTTCCTCATGGCTTGTGGTTTGGGGTGGCAATAGAGTGTGTGATGTGCTTAATTTGTATAGTGTGACATGATGCGTCCTGCAAAGTGTGAGCACCCGCTACTCGCGGTTTCTAATGGAGGAACTGTATGCTGTGGTGGATGGGGTCTTGTTCATTTCACTGTTGCTGTCTGTCTGGGGGTTTGCAGGTGTTTCTGTAGAGTGAAGTGTTGTGGCGTTTTAGGTTTTTGTCTGGTGATTATGAGGGTAGTGGTTTATGTGTGGGTGGTGACTGTATGGTACTGGTCTTGTTTCTGTATTTCTCCTGGTAGCACGTATTTTGTGGAGAGCATTTCTTTGGTGGTTCAGGTGTTTATATTTGTGGTAATCATATAGGAAGTGGATTTATATGTGGCTGGTGGTTCTGCTGTTCCCTTGTCTAGCTTACGTTCTGTGTGTTGGGTTTCTTTCATGTACTGCTCTGCGATTCTGTACTAATATGCCGTTGGAATTTATTAAAAGTCAGAAGGATAGCTTATTTTTGTTGGACAGTGGCTACCTGTTCCGCAGGGAACATGCTGTGTGTAACAAAAGTTTCTGGAGATGTCTAGAGCATGACAGAGGGAAGTGTCGTGCTGACTTCTTACTGTTGAGGACTGTCCTGAAATGACTACATTGTCATAATCATGTGGCAGACACTGGGCACGTTCAGGTGAAGCAGGTTTTAGCAGACATTAAGGACAGCTGTTTCAACTTGTGAGGTGTCCCATCAGGTCATGGTGGCTTGCACTAGCCAGCTGTCTCTTTCTGTTGGTGGGAAGCAGACTTCTGTTTACTTAACGCAGATAGTTCACAAGGCTCATACAGCTGCTGCTCGACCACCTTTGCAGCCTGCTTCTCTGACTGAATTGTGCATTCCTAAGGAGTACACCCTCACTGACAAGTGTGAAGCATTTCTGTTATTTGATAGTGGATCTCAGCAAGACAGATTTCTCATATTTTTCCACATCTAAAAACCTACAGTACATGGAGAGGAGTGCCCCCTGGTACTGTGATGGCATGTTTAAGACTTGTCCTTCCCTAGTTTCTCAGCTTTACATGATTCATGGAGTTCAGTTTGCTTCTGTTGTTCTTAGTGTATTTATTTTGGTGTCTTTCAGGACTGTTTCCTATGCTCATGTCCTCAGTCAGTTGAAGGTTCTAAGTCTTGGTTTGTGTTCTCAGACTGTTATGCTGGGCTTTGAGCAGGCAGCTTTCAAGTGTTTCCCCATCGGTTTTCCCAAATGTGCAGATGCAAGGATGTTTTTCTTCCATTTGAGCCAGGCAGTCTGGCATAAGGTGCAACAGCTGCCTGATGTTTTCAGAGATATGTTACAGATGAGGAGTCTGCCTTAAATATTTGGTTGCTGCCTGCTCTTGCCAATGTTCCTCCTGGGGATGTTGTGTCGGTCTTTGAAGAGTTGTGGCCCTGGGACCAGCATAGTGAAGACATTCTTCAGCATGTGTTTAATTATTTTGAGGATACGTTGATTGGTCTTCTTCCTGCTTGAGGGGGTAAACATCAGCTCTTGCACCCGCTGGACTTTTGTAACTGCTATGAGGCTGTGAAGAGCGACATTCGTAGAATTGTTAATGCAGTAATGATGTAGAAGCTTGGCACTGCAGGTTTAATAATTTGGTTGGTGCCAGTCATCCTCATTATGGAAGTTCAGTGATGCTTTAAAAGCTGAGCCGCATTTAAATGAATTTGTGTTAGAGCAGATTGTGTCTGGACAGTATGTTCCTTCATCGCGAAAAAAGTATAGGGATACAGTGAATCGTATTACTAGTCTGGTAATGGAGTATGGGAGTAGGGCTACTTCAGATTTTTTTGCTCAGTGTAGCATATAAATACAGGTTACTCACCTGTAACAGGAGTTCTAGGAGTGGTATATGTTGTTCATCCGCACTTACTGGCAGGTCCCTTGCCGCTTTAAATCTTGCCGGAAGGTCTTCAAGCTGGCTCCTCCCACCCACCTGGGTGGTAAAACTCTCGGCTCCGCCCCATGACACCAGATCTAGCCTGCTGGAAGGCAGGTTGCGCATCGAAGCCAGGAAGGTCGGGTGGGTCGTGTGGATGAACAACATATACCATTCCTAGAACTCCTGTTACAGGTGAGTAACCTGTATTTCTAGGGACATGGATATGTTGTTCAATCCACACTTATTGGCAGACTCCTAGCAGTTCTCTGGGTGGAGGGAGGCAAGGCACGCACCCCCTACTTAGGGAATAAGGACTGGAGAACCGAGGTCCCAAAACCAGCATCCCGGCGTGACTCTAGGTCGATGTGGTAATGGGTAATGAAGGTGTGTGTTGACTTCCAGGTAGCAGCCCTGCAGATTTCCTGGATAGGAACATCCCTAGAAGCAGCCACCGAAGCAGCGGTATGGTGGGTATAATGAGCTCTTGTCCCTTTGGGAGGCTCCATGCCCGCCAACCTATAGCAGAGATCTATGCAGGAGGTGACCCACCTGCCTATTGTCCTCTTGGCTGCAGGTCTGCCAGGTGCGGCTTCAGCGTAGGTGACAAACAGCTGGTGAACCTCTCCCTGAACTTCAGCTGTCCGCTCCTTATAATACGAGAGCCCTCTTCTAAGGTCCAGAGTATGGAGCCTATATTCGGCCTCCGAGGTGTGATTGGGGTAGAACACCGGCAGAGTCAACACCTGGTTAAGCTGAAACTCAGACACCACCTTCGGACGGAATTTCGGCTGGGGGCGCAGGACAGTCTTGTCCCTATGGAAGACCAGATAAGGAGACTCGATGGAAAGCGCCTGGAGCTCTTCCATCCTTCTGGCTGACGTAATAGCCACCAAGAAGGCAGTCTTCCATGACAGGTGAGAGATATCACACCTGTGCATTGGTTCGAATGGCTTGCCCATGAGTTTAGCCAATACCAGCAGTAGATCCCACAGAGGTGGAGGTTCTCACACTGGAGGGGATATGTGATCAAGACCTTTGAAAAAGCACGCGACCACCTTCTCCTGCACCACCGACTGCTTGTCGGCCCATGCCCGGTAAGCAGAGGGCTGCCAGGTGCATCTTGAGGGTCATCGACTGAAGCCCTAGCTGAGAAAGGGACCACAGGTAGTCCAGAATGCTAGCCAATGAACAGGAGGAAGGGTCCAACCCCTTGCCCTGACACCAAATGGAGAATCTCTTCCATTTGAAGGCATAGCATTTTCTAGTCAACTCCTTATGGGATGCCTCAACAATGTTGAGGACCTCGTCGGAAAGACCCAAGGTCTGGAACTCTAGCTGCTCAGGAACCAGGCCGTCAAGTGCAGGGATTGAAGGTCCGGATGGAGTACCTTCCCCTTGTTGACTGAAATCAGGTCCAGGCTGGCTGGAAGCTGCCTCTGGAGCCTGGAGCTGAGGCTGAGGAGATCTGGATACCAGAACTGGCAGGGCCAGTCTGGGGCTAACAGAATCACCTGCGCCTGGTCCCTCTTCACCTTGAGAAGCACCTTGTGGATCAAGGGGAATGGAGGGAAGGTGTAGAAGAGGCCTGGGGTCCACGGCCTCGAGAAGGCATCCCCCTGCAGTGAGCCATGCTGAGGGGGGTGGGCATGAAACAGCTTCAGCTTTGCATTCTCCCTGGAGGTGAACAGGTCCACCTGAGGGGTGCCCCAGTGGGAGAACAGATCTTGTACTACCTCCGGCAGGAGAGACCACTTGTGAGATGCAGCGCCTATCCGGCTGAGGGCATCGACCAGACTGTTGGAGGCTCCTGCCACATGGAGGGCTAGGAGATCTGCCGCCAGGCTGATCACGAGAGACCAAGTGCAGAGAGCCTCCTTGCACAGGGGCAAGGAGTGCGTCCCGCCCTGTCAGTTGAGGTAGTACATGGTCGTGGTGTTGTCCGTCTGGACCTGGACCACTTGACCCCGTACAAATGGAGTGAAGGCGGTGAGGGCTAGTCGGACCGCTCGAAGCTCCAGCAGGTTGATGTGGCATCGAGACTCCTGAGGGGACCAGAGGCTGTGGGCTCTGAGCTCCCCCAGATGGGCACCCCAACCCATCAGAGAGGCGTCGGCTGTCAGAGTGACCATTGGCTTGGGCGGACAAACGGGATACCCTCCTGCAGATGAGCTGGAATGAGCCACCACTGGAAGCCATTCCACATCTCCTGGGTCACTGTCACTGGCTGGTCCAGAGGACCGGAGTGCTGTGACCATTGGCGGGCCAGCCCCCATTGCAGGAGATGCATATGCCGGTGGCCCAATGGACCACGCTGGTGCAGGCCACCATGAGGCCCAGAAGGTGCAGGAAGTCCTGGGCAGGGTGCAATTGCCCAACCAGAAATGATTGGGCAAAGGAGGAAAGGACCTTGGCCCTGTCTGCCGGGAGCCATGCTCTGGCTCGAAGACAGTCAAGCTCTGCCCACATGAACTGAATCACCTGCGATGACACGAGTTCTGACTTGGCCTCGTTGATGAGGAGACCAATCTCACAGCAGACCTGGAGGGCCAGATCCCTGGACCACTCCACCTCCAACATGGAGGGGGCTGCAATCAGCCAGTCATCCAGGTAAGGGTACACCCGGATCCCTCGGTGCTGCAGGAATGCTGTCACCACTGCCATGCATTTGGTGAAGACCCTGGGAGCTGGAGAGAGGCCGAAGGGCATGGCCTGGAACTCGTTAAGGGATCCCTCTGCTCTGAAGCGGAGGAATCGCTGGATTGGGACATGAAAGAACGCATCCTGAAGGTCCAGAGAACAGAACCACATGCCTCGTTCCAAGGATGGAATGATCTGAGCCAGAGTGACCATCCTGAAGGTGCGAGACCTTAGGAACTTGTTCAGGTCGTGTAGGTCGAGAATGGGGCACCAGCCCCCGTCTGTTTTGGGACCAGGAAGTACCTGGACACAAACCCTGGGTCTGGAGGGGGGGTCTGCCACCTCGCTGATCACCTCCTTCTGGAGCAGCAAGGGAATGTCATCTCGACAAGCTGACAGAGAGGCTGTGGAACCCATAGCCCCCCGTGGGGCGACGGCTCGATAGGGGGGAATCTGCTCGAATTCCAGAGGCAGACCCCTGCCTACCACTTTCAACACCCAGTGGTCCATTGTGATAGCGGACCAAGCAGAAAGGAAGTGGCGGAGCCGTACCCCCATGGGGGAATCCCGGGGAGGAGAGACAGGGTTGGGGGCGACACCCCTCAACCCGTCACTGGGCAGGCTTGGAGGAAGGGCCGGCCGAGGAGCCACCTGGGCCATATTCCTCCAGGCTTCCTGCTGGAGGAAGCAGCAGGCTTGGCTTTGGGGTGCCAAGCACGAGCCTGCTGGCCCTGATGCTGGTGTTGCTGGGCCGGACGTGCTGCAGGGGCTGAAGGATGAAAGGGCTTACGCTGCTGTTGGCAGCCTTTGTCCTTCTGGGCAGATGTGACCGAGTACAAGGTGGTGTTGGACTTCTCGATCTGTTGGAGATGACCCTCCACCCTGGGCCCGAACAAGTCGGTACCCAGGAAGGGGACGTCTGCCAACTTGTGCTGGGTATCAGCCGTAAAGGTGGAGATCCGCCGCCAAGCTCTGCGGCACATGGCCACTGCGGCCACTACTGACCGGGCACATGAATCAGCAATGTCCAACAAAGTTTGGAGCTGCTGTTTAGCTACCGCCCTTCCCTGATCCCACACCTGCTTGACTGTCATCTGAAGGTCAGCCGGGAGATGAGGAATCACCTCATCCAGGGAGCCCAAAAGGGCGTGTGAAAAGTGTGCCATCAGAATGGCCGAGCTAGCCTGACGAAGGCCCAGGGAGGAAGCAGCGTATACTTTCCACCCTGAGTAGTCCAATTTCTTGGACTCCTTATCGGGTGGTTTGTCCACATCCCGAGCGTTCCTGGAACGCCAGAAAATGCTATTGGTCACTAACCCCTCTGCAGAGGGGTGCTTCGAGAAACCGGCATGTGAACCGGTAGGGACTGCATACTTTCGAGCCATCCTGGCCGAAGGTGCAGGACAAGATGCTGGCCGCTGCCACAGCTCCATGGCAGGGCCAACAATGGCTTTGGCCACTGGAAAGGCCTCCGTAGGGGAATCCCCTCGGTTCAGTATCTCCGTGAGGGGATACTTGGCCCGTTTTGAAATAGGTTCGAGCATCATTCCAGTGGACTCTGAGATGAGTCGAAGCATTCCTAAAAACTAGGATGGGCTCTTGTCCACCGACTGACCCCCTGCAGACTCCAGGTCAAGCGGCCTGGAGAACAAGTAGGAGTCATCGTCAGACTCCGAGGAGTCTGCGAACAGCTGTCAAGTGCCTGAGCCACCCTCCACGTGCCGAGGTTGATCGGGAGTGAGGGTGACCGACAACCTATGGGGCAAGCCCTGACCCGACCGAGAATGCTTGGTCGGGACCCCAGTCTTCAGTTGTGGAGGTGGTGGTTCCACCACAATAGGTGGAGCAGCCAGTTTTGGCCGAACAACCGGTGCCGGTTTCGGCTCCTCGACTACGAGGGGTTGTTTCGGCCGCTCAGGTGACAGCCACTTACTGGCCGGAGAAGGTGACAGAGTCAGCTTATTCCCAGACAATGAGATCTGCTGCCACATTAAATCCTCATAGCGCCGACGGAACTTGCTCCGGAGCCTATCCTCCAAAGAGGACGACGAGGATGAGCGGCGACGTCGCTTTCCATGGTGCTGAGACCGAGACTGCCGACGTTGGTGGGACCGGCTGGACCTGGAAGTGGTCTGAGGCCAAGACCGAGACCTTCGGAGATTCCGAGGGTGGGTCAGAGAAGGGATGGGGGAAACCCGCTCCTCCCTCGGTTCAGGGACCTTAACCGAGGACTCTGGCACAGGAGGCACAGGCAAGTCCTCGGTTTCCACCAGGTGAACCGGTGAAGTAGGGTTGTCAGCATCACCAGTTGACAAACCATCCGACGGGTCAAGAAAAATCTTGACTGCATCGATGGGTGTCTCAGCCGGCTGACCTGATGGGGACACCATGAAACCAGCAGCCTTAGCTGCAACCTCGACCGAAGTCGAAAGTCGACCATCCGGTGAAGGGGATCTCTCCCGTTCCCACGAACATCGACGGTGGGACTTACCTGTTGAGTCCTTCTTCTTGGACCGACTGGAATGTCCTGATGGACCTTCTCCCTTGGTGGAGAGGGACTGGCAAAGCTCCTTAAAAGAAGCTGTATAAGAAGAGCCCAAGGAGAGCGGGATAAATGCTTCGACCGAGGAGGAGGAAGACGCAGCCTGGGCCGCCTCCTTCTCGAGGGTGATCATCTGCTCCAACTGTTCTGCAGAGCCCACCACTGTGGACACCGCCCAATGTCCCTTCTTCAATTTGACCAGTGGATACCGTTTTTTCAGGGCGCCCCAGAAGAAGTCGAGCAGCACAGTCCTCCAAGACCGAAGCCAAAAAGGATTTGCACAAATCGCAAGCCTGCGAATCGTGGCCAAGCTCTAGGCAGTAGACACACATGGAGTGCGGGTTGATCCGGGACATCTTCTGCCCACAGGGGCACTGACAAAAGCTGGGAGTCGATTTGTCCATCGCAGCCATGAGGGAAAAAGAAGACCGAAGTCTTGTAAATTTGAGAATTAGTTTCGGGTTAATCAAAGAGTGTGGATCCACAGAGCGCTAAGGAGGGAACCTGAGCTTCCAAGCAGTAAGGAAGATCTGGCGTCATGGGGCGGAGCCGAGAGTTTTACCACCCGGGTGGGTGGGAGGAGCCAGATTGAAGACCTTCTGGCAAAATTTAAAGTAGCAAGGAACCTGCCAATAAGTGTGGATTGAACAACATATCCACGTCCCTAGAATTCCCAGTTACTGGTGTAATTTGTATTTACTTTGTTATTTTTGTTTCCTAGTACTGTACTATGTTGTGATTGACACAATACATGTATTTGTTTTCCTGTAGCTGATTTAACTTTGTACTATGTTGCGATACTTCTGTCTCTTTTCTGGTGATGATGTTTCATTTTCTTGTGTTGCACTCATTATTTGGGCTATCTGTAAAATATATGACATTAACTGTATGTAACTACAGTGTTGTTCCTGTCTGTTTTTTTTCTGTGTTCTCACATTCCTTCTGTGTTGGGTTAGGCAGCACTGCATGGTGCTATTAGCACTTTCTGTAACTGTTTCTGTCTTTTCATGCCACTAAGTTGAATCATGCTGTTTTGTCTGTGGGGCTTTGAGGGCACTGTTTTGACCTGGATCCATTTTTATACCTACCCTGAATAAAACAAAGTTTTGTGGTATTTGCATGCTTGCTGTTTTAGGAATATCATTAGTTTTACAACTGTTTAATGTTTGCATTGCCAGCTATTAGCAAGATCTTTCAGCTCGTATCGCACTTTAAAGGGAAACAGTGGAAAACATTTTTTTTTTCCAATTATTTTTATCACCCCTCTGGATCCACTATCCTCTCTCTGGTGTGGTCACTCAGCAGAGGCTCTGCCCGCCCACCTGAAGCCCCGGTTGCACTCCTCAAATGCCAGCTTCCTCCCTGCCACAGCGCTGCCCTAATCCCCTGGCTCTGAGTCCCCCAAGGAAAGACTGCCACTCCTCCGGCACTCTATCTAGAATGCTGGTGGCAGACACTGTTTCTGTGGAGGACCCTGGGAGTGCTTCCTGGAGGCCCGGCATTGGGCATGGGGCCACTGCTCCTGGACCCACCTTCGCCTGTCAGTTGGGGGGGCTTCTATCTTTGTTTTACTCCCTTGCCCTCTCCCCTGCAGAGCTCGGTTATGCAATAGTGGCCAGCATCCACCGAACTCCACCCCTGGTGCCATACGGCTGTGATACAAGTGCCAGGCTGCCTCTGACTGCCACCAGAGGTCACTCTGGAGTGATGCAATTCCCTACAACCTCCCTGGGGAGGGAGAGCTGTCTGTCAGATGCTCAATCCCTTCCTGCCCCCTGCTGAGCCCCGGCAGCCCAGGCTTGTTTCCGAACCTGGGTCACCAGCGTAGCGTGAGGTGAGGCATTTAGTGCCTTAACCCTTAGCACCACCGGGCCAGCTAACAGTGGAAAACTTATGTAACCCCTAGATGACGCTATCCCAGGGGCTACTACCCCTGCCTGATTTGCCACTAACAGGTTGAGGGGCCTGGATCCAATGGCGGGTGCCTCCACCCAGAGGTCAGGGTTTGCAATAGTTAAACTTACTTGGTCACAGCCCTCTGGGACACTGCAACCCCCCTTTCTTCCCACTAGTGGTCCACACAGTATATCAGAATTACCTTCACAGTATACACTTACCCCCAGGACTGGTTCAGGCACTGGGACCCCCTGTAAAATAAGACAGTGCAACAATCACAGTACAATACTTTAACATAGACAAATACCTCAGGCAGTATAACTTTGCTGAAACAAGCAGCTCTGATTTATTTAGGGGGATATAACAAGGACAGGGGGAAATCAGGTTAATTAGCTTATCACTTTACTCATCTACCTATGGCTCTGTGCACAGGCTATCCCTACCAGTTACTGTCCCTGGGTACCCAAGCCCTAGTGGCTAGTCCAAACCGTGGCAGCTGGTAGGGGCCCTTTCACACAGAGAAAAGAAAAATTAGTTAAACAGTCAGCAGTACAGTAATTCCATTTGGATTCAATGTGGCAATTCAACAGGGAGCGACTCTGAATTAGTACTCAAGACCTCCAAACAAGATAGGGTCCTTCAACGTCAGCAGGGCTACTCTTGAGCTCCACGAGACTCCTCACACATTTATATGGTAAAAAGAAAGTACTATACCAGGCAGGCTGCTTCTCTATCCCGATCGCAATTACTGCACAATACCGGGAGAACACACAGCAGATTCAGTTCCTGACAGACCAGTGCAATTCAGCAATTTCTCCAGTCTTCTACAGGGTGAGCCTGGTTTCTACTCTTCAGATATCTTTTGATTCTCTTCACAGGACGGATTCAGTCCTAACAAGCAGTTACACAAGCTGCAGACCGAACTCTGGGCCTTACACGTTTCCGACTAAAACTGCACCGAAAAGCACAGGGCTCCTTCCCTCTTCACTGCCAGAGCTCAACTGAAACTCCAATAGACAAAACCGGGCACTTCCTTTGAGTTCCTCCCAGTTCTTGGCTGGATTGGCTGTCACTCACAATAGACTGCCCCTGTTGGTCCAAAAAGGCGCCGAAGTCTAAACTACATCTCCCAGAGTCACTGCCCATACAATCCTCTTGTGGCTGGCTCAGATTACGAGTCCAAGTTCTGATTCGTCCAAGGCACCATTTTAGAGCTACCTTAACCCACACTGATTGGTCCAGTTCAGCAGTTCAAAACTAGAATGGGGAACTAGGCAAACATAGTTCTCACTGCAAGGAAAGCAGGTTAGACAAACTGTATTTTCATTATTACTCTAAATGATTTCTGGCAAACAGTTACATCTTTCAGATAGGTTCCCTTTGCACTCCTAGTGACTGCAAAAATGGAGTGAATTGGCAGCAGTTCGAGTGGTACTCAAGCAGAGAAACACACAGTCCCCCCATATAAGCTAATTATGTCTGCAAGCAGACAGCTCTTAAAGAGACAGTACCAGAGGCTCTAAAAACACTCACAGATAAATGGCTTAAACGCCAAACACCATTCAGGCTTGGAGCATTCATGCAAGCTCCTGGAAGTCTTTTGGGAACCCCCATTTGCAGGGGGGTTACACTTAAAAGTTCTGCAATACAAGTTTGTGCGCTGGACTTTAGTCTCTCTACCCATTAACTCTGTGCCAATGCTTTCAGTACTGTTACTTTTGTGTGGTTTCTATTTTGCACTGTGCAGTGTCATTCATCAATACACAGCCGCTCATTGTGCGCTCATTATGCAAATTAGCAGTTTGCTCTGAGACAGGTTCTCTGCACCTTATTCGGCAGACAAGGATTGTATACCTCTCTCACAGCATCTGCGAGCACTGTGTACCAATACTTTCTATCTGATTTGCTTCTAATTGGTGTCCTTTCTACAGTCGCTAACATCAAAATCCACAGTTAGACCTACTTTATGCATCGCATCTCAAACCAGTTCATGTGGCTTGCTTTTCTCTGTTTCACTGCAGGATGCCATGCTTTCCACTTTGTTTACACTTCCTGCCCTCTCCTGCATGCACGGCGGGTGCCACAATTTTCCGTCCCTGCTGAGAAAGTCATAGCAACCAAGGGTTGCTAACCATATTCTTAAAGCAACAACAGGCAATAACAGACAAGTATCCGAATGGTGTGTAGCTTCTAAAGGCAGTGTTCCTGTATTTTTTCAGTGTCACCGCTTGTTATGTCTTTCTTCACCTCAAAGAGCTGCAATTCCATGAACCCCCTGTACTGAGAGCATATTTAGCATGCTGGCTATACAGGGTAATTGGTCATTCATCTTGTTATCTTCTAGACTGTGTACTAGTATGTGCTAGAAAACACTACAAAACATTAGCATATGTCCCCCAGCTGTACCTATCTCAGCCTGACCCAGTCAAGTAACCAGCATACATTTCCCTCCATCAGCTGGTCCTCCCAGGGTTGGCCCATGGTTGCAGATCGAGGGGGGCCTTGGGCATTGAGAGTCTCTGTCCCACAGTGTACAGTCTTTGTCCCACAGTGCACAACCACCTGCGAATTTGAAGTGTGTATGTGTGATTATGGGGTTGGGTCAGGCTCAGATAGGTGCAGCTGGGTGGACATCTGCTCATTTTTTTTAGTCCTTTCTAGCACAGACTATTACAGAGTCTACAACATACAAGCCGAATGACCGTATACCTTGCATATGGCCATAAACTGGAACAACTGGACATGTACACCTGTGCCGGTGGCACTGAGGGTTGAGACGCTGGATGCCTTACCTCACGTGACACTGGCAAACTGTGATCCTTAGTGACCGCTTGTTTTTCATGGAGCATGGTCGTGTGTGTGTGTGGGGGGGGTCATCAGGATTGAGCATCCCAAGTCAGCTCTCCTCTCCCCTGTGTTTGCACCCCAACCCCGTGCTATCTCTCCCACCAGGTGGAAGCCTGGTGGATAGTGTAGGCTGGACCCATAGAAACATAGACTTTGATGGCAGATAAGGACCGCTTGGCCCACCTAGTCTGTCCATTTCCCTACCTACAGGATAAGCTGTATTTCCTAGTTAACCAACAGCCTATTTCTTCCTACCCCCCACAAAAATTGCCTTATGTCTGTCCCATGCATTCTTGAATTCTCCCACAGTTTTAGACCCCACAACCTCCTCAGGAAGGCTGTTCCATGCGTCCACCACTCTCTCTCTCTATGAAAAAATACTTCCTCACATTGCCCCTGAACCACCCCCCTCTATCTTCAAATTGTGTCCCCTTGTTCTTGCACATCTTTTTTTCTGAAATATGCTACCCTCTTGGACTTTGTTGATCCCACTGAGGTACTTGAAAGTTTCTATCATGTCCCCCCCTTTCCTCAAGGGTATATATATTAAGCTCCTTTAGTCTCTCCTCGTATGGCTTCTCTTGCAGACCCTGCACTATTTTAGTTGCCCTCCTCTGGACTGCCTCCATCCTGTCTATGTCCTTGTGGAGATAGGGTCTCCAGAACTGGATGCAGTACTCCAGATGGGGTCTCACCAACTGTCTGTACAGAGGGATAACAACTTCCTGTTTCTTGCTGGTGATGCCTCTCCCTATACATCCCAGTATCCCCCCAGCCCACCCTACTGCCTTCTCACATTGCTTGCTAACCTTAATGTCATCTGATATGATTACCCCCAGGTCCCTTTCCATTTTTGTTGTTGTTACTACTCCCCCCCCCTTTGTGTAATCTTCTCCTGGGTGTTTGTTTCCCAGGTGCATTATTTTGCACTTCTTTGCATTGAATCCATGCTGCCATACTTCTGACCATTCCTCCAACCTTGCCAAGTCCCTTCTCGTCCTTTCCACACCTCCTTGTGTATCAACCTTGTTGCAGATCTTTGTGTCATCTGCAAAGAGGCATACGTTTCCTTCCAGTCCCTCTGCAATGTCACTTATGAAGACATTAAAAAGGACTGGACCCAGTACTGAACCCTGCGGTACCCCACTAGTAACCCCTCTTTCTTCAGAGTGGATTCCATTTACAATTACCTTCTGTGTCCTGTTGTCCAGCCCAGGTTTTACCCAGGCTGCCACCCTGGGACCCACTCTCAGGCTGATTAATTTGACTATTAATCTTTTGTGTGGGACTGTGTCAAATGCCTTGCCCCATAACCTGCTTTCTAATGTACTCCCATCCACCAACTGGTCCTGCAAGGCTTGCACCATGACTGCAGATCCATGTGGGTGTTGGAGGTGGGGGCATGTGGAATCTCGGTCCTGCAGTGCACAGACAGCGGGGATTGTGAAGTGTGTGTGAGTGTGTGATTGACTGAGTAAGTGTGTGTGAGAGTGATTGCCCCAGAGACTGCACCCCCAACACCCCACCCCCACCATAACTTGAAGCTGGCTCAGTTTTCAGGTAGCCTGTTTGACAGTATCTTGTGGCCAGACTTTTTTTTATTATTGGCCATTGCCCACCAGGCCACCGGCAGCAGGACACGTGTGCCCCCCACCACATTGAGGTAGAGTTGCCATCAGGTGCTGGGTCAGTGAGATGGGCCCGTGCAGCTCGGGGTAGCTTCATGGTGGCACCACAGCAACAGCGGATCATTAAGCATCTTTTTTCCCCCTGACACAAATGTACCACCTGCACTACTAGAGCCCCTACCACCAAAAAAATGCCTGCTGGAGGGTGTACACAGAACAGTTACGAAAATGGTTCTCTGGCCAGCAATGCCTCTCATATGGGCATAGACTGGAACAACAGGACATGTACTCCTGTGCTAGTGGCACTGATGTTTGAGGCACTGGACCTTGCGTGACACTGGCGACCAGTGCTCATGAATGACCTCTGGTTGTCAGGGAGTATGTTTGGGGGTGATGAGGGGAGAGACATGATGATTGTGCATCCAAAACTGAACCCTTCTCTCCCTAGCATTCACTTCCTCCCCCATGCTTTCTTTCCCACCGGGTGGAAGCCCGGTGGATAGTGTTGGCCTGACCCAGCCCCATAACCTGCCCTTTTTTTATCCACCTTCTTGTCCCCCCCATCGGCCTCTCCTTTGGACCACCTATGGACTCCATGCTGCTCACTCCACCCTGCACCTAGCCACCTACCACCACCCCAGATGGTAGTCACCCTCGGGATAAACTGGTGTTACCCTTCACCGGATTGGTTTTCCTCCTCCGAGGAGAAAGGCACCAGTGGGAGCTGTCCAGTGCAACTAGATGCCATTCATGAGCACCACTCGCCAGCAAGGTCCGGCACCCAGGATCTTGACTGAAGATTTCAGAGTTTTGGGGAGAAGGCCAAGCGGACTCCATGAAAAAAGACTGACTGACCCATCGATATGGGAAGGATTCATAGCATGGTGTGGCTCAAGTCTGGCTCAAGCTTTACATTTCTGAACAGGCGGTGATACGTTTTAGAGCTCAGAGAAGATTCCCACAAAAGGTGGGATCCTGGACCAGCAATCCATGCTGGTCCAGGGCAAACACATCTACCGAGACAGTGTGACAAAATGATTTTTTGAGCTGAGAATGGATTTCCACACAAGGTAAATACATGCTGACTAAGGCCTAACACCTCTAATTAGACATAAATCTTGCCAGACACCCTGATACAGACATGTCTTGAAGCTGGGAGAGGATTTCTATGCAAGCTGCAGCCATTTTGACTCAGGTCTGAACCTTCTGATGGGAAACATTGTTTGGAGAACGTGCCAGTGCAAGCTGGCACAATGCTAACTGAGGTCTAACACCACTAAGTAGAAACACTGTGATACAGCCTGATGCAGACAGGTTTCAGAGCTGGGAGTCACCTAAACCATCTTTGTTGCCAATAAAATATTTTCTAAATCTGGCTTCATAGAGAGGTAAAGGAAAGGCTGCTGTTTACATTGATGTCAAAACTTCATTTATATAATTAACATACATGCAGTTTTGTAGTGTTTCAAGAATGTAAACATCAACCTTTCCATTCAAATAACCTGCTCTGTCTGCACCCTAAAATGGCCACCAGATGTGCAACACAATGACCTCATTGAAGCAAGTGGCAGAGAGCTACATGGTACATCCCAATATCCCGTCTCATAAATCAGGGACAAGGCTTAAAAAAATCATGGACAAAGGTCCAAAATCAGGGACACATCTTCAAAACTAGTTATATCCACTTAGGAACCTGGTAGAATAAGGGGCTTAGTGAGGGGGCGCTGTGGAGCCCAAGTTTTAAGACAGAACTTAACACCAGCTCCTGAATTTACTGTTAAATTTGAGCATTAAAAGTTTAATTTTCGATTCAATCGAACTTGGCAATGTGAATAAAAAGATAGTGCATCATTGACTTTCCAAGATGGGAAATCCTCGTAAGGACAGAGGCAAAAAAGATCAAGAAAAAGTGTAGCGGCAGCTCCGTCAGCGTTATCAGTGCCTGCTCCTCAATCTATGGCTGTGCATGGTCCTGGGGTAGAAACGCTACAAACTCTGGGCCATAAACTTCAATGTTTTATCTCCTCAGTTATGGATTTGAGTCAGTGAGTTAACTCATTTAACTCACGAGTGACTGTGGTGGAAACCAGGGTAGACCGCATGAAAAAAGATTTACTGGATGTACAGAAGCAGGCATCTGCTACAGTGAGCGCCTCTGCTATGATGATGAAGGAGGTAAAATATTTTAGAGCCCGACTTGAGACTACGGAGAACCAGATCAGAGCAGCTGATGTTCGTATTATAGGTTTACCTGGGGGGATAGACGGAGACCATCCACTCATGTTTCTTAAGGATTGGCTGAAGGAACACCTACAACCAGAGGCAACATCCAAAGCTTTTCAACTTCAGAAGGCCTACCGTATAACGATACTGGGTGAATATGGTGCAGACAGAACCACACATGGAATACTGCGTGGAACATATAGTGCGGTGTAGTAGGCACGTATGTTGCACGCGGTTTTGTACCCTGTTGTGCATGGGTGGTGGGGAGGAGTGACGCAGAGGTCAAGATCTCTGTTGGGGAGGTGGTTTGCTGAGCTACCATCATGGCTCAGTGGGATAAGCCATGGCAGTGCAGGGTCACTATGGGTCTGTGCTCGAATCCCCGTCCCAGACTTTTGCAAAACTGCATCGTGTGGTTTCTTTTTTTTCTCCCCCGTTGGTGTTTCCTCCTGTCCCCATGTTGAATCCCCTATTGGAGTTGATTATATTAATAGGAGGGTTGTGGGGGTGCAGCCTCTCATAATGGGTGTGTGTGTGGGGGCGGAGCCCCCCGCAGAAAACAAAGAAGCCACTGGTTTCTTTTGCTGAACTGTGTTTCAGCAATTTGTCTCAGCAGCAGCAATGTATCCGCTGTATTTACAGTGCAGTACATTGCTGCACTGTTATGTCTTATGACATTATGACTCCATGCCCCGTACAACGCCATGTGGGAGGTCTGAATCTTCAATAGAACCTCGAACACTGCTGATGGCAATGGCAATGGCCGGAATAGATGAGCAAGACAAAATCCTGAGTTTAGCAAGGTAAAATGCTCCCCTTACACAGGATGGCCATCCCATACATTTCTTCCGAGATATTAACTATGCCACGAGGCAGCGCCGGAAAATATTTGATGGGGTGTGAGCTGTACTACGACAGTCTAACAGACCCCACTGGCCCACTTGCGGATTGTGAATAAAGGCAAGGTTTGGATTTTCTCTGACCCTACTGAAGCGGGTAAGTGGAATGCTCAGCTTTCAGCAGGGCAGTAAGCTCAGGATGAACCGAATTTTAATGATATGGAGGGAGACGAGACTTGAATATGTTCCCTAACAGCGAACTTTTGCTAGTCTTACCCATAGCTCTTTGGGTTCAGGCCTGGGGTGTTTTAACACTCCCTATATAGCTGTTGTTGAGATGCTATCTGTTAGTGAAGATGTTATCACTTTCTGTTTTATGTTAGTTTGACTACATATGCTAAGACATCTCTTAGACACTATTATATTAGTGCTTCTGTTCTACATGGGGATTCAAGAATTTATAGTAAAAATCTGGAGCTTTGTATATTTTATGTTACGTTTACTGCTAAAGTCATTTCCTGTATAATTTAGGCTGTACGCATGGTATTACGTTACCCCAGTTTGGGACTGTACTCTCCAGGACATTCAACAGACTTTTAATTTCAGAACCTACCATACTGCTCATGGGCACCAATATAGTGCTAATTTAGAAGTGATTCTGCTGCTGTACAATGGACTGGTTAGACCACACCTTGAGTACTGTGTACAGTACTGGAGACCACACTTGAAGAGGGACATACAGCTCCTGGAGAGGGTACAGAGGAGGGCAACTAAGATGATACGAGGGCTAGGGGATTTGACGTATGAGGACAGACTTGAGGAGCTCTGCCTGTTTTCATTGGAGGAGAGGAGAGACAGGGGGGACATGATTGAGGTCTTCAAGTACCTCAAGGGAATAAATAAGGTAAACATGGAGGGAACTTTAGACTAAAGCAGGGAGGTATCACCAGAGGGCATGGTTTGAAGTTGGAAGGTGGAAGGGTGAGGGGGGAAAAGAGGAGGAGGTTTTTCACTGAGAGGGTGGTGGACCCTTGGAATGCACTGCCTGGTGAGCTGGTTCAGAGATCCACAGTGGAGGGCTTCAAGAGAGGGTGGGACAGACACAGAAAGTGGATGTATCAGATGATGGCCTGTCCCAGGGGGGTGGGGATGGATGATAGGGGTTTCTGGAGCACAAGGGATGGGAGGGCCTCGGCATCCAACTAAGGATCTAAGGTTCGAGCAGACCCGATAGACCGTAAGGCCTAATCTGCTGGCAAATAGTATGTTAGTAAGCCTAAAAGTAAAGTAATACAGTTTTAGGATCCCCCCACATGATGTAACACAATACGATGGATGCATAAATTGTTTCCTTGTATAAAGGGGTTTGTTTCCCTGATTTTTTTTTTTTACTAATATTTCTGGACTGTACACGATGGACAGGATATTAGAAGGGTTGCGCGATATTCAAAGGGGGATTGAGCCTGGCACAAATCCCGATGTGCCGGATGCATCAGTAATGTATGCAGTGCAGGTAGGGGGGGCGTGCCCATGCACTCCGCACATCCTGATATTCAGCCCGGGATGTGCTGAGCCCATACATGTGCAACCCCTACTTGCGCTTCACACAGGTGAGCCAAAAAAAAAAAGGAGAAACAGCTGGCCACCCACAGGTGAGCTGCCATATTGCAGGGCGCAACACGGCAGCTGCCACCTGTGGGTGGCCACCCGAGCTCCGGCGGCACCTTCGTAATGGTGCCCCCCCATGCCCGATCGTGGGCATATGTAGAAAAATAATAGTACTATATCTCTGGTGGTCCAGTGACTGCTCACAGCCCGATCACAGGCGTCAGTAATAAATAACGACACACCAATCCAACCCTGGTAGTCCAGCAGTACCCCCCCCACCGCCCACTGAGCCCCTCCCCTCCCCGGTCAGTGTCGGTGGCAGCTCTCCACCGCTTGCTGCCCGCCACCTGCCTACTGACTCCATGCGGTTGGGCTGGCACCACTGGTCACTGGCGTGAGCCAATGGCGTCCAGCCCTACCACCACAGTCCAGATGTGTGAATGGATCCATTCATGATCTGGACTATATATATGTATGTGGGCTGCATGCCCACTGGCTCATGCTGTGGACCAATGGGCATACAGCCCTACTGTATGGAGTCAGTCGGTGGGCGGTGGGGCAGCAAGTGGTGGGAGCTGCCACCCGCCACTGACGGGGAGAGCGGGGCGCTGGGGCTCAGTGGGCAGGGTGGGAGGGGGTACCGCTGACCACCAGGGTTGGATTGGTGTCATTATTTATTACTGACGCCCATGATCAGGGGCTGCGAACGGTCCACTGGACCACCAGGGATATAGGACTATTATAATTTAACATATACCCGCGATCAGGCTGCGAGCGGTCCACTGGACCACCAGGGATACGGGAGGGTGTATTTCAATGTACTTCTGCCCGCGATCGGGCTGCGAGTGGTCCACTGGACCACCAGGGATTCGGAACATTTACATTTCATTCATATGCCCGCGATCGGGCGTCGGAGCATGTTGCCGCTTGTGCAGTGGGCGTCAGTCTCCGACGGATGCAGCCTGGCAGGGCACCAGGTGCAAGTCGCCGGGGATCGGCGCACCTGCCTGCAAATGGGGCCATAATGACATGCAAATGGCCCCATTTGCGCCTTGCATACATTATGGCCCCATTTGCATTTGCACTTTTGAATATTGCGGTGGTTGCATCTATCACAATGGCACTTGCGCTAGCGCATCCCCCTACTCCACTCTGGCCACTTGCACTGGCGCAGTGCCACTGTTGCCATGCACACTGTGGGAGGCCAAGGTGCGATATTCAACTATGCTGTGCCATGGCGCAGCTCCGTTGAATATCACCCTGTCCATGCCCCTGCGCAGCCAAGTTGCGCTGCGCCCAGGCTTGCGCCACAGCCTGGCACAGTCTGAATATCCTGCCCCATATGTTTTTTTCATTGATTTTACTACAATTGAAACTCATACAAATAAAGTCTATAAAAAAAAGAATAAGGGGCTTAGTGCAAAAACGCATTTTGTAAAGAAGAACAAGTCTGTAACTTTAATGCTTGATGTTATTTTGTGCTTTCAATCCCCTCTGTTTAGCCATGGAACCACAAATTTTAGGAGGGACAGAGTAAAATCTTGAGGCAAAATCAGGGACATCCCTGAAAATCAGGGACGGTTGAGAGGTATGGCTACATGGCTCTCTGTAGTAGTGACTAGTATTTTTAGTGGCCTTTGTGTTGCACTGTTTCACCTAAATGATCAAAACCATGACTCAACATGTTTATTATTTCGATCAGTACGCATGTTAAGGTATGGTTTGTTCATTTATTTTAACTTACAGGAAGTTTCCTGTTTAAGGTATTGGGCTTCCTATCCCAATACCTTATGACAGTGTTAGATGATTGCAAGTAAAAACAACATTTTTAACAGTGTCTGTTTAGTTTGTGAAGGGATTATACCTGTCTCCCAAGCCCCGGCCAGATGATCCCTTCCAACTTCCAGGTTCGCCTGCTCCGCCCCCATGCTCAGAAGATTTGTTGACATTTCAGCAGGGGGATCACGGGGGCGCCCCATATAGGTCTATGGGGCAGTTTTGCAATTCCATCGTTTTGTAACTTAACCAATATTAGAGGGCAATGAAAGCTGTTGCTCTACTTATAGGGTCCAAACATAGATGAACTACATCCCTAGTGCCCAGTTGAACCCCTTCCCTCCAGTCGCTGGCCTGACTTAAATGAAGTAAATGCCTGGTGCTCGGTGGTTCCACTCCAATCACTGGCCCCACATAAACAAAATAAATCCCTGGTGCACCATGGTTCCCCCACCCTGCGATTGCCAGCCCGACATAAATGAACAAATTCCCTGGTGCCCAGTGATTCCCCCACCCTCCGATCACTGGCCCGACATAGACTGAAGCTATTCCCTGGTGCCTAATAGTCTCTCATCCTTCAATCACCATCCTGTATACTAATAAAATATTCACTGGTGCCTAGTGATCCCTCAGTACCTGATCCCCAGCCCTGTTAACAAAATAAAAAAAAAGGCTCCCTGGTGGCCAGTGACCCACCCCCTCTGACTCCCGATCCCCAAGACCGTGAATGACTACTGACTCCCTGGCATCCAGTGGTCCCCCCCAGTACTGTATCCCTGGCCATATTACAAATGTGTAGACATGTGTAGTCACAAAATACAAAGGTGTGCTACATATTAAACAAGACAATATTCGTAAGTGTCCATTGGAACACTCCACCCTCTGATTACCGGTCCCTGATCCTCACACCACACATCAGTCCCTGGCATCTGGCACCCCCCACCATGGCACTGACCACCCACCCTGCCAATTCCCCATCTGAAGCACCAGTGCCATGAGGGCCCAAATGGTGACTGGCACAGCCCTCCTCACACCTCCATGGCCAGCCACTGTATGCAAATACAGATAGCACGCATCCTATGTAATGTACAGGGCACACATCCTCTGTACTGTACTGTATTGTGCAGAGGACGCACACCCAGTACATTATGTAGGATGCGAGCTCTCTGGATTTGCATATGACAGCTGATCAAGGAGGTGTGAGGAGGGCTGTGCTGGTTGCCATATGGGCCCGACAGTACTGGCACTTCAGATAAGGGGGGTTGGCAGGGTGGGTGGTCGATGCCGTGGTGGGGAGCCACTAGATTCCAGGGACTGATGTGTGGACCAGGGACCAGCAATCAGAAGGTTGGGGAGGGTTCCACTGGACATCAGGGAATATTGTCTTGTGTGCTGTGCACTACAACTTTGTATTGTGTGACTACACACTGTCTACACATTCGGAATGTGGCTGGGGATCCAAGACCAGGGGAGACCACTGGATGCCAGGGAATCTGTAGCTATTCACGGTCCCAGGGATCAAGAACCGGGGGGGACAACTGGCCACCAGGGAGACTTTTTTTTATGGGGCTGGGGACCATGAAGCACCAGGGAATATCATATTAGTATATGGGCTGGTAACTGGAGGGTGGGAGGGACCACTAGACACCAGGGAATAGCTTTATTGTATGTCAGGCTGGTGATCAGAAGGTGGGGGAACCACTGGCCACCAGGGATTTAGTTCATTTATGTCAGCCAGCGATCAGAGGGAGGGGGGGAACCACTGGGTACCAGGGATTTACTTCATTTATGTTGGGCTGGCTATCGGGGGGGAGGGACACTACACACCAGGGATGCTATTTTTACATGATGGCACAGCAATCAGAGGGGGCATCTAGATACCAAGGAGGTCCTGCTTGTGATGGGTCCAGGCACTCAGGGTGGGGGCGGATCTGTGCAAACTTGCCGCCCCTACATATGCAGATGAGCCCATAATGGGCAAGTAAATGGCCCCTTAACTACTTGCATGCCCAATGGGCTCATTTGTATGGGTCCCAGTGAATACTGTGCCTAGCACTCTGGCGCTTTCGGGTCTGGTGCTGCTATTGCTGTGACCTCTGTCGGGGCAGCACTACTTGACTTAGTGCTGTACCAACATGCCCTATACTCAGTCCGATGGTGTCAGTGTGCTGTCTGACTGAATATATAGCATCCTTGGACTCCTGGGCATGGGCAAAGCACAGTGCAAAACTTTGCACTCCGCTATGCCCATTTTTGAATATTGGGCCCCTGGTGGTCTAGTGGTTATGTCCTAATGTTTATGAATAGCTGCCAGTCCACTTCAATGGCAAAGTTCGTGTTTTCCAACTTGGCAATCCATTTTGTAGTCTTTATTTCAGAATTCAATCATGAAACACCCCCCCCACACACAAACTGGCCAACCCCCCCCCCCACAATACCACACTCATCAGTCAACACTCATTAATTCCCGATGCCTCATATCCAACTGCAACTGCCAGTCCAAAAAGAAACATAGTGAATCACACTTATAATCCAGCTCCTCAGAGCGTGCACGCTTTTACTGACACACAGTTTTTACTGGCTGGCACTATTAAATGATGGGCATACACATTATTATGCGTGTCATTTAATAGTCCCAGTGAAAGCTTTGAAAAATGTTGAGAGTTTTCAGTATTTACTCATAACTTTATTTTTTCAGACTCTGACCCTAAATTGTCAACATAGCCCGTTTGTTACCCCATGTCATGAACATGACAAGTGTAATTTTTAAATGCCGCCAAAACCTTTTTTTTGTTATGATCCTGCCAAAAAAAAATGATGTTTTGGCAAGGATTTCATAAATGACACCTGTCATGTTCATAAGGTGGAGTCATAAAAAAGCTAGTTATGTTGAAAATGAGGGGTCTAAATCTCAAAAATCAAAAAAAGTTATATATATACACACTGACATTTTTCAGCATTTATCCATGATGTTGCAGTTTCGGTTTTACTTTTTGAACCCATGTTTTCAACATGCTCATTTTTTTACCCCATTTCATGAACATGGCAGTGTAATTTTCAAATCTTCCTCCAAACCCTGCTTTTGAGGTCATTCTGCAAAGTCACGTTTCGGGTGGCATTTGATAAATGACACCTGTTATGTTCATATCCTGGAGAAATAAGCATACTATCTTGAAAATAAAGGGTCACAATTTAAGAAAACAACGTTATGAGTGAACCTCTTCATTTCCCAATCATTACAATTTCAGTTTTATTACGTGTTATTAATTTGTTAATTTTAACTGCAACTCTAAGCCCAACACCTACACAGCAAATACAAGCAATTGAACATTAATAAGGCCAGTCTCACCCAAATTATCTCCAGTCCCACTCCCTCTCTCGCCAAGCTGTATCCTCTTCTCCACTAGCTTAGATGCTCACTAATAGACCTGATAGGATTCAAGCATCCAGAGTGCTTCCTGACTCACTCAGTGATCACTCCCCAGCTTATGGCCTATGGAAAACCTAGCTCCCGAAAGTCCCTCCCAAAGTACTTACCCTCAGGGGCTTTTCTAATCTGGACTCACCTTCCCTTAATGCAGGAATTTTACTTATCGACTGGACCCCTTTACTAGCCACCTTTGATGTTAATCCGGCACGAGGCCTCTTTCAGTACCATATGAACAGCCTCCAAGATAAACTTATCCTCTACACCAAGGGAAGAGTCATGGGAACAGCAATCCTCTGGCTGCCTAGTAACCTTCTCTCCATGTTCAAAAGCGGGAAAAAAGACTGGATAGCCTTTAAGGCCTCTTCCAAAATACAAGATTGACTTTCAAAAGACAGCTGCACAATCAATGCAAAAAGGCAACTTGCTCAGCTAAAAAAACAAACAAAAAAAAACCCTTTCTGTAAGAAGCAACTGCTAGCCTCTGTTGGTAATTCACATGGTATTTGGGGGCACATCAAAGCACTCCTGGGCGACCCCTCCAAATCCATTAAAAAGGACATGATCATTGACAACATGCACTTTAACAATCAAATGACCATAGCCAATGCTTTCAATGTTCAGTTCACTGACCTCTCATCCTTCACTGCCAGCCACCCTACCACCAAGGTTACCATCTTCAAGCCACCCCGGCCTTCTCCTTTCTCTAGCCACTCCCTATTCCTCCTTAAAATTGTCTCCAAGAAGAGAAGTCCACAAGATACTAAACTCCTTACCCCTAGTTACCACACAGGCCCGGACAGCACTGAGCTTAGACTTCTCCTGTTAGGCACCCACACACTTGCCCTTCCCATTACTCACATCTTTAACCTCTCTCTCTCATCTCTGGCATATTCCTCTCCCAATTGCAAATCAACAATATAGCCCCTGTCCCTCAAATAGGTGACCTTAAACTAATTTCACAACACTGCCCTATCGCCCTACTACCTGCCCTCAACAAATTACTTGAAAGGGTGGTTGTCTCCCAGTTAACTGATTGCCTTCAAACTCGCCACCGCCTTACACCATGTCAACATGGCTTCTGTAAGGAACATATCATAGATATTAAAACAACTATGGATGAAAGTTCACTAACTGGAGCGCTCATCGATTTATCTAAGGCAGTAGACCTCCGATTGCAAACATTAAACCGATAATGCATCTCCCCTTATGCCTCTGCCTGGTTCTCTAACTACTTGCTAGACAGGCAGCAATTCATCACATTTTGCAATGTGTCTTCCAGCTTAATGTCCATAACTCGCAGTGTCCCCCAGGGATCTATTCTAGGACCACTACTCTTCTCAATCTTTATTAACAACCTCCCCTCTGTCACCACCAAATCATCATGTACATTGATGAGATTGCCCTTTACTTTAATTCTCTTTCTTAACCCCTTCCATATTAATACCCAAATCAACCTAGACTTAGCCCACATTCAGAAATGGCTTTTGGCCAACAACCTGGTTTTCAATGCCTCCAAAACACTGTTAATTAGGTCTAAGGTGCGTAGATCATTGTGCCCCAATCCTCTGTCCATCCAGTGTACTGATGGTTTTCTTCTCTCCCTGGTGGATACATTTAAGTAGCTGGGTGTCATTTTAGACCCTGCACTTGATTTTTCCTTCATATATCTCCATCATTAGCCAATCTGTTAATTGTAGGCTCAGTCTGGTATACTGGCTCTGCCACTCGCTCACTCCAAAAGTATGTATAGTCACCTCCCGAGACATTCTTTTCCCCTGCCCACAGTATAGTTCACTCATCTTCACTAATGCATCCAAAATCTTCCTACATAAATGGGATGGCGCATAAAGCCTCATCTGCCATTTGCCCTGTCTTCCCCCTGCCTTACTCATCACTGCACCGTTTACTTATCTCTGGGTTGGCTTTCCCCCTCTGCCTCATGATTCTATGCGTTAGGGTGCTTTCTCTTCAAACTACTCAGATCTGTCTCACCAGTCACCCTTTGCACTCTATTACACAGTGCTCACTCCGCCTACTTACTGAGATCTACTGACCCACCTCCCTCATAGTTTCAAAGTGTTCATCCAAAATAGGCAACCAGGCCTTCTCCTCATTTGCCCCAAGGCTATGGAACTCCATCCCTACCACTGTTCTCAACCCTCCCACCCCGTCATTCTTCACAGTTGCCCTGAAGGCACATCTCCTTTTAACCACGGTCTGTAACTGTTTCTAACCCCCCAGTCCCTCACATCCTTACATACTTTTACGCAACATTGCCAACCTGCCTAAGTCTGCATTAATTTATAGCTATGTTAATATTTTGTTGATACCTATTGCTTAATCTGTTGTACCATTGGTTTTTATACTTTTTGGCTCTATGATGCTGGTTCGACAACCATTTCGTCAACCGGCATCAGAGCGACGGGGTTTATGTCGACCACAAGGAATGCGGTTGACATAAACCCATTGTCTTCCGTCTGAGTCCGAGTTGATTCGGGGAGGAGGTGCAGGACCAGGAGACAGTGTGCCCCTCTCTCAGGCACACCAACACAGCGACTTGTTGGTGAACTGTTGATTTTGTCAATAGCGCTGTAGGTCGTTGTGTTGGTGTTGCTGTTGGGGGGTATACCATACTTTTCACACTGAGCTTGCTCTTTGTATTTTGTTTCTCTTCAATGTCTGGAATTGTTATGTTTTGTTTTGTACCCTCTTGGATCATACCTCCAGATAGGCATTAAATTGCCTAGTGTACTTACCCAGTTACATAAAATAAATCAATAGATACATTTTGGGCTGGTCAATGCTTGTTTTTAACTGCTGTTTTTGTTCCTCCACCTGGCATGGTGGATGTACTGCCTTCAGGCTGCATATAGTGGCCGTCATGCAGCTTGGAGGGATTTTACCCTTTAGTTACCCCCGATTCCCTTTTTCCCTGTAGGGATATCAGGGTGGGGACTGATGTCCCAGGAGGAGTGTGCTGACACATACACTGCCCACATGCATCACACAGCCTCCTTCCCTCCCAAATCCCTCAGAGATGCTCTGCCACCCATATATCTACAGGTGGCAGTAGCACTACGGGACAAGCAGCGCTCGCTCCCTGGAGCAGGACAGCAGCCTCTGGGATGCTCATCCTCCTCCTCCCTCAGGCTGATCTCAATGACCTAGGGCTTGTTCTAGCTTCTAGTTTTTAGATTTTCTGTATCCGTATTCCCGCTAGCCTTCATTACTAGGTAAATGTATATGCAAACAGGATCCTTGTTCACTGCAGTTGGTCTGCTTCTTCTGTTTAATGCTTTGCTGAAGTCACAATCCCGTTTGTGACATCATAACCATTTCCACAGCTATACAGAAGCATTTCCAGGACAGAGCTCCTCAGCCTGCTTCTTGTGTTCTGTAGGTGGCAGATTCTCTGAGACTGCCAGTAGTTATAATAAGTAAAAATTATCTCTGTTTAATTGTTCTTAGAGTATGTCCAGTTTGGCATTGGTACATAGACAATAAACGTGACATAAATGTATACAATCTGTAACCACTGTATATCTGACAACAGATATAGATGTTATTTAACATCAGGGACAAATATTTAAGAAAACCAAAGAGGGAATATAACACTGTCCATCAATGCACTCCTTTGATTTTCAAAGTACACCAGTTGTTTGTTAGAGTTATGTGCCTGAAGCAATGCAGCTCTCTGAATTTCCCCACAAGCAGGAGACAAGCTTCACCAGTTGCGTTAGCACATTTAAGGATGATGACTCTGTCCTCGGCCTTGTTGAATCCAGGGTCATCTTTCTGGGGCATGGGTTTTGTTAGGCAGGCAGCACTAGTACAACCCAAACTCATCAGCGTCGTATACCTGCTCAGGGGTTAGGCAATCTTGTTCAACTGTCTGCCTCAACTGATACATGAATAACCCAATCCCATGCTCAGCTGCACTCAACTGCTCAACACACAACCTCAGGTGCTGGATCCGGTGCCTTTTGTTTTAACCTATGGTGCCATCTGTCAGTTGGCCATGAAAGACCCTTTAACAGAGCATCCAAAATTGGGGTCCCCTTTTCCCTGTCCGGGTGAAATAGAGTGACAAATAGCTGAGAGGAGGTTTGTAAGATAGGGCAGTTCAAATAGTCAAAGTTGTACTATACAGAATATGCCATCTGGTTCTGAGTAACATTCCTCAGTGCAAATTGTATTTGGGGGGGTATTTAATGTCACTGGATATACCTCCAGGACCTCATTAATTAACAACTCTTCTCACTGTTAGTATTACAGCCAGATCTGTTAACCAGTCCCATCACTGAGTGCTACAGTACTGACTCAACCTTTAAGGTACAGTAGAGTTCCTCACTTTGAAAAAACTTTGAAAAACATAATATTAAAGGGAAACATTCATGAGCCGTGTAGTTTGAAAGGCAATGAACAGCTCTTTTAAACAAGGTACTGGGCTTACCTGCAGCAGCCCAGAGCTATCAATGATTAAGTCTGCCCCATATTGATACTAATGTAACCCCCTGCAAATGGGGGTTCTCAAAAGACTTCAAGGAGCTTGTTTGAATGCTCCAAGCCTGAATGGTGTTTGGCGTTTAAGACATTTATCAGTGAGTGTTTTTAGAGCCTCTGGTACTGTCTCTTTAAGAGCTGTCTGCTTGCAGACATAATTAGTTGTATGGGGACTGTGTGCTTCTCTGCTTGAGTACCACTCGAGCTGCTGCCAATTCACTCCATTTTGCAGTCACTAGGAGTGCAAAGGAACCTATCTGAAAGATGTAACTGTTTGCCAGAAATCATTTAGAGTAATAATGAAATTACAGTTTGTCTAACCTGCTTTCTTTGCAGTCAGAACTGTGTTTGCCTAGTTCCCCATTCTAGTTTTGAACTGCTGAACTGGACCAATCAGTGTGGGTTAAGGTAGCTCTAAAATGGTGCCTTGGACTAATCAGAACTTGGACTCATAATCTGAGCCAGCCACAAGAGGATTGTATGGGCAGTGACTCTGGGAGATGTAGTTTAGACTTCGTGCCTTTTGGACCAACAGGGGCAGTCTATTGTGAGTGACAGCCAATCCAGCCAAGAACTGGGAGGAACTCAAAGGAAGTGCCCGTTTTGTCTGCTGGAGTTTCAGTTGAGCTCTGGCAGTGAAGAGGAAGGAGCCCTGTGCTTTTTCGTGTGCAGTTTTAGTCGGAAGCGTGTAAGGCCCAGAGTTCGGTCTGTAGCTTGTGTAACTGCTTGTTAGGACTGAATCCGTCCTGTGAAGAGAATCAAAGGATATCTGAAGAGTAGAAACCAGGCTCACCCTGTAGAAGACTGGAGAAATTGCTGAATTGCACTCGGTCTGTCAGGAACTGAATCTGCTGTGTGTTCTCCGGTATGTGCAGTAATTGCGATCGGGATAGAGAAGCAGCCTGCCTGGTATAGTACTTTCTTTTTACCATATAAATGTGTGAGGAGGCTTGTGTAGCTCAAGTGAATCCTGCTGCCATTAAAGGACTTTTGCCTGTGACTGTTTGCCATATAAATGTGTGAGGAGGCTTGTGTAGCTCGAGTGAATCCTACTGCCATTAAAGGACTTTTGCCTGTTACTGTTCACCATATAAATGTGTGAGGAGGCTTGTGTAGCTCAAGTGAATCCTGCTGCCATTAAAGGACTTTTGCCTGTTGCAGTTTGCCATATAAATTGTGAGGAGTCTCGTGGAGCTCAAGAGTAGCCCTGCTGACATTGAAGGACCCTATCTTGTTTGGAGGTCATGAGTACTAATTCAGGGTCGCTCCTGTTGAATTGCCACATTGAATCCAAATGGAATTACTGTACTGCTGACTGTTTAACTAATTTTCTTTTCTCTGTGTGAAAGGGCCCCTACCAGCTGCCACGGTTTGACTAGCCACTAGGGCTTGGGTACCCAGGGACAGTAACTGGTAGGGATAGGCCTGTGCACAGAGCCATAGGTAGATGAGTAAAGTGATAAGCTAATTAACCTGATTCTCCCTGTCCTTGTTATATCCCCCTAAATAAATCAGAGCTGCTTGTTTCAGCAAAGTTATACTGCCTGAGGTATTTGTCTATGTTAAAGTATTGTACTGTGATTGTTGCACTGTATCTTATTTTACAGGGGTCCCAGTGCCTGAACCAGTCCTGGGGGTAAGTGTATACTGTGAAGGTAATTCTGATATATTGTGTGGGCCACTAGTGGGAAGAAAGGGGGGTTGCAGTGTCCCAGAGGGCTGTGACCAAGTTAGTTTAACTATTGCAAACCCTGACCTCTGGGTGGAGGCACCCGCCATTGGATCCAGGCCCCTCAACCTGTTAGTGGCAAATCAGGCAGGGGTAGTAGCCCCTGGGATAGCGCCATCTAGGGGTTACACTAAATTGCTACCATTTTTATATTCACCATACGCATGTACGCACAGCGAACATGTTGCTATGATAGTACCTTCTGAGGAGTGTGACACTGTCTGTTAAATGCAGAGCAGTGTTTAAGGGTTGAATCAGTGTCCCAGCAATCATCATTCAGGCTGATAATGATGGAGTTTTGGCTTGCTGGGCAGAGACGGCATGAACTTGAAAAGAAACAGCTAACCCAATTTTGGGTCAGCTCTTTCCTGTGATCTACACAGCAGAGTATCTCTGTCTGATCATCCATCACCAGAGTGACTCTGTGATGGATTAGGGGCCCTGGAACTTTTGGGCTTGGTGCTTTACTTAAAGCCTTTTGATACTATAACTATGTAAAATCAGAAATTAAATAAATAAATTGTAAGCTTTAAAAGTTGAGACTAAGTTAAAAGATAGTGTAGTGGAGACTAGCAAGGTAGAAAAAAATAAAGCAAAGGGGGGGACAAGTAAGAGTGAGTCATTTAGTAACCCCCCCAAGGTAATTCAGTTAAAGAGAGAGGGAGAACTGAATCCCTTGTGTAAAGGTAGTTGGGATTCTTTACATGGTAATTGAGTTAATTTGGAGCTTAAATGAGCAGCACCAACAATCTGTTTCTACTTGGGTTGAAAGAACACTTTCAGTCCTTCTTTTTAGAGGTGTTTGGTAGCACACCAGAATACAGGCGCTGCTTGACTAAGAGGAAGAATGAGTTGCAAGTGAGGGGAAATAAAATAAAGCCATTTAAGTCACTGTTCTGTTTAAGTTTCAGTCTTTAAGAGACTGTATTCTTTGGAAGTCATTCCTTCTCCGGTGGTTGTAAATATTAACAATAGCAAAAGTATTGAAATGCAACATGAGCTTATTGCACATTTAACTTCCCCTGGCAGAAGGTCAGTGCAATGTTAATTCATACACATGTCCTCTCCTATCTTTTGATAAAATAAAGACTAGGGACAAGGTACTTGCAGTGAGCTGTAAAACCATTTGTAAAAGGCTGGTTAGTTTGAATTACTTCCTGCTCAAAGCTCCCTGTTTGAAACAACCAGTTAAGGCACATGTTGGTAACAGCCTGGCAGTTGTGTTTAAGCAGGTTATGAAACTATATGGGAGATTGTATACCTCAGAGAATAACTATATAAATTGTGTGGTACAGTTCTCACTTACAGAAATGGCACCTGTTCCTGTGTCTTTGGATTTTCAGCTTCTGCTTCTGACTCTCCTTGCACCACTTCCTTCCAGGACAGCTATAGTGCTGACCAGCCCTTTGTTCCTTTGTTTTATGCTGTCTCTTGTTGGGGGCGGTGCCTAATGGTCAGAGCTGTTTGTAAAAGAGCCAGGAATTGAAATAAAATAGACTGCATATGTGTATATATGTATGTGAATTATAAACTGTTTAGTTAGATAGTTAAAACAAAATAATTATGTTTAAATAAGAAGTTTTACTTTAGGATTAATGATGTGGGTGGAGTTGGGGAGAACACATGATCATGTCCCTGTATAAAAGGACTGTCATTTGAGATTGTTAGTTTAGATTGTGCTCCTGGATCTGGAGGTGAACTCCAGGGAGCTCTGTGAATTGTTCCAGCAGGTGTTAGGAGAAGAATACCTTTCAAGCCATGTAAAAGTCATGGGATGGAGTTTATTTGCCATTCTGATTATTTTATTTTGTTGTCGTACCAGTCCGCTGATGTTATATTTGTCCTGCTATGAAGAAATGTTGAGATAGAAGTGAATAAATGTCATTCATATACAACTGAAACTGTGTCATGCTACCAATTGGTCCACAAAGAGACCTGTGCCCGCTCACATATGGTGTGAGAAGTGGGATCCTGATATCCCAGGTGGGTTCTCAATTGGTCTGTATAAGGCCTGGTGGATGGTCAGTATTGCAGGACAGTACAGCGGAATCCTTGGGGTTGCTACATATTCCCTTGGATGCTAAAGTACGTGTATAACGACTAGTGGAGATGATTCCAGCAGAGCCAAGGATGTGGATGACTGGAGGTGGTGACCTAGGCAGGTACTCACGGAAGCAGGAGGGGTCTGAGGACCAGGTGGCTGAGCTGATAAAGCTGGTAAATTGGCTCAGTGGAAAATGGTTGGAAGCAGACTAGCGCCGGAGGGAGGCTGAGCACCGTTGCCAGGTGCTGCTGGAAATGTCCCATTCAAAGGAACTGGTGGCGGCAGCAGAGAGCCCGGAGCAATCGGACCTAGTAGAGGAGGAACCCTGGATGGAAACCCTGTTGCCCTTATTACCAATTTTTCCCGGCTGTTACCTTGAGGAGGAGGAGGAGGATCCACAAGACACAAAGTCCCCAGGTAAGACTGAGACTGTCTGTAAATATTCTGGGGTGAAGACTCCAAGCAACAAGGAAGAGGCCATTAAGGCTGAAGGGACTTTGTTATGTTATAAAACACCTATCATAAATTCTGAATGTTTTTGTGAACCTGATTGGGAACAGTTACAGGGGAGGGACCCTGAAGTTACCCATCTAAAGAAATCTATTAAGGTTCAGGATGGGAGACCAGTTATTGGTGGGGTTGGAAATAGGTTATGGTGGTATGAAAAGAGACAAGGAGTGCTCTACCACATGAGGCCTAACCCACGGACAAAGAAAGTGGATGCCCGGGTTGTGTTGCCTGCAATCCTTAGGGAAAGGATACTGGACATGGTAAGTGGCAGTCTAAAAAAGTCTAAGCCAGGAAGAGGTTTTATCTCAACTAATCCCCTATTATTATTGGCCTGGGTTGTATAGACAGGTGGCGGACTACCTGAGGGATAGTACTAGATACAGTAAGGGGGAAGAACCAAAAAGGTGTAGGGTAGGTGGTGCTCGATGGATAGAAGGCCGACGTAAGTGGCACCTTAGAAAGCAGGGGAGGTTTCCATGTAGAGAAACAGGCTGCAAATGGTAGGTGCCCTGAAAGGTTATAGAAGGGTTAGCTATTAAACCTTTCTATCCAAAACATTATTTGAGACATGGTACAGGACAGAGGTATACTTTGATAACATGTCATTTTTTTAGTAAATAGAAGAACCCCAATGTGTTTCCATATCTGAATGAATTAGGGTCGCACAGGTTATGCTGCCTAAGAGCAGGGCCCCGAGTTTTCCGCGATTCTGCGGGTGCGGCAAACCGCGGATATATCCGTGGAATTTGCCGTCGCTTCGTGGAATTCGCTGGGCCGCCCCACGGAACAAACGGCCCTCGCAAATGTTAGTATACGCTACCGCCTGGCAGCCCACTCCCCAGCGTGGCAAAAGCTTAATTTGCTGACGGGGTGCCCAATCCCCATCGGCTTCACTGTCCCTCCCCAAGCTGCCTGGTGCCACGCTGGGAGCCCACCCCAGCATGGCAAAGCTTAATTTGCGCAACGGGGTGCCCAATCCCCGCCGGTTTCACTGGCCCCCAATGTCTCTATGCCATGCTGGGAGCCCACCCCAGCGCGTGGCAAAATTTCTTTGCCGACGGGGTGCCTCAATCCCCGTCGGTTTCACTGCCCCCCTGCTGCCTGGTGCCACGCTGGGAGCCTCACCCCAGCGTGGCAAAAGTCCCTCCTTGTGTGGGAATCCAACAAAACAAAACAAAACCTGAAACAAAAACCTTCCATCGTTGATTCTTTTGCCCCCTCCCCAACCCGCACCCACCCTCTGCGCGCACTCCACCTCCCACACCCCCACCTCACCCCCACCTCAACCCATACTTACCTCCGGAGCCCAGCGCGATGATCTTCTGTGGACCGGGAACACGTCTGCACCCTTCAAAGCCGACCGCGAACTGAAGAAATGCCGGTAAGCTGTATAATGGCATAAAAGGATTTTTTTCAACTTTAGTGCATATCTCAGCATTTCTGAATTTTTCACCAAATTTTCAACATGGGGTTTTTAGGACCCCACCTCATGAACTGTGACACTGTTATTTTGTTAATCAGTTCGAAGGTGTTTCCCGCAGTCACTGAGCGGAACCACCTTTCCGGAATGATTAACGAAATGACAGTGTCACAGTTCATGAGGTAGGCACCTAAAACCCTATGTTGAAAATTTGGTGAAAATATTCCCCCAAAACGACTGTTTTATGAGCCGCAAGCGCTGTGCAGTTCTTTACGCACGCCATAACTTCGAGCATTTTTAATATTTCTACTCCAGATTTTCAGTATTGCCATTTTACCACATCTCCTTATGAACAGTACAACTGTCATTTTCACATCTCACCGAAATGTGTTTTCGCATATGTAGTGCACAATGGCCGTCTGTGTACGAAATCAATGTTCCGGATAGATTAATAAAATCATAGTGATACTGTTCATGAGCAGAGGTCTTAAACTGGCTATGTTGAAAAATTTGGTGACAAACGCCTATAAAAATGACTGTGTTACGAGCTTGAATTGTGTCAGATTTGCAAAACAAAAAAGGAAAAAATTAAGGGTAAAAACGCACACAGAATTGCTGCAGAAATTGGTATTGAGTGTCAAAGAGAAGTTCTGGCGGCAATGAGAACCCTGCCGCAGAACTTTGCTCCGATGTGCCGCAGAAAAATCGGGGCCCTGCCTAAGAGATCCCTGTATTGGGCTTCAGATATGAGAAGTTCTCAGCTCAAAAGCCCCCTTTCCATGAGGAAAAGAAAAGGGAGTGAGATGACATGATATAGATTATTTGTGGATGTTAGCATTGTTCAGTGCAACTAATACTGACAGTACAATGATATATAAAGTGAGTTTATATTGCATTTTGAAAGGTCTGTATATGCCTTATTTAGTGATCTCAGAGATCTATTAATGTTCCATTGAAATACGCTGAAACATTGTTATATTTTTCTTTTTCTGTCTTCTCTTTCTGAGTTAGATTATTTTGTGCTATTCTGAATTTAAAATTCTCCTTTGACTGAAGAGTTGGCTGCCTTCAACCGATTCCTCTAATCTATTCTAGCTTGGTTTTGTTTATATATTATTACTATTAATAACAATGTTAGCAGTCTATGATGATGGTGATGTCAGATATTACTACCTACTTCAATTGTAATTGTTATCATGAAAGATGCTAATCAGAATAGTGTATATGCCCAGGGTGATTAATGAGATAGCATGTCTTTAAAGGAATGCTTATGCTGTATTTCTATTTCAGAAGGAACCTTGGGGTGGAATTCTGTGGGTGGGCTGGAGTTCTGACAACCCCCCCTTTTATCTGTATAGGGCTTGGACAACCAAGAATTGGTTGCCCTCTTAGGTGGGGAGGAATGTCACAGAGTGACTCTGTGATGGATTAGGGGCCCTGGAACTTTTGGGCTTGGTGCTTTACTTAAAGCCTTTTGATACTATAACTATGTAAAATCAGAAATTAAATAAATAAATTGTAAGCTTTAAAAGTTGAGACTAAGTTAAAAGATAATGTCGTGGAGACTAGCAAGGTAGAAAAAATAAAGCAAAGGGGAGGACAGAAGTAAGAGTGAGTCATTTAGTAACCCCCCAGGTAATTCAGTTAAAGAGAGAGGGAGAACTGAATCCCTTGTGTAAAGGTAGTTGGGATTCTTTACATGGCAATTGAGTTAATTTGGAGCTTAAATGAGCAGCACCAACAATCTGTTTCTACCTGGGTTGAAAGAACACTTTTAGTCCTTCTTTTTAGAGGTGTTTGGTAGCACACCAGAATATAGGCGCTGCTTGACTAAGAGGAAGAATGGGTTGCAAGTGAGGGGAAATAAAATAAAGCCATTTAAGTCACTGTTCTGTTTAAGTTTCAGTCTTTAAGAGACTGTATTATTTGGAAGTCATTCCTTCTCCGGTGGTTGTAAATATTAACAATAGCAAAAGTATTGAAATGCAACATGAGCTTATTGCACATTTAACTTCCCTGGCAGAAGGTCAGTGCAATGTTAATTCATACACATGTCCTCTCCTATCTTTGATAAAATAAAGACTAGGGACAAGGTACTTGCAGTGAGCTGTAAAACCATTTGTAAAAGGCTGGTTAGTTTGAATTACTTCCTGCTCAAAGCTCCCTGTTTGAAACAACCAGTTAAGGCACATGTTGGTAACAGCCTGGCAGTTGTGTTTAAGCAGGTTATGAAACTATATGGAGATTGTATACCTCAGAGAATAACTATATAAATTGTGTGGTACAGTTCTCACTTACAGAAAGGGCACCTGTTCGTGTGTCTTTGGATTTTCAGCTTCTGCTTCTGACTCTCCTTGCACCACTCCCTTCCAGGACAGCTATAGTGCTGACCAGCCCTTTGTTCCTTTGTTTTATGCTGTCTCTTGTTGAAGTGGTGTCAATGGTCAGAACTGTTTGTAAAAGAGCCAGGAATTGAAATAAAATAGACTGCATATGTGTATATATGTATGTGAATTATAAACTGTTTAGTTAGATAGTTAAAACAAAATAATTATGTTTAAATAAGAAGTTTTACTTTAGGATTAATGATGTGGGTGGAGTTGGGGAGAACACATGATCATGTCCCTGTATAAAAGGACTGTCATTTGAGATTGTTAGTTTAGATTGTGCTCCTGGATCTGGAAGTGAACTCCAGGGAGCTCTGTGAATTGTTCCAGCAGGTGTTAGGAGAAGAACACCTTTCAAGCCATGTAAAAGTCATGGGATGGAGTTTATTTGCCATTCTGATTATTTTATTTTGTTGTCGTACCAGTCCGCTGATGTTATATTTGTTCTGCTATGAAGAAATGTTGAGATAGAAGTGAATAAATGTCATTCATATACAACTGAAACTGTGTCACACTGCCAATTAGTCCACAAAGAGACCTGCGCCTGCTCACAGAATTTCAAACATCCAGGGGCTCAGGCCAGCTGTAACAGAAAAAAAACATCGGTGTGTGTGTGTTTGTCTGTGTCTCTCTCTCAATTCCCAGCTCTGCAGATGTATACTAGTAAATGCAAATAAGTTTAAAACAAAAACGACAGCATGGTACTGTGAGCACGAAAGTTGTTCAGCACAAAAATATATACAGAATGAGTGGTGTTTCATTTATAGATACCTTGTAGTTTTTTTTATAATTAGCAAAAAAGCAGAAAATTAATTTTTTTTTCACTTTTTGCAACAAACAAATGCAAATAGCTTTGAAAGAAAAAAATGATAGCATGATACTTTGAGCACAAAAGTTGTTCAGCACAAAAATATCTACCAAATGAGTGGTGTTTCATTTATAGATACCTTTTAGATTTAGAAAAAAATGGCAGGAAATTCAAATGTTTTCATCTTTTTGGAGGTATGGCACAAATGGAATATGCTACCCTTCTACTGGCATACTGTTGATATTTTTTGTTCTCGTGCTGATTGACCTGATGACATCACTCATGGCTTCGCCACTCATGATGTAATCGGGTCAGTTGGCATTGGAACAAAAAATATCAATAATATTTCCAGTGGGGGGGATATCCCTTATATATTCTTTGCAAAAAACTCCATTAATGCATCAGTTTGTGTTGCTATTAAAACAACAAAAGTATGGAAATGCGATGTTAGGGTTTTCAGCGCTAACTCCTCATTCCCCCACAAACAGCCAAAGGGGCAAGGCCACACAAGCAACCACAGACATTCATCATCAGCTAAGACAAACAACATACAACTCTTTCCAGATGACACAAGAGACATCCACCATCATGGTCCAGTGCTTCTGTAGTCATGGATACACATGCACACTTGCACACCACCTGGGAACTGCAGTAAAAAATTCCCATAGGATCACACTGCAAATTGTAAGTAAGGAACAACACAGGGTGTGCAGCAATGCTAAATTACCACACACCCCAGGTGGGTTGTGAGGCATGAGGTGCAGCCGAGTGCCTTCAACCACCTGGGAAGTGCGGTATATGATTCCCATAGGATCACATTGTAAATTGTAAGTAAGCAATAATACACGGCATAAACTGCTGCATGCCCCAGTAGGCTGTGAGGCACGAGGTGCAGCTGATTGCCTTCTACCACCTGGGAATTGCGACATAAAATTCCCATAGGATCACTTTGTAAATTGTAAGTAAGCAATAACACACAACAGGGTGTGTGGTAATGCTAAATTACCTCATGCCACAGGTGGGTTGTGAGGTGGGTTCTAAGGCACAGGCGCAGCTGAGTGCCATCAACCACCTGGGAAGTGCAGATGTCTTCACTCAGGTGCCGAAGGCACCTATGCTGCCATGGAATCGCATGCTAAGGATATGGGACAGTCAGCAGGTGGCTGCTCTGAGGAGCACCAGGCTCCTGTCTTCTTCAACTGGAAACAGAGGTAACATTCCAACTTTAAATGGCACACAGCTGAATGACACAAAATGAAACCAAAACATTTGTCAATGCCGAATATTTGCTTGCATGGTAATCGGGCAGCGCATTGCAACCATGTATGAAAATGGACAAGAGCTAGGATGTAAATTATTGTTATGCACATCAGCCCCAGGACATGCCAGTTGCACAATGCAGGGCCACCCTGAAAGTAGAACTAATTGAAGCAATTCTACTGGATGGCACAGACATGTGGCAGGAGTGAATGATGCAACAAGGGAACATTGATTGGCAAGGGACTGAAGGTTCATGCTGATGCCATGGTGAGTCTGGCCTGGAGGGGGGGATGTGGATCCACTGGATGGCAGGAAATGTAAATGGGTTGGTGTCAGGAAGGGAGTGCTTAGTTGCCAAAGAGCTATGAAGGACTACAAATAGAAACCGAAAACATGTAGGCTAGTGCACAGAGCTGTGCATTGTCTGGTGCCATTCTACTGCTGATATGCAATACACAGACCTCCGTCGTGGTCGCAGTTTAGATGTTAGCAGCTGAACACGCCATTCGTGACCACTTACATCTGGAGGCTGCCATCTGCAAAAGTTCTTTCAAGAGTCTTTGGTCCCATGAACTGAAAGGGAATCAAATGGCGGAGTTGGACTGCTGAGTGACCACTTTATACCTCTCTCCCTGCTCCCAGGTTTTCCCTGAAGGCAGTGCTTGTGTTGCGACAGAACAGTACACTATGGTGTCCCCTGGCAATGCCAGTAACTGCCATCACCACCACCCCCATTCCACAGCCACAGAGCAAACCAGTCTCACTTTCTCACACCACGAGGGTGAAACTGCTGCTAGAATGGGGTGGCAGGACTCTGCAGCCCTCAGAGAAGTAAGCATTATCAGCATGAACAACAGAAACACAATCATCACAAGATATGGGACTTGGTAGCCAGCTGTATAAAACAAATCCTGTTCTTATTACAGAACTCTCCCCGGTTTCATCAGCTGCAGGCCACCAATAGTCCTGGACTCTGACAGAACAAGCCAAGCCACTGAACAGTAAGTCCATTCAGGCGAACAGACCCTGGCAAAACCAATTCTAGTCTATGAAGTACAGTACCTTCAACATGAAGAAACTAAGGATTTCAACAGAAGTTTTACTGTATGATTTTTTTCAATATTTATTTTAGAAACAAAAGTACTAACAGTCTGTGCCCACACTGGCAGCAACAGAAAACTACAATACCCCTTCTTAGCACATTGTACCATTGTATAAACATTCATTAGGGATTTCAGTGGCTGTAAATCTGTGTAACCCCCTTCTACCTCCAACAAACAAACAACACTCTCTACAACATATTGTTAATTTGCCACAAACAAAGAGCTACCTGAGATTATACAATGGCAAGAACATTTCCTGGACTCTGATTGGTCAATGTGTGCCTGAGACAGTGATGTTATTAAACAATAACATCACTGTATTGATTTTTTGGATGATTGTTTGGAGCTACTTTTAAGAAACAGAGATATATTGCTATACTAAAAATCTACTAAAACTTTTTTTAATATTTTTGTTTTGTATAACATCGAGCCAATGTATAACTGCAATAAGGCACTCCAGGGATGTGTGTTATCGTGTAATAATGTCACTCCTGGGGTGGTGGAAGCACTCGGCTTTGCCTCGTGCTTCAACCCACCCCAGGAGTGACGTTATTACATGATAACACACACCCTGTCGTGCCTTATTGCTTAATTATAACAATGTGGAGAAATACTGCAGCAAAGGCTGCATCTGTCAGAAGCACTAACAACAATTACTGTGTTTCAGAGCAGCCAGGCTTGTTGGATTGCACAAAAAAAGGTAACAGCAGTGTAGAAAACTTTTTTTTTAATAATTCAGCAGTAATGTACTGCCAGAGGATTAGCAATTTTAACCACTGTTAATATCAACAACATTATGGTAAAATTCTGCAGGAATTAAAGAATGGGAAACACCAGCTAGTTTGTTAACAATGTTTTTAAAGGAATAAATAACAAGCATTTGTCAATGCCGAACGTTCGCTTTCAGGTATTTGCAGTGGTGTTTGGCACTTGGACATGGCTTAAAAAAATCAGTGACAAAGAAGTAAAATGAGGGACACAGTTTAACAATTGGTTCTATCCCCTGAAGCAGGCTGCGTAAAAGTATTGGTGTAAAATACTTTGCAGAAGAGAAAGTCTGTAACTCTTTGATAATATTGTGAGCATACAGTATACCCACTGTTCAGTCAGAGAAACAAGAATTGTAGGAGGGACAGGAATATTCTGAGGCAAAATCAAGAACATCCCTAAATATCAGGGAAAGCTGAGAGGTATGGTCCCTCTTTCCCTGCTCTCTCTAAGGGCACTTTTTGTAAACTAGTTTTTGCTATACAGAAATACAATAAATGTACATTTATGATGACGATCGTATTGTTAAGAATGCAGTTATTTCACACTGGAATATTTAATAAAGAATATTAAGAGCTCAGTTATCAACCCATTTCCTCCAGCAGCTCCATATGAAGTCTGAACCATCCACTGCTTAACCTGATACAGTGGCCACCCAGGTGAAAATGAATGATGGCATGGAAATATGCGTATTATCAGTCTCAAGCATACAGTCTTCACACAGATGTGTTAGGAGTTTTTGGTGTCTGCTAACTTCAGGATAGAAGTCAGCAGTTAAACCCAACCACCAGCGACAAGGTAAACTCCTGAGTCTGGGTAACAATAACACAGAGCCATTACCTTTACACAGAGTAAAAAAGGACATTTTTAGTGATCTGTTAGGATTTTCAAGCTTTAACACAAGAAAAGTCCTTTATATACCAGAAGTTATATTGTACTGTCCACGCACTCTTATGTCTAACATCATGTATTATGTTCTGGCACCAAACAAAATAATTTTATTGCAACCCCCCCCTTCCCCATCAATTCCAGTCATCTACCACAGTTATGTTCATCAAGTGAAGGTGGGATTGAACTAGTCTAGAAATATTAATATATCCCCCTGCAATCCGATTTTTATAGAAACAACTTATGGGTATAGCGAGATTAGAAAACAAAACAGAACTCCTGTGATAGACAGGTCCAGCCCAGTAAAATTGAATCGAGTGTCACAAGCTTGTATGTATCACCAAATTACAGGATATTGCTAATTTGCTGGCAGTATAGCCTAGAGGTTAGAGTAATGAGCTGTGAATGAGCTTGGTATATCCAGCAGATGACACCTGGGTTTGATTCTCACAACCTCCACTTGCATACTGTGTGACTCTGGGCAAGTCACTTAACCACCCAGTGCTCGGGTTAGAAACCCTAATGACCCAGGCGTTTGCTGGTATTTGCACTACAAATTTTCAACATGGCCTTTTTGTGCCCCCCCACCTCATAAAAGCATTTGGGACCTCAGCTCATGAACAGTGGCACTGTGATTTTGTTAATGTGTCCTGAACGTTGATTTTCCACAGCGACCGTGCTATTCTGTGCCAGATGTGCGAAAACACAGGTCGGGTAGGATATGAAAAATGACAGTTGTACCATTCATAAGGAGGTGTGAAGAGATGGCAATGTTGAAAATCTGGAGTGAAAATATTAAAAATTGTTGAACTTATGAGCGTACGTGGAAACTGGGTAACACACACTCGTAACATAGTCATTGTGAGGACTTCTTTCACCAGATTTTCAACACAGGCATTTTGTGACCTCTGCTCATGAACAATGTCACTATGATTTTCTCAATCTGTTCCGAACAATGATTTCCCACAGCGACCGCACCATTGTGCAATGTATGTGCGAAAACACATTTCAAGCAGTATGTGAAAAATGACAGCTGTACTATTCATAAGGAGGAGGGAAAAAATGTCAATGTTGAAAATCTGGAGTGAAAATATTACAAATTCTCTAAGAGTGTGTGTGGAAACTGCACAATGCACACTTGTAACATAATCATTTTTTGGAATTTTTTCACCAAATTTGCAACATAGCCTTTTTGGGAGCCCACCTCATGAACAATGACAAAATCATTTCATTACTCTGTCCCAAAAAGTGATTCCATGCAGTGACCACGGAATCACCTTTCGGGACCTAATAACCACATGACAGTGACTGAATTCATGAGGTGGGATCCCAAGAACCCCATGTTGAAAATTTGGTGCCAAAATTTGCAAAAATGGCCAAGATATCCACCTAAGTTGAAAACCCTGCATTTATGCCATTATACAGCTTACTGGCATTTTTTCAGTTCGTGGTCGGCTTTGAAGAGTGCAGACATGTTCCTGCTCCACCGAAGATCATCGCACCTGACTCTGAAGATAAGTATGGGGTGAAGGGGTGTGTGTGGAGAGGTTGGGTGCATAGAGGTGGGTGCGGGTTGGGGGAGGGGCACCGGAGACAACGAGGGACCGCTTTCTGTTTCACAGGTTAAAAAAAATTAAAAGACATTGCGGAACAGATTTTACATTTATAGGGACAATTTGCATGCTGGGGTGGGCTCCCAGCATGCCACTTGGTGTTTGTTGGGAGGAGTCCTGGAACCAATGGGGACTGAGCACCCCGTTGGCACATACACTTGTGTTGTTGTGGGGGCGTGCAAGAACCGAGGGGAGATTGGGCACCCCTCGCACACTACTCACAGTGGGATATTATGCCAATGGGGAGGGCTCCCCCATTGGCAAATGAACTGGAGGAGGGCATGCTGACAGGGGGATTGGGCACCAGGTCTGGTCTTAAGGACAAGCGACCTAGGCAGCCACCTAGGGCGCCATTCAAATGGGGACGCCGGCAAGCCATCACAGAATTTTTCTTTTTTTTACATTTTTTTTTCCAATTGAGCTGGAGGCAAAAAAAAAAGTACATCAAATCTTGTGTTTCTTTTTGGGGTTGGGTGACATTCAAACAAACTCTCAAACTCTGGACAATGTGAGGAAGGAACATAATCAAAAGAAGTAAAGTGAGTGGCAAGTGCTGTACTGCTCTCTTCATTGTTCCCATAGGGTGCGTGCCATGAGTAAACAGTTAATTGCTGTCATGTGAGCACACCGATCGACACATGTCAGGGTCAACAAAAGTGGTAATGTGCCAGTGGAAATGTGGAGAGTACATGTTAACACCTTTAGCGGAACTGGCATCAGCCCACTGTCCCATCACGCCTTTGCCCAGTGACTCTATTCACTGAAGACACTCAAGAGACATGCCGCAAAGGCATGATGGGGGGTCCGTACCAAGAGCTTAGTGTCAAGAATCATGGAATTTAGCTAATTGGCCAGAGGTGTGTCGGGGGGTCTGCATTAGTGTGCAGTGCGGGGTCTTAAAAAAGCCAGGTACATCTTCCCCAGGCCCTTGGTTAGTTTACCTTAGGTCTTGACCATCCGTAGCTTGCTTGTTTCTTGGTTGCTGTTTTGTTCCATGAATCCGTTCATTTCAGATTCAGGAGCTCAGTTTCATTCATGGACACCCGCCCGGTTCTCGACTCTGTTGATGAGTTGATAATTGATCCTGTCCTCCTGGCTGCTGTCCGACCCGATGACTATGAATGAAATGGGAACGGGAACGGAGAAGCCAAAGGAGCCGATCACCGCTCAGTTGCTCAGTCACCGGACAATTTCCCATTCTTCTGACTGGCATCCCAAGAGAGAGAGAGAGAGAGAGAGAGAGGTTGTACTGCTACTAGTACAGACAACAATATCACAGTAAGTACCATCAGCACCTGGCTCCTGCTGCAGAGTACAGACGGTCAGTCAGTCTATCTCAGAGACTACTCTCTGTCTCTGCCTGTTGGTCATTTGCTGTGGTCTTGAGCATGTCTAACAGTCAGTCCATTCAGTGTTTGTTTCCAGAACGGGTTGGGTGAATACTCTATTATAAGGGACACTGCCTGATCTGATTTGCTGTTTTTTCTTTTCATGTTAAATGGTGTCTTACAGTCTGGCAGCGTCTTTATTTGTTTTATAACAGTTCTGTATGTTTTATTTTTCACTATGTTGGCCACAGATTTATTTGTAATGTTTTTTTAATTATTTTAGTCACTACAAAATCACCATCTGCTCTTTAGTGCGCTCATCCTTATGGACACAGGACACCTTCTTGCAGATTGTAATGCGGACGAGCAGGCACACTATTCTACACGGGAGCGACTTCTGTAATCTGGATGTGTGCCAGCCGTGCATTTGAATGGAATTGAGTGACAGATGAATTTCATATCTAGCAGTGCTGGCAGGGTGCAGGCAATAGATCCTCCTCCGAGTTGAGACTGACAGAAACAGCCTTGGCCACCCCTGACGTTGGTGGGAAGGGGTGACGTCAATATGCTAAATACAGACACGTTACCTTCGCTGATTGCAGCGGTAGTTTTCTTTGAACTGAAGACCACTGCAGCCAAACTGTTGTCATAGACAGCTCATGCATCCATTGGTGCAGTACAGTCTCGCCTGCTACATGGAGCACTGCATTGGACATGACGATCACACACCTCCAGAAAGTCATACTGTCCCAAAACGTTCCTTGCGCATGCTTGCAAGAGAATGCAAAAATGAAAACAGTACCATTTGCAGTTCAAAAACCATGCTCTCTGTGCCAGTAATATCCAGTTACCTCATAAATCGGTCAAAGTGACAGCCAATGAAACCACATCAACCCCTCCCCACAATGCAGCACTTCTGGCTATTGCCCAAACAACCTCTTCCAGGTAACTGAACTGACAATCATATTGGAGGGAGTGACTGGCTGCTACATCAACAGCCAACTAAAAAACATAATATTAAGGAGGGTAGGTGATCCCGGCTAAGAAGTCGGTGTTTGACAATTTATTTTTAACGACCACCGTATACACATTAAAGGCAGTGAGGCTGTTATCAAAGCAGCCAAATAAGCACATGGTCTACTCTAGGAGAGGGGTGATCGCATTTAAGAACTGCATGACTGCCACTTGAATCAGTAGATCACAACAGAAATCTGGCAAGAGGAAGCCAGAGGAGGTAACAAAAAAAAAATAGTGCAAACTAAAACGTTTGATTATTAAATTGACCGAAATTCAATGGAAATTTTTCTTTGAGGACTTACAGAAGTTTTTGAATACAGTTAAACAACTTGCCAATTTTGAGGAGGAGATCAGGAGACCAGGGCAAAAAACTGAAGAAGTTAAAAAGAGACTTAGGGACGGGGGTGGGAGGTCAACACAGGGGACAGAGTGTGTGTAGGGGGGGGCACAGAGCTTGTCAGGATGGAAGGGATACAGTGATAATAGAGACTTAAGGACGGCAGGGCGGGGGGTTGACACAAGGGTCAGAGTGTGTGGGAGGCACGGAGTGTGTCAGGCGGGAGGGGATATCCTGGTGATAATGGAACCCTATGGCACTTATCACCACCATCGGGACTGGGGACAGGGAAGGGGAGCAACTGAACATGACCATCGGGGCTGGAGAAAGAGAGAGAGGAGAGCAAGGGCGCTGAACACCACCTGATAGGAACGAGAGAGGTGGAGTGCCAGAACGGGAACAGAGGGTGGGGGTGGAAATAACTGTCAGCTGATCAAGATGCCACTCAGCTGTTTGCCAGGCGTCGTCACCCAGATCACAGGAGTGGCTCGCTCCTTTGAAATACGCAAAATGCTGTCATGATCAGCAATGCATCTCAGTGACACACCTCTCACACACCTCTCGAATGCCGTTTTCTAACAAAATATTTTGCATGCACATGCGCAAGCAAACATAAAAATGGAAATGGTAGCAGAGCAAGATGTAGCTCTGGGAAGTGTGGAGAAGGCAGTTTTCACGTGCACTGACTAAATGCAAGGAAGAAAAGGAAGTGTCAGTGGGTGGCTACGTGCGAAATGCAGTGTGCGCTAGATCACTTTGCCTGATAAAGTGGGAATACACGAGAATCTGTGGCTCACACTGTCATGGTGAGGCAGCATTGACAGAGCAGGGGAAAATAGAAATGGAAACATCAAGCATACAACAGTTTTCACCCCTTCTCCCTTTTGGAACGCAGGAGGTGGGAGCTATTTGAAAAGCAAACTGTAGTTTGGTTAAATGGAGGAGTGGGATCCTCAGATTGTTTCCATGTCGACGTGCTGACTGCTTGACTTAACTTTGAAGCCCAGTTACTTAGAGAACATTTGGAGCTCATTCTTGCAGCTATGGGGGATTGGAAACCAACGTTTACTGCAGCAAAAAATATTGAACCTAGACCCCCCACCTGCTGCCCATTAAACCCCATATACAGTTCACAGTCCAGGACTTTCCTTTGTTTTCCATTTTACAAATTATGCCTCCTCATCGCACCATCTGTACAAAGAAGGAACATTTAACTAAACCTGGCACTGGGAAAATTGCCGACAATCCTCAAACTGAAGTTCCATCAGTTCTCTCAGTCGTCGTTGGTCTCCTCCTCGACTTCTCGGCTAGGGATTGCAACTTTTGTGGGAAATTCTTCTTTGGTTTTGTTAGTCTGTCATCGTCTTTTGGATTGGTAAACTGCCACATCTTCCCACTGTACATGATTTGGAGATGAGCTGGCAACAAAAAGGAGTGAACGATGCCAAGAGTATGGAGGCACTGATGCACTGAATCGAATTGTTTGTGATGTGCCCTGGTCTGGAATGACAGGTCTGGGAAAACTTTGGCATCTGCATAGTTGACCATCAGTCAGTATGCAGCTCTTGCCACCGCCAGGGTCACATCCCGAACATGGGATCCAGAGGTACGCAACAGGATAGTACATGGTTGAGCAGGTGTTGAAGGACTTACATGTGAGTTGATCCGGTAGGCTTTTTCACATGAGTGCCAAACTGAATCTTCTAGCTGTGGTAGCTCTTCTTGTAACCAAGTCTTTAGGAAGTATAGTAGATTAGTGCCCTCTGCACCCTCCAGTAACCCCACTATGCGGACATTCCCAGAGCAAGTTTCCTTCTCCAGCGCTTCCAGTCTTTCACACAGTTACGTGTTCTCCCAGGCTAAATTGTTAACTATTGCCTGGGTCATCGACAATCGTTCATCGACATCGGCCACTGTTCCAGTTAGCTCTTTAATAGTGGCATCTTATGTATCCAATTTGTTAAGACTGCATTCTATTTTGGAGTCCATGGCCCTCATGGACTCCATCATGGCCTGCCAGAGAGGTTCTGATGAAGAGCTCACAGGCCTCCCCGTAGCACTGGGAGTTGTTTCATTTGCCTTGCCATGTAACTGCTCCGAAGTCTTCGAGGAGCCCAGCTGCTGATTCTTAGTGCACCCCACTGAAGTTTGGTATCCTTCGATTCCTCAGATATTGGAGAGCTCAATGCTGTTTGGTAAATTTTCTTTTCTTTTCTCTTTTTTAAAGTTTTTCTTTGATTTCTGGAGACAGGAGGTGGAGCTTGGCTGAAAAACAACCTGCCTCGAAGATGGCTGTCCAGCGCCCCCCTATAATAACATTTTTATTAAGTTTTAGACAAATAGACAGACATAAAATACATACAGAAAGAGCAAAACTGTGTTAGACTGATTCAGTTAACAAGCAATAAAAACACAGTAAATTCCACTTGGGTTATGTTGCATGGTATCATAAGGGGTTACCAATGAAACCAATCAATACAGGTAACATTTCTCTGAAGGTAGAATCACAAAGTTATGTCTCAAGGCAAGAAGCCTTTGTTGATCTTCAAATGGTGAAGAATCCAGTGGCGCCAGGTATCTTTAAAGATGTGGGCACTATTATTTCAGCTGTGGGAGAAATGTCCCAGATTATAAATATCTACTACCATTTTTCTCCATACTCTTGCTGCAGGGATAATCTGAGACAGTCATCATCGTGTGATTACCTTTTTTGCTGCAGTAAGTAGAATTAGTAACAGTTTAAGTGACTGACCCCTAATACTACTTTCCATTGGGGAAATACCCTTCAAAACTAGAGAAGTCAGCATAAAATATTTGTTTGACGTAATTTTGGACTGCTGCCCAGTATGGTGGAAGCAGTGGGCAACACCAGAACACATGGGTACGGTTAATCATTTCAGCTCCACAACCTCCCTAGTATCTACCAGCATGCTGGCCCATATATGTGGTCTGCACAGCTGAGGTACACAAGAAGCCTGCACAACACTTCCAGGAGAATTCACACAGGTAATGTGTAGAAGTTACTTTATATGTAGGGTTGGCAGTTTTCGATTTTCATTTTTTTATAATTTCAATGGAAAATATTGATTTTTATTTTTAAACCTCCCCCCCCCCCCGAGTTTTATTGATTTAAATTTCACAGATGCATGAAATTATGGGTTTTTAAGCATTTATTTTGATTTGTATCAATTTACTTTTCACTGTTGCAGTTAATAACAGCAAACGCTGAGGATTTACAAAGTGACAAAAACACAAATTGTTATCTTCACATGTCAAAATAGCAATATAACTTACTTTTCCTATCTGTAAATTTAGATTATTATCGATGAAAATATATTTTTGTCAGTTTGTGTGTGTGCAGTGAAATCGACATCTACCAATTTAAATCAAATACTGCCAAGTCTATTTATATGCCATTAAGGTATATTTAAGTCCCGTCTCTTGGGTATGCCCAGTCCCCAATTCACTGTTCCAGACAGTTAATATGTGAACCGTAGACTCAGAGACATGGGTCAGCAAGCCCCTGTATATATTACCTATCCAATGCTACCAATTCTCTCCTTTCTGTACCCCGTAAGTATTCTACGTGTAGTATAGTATCAAGACTCTCTGTCGGTTGAGTCACTGAGGAAGTCATCTTTGACATATAGGAGCGCAGCTGTAAATGTTTGAATTGATCTGCATTTGGGATAGAATATACATTCCTTAAAGTCTCAGAAGGTATCACTCCCTTATCATTTAGAAGCTGGTGAAAATATATGAGCCCCAGTCTACTCCAGCATCTTATAGATGAGTCGGGGTTATTTAGCAGACAGTCCAGTTCAAATGCCAGGTTATGTGGTAGCTTCCTCAGAACTTGATAGTGCCAACCCTTCAGTGTAGTGCATATACGTAGTAAAAGTGGTCAGAGGAAAATACCCTAGAAGGTTTGCAAATACATATTTCTCTAAAGGATAGAAATCATTTAGAAGCAATTCAATAACTTTCCAGTGGGCCTGGTAACTGTTCTGAATCCATAAGCAAATTGTCCGAATGTGGGCTGCCTGGGCATGCAATTGAAGACAAGGCAGATTAACCATGATTTGATTATTTTTGATCAGATTACAGGCTATCTGGATTAATATAATCTACTTACTTGTTCACAACATGGATTCAGATCCAAATATAATACTGAGATGGCATTGATGAGGTTCACAACCTGCGTGCAGCGTGCCCTAGATAAAGGATACTCTGCTGCAGCGGTATATGTGGACATTACCAAGGCTTTTGGTCTTGTTGATCATGGTCTAATTCTAGATACTCTATCAGAATTCTGTTTTTCCAATGATGTGATAATACGTTTTTCTAATTATCTTAGTCATAGGGTGCATGAAACAAAAATTGCTGGAAGTATTTCGGAAGGTTATCCCATTATTGCTCCTCTAGGAGCCTCCTGGTGATTCCCAGGATGAGGCTAAAAACGACTAGTGACAGAGCCTTTAGTGTTGCCAGCCCTGTCCTGTGGAATTTGCTTCCACCATCTGTAAGGGAGGCCCCTTCAGTCGAGGTATTTGAGGCCTGCCTCAAGGCCTTCCTGTTCACTCAGGCATTCTGATTTTGCTGTATGACATCTTTTGCCTGACCTCCATACAGATTGTTCCTGACTTTTTGTTTCTTCTTTAGTTAGTTGTATTTCTAATTTATTTATTGTTTTTGATATTTATTTTTTATTGCAGTATTACTGTATTGCTGTTGATGTTGTGTTTTTATTTTTGCATGGTGCCCAGAGCCGCCGGGATTGAGCATAGTTTAAATAAAACTTGCCTTGCCATTAAATGTGGGGTACTGCAAGGCTCAATACTGGGTCCCCTTCTGTTTTCATTGTTTATGAATTCGGTCCCTAAATCCTGTATAAAAAAAAAAAAAAAAAAAAATCTAAGATTACTCTTTACTCAGATGATGCAGTTATTTTTACCACTGGGTATGTTCTTGGGAATGTACTGAGTGTTGTGTAAAGAGGTTTTGATTTTTTCCAGGAGTGGCTTTTGTCTAGAAGTATGCTTCTGAATACTAAAAAAAAAAAAAAAAAATCTAAGGCCATGCTTTTTACAGGTCCAAGAAAGACTAGGGAATTTGACCATTCCATAGTAGGTCTCAAAGGTGAACGCACTGAAATTGTAGACAGTTTCAAATATTTAGGGATTATATTAGATAGTAGTCTAACATTTGAACCCCATGTTAATCATGTTGTAAGACTGGTGCATCAGAGAGTGGGCCTTTTATTTAGAATACATACTTTTTTGATACCTGAATCTCGAAGACTATTAACACATAGTTTATTGCTTAGTATTTTGGATTATGGACTTAACTGTTCATTTTGAGCTAGTGATAGAGTTTTGTACAAATTAAAAGTAACATATAATAATGTTCTTAGATTTATATGACTAACCTTCCAAGAAGAACTCACCACTGTACTTTGCATAAAACAGTAGGTTGTCTTTCATTAGAAAATAAATGCAATTTAAGATTGAGTATAATGCTCCAAAAGGGAATTACCAGCTTGTTTCCACAGTTATATAGTGTATGGTGGAATACTGTTACAGATGGAAATCCACTACTGGCATTTCCTTGTTGTGCTGCAGTAGCTACGTCATCATGCTGTTGTGCTGCACTAGTGACGTCACTACTGCAGCACAACATTGAATGTCCAGTACGTGGTTAACTTGCTGAAGCCAACTCTGAGCTTTGATTCTGAAACAGAGGGAAAAAGCGCTGGCAAGCATGACAGCTGCCAATACCCCTGTCACCAGATGGTATCTGGTACTGCAGCCTTTTTCATTTGATATGCATCATTGAGCAGGTACCCAGCATGGTTATGCAGATTTTTTTCTGTTGGGAAAAACTGATGACCCATACTGAGCATGCTACAGGTATGTCTCTGAGGGGGACAGTATGTGACAGAGTGTATGTCTGCCGTGCTCCATTCACCCGTAAACCACTTCACAACCCTATACACAGGCAAAGCAAGCATTGACAGAGGCTGTGGTATGATTTGTACCAAACCCCTTTTGTTTTAAAGTTGGCCCTTTAAGGCCTCTCTGCACTGAATTTTCAACCTGTTGACTATCTCTCAGGGGGAAGGGGAGCGTTAACAAGCAACACTTGAGCCCAATAAAGGGAGGAGGGTGAACAAGCAGATGGAGGTTTCTGTTTCAGTGAGATGCAAGTGGAGACAGCAAGAGAGACTGAACTGCAGGAAGTTTCTGTTAAGCTGTATACAAGCTATTTGTTTCTTTTTTTTGTTGATAGTGAAGCAGATTTCATTTAATTTAAACTGGTGTCTGGAGTGTTCACTTTGAGAGTGTTCCCCAGAAGCTATCTGGTTTGCTACCCTGTTATAGGGCCCTCCCATGGACCAGGCGGAAAGACCAGAAATGCTTATAATTTAAATTAGAACCCTCCATCCTGCTCACACCATCAGTTTACTAAAGGGGACAGATCTTAGTGCAGACCCTCCTCTTGCAAACTCAAATACCAGAGATTACCATCATACCCTAGTGTGGACTTGAGGTAACATGAGATGGCCACCCCCTACAATGGGAGCTCTGACCTGGGGCCTATGTCCCAACTCCACCAGAAAATAGGCTATAGTGCGGGGGGGCACCAAATGTGGTGCCTTTGGACGTGGCTAAGACAGACAGCCATGGTGGTGCTGAGCTGGGCTGTCCTGCTGGGACTCCCAACCCAAGGCCCACAGCTCTTTTATCTTGAACCCCAGCTCAGACTGCAGTATAGTGACATGTGCAGGATTATGGGCTTTAATACCACTTAGATCACCATCCAATGAGAGGGACCCCCCTTCCCCCACAAAGCATGTCCCTATCCCAACCTCAAAAAAAACCCTACATGTATTATCTGCAGCCTGCAAGCATTTAGATTCAAGCAGATCAGATGTCAGGGTTGGGTCTGTTGGGACTGTGGGATTTGTATACCCCTGAGCTCCAGATCTGCTTTGTCAGGAACGTGGTATAAAATCTCCCCTTCTTAGAATAATACCCTTAATTTAGCTGGGGAAGGGGTCTGAAAGCAGATGCCCTCTTGTTTAAGGCATGGAGACATGAGGCATCAGCTCTTCGCTGTTGTTGGACTAGCGAAGCATAGTCATGATCAAAGTAGATCTGCGTTTCCTTGAATTTAATAACTTGTCAGCGCCAGGCTATTAATAGCATGTGTTCTTTTACTCTGTACCATAAAATGTTCAAGACTATTAAATATCAGTGGTCACCTGCACCTGGTTTCGAGCTTAATGCCCGATGCACTCACTCCAGGTTGAGGGCAAAGTCAGCATGTAGCTGGAGACAGTCTCTCAGCAAAGTTTCCCCAAATGATGTACTTTGGATTCCCTTAGGCCCTTCCAGGATTATATATATATATATATATATATGTATGTTGCTTTTTTCTTCTCAGTCTGCCCTCAAGACCCTGAAGATTATAATCTGTTAGCACTTGGTGATAGTGCAAGCACTATAGGAACCCTACCATATGATCTGCTCAGTCTGTGAGGGCGGATATTGCAATTTGTACCTCAGTTTGCTCTGCTTTCAGAGTTTGCAAGTCCTGTCTCAGGCCCACCATGGAATCCTGAATTTCAGTTTTCAGGGTCAGGACATCCTGCAGTATGCGCTCATTTGTAGAGACACACAGAAACAAGCACTCCTGGCAGGTATGGTCTCAATTAATTTTATTTGTGCATAAACATGCAATTAATGTCTGCCAGGTGAAACAAACTCGAGCCCTGGTGCTTCATGGTGTAGACCACTTCTTCTTCAGGGAGCAGTCATTTGTAACATTTAGGGGTGAGCCACATTCTGCGGACTATGGAGAGGTGGCCATGCTGTCTGTTGAAGTCAACGAGGAGCCATGATCACCCATCAGCGATCCCTGTTGCTGTTGCATTGTATCTTTGACTTTTTTGGAACCTCCCATATCCAGCAAAGCACCCAGGTACCGTTTTATGTTAAAGTCCTAAATTTACTATAACTGTGAGCTTTTCTAGTCAGCCGGGCTGGTGGGGCTGCAGTGTTAAACTGTCATTAAGGACAGTGTCGTCACGGGAAGTATCCCCTGCCACTTTTGACTCCCACACTCCCTACACCCCCCTTCAGTGCTATGTGAGGTGAATAAGTAATTTTTGTGCCACAGGGTGGCACAATTGCAAACAATACCCAGAGTCAGGCTAATTTTATGTTCATCAATTGACCAAAAACATGGCTGTGATTTGAAACATGCTCAGAATAAACTGAATATATTTAGTTAGTGGGTCATTCTGTCCAGACTTTCTGAACTTATGATTTGAAGCATGAAACTTTCAGGTTTGTTAGATACTGTTTCCAGGGTGGTACTTTTGGTGTTTTGTAAAAGAAAAAAAGTTTAATTTAGGAATTATAAATAAAAGAAAATACAGGGTTTGCACATGAGCAGCTCAAGAACATCAGCTAAGTTGTAGGAGGCCAATTCACACACCACACTGAAAACCAGTGTTGCCGGTCTCCTGCTATAAACCCCCCACTTCCACAGATCAACATTTCAGCCAGAAACTGTTCAAGTCTGACTATAAAAATAAGGTTTCTACTGGGACTGCATGACTGTTCAAATCCCAAGAAACACTATGCCACAGATTCACCAAGGCTAAGAGACCATTTTTTCTAACAATGCATTTTCTCATTTGTGGCATTAAGGTTCAAATCGAACTGCTACCTTAATATATTTTTTTTGCATGACTAGGTTAGTTAGTTTTTGTTGACCGGGTAAGTGCTCTAGACAAATCCTGCCTATTTTCAGGCACAACCCGGAGGGGGGGGGGGGTACAGATGAATGCCAACTGACCTTGAACCAGATTAAGCTGTTGGTGATATCTTTAGTAAATGAGGTAAATTTGGCCAGGACATTGGGGAAATTCCCCTACTCTTCAAGAAGTGCCATGGGATCTTTAACATCCACCTGAACTACCACCATTCCAGGCAGATGGGACCTCGGTTTAACATTTCATCCGAAAGACGGCACCTCAGAAGTGCAGCACCCCTCTCATGCTGCACTACAGTGTCAGTACCGGGCTATTAACCCAAGTGCCAGATGTGGGAACTGAACCCACAGACCTCTGATCTCCCGGCCTCAGAGGCGAGTGTGCTACCTACTGAGCCACTGATACTGCAATATACCGCCTGCATTTCTTTTCCCATTGTTCGTTAGTCCCAGATTTATTTACACAGAAACAGGAGCCTTGTCCCCTGGAGTTTGTCTGCTTCTGTTGTGTAATCCATTGCTGATGCTGAAGCCTTAATCCTCTGATGTGACATCCCCGTTTTCAGCATTTGCAGTTAATAAAACAATTTTAAACCTCATCTGATTTGTGAATCATTTCAAAGGTACAAGGGGGCCTTTTTGTTCCCACATCTAGTATGTATAAAGGGTTTTTGAAAATGCCAACCATGCTCTGGAATCCTGTCTCTATGACTCCTGGGTTTTGCCAATCCCAGAAAAACTTAACTTTGAGTGTATTATACTGGGCCCACGTATCTAACAACATCACCTGACTTACAGTCTATCTGCAGAGGGAACCAAGTGTTTCTCTGCCTTGTTATGAGTCAATTGTCAGATTCAAAATAACATTTATATAAGATGCATTGCGTTTGGGAACCTAAGACACTGCAGCTTGACACCAGAGGTAGCGCTTTAAGAGACAGCTTTATGAGGATGGTGGAATACACAGTGAGTCATAATACTTACAAAAGCGACAGGGTCATTGCTTCTTGTTCCAACAATACTGAGCTTTTGAACGTAAGAGTTATTCTTCAAAGCCTCAGCATAGGCTTTCAGAGTTGATATAGGAATGTTCTGTCAATAAAAAGAGAACAATTACACTTACATAGTACACGTCAACTGATACCTGATACAAAGATTTGGACTGTGCTGGGCCGGTGGTGGTAAGGGTTGAGGCACTGGATACCACACCTCGTGCCACGCCGGTGACCCGGGTTCCAGAATGAGCCAGGGCCATTGGGGGTCAGTGGGGAGAAGAAGATCAAGTGTCTGGAGGACTGCTGTCTACTCCTGGGATGGGATCTTGGGGATACCGTGATCAATAGCAGCACCTGGTGGAGGTTAGGGGCACTCGCTCAGTAGCAAGGTAAAGCAGTGGGGGTCTGGTGATGGCAGGGTGTCAGTGGGTGGTCCCACACAGACATCCATTGCACACTGCACCAGGAGAGGAATATATGAAAAATATGCTGCCTCCTGATAGGTGAAGGAGGGTCCAGGGGCTGGCCAACCATGCCCAATGTTGGGTCTCTCCATTCGCTCCTCTGCTCTCCTCCCTGCCTGGTCACTCATCTAGATTGTAGATAGAGCACCAGGAAGAGTAATGGTGGTCCCACCTCGGGGGACTCAGAGCCGGGGGGTTGGGTGACTGAGTAAGTGGCTGGAGAACTGGGCCCAAGAGGAGGTAGTGTGGAGGACTTCAGGCGGGTGGGATAATGACTCATGCCGAGAGACCCTCTGGAGGGAGTTCAGGTATGCAGTGCAATAAAAAAAGTTTGAAAAAAAAATAAGATTTGGATTATGACTACAGTGTTTTTTGCAAGTCTGTGACCCCCCTGCTAATTTTCAAATATCTTGCACAACATTTTAAGAGTCAGAGAAACACAGGTGGTAAATGACCAATGACCCATCAAGTCTTTCCAGTGTCTGCCTGCATCCATAACCAGCCTAATGAAGGACCACAACTAGTCTACTGATGGCCCCAAATGTATTTCGACACCCCACTCCCTAGTCCACTCATCCACTTTCCTTGACTGTCCACCCACCTCCTCCCTCCTTTGGTTTGGACCATTCCAGGACTATCCCAACCTTTGTATTAAGTCGATGGAGGACTCTGCACCAGCCACTTCTGGCAACACATTCCACTTCTTCACAGCTCTTTCTGTAAAGAACTTCCTTGAACCCTTCTGAAGCTCCCCCAACAGTTTCTATCCATGGCCTCTTGTTACCTTATACTTTTAAGAAGGACTTTAGGAGGTAGTTTTATGAACAGGGAAATGAACAGGTGGAATAAATAGCTAAAAGAGGTGGTCTGTGCAAAATCAAAGGTAGGGTTTAAGCATAGGTGTGATAGACACATGGGTTAAGTGGGGGGCAACAAGAAGGATGGGGCAAAAGGTAGCACAGAAGATGAATGACAGCTACAGGGTTTGGTCTCATAGGTTAGGCAGGGATAAAAGCAGACTGGATAGATCAATTGGCCTTCTTCAGCCATTAACTTTTGTTTCTCTGTTTCCAGCCTCTCTTCATATGTCTACCCTTGCTGCCCCTGAATCATCTTTGTGACCCACCTCTAAACAACTTCCCAGAGGTCCCTGTCCTTCAGGTGTGGGCTCCAGAACTGCACGCAGTACTCCATGTGAGGTTTCACCAAGGATTTGTACTGGGGCACAATCGTCTCCTTCCTTCTGCTAGCAAGCCCCCTCCTTATGCACCTCAACATCTTACTGACTTGCTCTGCAGCCTTCTGGCATTGGGCATGGGTCTTTAGACTGTCACTATTAATGGTTCCCAGGTCCCTTTCCTCTGACATCTGCTCCACTCTCACTCTCCCCAACCAGTACTCTGTTTTTGGATTGCTTTTGCCAATGCGCATGGCTTTACACTTGTTTTGTATTACGTTTATGTTGCTATATCTTGGATGACTTTTCCAGTCTGTTCACATCCATTTTTTTTCCTGTTCTGTTTATGGCCCCGGAAGCTGGCAGATGACGCCGGTCCTCTCTTGGAAGGCTCACATCTGTTCCAATCCATGACCCTATTCACCGGGACTGCTGTGGGAGCTTCATGGAGCTTGTCAGCTCCGTTTTCAGATTTTCTACCCCCCTGTGCCATAGCTACGTGTATGCATGTGGAAGCACGTGCACACTATGGTACTACAGCACCCTCCCTGCGTGCCACTCACCTGTATGCACTACCCTCAGACCTCCATCTGGGGGAAGTGGGACCGCAGGGGATAACAAAGTCCCTCCCCTGGAGAGGAGAGTTGCTGAGTGGCTGCTCAATCCTGCTCCTTCCCTCCCTCAAGGTTGACCCTGATGACCAGGCTCATTCCCGAACCTGGGTTGCCAGCATAGCGTGAGGTGTTGCATCCAGTGCCTCAGCCCTCAGCACCACTGGAGCGGCCATCACATCCATTTTTGTACCGTGCATTCCCTCCTCTATATCTACCCTGCCACCAATTTTGGCATCATCTGCAAATAGACCGATTTTACCCTGGATTCACGCCCCTATATCACAAATGAATATATGGAAAAGGACTGGCCCCAGAACTGACCCTTGTTGTACCCCATTACTGACCTAACTTGAACAGGAATGCAAGCTTAGAGCTGGGTTAAAAAAAAGTGCCACATTACTGTGGACACCCTGCTCTTCTATCAAAAAGCCTCAAGCAAACTTCAATGCAACTGGGTCCTTACTATGAGCTTAAAATAAGCTTTGGGGCCAGCTCTGTGGTGCTGAGCAATGGGACATCATTCTGACACACTGGCGACCCACGTCTGCATCCTGAACCTGGGTGTTAGGAGTAAAGGCTGGCAGGAAGAGTCAGGATGTCCCTTGGATGCTTCCCTCCCAGGGGAGGGTCACTGCAGAATGCTCTCTGAGGGCTCCTGGTGGTGGCTTGTGGAGGTGCTCTTTTTGCAGCATGGGTGACCATACACTGTCAAGCATCCCTGACCCAAGGACACCGCTGCAGCTGCACATGTGGGAGATGGGTGGGGGTCCCAAAAACTGAAAAGCTGGACCAATGCAGGATGCTGCCTGCCATACACCTCAAGACCTGCATAGCCTGCTCTAAGGTGCTCCCCATGGAAACCACATACAGAATACTCCAGGGTCATCCTGGTCCTGCCTTGGGGGGCAAGCCATTGAGGAACACTGTGGTGGAGGTAAGTCCTGGGGTTGATTGGTTGGGTGCACGGAACAGGCTAATGGGGCCTGTTTCAGGGAGGGAGCAAAAGAAAAAAAAAAAAAAACTTTGTCTGATTAATCATAAAATATAATTAAAGCACAGACTTTCACTTGGTCTTGGAATATAGGCAAGGCAAGGGAAATTTTAATTTTAGGGCGCCCAATTCTTGAGGCTCTGGGCACCTAATAGGCATAACTGTAGAGTACAGATAAAAGCACAATAACATTTCAAAACAATAAAATCAGAAGGACAGCGATCAAATTAGTAACTACTAACCAAAATGGTTTGTCTGGGAGATCACTCGATGAAAGCCAAGCTAAAGAGATGAGCCTTCAGCCTCAGCTTGAAAACACTAATCGAGGGAGCCTCCTGGACTGTAGATGGAAGTGAGTTCCACAGGGTCGATCCAGAGACACTAAAAGCATGGTCACCTGATGTCTTGAGCCAAACCCTGGGAATATCCAGGAGGCCCCTCGAAGAGGAGTGAAAGGAGTGAGCAGAGGTCAGGGGTAGCAGGAGCTCCGACAGGTAGCCAGGACCCAGTCCATATATGGCCTTATAGGTGAGCAAGCCCACCTTGGAAAGGACCCTCCACCTGACCGGTAGCCAGTGCAGAACACACAGGACTGGGGTCACATGGCAGGACCTGGATTGGTCTGTCAGCAAATGGGATGCTGCATTCTACACCAGCTGCAGCCTGCAGAGGGTCCCCATGTGACCCTGATGTATAGAGAGTTACAGTAGTCGAGTCTAGAGGTCACAAAAGCATGTACCAGTGTCAGCAGATCCTTGGGTGTAACAAGGGGCTTAATCCTGGTGATGTTCCACAGGTGGTAAAAAACACTCTTCACAACAGATGATACCTGATCTTCAAAGGTCAGCCTGCAGTCCAGGATCACACTAAGATTATGCATCCTCAGGGAAGCCACCAACGGCACAGACCCCAGGAAATACCCTGTGTTCACTCCAGGTGACGACCCATCATGCCTGCGACCCAGCTCGATCATCAGCACCTCTGTCTTATCTGGGTTAATTCTCAGTCAGCTGGAAGCCATCCAGTCACTGATTTTAGCCAGACAGCTATTAAGCACATCAACAGCACCAGATGTTCTGGGTGCAAATGACAAGTACAGCTGGGTGTCATCCGCACAGCAGTGAAACTCCACATTGTATTGCCGAATGATCTCATCCAGGGGAAGCATGTAGACTGTGAACAGCATCGTGACAAGACTGAGCTCTGTGGTACTCTACATGACAGGGGCATTGGGGAGGAGGAGAAATCCCCCATCACTACCCACTACACCCTATCAGAGAGATAGGACTCAGACCATCTGATGACAGCACTGGCGAGTCCACAAAATTCACAGAGCCAATCAAGAAGCACGACGTCCACAGTGTCAAATGCTGATGAGAGATTGAGAAACACAAGAACCGACCTGTTTCCTCTATCTCTAGCCATAAGCAGATCATTGTGCACCCTAACTAGGGCTGTTTCTGTGCTGCGTCTAGCCCAAAAACCCAACTGAATGGCTCATAGATGTCAAAGGACACAAGGCGGTCCTCGAGCTGCTGTGCCACCAATTTCTCAACAACCTTACTCAAAAATGGTAGGTTGGAGATTGGACGGCAATTCACCAGGACATCTGGGTTGATGGAAGGTTTCTTAAGGAGGGGTCTCACCAGCACTTCTTTCAAAGTCACTGGGAATACCCCTTCCACCATCGAGCACCTGGCAATCCTGGCGAACACCAGGCCAACAGCCTCGGCGCATCCCATTAAGAAACGCGTCGGGGCTGGGTCCAGTTTGCAAAATGCGTGCTTCAACTCTAAGATTACCCCAGTCACTTCAGACACCTCCACTGGCCTAAACTCCTCCCAGACAGGCAGAGTGCCTCTGTTTCTCCCAGCCCTGCTACTGTGAGGCAATTGCCTTTCTGCTGGAATCCCCGACCGACCAGACGACACTCTGTCAGAGAAGAACAGAGCAAACTCTTCATGTAAAGTGGATGAAAAAGACTTTCTCAGCTGTAGGCAGGCAGGATAGAGAAGCCTGTCCACAGTCCGAAAAAGCTGAGAAGGCTTGTTCTTCCCTGCTGCAATCTCCCTGGACAGGAATTCTGCCTTCTTATGGGATATTCCCCCTGGTACTCAACGTAGTGAGCACACAGGGCCAGTTTGTCAGCCTCCAGCAGGGTCTTCTGCCAGCAATGCTCCAACTTCTGACCCTTGATCTTCATCGCCTTGAGATCCCCATTAAACTTGGGGGATCTCAAGTGAAAAGATCTGGGTCATATACGAACTGGAGTGATGACATCCAGTGCTTTGGAGACCACCTTATTATAGGTGGCCACCGCCTCACTGGTGATGATCACACAAGCTATGTCTACTCTAGATAGGTCAGCTAACACCAGTAGTCCTTCTGGGTGCAGACCCTTTAAAGGGGTGGTAGCTGACCATCTCTGCAGGGGAAGGACTTTTGGGGGGCCCCAAACATGAATCCCATGGTGCAGTGATCAGACCAAGAGACCTGATCAATCTCGAGGCTATCAACCCCAAGACCCAGCTGAAACACCAGATTGAGAGTGTGGCTGTGCTGGTGGGTTGCAGGAGCAACAACTTGTGCCAGGCCCAGTGATGACATCAACTGGACGTGGTTGTAACTGAAATGCGAGGATTCATCGTCGACCCATGCACTGAAGACCCCCTGGATTAAGCACTTGAGGGGACTCCAAAACTTGGTCAATGATGAAGTCCACTACCTCCTGCAGGAATTCTCCTCCCAACCCCGGAGGGCAGTAAACCAGGAGAATCCTGCAACCTGCACCTGGACCCCCACACACAGCGATGCACTCAAAAGACCTGGTATTACCAACCGGATGTACTGTGAAGCCCAGGCTGGATTTAAAAATGATGGCCATTCCCCCATCCCGTGATTCTTCCTCGGGCAGTGCGCTGTGGAGTACCCAGCGGGGGCGGCCTCTAAAACTGGGCCACCATCGTTGTCCAGCGAGGTTTCCGTGATGCAAGCCAGGTTGACTGAGGAAATGAAGTCCACAAAAATAGCAGTCTTGTTCCTCATCGACCTGGCATTACAAAGCACTGCTTGAAGAGGATTAGAGGACACAGCCAGCCCTATAGCTGCCTGTCCACTCAGTCCAGTGGGACCCCTAGGTATGGAGACCAAACACGTTTGGCCTTTCCCTAGGCTCTGTTTAAACCCAGGGCATCTCCTGCACCTCACAACCTCAATGCTACTCACCATCACCTCCTCAGCTATATAGTTGTACAGTAAGCACTTCAGGAGATACTGACTCATCATGTCATATAAATTAAATTCAAAATATCATGTTGCATACACTATTACCAGCAGATAGTATTCCTATAATGATTCATATGTCCGCCAACACAGTTACATACTACTATACATAATGCAAGCTACTATAACAAAGTATTCCGTAACGTACATAATGCAAGCTACTATAACAAAGTATTCAATAAACATAGGGTTTTTATATGTAAACATTGGGCCTGATTCTAGAAGCTCCCCTATGCATGTCACAAGTTGTGACATGCAAGGGAAGCAGTTGAGACATGGACCCTGCTCCCGATTCTGTAAGGGGCAGGGTCCCTGTGGCTAATTCTCATTACTTGTAACAAACCCACATATATGCCAAATGAAGGGCATATCTGAGGGGCTTGTCGCAAGCAGCAACCCCGGACATGAAAGGCACAAGTGCCCCCCCAAGCCCCGATCCCCAAATGTGTTGGGTAAAGCCCGCAGGGCTACACTCAGCTCCCCAAGCCAACATGCGAGGGGTGCAGTTGTGACATGAACCCTGCACCCGATTCTGTAAGGGGCAGGGTCCCCATGGCTAAGTCCCATGATTTACGACAGACCCATATGTATGCCAAATGAAGGGCGTATCTGAGGGCCTTGTCACAATCTGCAACCCTGGATGTGAAGGGCGCAAGTGCCCCTCAAGCCCCAATCCCCAAATATGTTGGGTAAAGCCTGCAGGGTCCTCTGCACCAAAGCCCGATCCTAAATGTGTTAGTTACAGCCCACAGGGCTACACATAGCCCCCCAGCCTGATGCCAGCTGCGCAAATGGCACTTTCCTGTCTGAATATAAAAAATAGACAAACCCTAACCCAGAATCCTGGTACTCTAGTGGCTCCCCCATGGCATTGTCAAACCACTCGACCTCCAAGCCAGCCAGCGACTGGCACAGTCCACCTCTTGAAACTGTGACCTAGCCACCAACTGAGCTCTGTCTGAGCATGTACTGCATATATGCGCTCAATGAATGAACTGTCATTCATACAATGAGCATGTATATACAGTATGTACTCAGACGGAGCTCAGTCGGTGGCTGGCCACTGTGCTGAGAGGTGAGCTATGCCAGTCACTAGCTGGCTGGGGGGGGGGTGCGGGGTGGTCTGGCAATGCTAGACTACCGGGGATTATGGGTTAGGGTTTGTCTATTTTTTAATATTTGTACAGGAAAGTGCTATTTGTGGGTGGCTGGCATTGTGGCTTGGGGGTCTGTGTGTAGCCCGGTGGGGCTTTAATTAATGCATTTGGGGATTTGGGCTTGGGGGGACCATGAGTAGCCCTGTGGGGCTATTTTTCAAATACTGGGGGTTGGGGGCATGCAGTAGCCCTGTGAGGCTATATTTCAAGTACTAGGAATCGGGGACATGCTGCAGCCCTGCTGGGCATTGTGGTGGTGGGGGGGGCTATGGGGCTTTCTATGTTGTTTGGGGTCAGGGCAGTGTTGGGGGGAGGGTGGCATACCATCGGGGTGATGGGTGGGCTGCACATACAGGCAACCTCCGGGGGTGTAAGTACAGTTACGCCAGCTATATGCTGGTGTAACTTACATTGATGGTTTTCTCCCAGGGTTGTTGGAGAATAACGCCCTGGGGGACTTTATTACTGCCCTTGCAGAATAGGGCGCAACTGCTGCCGTAAACCCCCTAGCACCATGTCGCAGGGGGTTTAAGGCATAACCGGTGGTGTAAGTCCACTTTGGCACAAGCAGCCTACGGCATGTCACAGGCCGCTTTGCAGAATACCATATGTCGCAACTGCTGGCGTAACTTGCTACTTGCACCATTTTTGTTTGGCACAAGTCAAGTTACGCCAGATGTACCCTTTTGAGAATCAGGCCCATTATGTCTAAAGCAGCAGTATCAGTTTCCAAAATCACACTATGAATTCTGCAGGTTGGCAGACCATTAATATATAGGGGATACATGATAGGCAGGAGTGTGATATGGAAAATATTTTCACTCCTGCAGAGTGAGCTCTGGATACTCACGAGTGTTGAAGGCATGAGTGAGAGTATCCAGAGGTCACGATGCAGGAGTGAAAATATTTTCCATAGCACACGACTGCACATCATGTGTCCGATTTATACAATAGGGGTTTCCAGAACTTTTAATTTTTTTGTTCACTTTATCTTGTGGAATAAACAAAGAAGACACAGGACAAAAAAAAAAACTTCTGCTAAAACAAGCTGAAACATAATTTGCCATTTGGGATAAAGCAGGCTGTATTCATTGGTAGTTGAGGTATTCATGGATGTGAAAGGCTTTGTTCTTTTTTGGCTTCTTGTCAGTATGAAACTGGCTGTTCTTGGCTTGCTTTGGTGCTCTGCAGGAACACAATGGCCCAGATATTCAAAAGGGTTGCGCATGGCGCAACAGTGTTGCACCATGCACAATCCACTGATGCGCCTCGGTGTGATATTTAAAAGGGAAAAGTGCTCCTGCACAAATCCCGATGCACCGGGTCGCATCAGTAATGTATGCAGGCACAGGTTGGGGGGCGTGCCCATGCATAAGCTGTACAGCCCAATATTCAGCCCGGGCCATGCAGAGTTATGCAGGTGCAACCTCTACCTGCGCCTGCACAACTTTATGCCGAAAAAAAAAGGATCAAGTCGAGGGCCACCCACAGGTGAGCTGCCGCATTGCAGGGTGCAAAACAGCAGCTGCCACCTGTGGGTGGCCCTCCATTTGTTCCCGCTGCACCTAGCGGCCCCCCCCCATGCCCCGATCGCGGGCTGAAGTGTACTTCCATAAGCCCGATCACGCAGGCATACAGTATCCTCCCACCCCTATTAGCCCGATCGCAGGCATAACTCTAAGGTACCTCCCCCAGTAGCCCGGGATCAAGGGCATAAGTGAAAGTGTCCTCCCTAGTAGCCCGATCGCGGGCATAAGTGAAAGTGTCCTCTCCCCAGTAGCCCGATTGCGGGTATCAGACCTCCCCAAAGTCCAATATCCCTGGTGGTCCAGTGGACTGCGAAGGCTTACCGCTAGTGGCATCTCAACCTCCCCCACGTCGGACATCCCTGGTGATCTAGTGGCCCCCACCCCACCCACTCCACGGAGCCCCCACCACCCGCCCTCCCCATCAGCTGGCGGGCGGCAGCACCGCCACCCGCCAGCTGCCTCGCCGACTGACAGTCGGAGCTGCACGCCTATGGTTCAGAGCATGAGTCAATGGGCGCAGCAGTCGATGACGCATAAGTCGTCTAGATATGTGAATGAATTCATTCATTCACATATCTGGACTGACTTGTATGGTATATTGCATGCCCATTGGCTCATGCTCTTAACTACTGGCGGCAGCCCTACCGAGCTGTCAGTCGGCGGGCGTGAGGCGGCAGGCGGGTGGGTGCTGCCACCCGCTGGGCTAACGGGGAAGGTGGTGGGGCTCCATGGTGGTGGGGTGGGGGCCAATTAGATCACCAGGGATGTCCGACATGGGTGGGGTGAGGATGCCGCCCGCGATCGGGCTACTGGGGAGGACACTTTCCTTATGCCTAGATCGGCTACTTGGGGGAGGTAATCTTACAGTTATGCCCGCTGATCGGGCTGCAGGTGAGTTGGTCTCACGGCTGCTGCCTCGGCAGGCGCCAGGCGCAAGTCGCCGGATCGGCGCACTCAGACAAGATGAGATGCAAATGGGGCTGACTTGATGCAAATGGCCCCTGGGCCTTGTATAAATTATGGCCCCATTTGCATGTCACCCTTTGAATATCGCAGGTGCTGCACATGGCGCAATGGAACTTGCGCCACTGCATCTCAATGCTCCACTCTGACCACTTGCACTGGTGCAATTCCACTGCGCCATACACAGTGGGTGTGACCAGGGGGCGATATTCAAAGAAGTTGCGCCATAACGCAACTCCGTTGAATATCGCCCTGGCCACACCCCTGTGCAACTATTTTAAGCGGCGCAGGGGCTTGCACCACGCAATGGCGCAGTTTGAATATCTGGGCCAATGTGTTTTTCTAGGGCAAGCAGGTGAGCTTGCAGCTGGAACTGATATACTTAAGCAATATACCACAAGAGGCTGTGGGTGATGCTAGGATTTACCCATGCCTGGTGTGTTGTTCAGTCACGAGGCACAGCCGAGTTACCAACAACACACCAGAAATGGGAAAATCCTGGCATCACCCACAGTCTTGAGTGTGATATCGCTATTATATAATTGGGAATGTTACAAAATAAATGTAATTAAGTATTTAGTTTTTTTCTTTTGTAGTTTTTTTAATAAACATATTCTTCCGCAGTACTGTAAAGAGTGCTGGGCGAGCTGTTGTGAAAGCACGGAGCCCAGTAATGTATGTAAGCCATTATTACTTTTATTAGAGGAAGTTGTGCAGGACATGAGAATGGAGAGCAAGTAGAGTTTTTTGGGGGGCAGCTTTGCGTTCGAGCCACCTGTTATTGAGATGCTGCGAGGAGTGTGAGTAATAGCAGGGCTGGGAAACGTAAAAAGCAAGGTACAGTTTTGGGAGTGGGTTGTCTCACGTTAAAAAAACAAAACGTGCTCATCATAGTGGGTTGAATTTCTGGATGCGGTGTGGTGGCGCTTGTTTGGGGGAGACTTGTGGATGAATTTCATTTTTGTTGTTGTGTGCTGGTGACAGACTGCTGATGGGGACGAGTGTTAAGGAATCTGAGGTACGGGCACCAGTACAGCGGCAAGTAGTTCTGCTGTTAGAAGGATTGGAGTGATACTCGGCAGGCATTCGCTTAGGCTCGCTGGCACTTTTACCCATGGGTGATAGCAGGATTTACACATTGTAAATCGTGCCAGCCAGCCAATCAGAACCCAGGATTTAACTTGCCTATTGTATAATGATTAGTTTCCTCGGCTACTGAGGGTTTTGGTGGAGTTCCTTCCTGATTGCTGTGTTAGAGAAACCTGCCTAGAGTGATGATATCTACTTCAGCAGAGTCCAGCTTAGTTTTCTGATTGGCCAGGATGTAATTAAGAGATCAGGATACTGACTGCTTTATGCAGGGTTTCAGCCTGACATCAGCACAGTGATAATAGTCTGTGAGGTAAGCACAATATGTATAAATGTAAACTATTATCACACTGTGATAATATTCCTGGTAAAAAAAATCACAGTGTGATTTTTCTACCAGGATTTACATCAGTGTGTGTAAGATACATAGATTTATCCACGACTCATTTGTCTCACCCCTATTGTATAAATGCAGTTATATTGTTGAATACCAAGGAATTACATTTCATATCTCCACTCCAATGTAATAACATCTTTATAAGCCCTGGATTACAATATGGTCTTCTTCAAAAATCTATCCACATGTAAATTACATAACAAATGAGCATTATGTGAGGGATGAAGCATGAAAAGATGTGTAGTAGTAGTAGTAGTAGTCTTTATTTCTATTTGGCGCCCTTCCCCGGAGGCCCAGGGCACCATTGCAATAAAAGAATAAACACAACCAGTAATCCAAATCAGCATTAAATAAACACAGAATGACTGCCTTGTTCCATTACAACAACATAAAATACATTAAAACACTATTAAGGTGCTGCATACACGTGTCATGGAACTTCTCCAAATTCTTGTTGGAATAAATATGCTTGAGCTCCTTTTAAAAAGCATCCACCGAAGGGGCCTCCTTTAAGGTTCTGGGCAAAGAATTCCAAAGTGACAGGCCCGCTATCTTAAAGGCCTAATCATTTGAATTCTTCAGCCTAGCTCTTGGGACCACCAGGAAGCCCTCCCCAGCCAATTGTGGGCGAACTGGGGTGTGCAGGTGCAGGAGCTCTGCCAGGTAGGCTGGGCCCAGGACTATAGGACTTTATAGATTAATAAACCTATCCTAAATGAGATACGCCACTTCACCAGCAGTCAGTGCGGGTCATGCAGTGCTGGAGAGATGTGGCATGATCTTTGTAAACCTATAAGTAATCGATCAGCTGCATTCTGCAACAGCTGCAGGCATCATAGCATACCCCCACTAACCCCAAGATACAGAGCGTTACAATAGTCCAACCTAGAGGTCATGACCGCATGGATCAGTGTGGCCAGATCCTTGGGGGAATCTGATCTGGCGGATATTCCAAAGATGGAAAAAGACATTCCAGACTATGGCAGACACCTGGGCCTCCATTGTCAAACCTTTGTCCAGTATGACTCCCAATGGTTGTAAGACAATAGTGCACAGCATAATGGCTGTTAGGCAGGAGGTATAGCAGAGTACCATAATCACCCAAGAAGTGAAAAGATGTTTTAACTCAATAGCTCTGAGGTGGGCATTTTGTATCATGGTTAATGTTTGGATTTCTAATTTTTAATTTTTTTTTTAATTTTAGCTATCTATTTCTTTCCCCTTGGCTCCCGGTCGGCTGTACATCCCGACCGACCTCCCGGCCCACACCCCCAACATCAGGCCACCTCCTCTACTCCCTCATGGTTTGCCCCCCATGGCGGGGTGGTGAAGAGCCTCCCCCCCCTTAAGCTCAACTCACCCAGTATGGATCCAGATGAGGAAGTGCCATTTGGGGTCAGGCCGTGTAAGTCGGAACCTCATGCTGCCCGACCAGGAGCCATTTTCCACTTTTCCACCCTGGCGACATGGTGTGCAATGACACCAGTGGAGGGAGTGCACACGTGTCTGCACGTGCTCCCTCCAGATATCTGCCACATCTCCACCCCCTTTCTGCAGCATTGGCGCACTGCCCCCCAGCCTCCATTAGGGGCCAGTCAGGAACCAACCACTGATAACCCCCTCCCCAGAGAAGGTGAGCAGTCCCTTGGATGCTCTATACTTCTCCTCCCCTGCCAACCCCCAGTGGCCCGTGCTCATTCCCGAACATGGGTCGCTGGCATGGCACGAGGTAAGGCATCCAGTACCTCAACCCTCAGCGCCACCAGGCCGGCGAATGCTTGGATTTCTAAAAGCACCATTGGAAGGGATGGTTAAACAAGATATTGGGCTTACCTGTAGGTATCAGCAGTTTGGAGATATAAATATCTAAATAATACATAAATACAGACAGCAGCTATTTCAAAGGATCTTGAGACAGAACGTGATAATTTTGGAGGGTAAACTGTGGTTAGAACATACAACTTTCCCTTCCATTGTATCTGTTTCTGTCTCAAGAGTCTATGAAATAGCTGCAGCCTTGGTTCAATTTACAAATCACAGTATTTAGATACAGTCCTTATATCTCTGGACTGCTGACTCCTGCAGGTAGGCACATCATATTGTCTGACAGACCTTTTCATGGGCTTTCAGAATTTAAGGGATGGGGCTCACTTACCTTCCCCTTTATACCACTTTATTAAAAATAATAAAATCTACCTGATCTACATGCTTGAGACTTTATTTGCAGCAGGTGTGCACCTTTAAAAGCTGAACATTTTTTTAAATATTCTGTTTATAGTCTCCCCTTATCCCAGTTGTCTCTGTCACTCATCCCAATTTGTTCTAGCCTTGCAGTTGCATTTGATCTCAATCTGAAGAGTTGCTGGTGGCAGTTGTCTTGAAGACCCTACCAAGTTCTCCTCATAACTGAGTCAAGGGATTGTACCGCAGAGCAAAGTGGCCTAGTCCTTTCTCCCTGGAAAGCAAGCACTCCATCTCTGCAATTAACCTCCTGCATGATTGAATGTTGGTCCACCACAAAGCCACTTCACTGGCAGACATTAACTTTTGAGACTGAGTATATAAGTTGGTATGCAGTCATTGTTTGTCAATGTATGTAGTACAGTTTAAAACATCCATCCACATTACTTGAGTTCTGTCTTGCCAAAATTTCTAAAAGGTTTTTTGCCAATGTAATTTATAGTATGTGAAAAAGAAAACAAAAATGGAAGCGTACCCTAATATTATTAAGGTTGACCTCCTCAAGTTCTGGGTCATTGTTTTTAATTTGTTCAAGGGTTTCTTCTACATCTGTTGAGTTTGGTGCTTCATCAGGTACTGGTTTATACTTAGTAGGTTTAATAACACCTAAAAACATAGAAATTATTAGAATTAGAGATAATTTAATTTGAAGATTATTTCATAGTTGTCTGTGAGTCTATATACCACTTTAGTGGAAGTACATTTCACTACATAGAAATAATTCAGTACTACAACATACAAAATATTGAAAGCACATGTTTGTCACATACGAATGGTTCACATAACAGTTTAATTCCACAGTCTGCATGTCATGTGGGCATATTATCACAATACCTTATTGCATCACAGAAGTCACATGCTTCTTTCAGACCAATGCAGTTGAACTCAGAGAGACACAGGTGAAGTTTTACAACTAGAGTTCACAAGATAAGCCCTCAAAATCATATCTTAGCAATACCAAACAAATGAGTGTTAGCATCACATACCACATACATAAGTGACACAGCAGATACCTGGCTTTTGCAAATAGCCATAATGAAACAATACCTGTATGAAGTTCTAACTTGATACCCATTGTGTTTGTAAACATCAGTGACTATATGATATTTGTATGAAGGTAAGTTGATATATGCTTCTTTTAACAATCCATAAACTATATATTTGTATGAAGTTATCCTGATAGCCAGTATTTGTGACTATGTACTTTATGAAGTTGTTATTTTGTACCATGACTGTATAGTATTTGTCTGAAGTTGTAACATAATACCTGCTGTCCTTTGTAATCATCCACAACTGTTTGGTATTTTTATGAAATTGAAACTTGACAACCACTGTCCTTTGTAAACATCCATGACTGTATGATGTTTGTATGAAGTTGCAACTTGATACTTATTGTCCTTTGTAAATATGCATGACTGTATGATGTTTGTAAGAAATTGTAAGTTGACATCCACTGTCCTTTGTAAACATACATTACTATATTTGTATTAAGATGTCACTTCATAACCATTCTTTTGTAAACATCCGTAACATTATATTTGTATGAAGTTGTAATTTGACATCCACTGCCCTTTGTAAGCATCCATGACTGTATGATATAGTATTTGTATACAGTTGTAACTTGATACCCCTTTTTATTTGGAAGTATCCATGACTATATGATATTTGTGAAAAGTTATAAATTGTTAACCACTATCCTTTGAAAACCTCCATGACTATACATTTATATTACATAGTTACTGGATACTCACTGTTCTTTGTAAACATCCAAGACTAATATTTGTATAAAGCTATAACTTCATACACACTACCCTTTGTAAACATAAATAACTATATGATATTTGTATGAAGTCGTAATTTGATAACCACAGCATTTTGCAAATATCCATGATTGTATGATATTTGTATAAGGCTACAGCTTGATACCCACTGTCCTTTGTAAACATCCATGACTGTATGACATTTGAAAGAAGTTAAACTTGATACCCACTGTCCTTTGTAAACATCCATGACTGTAGGATATTTTTATGAAGTTGTAATTTGTTATCCACTGTCTTTTATAAACCTCCATGACTTTATACTTGTATGAAGTTAAAACTTGCTACCCACTGTCTTGTAAACATCCATGGCCATATGATATTTGTATGAAGGTATAACTTGATACCCACTGCCCTTTGTAAACATCCATTATTGTATGATATTTCCATAAAATAGTAACGTGATGCTCATTGTCCTTGAAGATCTATGACTGTATGATATTTGAATGAAGTTGCAAATTTATACCCACCATTCATTGTAAACATTCTTGACTGTAGGATATTTGTATGAAGTTGTAACTTGTCAGCCACTTTCTTTTGTAGAAGATGAAACTTGATACCCACTGACTTGTAAACATCCGTGCCTGTATGATATTGTATGAAGATGTAAACTTGATACCTGCTGCCCTTTGTAAATATACATGCCTGTATGATATTTGTATGAAAATGTAACTTGATACCTGCTGTCCTTTGCAAGTATCCATGACTGTATATTTGTATGGAATTATAACTTGATACCAACTGTTCTTCAACATCCATGATTGCAGAATATTTGAACAAAGTTGTAAATGCATACCCACTGTTCTTTGTGAACACCCTTGATTGTATATAAACATAGAATTTGACAGCAGATAAGGACCGCTTGGCCCACCTAGTCTGTCCATTTCCCTACCTAATGGATAAGCTGCAGAATCTAGTTGACCAACAGCCTACTTCCTCCTACCCACCACTAGAATTGCCTTATGTCTGTCCCATGCATTCTTGAATTCCCCCACTGTTTTTGACTCCATGACCTCCTCAGGAAGGCCGTTCCATGTATCCACAACCTTCTCCATAAAAAAATACTTCCTCACATTACCTCTGAGCTGCCCCCCCCATCTTCAAATTGTGCCTCCTTATTCTTGCACATTTTTTCTGAAAGATGCTACCCTCTTGAATTTGTTGATTCCTTGAGGTACTTGACAGTTTCTATCATGTCCCCCCCTCTCCCTCCTTTCCTCAAGAGTATACATATTATGCTCCTTTAGCCTCTCTTCATATGATATTTGAAAGAAGTTGTACATTGATACTCACTGCCCTTTGTAAACATCCATGACTGTATGACATTTGAAGGAAGTTAAACTTGATATCCACTGTCCTTTGTTAAACATCCATGACTGTATGATATTTGAATGAAGTTTTAACTTGATATCCACTGCCCTTTGTTAAACATCCATAACTGTATGCCATTTGAAAGAAGTTGTAACTTGATACCCACTGTCCTTTGTAAACATCCATGACTGTATGATATTTGAACAAAGTTATAACTTGATACCCACTGTCCTTTGTTAAACATCCATGACTGTATGATATTTGAATGAAGTTTTAACTTAATATCCACTGTCGTTTGTTAAACATCCATGACTGTATGATATTTGAAAGAAGTTAAACTTGATACCCATTTTCCTTTGTTAAACATCAGTGACTGTATGATATTTGAAAGAAGTTGTAACTTGATACCCACGGTCCTTTGTAAAAATCCATGACTGTATGATATTGTATGAGGAGGGGGAAGTGCCTAATCCAATTAACAGAAGCACTCTTGATAGGGGGGTCGATCCCAGTCCTTTCACAGAAGAAAGGGTTCTGCAAGAACTCCTAAAACTGAAGGTGGACAAAGCAATGGGCCCTGATGGAATTCACCCCAGAATTCTAAAAGAATTAAGGGAGGAACTAGTGAAACCACTGGCTACTCTTTTTAATAAATCATGGGAGGATGGTGTGGTACCCGAGGACTGGAGGAAGGCGGATGTGATTCCCTTCACAAAAGTGGGACCAAGACAGAGGCAGGAAACTACAGACCTGTCAGTCTGACCTCTGTAGGGAAAGTGATGGAGTCACTTGAAGGAAAGAATAGTTGAGTACCTAGAGGCCAGTGGAGCACAGGACCCAAGGCAGCATGGGTTCACAGCGGAAGGTCATGTCAGATTAATCTAATAGATTTCTTTGACTGGGTGACCAAAGTAGTAGACCAGGGAGGGCTGTGGACATGGCCTACCTAGACTTTAGCAAGGCATTTGACACAGTCCCACACAAAATATTAATAGTCAAAGTAACCAGCTGGGAGGGGTCCCGGTGGTAGCCTGGGTAAAACATTGGCTGCACAACAGGACACAGAAGGTAATTGTAAATGGAGTCCACTCTGAAGAAAGAGGGGTTACTAGTGGGGAACTGCAGGGTTCAGTATTGGGTCCAGTCCTTTTAATGTCTTCATCAGTGACATTGCAGAGGGACTGGAAGGAAAAGTATGCCTTTTGCAGATGACACAAAGATCTGCAACAGGGTTGATACACAAGGAGGCATGGAAAGGATGAGAAGGGACTTGGCAAGGTTGGAGGAATGGTCAGAAGTATGGCAGCTAGGATTCAATGCAAAGAAGTGCAAAATAATGCACCTGGGAAACAAGAACCCAGGGGAAGAATACACAATGGGTGGGGGTAGTAACAACAACAAAAAGGAAAGGGACCTGGAGGTAATCATATCAGATGACCTTAAGGTTAGCAATCAATGTGAGAAGGCAGTAGGAGGGCTGGGGGTATACTGGGATGTATAGGGAGAGGCATCAGCAGCAGAAAACAGGAAGTTGTTATCCCTCTGTACAGACAGTTGGTGAGACCCCATCTGGAGTACTGTGTCCAGTTCTGGAGACCTCATCTCGAAGGACATAGACAGGATAGAGGTAGTCAGAGGAGGGCAACTAAAATGGTGCAGGGTCTGCAAGAGAAGCCGTATGAGGAGAGACTAAATGAGCTTAATATGTATACCCTTGAGGAAAGAAGGGGGAGGGGGGACATGATAGAAACTTTTAAGTACCTCAGTGGAATCAACAAAGTCCAAGAGGGTAGCATCTTTCAGAAAAAGAGACTTACAAGAACAAGGGGACACAATTTAAAGATAGAAGGAGGGCGGTTCAGGGGCAATGTGATGAAGTATTATTTCACAGAGAAGGTAGTGGATGCATGGAACAGCCTTCCTGAGGAGGTTGTGGGGTCTAAAACTGTGGGAGATTTCAAGAATGCATGGGACAGACATAAGGCAATTCTTATGGGGGGTAGGAAGAAATATGCTGTTGGTTAACTAGGATCTGCGGCCTATCCTGTAGGTAGGGAAATGGGCAGACTAGATGGGCCTAGCGGTACTTATCTGCCGTCAAAGTCAATGTTTCTATATTTGAGTGAAGTTAAAATTGATTCCCACTGTCCTTTGTTAAACATCAATGACTGTATGAGATTTGAAAGAAGTTACAATTGATTCCCACTGTCCTTTGTTAAACATCAGTGACTGTATAATATTTGAAAGAAGTTGTAACTTGATACCCACTGTCCCCTGTTAAACATTCGTGACTGTATATTTGAAAGAAGTTAAAATTGATTCCCACTGTCCTTTGTTAAATATCAGTGACTGTATGATATTTGAAAGAAGTTAAACTTGATACCCACTGTCCTTTGTAAACATCCATGACTGTATGATATTTGAACAAAGTTATAACTTGATACCCACTGTCCTTTGTTAAACATCCATGACTGTATGATATTTGAAAGAAGTTAAACTTTATACCCATTTTCCTTTGTTAAACATCAGTGACTGTATGATATTTTAAAGAAGTTGTAACTTGTTACCCACGGTCCTTTGTAAAAATCCATGACTGTATGATATTTGAATGAAGTTAAAATTGATTCCCACTGTTCTTTGTTAAACATCCATGACTGTATGATATTTGAAAGACGTTGTAACTTGATACCCTATGTCCTTTGTTAAACATTAATAACTGTATAATATTTGAAAGACATTGTAACTTCATACCCACTGTCCTTTGTTAAACATCAATGACTGTATGATATTTGAAAGATGTTGTAACTTGATACCCCCTGTCCTTTGTTAAACATCCATGACTGTATGATATTTGAAAGACATTGTAACTTGATACCCCTGTCCTTTGTTAAACATCAATGACTGTATATTTGAAAGACGTTGTAACTTGATACCCACTGTCCTTTGTTAAACATCAAAAACTATATGATATTTGAGAGACATTGTAACTTGATACCCACTGTCCTTTGTAAACATTTATGAATGTATGATATTTGAAAGAAGTTAAACTTGGTACCCACTGTCCTTTGTTAAACATCCATGAATGTATGATATTTGAACGAAGTTAAAATTGATTCCCACTGTCCTTTGTTAAACATCCATGACTGTATGAGATTTGAAATAAGTTATAACTTGATATCCACTATCCTTTGTTAAACATCAGTGACTGTATGATATTTGAAAGAAGTTGTAACTTGATACCCACTGTCCTTTGTAAAAATCCATGACTGTATGATATTTGAGCGAAGTTAAAATCGATTCCCACTGTCCTTTGTTAAACATCCATGACTGTATGATATTTGAACGAAGTTAAAATTGATTCCCACTGTTCTTTGTTAAACATCCATGACTGTATGAGATTTGAAAGAAGTTATAACTTGATACCCACTGTCCTTTGTAAACATCCATGACTGTATGACATTTGAAAGAAGTTAAAATTGATTCTCAATGACCTTTGTTAAACATCCATGACTGTATGAGATTTGAAAGGAGTTAAAATTGATTCCCACTGTCCTTTGTTAAACATCAGTGACTGTATGATATTTGAAAGAAGTTGTAACTTGATACCTACTGTCCTTTGTTAAACATCCATGACTGTATGCGATTTGAAAGAAGTTAAAATTGATTCCCACTGTCCTTTGTTAAACATCAGTGACTGTATGATATTTGAAAGAAGTTGTAACTTGATACCCACTGTCCTTTTTAAACATCCATGACTGTATATTTGAAAAGTTATAACTTGATACCCACTGTCCTTTGTTTAACATCCATGACTGTATGATATTTGAATGAAGTTTTAATTTGATATCCACTGCACTTTGTTAAACATCCATGACTATATGATTTTTGAAAGAAGTTAAACTTGATACCCACTGTCCTTTGTTAAACATCCATGACTGTATGATATTTGAAAGAAGTTAAACTTGATTCCCACTGTCCTTTGTTAAACATCCATGACTGTATGGTATTTGAAAGACATTTTAACTTGATTCCCACTGTCCTTTGTTAAACATCAGTGACTGTATGATATTTGAAAGAAGTTGTAACTTGATACCCACTGTCCTTTGTAAACATCCATGACTGTATGATATTTGAACAAAGTTATAACTTGATACCCACTGTCCTTTGTTAAACATCCATGACTGTATGATATTTGAATGAAGTTTTAACTTGATATCCACTGCCCTTTGTTAAACATCTATAACTGTATGCCATTTGAAAGAAGTTAAAATTGGTTCCCACTGTCCTTTGCTGAACATCCATGACTGTATGAAATTTGAAAGAAGTTACAAATGATTCTCACTGTCCTTTGTTAAACATCAGTGACTTTATGATATTTGAAAGAAGTTGTAACTTGATACCCACTGTCCTCTGTTAAACATCTATGACTGTATATTTGAAAGAAGTTAAAATTGATACCCACTGTCCTTTGTAACAATCCATGACTGTATGATATTTGAGCGAAGTTAAAATGGATTCTCACTGTTCTTTGTTAAACATACATGACTGTATGAGATTTGAAAGAAGTTATAACTTGATACCCACTGTCCTTTGTAAACATCCATGACGGTATGACATTTGAATGAAGTTTTAACTTGATATCCACTGTCCTTTGTTAAACATCCATGACTGTATGATATTTGAAAGAAGTTAAACTTGATACCCATTTTTCTTTGTTAAACATCAGTGACTGTATGATATTTGAAAGAAGTTGTAACTTGATACCCATGGTACTTTGTAAAAATCCATGACTGTATGATATTTGAATGAAGTTAAAATTGATTCCCACTGTTCTTTGTTAAACATCTGGGACTGTATGATATTTGAACAAAGTTAAAATTAATTCCCACTGTCCTTTGTTTAACATCCATGACTGTATGATATTTAAATGAAGTTTTGACTTGATACCTGCTGTCCTTTGTAAACATCCATGACTGTATATTTGAAAGAAGTTAAACTTGATACTCACTGTTCTTTGTAAACATCCATGACTGTATGACATTTGAAAAACGTTAAACTTGATACCTACTGTCCTTTATTAAACATCCAGGACTGTATGATATTTATATGGAGGTATAACTTGACAGTTGATATCCATTATCTTATGGATCTTTGTAAAAATCCATAAACTAGTGAATCAACTGAAAACTGTTACCAGAGGAATGTTTAAGAATTCTCTTAGGGCACACCTAAAGATACCATTTTACTGTTGCAAGGACCAGCAGACAATACACTATCAATATGTTAGAAATGTCTGAAACATAGTACCAGTCTATAAGAGATATGTATAATTAGAGGATACATGATGGGCAGGAGTGTGATATGTGAAATATCTTCATGAGTGAACAGTGACCTCAGGATACTCACGAGTGCCGAAAACACGAGTGAGAGTATCTAGAGGGCACTGTTCACGAGTGAAGATATTTCACATACACACAATCTGCACATCATGTGTGCGATTTATACAATAGGCTTTTCTGAAGTGGTTCTCTGTTGCTTTCAAACTGTGTGCAAGATAAAAAAACGTCTTCCACATTCATTGGTTTTGTTTTCTTCTATAAGGGGAATTTATTTATTCTTCCAGTATAGTTCAGTTGTATCAAAGTATGTTTGTTGCTTTGAGTCTGCATGGTTTGATGTATTTAGCAGTCAGTGCTCCTTCTTTTTTTTTTCTTCTAGTAGGAACTTTAGAGCTCTTCTCAGCATGTGAGTGTCTGTGAGACTGAATGCAGTAAACTTGTTGCTGGGGCTTCAGGTGCTTGAAAGGCAGGTGAATTTCATTTGTTGTTTTACTGACCTGAAACAAGTTGCAGCACTGAGGAAGAGTTAATGGGCTTGTCTGTGACATCACCACAGTGAGAATAAATGCTGATGAGGTAAGCACAGTATGTATAAATGGAATTTATCATCACTGTGTTAGCCTGGGCCTGCATTCATCTCACTGTGGTAGTAATACATGCTTTTATCAGTGAAAAATATAGCTCACTCCTATTGTATAAATGACTGTATGTATCAAAGTAAGGAAGTGCCGTCCAGGATGCCACATTGTACCTTGCAGTATTACTGCACAATGCTGCTGTATGCTGCAGGGAATGGTGAAATTAAATGGCAACTAAGTAAACAATAAGACACAAAGAGGTGTGCGTTAGACAGTTCTAACATATAGCTAGGGGTGTAGTAAGGCACAAGGCTGCAGGCTGAGTGCATGCAGCCCCCTAGCTATGCATTAGAACTGTCTAACGCACACCTTGGAGTGGTCTATTACGCTTATAAAATGGTCCTTTGTATACTACATGCATGTAAGAATCAAAAATGTTATGCTTAAATAGAAAAAAAATAAAACCTTTTATGTATTTTAATGTAAAACACTTCCTCTACCTGTTGTCATTGTTGTATTTTTTTTTTTTTTTTGCCCTTGGACTTTTGTCCCATTGTGGCCACTGTAGTTAAGGATGATTGCTATGGTTACCAGGTGCCTCCAACCCACACATGCTTGATTCCCTCACCCACACGCACATCCTCAAGCCTAGAAACAGAACAGATTGTTTTATTTTATTTAATATTCTGTATTTTTAAACATTTCATCAGTTGTATGGTAAGCACCGATAAGGACTGAGTGACTGCGTGTGCAGGCTGGGCTGAAGCATAAGACGTGAGTACGACAGTGTAGCAGCGACTGATGGTAAGTGATTTTAAAATAAAAAGAAAAGACACCAGAAAAAAAAACCCCTTCAAACCAGGTTACAATTGCTGCAGAGTCGGTCCTTCCAGTGTGTGTAGCGGCTGGGGGAGAGGAAGCAAGTGGAAGACTGGCTAAAGCTGGGAGGGACAGTGAGCAGCTGAGCCATCACTCTGAGACCACAAATCACTCTGGAACCACAAATTAAAACAAAAAGAAAAAACAGCATTGAGGAAAAAAAGTGTTTCCCTGAAAGATTATGGAGGGCCATGTTACTTTTATCAACAGATTACATTTTTTTTTTGCAAGTGGAATGGTCTATTTTTTATGTTTGAGTGATGTAGTTTTTCTCTGTAAGGGTGAGAAACAAAATGGGGGATATTTGATTTTTTTTTTATTCTATGGTTCAAGAATTTGAAAGAGGGAGTGCTTCTTGGCCAGCAGGATTAGTTTTTAGCCATGCGTTAGACACTTCTAAGACTTGGCTAGCAACCAATCAAACTGCTCACAACCCTTTGGCCATTTTATAAACACTTTTGTCATGCAATATTTTGTGACATGTCATTTACTGCAGTTTACTGCATTGCATCCTGGCTAGCCCCACTGTGTGTGCTATTTCTTCTTACAGATAAGGCTAAATGTTCTATCATCAAAAAGGAAAAAAACAATCATGATTATAGGGTAAAGAAAAATAAAGGGCCAGCACTCAGTCCATCAGTATAAAACACTCTGACTTGAGTGTTAGCAGCAAAAAAGTTTATTCAATAGCAAGCTTAGTGCAAAATATAAGTGCTTCCACTCATGGATGTAGGCAGGCATACTCCAAGCACTCCATGGTGTGCAATTTTATTTAAGGGGGTAGCAAATAGGCTCTGTACTGCTTCCTTTTTCCATGAAAACTAAAGAAAATACTGAACCTTTCTGTAATTTTATTCATAGGAGTCGAAACTAGAAGGACTGGTCACTAATACTCTCTTTGCATCCCAAAGACAATACAACTTTACAGGCTATGGGCTGGTATGTGGGTGTCTTAGGGAACAATGCATGGCATTTGTATTTACCCATGCATGGCAACAACCAGTGTCATGAGATACAAACGTTGTATTTATTGTGCCAAATGAGGCAACAAACACGGTCCTGGTGTACATTTGTATATTGTCTGGCTACATCCCTGGGCTTCCACTAGTACCCAATTTGTGTGCCAGCTCCCAGGGCATTGTCACTCATGGGTGACCCCACTGTTGGCCCCACCCACCTCAACAACTGTCAGCCATCTCCCCCAAGACTTTCCTGCCAAGTTCCCACACAGCTATAGCCCCCCTCCATGGCAGGGCCAGGAGAGGGAGGGCCACCCCCCCATCAGAGTTCAGATTTGGTGTTGGCGTGGTCCTGGGGTGATGACATGGGTTGGGACAGGCGAGCAGGGCTTCCTGGTGCACAGCCTGACTTTTTCGGTTTTTCCCTGCCCTTAGGCTGGCACATGTGCAATGGGATCAGCTTGTGATGTGAAGATGCGGCATGCACTTCATTGTCTGTGTCTGACCTGCAGAGACACAGCCTGCATGCTGTGCTGCCCAGCTGCCAGTGGGTGGCAGTCAAACAGCAACTTGTACTGTCCCCCTTCCTGAAGGATAGCCATCTAAGGATGCTTGATCTTGCATCTCCCACCGGCCTCCAAGTGACCCTGGTCCATTCCCAAACCCAGGTTGCTGGTGCAGCAGGAGGTTAAGACACTCAGCACCTCAGCCCTCCATGCTGCTGGGCTGGCATCACAGAATCCATTTCTAAACATATTACAAAAATTTAGAGGTCTATTGGTACGCATTGTGTTTGTCATTTACCATGAATAAACTGAAGGGTCATGCTGTTTAATACTGTGTTATGTTGTATCCATAACACTCCAGACATTACCTCTTGGGTTCCTAACCCACCTGATAGGCTAGTGATGAACATGTGACCCAGATCAAATTTTGCAGCATACCTTGGTCCCAGGAGTCCCCTTTCTCCAGTTCAACCTTTGCATCTGAAGAGGCTACAGCACTACAGGAGTCCCTTGTGCAACTAATTACAAAAAAGTAGGCCAAATCCTCAGAAATCAGCAGTTAGTTAGATATTTAATGCTTCTAGTTGGAGATATTATGTGAAAGAACAGACTCTTGTTGATTATTGTATGACTCCTTATGTATGGATAATTATTAATTAAGGAGTTGGGAGAAAGAGAAAATTAGCATTTAAAATAAGTCTAATTATCTGTTTTTTGTGTGCTGCTTTATCGCTAAAATATTGAGTTTGCTGGTTCAGCAGTAACTTCTCTCTCCCATGTGGTGAATTTGTGCTTATTTCCCTGCATTTATTGTTCCTGGAACAGCGTTTAGCAGTAGAGAGATTACAGAAACTGTTGTTTAAATTGAGCAGTTTGCTTACAATGAGTTTTATACAGGCTGCATTGTGGTGTTGGCTTCCATCGGAGGAGCAGTAAATTATTGTAGAAATAGACAGAATCACTGAGATAACTTGGTGAATGAGAGAAAAATGCGACAGCATTTCATGGAGCTCTGCAATGCATATGCGCTGCCTCAGTCCAAAATTTGCACGCTCAGCCCCTTCCTTCAATCACCGGTGGTCCCCCCTCCCAAGTGGTGCCCGCACGGCACAGAAAGAAAGCAATTGGGGTGTTGCAGCAGTTTTCTGGTTCAGCGGGCTGTGAGCTCACCATCAGGGTACTGTCGCCTGGCTGTGTGGTCTTCCTCTCATAAGCAGAGCTGCACGGTGCAGTACCCGGACTTCTCCACACTATCTCCTCTCAGCAGATGGTGCAGGAGTTCTTGCTTAGCTTCAGATGTGGTCCCTTTCCTAGCAACCGCTCGTAGGAGCTTGTGTGTGGTCACAGGAGATCCCCGACCACTCATCAGAGCTTTCATGCACAGGGGATAAAATCCCAGAAGACTCCCTGTTGCCTACCCCCCTGCCAGGTCCCTCATGGTAGTGGCCTGTGGGAGGCTGGGCACTTACCCTATTTACAATTGAGAGCTCGGGCGGTTCCTTAAGCAGCAGCCACCAGGGGCTAAATATACAGGGCACAAGAAGGTGAAAGGGGGATTTAAAAGTATAATAAATTAAAATAAAAGAAATTGGGAGGGCTGCAGATTTGGCCGGTAGCCGCCTTGAATTTGATACTGTCTTCTCTGGTGGATTCGGCCACTATTTTGTCAGGCTGGCCTCCTGCAGGCTTATCTGCCATTTTACAAAGGGAGGTTGGACAATCGCGGTTCCTTCACATGATGGTTGTTACTTTCAATACCTCTTCATCTCCTGCTAATACAGTGGGTTTTTACTCTGCCTTTAACGGTTTAAGGGAGCTGTTTTGTGTGTTTTACAGTGGCAACTTTTTTACAGTATTAGCCACAAAAGCGGTCGGGGATTCGAGGAGCTCGCCCCCCCCCCCAAGCAGACCATAAGGTCTGTCATGCATTGCTGCACCAGGGGAAGAGGATTCCTGCATGTATTGCTGGTGGAACTCAAGAGACGATTGTGAATTCCTGCGTAATTTACCTGACTCACAGGTATTTATATCCCACTGGGTACAAAGCTTAACACTGTCCTCCTTTTCCATCCTAGATGGTTAAGGCAAAGAAATATGTCTCCTGCAGCACAGCCGTGATGCCCCACAATCCAGGCCCTCAATGCCCAGCGTGCCTACATGAGGATGAACAGGCAGTGGTGAATCAGCCTCCTCCTACAGATTTGCACAACCAAGGGCCTGGACCATCTGGCTGAATGAACCCAGGGGCCCTCCTTATCCAGACCCAACAGGCAATGGTGGCCATGATGGAGAGACAGCAAAATTTCATGCTGAAGGTCACGGAGAAGCTGGAGTCGCTGACGAAGTCAAGGTCACCTGTATCACCACCCTCAACACCCGCTCCAGGGCCTAACCCCCACAGCCGGATGCCCATGAGGAACCTTCTCCACCACTTCCGGGGGATGAGGACACCGAGGAGGTTCCAGATGATGCTGATGATGTAGAGTCGGGAGAGGAGGACATGGACACAATTCCTGAGTCACCCTCTTTGACTTCTAAACTTTGCTCGTTCGACCTAATCCCAGGCTTAACGAAGGCCATAAAGACCACAATGGGGTTCGACATAGAAACTACCAAGCCAAAATCCGAGCTGGATCCCATGATCCAGCAAAACCAGAAGGTTAAGGACACCTTCCCTAGCTGTCCTGCCATCGATGACATTTTTTCAAAAGAGTGGGAAGCGACTGAGCCTGATTGCCTGTCTGAGAAAAGAAACTTGGACAGGATGTATCCAATACAAGAGGAAAAAGCCAAGCTGTGGTGCACTGCACCAAGCATAGACCCGCAAATTGCAGCACTAAGTAAAAAGACAGTGCTGCCATGCGGCACCATCTCGCTCAAGGACCCCACTGACACAAAAGTGGAAGAAATGCTAAAGAAACTTTTCAGGATCTGAGGCATGATGGCTAAGACCACAGTGACAGTGGTCTATGCTGCCAGGGCACAGATCCACTGGTTGGAGGAGCTCATTGAGAAGTTCGACCCCAAGTCTAGGGAAGCAGAGCTCCTGCAATGTACCCTTAACATAGCCAAATATCTGGGGGACATGACAGTGGACATTCTAAAACTGGAGGCCAGGGCTTCTGCCTTAACAAACAGAGCCAGACAGGCCTTATGGCTAAAACTTGGGGAAGCAGATAATGAGTCAAAAGCACTTCTACAGAACCTACCCCTGAAAGGGGACAATGTCTTCAGGTAAGGCCTCAAAGAGTACCTAAAGCAAAAAGAGGAGGGGAAAGACCTCGGCAAAGACAAGCAGAGAACCACCTACTTACCATCGGCTTGGTGTAGATTTCGAGGGAATGGCAGATTCCAACAAACCAGAAAGCAGAGTTACACAAATAATTCCTTTCGAGGGAGAGGTCATAACAACAACTTCAGAAGTCCCTCACAGGGAGGCTACTCCGCCTTCAGAGGAAACAGTCCACGCTTTGCTGGCAGAAGCGCGGGGGGGGGGGAGCAAAAGCAGTTTTGACTACCCCGACCAGGCCGCTTCACTGCCAAACCCACAAGTATCTTATCCTCCTGTGGGACAAAGATTAATGCTATTCCATCGACAATGGCAACAAACGACCTCCGACAGGTGGGTACTGGAGATTGTGTCTCGAGGCTATGCTATCAAGTTTTCAAAGAAGCCCTGCAGGGACAGGGTGATTCTGTCCCCCATCTCAAAGAGAAGGGTGGCACACCAGGTACAGGAGGTTCTCAGAGACTTACTACAGAACAGTGCAATATAGCAGGTGCCGGTCAACGAGCACAGCACGGGAGTCTACTCCATTTTCTTCCTAGACCCGAAGAAAAACGATGATCTCAGGCTGATACTCGACCTAAAATTCTTGAACAAGTTCATCTCAACTCCTCGGTTCAAGATGGAGACCTTCAGGTCAACACTGAGGAACATATGGGCAGGAGACTACCTCACCTCAGTAGATCTGAAGGATGCTTACACTCACATCCCAATCAAACCCAGCCACCAGCACTTCCTCCGGTTCCACATACTGGGGTAGCATTTCCAGTATCAAGCCCTACCCTTCGGCCTCAAATCGGCACCAAGGGTGTTCACAAAGGTGTCCATTGTCCTAGCAGCCCGATTAAGGGAACAGGGGGTGGACATTGTCCCGCACCTGGGCGACTGGTTGATACGGTCCTGCAACAGCGTCCAGTCGCAAAAGGACAGACCTAGTTCTGTTGGCTCTGTCCCAACATGGCTGGGTGGTCAATTGGGACAAGAGCTCACTGCAGCCCTCTCAGCGCATAGAGCACCTCGGGGCAGAAATCGACACAGCCGAGGGGATGGCAAGGCCATCACAAAAACGGATAGACTCAGTTGTCACGGTAGTTCGGACACTGCAGTCCATGCCCAAGCTGACAATGGGCCAAGTGGTACAAGTCCTAGGCTGCATGGAATCATGCCTTGACTTGGTGCCCTGGGCAAGATGGAATATGCACCCCCTGCAAAACTGCGTGCTGCAGCAGGGCTCTCCATTGGAGGATGACCTCAACAAGATTGTCTACCTACCAAAGATAGTCAGGAGTTCCTTGGGGTGGTGGACGCACTGCCCACACCTCTCAAGGGGCTGCCCACTGGAGCTATCTTACGAAGTGACAATGGAGACCAACACCAGCATGACAGGTTGCGGGGCATGCGTGGCCGACTCTGTGGCACAAGGCCGGTGGACACTGGCAGAGGCACGGTTATCCATCAACATCCTGGAGATGAGGTCAGTTTTCCATGCCCTGAGGGCATTCAGGGAATGGCATCATCGGTCGGGTAGTATTGGTTAAGTCCGACAACAAAGTCACAGTGGCGTACATAACCAAACAAGGCAGAACACGCAGCTGAGCCATGCTCAGGGAAGCAGCCAAGGTGCTAAACTGGGCCCAGTCCAATCTCACACTCGTTCACACCGTCCAGCTGGTGGGCAAGCTCAACATCAGGGCAGACTGGCTAAGCAGACAGCAGGTGCACCCAGGGGAGTGGCAACTGCACCCAGACCTATTCACTCTGATACAGAAAAGGTGGGGCCATATTCCGATAGAACTAATGGCCTCCAAGTCGAATAGACAGGTCAAGATATACTTCTCCAGGTACAGGGAGAAACAGGCCATGGGAGTAGATGCTCTATCCCAAGCGTGGAACCAGGATTACTCTTATGTCTTCCCTCTGATCCCCCTGATTCCCCAGGTGCTAGCGAAGATCAGACTATCCCAGAGACAGATCATTCTCGTTGCGCCATACTGGCCATGGAGGGCCTGGTTTGCTTCGGCGATAGCTATGTCAATGGACAGATGGCTCCTCCCATACCGGAGAGACATGTTGTTCCAGGGTCCAATGATCCACCTGGCTCCCCACACCCTAAAACTACTGGCCTGACTCCTGAGAGGCAGAGACTACTGACCGCCGGTTATCATGAATCGGTCATAGCAACCATCCTACAATCCAGGAAGCCTTCTACCACAGCTACTTATGTCAGGCAGTGGAATATCTTTGCAAATTGGTGCAAGTCTGCGCAGCTCAACCCAATGCAGGTAGACATGTCCATCATTCTGTTGTACCTACAACAGGGCCTAGATAAGGGACTGTCCACTTCTTCTCTAAGAGTACAGTTGTCAGCTATAAGAGCGGCCATAGGAAAGATCAGGTATACACAGCCCAGGACCCACCTGGATGCCATCAGGTTTCTTAGGGCTACAGAGAACATTCACCCTCATGTACGATCACCAGTGGAGCCCTGAGATCTGACCATGGTTCTAGAATCCCTAGGGGAGAGCCCCTTTGAGCCCATGCATCAAGTCCCAATTTATTGGTTGGGTCTAAAGACATGCTTCCTTGTGGCCATCTGTTCTGCACGCAGAATTAGTGAATTGGGGGCCCTTTCTTGTAAAGAACCCTTCACCATTTTCACTGCACAAGGGGTGTTCATGAAAACGGTGCCAGCCTTTCGCTCCAAAGTCATGTCTATATTTCACAGGGACCAGACAGTGGAGCTGCCAACATTTTACACACAAACAAAACAGGGGGCGTTGAGAACCCACCCCCTCCTACACGTAGGTAGGGCTATATCTCAATATATCACATGAACACAGCCAATCCGCAAATCGGAGAGACTCTTTGTACTAGCCCAAGGCCACAAACAAGGAATGGCAGCATCCAAAACTACCATCGCCAGTTGGCTAAAGAGGACAATACAGGAGGCTTACAAAGCAAAAGGCCTCACCCCTCCAGAGGGGATAAAGGCACACTCTACAAGGGCGGTGGCTACTTCTTGGGTAGAAAGAGTTGGTGTATCCATGGAGGATATCTGCAGAGTGGCAACTTGGACCACTATCCATACATTTGCAAGACATTACAGACTTGAGACATTATATAGACAGAGAACAGACTTTGCCAGAAAAATTTTGTCCACAGCATGCCAAACCAATTGCCCCCTTGATCGCCCTGAAAGGATGGTGTAACTGCTTATTATAGTAACCCAAGAGGTAATGTCTGAAGTGTCATGGATACAACATAACAAAATGGGTGTTTACTCACCTGGTAAAGGTGATTGTGTTAGCTGTATCCATGACACTCCATGGCCCTCACTTCAGGGCGATCACGGCAGGAATACATTCACGCTGGATAATCACAACCAAAAGGTCAGAAAAAATGTGAAGTTTCTTTATATCACAGTCTGAGTGTTTTATGTAGTACGTTGGTAACACTAGGTGACTGAAGCTAGAATTGTATCAATAGGAAATAAACAAAAGGATATGGTGAATTCCCTAGCCATCGTTTTCTCTGTGTATGGTTCATGGCGAGGGTCAGAGGGGAAGGGTTTTGGCCAAAAACATGGTTTCCTTTCAGCTATGGAAGAATCAAACTGGAAAAAGGGGACTCCTGGGACCAAGGTATGCTGCGAAATTTGATCTGGGTCACATGTGCATCGCTAGCCTATCAGGTGGGTTGGGAACCCAAGAGGTAATGTCTGGAGTGTCATGGATACAACTAACACAATCACCTTTACCAGGTGAGTAAACACCCATTATGGCTTCTCAGGAATGTGGAGACGGGCAAGCGAGGCACATTTAAAGTAGAACCAACCCAGAACTGAGCCAAAACATGAGTTGATCGAAAGGCAGCTGACAACAATTTTCAAGCGTGTCCCTCACAAGTTATCAGTTCCCACCACTGCACTAACAGGGTATACGCTTGGAAAAATACTTGTTGCTGATTATAACTAGCTTGGCTGTAGCTTCATTCTTGAATACAGAGCTGAGTCAGAGCCGAGTACTGGTCTCTAGAGAAGCTCTAGACACCCTTTGCTTAGCTACCCATCTCTAATGAGGAGCTGTGCAAGATCTCTTGGCCAGGTCACCACTGTAAATGAAAACCTGCTCTCAGTTGTTTCTGGGTTCACTTGGTAAAGACTGAACTAAATTTATTTTGACTCTTTGCTGATGCTAAAAGTGTCCATCTGCCTTTTGGTGGGGACGGCAGCAGTGACTCTCAGCTGAGATGCTTTTTTCCCTGAATGTGTAGATAAGTGTCACAAGGAATGCAGACATAAAGAAGAAATAATGTCACTGGGATGTTTTATCTGTGTGTGTGTGTTTTGTAAACAAAAGCAGTGACATGAACATTTTGATTCGCCATCATGAGCTTCAAAATGTCGACAGGAATATTCTAAACACAAGTGCCGTTCTACTTACTGTTGAGTCCTTCCTTGTTAACTATCGTGCTGCTGGCAAGAGCCTCATAATATTGTTGATTGCTCATTAACGTATGCATCCCGAGGATGGCTATAAGAAGAAAAAACAAAACATGGTAAAATGTCCCACCTAGGCAGATCATAAGTCAGAAAGCAGTGAACAGCTCACCTGCTCACATCTTGTAATTCCCCTACCCTAATTCACTGGTGGTGCACTCATGAGGGCAAAGTTGAAATTTAAAGGGAACACCTAATCTGAAAGGTTTGCCTACATGGGGCACTATTGTGATTAATCCAGTTATAACAATTCTTTGCACAATCACAGCCTGATTGGTTGTGCACACCTCTCCAAGTAATCCTGCACTGAATTCTCCAAAGTTCTTCAATTCCTTACCGTAGTCAGGGAAAGCCCAGGTATCTAATGAGCCAGTGCACAGCCTGATATTGTGTTCTGGCCAAAGTGGATCCTGACAATACAGGAAAAGGGGCAAGGGGTACATCTAGTATGCCCTGTGGATTGTGGGGGTTGGCTGCTCTACTATCATATCCTTGTTAAAGACCTGACTTTTTTTTTAATCATTCTCTTAATGCTCCTTACTTGTGCAACCAATACCTCTCCCCTTAGGGCTGTTTCCAAGGCAGCCCCTCTTGAGCCCACCAGTCTCACTGTCCACCCTCTGGTACCACTGAACAGGGACCACCGTTCCACTACGCTACCCTCTGTGAAGTCTGGCCCTACCCAGCTGGGGGCTCTCCATGGTTACCTGGGGATAAAATCAAGTGTTCAGTGCAGGAATGACAGCCAAGGGAGTGATCCAGTATGCAATGAGTCCAGTCGGTGTGGGTAGGAGAACCAAAGGAAGCCCTTATCAGGCCTGTCGGGGCAATGCTTAACCTTTTCTTTGCATCACCCCATAAGAGTGTGTGTGTATGTGTGTGTCTGTGTGTGAGTGTGTGTGTGTGCAGGCATGGCAATGGCTTGGGGCGACATTCAGCAGCATGTGCCAAAATGTGACTGCCATGTCCCCACTATGAATTGGCAGTGTAGCGGTACACCACAGCCTTGCCACCCTGGGAGAAGAGCACCAAATGTATGTTCCGTAGCCCTCTCTGATGGCCTCAGCCTCTGATGGCCTGGTTTTGGGGCACAAACCTGAGTCGCAATCATGCCAGAGGGGTCCTCCACCACTCAGCATAACAGAGCTGGCTGACCTGACCTGTTTTTAAATTAAAATATTTTTAGTATACAAAGCTCAAAACTAGCCAGTCCAGTAGCTCTGGACGCCACACCTTGCGCCACACCGGTGACCCGGGTTCGATAGCGAGCTTGGGTCGTCGGGAGTCAGCAGGGGCAGGGGCAGGAAAGGATTAAGTGTCCAGAGGACTGCTCTCCTTTCCTGGGGGTGTTGGATAGTGCTTGCAGCAGTGCTGGCGGCTTCTGGTGGTGACTGGGGGTAGCGCATTCACAGCATGGTCTTCAGGGGCCGGAGTGGCAGCGGACACCTTATGTGCAGGAGCGCACCCATGGCATGCAGGGCATCATTGCACATCCGCACTCCCGGGGCAGCTTCACCAGCAGCAAAATCTCTGGCCCACAAACAGGCAATGGCAACCTCCAGTGCCTGCTGCCACACACCCAATGCCGAACTTGCATCGCCGGCTCTCCTGATCCCCTGCCTTGCCTTGGGTCTGGTTTGGGCAGTCGCCAGATTGGGGTAGGGAGTGTCTGTCCCCGAATTTCCCAGTGGTGCAAGGATCAGGCAGGTGGTAGAGCAGTTGCGTAGAGCGCTTGCGGTGAGTGGGGTCTGCCAGAGAGAGTTCCTTGGGACCAGAGCAGAAATAAAGTCTCCAAAAAAAAAAAAAAAAGTTCAAAACCTGTGAATGGCATGTTTGTGATAACTTTTTCCTAAAAAAAAAAGGTAATTTCTGGTTTCACTAAAGGAAACAAGGAGTTCAGCACCTAATTTATTTATTACAATGATTATTATTATTATTTTTATTGCCCCTTCCCCTTTTCATCTGGTGATTACTGGCCAGTCTGTACAGTTGGTATCTGGGTGGTATAAACAGGAGAAAACATTTTCTCAGCTTGCAAAACATACACACATGCTACAGACCTGATTTATGCAAACATTTTACGTATGTGTCATACGGTCACATACTGTACATATACACACAGTGGAAATCTCTGTATGTTCCAAAAGCATAGCACATCAAATCCTGATAGAAGAAAAGGGCATGCTATTACAAATGCCACCAGCAGTCGCACCCGAGGATCAACAGCAGCAATCCCTACGAAACGAAGGAACTGCTGTCCTCACTGGTTACATGAAGTAGGTGTGGTTAATTTACGTGCATCTGTAGCACCTACTGTATGTAGCCTTACAAACAGAAGAACTACTGTGGACAACAAAAACATGTTTGGGAGAGTTGCAGTGTGGATGAACATAAAGAAAGAGACATTTTATGCAACAGCAGTTCACAAAAACCTGCTACACACGTACCTTACGTGATCAGTTAGAAAATGCTGAGTAATTTTCCACACTGAACACATTTCTTTTGCACTGTGGGACTTCTTTAAGAGCAGCTGACAGCTATTCAACCCAGGGGCAGGTAAGCCACTTGTTAGGCAGCTCAGAAGTCCTAAGCCCCACACTCCTCTGGAGTCTCTTACTGTACAGAGATTGGTTGAACCATGTAGTAGTCTGACGGCTGAGGTGGTGGGCGCCAAAACCATTGATGGTTTCAGGCATGGCTGGGATGGAGTAAAGGGCTTAGTAGTTACTGGGGGGGGGGAGGGAGTTAGCAGTAAGGCAGGGAACAAGGGGGTGGGTAATGATAACAAAACCCCCTGTATAGACAACTGGTCTCGGGGTATGATAGGGTATTATGGGCAGACTGGATGGATTAATGGTCTTTTTCTGCCTTCGTTGTCTATGTTTCTATGCAGTTCCACATCCAAAGCAGCATTTTGATTGTGTTAAGTGGGAATCTGGACTACAGTAGTCTCTATGCAGTAAATCACTTAACTACCAGTAACGTCATTAGACGTTTTTCATTGTATCGTCTCCATGGCGTTGAGCGATGGTGCATTGCCCGGCATACTGGTAACCTGGGATCACACCCCGATCCTGAATGCCAGGAGTGGTGGCCAGCAGGGAGGGAGTTCTGATGCTCCCCTCCTGGGTGGGTAGGTTGCTATTCGCCACTTTAGTGGAAGCTCCTAGTGGTGGCATTGCTGAGGTGTTCTTGGCGTGAGTGACCACACACCGAACACAACCGCCCACAGGATGTGGCTGTGGTCGGATAGCAGGGGAGGTGGATGGGGCTCCCAGAAACAGGAAAATGGCTGCCAAGGCCCTGGATAATGGCCTCAGGTAGGCTTCCTTATGCCACCCCAGGCCACACAGCATGGACCGTTCCTGCCTCTCCTGCCAATGTCCCTGGATCAGCCTCCCGCTGGGGATCAGTTGGACTCATCAGGTGGGCCTAACAGGTCAGACCTAAGCCAGGGTCTGATGGGCGACATGCTACAGAACAGATGCTGCCTGGACGGATCAAGGAAGGTCCAGCATGAGAGCCTGAAGGAGTGGGGCTATGGCAGCCATGGAAGGTAGGAAAAAAAAGAAGTCGTCTTTCATTGCTTGTAAAACACTTTGGAATACAATGTGTATGAAAACATGCACTATATAAAGGACAGTTATTCTTCTAAATAGCCAAATCAGGGGTAAGGGCTGTTTAACTTTATTTCATTTTAAATAAAATTATAGTATACGGTTGCCACTTATTGTAGATGAATGTATAGAATGCTCAATAGACAATATTTATCTGTACGTACCACACTGCCTTTACTAGACCTACCTAGTACTCTAATCCTGTGTAATTTATATTAAACTCCTCTATTTTTGGATTCCTTGTCCTGACTGTTTATTGTGTGATATATTGAGTATAACCACAAGTCACAGTGTATCTCTGTACATTATATGTTTTAATTTCCTGTACTTAAGTGTAATTTGTTTTCTCCACTGTATAGCAATGTTTATCTTATGTACGGAATGCTTATATTCCTCGGGTCGCCCCTGAAAAAGGGACAGCTTTGTCTCAGTGGGCCTACCCGGTCAACAAAATTCAAATAAATAAATACATTTTGATACACAGCAAAAAGCTGTTGTAGGACAGTTCATAGGTCAAAAAAGTTGTAGTTTAGTAGCTGTGTCGCTACTATACTACAACAACTTTTCCGTTCTACATCTGAGTGTTGTCTCCCTCACGTCATGCCCAAACTCTCAGCTCTCAATAAGTCAGTGGCCAGCTCGGTACAAAACCTGTTTCAGCTGGCAATGTTTTTTTTATTTCAAAGCCTGCTGCCTGCCACAAAAATGAACATTTGCTCAATGTACAAAAAGGGTGAGCTACTAAGCGTGTGTATGTGCGTATTGGGGAGGCAGCAAGCAGGAGCAAAACAGATAGCGGCGGCTGGCGGGGATAGTTACAAAAAATCAGCAAAAAAACAGAATTCTTATCTGTTATTTTAAATAGTAAAACCATATGCTATTGTAACCCCCCTGCAAATGGGGGTTCCCAAAAGACTTCCAGGAGCTTGCTTGAATGCTCCAAGCCTGAATGGTGTTTGGCATTTAAGCCATTTATCAGTGAGTGTTTTTAGAACCTCTGGTACTGTCTCTTTAAGAGCTGTCTGCTTGCAGACATAATTAGTTTGTATGGGGGACTGTGTGTTTCTTTGATTGAGTACCACTCAAGCTGCTGCCAATTCACTTCATTTTGCAGTCACTAGGAGTGCAAAGGAACCTATCTGAAAGATGTAACTGTTTGCCAGAAATTATTTAGAGTAATAATGAAATTACAGTTTGTCTAACCTGCTTTCTTTGCAGTCAGAACTGTGTCTGCTAGTTCCCCATTCTAGTTTTGAACTGCTGAACTGGACCAATCAGTGTGGGGTAAGCTAGCTCTAAAATGGTGCCTTGGACGAATCAGAACTTGGACTCATAAACTGAGCCAGCCACAAGAGGATTGTATGGGCAGTGACTCTGGGAGATGTAGTTTAGACTTCAGTGCCTTTTTGGACCAACAGCAGCAGTCTATTGTGAGTGACAGCCAATCCAGTCAAGAACTGGGAGGAACTCAAAGGAAGTGCCCGGTTTTGTCGGTTGGAGTTGAGTTGAGCTTTGGCAGTGAAGAAGGAAGGAGCCCTGTGCTTTCAGTGTGCAGTTTTAGTCAAAAACGTGTGTAAGACCCAGAGTTCCGGTCTGCAGCTTGTGTAACAGCTTGTTAGGACTGAATCTGTCCTGAGAAAAGAATCAAAGGATCTCTGAAGAGTAGAAACCAGGCTCACCCTGTAGAAGACTGGAGGAATTGCTGAAAATTGCAACCGGTCTGTCAGGAACTGAATCTGCTGTGTGTTCTCCCGGTATTGTGCAGTAATTGCGATCGGATACAGATGCAGCCTGCCTGGTATAGTGCTTTCTTTATATGGATGTGTGAAGAGGTTTGTGTACCTCAAGTGAGCCCTGCTGACATTGAAGGACCCTATCTTATTTGAGGTCGTGAGTACTAATTCAGGGTCGCTCCCTGTTGAATTGCCACATTAAATCCAAATGGAATTACTGTACTGCTGACTGTTTAATTCTCCTTTTCTCTGTGTGAAAGGGCCCCTACCAGCTGCACAGTTTGGACTAGCCACTAGGGCTTGGGTACCCAGGGACAGTAACTGATAGGGATAGGCCTGTGCACAGAGCCATAGGTAGATTATTAGAGTGATAAGCTAATTAACCTGATTTCCCCTGTCCTTGTTATATCCCCTAAATAAATCAGAGCTGCTTGTTTCAGCAAAGTTATACTGCCTGAGGTATTTGTCTATGTTAAAGTACTGTACTGTGATTGTTGCACTGTATCTCATTTCACAGGAGGTCCCAGTGCCGGAACCAGACCTGGGGTAAGTGTATACTGTGAAGGTAATTCTGATATATTGTGTGGGCCACTAGTGGGAAGAAAGGGGTTGCAGTGTCCCAGAGGGCTGTGACCAAGTTAGTTTAACTATTGCAAACCCTGACCTCTGGGTGGAGGCACCCGCCAATGGATCCAGGCCCCTCAACCTGTTAGTGGCAAATCAGGCAGGGGTAGTAGCCCCTGGGATAGCGCCATCTAGGGGTTACACTATATAAAAAAACAGATAGGGAACAGTCCACAGACAAGACTGTGTTTCCAGCGAGGGGGTTGATGACACCAGGGGGACCTCTTGAGCTTTGCTCTTGAGGCCGATGATGTTATCAACCCCCTCGATGGAACACAGCCTAGATGTGCACAGTTCTCTATCCATACCTCTGTGGTATCCACTGATGTGGGCGACTCAAATTGAGCAACTCACTTTTGAGCGACTCAGTTCGAGCGCCTGTCAAGACAGCAATCTGTAGAGAAGAACAATTATAGGGAATAGCGAGGAGAGAGCGACACAATAGCAAGTGAAGAGCGATGCAGCGTTAGGTGGAATACGTTATGAGCAGTTGCTAGAGGGGGCAGTGGCGAGCTGCTCGCATGGCATGGTGGTTAGAGTCTGCGATGCCGGTGGACCTGGGTTTGAGTCTGGGTATGGGTGTATTTTTTTGTAGTTTGCTGGGGGGGTGGGTGTAAGTTTTTTTGTTGTTGTTGTGGCTGACATCCTGTTCCCCTGACATTGTTTCCCCTGCCCCAGGTTGCCCCCATATGTTCTCCCCTCTCGACTTGTGACTCCCCAAGTTGTGCCCCCTCGAGTTTCTCCCCTCCCTGACATGTGCCCCCTGGGTTTGTTATAAAACTATAGGGGTGTGTGGAGTGAGGGGGTGAAACCTCCTGCATAGAAAGTTTGTTAGTTTTGCTCCCCCCTAGAAAAGTTGTATTTGTGGCTATTTTTGTATTCGGTGGAGTGTGCATTGCCCTTTTTGATTTTTGGTGATGTACACTCGCTGTAATGCAGTCGCTGTTTCGCGGTTGCCGTTATGACATGTTTTATATGATGCAAACAGCCTTCTCCCCTGAACAATGTGTAAGGAAACAAGCACTATATAAAGAACAGTTCTTTTTCTAAATAGCCAAAGGAGGGGTAGAGACGGTTTAACTCTATTTCAGTTTAAATAAAATAATGTAAACAGCCTTCTGCCCAGATTCTGTTAGTCACTACATGGAGAACACTATTTCTACTTCCCACTTAATGTCATCAGAATGCTTTTCTGGGGAGTAGGGTTACAGGAAGGGGACTTAGGATGTATGATCAGCCCAAGAAAAGGTGAAAAACAAATTAATTACTGCCAGAAATGTGTTTTTTAAAATCAGTTTATGTAGATCCTGGGGCAGGCAGCACTTTGGAGTGACTTGCTTGGCCCCTACACATCAGTTGCTCTCTAAACTAGCAATGAAAATGTATTGCAGCAGCTGATATGCAAACCTGCAGTTGTGCAGCCAAGAAAAGGGGTTATGATGCAACTGGTGTGGCCTAAAGACACAGACTTGTTCTTTGATGATACAGTATAGTATCCCTTCTTGGGGAGGTCTGAAGCCCTCAAAAGTATTGGTCAGCTATCCAGAACGAGAGCGGGCCATTGCCTGTGTAATATTACACTCATTTGTGATGCAGATCCTGAACAGAGCAGATCTGTGAGTTCTTTTCAGTCTTGTTTGTGTCCTGAACCTCACTCTGATAATTGGTCATCCATCACTGCACCTGTCCTATGACCAGGAGGCTAGCTGAGTGGGGCATAAGTGGAGGACTAAGATCCCTCAGTCTTTAGGTGAGCAGGGCATAAGTGGAGGACTAAGGACCCTAAGTCTTTAAGGGTAATGCTACACTACACGGTGTTACATTGATAGCAGACTATGCTATGCTGCCCTGCACTGATTGCTGATGGCCTACTTCCTGCTGCTAGCTAGAAAAACAAAATAAAAAAATCATGTGGGGTGGGGATGAGCTGGGGGTGAAGCCCCCATTCTCAAAAAAATCCAGCTGTTTTTTAGGTGTTTGATACATACTGTAATGTCTTAAATGGGAAGCTCCTCCCCCACCCCCATTTCTTTGGTAAGAATTTCGAAGGGGGAGCGTAAAGGGAAGTGAGCATAGCGTGATGGAGGAGAGGGAGCTGAGCATAATGTGAACACATTTACATATGATCACTACATTACTCCAGTATTCTCGTAAGTACTACATGAGGGTCCTTAGTGTTCCACCAGTGCCGGTGAGGGGATGCCTTGCAGCATTCACTCTTCCTCCTCAAGGAGCCAGCCGCCTCAATATTGCTATATGCTCCTAGCCAGTCACACAGTGGGATCCAGAGAGCACACAAAAACCCTGACCCCCCCCCATGACAGCACAATGCGTACCACTGTGGCGGCAGCCCTGGGAGTTCTTTAAAGAGCTTGTAGCACCAAAAATGGCAGACCAAAAGTTATACTAATTTTTAAAAGTAGTCAGGTTTTTTCTGTTTCTGTTTGCTCATTAGAGAGTTTTTTATGTGAAAGCATTAGGTGTGATGTGAAGAGCAGTGCTTTCCCTGGCATCTGTCATACCTACTACAGTTGTACTCCTCGCTGTGACATCACAAGTGACTAATCAGCAGCAGCAGATGATTGGCTCTTCCTGAGCAGTTGTGACGCCACAGTCAGGTCACCAGGCTGATGAGGTAGGAAGAGGAACAGGAGCACATAAGTCAGCCCATTACTGTACTACCAATCACACCTAGTAATGGCAGGTAGAACATCTCTAATTAGCAAATGGGAAAAGGAAAAAGTACTTCAGAAATACATAGTTGACTACATTTAAAAGTTAACACTAATTTTGGGCACTACACTAACGCTTTAATGTCACCACAAAGGCAGACTAATCTAAGAACTCTGCACTAACATATGCCAAGGAGGGATACTGCAGCTTTCAATCCAAACATCGCAAGCGACGCAGGCCAACAAAAAGAAACCAACAATCTAAAACTGAAATTCAGACAGTGCTGTATAAAACAGCTGTGTATATATCGGGCTACGTAGGTAAAATCAAAACACCAACATAAGGCCATGACATCTGCAAAAGGGCAAAATCAACGGGCACAAGCTGTTTTGCAGTCCAGGTACTTGAATGTGACACTAAAGCAACACAGAGTGTACTAGTGTAGTCATCTTAAAGTTTTATAGTCCCTGCCTGACTGCTAATGACAGGGATGATGTCATGATGGAAGGAACAGAATGCAGGCTGAAAACAACAGACACAGCTGAAATGTAGGGGGGCAGTCACTCATGCACATGAACACTCCATTTGATTACAGTCTGCCATGAAGTAACTTAAACAAACCCAGTGGTGAAGATGCCATGCTAGAAACACAACACAGCATTCAGAGAAAAATATTACGTAATACAGACAGTTATTTAGTGTTGAAACAGTGACACGTCATTGGATCATTGGATGGTCATCAGGAGAGTTTCACAAAATAATAAAAAACAAAACAAAAAAAACAGGCAAGAGTTTTTAGGTGAATCTGTGAACATTATTCATACTAGAGCTACCATAGATCTTCTGCATTAAAATCAAATATAGGTGAGGTCTTCAGCTCTGCAAAAAGCATTAGATAACCGTGAGTGTTAGAAATAGTAGGCTTCAGTTTGTATCTAGTTTGCCGGCCTGAAATTTGAATTTTACATTGGATTTGCTATTTGAAGCAAAAGAAAAGTGCAAACTGAAAAAAAAGGCTTTTCATTTAAACTGTTTATTTCCCCAGATCACAATTTTTAAACTCAGACAAATTTACAGAACACAACAACAAAGGCACAGCATACAAAAAGCCAACGTGGCTCACCATATACAGACTCTGTCTGTAGCTACAGTGACATCATATCTGTACAGGCAAAAAAAAACATAAACAGATGAATCAAACTGTGGTGATAGGTGGCGCTGTAACCCTGCCAGCCTAGTATCTAGTGAACCATGTGACCTCCGAGAGTCTCTACTCAGAGTAATGTCCTGTAATAAAGTTAGCTGCTATCTTACCTTCAACCTGTGTACGTTGTTGGCCTTTTCCCCATCATACACAACACACAACAAAAATCACTACAAAGTGCTACAAACAGTTCACATATGTCAACAGGCTCTTAGGGGCCCCATACACAGTCGTCATTAAGTGGCACAAAGTGGTCAAAATGCCCACTTTGCACCACTGTTCAAACTTGCATCTTTCGTGCTACACAGAGAGGGGTTGGAAGCCTGGCTCTGCTTCATTGCAATGGGAATTTGCTGGCACAGAGAAAGGGTTGGGGGCAGGTATGCTAACCAAGTGCTGTTCTGTGTACAGATGCTTTCCAACCCCCCTCTCCCCGCACAGTGAACTGCAAAACTCAACACCTCTGACCCCAGTAGAACTGCAAGAAGCAATTCTACTGGGGTGGTGCAGACATGATGCGCTGGCTGCAATGAAGTTCATTGTGGGACTAATATCGGTAAGGGACTGCGATTATAAACATCATGAACGGGAAGAAGGGGATATGATGGGGGGGGGGGGTCCACTGAACACCAGGGATATGTTTATTAAAGAGGACTATTCCTTTTTTTTCAATTTACTATACTTTATTAAATTTTTCAATTAAATCCAGAACAAACACAACAGACCAGAAACATATACATATAATGGTGGCTAACTCCTATCCTATAGAATAACCAGGGCTAGATGAGGAACAATAAATGTACTGGAGGAAATTATCCAACTAGGTACTGGAGGGCCTATAACCGGTTCAAAACCAAAAGGTATACCAAGCCCTGCAACAGGCCCCGGATAATAACTAAAACTTAACTACTCATTAAAACTAAACCTACCCTCCAACAGCCCAACTCCCCAGAGCATGTACTGAGGGAAAAAAGAAAGCACCAGCATAAAATAAAAAAAAAAAGATGGTGAGTAGGTTAGGAGAAACTGAGGAAGACAAACTCTGTTAAGGGGATAGCCAGGACAAACATTTATAGGGTACCACTAGGAGGGATAGGAACCCGCTGATACCCCAGAAGTAACTTAGCCAGCAATAATAAGTGGGACTAAGGCGAGTAGTGGCCCCATTGTGTACTGCTAGCTTGTACCCTATCGGTCCTATGGGCAATATGTTTTTCCAGTTCCAAAGCCTGGAGCAGTTCTACGTGCCACTCCCAAACTGGAAGAGCATGATGAGCCATCCAATGATGAGCAATTACCAGTTTAGCCACAGCAGCAATGAAAGCCATATGTGCTTGGTGAATTTTTAACATATACCTTGGAAAAATTCCAAGGAGACAAATTTTTGGGGGTAAAATAGGGCTCCAATCCCAGGACTGGATCAAGGGAGTTCTTGATGTTAAGCCAAAAGGAGGCAACATGCTCACAGTCCCAGAATAGATGTTTGAGTGTTCCATTCTCCTTACCACAGGTCTGGCACAAAGGTGAATCGCATCTCCCCATATGGTATAGTCGAGCAGGGCAAAAATACATATTATGCAGGATTCGAAACTGCAACTATCTCAACCGGTTTTGCTTTACATATTTGTATAACCTGCGCCAGGCTGTTTGTCAGCCTTTGGCACTCACTGATAAATTAAGCTCTTGTTGCCAGTAAAAACAGATACCAGATGGACAGTGAGGATCCTGTGTCTGGAGTAGACTATAAAATAAGGAAATTGTATGTGGTTGCATGGCACCACTCAGAAGAAGTTGCTTTGCTGGGTGGGACAAGGGGAGCCAGGGCTGTGAGCCCATGAAGTCCGCAATTGCTCTTTGCAGCTGAAGTGCCTTAAAAGCACCCAGGTCTTTTGACTGAAGTTTGATCCCTGAAACTAAACAGCCATCTACCAAAAGTGTCGAGATGGGGAACCCCAGAAATCTGGGCAAAAAGTTGGCAGGATGGCATGTCCCTCAATTTTAAAATTGGGATTACCCAACACCGGTTGTTCCAGATCTTTGTATAGGGACATGGATTAGAAGGAACAGATTTGATGTAGTGCCTTAATGGACCACCAGAAGGGGGTATCTTAAGTGAGGAATGGAGCTGTGATGGTTTGACGTAGAGAAGACTTCGCAAGTCTAGACCTTTGGACTTGCATAGTTGCTATTCTAGTTGTAGCCAGGGAGGGACATAGTTCTGCGTGAAGGCTGTGGCTAGACAAGAACCCCACTTGAAAAGTTTACTAGCATGAAGAGCACAATAATATAAGAAAAAATTGGGGAGACGTAGGCCCCCCCAACTCTCTCAGATGGGTAAGTTTTGTAAACGCATGGTGAGCAGATTTCCCCTGCCATAAGAAATCAGACACAACAGACTGCAACTGTGAAAACCATTGCTTGGTAAGATATGGGCCTAACATATTCACAGGGTATAACAACCGTGGAAGAATATTCATTTTGATAATATTGATGTGGCCCCATAAGGATAGAGGGAGAAATTTCCAACATGCTAGGTCCACTTTGATAATGGGTACAGTTGATGAAAGATTGAACTTAATAATATGTGAGAGAGTATGAGGCAACTTAACACCTAGGTAGGTAAGAGCGATTGGGTCCCATGCCAGGCCCAGGCCCATAATCCAATGTTTCTGGACTAGGGAATTAAGGGGCATAACGCAGGACTTTCCTAGGTTAAGTTTATAGCCCAAAACCTGTGAGAAACAGTCTAAAATATGGAGAGCCGCAGGATTGGAGGATTGCGGGCACTTGAGGTATAAAAGAAGATCATCAGCATAAGCTGATATAGAGAAAGAAAGTTGTTCCACATGAATTCCTTGAACATCCTGACATTCCTGTAGGGAACAAAGAAGGGGCTCTAAACAAAGATTAAAAAGGAAGGGGGAAAAAGGACAGCCTTGTCTGGTACCTCGAACTAGAGGAAACGGATCAGAGAGCACACCATTACTGCGAACTCTGGCCGTGGGAGAAGAATATAATACATGCAGCCAGTCACAAAAGTTGGGGGGGGGGAACCAAATCTCTCTAGTACATCAAACAGGAAGGGCCATGAGACCCGATCGAATGTTTTTTCAGTGTCTAAAGAGATCAGCACTAAAGAAAAGGTACTGCATTCTGCCAGGGCCATAAGATGTAGTACTTTACGTGTATGATCGGACGAGACCCTGCCTGCCACAAAGCCCACCTGTAAAGGACTTAAAAAACCATGCCAAACTTGGTGTACCCACTTGGCTAACACTTTAGCCAGGATCTTAATATCTGAGTTAAGCAAGGAAATAAGATGATAATTACAGGGTAAAAGTGGGGATTTACCAGGTTTCAGAGGAACATAATTAGTTAAAGTGTTGGGCAAGGAAAGGAGCCAACATATCCTGAAAAGCTGCATAAAATGAGGCATTAAAACCATCTGGACCCTGTGTCTTATCTTTAGGAAGCTGTGTTATCACCTACCTAACCTCAGAATCAGAAATCCTGGCCTCTAAAAGAGTCTGTTGTTATGAGGTGAGCATGGGTAATGAAACATAGTCTAAGAACTGACTAATGTTAAGAGCCTCAGAGGAGTAAGTGTCCTCTGGCGTATAAAGGGATTCGTAATATTGCTTAAAAATAGCTGCTGTCTCACGAGGTTTAGTAACCAGTGGCCCAGTGGGAAGGGGTTGCAATCCTTGGATCATGTTTCTGGTATCCAATTGACTTAACCTTAAGGCTAGAAGTTTCCCAGCCTTCTCCTCAGATTCTAAATAGTGAAATTTAACCCGTTGTAGAGTCAGGTTCACTTTTTCAGGTAACAGCCCAAAATATTGGGCCTGCAACATGTTCAACTGGGCCCAGGAGGCAGGGCTGGAGGAGGAGGAGGAGAGATCTTGCTTTAACATCCGGATTTGACAGAGTAGAGAGGCAGTAGACGCTTCTCTTATTCTCTTCATTCTTACCGCCAACCTTATACATTCCCCATGGATAGCATATTTTGTCGCTCCCCAAATCATGTACAGGGGGACGGGTGAGTGGAGGTTATCCGAAAAAGAATTCTGAATAAAAGAACCAGGAGATTGAGTTACATGGATGAGCCATAGGAGTCCAGCATCGAACCTCCAGGATCTGTCCCGAGCCTCCATCGCCCCGAGAGTGTTCCATGTAAACTGGAGCATGGTCGGAAAGAGCCGTGGGGAGGATCTCACAGACCGACAGCCCTGGAAGAATAGACAAAGATGTCAGGAAATAATCGATAAGGGAATGGGACTTATGTGGAGCAGAGTGAAAAGTCTATTGCCTGTCAGAAGGATGTAAGATTTGCCAAGGGTTGCCCAGTCCAAGCAAGTCTAAAACTTCCCTTAGGCTCCATTGAGCAGGGGAAAGGCCATGCTGCTGCCCCTCAGATCTGTCAGATTCATTATGCAAAACTAAGTTCCAGTCTCCTCCCAGAATCAAAGGGGAGGCTGGAAGGGTAGAGATATGAGACATAAGATTAGTAAAGAAGGTGGGGGAATCCAAATTCAGGCCATACATGCACCCCAGAACCACGTCAGTAAATCCACGGCAACCATGTAAAAAGGAGAAAACGGCCTTCAGGATCATGAATCCCACTGATCAACTGAAATGGGGTGCCTCTATGAATTAAGATGCCTACTCCTCCCCTTTTATTGCTGGCACCAGCCTCAAATGCTTGTCCAACCCATTCCCTGTGAAAGAGCAAGATATCCTCTTGTTGCAAATGTTTTTTTTGCAGAAAAACCACATTGGGGCAGTACTTGTTGAGGTGGCGAAGTAACATATAGTGCTTATGTTTAGCATTCGCCCCTTTTACATTCCAGGATAGGAATTTAAAAGTAGTCCCCATATCCCCCAATGAAGAATGTGGTTATGTAAGCCCCCTGGCACTGATAGAAATTCAGGCAATATGCTCCAGCTCTCCCAGTGTCCCCCTCCCTCGCATTACTCAAAAAATACCAGTGCAGCAATAACAGCTCAAATAGATGGCAGAATAAGAGCACCCTCAGTAACCATGTCCCGTTCATCCCCCACCCCCTACCCGATGACTATACCTCCAAGTACTAACCACCCCACCCCCTGCAGACCCCATAACTATATACAAAATAAACAACCCCCAGCCCTATAGGCCATACACCTATTAACTCTGCATATGTGATGTAGTACATCCCCCAAGCAGGCCCTCCTCTCCCAGGCCCCCCCGCCCCTGTGGAGGCGTATAAGCGAAATGAAGAAGAGAAATGGTTAAGCCCTTGTACACTACTTAACAATATTGAAGATAGAACCCCAATAACCAGGGAATCAATAACTTCCCCTCATAGGCTAACTATGGCTAATATTAAGTGCAGACCATGAGCCATAAGCATAGTCCAGAAGTCCTGTATCGTGCTAAAGGCATACACAAGACCTGTGCCCAATGACCCGCTACCTTAAACTCGGGCACACCCACCAGGGCCACCATGTCACCCTAGACCCCGGTCAGACAGGCAAGTCAGGATCCCATGAGACGACCACGGCGGGCCAGGGGCACCCAGTATTGGGCAGTCCCCCCTCACCACCAGAATGATGGCCAACACCCAGTGTGTGGACAGAGAAGTCAAAATGTATCACTCCAACAACGTCTCTCATTCCCCCTAATAACAGCCAACTTCATATTAAGAGAAAAAGGAAATTCAGGGGCTGCCACCACGATTTAGTTGTAGATGGCACGGCACTACAGATGACAAATAACGCCTTGGGCTTTGGCCCCAAATTAAGGTGGGTAAAGTAAGACTTTTCAAGGCAAGAAGGGAGAGGGGGAGAACCCCACCTCCCCTCCCAAAACCCATCCAAATAATGTTTGCTGCAGGGAGAGTGAGGATGCTGTCCCATATTCACATCAGGGAGTTCTGGGTTCGGCCCCCGAGTCCACCCACTACCCTCAAACTTACTGGTCAGATAATACTAATTATGGGAGGGGGGAGACTGAGAGAGAGCTTCCCCCCCAATCTCCTATCACCCACCGTAAAAAGGTAGGAAGCAAAAATATCTGAAATCTGGCGTAACCCAGTGAAAGGGGGGGGGGGGAGAGAACCGACCCTACCTAGAGGCTCACGCCACACAAGTCGACCAGTAGGAATCCTCCCTCACCGATTCATTTCCAGGTAACTAGTCATTACAATGCTTTAAGGCTTCAGGCATGTCCATCCAGGCCAGGGAAGATGCATCATTGGAGCAGGCCCATTTGCTAATTTTAGCTAAACAAAACACGATATGGCAGACTAAGTCCATAAGCTAAGGCTGGATGTCTTACGTCAGTGTTGATGAGGAGATGAGGATTCACTAATCACAAAGTAACAATTTGAAAAAAAGTTAACTATTCTGCTCGTATGACCAAATCACTTGTTGCTGTTGGATTTAACATCCATAACACAGATAGCCCCACAATATCGATAAAGCTGCAGAGTCATTTTGAGGCCTGGAACAGATCTGGGAATAAGGTTGGAAGTTCGAGCCTTGCCTGTTCCGCTGAGTCAAATGTCTTTGGGGTTCCCTGATGCATGATTTGAAGCTTGGCCGGGTATAACATCATAAATCGAATGCTGGCTGCAATGAGCTTAGATATAAAAGGATTAAATTCTGCTCTTCGGAGCCTGACAGATCATGGAAGGTCCTGAGAAATTCGTATTTTATGCCCTCCCCATATGAGTTCTTTCAAGTCCCTAAGCTTAGCCAGGATGTGTGCTTTATCCAAATAATTGAGGAGCTTGAAAATAAGTGGGCTAGGTGGAGAAGTGGGGGGGGGGGAGGAGCATCTGTCATAGCGCCCTGTGTGCCCCTTCCACTATATAGCTTGGGCCATTGGGGGAGGGCCCCACAACTTTAGTACAGAATTTCTGAATAAAGAGTATTGGATTTGGCCCTTCTCTCCCTCTGGTAACCCCAGTAGCAGGAGGTTATTCCTCCGACAGCGGCCTTCCAAATCTTCAACCTTTTCTTCCAGTTTAGCAAGCCTACGTCGAATGGCCATGGCATCACTCTCTTGCCTGCCCTTCCAATCCTCAACTGAGCTAATTCTGGCCTCTGCGTCCCCCGTCCTGCGTGAGAGAGATTCCAAAATTGCTTGCAAGCCAGTTAGTTGGGCCGTAATCCCCAGAACTGCCTCTTTAAGTGGGGATAGATCGTGCAAAAATCTTTCTTCGGAAAGCAGCATAGAAGCAGCTGTCGGTTTTGGGGTAGCAGCCCGCTGGGTTATTGATCTTTTAGTTGCTTTTCCCTTTTCCCTTTTCTGGCATATTTGGCGGGGTGTGTAGGTGCCCGGGAGGCCGCATCTCCACTTCCATGCTTCAGGAGATGTAAGGAGCAGAACACCAGAGCTCTGCTGCCAAAGACGTTGATCGGAGACAGCAGTGACCTTTCAGAGGACTGGAGCCACTCAAGTTGATGAGTAAAGCCACAGATAAGGGCTAATTTACTAGCAAAAGAAGGGGAGCCAAGGAGCAGGGCCACTAAGAAAGCATCCTACCAGCCCAGGCGCATCACGTGACCTCCAAAGAGGACCATTCCTGATATTTTACAAACTCCCGCCAAACAAGAGGAAGCTCCCTTTCCTCCGTGGGAGCTCCTCTGTAGTAAAAGCAGCTGGTATAATTACACCCCCAAGGGAAGGGATTGTACATTGCCCCCCGAAGGGCTAGCAGTGTGATCCCCTCCAAATAACAAATCCCCAACCACACTGTATGCTAATAAATGTCCTCCACTGATTAAACAAATACGAGCAGATTTACAAAGGTGGAACTGTATGCCCTTTCCATTTTACTCATGGTTACAAATAATTAAAGTTAACATCCTACTGAGACTCCTCTATTTATTTCAAACTGTCCCATGTACGATCCCACAAAACGAGTTTATGACATGGCAGAGATGGGTTATGTCCTTTCTCTGGGGAAATAAACATCCTAGAGTAACTAGAAACATATTATTCTTGCCAAAGCAAGAGGGAGGAAGGGCTTGTCCTCATCTAGTAGACTACTGGAATGTGTCCCAAATGAAGATCGCACTGCAATGGGCCCATCCAAGTTACAAAGCCCACTGGCAACAGCTTGAATTACAGCAATCCAGCAAAAATCAGTTATGTGCCAAGATGTTCGACCCCCATGGATGCCTCAGTGATTTTGATTTGGCACTGTCCTCTGTATAAGCCATGGCACGGGGATGGTATCAGGGCATCAAAAGGTGCAATACAGCTAGATACCTATGGAGATACACCTGGTGGTATGCAGGTAAAGACTTTGCTCCAGCTAGCTTCTCCAAATGGTATCAGAAACAGGCTGACAGGGGTATCCATGCTTCTTGGCAGTTGCTTCAGGGGAACATGATTTTACCTTTTGAGACAGCCAGAGGCAGTCTTGCATGGACAGAAGCGGACCTAATATATTTTTACCAACGTATGGACTATATAAATGGTAGGTTACAGAAAGATGCACAACATGAGGATCTTAGACCATTTCCCAGAGTATTCAAACTTATTTAGGGGTCAATACATGGTAAAGGAGCAATAAAAATGCTATATTGGAATCTGATATCTGACCGTACATACAATACCCGGTCAATTCAGAGAAAATGGGAGCAGGAGTTGGGAACAGAGTTAAATAAGGTAAAATGGAATCTGGTATTTAGAAGTTGCTGGAGAACCACATCATCCCTGAATTGGCAAAAGTATGCCTGGAAGATCAGAGTGAGGTACTTTCTAACTCCAGGCAGACTGGCCAGAATGGGCATCAGGGCCAACGCTCAATGTTGGAGAGGGTGTGGCTGCTTAGAAGCTGACATGGCTCACATCCTCTGATTCTGCCCTGAAATTCAAGTTTATTGGGGAAATGTGAGGAGACACCTGATGGGACTGTTTGGGCCGGACATTAATGTAGGCCCTGAAAATGTAACATTGGGGCTCTTTCCTCCAGAGATTCAAGGGAGGGAAGGTCAGTATTTATGGGCCATCTTATGTATTGCTGCCTTAAAGGCTATAATGAAAAAGTGGCTCCAGCAAACTTCACCGGACATGTCAGACTGGCTTAGGATAGTTATTCAAATTCAAACAATGGAGAGAATTACTTTTGCTGCTAATCACAGTAAAGAGTTATATCTGAATAGATGGACCCGTTGGGAATTGTATAAAGACGAAGTACAATAAGCTGTATGATTATTATAGTTGTCCCCCCCCCAACCTTTTCTCCCACTGCAATGGATTTCTTATCTACACAGTTAATCTTCACTATATCTCCTATAGATTACAACTGTTCATATAAACATAGGTTATAGTTTTTAATCTTTGAAGTAAGAGATAATTTGAGAAGAGAAATGTTTTAATTTACTGCAACTTTCACAACATAATTCTTTACTGGTGTATGGTGGATAAGATATGTTTATCTGATCAAATGTAATTCACTTTATGTATGTGAAAAAGAATGCTTCAATAAACTAAGTATAAAAAAAATAAATAAAAAAAAGCAGTGCAATCCCTTTCCACGTCCCTGTTACTGGCCATGCCCCGTTTTATGATGCGGCACTGGGGAAATCACGGGAGCGCGCTCCATTGAAGTGCATGGAGCATACTTTTAAAGCACAGTTTTACACTGTTTAAGCAGCCATTTGTTAAAATTGGAGCCAGGGTTTAACTGACAAGACTCTAGTTAGTTGAATCCTTGCTCTGGTTTTAACAAAAGGCCACTGAAATAGCCAAAAACTGTGCTTTAAAACTATGCTCCATACACTTCAATGGAGCATGCCTCTCGCCTCCCTAGTGCCGTGTCATAAAATGTCGAGCGGGGGGGGTCAACAACAGGAAATGGAAAGAGATTGCACCACTAGCCCCTTGGGGCAATTTACAATCCCTTAACTTCCCATGGGGGTGTAATTATACTGGCTGCTTTTACTATAGAGGAGCTCCCACGGAGGTAAAGGAGCTTCCTCTTGTTTTTGTACAGCACCGAGAAAGGTGCTCTTTAAAAAAGAGTTATCTGCAGGGCCACTAGACACCAGGGATATGTTTATTAATAAGGAGCTGTTGGGGGACCACTGGGCACCAGGGATATGTTTATTAATAAAGAGCTGTTGGGGGGCCACTAGACACCAGAGATATGTTTATTAATAAGGAGCTGTTGAGGGGCCACTAGACACCAGGGATATGTTTATTAATAAGGAGCTGTTGGGGGCCACTAGACACCAGAGATATGTTTATTAATAAGGAGCTGTTGGGGGCCACTAGACACCAGGGATATGTTTGTAACCCCTAGATGGCGCTATCCCAGGGGCTACTACCCCTGCCTGATTTGCCACTAACAGGTTGAGGGGCCTGGATCCAATGGCGGGTGCCTCCACCCAGAGGTCAGGGTTTGCAATAGTTAAACTAACTTGGTCACAGCCCTCTGGGACACTGCAACCCCCCTTTCTTCCCAGTAGTGGCCCACACAATATATCAGAATTACCTTCACAGTATACACTTACCCCAGGTCTAGTTCCGGCACTGGGACCTCCTGTGAAATGAGATACAGTGCAACAGTCACAGTACAGTACTTTAACATAGACAAATACCTCAGGCAGTATAACTTTGCTGAAACAAGCAGCTCTGATTTATTTAGGGGATATAACAAGGACAGGAAATCAGGTTAATTAGCTTATCACTCTAATAATCTACCTGTGGCTCTGTGCACAGGCCTATCCCTATCAGTTACTGTCCTGGGTACCCAAGCCCTAGTGGCTAGTCAAACCGTGGCAGCTGGTAGGGCCATTTCACACAGAGAAAAGGAGAATTAAACAGTCAGCAGTACAGTAATTCCATTTGGATTTAATGTGGCAATTCAACGGAGGCGACCTGAATTAGTACTCACGACCTCCAAATAAGATAGGGTCCTTCAATGTCAGCAGGGCTCACTTGAGGTACACAAACCTCTTCACACATCCATATAAAAGAAAGCACTATACCAGGCAGGCTGCATCTGTATCCCGATCGCAATTACTGCACAATACCCGGAGAACACACAGCAGATTCAGTTCCTGACAGACCGAGTGGAATTTTCAGCAATTTCTCCAGTCTTCTACAGGGTGAGCCTGGTTTCTACTCTTCAGAGATCCTTTGATTCTTTTCACAGGATCGGATTCAGTCCTAACAAGCTGTTACACAAGCTGCAGACCGGAACTCTGGGCCTTACACGTTTTTGACTAAAACTGCACACTGAAAGCACAGGGCTCCTTCCTTCTTCACTGCAAAGCTCAACTGAAACTCCAACCGACAAAAACCGGGCACTTCCTTTGAGTTCCTCCCAGTTATTGACTGGATTGGCTGTCACTCACAATAGACTGCTGCTGTTGGTCCAAAAGGCACTGAAGTCTAAACTACATCTCCCAGAGTCACTGCCCATACAATCCTCTTGTGGCTGGCTCAGATTATGAGTCAAGGCACCATTTTAAACTAGCTTACCCACACTGATTGGTCCAGTTCAGCAGTTCAAAACTAGAATGGGAACTAGCAGACACAGTTCTGACTGCAAAGAAAGCAGGTTAGACAAACTGTAATTTCATTATTACTCTAAATAATTTCTGGCAAACAGTTACATCTTTCACATAGGTTCCTTTGCACTCCTAGTGACTGCAAAAATGAAGTGAATTAGCAGCAGCTCGAGTGGTACTCAGAGAAAAACACACAGTCCCCCATACAAACTAATTATGTCTGCAAGCAGACAGCTCTTAAAGAGACAGTACCAGAGGTTCTAAAAACACTCACTGATAAATGGCTTAAACGCCAAACACCATTCAGGCTTGGAGCATTCAAGCAAGCTCCTGGAAGTCTTTTGGGAACCCCCATTTGCAGGGGGGTTACATGTTTATTAATAAGGAGCTGTTGGGGGCCACTAGACACCAGGGATATGTTTATTAATAAGGAGCTGTTGGGGGCCACTAGACACCAGGGATATGTTTATTATTAAGGAGCTGTCAGAGGGGCCACTGGACACCAGGATTATGGCTATTGAAAAGGAGCTTCTGGACAGCAGGGATATGTTTGCTAAAAAAGAGCTGTTAGGGTGGCTACTGGGCACCAGAGATATGTTTATTAATAATGAGCTGTTGGGGGGCCACTAGACACCAGGGATATGTTTATTAATAAGGAGCTGTTGGGGGGCCACTAGACACCAGGGATATGTTTATTAATAAGGAGCTGTTGGGGGCCACTAGACACCAGGGATATGTTTATTAATAAGGAGCTGTTGGGGGCCACTAGACACCAGGGATATGTTTATTATTAAGGAGCTGTTGGGGGCCACTAGACACCAGGGATATGTTTATTATTAAGGAGCTGTCAGAGGGGCCACTGGATGCCAGGATTATGGCTATTGAAAAGGAACTTCTGGACAGCAAGGATATGTTTGCTAAAAAAGAGCTGTTAGGGTGGCTACTGGGCACCAGAGATATGAATATTAAAAGGAGCTGTCAGAGGGCACCAGACACTAGGGATACATTTATTGAAAAAGAATTGTCCGGCGGGGGGGCACTGGAGCCAGAGTTGTTATGTTCACGAAAAAAGGATCTGTCGGTAGTGCCACTTGACAACAGGGGTATCTTTATTAAAAAGGAGCTGTCTTGGGGGGGGGCACTGGACACCAGCCAGGGATATTTTTATTAAAAAGGAGCTGTCAGTGAGCCCACCAGACACCAGGGATGACTAGCGTGGGATGTGAAAAATAACCAACTACATGGTCCACAAGTGGCCTATAAGCTATGGAGTTAGGAAGACGAGTGAGGCAATAGCCCCATATGCCACAGCCCCTGTCCCTTGAATTGTGCCATGTGACTGGTGCAATGTCAAACCCAAAAGTCCGTGGTGGTTAAAAGTAAAAGGGTTGCAGCCAAAAACTTCATTTATGATCACAAACATCTGGCAACCATCATCTGCACTGTGACTTAGCTACCGTGAGGACTCCATCCCTGGCAGCAAAGTCAAACCTTTATCTCAGTTTTTGGGGATGGCAGAGTGGGGAGCCTATTTGTATCACTGAAGTCTGCCTTAAATGTTTCCACCCCTTCGGACCTTTGTGGGCACCCCATAAGATCTGCAGATCACCAGCTTACATCATGCTACAGCCACTGTTCATAAGAAAACAGGTTTGTGTCATGTCACAGACAGCTAATAAAAGGAAACTGGGCATTGGTTAGGTGAAACAGAAACATAGAATTTCTTGGCAGAAAAGGACCACTTGGCCTACCCTTTCTGCCCAGATGTTCCCTGCCTAATCATTCACTGCAGACTCTAACTGATCTCTTGCAACCCTCCCTACTCCCTGCCTGTTTTATTATACACCCTTATGTGTATTCCATGCATGCCTGAAGCCCCCCACTGTTTTCACCTCCACTACTTCAGCTGACAGTCTGTTCCAGGTGTCCGCCACGCTTTCAGTGAAGAAATAGTTCCTCACATCTCTCAAACTACCTCACCTTGCACTTCAACGCATGACCCCCTGGTCCTGGTGATCCTTTTTATTTGAAAGAGACTTCCACCCTGCACTCTGTTCACGCGTGTGAGGTACCTGTAGGTCTCTGTCATGTTATCTCTCACTCCCCTCTCTTCCAGAGTGTACATGTTGACATCCCTTAGTCTCTCCTCAGAGGTTCTTGTGCAATTCCTGCACAAAATTTTAGTTGCCCTTCTCTGGACTGCCTTTACCCTGTCTATGTCCTTTCTGAGGTATGGCCTCCAAACCTGGACACAATACTCCAGGTAATGGTCTCACCAGCGAGCGATACAGTGGCAACACCACCTCCCTCCTTCTGCTTGATATACTCTTCCGTATGCACCCCAGCATCTCACTAGTCCTACCAACTGCTTTGTCATACTGCCCTGCCACATTGAGGTCATCAGATATGATAACACCAAGGTCCTGTTCCTGTTTAGTGACTGTCAGTACCTCCCCCCCACCCATCTTATACTCAGCATCTGGGTTTCTATGCCCAAGGGCCATGCAGTGGATGTCCTGTTTCTGGACTTCAGTAAGGCATTCGACTCGGTGCCACATGGGAGGCTGGGTAGTAAGCTGGCAGGTGCAGGGGCAAAAATGGTGGGATGGGTAGTAAACTGATAACAGGGAAGGCAGCAGAGGGTGGTGGTGGGAGGGAAGCTCTCATCTCTGAGGGCAGTGACAAGCAGAGTACCGCAGGATTCAGTGCTGGGACCGGTGTTGTTTGGGTTGTTCGTATCTGACATCTCAGTGGGCATCAAGAGCAAGATCAGTTTGTTTGCAGATGACACCAAGATGGGAACAGTAGTGGATGAGCTAGGAGGGTGGCATGGGTTGCAGGATGATCTGTCAAAATTGGAGACCCGGTCGGACACCTGGCAGTTGGGGCTCAATGCTAAAAAGTGCAAGGTGCTACATTTTGGGGCAAAAAACACGAGAAGGAGCTACCAGCTTGGGGGGGGGGGGTTCAGCTAGCCATGACAGAGGAGGAGAAGGATCTGGGGATGATTATAACGGGCTCAATGAACAACTCAGCACAATACAGGAAGGCAGTTGCAAAGGCCAACAAAATGCTGGGTTGTATTGCCAGGGGTATATCTTCAAGAAGAGGGGAAGTGATCCTGCCATTGTATAGGTTACTGGTTAGGCCACACACCTGGAGTATTGCATGCAGTACTGGTGTCCATACCTGAAGAGGGACATTAAGTTACTGGAGGGGGTGCAGTGCAGGGCAACAAAGATGATCCAGGGACTAGGGGACACACCCTATGTGAGCAGGCTGTAGGAGTTGAACGTACTCACTGGAGTAGAGGAGAGATGGGGGGAATATGATTGAAGCCTTCATGTACATGAAGGTAATAAACAAGACAGCCACAGAGGGACTATTCAAGTTTGGGGGGGTAGGGACACTCGAGGTCACAATCTCAGATTGGAGGGGGAAGGTTCAGGAGGGAAATGAGAAGACACTTTTTTATGGAGAGAGTAGTGTCTGGGTGGAACGTGTTGCCTGTGGAAGTGGTATCCTGTAGAACAGTGGACTGCTTCAAAAGGGGATGGGATAGGGTATGAGGGAGGGTCAGAGGAGAGGAGGGAGGGGCTGCTGCAATATAAGGGTTGCTAGCTGCACACTCGAGCAGACTTAATAGACCATAAGGCCTTTCTTTGCTGGCAAATTTGTATGTTCATATGTTCATGTGTTCGTAATTTCTCAGCAAGGTCACTTGTAAAGACATTGAAGAGGATCGGTCCCAGTACTGAGCCCTGTGGCACCCTGCTGGTCACTCCTCCATCATTCACGTGAGTGCTGTTTATCACCACCCTCTGTCTCCTATCTGTTAACCAGGTAGTTATTTTTTGGGGAGGGGGTCCTGGCCCCTTATTCCTCCCTTTGGAGGTCTGCTCGTGCCTCGTCTGGGTCCCTCCCTCATGCTCAGGCTTACCCCCCTGGGCGGGGCTGCTGGGGGGCTTCCCTCCCAAACAGTAATTATAAGCTAGCCCCGGCTTACCAACTGGGTCAGGGCCATGGGAGAGGAACCTCCCAGAAGACATTTAAGGCAGTTGAGAATGGCAGTAGGGCAGGGGCATCATGCCAGGGGCCGGCAATTTTTTTTCTTTTTTTGCGCGTGCTGATACTGTGGGGGTGGGGATGTACAATGATAACCAGCATCCGCCCCACCCCTTACATTCTGGCGCCAGCTGCACGGTACCCACAGCCTCCGCCGAAGCAGCGACACCGGACACTCTTCCCCTCTCCCCGGAGAAGAGAGCAGTCCCATGGATGCCCGATCCTTCTCCCCAGCCAGCCCTCCAACTCCTGGGTCTGTTCCTGGACTGGGGTTGTCGGCATCACAAGTGGAATTCCAACCACTGTGCCAGCAGGCCGGCCTGTTAACCAGTTTCTAACCAATTCCCCACTTTGGATCCCACCCTCAGGCTACTCAATTCTTTGCCTCCTGTGTGGCACAGTGTCAAAAGCCTTGCTGAAATCCAGACAGACCACATCCACTGCCTTCCCCGATCTATTTTCCTGATAACCCAGTCAAAGAAATCCATTGGATTCCTTTGGCATGACGCCCCCTCCCCACCACCACCACCATGAATCCATGCTGCTTGTGGTCTTGCAACCCACTGGTTTCAAGATACTCTACCAGTCTTTCTTTTAGCAGGGTTTTCATTAACTCCCCCCGTCACTGATGTTAGACTGATCCATCATTAGCTGCTAGTTTTTTTCCTGTTGCTGCTGTTATGTAAAGGGACCATGTCAGCTCTTCTCCAGTCCTCTGGACTATGCCTGTTTCGAGTGAGTTGTTGAACAAGACTGTCAGTGGAGCAGCTAGCACTTCTCTGAGTTCCTTAAGCACCCTTGGATGTATCCCATCCAATCCCATAGCTTTGTCCACCTTCAGAGCTGCAAGTCCCTTCAGGACTTTCTCTTCTGAAAATGGACTTGTATCCACCTCCCCTCCCCCACTGTTCATGCTACTCCTTGTGGTCCATCCCCATCTTTCTACTGTGAAGCCTGAGCAGAAATACCTGTTCAGGATGTCTACTTTTTCTTGGTCCTCTTTTGCACAGTCTCTCCCCTCTACACTTCTAAGCCTTACTCCCCTTGCTTTCTTCTTCTCATTTATGTATCTGAAGAAAGTCTTATCCACCTTAGTGACCTCTTTGGTGGCTCTTTCCTCAGTCTGTACCTCTGCTCCCCTCACCGCCTTGCCCGCTTTCTTCTGCTATACTAGGTATACCTCCCTGTCCTCCTCCCGCTGTGTTTCTTAATGCTTCCTGAATGCCACCCCTTTTTCCTTCACCACCATGGCCACTTTCTTAGAGTACTCTAACAGTCTCTTTTTCCTTCTGCTTTTACTCAGTTCCTTCATGCAGAGGTTAGTTGTTTTAGTTATACCCTTCCTTATTTCTGCCAACTGTACCTTCACCCCTTCCTGGCAATCCCCTCCCCGTTGAGTCAGTTTCTGAGGCAGTCCCTAATTTCTTTAAAATCCACCCTCCTAAAGTCCAGGACTCTCATCCTTGTGTGGTTAGCCTCTGTTCCTGTCTTAATGTTAAACCACAATGTATGGTGATCACTGGTACCCACGAGACTGCCCACTGTGAAGTCTGCAATGCTGTCCCTGTTTGTAAGTATCAGGTCCAGCCTTAAACCATCCCTACTGGGTTCTGTGACTAGCTGCCTGAGGAAAGCCCCTTGTAGGGAGTCCAGGATGGTCCTACTCCTTGTGGAAGCTGCCATTGGAAGGTCCCACTCCACATCTGGCAGACTGAAGTCACCAACTAGCAGCACTTCCCCTTTACTTGCTATTGTGATGATGGCTTTTCCAAGTGCCTTATCCAACTCCTCCCTCTATTCTGGAGAACTGTACACTACCCCAATATGGATAGTGGCCCCGGAGCCTGTCTCCAGGGTGACTCACAGCATCTCCTGCCATTTCTTTTCCTCCTGTGCCCCTATATCTCCATGGCCATGATTCCCTCCCTCACATATAAAACAACCCCCTTCCCCAGCTTGATACCTTATCCCTTCGTAACATAGAGTAGACCAGTATGGCCATGTCCCAGTCATGGTGCTCAGCGCACCATGACTCTCTAATGGCCACTAAATCCAGGTCAGTCTCTGCCATAATGGCTTCCAGTCTAGAATTTTGGTTTCAAGAGTCCTTGCATTGGTGCACGTCTCCCTACACCTTCCTTCTCCCCAAGTTCCCAGTGCCCTTCTCCCCCACCCATTCCTGGCGGTTTTTTTCCTTGAAGCTCCTCCTGACTTTCCTCCTATTTTTTTAATTTCCCCATTCCGTGACTCCTTCAGTCCTTTACCCCCACTTACCTGGGTCTTACCCCCTTTCTTCTGCCTTTTCCCCATCCCTGCCTTTACTACTATTATGTGCCCCTGTCATAGGGATGTTTTCTCCCCCGCCCCCTGGGCCTGCCCTCCCTGCTGCTCCATCTTTTGGGAGGGCAATTACTGCCTCCCCCTTGGCTAGTCTAAATACTCATCCAAGTAGTATTCAAACCTCCCACTAAGGACCGTGGTCCTCTTCCCAGAAGGATGCAGTCTGTCTCCCCTGTAGAGGCCCATATTATCCCAGGCCGGGCCCCAGTGCTCGATGTAGCAGAAGCCCTTTCCCCATGTACCATGCATTCAAACAGTTGTTGCACTGCACCACTCCCATAATCTTTTAGTTCCTTTGTCTAGTGTACATTTAAGCAATAAGGCATGACAGGGTGTGTGTTATTGTGCAATAACGTCACTCCTGGGGTGGGTTGAAACATGAGGCGAGGCCGAGTGCTTCCAGAATGTTAATACCACAACACATCCTAAAGTCTGCTATATTGCTATTATACAATAGCTCATTTGTTAAGAAAAATGAAAAGAGGGGAAAACATTTTTTTTGCTTTTGGTGGCGGTGGTGGTGGGGGATTTTTCGTGGGTGGAGGAACATGTTTAAGAAAAAAGTCCACTACATTTTTCAAGCAGTAGGTGGATCTGTTCTCTAGATTGTGTTGCCTGCTTAGCTCTCTAAGGTGTATCTGTTGGTGCAGTGACCTTTGACATTGATCCTCGCTTCCCTTCCCCCATTCGCTCACCCATTATAGCGGCCTGCATTTTAACTATTTTTTTGGGCAGTTTACACTGTTGTTGTTTATGTGGTCAGTGAGCCACTTGCCAGCTGTATAGCATGCATGATCTGGGAGCCCAAGAGGAGGTGAGAAGGCGTATGGTGTCGTGGGAGGGCTTGATTTCTTACTTAGCTGGTGAGTACAGGAGGAGCAGGGGAGTGACGGAGGATGTGTACCAGTCCAGAGAAAATAGATTTTATTTGTGTACCACCCTTTGCCCTATGAACTGACGTGGCATCAGTGAACCACGTGGCAGGCAGTTACGGTCTGCGCTGTTCACTGAAACCATTGGGTTCAGGGAAGAAAATGGACAGTCTTGAAAATGTAGTTGATTTTCATGCTGCAAACTGTTTTTTTTGTTCTTGTGCTTGAGATGGATTATTGGGAGAAGAGCAGATGAGTTCCATAGTTGGCATCCCCAGTGTGTTGCAGTTGGGGAGTGGCGGATGTCTGGGCACTATCTTTACAATTACCGAAAGTTGCTTGCTGCGACAGTTTTTTTTAAATGTCAGAAAAAAAAAGAACGCTTTCTGCAGTTTGTTTGTGGAGGGTGAACTCCTGATGGTTTGCTTGATTCATCTTGAAGGGGTGCAAATGGCAGTTTGTGAATTTTCCCGGCAAGCAGCGGAATGTAAGCCGTGTCAGCTTCGGGATAGCTGAGCAGGTACGTATATGTTTCTCTGTAGTGTGCTTATGTTTGTGCCTGCCCTAGATATAGTGATTCAATAACATCACTGTCTCTGGGGTCTTTGGCCAATCAGGCTTCTAGAATTTGTCTTGCCATTGTATAATTAAATTTCTCTGTACCCTTCTGCCTCTTTCCTCTTCCATTTCCACTACTATCTCTCCCTTTTGCTTTCCTGAAACTCATTTGTTACCCTACCCTAGACAAGGGGACTCTTGTTTTCCCTCTTTTTTAACCGTCCTACCTGTACCTGCCTTATTCTGGGTGTGTACTGCTCCTTTCCCATTTACGGTAAGGGTTACAACTTGCAGTTACCTTCCCCCTAGTATCCAGTAACGTGTTACTTCCTTTCCTTGATCTGGTGTCCCCTCTGCAGAGCCTCCTGCAGACTCCTAAGGTAGATGCTCCATTCCTACTTTCTGCCACTCCTGTGCTGGACATGAGTGTGATGGGACACACTGTGTGTTACTCCTTTTATCTCCCCATCCTACTTCCTGGTGCCCCACCTCTCCCCCCGTTGCCTGTCCCCACTAAGCATACACCCGATTCACATGGCTTTCTTACTCTACTTACCCCCAAGATTAATTTCCTGAGCTAGGTTACCCACACCACCTGCAACCAATTTAAAGACAAATCTCAAAGTGCTCCTAAACTCTGACTAAAAATCTCTTTCCTCCACCTATCCACTTAGACTGCTACTTGAAGTATGGAGAGAAAATATAAATATATACCTTTAGGTTTAAGCTGGCTTCCTACTCTCCTCTCTGTCAGCAATCCCACTCGCCTTAAAAAACATTTTGTTTCTTTGACAAATGTCTTTAGATTTGCAAATTTGTGACTTAACTACAACGTGAAAAGGTGTGGCCATATTCCCTCTGAGTTATTGGAAGGGAAGAACTTGGTGGACTAACAGTTTTCTTTACTCCCTAAAGTTGCCTTCTTCTAGTAGGGAACCATCAGTACAGTACAGGGTAGGGAGAAGTGATGGATGCTTGACTGAAGTTTAGGCTTGGAATCAAACAGCATTGCCTCCATCTTTCTACAGTTTAAAAGCAGTTTGTTGTCACTCACTCACTCATTCACGACTGGGTGCAGGCAAAGCCATTTGTGAAGTTCAACCATGTCTCAGAGATATTAGCAGCACCATCACTCTGGTTTAGCACACTACCCTCTTACCTCTCCTCCTCCTCCCTTCCCTCTCCACTGCCCCCACTTCACTCTCTCAGATCAACAGACCCCCACACCTTGCCTGTCCCTTGCTGTGCTACAACAATAGAGCAATTTGCTTTTTCATACTGGTTCCCTAAACTCTGGAATTCGCTACCTCTTCAAATTCATCACTCCTCGTCCCCCTTCATCCTTATCATCTGCCCTACTAAATTTCTTCCCTCCTACCTGCAACTGCCCCTAGCTATCCTCCTCGTTCTCCCTCCACACTACCAAAGCCTCTCCTAGCTATTCGCTTTACATTCTGTCCCCTGTCAGCACTTAAATGCACTTAAGACACGATCATCTGTGGAACCTGTTTGGTCCCCTGCTGCTTCTACAATCTGCGTATTACCCTACCCATTTAGTATGGGTTTTTTTTTTTGCTATTCTATTTTATCTCCTTGCCGGCTGCCATCTGGAAGGAGCCCCAGCCCTGTCCCCCGGCCTCCACCATCCGGCACTGACCTGAGCTCCCAGGGTTTACCCCCGTGGCGGGACTGGTGGGGTTCTCTAATCCCCACCAAGGACAGGATCCAGTGGGCCAGCACCATGCCTTTTTCCTGATTTATGCCCCAGGAGCTGGGGCGTGCAATGATGCCCACGGACAGGAGTACACAGATGCGTCCGCACGCGCTCCCTCCAAGCGTCCACCTCAACTCCTCCCCCTTCTACAGCATGGCGCCCTGCTCCCCAGCCTCCACTAGGGAGCAGGCAAGCGCTGACTACTGAGAACCCCCCCCAGAGAAGAAGAGCAGTCCATCGGACGTTCACTTCTTCTCCTCCCCTGCCAACCCCCGGTGGCCTGTGCTAGTTCCCGAACATGGGTCGCCGGCATAGCATGAGGTAAGGTGATCAGTGCCTCAGCCCTCAGCACTCTCGGGCCACTATTTAGTACAATGTTTAATGACGTACCGTATATATCACGTATTGTAACCTTGTGCCCAGCACTGGCATTGCTCTTGTGTATTAACTAACTTATTTTTTTATGTACTGCTGTACTGGTTAAAATCGGAATTGTATATAGGTAACTAGCATTGGTTTTTTACTTGTTTTACCCCTCTGTTCCCCTTCCCCCAGGGCATACCAGGAGATGAGAAATCACGATTGCTCAGTGTGCCTTCCTGGTGAAACTTTTCAATAAAAAATTAAAAAAATAAATAAATAGGACCGGATCACCAGCATACAACAGTGTGTTACAGTGGCTAACTAAATTAGTAAGATAGTCATTATGCAAAGAGAATTGAAGGGGACCCAGCTGGGGGGGTACTGCAGAGCTCGAGCAATGTGGATGCCTGCTGATAGTGCTCAGCAATGCGATGCCATTTTTTTCTTATATATTGCTGACTATTCAGCACTTTTCTGTACTAAAACTACTTCGACTTGTGTCCAAACTCTTCTGGTACCAGATGGGGAATCCTCACAAAGATCAGCAGCAAGGTGCCGGAGTCAAGTCTAAAAATGTGTCCGCAGCACCTGCCACGCGGTCTGCACAAGGCCGCTCAGAGGAAAATATAGAGGAATTGGGAGAGGAGACCCTGCAAACAACTGGGGTGAAGATCAACTGGCTAATTAAAACTGTAGCTGGACTGTCAGACAGATTTGATGGTCTGACTAATTGAGTGGCCACTTTAGAGACGACTGTGGTATCTGTTCAGACCGCGACCGCAGAAGCAACTAAGCGGTCTGACAGTGCAATGGGGCAGTCCTCTCTGTAATTCGAGAAAGTATGCACTTAAAGTCTCGGTTAGAGACTCGAGAAAATCAAATCAGAGCTGCGAACATTTGAATTCTCAGGGTGCTGGAGAGCTATGAAGGGGATCACCTCTTACTGTTTATTTGGGAGTAGTTTTGCACCCCCTTCTGTTTTCCAGAGTAGATTTCCAAGTTTTTGACAATACTGCATTTACAGGATGGACGGCACGCATGTTCCCTGCAGTATGTGCATATCTGCTCTTTTGAGAGACAGACTAGCCTAGTGGTTAGAGCTAAGAGCTTTGAGCACATTGTTCTAAGTTTGAATCCCACCACCACAACATACTCACTGTGTGACCTTCAGCAAGTCATTTAATCCTTCTGAGCTTGACAGCCTTCTCTGTTCTCTATACTAGATCTTTCAGGGGTTCCATTAAATGCACTCAGTCTCAGATAACCTCCCTGTGTGCCTAATGACTGATTCAACTGTTCTCTGCCTCTGAAGGACTTTGGGGTACAGGGTGTATGAAAGGCACAATATAAAACCAAATTCCTCTCCCTCCTTTCCTTATTTTGTTTTGGTCAGAGGAATACATCCCTACAACAGGCCCTATAGTATGTCCTGGTATCACAGCACTGAAAACCAACAGAGATTTAGGGTTGCTAGGGTGATGTTTCTGAAAAGTACATTATTTCCTGTGAACCCTAAAATTGCTCGGTTTTCCTGTATCACCAAAACTAGTCTCTGGTAACAATTTCCCTATAGCCTGCGGTATTTTCCTTTCCAATAGAGGAATCCTTGAGGGTCAAGGGAGCCCTGGAGTTGATCTGGATGAATGTACTGTATGCCTCTCTGGGGCCAGCTCAGTATATGGGGATGACTCATAAAGTCTTACAACACTATAACAGCTCCTGCTGGCAGAGAAGAATAGTAACAAGCAAACAGGGCTTCATGGTTCCTTGGTGGTTCAGTTATTCTTTCCTCCAGAAACATGGCCAACACTAATATTAACAAAAAAAAATAAAACTAATTTCATCTGTGACTCATGGCCAAACCAATAAACTGGGGAATGTTTTTCATCATTCTTCTCTAGAAAGGCAAGGAGCTGTTAGTCTATTATTAGCCATTGCTAGGCACCAGGAACGCAGACTGTAAAGGGAGAGAAACAAGACCTAACTGGAAAATGACAGAGGGTGCTTTCCCACTACAATGCCTAGTGATGACTCATGCCCTTACCAACACCTTCCTGCAATCTAAGATAGTCATCATGGAAGGACCTGCGAATAAAAGAAAGAGACAGTGGCCAGGGGAAGCCCAGATTTGCCATTTGCTCTGATAGCTCAGCTGGTAGAGCATCTAACTGGTACTGAGGGGACTGGAGGTCAACTCCCAGTGAGATCATGTTATTGATTTCTTTCAATACAGATGTTTTTGCTTTTGGTCAGATGCCCCACATCAGGCCCAGTGACCTTCCAGCCCTAACAAGCACATTTACCTCCACCTGAGTTCATGGGGTTTAGGTGGGGGCATGGGGCCCATGCATACCTGTGCCTTCATTCTGGAAGCTGCCATGATTCCTCCTGCAGTGTTCTTCCCTGTTCCCATCCCTTCCACTACCCGTTGATGCCCTATGGCCTCCAACCCACACAACACATCCGTGCGGAGGAACAAGCTTCCCGTCTCACCACTTGGGTCACTGCAGCTGCTGAATGTAGTGCCATGCTCCCCTGGGTCGGGACATGTTGTCCTCAGCAGCAAGTCCCCAGCCATTGCAAGCTCAGTATTGTGTTTCTATTTTGCTTGCTTCTACTTCACAATGAGCACAGTGCTTTCCTATGAATGGTCTTTCCATTCTTTTTGATGTCCGTCTAGTCCCCCCACTGCTATCCTAGTTGTTATATGCTGTAATACTCTTTTTCCCTAGATATGCACCCAATTTATTTTCTTTTATTTCAAGTATATTTATACAGGCTATCACCACTGGGAGTGTGTCCCATTTTCAGGACAGTCCTGGTTAAACAGGCACATTTGTCACTGACTGCAGACAAACACTACAAAAAGTGCTGATACATTCACGAAAGTGTCACTGCAATTCAGAAAAACAAATACATATTTTAAATTCCATAGCAATGACAACAATAAAATTACAAACAGGAGCATTTCAAAGTAATCATTTTTTATTGCATTATGTGTTTCTCTCCTATGCAACCAGCCTGTCCCCATCAGCTGGCACCCTCTAGCCCTGTCACCCACCACCTCTGGGACATACCTTCAACACTTGCACAAGAGAGGCTTCTGGTGGGTGAATGAGTGCTGTGGTCAGTGGTGTAGGGCTGTGAGGGTGCTAGTGTTATTGTGCCAAACTAGAGGGGAGGTTCCTCCAGGTATTTTCACCCCGAGGGCAGCCAACATGCAATGTCACACGTGTGCACGTGGAGGCACTTACACAATCAGCATCTGAGAGCAGGACCTCCCCACGGTGTGTGTGCGGTCCACTGTGCTATGATGTAGCTACCGCTGGGTGTCAGGCAAGCAGCAAGATGCAGTGTCCCCCTTCCCCAAGGGAGACGAGCTATTCATGGGATGCTCTACCTTCCCTCCCCCAGCAAGCCCCCCCAAATGACTCGAGTCTGTTCCCAAACCCGGGTTGCCAGAATAGTGAGCAGTAGCATTGCTGCCATGCTACCAGGCCCGATCTTATGGGCAATAATTTGACCTAAGCCTGAAGCTTCATACTGTATCGGTTGTATTTGGTAGCCGAAAATAAGTTCCTTAAACACATTCGGGTCTTGGTAATAAGAAAACACATCACACAGAAATCTAGGACTTCTATGTTTACTTCCATTCAACTCAGATACAAGGGGAAAACTGTTCTCAACACACACAGGAAGATTCACAGGCTGACAGGAAGTACATTTCTTAAAGCTGCACTGCACATAATAATCCCTCCTGACTTAGCTAGAAAGTACGTAAATAAATAATTCAGAAAATAGCATGAAGCTATTAAAGTTATTACTGCACTGTCCCTTTAGTTAGTCTATGTCATTAGACGATATCTCTACAAGTCCATTCTCTTTGGTGTACGTCTTATACATCCTGACTAACGTAGTAGGAGTGGAGGCTGTTGCACTGGAATCTGATTAGCATCAGCCACATCTTGTCTCAAACGCTGTGGTTCCACTATCTGTTCCTGTTCTTGTTCTGGAAGAAATAATGCTGGATAACTACCCTGGCGCTGGGTATCACTTTTCTGTTGTGCATCAATTCTAGTACGTGTAACCCCCCTGCAAATGGGGGTTCCCAGAAGTCTTCTAGGAGCGTGCTTGAATGCTCCAAGTCTGGAGGTGTTCAGCGTTTAAGCTGCTTGAGTGTGAGTGCTTTTAGAGCCTCTGGTACTGTCTCTTTAAGAGCTGCCTGCTTGTGATCATAATTAATTGAGGAGGGGGGACTGTGTGTTCTAATGCCTGAATCCCACCCAGGCTGCTGCCAATTCACTCCATTTTTGCAGTCGCTAAGAGTGCAAAGGGAGCACATCTGAAAGCTGTAACTGTTTGCCTGTAATCATTTAGCAGCATTTGTGAGATTGCAGTTTATCTAACCTGTTTTATTGCAGGTGGGACTCTGTGTGTGTTTCCCCTCTATGTTAGAATTGAACTGCTGAACTGGACCAATCAGCATGGGGGACCTTTAAAATGGAGCCTGCTGCTGGCAAATCAGAACTTGGACTCTAAAGCTGAGCCAGCCACAATGGGACTGTATGGCAGATGCCTCTGGGAATTGTAGTTTGGACTTCGGCACCTTTTTGCACCAACAGGGGGAGTCTGATTGTGAGTGACAGCCAAACCAGCTAACTGAACTGGGAGGAACTCAAAGGAAATGCCCAGCTCTGTCTACTGGAAAGATCAGATCAGTTTGGGCAGTGAAGAGACAAGGAGCTGTGTGCTTCTTCGGTGTGTAGTTTTAGCGTGAGAATCGCATGTAAGGCCCTAAGTTTCGGTCTGCAGCTTGTGCAAGTGCCTGTTCGGACTGAATCTGACCTTACCGATCGGCAGGTCTGGGGAGAGGGGGAAGCATCACTGGCAGGTGGGGGGAGGGCTAAGCAGGGAGAAGAGGTACCGGAAGTGGAAATCACAGCAGAGAGAGTGAGGGAAGCCCTCAGCTCCCTTTAAGACGGAGAAAGCACGGGGCGGATAAATTACATCCCAGAGTGCTGAAGGAACTTGCAGATGTCCTGGCGAAACCCCTGGCAGAGCTTTCACCATCTCTCTGAGGACAGGTGGGTGCCCCAAGACTGGAAGGTGGCACATATAGTGCCTATCCTGCGGGATCAAGGGAGGTGGCAGGGAACTACAGGCCTGTCAGCCTGACATCGGTGGTGGGCAAGGTGATGGAGGGGCATTGTCAAGGAGAGGCTGGGGACCTGGATAAGTCAGGGTGCCTGGACGATAGACAGCATGGATTCATCCGGGAAATCGTGTCAGACAAACCTGGTGGAGTTCTATGACTGGGTGACAAGTGCCTTGGACCTGGGTAGACCAGTGGACGTCCTCTTTCTAGACTTCAGCAAGGCATTTGACTCTGTTCCTCATGTGGGCCTGTTGGATAAGCTGGGAGAAATGGGGGTGGGGAACCAGATGATCAGATGGATAGGCAATTGGCTCCAGGACGGACCCAGAGGGTCATAGTTAGTGGGATAGTCTCATCCCAAAGGAGGGTCATTAGTGGGGTCCCACAGGGATCAGTCCTTGGGCCCCTTCTGTTCAACCACGTATCTGACATAAGGACAGGAATCAGGAGTGAGATGAGTCTCTTTGCAGATGACTCGAAACTGGGGCGGTGGTGGATGGGGAGGAGGGAGGTGGCTCTACAGGGGACCTGGAGGCTCTGGAAAGATGGTCTAGAAAGTGTAAGCTGAGGTTCAATGCAGGGAAATGCAAGGTACTCCACCTGGGGGCCAGAAACCCAGGCCAAGTGTACACCCTGGGGGATGCTACAAGTCTCGATGGCTGAGAGGGACCTGGGGGTGGTGGTGGATGTCAAGATGAACAACTCTCAGACTTGTAGGAGGGCAGCAGCCAAGGCCAACAGGATGCTGGGATGCATCGCAAGGGGGATCACCTCCAGAAGGAGGGAAGTGATACTCCCTCTGTATAACTGCTTGGTGAGGCCGCACCTTGAGTACTGCGTGCAGTTTTGGAGGCCACACTTAAAGAGGGACATTAACCTCCTGGAGAGGGTCCAGAGGAGGCAACCAAAATGATTTGGGGCTTGGGGACAGGACCTATGAGGAGAGGCTCGAAGAGCTAAATATGTACACATTGGAAGAGAGAAGGGACGGGGGACATGATAGAGGTCTTCAGGTACATGAAGAGGGTAAATAGGGGAGGAACAGTCAGGGTGCTTCGAAGGAAGGAGGAAGGGGCCACTAGAGGGCATGGGTGGAAGCTGGAGGGGCAATATTCAGGGGAGAAAGGAGGAGGTGCTACTTCACTGAGAGGGTGGTGGAGCCATGGAATGCACTGCCTAGGGGGCTGGTGGAGGCAGAGACAGTGGAGGGGTTCAAGAGGGGGTGGGACAGGTACAGGGGAAGGGTTCTGGAAGCAAAATCCAATGCAGCAAGAATATCCGGAACTGGGAAGGGAGAAGTCAGAGAAGGCGAGGAGGACAGCAAGGTCAGCACCCAGGGTGGGGGCTGACCAAACGAGCAGACACGAAAGACCATTAGGCCTATTCTGCTGGCATTTTAGTATGTTAGTGAAGAGAATCAAGGAGATCTGAAGAGTAGAAACCAGCCTCACCCTGTAGAAGACTGGAGAAATTGCTGAATCGCGCTCGGTCTGTCAGGAACTGAATCTGCATTGTGTTCTCCCGGGTATTATGCAGTAATTGCGATCGGGATAGAGAAACAGCCTGCCTGGTATAGTACTTTCCTTTTACATATAAATGTGTGTAGTGCTTGTGGGGAATCGCGTTTCAAACCCCCTGTACGGTGAATTAAGTGCATGAAGCTGGAAGTAAACCCCAGCTTAATCCAGACTACATCCATTTGCTCTAAACTGCAGTGGGGTTCAGACACAAGAACCTTGTCCACATGGTCTGCTTCTCCTGGCAATCCAGGACAATCTGCCTTCCATACAGTTCCCAGCATTGAGTTTGTGAGTACAAAGCAGGGTAGCTCCCTGCCATCTGTTTATCGAATTGCAAGTGTGTCATCTAATTGTTGTTTGTTTTTTTCATTTCTTCCCGAACTGAGCCAACCGGCTCCGGATTACAATTCGGGTATTGTGCCAGTGTTTTTCCATCACAGGGCCCCAACCAGCTGCACTAATCCTGGCTAGCCTCCCCCCCATCCTGGGTACCCAGTGAAAGTGACAATTTGGGACTCTGAATATGCGCACAGTACTGTGATTATTAATGTGTTTAACCTAATTAACCAGATTTCCCCCTGTCCTTGTTACAGCTCCTTAAATAAATCAGATCTGTTTATTTCAGCAAAGTTACGATGACTGAGGTAATCATTTATGTTAAAGTATTGTACTGTGGTTTTTGCACCGTGTTATCTTGTTTTACAGGGGGTCCCCAGAGTCCAGTCGACAGAGCCAGTCCTGGGGATAGGTGTACATTGTGAAGATATTCCTGATGCATTGTGTGGGCCACTAGTGGGAAGAAAGGGGGGGTTACAGTGTCCCAGAGGGCTGTGACCAAGCTAGTTTAGCTACGGCAAACCCTGACCTCTGGGTAGAGGCACTTGCCATTGGACCTAGGCCCCTCACCCTGTTAGTAGTTAAGCACGCAGGGGTAGTAGCCCTTGGGATAGCGCCACCTAGGGGTTACATACGTAACTGGTCCATATGTTTTTTCACTCTCCTCTGGTTAGTCAGTCAAACACCATAGACAACATTTCCGAACTGTTTTTCTACCACACCTTCTGTCCATCTCTTTGGGCCTGCATATATCCTGACCTACACAAGATCATTGGGTTTGAAGGATCTGGTGTTAGGAAGCATTTGAGTTACTGACTTATAGCCTAGAGGGTGAAGAAGGTCTAACTGAGTTCGAATCTGACATCCAAACAACAATTCTGCAAGGGATATTCCAGTGGCACAATGTGGTGTTGTTCGATATATTGCAAGAAAGTCCAAAAGGGCTATTTGTATTGCCATCGGTGTAGTAGGATTAGCTTTGTCTATACTCTTTTTAAACGTCTGAACCAGGCATTCCGCTTCACCATTTGAACTTGGATGGTAGAGAGGTGAGAAAATATGGTGGATACCATGTTGCTGGCAAAATGCTTGGAGTTCAACAGACGTGAACTGTGGTCCATTATCCAATACAATCACTTGCGGAAAACCATGGGTAGCAAAGATATATTTCATCACTTTGATGGTACGCTCAGTAGTTGTTGAAGACATTTGATGAATTTCCGGCCATTTACTATAAGCATCAGTTGACAGTAACCACATGGAATTTAAATAAGGTCCCGCAAAATTAATATGCAACCTTTGCCAGGGTTTTTCAGGTAGTTCCCAATGGTGAACTGGAGCTCTTGCCGGATTTCCCATTGATTCAGCACAACCTGGTATATGTCTCTGTCAATGGAAGGCCATCATATGTGAAGTCTGGCTAGGGATTTCATTTTAGCAATGCCTGGATGGCCTGCATGCAAAAGAGTCAGCACATTTCAGTGATAACATTGGGGTACTATGACACACAATCCCCACAGAAGACGCTCCTCAGCAATGGACAACTGCTGTCTCTTTGTATAGTAGAGTTGTAGTTCAGCTGAACAAGTAGTGCCTTGTGGCCAACCCTCAAGGGTATACTGTTACACCTGTTTCAAAATTGCATCTTGACTAGTGGCTTTTGCAATGCCCTTGGCTAGTAGTGAAAGCTGATCTAACTGTTGTAGCTCCATTGCACACACAACAGTAGAGTCCTCCATATCTTTGAATTGCACTGGAAAACTATCTGGCCCCACCTGGCATACTAATGGCTCCTCTTTAAGTCCTACGTTGAACTCCATTTCTCTGGATATTGGTAATCTTGACAAGGCATCCGCATTTCCATGCTGGTCCATTGGTTGGTATGTAACCTTGAAATTATAGGCAGACAAAATTAATGCCCATCATTGAAGTCGGCTAGCAGCTGTCTCTGGATATCTTTTTTCAGGACTGAAAATTGTCATTAGTAGCTTGTGATCTGTCTTCAGGTGAAACTTGCGACCAAGGAAGTATTGGCAAAATTTCTGGACTCCAAACACAATTGCTAATGCCTCTCTCTGAATCTGGGCATTATTCCTTTCAGCTGCAGTGAGTTTGTGTGAAGCATGGGCTATCGGCTTCTCCTCTCCTTCTGGATCTGTATGGAAATGGACAGCTCCTTTACCCACAGGACTAGCATCACAGGCCAATGTGATAGGTAAGTTAGGGTCATAATGAGTTAAATTATTCACATTGGTTAGAGAGAGAGCTTGATGGCTTGAACTGCCTTACTGTGGCCCTTGATCCACTTCCACAGAGTACCTTTATGTAATAATTCATTTAGGACAGCACATTTAGTGGCTAAGCCAGATATGAAACGGTCATAGTAGCGCACCATACCCAAGAATGAGTGCAACTCTGAAATATTCTGCGATTCAGGCATATGCACAATGGCTTCCACCTTTTCATCATTTGGACGAATTCCATCTTTGTCAATAGTGTGACCTAAGTACATGACACTTGGTTGACAAAATTGGCGTTTTTCTCTCCTGGGTCTGAATCCACTCTGTTGCAATCTCTCTAAAGTCTTTTGTAAGTTAAGTAAAAATGTTCTGCTTCTGTCTTCCCCGTGACAATGATGTCATCCAAATAATAAGCAACACCTGGTATATCACCCACCATTTGGTCAATCACTTTTTGAAAAATAGCCAGTGCGGAACTAAGGCCAAAACATAACCGTCTGCACTTGTACAGTCCTTGGTGTGTATTAATCACTACCAATTTCTGAGAGTCTGTATCCAGTTCCACTTGAAGGTATGCATCAGCGAGGTCCAATTTAGAGAACCCCACACCACCATTCAGTCTATGAAAAAGTTCCTCTGGATTAAGTGTCACCTTAAAATCTTCACATATTCGAACCTCTTACCATCTGGTTTAGATACCACCACAATTGGAGTAGCCCAGTCTGAACTTAAAACCTTTTCTAGCACACCTGCTTTTTCTAGTCTGTCCAATTCTGCCCCAACCACCAGTTATAAGGCAAAAGGAAGTTTCCATGGTTTACAAAACTTAGGGACTGCATTAGGCTTTGTAACTAGCTTGGCTTTAGCTGTTGTGCAACATCCCAGGCCTTTCCACAACTCTGGATACATGTGTAAAATCTCCCCAAGCTTGGGTGGGGTACTGCTTTGTGGTACCTGGACAGCAGCAAGTAGGCCAAAATCTGCTGGAGCAACATGAATGTTTAGTAGATCCTGAGCATCTCTGCCCAAAATGTTGACACCCTTTTTTGAAACCAGAAAAGTTAAAGGTGTACTAGGAGAATCAGTCCTGCATACTAAAGTGGTAAATGAGCCCAATGGCTGAATTGGTTGCCCTTCAAATGCACGTAGCAACTTACTACAAGGAGACAATGGTGACTTATGCAGATCAGACCATGTCTGGTGGTTAATAAAAGTAACTGGGGAAGCAGAATCTAGCATTAAATGCAACTGATGCCTCAGTTGCAGCAATTCAAGTAACACATAGAAAGGAGGAACATCTTTAGTCTGCATTTGTGGTGCAATAGGAACCACTGCACTGTTTGTGCTCTCTGAACTGACCACTACAATTCTCTTGCTTCCGCAAACCTTCTCAATATGACCCTGACGTTTACATGCATGACACTGAACTTCTCTGAATTTGCACTGGTCCCTGCTATGCTAAGAAGACACACATGATGCACATTTGTACTGACCATGCAGTTTGGGTGGAGTGGTTGAATTCTTCTGTGAAAACAATGGTTTAGACTTAGGTATGAGCTGTTTCAATTTTGGGTTTACTGCAGATACTTGTACCTCATTTTTAGTGTTCATCTTAGCACGTGCTTCATTTTCTGTAGCCTCATACATTTGTGCCAGCTGTAAAAGCTCCTCAGCAGACTTCTTGACACTTACAGAAAGTAATTGCTGAATACGATGTTCATTATTCAACCCTATAACAAACTTATCAGCTAAATTAGATTCAAGATGCTCTCTGCTCCACTCACACGTGAGAGCTAAGTGTTTGATTTCAGCCAAATAAGATTCTAATGATTGACCTAGTTTCTGATGGTAACTGTAGAATTTATAACATTCAGCCCTTGGAAAAGTTGTTAAGCTGTATTGTGCATTTAATTTAGCCTTTAGCTCTTTATATGTCAAATCCTCTGGCTGGTCTGGTGCACACAGACTGCATAAAAGTTTGAAGTTTTCACTCCCCAAGAAAGCACAAAAAGCAGCTCGAATAAGTTCACCCTGTAGCTGATCATTTGCTGATTGTATGGCAGGATTAAGTAATAACCACTGATCAAACCGTCTGGACCATGTACCCCAGCCCATTCCTGTAAAAATCTCAAAGCGTGATGAAGTTGCCACGATACTCCACAGTTCCAAATTGCTTACTTGCCTCCAATGCAGAAAGTCACAAAATGGTGCAATTTAGTAAGCTGGAGCTATGAAAATTTTCACCATCCTTGTCGCCAGTTTGTTGTATTTGGTGGCCGAAAATAAGTACTGTAAATGCATCAGGGTCTTGGTAATAAGAAAACACATCACACAGAAATCTAGGCCTTCTCTGTTTACTATCATTCAGCTCAGATACAAGGGGAAAACTGTTCTCAACACACACAGGAAGATTCACAGGCTCACAGGAAGTACATTTCTTAAAGCTACACTGCACATAACAGTATCTGGCACAGCTGCCTCCTGTGGCAATATCCCCTACACTCTTATTATCCTCATTGTGAACCCTTGTCCCCTTCAGCTGGAATGTGTCCTCATTCTCTTTCCTGCAGGGCTGACATCTACCCTCTCCATGCCCTTCAGCACCCTAAACAACTCTGTCATACCCTCCTACTTCCTATTCTCTAATGAACACAAAACTGTTTGTACCCCAGCTTCTCTAACCCAACGGTCATCCAAATCTCAGCTGCTGGATCATTCAATTTCCATTTGCTCACACTCCTAGATCGTTTAGTCATTACCTTCTGACAACACTAATGAAGATTCTTAGGGAGCTCCTTTTCAAAACACTGAATGGGTCAATAAAAAAGCAGAGACATTCAAAAATGTGTTGCTCCCCAAATACCTGAACAGACCCTCAGGTCAGTTGTAAAAGGTCAAGAAGACTCAAGTTTGCCAGCGCTAATTAAACCATGTGGCAGCTGAACTGGTCCAGAGATTCAGAAGGAAAACATAAACTGTTGGCAATCCCGTTTACTGAACTAATACTATTTCCTATGGGACTTGAATTGTGTGACTTCCCAACACCATTCAGAGTTTCTTCTGTCATGGTGAAGTCCCCTGCTTGGGAGGCTCTCTTTCTGAGAAAGACAGATCCAGCATTGAAACGACAGGGCATGGGGGGGGGGAAAAAGCACTGGACCATCATATATAGTTGTGCAGGGTCCCTCAAAGTTTGAAAGCCTATAGAAATTAAAACGCGGCGTTGGGCTTTCTCGCAAGTATCAGCATTCCCAAAATATCCATGTCTAAATCTTTCCTGTCTTAAATTAAGGGAGAAAGAAAATGACGTCACTGTTGGACGAGCTGTATGTCACTAAGTATAACTTCCCTAGCAGTGACATCATTTTCTGCCTCCAGGTTCTAAGAAATGGCTGCATCCTTGATTGAAGATGAGAAAGATTTGGGTCCTTTCCCTCCTACCTTTCGTCACTCATCTCCCCAATCCCCTAGTCTTCTTACTGTCTCTGCTCCTCTTCTTACTGTCTCTGCTTCAGGGATTCCTCCGTACCTTCTCCATTCCCCACCCTCACTCCTTTACTGGATGAGCTGCTCTCTTCTACTGCCTCCCTTCTCTCTGGAACCTGCTCCCCTCTGCCTCTCCTCACTCCATGCCTTTAGGCACCAGCTATGGGATCATCCTGCACCCTGCTGTCCCTATCAACCCCCCTTTTTTTATCACATCTTTTTTTTCTCACTTTACAGCCACAGTCCTGCTATACATCCAGCCACCACTCCTTCGTTCACTGCTGACCCTGAAGCTGACGTGCCACGCTGGCATGTGCAGCTACAACGTCGAAAGGGGCCTCCCCTTAAGCCCCCATGCCCGATGAGGATCCAATCCTGGCACATGCTAGCGGCTATCAAGCTGCCATGGACAATGCTGCCATTTACCCTTTTTCTCCCCAATGGGAGTACAGATGTGCAATGATGTCCGTGCACAATGTGCAGATGTCTGCCGTGCTCCCCCCTGCTTAGCATCCACGCAACTGCAGTTATTCTGGGCATCCCCAGAGACTGCCAGAGCGTGGCATGCACCCACCCCTTTCCCCAGGACTAGGAGAGCTGTTGCCAGATGCTCAATCCTAGTCCTCCCCTACCGACCCCCGAAGACCCGGGCTCGTTCCCGAACCTGGGTCGCTGGTGTGGAGTGAGGTGTGGTGTCCAGCGCCTCAACCCTCAGCACCACCGGGCCAGTAATGTCAATCCCCTTTTGACTTTTCATCCTCTCTCTTCTGATCCCCCTCCTGCTCAGACCCCCTTTAACTGAGGCTATTTGTGACTCCACCTGAGGTCAATTTTTAGACCCACTAGCACTGTCACCTACCGCAACAGACATTGTACACTTCATTGTAGTGTCTCAGGATTGTCCACATATCATTGCACTGATCCATGCTGTTCATATACTTGGTCTCCATACTGCTGTTACATCTGTAATGTTGCCTGTGTAACTGCATTCTGAAGTTTTTTAGCTTTATTCCTGCTGTACTCCTGTCCCTTCCCCCGGGTTGCACCTGGAAATGAGCCTTGGCTCAGTGTGCCTTTCCCAGTTACCAATTTTAAATAAATATATAACTAACTCACTAAGTAACTGTAAGCCCCCCAATGGGAGGGCTTATTTCTCACCCTTAGGGACCCCCCAGGTTATTAGGGAGTTTGTGCACTCAGGGGACGTATTTTCTGCTGGCCATCACTTGGGGGAAGCAGTGAGTGGGTTTCTATATAAAGGGGGTGTATAGGTGGGAGAAGAGAGCGAGAGAGAGAGAGAGAGACTGGCAGGTCTGCATCAGGGCAGTTTGGAGGGGGGGTTCCCCCTTCCCCTTAGGTATGTCAGCTGTTTCGGCAGCAGTGTGCCGGGTTTCCTGGGTTTTGGGGTCTCCAAGCGAGGTGAGCAGAACGGCAATTGTGATCGTTTGGGTCCTGGGTCCCCTCAGGACTGGGTATTGAGAGCATCCAGGGAGCATGGAGCGTTCGGACAGCAGGTTGTAGAGGCTGCTGCAGTTGTGGCAGGACCTTGGCAGGGGGTTCGAAGGATGGTGGCAGTCCTTTAGCCCTGTACCCCAGTGGCACTTCAACTCATTTTATGAAAGGTGGGAGTGGGTGGTGGCCTGGACTTGATGGGCCCTGCATGGGGCCATGGTAGCAAGTTTGAGAGACAGCACCAGGGACTAGGTGGGTCCAGGACTAAAGTTGGAAAATGTGTCCTGAGAGCAGACGCGAAGGTACGGGCTCCTAGACGTTTCACTCCGAGTATGAACTAGCTCGGCGGTGGCAGACGAGCACATCACCCCCCTGATGATGATGATGATGAGGAAGTAAGGAAAAACATTTAGGAGTAAGCCTAGTTGAGAAAAGCAGTAACAGGAAAAGCTTTGGGGAGGAAGCTCAAGTTTAAAGGAGGCAATAATAAAGTAAGGTGCTTACCAGTGCCAGCGGGTCAGTTTGGAGCTTCACGGTTCTGAAATGTTTTCAAATGAAATCTCTAGTCCTGCAAAAATTGTTTGCTGCTGGTTATGTTGTACAGAAAATCCATGCCTAAGTAATGCCCATTTTTCTCTCTCTTAGCAGAATTGTTTAGTGAGTCTCTGATCACAGGAGAGGTCCCAGAAGACTGGAGAAGGGCTCATGTGATCCCGCTCCACAAGAGTGGTAGCAGGGAGGAGGCGGGGAACTACAGACCAGTCAGTCTTACCTCAGTAGAGGGCAAGATTATGGAGGCTCTCCTTAAGGAAAGGATAGTGCAACACCTGGAATCCATAGGGGCACAGGATCCAAGACAGCATGGGTTTACAAAAGGAAGGTCCTGTCAAACTAATCTCATAGATTTCTTTGACTGGGTAACCAGAGTGGTGGACCAAGGGGAGCAGTTGATGTCGCCTACCTTGACTTCAGCAAAGCTTTTGACACTGTTCCACATAGAAGATTGATAAATAAGCTAGGTAGGCTCGGGTGGTCAGAAGTTGGTCAACTGGGTGGCAAACTGGTTGACTGGCAGAAAACAGAGAGTGGTGGTAAATGGTATACAGTCAGAAGAGATCACGAGTCACAAGTGGGGTACCTCAGGGATCAGTCCTGGGCCAGTCCTATTCAACATCTTCATTAGTGACCTTGCAGATGGACTAGAGGGTAAGGCTTGTTTGTTTGCAGATGACACCAAGATCTGCAACAGAGTAGATGATCCAGATGGGGTGGGCAGAATGAGAAGAGATCTGGATAAACTAGCAGAATGGTCAGAAGAGTGGCAACTGGGATTTAATGCAAAGAGTGCAAAATCATGCACATAGGGAAGAGAAACCCTGAAGCCACTTATAGGCTGGGAGGAGTTGCTAGCAGTCAAAAGGAAGAAAGAGACTTGGGCATCATCATCACTGATGACCTAAAATCATCAAGCAGACCTCTAAAGCAGTAGGTAAGGCTAAGGGGGTGTTAGGGTGTATTAGTAGGGGTATCACAAGTCGTAAAAGGGAGGTAATAATCCTCTGTACAAGACATTGGTTAGGCCCCATCTGAGTACTGCGGCAGTATTGAGGCCACACCTTCACAAGGACATTAACTCAAATTGAGGCAGTCCAGAGAAGGGCAACCAAAATGGTGCAGGGACTGCATCAGAAGACATATGAGGACAGATTAACGGAGCTCAATATGTATACCCTTGAGCAAAGGAGGAGAAGGTGATATGATCGAGGCATTCAAACACCTTAAGGGCATAAACAAGGTGAAAGAGTCTAACATGTTTAAATATAAGAAAATAGCAGGACAAGAGGACACAGCATGAGATTAGAGGGGCCGATTAAGGGGAATGTGAGAAATTCTTTTTCACAGAAAGGGTGATAGATGCATGGAATGGCTTACCACAAGAAGTGGTGGCTATGAATACAGTGCAGGGCTTCAAACAGGCATGGGATAGGCATAAGGGAGCAATACAAATGATTATGAATAGATAGGTCACTGACAGAGCAAAGGCCAATGGCACATTTATAAGGTAGAAAAAGAAATGGGCAGACTGGATGGGCCTTGCGGTCCTTATCTGCCGTCAACTTCTATGTTTCTATGTTTCTATGTTTCTCTCTCTCTAAGCAATAAGTCTGTGTAAAAAGTTAGCCCCAAGGAGCTGTAACATTTCAAAGCATGAGTAACCAGAACCCTGAGCTCTAAAATCATTTGGGAGCTCAGGAGAATAAAAGTGATTTGCTTTGGGGAGAAATCAGAGTCCAGTTTGATTATTGCCACAAAGGTATGTTAATGAATTTTAAGTCATTTAGCTTTTAGGGGTTCTTCGCAGTTTCCCGGGGTTTGAAGTTTTTTTAAATTCCTTGTGCCCTCCTGCTCCGGTTCCGGTCGGTCAAAAGAAGCTTGAGAAAGAATCAACCTGACGGCCTGCTGGATTTGCCTGCTGGGAGATGTGAACACCTTTTGGGGCTCAGTGCTGATGGGTTTGAAAATATCTTCAGGTAAGAAACCCATTTTAAATGCTGTTTTTTTATCTGAGAAGAACTTGGTGAGATTCTGAGTCTGGGTCCCCCCTTCCATGTTTAACATCAGACCCCTAGACAAAGGGAAGGGGGAGCTACATAACTAACTAACTATCTAACTAAGATTTAGATTGGGATATCTCAATGCACCTAAATTTCCCTTTGGAAAATACTAACTTTTTAAGAGTTATTCTCTCTTCATCAGGATCAGTAAGACTAACCTGATATCATTTTTATTTTAATTACTTATAGACAGGAATACTCAGTTAAGACATATGTCTTCTTTTCAAAATGGCCCTATTAAGATGGCAGCCAGTTATGACTACATATACAGTTACGTGCTTATTCACATTCATACTGAGACACAAAACAACAATATAAAAGCACATGTGGGTTACTTTGGGGATAATATCTACTCCACAGTACATGTGTTTTTCTATTCTCATTACATGCTGAAAAGAAACTTGCAGGCCCTGTTGGAAAGGGTCCCCATGTCTCAATATTAAACAGATGACTTCCAGTCCCCCCACATACTGTGCAAGGGGGTAGAGATGGTGTCTTTGTCTCCATTTTCTGCACACTGAATTTGGGGGCAAAACAGTGGGATGGTGAGTTATTGAAAAAAATATAATTATAAAAACTCTTTGTTCTCCAAAAATAATGGTGGTTCCCTTAGTTATACTGATACGAGCCCAGTTGGTGCCATTAGCCTAATTAACAGAACCATAACCCTAGCTCCTGCTAGAATGACTAGGGGAGGACCTCCTGTATTTGATGTAGGAAGGGCATTTCTGGTTGGGGTCTGGGGGCATGTTTCCCCAATAAATGTAGCATTTTTACCCTTTATATGGTGGACTTTTAGACATTTATGGCTTTCATTTTACACAGCGGCAGTCCTTCCTCACTTTTGTAAAAAAATGAAATCTAAGCATGCAGATTGAAAAAAGACTGGTATTCACCTGCACTGCCCTGTCCCACGCAAGAAAGGAGCACACAAGGAAGCAAAACTGGGAGACACACCAGAAATTAGGTCTACATTCTGAGCCTCTAATGGCAGAAAGTACAAAAATATGTGGGTTCCATAGCACAGCACTAGAAACAAGCATTTGTCAATGCTGAATGTTTGCTTGCTGGTATTAGCACTGGAGAGTGCGACGGGTGGCAGGAGCCATCAGCAAGTAAAACCATCGCCGGTGGCCATTGTACAAGGAAGGACGGGTGTTCAGAGGAGTGAGGACCTGGACCAGGACGATACCTGCACCATGGCCTTTGTACAAGGGAGGAGGGGTGTTCATAGGAGTGAGGACCTGGACCAGGACGATACCTGCACCATGGCCATTGTACAAGGGAGGAGGGGTGTTCATAGGAGTGAGGACCTGGACCAGGACGATACCTGCACCATGGCCTTTGTACAAGGGAGGAGGGTGTTCATAGGGTAGGAGGACCTGGACCAGGACGATACCTGCACCATGGCCATTGTACAAGGAAGGAGGGGTATTCAGAGGAGTGAGGACCTGGACCAGGACGATATCTGCACCATGGCCATTGTACAAGGGAGGAGGGGTGTTCATAGGAGCGAGGACCTGGACCAGGACGATACCTGCACCATGGCCATTGTACAAGGAAGGAGGGGTGTTCAGAGGAGCGAGGACCTGGACCAGGACGATACCTGCACCATGGCCATTGTACAAGGGAGGAGGGGTGTTCAGAGGAGTGAGGACCTGGACCAGGGACGACACTCTGCACCATGGCCATTGTACAGGAAGGAGGGAATTCAGAGGAGTGAGGACCTGGACCAGGACGATACCTGCACCATGGCCATTGTACAAGGGAGGAGGGGTGTTCAGAAGAGTGAGGACCTGGACCAGGACGATACCTGCACCATGGCCATTGTACAAGGAAGGAGGGGTGTTCAGAGGAGTGAGGACCTGGACCAGGACGATACCTGCACCATGGCCATTGTACAAGGGAGGAGGGGTGTTCAGAGGAGTGAGGACCTGGACCAGGACGATACCTGCACCATGGCCATTGTACAAGGGAGGAGGGGTGTTCAGAGGAGCGAGAACCTGGACCAGGACGATACCTGCACCATGGCCATTGTACAAGGAAGGAGGGGTGTTCAGAGGAGCGAGGACCTGGACCAGGACGATACCTGCACCATGGCCATTGTACAAGGAAGGAGGGGTGTTCAGAGGAGTGAGGACCTGGACCAGGACGATACCTGCACCATGGCCTTTGTACAAGGGAGGAGGGGTGTTCAGAGGAGTGAGGACCTGGACCAGGACGATACCTGCACCATGGCCATTGTACAAGGAAGGAGGGGTGTTGAGAGGAGTGAGGACCTGGACCAGGACGATACCTGCACCATGGCCATTGTACAAGGGAGGAGGGGTGTTCAGAGGAGCGAGGACCTGGACCAGGACGATACCTGCACCATGGCCATTGTACAAGGAAGGAGGGGTGTTCAGAGGAGTCGAGGACCTGGACCAGGACGATACCTGCACCATGGCCATTGTACAACGGAGGAGGGGTGTTCAGAGGGTGAGGACCTGGACCAGGGCGATACCTGCACCATGGCCATTTTACAAGGAAGGAGGGTGTTCAGAGGAGGCGAGGACCTGGACAGGGCGATACCTGCACCATGGCCATTGTACAAGGAAGGAGGGGAGTTCAGAGGAGTGAGGACCTGGACCAGGACGATACCTGCACCATGGCCATTGTACAAGGGAGGAGGGGTGTTCAGAAGAGTGAGGACCTGGACCAGGACGATACCTGCACCATGGCCATTGTACAAGGAAGGAGGGGTGTTCAGAGGAGTGAGGACCTGGACCAGGACGATACCTGCACCATGGCCATTGTACAAGGGAGGAGGGGTGTTCAGAGGAGTGAGGACCTGGACCAGGGCGAACCTGCACCATGGCCATTGTACAAGGAGGAAGGGTGTTCAGAGGAGCGAGGACCTGGACCAGGACGATACCTGCACCATGGCCATTGTACAAGGGAGGAGGGGTGTTCAGAGGAGTGAGGACCTGGACCAGGACGATACCTGCACCGTGGCCATTGTACAAGGGAGGAGGGGTGTTCAGAGGAGTGAGGACCTGGACCAGGATGATACCTGCACCGTGGCCACTGTACAAGGGAGGAGGGGTGTTCAGAGGAGTGAGGACCTGGACCAGGATGATACCTGCACCATGGCCATTGTACAAGGAAGGAGGGGTGTTCAGAGGAGTGAGGACCTGGACCAGGACGATACCTGCACCATGGCCATTGTACAATGGGGGGGAGCAAGGACCAAGACAGGGAGAAAGCCACACTGTGGCCATTGTACAAGGAAGGAGGGGTGTTCAGAGGAGTGAGGACCTGGACCAGGACGATACCTGCACCATGGCCATTGTACAATGGGGGGGAGCAAGGACCAAGACCGGGGAGAAAGCCACACTGTGGCCATTGTACAAGGAAGGAGGGGTGTTCAGAGGAGCGAGGACCTGGACCAGGACGATACCTGCACCATGGCCATTGTACAAGGAAGGAGGGGTGTTCAGAGGAGTGAGGACCTGGACCAGGACGATACCTGCACCATGGCCATTGTACAAGGAAGGAGGGGTGTTCAGAGGAGTGAGGACCTGGACCAGGACGATATCTGCACCATGGCCATTGTACAAGGAAGGAGGGGTGTTCAGAGGAGTGAGGACCTGGACCAGGACGATACCTGCACCATGGCCATTGTACAATGGGGGGGAGCAAGGACCAAGACCGGGGAGAAAGCCACACTGTGGCCATTGTACAAGGAAGGAGGGGTGTTCAGAGGAGTGAGGACCTGGACCAGGACGATACCTGCACCATGGCCATTGTACAAGGAAGGAGGGGTGTTCAGAGGAGTGAGGACATGGACCAGGACGATACCTGCACCATGGCCATTGTACAATGGGGGGGAGCAAGGACCAAGACCGGGGAGAAAGCCACACTGTGGCCATTGTACAAGGAAGGAGGGGTGTTCAGAGGAGTGAGGACCTGGACCAGGACGATACCTGTACCATGGCCATTGTACAAGGAAGGAGGGGTGTTCAGAGGAGTGAGGACCTGGACCAGGACGATACCTGCACCATGGCCATTGTACAATGGGGGGGAGCAAGGACCAAGACCGGGGAGAAAGCCACACTGTGGCCATTGTACAAGTGAAAGGGGGTGTTCAGAGGAACGAGGAGCAGGTCCAGGGAGAGAGAGTGTGGCGGGCATCAGGAGCCGCCAACAAGTAAAGCCACACCCACAGCCATTGTACAAGGGGGGGAGAGGTGTTCAGAAGAGCGAGGACTGGGACTGGGGAGAGAGACTGCAATGGGAAGTAGGAGTCGCCAACAAGTAAAGCCGCACCCGTGGTCACTGTACAAGGGGGAGTGTTCAGAGGAGTGAGGACCAGGACCGGGGAGAGAGCCACACCATGGTCATTGTACAAATGGGGGGGGGATGTGTTCAGAGAAGTGAGAACTGGGACTGGGGAAAGAAAGTGCGATGGGTGGCAGGAGTCACCAACAAGTAAAGCCGCACCCGTGACCACTGTACAAGGGGGGAGTGTTCAGAGGAGCGAGGACTGGTACTGGGGAGATTACAAATGGGGGTGTTCAGAGGTGTGAGAATGGGATTGGGGAGAGAGAGTGTGGGAACCACCAACAAATAAAACCACACCCACGGCTATTGGCCTTAGGTGTTCAAGAAGTTAGGATCGGAACCAGGAGGGAATCGCACCGACACCACAGCCCTTGTATAAATGTAGCGGGAGTGTTCAGAGGAGCGAGGACTGGGACTAGGGAGACAGAGTGCAGTGGGTTGCAGGAGTCACCAACAAGTATAGCCACACCTGTGGCCATTGTACAAGGGGGGGTTGTTCAGAGGAGCAAAGAACCGTGACTGGGGAGAGAGCTGCACCACGGCCATTGTACAAGTGGGGGGAAGGTGTTCAAAGGAGTGAGGACCAGGACTGGGTAGAGAGAGTGCAGTGGGCGGCAGAAGCTGCCATCAAGTAAAGCCGCACCCATGGCCATTGTACAAGGGGGGGTGTTCAGAGGAGTGAGCCGTACTGGGCCATTGTACAAATGGGGGGGGGTTGTTCAGAGGAGCGAGGAACAGAACCGAGGAGAGAGAGTGCAGTGGGCGGCAGAAGCTGCCAACAAGTAAAGGCACACTGGTGGCCATTGTGGGGGGGGGTTCAAAGGAGTGAGGACCTGGACTGGGGAGAGAGCCACACTGCAGCCATTGTACAAGAGGGGGAGGTGTTCAGAGGAGCGAGGAGCAGGACTGGGAAGAGAAAGTGCGGTGGGCAGTAAGAGCCGCCAGTAAATAAAATTGCATTGTACAAAGGGGAGGTGTTAAGAAGAGCAAGGAATGGGACTGGGGAGAGAGACTGCGATGGGCTGCAGGAGCCACCAATAAGTAAAGCCGCACCCGTGGCCATTGTATAAGGGGGGATGTTCAGTGGAGCGAGGACCAGAGCCAGTGAGAGAGCTGCACCGTGGCCATTGTACAAGGGGGGGGGTGTTCAGAGGAGCGAGGACCGGGACCAAGGAGACAGAGTGTGGTGGGCAGCAGGAGTTGCCAACAAGTAAAGCCACACCTGCAGCCATTGTACAAGGTGGGGGGTGTTCATAGGAGCGAGGACCGGGACTGGAGAGAGAGTCACACCACCACAATGCGGCCATTGTACAAGTGGAGGGGGGTGTTTAGAGGATCGAGGAGCAGGAGAGGGAAAGAGAGTGCAGTGGTCTGCAGGAGCCACCAACAAGTAAAGCCGCACCCGCGGCCAATGTTCAAGGGGGGGTGTTCAGAGGAGTGAGGACTGGGATCGGGGAGAGAGCTGCACTGTGGCCATTGTACAAATGGGGGCTGTTCAGAGGAGCGAGGAATGGGACCGGGGAGGGAGAGAGAGTGCAGTGGGCTGCAGGAGCTGCCAACAAGTAAAGCCGCACCCACGGCTATTGTACAAGGGAGGAAGGGGGTGTTCAGAGGAGCAAGGACTGGCACCAGGGAGAGAGCTACACCATGACCTTTGTACAAGTGGGGGGGGGTTCAGAGGAGCGAGGACAAAGGACCAGGGAGACAGAGTGCGGCGGGTGGCAGAAGCCACCAACAAGTAAAACCATACCTGCAGCCATTGTACATTGTACAAGGGGGGTGTTCAGAGGAACGAGGACCGGGACCAGGGTGTGACAGTGTGACAGGTGGCAGGAGCCACCAACAAGTAAAGCCACACCCATGGCCATTGTACATTGTACAAGGGGGGGTGTTCAGAGGAGCGAGGACTGGGACCGAGGAGAGACAGTGTGATGGGCGGTAGGAGTCACCAACAAGTAAAGCCGCACCCACGGCCATTGTACAAGGGTGGGTGTTCAGAGGAGGATGGACCGAGGAGAGAGCCGCACCACAGCCATTGTATAAGCGGTGGGGGGTGTTCAGAGAAGTGAGGAGTGGGACCGGGGAGACAGAGTGTGGTGGGCAGTAGGAGCCGCCAACAAGTAATGTCGCACCCACTGCCATGTATAAGGGAGGTGTTCAGAGAAGTGAGGGCCTGGGAGAGAGCCGCACTGTGCCCATTGTACAAGTGGGGGATGTTCAGAGGAGTGAGGGCGGGGGAGAGAGAGTGCGACAGATGGCAGGTGCGCCATGTAAAGCTGCACAGCAGCCATTGTACAAGTGGGGTGGGGTGTTTAGGGAGTGAGGACCAGGACGGGAGAGAGCCACACTGTGACCATTGTACATGTGGGGGTGTTCAGAGGAGTGAGGACGGGGGAGAGAGAGTGCGACAGATGGCAGGTGCCGCCAACATGTAAGTTGCACAGCAGCCATTGTACAAGTGGGGGTGGTGTTTAGAGGAGTGAGGACCAGGACGGGGAGAGCCACACTGCGGCCATTGTACATGTGGAAGTGTTCAGAGGAGTGAGGACCAGGACCAGGGACAGTGAGTCCGACAGGCAGCAGGAGCCACCAACAAGTAAAGCTGCACCCATGGCCATTGTACAAGGGGGGGGGTGTTCAGAGGTGCGAGGACTGGGACCAGGGAGAGAGTGGCACCATGGCCATTGTACAAGCGGAGGGTGTTCAGAGGAGCGAGGACTAGGACCAGGGAGAGAGATAGTGCGACGGGTGGCAGGAGCTGCCAACAAGTAAAGCCACACCTGCGGCCATTGTACAAGGGGGGGTGTTCAGAGGAGGATGGACCGAGGAGAGAGCCGCACCACAGCCATTGTATAAGTGTGTGTGTGTGTGGGGGGTGTTCAGAGAAGTGAGAAGTGGGACCGGGAAGACAGAGTGTGGTGGGCAGTAGGAGCCGCCAACAAGTAATGTTGCACCCGCGGTCATTGTACAAGGGGGAGGTGTTCAGAGAAGTGAGGGCCTGGAGAGAGCCGCACTGTGGCCATTGTACAAGCGGGGGGATGTTCAGAAGAGGCGAGGACCGGGAGAAAGAGAGTGTGACAGATGGCAAGGAGCCACCAACATGTAAAGCTGCACAGCAGCCATTGTACAAGTGGGGGGGTGTTCAGAGGAGTGAGGACCAGGACCAGGGACAGTGAGTGCGACAGGCAGCAGGAACCACCAACAAGTAAAGCTGCAACCGTGGCCATTGTACAAGGGGAGGCGTTCAGAGGTGCAAGGACTGGGACCAGGGAGAGAGTGGCACCATGGCCATTGTACAAGCGGAGAGTGTTCAGAGGAGTGAGGACCAGGGAGAGAGAGTGCGACGGGTGGCAGGAGCCGCCAACAAGTAAAGCCACACCTGTGGCCATTGTACAAGGGGGGGTGTTCAGAAGAGCAAGGACTGGGACCGGGACCGGGGAGAGAGACGCACCACAGCCATTGTATAAGCGAGGGGGGTGTTCAGAGGAGCGAGGACTGGGACTGGGGAGAGAAAGTGTGATGGGCAGCAGGAGCCGCCAACAAGTGAGCCACACAGCAGCCACTGTACAAGCGGGGGGGGGTTCAGAGGAGTGGAACTGGGGAGAGAGCCGCACCACCATTGCACAACTGGGGGTGTGTATGTTCAGAGAAGCGAGGACCGAAAAATTACTAGTGTTGGCAGGGTGCTTTACAGAAAAGAAGGCATATGTGTGTGTGTGGTGGGGGAAGGGGCCGCTCTATTTATGTAAATAACTGCAGAAACAAAATGGTCCCTGATTGCAGCGGTTCATTTGTTTCAAGTAGAGACAACTTCTGTTAGACTGCTGTCATAGCCAGCTTGCCAACTGATTGGTGCATCAGGGACAAGCCCAACGCAGCTTCAGCTGCATTGGCCAGAACAGTGACACACCTCTGAAATGCCATACTGTCTAAAGATGCTTCTTGCGCATGCGTGCAAGCAAACACAACAAGCATTTGTCAGTGCTGAATATTGTCTTGCTGGCATTGGCATTGGTAGTGCAGGAGTTGGAGAGATGCATAATAGGAATGGCAGTGAAGTATTGAACTGACACCAGCACCATCCCCACCCTGCAGAGACTGACAGGCATTGGGGTGTGCCTTTGGGTCGTTGGCCATAACGCCCATGCCATTTCACTTCACCCTACCCTTCAGACATCCGACAAGTGTCACAGTGTGCCTTGGGGGTCTTGGACCCTTGCAACACCTCATTCCGCCGAAATGCCTTCTGCGATGGGTGCAGTATAGGAGAATGGGGTGAACTTTGGGGCTGAAGAGTCAAGGTACACCCGATGCCTGTCACTGGCTACAGGGTGGGGATGGGGGTGGAATGGCGAGAGCATTACAGCTGACAATCCTAAGTCACACCCCTGATGCCTGTCAGTCTCTACAGGGTGTGGCGTTATGGTTGGAAACCCTAATGCCCAGGGTGTTTGTTGGTATTTTCACTCCAAATTTTCAACATGGGCTTTTTGTGACCCTTCCTCATGAATAGTGGCACTATCAGTTCGTTAGCTGAAAGGTGATTTTGCACAGCGACTGCGGCACTTGGTGCCACAGGTGTGAAAACACATTTCGGGCAGGATGTGAAAAATGACAGCTGTACTGTTCATGAGGAGGTGTCAAAAAATGGCAATGCTGAAAATCTGGAGTGAAAATATGAAAAATTGGTGAAGTCACGTACGTGCGTAGAAACTGCACAACGCACGCAACGCAATTATTTTAGAGATTTTGTTAACCACATTTTCAACATAGGCATTTTGGAACCTCTGCTCGTGATCAGTGGCACAGTGATTTTGTTAATCTGTCCCAAACATTGATTTCTCACAGTGAGCACGCCATTGTGCACCAGATGTGCGAAAACACATTTTGGGCAGGATGTGAAAAATGTCTGCTCTACTGTTCATAAGGAGGTGTCAAAAAATGGCAATGTTGAAAATCTGGAGTGAAAATATTAAAAATTGTCGAAGTTACAAATGTGCATGGAAACTGCGCAATGCACACTCGTAAGAGTCATTTTTTGGAATTTTTTCACCAAATTTGCAACATAGGCTTTTTGGGACACCAACTTATGAACAGTGGCACTATTTTGTTTCATTAATCGGTCCTGAAAGGTGGTTCCGTGCAGTGACCGTGAAATGACCTTTCAGGACCGAATAACAACATGACAGTGCATGTGTTCATGACGTGGGGTCCCAAGAACCCAAAGTTGAAAATTTGGAACCAAAATTCAAAAAATTGGCTGAGATATCCCACTAAGTTGAATCCCCCCCATTGATGTTATTATACGACACCAGCATTACTTCATTATGCAGTTCGGCTTGAAGAGTCCAGATGTGTTCCTGCTTTAACAAAGATTGCAGCGCTGGACCTCTGGAGTACGTGCAGGGGGGTTGGTGGGATCGCAGAGGGTGGGTGTGGGTTGGAGGGAGGGGGTGCCAAGGACAAGTTGAAGGATCATTTTCTTTTTTCAGGTACAGAAAAAAAAAAGACGAACATTACGGGTCCATTTTCTTTCTTTACAGGTGAAATAAAACAAACGTTGGGCACACTGGGGTGGGCTCCTAGTGTGCCCCATGACTTTCAGGGGGGATGTTGGCCACACTGGGGTGGGCTCCCAGTGTGCCACACAATGGGCATGGGGGGAGAGGAACATGTTCACATGGTTGGCTTTGTGTGAGAGGCAGCATACTGGGGTGGGCTCCCAGTGTGCCACACAATGTGGGGGTGGGAGGTGGGGGACATGCCGACACTGGGATTGCACCCCTGATGTCAGCTTTCTTTGGGGATTGTGAGGTGGCGGCTCCTTCTGCCGCCATGTTTATTGAAATGTTTCACCAGGAAAGGCACATATGGGAGGCGTGTCATCTGTGCTGTTGCATGATGAGCTTGTCTCGGATTGCAGTGGCACATTTCTTTCAAGTTGGTGGCACTTTACATTATTCTTGTGCCAGTTCTAGCATGCTGGCTAACTAGGGAATGAAGGACGCACCTACTAAAGCATGCCCTGCATTCGTCAACACCAACATACCTCTGCATTTCTCCTACTACCACCAAGATGTTGCTTGCGTGTGTGCAAGACAACATAAAAATGTCAACTAGATACCCCAGTGCTTTGTCTCTCACTGAGGCTTTGTCAGGTGCTTTCTACACATAGTAACTGAGTCAAACCTTTAATAATGCTCTCTGAGCAGACTTCTTGCAGCTTTCCTCCACACTGTCCCCACCTGCCTGGTTCAGGAGTGAACCAGGAACACTGGTGATTAGACAGTCATGCCAGACTGGGATGTCTGCCTCCTGTTATGCTGCATGCATGTGAGCTACACCTCTGGTGAGGCTTCATGTGCCACCAAGGGGATGAGGAAGATGCAGGGGCCAAGGAATACATGCTGTGGAAAATGGCAGCTGCCTACATGATGGCACAGCACTCTAGAACCCTGCATGTGGAAAATGGCAGCCTCCTATTTCAGACCCTGTGTGTGCCCTGCCACTCTTATGCACAACTCTTTTTTTGTTCCTCCACTGGTGGGGTGAGTTTACCACTGTCTGGCCATATAGGCCATCATGCTGCTGCGGTGGTGGGGATTTACCCCTTAGTTCTCCCTTCCACAATGGGGATACTGGCACAGTGATGTGAGCCCAACCTGCTGCATGCGAGCGCATGCTATGCCAATCGCCTCACAGTGTTCTCGCCTCCCCTCACTGCAGCTACTTCATAACCACATATGCACCCACAGATGGCAATAGCAGAGCGAGGTCTTGTGTCCTCTGGGATTCCTGCTCCTCCTTGTGGAGGGGTTGTGGGATAACAGGTGGACCAGACACTGAACTTCAAGTTCAACACACAATCTCTGTGCGATGTTTATTCAAAATGCAGAAGATAACCTTCACCAATGGCATATCCCTTCTTCAGTACATCAGTTTGTAGCAACAAACTATGCAAGTCTTTCCTCTACACTTAGCCAGCACCTATTGATTCACTGATCTCTGATCTAACTTATCAGTTGAGATTCAGCCTCCCCTTTGCGGGCCTTGTTTGCTTGGGTGGGGGGGCTCAAAAAAAAAGGCTAAAGACAAAGAACCTCAGTGCAGAAGCACTGAAACAAGGGTTACCCCAAAGGGCATTGACAATAAGCCAAGTTTCAAAAAATCACAACATCACACATACTTACATAATGCAAAGCTTCATGGGATATATACAAATCACCATGACATTTCAGACGTGTTCAGTTTACAGCTTTTTACATGCATTTTAACTAGCACAGCTAACTTAACTTTTATCATACAGTCCCCTAGTAACTTTTTACCTTTATCAAAAACACTTAGTGCCATGGTATTTTCAACATTTACAGGTTTCATAAACATAAGGTATATACATCAATGTATTTTATGACATAGTGCTATTGCATACTAAGTCCAACAATGATAAACACAGCCTTTTGTTTTACATAAGCTCGGTGGTCACCACAATAACCTCCCTGTGTGAGGATCTGAGAGGGGAAAATGAATTTTAAAGAGGACACTATAGTATAGTCAAGAAAGAGAAGAGGGTGCCCATAGGTCGCCAACCTTATGGACTAGAAATTGTAAAGGATAGATTAGGATAAGAAATAGAAGAACTGTTGCAACAGATTTAAGAAAAGGTTGGTCCTCAAGAATGGCAGGAGCTCCCTGTCACACTCCTCTTCATGGCCATCTCCCCATGTCCCTGACTTGTTCCTGAACCTGGATTGCCAGCATTGCGAGCGCTAACTCTACAGGATTCTGGATCTGTCTTAGTTCAGGAAAAGAGCCTCCACAGGGACCACACCATGAAGGGGGGAGGCCGTGGAGGGACTTAGAGTGGGTAAGTCTGGGTGATGGTGTTGAGAGGTCATGGCAAGAAGCCTGATGAAGAGTAACTGGCCAAGAGAATAAACATTTCGTTGGGAATAAAGCTACCCTGGGATGTAATCCATTATAAAAATGTTACTTCGGTAATCTACAAAATGAAAAATTATTCTCAAAGTAAGAAAAGCAGTTGCTCTGTGAGATTAAGAGCCAAAACAGTACACTGCAGGGTGAACTGTATTCAAACACATGTGATGGATGGTGAATGTGCTATGAAATTTAAGTAGCTTAAACAACAGCAGAGAAAAGGCAACATTTGTGTAGCACTTTATAGCTAGTATGAAAAAAGCATTTTGTTGTGCAAAAGGCAACTGAATGCGTACTTTTTGGAGAAGTCAAATAGAAGAAATCAATGTAATTCCTTATCATTTTTGTCTGGCAACTGATAAAAACTGTGTACATTGGCTGGCCCATTGGTGCAGTAACGTTTGGGGTGGGAGGTCAGTGTGCTCCACTGCACTACTGCAACTTAGCTGACCAGAGGTGGTGGTGCAAGAGGAGCCGCAATGTGGAGGGATGTCGCCTCCTGATTGCAGCAGCAGTCCTAGCCCACAAGGTGTCAAAGGGTGGAGAAAGATGAGGAAAATATTACCTGGCAGCAGTATTAAATGATGTCCTCCCACAAGCCCTGTGCTACCTGCCAGTATCCAGACTAAACTCCTCCTTGGATTGGGGAACCCCAGAGGCTGCACCACAAGGTAGGAGTAGGGGGAACTGTGGGGCACTGAATGCAAGGAGATAAGTCCCAGAGATAGTGAGTGACAGGGCTGGGGGGGGGCACTGGTGAAGGGGGACAGTCAGGCAGGGAAGGGGAATAAAGATCAGAAAATAAAAAGAAACTGTGTACATCTTACCCCTGTGAGAACAGGCAAATAAACATTTTGGCACTGCGAGGCACTATACTGAATACAAAATTATAGTCTTCTTTAATTTAGGTACAATTTGGCAACTGGGTAAACCCCAAGGGCATTAAAGGCCCATTTTATGGGTGACTCTGAACATACAGCAATAACAATTTACAGAACATAGTTGCATGAAAACAACAGAAATACAACATACAACATCACGTAGCATTTACATTGTGAATATATTAATACAATAATATTTCAATCTTGTTTTAAAGGAGAAATAAGAATTCATTAGGTGAAACGGAGTTGGTGGTGAATTCCTTTCTTTTACCACTTTGTGGAAGAAGGAATGCTTTTTTTCAGAGGTGATAAACGATAATAAAACATTAGCTGGAAATGGTGCATTCTGACTGACTGTCATGTATTCTAAAGGGTTATGTTACTGGATGGAAGTTGAAACCCACACGTACAATAGGAAAATTTGAATTTTTATGTTTACATGTAAAGTTCCCCCATGACTATGAGTGCTTTCTCAAGACTTTTGGGTGAGAGAACTGCTAAGTGTTTAGTAAGGCTGAACAGTTCTGGCACACAAAGGACTTGCGAAGGCACTCTTTTAACCATATGAGATGCAAGAACTGTAATCAGATATAAACAAATTATATATGAGTCATGTTAAAAATTAAAAAATGGAACTTGAATTTAATATTAAAAGGTTTTACTTTGTGGAAAATTAGAGAAGCCCCTGTGTGGGAAATGGACTCTGTCAAGTGAACTTAGAACTTCAGAATTTTTGAACTATTTGCATAGAAGATTCTGTTATGGTTAGGATGTCTGGAATGTTTAGAAATAAACAATCCTGATTGGCTAAAAATGATCTTATGATTTATGATAAACTATAATATCCCCAATAAAATAAAAATTACAAATTTTACTTTAATAGCATCAAGACATCCAAGACTTGGAGTTACCTTTGTTAATCTAACCCTAGAGGCGAAAGGAACTTGGCTTCATCTTGTGTTAGGTTTACTGATGTAACCCTACCCCAGGTCATGTCTTAGTGCTTAATGATTACTATATTGAGGTGAAACCCTTGCAGCAAATCAGATCTCTTATTTAGAGGGCAGTGTGGGGTGATAATGCCCTGTAAATAAGCATGAGAAACAAGAGAGGCACTTGGAATATGCTAATTAGTGAATGAACACATTTGGAATATGCAGATAAGACAATAAATACCTTTGGAAAATGTAAATGAGTACAGTGTGGGACATGTAAAATTTAAATGAGCTTCTGACCTCAAGTTCACCTTTTGAATGTCCTTTCAGAAACCCAGTTCTCAAACAGAAATGGCATCAGCTTCATGGTTCGTGGAAGTGTCAGAAACTGACAAAACTCTTTTGAAAATGTTCAGTTGCTCTGCCCTAAGTTTTGTTCATTATATACGAACAATAATGGTAGGCATTGGAGGATCTGTTCTCAGGAATAATGGTACTGGGCACCAAATATAATAACCCTGGCCTTCAGACTCGGCCCTTGTATATGGTGCCCACTGCCACTACTCCCTCATAACCCTCCAATGCCTCTCATTATAGCTACAATAAAGAGAAGGATAATAAGATTGGGAATGAAACACCACATACCTGCAATATCACAGAGTTCAGCATCCGTGGCATTAGCAAGGGCTTCTTCTAGCTCCGGTTCCAGGGTGACGCTCTCTAATACTGGATCAACTGGCTTCTGCTTGGGAACCCACGCCTTTCCTGAAGGGACAGGAAATCAAACTAATTAGTTGATATTTGCTGCTGGGTGCTGGGTGCTGGGTGCTGGGGCTTGGTTTACCACAGGCCCAATTACTCAAAGCAGATTGTTGTTTACTGCACAAATTGTTTCTTTTGTAAACATAAGGAGCGGGACGTTTAAAGAATGGTCAAATTGACAACTGTCAAATTACAGCAGATTAACAAAGTAGGTGATTTTGATACCTTTTATTGGCCAACAAGAAATTTGTAGTACACAAGCTTTTAGGCTACAGAGAGCTAATTCAGGTGAAAGACTCTGTGCTGTCTGAAAGCTTGTGCACTGTAAATTTCTTCTTGGGCCAGTGAAGGTATCAACTCACTAGCTTTGTTCATCTGTTTGTACAAGACAGGCTATGAACAATTCTCTGCAGACTGCATCAGAAAATGGAATGCTGCAGCAACCAAATTTTAAACCACCCCCACTACCAGATTTGAGATTGTTTTGACCAATTTATAGCTATCTGTAAGATAACTGTAGTGTGTAGTGGAATGCTGTTCTGCATGGAAATCCATACATAGAACAGCATTGTGTTGCTGTAGTGATGTCAAGACATTGTACTGCAGTACAGACGTCACCACTGCAGCACAACATGGAATGCAACCACGTAGCTTCTTTCCTCGAGCTGCGGCTGCTAACGTCCTTACTGTGTGAATCATTTTGACAAATTTTCAAACACACAGTGCTGATGCAGAATTCACAATGGCAGCTGCGGTACATTCAAAAACACTCACAGATAGGAAACAGTTTATCTCTGAACAGGACAAAAAGTCAGTTGTGCAATTGCAGTGCTCAACGTTTTTTTTTCTGTCTCCGTCTCTACATGAAGCACGAAAGTGGCCCCTCGACAGTCTCACCAAGCTGTTACTCTACATGCATCAAGTGGGGAATTCAGTGATATTGTAAAACAAATGTAGCCCCCCCCGTCCTGGGAGGCTTACCTGTCTGCCTCTTTGGTGCTCCCGTTTGCCCGGTTTTCCCCTGTTTTTCCCCTGGTCCTGGCTGTGCCCTGTAGGTCCGTATGGTGTCCCTAGGTTCCCTCTGGCACCTGTTTAGATTTTTTGGAAGCGGAACTGGAGGAACTATAGCGTGGAGCTGCTGGTTTGTTTTGCACTCACTGACGCCCTGCACATGCGCATATGCATATGCGCCTTTCTGTGTGGCCATTTCGGCAGCCTTTGGATCTGTCTCTCCGGTGGTCATGGTCCCGTTGGGCACTAAGAGAGGGACTGGAGACCTTAGGCAGACTGGAGAGATGGCAGGGAGAGAAGGAAAAAAGCTTTTGTAAGTGCCAGTCGTGCTTGGGGATTCAGAGCTGCCTCATGAATATTAATGAGGAGGCTCATGCATAATTCATTAGCCGGGAGCCTGCCTAGTGCTGGAGCACAGTGTTAGCACTAGCGATAGGCAGATAAATGAATAGAATGTTCAAATAGCTAAATGGTATACAAAGGGAAAGGGGTTCCTAAAGAATGGAGGGACCTTGGCACACTTGCCTCTGAGGCCAGGAGATCAGAGGGCTGTGGGTTCAATTCCCACATCTGGCACTTGGGTTAATATCCTAGTATTGACACTGTAGTGCAGCATGAGAGGGGTGCTGCACTTCGGATGTGCCGTCTTTCAGATGAGACGTTAAACCGAGGTCCCATCTGCCTGGATTGGTGGTAGTTCAGGTGGATGTTAAAGATCCTATGGCACTTACCGAAAAGAGTAGGAGAAATTTTTATTTGAAAAAAAAACTGCACTTAACATCCCAAAGAAAAATTACTTATACAGTGATCACAATAACAAGGAAACTCAAGAAAATATCACAACATATTCATCCTATTTTATCCTTAAGAAATGGCACTTCTGTCCACTGAAGGGCCCAAATATCCAAAGACATATGCTGTTTCTCAAACATACATTGTTTAAAGAGTTCAGTCTTTATAATAATAACAGTTTGTTCAGGTTCTTGATCTATTTGTTGCAGAACAAACTTACATCTTGTCTGCCATAATACAAATTTTATAAAAGCAAGAATCAGACATATCATTCCCTTTTGCATAACCAGGTTATGCAAACTAAAACCTCCCACTATTTCTGCATATGATAGATGTTTCCAATATCTATTGTTCCATCGGATAGCTATTATATTCCATATAACATGAACATATGGACAGTTAATAAGAAAATGTGACATTGTTTCTTCTAATGTTATACAAGACATCCTCGGACACATCCTTTCCTCCATTTTTTTATGCTTTGCATTACCTTTCACATATAAACAGCCATATGCACACAACCAGCTTATATCCCATATTTGAGGAGGAATATATGGGTCTTTCAGGGATTCTAATATGCTATTATTATAACTGGGGTCAACCTCCTTAAAGGAAATTGATGGTGGACTGATGGTATGGAAGATTGTTGAATATAGAGCTTTGGAGGAGGTAAGAGACAAAATATTTAACTGAACTTTCCAGGTTTTCAGTTTACCAAGAGCTGGTCTAAAGAAAACACACCCTGTCTTCACTTGGGCTTTTAACTCACCCTGTTTCCCCCAGATGTTATAAAGAGGCCGTAACCACTCGCTAGCAAATATAGTCCATACTGCTAAGCTAGTTTTTTTTTTTCAATATAAAGTTTATTGACCTTTTACATTTTACAATGGACAATATCATGATTATACAGGGAAACTTGTGGCCAAAAACGAATCAACATACATGATCCCGTCCCCCCCTCCGTCCCACCCTGCCACCCCATTCCCTTCCCCCACAGTCCCGGTATACAATGGTACAAAATTCTATATTTAAGACACATCTTACATGTTAGGTAGAATAAAACATATGTAAAGGAGCCCATATCTTTTGGTATTTCACATTGTTATTATTTAAACTAGAAATAATCTTTTCTGTTCTAAGATTTGCTAAAAACTCGTTAAGCCATTCAGAGTAGAGGCACGACTGAGCATTTTTCCAATATTTAAGGACCATCTTTTTCACAGACATAGAAATCATAGCTATGTGATATTTACGGGTATTCACAGCTATCTGAGAATAGTCCCTGAGAAGGCATATCTCAGGCGAGAATAAATCGGACAGTCCCAACAATGGATCTACTCTGTCTTGTATCATTCTCCAGAAAGGAGCTATCTTGGGACATTCCCAGAAAATGTGTAACAGAGTACTTTCACTCTGTGAGCACCTGGTACATAGATTGGAGGTTATTACTCCCCAAGCCACCAATTTTTGCAGGGAATAATAAAGATTATGCAATATATTAAATTGCATCAACCGTAACCTGTCTTGAGCTACAAAACGGTGACAATTACTCCATAGGACCAGTCAATCTATATTCCATTGTGGAAAAAGTTCAGACCAGTAACTTGAAGGTCCAAAAGCCTCAGGAAAATGGCAATCATATAAAAAAGTGTATACTTTGGAAATTACCTTTGTGGAAGTAATTAGGGGACATAGGTCATAGTGAAAAGATTTTTAACCAAAAGATGTCTTTATTGAAGAATTTTGAAGTGGTCCTTTGGCCATAACCTAAATTTCAATACAAGCTCTTCTAAAGATAACCATGTTCCATCATCTTTCACAAACAAGGACAGTTTCCCTTCCCCTAGTTGTGATAACCATGTAGATGATAGTAATTTATTATCTATTCTAAAGGCTGGAGAATTCCAAATCGATTGCGAGAGATCTGTTTATTGTTTGTATTTTAAAAATCCACATAACTGTGAATGGATTCTGATGGACATTTCTATGGTAGTACCTTTTAACTTTTTTGGCAAATCTGATACCTTTAAGAATAACAATGTGGAAGGATCCATATTACATGAACGAATCATTTCCAATTCAATTTTCAACCATGGAGAAAGAGCAAGTGGTGAATTTGAAACCAACCACTGAAGATATTTGGAAGCTTGACTTGCCCAATAATACAAACTGAAATGAGGTAGTCTTAATCCCCCTTTGAGTTTAGAAGCCGCTAGCTTATGATATGCTAATCTTGGTTGTTTTTTGGCCCAGATAAATTTCATTATTAGGGTTTGCACCTTTTTAAACCACGATCCAGGTAGATAAATATTCAATAAATGAAGAGGGTGAAGCAGTCTGGGGAGTACGTTCATTTTAACTAAATTTATTCTTCCCCACAAAGAAATGGGAAGAGCTGTCCATCGTTCCAAATCCTGTGAAACTATCATTAACAATGAGTCCAGGTTCTTCTTGATGGAAAGCTGTGTAGTTCTGGTTAATTCAATACCAAGATAGCGTAAGGATTCTTTTGCCCATGACAGGCCCAAGGCAGTAATACTATGCTTAAAAACTCTGTGATTCAAAGGGAATACAATAGACTTACCAATATTAAGCTTGTAATTAGAGAGCTTACTGTATTCCTCTATGAGATTTAACATGACAGGAATAGAGGCCTCTGGGTATGAGAGCTGCAACAGTAAGTCATCGGCATAAGCAGAAACTGTAATATCAGTGTCTAGGATTGTAATACCTTGTACCTATGGACTTAAAGACGGTTTGTGGATTAATGGCTCTAAGTAAAGATTAAAAAGTAGGGGGGAAAGAGGACAGCCCTGCCTAGTACCAGAATGTAAGGAAAAGGAATCCGAAATAACACCATTACCCGAAATTTTGGCAGAAGGATTTTGATAGAGCACTTTGATCCAGTCCAAAAATTGTTGTGGAAAGCCAAAGGCGTTCAAAGTTTGAATCAAAAAATTCCAATTAACTCTATCGAAGGCTTTTTCTGCGTCCAGGGATACCAACGCTACCAGAAAGGAGACGTCCCTAGACACAGAGAGAACATGAGAAAGGGTGCGCAAGTGATCTATGGAGGATCTTCCCCTCATAAATCCTACCTGTTGTGGGCCTATCAAATTTGGAAGGATTAAACTAAGCCTATCCGCCAAAATCTTAGTTAGTATCTTAATATCCTGATTTAGTAGAGAAATGGGTCTGTAACTTTCCACTAATTCTAAATTCTTACCAGGTTTTGGTAAAAGAACTATGAGATCCTCAAATAATGTAGGATCCGTTTGCGTACCGGATAATATGAACTGATATAGAGAGAGTAGATGTGGGATTATCAGTTCCTTAAAGTGTTTATAGAAATTAGACGAAAACCCATCAGGTCCCGGGGTTTTATCTGAAGGTAACCCCTGAATTACTTCCTCTATTTCTAGTGATGAAATTGGCGCCACTAAGTTCATTTTCTGGGTTTCAGAGAGCACAGGCAAATGAGCCTCTTGTAAGTAAAGAAGGAGAGATGATTTAGAGGGAGGATTTTCCATAACACTATATAATTGCTTGTAATACCTAGTAAATTCCAAGATTATTTCCTGAGGTGAGGATTTTAAGGATCCATCCAAACTAGAATGGATTGGGGGAATAAAACGGGCTGATTCCTGTTGTTTAATTCGCTGTGCCAATAGCTTCCCTGCTTTTTCTCCATGATCTACATATGAGGCTTTTGCACATAATATTGCAAACTCCACCTTCTCATTGAGAATGCCAATGTAAGCATCCTTCAATTTTGCTAATTTCTGTTTGACCACATCTGTTGATTGCGGATGTATATCCGCTTCTAATAGTCTAATCTGGGATAACAGAGTCTTCTGTTTTAACTCCTGTTTTTGTTTCCTGCTGGATGCCAAACCAATTAAGATACCACATAGATAAGCTTTAAAGGCACACCACACAATGTCAGGTTTAATATCCTGTGTAGAATTTATTTCAAAATATTGTGTGATATGCTTCTTAATGCACTCAGCTGTTTTGGAATCCTTGAGTAATTGATCATTCAACTTCCATCGAGTTTGACGTTTGGGAATAAAAGGGAAAGACAACCTAACCTGCACCATTGAATGATCTGAAGGGGGTCCCGGTTGAATAAAAGAGAATATTACCCCAGGCAGGATTTGTTGTGACAACAATAAGTAATCAATGTGAGACGAGGCTCTATGGACCGGGGATATGAAGGTATACTCCCTAGCTTCTGGATGTAATACTCTCCATACATCACAAAGCCCCAGGCGGTCCATTAGATCATGTACAGCACGCTGGGCAGGGGAAGGTCTTCCTGACGTATTGCTAGTACGGTCTTTACCTGAGTCCAACACCAAGTTAAGATCACCCCCCAAAATTATGGACGCAGGTAATAATGGGAGCATAGTGTTTAACAATTGCATATAAAAAAGAGGATCTTCTTTGTTAGGACCATAAATACTCCCTAGTAATATTTCTTTGGAATAAAGAGTACCTTTAACCAATACAAATCTGCCCTGTGGGTCTTTATTTATTTATTTATTTAGTTAGTTAAACATCAGTTTAGAAACCTTTGAGCCACAGGCTCATTTACAAAGGTACCTCGTCACAAAGAGGACATCAGAACAGTAGTACAAGGGACACAGTACTTACAAACAAAAAAGTTACAGTTCAATTACAGTTTTGTTACAATACAGTTCAATCTCCAACGAGCAAAGATAACAAAAGGTGCAAAACTTATGGTCGGGGAGAGCTGGTGGGGTAGAAGGAGGAAATAGGGAGGAGGAATAAGTAGGGAAAGGAAGGGGAGCGCTCATTGAGCATTGTCAAACAGAGTATATATATATATATATATATTTTTTTACACTAGGCTAGCGGCAGTTGCATTTGCGAGAGCTAAGCAGGAAGTTTCTGAGCCTGGGCTTAAAACAAGCTAAGGTTAGAGGTTTGTGACACTGGCAGGAGGAGTTATACCAGTGGGGACACGGTGAGGGAATGCCCTCTGACCTTGTGAGGTCCTGGCTCTCGGAATAACTAGGGTAGCTCTTGGGCAGGCTGCGTGATCAGGAGTCGGTGCAGTGCGCGAATGGAGTTGGATAGGCATATGGGGATAGGCCATGCAGGGCTTTAAGGTGAGCTGGCATGTCTGATCGTGAGTCGCTCTTCCAGGTTGAGTAGGGTAGCCAGGGTGTACAGCTCACATGTGTGAGTGAGTCTGGGAGCACCAGTGATAAGTCTGCAGGCCTTATTTACTGTGAGATGAACCTTGTTGAGGGCAGTCTGATCTGCTGAGCCATAGACGGAAGGCCATAGTCAATGAGAGACATGACAGAGGAGGTGACAGCCAGTCGGAGGGCATCAGGAGGAGGCATTTCTTGTGCGGTAAGAATGCCTAGCCATGAGTTGGCGACAGAATTTAGGGCAGATATATGTCCATGGAATGAAAGTAGGGTCAAAGGTTATACCAAGATATTTATAGGATTGCACCTGGTCAATGACGAGATTGGGTGTGGAGTGGACAGCTAAGGGAAACTTGCTGTACTTATTTTGGGGGTGGGAGAAGAGCATCGTTTTTGTTTTCTTAAGGTTGATAACAAGTCGGTGTTCAGTGAACCAGGTAGCTGCAGAGTCAAAACCACCTGAGTGGGAGTAAATGGGATATTCCTATTCAGGAGAATCAAAACTCCACAACTATTGGAGGTACCTTGAGCAGAGAAAACCTGCCCTATTTAAAGTCTTCTCATCTGAATGGCCTCGGAGTCTAATAAATGTGTTTCCTGAATAAAGGAGATATTACAATTTAAGATGTTTCAAAACTTTAGATTGTTTCATTTTCTGTCGGACCCCTTTAACATTCCATGTGGAAATATACACATCATTAGCCATCCTACCTAATCACAAATTGAACCTACACTAAAATTGAACCCTGATAATTTTGAACCCTTAAGATGTTTTGTTGCACTGGACTGTGGAACCCCAAACCCCACTCTAACTCGTCCCTACCCCACTCCCCTTTCCTATATCCTATTAAACAAATAAGAAAAAAATCACACAAAAAAAACCCCAAACCACTAATCCCTTGAATATCCCCATCCCCCCCAGCCCTCCCTACCTCCCTTTTTATCCTGCGAATCGTTTTGCAGCACACCACTTCCTCGCCTTTCTCTCCCGCCCACTCACCATATTCTCTCCCCCAAATGCCCCATATTATGTAAACTCCAGCCGTCCCACTAGCAAGGTATATATAATCTCTTTTGAATCATTCAAGCTATATAATCAGTCTTAAATTCAAAATTTGACCCTCACTACCAGATGCGAAGCTTAAGAGGGCTCCTATAAAATGGAAATCTCCCATTATATCATACTATCCGCTTATATGTGCTCTAACACAAAATCCAGAAACAGGTGCTAAAAAAGAAGGGAAACAAATCAAGTACTAACTATAAGGCTAAAGCCTTTGCTATGCTCGAGACAATTCCCCCCGCTGACAAAATCTCACAGACCAGTCCATCCTGGATACTACTAAGGCTTTCTGACTTGATAATTTCTTTTAGTTAAGTGTCTCAAAACTTAAACACTTTAGCAACCCGATTTACTAACCCGCGTCTCCAAAAGAAACATGTGTTCTAATACTGCTACATTGTTAAAACCCTTAGCTACAATAGTCTTATCGCACTACTCAGTAATTTAGTTGACTAGAAATAAACAAAGGCAACACCTCCCTCCTGTGGAAACACAACGTTACTGCATCCCTACCTAGAGATTTCAGTAACTACATTAAACTGGCTGAAAATGCGGGGAGGAAGACCAGCAGGAGCAGGGACAAAACTTCTGCTCATTACAAGGAAACGCCATGTCCTCTTTCTTTCCTGACTACTACATAAGCTGTAATGTGGTGTTAACTTTTCAAACCGTTCTTCAACATCAATCGTATACGTCTCCTCCTCTTTAAAATAATTAATCCTGTGTTACTACATTTTCTTACTGAGTGCTTACTAGGAGTTACAATTTTTTATGCCTAAATTATACATTCTTAGTAAACGAGGCTTTTGCATCTCGCCTATGTACTGCTTCCATCCCCACTCCTATAATCGAAGCCTCCTTAGTAAATCGCCCTTTAGAGGTATGACAGCTAAAATTCTAACTCTGTTATACCTTAACTCCTGTTCCCACCTCGGAATTTTACATTTTTATAACATAACATGAGCGTTTCTCCCTGATGCACCCCATCTTCAGACCAATTCTTAGATATTTACTAAAGGACATAGAAGAGATGTTCTAACCATCACATGAGTCCTCTTGAATGAATCGGTACTTTGATTCCAACTACTTTCAGACAAAAATAACCAGTCTACATTTCTTTGATCTTTTACTCCGCCAATTTCTCAAACGATTCACTAGTCCTCCATCAGACATTCTTAAATAACTCAGGCATTGCCGCTTTCAAACCTTTGTTCGCCATCTCTGAATCTTCATATGAATGTCACGCTCCGGAGATTAGTACCTGCAATTTGGCTGGATATATAATTTTAAACTTAATTCCAGCCGCAATTATTTTGGTAACCAGAGGATGAAAAGAGGATCTACATTAGCGTACCGTTAATGGAAAATCTTGGGCAACATAGATTTTTACTCCCTCCCACTGAAGGTCTTGAATCTCTCTTATTTTAATTAAAAAATGTTGCTTCTCCAAGTAATTCAAGAAACGAAAGATTAAGGGACGGGGCGAGCCCCGGATGGGGGAGTTGGTCTAAGTGCCCTGTGGGCACGCTCTATAATACACTGTGACCCATAAGGTGAAGGACTGACTATTTTTTCCACAAACTTTTGCACAAATAGTACCGAATCATGTCCTTCTTCAGCTTCAGGAAAGCCAATAATTACCACGTTGTTTCTGCGGCTACGACCCTCTAAATCCTCTAACTTCAGCTCCATCTTTCCCAGCTTTTGTTTGATATTCACCACTTCAGGGTCGATTTTATCTGCTCTTTTCTCAAGGGATGTGATTCGTACCTCACTGTCAGACGTTCTCAAGGCAATATCTTCTATCGCTTGTGAAATTGATTTTATTTCAGAAGTAATGCTTTTTAAATCCTCCTTAAAGGGATGAAATTCAGCCAAAAAGCCAGACAACGTTAATGGGACTTGCTTGGAGCTCTGCTGTGGCGTGGATAGCCCAGGAATAGTGTTAGCCCTTTGTTTTTTTGGGAGCTTTTTCGGGCGTGGCAGGCGGAGTATGTTTTGGCTGTGTTTTCTTCATTTCAACCTCCATCTCCTGAATAACACTCAAAAGTGATACTCCAGATGTTCGTACAACTTTCAGTTGCCTTCTTTATACTCAGACAATTAAAATAGAATGTTTAAATACGGATTCTTATGGCGGTAGGCAGGAGAGGATAAAAAGGCATTTCTTCAGGCTCACTGCAGCACGTGACCCCCCTGCTAAGCTAGGTTTTGACAAATCAACTAAATTAACATGAAAAAAGTTGCAATAGAAAAAAAAGTACCTGATTGATCAGATTCAAACCCCCTTTTGCTATCGGTAAATATATTAATACCCTTTTAATGGGATTCAAATGACTTCCCCACAGGACCTGGAATACTAAACCCAACAGTGAAGTTTCCAGAGCCCGAGGTAACGGATAAACTGTACTGAGAAAAGTAAATATTGGAAGCAAAAAAGTTTTAATTACTGCTACTTTTTCTTTTTTTGACTGGTTCCACTTTTTCCATACGTCTACCTTAGATTTTGCAAGGTCTATTTTTTGTTGCCAATTATACATACCATTGTCCCCCCCTTCCAAACCAAATCCCTAAATATAGAAAGGGGTCAGAGGATACACAAATTCCTTTCCAAGATGGTGGGGACACACTCAAATTACTTAAAGGGTATATAATACTTTCTGTATATTAAGATAGGCTCCTAACAACCTAGAAAATCTTTCGATACAATCAAAGGCTTGGATACCAGAAGTGTAATCTGCTACAAGAATACATACATCATCTGCATAGGCAGTCACTTTAATTTCCATATCGCCTCCTGGTACTGGAATCCCAACTATGTGGGAATCATATTGTATAAAATGAAGTAATGGGTCTAAACATAACACATAAAGTAGAGGGCTAAGCGGACATCCCTGTCTTACCCCTCTAGATATATCAATGTAAGTACCAAAATGACCATTGACAAAAGGTAGTGCCCGAGCATTCTTATATAACAATGAGATCCAGTTTACAAAACTAGCAGGTATACCATAGTGTTTTAAAATGAACTAAATATAATGATGTGGTACACGGTCGAAGCTTTTTCCTGATCTAGGGACATAACAAAACCATGTGATTGACCATTTTTACCCCTTTCTATAATTTCCCAGAGCAATAAGAGATTATGTGAAATAGAACGTCCCAAAATCGTACAGTTTGAGTAGATATGATAGGTGATGAAGCAATATTAAGTAATCGAGTGTGTAAAATTTTCAATAACATTTTATAGTCAGTGTTCAATAAACTTAACAATCTCCAATTATCAAGAATAGCTCTATTACCTTTCTTATGTATCAAAATCTGTATTGCAACCCAGAAATGCATATCTACTTGCATACTATCCAAGACAGTATTAAAAAACACCATTAATATAAGCTGCAATATTTCAGTAAAAGCCACATAAAATTCTGAAGGGAGGCCATCTATACCAGGGGCTGTTGATTGTTTGAGATGTTTAATAACCTCCCCAATTTCTGCCTTAGTAATAGGTCTAGTAAGCTCTCTTAAAAGGTCACTAGATATGCTAGGAATCTCAATGGCTGATAGAAATTCAGTCACTTGTGAGTCATTAATAGGGGGGCTGGTATACATTTCTGTCAAATACTTTGTTACAGTTTGTAATATAGCTGGCCCATCAGTTACTATAACACCATCCACCCTCCTTACTGCTTCCATAAACCTCTCAGAGGCCCTATGTGAGCAGGTCTTAAAGGCATCATCAAACCCAGTTTTTCCTGGAGAACAGATCCTATGTTCATTTAACATTGCTGTTGCCCTAGAGTATTGTAATTTCAACATATCCTTTTTCAAACTGAGAACCTGTGGTGTTAACCTGATATGTTGAATATTAATGATTGAATATAGCCTACTAAGCTGCTGTCTAAGTTTAAGGTATTCCTTATGCTGACTTAGCCTAACTTTGGAAGAATGTGTCTGAAACACCACGTTTAAATCTCTTTTTGTTTCTTCCCACCAAGTACTAATATTCTTCGCTAGACATGCCACTGACATTTTTACCTTAAGAAATTCAATAATCTTAAGCCTCACTGTGTGCTCCTTCAGGAGTGATGTATTTAACTTCCAATACCCCTGGCCATATTGTGGTCCACACTCTCCTCCCATAACAATTAGGAGGAATGCATGGTCCGAGGTTTCAAGAGGAATTGTGTCTGCTTTCAAGATGTTGATTGTTTTTTTTGTGAATATAAAATCTATTCTAGTAGAAAGTGTACCCCTAAAATAAGTGTGACCTCCTTCACAATAGATTTTCTGAAAGGAATCTTGCAACCCACTCTGTTGAATAATACCATTTAAATAGTTGGAGTCACAATAAATTTTCTTTGTAGTAGCGCCTCTGTCCTGTCTATCCACTACACAGTTAAAATCACCTCCCCAAATCACCATTTTAGTAGTGAGTAAATAAGGGCTAACCTCCCGATATAAGTCAAGCTGCTCCTTTTTTGTTAGAGGGGTATAGATATTAATCAACCTCCACCCTATACCCTTAAATGTAAAATCTAATAATAATGCCCTACCTACTAAAATTTCCACTAGGCATGACACCCTAAACCCATCACCCTTAAACAAAACACCTACCCCTTCACAAACCCCTGTGCCAAATGAAAAAAAGGAAGGTCCCCAACACCACAATTGGTGGGCCGAACGGACCAATGAAATGGTGTTTAGTCTAGTATCCTGTAATAAACAGATATCACAGTTTAAATCCTTCAGTACTAACAATGTGATTAGTCTACACTTGGCATTTTTAATGCTATTCATATTGACAGTTGCTATCCTTAAGCAGGGAATGCCTTACTAACATACTAACATACTAAAATGCCAGCAGAATAGGCCTAATGGTCTTTCGTGTCTGCTCGTTTGGTCAGCCCCCACCCTGGGTGCTGATCTTGCTGCCCCCCTCACCTTCTCTGGCTTCTCCCTTCCCAGTTCCGGATATTCTTGCTGCATTGGATTTTGCTTCCAGAACCCTTCCCCTGTACCTGTCCCACCCCTCTTGAACCCTCCACTGTCTTTGCCTCCACCAGCCCCTAGGCAGCGCATTCCATGGCTCCACCACCCTCTCAGTGAAGTAGCACCTCCTCCTTTCTCCCTGAATCTTCCCCTCCAGCTTCCACCCATGACCTCTAGTGGCCCCTCCTCCTTTCTTGAAGCACCCTGACTGTTCCTCCCCTATTTACCCTCTTCATGTACCTGAGAGACCTCTATCATGTCCCCAGTCCTTCTCTCTTCCAATGTGTACATATTTAGCTCTTGAGCCTCTCCTCATAGGTCCTGTCCCAAAGCCCCAAATCATTTTGGTTGCCCTCCTCTGGACCCTCTCCAGGAGGTTAATGTCCCTCTTTAAGTGTGGCCTCCAAAACTGCACACAGTACTCAAGGTGCGGCCTCACCAAGCAGTTATACAGAGGTGTCACTTCCCTCCTTCTGGAGGTGATCCCCTAGCGATGCATCCCAGCATCCTGTTGGCCTTGGCTGCTGCCCTCCTACAAGTCTCAGAGTTGTTCATCTTGACATCCACCACCACCCCAGGTCCCTCTCAGCCATCGAGACTTGTAGCATTTCCCCCTCAGGGTGTACACTTGGCCCGGGTTTCTGGCCCCCAGGTGGAGTACCTTGCATTTCCCTGCATTGAACCTCAGCTTCCACTTTCTAGACCATCTTTCCAGAGCCTCCAGGTCCCCCTGTAGGGCCACCCCCCCCCACCTCCCCATCCACCACCGCCCCCAGTTTCGAGTCATCCGCAAAGAGACTCCTCTCACTCCTGATTCCTGTCCTTATGTCAGAGACATAGGCGTTGAACAGAAGGGGCCCAAGGACTGATCCCTGTGGGACCCCACTAGCAGCCCTCCTTGAGGATGAGACTATCCCGCCAACTACGACCCTCTGGGTCCGGTCCTGGAGCCAATTGCCTATCCATCTGATCATCTGGTTCCCCACCCCCATTTCTCCCAGCTTATCCAACAGGCCCATGTAAGGAACAGAGTCAAATGCCTTGCTGAAGTCTAGAAAGAGGACGTCCACTGGTCTACCCAGGTCCAAGGCACTCGTCACCCAGTCATAGAACTCCACCAGGTTTGTCTGACATGATTTCCCCAGGATGAATCCATGCTGTCTATCATCCAGGCACCCTGACTTATCCAGGTCCCCCCCTAGCCTCTCCTTGACAATGCCCTCCATCACCTTGCCCACCACCGATGTCAGGCTGACAGGCCTGTAGTTCTCTGCCACCTCCTTGATCCCCCCCTTGAATGGGCACTATGTGCCACCTTCCAGTCCTGGGACACCCACCTGTCCTCAGAGATGGTGAAAAGCTCCGCCAGAGTTTCAGAGGACATCTGCAAGTTCCTTCAGCACTCTGGGATGTAATTTATCCGGCCCCGGTGCTTTCTCCATCTTAAGGGAGCTGAGGGCTTCCCTCACTCTCTCTGCTGTGATTTTCACTTTTGGAACCTCTTCTCCCAGCTTAGCCTTCCCCCCTCCTGCCAGTGATGCCTCCCCCTCTCCCCAGACCCGCCGATCGATAAGGTTCCCCCCCCCCTCAGTATCTCTGTCTCCTCCCATGTATGATGCAGCACTCCCATTTTCCTTGGTGAAAACTGAGGTGAAGTACTCATTTAGTACCTCAGCCTGCTCCCCGGGTCTTGTGCCCATCTCTCCCTGATTTAATCCTGCTAATCTGCCCATTCACCTTCATTTTTCCCCAATGTATCTAAAGAACCCTTTCCCCTCTCCCAATTTCCTGGCCAGGTTCTGCTCCTTCCTTGCCTTGCCGCCCTCACCACTCTAGTGGCCTTCTAGCCATCAGCTCGTACTCCTCGATCCCTTTCACTCCTTGAGCACTTGAATTGCTTATAGGCTGCCTTCTTTCCCTGCACCACCTTCTGGACCTCCCTGGTCCACCAGCAGGGTTTTGGGGCCCTACCGCATTTTTGTCTTACTCTTGCACAGGTGCTGGTAGCATCCTGCACCCCTCTCCTGCTGATTTCCCACCTACTATCAGCGTCCATGTCTGACCCAATCCCATCCAAATGCTCCTTAAGGATCCTACCCATTTCCTTAAAATCTGCCCCCCTAAAGTCGGTTACTTCCGTCTTTGTGCAGCCTTCTACCCCTCCTAGGTCCAGGTAGAACCAGACCATGGCATGGTCACTCCCCACCAATGGGTCCCTTACCTCCAGGCCCCAATCTGGTCACTGTCTGCCAGGACCACATCCAGTACCAGCGCCTCCTGGTCGGTTCCCTCACCTGCTGAGTTAGGGAACGTCTTGAGACATCCAACAACCTCTGTTCCTGGTCACAGAGGATGTCATGATCTCAGTCTATTCCTGGCATGTTTAAGTCCCCAACACCACCACCATTCCTCTGCCCAGTCTGCAGTGTCTCCAACATCTGCCACCAGACTGTCCTCCAGCTCCTCCGCCAGGACAGGGGTCTATACAGCACTCTATTTTTACTCTCTTGCCCCCTTGTTATCAGGTGACCCAAATCCCTCCACGGTTCCCTCCGCCTCCTCTACTCCCCTATGCCAATGCAGTTTTGACCATCATTGCTACCCCTCCTCCCTTCCCTCCCCGTCCTTCCTGAACATAGTGTAACCCTCCAGGTTCAGGTCCATACGTGTCCTGCAGTGGCCCAGGTCTCAGTGACCACTGCCACATCCACTACTCCCTCAGTTAGCATCGCCTGGAGCTCAGGCATTTATTGCCCAAGCTCCTGGCATTTGCAGACTACCTTCAACCCTTTCCTATAGTTCCATTTCCCTGCTCGTGTTCCCATGGGGATTCTGTTTTCCCTGGTCTGCACTTTGCCAGTCGGCCTTTTCCCACAATCCTCCAGCTCCCCAGGGGGGTGGAGACAGAGTCCTTCCTTTATCGGCACCCCTTGACAGCCTTTTCTCCCATCCTCCCCCTTCACAAGTTTAAACCCCACTTTTCACCAATGAACCCCTCTATTTTCAACTTAAGGATTCCCTTCCCCTCCAAATTGAGATGGAGTCTATCTCTAGCATACAGCTCCTTATCCTCCCAGGTCTCCCCCCAATCCCCCATCAACCCATACCCTCTGGCCTCACACCACTCCCTGAGCCACTGGTTTATCTCCCTAATCTTCCTTTTGTGTTCCCCACTAGCCCTTGGCACCGGCAGGATTTCTGAGAAGGAAACTGTGCATCCTATGCCATGACAGACCCTGGCAAGCTCCCTATTTCCCTCAATGTCATTTGTACCCAGGTGGACCAGTATGTCCGGGGAACCCCCACAATCCTTTGCCAGCTGATATACCTCGTGCTTAGCCCTGTGCACCGTTAGTCCACGGAAGCACCTTGTTCTAACTGGCCAGGCTTCTCCCTCCCTATCCCATTTGATACCCCTGATCATAGAATCCTCCAACAGGAGCACTCTGACCACTCCTTTTCCTCCATTCCCCCCCTTCCATGTCCCTCATCCTTTCTACCGGCCCCTCCACCCAGCCAGCTCCTTGTCCCTCCCCCCATCTGGGTGCCACATGCCACCCCCTCATTTACCATGGCCACCCCTTCCCCTCCAATCCTATGCCTCTCCTCCTCCTCAGGTATCCTTCTGTACCTTGCTAATTCCCCCCTCACTGAGCTAACTGGTCCTTCTCCCCCATCTGCTAAACAAGCCTGGCTCATCCTCCCTTCCTTCCTGTCTCCATTTAGTTCCTCCTTGCTCGTTGTGCTCCCCTGGCCTAAACCCTCAGCTCCCTTTACTGAATCCTCCTTGTACTTCTGGTCCTTCTCCTTTACCTTTCCTCCCAACTGGCCCTTCTCCTTGCGCTTTCCTCCCTCTTCCCCTGCCCTCCTGCTCTGATTCCTGCTCCCCCATTTCCTTCATTCCAGGTCCCCCTGTTCTTCCTGCTATCTGGCCCTGCCTCCTGCCCCCACTCCTTTCCGTCTCTAACCACCCCTGTCTTGGCTACATCACCCCCCTCATCCCTGAGCAGAAGAAGAGATTTGAAGCAGTTACTGGTGTGAAGTCTGATCCACCTCCCGGCTTGCTTCCCTCTGTCCAGCCCTGGCCATCTGCCTACTTCCCTGAGAATGTTGTCCCTCCGTCCCTCCTTTGTGAGGGTCCCCAGTTACCTGCCTTCCTTGGTAGTGTCCTTTGGACCCCTCTGCCAGGGTCATATGTGACCCCTGAGTATTCTCCTGCACTCCTTTCCCTATGCCCCCAGTGCTTGGTGCAATCCCTGGAGATCCCCAGCCCCTTCCCCAACCATACCGCCCCCTTCCCCAGCTGTCTCCCCAATCCTCAACCTCCTCCTAAGCTGTGCCAGCTGGTAGCACATGGGCAACCACCGAACTTCAAGCCCAGTCCAGTATCATGGCTGCTCCATGTAGAATATGATACATTTAAGGTGGTTTCCTCAACCTTGAACTTCTACGTATCCGAATATGAACCCTGGAGGACTTCACCTCTTCAGCTCCTTCCTCAATCCTCTCTCCTTCTGATTCAGAGGAGAAGGGAGCCAGGGAGGATGCCTCTGAGTCACCCCCTTGCTCCGAGTCTAACACAGAGGGTCTAAGAGCATCAAATTTATTTTTCAAAACAAATCCTTCCTCCCCCGGGATGTTTGCCTTTGCAATGTTTGATCTGGGCCTAGTTTGTTTCATACTTCTTTTTTTTGCACTACTCTTGACCAATGGTGGGGGGGGGGGGCATTTGGACTTCAATTTCATTACCATCATTAGATACTGCAGCAGCTGAAGATGAAGGTGCTGGGGCTGTAGACTTAGGAAGTACAATGGGGGGTATAAACTGCTTCTATGCTCATAGTTTGAACCTCAGATTCAGGGGGATCTGGGGGGTTTGCTGGTGGGGAAGGGGAATGTGCATTCTCTGGATGAGCCTGACCAGAAAATTGTTTTCTTTTTTGCATTTCTTTTTTCTGGGCATCCTGTAATATAAAATCTTGATTAGTATGATCACTTCTATTGTGGTAGCCCATGGACAGGTTCGATAAGTATGACCAGTTTCATCACATAGATTGCAACGGGGCTCCTCCGTGCAGTGGTGGCCGAATGATAAACACAGGTTACATTTCATTCTGTCACATGCAGAGCCCAAGTGTGTATAGGTCCCACACCTAAAGCAAGTTTTTGGTTGGCTGGGGTAGAAACAGTGACCTCTCTCATTACCAAAAAATAAACAATTAGGGAGATGAACTGGGCCTAAGTTGTTATTTCTTAGACAAACCTGTATAACCCATCCCCCATTCCAAATACATTCCTCATCAAAAATTGGTCAGGGACTACCCAAGACATCACATCTTTTTTGCAACCAGTAAACAATATCGTGAATTGAGACAGATTCATTGCGAAATAAAACTGTAACATTATTGATAGAGGGTCTCGTTAGGGGTATCACTTTAAATGGCAACCATAATTCAGTATATTTAAAAGCATTGTATTTAGTCCAAAAGCGGTCCAAGCCCTGTGGAGAAGTAAAGCTTATGTCATAGAAAGTCGACCCTGGGACATGAATCAGAGCATGAATTTCAGTTGAAAAAAATCCAAATGACTTTTTTAGTAAGGTATGTCTTACATACAGTCGGTCAGGGACCACCTCTAACCCCCCGAGATATTCCAAATGAACTGCGTTTTGCCTCTGTGGGGGGAGGGGGATCCTGTAAAAGGGTCCTTCCTCCGAAAGGACTCCCAAGTAGATTTTGATTGTTCTTGCAAGGTTGGAGTTTTTTGAATAGTGCCTTGAATGTCTTCCCCCGAATCAGCCCATGGAATCGATTGCACTGCTTCTTCCTCTGAAGCTGAGGAGTCCATGTCTTTTTTTTTCCAAGAAACAGAAGGTGAACTCGATCCTTAATTAGCCGGGTAATACTCAGAGCCTGAGGCCTGGACAGACAGTAATGAGGTAGCGGCCTTGGGAACAGTCCCTTGCGGTGGGGAAGAACTTCCTGGGATAGGACTGTGCACCGGGTCCGGAATCCAAACATCGGCGTTTCCCTGCTTCCACCCAGCAGCAAGCAGGGAGTGTTCTAAGGACATTGGGGAGGGCCTGCGAGCAGGCTGTATAACTTGTTCAGCCTCCCTACCTTTTCGTAGCCCTAACGTAGGAGCCAGCACAGACAATACTTGATCAGGTACTGATTTCAATGTACTCACTGAGTTTGTAGAGTGCGAGGATAGTATCGACGTAGACATTGATGCTGTCAGGGGTTCTTGCTGCGCTGTCAAGGGGTTTGTAATCATAGGTGACTCAGGCTGCAGGAATGCTTTCAGAGCGCCGACATCACCTGTCTGAGGTTTGCCATTCAGAACAGTAGAAGACGCTGCTGCTCCCTGCTCAATAATTACCTTAGCAGCTTCTTGCAAAACCTCTTCCGAAATGTCAACGGACTGCATAGAAACAGCTGTGTCAAACAAAGCGGTATCCCGAGTTGCACTTTTCATGGCGGTACCATGTAATTCTTTGTTTTGCAACAAAATGTTATTTAGCCAACTGTCATCCGATGCAAATAATCTGTGTGAAGCTTGTTCCAACTTCTGGGGATCAGCAGTTTGCATATCAGGCGTATACACTTGATGCAATATATCAACCTTTTCAAACATGGTCTCCTGAGCTGGACCTGTGGGTTGGGAGACCTTCTCACCCACAGGTACACCAGTAGAATGATTCTCCAGCATACCATCCTCCATATTGGCAGCTCCCCCTACTGACGAAGAGTAGGGGAATGTCCCTGGTGTCCTGGCCAAATTTCCCTCATTCACTAAAAATACCACCAACAGCTTAATTTGGTTCAAGGTCAGATGGCATTTATCTATATCCCCCTCCCCCAGGTCATGCCTGAAAATAGGCAGGATTTGTCTAATGCACTTACCCGGTCAACAAAAACTAAATAAAATAAATAAATAAATGTTGGCTGCATTAGGGAAATACAGTGGGACAGTTAACGAACTGCACTGGGACTGGGTACAGGCTGCCTAGGAGGCAAGGTAAATGGCCTCAGTCACTGCAAGAGGGCTAAAAGTAAATGTCAAATGATGCAGTTGTTTAAGAGAGCCTAGGGTGGCTACGATCTTGTGGGGAAACATTTAAATAAAAGTGAATGATTTGGCTGCAGAGGCATTTGAAAGAAGGGGAATTGTGGGACTCTAGAGACACTGCTTACCTTCAGCAGCCATGCTCAGCAGCCATGTGATACCATTCGACCAACCACAAAGCCAGGACTTGCCAAGAGGATTATGGGGCTTATGAACAGATTCTTGGGGAAAAATACCTGGAAATATTCAGGCACCATTTTGTGCAACCAATGAGGCATCGAGGGGGCCTCATACATATTAATTTTTCTTAAGGACAGAGGCTTCAGCCAATAGGGAGCTGCTAAAGGCTCCCAAAAAAGAGAGAACTTGGAGACTCTGGGTCAGTCTGGGGAGAGCCCCTCCACAGGGAGGGAAGCTCTTGCCCCTGTGAGAGAATGGTGCTGCAAGGCTGGGAAAGGGCCTGCCTGGGGGCTGCCAGCACTCTGTCCCCCAGGACTGGCAGTGCCTTTCCCTGTCAAGAGAATAAGGACAAGAAAGTTTGTGCAAGCAGCTTTGCTGGAAAAGGGAAAAAGTTGCAGGTTCCTGAGAAAGGATTGCTATGTTGAGAAGATGCACCACAGTGGTGAGATGAAATAAAAGGTTGTGTCTTGAGCCTGGAAAAAGGCAAAGGTTGTATCCTGAGCCTGGAAAAAGGACAAAGGTTGTGTCTTGAGCCTGGGAAAAAAGACAAAGGTTATGTCTGAGCCTGGAAAAAGACAAGTACTTTCGTCTGCACTTCATCGGTGAGGCAAGGGTGAGGAGAGGTGTGATGAGAGAATTGTGAAGAGAAAGCTTCTTCGGATTGGAGACTGTTCTGCACCTGTATGGTGAGATGAAAGGGAACTTTCTGTAACTCAAAAGCTGAGAAAATGAGTTTCTGGAATTGTGTGTGAGCCAGAGCAAGAGTGCAGCTGTGTTCCAAGTTGAGAGACAGTGAAAGCAAATGTCTGCTCCTGAGATACAGCAAGAAATTGACTGTTGTGGTGACCTTGGTTTTTCAGACTCTTCATCCCCCAGAGTCTGGGAGACAGGGAAGGTAACAGAAACTGCTTGGCTACACACCATGGCTGGTTATTAAGAAACAGGAGCAAAATTATCTAAAGGTTCCATCTGAAGCTCAGAGTCAGGTGGGGAACTTGCTAACCCCCATCAAGTGGGGTCTGCTGGCTGCAGGGGGCCAAGGGTCTTGTACCCAAGTGCTAGGGTGCTCTGACCTGTGAGGGAGCTGGGCCGTGGGGCCACTCTCAGGTCTGGGTCCATTGTGGCTGGCAGGCCTTGCATATGTGTTCTGCAAAGGGCTTCAAAAGGCCAAAGGGGACAAGCTGCAAGACCTTCAATCAAGCAGCCTCTGTATCCCCTTCCACTTGTTCAAGCATTGAGCCTGGTTCTGCAAGTGCAGTTTCCATCATCCCCAGGACTTCAGTCATATGTGCCACCTGAGGACTGATCCTGCAGAACCATGAGTAGCAGCAGGAATTGCCCTGCAACATCCTGGGACTGTATATAGTTCAGGAATGCCTTCTGGTGTAGGGAGCCAATAGAGAAATAAGAGAAAGGTGTAAAAAGTTAATTTTAATCCTTCAAGCCCACTAACGCCGGCTGACCAGCTGCACCTCAGGCCTGCAACTGACATCTGGATACCCAGGGACAGAACTTGGGGCATCATTCTAAACTGGTACCAGTGAGACTGAGTTATGGTAGCACCTGCAGCAGTTAGGCAGAGAGAGATGGTGGCTGCATTAATTAAAGTGTGGGTTTCAGAGATATAAACAGGGAAATAAATCTGGGAAAATGTCAAATCTTTAAAATGCAAATTTCAAACAGTTGCTTAACCTGTATTTCACTTACCCCATCCTAACCCTCCCTGTGTAAATAAATTATGATGTTACTGTTTCAGAAAGAGCTGACTCAAGAGCCTGATTTTAGTGAGCATATTAGTAGCTGAGTTTGAAAATGCTAACTGTGTGAAAGGTGGGGATGCTCGAATCTGGTAAGTCCATGGCTGGGGTAACTGTTTGGGGAGTTGGGTTGGTACGACATCTCACAGGGTTGTACTGGTATAGATCAGACCCACTAAATGTACTTTGGGTGGAGGCACCGCCATTTTATTTGTAACCTTGGGTTCTATGCCATAACGGTGAAAGCCTAAAGGTGATCGCTGTTATGCAGAAGTCAAGAGTGCTGAAACCTTATTTCGACACTCAGACACTCCGGCGCACAGCAAAACGGTGCGGGGACTTTGTTTTTATGTTTTCTGCAGGGGCTGTGCCCTGCATTCCAATACTAAAGGATTCTCAACTCCTGGGAGGTGCACGTTGGGGGTGTGTGTGAAAACACTGAAAAAAAAAGGTTTGGTCTGGGTGCAACAAAAACACACCAGTGCCCGGACCTGAACCCAGTACCCTGCCAACCAATGCCGGCAACCCACCCACCACGCCATAGGGTTGGCTCTGCAACCATTGCAACACCACCCCTCACATCCCTCGCTGTGCGTGCCCGCTCCCACCCCCCCCGTGCACTTATGTATAGTGATATCCTGTCGCTATAGTCGCAACCCCCCCTCCACATCCGGCTGCCCTAGTCTCCATTAGCTGTTCCTGAAATGCACTGGGGAGTGGGTCGCCATTATTGTAGGTGCCCAGTCACCAGTGCTGTTATCACAGGATATCGTAACCTTGGTGAAGGACCCCCATGTATCAGCTAATGGGAACCCAGGCCCCTTAACCGTGGTCAGACCTGCACGGCAGGGGTTGTGGCCCTCTCTAGGACGGCACCAGAGAGGGGTACACAAACAAACAAACAAAAAATAGCGGTATCAGGCTGTCACAACCCCACTCAGCAGGTCAGGCCCTCTGCTCCCACAGTGCTAACCTCCGAGCGCAGTCTTGTGAACAGGAAACAGAAACAGGGTAACCCCCCCCTGTTTGTTTTGTGGATTCAAATCAACCTTTGGTCTCAAATTTCTGGAGGGATTCAAACTACGAACCTCTTGCTTGCATACCCAATGTACAGGCTCAGATAATTCTTCTCTTTGGGGGGGGGCAGATATCTTTCGCCTATGGGTACCTAACCAGGTGTACAAAATGAACCCTTAAGTACTCTATTAAAGACCTCAGATAAACTCTTACCTTTTTCCCAATTTGGTAAAACCAGTAAGCTTTGCACAGTGTCAGCTTTAACCATATATGCTTCACTTGTCAAAAAAAAAGAATTTCAAAGGCACACCAAGTAGTCTCTTTAAAATGAGATGTTTACTTAAAAACAGATAAAAATGTAAAATGCAAATACAGAACAATATATCACAAAACGTACACTCACTTTAAAAGAATAAGGTTTAAAAGTGCAATTTCCTACCAACCATACACTTAGATTTATCTAATGTATTCTTCTAATCTTACAGTGCTGAAAGATGTAGCTTCAGGGTCCAAACATGTGTGTCTCTAAAGGACAGTCACAGCACAATTAAAACAACTGTCTTGAGCCTGTCGTCTCCATGATGTCACCTAGCTCCTCCTCTGTTTATTAAAAATTATACAATCAGGATGTCTTATCAAGCAGGAGGTAAATTAATAAAGGTGACCTCAGCAAAAACTCATGTCCCCACATGACTTCCCAATCAAGTCTGTAATTTTCCAAGTTCTTTCTTTCATCCATGAGCAGCATCCTGCTCTTTCACAGACATCAAAGAGCATTTATGACATAGCACCTAAGTGACATAACCTGTATTCTCCCTCTAAACGTCATAAAAGTTTATGATTTCCAGCCTAGCAGCTGGCAGCTACAATTAAGCTAGATAAACAGGAGATCCTTAATTTAGGTCTCTTCTAGCCTTTAATTATCTCCTGGCTTTTATCTTTTAGCTGAAACCTGGGGGGGGGGGATGTTAACCCACAGGCTGTCTCAGCATGTCTCACGAGAGACACTCAATAACACATTTTTATATTACAAAAATCATAGAGTAATCAGAACAAGCTGTACAAGCATCACACAGGCTTGTCTGTGTGCAGTTCCAATACACTATAAAAGATAATGTATGGGTAATCATACACAGACAAGTCTGTCTGCATCTAGAGGTTTCTGTGGCAACCAGAAGACCTCTCAAGTTTCACTCCTGAGGTCCTGGCTGCTCTGGTACCCTCTTGATGCAGACACAGGCTTGCCGTGTATAGTTGTCCATACATTATCCACCATGTCCTGCACATATTAGTTACAGAGGTAGCTGGTAGATGTGTCTACAATCTCAAAGCCCTCCGAATTCTTCTAAACTATCAATTCTCAGAAGCATATTGAAAAGTTAGATTCACTCACCAAATACAAAAAAAATCCCAGATAGATTTTTTATTGTTGTAGTTAAACATCTTATAGTGCATATAACCCACTGTCTAGTGATCCCTTCTTTATGGTGAATGGGTGATGTCTGGATATTGTCACACTACCAGTCGATTACAACACTATTAGCTCACCTTGTGCAAGTGTATACGCAGACGCTAAACAAACAAACCATATAGTGGAGGTTGGGCTAGTAAGTCACAACTATTGAAAGAAGTGAAATCGAAAGAAATGTAAGGTAAAATAATGATTTTGCCTTAATAGTATTGTGATCATCTGATGGTTTAGCAATATGCAGATGTGACCTGTCCATCTGGATGAAGGCATTGGCAGCTGGTGGGTTCACAGGCACCATGAGATGTTTTTAATACACAATTCATAAACCTTTTTGGAATGTTATTTATTTGCTGAGTGACTAAATCTATTGTTCTAATATACCTGTATCTTTTCAATGTGCTTCTAAGGATTTGTACTGCCAATACTGGAACCGACTACTCCTTTTTCTTCTATTGGAGCAGGAGGAGGGGACAATATCCTGGAAACTCTCAATTCTGCCAGAAAGTGAAACTATTAACATTCTGGCAGAGTTTCATTCTGCTTTGGAGTTCCGTCTTTGGAAGTACACCCCAACTGCCATTCCTTAGCAGGAAGATTCCCCCTTTTCTTTTTTTCTCTTTTTGTCCCCTGCTGTTGGTGGCTACCTCGTTACTCCAGCCCAGCACTGCTGGAGCACTCTTCTGGGCCTTTCAGTTTACTTCCTTGCAGCTCCACTTCCTCAGTCTTTAAACTCTATGCAACGAATCCAGCCCAGAAGCAAGGGTCCTCAGAAATCATCTCCATGCCATTAGGATGTGGGAAGGTTGACATGAATCTGCTGTGTTCATGAGGATCTTTTCCCTAGTTTTCTCCAGCCCACCTCCCTGATATAGGCAGCCCACTAAACACCTTTAGGGCAGGATGTCATGTGGTCACCCACTAAATCCTGTCCCCTTCCCCAAAGGCTTCTTTATAAGCACAATCCACCAAGTCACACTGAATTATGTCAAAGTGTCTTCTTTTCAGTTTCTTTTTTGTTTTAAAACTTTCTTTATTTAGTAAGCTTTTTTGGATAATCAAGGACAACAGACACAGCACATACACACAGATTACATACATAAAAGAAAAAATAAAAAAAATCCATTTCCTTTTCCTTCAAAGGCAATTCATCTCGTACACTTTTGGGCTTAGGGATAATGACTCACAGATAAAGGTACAACTTCTATTCATTCAAGTTAATTTATATACTTCATATTTCTCATTAAGTAAATTCTGCGTTTGAGGGCAACTCTTTCCACTAAGAGGAAAGAGGGGCCGAGGAGGGAGAAGGGGATCGAGCTTATATCAAGCTAACAGTCGCAAGGCCCAGTCAAGGAATAAAATCAGGCCTTGCCTCTGCCATGTACACAACCCAGCGCCTCCATAAGTTCTCAAAGTGAGGCCATTTTTTATTGGTGCTGGCTGATAATGCTTCCATTCTGTATATTTTAATCATATGATCCTGCCACATCTTTAAGGTGATGGCTTTGCATGTCAGCCAGTTAGATGTTATTGCCTTTTGGGCTGCTAAGAAGGAGATTTTCAGAAGCCTAACCATTAGGGGATCCCGAAACTCCCCAGGCAATTCAAGAAAGAAATAGCAGAAAGCTGAAATTGTCAGGGCAGGACTTACCATCGACCCCAAGGCCCGTTGGAGGTCCTGGAAGAAGGGGCACAGAACCGGGCAACTCCACATAATATGTGATAAAGTTGCCAGTGCATGTCCACAATTCCTCCAACATGCAGAGGAGCCGGAGTGCATGTATTTCATCTGAATTGCTGGAGTTGGAAAGTACCTAACAAAATTCTTCCAAGAAAATTCTCTCCAGCTGACTGCCGCCAACCCCCAGTGAACCCTAGTCTGTGCCCACGTCCGGACCTCATCTGATATCTGGGAGTCGAGGTCTCGTTCCCATGCCTTCCTTAATGAGGATGGGGAGTCTCCCTTCCAGGCCAGGAGCGCCTGATATAATGTGGAAATAATATGAGATCTGACTGGAGTCCCCTCTACTGCCCTTCTGAATATGTCCGCAATCTGTGGAGGGGAGGAACCACCACTATTAAGGTGGGTCATGAGGCTACCAATATAATTTCTGATTTGAAAATATCGGAATCAATCTTTCCATGAAATTCCATATCTATTAACTAGTGTTTCAAAGGGCAGAATCCCATTTCCTTCCAGAAAATGCCATATCAGATGTAAGCCCCTCTCCTCCCATCTCCGGAATCCCACATCCCACTGGGCGGGATGAAAGGAAGCCAGGTGCGGGACCGAGAGCAGAAGGCTCCTCCATCCCCTAGCTCCCCTGTCTCTCAAGATCCCACACCAATTATTCAAGGTAAGGACAGTGTATGGGTTGCCCACCTGACCCTGCTTAAATTTTTCCCCCTGCCCCAATAGTACCCTGTTCAGGTTTTTTAACGGGAAAACTTCCCTAATTTCTGAAGTTTTCCACTTGGCTATGTAGAGGTGGTCTAGCCAATACATGATCGTCCGAAGCTGAGCTGCCTGATGATACAATTTAAAATTTGGTAAGGCTAGGCCTCCTTCTTTCTTAGGTAATTGTAGGAGTGAGAGGCGAACTCTAGGCTTTTGAGACCCCCAAATAAAACGGGAGATTCCTCTGTTGAGGGCATTGAAGTAAGAGTCCGGGATGAAAATGGGAATTGCCTGCGTTAGGTATAGGAACCTAGGGAGGATTACCATTTTTATCGCCTCGACCCTCTGAATCAAAGGGATGGGCACAAGAGCCAACCGCTCCAGTTCTAGCTTAATGTCTTTTAAGATTGGAGTAAAGTTGAGGGAAAATAACTGGTCTATGTGGGAACCCAGCTGTATTCCAAGGTATTTAATATGGGTTAAGTTCCACCTAAATGGGAACTTCTTCCGGATTCGGTCTGAGGGTTCGTATTGTATTCTCAAGACCTCCGTCTTGGCCATATTCATTTTGTACCCAGCTAAAGGGCTGAACTCTGCCAATCGTGCCCAAAGGCTCTCCAAGGACTGCTCTGGGTTCTTAAGATATACCAGAAGGTCATCTGCATAAAGGATAACATGGGTTTCCCTCCTAGGTCCCATCCTGAATTAACTCATCCTGTCTTATCGTCTGGGCTAGGGGCTCAAGGTATAGGGCAAAGAGCAGGGGGGAAAGGGGGCACCCCTGCCTGGTACCACAAAATAAAAATATCGGGACGGAGACTTTGCCATTAATCTTTATGTAGGCCTTAGGGCTAGTGTATATGTTATTTATAATTTTGATAAAGAGTTCCGAAAATCCAAATGCTCTCAGGGAGAGGCCCAGGAACTCCCATGCCACCCGGTCGAGCGCTTTTCTGCGTCCAGGCTTAAAATCATTCCTGGCACCCCCGACCGGGCAGCATGGTGTAGCACTTGTAATGTTCTTTTAATATTGTCCTGAGTCTGTCTACCCAAGATAAAGCCTGTTTGATCGAGGTTGATTAAATTGGGTAATATCACATCCAGGCGTTTCACCAGGATTGAGGCATATAGTTTATAATCTATGTTTAAGACAGAAATAGGACGGAAAGAACTGCATTGTGTACTGTCCTTGCCCTGCTTGGGAATGCTTGAGATGATTTCATAATTCCAGGTATCTGGGAGTGCCTTCCCTGAGTGCACCTCCCCGCATGCCCCCAACAGGGGGGTCACAATCTCCCTTGTGAAAAATTTAAAAAATTCTGGAGTATATCCGTCTGGCCCAGGGGATTTTTTAGTCTTTAATCTTTTAATCGCTGATGTCATTTCCAAGGAAGTAATGGGGGCGGCCAGGGAGTCCCTGGTTTCCTGAGTTATCTTTGGAAGGTTTATTTTGGCTAAGTATCGTTCTATTTGCTCCTTGTCTGGGGGGTGGTCTGGTGCATATAAACGAGTAAAAGTCCCTAAACCCTGCTAGAATTTTTTCGGTGGATTTTAATAGTTGACCAGATTTAGGGTCTCGAATCTGGGTAATTGTGGACCGAGAGGCCTGTTGCCTCAGGCGGTATGCCAAGAGGCGTGAGGCTCGAGGCCCTATCTCATAATACCTCTGACGCAAACACTGGAGGGCCTGCTCCGTCCTTACATCAATTACCTTCTGAATCTGTTGTTTAATGATTTGTATATCTGGCAATACGGTGCGATCCCCTTCTGCTAGCTGTCCCTGTAACTTCTGCAGATGATTTTGGAGATCTTCTAGACGCCGGGTTTGCCGTCGTTTAAGATGGGCTGCAAATTTGATGCAGTCCCCTCTAAATACTGTTTTCACAGTATCCCATAGGATCGTGCCCGGTGTCTCCGGGGATGTGTTATCTTGTAAGATTTGTACAATCCTATCTGTAGCCATGTCTGTGAATTCTTTTAAATTTAATAGGTAATTATTAAACCTCCAGAGGGACTGTCCCCTCCTGACTCTCCAGTTCAGCTTCAGATACAGCTGTGCGTGATCTGAGAGCACAGATGGGATATGTTTACATTCTAACACCCTATCTTGGTGTTCTCCAGAAATCAACAGATAGTCAATTCGGGCAAATGAACCGTGGGGGAATGAAAAGTGAGTATATTCTCGTTTGCTCTTATTCTGTTTACGCCAGGCGTCCACCCAGAAGGCCCCTTTTAAGTAGTTTTTAATAAATTTGCTGGCCGCACTTTGTCTTGGAGTTTTAGTTTTAGAAGTGTCTCTTTGCTCCCACACTTGGTTTAAGTCCCCCCTACCACCAGCAGCCCCTTTTGCTGTTCCGTGATCTTATGTAATAGAGAGCGGAATGCCTCCTTTGAGGAACCCGGAGGGGCATATATGGAAGCCAGGTAATGGGGGCACCCTCCAGGTAGCCCGAAAGTATAGCCAAGCGGCCCTCCGGATCAACATAGCTGGCTGTCTTTTGGAACTGGGTTCCTCTAGAGACCAGGACTGCCGAGCCCCTTCTCTTCCCCTTCCCATATGAGGCAGCAACCACCTGGTCAAATCCAAACTTCCTCAATTTTTGATGCTCAGTTTTGCTAAGGTGTGTCTCCTGTAACAAAACAAATGAGGGTTTCTGTCTTTTTATAGTAGCTAAAACCTTATGCCGTTTTACTGGGTTATTCAGCCCATTAACATTGTGGGAAATAATTTTGATAACAGAATTATCCTCCATCTAGGCACCAAGGGTTGTTTCCCTCTCTGTGTTCCTGCTCATGCTCCTGTATTTTTTCCCCTCCCTGTAGCTTACCCCGACATCCCCCTTCCCCCCAGCCAACACCTCCCATGTACTGTGCTGATTTCTGACTACCCTTTTGTCATCCCAGATTAAGCTGCCTATGAAGTTTCTTGTTAAAATCAATTGCATTAAATTCGACTCTCACCTCAACACAACACACAGTTTCTAAACCCTTAAAGGTAGGTGCCAACAGAACAATCCTTACCCAACAACAAAACATATTTACAAGATGGCTTCCAAGGTAGGGGAACAAGAGATATTGTTCCCTATTCGTTCGAGCTACCCAAGCTCGAATCGGAGGAGGAGGGGCCAGACAGATGGCTCGGTCCTCCCGAACCCCAACACTAACGGGTCCCTGCCAGATGTCATGGCTCCTCGTCACCAACCATTCGCTTATCAACACACAGTAGACCAATAATTCAAATATCTCCAATATAACTAGTCTGGAGTTTACCATGTGTTATGGCAGAGCTTAATTCCCCCCCCCATCATGCTTGTCAAAAAGAAAAACTTATGTTGTGACCCGCATTTCTCTCGTCTCTGAGGCCTCAGTAGTAGGATACAGATCTCTTATACATAATAACGACGTGCTGGCTGGCCCTCCCCTGGTTTTATAGGGAATGTTCTCCAGGTCAACTTCCTCGTATTATTGTATGATCACTTGGACAGGATCACCTTCTGACTCAAAGACCGTGTCAGTCGCAGGACCCTTCACCAACTCCCTAGTCTCAGCCACAGTTTGATATTCATTTAGAGCCCTTTTGCTGAGTAGTGGAGGGCACTAAAACATTATGTATCCAGTGGGCCTTGTACCTCTGGCTTCCCGCCGATACCCGCTGAATTTCCCGGTCTGGGGTTCTCCCATGACCCGCCAGCCTCACCTCTTAACGCATGTGGGAAAAAGAATAGCGGGATATATTTCCCAGGTAACGCCCTTGATCCTCCGTTACCATCGGCTAAACATACAGAATAAAAAGAAGAAAGGGAATCAATATTTTACCACAGTTAAAATATGTAACGGTCTTCCTTACCATCTAGGCCGCCATATCTAATTTAGCAGGCCCATATTCCCTCGTTTCAACCAGTCTCCCCCCCCCCATCGTATCCCTTACCCGTTGTCCAAAAGTCCACAAGTCTGAATGTCAGCAAACCCCATTGAGTTGTTGCAGAGCTGAGGGTCAGTTTTGCAGGCAAAGAAGAGGTTGCAGGCGACAGGATTATCCTGGCAGCAACATAGGCTTCCATAAGCTGATCTCTGGGCTCATGTATCTGTGTTCCTGTCTTCTTGAGAAACTCCCGATGCTGGTGGGTGTGTAAGCTTATGTAGCATACTTTTAATGTCTTGGAGGGTGTTAGCAGCTGCTCTCTTCCCTGTTAGCGTGGTATTATAGCACCAGGCTGGACGTCCAGGAGTTTGTGAAGTGGCCAGTTGTTCCCTGCGCTGCGAAGCCTCTGAGATTTCATGCCCCTTTGTCTTCATTGCTTGAAGCGCTTCTTCTAAGGAATGATAAATCTCAGTACCTGTTTCCCAAAATACTCTTAGGCGAGAGGGGTAAGGCGTCTGGAACCTGATGTTTAATGACTTTAATTTTCTGATTATCGGTATATAGGCCATGCGGCGTTGCTGGATCACTGGGGGGTAGTCCTGATCGAATATCAACCTAGCACCGTTGTACTCCATGCGTCCTTGTTTCCATGCTGCACGCAATATCTGCTCCTTTTCCCTGAAGCTTGCGAATTTGGCTACTATTGAACGTGGTCTGGCGGTCGCTAAACTAGGTTTAGGCATTAGCGCTCGGTGTGCCCTTTCAATCCTGAACTGTAGACCTTGTGGTAGATCCAGCACATGGCGCAGCATGTCTTCCAGGAATTCGTTCATATCTCCGGTTTCTGCCGATTCAGGTAGACCATATATTCTTAAGTTATCCCGACGTGAACGGGCCTCCAGGTCTAGACATTTGGCTGAAGTGATCTCTTGTTGTTGAGCTAGATATTCAACCACTCGGGAAATCTGGACTAGGTCATCTTCCGCAGTTGAAATGCGTTCCTCTGCTCCTGCTACTCTGGTTTCAAGTCCCTTTAAATCCAGATGCAACTTGTTGAACTCCTCCTTCGTTGCGGACCTGAATTGTTTGATTTCTGCAAGCAGGGTTTCAAATCTGGAACGCGATAAGGTTTCCAATTCTGTCTCTGTGTCACCTCCCGCCATGCTTGATGGTGACTCTCTCCCAGTGGCGGTCGAGCTTACAGAGCTCAATCTGCTCCGATCCTCCTTCCCTTTACGACTCTTTATGCGGGATCTTTTCTCCGATGTGTTCCCACTTCTAGATCTATGCATTATTCGTAGATTTGAAGCTAGATAAGCTGAGTGGGAATGTTTCTAAAGGCAGTGAAGAGGGGAGCTACTTCATTAAGCAGCCATTGCGTTGGTGACGTCACCGGAAGTCTCTTTTCAGTTTCTTAAAGAGCTGGTGACACGTTCAGGTGAACTTTAACAAAACATAATATTTAGACACAGTCCAGCTTGTATTTCCTATTAGTTCTGTATTTCTCCTCCCCATTATTTATTACTGAGGTCATTTGTATGAAAACAGGATTTCTGCTCCTGAAAAGATCATCTATTCCTGCTGCTTTCTCCCTACCTGAAGTCACAGAGCACTACTTGTGACCTCACAGTTACTCCCACGGCAACATACTGTGATGTCACAACAGAGGATTATGTCTTGGAGTAGGGAGCAAACTGTAGAGGCAGATGAACTCAAAATAAACTCTAAGGAACAACGATCATATATTCATACACATTTCCTTAGTAATAAATTATGGGGAGGAAAAATATATAAAATACAAATGGAATGCAAGCAGAATTGTACCTAATTATTATGTTTTTTAAAGTTTTCTTTGAGGCGTCAGTAGCTCTTTAAAGATATTTAAAAAACTATTAAAGCAAATGAGGCTTACCTCATAAGTAAATAACATATGTAGTTGTATCTTACACCTTTATTCATCCAGTAACAATGTTATGTATGTCAGGTTATGTACTGTAACTCGAGTTTTGCTCTGATCGTTTCCTGGGTGTCATTTGAAATGAGTGTATGTTAAATGGCTTGTCCTATTGTTTTAAATACTCAGTAATAACAACAACCTATACCTGAAAGGAATAAAGAAATGTATCACATCATGGGAAAATGACTCATAGACCGACATTATTCAAGCATCGGACCCTGCATAGTGAGGGAGATCCATGAGCATTGGGACTGTGAGTAAAATTAGGGCTTGCCCCTGCTACAAGGGACGTGTATGAGTAGTTGACAAATCGTTCACTGGATTCAGCAGCCAGCCGGGGAGATACAAGTACCTCTGTTTGAGGTTTTGCGATTTTACAGTTTCATGGCTTTTTGGTTTGGGGTTTAGTTGAGTTCACTGTCGATTTCTGATATTTGATTTAAGGTGCATCAGTGCTGGCCAGTCACGTTTGACACCAGCAGGTCTTCAGTGATTCCACAACTGGGTACTCAGTTATTTGTATGGGAGCTCCCAATAGGTAGAAAGGGTGCAAGCACTAGCATCAGTGGGAAAGGGCAGTGCCTCCAATACAGTAGAGAAGATGGATCAACTACTGTATTGTGAATTGTGGTGTGAGAACAGGCAGCGTTGTGAGGGCTGTGTCTGAAAGAAGGGGCATTTTTAGTGGCAGGCCAGGGAAGTGTTTGATTTAACTGTACCTGCATAGAGCGGGTGAACAGCAGCCACCCATATTGAACTAGGCCTACATAGGGTGACTGATGACCAGCTTCTTGCAACACCTGCCTCATACTGCAAAATAACCTTCTTTCTCCCCATTAGGGTTTGCAGCCTAAATAAAGCTGTGTTTATCTGTTTGCATTTATTTGTCTGCTGTCATTCGTCTAGAACTACGTACATGCTTGTCAGGGATTGTACAGACATTGTGTGGGGTTCCACAGGGAACTACTGTGGTGAGGTACTGCATCTCAGGGGGTTGTGCCATTAGTTTGCCAGACCAACTATGATCTTTCTCTGTGTAAAGGCACCACAGTGTTTTCTTTCTGTCAACAGATACCAACCCCTTTCCCTGTCAGGACAGACCCAATGAGCCCAGGAGCCACTGTGACAGATATGGTGACCCGGTGGCAAGTATGTTTGCCCTGGACTCACCTGGGAGGGTATCTACCTTACAGAGGAATAGAGATTCTTTGCATCAAATGTTACTAATATGTAATTTCCTATATCCCTTTTGTATGACAACTTAATCTTTTGTGACTGCCTCAGTGGGCCAGTGGCAGCGCTTCGCTCTCCTGTTCATGTGACCAGAGTTGCAGGCAGACTCTGATCATTGCACTGGGGGCCAGTACAGATCATGGAAGACTGAAAGAGGGTAGCTTACCCCAGCCAGGGAGGGTGTGTGGTGGTTTTTGGCATGTAGCCACCTCCGAAGACAGGCTAGGGAGCTTTCTCCTCTGCAGAGGTACACTATGTTGCTGAGGATTAATGGCACTTCTCATGCCAAGGGGAGGATGGAGGAAAGGGTAGAAATGAGAGAGAAAAAAATCTTCTGTCATCTGCATGATGGCTCACCTGAACAGGGTAAATCCCTAGGAACAGGGTATATTCCTGGGTGATAGCAAGGAAAGGGGAGGGGAAAAATATATAATGCAAGTTGGATTATTTGGTTCTCCTGCAAGGTGCTTTAATTTGCAAATGTAACCAGATCCAGTAAATATTTATTTTAAACAGTCCAGCAAGTAAGTGTAAAGGTTTGCCTGCAAGGAGCTTTAATTGTATACCATAGTAGTTGCAGTAATCCAAACTGTATGGCAGGGCGCTTTAAATGTGTTTTATAGCAATTAGTTATAGAGTACCAAGCATCCAGCAAATATCCACTGTACTTTCTCCAGTAAGTCACTTATAGGCTTCTCCTGCAATGTACTTTAATTTTGAGTTTCATAGCAGTCCCAGTAAGCTAACATGAACAGCAGGGTGCTTCAAAGTAGCTAATTACTGAGCAACAAGCTAGGTCATCCTGCCAGGTGCCCTGACCTACCAAACCGCACTGCATAGCTAGTAATTCCACCTCCTGTTTCTCAGTTGGTGCCAGCGTCCCTGCTGGGAAAGTGGCCCCACTCAGAAAATCAGAGCAAAATTGAAAAAAAAAAAAAAAAAAAGTACTTTTTGGACAAGTAAAAATCAATTTTCTCCCGCCCCCACAGCCCTCTCTTTTCTGTACATCCCCCTCCCTCTCTAAGAGGCAGACAAAGGGCCCTTACCTTATTTAATTTGCTCCTTTCTTTCTGCTTCTCCACAGAACAGCTCCTCAAGGTACAGACGGAACCCCCCACCCCCCACCTGGTGGACGGTCGTGAGGGCCGGTGTTGGAGAGCCCTCCCTTCCCACAACAACAGGTACGGAATGGAGAGATGGCAGCTCACTTCCCCATTTGCAACTTATCAGTTGCCGCTGCTAGAGGCCGCCATCATAGGTCTGCCTGACCTGCTTCCTGGGACCACTTGTGTGCACTGAAATGCCTAAAGTACCTCAAGCCCTCCCCAGCCTGGGTCACAGACCTTCAGTTGTGTGCTGCAGTTTGGAATGCACATCCTGGGACTCTGGTCGGGAGTAGCCAGTAACAGATAAAGAGTGAGGGACAGAGGTTCCCCAAGCCACCCTTGGTATAAATCCACAAATCACCTGAAATTGTCTGATAGTAACGATTCAAGGAATAATTTCACTCAATTAAAGTTATACAGCCTAACACTGCGAAGGCATTACCCCTCAGACGCAAACAAATGTCACTGGAGTTACTCACTGCCTAAGGGTATGATTTCCTGCGCTTTGACAATAATTTACATACTGTTGCCACTACCATGGGTCTGAAGGCTCAGAGGACAAAGCTTCTCCCGGAAGTTGCTCAGCCATGACACTGGGAGCCCCAGAGCACGTGGCTCAACCCAAACCAAGCCCCATACAGGGTTCCTGTCATAATTATCCTGTATGTCACTGTGACTGTCTGGGTAGATATAAAAATGAGCACCTGTCATGATTCAAACTTGCTTGGGGTGCATAGGATAGCCACCTTCCATACCTTACAGTTTGCCCTGCATCACCAACAATGGATTTCCTGATTCTGATGCATGGGCTAGCTCATAAACGAGCATGCTACCTCATCTTCACAAGGTTGACTGACAAGCGAACAAAACGTTCACCCCTTACCCAGCAGGGGGCCCTCAGCCTTATTGCGCTAGCACTGATAATGCACTCAGGCTACGTCTAACCCAATCCTGGACCTCCACTTGCCAACTTGGCTCTGGGGTCCCCCAGTGACCCAACATGACATCATGCCAAAGGCCCGAGAGTCGCACACATGAATGTCTGCAGTCTGCAACCCAAGATGCATGAGGTACAATCCTGGGTTGAAATGTACAAGCCAGATGTGCCTCTCATCTCTGAATCCTGGCTGAAGCCTCACATACTCATGCACGAAGTGGAGCTCGCCAATAACGACATCTTCCGAAAGTACAGGGAGGGGGAAAAAAGGAGGGGGCCCTAATCTATGTGAGCTCCTCGCTGGAGGCCTCCCTGTCCTCTACCCACCTGCCAAGCTCCTCAGGGCTCAAATCACTATTTATCAAAATCGTCCTGGGCCATGCAAAACATCTAACCATAGGCTGCATTTACAACCCTCCCAGCTGTGGCAACCCAGCGCTCCAGAACATAATACGCACCCTAGCAGGGACCTCTACCACAGAGCTACTGGTCCTAGGGGACTTCAACCTTAGGTGGGAACCCGCTACCGAAAAAGTTCACAGGGCCTCGCTCCTTGAAGCAAACCGAACCCAGGTCATCACAGAGCTCACCAGGCTAAACCTAAAAACAGGAACCCACTTCACCCTTGATTGGATCTTAGCCTTAAACCCAGCAAATATCCAAGCAGCTGGCGTGATGTTGGATGCCCTGAGTGACCATTCTCCCACTTTTTGCACTTGGAAAAACAAGCCTGCTAGGATTCCCCCCAGGCTCATAGTAGCCAGGGACTTCTCTGGCTTCTTAGCTGAAGCCTTCCAGAGCTGTTTGAGAAATGTTGACTGGATGCCAATTAGGCTGCTAGACAGTACTGAGGAAGCTGCTCAGTTCTTCCAGTGTACATTGTCTGCTGTGGCCAATCTTCACGCTCCAGTAAGGAAAAGACGTGCGAAAGGCCAGTGCCATAGATGGATCTCGCGGGAGCTGAAATCCAGAATGAAAGGCAGAGACAAGGCCTGGAAAAAGGCCAGGTGCTCCGCAAGCCCAGTAGACCTAGCTGTTTACAGGTCTTTGAGGAACCACTGCAAGAAAGCCTCAAAAACAGCAAAAAGGGACTACTTTAAAACCCTCCAGCGGCAAAGTCTGATAGACCCTAAGTCCTTCTGGTCTAGCATCAATTCCCTGATAAATGGCCCAAATATACCCCTGCAGAGCAATATAACCTGCAATGGACAAATCTTAACTGATGGAGGCGAGGCTGCTGTGGCCTTCAATAGTTTCTTCGCCGATCTGGGCACATACAGAACCAACCCTCCGCACCACAATCAGGGCCCTCTGGTCACTGAAATTCAGGATCCTCCTACCCCCCACTTCCATCGAAGGACTGTGCTCATTAAAGAGGTGCTGCTTCTCCTGCAGTTCTTAAAATCCACTGTTTTCCTTTGACCTGATGGATTGGACCCGAGACTGCTCAAGGCTGCTGCCTCTGCCATTGCCTTACCTGTCACCCTGCTCATAAACAGATCCCTACAGGAGGGAGCAGTCCCCAAAATATGGAAGCAGGCCCACGTGGTCCCAATCCATAAGGGCGGGGCTAGGGAAACCATAGGTCAGTACAGATCCATCTCTATCCTCTGCCCCCTTGCAAAGATCCAGGAGTGGCTTGTGTACTGCCAACTAAGGGATTACCTGGAAGCTAACCGACTTCTGGACCCCTCCCAACATGGTTTCAAACAAAAGCATGGGACCGACACTGCCCTCATCAGGTTCACCTCTGATGTCCTAGCTGCTTTGGACAAGGGCACACCCACAGGGGCAGCCTTCACTGACCTAACCAAGGCCTCTGACCTGGTAGATCACCCTCTCCTGCTAACAAAGCTGAGTAAATTTGGACTTGACCAGCACACCCTGAACTGGTTCCGCAACTACCTCTTCTGGCCGCTCCCAACAGGTCAAATGGAGAGGTGCAACCTCTGGATCACTACCTTTAAATGAGGGGGTTCCACAAGGTTCTATTTTAGGACCACTTTTGTTCTCCCTATTTGTCAACGACCTCCATTACCACTGTGGGAGTAGCTCCATGGTTCAGTACGCTGACTATGCCGTACTCTATAGAACTGTGCTGCACTTGGACAATCTAGGGCCCCTGCTCCAGTCAGACTTTACCAAGGCTGAAGCTTGGCTAGTCAAAAAATCATCTGGTCCTTAACCTTAATAAGACCAAAGCACTCCTGTCTGGACTGAAATCCCTGGGTCCTTCCTGGGCCCACCTTCTACCGCTTGTTACTGTATCAGGCTCTACAACTGAGGTGGTCTAATCCTTCAAATATCTGGGCCTTACACTAGATCAAGGGCTCGCTCTAAAACCATACATGGATCTAGTAACAAAAAACATACACCAAAAATGTGGCCTGCTCTTTTGTCTAAGCACTAACATGATACCAGACTAGACTGGCAATCGCACAGAGTATCCTCCTCCCAACTCTTACCTATGCTGCCCCAACCCTACTAGGCACTGCAAAACCTGACCATTGTAGACTGCAAACTTTGTACCACAAAATTGCACAATTTGCCATGAAAGCTCATCCAAGGACCCACCATTGTGAAGTCCTTGCTTTACTCAACTGGCTCACCCTGAACCATAGGCTTCAGTACCCCCTACTAAGCTGGACATATAAGCTTCTCAATGTTGACCCTCCTGCAGGGCTAACTGGGCTACTCGCCCCTAAGCAGTCCAGCAGACCACTCTGCACTTCGGGCAAAAAACTCCTGGAACTGTCCAGGGCCAGCTCCACAGCTGGGAGCAAATCCTTTGCCCATATATCCCCTACGCAATGGAATAAGATCCCTGGACCCCTTCAGGAAGCCCCCTCCCTAGCGACATTCCAGAAGGGACTGTGCACGCACCTCCTAAACCACAGTCCCTGATCCTGTCCTGAAGGCTAGCGAACTTGCCCCCTGTGGTCTGGCAACAAAAATCTAATGCCCTAAGTCTTTCTGCTGCCAGTGTAGAATGGTGTAAATGTACTGTATATAACTACTCTCTTCTATGAAAACTGTATTTTTTTGATATAATCCTGTACTCAATGTCTTGCACTATATTACTTGTATGTACCCGCTCTGCTTTATGTAACTAATTCCAGGCCGATCCTGAAAAAGGGAACTTCAGGGCCCAGTGGGCTTACCCGGTTAACAAAATTTAATAAATAAAACACATAAATAAATACATCTTTGCAAAAAACTGTATTGCTGTATTAATTAGGGTTTAACTTACTGCCACAAAGATATGGAAATGTGGCATTAGGGTATCCAACCCTAACTCCTCCTCATGCAGCAAAAGGACAAGACCCACATAAGCAACCACAACAGATATTATCAGGTAAGACAAACAACGTACAACTGTTTCCAGATGACACAAATGCAGTAGTACTGATGTACTACCTTCATGGATTTGTATATGTGGCATGCACACTACAAGGCATATGCACTCACTCTGGGCTGCAGATAGAAATCCACGATGCTCAATAACAACACTACTTCTGTCTTCAGAAGTATAGGCCTCTGCAACTCAGATACAAATCCACAATACCCAAACTGCAAGAGTTCTTTTGTCTGCCTCTCTGTGGAGCCAGGGCTTCTGTAGCCACAGGTACTCATGCACACTGAAAACATTACACACACTTCTGCAGCTGCAGCTATGACATACACACTGACCTCTGGTTGCAGAAGCACAGGCCCCACAAAATCCAGTATTCCCAAACTGCAACACTACTTCTGTCTGCAGAAGCATAGGCCCCTATAGGGCCAGTGCTTCTGTAGCTACAGGTACCCATGGACACTGTAGGCCATGCACACACTTCAGTCTGCAGAAGCGCAGGCCCCCCTGCAGCCAGAGGCAGAAATCCATGATACCAAAATTGTAGCACTACTTTTGTCTGCAGAAGTGCAGGCCCTTGAGGGCCCTTGAATTATTTGCAGTGAATTTCCCTACTTTTTTTGATAGTGGAATTGTATGCAGATACTGCAGAAGCACAGGGCCCTCTGGGGACTGTGCTTCTGTGCATCTACAGATGCAGATGCACAGGACCCTCTGGGCCCTGCACCAAGGGAAGAGTCTGTCTGTCTGCCTGAGAAAGCGCTGGGCCTTTCAGGCCCTGTGTTTCCATGTGACTACAGATGCATATGTGCAGGGCCCAGTGGGCCTTGCACCAAGGAAATAGTCTGGCTGGCTGAGGAAGTGTTGGGCCCTCTAGGCTCTGCTCTTCCTTGGGTCCTATGTCAAGGGAAGAGTCTGTCTGACTGTGTGGCTACAGATGCAAAGAATTCATGGGGCAGTCTGGGGGGCTGTGGAAATGCAGGGCCTGTGGGTGGCTACAAATGCAGATGCACAGGGCCAAGAGTCCTTCTGGCTACAGAAGTGCAGAGCCCATGGGGCCCTGCACTTCTGTGCAGCCATGGGTGCAGATGCACAGGGCCCTATGCCAAGAAAATATTTCTTTTCACTATATGGCTACACTGTACCATCCCTCCCTAGGCTGGGGTTGGTGCCGCATGAGAAGTGGACACCAGTCCATTCACAGTGGAGAGAGTTCTGGAAGAACTCACAAAGCTGAAGGTGGATAAGGCCATGGGGCCAGATGGCATCCACCCGAGGATATTACAGGGAACTAGCAGTGCCTCTTGTGGCCCTGTTCACAGAGTCACTCAACACGGGTGTCATTCCAGAAGACTGGAGGAGGGCATGTGTAGTCCCACTGCACAAAAGTGGCAGTAGGGAGGAGGCAGGGAACTACAGGCCAGTCAGTCTCACCTCAGTGGTGGGAAAGATCATGGAGACACTGCTGAAAGAAAGAATAGTGGCACATATGGAATCCAGCAGTGCTCAGGATCTGAGGCAATACAGATTCACAGCAGGAAGGTCATTTCAAACGAATCTAATAGATTTTTTTGATTGGGTGACTAGGGAAATAAATCAGGGAGGGGCAGTAGATGTCGCCTACCTAGATTTCAGCAGAGCCTTTGACACCATCCCACATAGAAGGCTGATTAACAAGATGGGTAGTCTGGGCATGGGAGACAAGGTGGTGAACTGGGTTAGTAACTGGTTAACAGACAGGAGACAGAGGATGGTGGTAAATGGGGTACAATCTGGGGAGAGGGGGGTGACCAATGGGGTACCACGGGGATCAGTACTAGGACCAGTCCTGTTCAGTGTCTTCATTAGTGACATTGCAGAGTGGCTTGAAGGAAAGTAGAGTCAAAAAATTGTACACGCACCAAAAACAGGCACTGCACACTACAAATAGATGCAAAAGTTGAACAATTTATTTGTGGAAGTTCCAAAGTACAGCCATAGGCAAAAACCTCAACCAGATGCCCCTGCGCTTCAACCGTTGGGTCTTCCGCCCCCTGAGGAGAACCCTAACGAGGTTCAAACATAAAAGTAGTCAGTTTTACCTGTGGTGTGCTAGAACATGTTCCTTTTCATCTATTGTGATGTCAAATCTATTTTAACAGGCACTAATTTTGACTATTAATTCTGTTGCTACCTGGTCTGCACCCCATCTTCAGCATGGAGCATGAGCTTTGGTGACTGATTGGCTGTAAGAAAAGGTCTGCCTGTTTGCAAATGACACCAAGATCTGCAACAGGGTGGGTACTCCAGAAGGAGAACAGAAAATGAAGAAGGAACTGGAGAAGCTTGAAAGATGGTTGGAGATGTGGCAACTGAGGTTCAATGTAAAGAAGTGCAAAATAATGCACCTGGGTAGAGGGAACCCTGGGGAGAGCTACAGGTTGGGGGGGGGAGCTGACTGTCACCAAAGAGGAAGGGGTTATCATCTCTGATGACCTTAAGATATCAAAGCAGTGCACAAAGGCAGCAGGGAAGGCCAGTGGCATACTGGGGTGCATAGGCAGGGGTATCATTAGCAGGAGGCGGGAGGTGGTGATGCCATTGCATAAAACATTGGTAAGGCCTCACCTGGAGTACTGCATGCAGTTCTGGAGGCCACACCTGTGCAAGGAGATAGATATGGCAGAGACTATCCAGAGAAGGGCAACAAAGATGGTGCAGGGCTTGCACTACAAAACATATGAGGAAAGACTAAGGGACCTCAATATGTACTCACTGGAGGAGAGGAGACAGTGGGGGGACATGAATGAAACTTTCAAGTACCTCAAGGGCATAAAAAGGTGCAGGTGGGGGACCTTTTTCAATGTAGAAAAAGTACTAGAACAAGGGGGCACAATATGAAATTGGAAGGGGGAAGATTAAGAGGTAATGTGAGGAAGTTTTTCTACACAGAAAGGATAGTTGATGCTTGGAATAGTCTGCCACAGGAGGTAGTGGGGGCAAGCACAGTGGAGGGGTTTAAGCATGCCTGGGACAGGCACAAGGGAAGCTTGAGAGGGGAGGGAGTGAAGAAAAGCCATTGCTCACATAGGGTCAGTGGCCACATACAATGTATAGGGCCTATGGGCAGACTGAATGGGCCTAGTTGTCCTTATCTGCAGACAATTTCTATGTTTCTACACAATGGAACAAGTTACATAGCATTTCCTTCGAAATACCCTTTTACAGTACCCAGTATGTACATGGGTCAAATATCTATGAACTGTCGTGACAACTGAAATAAGGGAAGGACAAATTAATTAACATACCATCAGCTCTTACGTACCAACATAGCACAGTATGAAATCTATGCATTACTGATATATTATTTTATTATTATCGTTATTGTGTATTGTGACTGGTTGTACCAATTTCCTGTTTTTACTATTTCTGTATACTGTTAAAATTGAGAAATCTAATAACAAATCTTTATCAAATAAAAAAAGCGTTTTTTATTCTTATTTCTACACTCCCTGGGTCTTGGAATCTAGACAAGCAATGGTCATGAAACTTGTCAAATTATAAGAACCTGACACCCTGACCGCGCATGCAAAATGCATGCAAGTTTGTCAAACGGTGCCAAAGTTATTATGACTCAAACGCATGACAGTAATTTTTTTCTCTCAAAAGTAAAACACATTTTCTCGCAGAAGTAAAACAGCTTGTGAAAGTAACATTCTTCTTTCGTATCAGAGGGTTAATTCAGAAACCCTACTGAGCATGCTAAGAAAGCCAAATTTCAAAACCTTGTAACTCTGGAACCGATTCACGTTTTTTTTCAAGAAAACTTTGAAAGGCACACCCTTGGCTTAAGCCCCTTCAGCCCCGAAAGTTTTGGAATAAAATTCCAAACAATCTTTGGCTGTAGGTGAGTGCAAAAAAAAAAAAAAAGCCAAAATCTGTGCTTTTTATGTATTTTTGACATTTCTAGATCTTGAAATCTGGTTAAGCGCCCATCACGAAACTTCCCAAGTCTCAACAACTTGTCACCCAGACCATTCATGCCAATTTTTGCGCAGTTCCATTGAATGCCACCATAGTTATTAAGGTACAAAGGTTGGGGTTTAACACTGAACACTCTGCTCAACCCTAATATACACGTGTTACCACACATACTAACATAGAAACATGGAATTGGTTGGCAGAAAAGAACCACTTAGCCCACTCAGTCTGCCCTGTTGTTCCCTGCTTATTCTGTCTCTGCAGGTCCTAACTGGCCTCCGGCGACCCTTCCCCCCCCCTTTTTATTTACCAGTATTTATTTATTTTATTTATGTCTTTGGTAACCAGGTAGGTGCACTGCTCCAGAGGACCATTTTCAGTCACGACCCGGGCCACGCAGTGTCAACAAGAGTACATATACATTCAGTACATGCAAGATACAGTACAATGTGGCAGAACAGATAGTATAGACTATATACAATAACAGAAGACAATTACAGTAGCTCGGTTTCCATACAGTTTGTGCTGCAAAGCATGTTACCTACAATAACAGTGTACAATTAAAGAGGTGCAGGATTCCAATGCAGTAGCAGCAATAATGCACTGGGCAGTATCAGACAGTGTAACACTGTCAACATTTACACTGCATGATTCAGATTCGGACAGATCAACACTTTCACTGCATGGTTTAAGATCAGAGCCAGGGCATCGGGGGGTAGGATTAAGGTAGGGTGCCACTGGGGTGCTGGGGAGGGAAGACAGGGAGCTGGGTAGTCTTGGGACAGAGAGGGAAAGGACAGAAGTGAGGAGATGGACAGATAAAGGAGGAAGTAAGTGCTGCTTATTCATAGGGGAGCATAAGGTGTATGATACATGCAGTATCCCCTATACCTATCCCATGCATGTTTGAAACCCCCTCCACTGTTTTTGCCCCACTACTTCTGGTGACAGGCTGTTTCAGGCATCCACCACTCACATGCATGTATTACTATATATATATATGATCTCTTGAGGGATATCTAGCACGTGAAACATATCCTGTACATATGATGGCATCTTGTGTAGTAAATAGCGTTGCTCGGATAGTGCCTCCATGGATCCAATCATGATCCATTGAATAGTGACACTATCCGAGCGGAATCCCACCTGGGATCTGGCCAGGTTTAGAGGTCAGAGCCTAGGTTGGATACCGCGTTCTCCGATGTTGGATCCAGGGATCTGATGCTGGATCCATGGATCTGATGTCGGATAATGCAGGACTTTGATCTGGAGGGGTCGGATTCATGGTCGGATAGCGCTGCAATCGGACCGGATCCACTATCCTGCCAAATGGCAGGTATTTGGTAGTATACTAATTGCTAGGATACTATCCGAGTAACACTAGTAGTGGATCTTTTATATGGCTGTTGGCTGTTGGCAAATTCAGACAAAGGTTCTATCACTGAGTCCAGCAGCACAACCATTGGCCTTTCCGGTGGATATGTTTCATTTTTATGGATTCTGGGGTAGTGAGTAAAATAGAAGTGTTTGAGCTCCCACTCTTAGAGCCACGCCTTCTCTTTTCCAACCCCCCCCCAAAAAAAAACATGGCACATTGGTCACAAGTTAACAGATTACAGAAAGATTGTAGACTATGTAGGTGCATATGGGAAATTTGGTATAAAACTGTTATATTTCAGAATCAGAAGGTTTATAATGGGAAGGCCTGCCGGCGCAGTGGTAGTATTACTGTTTGTGACGCCGGTGACCCAGGTTTGGTTGCATTGGGGGGCCAGCTGGGGGGAGGAGGATTGAGCACCTGATGGGATGCTCTCCTTCTCTGGGAGGGGAGGGCTGCAGACCTTGCTGCTATACCACCACCTGGGTCACCACGTATGGTGGTGCAGCAGAGGGAGCAGAAAGGCAGGGAGGGGTGGACATCAGCTGAGGACTGTAGCAAAGGCACGTCTCTGTGTGCCTCCACTCATTGGTCCTCCTCAAGTGCCGATATCCACGGGGGCTGGGACTAGAACACAGGAAAAAAAACACATCTGGACCAGGCAAAGGGCTCCCTGCTGCTTGTCGCCGGAGGAGCAGTGCGGCTCAGGTGCACTCCTCTGAGGTTCAGAGGGGAGGAGGGGACTCCCTCCACCCCACTCCGAGGGATTTTCTGGGAACTAATTGGAGTGGAGCAATAATGGAGCAGGCCCCTCGGTCCTTACGACGTAGCTGTGAGGTGCATTGGAAGATCCTGAGAGAGGGACCACATGTGGCGATGAAGGGGGCATAAAAACAGTAAGTAAAAATAAAAAGGTTTATAATGAAAACAAAGTATGGCACTGAGCATGGGCATTTATTTTTTGTTAATCTCTTTTTTCCTTCTACTGGTTGCCCCAGCCCTGATTCCCCGACATCTGCCAGGGCTTACTTGCCCACACAGGCCCCCAGGGCTTGTCCCCCACATGGGCTTGGTGGGGTTCCCCAACCCCCACTGTTGCAAAGGATCTGGCATACGCTCCATGTGGGGAGGGCCTGGATAGCTGAGTGTGGGGCCTGCAGGTGACAGGTGTCATTCTATTGATTGGGAGTTTTCTGTATTCTCTCCAAGAGGTATGAACATGCAATGCCATTATGACACACATTGTGCGTTCCTGCATGATGTGTGTCAATGGGAACTGCACTGTTGTACATTTCTGGTGGCCCTGGACTGCCTTTCCCTCAGCTTCTACTAGGGGTCAGGCGTATGCTGGGCCCCACATCCCCCCACCCCTGGAGGAAAGCAGTCCTATGGATGCTTGCTACTCCTCCCCCTGGCCAACCCTCTCACGCCCTGAGTTCGCTTTCTGAACTGGTTTGTTGGCACGGCAAGCGGTAGTGCTATCACTGTGCAAGCAGGCTGGCTGAGTGTGATAGGGCGCAGGTGAGCAAGTGGACAGCACTGATAGTCTGACACATCAGCAATCATTAAAGTTCAAATTTCTTTCTTTCTTCTTCTTAGCAGGACACATGAATTACAGCGAACTGGTTTGACAGCAAATCAACAGAACAAAACATGAATAATTTAGACAGAGTCCAGCACAATGGCGCGTTTGGCAGAGCTCCCTGGAGTTCCTCTCCCGACCCAAAATCCTATCTGACTTGGGAGTCTCAGTTTACTCTTTAAATAGGGTCTAATCTCCTCCCATAATCTGAAACCCCTCCCAACAATTTAAAATAACACTTTTGTTTATCTGAATACTACAGTTGTTTTACTGCAATAACAAAAATTTTCATATCTGTTTTATAATAATCAACCTTACAATTTGCTATTTGTATTGCACTCCTCGGGAGCGTTTATAAAGTAAACTAAACTGTAAAAGTGGGCTGCATTAACAGATGCTCCGCCCAGAAAGACAGGAAGGAGGCTTCAACATGAGTATAAAATCAGCACACATTGAGCCACTCCCTCCCTATACAGCTTCACCTAATGATTAGTCAGTGTGTTTCTTCCACAGCATCAGACCGCACCCTCAGTAAGCAAGCAGTGAAGGAAAGTAAGGCCATTTTTTCCCTCATTTCCTCGATTATCAGGCTGTATTAGCTATCTAGATTAAAATCATATATGTTTGTTTTCTCTTTAGGGCATAAAAATAGACCAGGAAAGTGTATTTTTATTACTGGTTTTATGTCAGGAAAACCCCATAATATCTCCTGAGCATCAATAATCACCAACCACCTCTAGCTGCAGCAGAAAAAGCAGACTACAAATGGCCAGCCAGCTCGTAGAAGAGAGCTGGAGTGATTAGAAATGAATTTGGGGCTTTTAAAACGCCAGCCACAAAACTGCAGCACCCTCGCCCCTACCGGGTACCTAAAATCGGCCCAGAAATACCTGCATTCAAGTCATGGGGTATGTACTACTCAATTCTCTTAACTATGTCCAGAAAACTGTATTCTAAATATATCTACAAGGCTAAATGCCTTCACGGTAGTGCGCTCGTTCAAGGAGGCTTAGAAGCTTACTGGGGCTCGTGACTGGTGACTAAGTCGTGAAGGAGTTTTCTTTAATTTGGGCAATTCCTGGAACAAGCTATTGAGCCTCCAGGTTCTCGCTTATTATTTTAAACCCTGAAACATGCAAGGACAGAAACAGGGCATTTCTTCTGCAGCACCCTGCAAACTTTTAACACGGAGCTAACCTGCAGGTATTTTGTCAAAGAATAGCCTGCAGAGTATAAACGGTTCAAAAACTTTCATTTTGTCAGGGGAAATCAAAATGCTTATTTTACAAGGTGCCCAACCAACTTTAAACATACAATTTATGCAAAGGGGACAGGACTTCTAGGGGATTTAGCAGTCTTGACATTCTTTATTCATTTTAGACACTTAGAGAACAAAAAGGAGTTGCCGTTCTCTTTTTATATTACTAACAAAATAAAACGGCTGAACTATATAGCCTGACTATGCATCAATACGCTATCAAGAAGCTTCCAGGCAGCAGCCAGAGAAAGCACTTACAGCTACGGGGGCAATGCTTTACAGAACACTCTGTGACACTGAACATGAGTATTTTACCCCATTAATGGTACCAATTTACATTTTTATCTTTTTGGGTAGATTTCTATTATGAGAGTATGCATGATAAGATGGCGAGAACAAATCCAGAAACCTCACTGGTTAAGAGACGTCACCTGACTGTGCATTAAAAAGCTATTGATGCATGGTCTGGTACCGGATCTCAGTTCCATACCTCAAAAACCTCTAAACTGGCACCTGTAGCTGGCAAATCAGTGCACTGCCACAACAAATTTTAAAAGTTATACTGATGCTGTATTGGAAAACCCATCTTTTACTACCCTCACGTTTTTTAAAACACACATTTTTCATTTAGCCACCTACTCATTCTAAAGCATACATCGTCCTCAGTTTTCAACCTCAATTGCATTCCCTCTATTACTCCAAAGTGCTCTTCTTCAGGTCCTGCTGGTACATGCTCCCTTCTACTTGCCACACTCACTCCTGTGCAACACTGCCTGCCATCGGATCTGAGAGTTCCCCTAACTCAAGTTCTGGATCTATCCCTACTACGGAACTCCCACCCCTCTTTGACCACTGGAGTGGAGGGGGAAGTGCCTTGTGGCTGGAACTGGAGCTGCCTAACAGGTACACTGTCATGGGGGGGGTCAGGTGGTGAGGAGGAAGCACACATGAAGACCATCATCCGGAGCATTCCCAGATGGCTCAGCCAGTTCCATGTTCACAGTCCGCCCCCTCCTACTTGTGAAGAGCACACTGCAGCTGGCCTTAGTGGTGCTTAGTGACAGGTGGTCACCATCATCACCCATGGCACTTTCACTGTGACTCCATCCAGAGCTGCTAGCAGAATGGTGCTTCTTCCTCCCTCACGCCCAGCAGGAGAGCATCCGCACAGAAACTCTGAGTCCTCCCTACCAGCTTCCACTCCTGAAGTCCTGGTTTCAGTGCCACAGAGCTGGCCCATCCTCTTAAGTTATTACCATTTGCCACAGTTTTTAACAGTTAATTATACTTCCAAGTCACTCCTTTAGCTGTGCAGCCTGACCACACGCACCCTCCCCCGCCGACAGTCAGACTATAATGTACACAAATAACATTTCTAAAGTGGAGCAAACAGCAGTAAAATGTCTAATTAGAAAACCTGACTTCCTACACTGAACATGTTTCACTGGAAACCAAAAGGAAACAATACAGAGACTAAGCTGCATGGCACAGTTTGCATTTAAACTACAGTCACAAATGATTTTGCGAGCAGCCAAATGGCAGAATTACTCACAATGGGCAGCAGCAACATTACCGTGGGAAAAGAGAGCACTTCCCAAATCTCCACCCCCAATCAAAGCTGGTGAAACCTTGATCACTTGGCCAAGCAGCAATGGCAGGGAAGCGAACATGGAAAACTGCATTCAGAGCTGGGAACTGACTCAGCAGAAGCAAGACAGGGCATCAGTAGAAGGGAAGCAAACTCAGCAAGACAGCACTCACAGCAGGGAACAGACTTGGCAGTAACATATTCCATGACCCTACACTCAGAGCAATGGATAGCACTACCACTGGACAAATGGGCACCATATTTAAACACAGGTTTCAACACAAACCCGTAGGTCCACCTACTGGACAAACAAACAAATCCAGCAGATCACTTTCTTACATTAACAACAAAATATTAACTTTAAAGCATTTATTTACAGTAAAAAAATATGGTATTATTTTTTTATTTCACATACTTTACACGATAGCCTAGTATTTTTTGTAAATTTTGTTTATTGTATTTAGGAAAAATACAACAGTAACATTCACAAACCATTAATAGGTTAGGATCAATACATGTAAAACTTACGTCTGATGTACTTGCGAATATGGATGAGGGGTACCTTTCCAGTGCCATCTTTATCGACCTAACCAAGGTTTTTGACCTGGTTAACCACCCCTTACTCCTGGCTGGGCTGCTTAACATGGGTTTCTCCCCTCTGACTGTAGACTGGTTTAACAGCTACCTGTATGCTAGATCTCAAATGGTGAAATTTCACTCTTCGATATCTGATTGTGCATCACTAAAAGTTGGGGTACCCCAAGGCTCTATATTGGGGCCACTTCTTTTCTCATTATTTATTAACAATGTTACTGGTGCCCTGGTAAACTGCTCCTCCCTATTATATGCTGATGATCTTGTTGTATATACTAGAGATACCAAAATTGATAACCTAAATTCTGCCCTCTCCTCTGATTTCAAGAACATTCAAAACTGGCTCCACAAGCATAAATTGGTCCTGAATGCCAAGAAAACGAAGGTCATGCTTCTAGGCTCAGCTGCTAAGCTCAGAACTGGTCCTTCATCCCTGACTGTACATGATCTAGAAGGAACTGTACTTGAATCTGTGTCATCCTTCAGTTATGTTGGGATTATGCTGGACCAATCCTTGAACTTCAACCTAACGTATCCAATCCACCTGCAAAGCAGTAAATAATAAGCTGGGGGCTGCTTACAAGACAAGCTACAGTACATGCTAACGCCATGTGCTAAACTTGCCATTGCCGAGAGAATCCTAATTCCTTCCCTCACCTACTGTGCTCCTGTCCTTGCGGCTGCTCAGAAAACATTCCTTCTGAAGTGGGATGTTACTTACAATAAGATATGCCGATACGCATCCTCGGCCACGAGACTAAAGCATCGTTGCCAGCTATATGCTGACCTTGGGTGGCTCTCCCCCCTCTGCATCTAGGCAGTACTACCTGGGCTCCTTGACTGATTCTATCCTTAGGCTAAATGTACTGAAATCTCTGGAAGCGCTTCTTATTCCTATAACCTCTACTCTTGGGCTTCGGTCAGTGGACAAGTTGTTTCTAAAAGTCCCTAGATGTCCTACCTCTAAAGGGACTAGTGCTTTAGGTCATATGGCACCTAAGCTTTGGAATACTCTTCCCTTGGCACTCAGGCAGGCCGAGACCCATAAAAAATTCAAGAGTGAACTTAGGGGTTATCTATTAAGTACTGACTCCTGTGCTTGTTTTGACCCCACCTGATTTGGCATATACTGTTGCCTACTCCTTAGTTATGACACCTGCGCTTGCTGCCTTACCTGATGTCCATCTTTGTACCTTTTGTTCCTGACTTGTACTTATTTGTTTCTTAGGGATTCTACTTCTCCTTGCTGTTTCTCTCCTTTTCTCTTCTTGCCACTCGTGTGTCTCTATTTTGTGTTTCTTTTATCCACTCTCTACCTCTCTCTCTTCTTTTTGGCCCCTGCCGCCTCCACTCCTACCTATCCTCCTGTTCTTTATCCTTCTCTGTCTGGCTTAATTATCTTACCTGTCTCCGTCCTGATATTTCTCCCTACCTATGCTCGTTTTTCTACAATGTTATACTGCTAAGCAACTATCTGGATTTCTGTATTTTTCGATGAATCGTACTTTTCTCCTCACTACTATCTCGCTGCACGTTCACCTGCTTTATTTTCAGGCTCTACACGAATGTGAAATTGTATTTGTATTACAGGTTGCCTCTATTTTCTGCACCCTTGTTAGCATTAATGTTTTTGTACTTTCTGTACTATGTTTTGCTACCTTGGAATTGTACCTGCTTTAACTGTTATCTGTATTTGTTTTATTATGTCTGTGTACTCTCCCGGGTCATGCCTGAAAATAGTCAGTTTTGGCTAGTGCACCTACCCGGTAAACAAAAACTAAATAAAAAGTAACAAGGTCAAAGTTATAACCCAGGGACACAGCACAACCTCTTCTACTCTGGAACAACACTGAGACGCTGACATTTTTAGCAATGTTCACAAGGACCACATTTGTTTGTTGGAAACCCAGTTACTGCACAGTACTGGAGACAGAAGAGAATACAAAAGAGTGTTGCTTAATTAAGTTCCTACCCATGGGAATTAAGTGTCCTGGTACTCTGAGGAAGTTCTGTCTGTTTAGCAAGATAGCCATAGTGGGACTCTGATGAACTAAAATGTCCAACTGAAAAAACATTTTCATGTGCCCAGTTAATTTCAAAGTGGAGTTTTTGAACAATTAATTTAAACAACAAACTAGTAATTGAGCTGCAGAACTAGCAGCAGTTAGAATCAGCATAAATACTTGATAATAGCAGGATTAACAATCGCATAACACACAGCTTTGCCCCCCACATCCTCATTTGTTGTGCAAATGTTTAAAAGTAAGGTTAAACATTTCTGGGGTAATCTCCTAAACCTTGGTGCTTTATATCCTAAAAAGACAAACACTGTTTTACCAGCTAAGCTTCTGCTTGAAAGAGAGCTACCTGCTGTGGCAGGAAACCTACCCTTTCCCGAGAAACAGTCTGAGACCAACTAAAAAGATAAGAGCACCACTGGTACCATGTTGGCTGCATGCTGTGCAGTCTTTAGGAGAAAATGAGCAAATTTCAGTTTACGCAATATATGTTCACAGTTGGTCCTGGCTTGTCTCCTGACCAAAAGACACCCCCCCTCCAGCATCAGTGGTTTAAACCTTCACTTATATTGAAACAGCAGTTAACATCTAAGGTAAATAACACAAGCACAACAGAAGATCACTTAGCATGCTTTTAAGCTGCAGCTGCAAATATCATGTTTCGATCTCCTAGTCCATTTCCAAAGTGTCTACTCTTGTCAAGCTCTCAATTCTGACCCACTTAGTCAGTTTCCCTGCATCAGAGGATTTGGAAAAAAGGTACACATTCTCACCATACTGCACCTTCAAATAAGCAGGTAGAAGCATGTACTGATTAACTCCCAGCTTGCGAAGGAGGGCCCTCACACCATCGAACCCCTTCTAATACTGTCTCATACTGGAACTCAGGTGTGGGAAAAACATTATTGCAGAGTCGATGATTGAAACTCCTGCACCAGCTTTTGCTGCCAACAAGAACGTGTCTCGTTCCCTGCTGCTGCTTACCACTATGAGAGCTGTGTGGCTAGGTTCTTTGGAAGAGGGTCTCCACCGGGGTGTAATTTAGTAAGCCCTTCTGATGTGGATGGCTTCTTGTTTGTACAGTGCAGTGGGTAGCCAAGATGCTAGATTGGGTGGGTAGCAGTGGGTAGCCAAGATTTTAGAGCTCCCCTTTCTATTTCATATGGCAATCCAAGAACTCATATGTTTAAATATCTGAAGAGATTTTCCATTTTCTTCCGGGAGGCTGTTAGGACATTATTTTCTTTGACAAGCCCTGAGCATGTCACCACTGGGCTTGCTCTGTGGCTTCAACAGCCTGGGTGGCACCCACCTGTGCGGCGCCTGGCTTTTTCTATAAAATTGCTATTCTAGCATAGACATCTTCAACTTTTCTGTACAGTACTTGCATTGCAGCCAGTACTGGGCCATCATCAGTTGTCTGGAGTAGGCCACTGCAGCTGCAAAGCCTGCTGATGCCTTGGGGTTCTGGGCCCATGTTTTGGGAGCCTCTGATCCTGCTGGCTGTTTCAGAGACTTTACCATCGCTTCTGGTCTTCAGAATAGTTAGAAGTCTCTCCAGCCTGCTACTGCTGACTATAACAAGACTTTTGGTTTAATAACAACTAGCTCAGTTGGTGACAATAACAACTTTGAAAAGTTTTCAGTCAGTGCTCATCCACCATGCGTTTGTCTAGCCTGGCAGTCAGGCCATGCCCCTCATTATAGCCTAGTGTTAAATATAGCTTATAAAAGAAAGCCATATTATAAGCACAGTAAGCCCCTCCAGGGTATGCAATACAAGATTTTAATGCTCTCCCCGGTGGCATATGGACACTCGGCTATTGGTCTCATGCATCACTCCCATGGGTATATATTAAAATCCTGTAATGCACGCCCTGATTTGGCTTATTGCTTACATATATAAAACAATGGATTGCTATATGTAAATGCGTTAGTGTGGGCACCAAATGCTACAGAAAGTGACAAAGTAAGTCATGAAATGTTAAATTGTGGCCACAAACAGAGGTGCTGTTAGGGTAGCAAAAAATCCCAAGCTCAAGCCCTTAAAGACTGGAGGTAGGCCATAGACATTTTTATAAAAGGATTCATTTCAGTAGTTCTATTAAGGAGACGTTTAGGTCCAGTATGAAAACATCCAGGGCTCAAGCCCCTGACGCTCAGGTCAGGCAATGGCCCTGGCCTCAAAACTACAATAATATGTTACGGTTGGGGACAGCATCCTACCTTCCTTTTCTGACATACTCTCTAATGTAAAGCATCATGGGTAATATGTATGCATTAAACCACACCAGAGTTTGTAATTAGAGGTCAATAATCACACACTTCAAGAGTGTTGTTAACAGGGCTCCAGATAAGGTGTGTACCAACCTATTTCACTCACCTCATTTTAGAAAATACTCTTCAGAAATTTTTTTAATGGGTATCAATACTCACCCACCATTTGTAAATACTCCGCACGCCAAAGAATAGTGCTTCATAACATAACTGGTGATTCAAAAGGAACAGTTTTTTGCCAGATTTACAGCACTTGTATGCATCCCACTTTTGTTTTACTCACTATGTTTTAAAACTGGTGAGTAAATTCCTACCTGCCAACATTATTTGGAGCATTGTTGGCACCTGAAATTCCTATCTAGAAAAAAAACTACATTTTTTTAAATAAATTACTCCTCAGTCCACTCTAGCAAGACATTTGTACACATCTAAATTTTGTTTTACTCACCTCACTTTCAAAATGAGGAGTACAGGTACTCATTCCAAAAAATCTTATCTAGAGACCTGGTTGTTAAGCACAATGTGCCTGTGCTGAGTGCCTTTAAACAAATGAGAGGACAGTGCGGTTATTGACATAATTACATATCTCTGAAGTGTCTTATTGTTCTTACAACTTAGGCTCTACTTAAAAATATTTTTTCAATAAGTTTTTTTATAATTTTTAATAAGAACATATTGTTCTCTGTATGAAATATGACCAGAAGACAAAAACATAGTTCCTGTTGAGGCATATCGATAACCTTGTCAAACCTGGTGCACAGGTTAAACAAGTACAGAAGTGTACTTTAGTCCCTATAATTATGATTTTTGTCCAAATGGTTACATTCTTGTACAGTGACCTCTCGCTATAATTGGCGACTTAGGGTCCATATCGAATGTTCATTATAGCAAGTTGTTCGTTACATCGAGGGACGTCAATTCCAACCGCAAGCGTGGTCCATTGCATCCTTTGCGGCATGTGCATTCCTGCTGTTCCCATACTGTACTGGTAGTGAATCCATGTTACAGTGATGGAAACAGCGAGGATGAGCAAACATGCCAATAAGCAGTGGTTTTACTTTATGGGTCCCGGTTGCACTGCACGCCAACAACAGTGTGACCCTATCTTTACTGATCTTGAAACCCTTTGTGGCATATGTCTCATTTTTGCTCACTAGTGTTGCATCTGGGAGGCACCTCCAGAAGAGACCTGTTTTGCTGCAATTGTAGATCTGTTTTGGTAGGTAGCCGGCATCTTCAATTACTTTTTTCAGTTTGGGCATAAACTCTATTGCAGCAATGTCGTTGCAGCTACGCTGCTCCCCGACAATAAAAACTTGTCGGATCCCATACCTCTTCTGAAATCTCCACAACCATCCCATGGAGGCAGTGAATTTTGATCCAGCTCCATGTATGGTCCATGCAAAATACTGAGCCCTCTCGCGGACTATGGCACCGGACACTGGAGCGCCACTACTCCAAGGCTTTGAAGCAGCACCATTCTATGATGGATTGCGGCATGATGTGCCAGAAAGAAAATAAAAAATCTAAGGGTACACTGCTTGTGGTTGGGAACCAGGGAGCCCGGAAGCCACAATGAACATTTGTTATAACCGATATTCGTTATAACGAGGTTCGTTATAACGAAGGGTTACTGTACTTGTCTTTTAGCCGATCAGATGGCTAGAATGTTCTAACCCATGTTATCCATCCTTCGGATGACATGTTAACCCGAGGTCCCTTCCACCTAGCTCTGGTCACAGCCCAGATGGTAGTTAAAGATTCCATGTCTCTTATTAAAGAAGAGTGTGTAAGCCACTCATTCTGGGTTTGCCTGATGGCAATCACTCTCTTCTCCCTTGGCATCCCCTAAGTGACCCTGGAGGGTTTAGGACCCTATTGTGGTCCCGATTGTCTTCCACGGCTGCGTCCACGCAGTCCGGTGTCTCGGCCTCTTGGTCCAAAGGGGGCTGAGCTCCAATTAGTACTCTCGTGCCTTCATGTGTGTGTGTGTGTGTGTGTATGGGGGGGATTGGAGTGTTCCCGGGAGCATCAAAAGCTTGGACCACAGGGGTAAACCAGAGATTTGGTGGCCCGCCCTTTACTGAGCATACATGGCCACTGGAATCAGGAATTTAAAGGAGTCACGGCTCCACCTCAGTGTTTTGGCTGCGGCCACTTTGTAAATGTTTCCCTTGGCTCTAGGGTAAGCAGAGGAGCTGGAGATCAGTAGGATAAAGTCTCCGGGTTTAAACAGAGATGTGTTCTGCACTCAAAAGGGCAAAAGTATAAAACACTAAAGGGACTGCAGTTGGGGAAATATGATAAATAAAGATAGCAGCCCCCACAGGACTACAAACACAGGAGGCTGCTGGTAGAAGGACAAAGAACACTGAATTTTCCCGGGAAGGCAGCAGTCAATTGGTATGGGACAGAAAGAAGACTGTAAATGCTGCTGTTTGCCTGCAAAGAGGGGAGATTCTATTTGTATCCCGAAGTTAGCAGAGTGCAGGGACAACTGCTGGTGGGCTATTCAGCCTGAGGCCTGCGTTTTGGATCTCAAGGCCTATTCAGCCCAGCTTTCAGTGGACCTGCAGTGAGTTTGAGCCTACAGCTATTGCCTGAGCTCAGAGACCTGCAGTTGCAGAGGAAGCGAGAGCTTCTGTGGGAATTTATTGCAGAGAGAAAAAGGGGACTCCACTGTGGAGCAAGCTGTGAGAGCCCAAAGGACTGAAGCTGCAGTGTGATAAGAGAGACTGAGTGTGTGCAGCCTAACTTGTCCAATACAGCAACCCTTGCGCCAGGACTGAGCCACTGTGTTCCCCCTCTAAGGGGAAAGTGGGGAGTCTGCAAATTTTTGGCAAGGGAAGAGCCTGAGCAGGCTGTGGACTGGAGGCTGTGCAAAAGCCCTGCAGTTAACTGTGTGTCCAGGGTGCACAACAGAGGTGTCTGGAGACTATATCTGTACTGTCTCCAGACCGATGAAAAGGGGAAAGATCAGTGGAGGAAGACGTCGAGAGGCCTGCCAGGTGAATACCACGTACAAAAGCTCTGGGGGTGAAGAATGGAAAGGTCTGACACATGAAGACCAGCCTTCTTCACTTCTTCTATCTGCTGTTTCCAGGGTGCACCCTACAACGATACCTCCACGGTACCATATCAAATCAAGCTTGCTGAAACCCCCCTGTGAACTTTTGAACTGTAAGTACCTCGAGCTGTGACTTTGGGGAGTCTTTATTTAGCTAGATAGCTAGGTTGAAATTGTAGGGGGCTAAACCCTGGGCAGGACTCTGTCAGAAAACCACACCCTGACCTGAGAGTTAAAGTTAAGAGTTGTGAATTTAGAGTTTGGGCCCCAACAAAAGATCCCTTGTTGATTTCTGCGCCACAGTGAGATACCCACCGACAAGACTATATAGATTTTCTGGGCAACTGACAAGGAAAAGATGGGTGCACCAGCAGGTGGTAGGTGGGGATTGTTTTGAGCAGAATTGTTAGCCAGTTGTTATTGTGGTTGCTGTTTTATTCCCCCTTCCCTTACAATAAAATATTGTTATTGTTCATGTTAATTGCTACTACAGAGTGTTTCTGTAAAGATCAGCATGTGTGGGGAACTGTTTGGGTGGTAGATAATGTATTTTCTTGGGGGGTGGTAACCTGCTATTTGCCAACAGATATTCCCTACCACTTCCTCAGGTGGAGGCACTGCGCCACTCTACACCTACCTGTCCTAACCCAGGCCGGCCCCCTCAAAGTCAATTGCTGCGAGTACCTCAAGGGCCCCAGAACTGCCACAGGTGAGTCAAGGGGTTGTTACAGGTAGGCACATTTTTTATTTACTAAGATATAGTAAAAGAACATCACAAAGAACAAACCGTCTCTTAAATCAATATTAACAGACTGTATGAAATCAACAAAACAAAATGATAATTAAAACTGTAGACAAAATCAGGCAGTAATTCAACATCCATCCACATCCTATAGTTCTGTCCCTTATCTAGTGCCCCCCACTTTTTTTAATGTGGACAATGAAGACTGGCAATATTTCCACAACACCTTTGTTTACATTTGTCCCTCTCATAACAGGTAACAGAATGTTTTCTTACAGGCAGCACTAAATCATCATTTGTTAAATATTATTGCTGGGGGATTAACCTGCATCTAAATTGCCAGATGAAGAATCTGGGAATAGCCTAAATTACTCTCAAAGTGCGCTCATGGATTTTTGACCACCCTGTATGATAAATACCTAAAACCAGGATGTCATAACTTAGAGCCTAAAATTCCATTAACTTAGTGACAGATGCTAACTTATCCCAGAAAGCCATTATATAAGGACATTCCAAGAAGAGGTCTGTCTGAGTCTCTAAAACCCCAGTGCATGTGTCTCTTGGACAGTATCTTTCTGCTAAACACTTCTGCTTGTGAGAGTTACAGACACTCAGCTTCCCATGACTACTTAATCATGTAGTGTCCCAAACATATATCAGAATTCTAGGGTCAGTTAACTGTTTTACAATACCTGCAATGGTCTGTACTATGCCACCTGGAAATATAAACTGCTCTGTTGATCCATTTTGTAAGACTGCATTATAAACCTGCTTCCTGGATGAAGCTGTGAACAATTCTGGAGTTACATTTCCAAGTTTTCATTTTTCAATGCCATCAGGATGTATAAGGGAACAACCTATCTGCCCCCTCCCACTTATTGTAGAATGGCATCACCCATTCCCGAATTAATACCCGACTAAAGGATTCTACACTAGAAAACATTCTACTAATATTTATTATGGAAAAATAACAAAAAGACAAAGGGCAGAGAATTAAGCATGCCAAAAAAACCTTTGTTCCCTGGAAGGTAAGTATAATTCCTCTTAAATGGAAAGTCCTCTCAACCCATTTTCTGTATACCTGTGTAGTTTGTAAGCATAAACAATAATTAATTCTCTTGCAACTCCCTAATTTCATCCTAATTCAAATATAAATTTAGTTTAGTTTATTATCATAATTATTATTGCAACCAAACACAAATAGTGCAGGTTGAAGGTCACATACAATTTTAAAAGTAATTGGTTGGAAGCATGAATGGGATTGGTTTCTTTTGTTTCATTGGTTATTTGTATTGGTGCAGTGTATGATTGGCTATGTTGTGCTTGTTTGTGAGATGTGACTGGCTGTTGCTGTTGAGTGGGTGGGAGTTCGTTTCTCATACTTCTGAACAGGGTTGCATTCAAAACGTTTTATTTCAATGCTTAGAAATGTGTTTTGAGTTATTTTTTGAGTGTTGGTAGCTTTATTTTTCATGGAGTGTGGTGCTGCATATGGTGTGTGGGTATTTTATTTCTATGTCCATTGCGATTGCTTTCATTGGCTGCCCGGGTGTATTACTTTTGTTTTTCATGTATGCTTTCACATTTGGAGGAATGCTGAGCAACACAGATAACATATTGAAGGTACTTTTCCTAATTATAATTTTAAACAACTGTTGCGAGTTCTGGCAAAGTGTTTCTTCTCTGGGGATCATATATGTTTCTCGTTCTATTTGTGTTACTGGTCCGAGTCAGAGTGTACTGCCTAGTGTTGGATGTACATTTTTAGAACGTGACTTATTTTTGGCGATTTTCTCTTTTGTTTATGTTATATGTGTGTCAGCTGAAAGGTACTGTTGGACATGTTGGTGATATGTGGTGTATTTACAGGTTATTTGTACTTAGAAGTAGTCGGGTCAGGGAGGTGCCTTCACTTGCATAAGCACAGTGAGAATATCACTTGCTGACGTAGGCACTGTGTGAATAAATGTCAGATATTATCACTGCGCCTACGTCAGCAGGATTTACCTCACTGGGGTGAGAATAACCGTTTTTAACCCAGGGGATATCAGCTCACTCCTATTGCGTATGTAAATATATATTTATATCTCCACACACACACATCATTTCATAAAATTTACATTTTAAAAGGGAAAATTCACTAAACCATATCCAGGTAATGCACAAAGATTTACTGTAGGTTTGAGTCCTTACCAATGGTCTTTCCCACATCCCCTGTTTACATAATTAATATCCTGTAATATCCTTTGTTACAAGGAAACAATACAATTTATGAACAGGATCACAAATTCTCCTAAAAGTCTCCCTTGCCATTATTTCCCTTCTAGTATCCAATCTTTCCAACCCACATTTAAGCAACGCTTCCCTGTAAATTATATCCCACCCAACCATTATTCTGAGTGCCCTTTTCTTACCCATTCTACTTCAGATTCAGTTTTTGTCAGTCCACCATACCAAACTGCTGCCCCTTACTCTACCACTGGCCTAACTACTGTGGAAAAATAATAAATCTAGATCAGATAAACTCAAACCTGCCCGTCTCAGAAGTGTCAAAAAATATAACCTACTATTTGCCTTTTTTACCATAGCTAGACCCTGCTCTGCCCAAGCAAAATCATTTTGAAAAACAAGGCACAAATACTTAACTTTATTTACCACTTCCACCTCTTCTCTCCCAAAATTCAATGATTTTATTCCCACCCATCTGTTCTGCTTCCCAAAACATATCTCTCTATTTTTTGTGGGATTTATTTGCATAAAATTATCTCCTGACCATTTCTCTATATAATCCAAATCAAGTTGTATAGCATTATCTTCAACATTTTCCCAAATGTCCAACACTATAGTGTCATCTACATACTTTATACATGGACCCTTAGTGCATAAGTCATTTGTAATAATCAAAAACAATGAAGGCCCCAGTCTAGTACCCTGGGGGACTCCTCCAGTGACGCTCACTACCTCAGATTTCATACCTTCCTTCTCAATCCATTGTGACCTCCCCTGTAAGAAATCATACACCCAGTTTATAATACACTCCGGAATATTTAAACCTTCCAATTTTTTTATTACTGTTCCATGGTCAATAAGGGTAAGGGAGGGCTGGGAGGATGCTGGTATGTATAGGGAGAGGCATCACCAGCAGAAAACAGGAAGTTATTATCCCTCTGTACAGACAGTTGGTGAGACCCCATCTGGAGTACTGCCTCCAGTTCTGGAGACCCCATCTCTGCAAGGACATAGACAGGATGGAGGCAGTCATCCAGAGGAGTGCAACTAAAATGGTGCAGGGTCTGCAAGAGAAGCCATATGAGGAGAGAGACTAAAGGAGCTTAACATGTATACCCTTGAGGAAAGGGGGGGGGGACATGATAGAAACTTTTAAGTACCTCAGTGGAATCAACAAAGTCCAAGAAGGTAGCATCTTTCAGAAAAAGAGATGTGCAAGAACAAGGGGACACAATTTGAAGATAGAGGGGGGACGGCTCAGGGGCAATGTGAGGAAGTATTTTTTCACAGAGAGGGTGGTGGACACATGGAACCACCTTCCTGAGGACGTTGCAGGGTCTAAAACTGTGGAAGAATTCAAGAATGCATGGGACAGACATAAAGCAATTCTTGTGGGTGTAGGAAGAAATAGACTGTTGATTAACTAGGATCTGTAGCTTATCCGGTAGGTAGGGAAATGGGCAGACTAGATGGGCCAAGCGGTCCTTATCTACCATCAAAGTCTATGTTTCTATGTCAAAAGCTTTCTTATAATCTATTAATATAGCTCTTACATTGTTTTCTTTGTCCCAGGCTCTCATACTTAATTCCAAAACTTTCAAAGCAGTGTCAGTGGTAGAGCAGCCCCTCAGGAACCCAAACTGGTTTTATCCAGCAAACCTTCTCCAATATCCATAATTCACTTACAAATAAATATTTCAGACACTTTAGATACTGTACATGTTAAAGCTAGTGGTCTAAAATCTTCTGACATATTTTTTGGTGTTGTTACGTTCAGGAGCGGGACAATTTTTGCTTGCTTCCATTGTAAAGGAATTTTTCCAGCTATCATTGACATGTTGAAAATATGACTCACCCATGGTGCTAGCAGATCTACTCCTTTTTTCCATATCCAATTTGGAATAGCATCAGGACCCACAGCTTTATTTACATTAATCTTCTTCAGTTCTTTTGACATTTCTTCAATAGTTACCAACAACCTGTCTGGAACATTTACATCCAGTCTTTCTTGTTTTTCCAATGGGGATAATTCCTTACTCACTTCACCCAATATTTTATTTAAGGATGTCAAAATAATGGGCAGCTCCATCCAACTCACAAAAACCACAGGGTTGTTTAAGCAATAAGGCACAATAAGGTGTGGGTTATTGGGGGATTTATCCACGCTTTGTGGTGTCACGAGGCGCAGCCAGTGACTAACCACACAAGAAGTGGGTAAATCCCCCAATAACCCACCCCCTGGAGTGTCTTATTGCGATTATGCAATGGACCCATGTGTAAAATAAATTTTAAATGTGTTTAAGTATTTTTTTTATAAATGCCATTTCTCAGCCGTGGGTTATTACAGGATATAGCATGGTCATGTGATGTGTTTTGACCAGTGAGGGTTACAGGATTTTCATGCCCCATTGTATAATTCCATTTATCTATTTGATTTACTTGATTTCCTGATCCTAGAAATTATTTTGTATTTTTCCACCACTTTCTCGGATCTGATTTCCTTAACCCTTCTACTTTTCTTTCATAACAATTCCTTCTTAACCACTTTCCTTTAAGATTTATTTGATTTCGTATTCTGCGATATATTACAATTTCTTTTAAAGGCTGCCTGCCTTTCAGTAATCACATTTTTATATTTTTTGTAACCCATGGTTTGTCTCCACCAAACTGTGTTATTTCCTTCATGGGCATAACCTGATCCAATGATTCAGTTTTTACAGATGTTACCATTTTCCATGTATCATCTACATCTCCACCTCCAAAATTTCTTTCCTGTAGTTTACCAGCTATTGTATCTAAAGTCTGGCTTTTCCCTGCCTCATTAACCTTCCTGCTTCTAAATTTACTTTCCTCACCTTTTAACATTTTACATCCTTCTGGGCTATTTGCTATCAATACCACTCTGTGGTCTGATTACCCTACAGGTGGCACAATCATTGGTTTATCAAAAACATCACCTAAATTTGTCAAAATAATATCTAAAATATTTCCCTCCTTGTAGGTTCTTTAACTATTTGTTGTAATCCTTTTTCACTTAATACTTTCCCAAGTGGCAATCTATTTGCATCCCCCATTATTACAATGCCACACCTATCATGTTTTCCCCAATTTTATCCAAGCACTAAATAATATGTTCTACCATATGTTGTTTATTATTTGTTGGGGGTGATAAAACAGGGTCTATGTCTTTTCACGCCCGACAATACACTCCACAACAACTCGCTCCTGATGACACGCGCCCTGGACAATTCGCTCCTGCACCTCCCACACCACGTCAGTTCGCTTCCTCCCAGCATCAGACATTAGTTCATTGCTACAGTAGTACAAGAGTACATTTCAACATATGGCCACATCATCAGTCAGCAATCAGCAATCATTTACATAATCAATTGCTGCTGCCAATCATCAATCAGCAATCAGCAGAATTTATAACAAATGGTTCCTTTAGCGCATACTCACTGTTACCTGATCAGAATGAAAGGGAGGTTTATCCTTTCAGAGTGAAACAAGCAAAAGCTAGTAGATGGACTAAACTTCATCTATACACACTATAAATGGGGGTATAATGGTAAATCAATTTGGCAATGTGAGCTCGAAGTAAAGAAAGAGAAAAGATGCAATGCAAGGGTGCATACACAGAGCTATGACAATCCTGCCATCATCGCAACATTTAGCCAGCACTCCCTTGCTTCTGACTCAGCAGCAGTTGAATGTACAGAAGCAGTTAACATTGCCAAAGAACGAGCTGCAACCACAAAGGACACCACGGTGCAAGAACTGCTTCACTCGAAAGAAAATGTTTTGTTGGCAGCACAGGGCTGCTTAGTTGACAAAAACATAAAACGCACAATTCAGCGTGTTAGAGTGCATGGTGCCCTTCCTAAGCTATATAATTTAACAGAGCTTGCAATGCCAGATTATTACACAACATTAAAAAATAGCCAAGGCAATGAAGTAAATTTCTTGCTTCATGATAGTGGTCCTAGGTTTGATCACATACCTGTTTTTGGAACTAATGCTAATTTACAGTATCTCGAGCAATGTAATCACTGGTTCGCTGATGGCACCTTCAGCATTGCCCCACCACTATTTTACCAAATGTTTATTATACTAGGTGAGCACTTTGGCAGCTTGCAGCTGGCAATATATGCACTGTTGCCTGGGAAGAGGAGGGAGCATTATGAACGGGTATTAAATGCTGCCAGGGAACTTAACCCACGGCTAGATCCAGCTGTCATAATGGAAGACTTTGAAAAGGCCATCATTCAGGCATTCAAAAATGTTTTCCCCCCAAGCACGGCAAGTCGGGTGTTTTTTTAATTTTGCTCAGTGTGTCTGTTGGAAATAACAAACTGAAGGACTGGGCCAAAAGTACTCGCAGGATGGCGAGTTCAATTTGAAGTGTCGATATCTCCCAGCACTAGGCTTTTATCCACCCGACCAGGTAGTCTCATGGTTTGAAGAGATTGCAGATGAATCCCTGAATATTTTCCCTCCTGAGCTAGAACCGATAATAGACTATTTTGAAGATGCCTGGATCAGGTGGAGGAACAGACAGGGCACAGGCCGCAGGCAACCACAGTACGCTATCCCTCTGTGGAATCACAGTGATACAGTGGCAGACAAAAGGACAAAAACTAATAACTCAGTAGAAGCCTTCCACAGAGATATGCAGTCAATTCTCTGTATGAATCACCCCATAATTTGGAAATTTATCAAAGGACTGAAGGGTATACTAAAAAAAAAGAGACTAACAGAAATAGGTGCTCCAGGAGCCATCCACATAAAATGGTGCTCTCATAAACATCTACTAAAGCAAAAAACTAAACATAAAGCACCCACTGTGAATGGCATATAAAAAGTTCTTGTAACAGCACTAGAAATTTAGAAAAACAATATTGTTCACCAGATTATGTAGAAAAAGGGATTTATCTTCACAAACTTTATAAATCAACATAATTTAGAACTTTAAAACTTGATACAGAGTGCAGTATATATGTGCATGGTATAAGACAAGACAATTATAGCAGCAATCATAGCAGCAAAAGCAGCAAAGCTAAAAGTGGAGACAAGACCCAGACGTAGCGGGACGTAAGTTTTTGTGCCCTTAGGGGCTAAGCTGTAGCGGTGTTAACTGCCATCCCTTCATGCCTTGTATAGATTATGTTGCTTTATAAAGTTTGTGAAAATAAATCACTTTTTCTACATAATCTGGCAAACAGTGTTGTTTTTCAAAATTTCTAGTCCTTTTACAAGAACTTTTTATATGCCATTCAAAGAAAAAGAGAGGCAGAAATAGAACAGCTTATTGCTGGCAATTCTTGAAATGAGCCCAAAAGAGTGTACAAGGACAGTGCCGCAAAGTTGGAATTAGTGCTTAAGAAAAGTGAAGAATGCTCCACAGAGGAATTATTTTTCTCGGTTTGGGCCTTTGCTATTCTGTCTGCCTTCCCTGCTTCCTTCTGCTTTAACTGGTACAGTTCTCTGTCTTGCTCCTTCTGTGTTTCCTTATACTTCCTGAATGCTATCTTTTTCTCTCTAACCTCCCCCACCACCTCTTTTGAGAACCATAGTGTTTTTTTTCCTTCATTTTGTTTTATGTGCTTCACACAAAGGCTTGTTGCCTCTGTGACAGCAGTTTAGATTTTTCCCTATTGTTCAACCACTCCTTCATCTTGCCCATAAGTAATGGAGTGGTAATAAAACATGGAAAGCCATGTGTGCGAATGCTACAAGTCTAGGAAAAAAGATTCCAGACGTAGAGGCCACAGTGACAGAGGCCGACCTGGATATTGTGGCCATTACTGAGTCATGGTGCACTGAAAACCTAACTGGGACATGGCCATGCCAGGCTATACTCTGTTCAGAAAGGACAGGGTGGAAAGGAAAGTGGGGGTGTTGTACTTTATGTGAGGGAGTATATTAAAGCGATGGAGATACAGGGAATATGGGGGAGAGGTACTGTGGGTCACCCTAGAGACGGGGAGTGGAGACTCTGTTCACACTGGTGTGAACTACAGACCTCCAGCACAGGGGGAGGAGTTAGATAAGGCACTGATGGAAGCCACTGGGAAGATGGTAGATAAGGGGGAGGATTTCAATCTGCCGTATGTAGATTGAAACCTCCTAGCTGCGGCTTCAGCTAGAAGCAGGGAAATCTTTGACTCCCTGCAGGGGTGTTCCCCAGGCAACTAGTCAGTGAACCCACATGTGATGGGGCAGTACTGGACTTGGTACTCACCAAGAGGGACAGGGTTGCAGACATCAAGGTGGGGGTGTTGGGAGACCAGCGAACACCGTACACTGGTGCAACATAAGGAATATAAGAACAGTTGTGGAATTGAACCACAAAAAGGTAAGGGTTCAAGACTTTAGGAGAGCAGATTTTAAAAAGATGGGTGAATACCTCAGGGATGACCTGGCAGAAGGTGGGGATAAGCTGGGTGGGATGGAGGAACAGTGGAAAAACTAAAAAGGGCCATAGTGAAGGTAACAAACCTCTGCATCAAGCAAGGGATTAAAAGAAAAAGGAAAAGCAGACCACTATGGTTCTTGAAACAGGTGGCGGCAAAGGTAAAAGCTAAGACGGCAGCTTTCAGAAAGCACATGGAGATGCAGAGGGAGGTGGATAGGGATGCATATCCGGTGAAACAGAGGGAAGCAGGAAGAGCAGTAAGGAGCACAAAGATGCAAACTGAAGAGAGAATAGCCACGGCAGTAACAAAAGGGGACAGGACATTTTTCAGGTATGTAAGCAAAAAAAGGAAGACGAGTGGTGGGATTGTAACATTAAGAAGGGAGGGGGGACTGTGTGGAGAGAGAACAGAAAAAGACAGATATCCTGAACAAATACTTTTATTTAGTGTTCACAGAGGAAACAGATGGGGAGGAGCTACAAAAATATAACAGGAGCATTGGAGGGAGGGAGGTGGACACTAGTTTGTTCTCAGAGGAGAAAGTCCTGAAGGGACTCACAAATCTGAAAGTGGATAAAGCAATGGGGTCAGATGGGGTTCATCCAAGGGTATAGTTGGAGCTCATGGAGGTACTGGCTACACCTCTGACAGTCCTATTTAACAGCTTATTGGACACAGGAGTAGTCTTGGATGACTGGAGGAGGGCAAATGTAGTGCCACTTCATAAAAATGGTAGCAGGGAAGAGGATGGCAATTATTGGCTTGTCAGCTTGATTTCAGTGGTGGGAAAGTTAACAGAATCACTGCTGAAGAAAGAAGCATGGAATATCTTGAGTTCAGTGAGTTACAAGACTCAAGGCAGCATGGATTTATGATATGTGTGTGTGTGTGTGTGTGTGTGTGTGATGTCAGACGAATCAGATAGAGTTCTTTCATTGGGTGACCAAGGAACTAGGTCAGGGTGGAGTGGTGGATGTATCCTAACTACATTTCAGTAAGGCATTCAACACCATTCCCATAGGAGACTAGTAAGCAAGCTTAGTAGCTTAGGAGTGGTTGCAAAGGTGGTAAACTGGGTAAGAAACTGGTTAAGGGATAGGTGGCAGAGGGTGGTGGTAAATGGAGTTCACTCCAAGGAAGGGAGGGTGACCAGCGGACTGTCTCAGGGATCAGTAATGGGACTGGTCCTTAATGTCTTCATAGGTGACATTGCAGAGGAGCTGGAAGGGGAAGGTCTGCCTCTTTGCAGATGACACCAAATTCTACAAGCGGATGGACACTCGGTTGTGTGTGGAAAGGATGAACAGCGACCTGAGAAAACTTGAGGAGTGGTCAAGGGTACGGCAGTTGGGTTTCAATGCTAAAAAGTGTAAAATAATGCACTTGGAGCAGAGAAACACAGTGGTGGAGTACAAAATGGGGTGTACTGCCGACCACTGAGCAGGAAACAGACTGGGGTGGGGTGATCATATCGGATCACCTGATGGTAGCCAGGCAGTGCGACAAGGCAGTTGGGACAGCAAGTCAGATGCTGGGATGCATAGGGAAAGATCACCAGCAGAAAGAGAGAGGTGGTGTTGCCTCTGTATAGATCACTGGTAAGACCCCACCTAGATTACTCTACCCAGTTCTGGAGACCACATGTCAGAAAAGACAGACAGAGTGGAAGTGGTCCAGAGGTGGGCAACTAAAATGGTGCATGGTCTGCATCAGAAGCCCTATGAGGAGAGAGATTAAAGGACCTAAATATGTACACCCCGGAAGAAAAGAGAGAGGGGGGGGATATGATAGAGACCTTTAAATACCTCACAAGGGTAACTACGGTACAGGAGGGGAGTATTTTTCAGAAGAAAATGTGCTCAAGAATAAGGGAATATGATATGAAGTCAGAGGGGGTAGATTCAGAGGACTCTACAATGCCGGCACAACAACAAAAACACCAACGTCCTTGACCGTGATGGAAACCTGCTGACACCCCTGACTGCAACGTGACCCAGAGCCGACTGACATGATCACGATGCACAATGCGGGGGGTGGGGCTATGCCCCCACACCTACCCTACTAAAGATATCTAACTCCATGTTGCACAGACAGTGGAATTAGATATATACCCCCCTGTCGCCCTACAGTGTCTCGATGCAAAACCCCTGTTGCTGCCAATATAGGCATGCTGTGGGTTTCGTTGGGGGGCTCAATGAACTGGTGCCACTGTAGCGATGGTATACCATTCAGAAGAGATGTGAGGAAGTACTTCTTCACAGAAAGAGTGGTGGATTCCTGGAACTGTCTTCCAGCGAAGGTGGTGGGGGCAAAAACAGTGGTAGGGTTCAAGAATGCATGGGTTAGGCATAAGGGAATTTGAGAGAAAGTGAATGGGATGGAGATCAAGTAGGATCTGCGGTGATACTATAGGCAGGGAAACATGGGTAGACTAGGTGGACCCAGTGGTCCTTATCTGCCAGCAAATTCTATGTTTCTAAGCAGGCACCCTTACTGGCCCTGCACCATTGACTGCAGGACTCACACACCAGGTGCAGCGTAAGGTATTAACAGAGACTAACACTGGCTTCCCACAGCTTTTGAAAACATTATTATGATAAAACCACGTGCTGTACTTTTGAATAGTGCAGTAACAGAGATAAGTAAAATCTTGTTTTATTCCAGTGAAATGGCAAAATTGCCTATTTGGTGAGCTAAGTACTGTCTAAAACATCTGTTTGCTGGACAATAAATAAATGGATTTATATGAATCCCTAACCTCTCTCTAATATTGTTTTGATATGCACCCGAAGAATTAAAACTATTACTAAAAGGTTCAAACAATGGAAAATGTATAAAGATAGATTTTCAGTGCACTGACTAATGACTGTTATCTTTGATCAACGAATATAATCATTCTAAACTTAGTGGGAACTTGTAGGGGCATTTATAAGGGTTTTGCACTACAGACAGTAAGAGAACACTGTGTTTGGTTTATTTTCTGTTTTAAGCTGCTTTTCATTTTAGACAGAACACCAGCGCTTTATGGTTTGGTTGCACTGCGCCCTCATGAGTTTTCAAATGAGGGCGTGTGATCACTTAGAGGGGGATTTTCATAGACTTTCAGCCGTTTCCTGGATGTGAGAGCACACCTGTGTCACATAAATTAGACCACAAAAGGCTGGTCTAACGTTTGTGACAAAAGTGCGCACTTGTGTCCAGAAAATGGACACAAGTACCGCAGCTGCAGCCAAAAGTGCTGTAAACTGAGGAAAATGTTGCAGACACACCATGATGCATGAGAATAGGATGTACACATCCTGATGCATCTGCGCGGATGCAGCACGTGTCCGAAATATGGATGCCACTGCTGCGTACAGCTCTTGGAAAATCCCATCCTTGATCTTTTTTCCCTACCCAAAGTTTACCTCCTGCTGCCTTGGCTTAACTCCTTCTGCTGCCTCCCTAGCCCACCTGCTTACCATCTCCAGGACTTACCCCACCACTTACCCTGGACCATCCGGTGGGTGGATCCTGTGGTTGGAGGTGTGGGGCCTGCGAGGGTGCCTGTTTCATCCTGTCTATGAAGGTGTTTTCAACCAGTTTTCTCCCTAAGGGCTTCCAGTGTACAAAGACACATGTGCACACACTGGCATGCAGTACACTACCTGTGACGTACTTCCCCAGTACATGCCTCCACTGTACTACCACCTGGCTTCAGCAGAGCCCTGTGACCTCCTGGGGCATGCTCAGTCCTCTTTCCACCGGCCGACCCCACTGACCTGAGTCTGTTTCTGAACCCTGGTCCCCAGTGCAGCGAACAGAAGTGCTACTGGTCTCACACTGTGAATGCATATGTTTCTTGAAAAGCTTTCAAAAAACCTGTATGTGTACTGTTTTATGCCTATGTTGATGTAACAGGATTTACTGTATTTCATCTATTAGAAGCCATAGCTTCTATTTCATTTTATGTTTTTCAGCCACAATTTCTAATCAAAGACAGCTTGTAATGGAAGGCAGCTTGCATTTAGAAGCTGCTCAAATGACCAAAATGTTGTTGTTCGTTAATGAGAAATAAATGTTAAAATATTATTTATTGGTTTGGTGTATGCTTCTACATTAGCAGTAACAGTAACGATGGAAAGATTAAAGCAGATATAAAAAAATACCATGCTAATCAAACAGTCAGTTTGTCAGCATGTTAGCGTGACCACGTGGCTCTCCCTCATCATGCAAAGGGCAGCAACATAACAAGGTACTTGGCCAGTATTTTAATTTTATTCCGTCACAAGAAATCCAGTTTTAGTTTCAGTTGTTTATACAGCAGTGTCCTTTTTATGTTTGCTAGTGCGCGCAGCTCACAAGAAACATTTTGAGGAGAGCAGAATATTGCAGAGGTGTAGCAGTGTTTGGCCAATCCAGTCAACGCTTTCAGGGGCTCGTCCCTCGGCCACCAATCAACAGGGAAGCTACCGATGATGGCAGTTTCAGAGTGCACGCCGGACTTGAAATAAATCTGCTGCTCCAATCAGGAACAGTTTCATCATCTCTGATTGCAGTGGCAGCTCCCCCTGCAACCAGGTACACAGTGGCGGAGAAGACACCAGCCATGAGCATTACAGTGCACAGTAATGCGCATGGTTGGAGTTACGAGCAACTCGTTTGCTCAGTGTACCTTTCATGATGAGGCATATCAATAAATACAGTTGTGTCATGGCTTTGCAGATTGGTGGCTCCTGCTGCCCATCACACAGTCCCCCAAAAGCCGACATCGGGGTGGCCAACCCCTGTGTCGGCATGCCCCTCACCCCACTATTATGGCACACTGGGAGCCCACCCCAGTGTGCCCAGATAAATGTTTTTTTGTTTTTACTTTCCAACACCAGGATGCCCACTTCCGGTGTCAGTTGCCTGCCCCCCCCCGTCTTTCACTGCTGATGGGGGGGTGCCGGCCGCTGTTGGCATGATGTATGCCGCACCTCCCCATGTGGCACACTGGGAGCCCACCCCAGTGTGCTGTAATAATTCTTAAATCTTTCTGACACCGGGATGCCACCTCTCCCAGTGTCGGATGCCCTCCTCCCAAGCCCGTTCTTTCTAAACCAACATCAGGGTGCACAATCCCCGAGTCAACTTGTGCCCCCCCAAACACATTAGTTTGGCACACTGGGAGCCCACCCCAGTGTGCCTAAAAAATAAATATTTACCTGTAAATAAAGAAAACCATTCTCAATGTCTTTTTTGTTGTTTATCTGTAAAAAAGAAAATGGTCCCTCGTCGTCTCTCTAGGCTCCCCTCCCCATCCCCATCCACCCTCTGCGCACCACACCTCCCCACCCTCCCTCACCCCATACTTATCTGTGGAGGTCTGGTGCTGCAGTCTTCTCTGGACCAGAACATGTCTGCACTTTTCAAAGCTGAACTGAGGAACCGAGGTAAGTTTTATAATGGCAATCAATCAGGGGGTTTCAACATAGGTTGATATCTTAGCCATTTATAGGAATTTTGGCTCCAAATTTTCAATATGGGGTTCTTGGGAACCCACCTCATGAACACTGTGACTATCATCTTATTTCTCGGTCCTTAAAGTTGATTTCACAGTCTTTGCGCAGAATCACCTTTCGGGACTGATTAACAAAAATGACAGTACCACTGTTCATAGGGTGCGGTCCCAAAAAGCCCATGTTACAAATTTGGTGAAAGAATTCTAAAAAATGACTGCATTACGAGCGTGCATTGTGCAGTTTCTACACACACTTGTAAGTTCGCCAATTTTTAATATTTTTACTCCAGATTTTCAACCTTGCCATTTTTTTCAAACCTCCTTATAAACAGTATAGCTGCCATTTTTCATATCATGCTCAAAACATGTTTTCGCACCTGTGACGCAGAATGGTGCAGTCACTGTGCGAAATCAACTTTCAGGATGGAGTACCAAAATGATAGTGTCACTGTTCATGAGGTGGGGTCCCAAAAGTCAATGCTGAAAACTTGGTGAAAAAATTCCAAAAAATGATTGTGTTACGAGTGTGTATTGCAGCGTTTCTATGCATGTTCGTAACGTTGCCAATTTTTCATATTTTCACTCCAGATTTTCAACATTGTCATTTTTTCACACCTCCTCAAGAACAGCACAGCTGTCAATTTTAACATCCTGCTTGAAATGTGTTTTTGCACCTGTGGCGCCAAATGGCGCAGTTGCTGTGCAAATTCCCCTTTCGAGATCGAGTAATGAAATGATAGTGCCTCTGTGCATGAGGGGGGTCCCAAAAAGCCCATGTTGAAAATCTGGAGTGAAAATACCAACAAACGCCCTGGGTGTTAGGTTTTTCAACCGTAATGACCCACCCTGTAGAGACTGACAGGCGTCAGGGTGTGACTTGGGGACATCAGCTGTAATGCTCATGCCATTCCACCCACCACCCCCACCCTGCAGCAAGAGACAGGCATTGAGGTGTGCCTTGGGGTCTTCGGCCCTAATGTTCAGCCTATTTTCTTATACTGCACTCATCTCAGCTTATTTCCTTATGGAATGGGGTGAGCGTAAGGGCCAAAGACCCCAAGGCATGCCAGGACACCTATCAGTGTCTGCAGTGTAGGGTGAGGTGGAATGGCATGAGCGTTATGCCCGATGACCCAAAAGCACACCCCCAGCGCCTGTCAGTCTCTGCAGGGTGGGGTTGGGGGTCGGCGTTAGTTCAATACTCCACTGCCATTCCTATTATGCATCTCTCTAACTCCTGCACTACCAAGGTCAATACCAGCAAGCAAACATTCGGCACTGACAAATGCTTGTTACTATTTAATACTACAACTGGTTGGGGAAAGGACTAGAAAGTTGTTCTGTGCTCGATCAGTGCTCAGTGCCCGCTCAGTGTTCTGTGCCTGCTATGAGGTGGGGGAACATCAAGAGCATTGGGTGATGGATCTGGCAGGGGGAGAAGCACATGGAATTGTGGTAAAGTGCTGGGATTTATCTTACAGTATGTGACTGGTATGAGGAGAGGGAGCTGTACTGGTACCTATGAACCACCCGTGAGTAGAAGACAACTCAAGTAGAAGCTGTGGCTTATAAACAAGGATGGCTTCTACTGCACTTTTCGTTTTTCAGCAGTGGCTTCTGTTCAAGGGCAGCTTCAAATCAAATACAGTAATGCATGTTTTCAAGAATTTCTGTGATGTGCCATTTGTTCCATGTGTATAGCCACATTCTATATTTGGCTTGGGTATACTCCCCGTGGAGCCTGTAAGTAAATCACAACCTAAACGAGTCCCTCATTGTACCTTCAGATCTAGAGCTCTTTCTCTCATGTCATAATCAATGACCTATGCTATGGGTACTGAAAATGATTATTACATTTAATTTCTTATTATGCTGCCAATATGCTTTAGTCTTTTTTTTGTATTTTGTAAATACTTTCTGAAACCGATATAGAGAAGTTTTTGAAATATAACACATTTTGCTTTCACACAATTTTGCAGACTTTGTGCAAAAATCAATGGTTTAATTTGCCTCTTTTTGCAATGCACTAAAGTGTGCATTTTGTACAAACTGGATCTTGTTAAAAATGAAAAATTATCACAATAAAATACAAAATCACACATGCTCACACAATGCAAAGCATCATGGGCTGCATATGCAAATCACCACAGAATGTTATGCTGGTTCAACTTTAAGCAGAACTGCATGGTGCCGAAAGGCCTCTCACACAGTTTGCAAAGGGTGCTAACAGATGACACAGACACTTTGGGGCAACCCTTGCCTCAGTGTTTGCACACAGAGGTTCTTTGTCTTTTAAATAGCTTTTTATTTTAATGGATTCACCACAACATAACTCAGACAGACCGTCTTAGGGTACCTGGTTCATTCCACTGGGGTGTTAAACAGACGAGGCATACTGATGAGTCCTGGTAGGACGAAACACGTGTCTATGTCATCTGTTAGCACCCTTTGCAAACTGTGTGAGAGGCCTTTCGGCACCATGCAGTTCTGCTTAAAGTTGAACCAGCATAACATTCTGTGGTGATTTGCATATGCAGTCCATGATGCTTTGCATTGTGTGAGCATGTGTGATTTTGTATTTTCTTGAAACTTGGCTTCCCTGCCAAATGCCCTTTGGGGTAACCCTTGCCTCAGTGTTTGCGCACAGAGGTTCTTTGTCTTTTAAATTATCACAATAGGCACAAAACTGGGAAACATGCTCAACATTTGCACTGACATTTTGCATTTACAAAAATGTACATTTTTTATTACAGAAAGTGCACTTTTTTTGTTTAATCACATCTTGTCAAAAATGTGTAATGCAAAGAAAGACGCATCGAAACTGGACGATATGCACAGTATTTACACATTTACATTTCACACTTTCACAGCTGGATACTTTTCATATAGAAAGTGCAGTTTTGCAGATCGTCTCATGCTACAAATGTGCATAAGGTGCAAAGATTCTGTTGCATTTATTATGAGGCAGCTGTGTCACAAAACATTTACACAAGTGCTGTATCCAGATGTTTGAAAAGCCATGCCTAAACCTTTGTGATGTGCATGAAATCCTGCACAGGATTTAGTGCACTGCAGAAAAAATTAATAGTGTGCAAAGTTTGTTTAGCTTTGGTAAATATTCTTTTGCTGACACAGACAAAATAGGAAACTCACGTGAACAGGCCCATTGTGGAGTGGCAAAACACAATAATAGCTACAGCTGAAGAAGTTAGCCTTTTTTGAACTGTGAGGAAAATGTGATTTTTTCCCCTGTATTATAACTGTACCATACAAGAATGAAACAAGATCGACTTTAAATGGCACATCGGCTATTAATACCATCCTAATCTCAGCTGCTAGGAAAGTCTGAATAATCCCACAGTTCGAGAAGAGAAGAGTAGGGGGTACCCGGAAAGGAGGTGGAGGTGGGGGTGGGGTAGAATCTTGCATTACAAAAGTTGGCTACTGTGTGCTGTAAGGCCCCTACAGACAACAGTCCCTGGCATCTGCAGAAGAGACAACGCTGCGCAGCTGACATGAAATGTGATAACAGCTATTTCTGTCATTCACTAAACAAAGGTCAGCAGCCGCCCGACTGCTAATTACTGACACAAGAGAAAGAGAGAACAATGGCTCAGCAACGGACTGCTTAGAGGTGTACTGACGCAATTAGAACTATATTTGGGTTGTGTATTAGAAGAAAACTGCACACTGTGCCTTCTTATAAGGGAAGTTGATGGCTGCTGGCTGCCACGTGATTCACCCATCAAAATTCTCCAAGTCTTAACTTTCCACTGGGACTAACAAGTTGGAGAAGAGTAAATGTTATATAATCACAAATTACTGTTTACAGGCTCTCTGCTCACATCAGGGCCAGTCTGAAGTTCCAGAGAGTAAAAGGAGGTCCTAACATCCTGATTTAAAGGGGACAGTCCTGATTTTTAATTAGCCGCCCTGGTCACTGTCTGGAAATTTTGTATTTGCCCCAGTTTTCTGACAGATTTGACTCATAGCAAGCCATAGTAGATGTATCAGCCAGCTGTATACCATGTACATGTGCCCTGTTTTTTCTTCTGGAAATTCTGGTCACCCATAACACTGCCAGAATAGAAAGAAGGATTTTGGAACCTGAAGGAGCATTCATGGTTAGACAGGAAGGGTGAGTTTGGGTCCTTCCGAGTTGAGAGGGGAACATAGGTATTAAGGGTATCTCATAGACCTGAAAACCCATGAAAAGAGATCGCACTTACCAATAAGTGGCTGCAGTCCAGAGGGGACACCAAAATGGTGTGGGGTATGTAGGGGAAGCACAGCAGAAAAAAGAAACCCTGCACCTACTTACAGGCTCCTTGGGAGTAATTCAGAGCCCTGGGGACAGTTCAGACTCTGGAGCCCCTACCAGCTTGCAACACCTTCCTTGCATACAGTGTGCTGGAGGCCTGGACCCCTGTTGGCACTGGACCCCGGGAATTATCCCCTGCTCCCCTACCCTCTCAAGGGCCTTGTCTACTTCCCATCACCAACTAGTGGCACTCACTTCCACTGCTATATATGTAATGAAAAATATGAAGTTTATTTACCAACAAGAATGTATATAAAAATGAGTACAGAAAGATAAATAGAAGCACAAACCCCCAACAGTGGTCACAGAACTTCCTGATGCCGTTTCGCACTTCTGTACTTGTTTTTATATACATTCTTGCTGGTAAATAAATGTCATATTTTTTACTACATATATAGTTGTGCAAGTAAGTGTTACTAGTTGGCGACGGGAAGTAGGTGCGGGGTTTCTTTTGTCTGCTGGGCTACCTTTTTGGCTACATGCACTACTGCTCCTGTGGCAACCCTTCTTTTGTTGTTGCATGCAGGGGAGGTCATACAATGAGCAGCTGGCTTATCATGTACACACTTGAAGCAAGACGGGAAAGGGAGGATATGACAGAGACCTAGAAATACAGCCATGGGGTAAAATAAGGGGACTGATCAATACCATTCAGGAATAGTGAGGGGTCAGGTACCAGGGGTCACAAGTACAAGCTGGTGAGGTATACATTTAAAAGGGACATATTGAAATACTACTTCATGGGAAGGGTGGTGAACTACTAGAACGGACTACCAGCAGTGCTACTAAGAGCCAAGACAGTTCAGTGGTGTAAGATGCGATGGTACTGAGGCATAGTGACTGTAGGCTTGGGACGTGGGGAGGAGGACAATGTTACAAGTAGGTCAGAGCTCACATTAGGGGGCTTAGACTAAGGTACTCAGCAGTAGGCTGTAGTGGGTACAGATGAAGCAGGGCAGCCTCGATGGACTGCAAGTCTTCTACTGCTCTAAAATTGCGATGTTTAGATAGGCCTACGTCTTTTGTTAATTTACTGTACTTCGTCACCTTAGTCTCCCAGCGGACCCTCCTTGGTCCTGCCCCATCACCTGTCTTCTCTTGGACTTACCTCCTCACTCGTTCTTCCCTGGTTATCTCCTCCCCAGGGTGTGGCCAGTGGGGTGGAGACATCCCCAGCAAAGTTAGAGCTCAGTCCATGGTGAGTGCTTCAGTCAGTGGTGTGGGGTTTGCAGCTTGGGATGCACATCACGCAGCAATATTTCCTTTCCCATCCCCTGGGTGTTGATTGTGCTTCAGGATGCTCACACATTATAAGTGTATGTGTGTGTGTGTGTGTGTCAGATATGTCAAAGCACGTTGGTGCCCTCCCTCCCCTACACACCAGCCCAAACCACACCGCCACCTGGGGCCACCCAGGTGATGGTTGTGCAGTGGGGACTACAAGCCCTCGTTTCCCAAGCAGGACAGTGTCCTGCGGGATGCTCAGTCCCCCCCCACCGGATGGCCCTTGGATGAGTTAGGCTCGTTCCTGAAGCCGGGTCAACAGCCTTATGAGTGGTAGTGCTACCACTGCACTGGTGGGCTGGCCACGAGTTATCGATATCTGAGTTCACCCTAAATTAAATAAAGGCAGCAGCTATTTCATGGAAACCTGGGACAGAAAGTGATGTCATGGTTTGGGAAGCTGTATAATGTTAAGCTCAGCTTTCCTAATAACCCTAACATCTTCATCTGCCTCGAGGTTCCATGGAATGGCTGCTGCCTTGAAACAATATTGAGAAGTCCTAGGCACAGATACCCATGGACAGCGGACACCTACAGATCAGCCCGGTCTGTAGTAGTGAACAGATTTTCATCGTCTCTCAACTTTGAGGGCCCACCCTGTACATCTACAGTAGATCGACAAACTTCTGAAATGCAAAGACCCAGACCTTCAGGTACATGCCTGCTGACTCACTGCTGCCACACAGCACCATGCAACGAAGAGGTGAGGCACTGGAGGAGGAGCTCAAGAATGTCAGGATTTCAACAAAAAGCCCTTGTACTGCCAAGGGGATCCTGATTAGGCAGGTGAAGTGACTCGCTGTCCCCCTTTCTAAGAAGGAGCTAGAGTATTTGGGGAATAGTGCTTGCACTGCCATATTTCCATTTGGCTATAATTGCTTTTTTTTTAAATGTACCCACAAATAAAGAAACTGAAGAGTAAGGGGAAGGGAAAATACTATTTTGAGCAAATTTGAGTAAAAAAAATCAGAGGCTGCACACCATTATGCCTATTCCACAGTGGGTTTATGTAGTGGCTGCAGGTGCCCCACACACACACCCATAATCCTCCTCAGCTCTTTAGGGATCTTCATAACTATGCATGCCCTTACCAATGAGTAATACTGGTTATAATCCCACCCACTGCCCCTTCTCAAGTATGCTGCATGCATTCCCTTTAAGATACTGCTGCAGCCACCACGTAATTGCATATTTGGCTGCACAACTTGCTGGTCCTCAGGATGGCCCACTCGTTAGGGAACAAAGTTAAAAGACTATAGCAAACTCACTTTTTAAACACTAGCATAACACCAGCCTATCACCAAGCCCACTTTACAGTAGGGGGTGAATCAAAATTGAAGAGGACATTGGATAAATGTCTGAAAATCACTATTTTCTGTTCCTGCGAAGGGACCTGGACATTTTTGGGACACTTTGGCCACAGGAAGTCTAAACAAATGCCAGCCCTTCTCAGGTGGCCAGGGCTAGTCCCATAGCCAGTCCCTCACCCATATTAAAAATATCTCTACTCCTGGCACTGTGCAAGGAGCTGATGACATCTTTTCAATGTTGCAGAGCCAGAGCTCTCAAGCTCCAGAGGGAGAAAGGATAACGTCACACAGCAGCAGTCCTCCTATGACAGGCTGGGGTGGCTCTGGATGTCGTGGGTGACCACACAATGTCCTGCCCCACCTGCTCAGCACAGGCACATGCAAGGAATCAGTTGCTTGATGTTGGGGTGGACAATGGGGCTATGAGAAATGGGAATGAAATGGCCCACCCATGCGTGCGTGATGTCAGAAAGCTGTCCCCAAGCCATCAGCCCCAGGAACAACCGGGCTACAGCCAGGCATGGGAGTGATTGTAAATATGTTCAGGGCCCGCCATGGGGGGTACTTCCCCACATGCTGCGTCTATGCTGGTAATAGTGGGGAATTGGAGCAGCAACCTCTGGGACTGAAGGATAGGACTTTATGGTCATGTCTAAGAGCTAGAGAGTGAAATAAAAGGATGCACATAGAGAGTAGGAATAAAAAGTAAATTAAGAAAAAGACATGCACGGTGCCAGGAGCCAGCATCCTTTTTAGCATGTGTGGGTGAACGAGGCATGGGTTGGAGGGCAGGAGATGACTAACGTGGGAAGTGGGTATCATCCACCCCTACTTTAGTCTGCTTCCTCTCCATGCCAATTACTACACTGTGAACTAAAGAATGGAACCAAAATTCACAAAGTCAAATAGAATAAAGAGGAGTCAGAACTGATGCATTCCCAAATTAGTCATTGGCCACCTTTACTCATCCCTTTTTTTTAATTCTTTTTCCTCCTACACCCCTGGCTGGCCCTCCTCCCCACTGACCCTCCTGGTCCCATCACTCGTCTTCTCCCTGGTCTTACCTCTCACTGAGTGCCCCATGGCTTGCCCTCTGTGTCAGGGTGGTGGGGAGTCCCTCAACCCAAACAATGGATGCAGATCTGGGAGGTGTCTGGATCACCGGTGCAGAGCCTCTGGGAGGTGCCTGGATCACCGGTGCAGGGCCTCTGGGAGGTGCCTGGATCACCGGTGCAGGGCCTCTGGGAGGTGCCTGGATCACCGGTGCAAGGCCTCTGGAGGTCGGCGATCATCCTGCCAGCCAGGGTGTTTTCCGTCATTCTGTTTCCCTTTGTTGTGCCATTCTGCCCCTCCCAGAGGGACACTGGCATTTTGGAACCACGTCCCTGATGTAAGCATGTATTGGCTCGCTTACATGATATGCAGCATGGTGTGTCCCACGCACCCTTCCACCCACATGTCTGAAGGTGGCACTGCTGCAGCATGACTTGGCGACCCCCAACCCCCCCACCCCCACCGGGAGGAGGAGGGCATCCTCTGGGATGCTTGATCCTTCTTCCCCTCAGCCGGACCCTGATGACCTCGGCTTTTTCCTGAACCGGGTCGCTGGCGTCACAAGTGGTAGTGCTACAGTAGTGCCAACAGGATGACTTTCTCTTCCCTGCTTTACAGACAAGGTACTACAATATACGTAAGGCTCATTAATGGCCACATTTGTTTTAAAAACAAGATGCTACACCAGCTCTCTCCTGGTGAGTTTTTGGTTACTGAATGTGTGTGCAAAGTGCAAATATATGTGAACGGCACTTTAGAGATGTTCTAATAAAGAAACAATATTTTTTTTAGGAAACATAAAATCTGTCAGCAAAAAGGGGCCCATTGAGTCAAGCTACTGATCGTCAGACTGAACACTGTCGATATAGTGTAAGCTGTAAAATAAGCTGAAACACCTAGCAGTCCCTTTTTGTCCTACACTGGGTAAATCAAATCTAGGATGGGAAAAATTAAAATGTAACTATGGAGTCTGTTGCTAACACTCAGCATAATGTTGGAGTTGTTGCAGATCTGTCCTTGTAATTTTTTTTTTTTTTTGTTTCACACTTTTTCAGGGCTGCTTTCTAGATTGTGGCCCAGTTAGATCCCATGCCCACAACTCCTGTGATGAAGCGTGTAAAAAACCAAAAGGGTTTCCTGGGTTACTGTTTATATCCCTGATATACTGGGCTGTTTGAAGTGAAGCAAGGAATTATTTGTTTCTGTGGGAAAAGACAGTTCTTCAGTACCTCCCATGGAGGCTTGAACTCCCTTTGGTCAGACAGTATCTTGATTCTATCGTTCTGAATCTCTGGTAGTCCAACACACTCTGTGGTCTCACTAGGAAGGCAGAGTTGAACCTTGTCATAATGTTTTCAAGCCCAGTTTGCAACCATGAAAGGCAGTTCCTGTGCCCTCCCCCCCCCCCACAACTTACTTGGTCTTGCTGGATTCTAGACTCCAACCCATTACCAATAAAGTATATCACTGGAGGGAAGGGAACAGGGAAGGGGGAGTGAGACAGAAAGATAGAATAAAGAATAAGGGTCTCCACTTTACTCTTCTGTAACCAAGCTTAAGTGCTGCAATCACAAATGATATTAAAATTGCTACGGAACAAGGAATGCTGACTGGAGTGGCCTTTGCTGATCTGTCTAAGGTTTTTGACTGACCTAGGCTTTTCTCCCCATGCTGTTTCCTGTCTTGCAAAGTACCTCAGTATATGGCATCAGATTGATAAGATTAACTAGACTCTATCTGATGTTGCTCCCACAAGGACTGATGTTGAACAAGGTTCTTCCATCCTGGGTTTGCTACTTTTTTCTCTCTTTGTAAACAACCTCCCGTGGGTAACCCAGTTTTGTTTGACATCAATGTATGCTGATGACCTCACACTTATCTTAGTTTCAGAAGTGTAGGTCATATAAACTACTCCACTCCACTGTGAAGTTCATAAGGTGCTGTTCTATCTTACAAATCACAAACTGGTACTAAATGCTACAGAAGACTCAAGACATGCCATTTGGGTCCATCACAAAATTCAGATATTGTACTGACAAGTTATTGTAATATGTATTGATGGTTCCCACTTAGATGTGGTTGTGTCCTTTAAATACCTAGGGATCACTCTTGACCCCTCATTGGGTTTCTCTTTGCACATCTCTACAGTCTACAAGTTACTGTAGTAAACTCTCAGCTTGGCCTGGCCTATAGTGTTAGACGTATACTTACCCCCAAAGCTCGTACTGCCTTGCAAAAGGGGTCCTCCTCCTCACCCTGAACTATGGCATACTTTCCTTAGCTCATTCAACTCCTCAAACTCTGTCTTGGCTAAAGGGAGTGTGATGACCTACAATAATATATGCTGCTTTTAGCACCCTAACCTCTAATGCTGCTCTACTTCAGTGTTCCCATCAGGACTGTTCCGTTAGATCTAATGATAAGTCCTTACTTAATATAGCTACAGTATTTGCTGATTTACTGAACTTGTTTCACCAGGTTAACACACAGACATATGAAATCATCTCATTTACTGATGTGACCTGGGTGGGGATGGGAGGTAGAGGAACATATAATCAAGAGGACAACAGCAAAACTAACATTTACAGTGACTATACAGAAATATTATATGTAAGCCCCCCCAATGGGCTTACCTGTTAGGGCTTTGGTCCTCTGCTCCCCTGCCGGCATCCTGGCAGTGGCTGCAGGTGGGCTGTGGACCCTGTGGTGCCCCAAGTGTTTTTGTGGCTGCAAGCTGCTGAAATCCATGCCTCGGCCCCATGTGTGGATGGGGGTCAAGATCTGACTGATGTTTTCCGTACCTCCGCATTTGGGGAGTATTACTGTGGTCCCAGAAGCCACAAAGTAAACAATAAAGATGGTGCCCCTCACCCCTACATGCATGCGTGGCTGCCAGGAGGAGGAAAATTTAAAGAAACCATGGCTCCATTCTGTAGGGTTGCCAAAAGGATGCCAAATGAGGGAGAGAGTGTACCGGGAGCGCCCCTAAGTTAAATAAAGTGTGCTAAACAGAGCCAGGACAAGTAATTGGTAGCCCTTGGAATGGCTTTGATTAAATATTATAAGGCTGTGTGTGCTGGGGGACAAACAGTAAATGAACATTGTAGCCTTCATGGGACTACAAAAACTGGGGGATGCTGGGGCATAATGGAAAAGGGCACTGAAAAGCCCAGGCAAGCAGCAGCCAGTCAGAAGGGGACAATGAAAAGGGGATAAACAGAGCTGCTTTGCCTGCCAAAAGGGTTTTCCTTTTTCCATTTGGGACTTGAGTGTGAACAGAGTGCAGGAGGGACTGCTGAGGGTTTTCCAGCCCTATTCCCTGCATTCAGAGCCCAATGACCTGCTCGGCCCAGAAATAACTGTAATATACAGAGAGAGACAAAGCTGGGAGCTTGCTGCCACAAACAAGAGGAGGAGATTTTGGAGTTTGCTGCAGACAACCAGGAACTGGAGTCTTCAGCCTGAAGGAGAGGAAAGACTGGAAGTTGCAATGTGAAAGCAAGGACTGATGATCTGTGCTGCTATAGTGGAAGAGTGCTGCAGTTGTGAGTACAAACTGAGCCACTGCATTTCCCCCTTGGTGGGGTAGTTTTGAGTGATTATTCCTGCACGTAGAGAGAGTCAGAGTGCTGAGGCCAGAGACTGTGCCATAGCCCAGCCACGGTTGTGTTTAAAGAAATGAAGTTAGAGTGCTGGGGAAGAGAGACTGAGCCAAAGCCCAGTTGCCATTTGAGTTCTAGAGGGTGTGCAACAGAGGGGTCTGGGGAACACACCTGGCCTGTCCTTGGACTGAAGAGGACGATGATGACCGGTGAGGAAGACAGAGAGAGGCCTGCCTGGTGAAAACTGCTTACAAAGGCAAGGCTAATTTTATTTATGTAGCACTCTATCCAAAGGCTCAAAATGCTTTACAATGAATATGTACAGAAACCCCAAGATTTAAAATCACCAATTAAATAATGCTAAAAGCTTTATCAAACAAGAACATTTTTGAGGCACCACGAGCAGGTCAGCCTCTGAGGAGCAGAGGGGGCAGAGAGGCCGATAGGGAACCAGAAGCTCTTTAAGGTAAAGTCCCAATCCACATAGGGCTATATACAGTATGTCAGCTAGCAAATCTTGAAGGTGATGCATGAACTCACAGGCAGCCAGTGCAGAATGTGCAGAACAAGAGTGATATGATCCCTCAGAGAGAGAGAGAGAGAGAGAGAGACACCTGTCATCATCCTGGCCACAGCATTCTGAACTAGCTGCAGTCGACGCATCAATCCTCCAGACAGCCCTAGGTATAAAGCATTGCAGTAATGGAGGTGACAAAAGCATGGATGACCATAGTCAGGTCTTCAGGCATCAAGAACGGCTGGATCCTAGTGATATTCCAGAGATGAAAGAAACCAGACCGAATGACCAATGACACCTGTTGTTCAAGGGTCAGTTGGTCATCCAGAAAAACACCAAGATCTCTAACCACATTCACCACTGACAAGGGCTGCCTGTGAACAGTTGGGGCAAGCAGCCTCCCATCCATGGAAACACTTCCACAACCAGGCTAGATCATCATAACCTCAGTCTTGCCAAGGTTAAGACATAGCTAAGTGGCAGACATCAAGTCGTTTATCTCGACCAAACACTGGCTCAGTGTAACTGCGGCAGGTCATCTGGGGCACAAGACAGGTACAACTGGGTTTCATCCACATAGCACTGAAGCCCCACATTATGCCACCTAATTATCTCCACAAGTGGCAGCATGTACACTGAGAACAGCAAGGGGGTCAAAATAGAACCCTGTGGAATGCCACAAGGCAGTGCAAAAAGTCCAGAGGAAAAATTCCCAAGGACTACGTGTTGCAATCTCCTAGTTAAATATGAGCTGAACCAACGCAAAACTGTGTCAGTGGCACCCACATAGTTCTGCAGGCAATCCAGCAGCACTCCGTGATCTCCTGTGTCAAAAGCTGAAGACAGGTCCAACAGCACCAAGATGATACATTGCCCTCAGTCCCTCGCAATGAAGAGATCATGTGCCACCCTGACCAAAGCTGTCTCAGTGCTGTTCTGGGGCTGAAAGCTCGAATGGAGAGGTTCAAAGATGGAAAAACTCTCCAAGCATTCAACCAGCTGGTCAACCACCGCCTTCTCAATAACCTTCCCCAAAAAGGGAAGATTAGAAATAGGCCTGTAGTTTAAGAGAACATCAGGGTCTAAAGATGGCTTCATCAGAAGCAGTCTCTCCGCAGCCTCTTTCAAGGCTGTGGGAAAAGTACCCTCATTTAAAGACCCATTGACGATCTCAACAAACACTGGACCCAGGAAATCCATTGCAGCTAATGACAAACCACGTTGGACCTGGGTCTAGAACACAGCTGGTGGGACGCAAGCTGGTGACCACATGAGAGGACTTCAGCTGCTGAAACTGGCTGAAACTCACTCCAACTCAACTGAGGATCTCCACCAACAGACCAAGCCCCTCCAGCAGAGGCTGGACCAGAGGAGGCAATACTCACCCAGATAGAGGACACCTTGTCAGCAAAGAAACACCTGAACTCTGAGGTGAAGTTGACAAGGCCAGGCAGGTGAAGACCAGCTTTCTTCAGCCAGATCTGCTGCTCCTAAGGTGCACCCTACTGAGATACTTCCATGGTACCATACAAAATCAAGCCTGCTGAAACCCCACTTGTGAACTGCTGAACTGTAAGTAACCCGAGCTGCGGCTTTGGGAAGCCTTTATTAGCTTGTTAGTTAGAGCCTTGGGGTAAATCACCTGAGATGGACTGAGCACCTAAAAGCTAAGCCCCAGGTTTACTGTTAAGTGTTACTGTTGCAAGTAAAGCTACTTGGGCCCCAACAAAAGACACCCACAGGCCTGCAACGCTGCTACAGTGTGGTACTCACCATGTCAAGAGACTGTCTAAGGTGTACTCTAAGGTGGGAGGTGGGGGTTATTCTGAGGGATATAAAGTGGCTAAAATTATGTTGTCTGACCTTTCCCTTTTTTCCCATTCCCCAAGTAAATATTACATTGTTTGCATGTTAACTCTTGTTGCTGTGACTTTTTGGTTTAGAGTTACTGTGTGTGTGGGGCTTGTTGCAGCACGGGGAAGGGTCTTTGGGGCAGTTATTGTTATTTCCTGGGGAGTGGTAACCTGAAATTTGCTACAGGTATTCCCAGCCACTTCCTCAGGTGGAAGCACTGCACCAAATCCTGTTATATTGTACGAAACCCAGGCTTGGGGGACCCAGAGCAGTCAAGCTGAGTCGAAGGGTTGTTACATATATTTACAAGCCAATTTAGACAACTGCGACAGGGGGATCAGTGTGCAACAAGTACTCAAGGGTAATACTAAGATGGGGGACCAGGCCTTCTCCACTTTTGATTCCAGATATTGGAATTCTTTACCTTTGCTTATTTGAAGGGCTCTCACACACTCTTTTCAGAAGTGCTCTGAAGAAATTCCTACAGTTCTCTTCTGCCTGTAACTGCACTTGACTGCCTACTGAATTCCTTGGTGGATATTGATGTACTGGCTCTGTTTAACTATTCCATGTTCTTCTCTGATGTAGAATTTAAATATTCTATTGTTTTCACTTCCACATATTTCTTGCTTTGTGTTCGGTTCTATTGTAATTTGCTTTTTTTACTATAATGTAATGTTTTTCATTATAATATGCCCAGTCATACCTGAAAATAGGAATTTATTTGTCTGGCATATAAGGAATAATGTATGGGTGACCATACGAAACAAGCCTGAGTTTCCATCAAGGGGTAGAGATAACAGCATATGGGCCTTGAGAGCAAAGCTCAAGAGGTCCATGCTGTTATCTCAGCCCTGAGGTTGAAACACAGGGCAAGCTGAGTACGGTCACCCATATTTTAGTTTTTTTTGGGAATATGGTTTTTATGTTGGATCATAACATTGTTTGTGCAACTGGAGTGGAGCGTGTGAATGAAAGTGAAAGTGGAAGAAGGGAAGCAGTGAGAGTTGGCGAGAGATGGAAAGTCAGGTACACTGATTAGAGAATGTTCCCAACAACATCTTTAGAATGTGCACAACAACATTTCAGCTGTGCAGAACAGGTTCTTTGAACTGACTTAATTCTATGCACCATAAGTCCTAACAATATACTATACCTACCTGGTTAACAAAAATGAAATAACTGTTATCTCTATTCATGTTGTGCAACCCTCAGTCCTATTCTCAGTAGGGAATCTGTCCATTACTGGTTTGAACTATGCTTGCTTCCAAAACCTCACCTGGTATTCTATTTCACACACTGAACACCTGCTATGTTAAGCAATGTTTTCTGGTGTCTCCCCTTACCCTGCCCCAATCAGTTGGAGTTTGTGATGCCGGGATAGTGCATTTGACAATCGAAATGGCATCCGACAGATAGTCCATCTATCTGACTACATGCGGATTTTAGATCTGAGGTCTGATAGTGGGATCCGGGCCTGATGGTGGGATGCAAGGTTAGACATCTGCATCGGATCTTGGATAGTTACATCAGATAGTTGTATCTGATTGGATCCTAGGTGACCAGATCCAGCATTGGATACCAACAGTATCCAATGCCATCCGGTATCCGAGAAAATCAGCACTATCCAGCAGTATCTGATTCTTTTAGATAGTATATGAGCAATACTAGTTTGAGTGTATGCTCTCTAATTCTGCCTGCACTCACCAGCTCAAACAGCTACATATCCTGCACTGATTATCCATATATTAAGGGCACCATGACTGTGCCCCCAAACTTCTTATCTTAACACCTACTTGAAGTATCTCACATACATATGAGTTACAAATTAGTTTATATTAAAAAGTCCTCAACATGGAATATTCTGCAACTGAATCTGGTTACAAAAATGCACTAGGACTTTGAAATAAATTGCAAAACAAAGTTTTATTCATGTGCTCCTTTGCAAGGCAGCAGTTACATAAAAAGCAACAGACAGTGACCTTACCGGCCTAACCTAAAGTTTCACTTGATGGTATGCTTTTTCAAAGGTACTACAAGCAAAGCCTTCCCCACCTTTACTGTATACCTGTGCCCTTAAAGCTACATTGTCCAAGAAGAAGAAGAAGAAGAGTAAGCAATTATGGTTCATGAATGAAGTGGGGGAGGCTGTGAGGGCTAAGAAAAGTACATTTAAAAATACAAAACAAGCCAAGCAGAAGGCGGCAGAGTGGAGTTTAATAGCAGGATGAAGGTGGCCAACAGGATAGAGAAGGGCTAAAGCTGAAATGGAACTAAGAACTGCAGAGCATACAAAGAAGAGCGCTAAGACATTCTTTCATTACACAGCGGAGAAGAGGAAAATAAGGGAAGGAAAAGTCAGGTTAAAAGCATGGAGAGAAGTTGGAAGAAGAAGAGGAAGGAAAGGGAAACATCCTGACCAGATATTTCTTCTCAGTGTTCACTTTGCCATCTGAGCAAAGAGGAAGGGGAAGGGGCCAGTGTGGATCTCATTCCAGTCAAAAGGGCACTGGAGGGCTTAAATGCACTAAAAATGGATATGTTCATGGGCCCAAATGGGTTATATCCACGGGTGCTTAAGGAGATGGGGCAGATCCTAGCTGAAATGCTAACTGAGCTATGCAATAGCTCATTGGAGACAGGGACTGTATCCAGTGACTGGAGAACAGTGAATTGAAACATAGAAACACAGAACTGCTTGGCCTACCAAGTCTGCCCATTTGTCCCCCCTGCCTGCACTGTCACCACAAACCCTACTTGATCTTTAGAGCTGAATGCAGTTCCCTTACACAGGAGTGGAAGCAAAGATTATCCTGTGAACTATAGACCTGTCAGCCTAATGACTATTGTGATTAGGCTGCAAGCAACCATAATAAAGGAAAGGAGAATAACTTTTCTGGAGGCAAATGAACTGTAGGGCAATACACACCATAGGTTCATGGGGGGGGGGATATCAAAGAAATCTGATTGATTTCTTCAACTGGGTGTCAAGGCAGTGGACAAGGAACAGGCAGTGGACATGCTGTATCCTGACTTCAATAAAGCCTTTGATACTGTCCTACTTGAATGGTTTGGTAAGGAGATACAGGACATCAGAGTAGGGGACACATGTACTAGGTGGGCATGAAATTAGTTACACAACAGGACGCAGAGGGTAGTGATAAATGGGGAATACTCAGAGGTCAACGGTCACTATCAAGGTGACACAGGGATTTGTCTTGGGACCGATCTTCTACAACATCTTTATCTATGACACTGGGTTAGGGATCCAGGGTAAGATATATCTTTTCACAGATGATACTAAGACCTGTGGCCAGGTGAACAGTGAGGAGGCTATAAAAATCATGAAGGAAGACCAGGGAAGATTGGAATGGTGTTTGAAGGTATGGTAGTTAAAATGTAGTAATCAAATCTGAGGGTCCCCTTAATCTTTACACTAGCTGTATCAGTGATGTCTCAGTCACCAGGATCAGTGTTTAGTAGACTGTAGTACTCAAGAAATGAAGTGATGTGCTGACACCTACAGCAGCTACGATGTGCTTAACATGATTTTATTTCATGATTTCAGATATTTCCCTTCTTTTCACTGCCACATAAATGGTTCCCCACGTTTCACCTGGACTCCTCCAGGCTTTATCAAAGGATGTGGTCCTGTAATTAATGAAACAAAATTTCATACTGAAAACAATATTTTTAACAGCATTTGTAACAGTCTTTTTAGTTTACTTTGAAACATTTCTACATGTAAAAAATGCTTCAAACATAAGCAGTTTGCCATTGACCTCACCATTTATACAGTAGAATCCTTCACTTGTGCAGTATGTATCGGCAAAGTTCAGCATATATTACCACAATAAGCACAAACAGGATAAACCTTATTCACTCAAGCTGAATAATGCTCCTTTCATAAGTGGATCCGACTGGATCCAAAATAAATAGCACAAAGTACAGTGGTATTACAGAAATCCTTTCACTAGACAGTATGCACACAACAGTGGTAGAACAATAGATAGACATATCTAAGGCATGAATTAATACAGTATATTACATCATGTTTGGGGCACAGAGAAAGAAGCAAAAATGAGGGATCCATTTTGCAGGGGAATCTCTACCAACCCTTCCTCATAGGACCCCCCCCCAAGAAGGAGGAGGCAAAACCAATCCCAAGACTGAACCAATCAGCTAATTTGATTGTATTATTCTGGAACAAATTCTGGATCCGACTCTAGCTGGTAGGTCACCCATCTTCTGCAACATATCTAATTTTGGGCCTGTTTCCTTTGAATATTAGCTGTTAAAGTCTCCATTCAGTATATATTATTCACCATCCTAACCCATAAAAATTTCTGTGGGGAGAGGGGGGTCTGTAACCATCTCTTTGTAATCTCCTTTTTGGCTGCCTGGATTAATATGAGCAGTAACTTCAGCACTGGGCCTCGTATTCCCCTGGGAGGAATGGACAAAAGTACCAGGGAAGAGGTAAGTAGGTCAGGATCTGAAAAAATAAAATTAAAAACACCATTTATATCATGCCAGTACATGCCCAAGACAGGGCAGTACCAAAAATATGTGTGTGGTTGGCTGTTTTTTCCTCACACTCTCTCCAGCACTGCCTTAAGTGAAGCCCCATACAGTATATGTGGCTTGTATGGCACGTGTACAAAAGTACTATGTTCTGTACCTCCACAAGATATCCCTCCAGCACGTGGAAGAAGTTAGTCTATAGTTGGTCGATGCATGTTTATTCACAATTACTTACTATAATCAGAATATAGTGTATGGTGGAAAGTCAGTGTGTATGGACTTTCATACACTGCAAAAAGACATTCTGTTGTAGTAGTGATGTAGTTACTAATGCAGAAAAACTTTTTGTCTTGCGCTAGTAGCTACGTCACAATGCAACAACTCACACGAGTGCTGTTTATAGGATAGGGGGTAGTTGGTGAGTCGTGTGCATGAGCTGGCTGGTGGGCTGGAGAGACGAGGAGTATGGGTCTCCGGAGGTAAACACTCACAACAAATCATAAGTGAACCTGTTTTTTGGGCACCACACATTATATAGAACTGTGTATGGCATCCTGAACACAACTCGGCTACTCTTCCCCCTCGTGTTTTCTATGATGGCAGAGGGACCTCTCGAGCTTCGCTCTCGAGGTCATCAGCCATCATTGAAAACACTTGGGTAAAGAATAACCTTGTTGTATATGGGACGCCATACACAATCCTATATGTAGTTCTTTGTTCCAATGCTCTAAAATTAGAAGGAGGAAGTTGGGAGTAATTCTGTTAAACTCATTGCCAATTAAATGAAGCCATAGTATACCTTGTTGATGGTCTTTTAATAATACATATATAGCAGGTGTTTATCTGGGGACTGCTTGTATTGAGGTCCAAGTCTCATGAGGTAAGATCCAATCTGTAAATAACAAAAATTGGTAGAACTGTGGAGATCATAATCCCTTTGAAGGTCTACAAAAGTATGAAAACCTTGGGAATAGAATTTGTGGGTATATTTGAGCCCCCTTTTTGCCCAACTGCGGAAAACAACATCATTATGATTGGGTAGAAAGGTTCTATCACGAGGCAGAGACCTGAGCCAAATCGTAATACATTCTGATCAAAGTTTACTCCAGCTTTGCCTCCAATGCTGTACTACCATGGCTGTGTAACTGGAAAACAGAGATAGTGATTGTTCCAATAATGGGTGAGCAAAAACATATTGGTCTTCCTCAAAGAGGTCATTCCAAGAGAATTCAATTGTTTTCCAGTGTGCGATATATGTTGGAATCCACTAGTAGCAGATGATATACAATTGGGCGGCCAATGCTGTATTTAATCTGGGGGCAGGCACCTCCTTAGATGAATCTGGAAATTATTTTGTTCTAGTACTGGAAAAAAGTTTTATTCAGGACTACTGGGAGAGTTTGAAAGTAATACAGCAGTCGAGGTAAGATGCTCTGTTGACTAGCTTCTACCCTCGAGAGTAAGGGGAGGGGTTAAATTTGCCATTGCTGTAAATCTTTGGCAATCTCTTCAGTAAGGGGTTCATAGTTTAGAAGTTTGAGGTGTTGGAGGTGTTTTACCAGATTCACCCCCCCCAAATATTTAATTGCATTCGTGGTCCACCTCACAGGAAAATAAGATTTTAAGGCCAGTGGGGGGGGGGGGGGTGAAGTTTAGGAGAAGAAGCTTGATTTTGAAGTTATTCACTTAGAATCCTGATAGCTTCCCATAGGTTTCTACTACATCCCTAACTCGAAGAAGGGATGTTTCAGGGGATGTTAACGTGAGAAGTATATCATCATCAAATAAAGCTATCTTATAATCTCTCCCTTCCCAGTACTAAACCCTCCACCCCTCCACCTGTCACACTGCAGCTGCTAATGGCTCAATGTATAGAGTGAAAAGTAGTGGGGAAAGAGGGAATCCCTGTCATGTGCCTCTGGTTAATGGAAAAAGTGGGGAAATGGCACAGTTTACCTGAATATGGGCCCTTAGATTAGCATCTAATGCTTGGAAGATAGTGAGAGCCTTGTTGGGAAAGCCCATAACTAGCAGGGTGTCCATTAAAAACAACAGGACACCCTATCAAATGCCTTTTCAGATATCTAAAATCACCACCATCATGGGAATACAATGTTGTGAGACATTGTCCATTAAGTGAAGTGTGCAGCATACATTATCATAAGTCTGCCTCGCCTTTATAAACCCTGCCTGGTCTCCACTCACCAAGTTAGGAATTGAAGTGTCCAGTCTATGAGTCCATGGACTAGTGAATAATTTATAATCTACATTTAACATTGATATAGGGCAATAGGATGCTGGTTCCTCTGTTTTTTTCTCCCTGATTTTAATAAAGCCGCAATCATGGCATAATCCCATGATGGTGGTGGTCCCCAGCATCAGTAAGAATTTTTGAAAAACAAGTTTAATAATAGGCTCTATAAAAAAAAAGTGTTTTAATCCTTAAAGGAGAAACCCAATCAAACTATATTTGGTGACATTACTAATATGCAGCTTTCAGAATACATGATATTACATAAACATTTTTTGGGGACTAGCATGACTAATGGTTAGGGGCCAGATATCCAGGGGGGTCATTGTAGCATCTCACCCACGATAAAGTAGCTCGATCAGCACCAATCATTAATCAATTGTTACATGTCCAGTCATCACTGGAAACCACAATGTACACTCGCAAAATAGGCACCAAGTCTATTTCTTTATTAATACCCCAATTCTACTGTAGGGAACCCAACTTCTCTATCCAAGCTCCCTCTCTAGATAATAGCAAATGCTCCCAGTGGGGTGGTTATTGAGGGGGATCAGAGGACAAGCAGTACAGTATAAGGAATTATGTATAGGCGACCATACACTATGAGCCTGTCTTTCCATTGAGGGGTTGAGATGACAGCATATGGACCTCAAGAGTGAAGCTCAAGAGGTCCATGCTGTTATCTCAACCCCGAGCTTTAAACACAAGGTGAGTTGTGTACGGTCACCCATATTTTATTTGTTATAGTATATTGTTAAAAAATAATTAGTGTGCAGTACATTACTTTGCTTCCTTCCCCCTCTCACAAGGAATCTCAATTTGCTTAAAAAAAAAGGTCCGTTTTCTCTCGCTGCTCCCATCCCTTTCCTACCCTCTCCTAGCCACTCTGTCTTTGCTTGTTGAGGAAACAGCCACTGACATTTTTTTCTTAAGTTCTGGAGACAAACTGAAAGCAGTGGAAGTGAGTGCATGGGTGAGCAAGGTCAGATGAAACTGACTAGTGCTGTAGAGAAACTAAAAATGGCCAGAGTGAATGCAAGGGGAGCGCAAGGGAGGCTAATGACAGAACGTGAAGGACAACTTTTGGAACGTGCACAACAACTTTTAGAATGTGCACAACATCTTTTGAGCAGTCACTGATTTCCATGCATAATAAGGGCCAACCATATACTATATCTTAATTATATCTAGACATGGAGAAGAGAAAAACTGCCTTTGATGGAAACCTCTGGGAACCCAATGCACTGGATTTACCCATCCCTCCTCCCACCAGTACTGCTCTTTATTTAGTTTCTGTTTGGGTGACTTGTCTATGGTAATCGCCTGCCCTGAATCTTGGTGGAAATGTATTGAATAATGAACACCTTGAATTCTGAGTTGTTTCCAAGACAAAATTTCAGGACTTGCTTCTTGCTCAGGTCACATCACTTGCTAAACATCGACACAGAACTGTTTAACATGAATAATTTGGAAACCATTTCAAATGAGTCCCTAACTGAACTGTGTATCCATTTCTTAGGAAAAAAAAATATTATTTATTGTTTTATATTATTACAATGGATGCTATTTACTGCCAGTGTTGATATGATAGAATGGAATTGTATTAGATTAATATTCTTGTACTGTACAATGTTATAAAATACTTACAATGGTTACACAATAATATATAAGTATTGTGTAACCTTTTGTACCTAAGTAACTGAGTTCTCATGAAGGATGCCATTGAAATGAGCCTTGGCTCAGTGGTCTGTACCATCATTTTTCGATTTTCTAATAACCATAATTGATGATGATTTCCAGTGGGGTTCTGTTTTAACCCATTTTTGTAGCTGGGTGTACTGGAGCAGTGAGAGTTTAAATGACTTATTTTATTTATTTCATTTTATTTTGTTAACTAAGTATGCCCACTGGGCCCAAATGGCCCCTTTTTCAGGGGCGACCCGGAATTAGTTACATAGAACCCTGTTGGATACAGGACGTTTTAATGATACAAGACAATTTTAGTAACAATCACATATAGGATAGTGCATGGGGAACAGTTGACAACAGGGCTATTCCTTCACCGAGTTGGCACTATGACGACGGATTACCTCGAGAGCGCAGCTCGAGTGGTAATCCATCATCATAGTGCCAAGATGAAAGATAGCTCTGTTGTCAATTCCTATCACTCTTTTAAGTGTATGGTGGAGCGTTGTTTTTGGGAAAAATCACTACAGCATGTTTCTGCTTCAAAACATTTTTACTGGGTTACTAGAAGGAAAAAAGAACTTTACATTTTGAATGTTTTCACGCTTGACATTTTAACTGTTTAAGAACTTTATATTTTGAACGTTTTCACGCTTGACATTTTAACTGTTTAAGAACTTTACGTTTTGAATGTTTTAATGCTAAACATTAGTACTGCTGCCGACATTGCTGCTTTCGCTATGTGTCCTGTCTATGGAGTGAGCCCTGTCAAATGCTGCTCGAGGACACACTGTGTGACCTGTGCAGTGCAGTAGAACAAAAAATCATTCTGCTGCACTTCGAACGTTACTAGTGTAGGAGAACAACATTTTGACAGCGATGGATTTCGGTGGAGAATGACGTTCCACCATACACTATAGTAGGTTACTTAGTAGCATGGTTTGAACTTGCAACCTACCAGTTTCGAACCTGGTGCTCTAACCACTAGACCACACTGCCTCTAGATGTGACATCAGAAATGGATAATACCATCATTATTACATCAGATCAATGGTCAGTGCTGTTTTTATCATTAGACTAAGTAGGCTGCAGCCTAGGGATGCCAGCTGTTAGGGGGGCACCTGAAAATTAAAAAAATGAAAATGAGAAAAACAATTTTTTTTCACTGAGGTCCCCTCCCACAACTGTCTGTCTTACCAGTCACCCCGGAACTTCTCTGACTCGCTCTCTCGTCCCCCCCAGACAGAACAGAAGACAGACACTAGTCCAATCAGTGGACAGTCAACTCACAGCACGTGCTGCGTGTTCATTGTTTTGATTTTTAAATCCTCCCCAGCTTGGCTCGGGCTCCATAAGACAAGACCACAAATCTGTGCATGTGCACGGTTTGAAAAAAGGTGCAGTGCATGCTGGTGCCACAGCACTGTCTGATGGACTAGTCTGCACTCTGCAGACTAAGAAAAGTTGATTGGAGTGACAGCAGTCGTCGGTAGTTCGGTACTCACCCTGCACATGCACTGGCCACCAGTAGGCCACTGGCCAGCCTGCCAGCCCAGCCCAGTGACTCAACTCAACTGACTCGAAGAGCCAGCTGGCCAGTGACTCTGAATGCCTGACACTGCCAACCGTCCCACCCAAAGAGTCGACCCGTGCCCACTGCCCAGGTGCCCCCTCTGCTGCTAGTGTGCTCATCGTCGGTCTACTGACAGCTATATTTTTATTGCGCTTGTTTGGTCAGGTCAGTCTCACCAGTCAGTGTGTGGTGGTGATGATGGAGGAGGATGGGGAAGACTGCCGGACGGTCCAGACCCACGGTGAGACTGGTGAGTACAGTTAACAACGAACTGTCCAATAACTTGTGGAGCTAGGACGTCACCAAATGTCCAACTGAACTTTAACAACAGTACTACCCCTCCCTTCTACTTCTGTCTGGTGTTTCACCTGTGTCTACTTCCAGGCAGGAAGTAGTACCTCAAGCTGCCTATAAAAGGCAGGAGACCCCAGGGGTGGCAGGGGTTGGTGAGGGAGGGAGGGTGCGATTAATTGCCTGCATAGCCCCTAGTGAAAAACAATCAACTCGGTCGTTTACTTCACAACTGAAACCTCACTGAATTACCCCTGAGAACAATAACACAATATACCCCACAGTTTATGCCTTACATAATCTCAAAAAGTAACCTTCAGCCACGTTCCATTCCCGTTGGCTTATTATGCTCCATGAAGGTAGAATTGTAGTGTAGCTCTCGGTCTCCTGTTCCCTCGGTTGAGCCTCTCTCATTTGTGCAGGTATGATGGGTCCTAAAGTATGCTCTGTGGTTCTGTTGCTCCAAATAAGTTTAACTGCTCCCAGTTGCTACAATTGTCCCTCCTTCCAACTCCATTGAGTATATTTCACTAACAGTTCGCTGAGGATACAAACTGTCTACATAATTGTAAACACCATAGTACCCACAGATTCAATAAAAACATGTAAGTTAACACTGGGTACCCACATTCTATAATAGTAGCAGAGTGGGATCCATCTCATTAAAGAGGTAGTCTACCCAGAATCCTCATGTGCTGCTCGATGGGGTTCCTTGGGGACCTGGTTCCACATTTGCAGAAACTCTGCAAAAAGTAGTACAGATTATTCTATTGACCCCCTGCCAGGAAAAGTAAGTTACTTTACAGGGCTTCACTATATAAATGACCTGTGCAGGCCACCTTTAACTGTGCTTTGCTACCTAACCTCATGCTAAATAAAGCAGGTTCAGGACGAAGGGGATTGACAGCATACAACAAAGTGTTCTTGTGGAGGAAAGGGAATAACTGGCAGCCGGCTTCCGAACTACTGTTCTATATCAGAAGTCTTCAGGTCTTCAGCAATAAATAATTTAGAGGAGAAATCTATAGAAAATCTATGAAATGCAAGTTGAATGGGGTTGATTTATTATGTTTTCTGAAGTGTTCCCAAATGCGGCAGCTGCTGTCTAAAATTTATCAAACACAACCATGAAATGAGCTGACTGGGGCTTCAGCGCCATGTGGAGGGACAAGCAATAAGAGCAGGTTGTCATAGACACTGATGTGTATTAAGTAATGAAGAAATGGTTATTTTTTATGACATTATTTCAGCATACATGTCATAAATGCTCATGTGGACTGCTGCAGGTTTCTTTTCTAATAGGGAGTAAAGGGACAGACAAAAGGTGACAGTATACGTTCAAATATAACTAGGTTGTAGAAGGGTGATTTAAGGATTGGGTGGTGAACACGTGGTGTAAATCATTTAGGCAGGGATGATTATTACATTATTAAAGGAGGAGTGCCATCTGTGCTCATGGCATATGACAGACCACCCACCCACCCTGTTCCCTCGTGTGATGTTGTCTATTGTTACTTTTTGTTAAAATGACAATAAGCAGAAAGTACAACAAAAATGAGTATTCTAATTATTTTATTGCTCTTCTGTTAATGTGTTGTTGCCATACCCTGAACTGAGCCGTGTTTCTCGGGGGATGGGGAGGCACCTGAAGTTTCCCGCCTATGGGTGCCATGTAAATTAATACTGCTCTGTCAATGGTGTTACAGGATGGACTGTTCAGAGAGTTCCATACATTATTTAATATTAATTTCCCCCGAAGATACTCCCTGGTAGAAGCACTGGGGTGCAGTGCATGCCGGTGCCGGTGCCGCAGCACTGTCTGATAAGAGAGGATAAGAGACAGCATCCTTCTGGAGCTCACAATAAACAATACACAGCACTGCCTGAAACTTAGCAGTACATTGTTTTTTTTCTCCTCGAATGCTTTCTCTTTTGTTTTGTCTCAGTACCAGAGTTTAGCTACGCAGGAGTGCACTGGCCTGACATCCTTGAGTGCTCTGCAACTTTCTTGCATGCTGCACATAAGCAGTTTTATTTCTTATTTAGTATGCTTTTTCCCTCCTCCTAAGTCCGGCTGGCCCCATTGGCCACACACACACACACACACACACACACACACATCCTACTACATGCTCTGGGACTAACCTCAATCCCGAAGACTTCCAACATTTTTTTTTTATTTAATTTTATTTGAGAGACAACACAGATATTCGATGATAAGTACAGCCTCACAGGTAATCAGCAGTATGACATACATTGCATAGGTCTTCAGATTCAGAGATAATAAAGTAAACCTCAGTTCAATTTTCTTTGACAGGTGAAACACATCCTCACAGAGTCCATCAATGTTAAGGAACATGAAATACATCTGTAACAGCATTAAAAGTCCACATACCCCCCTTTCGATGGAAGCGGTCCACTCCCCATCTCTGCAGGTTACATGTCATGGGACAAAATCTCTATTTGGGCCATGTCCATACCCACTTCTGCCACTTCTCTTGGAATCTGGGGAGTGTGTCACCTTCAGCTTTTTTTAATATTAACATGGGCATGCACAGCAAATATTTTGTTACAAGAATGGGGTCTCAGTGGTGTGTCACTGTCAGGTCCAGTGCAGCTCTGGCTGCAGGGGGCTCAACAGTGATAGCCCAATGCTCAGTGAGGCTCATCATGAAACCATTCTGTACTTGCAGGGCAGAAACTTCTTGCAGTTGAAAGGAGTCAGCTGCTTCTATAAGACAGCTGCTTAATGCTTTCATTTGCATGAAGCTGCCCAACTAGCAGCTGGTACCGGTTGACAATCTTGCAAGGAGAATGTTGCAGGGCAAAACTGCACAACAGGAACAGCGCGAGTCAAAACAGCTACAGGGTACACAATGCCACATGATGGACATAGCGTGTGACGCTGTAGCCGTTTCTTGGAAAGAGGGTAAGAGCTCTGCCAGAAGGGAGTCCACCGAGCAACTGCTGTGACTCAGGAAGTAGAGCCATTGGCACTGGAGGGCAATGGAGAGGCTGTGAACCGGAGTTCTATTCCCGGTCCCAGAGCAGGTAAACACTTTTATTTTTTTTATTGTCTTGTGGTGCTCCCTGCTCAAGTTTCGCCCTCTCCCTGAGTTGCACCCCTGCCCCCCGAGGAGGTTATTTTATTTATTTCGTTTTTGTTTACCAGGTTGGTGTGCTAGCCAAAAAGACTATTTTCAGGCCCGACCCGGGAGGGTACAGAGACAAACTTCAAGAGAAACATTTTTGTACATAATACAAGATTACATGTAGATGTTGAACAATTAATAGCGGTAGATACGACAAAAACAATACAGCTTTTAAGTTTGCAAGTGACAAATACAATCAAGTCAATTTTTTAAAGTGACTGAGCCGTATTCAAACAATGAGGAATAAAGTGCTGTGAGAGCAAGTAATAGACAGGCGGAGTGTAGTGAAAGGGGAGATAGAGAGAATGGTGGAAAGAGGAGGAAAGCAATAGATGGGGGGGAATAGGTATGGTTTAGTAAAGTACAGGTTACCCAGTAAGATTCATCTGATGATGAAAGAGGAAGGCTGTGAAGTTTGAGAAGAGAAAGCACTCAAAAATTAACCAGAAAGGGAAAGTAAAATGGAAGAATAGAATGCTAGAAGTTAGGAAGTGAGATTGAAAGGAAGTGCTCCCAGTTGGAGTGGACGCCAGGCTCCCAGGGGACTACAGACAGTGGGGGGATTAGAGAGCTGGAGCTGTTTGAAACAGGAGCATACGTTGCAGGGGAAGAGATAGCGGTGTAGTTCTCTCTTAAAAGAGATGTGGGATGCAGCTTGACATAAGGTTAAAGGGAGTGTGTTCCAGAAATTAGGTGCATAACAGGCAAAAGCACGACCACCTTTTGAAGTGCGATGTCTTGGAATAAGAACTAGAACATTTGTCCGCTGAGCGCAAAGTGTAGTGGGTTTTCTGGTAGGGAAGGAGACTGGCCAGGGGTTTAGGTGAATGGTATCTGATGATGTTATCAGTAATAGAAGCAAGTGCATAAGACCTTAGTTCTTGGGGAGGAAGCCATCCCAGATCTGTGTAGAGAAGACAGTGATGATTCAGCCTGGGGGAGCAGGATGTGAAGCGACAAATATTATTATAGGTAACATTCCACTTTCGTAGACTCAAGTTGCAGGCAGAAACATATATGGCAATCCCATAGGTGAGAGAAGAAGTAATATCTCACGGGCAATAGCAAGCCTGGCAGAGGGGGTGAGAGCATAACTAATATGGCAGGCGATACCAAGTTTAGAGTTAACCTACTTACAGGTAGATTGAATGCGGAGGTCAAAACTCAGTGATGGATCAAGAGTGACCCCTAAATATTTGAAGGAATTTACCACCCCTACCAATGTGCCATCATGGGAGGAGATGTTAAAGTGTGTCTGGAAGAGTTTAAGTTTGAGTCTGGAGCCAAATAGCATAGCTTGGGTCTTAGATTTATTTAGGATAAGTTTGTGATTTGCAAGCCACTGTTGGATAAACTGAAAGTCACAAGAGAGTCAAGAGTTTATATCCTCAGTACTGTTGGAACTGGTATACAGTATAATGTCATCCGCATACAATAGTGGGGAAGTTTTAAGGAGATTAGAGGTGATGCTATTGATAAAAATTGAGAAAAGCAGAGGACCTAAGATAGTGATAGGGGGAGTGGTCAGTGATGCCATCAGGTAGGATGCCTACGTCAATGATGTTCTCGGGGCAGTTTGTCATAATCCAGTCCAGCAAGGTGCTGGCCTTTGATTGAGGAGTGGATCTGGTGGGTGAAGAGATAAGCTGATGCAGGTTGTAGCTTTGTAGTTTAGGCAGGGCTGTCACTTGAGAGCTGCCCAGCTAGTTAATGCTAATGTCTCCCAGTAGAAGAACTTCGCTATTTCCTGAGTGAGAGGCAGTTTGGCCAAGTAGCTCATCCAGCCCTTTATAGCCATGGGTAGGGGGATTGTAAGCACAGACAATAAACAGCTTCTTTGTGCCTAGGGTGAGTAGGACATGAAGTGCCTCACAGTGGTCTGAGGAGATGAGCTAATTACAGAGAGCTGGAGGTCAGACTTGAAATATATGGCTGTGCCACTCTCCCTTTTTGGAGCTGGCCTGTCATTTCTCAGGAGATTATAAGATTGTAGGGAGCACAGAGAGTCGAGGGTGGATGGCTTCAGCCAAGTTTCAGGGAGGCATATTATATCCAGCTTACAGAGTGCAGTCCAAGATTCGAGTTCAGCAAAGTTCCGCTCAAGGCTCCTAATATCATGGTGTGTAATAAGTAGACCTTTAGCATTTGGAATAGGAGTGGCTGTTGGATTTAGGGGCCCAGGGTTTGGTTGTATGTCCCCAGAGAGCAGTATAGCCAGTAAGAGGAGGCACCAGAGCTAACGATGCAGGAAAGGAGATAGGGCATGAGCTCATAAGGAGCTGCTTTTGTGAGCATAGGCAATCAAGTGGACCCAAGCCTTGTTAGTAAGTAACTGTATGGAATCACAGCGAAATGCAGGTTCTACTAGAAGATTTGAAAAGGTTAAAGGGAGGGGTACGGCGGGCGGTGCCCCTCTCTGGAAACAAGGATATTTGTCTTTTTCTGGTGGTCACTATTTAGACATGCAACATTATGACCCTGTGCCCAAGCAGTTGAGTGGATCAGCTCCGCGCTCCCCCTGTCTTTCCCCATATCTCGTTCATAAAAAAAACCAAACTGCCAAGTATTCTGCCCTCCTCCCATTCTTTCCCTATGCTCCATTTGTTATAATTAAATATCCTCCCACTGTCAAGTATCCCACCCACCTCACATTCATCCCCGTGACCCGTCCATGACAATTAAATACCCCCCCACTACCAAGTACCCTGCCCACATCCCATTCCTTCCCTATGCCTGTCCATGACAATTAAATATGCTCCCACTGCCAAGTAACCTGCCTACCTCCTGATCTTTCCCTGTGGTCCATCCACAACAATTTAGTACTCTCACAATGCCAAGTATCCTGCTCACCTCCTAATCCTTCCCCATGCCCCGTCCATGACAATTAAATACCCTGCCACTGCCAAGTATCCCGACTAACTCCCAATCCTTCCCCCATGCTCCATCCATGACAATTAAATTCCCTCCCATTGTCAAGTATCCCATCCACCTTCTGATCATTCCCCATGCCCCGTCCACCCTTCCACTACCAAGTATTCCACCCACTTTCCAATCCTTCTCCCATGCTCTGTCCATGACAATTAAATACCCCTGCCAATTATCTTCCCACCTCCTTAAACCAGTAAAGTAAGAAAACAGTCCAGTGAGGACTTCTGCTGCCTCGCCCCCACACCCCAACTCCCTCTCAGAACCCCACCACCCCACACTTAACCATCTGGTCCAGCACTGCTCCTTCTCAAACATCCTGCTTTTTCTGAGCTCCTCCAGGAAGTGACTGAAAACAAGGTAAGTTCAGGTAATGGCTATTTAATGCATTTTGAACTTTTACTCATAACTTTGTCATTTCTTAATATTTCAAATTTTCAACATGGCCTTTTTTAACCCCAATTCATTAACCGGGTGGGTGCCATTTTTCTAATCCCCCCAAAAGTTTTTTCACAGTTATGCTGTGAAATTATGTATTGGATGGGTTTAAACAATTTCACCTGTCTTGATCATAAGGTGGGGTAAATGTTGAAAATGTGGAGTCAAAATCTCAAAAAAACATCAAAGTTATGAAGCAACTTTGAAATTCTTCAATATTTACTCATAATCATAATGTTACTATTTTTCCAGACTTTCACCCCACGTTTTCAACGTAGCCTTTTTTCACCCCATGTCATGAACAAGGCAGGTGTAATTTTTTGAATCCCCTCTGAAACATGTTTTAGCAGTCCCTCCCCAAAATCACCTTTCAGATGGGATTTTAAAAATTCTACTTGTCTTATCATAAGGTGGAGTAATATAAAGATTATTTTAAAAATATGGGGTCAAAATCTTAAAAAAATAAAGTTTTTTTTTTTTTACATTTCTATTTCTCACTCTGTGGTCCTGGACATCCTTCCAAGCAGCACACTCGGCTAATGCCTCTCACTCCTGGCCTGAACCCTTGCTATCGGTATTCTCCCCACCCAACCCAGGTAGGTCAGTCCCCTGGCAACCAAGTTACCCCAAGGGGAGTGCACACCCACTCGCGGTGACCTTGCAGACTGAAGGCCCTACCTGGACATTGGGTTGGCACCTGGGGAGATCTCCAGTGCGCCGAGCCGGCATTGGGATGTGGGCCTTGCCACTGGAGCCCTCTTCATCTCTGCAAGCCCACATAGGGTTTTTTCACAATTTTACCACATTGTAACCCCACATTTTCAACATAGTAATTTTTGTACCCCACGTCATGAACATGACCTGTCATTTTTCAAATCCTGTTGGAAACATCTTTTCACACTTGTGCAGCAAGATGGCATTTTGGACAAGATTTGATAACCAAGACTGGCCATGTTCATAAGGTGGTACAATATAAAAACCATGCTGAACATTTGAGGTCAAAATTGAAAAAACAAAACAAAACTCTGAACAACCATTGACATTTTTCAATGTTTACTCATAACTTCACAATATTTTAATGTTTTAACCTACATACTCATGTTTTTTTTACCCCTATTGAATTAACATGGCAGACGTCATTATTAAATTCTCCAAAATCCGTTTTCGTAGTCATTCAACAAAACAGTGTTTGGGTCTCATTTCATAAACGACATCTGTCATGTTCATATGCTGGGTCAACAAAAAAGCTAGTATTTTGAAAATTCAACGTCACAATCCAAGAAAATGATGTTATGTGTGAACCTCTCCATTTCCCAGTCATGACAATTTCACTATCATAACTTGTGCTGTTAATTTGTTAATTATCACCTCTGCACTATCAGTGCCAAACACCTACACTTCAAATACAAGCAAGCAAGCATAAGGCAGCAAGGTTACTTGGCAGCTTCAGTAATGTGGCGGCGCTTATGATATCGAAAAGCAGCTGTACAGAGTCATGGAGATGCAGTGGTGAATTGAGTTTTGCAAGACATGTTGCAGCTGCAATGCAGCAAGTTAGTGAGTTTTGTTAGAGATTTGCGTTTGGCGGCATTGTTCCATGAGAAGCTGAGAGGCCACTCTGGGTCTTGCTAGAAGTGGCAGGATTGGTGGCTACTTTGTAAGCCAAGGTGGGGCCTTTTGAGAAGAGCTGCTATCAGTGGCAAGTTGGTGAGTCCGATAGGGGAGTAAAAAACAGGAATGATTACTCATCGGAGTATGTTAGCTGGTGGCAGCTAACAGTGAGCCCTAACATAAATGACGAGAACGGTTGTAGTCCAGTGAGAAACTGGAGCTGAGAGCAGGCAAGGAGCCTATGGTGAGAAAGCAGTAAACACAAACACTGAACATGTGTCTTGTTGTGTGGATGAAAATTGGGGCTGTTTAATTGGGAGGGAGGTTTAAAATAATGATTGTTTTTTTTTTCACATTCAAAGTAAGTGGATTGATGCCCGGGGAGCCATTGTTCATGCAGGCATTTGAACCAGAGCTGCTGTTACTGTACTGTTTCCACTGGTAAACAGGTAATTGAGGTCAAGAATATTTTTCCAGGGCTGTTGTTCTGGGAAATCAACACTGGGTTCTGCATACCTCAGGTTTCTGAACTTTCACACCAGTTTTATAATTAAGCAATTAAGCAATGATACTCAACGTACTTTCACTATTTTCTGTCCATTGATTTATAGTTGGTCTTAGTCCAGGTTGCCAAGGCACTGACAGAATGCTGAAGTATAACATTCAGCAACAGCATGTGGGTGTTTGAACAGCTTGTTTCAAATTAAGGTCCGACTGGAATTTTGGATTTTGTTTTCCAAGTGACGGCAGGCCAACTGGGAGAATAAATGATGGTGACAGGTCAGCTGTGAAAATAAATGGTGATGACAGCGCAACTAAGGTAGTAACCTACTTATTCTCTCAGTTGCTCTGTCATAGGCAGAAATAACATCATTTATTTGTCAATTAGCATTAATCAGTATTCTGTCCTATAGGAATAATTGAGTACTGCACTAGGGAGGATAACAAACCTTAAATCAGTATGGATTGATTTTATCAATATGCTATTTGCCATCAAGGAGCATGACTACATCATCACAAAATATAATAATGCACAGAGCTCCTATATTGCTTACAAACTAGGCATGTAGTTATGCACAAGAAAGTTTGATATAATCAGTAAGTGTTTTAGATCCGAAGGCTACAACATCAGACTTTAGAAAGCCCTCTCTGAACCCCCTGTCCCACTTATATAATTGTAAGCACTTTAATTCTGGATATCAAAGAAGGGTAACATTATTAACAGTAAGAGTATTACAGTTGTATAGATCAGATCCCACCAAAATTGAACAAGCAGGTTTTCAGAGAACAAGTAGAGAAACTGAACAGTCTTAACATATTAACTGAACCTAAGGCAAAACTAGTTAGACTTGTCAAACAACTTGATGGCACAGCAGTAACGTTTCTGCTGATGACGCAGTTGACCCAGGTTCTGGAACAAGCCAGACTCACTGGAGGGGCCCAGACATGAAGGGGAGTGAGGGAGGGAGGACCCACTCTGCCATGCAACCACCACGAGGGTAATCACATGTGGCAGTGCATGCTGGGGTAAGGTGGGGCATGACTGGCTGAGCCAGCACTGACATCATGGGCTCACGTTGGCTTCAGCATGTGCATACCAGGGGAGGGAGATGAGGGATCAAAAATGGAAAAATCCCTCAGACGTCACAGCATGATGGCCTCCATGGAGCTGCATACCCCACACCCACTGACCCAGGATGGCCTCCCTTTCCAAGGGACCTAGGCCAGTCCGAGGACCTGCACCAGGGGCAAGGGATACTGTAGGTGCACAGCAGGACAGCAAGTAAACCCTGGAAGAAGGTTGGGTGATAGAGCTGTGGCTTCATGGGGCCTGAAAGAGGCCTCAAGCAGGATGAGCTGTCGAGGTGCATAAACAGAAAGTAGGAAAAAAACAAAAAAGCAGACAAACAAAAACTCGTGCCTAATACTGAGAAAAACAGTCATGGCAGGCAAATAGGCCCATCTCCCTCCATCTCGCAGGCAGCAATGTGACCTACAGTAATGCTTGTCCTCTGCAGACTGTTGTTGCAGCACCAACCCCTACCATTATTCATGATACAACACAGTCAATGACGCCATATTGAAAAGATGGACAGTTTCCCCCAGTGCAAAAATTATTAGCTTGTTGCCCACATGTCCCAAGCAAAACCCAACGACTGTAGAAGTAACAGTACTGTGATAAACAAAATTAAACACTCAAGGGATCACTGTCCACCATCAAAAAAGTGGAGCAAATGCAAGAAATATGTGTGTTCTTGTGGTGGGAGGGGGTATGTTCCAGGGCTGAGGTATTAAGAGGTAGATTAAAACAGTACTTTACTCATTGGTTCCCACCTCCAAATCACAGGGTTTGTCCAAGCGCTCCTGCTTCTGTTTCAGTTTCTGCAAGAATATCTCCACTTCCTTTGGAGTTGAAAACATAGATTTTCCCATCCACCTCAACTCTCAGTTTAGCTGGATACAGGAGAGTGAACAGCAGTTGCAGATCCCAAAGGTGCTGCTTTGCTCTTTCAAATTCCTTTTGACCAAAGCGTGCGGCATATGGTAGATCCGAGAAAATGTCCCAAACTGCTTTCACAGCCATCAGTTCTTTTATCTGGCATGCAGGTGTTAAAACCTGATCCAGAAAGCAGGATCAGGTAAGCACTATCAGAAGAGTGTGTGACAGATGTGGATTTGCCAGGGCCCATCTGGAGTTCATACTGTGTGCCTTTTTCCATATACCTGACTGGCATTGGTAACCATCTGAAGTGTTTGTGTAGCCGTTGCTTGATACATCCTGCAGCGTATTCCCATCTGAAGTTCTCAAGGAGACCTACCAGTCTCAGACTGTGCTTTCTAAGGGCAGCTTCTGTAGTCTCTACGCACCATTTTAAGTGTCTTGTTTCTGCCAGAACTTCAGATGTTGCTGCCATGAACTTCTCAGCTCTGGCAGAGGTCTCATCCATTTTCCCTGCCAGCCCTGTTACCAACTGCTTAACTGTGAACAGTCGGTTGGAAAACTCACCAGATCACCTTTCTATTGTGTGTATGGAGACACTTGAGTTTTTAGTGAATTTTTAATGTTGGTGATGTCTGTTGACAAGGAGGCATTCTCCGCTGGTGCTTTGACTTGCCCGTGGGCCCCGGTGGCTGCTTAGGTTTGAAGAAATCAGTTGCAGCCACCTGCTGATTCTGTGGTTTCCCCATCATAGAAAAGTAAGCTGTCTTTTTTTTTGCTTCACCTTGCCCCTGAAACCCCACTACTTCAGGCTCCCCAAGCTTCAGCTCCTTAACCGGCCATCCTCAATGCTGCTGCTGTCACCTGCCTCCAGATTCCACAAGCTTCGCTGACACCCCAACTGGTCTGGCTTATCCCTGCCAGGGGCCCTTCTGCTGCCACCAAGGGAGAAGTGCCTTTGACACAAGGGGTGATGATCTGGGGGGGACAAGGACAGTGCACTGATGATGTCGGCGTAAAGAGCCATCATCCAGTGCCCAAGAACAAGTAATTTTTCCCTGTTTTCTCCCTCTGTCCCTCCCCCTTCCCACGTGATGACTGCACACTTGTAGTGTCCTGGGAAGGATGCACTGCGGCACATGGACACCCACACTGCCAAGTGCACCTCCACCAGCCGACCACCGGGAGCCGCACAAGGAGCAGTGTAGGCCGAACTCGCCTTCCCAGGGAGGAAAGCATCCATGTGGATGCTCTTAACCCTCCCCCTTGGTCTCAGATCTTTTCATCCCAGGTGCAGGGCATGAACCTGGGTCACCAGCATGGTGAGTGGGTACCTCACTGCCCGGGGCCATGGAGCTAGCAAGCAAGCAGTCTTTACCACGTAGACTCAAATTAAGCAGGTTCAATCTGTGTAAAATGGTATTTTTAATAATAAATATGAGCCTAAAGTGGGAGCTCAAACAAAGCATGTCTATCCTCTCTGATGGCTAGCCTAGCCCCGCTGGCCCACATTTTACACTAAGATTCTTTTTCTTTCCATATAGGTATTTACCTTCTTGCATCCCTGGTTGCCCCTTCTGATCGACCCCCCAGCCCTGTCACTCTGGTATCACGGACTTGCCCAGAGTTCTTGCCGATTTGCTGAGTGCGGAGCCTGCGGAGGGTTGGTGCGTCATCTGCAGCCAGGGTTTTTTCCTCAATTTTCTCCCTTCCCCATTGCTGGGGCACAGATGCCAGACATGCACACATGGAGGCATGTGCATGTCCATGGAAGTCCCACAGGCACCCTCCCTCCCTCCCTTCCTTGGCATCCTGCAGACCTGTACTGCCTCGGGCCTCCACCCAGGGACAGTCATTTGGCAGGAGCACCAATCCTCCCTCCCTCCCTCCCTGGGAGAGGAGAGCAGTCCTTCGGATGCTCAGTCCTCTCCCTCCCCAGCCGATCCCCGGTGGCCTGCTTGCGCCGCAAACACGGGTCGCAGGCGTGGCAAGAGGTACCTCAGCCCTCCACGCCACTGGGCCTGCTTTACACCAAGATTTTTAAAGAAACATTCACACTATAAAACAATCCACCACACATAGGGCTATGGCCATATCTGCACACATTAATCTGTGTTTCTTAATATACAGCAGAGTTTGTTAGCTTGAAAAGCAAACATTTCCACAGTGTTTAGAACCTTGATGGATGTGACTTGATGATGTGTCACACATTTTACCTCTTTTCCTCCTATTCTTCCTACATTTGGGGGATAAATGGTTTGCAGTTATTTTTTATGAGAAGACCTAGCAGACAAAATAATGGGAGAAAGGAATGGGTACATTCTTCTTAGGATAAAGCCTTTTTCCTAATAAAATCATCAGGAAAATGGCATTCTTCTTCTGCCTTTCCAGACTGCTAAAAGCCCAAATCAGACTTATTAACCTACAGAGCTAACATAGTGATATTATTATATTCTTTGCAAAAAACTTTGTTAATGCACCAGTTAGGGTAACTTAACGTCACAAAAGTAGGGAAATGTGACGTTAGAGTTTCCGCCCTAACTCCCAACCCCACACCCCAAGCAGCAAAAGGAAAAAAAATCATTAGGGTTTTGGGTCTCCGGAGTCTTGGCGAATCAGTGGTGGGGTCTTCCTTATGGTAATCAACCCAGTGCTCGCACCATTCCATGAGCAAACATCAGACATGATCTCCTTTCTTTTGTGTTGGCACCACGTGGTGAGATATACTTCTCTACCTTTGAAGAGTGTATCACTATGAGGCAGTGGCTTGGAACTGTACCTTGTGCTTTGGATTAGAAGTTACAGGCTGGGGGTGATGAAAGAGCATTTGGGTTGACAACCCCAAGCAAGACCCCACCACTGATTTGCCAAAACTCCAGAGACCCAAAACCCTAATGCTTTTTCCTTTTGCCGTTTGGGCCGTAGCGGTGGGGAGTTAGGGTGGAAACCCTTACACCACATTTCCCTACTTTTGTAGCATAAATTTACCCTAACTGATGCATTAATGAAGTTTTTTTGCAAAGAATTTCCTTTCTTTTTTGATAGTGGAATTGTATCCTCATTCATGCAGGTCCCGAACAGATGCAGATGTACACAGCAATCTGGGCTGTGCACCAAGGGAAGACTCTGTCCGCCTATGGAAGTGCAGTGCCCTGCAGACCCCAGCCTTCTATGCAGCGCTGGATGTCAAAAATTGGCAAAGTTATGAACTTGCATATGAAAATGTCATCATACTTTCATAACTGTTTTTTTTTTTTTTTATATATTTTGGCCCCACATATTCAACATAGCCTTGATATAAACTCACCTTAAGAACCCAGTAGGTGAAGCATTTCAAATCTCGGCCAAAACGTCATTCCACAGAACTGGTGGAAAAACACATTTTGGCCAGGTTTTGAAAAATAACAGTTGTTATGTCATGAGGTGATGTGAAAAAATGGCTATTTTGAAAATCTGGGGTACAAATATTTCGAATTAGCACAATTATGAGAGTGCGTTGTAAAATTTCAATGTACACTCATAACTTTGTTGCTTTGTAATATATTTACCCCAGCATTTCAACTTAGTTTTCTTATGACCCCACCTTATGAACAGGGGTGGAGAACATTTTCAAAACCTGCCTGAAAGGTGATTTCATGCTGTGACAACCTCATTCCATGCCACAGGTATGAAAACGGATTTTGGCCAGGAACAAAAAACAGGTGTGGGGGACTCACTTTACCACTAATAGAATGCACATGTACCCTGGAGCATTTAAAAATACAGAATAGGCACAAGGAATTTCAAAAGAATTTTGGAATTGGGTCAGCACTTCTATAGCAAAAGCAGGACAGCAGATCTTCTTGCTTAAAAAAGTTAGATTTATTGGCAGGAAAAAATTCCTGAGCACAGCATAAAGGGATGCACACGACAAAGCCACACAGCAAATTCTGTTTCTCAATCCTTGAGCATACTATTGTATTTTGTTTGTTATGGGTGAGATTTTTTTCTCCCTGCATCAGTTTGGGTTCGGCAAAGGCTCTGCTCATTCTATTAATCTTTTTGAACATGATTCAAGGAAGGGTTATTAACATTTCTGCTTAAACTTAAGGAGAATGTGTTGAAAGTAATTAGCGAAAGTCGTTGCTCTGTTTAGTTTTTTGGCAAAAAAGAAACTTACTGCATTGCAACTCAGACACTCAGTTTCATGTGTAAATACAATAGTATGCTCAAGGATTGAGAAGCAGAATTTGCTGTGTGGCTTTGTCATATGCATCCCTTTATGCTGTGCTCAGGAATTTTTTCCTGCCAATAAATCTAACTTTTTTAAGCAAGATTTTCTGTCCTGCTTTCACTGTAGAAGTGCTGACCCAATTCCACAATCCTTTTGGAACTCCTTGTGCCTGTTCTACATTTTGGCCAGGATTTGAAAAATGACAGTCGTCACGTTTATGAGGTGATGTGAAAAAATAGCTATGTTGAAAATCAGGAGTTGCAACATTTCAAAGTACATTCATAACTTTGTCATTTTTAAATATTTTGACCTCCAATTTTCAATATATCCTTCCTACGACCCTATTTCATGAACAAGTGTGGTGAACATTTTTAAATCCTGCCTGAAAGGTGATTATGCCAAACAACAATGAAAATGCCTTTTGGGCCTTAGTTGCATAATCCGGCCACAATTGTCCACGAGGTAGGTGTCCCAAAAAGGCCATGTTTAAAATTTAGTCTCAAAATATGCAAACATGGGAAAGTTATGCATCAAAATTGAAAACCCCATTACAATACACTGAGTTGGACTTACCTTAGTTTCGCATATTGCAGTCGATGGTTTTAGCAGCAAGATGTGTCTTCAGCTGGAGAGTGGAGTTTCACCCTGGGATCTGTTCAGGTGAGTGAAAATGTGTGGATGGTGTAGTGGGGGTGTTGTATGGTGAGTGCTGAGTGGGAGGTCAAGGTGTGGGGGTCAGATCAGCAAGGGACTGTTTTCTTTTTTAAAGGTTAAAAAAAATTGAGGGACAGTTTTCTTTTTTTTGGATGAACAGTCCGATACTGGGGATTGAGCAACCCAGTGACTGGCTACTGTTTGGGAAACTTGGTGGGTAACCTGGAGGAAGGGGTGGTCCAGTGAAGCAGTACCAGGCGTGGGTACTGTGGTCTGCTAATATATTAAAAAAACAACTAAACAATGGGATAGGCTGGCCACCGGGAGGGGGGGGAGGGGGAGAAAGAAGTAGTAAGGGGGTGGGCACCCGAGTCCACTTAATAAAATAAATAAATACACAATCAGATAGATGGATAGATAGACAGAGAAAGATAAAGAGACAGACAGAACAGGGGAATGGCAGCTCACTGCATCTTGCAGCACGACTTCCAGCTGTGGCTGCAGAACTCAAGAAAATCCCACTGTTCTCATACAGAGAGCACGAGTGAATGGCTTCTCTCGCTAAGCTGGGCACCTTGGATTTTGGGGTGCCCAGAAAAGGTATTTCTGACCATTATTTTGAAAAACAAACATCAGAATCTAGCTATGCTGGTCCTGTTTAGCTACTGTAGTTGCAGGTGTTTGTTTTTTTGATTACACCATTTTATATATTGTCAATGTTTTTTATTTCTAGGGGAAAAGAAACAAGATGGCAGCTCTCACAGCACACAAAAATGTTTCATGTTGTGAGAAGCAAGTGGTGAGAACCAAAAACGGTTTTGCAAAACAGAATTTTGGTACTGTATCAGAACATTATCCCAAGAACTCTACTTGCTCAGAACAGAAAAACAGAAAACTTTAAAGTCTTATAACTCTGAAAGCATTTAATATTTTTTCACAAAACATTTCAAAGGCACTACCTTAGGGCATCATGCCTGTACCCTGAAAGTCTGGGGAAAAAATTCCATTCCATTTAGGTTGTAGGTGGGAGCAAAACCAAATCCCATGTTAAATATAGGAAAAAAAGTAGACATCTACAGAAAAATTACATATGCAGATCTCAGAAACCATGCAAGCTGCTGTCACAAAACTTTTCACAGACTTAGACCTTGCCTCCTAGACAACATGTGCAAAATGTCAGCCAATTTAATTGAACACTGGCAACGATATTAAAGTGCAAATTTAGGGGTTTAACATTGAAGGATCTACGACGGGTGCTCGACAAAATATTTGTCGAGTGCCCTGTCAGTAACACCAGCAGGTCGACCTCATTCTGCAGTCAGCTACCAGTTCTGACAGCCAGTCTGTGTTTTCTGTGGAGGGCTTCACCCCCCCAACCCCCCATGCAGGGGGCTGCATCCCCGCACCATCCCACTTTAGGATTATCAACTCCGAGTCGGAGCTGATTGAGGAGGGTGCAGGACCCCTGCAAGACACACCAGGTTCCAGTGGGTTTCCCACAGTGCACAGTGCTGTAGTCACTGTGGGGAACCTCGCTGGTGAAATGTCGCTGTTGGGGGGGGTAACTAAACAATGAACGCCCTACTCAACCCTAACTATGAGTGCTACTGCACCCATATAATATCAATATACTATTGCTCCTGCAGAATCTAGTACAAATGATATATTGTAGCACCAGCTGCACCTCTGTTCCAATGAGGGCTATCATGCAGTAGTAGAGCCCCCGCAGTCCTTGTTTCCCTTTTCCAAGATGATAAACTCAATGCTGAAAAGGACATACCTCGTTTTTCTCCCGTGAAAGGCACCAAGTCCTCTCTGTCTTTGACCTCTTTAGCCTGTTTCTCTAAGTGAGCCATGAGACTGTCCCGTTTGTAATCACCTGTCGGTGCCTTCTTCGTCTGGTCCCTCTGTCGCATTCCTGCCGGCAACAGAGCATTCTAGAGGAAGGTGAAATAAAATGCATGTGAAAAATTAGACCAGACCCACATAAGTAACCCACTTCCTTGATCCAGTTGTGTGTGTCTATGATGCTGAGCAAGAAAAACAATAAAAAATATACCCACAGCACTAATAAACAACAAACTGTTATGATATTGTTATGAGGATGTTAAAAATGCTGTTGAACGTTACTGATTACTGATACAGTATTGCTCTCAGTGCTGCTTTTAGTTGTACCGTGATTGCACTTATACCTCAAAAGATGTTTGTTCATATACATGGATACTTCAGGTGCACTGTGCTTAGGCTTTCCTCTGTTCATTCAACTAGTTGAGAAGTCCATAGTATCTACATGACTGGAGGCATTGAATGGAGTTATAAAAAAATGTTTGAGACTACAAGATTATAGGCAGAAAATTCGACAAAATGACTCAGTTACCTAGCAAAATATCATCAATTAAATTTTTATTAAACGTATGCATTGTATACTAAGTTTCTATCTAAACCACCAACATTTTGCAGTCTGTATCTCTTACAAGTTGGGCAAGGGCTAGTAAAAATGGACTTGTCAACATTAAGTGCAACTCTCCACAATTAAAACCAAATAAAATGCTTAAGAGATAGATCATATTCCCCTAAATTATTGTTTGCCAGCTGCTACACCCTTACATTTAAAAGAGGTGTCAAACAGTATTTTACTTCTTTTAGCATGTGAATACGTATGGCTTAGATTATATTCATTCAGATTTGCACACATAAATGAAACAGATGCAAATAGGTACCTAGTGTGACGTGCATTAGAAATTTGTCAGTTTAAAGATTTCTAGAACACAGGTGTTTCTTATATTTCCCATAGCAAACAAGATGTAAAAATGTGTAATACAAACATGTTCAAAATGGTGCATGCTGCACCCTTTTCTAGCTTTGCAAACAAATTTCATTACTAATAAAAGTGTGGTAGCCAATTGTTACATCAGATAGTGGTAGTACTTTTACTCATTTTGTTTGCCCTGCTTGTCAGAAGGCAATCAAGACTAAATGTTGAGCTATATACAAATTCCTCTGTAGTCAAAAAAAAAAAATACTTGTTACACTCTTAGTCCAAAAAAGCAATCTCTGCCCATTTTAAGTTCTGGTGGGAGGTTACAGCACTTGGATATAAAGTGTGAATGACTCCAAAGTCCTATGCCGCTTGGAGTCTGTAAAAGACAACAGCTAACCAGTCAACAATTCAAAAACGTGCCGAATCAGGCATTCGTGACATCAAGGATGTGCCAATGTGATGCTGCTGTGCATCCAATCTGCCTCATGGGTGGAATCTGGAGACCAAGCCTCCTTGGGAAATCCAGTCTTGAAATTCAGCCCTCTATTAGCATCTCCTTGTGGTTGCACTGGAACTGTTTGGGAGGGGAACTCTCACATCTAGATTTTTCTGAGGGGGGGAATAGTTATTTGGAAGTGATGGAACTCTCATGTAGTATTCGATGGAGAAAGATGACAGAGGTACAGGAACATGCACACAATTTTTAAGAGGTGGTGGAATTGTGTTCCTATGGGCTTCTGTCCCATTTAATCATTTGCCTTTCCTTTTGTTATCTGGCTGATAACTTTGAGGCATGACATTATAGAACTTTCTACTCATAGGTTCAGAATTTACTGAATACTTGTTATTTATTTATCTGATAACTGAGTAGATAAACTGTTTTGAGGGACCATTTTCAGGAACAACCTGGGCCATCTAGGTGTCACATACAATACATTAGGTTCAACATACAATACATTAGAATTAGCATTCAAGTGGAGGTGGTATATACCGTCAAGCCAGGCAAAGTAGATATAAATAAGAGACCAGAGCAGAGGCAGAAATTAGGAAACATCAACAATGATACTAGTAAGTTGGATAACTACTTTCCAGCTAAGAATTATAATGTAACATGCTCGATAGTGATTCTTTGCATTTGTAGACACATAAGCAATAATACCTGAGAGGGTGGGCGGTATTGGGCAATACTGGACTGTCCAGGGGTGTAATGAGGCATGATGCCTCAGGTGGAGGGCCTTATAGTCCCTGGAAGGTCTGGTATTGCCCATACTGCCCACCCTGGAGGGTATTATTGCACTTAGAAAATGGCCCACTGTATTTTATATGCTTGAAAAAAAATTCTTAATTTCTTAAGTATTTTAATTGTTTTGTAAAAAAATAGTTCTTCCACCTGCTTTTTTTTTTTAACTAGGGAGTTTTGTCTTAGTTGAACTTCTGTAGCTGTCAGTACTGCAGTCGGCTGTCATGATTCCCCCACACACAGGACTTGCATTTGGTAAAACTTTTTAATTTATGTATTTGTAAGCCCCACTGCTTGGGGTGAAACATAACCTTTGTCTAGATTCCCCTGCTCTCTGGTAGGGCTCCTGTTCTCCAGTAGCATTATGGGCCATTCAGCTACTGCCACCAGAGGGCAGTGGTTTTGAAGCCATATTTAAGCCCTGGTCCCCGGGGCAGGAGGGAAGGATGGGGAGTTGGCAGCTCTGAGTTAGTGCCCTGCCGGGCATGGCAGCGACGGTGCAACATGGGGGTATGGTCTCCAAGGGAGGGCTGATAGGAGTCTGTGGCTATGGGATCTGGTTTCAGATATGTTTCCATCATCTGTGACAGGAGGGGAGGCTGGAAGCAAGAAGGAAAAAGGAAAAGAGCCAGTATCTCTCCCATGTGCAGGGGTCCTGGTACCCTGTTTTGGTGTGAGGTAGCCTGGCTGTGGGGTTGTTGCAGTGGTGGCAGGACTGCAGCAGGGTCACTGGAGGTGGCAGCATCGGTGAGCTTTTCCTGTGTGGCACACTGCCAGGAAGGAGAGTTCAATAGGGGAAGTGTGGTCTGGGGTTCATTATGGGGCCTGCCGTGCTCGTGTCTGGGGCAGGCCCCAGGGCCTGCCATGCCTGTTACTCGGACAGGCCTCGCAGATCTGTTAAGGGCTGTAACTCCTGGGAAGCAGGTATTTTGGGAAGGAGGGAACCGCCTCTAAAACCTAGTGTTCAGCCCATAACAGGCTCGGAATAAAGAGGAGGAAATCAGCACCGTCTGTTTTTTGTTTTGGCTCAGAAAATATAATTGGTACATTCACTGGGAGCAGCCATGGGAGGCTTAGGCTGTGATCACCCTGAGGTCAAACTTTTTGGCTTGGCTGGTATGGGAGGAGTAAGCACTCCCCCGCTAGAAGGTTAAAGGGTTGAAAGGGGTTATCAGAAGAAAAAATCTGGGTTGAATATGGAATATCTCTGTTGAAGGGAAAAGCAATGTGGAGCCAGGGTGGTCTATGTTCCAGGCCTTGTAAAAATCTGTGGTTGCTGTGGCTGCCTCACGTGTGCTCTGTGGAAGCTGCTGTACTGTTGTACCTGATCTCTAAGCCCCAAGGAGCTGCTCCTATTTAATTGAGCTGGGACTTCTGGATTTTGGATGCAATCATTTTCACATCCAAAATAAAGAGTTTTATAGTTCCTGAGATTTTGCTTGTGGTGAGTGATTATTTTAATGAATTAAATCCACTTGCTCAAAGTTATTTCTTGCTTTCAAGAAAATGCCAGCCACCCCCACCCATGAAGATCTGTGGAGATGCCACCCAGAGTTGACAGCTGCTGCAAGGGTAAGGGAAGGCCTGTGTGAGTGTGTAGACATCTGCAGGTAAGGCCTTCCTTTTTTCTCTATTTTGGTAGGAGAGAGCCTGGAAAGTTTCAGGTCTGTGTCCCCCCCACTTGCTATAACACTGGGACCCCTAGATAAAGTGGAGGACCAGGGATAGGTTACATAATAATGTTTGCAGCCTTTTTCTTTTTTTTTTGCTGTTGTTTAGTAATGGTCTGGGCTTGGGGAGATGAGCCGTTACCTCACGTGATGCATACACCCAGAAGTACAGTAAGGAGGTACGGGATGGGAAAGAATACGACTAAGTTCTTTTTTCTTTTTTCTATGTTAAAATGCAGTTATGGTTTGCCATTTGTATTTCATTTCTTCTTCATACAGTGGGTGTTATGTGCGAAGCGGGGATCAGCAGCGGCGCCAAACAATCAACATCAGCACGCTGAGTGGGACATCAGCACCAGTGGCAGAGACTATTTTGGTTATAGTGAATTGTGTTATTTTATTTTACACTGACAAAAGAATATTGTGTGGTGAGTGGCAGAACCTTTACTTTGTGCCACACAAAGTCAGGTTTGGGAGTAAGAGGTCTCTCGCTCGCTAAGTGCGGGTAAAATAAATGGCGGTGGGTCAAATTGAAAATTCGAGGTACCCAAGGATACCCTTAGTAATTGGGCACCCCAGATTGGCACTGGTTTTTCACAGGACACTATTGAGAAATACCCGCATGGCAATGAAAATCTGCTAGCCAATCAGGATGCTAGCATTTCCATTGCCATTTTCTAACATAGGTTTAAATCCTACTTGGGATTACCCAAGAAGGCATGGTCTCTGGGCCTCACCTATGAAGTAGGTTGGATGCCCAGTGTAATCACGTGGGAATGCCCTAGATATCATGACCACCGTGATATCATCACATGCATGACTTGCACTTATCCACCTGATTCAGTGAGTCTCTGGCTTTCTAAGAAGTCAGCTGTTGTGCTTTACTTACTCTAGATAGATGGGACCCTAGGGGCATGAAAACATACTCAAGTGAGGTAAGCTTGCGCCAGAATTTAAAACAGACAGAGACTGCTTTTGAGCACTGTTAAGAATGCAGTTAATATTTTTTGTTGACTTTGCATACAGCTTAACATTTAACCTTAAATTCTCCTCCTCTTCCTCATCATCATTAGTTACATTTATTGCAAGAAAGATGTTGCAAATCATTGAGCCAAGCTCACTTTGTAATTGTGTTCTTAAAAGCCTTCTGACAACAGGGCAAACAGAATGGGTAAAAGTACCACTTTTTTGGTCAGTGTGTTGATCTCTCCCATCCATGTATAAGATTTTCTTGGGGTTTTTATGCCTATGGGAGTATATACATGTTTCTATATTACTGCATAAAACTATGTTAAAGCAGCAGTTCGGATTAAAGATTATAGCCACACAAGTAATGAAATGCTATGGTAGGGTTAAAAGTCCCCTGATCCATGGTAAATCTGGGGCCTAGCATTCCTCAGAATTTGAGAATGCAGCACTGGTATTGTCCTAACATTGGCAACCAGTTTCCAACATCAACACTGCATGATATTATTGTTCCGGCCTCGAGGAATGCCTGACCACAGTTGCATCATGGCTCAGGGGACTTTTGACCCTAGCATTGTATTTCCCTTCTTTTGTGGCTTTAACCTTCAATCATAACTAATGCTTTAATATAGTTTTTTTGCAATGACTTTCCTTACTTTTTAAAAAAGGTATATAAAGTACCGGGTTTATATCATGATTTGTGAATGGCCCGCAGACTAAGAAGCACTGGACCTATAGTTTGCTTTGTGAATGGCTGAATTAAAGCTTGCAAATCAGAATCAAATGACATTACTTCAGTCTTCTCCCATTTTATTTGATATCCAGAAACCTTTGAGAATCTGGATAGCAGGGTTAAAAGAACTGGAAAATGTATCCTTCCATAAATTATCAATAAAAATGAACATACCATGCGTGTATAGAGATATTAAAGGACAACTGTCATCACTAACAGCTCCACACCCAAGTGTGGGGCTGGTCCCAATTTCCAGTTTGTGTGCAAAAACATTTTTTTTACTTATTGTTTACTGTAGTATAGTAGATTGTATCAAACTAGTTTTGCTTACTCTTAGGCTGATATTTTCTGTAACTACAACTCCCAGACTCCCCTGCAGATGACATCAGAGCAGGACTGCCGCAGTGGGAGATTCAGTAGCCTGCGGTGCATGTCAGAGCTTATAAAAGCTCTAACATGCATTACAGGCTAGTGAATCTCCACTGCTGTACTCGGTCAGCTGAAGGATTCGGATTTAGTTACAGAAAATGTTAGCCAGAAAATAACTAGTCTGATATGATTTGTTATATTACAGTAAACAATAATAAAAAATAAAATATTTTGCACACAAAAAAAGGGCAAATGGAGACCAGTCCCACACTTGGGTGTGGAGCTTTTAGTGATGACTATTCCCCTTTAACTCCTTCACACTATTGCAAACAATTTTATTTCCTGGTTCTGATGTAAGAATCCTACTATGGGTTCCATTAATAAAGCAAATAATAATGGGGAAAGGAGACAGCCTTGATGAGTCCTTCGTTTTAAAGGAAACTTCTTTGAAACTGCTTGATTTGTCTTAACCTGAGCTTATGGAATGAATAAGATCTACTCAGTTGACAAAGCAGGGCCCGAACCCCAACCAATGTAGAAACATTCTTAAATATGCCCAGTTTACAAGGTCAAAAACTTTTTCTGCATCCAACATCAGGAGGACCAAAGTAGATGGTTTATTACTAAAACTAATATTTAATGCCCTCCTGACATTGGATCAAAGCCTCCTCCACAATGAAGCCAGTCTGATCCACATGTATGATCTTACGGATAATCTTTAGCAAATCAGTAACAGTGAGATGGGTCTATAGGAACAACATCCCTCTGATTCAGATTCAGATTCTTTATTGAGGTGAGAATAAATTCACATGAATTATTACATTTTAAAATAGTGAACTAAAAACAATTTCTATACATATATTTAGTCAACCATTAACATTAGTTTTGAAGCCTTTTACGCAATTTAATATTACAGAGTTTACGTGATACTTTATTAGCAAATTGTGCAATACTGTGAGTAGTTTTGCTGTCACTCAAGAGAAATAAATATGCAAATTTATCATGCTTTGATTAAAAATACTTATAAATCAAGAGTGGTTCAGTCTATCCCTTGTGCTCTGTTATAAAGACATGAGAATCCAACAAATGATGCTGAACAGTTATTACACTTTCTTGATTACATGTGCATTTGGCAATAACATTTTTGCAGGAACTATGATACATGATATTTGGTAAGTAACCTCATAATACCCTCAACCTAAAAGTACTGAATGCCCTTCTGTTGATTATGTTTCTGTTTATGTAGATCATGTATCCTTTCAAAATCCTTCTGTAAATAGACATCTTTGACCCTTTGTGTTGATTTGGGTAAGAGACTATTGGCTGCAGGCAAGCTCTTTCTGACCATATATCCACTAGTCAGAAGTTTTTAACCTTATTATTTAATCTTGTGAACCAGTTATCCTGTCTTTCAGGGTTCACAGCCAGCTTGCACAACATAGCATTCCAACAGCATCTGGCAGCCTCTCATTGTTCCTCTGTTGTATTCTATGCCAAAGTCTGAGGGAGCTAATAATAATTTTTGCTTCAACAGGAAGCATGCCAGCTTCAAGCCTCATAAAGGCCAAAGGAGTGTCCTCCTTGGGACATCCAAAGCAGATCTTAAAAACTGATTTTGCATGGATTCTAAGTTGGATAGTTTAACTGTAATGTCCCAAACTTCGCTTTCATAAAAACTTTGGCTTAAGGTTTTTGCCTAAAAGTTGGACTTCAAAAGAATTACTTGCAAAATTATATGCAAATCTACTTAAGGCCAGTGTGGTTTTCTGTGACTGATCTTTTATCAGAGATAATTGGGATTCCCAGTTTATATCTTTGTCAAACACAGTGCTCAAATATTTGAAATCTGGCACCTCATCAAACGTATGATTTTTAATGGTTCATTGTTTATTATTTCTGGACTTATTTGCAAACACCATTATTTTTATTTTAGCTGTGTTTTATTCAAATTCTAGCTCACTTAAGTGCTCCATTATTTACAGCAGGGGTCACCCTTAACTTTTTTTTTGCACTAGCCAGCCAGACAAGTTGATTAAAAATTGCATAGCCCACAGATGGTTACACTAGCCCACAATAATATTGGTAAATTTTGATCAGTTATACAAGAAAGATGCATGTCAAGAAATACTCTAATTATTGCATATTTATCCTGCTCCCACATTGCTTCCAGCCACAGCAGAAAAAGACTGCAAAACAATCACATGCAGTGTGTACCCCCACTGTTTTTTTACCACGTGCCCCTTGCTTCCTCTTCCTTCATCCCTTCCCCACCCCACCAAACCAGAGAATACCATAATAGCAAATGTTCAATCAAGCAGTTCTAGCTCTGCACACACAATAGCCAACATTATCATCATGCACCTCACCACAGTCCCAACCTGACCTGCAGGCCAAAGTACGGAGTCAGGCTGAGAAATACACTGTCATCTCACACCCTGTGATTAACCAGGCCTGCACTTCTGGAAGTTTTCTTACACTGTGAAGTGAGCCTGGGGCCATTCTAGGATTTCTTTGGAGAGAGTTAAACACAGAGGGCTTGGGATGTAAGGAACTTTGACATATATGTTTATATATACCAGGCACAAAAGTATTGATTTAACATGCTCTGCCCTAACAACAGATCTTTCATAACAGTGTCCTTTCATCAGTCAAAGGGGGAGCAGTATATAGGCATGATGCTGTACTACCTCTCTTTCTATATAGGATGATCTATGTACACCAGGAATACCTTTTCTAACCTTTCAAATTATATATTTTACTAAGGTTTTGCTTTGTACCATACATACTGCAAAGCATTGTTTTTAGGATGAAATGACATGCTGAGTGGTATAAGGGTGGTACTGCATGGATGGCATTGACTGGTGTGAGCTATTAAGAGGAGCTGCGGACCCCTACACCAGTCAGTAATGGCAGCTACTGTATGGGTCTATGGATGACCACTTCAGAATCTACCTAGTCTGCAGTGGTGTCCAGAGAAAGTATAGAGTGGACAGACCACCTGGCTGGGCAGACTGTGTATACATCCTAGCATTCTGTCACTGAAGTGTTGGATACAGACACTCAAAAGGTTGGGAAATGAGGCACACTGGCCTTAATATTGTGGGACAAATCAAAGACAAGTTCACCAATCTGGAAGCTAGTGACTTGGCCACTCTACCTTTGATCACAGCCTGCACGCTAGCTGAATGTCCTAATAACTGAGTAATAATGACTCACGCTGAATCTTTTGTTGGATCCCCCTCTTGAACTGCCAGATAATTGCAGCTCTTAATGAGCTGCTAATCACACCAGGCCACCTGGAACACTGAGGGAGATTAGCAAAGGGACTGCAGCCTTCTAAAGTAGGGACTTTTTTAACTTCATTAACAGCCATGAAAAACCTGCACTAGTCAACGCGGACAAGTAGAGGGTTAGCTGCACTAGCTGTAGCCAATTTGCACTACGTTCAGGGCTAGTAAAACAATGTTAAGGTCAAACTCTGATTTACAGTACTCAACCATCTTATCAGTCCCAAAGGTGTTTGAGATAAAATAATGGTGCTATCTGCATACAGCAATACAATGTTTTTATCCCTGTCTCATGTATTACTAGAGGGATACTGACTATTTTGTCTAGACAGTTAACCAGACTTTCTATGTACAAGTTAAATAAAAGTGGGGCTAGGATACAACCTTGCCTTATGCCCTTATTAATGCTGAATGGAACGGTAAGTGCACTGTCCTTTGAAATTTTGATCTGGCACTATTATTTAAATGAAACATTTTCAATATTTTCAAAAGACGTCAATGTTACAAAAAGGAAACTTATTTTACAGAACACTTCTAGTGACCAAGTCAAAAGCTGCCTTTATGTCCACAAAACTCCAAAACATTCCTTTTTTTGGTTACATATCACATAGTTCTCTGTAATGTAGTTCAAGGTGAACACCAGGTCTACTGTACTGTGTTTTTTTTATGAAAACTGCACTGGAACCGAGAGAGCAAACCATTTTCTGTCACTCAAGACTCAAGAGATGGCAGAATTGCCTGGAATACATTTTCTGTCAATACATAAAAGAGTAATGGGTCTGTAGCACTGGGGTTACTTTATCTCCTTTTAAAAAGCACACAGTTATACTACATTGCCATTCTTCCATGACTTCAAATTCTTTATTAAAGTAAATATATTTGCCAAGAGTTGTGCCCAAAATTCCATGTTAAAATGAAATATTTCAGCTGAAGGAAAGAATTGTTGAGTATCTAGAGGCCAATAGGGCAAAGGACCCAAGGCAGCATGGATTCACAGCAGGAAGGTCATGTTGGATGAATCTAATAGATTTCTGTGACTGGGTGACCAAAGTAGTAGACCAGGTAGGGGCTATGGACATGGCCTACCTAGTCTTTAGCAAGGCATTTGACACAGTCCCACACAAAAGATTAATATACAAGTTAGCCAGCCTTGGAGTGGGTCCCAGGGTGGTAGCCTGCATAAAAAGTTGGCTGGACAGCAGGACGCAGAGGCTAATAGTAAACAGAGTCCACTCTGAAGAAAGGGGGGTTACTAGTGGAGTACCGCAGGGCTCAGTACTGGGACCGGTCCTCCTTAATGTCTTTATAAGTGACATTTCGGAGGGACTGGAAGGAAAAGTATGTCTCTTTGCAGATGACACAAAGATCTGCAACAGGGTCAATACAGAAACTGGGGCAGAAAGGATGAGATGGGACTTGGCAAGGTTGGAGGAATAGTCAAATATATGGCAACTTAGATTCAACGCAAAGAAGCGCAAGGTGATGCAGCTGGGAAACAAAAACCCAGGGGAAGAGTACACAATGGGGGTGAGATACTAACAACAACAAAAATGGAAAGGGACCTGGGGGTAGTCATATCAGATGACCTAAAGGTGTGCAAGCAATGTGAGAAGGCAGTGAGGAGGGCTGGTGGGATACTGGGATGCGTAGGGAGAAGCATCACCAGTAGAAAACAGGAAGCTGTTATCCCACTGTACAGACAGTTGGTGAGACCCCATCTGGAGTACTGTGTGCAGTTCTGGAGACCCCATCTCTGCAAGGACATAGACAGGATGGAGGCTGTCCAGAGAAGGGCAACTAAAATGATGCAGGGTCTGCACCAGAAGACATACAAACAGAGATTAAAGGAGTTTAATATGTATACTCTTAAGGAAGGGAGGGAGAGGGAGGACATGATAGAAACTTTCAAGTACTTCAAGGGAATCAACAAAGTCCAAGAGAGTAGCATCTTTCAGAAAGAGAGATGTGCAAGAACAAGGGGGCACAATTTGAAGATAGAGGGGGACGGCTCAGAGGTAATGTGAGGAAGTATTTTTTTCATGGAGAGGGTTGTGGATACATGGAACAGCCTTCCTGAGGAGGTAGTGGATTCAAAAACAGTGGGGGAATTCAAGACTACATGGGACAGACATAAGGCAATTCTAGTGGGGGGTAGGAGGAAGAAGGCTGTTGGTTAACTAGGATCTGCAGCTTATCCATTAGGTTGGGAAATGGGTAGACTAGGTGGGCCAAGCGGTCCTTTTCTGCTGTCAAATTCTATGTTTCTGTTATCATAACCTGCTTTTTTATTGAGGTGTTGGGCGGCAATGGTTAATTTTGCTTCTACGGGTTTGATGGGATTCCATTGGGGTAGCACAACCATGTGGGAGCTCTTGGTTATGGTATTGCCCTCTTTGACATTCTTCACATCACTATCATTATACATAGTCTTGAAATAATCAAGCCATGTGTCACCAGTAATCACTGCATTAAGATTAAATCTATTACTCTCACTAGCACACACATAGGTGACAAGTTGCCAGAAATCCTGCATATCCTTGCTATGGATTGTATCTTGTAGTTCTGCCAAAAGATGTTCCTTGTGTCCCTTTTTCTTGGCATAAAGTGCAGTCTTATATTCCTTTTTTCATTTTTTTGTGTGCAATTCTTATGTTAATGTCTTGCTTTTGACTGCCTGTCTTCCCACTTTGATTATTTGCAAATTGAGATGCTGGCATTTTTGAGCGAACCAAGGGCTGGGCTTGTCAATCTGTGGCTTGTTCTGTTTTGTTTCTTCTAGAGATAATATATTAGCTAAATTCTGCATTAAATTAGAATACTCTGTGATTTGGTCTCTAGAACTTTGTGAACCTGCATCTGTATATTCAACAAAAACTAAGAATTCTTTTAAATGCTCTGACGCCTAAAGATCTAATGGAACTTTTTCCCTGTACTCATTCCATTTTATTCTCTTTGCATGCATAATACATATGTTGTTGTTGGCCTCTTGCTCTAAGACATAATTTGAGGGAGTTACTATAGGAATACGCATCTATGGTGCAGAGATCAAATAGGCTTCCTCCTGCTTTTATTGGGAATGTTATTACATCTTGTAAATCACCCTTCACCCATCCACTTAAAATCCAGCATACCTGACTTGAGCAAAACTTTATTAAAATATCCCCCTTTTATTTAAATTTTTTTATCCTTAGATTGTCTTATGGGGATACATAAAGTTTAACCCAGATTCCGTTCACTTCCACTTCTGTGCCTATCCTAAAGTTAAAGTCTCCTGCCATAACAAAGCAGTAAACTGGGGAATTTTGATTTTATGTCCAAGGTACATGATTCAGTGTTTGGAAGAATACTATTAAAGTTGTTAAAATTAGAGATGCAGGAAGGCATACATTAAGTATTGTTATAAGGAAAAGGGGGGGGTGGAAGAGCAATGGGGGCACATAAAAGGAGCCATTGTGGAAGTGACAAATCAATGCATCAGATTGGTATCCAAAGGCAAGAAAAGGAGGAAGCCACTATGGTCCTTGAAAGAGGTAGCAGCCAAAGTAAGGGACAAAGGGGCCGGCTTCAGGAAATATAAGGAGACCCAAAGGAAGGAGGACAGGGAGGTGTACCTAGAGTGTTTAAGGGAAGTGGGTAATGCTGTTAGGAGGGCTAAGGTGCACACTGAGGAAGGATTTGCACAGATGGTAAAGAAGGGGGACAAGACAGTCTATACAGTAGGTACATCAGTGAAAGAAGAAAAACCAGGGGGGTTATTGTAAGACTCAAAGGGGATAAGGGGAGTGTAGGGAGGGAGGGAGACCGGAAAAAGGTGGAAATACTGAACTAATACTTCTGTTTAGAATTCACTGAAGAGGAGGAGGGTCAGATACCACAGCTGGGCAACAGATGTGAGGGGGGAGAGGTGGACACCAGTCCATTCACAGCGGAGAGAGTCCTGAGGAGCTCACAAAACTGAAGGTAGACAAAGCAATGGGACCAGATGACACACACCCAAGGATATTAAGGGAACTGTGAAAAGAGCTAGCAGCACCTCTGGCAGTCTTGTTCATAAGTCACTTAATACAGGAGTAGTTCCAGAGGACTGGAAGAGGGCACATGTGGTCCCTCTACATCACATGTGGTCATTCTACACATGTGGTCCCACTTCATGGAGAGGGTGGTGGGCCATGGAATGGTCTTCCTGATGAGGTCATGGAGTCAAAAACAGTGGGGGAATTCAAGAATGCACGGGACAGACATAAGGCAATTCTGGTGGAGAGTAGGAGTAAGTAGGCTGTTGGTTAACTAGGATCTGCAGCTTATCCAATAGGTAGGGAAAATGGGCAGACTGGGCGGGCCAAGTGGTCCTTATCTGCCATCAAAGTCTATGTTTCTACACAAATCCGGCAGTAGGGAGGAGGCAGGGAACTATAGGCCAGTCAGCCTCACTTCAGTAGTGGGGAAGATCATGGAGACATTGCTTAAAGAAAAAAATAGTGGAACATCTGGAATCCAGTAGGGTCCAAGATCCCAGGCAACATGGATTCATAGCAGGGAGGTCATGTCAGATGAATCTGATAGACTTCTTTGACTGGGCGACAAAGGAAGTAAATTGGGGGAGGGGCTATGGATATCATCCTACCTCGATTTCAGTAAGGCCTTCGACACTGTCCCACACAAGAGGCTGGTTAACAAGATGGATAGTCTGGGCATGGGGCACAAGGCGGTAAACTGGATTAGGAACTGGTTAACAGACAGGAGGCAGAGAGTGGTGGTTAATGGGATTCAGTCTGGGGAGAGGGGCATGACCAGTAGGGCACCTCTGGGATCAGTCCTGGGGCCAGTTCTGTTCAATATCTTCATTAGTTATATTGCAGAAGGACTGGAGGGAAAAGTCTGCCAGTTTGCAGATAACACCAAGATCTGCAACAGGGTGGATGCTCCTGATGGAGTGGAGAAAATGAGGGGGGACCTGGAGAAGCTGGAACAATTGTCTGAGGTGTGTCAGCTGAGGTTTAATGCTAAAAAGTGCAAAATTATGTACCTTGGACAAAGGAACCCTGGGGAGAGCTACAGGATGGGGGGAGTTGCTGACTATTGGCAAGGAAGAAAGGGACCTAAGGGGTTATTATTTCTGATGACCTGAAAGTATCAAAGCAGTGTGCTAAGGTTGCAGGGAGGGCCAGCGGCATGCTAGGGTGCATAGGCAGGGGTATCACTAGCAGAAGATGGGAGGTAGTGATGCCTTTGTATAAAACACTAGTCAGGCCTCACCTGGAGTACTGTGTGCAGTTCTGGAGGTTTCACCTTCAGAAGGACATTGACAGGGTTGAGACAGTCCAGAGTAGGGTGACTAAGATGATACAGGGCTTGCCCCACAAAACTTATAAGGAGAGATTGAAGGACCTCAATATGTACTCACTGGAGGAGAGAAGGGAGATGGGGGACATGATAGAAACACTCAAGTACCTAAAGGCATAAACTTGGTGCAGGGAGGAGACACATTCCAACACATGAGGAGTACAAGAACAAGGGGTCATGATATGAAATTAGAAGGTGGAAGGTTGAGAGGGAATATGAGGAAATTCTTCTTCACGGTGAGGGTGGTGGATGCATGGAATGGTCTGCCACAGGAAGTGATGGAAGCAAGCACGGTGGAGGGATTTAAACATGCCTGGGATAGGCATAGGGGACTCTTGGAGGTAGGGCAGAGGGAGGGGAAGACACTGACCAGATAGGGTCAAGTGTATAGGGCTAACAGGCAGACTAGATGGGCCTTGCGGCCCTTCTCTGCCAACAATTTCTGTTTCTATAAGGTCAGAACCCAGCCCTATTACTACAAATGTAAAGTATACATTATGTTCCATGGCTGATCTAATAGAACTAGACAATCCTCCCTTGGGATGCCCAAATGTATTTCCTGTGATTAGAGGTGCAAACCAAGTCTCAAAGCTTTCCTGTGGTTGTGACCCCAATACACATTCCCATGTTTCTTGTAGTATTGTGGTATTGTTTTTAGAAACCTCATCTATCCAACTTTTATCCTGAAGTTTGGATCTTAAACCAGCAACATTCCAACTAATGTATGATACGCTTGTGATTGTATTGACTAACTCTTTGGACAGTCAGTTGGTGTCTTCTTCTAAAGCTACTGTACTAATGAAAGTTAGAGAATCCTCCCTGGAACTGTTCGTAATTGAGTTAATCTCATCCTTTGTGTTTTCATAATTGGACAGTACCTTACCACTATTTATCCTAGGGACTTTTTGTTTCTGCCCTCTGATTCATACTGTTGGTTCCTCATCACCTAACAGTGTTAAGTTCCTGCTCCACTTGTCTAAAAAAATTCAGTCATTCTACATTGTTTAGAAGATTGTAGGGTTCATTTCATTGTTTGGCTTTCACTCTGACAACTCTCAGTAGAATGAGCTGCCTGGATCTGTCTGGATTTTTATCTTTTTTTAGAATTAAACTTATGATGGCTTCATTGAAGTAAGGAGGCTTAATATTAGAAGCCATAATATTGTTAAACGGAGTAAAGAGAAGAGGTACTAGGTTGTCCTTAAATTGCCAATAGAAATTACTGCCAAAACCATCCAGACCTGGTGATTTTTCTCTCTGGAGACCAAAAACCACTTACTCTATTTCTTCCTAAGTAATTTGCATATGTAACATTTCTCTGCCCATTGAATCCAGTAGATTCCACTCTATATCAGCTAAAAGGTTTTTAATTTCCCCCTAGGAGGAGTTATACTCAGGAAAATTCTGTGAAAGTATTATTAATCTCTCCTTGATCATATAATAACTCACACCTCTTATTGTCCACAGCCAGAATCAAGGCACTATTTCTTTCTGTTGAATTTCAAAGCTGCTGTTTTGACCTGTCTTTGGCAAAGATAACTGTATTTTTCTCTTAAAGCTGAAGCCACCCTGAAGTCTTGTTCAGACTCCAAAATGATGCATCTTTCCTCAGCATCAGTGGGCCTGCATCAGTCTAACTGTGTGTACCCAGGCAGGAATTAATTTAAAGGGAGCTCCTATAAGTAAAAAGGGAAAATCCAGGTACCAAGTGGGAAAGGGTAGCAGCTTCCAGTATAAGAGGATTACATCAGGCTATGATACAGTGATTTGTAGTCTGGGGGTGCAAAGGCTGTACCTGGCTGAGCTTGACTGGAAGTAGCCATGAAACCATTAATTTGACTGCACCTGTGAAAGGCACTGTTCGTGGTAGCCCATGAAAGGTTGAGGTTTTAACCACAACTGCATAGAGCATCTAAAGAAAGTCACCATTCAGGTCAAGACTGCACAGTACACCAAAAAGTGGCCATATTTTTGGTTATTAAAATTGCAACTTTTAGAGTTGTCCCCTTGAAATAAAGTTGAGTTTGGTGTTGAAAACATACCTCATTATTGACTCTAAGGAGTGGGAGAGGTTGAGGAGGTAGGTGATAGGGAGGGCAATGGCATGAGTGGAAAGCTACAGGAGTTTGGGGTCCAGACCATCAGGGCCCCCACCGTTGTGGGGATTTAGAGCCAAGAGGGCCTTAAAAGAAGTAGTAGGAGTGGTGGGAGAGAAGTAGAAAAGGAAGAATGGGGGTAGTGGGGCGGTTAGAGGAGAAGAGTAAGGGGAAGGGAAGGAAGAGTAGAGGGAGTGGGCAAAAGATGAGAAAAAAAGAGTTGAACGAAGAGGCAATTGCAGTGGGGTCAGAGATAGGAGAGTCATCCAGTATGAGAACAGGGAGCGGGACTGGGTTGGGGGGGCAGAGGGCATGGATTACCTTCCAGAACTTAGAGGGATGGTTGAGGTTGTTCTGGAGTGTGGATGCAAAGTGCTTGGACTTCACAAGCCTAGTAGCTCTAGTACAGGAATCACAAAAGGCCCAGTAATTAGTAAGTCAGACAGTGAGCCAGTGGACTTGTGATCCTCCAGGCAAGGTCCCGCTCATGGTGACAAGCCAGCAACTCTGCTGAGATTCATGGAAGGTGAGATCTTTGGACCCAGGTTCTTCTAAGGGGAGGCATGATGAGTCCAGACAGACATGAATTTGGAGGTGAAAACTTTGAGGGCACTGTCAATGTTGCAGCTGTAGAGATAGGGGACCAGTCAGTGGCTACCAGGTCAGCATGGAGGATAGATGAGTCTAGTGACCAAAAGGACCAGCTCTGGATGAGTTTGGGGGAGCTTTGGAACGATGAAGCTGATGAACATAGTAGACCATATGGTGGTCACTAAGGGCATTAGGGAGGGTACCAGTATGCACAGTATGATATGGATGGGAGGGGAGGACCCAGTCCTAGAGGAAGTGATTTAGAGATTTGAAGTTATGATGAGTGTGGGCAGAGATGAGTTGGGACAACAGGAAGGACTTAATGTTTGGGCAGAATTTATGTTGACAGGGGGAGAACCAGTTGAGGATGAAATCACAAAGGATGGGTAACTCACCAGAGAAGGCATGGGAGGAGATGGTGGTGAGTAACTCAGTGACTGAGGGTGGGGACATGCCAGGACAGTAATAGATGCTGGCAATAAATATGGGGACTGAGAAGAGGAAGGAGAGTTTAAGAAGAAGCAGCTCATAGGCAGGAGGATGGAGGCAGAGAGCACAGGCTCACACTGGATGTTTGAGGAGAGGTTGATGGCTACATCACCACCCCTCTTCACTTGATTCTGTTGAACAGTTGTGAAACCAGGGATGGCAACAGAGGAATCAGGGATCCTGGGGAAAGCCATGACTCCAAGATCCACAACACATCAGGCTTCGGGTTAACCATGAGTGGCTACAACTGGTCAATCTTAGAAGGCAATGGATGTTGATATGGGCCACTCTCAGACCTCTGGGGAGAGGGGATGACAGGGCAGGGCTGGGGTTGAGCTCAGTATCACCTGCAACTATAAGCAGCAAGGAGACGAGAAGCTTCTGAGAGCCTATGAGATGCTTGTGGGAAGAGGAGGGAGGAGGAAGAAGAATAAGGGAGGTAGAAGGGATGGAAGAACCTGAGGGCTTCAAGGTGAAGCTAAGGAGATGAGAGGAGAGTACAACCAGGATGTCAGGGAGAGTGAGGTAAGGTGAGGAGGCTGGAGGAAGGGACTGTGGGTGAAAGTAAAGGAAGGAGGGAGATGGAAGGGGAAGGTTTGGATAGGTAGAAGTGTGATGGAGATGAGGGTAAGCAAGAAAGGGAAGAGAGAAAAGATTAGGAGCAGCACAGGAGGGAAAGTAGTGAAGCAGTGCTCACTCTATAGTTCACACCAAATAAACAGAATGGGGAGATGTGCTTCACCCAAATGGAGCAACAGCTGAGTGTGGGAAATGGGAGTTTACCCAGAAAAGGGGGAGGCAGAATTAAAATTTTAGAGTTCAGAGGGAATATAGGCTTCCCCAAATGGAGTGAAAACTGAGTACGGGGAAACACAGGTTACTTACCTATAACAGTAGTTCTAGGAGTGGTATATGATGTTCATCCACACTTCATTGGCAGCGTCCTTTCCCTTTAAGATCAGCTAGAAAGCCTTCAAGCTGGCTCCTCCCACCCATCTTGCTGGTATACCCCTCAGCTCCAGCCCATGACACCAGATCTTGCCCACTGGAAGCAGAGTGTGAGCGCCAAAGCCAGGGAGGGCAGGTGCGTCGGTGTGGATGAAAATCATATACCACTCCTAGAACTACTGTTACAAGTGAGTAACCTTGTTTGTAGGGACATGGATATGACGTCCATCCACACTTCATTGGCAGACTCCTAGCAGTTCTCTGGGAGGAGGGAGGCAAGACACATACACCCTACTTTGGAAACAGAGGCAGGAGAACAGAGGCCCCAAAAACAGCATCCCGATGTGACTCTAAGTCAATGTGGTAATGGGAAATGAAAGTGTGTACTGACTTCCAGGTTGCAGCCCTGTGGATTTCCTGGGTAGGGACATCCCTAGAAGCAGCTACCAATGCAGTGGTGTGGCAGGTGGAATGAGCCCTAAGCCCAACAGGAATCTCCCTATCCACCAACCTATAGTAGAGATCAATGCAGGAAGTGATCTATCTGCCAGTCATCTGCTTGGCTGCAGGTCTGTCAGGTGCATCTTCAGCATAGGTGACAAACAGCTGGTGAACCTCTCCCCGAACTCCAGCTGTGTGCTCTCTGTAATAAGAGAGCACTCACCTCAGGTCCAGAGTACGGAGCCTGTATTCGGCATCCGAAGTGTGATTAGGGCAGAACACCAGAAGAGTCTTCACCTGGTTCAGGTGAAACTCCGACACAACCTTCAGAAGGAACTTCAGGTTGGGGCACAGGACAACCTTGTCCCTGTGGAAGACCAAGTAAGTAGACTTGACTGAGAGCACTTGGAGCTCCCCAATCCTTCTGGCTGACATGATAGCCACCAGGAAGGTGGTCTTCCATGACAGGTGTGACATCTCACACTTGTGCATCAGTCCAAATGGCTAGCCCATGAGCTTTGCCAATACCAGCAGCAGATCCCATGGTGGTGGTTCATGCACTGAAGGGGATATGTGATTGAAACCTTTGAAAAAGTGACAGACCACCTTCTCCTGCACCACCGACTGCTGACTTGCCAATGCCTAGTAAGCAGAGATGGCTGCCAGGTGCACCTTATGGGTCATCAACCAAAGTCCCCCATTGGAGAGAGACCATAGGTAGTCTAAAATGCTAGCCACTGGACAGATCAAGGGGACCAACCCTTTTCCATGACACCAAATAGAGAATCTCTTCCATTTGAAGGCGCAGCACTTTCTGGTTGATTCCTTTTTAGATACCTCCACAACAGTGAGGACATCTTCAGAGAGACCCAAAGCCTGGAATTCTAGCCGCTCAGGAACCAGGCTTTCAGGTGCAGGGATTGAAGGTCCAGGTGGAGTACCTTCCCCTGATTGATGGAGAGCAGGTCCCGGCATAGTGGAAAATGCCTCAGGAGCCTGAGGAGATTGGGGTACCAGTACTGGCGGGGCCAGTACGGAGCCACCAGGATCACCTCTGCCTTGTCCCTCCTGACCTTGAGAAGCACCTTGTGGACCAAGGGAAGTGGAGGGAAGACATAGAAGAGGCCTGGGGTCCACATCCTTGAGAAGGCATCCTCCTGCACTGAACCCTGCTGAGGGGGGCGGGCACAAAACAGTCTCAGCATTGCATTCTCCTGGGAGGCAAACAGTTCCACCTGAGGGTTGCCCCACTGGGAGAACAGACTTTGGACTACCTCTGGATGGAAGGACCACTCATGAGACGCCGCAACCATATGGCTGAGGGCATCCACCACCTCACTGGAGGCTCCTGCCACATGGATGGCTAGGAGATCTGCCTCCAGTCTGTGCACAAGTGTCCAAATGCAGAGAGCATCCTTGCACAAGGAGTGTGTCCCGCCTTGCTTGTGGAGGCAGTACATGGTCAAAGTGTTGTCCATCTGGACTTAAACCACTTGACCCCAAACAAATGGAGAGAATGCAGTCAGCACCAGTCGATCTGGTCAGAGCTCCAGCAGGTTGATGTGACATCGGGACTCCTCGGAGGTCCAGAGCCTGTGGACTCTGTGGTCCCCCAGATGGGCATCCCAGCCAATGAGAGAGGCATTGGTCATCAGGATGACTGTTAGCTCAGGCGGACAAACGGGATCCCTTCCTACAGATGCTCTGGGACAATCCACCACTGGAGGGTGTCCCACATTCTCTGGGCCACAGTGACCAGCTTTTTGAAGTGACCTGTGCACTGAGACCACTGGATCACCAGCTCCCATTGCAGGGAGTGCATATGCCAGTGGGCCCATTGAACCATGCTGGTGCAAGCCACCATGTAACCCAGAAGGTGCAGGAAGTCACGGGTAGGGTACAAGTGCCCAACCAGAAATGACTGGACAAAGTAGGAGAGAACCTTCACCCTGTTCGCCAGGAGCAGGGCTCTGACTTGACAAGAGTCGAGCTCTGCCCTGATGAAGCTGATCACCTGCGAGGGCACAAGTTTCAACTTGGCCTTGTTGACTAGGAGGCCAAGGTTGAGGCAGGTCTGGAGGGCCAGGTCCCTGGACTGCTCCACCTTCTGCCTGGAGGGACCTGCTATTAGCCAGTCATCCAGGTAAGGGTACACCTGAACCCCTCGATGCCTCAGGTAGGCTGCCACCACTGCAATGCATTTGGTGAAGACCATGGGGGCCGAGGAGAGGCCGAACGACATGGCCTGGAACTCGTAGAGGGCTCCCTTGACTCAGAAGTGGAGGAACCTTCGGTGGGATGGATAGATTGGGATGTGAAAAAATGCATCCTGAAGATCCAGAGAGCAGAACCACATGTCCTGCTCAAGAGATGGTAGGATCTGGGACAGAGTTACCATCCTGAAGGTGCGAGATCTGAGTAACTTGTTCAGGTCATGCAGATCTAGAATGGGGTGCCAGCCCACCATCTGTTTTGGCACCAGGAAGCACCTGGAGGCAAACCTTGGGTGTATTGGAGGATCCGCTACCCTGGTTACTACCTTCTTGTGGAGGAGCTGGGCTATGTTGTTTCGAAGAGCCGACCGTGTGTTTGCAGATACCAAATCCTCCCGTGGGGTGCGGGCACTGCTCGGCAGGTACTGCTTGAATTGCAGAGGCAGACCCTGGCTGACTACTTCCAGAACCCACCTGTCCGTGGTAACAGTGGACCAGGCAGAAAGGAAATGGTGGAGCCAGCCCCCCCCACAGGAAGACCCAGGGGAGGTGTGATGGGCATGGGGGTGGCTGACCCATCCTGTCACTGGACAGGCTTGGAGGTGAAAGATCTGGCTGAGGAGCTGCTGGATCCCTTCCATCTGGGCTTTTGGGGCACTGAGGCCGTCAACTTGGGCCGAGGGTGCCAAGGCTGAGCCTGTTGCCCAGACTGGTATTGGGCTGGTTTGGTTGTGGGGCAGAAGGCCATAAAGGCTTGCACTTCTGCTGCTTGGAGCCTTTAGAGTCCTTTTGAGCAGGCACAATGGAGTCCAAGGTGGCACTGGACCTCTCGATGTATTAGAGGTGACTGTAGACCCTGGGCCCAAACATGTCAGTGTCCAAGAAGGGAACATCTGCCAACTTGTGCTGGGTGTCTGCCATGAAGGTTGAGACCCTCGGCCAAGCCATATGACGCATGATGATTGCAGCTGCCTCTGAGTGGGCACACGAATCCCCAATGTCTAGAGCTGTTTGGAGTTGCTGTTTAGCTACAGCCTGACCCTGGTCCCAGATCTGCTTGACCGTGGTCTGGAGGTCTGTAGGGAGATGAAGATGCACCTCATTCAGAGAGCCCAAGAGGGCATGGGACAAGTGTGCCATGACGACGATGAGCTCACCTGGCAGAGACCCAGTGATGAGGCAGCGTAAACCTTCTTGGCCAAATGGTCCAATTTCTTAGACTCCTCATCCGGTAGTTTATCGGTGTATCTTGTATTACCAGAGCACCAAAACACTGACTCAGTCACCTATCCCTCAGCCAAGGGGTGTTCCATGAATCCCAAAAGGGAGCCAATGGGCACCGTGTGTGTTTGTGGGCCATACAGGCTGATGGCGCAGGGCAGGAGGCAGGGTGCTGCTAAAGTTCAAGGGCCAGGCCAACAATGGCTTCAGCCACTGGGAAATCATCCATCAGAGAATCCCCTTTGTCCAGGATATCTGTGAAGAGATAGTGAGCTCACTTCTGAATGGGCTCCAATGGCATCCCTGTGGATGCAGAGATAAGATGGAGGATGCCCAAGAAGGATGTGGGTTCCTCCTCCATCAAGAGACCCCCTACCAACTCCTTGTCCACTGGACAGGAGTGCAGCAAGGAGTCCTCAGACTCTGAAGAGTCTGCATAAAGTGGCCGACCACCCGAGTCACCCTCGACCCGCCGTGGACAATCGGGCATGAGAGAGACCAACAGCCTATGAGATCGACCCTTAGCAGCCCGAGACTTAGTCAGAGCCCCAGAACGAGGCTGCTGCGGTGGCGGCTCCACCACTATTGGTAGAGAGGCCAGCTTCAGCCCAGCCAGGATGGTGTTCTCTGGCTCCGCAGGCAGAGGGGCAGTGTCAACTGGCTCCAGAGGTGTTGGTATCAGTCTAATGGGCGACAGCCATGTGATGGCCGTGTGGAAACCGGGGTCGACTTAGGATCAGCCAACACCAACTGCTGCCACATAAGGTCCTCATAGCATCAATGCAACTTGCACTGAAGCCTCGCCTCATCTGAGGAGGACGAGGAAGAATAGTGGTGATGCCACTTCTTGTGATGCTGAGAGCAGCGTTGATGGGATCTGCTCGACCTACTGGATGAGAAAGACCTCAACCACTGGGGAGACCAACAGAGGTGCTCAGAGGGAGCCGGGGAGTGCCTCAGCTCCTCCAGGTCTGGGTCAGTGACTGGAGGGTCTGGCTCAGAGGGCTAAGTTGCCCTTTCGGTGGTCACAGGCAGGACCAGAGTCCTGAAAAGAGAATTCTCAGACTCCTCAAGCAACAATGGGTCGACTGGGTCAAGAAAAATCTCAGCCAGCTCATCAGTCCGTGTCTCCACCAGCTGGCCTGATGGGGGCACTATGAAGCCAGTGTCCAAGGCTGTGATTTCAACTGAAGATTCCTGAGACCGAGACCGCTCTCGATCCCAAGAACATCGATAGCGAATCTTCTCTTTTTCTCTCGATTCTCTTGACTCCTTTCCTCTTTTTTGGGAGCGCGAGCTGTGCAAACCCAAAGAGCCCTCTCCCTTGGTTGGGAGAGACTGGCACAGCTCCTTGAAGAAGCCTGAAAAAGTGGAGCCCAATTTCTGCAGAAAAAAGGCTGAAGCCGAAGAGGACTGCTTGGCAGCCCGAGCTGCCTCCTCCTCAAGGACCTTGAGCTGCTCCAGCTGCTCGGTGGACCCCGTAGCCATGGAGACCACACAACAGCCATCCCTGGATTTAACCAGCGGATTCTGTTTTTTCTGGGTGGCCCAACTGCAAACAGGTGAGGCAGTCTTAAAGCACCAACGGTTGAAATGACAGGTAAAAGTCACAGTCCTGGGGATCATGCTTATTGCCTGGACAGTAAATGCATGAGGCATGTGGGTCGGTATGTGACATCTGCCTGCAGGGGCAGTGGTGGAACCTGGGTGAGGACTTTTCCTCTATTGCAGTCACGATCACAGATCGTTGTGAAGACGGAACTCTTATGAGTTTAAGTTCTGGAAGTAAATCCGAAGATCTGAGCACCAGGGCCTACTCAATGCAGGAGCAGTAAGGAGGGAACCTGCTTATTCCAATGGAAAGGAAGATCTGGCATCATGGGGAGGAGATAAGGGATATACCACCCAGGTGGGTGGGAGGTGCCAGCTTGAAGACTTTCCGGATGATCTTAAAGGGAAAGGACATTGCCAATGAAGTGTGGATGAACATCAAATCCATGTCCCTAGAATGTGTTTTACTCAGAAAGGTAGGAGGCCAGACTTTAAATTTCAGACTTGAGAGGGAATACAGGTTTCACCCTGATATGGAGGAAACTAGTATAAATACAAACTGGTGAAATATGGGCTTTAAGCCAGATAGGAAGGGGGGCAGAATTTAAAATTCAGAAATGTGAGGGAAATACTTGGCTTCACCCTGGTATGGAATAAACTAGTATAAAACCAAAAAAGGGGAAAGTTGGACTTCATCCATCTTGGGAGGAGGCCAGAAAGTGGAATTTGGAAGTAAGGGAATATGGGCTTCACCCAGGTAGGGAGGAAGCTACATTTAAACACAATGGAGGGGATATATATGGGCTTCACCCAGATAGGGAGGCCGCAAAGATATACCTTTAATAGGTGACTAAATGTGAAAAATCACAGCAAAACAATTTAGACAAATTAGGCAGTAAAAGTAAATGCAATTAGCAAGTGAGTAAAGCTGTGTGAACACACATACAAAGCAAAATACAAACTGGTGCAGGAAACGCAAGATAGCAGATATGCAGTGGAATCAACACAAGTCTAGGAAAACCACAGTTGTTGTAGTAGATGTGAAATTTTATCTCCCTCCCACCCGCTAAGCACAGAGAATAATGCAAACCCCCAGCCCATAGAAATGAAGCACTGAGACTAATTACAATCCTACACAGGATTCAAAACCATTAGGCAAGAGCTTCATTATCCTTAAGGGATGTTTGTTCATAGTGGAGCACCAGCTCCTAAAATTCATAATAAATATGGAAAAATGATGATACAGTACAACACATTTAAATTTTGGAATACAGTTACACCAAAGACTAGGAATATTGTGAAGTTGCACATGTATTTACAGCTGAACGTAAAGGGCAACTGACGCCTTCAGGAGAACTTTACCAAAACATAATATTTTGACATAGTCCAGTTTGTGTTTCACATCAGTTCTGTATTCCACCTCCTCGCTACTTATTACTGAGGTCATCTGCATGAAAACAAGATCTTTGCTCCTGAAGAGGTCATTTATTCCTGTTGCTGTCTCCCTACCTGAGGTCATAATACACTGCTTGTGAGATCACAGTTACCCCCATGGAAACAGACTGTGATGTCACAACAGAGGATTATGACTTGAAGTAGGGAGTCAGCTATAGAGGCAGATGAACCCTGAGGGATAAAGATAGTACATTCTTGCAAATGTTCTTGGTAATAAATACTGGGGAGGAGGAATCTTTAGCCTATATATGGAATGGAAGCTGAATTGTACCCCATTATTATGTTTTTAAAAGTTTTTTAAGGCATCAGCAGCTCTTTAAAGACTTGTGTTTGCGAGTTGTAAAAACTGTTATAGTTTTTGTAACTTACTCTCCATATGTTTCGTTTGTATTTTGTTTTTTGTTAACATTTTGATTATGCTTTGACATCGGCGTTTTTGTGTGTTTATATAATTTAAGTAGATTATACATGTTGTATTATCGTATTACTGTATCTTCGTAACTACAATGGGGCAACTTTGAAAATAGATCAAATCTAAGTTCCCTAGCCTGTCAAAAAATATTTCACTACTACTACTCCACCTTAAAATTTGCCATGTCAGCAGCTGTCTCCGAAAAAAACTATAAATAATTACTACACAAAGATGCAAAATCAGACAGAAAACATAGTGAAATTTTGTGCTGAATGCAAACGACTGACCCTAACCACTTTCTAATTCTCAATCCATTCTTCAAAACACAAAGAACTAAACAGATTAAAACCTATCCACACACTTAGATAACTGAAGACTTTTTAACAGCTTTGAAAACCTACAAAAAAAGAGCACAGTGGTCACCACAGATCCAGTCTGAAACTTTTAACCGAGAACTCCATGCTACTGAAGCACCATTGCTTTATCACCAGGCATTAAAACTGCTGTGGGGAGGCTGCAGCTGGGATAGGTCAGTGCACAAAACTGGACAATAGAGGTCTGGCAGGTACATAGCCAACTAGTGTGAGAATTTTAGGACATAGCAAGGCAAATGAGAGGACAAATAATGGGGGATGGTTGGGGGGGGGATCATCAGTTGAAAGAAGCAAGCGGTTGTGTGTATGCCAGGGCAAAAGTCACCTGGAAAGTGGCCAACTTGAATGTGAGGAGCCTAGAGAAATTGGGGGAAATCCAGGCAATGGAGGAGGAAGAACAGCCTGACCTCATAGCAGTCACTGAAATGCTGACAACAGCTGACCATGACAGGGTCCTTTCAACCCTAGGTTATGTCCTGTTTAGAAAGGAAAGGTAAGTAGGGAGAGGTGTGTTGGGGTATAAAAAATTATCGGTGGGGAGTTAGGGGTAGAATCACTTTGGGTGCAGCTAGTAGTGGAGGTGGCTGGAACATCAGGATGGGGGGTCTACATAACTTCCAACCAATCAGAAGAAGGAGACTGGGCCCTCAGTCCTATATTAGTTAGACTTGGACCCTGAGTTTGTATTGTAAATGTTTCAATGGGAGAGGGAGGAGGGGGAAAGGATTCACTGAGACCCTGAGGTTCTTATTGGTCTTTATTGTTAAATGCGCAACATTGGTTGGTAATTTAACATCAGGTATACATTTTTTAATCCGTAAAATGACATGCAGTGTTTTTTTTTTTTTTTTTGGGATACTCCGCCAAGTATCCACCCTAGTCACGGCCCCCTAAGGTCCCCCATGCCAGTCGATCCCCCCGGTCACCCCTGGCTTGCCCCCAGAGAGGATGGGGCCACAGAGCTGATTTCCACATCCCAACCCGCAGTCCTAACTGGTTGGGAGGATCGGCGACATGGAGGAACCCGGGAGGGCTTCATAGAGGCGGAGTCCCCATTTTGTATTTAATGTATCCCTGGAGAGCCGACGTGACGACGCTGCCGCGACCGCCGCAGACGCCCGCCAGCCCCCGGGTCAGCAAGGGCTGGTCATACCCCCAGCTCCGCTTGGGTGTCACTGCAGCTGCATGCATCCCTCACCCACCCCGAAGGAAGGAGAGCTGTCGCAGGACGCCCAATCCTTCCTTCCCCCTGCCAGCCCCCGGCAGCCTGAGTCCGTTCCCGAACCCATGCAGTGTTTCTAATAATAGTTTGTTACCAAACAGGATAACAGTGGGGGTTTCAGGGCTACTGTAATACATTATTTGCTGGGGTCCTCTGTTTCATTTGGATTCAACCTATTCCTTACCCACACATAGATTTTGTGTTGTACCAGTGTCGGCTGCATGAATGTTTTACTTTATTCTGATCTGTTCTTACTGTACTTTGAAAATTCTTGAATAATATCTGATTACAAGACAAAGAAGGAGACAGAGCCTCTGAGTGTAGAATAAAAAAGGCAGTTGCATTAGTGAATGTAATCCTGACAGGCAATCTTAACTTGCCGGACATAGACTGGGGTATTCCAGGGGCAAGGAGTGGCAGGAGCCAGCCTCTGGTGGACACCTTCCAAGAGGGGTTCCTTGTCCAGCATGTGAAGGAAACAACTAGGGAAGGGGTTAGGGGGGATTTGGTGCTTTTGAACCTGGAACTCCTTTTTTTATACAAGTTTTTATGCCCCTTACCCACTGCAGGACCCCCTACGACACTTGACAGTCCTCCAGTTCCAACACTCACCAACCCTGGGGCTTACCAGACTGGTCTATATTCATCTTGGAATACCCCTTAGTGGCAGGGCCAGTGAAGGAGGGCTGCCCCCCCCCGGTTACTCATCCAGATTTGCCAGTTAGAGCCTGACCAGTGGTGCAGGACCTGCGAGGATGGTGAAGTAACATTCTGCCTTGCAGGGTTTTTCCTTCGATTTCACCTTGCCCACCTCCCTGGGTGTTATGCACAGCCCTGTTCCAGCCTCAACATGCTCAGTGCCCCTTGCAGTGAAATAGCTCTCTGTCCCAACTGCAGGGGGTCACTCGAGTGGTGCAGCATGATGTCCATCCCGTCTCAGGCTGGGAGCACTGCCATGTGAGGTGCCATCCTGCAGCCCCAGGCCTCCCAGCCAGCTTCCTGAGTTTTTTCCCGAACTCAGGTCGACAGCATGAGAGTACAATATGCTACTCGCTGGGCCACTGGGCAGCTCCCAGGAGCTCATTAAAGACACTGAAGTTGAAGCTCCTTTCTGAGCAAGTGACCACAAGCCTATGTGGTTCATAATCCAGGGGCAGGTACCAAAAATGTAAAAATAAATGATTGGTGAGGACTTCCAAAGATCAAATTTTGGCAAGATTGAGGTGATTCTAGAGACCAGCTCTACAGGTTAGAGCAGATTGAAGGGGGTGGAGAAAAACTGGAAGCTATCAAAAGGTAAGTACAAAAGGTCTCAAAGTACTGTTTGAAGCAGGTCAGAAAGACCAAGAGAAGCAAGAGGCTGATATGGTTCTCCTCAAAGGTAAAGAAGGCAATGAGTGGGGAAAAAAAGATTGTGTTCGGGAGATACAGGGGAGCCAGTCAGAAAGGAATATGGAAGACTACCAGGACAAGCTTAAGCTGGCCAGCTCAACTATGAGAAGGGCTAAAGCAGAGGCAAAGCTTAGGACTTCAGAAGGAGTGAAGGTAAACAACAAGGCTTTCTTTAAGTATATATAACCCTTACCAAATGTGACACAATGGCAACATCATGGCACCACAATGGAAATACAGTGGTGAGCTACAAAATGTGCAATGGTACTACCCAGTGGTACATACCATGGTTGTACTATGGTAGTTTACATTTTGATTATTTTTATTGATGTGGTAGGACAGTGGTACAATGGTATCATAATGGAATTGAAACAAACCCCTGTGATACCATTAAAACCTTAATGGTAGTACAATGGTAATCACAGTGGTATTGCAATGGCAAATGAGTGTTATTACAGTGGTATTCCGAAGAACTTTTTGTAAGGGAAGTGAACAGCAGAAAAACAGAGGGCATAGAGAGGTTATCAAAGGGGCTGAGAGTGGGTGGTGGACGACCAGAGTAAAGCAGGTATAGTGAATGAATCTTTTAGTTTAGTTTTCATAAAAAAAGGGATGGAGCACCGCTAGAAAGTGGAGTACATAAGGCTCAGTAGCTTAGGGCATGAATTGGAAGTGGGGCATATCACTGTAGACAGGGTATTTATGGGGTTAAAGGAGCTGAAAGTTAGCAAATCACTAGGCCCATATGGACTACATCCCAGGGTGTTGAAGAAAGTATGGTGCTCATTGGAGACAGGAATGGTCCTGGTGGATTGGAGGGAGGGTGGATTTGATACCCCTCCATGGGGGGGGGACAAGGTGTGCGACCCCAAAAACTATAGGCTGGTGTGTCTGACCTTTATTGTGGGCAGTATGCTTGAGACTACTAACAAGGGGCAGATAGTGGAGTTCCTAGAAGCAAACAGCCTACAGTGCACATGGGGGTGGGCTACAGACAGCCACTGGGACAAGGGAATGAGAGAGACAAGGAACTCGAAGAAGAGATTTGGATGGGGGCAGCAAAGGGGGAGGTAGCGGTGGTGATGGTGGTGGATCTCAGTCTACCTGATGTAGATTAGGACATTCCAGCAGCTAGGAGCACCAGGAGTCAGGCCCTGCTCAATATGTTGTAGGACAGCCTGCTGGTGCAGCTGATCAGAGAACCCATAAGGAAAGCTGCCATTCTTAACGTGGTGCTCACCAACTCAGAAATGGCAGGCAGGATGATGAGTGTGGAGCCTCTGTGGTCCAGTGACCATAAAACCACATAGTGCAAACTGGCCAGAGGTACCAGTATACCCTGGTCAAAGGCAGTGGTTCTGGATTTCAGAAGAGCACACTTTGACCAGATGAGGAAAACAAGTCAAAGGAAACCTGGGGGGAGTGGAAAAATTGGAGGGGGGGGGAGGTGTGTGTGAGGAGTAATTAAAGGGGCAATTACAGAGGCAACTAATTCATGCCTGAGAATGATTATCAACGATAACAGGCAGAAGAGACCGATCTGCTTCTTGATGGTTACAAAGGTAGTGAAGGCTAAAAAGGGCCTTCTTTAGATACAAAGCAAAATGGAGATGAGGAATGGTGTGAACACCAGTTAAGGATGTAGGAGGCCAAAATGGCAGTCAGGGATGCAAAGGCAGACATAGAACTGCATACTGTAGGGGGGCGGGCAAGGGTAGGGACAGTTCTTTGGATACATTAGGGAAAAAAGGGAAGATGAGAGGGAGAATTAGGCTGATAGAGAGGGCAGGGAAATAGAGAAGAATGAGCTTAAGGTAGCCATTCTAAACAGCTACGTTTGCTTTGTGTCTACAGTGGAGGATAATGGGCCCTTGCCTGAAAGCTGCTGCAAGAGGGATCCCAGAAATGGGGCAGGTGGTGCTTATAGAATACAGGGTCAGAAAAGGGCTAGCAGCCCCGATAAAATATAAGACTTCAAAGCCAAATGGGATGAACACGAAGGTGCATAAGAACTGACTGAACCTCTGGCAGGGCTATGCAATAGATCCTTACAGTCAGGGGTGGTTCTGAAAGATTTAGAGGGTAATGGACACAGTCCCATTCCACAAGGGAGAAAAACGAGCAGTTTGGAAACTACCAACCCTTTAGTCTTACCTCCACTGCAGGTAAACTAATGGAGACTTCAGTGCTTGAGTGGATGACAAACTCTCACACTTTGGACACGATTTCCTCCAGGTGATGGAGTCCCTAGATCTCACACAAATAGTTATGTCTGTGACCCACCAATCTGGTCATGCCTTGGACTTGGTATTTTCCTTGGGGCTCATGGTGGAAGCTCTCAAAACTGGTCCGGTCAATTGGTTGGATCACTGCATAATAAAGTTCTTGTTCAGAGCCCTTCCTTGTAGTCCACCCCCTATGGAGATGGTCCGGTACCACCTTTTAAGAGGGCTTTGGCCACAAAGATTTCAGGTGGTGCTAGATATCTTTGGTGTAATGTTGGCATGTGCTGAGGGGTCGGGGGAACCAGTGGTGACCTATAATAGGGTTATCACGGTGGCCTTCGATCTAGTGGCATCTATCCATGTACGCCCCTTTTTTCAGTCTTTGGAATGATGGTGAGCTTTGGGAGATGAAGGCAAGGGGACAAAGGCCGGACGGTTGTTGGAAGAGATTTATGGACGAGGAAGACAGACTGGCTTTAAATATTCAATACGGGGAGTACCAAAGGGCAATCACCTAGAAGAATGCAGGTTTTCTGTCTAGGGAGATTGCTGCTGGGAAGAATTGACCAGTTCATCTCTTCTGGACTGTAGATAGATTACTTCATCCAACCTGTCTGAAGTCTGTGAGAGTTTTTTTCACCCACTAAATGCAAGGAGTTGGCTCAATTGCTTTCAGACAGGGTGTTCTCCATTTGGGCTGGGATCTCACCAAGTGGGCTGTAGCAGTCCAGTGGGGTTGTGCTGGCACACCACAGATGCACCCTGCTGTCATGAGGAGAATTTACACCAGTAACAGTGGAGGAGATGACTGGGGTGATCGCAGAGCTGTGACCAACTTTTTGCAAACCCGACCTGATGCAATTACAAGTGGGTTGTGTTTGGCATCTGGGCCTAGTGTTCATAGAAATTGTCCTGTGCTCCTTGATGGAGGGAGTTTTCCTAGCTGCATTGCAAAGTGCACTGGTGAGCCCCCCCAACAAAAAAAAAGCCATCATTGGACTTAGAAAACCTTGCAAATTACTGACCAGTCTCTAACCTGACCTTTTTGGGCAAGGTCATTGAGAAAGTGGTTGCATCACAGCTTGAGGCACACTTCATAACCTTTGACATCTATAAGCTTCTCCAGTCTGGGTTCAGAGCTAAGCACAGCACATAGCACTGAATCTGTACTGGTCAGGGTGCATAGTGATCTTCTTCAGGCAAGATATAGAGGGGAATAGTCAATTTTCCTCCTCCTTGATCTGTCCTCAGCCTTTGACACTGTAGATAATGGGTTGTTGTTGGATCAGCTGAGGGACAACATACAGTAGGTCTCACTGTCCAAGTCATCTACTTGTCTACCTCAGGAACACAACACAGAGAGTGGTGCTGGGGAATTTCTCCTTTCTTCCAGTGTTTTGCCCTGTGGCATTCCCCAGGGCTTGGTCCTCTCGCCTATGTTGTTTGCAGTGTACATGCTGCCCCTGGGAGGGATCATTAGATAGTACAGCTGGGGTTTCTACTGGCATGCAGGTGATACCCAGCTGTTATCTAGATGACACCCAGGATGCCTGGTGCAGTTGATGTGCTTATTAAGTGCTTGACTGAGATCCAGGACTGGATATCATTGAGCTGGTTAAGGCTCAGTCATGACAAAAGGTATTGGTCAAAGTAGGTTGTAGGAGGATATCGGCTGCCAATAACAAGACCAGGTTTTGGCTCAGCTGGTTGAGGCTTGAGGCTGCCACCAAGCTGAGAAGTCTGGGGGGTCATTCTGGCTGATTAGCTGACATCTGAGGCTCAGGTGTTGTCTGGAGGGGTTTTATTATCTGAGAAACATCAGCTGGATTAGATTCCTTATCCACCCCCGATGACCTGATGTCACTGGTACGTGACTTTGTGTGTAGGCTTGACTACTGTAATGCTCTATAGCATGGGGTCAGTGGAGGTACACTATGGTGCCTGCAGTTGGTGCAGAACACAGAATGTAGCAGCTAGGCTGCTGACAGACCTTTACAGATCGAGTCATGTCTCCCTGGTGCTGCATGAACTTCACTGGCTGTCGGTTAAGTGGCATATCTCCTTCAGAGTTGATTGCTAACTTATAAGCAGTGGTTAAACTGGAAATGTTTAGGTGTTGGAATATGCATTTCTAGGTGGTTAAACTCTCCTGTAGTAGTCAATGGAGACAGATGACAGTGGCGGTGGACTTGTCATTCGGCTTTTTTTAAGAGATGGTGGAACTGAGTTGCTGTGGGCTCCTGTCCAATTTAACCCATGCTTTTAAGGCCCTACATGGGTTGTGTCCTGGCTATTTGTTAGAGCTCCTGCATCCTTACATACCCTCACACTTTCTTGGCGCCACTGAGGTGGCCTATTAGCTGTACTGAGGGTCAGGATAAAAACTCGGGAGACTGGGCCCTTGAGGTGGCAAGCTCAGCTTTATTGAATTTTCTCCCAGGGGCAGTCAGGGAGACCCCCACAGTGGAGGTCTTAGGGTATGTAGATATTTTCATTCCATTAAGCCTTTGGTGATTGATTTATCTTCCCCTTTAGGTCCCTCCCAGCTGAGAGGTTTATGAGTGTTATGGGTTTTGAAATATTTTTATTGCTGATTTTTGATATTTTGTGTTTATTTATTTACTGATTGACTGTAATGTCTGCACTTTTGTAAAGAGCCCTGGGCCACTGAGGAAGGGCGCTGCTAGAAATAAAACTTGCTGCTACTACCACTACTACTAGTCAAAGAGGATCTAGTACACTACTTGAAGAGAAATGGGCTCCACAATAGTAATGAGCACAGGTTCATGGCTGGGAGGCCTTGTCAGACCAACTTGATAGTATTCTTTGACTGGATAACTAGGGCAGTGGTCAAGGGACACACAGTGGGGTTGCTCTACTTCGACTTCAGCAAGGGGTTCAACTCTGTGCTGCACAGAAGGTTGTTGAAGATGTTAGAGGATCTGGGAACAGCAACGGATCTAGTTAGATAGGTGGGAAGCTGGCTGGGGGGAGGCAGCAGAGTGTGGTGGTAAATGGGATCCCATCAGGAGAGAGGGAGGTCATCAGTGGGGTGCCATAGGGTTCTGTCCTGGGGCCAGTCTTCTTCAATATGTTCATCAGTGAGAGGAGAAGGAATACTAAACAAAATGTGTCTCTTCACAGATGATGCTAAGCTCTGTGGCAGGGTAGATAGGGAGGAAGAGGTTTGGGAGCTGCAGAGGAACCTGCAAATATTAGACAGGTGGTACAAAAGTTGAGAGTTGAAATTCAATGGCAAAAAGTGAAAGGTGATGCACATAGGGAAAAGCACCCCAGGATGGAATACTGGATGGGAGGAATTAAGGTAGACACTACCACTGACGAAAGGGATCTGGGAGTCATCATAAACAACCTCCCTAAAACAATCTAGCTAATGTAACAAAGCCTACAGCAAGGCAACTGGGTTGTTGGGGTGTATAGAGAGGAGTTCTGAAAGCAATAGGAAGGAGGTGATACTGCCTCTCTATAGATAACTGGTGAGGCCACACCTAGAATACTGTGCCCAGTTCTGGAGTCCCCACCTAAGTAAAGACAAAGACAGGTTACAAGTTGCAGAGCGTAAGGTAACCAAAATGTATTTATTTATTTAGCTTTTGTTTACCAGGCAAGTACACTAGACAAAACATATGCCTATTTTCTGGTACGACCCGGGAGAGTACAGGAATTCAAAAGAACATACAGAGTACAAATAGAAGCAAGGCAGATACACTGGAGTCAGGAGAAACAGAGCATACATAGTAAGATAAATAAGGTTACAGCAGTGGACACAGTCAAATGTAATGAAGTACAGAGTCACTAATGCAATGATCCAAACAATATTTACAGATATATACAGAATTTACACATTATACACAGAGCCACACCCCGAGGGGCAGGCAAAACCACAGCATGACCTAAGCAAGGTACAGGAGGAGACATGCTCAAAATACAGTGCCAGAGAGCAGTGTAGTTAGGGGGGGTTTAAGACAGTCGCATACTGAGGAGAGCATCAAGTGTTGCCACATGCAGGTGCGTAGGCTCGCCAGGGAAAGTGAGGACTGGACCTGGGCAGGAAAGGAGTTCCACAGTCTAGGGGCACTTGATGAGAAGTCCTTGTCCCCCATATGGGTATGCATAACAGGAACCTTAAGGACAGCAGGACCCAATGACCTTAGGGAGTAGGTAGTTGGGACAGCAGGCACAAGGAGCTCCACCAATCCCGTGGGGGTGCCCGTAACCAGAACCTTACCCGTGAACCAACCCAAGACAAAATTCATGTAGTTGGACGGGGAGAGCCAGTTAAACTTACTATACATATCACAATGGTGAGTGAGACAAGGGGCTGTAAGAGCAAAATGGCAGATGTTATTGTAGGCTATGGTCCACCTTGAGAGATGGACCTTGGAAGTATAGGCAAACAACAGGAGCCCATAACAGAGAGATGGTAGAAACACACTTCTGGCCAAAGCTAGGAGAGCAACAGGAGTAAGATTATTCTTCTCCCTGTAAGCCAAACTCAGTTTCCAGTTAACAGCTCGATACACATTGTGGATGTGATGACCAAGGTCGAGCTGAGGGTCAAGCATCACCCCAAGGTATTTGACGGAGTTGGTGCTGTGAACGGGAACACCATCAGTACCTGAGATGCTCAGAGGATGCCTTTAACTTAGCCAGGGACCCAACCAGCATGGCCTGTGTCTTTTTAAGATTTAGAACCAGCTTGTGGGACAATATCCAGGATTGGATACTCTTGAGATCCTCACTCAGTTGGTAGTTAATTACCCCAATATCCCAGGAATGAGTGAGAATAACAAGGCCATCCGCATACAGGATGGCCTTGCAGGAAGCTGCTGAGGAGGGATCACTGACAAATATAGAAAAGAGCAGGGGCCCAAGGACTGACCCCTGGGGACCCCTGAGGACATGATGGTGGTGTCCGAGAGCACCTTACTGTATTTGGTAAGTTGCCATCTGTCCTGAAGGTAATTGGAGAACCATCTGAGAGCAGGAGGGGACAGGACCAATTACCTAAGTTGAGTACATAGCAGAACATGGTCAACTAGGTCAAACGCTTTAGAGCGATCAATAAAGATGGCCCCAGACAGTCTAACCTGGTCCATAGCTGCCCTTATCCCAGAAGTGACAGTAACCAGGGCAGATGTAGTACTGTGCCCTTTTTGAAAGCCATGCTGTGAGGGAGACAGTAGCTCATGAGCCTGGATATAGTCCATGAGTTACCCCAACACAACTTTCTCAAGGAGCTTACTGATAACAGACAAGATGGTAATCAGCCGATAGTTGTCCAGGATCCTGGGGTTGCCCTGTTTGAGTACAGGGACAACACTCGCCATCTTCCATATGTCAGGGATGACCCCAGAGGTTAAGGATAGGTTGACGATATGGGCCACAGGGGAGGCAATGGAGGCAGCAGCAAGGTGGAGAAGCTTCGGCTCCATACCATCATGACCTGCACTAGAAAAGGGGGAGAGATCAGAGAGCAATATCTGCATCTCTTTTGCCATCACAACCTTAAAGTAGAACAGAGGACATGAGGAAGATGCCAGTTGAAGCAGAGGAACCTGGACAGGACTATCATGACCAATGGAGAAGAATAGAGAGGTGAAGGAAGACAGGTCCGAAAAATGTGAGTTAAACGCATTGGCGATGGTTAGCGGATTATTACAGCTAGCATCATCAAGGAGTAAGTCAGGAGCCTCACAGGAGGAGGAACCACTCACTGTGCTTTTAATATTCCTCCAGAAGTTCCTAGGGTCCTTAGCTGAAGACAGCAAGGCAGTTTTACAAAATTCACTTTTGGCAGCCCTGATCACCTTTTTGCACTCATTCCTGAACTTCCTACATTGCTGGCAGATGGTCTTGTCCAGCATGGTCTTGAAATTGGCCCAACATTTGTCTCAAGCCCTCATGAGGGCAAGGAGGCTCCTGTGTAGCCATTTCGTAGCAGTCCCCCTTACCCTCCATCTGACAAGAGGGACATGCTCGTCCTGTAACATCCCGAAGGTACTAAGGAAATGACAGACTGCTGAGGAAGCATTCTGGGCATCCATCACTGCAGACCAATCTGTGAGCATAAGATCATCCTGGAAAGTCCCAAGGTCAAACCTGGAGAAATCCCTGACCTGTATGATTTTAGGAGGGATCTTTGGGGCAGAGACCTTCCAAATGCAGTAGACCGGGGCAGGATCAGAGATGGAGTCAGGGAGGGTACCAAAGGAGCTAATACTCTCAGGCCTATTAGACAGGACCCAATCCAGGAAAGAGCTGTTACCACCAGTGGACGACCATCTGGTGGGATCCTGAATCAGTTGGGACATGGAGAGGCCTGCTAGCAGAGTCTCATACTGCTTGATATTGCCTCCAAGCCAGTTTAGGTTGAGATCCCCAAGGATCATTATCTCATTATTGCCAATCCTAGAACCTACAGAGTCAAGAAGGGAAGACAGACCACCATTGGGGGGATTGTAGGCACACACAATGTGTAGCTTCTTTGCATTCCCAAGTACCAGCACAATATGCAGCAGCTCACAGGAGGACTGCTCAAGCTGTAGACCGGCCAGGACCAACAGGTTAAGGTGACTCCTGTAGTATACCAGGATTCCACCCCCCCTTTCTTTTTCCCAGGGTGGTTCTGCCTGACAAAGTCAAAGCCAGGTGGCACACAGGCAGAATCAGGGATCAAGGGTTTAAGCCAGGATTCAGTTATCCCAAGGATGTCAGGCTTATAATGAGCAACCCAGACAAGGAGTTCGGCCAAGTTAGGCAGAAGGTTACGAACATTAAGATGAGCTATTTTAGCCCATTCCCAGACTGCCAGCCCTCGGGAGAGGAGACAGCTTGGCAAAGAGGACCCGGGTTCAGCTCCACGTCCTCTGCAAGGACTAGTGTTACCCAAAGCTGAAGATGCACTTTTGGATCCACATCTACTCCTGCACTTTGCCAGCACTCCCCCTCCTATCTTCACCTCCCCTGCTGGCCCATGACAAATGCCACCCAGCTGCACCACCTCTATTCTTATCCGCCTTCCACCTCTCCTCTCTCTGTCCCCCCAACCTACCTCCCCCTTTCTCCCATCCACTTAGTCTCCCTGATTTCACCCTCCTCCTTTCCCTTTCCCTTCCCCAAAGTTTCGCCTTATTGTTCTTTTTTCATCTACAGGACTATGTGTCTTTTTTTTTTTTTTAATTTTATAAACTGTTATCTTTGCTTATGATTGTCTCAATTGTATCAGTGACGTGGAACCTTTGTTAAAGAGCCTCGGCTCAAAGGTATTTGTAATCCTAGAACAAATAAATAAAAATAAATAAAGAAGCCAAAGAAGATGTCTCAAAGGGGGAGCATCACCCCCAGAGGACAGCCTACTACCAGAACGCCTGACCACTGTGACAAGGTACAGGAAGCTCCACAGGTTAAAGCAGCCAATGGGCCAGGGAGACTGTCTGTCACAGGCTATTAAGTTAGAGAAGGTGAAATCCCTCTCATCAAGTAGCCCCGGTGAGGACCCGGATACACCCCTGGGGGTACACAGTCCAGACTAAGAAGAGGGAGGAACATAACAGTGAGGAGCCAGATGGTAAGGATGTTAGGGAACAGGAAGGACTCAGCCCCCCTCATGCAATGTTTGAGAACCCCCATAATATGCATACACTCACCTGAGTCAGACCTATATACAACAGTGGCCTAGCCAAATAGCAGGAGATAAGGCCATCCAATCCCCACTATGCTACCCAGAGGGCACAGAGGAGTAGGCAGATAGGAGTACAGCTAGACCATCAGCCGTCACACCCACCAGAAACAGAGTACCAGAGGGTTACTTGTTTCTACAATAGGAGCCCCCCACATAGCAATTTATAAACACTATACAGCAAGACAGATCCTGAAGTAAAAACTATCAGTGGCCCCTAGTAAGGCTGCAAGACAGAACATGCAAGGGCAGATATTAGAATATATGCAACACACAGTGACTAATACCCATCATTGACACAGGCTTTATAGTCCACAGTTGATAATCTGGGGAAATTCTGATGCAGGTACTGTACCCCCAAAGAATCAGAGGAGATGCAGAATACAGCAGGATAGTGATCGGTCACCTGGGGATGAGAAGACAGGTCTAGTGTCCCTTGAGTTCAGTCCTGGCAGGGGACAGCCCCTTCAATGCCGGAAGACCCAGCCAATCCCATGCATTAAATATAGAACAACAGACATGTGGGAGTGACTTCAGACCATTTAAGGGGAGGAGGGAACAGTGCGGGTGGGCAGGAAAACTTAAACCTCTAGTTTCAGCCAGCAGCTACACTCTCCCTCCGGAACACAGGCAGCTGCAGGAACCCCACTTCACGATCCTACAATCCGTTCTGCCTTATTTTTTTTTCTTTTTACCCCTCCCGGTCAAACAGAATCTCCTGCTGCACAGCAGGGGTGCCAGTCCTTAGTTACAGCAGCTCCTAAAATGGTGAATGCTTGAGAGGGCAGGGGAGGACAGCCTGACTCCGGTTGCCAAGTCGGTGCCTCAACCCTCAGCCGAATACAACACAGCGGTGCCTCAATCCTCAGCCGAATATGACACAGCAGCTATGGTGGAGGGGAGGACCCTCCAAGCAAAGACCACCCTCGCCACCCCTCGCTCATGGATGCAGAGTAGACAAGTTCGCCACTGGGTGCTCCTCTTGCCTTATAGCAGGCAGAGTGACGCCACGGCAGGCAGGCTCCAATGGGCGCAATGGCAGTTTGTTTAAATAAAAAAGGAGCCCAGAGGATCTGCAAGCCAGGAAACACCAGCAGATCATTTAAATGAAAACAGCACCAAGAGAATTTAAACTAGAGAACACCAGACCAGCAGGGCATATCCTACAAGGATATGCTTAAGGCCCTGCACATGTACTCGCTGGAGACCAGAAGGGATAGGGGAGATACGATAGAGACCTTCAAGTTCCTGAAAGGAATGAACACGGTAGATTGTGAGGAAATTTTTAGCAGGACTGGAGAATCAAGAACATGGGAACATGAGCGAAGGCTAGCTGGGGGGAGAGTCAGGAGAATCATAGAAACAAAATTTGTCAACAGAAAATAACTACGTTTTCATCTCCATGTTAGATATTGAAAAATGTATAAACTCTTTATCTTATTATCAGCACTGTTAAATTCATGGGGAGCTAGATTATACTCCCATGTTGTTAACCTTTTTTAGTACTTTGTTAAATTGGTTGTACATTAACTCGGACACTGTGCCTGTACTGCGACATTTTCTTACTTTTGAATAAAGCTGAGTTTTTAAAAAAAAGTCTGCCCAGATGGTCTTTGCCTAGTCAGTCTCTGCCAGTCTATACTTGATCTTGGTATAGCACAGAGACATGACTTTCCAAACCAGAGCTGTTAATAGCTCCCGCTATACAATAAACCTCAGCACTTTCCCATAGCTGCTTCCCATCTCAGATGTCATTCTTGGGACAGCCGCAGGAGGTTATGGGTGTGCTGCTAGGGGCACTTACATTTAAAATGCCAGTGGGAGGGATGGCAGGATCAACCAGATAAAAACTAAATGAATGCAACCACTCTAAGTAAGTAAAATGTTCTTTCTGCAAAAATGCTAATTTGCACTGAGGTGGGGTCCTATTCCAGTTGGACAGTTCCCTTTAAGCAATAAGTCATGACCAGGGGTTTTCTTAACATTTTGTTAATCCCCCTTTAGGGATGTAATGTGTCACAAGGCACAGCTGAGTGCCATACTGCCGCAGGGGGTGACTGACTGGTGATCTTACTCCTTCGAGTGTCTTATTGTTACTACAAAAAATTATGTATAAAAATTTTTTAAAAGTGTACATTTTGAATGTTCCCCTCATTGAAAGTAAGAATTTTAGTTAAAGGGTTCATCTGCCATCTTCCCAACACTACTGCTTTAAAATGTCAGAACACATTTTTACTGTCATTTAGCAGTGCCAGTGGATGAAATGCTGCTACTTTTTCAATAGCATTTATGCACCATAGCGATAAGGCTCTACATGACACTTTAACAGAGATTCATGTAATGTAACTGTCATCAAAGTGGATGACGTAAGGAAAATGTTGAATGGCTTAAACCAAATCCCCAGGGTGGGATGATTTACACCCACATGTGGCAAAAGAAATAGAAAATGTATTAGCAGCCTCACTTACACATCTGTTTAAAACATCACTTGAGAAAAGCTATGTCCCAGAAGTATGGAGGGCAGTGATTGTGGTATCATGTCACAAAAATGGGGACAAGGGGGACAAAACATATTAGTGTCAGGTTAGTCTGACATCTGTAGCAGGCAAATTATTGGAAATCCTGATTAAGAGAACATACAGAAAAGCAGTTTTTAAGCATAGGTCAGGTAGATAAACTACAACATGGATTCATAGAAACATAGACTTTGACGGCAAATAAGGACCGCTTGGCCCACCTAGTCTGCTCATTTCCCTACCTAGAGGATAAGCTGCAGATCCTATTTAACCAACAGCCTATTTCTTCCTACCCCCCACAAAAATTGTCTTATGTCTGTCCCATGCATTCTTGAATTCTCCCACAGTTTTAGACCCCTCAACCTCCTCAGGAAGGCTGTTCCATGTGTCCACAACCCTCTCTGAGAAAAAATACTCTCACATTGCCCCTGAGCTGTCCCCTCTATCTTCAAATTGTATCCCTTGTTCTTGCACATCTCTTTTTTGAAAGATGCTACCCTCTTGGACTTTGTTGATTCCACGGAGGTACTTAAATGTTTTATCATTTCCCCTCTCCTCCTTTCTCCTCAAGGGCATACATATTAAGCTCCTTAGTCTCTCTTCATGGCTTCTCTGCAGACCCTGCACCATTTTAGTTGCCTCCTCTGACTGCCTCCATCCTGTCTATGTCCTTGTGGAGATGGGGTCTCAGAACTGGAAGCAGTACTCCAGATGGGGTCTCACCAACTGTCTGTACAGGGGGATAAAAACTTCCTGTTTTCTGCTGGTGAGGCCTCTCCCTATACATCCAAGTATCCCCCCAGCCCTCCCTACTGCCTTCTCACATTGCTTTCCAACCTTAACATCATCTGATATGATTACCCCCAAGTCCCTTTCCATTTTTGTTGTTGTTACTACCTCCCCCCATTGTGTAATCTTCCCCTGGGTTTTTGTTTCCCAGGTGCCTTATTTTGCACTTCTTTGCATTGAATCCAAGCTGCTATTCAGGAGGAGAAGGTCACGTCTAACCCAACCTCTTGAGTTTCTTCAAGCCTATTAGCTGTGTGTTATATCAGGGTAAATCAGTAGATGTGGTGTATCTTGATTGCAGGAGAGCATTTGATACAGTACCACCCAAGAAGCTAGTGAGTGTGTTATCTGAGATGGAGTGCACATTCACACAATGAGCTGTAGTAAAAGCTGCCTAATTGGCAGGAAGACGAATTAGAATAAATGACTTTCAATCTGGATGGAATAGGGTGATAAGCTTGATCTCACAGGGGTTGATGCTAAACCAACACTCTTCAACATCTATGTATCCAGTATGAGGGGTGGATGACTAAATCTGTGTATGATGCCAAGACTGAGCAAATTGTAGAAAATAAGGAGCATACAGTCACTTTACAAGAGCAACTGGACATGCTTGCTAAATGGGCACATAGAGGAAAAATGACATTTAACACTGGAAAATGCATAGTTGTACATTTTGATAATAAGAACAAGACAGCATCATATATACTTAATGGACTAAAGCTGACAGAGTTAAATAGTGAAGGAAATCTAGGTGTAATCATCTCTAGCAACCTGAAACCCACAGAACTCAACAATGCAGTCGTGTAGGCAATAAGCTATATGATTATAAGCTAAATTAAGAGAAACTTTATAAGCAGGGAGAAAGAAGTGATGCACACTCTGTTTAGGTCCTTGGTGAGGCCCCATGTTGAGTATTATGTGCAGTTCTGGGCTGCTGATGTGGTTCACTACATGCCGTGAACGTGGAGTCCAGATTTCTGGTCTGGTGCTGCTGGAAAAGTCAAAGCAGCTGGCTTGTTAGACGGGCATCCAATCTGAGCCATCTGCTGGGTGGCTATCATGGTGGAATGAATGCCACTGTATCACTTATAAAAAACTGCATGGTGAGAAGGCAACTTCAGATTTTGTAGCAGCTGACAAGTGGCTATAGAACACACTGCTGAGCCTGCTACAGAGCTATGCTTCTGAGAACATGTTTAATGGTAATGAAACTGCCTTTATTTTTCTGTGCCACATCAGACAGAACTTTCACTTTTAAGCAGGAGCACCTGAGTGGAAACAAAAAGGCAAAGGAGCGAATTTCGTTCATGGTGTGTGCCAATGCTGCAGGGTCAGAGAAGCTACTGCTATTTATCATGGGGGAATCTAAGAAGCCGCATTGCTTCAGAGGTGTAGCAGTGGAAGCCCTGCCAGTCACTTATACAGCAAATGGAAATGCATGGATGATGGCCAAAGATTTTCACCACTGGCTGCAGGACATTGATAAGAAACTGAGGAGGAAATGACGAAAGTTCATTATGGTGGTGGACAGTCATCCTGCCCACAAGGACATAAAGCTCAGAAATGTGAAATTAAATTTGTCCTACTGAACTGCACAACCATTATCCACCCCATGGATCAAGGAGTGAGCCAGTGTTTAAAGGCACACAACAGAAAACAAATCCAATATAAAGTGCCGGGTGATACTGATCACACAGAAGGAGCATTTGTCAAATTAGCCAAGGAACTGACTGTCCTTGATGCAATCCATATAATACACTCTGCATGGGTTGCAGTTCCCCCACACAATAAAACACTATTTTCAAAAGGCTGGGGTGCTTCTGAGAGATGCCACACAACCAGAACCTGAACCTGCAATTGAGCTGCCCTATAGTATGCCACAGTCAGAGTTCTTGTCATATGTTTACATAGATGCTGCAGAACCAACAACAGGTGAAATCAGTACTGTGGACATCTGCAGCTCATGTTGGGAGCTCACATAGAAGACGAGGAGGAGAAGGAGGAATGTGAAGTGGAATTCCCACCACAGAGTAAGGAAGAATGGGCTATGATAAAGCACATCAGAAGATAAGCTGAACAAATTCCAACAAGCTCAGGTGGCAATATTAGCAGAACTAAGACAAGGTTTTCAAAACATAAATGTTTCTTTTGAGTCTATTAAAGGTTCCATAGCAACATTAGACTCTAAAATGGGCTCTTTGTCTAAAAGAGTGTCCAAACTGGAGAGCAGGGTGGGAGAAGCAGAAGATCATGTATCCCCCCTACAGAATTTGGTTAAACAGCATCAAAAGAAACTGGCAGATCTACAACAAAAAGTAGAAGATCTGGAATCTAGATCAAGGAGCGGCAATACAAAAATCGGGAATGTACCTGAGGGAAGCGAAGGCTCAGATCCAGTGCACTACTTTGAGAAACTATTAACAGAAGCATTAAGGAAAAAATGCCCAGAAGAAAATGTACAGCTGAATCAGGCACATAGAGCATTTTCTACATGCAAAGACCTTCTTAGATTTGTGTTTGTAAAGCCCCATCGTTATCAGATCAAAGAAGAGATAGTTAGGAAGGCTAGGACAGAAAAAAGGCCTTCATGTAAGAGGCCAACACTGGCAAGTGTATCTGGATCTTCCCCCCTCTGTGTATGCAAAAAGAAAAACTTTTGATGGGATTAGAGCTATGCTTCATGAGAAAGAAATTCCACACACTTTGTTACATCCAGCCAAACTGAAAGTGTTTCCGAACGGAAGACAACAAATTTTTAACAATGTTAGAGAAGCAGAGCAGTATATGAAAACACATTTTTTTTAACACAGAAGGCCATAGAGATGAGCATGGGAGTAATTCTCAAACTGCAGGTCCATCTAAATCCTCTTTATCATCCTAGTAGAATGGCTGATTATCAGGAAAATGAAAATAGACAAAAAGTATGAAAACAAAACAAACAAACAAACAAAAAGGATATATTGGAAGGTTAAAAATAAAGAGTCCAGGGCGGCTCGCTACAAGCAGATACACACTTGGTATGCCGACCGTCTTTTGCAGACTGTTGGGGGGGTGGAGGGAGACCCAACAATAAGTATGGATCAAGGGAGCATAAAGGGAAAAAAGGAGGGAGGAGAGGGAAAAAAATTGTTTAAAAGTCATGTAAAAAGTTTTTTCTAGAGTTATATTTTGGAAATCAGGGAAAGTTATTAATATAAAAAACTACAGTCATATCCCAACGCTAAATCAAAAATAAACAAAAAATATGGCTATACAATTAAAATGCCTGAGTTGGAATAATAAGGGAGCCAGAGATAGAACAAAAATAAGAAAAATTATTCAATATGCTAATCTTATAAGTCAAAATGTTTATTGTTGCAAGAGACTCACTTCCAGGAGCAAAACTTTAACTGTACATGTAATCTGTTTCAAGGACATGGCTTCCATGCACCATTTTTGCTCTAACTAACCTCTCCAAACCATATATTATTGGAAATGACTTCAATTTAACATTAGAGATACAAGATAGATCCAGTAACACTCAAGAATTAAAAAAAGGATCAGAAAAAACAATTAAAGGGTTTATGGAGGACCTAAAAATAATAGATATATTTAGACAAAGGACATCCTATGTGGAAAACTTTTTTTTACTTTTCCCAAGTTCACAGTTCATCCTCAAGAATATATATATTTTTTTTATCTCTGAAGAACTCACACACACCATCAGAAAAATAAAATATGAAGCCATAAAGCTCTCTGACCTCGCTGCAGTATGTATTGAAAAAATATTACAAGTAGAAGGAACTGGACATTTTCAGTGGTGATTCAATAATAGTCTGCTACAAGATAATGCATTTAAAGTAAATCTTAGAAAAACAATAAAGGATTTCTTGAATTTGAATGATACACACGAAACATCAATAACAATATTATGGGAAACATTGAAAGCATATCTACATGAATGGATAATATACTACACAACATTTAATATGAAAAAACAACTGGAAAAAATGAACATACTAGAGCAGGATTTACTGGTAGCTGACGCTGCATTTGATCATTCAGGAGCAGAATCAGATTTAATTAAAATGTTGCAAATCAAGGAGGAATATAATAAATTAATAGATTATAGAGCCGAGCGGGCAGTATGAGCATATTATTACTGTTATTCATTGGATGTGAATGTTCTATGGTGTTACTGTTTAGGCCACTAGAAGGGTTGGTGGGTGGTTATAGCATCCTGGAGGGCTATACCAAAGCAGTTAAGCTACCCCTATGCCATTCCTCTGGGTGGATGCACCCGTTCACAGAACTCAGACCCCTCAGCCTGTTCATAGCCACACAGGCAGGGGCAGTAGCCCATAGGACTGCGCCACCTAGGGGTTGCACAGAGAACAATTACCTCAATCAATGACAGAAGCTATAATTACACTCATTCTAAAAAAGAGAAAACACATTATCATGCGGATTGTATAGACCTATATCGTTGTTGAATATAGACTACAAAATTATAACAAAAATTTTGGCAAACAGATTGGCTACAAAAATTCATAAAGTAATACACCCAGATCAAACTGGGTTTATTCTAGGTAGACGTAACTCCTCAAATATTAGGAAAACATTAGATATTATAGATTTCACCAAGAATGAAGATGTAGCAAGCCTATCAATTGATGCCAAAATGGCTTTTGATAGGGAACATTGGCCTTTTATGAAAGCATGTCTAATGAGAATGAATGTGGGAGATAAGCTTGTGAAATGGGTCAATCTAATATACAATGCACCCATAGCAAGGATTAAAACCAATAGAAATCTATCAAATTCTATTCAACTGTACAGAGGAGTAAGACAGGTCTGCCTGCTATCCCCACTCCTTTTTGCTATATTTATCAAACAGTTGGCATTGAATATTAGAAGTAATGATCTTATAAAAGGCCCCAAATTAAAGGAGAACAATATAAAATATCATTATATGCGGATGATGTTATGGTATTTATACAGGATCAAAACAATTCAATGATATCATTACAGGAATTACTACACACCTTTGGATCAGTGTCCGGATACAAAGTGATCTGGACAAAATCCGAATGCTTGCATAATAATAATAATACAGTCAATTTACCAATTAATCAATAGGAAAATAAAAATGAAATAAAATATCTAGAGGTAACTATTGCATTGGATATCAATAGGTTATATCAAAATAATTGTATAATATTATTTGAGAAAATATAAAAAGATTTGGATAAATGGGTACATCTACCCTTAACAATGATGGGAAGAATCAATATATTGAAAATGGATATTCTGCCTAGATTTTTGTTTTTCTTTCAAACATTACCAGTAATTCTAGATAAAAATATATTTCTAAAGATTGACAAAATGTTTAGACATTTTATTTGGAAAAGGCAAAAGGCTAAGCTAGATAAACTCTATCCTCCCTTATCACAGAGAGGACCAGGCCTCCCGACTGTAAAATTATATTACATGGCTGCCCAAATTGAACAAACAAAAGGATGGTTTCCCGGTCAAGAAGAAGAAACTATACAGTCAAGCTGGATTCATACAGAGAAAGATTGTATTTCATTTCAGTCATTAGCGCACGCATTATATGTAGATGGGACTAATCTTAATTTATATGAGAATATGCTATTTTCAGTTAGAAATACTTCAAAAACCTGAAAAATGTTCATCTTCTGTTGGGCTCCAAAATATCACTGTCAATCTACTCTCCTTTACAGGAAAACAACTACTTCAGATTCATGCATAAAAATGAAATATTTCAGAACTGGAAGCTAAAAGGCTTGGTATCACTGGCACAATGCCTGAAGAATGAAGTTTTGAAGAAATTTGAGGATCTAAGAGAGGAATACTGTACAATCTACCAGTTGGTAGCTTTTTGGCCTATTTTCAATTAAAAGGTTATATCAATAAACACACATCACCAAACAACCTAATAGTGGCAACCCCTCTAGAGGATTTATTAACAACTAACACAGATACAACAAAAATGTTATCTAAAATCTATAAATTATTGCTTGATATGCAGAAACCAGATTTATGCTGAATTAGGAAATGCATGGAATAATGTGCATGGATATGCCATGCAAAATAAAGACTGGAAGAAATGCTGACCACACCTGAATTAATTTAAAAAAATGTTAAAATAAGAAAAATACAATTTAATATATTGCACCGATTATATTATGCACCGTGTAAGTTACAGAAATGTAACACAAACATTTCTGAATTGTGTTTACGTTGTAAAACAGAAAAGGGAACATTAATTCATACTTTTATTACATGCCAATCCTTGAACCTATACTCAGAGAACATACAGGGTATACTCAAAGAAATCCTACAGAAAAATATACCATTTGATCCTGGGATTTTACTACTAGGATTAATCAACTTTTTGGATATGGCGCTGGAAGAGATTCTGTTTTTATCACTTGTGTTAGGTTTAGCAGGCAAAGTAATCCTATTACACTGGAAGGACACAGACTCCCCAAACTATAAAGAATGGTTAAATCTATTGATGGATAGCCATAGATTAGAAAAAATGTACTATATAAAGGAACAAAAAGAAGAAACATTCCAGAAAATGTGGCTCCCATTTACTATATATTTACAATCTAAATCGTAGTATAAATCAAAATAAGGATAATAGGAAAAAAGGGATAAGGCTAGACACAGCTTTCCCCAATAGTACAATGACGTAAGAGATTTCCACAGGTGGAAAAGCAATATAAGCCTGACCATTTGGATTCTGTCTGAGTACTAATTAAAAAAAGATAAAAAAGAAGGTATGCTGAACAGAGGGAAACAATTTCAGCTGGTTCTACTCATTTGAAGGCACAGTGAGACACTGTCTTGGGTCTCTGCATGCTAAAGTCTAATGACGGAGTTCACTGAGCCCACGAAGAACCAGGGTTAGACCCACTGGCTCACTGACACTTTAGCTTTTTAGCTTTTGCACCAATAAAGATCATTACATTGCTTTTATACTGTATTAATAAAATCTTTCTGCCACTACTGAAACACAGACAATCTGAATTGTCTATTGAAAACTGTAACCATTTCAACTTGTTTCAGATAGTGCTATAGTGTTGTGTTGCTATAACACTAAAAGAAGTTTGAAAAAAATAGCCAGTTCCTGTTACAAGCCATTTTGGATATATGCACAAAATCAGGTGTCCAGACCGCAGACATATAAATGGAATTGACTGAATATACTAATACTATACAGATGCAACAGTGCCCATTTATTAGGGTTAAGTAGGCAGTTTAATGTTAAACCCTGACTTTTGCACCTTAATAACAAGGATGTTCCCAGACCAAATATCCTGAAATATGGCATACACAGAGTCAGTGCCAGGATCTTGTACATTTAATGACGATTGGTTCAGTGGTTCAACAGTTCTAGAAGGTTTGTAAACCCCTAAAAATATGAAAATTAAAACCTTTTTTTTTTTGCTCACCAAAAGCACAAAAATGGCTATGAGTTAAAACCTGAAATGTTCAGGTTTGTTAAACTTTGGCCCATGGATGATTTTACAACAGATGGTTTTATAGAAAAATGAGAAGTTTTTGAATTATTTAGAAAGTAAAGTTATGTTTTCAAGTGTGCACCATTTGTTTCTTCAAATTTCTAAGGATAATTATTTTTGTGAAATTACATTTGCATGAGATAAGGATACCATTTTTATGAGTGTTGGCAGCCATGAAGCTGGGGAGGTAGAAGAAAAACCTTTGTGCGCCAAAGACAAGAAAATGTGTTGGAAGTTAAATCTGAAACTCATGTAGTTGACAGTATAGAGTATAAGGCTGATTTTGCGGGTGATTTGATTTAAAAAAAGCAACACTTTAAAAATATTTATGAGATTAGGCTGTTGCAAGTCACAAAAGTGGACACTGGATTTGTGAGTTGTGAAGCTGCTTTCGTGACTCATGTGGTCAGTTTTGTGAGTCTTAGCAGTCAAAAAACTAGGCAAAATAACAAAATGTTGCACATCAAATAAAAGAAAATCAGAAGTTTGAAACTTATGTGGACATCAGTGTAAGGTGTAGGGTGTAAGGCTAGTTCTCCAGGTGTTTCTATAGTGAAAAAAATACCTTTTAAATTATTAATGAAATGGTCAGCCTATCAGTGCAGCAGAAGCGCTTCCATCTGCGGTGCCAATGACAGGGGTTCGGGAGCGGACATCAGAAGTCAGAGGGTTGGCCGGGGGGCTGAGTGTCCCAGGGAATGCTCACCTTCTCTGGGGAGGGAAGGAACTTGTTATCTAGTGCCTACCAATCCCTAGTGTTGGCAGGGGGTGTGTGGCAGTCCAGGACCATTCTGGGAGCCTCTCGGGGAAGGGACCGGAGGACCTCTGCACATCGGGTGTGGGAGCATGCCCGATCATGCACCGAGGTTACTGCATGACTGGCCCTGCCTCAGACAGGCGGGTTGGGGAGAGGGGACACTTAAGGGGAAAAACCCTTGGTGCAAACCCCATGATGCCTGTGTCCTGGCATGTGCCGGCACCTAGCCAATATGGGAGGTGGATCTCTTCCCCCCAGCAGCATCTAAGGGCCAAAAATACGAGCATAAAAAAATAAAATATTAATGAAATTAGGTTGTTCAGTGTCATGAAAACAGGGCCTGTTTTTGTGACTCACTTACCTCTTTTCATGAGATATGCCTTCTTTTTTCTTTATATGTATCTTCAAAATGAGAAGAAAATATGGTTGGCCTTGCACATTGTCACTATTACAAGAGGTTCCCTGGGCCACCAGCTGGTCATTGCTACGGATGTCAAGAAGGCTTTCAACAGGCTAATTTGACAATTTTTACAAGCCATCCTGAGGAAGTTTGGGATGGGAGACTATTTCATAAGCTGGATCCAGGAACTGTACCTACACCCAAGTACAAAAAGTAGGGTGAATAGCACCCTTTTGGAACAATGTGCCCCCTCTCCCCCTACAGTTCAAAGTATGCAGCCCCTTGCTGAGAGCATTAAAAACAATGAAAAATAGAGGGCATTGTAGCAGTGGTAGAAGTGGGGAGGGGAAAAAATCTTCTTATATGCTGACAACACCTTGATCTTAAAGAATAACCACAGAAGTCTTATCCACCCTCAGTGCAGTTGGTCAATGAATGTGGTGAAGCAGCTGGTTTCAAAATAAACAAAATAAAATCCAAAATAATATGCTTGAATGGACAAACATCCCAGGATCTTAAGAATTCAATACCTCCTACATGGGCAGACAAAGCAATCTTCTACATAAGGGTAAACATATCTACAAACATAGCAGGTCTCAAAAGGAAAAATGTGGCCCTCCTGATCTCCCAAATAGAGGCAGATATTAAAAGATGTGAGAAGCTTCTGCTATCTCTATTTGCCAAAGAAGAAATATACTCATAATTGTTTTCCCAAGATTCCTGTTCATTTTTAACACAATACCAATTGAAATACTGAGTACAACATGGGAGGGACTATATAAAACTCTTCTCAAAATGTATTTGGGGTAACAAAAACCGAGGCAAAAATTAGACTTAATTAATGGCTCAAAAATGTGCCCGGGCTATGGGGGTCCAACACTTATATGGCCACAAAATTAGTGCCATGTAGACCTTCCTCACCCAGGAGGAAGAATCTGGCTGGGGGCAGATGGGGAAGAGGATAAGCTGTGGAGTGTGGACAACAGATCTTTGTATGGTTTCCATGGCAGAAGTGCATAAAATAGGAAATCCATGGACAAGCACCACATTAAGGGTGTTGAATCACCTGATGACTACTTACAAACTGTCCAAAATGAACACTGGGGTGAGTTGCCCAACTTTTTATCCAGCGGAAATAGATATTACCTTTAAGATGTGGAAAAAAGGGCTAATGTTTCATAGCCTATTGTTAAAGGCTGGGGTGATAACACCAATCCTGGCTATTAGAGAAGAATATCACTTAGTAAGAAATTACCTCCTTAGATATTTCCAAATCAGGGACTATGTGACCAAAGAACCCCTTAAAGAGTAGCTGACATGATCTAGAACCCCGGGCTGGCAACTCATACCAAGGAGATGCCTGCCCAAGGAGCAAATTTAGGCATGTTTTGAATTTTGTTTAGTAAGTAATAAAAGTAGGACTTACCTTTGTATGTTAGACTTGTAAAATAGCAGGTTGATGATGCAAAGTAGAGAACAGGGCTATAGGCACTCTAGAGATATATATATATATCTATAGATATGTATCTATATATAAAACTGTGGAATCAGGGAAGGGGGCTGCCCAAACATGCATTTAGTATCTTTGATTGCATTTCTAAGTGCATGGGGCTAATATATACAATCAAAGGTGCTGTATGCATGATACTGGCTGGTATGGGTTACTTGCCTGAAACATGTACAGTGTCAGTGGCTCAGCAGGTAGCACACTCACCTCTGAGGTGGGGAGATCAGAAGGTTGTGGGTTCTATCCCCACACCAGGCACTTGGGTTAATATCCCAATGCTGTACTCCTGAGGTGCTGTCTTTCAGATGTGACATTAAACCGAGGTCCCATCTGTCTGTTCTGGTGGTAGTTCAGGTGGATGTTAAATATCCCATGGCACTTCTTGAAAAGAGTAAGGGAATTTCCCCAGTGCCCTGGCCAAATTTCCCCCATTCACAAAAATACCATCAACAGCTTAATGTGGTTCAAGGTCAGTTGGTATTCATCTGTATCCCCCTACCCTGGGTCGTGCCTGAAAATAGGCAGAATCTGTCAAGTGCACTTACCCGGTCAACAAAAACTAAATAAAATAAATGTCTGCTGCTCTTTAAAACATAGACGCTTCAACCCTTCAACCCAATGTTTGCCTTTTTGGATAAAGTGATACAATCCAGGTATGCCAAAAATCACATCTCCAAACTAATGAAAAAATTAGAAAATCAGAATACTATAGCAGTAGACCAGATACAGTGCATAAATGGCAGTCGGGGGTACTTGGGGAAGAAGGTCACAAAATCACAGCTAGTAGTTCATGAGAAGAGCATAAATGGAAAGTGGCAAGCACATTTTTTTTTAAATTCCCTCATCACTAAACACTACAACATAATGAATACAGACAAGTGTTGAGGAAACAGAGGGGACCGCGTTCACATTTTTTGGGACATCCCCATAATCACACATTACTGCCAGGCAGTGAACAAAGCATAAGGAAAATATTAAATCTAACAGGGGCACTAGAATCCCATAATATAATACTAGGGGCATTTTCAAACAGTTATGTCATGATTGTGATGCAATTGTGCTAGCCAGGCCAAGACTGTTAACCAGAAAAAAGGTGGTCTAACTTCTGGATGCAATTACCACAAGATGTGTATCAACAATTCTGATGCATACATCGTTATTGTGCAGTGTAATAAGTACAGTGTCATAAATGCATCAGAATGTTTAAAAATGGGGCGCAGCCAGCCCGCCAGTGCAACAGTAAGAAACATAGAAACATAAACTTTGACGGCAGAAAAGGACCGTTTGGCCCACCTAGTCTGCCCAGTAGGGCTTCCGCTGGTGATGCCGACATCCCAGGTTCAGGAACAGACTCAGGAGTCAGAGGGCCAGCCAGGAGGAGAAGGATTGAGTGTCCAGGTAACAGCTCTCTTTCTCCTGGGGAAGGGGAGTTGAGTGTCTGGTGCAAAACTGATCTCTCGTGGAGGCTGTGGACTGGTAGTGACCGGCGCCAGTTCTGTGGGGAAGCGTGCTAGACATCATGCTAGATCGCTGTACGTCATTGCACGTCATGCCTCCCAAGGGTTCAGCAGGCAAAAACTGCTGACAATCCCACTGATGATACCTACCTCCTAATCCCTGCTGTGCCCACTGCAACAACCAGCCATGACCAGAACAGGTCTTCCATGAGGTGGCCTGCCCCAATAGCCCCACCTGGGGGGGTAAACCTAGGGAACCTTGCCGGCAGATAAAGTTCTCAGTAATCTGGATGGGTTTCCATGGGGGGGGGCTGTCTTAGAGGACCAACCTTGTGGGGCAAGCTGAGGCAGATTGGTGGTCTGTGGTTGCTCCTGGTGGGTGGTCAGGTCCGGGAAGGTTGGGTCTGAGCCATGGGGAAAAGTCAGCACAAAAAAAATGGGGTGCAAACATTTTGACACGTTTAGTGACCAAGCTGCAGCAGAAATACTGCTGTAAGTGTTGTGTTCAGACTCTTCAAAATCCAGGCCAAGGTCTTCTACCTGCGGGTGCTAAATCACCCAAGGTGAAATGCTTGCCTACAGTTTTAATAGCACCAACTGCCAAAGTGATAATCTGCAGATGGCTCACTCCCACAAGCCCCACAATAGCAGATTGGACAGTGTAGTGCAAACACATACGAGAAATGGAAAAAATTACTATGAAGTTGAGAATGCAGGTTGAACTTTTCAATGCCAGGTTGCTCGCTTTTCACAATACCTAAAGGAAATGGAGGACACCCCTATATAGGAATGCCAGATTGCTTAAAATAGTAAGAGAAGAAATAGACTCAAATAAGAGACAAGCAAAAAGGTGATGAGGAACCTTCATTATCTTCAGCATGTAATTGTAAAACAACTAGGTGCTACTTTAGTATAGAACAGGACAGTGGTACAGTCAATAAACAGCAGTAGGCATGAAATGTATGAGACAGATGAAATAATAATGCATATATATATGCAAACATATATGCAAAAAAAACAGAAGTGATGAAATGTATGGTATAAGAAATGTGCAACTGAATATGATGTACCACGAAAACCTTTTTCTTAATAAAATTTAAGTTTCAAAATGAACATGGAGGTGGAATGTGTGCAATTGTTTGGTGAGGTAGTGACCAATGCACTCAAGGGCCTGGAAATGATCATTATAACAGGTCATGGGCATTACCATGTGTATGGGTAGGAGAGGCTATAGATTGGATATGATTATGAGAATTGAGTAGTTGAAGACAGAAGGTTAGTTACGTGAACTATTTTTGTCTGTCTGTCTGAAAACATTTCAATGAAATGTTACTTTAAAATGTGGAGGCTGTCATGAACCCACTCACGTGTGTCAGATCACTGAGCTCATAGTGCCCACCCCTAAGTGCAATCCATGACAGGGAGAGGGAGAAAACACGGATACCCTCCTCATGTCTGTCCAGAGTGCTTGCTGGGTTTACAACAGAACACTCACCATGAGGTCCCAGAGAATCCCTCTATATTTTGGATCAGGGCACAATACCAGTATTGAGTCTTGTGGCCAAACATGAACCCTTTTTTGTGGCTATTACACACAGGAGGAAGGCCCAAGAAAGTACACCCTCTTTGGGGTAGCAGTGCAAAAACCTGATTTTGCCTTTGCCCTACAAGACATACAATAGCCCAATTCACAATCCCTGCAGACTCGTATGAGAGTCTGGTACTCTCCCTAATCCTGTCAGATCCCCTACTGACCCTTTTCAATTTGGTTGCAATTTGGTGACCCTTCTAAGCATAAACAGTTGTCACAGATTTGTAATAAAACTTCTACAGTCACAAATACAATATAAGAAATCTCACGCAGGCAGAATTCTTCAGAAAAGCAAAAGTCTTTACTAAAATAATTAAATAAAGGCAGTTACAAGTAAAAAAGAACATATACAAATTTAGGTTACAGTATGGAAACAAATTTTTGGAACATATACAGTATAAATTCCTTAAAACTGTTTAACTGCTTCTCTACCTTGAAGATGGACATGTTCAAAGTCCTTTTTCTGTTCAGCAGCTTGGCAGCTGGTCTGTTGTGTTAGGAGGAAGTCCAAAACAAGAATGCTCAACTTGCTCTGTGCTGGAGAGCTTAACTATTTTTATAGGTGACATTGCAGAGGGTCTGGAGGGAAAGGTATGCCTCTTTGCAGATGACACAAAGATCTGTAACAGAGTTGATACACAAGGGGGGGTAGAAAAGATGAGAAGGGACTTGGCAAGGTTGGAGGAATGGTCAGACATGTGGCAACTTAGATTCAATATAAAGAAGTGCAAAGTAATGCACCTGGGAAACAAAAACCCAGGAGAAGAGTACACAATAGCAGGGGAGGTACTAACAACAACAAAAATGGAAAGGGACCTGGGGGTAGTCATATCAGATGACCTAAAGGTGGGTAAGCAATGTGAAAAGTCAGTAAGGAGAGCCAGGGGGATACTGGGATACATAGGAAGGGGCATCACAAGTAGAAAAAGGGAAGTTGTTATCCCTCTGTACAGACAGTTGGTGAGACCCCATCTGGAGTACTGCATGCAGTTTTGGAGACCTCATCTACGCAAGGACATAGGATGGAAGCAGTTCAGAGGAGGGCAACTAAAATGGTGCAGGATCTGCAGCAGAAGCCATATGAAGAGAGACTGAGAGAGAGCTTAATATGTATACTCTTGATGAAAGGAGGGACAAGGGGGACATGATAGAAACGTTCAAGTACTGTTGTGTACCTCAAGGGAATCAACAAAGTCCAGGAAGGTAGCATCTTTCAGAAAAAGAGATGTGTAAGAACAAGGGGGCACAATTTAAAGACAGAGGGGGGATGGCTCAGGGGTAATGTGAGGAATTTTTTTCACGGAGATTGGTGGATACATGGAACAGCCTTCCTGAGGAGGTCATTGGGTCTAAAACAGTGGGGAATTCAAACATGCATGGGACAGACACAAGGCAATTATAGTTGGGGTTGCAGGAAGTAGGCTGTTGGTTAACTAGAATCTGCAGCTTAACCAGTAGGTAGGGAAATGGGCAGACTGGGTGGGCCAAGTGGTCCTTATCTGCCGTCAAAGTCTATGTTTCTATGCACCTTTCTGAACTGCAGTGTCAGCAATATTCCAGTCATAAGGAAACCAGTTTATTTTCCTGGCCACCTGGTGATGTCACCCAGCTTCAACATAAATCCTGCCTCCATAATTAACTAGTAACAGAACAGTCACTATTAAAACTTTGATGTATCAATATAGCATCCTGTAGGCTAATTCACAGTGTCATGTTAGAATATCATATAGTACTGTTAGAATGGTCATCTGCCATCCAATTCCTGGCACAAACAACTGGTTCCCTCATAAAATGTGATATCCTATCATAGTTCCTGAGATCAAAACAATCTGCTTCTGTAGTGCATGTTTAAGGCAGGTAAATGGCTTTTGGCACAACTCTGCTAAAGGAACCTGGGAATGAAAATCTCACTTCCTGGCAAAGCAGGTGGCCTTCTAGTCAAAAGGTCAAACCTTTAAAAAGCTTTCCCTATGCCTTGAATTAACACTGGCATGGGCATACACAAAATCTCATAAAACAATATATAACAGAAATACTGTATATATGGCAAATAATGATTGGCAGTTGGCTAGCTCATGACACTCCTCCCTCCTAGACTGAATTTGTGGGAATCCATCCCTAGCATGGTATGAGTTTCACAAATTCTGTTCATTGCTCTAACTGCCAAGATAGCCCATCTGCGTTGGCATTTGCCAATCCGGCCCTGTGGGTGATGGTCATATCGTAGCCCTATAAGGCAATACACCATCTCAAAAGATGACCATTCATTTTCCCATCTGAGTCAGACACACCAGGGGGTTAGGAGCAGTCTGGACCTTAAAGTGCCTCCCATAGGGGTTTGGCTCTAACTTCTTCAGGGCCCATACCAGCACAAGGCACTCCTTCTCAACTGTGGAAAATGCCTACTCCCGAGGAAGCAACTTTTACTAAAGTACACTATTGGGTGATCTTTCCCTTGGTTAGAGGTCTAACTAAGGACTGATCCAATCCCCACATCTGAGGCATCTGCCTGGACTACAAATGGCTTACTGTAGTTTGGACTGGCCAACACAGGAGCACTGCACAGTTCCTCCTTTAGCTGTGTAAAGGCTTGTTCATAGGCTGGTTCCCATTTTATCTTTTTAGGCATTCTTTTCTTTAGCAGGCCAGATAGGGGAGCTGCCAGGGTACTGTAATTTTGTACAAACTTACGATAGTACCCAGAAGTCCCTAGAAAACTCTGAACCTGCTTCTGGGTTTCCAGCCTGGGCCATGCCTCTACTGCCTCAACCGTGGCTTGATTAGGGTGAAACTGCCCCCGCTCTACTACATGTCCTAGGTATGCCACCTCTGCCATGGTCACCTGGCACTTTTCAGCCTTGACAGTGAGCCCTGCCCTCTGTATCCTGCCCAGCACTTCCCTCAGGTGGGACAGGTGTTCCTTCCAGCTGACTCTGAAGATAGAAATATCATCTAGGTACACCACGGTGTACTCTTCAGTACCATTCAACACCTGGTTCACCAACCTTTGGAAGGTGGCAGGGGCATTCTTAATTCCAAAAGGCATTACCCTGAACTTGAATAACCCTATTGGAGTGATGAAGGCTGACCTCTCCCTAGCTGTGTCAGTTAACGTCACCTGCCAATACCCTTTGTCAGGTCAATGGTGGTGAGTTATGTCACCCCTCCCAACTTGTCCAGTAGTTCGTCATTAGGTGGGCATCAGACTTGTGACTGTACTGAATCCATGATAGTCTACACAGAAGTGAATAGAGCCATCTGGCTTGGGAACAAGGATTACAGGTGACATCTAGGGACTGTGGGATTTCTAGATTATCCTTAAATCCAGCATTTCCTCCACCTTCCTCCTAATGTCCTTAAAACAGCCTTGGACAGCCAATAGGTTGTCCATTGGATGGGTGCTTGCGCTCCTGTGTCTACATTGTATATTGCTAAGGGGGTACATCCCAGCTTGGCTGTAAACAAAGGGGCAAAGTCCTCTAAAACCTCCCTCACTTCCTGGGACTGTTCTGGGGTCAACTGGGGGGACAGTTTTATTGCCTCCACAGAGGACTACTTCTTGCTTTCTGTTAGCAAGTCCAATAGGGGGTCTTCTTCGTCCATCCACTCCCCAGGACTACACACTGCAAATACCATGGTAGCCCGATTTGCATATGGCTTCATCATGTTGACATGGTACATTCTATGGGTATGTCTCCTGTTAGACAGTTCCACAATGTAGTTTACGTCATTCACTTGTCTGACTACTTTGTATGGTGCTACCCACTTGGCCTGTAGTTTATTCTTCCTCACTGGGATTAGGACCATGACTTCCTGACCTACACTGTATGAGTGAGTTCTGGCTCTGCAGTCATACTAGACCTTTTGCTTCTGCTGGGCAGCTGACAGGATGCTCTGTGCTGCTCCCAAGCTCCTTCAGCTTTTCCTAAACTTCATTATATATTCCACTATGGGAGTTCCCTGGGTGGCGTGCTTGCCTTCCCAGTCTTCCTGGATCAAGTCTAGGGGCCCACATACCCTACATCCATATAAGAGTTCAAAGGGGGAAAACCCTGTCAACTCTTGGGGCACCTCCCTGTATGCGAAAAACAGGTGGGGAAGGTATTTTTCCCAGTCCCTCCCATGCTGTTCAGCAAATGCTTGGAGCATCAATTTTAGGGTACCATTAAACCTTTCCACAAGCCCATTGGCTTGCATGTGATACAGTGTCATGCATCTCTGCACTATCCCACACTTCTCCCACAAACACTTCATCAGGTCCAACATGAAGAAACTCCCTTGATTGGTGATAACCTCCTGTGGAAACCCGACATAGGAGAAAATTCCCAGCAAGGTGTCAGACACTTTGTCTGTCCTAGGTGAGGAAAGGGCAACTGTCTCTGGGTATCTGGTGGCATAATCAACCACCATCAGGATAAACCTCTTCCCAGAGGAGCTGGGGGTACTGAAAGGTCTCACGATATCCATTCCTACCCTCTGGAATGGCTCCTCCACAATGGACAAGGGAATTACGGTGGCTTGGGTTTAACTACCTGCCTTCCCTATTTGTTGGCATCGGTGACAAGACCTGCAATATTCCTTCACCTGCTGGGTGAAGTTGGGCCGATAGATATTCTGGGCCAATCACGCGGTGTGTGCAATTCAAGATGTCCAGACATGGGGATATCATGAACAATCTTGAGCAACCACTCACGGTACCCCTGGGGAACGACAAGCTGCCAGCCCATCGCCCCTCCCTCTGTCCTTACGGCCTGCATATAAACAGTCCATTGTCCCAAAATACCCCATGTCTCACGTCACCTCCCTGTGTCCTATCAGATTCTGCACAAACCCTCATCCTCTCTCAGCTAGGGTCAGTCCTCTGAGCAGCTGCTAAATCTGTACATTTTCCCAAGGCATGGGACATGTCCCCTTCAGTTTCTAAACTAAGGTCTATAGCTCTAGCGTCAGGACATTAAGAGTTACTGCCATCCCTAACCATTTGACCATTGGTTACCCTTCCCTCCTTAGAGTAACTTTCTGTAGCTGTTTTATGAACTGCTATGTAGGGAAGTCCAACCCCCTTTCACGATTGTCCATGTCAGGAGACACAGGCTGGGGAACCAGCCTCCCATTGTTTTCCACCGGGGCTTCTATGGGGTCCAGGAAACTACAATTGGCCTTTGCCATCTGACTGCGGGTAACTGCACATACCACCCCCTTATGGAGATTGTTCCCTATTATCACATCCAGGGCGAGACTGTCTGCCACTGCCACTTTTTGACCCATTTCTCCTGTCTCACCCTAGTCCAAGAGAATGCTAGCAAGTGACAGTTTTCTTTTCCCCAGTGAATCCCCTTACTGTTATGAACTGATTAGATATAAGCTGTTCAGGCTCAACCAAATCCCCTTTTACTAAGGTAAGAGATGCCCTCATGTCCCTTAACCTATGGGTGTGTGCACCCCATTTACAGTAACCAGGTGTATGTGCTCCCTCATGTTTGTAGGCATGCTTTGAGGGATACACAGTGCACCCAACTCTATTCAAGCAACATTTTGTCCACTCTGTGCCCTTTTGGGACACTGTCTTGCAAGATGCCCTGGCTGTTTGCAAAACCAACAGTCATCATTTCTTTAGTCTGAGAAATCCTAGTTTTGTAACCTGGGGCTTCCACCTTTCTATGGAGGCAGTGAGGGTTTTAGCTGCCCTGAAGGTGCATTTTCCTCTTTTGCGCTGCCACGCCTGTCCCACTCCCTTTCAGAGCAGGCCTGCTCCTGGCATACTGGTCCAAGAGCTCAGCAGCCTGCTGCGCTGTTTTTGGGTCTCAGTCCTCCAACCAGGTTTTTAGCTCTGCTGGGCAAGCCCAAAAGAACTGTTTCAAAAGTACAACCTCCTCAATTTTCTCTATAGAGTTTGCTTCCACTCCCTCCCACCCTTTCAAAACTGACATTGCTTTGTAGCAGTTCCTTGTAGCTAATGTCAGGCTTCTTCAGAGCTTACGGAACTTAACCTTATATGCTTCAGGAGTTAACGATATTTTTAAGCAATGCAGCTTTAAGTTTCTCATAATCACTACTGTCCTGATTGTCCACTTGACCCAATGCTTCATGACCCGCCCAGTAAGTAGCAGGATAGCTGGAAGCTCCAGGACTCCTGGGTATTTTTGCCTGAATATAGACCTTTTTCAAATGAATTCAAAATGCATCCATATCTCCCCCTTAAATTCAGATATTAATTTTGAATTTAACTTATACCCCAGTCCTGAAGTCCAGGTTCACCCTGCCACTTACCTCCTCTGGTGCTGGTCACTGGGGTTTTAGTCTCTGAGTTCTAATTCCCTCTGGAACTCTCTTTCCTCTTTCTCAGCCTCTCTCTGAAGCTGTTTTTCTCTTTCCTTGGCCTCTCTCTGATGCTGGTTTTCTTTTTCCTGCATCTCCAACTCAAACCTCCTCTGCTCAAATTCCTTCTGCTGCTGGGCTTCAAATATTTTCTGCTCAAATTCCAGCTCCATTCTCCTCAACTCTAGCTGCAGCCTGATCCCTTCTGGCTCCAGCATGGTGGTGACCTTCCCCTGCTGCTGTGGCTCTGTGTTGTCTCTCTGGTCTTGCTGTCCTCCACCCTGAGACTGGACACTGTGATGTCCCTTGGCACCCCCCCCAAGGTCTGGTCACCTGCTGTGACTTGAGGTCCTGGGCAACTGCTAGCTCATCGGCTGTCACAAGAGCCTCCACAAGGTGCTGTCTGGCTCGCCCCTTGTACTGACTCCTCTCTCCTGGCACAACTGCTTCAGGTATTCTGTAGTTTATTCACTGTAGATGGAAGTCATCTTGCCTAACTACTGTTACACTAGCTTGCACCCAAGAAAAACAAACAAACAGGTAGGGAACTTCATACTGTAACCACATTATATTTGGAAAGCTTTAACCTGAAATTCAATGGAGGGGGAATAGCTCCTCCCACATCCCCTTCTTAAACCTCAGGCTTCTGCCCACTCAGCTTCGAGCATTTCGAAACACCCGCCATCCTCCCCTGCCTCCTCCTCCTTCTCCGGCACTCTTGTCTCACCCTCTAAGCTGAGGGTTAAATCTTACACCTACCCAGTATCCCACAGAGGGTGGAATATAGAGAAACACCAAACCTCAAGTTGTAACATCAAGCATATACCACCCAGCTCATAAGTATAGACAAGCACTGAGCTGTGTATCACATATGTAAATATTTTTAAAATCTCTGCCTTGATTGAGTGTGGACTGTTTTCAGTTTAACAATCTGATACACTGGACTTGGAATCGAGCCCAGCTTTTATGCCTGTGGCCACAATGTCTTGAATCACAATGCAACCAAATCTATCGGCTCCCAATGCTGCACACCAGATCTGTCATGAACCCTCTCATGGGGGGTCAGATCACTGAGCTCACAGTGCCTACCCCTAAATGCAATCCATGACAGGGAGGGGAGAAAACAGGGATACCCTCCTCATGTCTGCCCAAAGTGTTTGCTGGGTTTACAACAGAACACTTGCCACGAGGCCCCAGAGCATCCCTCTACACTTTGCACCAGGGCACAATACCAGTCTTGAGTCTTGTGGCCAAATATGAATCCTTTTTGTGGGCATTACACATAGGAGGAAGGCCTAAGTAAGTACGCCCTCTTTGGGGTAATAGTGCAAAAACCTGATTTGGCCTTCGCCTCTACAAGACATGCAGTAACCCAGTTCACCATCCCTGCATCTCTGGTACTCTCCTAATCCTGCTGGATCCCCTGCTGATCCTTTTCAATTTGGTTGCAATTTGGTGACCCTTCTACGATAAACAGTTGTCACAGATTTGTAATAAAACTTCTACAGTCATACATACAGTATAAGGAATCTCAAACAGGCAGAATTATTTAGAAAAACAAAGTCTTTACTAAAATAATTAAATAAAGGCAGTTACAAGTGAAAGAGAACATATACAAATTTAGGTTACAGTATGGAAACAAATTTTTGAAAAGTATACAGTATAGATGCCTTAAAATTGTTTAACTACATCTCTACCTTAAAGATGAAAATGTGCAAAGTCCTTTTACTGTGTAGCAGCTGGGCAGCTGGTCTGTTGTGTCAAGAGGAAGTCCAAAACAAGAATGGCCAACTTGCTCTGTGCTGGAGAGCTTAACTACCTTTCTGAACTGTAGTGTCAGCAATATTCCAGTCATAAGGAAACCAGTTTATTTTCCTGGCCACCTGGTGATGTCACCCAGCTTCAACATAAATTCTGCCTCCATAATTAACTAGTAACAGAACGGTCATTGTTAAAACTTTGATGTATCAATACAGCATTCTCTAGGATAATTCACAGTGTCATGTTAGAATATCACATAGTACTGTTAGAATGGTCATCTGCCATCCAATTCCTGGCACAAACAACTGGTTCCCTCATAAAATGTGATATCCTATCATAGTTCCTGAGATCAAAACAATCTGCTTCTGTAGTGCATGTTTAAGGCAGGTAAATGGCTTTTGGCACAACTCTGCTAAAGGAACCTGGGAATGAAAATCTCACTTCCTGGCAAAGCAGGTGGCCTTCTAGTCAAAAGGTCAAACCTTTAAAAAGCTTTCCCTATGCCTTGAATTAACACTGGCATGGGCATACACAGAAATCTCATAAAACAATATATAACAGAAATACTGTATATATGGCAAATAATGATTGGCAGTTGGCTAGCTCATGACACTCCTCCCTCCTAGACTGAATTTGTGGGAATCCATCCCTAGCATGGTATGAGTTTCACAAATTCTGTTCATTGCTCTAACTGCCAAGATAGCCCATCTGCGTTGGCATTTGCCAATCCGGCCCTGTGGGTGATGGTCATATCGTAGCCCTATAAGGCAATACACCATCTCAAAAGATGACCATTCATTTTCCCCATCTGAGTCAGACACACCAGGGGGTTAGGAGCAGTCTGGACCTTAAAGTGCCTCCCATAGAGGTTTGGCTCTAACTTCTTCAGGGCCCATACCAGCACAAGGCACTCCTTCTCAACTGTGGAAAATGCCTACTCCCCGAGGAAGCAACTTTTTACTAAAGTACACTATTGGGTGATCTTTCCCTTGGTTAGAGGTCTAACTAAGGACTGATCCAATCCCCACATCTGAGGCATCTGCCTGGACTACAAACGGCTTACTGTAGTTTGGACTGGCCAACACAGGAGCACTGCACAGTTCCTCCTTTAGCTGTGTAAAGGCTTGTTCATAGGCTGGTTCCCATTTTATCTTTTTAGGCATTCTTTTCTTTAGCAGGCCAGATAGGGGAGCTGCCAGGGTACTGTAATTTTGTACAAACTTACGATAGTACCCAGAAGTCCCTAGAAAACTCTGAACCTGCTTCTGGGTTTCCAGCCTGGGCCATGCCTCTACTGCCTCAACCGTGGCTTGATTAGGGTGAAACTGCCCCCGCTCTACTACATGTCCTAGGTATGCCACCTCTGCCATGGTCACCTGGCACTTTTCAGCCTTGACAGTGAGCCCTGCCCTCTGTATCCTGCCCAGCACTTCCCTCAGGTGGGACAGGTGTTCCTTCCAGCTGACTCTGAAGATAGAAATATCATCTAGGTACACCACGGTGTACTCTTCAGTACCATTCAACACCTGGTTCACCAACCTTTGGAAGGTGGCAGGGGCATTCTTAATTCCAAAAGGCATTACCCTGAACTTGAATAACCCTATTGGAGTGATGAAGGCTGACCTCTCCCTAGCTGTGTCAGTTAACGTCACCTGCCAATACCCTTTTGTCAGGTCAATGGTGGTGAGTTATGTCACCCCTCCCAACTTGTCCAGTAGTTCGTCATTAGGTGGGCATCAGACTTCGTGACTGTACTGAATCCATGATAGTCTACACAGAAGTGAATAGAGCCATCTGGCTTGGGAACAAGGATTACAGGTGAGATCTAGGGACTGTAGGATTTCTAGATTATCCTTAAATCCAGCATTTCCTCCACCTTCCTCCTAATGTCCTTTAAAACAGCCTTGGACAGCCAGTAGGTTGTCCATTGGATGGGTGCTTGCGTTCCTGTGTCTACGTTGTATATTGCTAAGGGGGTACATCCCAGCTTGGCTGTAAACAAAGGGGCAAAGTCCTCTAAAACCTCCCTCACTTCCTGGGACTGTTCTGGGGTCAACTGGGGGGACAGTTTTATTGCCTCCACAGAGGACTACTTCTTGCTTTCTGTTAGCAAGTCCAATAGGGGTCTTCTTCGTCCATCCACTCCCCAGGACTACACACTGCAAATACCATGGTAGCCTGATTTGCATATGGCTTCATCATGTTGACATGGTACATTCTATGGGTATGTCTCCTGTTAGACAGTTCCACAATGTAGTTTACGTCATTCACTTGTCTGACTACTTTGTATGGTGCTACCCACTTGGCCTGTAGTTTATTCTTCCTCACTGGGATTAGGACCATGACTTCCTGACCTACACTGTATGAGTGAGTTCTGGCTCTGCAGTCATACTAGACCTTTTGCTTCTGCTGGGCAGCTGACAGGATGCTCTGTGCTGCTCCCATAAGCTCCTTCAGCTTTTCCCTAAACTTCATTATATATTCCACTATGGGAGTTCCCTGGGTGGCGTGCTTGCCTTCCCAGTCTTCCTGGATCAAGTCTAGGGGCCCACATACCCTACATCCATATAAGAGTTCAAAGGGGGAAAACCCTGTCCACTCTTGGGGCACCTCCCTGTATGCGAAAAACAGGTGGGGAAGGTATTTTTCCCAGTCCCTCCCATGCTGTTCAGCAAATGCTTGGAGCATCAATTTTAGGGTACCATTAAAACTTTCCACAAGCCCATTGGCTTGCATGTGATACAGTGTCATGCATCTCTGCACTATCCCACACTTCTCCCACAAACACTTCATCAGGTCCGACATGAAGAAACTCCCTTGATTGGTGATAACCTCCTGTGGAAACCCGACATAGGAGAAAATTCCTAGCAAGGTGTCAGACACTTTGTCTGTCCTAGGTGAGGAAAGGGCAACTGTCTCTGGGTATCTGGTGGCATAATCAACCACCATCAGGATAAACCTCTTCCCAGAGGAGCTGGGGGTACTCAAAGGTCTCATGATATCCATTCCTACCCTCTGGAATGGCTTCTCCACAATGGACAAGGGAATTACGGTGGCTTGGGTTTTACTACCTGCCTTCCCTATTTGTTGGCATCGGTGACAAGACCTGCAATATTCCTTCACCTGCTGGGTGAAGTTGGGCCGATAGATATTCTGGGCCAATCACCGCATGGTGTGTGCGATTCCAAGATGTCCAGACATGGGGATATCATGAACAATCTTGAGCAACCACTCACGGTACTCCTGGGGAACGACAAGCTGCCAGCCCATCGCCCCTCCCTCTGTCCTTACGGCCTGCATATAAACAGTCCATTGTCCCAAAATACCCCATGTCTCATGTCACCTCCCTGTGTCCTATCAGATTCTGCACAAACCCTCATCCTCTCTCAGCTAGGGTCAGTCCTCTGAGCAGCTGCTAAATCTGTACATTTTCCCAAGGCATGGGGCATGTCCCCTTCAGTTTCTAAACTAAGGTCTATAGCTCTAGCTTCAGGACATTAAGAGTTACTGCCATCCCTAACCATTTGACCATTGGTTACCCCTCCCTCCTTAGAGTAACTTTCTGTAGCTGTTTTATGAACTGCTATGTAGGGAAGTCCAACCCTCTTTCACGATTGTCCATGTCAGGAGACACAGGCTGGGGAACCAGCCTCCCATTGTTTTCCACCGGGGCTTCTATGGGGTCCAGGAAACTACAAGTGGCCTTTGCCATCTGACTGCGGGTAACTGCACATACCACCCCTTATGGAGATTGTTCCTCTTATCACATCCAGGGCGAGACTGTCTGCCACTGCCACTTTTTGACCCATTTCTCCTGTCTCACCCTAGTCCAAGAGAATGCTAGCAAGTGACAGTTTTCTCTTCCCAGTGAATCCCCTTACTGTTATGAACTGATTAGATATAAGCTGTTCAGGCTCAACCAAATCCTTTACTAAGGTAAGAGATGCCCTCATGTCCCTTAACCTATGGGTGTGTGCACCCCATTTACAGTAACCAGGTGTATGTGCTCCCTCATGTTTGTAGGCATGCTTTGAGGGATACACAGTGCACCCAACTCTATTCAAGCAACATTTTGTCCACTCTGTGCCCTTTTGGGACACTGTCTTGCAAGATGCCCTGGCTGTTTGCAAAACCAACAGTCATCATTTCTTTAGTCTGAGAAATCCTAGTTTTGTAACCTGGGGCTTCCGCCTTTCTATGGAGGCAGTGAGGGTTTATCTGCCCTGAAGGTGCATTTTCCTCTTTTGCGCTGCCACGCCTGCCCCACTCCCTTTCAGAGCAGGCCTGCTCCTGGCATACTGGTCCAAGAGCTCAGCAGCCTGCTGCACTGTTTTTGGGTCTCAGTCCTCCAACCAGGTTTTTAGCTCTGCTGGGCAAGCCCAAAAGAACTGTTTCAAAAGTACAACCTCCTCAATTTTCTCTATAGAGTTTGCTTCCACTCCCTCCCACCCTTTCAAAAACTGACATTGCTTTGTGGCGAGTTCCTTGTAGCTAATGTCAGGGCTTCTTCAGAGCTTACGGAACTTAACCTTATATGCTTCAGGAGTTAACGCATACTTTTTAAGCAATGCAGCTTTAAGTTTCTCATAATCACTACTGTCCTGATTGTCCACTTGACCCAATGCTTCATGACCCCACCCAGTAAGTAGCAGGGATAGCTGGAAGCTCCAGGACTCCCTGGGTATTTTTACCTGAATATAGACCTTTTCAAATGAATTCAAAAATGCATCCATATCCTCCCCCTCTTTAAATTCAGATATTAATTTTGAATTTAACTTATACCCCAGTCCTGGAAGTCCAGGTTCACCCCTGCCACTTACCTCCTCTGGTGCTGGTCACTGGGGTTTTAGTCTCTGAAGTTCTAATTCCCTCTGGAACTCTCTTTCCTCTTTCTCAGCCTCTCTCTGAAGCTGTTTTTCTCTTTCCTTGGCCTCTCTCTGATGCTGGTTTTCTTTTTCCTGCATCTCCAACTCAAACCTCCTCTGCTCAAATTCCTTCTGCTGCTGGGCTTCAAATATTTTCTGCTCAAATTCCAGCTCCATTCTCCTCAGCTCTAGCTGCAGCCTGATCCCTTCTGGCTCCAGCATGGTGGTGACCTTCCCCTGCTGCTGTGGCTCTGTGTTGTCTCTCTGGTCTTGCTGTCCTCCACCCTGAGACTGGATACTGTGATGTTCCTTGGCACCCCCACACCCAAGGTCTGGTCACCTGCTGTGACTTGAGGTCCTGGGCAACTGCTAGCTCATCGGCTGTCACAAGAGCCTCCACAAGGTGCTGTCTGGCTCGCCCCTTGTACTGACTCCTCTCTCCTGGCACAACTGCTTCAGGTATTCTGTAGTTTATTCACTGTAGATGGAAGTCATCTTGCCTAACTACTGTTACACTAGCTTGCACCCAAGAAAAACAAACAAACAGGTAGGGAACTTCATACTGTAACCACATTATATTTGGAAAGCTTTAACCTGAAATTCAATGGAGGGGAATAGCTCCTCCCACATCCCTTCTTAAACCTCAGGCTTCTGCCCACTCAGCTTCGAGCATTTCAAACACCCGCCATCCTCCCCTGCCTCCTCCTCCTTCTCCGGCACTCTTGTCTCACCCTCTAAGCTGAGGGTTAAATCTTACACCTACCCAGTATCCCACAGAGGGTGGAATATAGAGAAACACCAAACCTCAAGTTGTAACATCAAGATATACCACCCAGCTCATAAGTATAGACAAGCACTGAGCTGTGTATCACATATGTAAATATTTTAAAATCTCTGCCTTGATTGAGTGTGGACTGTTTTCAGTTTAACAATCTGATACACTGGACTTGAATCGAGCCCAGCTGTTATGCCTGTGGCCACAATGTCTTGAATCACAATGCAACCAAATCTATCGGCTCCCCAATGCTGCACACCAGATCTGTCATGAACCCTCTCATGGGGGTCAGATCACTGAGCTCACAGTGCCTACCCCAAATGCAATCCATGACAGGGAGGGAGAAACAGGGATACCTCCTCATGTCTGCCCAAAGTGTTTGCTGGGTTTACAACAGAACACTTGCCACGAGGCCCCAGAGCATCCCTCTACACTTTGCACCAGGGCACAATACCAGTCTTGAGTCTTGTGGCCAAATATGAATCCTTTTTGTGGGCATTACACATAGGAGGAAGGCCTAAGTAAGTACGCCCTCTTTGGGGTAATAGTGCAAAAACCTGATTTGTCCTTCGCCCTACAAGACATGCAGTAACCCAGTTCACCATCCCTGCATCTCTTGTACTCTCCTTAATCCTGCTGGATCCCCTGCTGATCCTTTTCAATTTGGTTGCAATTTGGTGACCCTTCTACGCATAAACAGTTGTCACAGATTTGTAATAAAACTTCTACAGTCATACATACAGTATAAGGAATCTCAAGCAGGCAGAATTATTTAGAAAAACAAAAGTCTTTACTAAAATAATTAAATAAAGGCAGTTACAAGTGAAAGAGAACATATACAAATTTAGGTTACAGTATGGAAACAAATTTTTGAAAAGTATACAGTATAGATGCCTTAAAATTGTTTAACTACATCTCTACCTTAAAGATGAAAATGTGCAAAGTCCTTTTACTGTGTAGCAGCTGGGCAGCTGGTCTGTTGTGTCAAGAGGAAGTCCAAAACAAGAATGGCCAACTTGCTCTGTGCTGGAGAGCTTAACTACCTTTCTGAACTGTAGTGTCAGCAATATTCCAGTCATAAGGAAACCAGTTTATTTTCCTGGCCACCTGGTGATGTCACCCAGCTTCAACATAAATTCTGCCTCCATAATTAACTAGTAACAGAATGGTCATTGTTAAAACTTTGATGTATCAATATAGCATTCTCTAGGATAATTCACAGTGTCATGTTAGAATATCACATAGTACTGTTAGAATGGTCATCTGCCATCCAATTCCTGGCCCAAACATCCTGCTCCCTCATAAAATGTGATATCCTATTATAGTTCCTGAGATCAAACACAATCTGCTTCTGTAGTTCATGTTTATGGCAGGTAAATGGCTTTTGGCACAACTCTGCTAAAGGAACCTGGGAATGAAAATCTTACTTCCTGGCAAAGCAGGTGGCCTTCGAGTCAAAAGGTCACCCCTCTAAAAACAAATCTAGGCTTTCTCTATGCCTTGAATTAACACTGTCATGAGCATACACAGAAATCTCATGAAACAATATATAACAGAAATATATATTGCAAATAATGATTGGCAGTTGGCTAGCTGACGACAGAGGCCATCTCTGGAAATAGCATGTAAAATCTAAATCTTTTTAAAAATGCAAACCAAATACTATACATCTACAGCCAGCAGTTTTCAAAATAAACCCCTGTTAAAAGCAGAGGAAAATGAAATTAATGGGAACTTCCTTCACAGCCACTAGACCTGCTTCTTCGCAAATGTTATGAAACCACACAGTTGGCAAAACTACCTTTCAAATGTCGACACAGAGATTCTTCTACAATCATTAAACTGATCCATTGCATGCAATGAGCTCTTTTTAATCTGCCGTATCCACAGACATAGCCTCATTTAATGTGATGGAGGACATTTATAGGCAATCTTTCTGCTCCACAACATTCCTTCATGGCTCTTAAATAAAGGTCCTCAATAATTTGCTTGAGCAACAGTTTCTTATTTGTTTTGCTTTATTTAATCCCCACATTTCTGATGTTTTCTGACAGTTTTGTTTCTCTTCTTAAAGAATGGCTGGGGTTGGGGGAGGAGGGTTATACATGAAGTACATTTCTAGGATTTATGTGCTTCACAGGCCTGCACAGACTATAATATAAACATGCAACAGATAAAGGCAGCACTTACTACAAGACTTGCAAGTGATACAACACTTTACACTTGTCAGCTTTCCAAACCATTAGGAACCTTTCATAGTTCATGCTATAACTCTGGCCAAAAGAACAAACAATGTTGATAATAGTTTTGTTTAGAGCCAGTGATTTGAAACTTGAGAATTTCACAGATGGCAGTATTTTTACAAAGTTCCACAAAATCTAGTAGGTTGCACATTCACCTCTGGGACTAGAAGATCAGAAGGCCATGGGGTCTTAGTCGAACACCAGGAACTTGGGCTAATAGCCAGTACTGACACTACTATAACATTGGGGGGGCACACTACTGATGTGCCATCCTTTGGATGAGGTGCGAGGTCCCTTCTACCCATCGCTGGTGGCTGTCCAGGTTGAAGTTAACTGATTCCATGGCACTTATAGGAGGAGATAGGTATTTTCTCTGGTGTCCTGGATAACATTCCCCCATCAATAAAACAGTTCTATATAATCCGCCCTAGGATGCTCCTGAAATGAGCTGTCACAGACAGCTAGCTAGAGAGAGAGAGAGAGAGAGAGAGACAGAAATAGAGGAGAGAGAGAGATGCAGTACAGAATAGGTAGACAAACAGACACACCGACTGACAGACAGTAAAACAAACAGACTGAATCAGTGAAGTCCCAATCTAAAGTGTCATCTGGTAATTAAAACAAGATGAATGGCATCACCATTCTCTGCTTAGGTCAGGTGGTGTCTGAGCTGGGGAGACAGTGCTGGGATTAGATTTGAGATTGTTTTAAAATAGGCAGTGTGGGCCTTTGATTGGGCTGCTGGGGTGTTGGTACAGTTTAAAATCTGAAGTGACTGGCTGGGTAGGGGTATAGGAGGATTTGGGGCTTGGAGCTTTCCAGAAGCTAGGTGATAGTGAGTGGTGGACCTGCGTTGACAGTTCGGAGGCTATGGTATGGGCAAGGAGTCCCCCTAGTTTTGTCAGTGAAATTAGAGTGCAACAGTCTGAAGAGGTAAAAAGGGGAGTTTGGGAAAAAATATTCCAGTTCTGCTCATGAGTTGTGGTGGTGTATATTCCAGGAGGTCCCTGAAAGAACTTAAACACTAAACCTTCCATTCCCCAGGGAGTTGGTCAGCAATAACACATGAGAGAGAGAGAGAGAGAGAGCCATGCTTCCAAACAAACAGCAGCTGAAGTCATCCTTGTGTGGAGAGGAACAGAGTCTAGCAAGAGTGAAGCGTAGCACCAGCTCAGCCCACAAGGTCAGTGAGCAGAGGCAAGTGAGCACAGTCCAGGGGCCTTCCTTGAAATTGTGTGTGTGTGTGGGGGGGGACCCAGACCACCCTCCTCACTAAAGGGGAATACTACCCCAAGGACCTCAGTTTATACAAGTCAACCACTCTTCACCCTTACCACCAGCAACATTTTGTAATGGGATGTGGTCCACCTAGAACAGTAATCCATCACTGGGCACTGTTCTCCTCATCTTCATACTACTGGGCTATGGAATACAAGTATCCCTTTCTCTGAGCACTTTTCTAGAGCATTGGCTGTCTGACCCCTACAAGCCAAACAGCACATCTTCTTCGAGGATATCTCTTGCATCAGGTCATATCTAAGGAACTTTACCTGCCAGGCACTAGGACTACATGGACACTTTTTTGCTAGCAGTCTTCCAGAAGCCTCCCACTATGATGTCTCACCCTCCTCTACATACACATGGGTGGCATGTGCTCACCTCAGTTCTTTTCCCGCCATCGACCATCTTCACCGGACTCCATGGAGCACCACTGCTTCATTCAACTGCCATTTTTGAGTTATACTTACTTTTCTTTCACTTCTCTCCTTAGATAGTAATCACTTTTCTAAAAGTGATTTGTTCTCACTGTTTACGTCGAGCGATGCCGCTAAACTTTTCTGTCTCTTCTGGTGTGGAAAGAAGATCCTCGGCAATGACAAACATGATGCCTGCATCCACTGTTTCTCTGAGACCCAGGACATCCAGGCCTGTGACATCTGCCAAAGCTTCAACCAGACCACTCAGAGATGCTGACAGAAGGCCCTGCAGTCATACCTCCAGGAACAGAAGGTCACCTTTATGGGGAAGGAGATGCAGGCTGGAGACTCCTCAGCTTTGCCATTTATATCTTTGAGATCTCACTCTTCGAAGGCCTGGGACAAATCTTCCAGCCAGCAGAAGCACAGGGAGAGGGAAATGAGCAAGGAAGAATCCCCCGGTGTGCTCCCAGTCACTGCTCCATGTCGTGTTGGCTGGGGCAGCTTCGATGGCAACCTGTCCTGTAGACACCACACCAGTTCCCCTGGGGTCGACCCTTGCAGTGAATACTGTTGGTCCTACCATGGCTAGGGACAGCACAGCGATGCTGGGTCTCCTAACTCCCTCCTCATTGCTGCAAGCCCTACAGCTCAGACTCCTTTCCCAGGGGCTGCTGACTGTGGGCTCCACTGACCCTACCATGGCTGGAGCCAATCCCTTGACACCGGGGCTGTTTCTCCCCCCTGTTAACACCGCAACCTAATGTTCCTCTCCAGCACCAAATGTTGTCCCTCCGATGTTGGGTCCACAGTTTCCCTCATTGGTGCTGCTGATGGTCCTGCACCCACCAGCCCCTCAGCTTCCTCAGCCGATGGCGCTGGCTGTCACGCTCACCCCTGGGTTTTTACCAGTCCCTCCAGTGATTCTGCTGGGTGCTCCTATGGTGCCAGCCCCAAACAACATACAGATGGTGATTTCCTCCTTTGTGGATGTGATTCTGTGCCTGATTCCTCACCAGGGTCAGATGATGCCAGGGACCTCTAGACCTGCCCCCATGTCTGTTCCTTCTATGACAATGCACCACATTCATTCTAGAGTGTCAACATTGTCTTTGCCTTCTCTTCACTACTCAGATCCTGTGGGTGAAGATGAGGAATACCACCATGATCTTCTTCCCTCATATGATGATGAGGATGAAGATGAGGGGGTGTAGGACCCCATCTAGGTCCAACTCCACTGTGTTCTAAGGCAGTGAGGAGTCCACACCAAGCATACCCCTAGGTCTCCTTCTGATGACCTCTCTTTTGTTTACATTATGAGACAGCTCTAGTCAGCAATGGGATTTGATGCTGAGGATCAGGACATAACTAGGTGGAATCTGGTAGATTTCTTGGAGTTACCAGACTCCCCTCCCATCATTATTCCTCCCCTTCTGGCTGCTTTGGAGGATGTCACTACAACTGCCTGGTACAGGCCTGCCATGATCCCTGCCATGCCTTGGAAGGCAGACATGCTGTACCAAGCTCCCTCAGGGAAGCCTTTCTTCACAAAGCAGCCCAAGGCTGACTCTGTGGTCATAAATGCAGACCATGATAGGGCTAAGAAGCCACAACACCTAAGTTCCCTTCTGCCAGACAGAGAATCTAGAAAGTTGGACCTTATGGGCAAAAGGACTTTTGTCTGTGCCACTTTGGGCTTCAGGATAGCTAATTACCAGACCCATAAGGTCATGTTCCAGAATACCCTCTGGAAGAAAGCTAAAGCAGCAGCCTAGGCCCTTCCAGAGGGCCCACAGAAATAGGAGATGCTTAAGGCTCTGCAGACAAGGGCAGATGTGGGTAAGTACCTTTTGAGTTCCACCTATGATATTTCAGATGTCTCAGCCAGGGCAGCAGCAGCAGGCATCTACCTCTGAAGACATTCTTGCCTTAGGGTCTTTGGTTTCACAACTGACATCCAGCAGACCACCCTGAATGCCCCCTTCCGGGGTTACAAGCTCTTTAGGGCTGATGTTCAGGACATCCTCTCTGACTTGCAAGCCTCATGGAGGACTCTGCACTCAATCTACTCCCTTTACCACACCCAACTGAAGAGTGGGCAGAGGGTGCCCTTTCATTGAGCCACCCACAGACCCCAGCCAGGAGCCAAACAGCAGACTGGCAAGTGAAAGGCGGCAGCAACTTTGCCTTCCCCAACCTCCATCACAGGAAAGTCTCCCAGGGTAGAGGAGCAGCCCCAGCTGCAGGCTCCACTTCAGCCTGACTCCTTACTTGACCCCCCCAGTATATCAGGAGGCAGTGGTCAGGGGTCATTTCTCCTTCCTCCTGTACAAGTGGTGGGATGTTACAACAGATGTTTGGGTCCTGCAGCTCATAGAGCATGGCCAGATTCTGGAACTCCTGGAGTTGCCTCCAGACCTCCCTCCAAATCCATTGTCTTACCCTCTGCACCACATACCAGTGCTACTGGAGGAGATTTACACCGTGCTGCTAAAAAGGGCTATAGAACCTGTTCCCTGGGATCAGAAAAACAGTGGGTTCTACTCCCAGTTCTTCCTCATCTCCAAGTCCACAGGGGACTTAAAGCCCATTCTAGACCTGCACAATCTGAACTTCTTCATCCAGTACAAGAAGTTCAGGATGGTCACCCTGCAAGGCTTGCTACGCCTCCTGCAACAGGGAGACTGGATATGCTCCCTGGACATGCAGGATGTTTACCTGCACATCAAGGTTTGCACCCCCCAGAGGAAATAACTCAGATTCCTCTTCCAGGAGGAGCATTACCAGTTCAGAGCATTGCCCCTTGGCTTGTCTTCTGCTCCACAGGTCTTAGCAGTGGTGACAACTGCCCTCAGGAGGGAGGCCTTTACATCTTCTCCTATCTGGACAACTGGCTGCGCAAAGCCTCATCCAGGGAATAACTGGTTCACACCCTAGTGTGAACCCAGCAATTGTTCCATTCACTGGGAATCACTGTCAATCTGTTCAAGTCAGTCTTGAGTCCCTGTCAATGCCTCCAGTATAGGTGCCATCCTGGACACAGCCCAGGGTGTGGCTTTTCTACCCCAGGAGAGGGCAGACTGCCCCATAGCTCAGGCACAGGAGCTGTACAACAGCAGGTATGTCAAAGCCAGGTCTTTCTTGAGACTTTTGGGCCTAATGGCAGTGGCAATTGTCATGGTTTCCCTGGCATGGCTGCACATGCAGGTTTCCCAATGGACACTATTTGCTGGGGACTAGCAGTTTTGAAATATAGTAAGGCTACATGCTGTTGGAATGTGACAGGACACACCATTTATTCTGAAATTGCTTGTCCCTGCCCCATTCCAGAACTATACACACCCACCATATTTCAAAAGTGTGCATCACACCCCCACCACATTCCAACATCATGCATCCCAGCCACATTCTAAAATTATGCATCCTTGCTACATTTTGAAATTGCACATCCCTTCCCCATTCCCAAATTTCGCATCACAGCCACATTCTGAAATGGCGCATCCCAGCCAAATTCCATAATTGCACACCCCTGCCAAGTTGTGTTTCATGCCACATTCCAAAACTGTCACTGCCACGTTCCCAAATTGTGCACCATGCCACATTCTGAAATTATGTATCACCACCACATTCTAAAATTGACAACACCATCACATTCTGAAATTGAGCATCACTGCCACATTCCAAAAATATGTGTCAACGCCACATTCCAGAACTATGCATCACTGCCATATTCTGAAACTGTGCATCACCATCACATTCACATTCTGAAATTGTACTTCACCGCCACATTCTGAAATTGTATGTCACCGTCACATTCTGAAATTGTACGTCACCACATTTCAAAATTGTGCATCACCATCACATTCTGAAATTGTGCGTCACTGCGACATTCTGAAACTGTGTCACGCCACATTCCGAAACTATGCATCACCACCACATTCCGAAATCATGCATCACTGCCATATTCTGAAACTGTGTCACTGTCGCATTCTGAAACTGTGCGTCACTGCCGCATTTAGAAACTGTGAGTCACCACCACATTCCGAAAACTATGCATTACCACCATATTCTGAAATTGTACCTCACTGTCACATTCCAAAATTGTGCATCACCACCGCATTCCAAAATTGTGTCACTGCCGCATTCTGAAATTATGTGTCACCGCTGCATTCCAAAACTGTGCATCACCACATTCAAAAATTGTGCATCACTGCCACATTCCAAACCTCTGCGTCACCACTGCATCCCAAAATTCTGCATCACTGCCACATTCTGAAATTGTGTGTCAACACTGCATTATGAAATTGTGTATCACCGCTGCATTCCCAAATTGTGCGTCACTGCTGTATTCTAAAGCTATACATCACCACTGCAATCTGAACCTATACATCACCACTACATTCCAAACCTGTGCATCACTGCTGCATTCTGAAATTGTGCGTCACCGCTGCATTCCGAAATTGCTCTTCACCACCACATTCTGAAATTGTGTGTCACCACTTCATGCTGAAATTGTAGTGATGCACATTCCAAAACTGTGCATCACCACCACATTCTGAAATTGTGCGTCACTGCCACATTCTGAAATTATGTGTTCCAGCTACTTTCTGAGACCATGTCATTGCTGCGTTCCACAATTGCAACCTGGTGACATTTCGAGATCTCATACCTGCAGTTTTTTAAAAACTGCACACAACTTTGTCATTCTAAAGCCATGTTTGCCACTGCATTCCATCCCCCCCGTCACATTCTGAAGTACTGTACCATGCATCTACACATTATGGAAGTGCATGTGCTGACCTCCCCCCCCCCCCGTGTCAGTTTTCCTTTTCAGATGTTTACTACTCCTGCAGTTTTAAGTAACATAGGAGAAAAAAGTCAAACAAGGTAGCTTTCAGGGAGGACTAGGTTGTGAGTTCAGGAGATGACATCAACAGCAGCTCTTCACTGAAATTGACTTTTTTGAACATGCAGTAAATTAAGAGTTACAAAATGACTTGTAACTTTTAAACGAAGTAACTTACAGATCTGATTTTTGGTATGAGACTGATTGAGGATATGCTGATCCAAATTCTGAATTTATTGATGCCAAAAATGTTGGCCTCAGTCCCTCTTTAAGGTACACTTGTCTGCTATATCAGCATTTCATAGGCCTGTTGATGGCCGTACTGTGGCCCAGTGGGATGTAGCCTGTACTTTTTTGAGAGGCATTTTGCCTTTGAAGCCTCCCATCCTCAATCTAGTCCCAGCTTGGGACCTGAATTTTGTATTAGAAAAGTTTACTTTGGCTCTCTTTGAGTCAGCTGTGACTTGTGAGCTACACATTCTGTCATGGAAAGTGTTATTTTTAGTTGCTATTACTTCTGCTCAAACAATTTCAGAGCTACAGGCCCTCATGTGTGAGCACCATTATTTAGTTTTCCACAGAGACAGGGTGCCTTTGCTGGCCTGCTGGTGCAGTGGCAGGGCATCCGCTCATGATGCCAATGACCCAGGTTCAGGAACGGACCCGGGAGTCAGAGAGCCAGCCGTGGCAGAGAAGGATCTAGTACCATCTGTCAACTCTCCTTCTTTGGGCGGGAGGGGGTGTGAGCGCTCAGTATCTTAGCAGTCTCAGGTGGAGGCTGGGGAGATGCAGGTACTGAGACCACATGTCACGGGAGGCGGGAGAGATGACAGGTGTGCTTGTTGATGACATTGCATGTCCCACCTCCAGGGGGAAAAGTATCCACAAAAATCCAGCCCCCTGAGTGATGCTCCTGCCTCTGCTCCCAAGCGACAAAGGTCCACCGGGTCCCGCTCCAGTGGCCCCATCCTGGGGGATAAGCCAGAGCTAGAGACCATATATCCTGGGGAGGAGGTGCCCGCCCGGTGGCCCCGTCCAGGGGGAGACAAGCAGGGGCGAGAGCTGATGAGCCTCTGCTCAATTAGGAAGCAGTGGTGGGGTACTGGGCAAAAAAAAAGACAGGGTGTCTGTGTACTAACCCTAAGTTTCTACCAGAGGTGGCATCTGAGATTACTTTAAATCAATCCATCCACCTGCCAGTTTATTATCTGGAGCATGACAATCATGGGGAACTATTGCTCCATACTTTAGATGTACATAGAGTACTCAGGTATTATACACACTGTACGAAGGACTGCAGGAAGTCCTCACAGTTGTTTGTTTCTTTTGCACCCGGAAAAGAGGGCGTTTCAGTTTCTAAACAGTGTTTGTTTAAATTGTTGGCCAACTGTATTACTTTTTGTTACAGGAAGTATGGCAAAGAACTTCCTGGGTTTGTCTGTGGCCACTGGACCAGAGGTATGGCCACTTTGATTGCCTGTTTCAGGAATATGTCAGCTGAAGAGATTTGCGCTGCTGCAACTTGGAGCACTGTTCATACTTTCATGAGGCACTACCATCTGGACATTGCCTCTAGGAGAAGGGCAGGTTTTGGCTTGGCTGTACTTCAAGACCTCCTCTCTTAGGTCTCTGGCCTCCAGCCCCCCAGCCTGTCTCATTGTCAGTTCTGCTTGGGACTCGTTCCTTAGGTGTGACCTGATGTAAGAGATATCCTCGAAAAAGACAGAACAGTTGTGTAAGAACTTACTGTAACAGTAGATCTTCTAGAGAATTTCTTGCATCAGGTCATGCCGACCCACTCTCCGTCCCCCTGGGACTCAGAGTTTCCTAGTCTCTGTCTCTCTTTCTCCAGGACGGTAGACCTTCTGTGGCGGGAACCTTTCACTCTCTCTCAATTTCCCAGGAGGAGATTCTTTGTAGATGCTCTCCAGCAGGGGAACTGAAGAGGGTGTGGGGCCGCCCACGTTTATGTAGAGGGGGTGATGTCGGCACATGCTATCATTGTGGGCAGCCCCTGGAAAACTGCTAGCCAAAAAGAGTCCATGTGGTCCTAGTGCCTGGCAGGTATAGTTCCTTAGGTGTGACCTGATGCAAGAGATTCTCTTGAAGATCTACTGTTACAGTAAGTTCTTACGCAACTGTTCTTTATGAACTATAATAAAATGAAACTGCAACTTCTGTCAGCAAGTGATGGCCGCAAGTGTTTGTCTGGGAGTTGACTGCTCTACATAGAGAGCTGCAAGAGAGGATGAGCGTGAGAGAAAGTTGTTTTTTTTATTATACAGTAGAGTTTGTGGTATAACAGTAGGTAGAGAAATGGGCAGACTGGGTGAGCCAAGCAGTCCTTATCTGCTGTTAAATTCTGTGTTTCCATTTCTATTTCTATTTTATTACAGTTTTGCTATGTATGCATTCTGGGGCATGGCTGGGCTGATGGGGAGCAAACAGACTGTGCCCCTGACCACTGATCCAAGAGCTGCTTCCTACCAGAACTGACCAGGTATCAATATACAGAGGGCCCTAATACAGAGACATAGGGTCAGTGCTTGTGTCAGAGATGTACCTAAAACACACCCAACTATGCAGATCAGCAGCTAGTGTAGTGCAATGGCTAGAACACAGGATTCTGAACTAGGAGATAAATGTATGTTAATACTTTAATATCTGGAATTGTTCTAACTTATTTGGAAACCTCCAGCAAGGAGCTTGCTAGGTGGAAAGCACTCCTGATATCTTTGTGGGGCAGGATTAACATAATAAAAATGAATATACTACCTAGACTTTTCTATCCCTTAAATATGTTAAACCTATGGCTTCCCATTTCTTTTTTTAAACACATTCATGCACTCATCACTAAATTTATTTGGTTAGACAAGTCTCCTAGATGTTCTTATCTCAAACTGGGTCTCCCGAAAGAGTTGGGCTGCCTCCGGCTTCCCAACTTCTTGCTTTACTACTGGTCTAGTTACCTTTACAAATGTGGTAAATAGCTTTCTACACATCAAGTACATCCAGAGGGGGGCTATATACCTCCCTGGATACAAATATAGTCCAACCTGATTCATAGCTGTAATCCTTCCGGTCCTGCCATTTTCTTCTCCTCTTAGAAATTCTTTCCAATGCCCCTACGAGACTCTGTGGTTGGAGTATCCATTAAAGTATTCTCACAACTGTGCACATCCCTTAAATTTCAGCCCTCTGAAGATATTTTCCAGACCCTCCTATCTAATATTAATATTAAAATTGGTGGTCGTACAATTTCAGCCATGTGGCTTCCTCAACTGTCAGAAACTAAAGTGTCAGATTTTTATCCTCAAGATTCTCTCCTCTCTTCCCCAGAGATTTTGTTGAAACTTCAACTGTCCCCATCACAAATTTTCAAGATTTTTCAGTTAAGACATCTTCTGTTACAACACTTTGGTCTCACTTCAGTGTCTTCCAGACTAGATGGACTACTTGCGCTGTTTCAAGATCTCGCGTTCAAGCCCCACAGTACTGCCATGATTTACTCCCTCCTCCTATATAAGCTCTCCCCACTCCACCTGTAGGATCTAGGATTTGGGAAGCCCTGTTGCCAAATTTTAACTTCAACTGGGAACACATCTGGAAGGATCTCTGTAGATACACTAGTGAAGACTGGCTAAGGCTCACCCAATTCCATAGTTTAAACAATATGTACTATACTCCTGTCAAGTTGGTTAGGATGGGACACATCAGTTCCTCCTCTTGCACTAGATGTGGAAAGGAGGAGGGCACAATTTTGCATATCCTCTGGTCCTGTGAGAAGGACTCCCTGCCATGGGCCTTGATTGAAACTTGTGCTGACCCCCTGCAGGGTTTGGAGAGCCTTTTCTCCCCAGAGATCTGCATCATAGGGCACTATACCCAGATTGTAGTCAAAGAGCGGAGATACCATATGGCCCTCATTTCTCTAGCAGTGAAGAAGCTGGTCCTTAAATATTGGCTGGACCAATCCTCTCTTTCATATCGAGAGTGGCTACATGAGCTTTCCTTCTGCCTCAGGACGGAACGCCTGATTGCCAGTACTCATCATAGACTACCTCTCTTCACCAAAATGTGGGTCAAGCTCTATGATTTATACCTGAACTGACCATATCCTTGACCTCTCATGCTCCCCTTTCACATTTGTCTCTCTGGTTTCTCACTCTTTTATCTAGCTTAACATCTGTTTTGGGCACATTCCATGGGGGTTAGGGGTGGGTGGGTGGGAGGGTTGGGGTGGGGAGGTGGTGAAGGTGTATTATGATCTGTGACTTTACATGTTCTAATTCTATGGTCCGTATTTGTAATGTAAAAATCAATAAAGTTACTTAAATTTCAAAAATAACTTATTTGGAAACTCTGAGTTTGAATGGTATAGACCCCACTGGAAATTAGCTCTGGCTCAACAGGGGAATCCTATTCTGGGCCATAAAAATAAACTTATTTGCTATCACTACTACATTTAGGTGTGAATCACATCACAACTATAAATAAAACTTTCCTTTCCCTTTTAAATTTCTCCTAAGTGGTGACTCATGGTGGTGTGTGGAGTAAGAACAGTATCATTACTAGTTAGGGATCATATCATCCTAAAGCCAGTTGCAGCCAAACTCAAGAATACATGTTTGTGATGTCACAAATATTCACACAACCCACCCTTTTCCACTCAGTATGCTGAACCAAACATGTGAAGTGCCTTTTATGGGGGCAGGCGTGGCCCTGGGTACTCCCATCTCTAGGGGTATTAGGTGTTATGGTGACCAGAAGCCCCCCTGCAGAAATCACAGACTCTGGGTGTGTTCCTTCCTTTCTTCAGGGTTACAAGAACAAGCTCCTACTACAGTAGACAAACGACTCAGACAACTGAGTCCAGAAACTTAGTATAGTCACTCAGACAAATTGGGCATTCACCACCGCATATTAAAAAAGCACCAACGGAACTTAGAAGTTTATCATTCCAAAGCATTCATTTTATTTAAAATAAAATCAACATACCCCTCTTCAGAAAAGGGTATTTTTGATCTGAAGTGTGTCAGGCACAGGTGGGGTCCAGGATGGATTTTTAGAAGAGGGGTATGTTGATTTTATTTTAAATAAAATGAATGCTTTGGAATTATACATTTCCAAGTTCCATTGGTGCTTTTTTATGACTGTGGGCAGAGCCTACAGGAGTATTGCATGTACAAAAGGAGTGATGTCATGTTTTCTGTCCGTGGAACTGACTGAAGGTGCAAATAGTCTCCTCCGCCTTACCCTCCTCCAAGAAATGTCTTCCACCCTCAAATAAATACACTTTCATGTTAGTCAATGGTTGCAGGGTACTATTTTCTTTCTTAAATGGGTGGTACAAGAACTGGAACCTGAGTAGTGGGAGGCAGCATTGTTTTTTGGGGGGACGTAAGGTCCACCCCACCTCAACCAAAGAAGCTCCAAAAGGTCCATCCCACCTTTTTTTTATTCATGTGGGAGGGGCATGAGGTGGATCTATCATCCTGAAAGTAGACTCACATGTTTGGGATGTGGACCAAGGAACAGAAGTCTGTGGAGTCCCTGCATTTTGTTAAGGACTAGAGCAGAAGATACTTAAAATGCCTTCAAACTGACTTAAAAACCCTTGGAACAAATGATTATCAGAGTCACCTGGTGTCTCAAAAGGAAAGACTATGAAGTGTTTAAAAACTAGGGAAAATAGACAGCTTTCAGGTATTTTTTAAACATTCATATACTAAAAACAAAGCTCAGCTTTTGGGATTAACAGTATTTGTTTACCATACTCTATCTATCTATATATAGTTTGTCTTTTTAGTAGTTTCAAAATCTTGAAAGCATTGGTGTTACTAATGCATTTAGAAATACATTTTTTATTGTCTTTACAGATAAATCATGCATGTTCATGTGAGGGCACATTTTTGGGGGGATGGGGTTCAAATTATTTTAATCATGGGCACAGTGCTTGGTAAACACAGTCTGTGATGAAGTGTATTTTTCTTTTTAACATTGAGAAGTGGAGTTGACTTGCACAAATGGATAGTACAGACACCATAGAAGAAGTAAAATGGGTTAAACACTTCCTGGAACTGTCTGCATAACAAGTTCCCCATGGCATCTCACAGCATTTGACACTACCATCATAAGAACAGTCAATGTGTTACTTTACAGGACAAGAGACAAGAGACCTAGTCTTCCTTTTTTCAAAATAATATACCAACTTTATTCTCAGGCAGGCATTTCTGGGCTGCTATTTATATTCTACTGAATCTTCTTTAAGGAAAACTGCATGTTAAAATCAGGAATATATGTATTACTACCAGTTTTGAGTTCTCACTTCAATCCAGTGTTTTGTTTCTGTCTAGGCTGTTAGAGGAGTTTTTCTAATTTTCCCTGGGTGTTTTATGACGTCTGGGGGCTGTCATTCAAGTTTGTTTTATTGTATCTTCTCCAAGTTAGTCTTCACAGTGTACCCTTTCGTTTGATGTCTAATAGCCCCTACAGCAGGCCAGTGGCCTGTTGCAGTGTTTTGCTTAGCCACAGCAGAGAAAAAAAAAGCACTGCAGGCAGGATTCACAGTGCTATACAATATACTATAGAAAGTTACATGTTTAAACACACACACACACACACACACACACACCCCAAGCAGAACACAGCTGGATAAGGTACCAGAATTTAGGAAACTTGTCATACTTACCCAGAGTCTAGCAATGTAAATCCTGGCTGTGACTATAGGTGTTTACAACTGAATGATAACCACATTTGCTTCACTTGCAAATAGGTAGGCATTTGTGTCTAATTTCTGTTTGACTTACTGTAGGTTACACATAGAATCTGAAAAATTCATAACATGCTATATTGTGATTCAATGAACTGATAAATGAGGATTTTGGTTTCTTTTACAAATTCATTTTTCCTGACCATGGATATACTAAAACAAAAATTTATTAACAAAATGTTTTTAAATAAAGAGTTTAACTCACAGCAGCAGAAGAAGCATGTTGGCATTAAAAGCTTAGTGGCATGGATGTAGAGGCACAAGTATTTAAGAATGACTTTGGTAGAGGATTAATTGTGACTGGTGGGTGAGGGAGGGAGTGAATTTTGATATTTGTAGCATAATGGTTTTCTGAAACTTCAACCTTCAATGGGTTAGACTCTGCAGCCATCTGTACAGTATATCACTAAGCCATATGCAGTGTGGTATGGGTAAAACCCAGATCACCAGACCAGGACCAGTGCTGTAAAATCTGCACTGGGCACAGCTTGTGCAAATATTGCTGATCCAGTGGATCAAATAGATATGTGCAAATAAATAAATACTCGGCTTCACCTTGTGCTTCAACCCACCCCAGGAGTGACTTTATTACATGATAACACACACCCTTTCATGCCTTATTGCTTAAATATGCCCTTTCTCAATGTACTATACTTTGATTCAGTTAGTGTATGCAACTGCCTTCATGTGAACACTCTGGGCTTCTCTTTGACTCCCGATGTCTATTTGCTTTAGCTATTGTATATTGTTTGAACTGCTTTGGTCTTCTTGATGTGGTGCTTTTGTGCCTAAACAATGTAATCTGTTTATCTACTGTTACCCATGTGTCTCCAGTGAATGATTGTTATAACTGACTGCTCTCCAAGCCATTGTTTTTGGACTTGTTAACTGTGCTGTCTTTGTATTAGTTTCGATGCAGTGCCTTTGTAAATGAGTCTCTGACTCAAAGGTTTGTAAATCTGATATTTTTTAAATATATGTTTATGTTAAGCCCATGAAACACCCTTATCTAGTTAATGTATTCACAGTCGTAGTGGCTCTGCCAGAGCTTGTTTAATATGCAGTGGCAAGAGCCCAATTTTTTTTAATGAATACACTGTGTTTATTACTGGTAGCACCACCTTCCTATGCAAACTTTTTGTGTTTTGGTATGTAGGGTCCAGAAACTTTTATCTTTTTACTTTACAGGAATGATCCAGAATTCATATGATAAAATGAATCTAACGTATAGGTCCAGAGACCCCATATTAATTCATCATCCAATTTATAGCATGCAGTAGTCTCCTGTCTTTTCCAGCAATCAAAGCCTGGGGTCATCTCCAAAAACAAAGATTAACCTGTACAACTTGCCTTTCTCTCTCTCTGCAACTTCAGAATGATACGTGGTCCTTCTCCCAGTCTTTATGTACTGCCTCTACTTTCCCATGAGCCCAGGCCTTCTGTTATCACAGCACGGCACACCAGCAAAGAGCACCAAATACAGGGTGGCAAAAATTACTTTTAAGGCACACTGAATGGGTTCCTCCTAACTCTGTACTCCGGGGACAAGGAACTCCCAATGTCCCCTAAACATAACCAGGAAACATCAGCCAGCGTGCCACATTTGCTTTTGTGGCACAACACAGCCCGAGCCCAGAGGACATTCCAGACACAACAGCCACTGGTGCTAAACTGTTCTTAATGGAGCGCATCTCTCCATACTTTCTTGGAGATGTCATACAGCTGCAGATCTTCTGCATGTCCTCATGTTCTGCTTCCATTTGAAGGCCTTCAATGACTCACCCCCCCATTTTGTTTGTACACAAAGAAATACAGCCCCATTTTTGAAAGAGTCCATCTCAGACCCAAAGGTCATTAGGAACCACTCTTTTTAAAGGTGTGCCTCCTGGGACATCCTCACCCTCCTCAGTAAAACTCCATACACTCCCCTTTCTATTGGACCACTGGGTTTGACTCTTGCTACTGCCAGAGAGAAAAAGAATACCCCAAGTCCTGGGGTCCACCAAGTGCTGGACATTGGGCCCTATTGCCCTGCTGCAATGGCCCAACCCCAATGCCACCTGAGGACAAAGGTGGCACAGCACTCATGCCCCCACATCAGGGCCCACAACATGACACCAGATGCCCCAGCCCAAATCCTGAGCTAGCTAATAGCAAGCACCTTGTGTGGCTCCCCCTCCAAGCCTCATCCTCAGCTCCCTGCACAGGCAGTGCCTGCAGAACCATAACAGACCCATGCCTATGTGAGAGCTCTAGGCCAGCTTCTCACTGTTCCCAAGGGCACCCTGCAAGAAACACTTGGGGGTTAGAATGCCTCTGACCCCTACACCTCCTCTACACTCCCAGACCACATCCCTCTCTCCAGCTCTAGGCCTTCTGAACTCTCCTGGGCTCCCTAAGGGCCCTCTAATTTCCAGCCTAACTGCCTCTTATATGAATTCCACTCCCCATCTATGTGGTCAGGTGAAACCCTTTCATTGTAAGTGTGTGTTTTTTAAATTAAATTGAGAATGAGATCCTAGGAGGTTAGAAAGCCATACAGCCACAACAAAGCATGCTGAGACATGAAACCTTCATTGCAGCAATGGGCTTACAGCATGCCAGTTAACCTTTAATATTTCTTTCCTATCCTTCTGGCTGCAGCCTTTCTTCTATGCTAACCTTTCTAATATTCTGTCTTGTCTTCTCTGGCCTGATCACCCTTGTTAGAAACTTGATTGCTGTTTCTAATTATTTCTACCCTCTCCCCACACATACAGCTAAACATTAAGTCACAAGGGCTGCTTAGCACAGTTAGGCGAGACAAGCTTGTGGGCTTCGGTGCTGTGTTCTACTGTTAGAGTTACCATTTGTAAAATACATGTGTAAAAGTTACACAATCAAACAATATGAATCTTTTTTTTTTACTCTAAACAAAATATAATGAAACACTGAAGGTGACCACTATAAACCACCTTTAGATTTATACAGAGGGTAATTAAAGAGCAACTTTCTAGTAGCAGCCCCACAAACATGTAATTGGTTACCTAGCCCAGAGCTGCTCTATATAAATAATTTCTTTTAATTCTTCCATTTTATAAAGTTATATCACTCGTAATTTTGTCCCTGTAGAACTCAGAAAAAAAATGAAGCCACTTACCTCATCAGTAGACATGTCCCCATGCTGGCATACGCAGCCCCATTTTGTGATGTCACAAAACGAAGGCTGCATGTGCGTGCCCCATTGGCTTGAAAGAAGGTGATTTTCTTAAACATTTGATTACTGTTTAGCATTGTGATTTTACCATATCAAAGCGACTGCTCAACTAACAGGGTCCATGTTAGTTGAGCAGTCATTTTGATTTACTAAAATTGCAATGCTAAATAGTAATAAAATGTTTCCGAAAATCACCTCCGGACTGCTGGAGGGTGCAGAAACAGGACAAATGGCATATTTCATCACAAACTTAATAAAACATGTAGTCCCATTGCCCACTGACTTTCAGTTTCGTGTAGAGCGGGCCCATCGCTCGTTGGCCCCCCCGCCTGACTGTCCCATCTGCCAGATCTCAGTCAATAGTTATTAAATTCTCCAGCTTCAGGGATAAAGAGACAATTCTTAGGGCAGCCTAGGCAGCCAAGAAGATAGAATGCAATGGCACCCACTTTCTATTTGATTGGGACTACCCTCCAGAGATCTTGCGGCAGAGGCTTGAATATGGAGGAATTCTCCAGGTCCTAAAGGCACAGCAGATTCGACTTTTGACTCCATTCCCTGTGAAATTAAAGATATTCTGGAACTCCAGTCCTGCAACAGATAACTCCCAGAAAGAAGCTAAATAAGCACTTCTGGCACATGACATCCAGGATTCTACAGATCTTAATGTCCCCCAGAAACCACTACCGCAGAGACAGAGGAGCAAACTGGCCGGGACACAACAGTTCTTGAAAGTGGAGAGGTGCGCAGCTTGCACCACCCTTGTAGACATCAGAAAACTGTTACAGTTATTCAGGACGAAGCTCGAAGAGAAGCAGACCGAACAGACAGCGGCAACCTGAGTGAGTCGGAGTAGATATGGCTTTTTTCTCACTTCTTCCTGTTGGTGGAATCTGTCCACAATCTATCTGCCTCGGTAGACCCTTTGCAATAAGTGGAAACAGCTGTGGTGCTTCTTTTGCTGTTTGCTTGGTTGAGCTCACCCGCCTCTCACCTATATACTGTATAAACTGTTGATCTCTGCTTAGATTACTCCGAGCAAGATATTCAGTGCTCAGGTGAGAACTGTATGGAACTAATATCCTTTTGGACAGCAGGCCTTGCTTTATTTTGAAACGTTTTCTCAATTAAATGGAACTCAGAATGATGCAGTAGCCCTATAGCAAATAACACAAAATACAATTATTGAAATACATTCACAGCAGAAGGGGAACCTAAGTAGGATGCCCTCTGAAATTATAGAGGCATTCAGACTTTATTACACTACTTCATACACCCTGGAGGCTCCCTATAATTCTCAGGCAGCCTCTCAATTTAAAAAAAATGTAAGGTCCCCTCAGCTTACTCGAGATCAAACAGATAGGCTGGAAGCTCCTATAACTTTGATATAATTAGAAGGGGTTGTTAAGGACTTGAAAACAAGGAAGTCTCCAGGACCTGACAGTCTTGCTGGAGAATTTTAAAAATCTTTTAAGGACCTCTTATTGCCTACATTGCAGAGTGCCTGTCAGGAGGTGATGGAGGGAGAATGTACCCCTCCATCCTGGAGGTATGCTGCAATTTCAAGTATACCCAGACCAGGAAAAGACCCCAGTTTATGTAGCTCATACCATCCAGTCTTAGTATTAAACAATGATTACAAATTTAGGAGGCAGTATAGCACAGTGGTTTAAGGCTCTGAGCTGCAAACCTGGAGACCTGAGTTTGAATCCCATAGTCCCCACTTGCATACTGTGTGACCCTGAGCAAGTCACTTAACTTCCTTGTGCTCCCAGGTTGCACCTGTAAACAAGCTTTCAGCTTAGTGTGTCTCTCCTAGTAAGGAAAAAAAAAATTGTTTGCATCCATTCTAGCTAAAAGATTGGAACTAGTCATGCCATTATTGATTGACCCAGAACAAAGTGGATTTATAACCTCCAGACAAACACAAGATAACATTAAAAGAACACCCCATCTAATGTACCCTGCCTCCCGGTCAAGGGCCCCTTTTTTGTTATTAAGTTTAGATGCTGAGAGGGCCTTCTAATGGGTGGCGTGGCCATTTTTGATGGCATCCCTGTGGTCTTTAGGGTTTTCTGAACAATTCCAACGTTTAATCATGGGCCTATATGACCACCCCATGGAGCCATTACTATCCTGATCTCTTAACATAGAAGCACACAGCAGGAGTGTCCTCTTTCACCTGTGCTGTTTGCAGTTTATTTGGAACCACTAGCACAGGCCCTCAGACAAGTGGAGAACATCACTGGGCTAATGGTGGGTGGAGAGCAGCACAAATCTGCATTATATGCAGATGATTTGTTAATCTATCTAACCCACCCAGAATAATCTTTAACCCCCCCCATGGACCCTACTTGAAGGGTTTGGAGAGGTGGCAGGTTATAAAATTAATACTGCTAAAACAGATGTCCTACAGGTAAATTATTCTCCAACAGATGCCGTGAGACAACAATTACCCTTTCGCTGGGGCATCTCACACTTAAAATATTTGGGGAACAGCTGACTATATGTTCCGTGCATTTGTACCAATATAATTATGCCCCGCTACTATGGCAGTTTACTTTAGACAAGGAGAAATGGAGTACCAGCCCACCCCCCTTAATACAAAGGGTAGAAGCAGTTCATATGAACCTGCTCCCCAGATTTTTGTATCTGGCACAGTGTTTTCCTATTGCTCCTCCACAATCCTTTTTTAAAGAAATAAATAAAAAGATATCTTGCTATATCTGGGAGTCCTGTCCCCCAGAGTGAAATTTGCGACCCTTCAGCTTCAGTCTCAGGCCAGAGGCCTTGCTCTTCCATGCCTCTATAATTATTATGTAGCATCTCAGAGCCGGATAATCTTCTTGTGGCTTCATCACTCATATGTAACAAAATGGAGCGAGCTTTAAAACAAGACGACTCGATTAATCTAGATAAAATACTCCTTAGCCAACCCCCAATACCTCTTTACCAGATAACACATAACCCATATACTAAAAACACAATGTCGTGCTGGAGGAAACTGTGGACTTCTAAACAATCTGCTCCATATAAACACTTCCTGCATTCCTTGCCACATTTCCAGTCCTTTCAACCTGTCAGGATGGACCATGGATTTCAGAATTGGTGGAGTTTGGGCATTCAAACACTTCTACATTTCTACAAAAAAGGATCCTTGTTATCCTTTGAGGACATGATGCTTCATTATGGCCTCACCCCCCATGATAGAGTTCAATATTTGCAAGCCATCAACTACATTAGGACTCTACCTGCTCCTCTGACCCAAGGGGATGACCACCCTCCATTTCCAGAAATTTATAGATTAGCCTTACAGGGCTCTGCTTCACAAAAGTACATGATTTCTTACATTTATAAGGCCTTTTTCCATCTTTGTAAACATACTTTGGATTCAGTAAAACTTTCCTGGAGAAAGACCTGAGAATCAATATAGATTCTCAAACATGGGAAACTCATATCTGATACTTACATTTAGGCATAGCATCCTATATATGGAGAGAATTCTCCTGGAAAGTGACCCTAAGATATTTTAAAACCTCTGCAATACAAGTTAAATATAACCCTGTGCGAGGGTCTGCCTGTTGGCGTGGATGTGGTTATGCCCCAGCTGCACAAGGCCATATTATTTTGGGGATGCCCAACTCTCAGGCCTTTTTTTGAGGCGCTGCAAGCAGCCCTGAATGAAGTGATGGGGACCCCTGTTCAACTAACAGAAGAACTTTTCCTCTTTTCTAAATTAGAAAGGGGGATGAGGGATATTCCGAGTAGGAAGACTCTTCAGCTTTGTTTCCTCACAGCTAAGAAATCAACAACTAGGAAATGGCTCTCTCCATGACTCCCCCCCCAATCAAAGAATGGCAGGATCTTATGTTCCAGATATACAAAATATAGAGGCTTACGGCCCTAGTCAATCATCACATAGAGAGCTTTGAAATTCAATGGAGAAAATGGGTATTGTATATTATGGCTCATAGATGGGATTTTGTTCCATAACTTCGATGTTATATTGAGGTAGCTAGAGAGTGGGGGGTCTTGATGGCTTTTGGAGCATTGCTAGCCTGAGGTCTTAGCAATCTAAGAACCTGACTCCTTGCTACCTCATAAGATTGATATGTCAGCATACTAGCACCCTGTCCTCATCATATTTAACTATATTATATAAGGATAGTAACTCTTTAATTGATGGTTTGCTCAGATCCCCATTCCCCACGGGACAAGGAAAAGAATGTATCTACCTTACAAAGTTATATACATATATATATATATATATATATATATATATATGTGTGTGTTATTTATTTATTTATTTATGGCATTTTGGTAACTGAGTGAGGCCGCTAAGACCAGGGGTCCCTTTTTCAGGGGCGACCCTGAATTAGTTACATACAATAATTACAGTTACAATATAGCAAGACAGTAGATGATTGCATGAGGTACAAACAGGTACATAGGAGCAAATTAGTTACCATCAATAGCAGGTTACACACTAGCCAATTACACATGAGTAATATTTCAAAGAATTGAAATCAGCAATTAGACAATACCTAGGTGTCATGGGTAGTCTAGCACAGTTTTTATTTTTATTTATTTATAGCATTTCGATAACCGGGCAAATTCACTGAGACCAGAGGTCCCTTTTTCAGGAACAACCCGGAATTAGTTACACACATTTACATAACACAGCAAGTTAGGTATCTTCTTATTTATTACTCAGTTTTGTCTGTAATGCCTGAAACATCTGTTACTTTTTATGGAATCTGATGTCCTGTATGTTTGGTTGTACTACGATATTCCCAGCACAACTTAATTATTTGTATGACCCAATGTACTGTTCTTGTTATTATTGAAAAACTTTTAAATAAAGAGTTAAAAAAAAAAGAAAGAAAATCACCCCACTCAAGTCAATGGGGCATGCACGCGCAGCCTTCATTTTTTGACATCATAAACCGGGTCTGCATCTGCTGACGTGGGGGCGTGTCTACTGATTAGGGAAGTGGCTCTGTTTATTTCTGAGTTCTACAGGGACAAAATTACAAGTGCTATAACTTTATAAAATGGAAGAATTAAAAGGAATCATTTATGCACAGCAATTCTGGGCCAGGTAACCAGTCATACAGTATATGTTTGTGGAGGTGGCAACTAGATTTCTATGAAGCTGCTCTTTAAGGTATCAGGAAGCTTTAAGCTAACATATTAACATTCTAGATGCCAGCAAAGTAGGCTTATTGGTCTATCAAGTCTGCTCATGCTTCAGCACCATGATTGGGTACCGTAGCCCTCTAACCATCTCCTTCCACTGTTGGATAAAATGTAAAATGCACGCATGTTTTACAAACTGCTACAAACAATCCATGAGAAATGCCTTTGGTTTCACATTGCTGGTCACTGCTGTATTTCTGCTGTTAAATGAACTGATTCTTTACTGCACACATTTGCTATGTTTAGGAAATTAAGTATGTTGAAACAAAATGACCTGTTTAAGAAATGCCTGTGTAACCCCCCTACAAATGGGGGTTCCTAAAAAGCCTCCTAGGAGCTTGTCTAAGTGCTCCCAGCCTGAATGGTGTTCAGCGTTTAAGCCGTTTATCTGTGAGTGCTTTTAGAGCCTCTGGTACTGTCTCTTTAAGAGCTGTCTGCTTGCAGACTTAATTAGTTTGTATGGGGGACTGTGTATTTAATGCTCGAATCCTGCCCGAGCTGCTGTCAAATCACTCTGTTTTTGCAGTCGCTAAGAGTGCAAAGGGAGCCCATCTGAAAGCTGTAACTGTTTGCCTGTAATCATTTAGAGCATTAGCAAAAATTGTAGTTTGCCTAACCTGCCTTTATGGCAGCTGGGACTCTGTGTGTGTGTTACCTCTCCATTTTGGACCTAAACTGCTGTGCTGGACCAATTGGGTTAAGGGAACCCTAAAATGGAGCCTGTGGACGAATCAGAACTTGGACTCTTAATTTGACCCAGCCACAAGGGGATTGTATGGGCAGTGACTCTGGGAAATGTAGTTCAGACCTTGGCACCTTTTTCTACCAACAGAGGGAGTCTTATTGTGAGTGACAGCTGAATCAGCCAACAGAATAGTGTGGAGCTAAAGAAATGCCCTGCTCTGTGACTGGAAAGATCAGATCAGTTGTGGAAGTGAAGAGAGAAGGAGCTGTGTGCTTCTGCGGTGTTTAGTTTCGCGTGGAAAGCATGTGTGAGGCCCTAAGTTTTGGTCTGCAGCCTTTGTGAGTGCCAGTTTGGACTGAATCCGAGTTGTGAGGAGAAAGAAGCACTAGAAGTGTGGAAACCAGGCTCACCCTGTAAAAGACTGGAGAAATTGCTGAATCGCACTCGGTCTGTCAGGAACTGAAGCTGCTGTGTGTGCTCCCGGGTATTTTGCCGGAATTGCAATCAGGATCGAGGAGCAGCCTGCCTGGTATAGTACTTTTCTTTTACATATAAATGTGCGCAGTGCTTGTGGGGAATCACTATTTCAAATCCCCTGTACAGTGAATTGTGTGCTGAGGCTGGAAGCAAACCCCAGCTTAATTGGGACTACATCTGTTTGCTATCAACTGCAGTGGGGTCCAGTCACAAGGACCTTGTCCTCATGCCCTGCTCTTCTGGCAATCCAGAGGGACATTCTCCATCCGATCCTCAGCTTGGGTGTTGTGAGTACAAATCAGGGTATTCCCCTGCAGCTTGTTTTTTCAATCACAAGTGTGTCATCTAATTCTTGTTGTTTCACTGTTTCATGGACTGAGCCCTCCGGCTCCAGATTACAATTGGGTGTTTTGCATATATTTTCTTCTGCTGGACCCTATCCATCTGCACCTGCCAGCCAACCCTAGGCAATGGACCTGGCTAGCCCCCCCCCCCAACCTGGGTACCCAGAGTGTGACTTTTCAGACCCTGTATGTGTGCACAGTACTGTGATTTAATGCCACTAATTAACCTGATTTCCCCATCCATGTTACTGTCCCCTAAATAAATCAGATTTGTTGTTGTTATACTATATACTGTATGTGGTGGTGGTACTTATGGAAACAGTATTGTGTTTTGCTGTGTATGTTGATTAACCTTACTTCACAGGAGGTCCTCAGAGACGTGCTGCTGAGTCAGTCTCGAGGGTAAGTGGTATCAATATGAGTGAACAGTGTGTAAACGTGGGGTATTGGGGCTGTAACTCTGGTGTACTGTGTGAGCCACTAGAGGGGATAAAAGGGGGTCTCAGTGTCCCAGAGGGCTGTGACCAAGTTAGTCTAACCACTACAAACCCTGACCTCTAGGTGGAGGCACCCGCCATAGAACCTAGGCCCCTCAACCTGTTAGTAGTAAATCAGGCAGGGGTAGTAGCCCTTGGGATAGCGCCACCTGGGGGTTACATCTTGGAGGCACCACTGGGATTAGTGTCCTCTAGTGGCCACATTTATGAATTACTGTTAAAAATAAATGGATACCCCAACAGAAGTGGCTGTGCACCTGCTGGTGAGGTGGTGTACTGGGCAGGAGATCGACCCTCAAAATGCTATACTGTACTTATCTTGGATATCCTGCTGGGTACCAGTACGGACACTGTAGAGGGAGTGCTCTCCAAGATCAAATGTTTACGACACCCTGTGTTGGTGGGGTGGCTGGCTGATCTGCTTGCCCAAACTTTCATGGCTCTAATAAAGTGTAAGGACCCTATAGACAGTTCTAAAGTGCCACAGACCATTACCCCAGAAGAAGCCTTCACTGCCTGGAGAGTGATAACTAAAGACAGTAAAGACCCCGGGGAGAATGAGCCCCCCCACTATCTCAAACTTTCGAGGAGAAATTTGCTAAATTATTGTTGGAGGAAGGGAAAACTGTGGAGGATTTAAAGAAACTATTATTGCCACCTGGGAATGTTCTTTCCCCAATACCCTCTCCCCCTCCAGCACCCGTTATTGCCCCTCCTTCTGTGCCAGTGCTAGCTGCTGTGTCTGTACCTGCCACTAGTCACAATTCTTACTGCGGGTTGAGACTTTTCTCCAGCACCCTCCCCACCCCACAAGGGGAGGATGATTGGGAGACCTGGATAGACTGTGTTGCCCCTTTGGTATCTGAGTGGCAGTGTGCGGTGGCTGGGAAACGGAAAAGAATCCTAGAGAGTTTGAGAGGTCCCACTCTGGAAGCCATTAAGTCTTTGAGGTCCACAAAACCTGAGGCATCTGCCCAAAAGTACCTAACTGCACTTGAATGCAATTTTGGGAGCACTGAGTCAGGGGAGAGCTTGATGTGGAAGTTTCAAGGTACAAAACAATGGCCAGGGGAAAGTTTATCTGCATATGTTACTCGTCTGGAAGGAGCGCTACAGAGGGTCTACCAGAAAGGTGGGGTGGCCGCCAGTGACTTAAACCATGTGAGGTTGGGGCACATACTGCAACATGCAAAGCACTCAAAATTGCAGCTCCTTCAGTTGAGGCTTCAAGACAGGAGGGGTAACCCACCGGATCATTGTGATTTGATAAAAGAAATCCGGGAAGTTGAGGAGGAGGAGGATTTCTCAGAGCCCCGCATAGTTGTAGCTGCTACAACCTCTGCTCCAAGGCCGGGGTCGGCTGCTGACAGCCAGGGATCACCGAAAGCCCATGATGAAAGTCAGAGATTAAGTGCCTGCCAAATGGGGATGGCTGTAAATACCCTGCACTGGGAGAAGTTGCTGAGGGAGATTAGGAAAGTAACAGACAGTCTCATCATGAAGGCTGCTCCTACCAGTACGGGCACTGACACTTGCCCGACTGCTTCTTCTATGGGGGTGGGGGTGCCTACCCAGGCACCTCATGTTGACAACAGTTCAAAACTTGATGCCTTGACTATGAAAGTGAGGGAACTGAAGAGATGTCTCCAAATATCCAACCCACCGCCGGCTGAGGTGGCACCAAGGTTTTCTGTTGACAGTACCAATGCCGCAGCCCCCAATGTGATGCCTCGGTCACCCCAAACTTCAGCAGACATATTTTGCCATAACTGTGGGAAGGATGGGCACATGAAGAGGGAATGCTGGTCTCAGAAAGACTTAGAAAGAGTGGTGAGCCAGCTACAAGGAGAGCTTTGGAGCACAAAACAGTGGTTAAGAGGTGCACGAAATGACCACAGTGAAGGTCCCAAAAATGCTAACTCACATCCTTATGTGGCTAGATCATCTACCCAGGCCCTTACTACTGCCTCTCCAGACTGGTCCAGAATAGTGGGCCCTTCAATGGAAGCTCCAGAAAAAGTGAATGGTGTGCCCACCAGAGCTGTGTTGGACAGTGGCTCCCAAGTGACAATTATGTTCCAGGATTGGTATCAGAAGAATTTGTCAGACGTACCCTTATAACCGTTGGAAGGACTGCATGTATGGAGGTTAAGTGAGAAGGCCTACCCCTACTCTGGGTATATCTGAGTTTGGCTATCTTTCCCTATCTCCATGACTGGAGTAGCAGAGCAAGTAGAGACCCTGGCCTAAGTGTGTCCCCCTACTGGACTGTGTGATGGGATTCCTCTACTAATTGGGACGAATGCGCATATGTTTGGACGGTTGGCGCAGTTGTGTTATGAGAAACAAGGGTCAAGGACTGGTAGAGCTTTGAGAATCCCGGCCTTGATCAAGAAGGCCTATGAGGCACAGAGAGATGCTGAAAAAATGGACCCAGAGAAACCGGTTGGAATTGTCTGGAAGAAGTATCCTGAGTCTCCGATTCTGGTGCCAAATGCCCAGTGTTTCTTACAGGGGGAAGTCCGTATCAGAAAGGATGTCAAGAATAAAATCCTCATGCTGGATGCACCAGGCGATGGGAAATTGCCGGAAGGACTGCTGGTCAAGCCAAGTATTTTGCCTGCCAGAGCCCATGCTTATGCCAGAAGGGTAATGGTTCAAGTTCATAATGTGTCTGATAGAGAGATTCGAGTAAATAGAGGTTGCACCCTGGCTAATGTACATTGTGCAGATACTGCAGTGCTACCCAGTAACAAGTGTTTGGGGGAGAATGACAGAGTGATTCCTGACTTGTTTGATTTTGGGGACTCCCCGTTGCCAGCTGAATGGAAGATGAGAATAAGTATAAAGCTTTCCCAGAGAGGCCAGGTGTTTTCTTTAAAGGAATGGGATGTAGGATATGTGCAAGGAGCTGAGCTCCACATCCGGCTGCATGATGAAAGGCCATTTCGTGAGAGGTCTCGACACCTGGCCCCTGCTGACATAGATGATGTGAGATGGCATCTGCAAGAGATGCTAACTGCTGGTGTAATACAAGAATCCAAAAGCCCCTATGCTTCCCCCATCGTGGTAGTGAGAAAAAAGAATGGGACAGTAAGGATGTGCGTGGATTATCACACTTTAAACTGGTGGACTATCTCTGCTCAGTATGCAATGCCCTGCATTCAGGATGCTTTGGACTGCCTGAATGGTAACAAGTGGTTCTCTGTGCTGGATCTTCGCAGTGGGTACTACCAGATCCCAATGGCCCCAGAAGACCGTGAGAAGACAGCCTTTATCTGTCCGATGGGCTTCTATGAATTCATGATGATGCCTCAAGGGATTTCAGGCACCACAGCCACTTTTCAATGATTGATGGAGTGTGCAGTGGGGGACATGAACCTATTAGAGTGCCTGGTATACCTAGATGATGTTATTGTGTTTGGCAGCTCACTGGAGGAACATGAGAGCAGATTATTCAAGGTGTTGGATCGACTGGAAGACTTTGGCCTTAAACTATCCATCGATAAATGTCAGTTATTCCAAACCTCTGTAAAGTATGTGGGACACATAGTATCCACCAAGGGAATAGAGACCGACCCAAGTAAAGTTGAGGCCTTGACCACCTGGCCACAGCCCCACAATCTAAAAGAACTGCAAAGATTCCTGGGATTCTGTGGTTACTATCGCCGTTTCATCAAGGACTATTCAAGAGTGATCCGTCCTTTACTTAATCTTACTCAAGGTTGCCCTCCTACCCACAAAAAATACAAGAGGTCAGTTTCTTTTGAGCCTGAGAGAGTGTATTTCCATCCCAATGAAGTATTTGGAGCCAGATGGACACCTGAGTGTGAAGCTGCTTTTCATGAGATTATCTATCAACTTACCCACACTCCTGTCCTTGCCTATGCAGATCCATCGAAGCCCTATGTCTTGCACACTGATGCTAGCCTGCAAGATTTGGGGGCTGTATTGTACCAAGAGCTCGAGAATGGCCTGAGACCAGTGGCCTTTGCCAGTAGAAGCCTGACCCCATCCAAAAAGAACTATCCTGTACATAAGTTAGAGTTCCTAGCTTTGAAGTGGGCTATTGTTGACCAGTTCCATGAGTACTTGTATGGGGCTAAGATACTAGTAAAAACTGACAATAATCCTTTGACCTATGTGCAGACTTCAGCTAAGTTGGACACCACTGGCCATAGGTGGCTTTCTGCATTATCTACATATGACTATGCTGTTGAATACAGAGCAGGCCTGAACCACACAGACGCTGATGCTCTCTCCCGGAGGCCTGTTTCCCGGAATGATTGAGTCAGACTGTCAGAACCTGATATTTGAGCACTCTGCCAGAAGTTTGACAGGGAGGAACAAATGTCCACGGATGCAGTGGACTGCATGGTGGATTGTTTGGGACCCTCTGAGAACGGCATACCTGCTGCTTATTACCACTTTTCTGCAATAGACATTGGTGCACTGCCTCAGCTGGACAATGACAGTATTCAGCGGGCTCAATCCTGAGATCCCATGATCAAATCAGCTTTAGAAGCCCTCTATGCAGGGAAAGATGTGTCCAAATTACGCTCCACTGATTTGAGAACTGCATTGTTACACAAGGAAGGTCCTAAGTTGAAACTGATCAATAGACTGTTATACACAGAAACGGTAGACAGAGGGGGACAAATAGACAAACAACAACTAGTGCTGTCCACTGCCTTTTGAGACTCAGTACTGAGGTCCTTACACAACCACATGGGGCACCTTGGTATAGACAGAACACTTGACTTGGTGAGATCCAGATTCTATTGGGATAAGATGGGGGCTGATGTTGAGCAACACATTCAAACTTGTAGTCGCTGCTTACAGAGGAAAGCTTTGCCCCAGAGGACTTCCCCCCCCTTGTTAACATCACCACCAGTGCACCCATGGAGCTGGTCTGTATTGATTTTCTGAGTTTGGAGTCATATCAAAGAAATATTAGTAATGTGCTGGTGGTCACTGACCATTTTACGAGATATGCCCAAGCTTTCCCTACCAAGGACCAGAAGGCATCCACTGTGGCAAAAGTGCTCGTAGAAAACTTTTTTGTTCACTATGGGGCTCCACAAAGAATCCATTATGATCAAGGGCGAGACTTTGAGAGTCGTCTGATCAAAGAGATGCTTTCTCTGTGGGGAGTGCGAAAGTCCAGAACCACCCCTTACCACCCCCAGGGGGACCCACAGCCTGAAGGTTTCAACCGCACTTTGCTAGATATGCTAGGCACCCTCAACCCAAAGGACAAGCCTAGATGGAGCCAACAAATTAGCACCCTGGTACATGCCTACAACTGTACCAAAAGTGATGCCACTGGGTTCTCCCCCTACCACCTGATGTTTGGAAGAGAAGCTTGACTGCCAGTAGATGTATGTTTTGGGGTTTCTCCTGATGGGGTTCGAGCTGACAACTATTTACAGTATGTGCAAAATTTAAAGGCCCAGCTAAATCATGCGTACCAACTGGCTCAAACCATGGCTGCCAAAAGAAATCCGGCCAACAAAGAAAGGTATGATAAAAAGGTGAAAGCACAGGAACTCCAGGAGGGAGACAGGGTATTGCTAAGAAATCTGGGACTGCATGGCAAGCATAAGATTGCTGACAGATGGCATCATCTCCCTCACATTGTAGTGGGCAAACTAGATGATCTGCCTGTGTACAAATTAAGGCCTGAGAATAATTCAAAAGATGTTAAAACAATGCATAGAAATCATTTACTGCCCATTGGACAAATCGTGATTGAGTCTGAGCCCCCAGAAAATGCCCCCTCTAGACCAGTGACTAGCGCTGCTGCTAAGAAAAAGTCAAGAAAGTCTGCACCTACAGAAGCTGAGTTAAAGTGTTCCCCTCCACAAGTCCCAGTTGAACATGACTGTCAGTCCATGTCAGAGAAAAGTGAATGTGGCTTTGAATACTACCCTTCTTACGAACTGAGTCAATTGTTTTGGGGAAATCCCCTAGTCAATCCTGGAGATGAAGCTGGGCCTTCTGGACTGTCTAAGCCCCCAGCTTTGTCCCTGGAGCCAATGCTCCCAGAAAGTGAAGTGCAAAGCATCAAGTCAGATGATATGGAATCATTGTGTATGGTTGAACTGTTTGAGCTTTCAGAGGAGGAAAATGATGGACTGGAACAGACTGGTGATATACCAGAACAAGAAGAGTATTTTGAGTGCTCTGACGGTCCACTGCCAGTGTCCGAAAGCTCTCCATGTGAGCCAAGTGTTGTGTACTCAGAGATTGTAACTCCTGGAGCTGAAAGTGCCCCAAGTTCTAGCCTATCTACCCCAATGGAGACTCCCCTGACAAGTGAGGACCATGCTGAAAATGAGGCTCAGAGTGCAGAGACTGTAACCGTTCCCCCTAGAAAGACTGGTCGAGCTGTAAAGCCTGTGGTGCACCTCAGTTATGATTCCCCTGGAAGGCCTGTGGACTTGCCTCTCAATGTTGTCCATAAAGGAGTGTATGCGTCCCCGAGCTCATTGCCCAAATTGAACATCAGTGCTAACTCCAAGTTACTTGTGATGCCCTCTAGGTATGGTGCCCCTGCCCCATCCAGCCCCAAGATAGCTGATAGGGAAGGGCCCCCTCTCTTCAGGTTTCATGTACAGGAGGTAATAACCTGAGTTATGGTACAATGCGTGTATAATACTGTGTAAAAAGTGATGTACTGAAAAGTTTCAGAAATGTGTTTCTGATATGGTGATATGTTGACTGATAATTACATGTATAAGCCCAATGTGATACTGATGTGAATGTATATGGTTGTATTGAAACTTATGGGGTACTTACTTGATGTGGACGCCAAGTTCTTTTCAGGCCAGGAATGGTGTAACCCCCCTACAAATGGAGGTTCTTAAAAAGCCCCCTAGGAACTTGCCTACGTGCTCCCAGCCTGAATGGTGTTCGGCGTTTAAGCCATTTATCTGTGAGTGCTTTTAGAGCCTCTGGTACTGTCTCTTTAAGAGCTGTCTGCTTGCAGACTTAATTAGTTTGTATGGGGGGACTGTGTATTTAATGCTGTAATCCTGCCTGAGCTGCTGTCAAATCACTCCGTTTTTGCAGTCGCAAAGAGTGCAAAGGGAGCCCATCTGAAAGCTGTAACTGTTTGCCTGTAAATCATTTAAAGCATTAGCAAAATTGTAGTTTGCCTAACCTGCCTTTATGGCAGCTGGGACTCTGTGTGTGTTACCTCTCCATTTTGGACCTAAACTGCTGAGCTGGGCCAGTTGGGTTAAGGGAGCCTTAAAATGGAGCCTGTGGACGAATCAGAACTTGGACTCTTAATTTGACCCAGCCACAAGGGGATTGTATGGGCAGTGACTCTGGGAAATGTAGTTTTGACCTTGGCGCCTTTTTCTACCAACAGAGGGAGTCTTATTGTGAGTGACAGCTGAATCAGCCAACAGAATAGTGTGGAGCTAAAGGAAATGCCCTGCTCTGTGACTGGAAAGATCAGATCAGTTGTGGCAGTGAAGAAAGAGAAGAAGCTGTGTGCTTCTGCGGTGTATAGTTTCACGCGGGAAGCGCGTGTGAGGCCCTGAGTTTCAGTCTGCAGCCTTTGTGAGTGCCAGTTTGGACTGAAGCCAAATTGTGAGGAGAGAGAAGCACTAGAAGTGTGGAAACCAGGCTCACCCTGTAAAAGACTGGAGAAATTGCTGAATCGCGCTCAGTCTGTCAGGAACTGAAGCTGCTGTGTGTGCTCCTGGGTATTTTGCAGTAATTGCGATCGGGATCGAGGAGCAGCCTGCCTGGTATAGTACTTTCCTTTTACATATAAATGTGCATAGTGCTTGTGGGGAATCGCTATTTCAAATCCCCTGTACAGTGGATAGTGTGCCGAAGTTGGAAGTAAACCCCAGCTTAATTTGGACTACATCCATTTGCTATCAACTGCAGTGGGGTCCAGTCACAAGAACCTTGTCCTCATGCCCTGCTCTTTTGGCAATCCAGAGGGACATTCTCCATCCGATCCTCAGCTTGGGTGTTGTGAGTACAAATCAGGGTATTCCCCTGCAGCTTGTTTTTTCAATCACAAGTGTGTCATCTAATTCTTGTTGTTTCACTGTTTCATGGACTGAGCCCTCTGGCTCCGGATTACAATTGGGTGTTGGGCATATATTTTCTTCTACAGGGCCAATCCATCTGCACCTGCCGGCCAACCCCGGGCAACGGACCTGGCTACCCCCCCCCAACCTGGGTACCCAGAGTGTGACTTTTCAGACCCTGTATGTGTGCACAGTACTGTGATTCAATGCCACTAATTAACCTGATTTCCCCCTCCCACGTTACTGTCCCCTAAATAAATCAGATTTGTTGTTGTTATACTATATACTGTCTGTGGTGGTGGTACTTATGGAAACAGTATTGTGTTTTGCTGTGTATGTTGATTAACCTTAATTTACAGGGGGTCCTCAGAGACATGCTGCTGAATCAGTCTCAAGGGTAAGTGGTAACTATATGAGTGAACAGTGTGTAAAAGTGGGGTATTGGGGCTATAACTCCGGTGTACTGTGTGAGCCACTAGAGGGGATAAAAAGGGGGTCTCAGTGTCCCAGAGGGCTTTGACCAAGTTAGTTTAACCACTACAAACCCTGACCTCTGGATGGAGGCATCCGCCATAGAACCTAGGCCCCTCAACCTGTTAGTAGTCAATCAGGCAGGGGTAGCGCCACCTGGGGGTTACACCTGGCTCCATACACTTTTGGTTTGCTGGCCTCCATTTTGTGGAGTCCTGTGGGCTCAAGTCAGTTGGAATCAGTGGGCTTTACAGAACCCTGCCATGAGGGAGTCTGGGAACAAGATAGCTGAGATTTCCTGCCTGGGAATTCCCTTCTTTATTTTCTTTTTACCTCATTTAGCAATTGCATGAAAGGAGATCTGTTTTGTTGTTTTTCATGTGTAATTTACTTTTCTGTATGAAACAACCATGTGTAAAATATAGAATAATATATGGGTGGGTGTGTGTAACCAGAATTTACACACACACACCCTCTGTTTTCAGTAGGCACATTCATTCATTTTTCCTTTTTTTGTGCAGTGCCAGTTTCCATATTTCAAAGAGCCATGGTGTGGCTTACTCCGCCCTGCTTAGTGGTGCCTTTGTCCAGTTTTGCTCTCTCTTCTTGTACTCTCTCTCTTTCTCTGTAACTCCCCCCCAGCTCTTTAATGCCAGCTCCTACCACCTCTTGCCACAGCGCCAGTTCAGTAAGGTGGGGGTGGTGCTTCCAAAAGCAGGATCAACTATATATATATATATATGTATATATAAATATTAGAGGCAAACAACTCTGTTTAATGCATTAGTTAGGGTTGCTCCACAGCGACAAAAGTGAGGAAATTCGGTGTTAGGGTTGAAAAACCCCCTTGGACCCCCTGCCTACCCCCCCAACTGAGGGCCCCGCGCTCCTGCCACGTGATGTCTTGTGGCATAGTAACAGGAACAACAAGCGCAAACAGAAGCGTTAACAGTGGCGCACATGGTAACCAAGTGTGAATGAGAACAGAAAGGATGTACTTTACGGTGGCGTGAAGCGGAACGGTCTGCCCGTAATGTGTTGTCACATGAGTAACATGGTGCCTGCAAGCGGAAATGTCAATGGGCATGGTGGCGCAAAGTGAAACAGAAGAGAAACAGTACTGTAGACACAAATGGAAAAAATAACAGAAGCATAAGCGCAAAGGATAACACAGATGGTGGGCGTGAGCGTCAATGGTAAGTGAAAGCGAGTGCGGAACATAAAGCGGAAAAGAACAGCGAGTAACAGTAATGTAAGCGCACAGGCTGGTTTCCCCAAAACCTGCATAGAGAAGACAGTGAGTACAAAGAATGTATGCATAATAATGGGTATCGGAGCAGAAAATGAGGACTTGGAATACTAAATAGGTTATATCTCAGGAACAGTCGACATAGAAAAAAGTTTAAAAGTCATATGATTTCACGACTGTCCTGGCTAGTTTTGTGCTTAGCCCCTATGAGGGTAAGCATTTTCTGATGAAAAGTCCATTATCTGGCATCCGTTTCAATACCAGGGCCCTGAAAGAAGCCTTGGCCGAATGCCGTAATGTTATCCTATGGGAAAAAAAGAGAAATTCGGAGTACCATAACTTTGCCTCCCTGTAATATTTTTTCACCAAACCACTGAAAGGCACATCTGTGGGCTGTTGGCCATCTTTCCTCCAAATTTCAGGAAAAAAGACCAAACTGTTATTTTGCAGCAGGGTGCCAAAGGATTCCTGTAATGTGTCGGGCGGCGTAATGTTATCCTATGGGAAAAAACGTCAACTTTGGAGTGCTGTAACTTTGCTGCCGTGTAATATTTTTTCAACACAACACTGAAAGGCACATCTGTGAGATGTCAGCTGTGTTCCCTCCAAATTTCAGCCCAAAACTCCCAACCGTTCTTTTGCAGTGCAGTGCCAAAGAATTGCTGTCATTTTCCCACAGACTAGAAAACTACTGTCGCAATTTGCGAAAGCTTTCACACAAATTTGCGACACTTTCGTGAGCACGAAAGTAATTTGCGAAAGTGCTTTTTCCAGAAATTTGAAAAACATTTCTGGGGTGTTTTACCCCAAAATAAAGACATGGCTAGCATCCTCAGGGTCCGACTAGGTGAATACAACAATAATTAGGTTGCTAGAGGGTCCCAAATTTAAATGCCAAACATTTTTCTGATCACTAACTGAAAACAAAATGGCGGATTTGCAAAAGTAACAGGGCCATTTGCTAAAGTAAAAATGCATTTGCGACACTGTCGAACTTTTTGTTAACTTTTCCCATTGACTTATAATGGGAAATTGTTTTTTGAATAACTTTTGAACCGTTTAATATTTTTTCACCAAATCTTGAAAGGCACATTGGGGACCCTGGCCGCATGTTCCCTGAAGATTTTGGGCCAGTCTTGCAAACCATGCGACCTGTACGCGTGACCATAGAATTCCAGAAAAAGCGTAAACCCGCGCGCAGATCACACTTAATAACTCCGCAGCTGTGTATCCAACCAGTATGAAACTTGCCAGATCCCAATACCTATCATTCTTGATCGTGTATTCCAAATTTCAGGCAAATCTGTCAAACGGTTGCAAAGTTATTAAGGTGCAAAATTTTAACATAGAAATGGCTCCTCAACCCTAACTATGGTAGCACTACCGTGCTACCATAATATATATACAAACACACAGTATATATATATATATATATATATATACACACTGTATATAAAATGTTAGAATTCATACCTCCTGTGAGGAAAGTGTGTTTCATGCTCGGTATCTGAGCAACTGATCCACCATGTTGGCCGAGATGTTCCGCCCACCCACAGACAGTGTAATGGCCAATAAGGGTTTAAAGCACCAGTCTGATTGACAGGCACTGATTATAACCATCTGGTTGTAATGCAAAATATCAACCAAGTGGTTGTAATGTGATTTAAAAGTCTGGTTATCCACACATAAGAGCTAAGAACCAGTAATTAAATATAGAATAATACATGGGGGTGAGTGTACGAAGATAATTTAATGCACACCCGGATTGCGGGATGCTAAATAAACCCCAAGGGCAAAGTTAGAGGGGTTTATCAAAGCATCCCACACAGAGGGTGTGCATTAAATTTAAGTTTTGCACTCACCTACACAGGTTTTTTCCCCCTTATTTTATTTATCCGTGTTTTCCATTTTTACGCCCACTCACCCGTGTATCTCTGGCATGCGCGTGCACGTGTGGAGGCACGTGCACACCATGCACTGTGGAACGCTCCACCCTACTATTCGCCCATACCCACCTGTGCCATCACCGGACCTCCACCCAGTGATGGCAGGACTACGGGAGAGTGACCTCCCACCCATGGAGAAGAGAGTCGCTAGGCTCGATCCTGCTACACCCTCCCCCCCCCACTGGCACCCTGATGACCAAAGGCCATTCCCAAGCCCGGGTCGCCAGCGTAGCATGAGGTAAGGCACAGATGCCTCAACCCTCACTGCCACCGGGCTGGCCCACGTGTTGTTTCATGTAATTGCTAGGGGACGTTTTTTCTCCAGACAGATTTAACTTAGGTCTTTGAGAATGGCAACGGCATTGTTTGTTCACTGCAAGTGACAGCTATTGAAAGCTGGGGAAGCAGTTAACTCTAATAATGGTAAATGATCAAATATCAGAAAAAGAAGTATGAAAACATTTCTGAGAAGTGTATTTAGACCATTTTCTAAAGATTTTGTTCAGGTCTGGTTCATGGTTGTCATGGCAATGTACAAATGAGGTGAAGAGTTTAGTGTTCGGAGTTACAACTCTGCCCCCCCATTTGCATATTGCCATGACAACAATGAACTGGACCTGAACAAAATCTTGAGAATCTGGGCTAAATGCACTTCTCAGCAATATTTTGGTATTTGTTTTTCTGATATTTGACTGGGAAATGCGATACTGTATTTACATTTGGACTGATGGAAGTTGTAAGAGCAGCGTGGGTGACTGAGCATGAGTGGGGCTGAGGAGAAGCCCGGTGCATGTTCATCGTTATAACTCATGGGTTATAACGGTGAGTTATAACCAGCTTCTCCTATGAGAAAAAAAACAGACCCCAGTTATCACATTGTTGTAAATATTTAAAGAGGGACTCTGGCCAAAAGTGCTACATTGCATAATTACAATACAGTAAGTATACCCCAATAAATCCTACACCAAAAGTTAGGTTTCTATGTTACTTTGTTTGAAAGTTATGACTTATGAGCTATTTTGTAGCCCTGATTTCACTACCTGTTCAAAAAAAGCCAGTTTCCGTGAAGAGCTGCTGATGATGTCATCTCCTGAAATTACAGTCTAGTCCTCCCTGTCAATAAGCTTATACAGCAGGACCTGCTTCTCCAAAGTTTAAAGTAATTTATGGAATGTTGCCACAGCAAATGGGCATAGTAACCTGTAGGAGTTGTAAATCAGTCTCCTACCATTCAAACTGCCAAAAAGTACTGTTTTCCATGAAAAAAAAAATCCTTTCACTTCAGTGCTCCATTTCATTTGCATAACCCTGCCCCTTTATTTCTCAGTGCGGCAACCCCCAACCTTTAAATCTTGCAAGGGAAACAATGTTTTTAAAGTGATTTAGCTAGCTTTGCCATAGCAAATATGAACATATGAAAATGCCAGCAGAAACTGGCCTCATGATCTATCAAGTCTGCTCGAGTGCACAGCTAGCACCTTATAATGCTGCTGCACCTCCCTTCCACCATCCTGTTACCTCTTCCCCTTACCTTATCTTATCCCAACCTCTCTTGAAGCTGCCTACTGTCTTGCAGGCCACTACCTCACCGGCACAGAGTTCCACTTATCCGCCACTCTTTCTGTGAAAAAATGTCTCTGCATCTCTCTCCTGAATCTACCCCCCCTCCAGTCTCAGTTGGTGTCCTCTCATGTCCCTCCCCTTTCTCCTCTGGAAAATCCTCTCTGTATTAGTCTTATTTATTCCCTTCAGGTACTTAAAGGTCTCAATCATATCTCCCCTGTCCCTCCTCTCTTCCAGAGAGTACATATTCAACTCCCCCAGCCTTTCCTCGTATGGCTTGCCCTCCAATTCCTGGCTCATCTTTGTAGCTCTATGCTGTACCACTTCTAACAATCTGATGTTCTTCTTCACGAACGGGCGCCAGTATTGCACGCGGTACTCCAGGTGGAGCCTGACCAGCGACCTACGGAGGGGCAGGATAACCTCCATACTTCTGGAGGAGATCCCTCTAGCTGTACATCCCAGCATTTTGTTGGCTTTTGCTGCCACCCTTCTGCATTGAACAGAGTTGTTCATGCTCCCTGTTATGATCACCCCTAGGTCTTTCTCTTCTTTGCAGCAACCCAACTGAACCCCATTTAAGTGATAATCCCTCCCCTGGTTCTGGGCTCCAAAGTGCAGAAGCTTGCACTTCTTGGTGTTGAACCCCAGCTGCCATTGATCTGCCCACTCCTGCAGCTTATTCAGGTCCTCCTGCAACTCTTTGCCCCACTCCGTGTCATCTACCACAGCTCTCATCTTGGTATCGTTTTCGAACAGACTGATTTTGCTCCAGATCCCATTTCGTGATATCTGCAATGAAAATCCCAAACAATACTGGTCCCAGCACGGATCCCTGTGGTACCCCACTCATCACCACTCTCGGTGATGAGAGTCCCCCCCACCACCACCCTTTGCTGTCTCCCCCTCCATCAGTTCCTGATCCGGGTCACCATTTTTGATCCTATCCCTACATACTCCAGCTTCCCCCTCAATCTCCCATGTGGCACTGAATCAAAGACCTTAGTAAAGTCCAAGTACAGAATGTCCACAGCATGGTCCTTGTCCAGTTCTCATGTCACCCAGTCATAGAACTCTACCAGGTTTGGCATGATCTACCCATGACAAACCCATGTTGTTGGTCGTCCTGGATACAATTTGCCTCCAAGAAGCTCACGAGCCCACAATCGAGGTGAGGCTTACTGGTCTGTAGTTCCCTGGTTCATCCTTTGGCCCACTTTTATGGATGGGCACCATGTGGGCCATCCTCCAGTCCTGTGGTACACATCCTGTGTCCAGGGAGGTATTAAACAGGTCTGCCACGGGCCCTGCAAGGATCTCTGCCAGCTCCCTCAGTACTCTAGGGTGAATGCCATCCAGCCCAGGAGCTTTGTCCACTCTTAATGCCCTCAACCCCTCCAGCACCCTTCAATCTGTAATCCCTACATCTGTTGTCTTCTCCAACCCCTTACCCACCCCCCACTTGCCTGAGGTATTTGCCCCTTTCTCCTGCGTGAACACAGAGCAGACGTACTCATTCAGTGTATCTGCCTGCTCCGCCCCCTTCGCCACCCACCCCCATCTTTCTTGATCCTCACAAGCTGGTCTTTGCTTCTCCTTCTCTCACCAGTGTAACGGAAGAAGTCTTTTTCTCCTCTTTTGATCCCCTGCGCCAGTTACAGCTCTCTAGACACTTTGGCCCCCCTGACCAGTCTAGCGACCTCCCTAGACTTTTCCCTGTATACATCTTTATCTTCTCCCCTCCCCATTTTCCTATACTTCCGAAATGCTGCCCTCTTGGCTCTCACCCTTTTCCTGACCTCCGGTGACAGCCAACTGGGTTTCTTTGCCCTGCCCTTCTTTTTTTTTTTTCCTAGTACAGATCTCTGTTGCCTCTACCAGCCCTCCCCTTTTATATTCCATTTCTTTTTTAAATTTTGTTTTTATTGTGAGAGACAACATCAATACATCATATGGTGTAGTTCAGCAAAAGTTACAGTTAGGTATCGAGGAAAAAGCAATTTAAATAATTTACACCTGTTCTGAAACAGAGTTATATCAGCAATCATACTTAGATTTTGTAGTTGCAGCCCATTGAATTGTTAAGAAGGCGGATGGACCCTGACCCCCAGAAATGAAGGAATGGGCCCTCAACAAGGGCTGGTCACCCCACCACGGGAGGATAGTAGGAAAAGAGTCTGATTATATGAAACACCAGGGAGGGGTCCCCCCACCCAGGGAACACATTTGGGATCCACCTGTGAGAAGAACAATATCCACTGCTGCCACTTCCTCAGAAAATGCTCATGTTTATTATTAAGCTTGGCTGTCAGGGATACGAGTCTGTAAATATCATAAACTATTTTATGCCATTGTGATACTGTGGGATCTTTTAACATCCATCGAAGTGTGATTGCTTTTTTGGCAGCTAATAAAAAAGGTGGAAGTAAGGTAGTGTTCATCTATCTTGGACTGTGGAGATGAAAAATGGACAAGACCATCTCTGTCATTATCTCTATAGGTTTATTCATACATTTCCCCAGTTCCACCTGTAAGGTTAACCAAAAGGGCATCAAGACTGGACAAAACCAGAATATATGTCCCAGGTCAGCCATATTACATTTACAAGCCCTCCAACAGTGCCCACAGGAGGCCGACATGTACTTTGTGAACACAACAGGAGAACGGAAAAATCTAGAATGAGACTTCCATGCGAATTCTCGCCAGATATTAGAAGCAGTAATTTTGATAGCTTTCAAAGTTGCCATTTCCCACTGTGGGAGAAGTATTTCCATTTCTAGATCCTTATTCCAGGCTTTCAAGATTAACTTGGAAGAGTCTCCCAAACTGTCTCATTTATTCAATAAAGGTGGTCTATTAGTTTTCCCTTAGGTGGCACCCGTCAATGTGTCCCTCAGGAGAGCCCAGAGAGTAGGTACAGGTGAGGGCCAGCAGGTAGGAAAATCCCTTTGACTTAAAATATATGTAACCCCCCTACAAATGGGGGTTCCCGTAAAGTCTTCCGCGAGCTTGCCTAAATGCTTACTGCCAGGCTGGTGTCCTGTGTTTGATCAGTTTAAATGTGATTGCCAGAGAGTGCCTGTATAGCCACTGTGTACTGTCTCTTTAAGAGCTGCCTGGATTGTAGTCATAAGTGATCTGAGAGGGAGCTCTGTTGAAAGATGTAACTATTTGCTGAAAATCATTTAGAATGATAATGATAATGTAGTTTGTATAACCTGCCTTCTTTGCAGCAAGGACTGTTTTGTTTATCTCCACTATCTTGGTCCTGGACTGCGAAATGGACCAAACAGTACTGGTGGGACCGAAAATGGAGCCGGACTACAGGAGCTGTCTGGAGTTAAAATCTGTAGGAATTGTAGTTTTGGGCTTTTTGTGCCTTTTTACACCTGAAGGGGGAGCCTTTGTTGTGACTGACAGGAGGATCAGCCAACCAAACCTTTTGGATCTTGGGGAATTTCCCAGGCTGCTGCAGCTAGTTTCAGTTGTGAGCTGAGAAGTGAAGAAATAACAGCTCCAGTGATTTTGGGCAGCAGTTCTGTATAGTTTTGCATGGGAGAACTGTAAAAGGGATGAGTTTTGGTCTGCCTGTCTGCCTGCTGTCCCTGAGAGGGAAAATAGAGTTTATTCGGACTGAATCTGAGTTGTGAGGATTATTTAAGCCACTGGACCATGACCGGGTTTTAACCTGAAGACGACCAAAGATTTGCTGAATGCAATCGGCCTGTCAGGATTTCCAGCTGCTGTTGAATCCCCGGTTTGTGCAGAGACTTTGCGATAGTGACCGGAGAGCGGTTTGCCTGGTACAGTAGAATTTCCTTACATGTAAATGTGCTGTGCATTGAAAGTGGGTTGTGATTTGGTTCCCCACTGTGTCAACTGTGTTCTGCTTGCTGGAAGCTTTATCCAGCCTAATCAGACTGAATCCGCATTCATCTCCATTCAACTTGGGCCATGCCATGCTGGCCCTGCCAGACTACCCCACTGCACAGAGAAAGCCACCGACAAGAGACCTGCCTAGGGATCAGCCCCCTGCTCCACACTTGAACAGGAATGACGCCTTGGTGAATCATATGGACCCTGCTTCTCCTGGCACTCCAGATTAACCACCTGCTGTCTCGATTTTTGTCCAGCCTGTGTCCAGTCTTGGGTATCGTGAGTAATCATCAGGGTAGCTCCCTGCAACAACACCCTAATCTAAAAGTGTGTCATCTGATTGTCTTGTTGTTTTCTTTTCACAAACTCAGCCCTCCAGCTCCGGATTACAAATAGTGTGTGTTATGCATGTTGTTTTCTTCCATCACAGGGCCCCAACCAGCTGCAATGTTCCTGGCTAGCCCACCATTCTCCATCTAGGTACCGAGAGTGTGTAACTGTTTATGGACCCTGAAGTGCATGCATAACTGTTTGATTGATAGAGTCTTTAACAGGGTTTTATTTAAGTCTAAAAATTGATTAGCGTTTTCCTCATAAAAGTTCTAAAACATTGTGAAAATGCATAGCACTTGCCTCACTGTGTTTAACAAACGTAACACTTCCAGAAAACCTATACAAATGCTTTCTGTACCGTTAGTATTGCCCCCCCACAAAAAAACTGCTAATCAATTATTTAAAACCCTGTTTAAGCAAATTAACCTGATTATGCCTCTCCCTTGTTCAAGCCCCTTAAATAAATCAGATCTAACTCTTTTTTGCATTTACCCGGACTGTGGTTCCAGTTTGTGCAAGAGTACTGTACTGCTGTTATTTGCTGTGTATAACCTTGTTTTATAGGGGGTCACCAGGGCCGGGCCAGAGGAAAGGCCTGGTGGTAAGTGCAAACAGTGTGGGTACCTGTGTGATATATCAGGGGTACTGTGAACGTGATTATTGTGTATTGTTCTGGCCACTAGTAAGGAAAGAGGGGAAGGGTTACAGTGTCCCGGAGGGCTGTGCCCAGGTTAGCATGACCACTACCAACCCTGACCTCTGGGTGAAGGCACCCATTTCAGAACTCAGGCCCCTTAACCTGCTACTAGTCAAGCAAGCAGGGGCAGTAGCCCTTGGGATAGCGCCATGTAGGGGTTACATATAGTTTCTCACCTGGGTATATCCATCTGTCAAGTAGAGAGTATTTGTGTTGAAGTTTGGTAAAAGACAAAATGTCCGAGTTATTTATTAATTGATAGAAGCAGTTAAGGCCTAGCCTGTGCCAGTTCCTGAAGGTTGTGTCTAATTGAACTGGAAGGAATTTTTGGTCTCCTGATATAAGGGGAAAAGAAAAAGCTGATTTGTTTGAATTGTTTCTTATTTCTAAAGTTGTGCCATATTTTAAGAATCTGGGCAGTGTAGAGAGAAAAGACTCTAAGAGGAGGGGAGAGTTCATGTGTGGAAAGAGTAATTTTCTCTATATCATAAAGTTAATTTATTAGAAACTCAATATCTTTCCAGATAGGAGAGTTAGAAGGAGAGAGCCAAAGGAAAAATATTTTTAGGAATGCTGCCATTGCATATGTCTTCAGGTCCGGAAGATTCACCCCCCTTTGGTTTAGAGGGGGAAAGAGAGTAAAGTAAACCAGACCCTGGGTCTCTGACCTTCCCAGATAAAAGAAGAAATCATCCTGTTCCAGGATTTGAAATAGAAGGCAAATGGGAAAATCGGGATGTTCTGAAACAAGTAAAGCAACCTGGGGAGAATATTCATTCATATGGTTTCGATTCTTGGAAAAAAGGTTAATTTCAGGTTGGCCCACCTGATCAGATCCTACTGAACTAAAACAGAGGCAGTTTCGTAATTAACTAGCTCAAGGTGCTCAAGGCTTTGTGGGATATGTATGCCCAGATATTTAATTTTGTACAACGCCACTTTAAAGGAAAGGAGATCTTCAGCTTCTGAGAGGGAGTAAAGTTAAGCATTAGGGCCTTTATTTTAGTAATGTTCAACTTGAAATTGGCCAGTTCCTCATATTTCTTGAAAGACCCCCAAACTGCCGGAATAGAAGATTCAGAAGAAAGAAGGGTTAAGAGAATATCGTCGGCAAAGAGAAATATCTTATATGTCTTTTGGCCTAACAGTATGCCCTCCACCCGAGGGTTTTGTCTAATGATCATAGCCAGGGGTTCCATGTATAATGCAAAAAGGTAAGGAGAGAGAGGGCATCCCTGACGTGTTCCCTGGTGCAACTGAATGGGAGAGGACATTGCCCCATTTATACGAAGGTAAGCTTGGGGTCTGGAGTATATATTTTTGAGACTAGAGAGGAATTGGTCAGGAAAATGATATTCCATTTCTGATCTGCATCCATGTGTTGTTGGATGTCTGCCAGATGCTCGATCAGAATTTCCCCCATCATCCTAAAGTCCGCCCCCCCAAACTCAACCACCCTTGTACCTGTTCACCCTGTGTCCCTCCCCATGTTTAGCGTGAACCACACTGAGTAGTGGTCACTTCCAGCAAGTGGTTCCCCCACTTCTAGGTTCCTTACAGCTTCCCGATTATCCAGTGCAAGGGCCAAAGTCCTTTCCAGCCATGTCAGCCCCTGTACCAGCTGTGTCAAGAAGCTGTCCTGAAAAGCTTCCAACAGGACCCTCTCTCTTGCACTCATGGTGGCAGGTGTGCTCCAATCTACCCACGGTAGATTAAAATCCACCACCATCACTGTGCTTCCCTTCCTGCTTACCTTTCAAATTTGATCTGCCAGTTCCCGGTCCAGGTCACAACCCTGTGATGGTGGCCCATACACTACTCCCATCCTCAGTGTCCTATTCCTCACATCCTGGAACTGCATCCACAGAGCTTCTGTCCTCCCTGCCTCATCTTCCGTTATGCACATAATCCCTTCCCTCACATAAATCATCATCCCATTCCCCTTGGCCCTATACTTTCTGAATACCCTGTACCCTGGGATCATCATATCCCAGTCCTGGTACTGGGTGGCTCATGTTTCTTTGATGTCTGCTATTTCCACCAATTCCACCACCAAGACAGCCTGTAACTCTACAGTTCTGTACCTTAGGCTTCTTGCATTCAGTGAGACCACCTTCCAGCCTGTTGCCTCCCCAACCTTACCATTCCTCCCCTCCTTTGGTCCTCTCTGTGCCTCCTCCTCACTGCCTTCACTTCTAACTAGGGGGTGAGCACCCTATGCTTGCCTTTCTAGATATTGTTTCTGACAACGGCCCCCTCGCCACCCCCCTTCCTAGTTTAAATCCACCCTTGTTAAAATATACCCCTCCACTTCCTGTTTGAGTATGCTCTTCTCCTCTTTGCTCAAATGTAACCTGTCCGCTGCATATAGGTCGCTGTTGTCCCGGGTCCTGCCCCAGTCTGACACCAGTCAGTATTTTCTGGTTTGGCACCAATCCCTCAGCCACTCATTGAACTCCTCTATCCTTTTTTTCTCCCTGTACTTGCACATGGTACTAGTATCACCTCAGAGAATGCCACAGACAACCCCACCTCCTCGTACTGCCTACCCAGTTCCTCGAACCTCCCTTTTACCACCTCCTCCATTTCCCCAGTCAAGTCATTTGTTCCCACATGCACCACCACGTGTGGTGTTGTCCTCCCTCTGCTTTTGTGCTTTCGCACTTGAGAAGTGTCTGCCCTGCCCTGTCTGCGGTCAAACCTGGAATTGCCTCAACCCAGATATGACTGTGCCTTCCCCATCTGATCCCCTTCAGTATGGGTCCCCAGCACCAACACCCCCCATCATTCTGATCCTGGCCCCCCTTCCACTAGGATCCTGTACACTCCCCAGAACCCCTGCCTCCTCCTTAAATCCCTCATCTGCACCTTTTGTGCTCCTTGCCTTATTTTTCCCTGCTGCCTCCCCACCTGTTACCGCCTCTCCCTCCTCCTCTACCCTACCCTTCCTCTTCCATTTCTGTTTCCCATTGTAATTCCTGCCTCTTGGACCTTCCCCACTCTTCTCCCCTCTCCCTCACAGCTCTGATACCTCCCCTTCCACTTCCTCTGCCAACATTGCAAACCTATTGCTTGATAACCCCTCCATGGTGCCCATTGCCTCCTTCCTCCTTCCCTGATCCCTCCCTCCTCCTACTGCACCTCTGTTCACCTCCCCCACCCATACTCCTTATATGCCCATCTTTATCTCTACAGTTCCCTCTCTTCATCTCCCTGCCCCTCCTTAGTGGGGTCACTCCTGCCTCAGCTTCCCCTCCCTCACTCTCCTTAGTTCCCTCCATAACCCTATTACTTCATCTCTGAATTTCCTTAGCCTGCAGCAAATTAAACAGCCTCCCAGTTTCCACAATAAATTCATCCAAACAGCTGCCCCACATCCACTGCAGCTCACTATCCTCCCTGTGCCTGCCACCCTCCCTCCACGGCACCCATCATTCCACCCTCCATTTTGCAGCCTCCACCCCCTTATCCATTTCCTTCCACTTCCACTGCCCCTTGAATTCCCCCTTCTTGCAGCCCTTCACACCTACTCCTCATTATTCACATTTGGCTTAAATGTATCCCCACACCTGTCCCCTGGTCCTTATTCTTGTACTTATATGCTCCATTACTAGTCTGATATTAGTCCTTCTTTAACCCCGTGGTCCTCATTTGCCACTAACCTTTGCTTTGTTGCCCCTTGCCAGAGACTTTGGCCGGGTAAGTGCACTAGACAAATCCTGCCTATTTTTCAGGCACAACCCAGGAAGGGGGATACAGATGAATGCCAACTGACCTTGAACCAGATTAAGCTGTTGGTATTTTTAGTGAATGAGGGAAATTTGGCCAGGACACCAGGGAAATTCCCCTACTCTTTTCGATAAGTGCCATGGGATTTTTAACATTCACCTGAACTACCACCAATCCAGGCAGATGGGACCTCGGTTTAACGTCTCATCCGAAAAACAGCACCTCAGAAGTGCAGCACCCCTCTCATGCTGCACTACAGTGTCAGTACTAGGATATTAACCGAAGTGGTGCCAGATGTAGGAACTGAACCCAGAGCCCTCTGATCTCCCGGCCTCAGAGGTGAGTGTGCTACCTACTGAGCCACTGACACTGCTGGCCTTTGCTCAGTAACACATTAGTACAATCCCCTCAGTGTATTACAGCTCTTATGAACCCTAAATACTTATCACAGCCCCAAGTATGCTAGATCTGTAGCTTAGTAATACACTACCACCTTAGTATATATCAACTCCAAATATGACATCACATAGCAAGGCTAGCTTTCATATTGTAACAATCATTGCAAGATACCCTGTGGGCTTGGTAAACCTTTGTATCTCTACCCACCTCCACCCTCTATGTCTGAACTTTTACCACCTGACTATTAGCTTTAAGAGTTAATTCATACGGGCCGTTTATATCTTCACAAGCTCCTCCCTCATAGCTGTGAAGCCCAACCCCCAGTGACTTTTCAGTATTTATGTTCCCACAACCAGCACAAGCCACCAACAGTTACAATATCACAGCCCAGGTAACAGTTGTAACTCACAGAACAGTTGCAACTCACAGTACTAATTTAAAGTACAAACTATTCAAATATCACAATTAAAACAGAAGAAAATAAAACACAGCCACTTCCCTGAACACTTGGAATAGTAAACTGAATAGTAGGAAGGAAATTGAATCACAGCTCCTACAGGTTAGTACAAAGTGCCAAAAAATGTTTTTTTTTTCCATAAAATAAATGCTTTTATTTCTGTGCTGTGCTTCATTTGCATAACCTGACCCTTTTTTTTCTCAGTGCTGCAACTCCCAAGCGTGATGTCGTGCAAGGGAAACAAAGTTTATAAGCATTGTTTTGAAACAGAGACTTCTGTTGGTCAGGCTTGGTATTGCAAACATCTACACTACCGACATAGGAGACTACATCTCTCAGTAAAGAACTCTTGTCAGCTAGATACTATATGCACTATGCCTTGTTTGGAAAATAAACATTTGAGAGTTTTTATCGTTGAAGCCACTACAGAGATATGAGACTGCACCCCACAGTAAGGGCATTGGAAAACAACTTCTTATTGTACCCACAATGCCTTACTATGTACATCTACATATTAAGTGCAGTTGCTACCACCAAAATAAGGGACTGCACCGCTGAGTAACTAACATTTAATTTACCTTTATAATTTACCCAGAATTTCTTGATGCTTTATGTAAAACATTGACAGCTCCCTTGCATGAAATCATTCTGGGAGTGTGGCCACACAGAGAAAACTGGAGGGCCGGCAGGAACAAAGTGCTGATAAAACATCAACAAAACTGACTATGACAGATTTTTTAACAAAACAAATTGCAGCTTCAACATCTGAAACATGGCTGGCAATGACATACTATGTGAAAAAGGCATTTGGGGAATTTCCATAAATCACTTTAACTTTGGAGAAGCAGGTCTTATAAGCTTGCTGAAAGGGAGGACTAGACTGTGAATTCAAGAGATGACATCATCAGCAACTCTTCACAGAAACTAGCTTTTTTTAACAGGCATTGAATTTAGGGTTGTAAAATGATTTTCTAACTTTTAAACAATGTAACTTAGAGATCCCATGTTGGCATGAGGCTGATTGGGTCTATGCTGATCCAAATTTTGAATTTACTGATGCCAGAAATTTTGAGCATAGTCCAACTGTAAGCAAACATTAAGGTATGATTGACAGGTCACATAGTCTCCAGCCCTATAAAAGGGTCTGGCTGAGCACAGTCTGGCAGCTGAGATGAGATCTGAACTGTGGAGAGAGCAGTCGTTACAACAGTGAAAACTGGATGATTCAAGAGGGGAGGAGTTGGTGCTGGTGTAGTTTCAGAAAGACTGATCAGTGGTGGTGTTTTCCAAGGCTGAGATGTTTTGGACCAAAGCTGAGCTGAGCAGCTGGAGGGGTTATTGGTCTATGTCAATGTTTCTCAAATGGCGAGTCCAGCATCCCTGGGGAGGCCACGACCTGTTCAAGGGGAGGCTCAAGCAAATATGAAAATGTACCTTATCTAAATTTTGAGTTTGAGTTGTTTTGTGTAAAAAAATGAAACAAACTGAAAGTGGATAATGGCAGGTGTATTTATGTATGTACACAGTTGTGACCAGTAAAGGCACACTGAACAAAGGTCATTTCCAGGTTTGTTTTTTATTGTTTATTGAATAGAATCAGAATTACAATCCTTTGAGTCATAGACTCTTTTGCAAAGGCTCCAGTCAGTTACAAAGAATGGAGGAAATACATTTACAGTAAAAAAGAAACATACACAAACAGTATTAGTGTAACAGTACATGGTTATGCAGTCATAGCTTTATCTTATTTAAAAGGTGACAGTAGCTGGTGGCATATGAGATGCCCCTTGTCAGAGAAGTGCAGGATACAGTTTCATAGGATCTAGAGTGACCCCAAGTCAGATATCTGACTCAGATAGGTGATTAATTTATGTATAAATTTATGACTGGAAAAGGCAATACTGAGTCAAGACTCATTTTCTGCTGTACCCTGTGGAAAGGTGGAAAGGCACACAGAGTAAATTCAATTCAAGATGCACAACAGTGCAGACAAACAGCAACATTATGCATATTTCGAGAGGTAACAATTTAGCCATTAGACTGGTGGCAGAAGAGTGCAAATACAAGGGCTAAGCAGGGATGCACTAGGAGCAAGAGCAGGAGGGAGCAATATGATCCCCGAGAAGCCACTTAAGAGCAGGGGAGCAGGAAAGAGGCAGAGGAGTTAGAAAGGTTCTGGCTGAGGAAAAACAGACTGAGAAAGCAGTCTCTAACCCATGGAGGTAACAAGGTTTTGAGAGTCAGAAAAGTGGAGTGAGTAAGACAACCCAGGGTGGGTGCTGGGGTCATGCATGGGGGAGAACAGTAAGTTGAATAAAATGAGAATAAATTCAGCCAGTTACTTATCATGCTAAGGTTCGAGATCAGGAACATGAGGCATAAAGCCCATATAAGTTCCTATCTTTCACCCATAATAAGACAAATGTACACCAAACAATATTAAATTGTTAAGTCTATTTTTAAACATTTTTGGATTTGCTCACCACTATCTCCACAGGAAGGGAGTTCCAAAGGTTCTCAGTTCTTTGTGAGTGAAAGTATTTTCGTTTTAATGAGTTAAATTTTTGACATCTAAGCTGCAGTGGATGACCCCTAGTGTCTGCGACTATTTGTTTAAAATCCAGGCCTATCTCGGTCATAAGATATGGGTCCTGTATTAAATGCACCAGCAGAAGATCTCCTTGCATATGTCTTGTCTCAAGAGACATAAGGCAGAGTTGACATAACCTGTGCTGTAAAGGACAGTTACATAAGAACTTACTGTAACAGTAGATCGAGGGGATCTCAGTCATCAGGTCACACCATAGAATGTCACTGTCTGTGAAGCAGGATCCACATGGAACATTTTCTGCAGTGCCACTGGGGCTGCCCACACAGATGTCACCTAGCTCTCTCCTCAGTTTCATCCCCCAGAGACTAAGGGAGCAAACCCATGCCATGGGGAACTGAGGAGAGAGAGAGAGAGATTCCCAGGCCAAAATAAAAGTCTGGATACACCAGTTAGCCAATTCTGAGACGAGAACCCCGCAAGAGCATATGCCCCATATAACGTAGGATATGCATGACAAGGCATAAACTTTCTTCCCCATCAGATCCAGCTTTCTGGAATCTCTGTCGAGAGGCAAAGAGCTCAAGTGCTTCAGACGTTTGGTCCAATCATGGGCGGCATTAATTACTTATCAGCCTGACGAGTGGAGGCAAAAAAAAGGGGCGGTCAGGCTCCTTCTTAGGAACTGGAGGGACTATGGAAGGGTGGTACCAAGCCAAAAAAATGGCATCCTGGTAGGCTTGGATGAGGGGAGGAACCACAATAGCCAGGCCCTCAGGTAAATCCAAATAATCTGCCAGATTTTGATGGTGCCTGTCCTAATCAGTGCTGGTGAACCCAGTGACCTGTTGCAACTGGGCCATAATATCCATGTAACTAGGGTCATTGGGAGGAGAGCAAGGGGTATAAAGCCCTGGATCTTCACCCACTGAGGACAAAGTAGAGGCACTAGAAGGGGAGTGCACTCCATCATCATCACTCAGATCCTCATCTTCTATCTCTTGAAAATCTTCCAGATCTCCTTCCCCCAGTAGTTGAAAGGAGGGAGGAGGAGGCTCCAAGGCACATCTGCTTGTGAGATGGGGGGTGAGGGAGAGGAGGAAGGTTGCGGAGGGCATTGTATGGCTTTCAAAACATCCAAGGCAGTTTGGACTATAGAAGCTATGTCGACAGCAGGAGTCATCAACAAGGAGGTGGCAGACAGTGGAGATGCTCCTGTAGACCCCACTGTAGAGGGGGGAAGCACGGAGGGCTTGGGCTGTGGGTGGAGGTGAGAGCTCGAAGCCTGAGCTGCCATGGCCAATTCCTGACATGCCGAGCCCCTGTAAGAAACGGGCTTGGACGGTGGCGGTAAGAATGGTAAAGCTGTCAAAGTGAACCCCTGATCAATGCTGGAGGATCATTTAGGAGGGGTTGAAAAAGGCGATGTCGACAAATGCTTGAAGGCTGTAGTCGTTGATGCAGAACCCAAGCCCAGGCTGGAGGGACAGGTCGTCAATGGAGAATGATTGGTCATCGATGAAGGGGCCTGAGTAGTAGTCAAGACAGACAAGGTCTGAGTCAGCGTCATCAATGACATAACTGGCAAAGCTGTCATCTACAAAGTAGTAGGTAGTTCAACGCGGGAGGCCTCCATACTCTGGGCCTTGGGCCAGGGCCATGAGGACCATCAGTGTGTTCTGGATCAGTGTAGAGGAGGCCCAAGCCATCGATGAGTGCCTAGAAGTGGAAGCCATCAATGGGCAAGGGTCCTTACAGTGTATGCTGGAGGCCTTGTCCTTGTCTCGATGCTTCTGCTTCAAAGAATGATGCTTGGATTGAGAGGTCTAGGAGCTAGTCAATGATGGCTGAGAAGAGGAGCGGGACTTCAGTTCCTTCTCGAGGAGAGCTACCTTCTACTCCATGAGGTAGGATTCCAGTTCCTGGAGTCATCGACGACAGGTCGCTTGGTTAAATTCCTGGCAATGAGCACAGGAGCGGACACTATGGGCAGCCCTCAGACAGTGGACAGATAGAATGGTTGTTGTAACAGTAAATCTTCCTACCACAACAGTACTTGCAGAAAAGACAGTTGGTACAAGACATAGGGGAAAAAATAAATCGTTGTTTTCCTCACCGATGATAGCATTGGCACACTAGTGGCGAAAGTGGCACATGAAGCAAGCTGTGAGATGGTGGAAAAAATACAGAGGCCGCTAGGGGCCGCATACCTATTTATACATATGCATGACAGGACGTCACTGTGAGCAGCCACCATTCAACACTGCTGGTGAAAGCTTCCATTGACAAGCGTGCCCTCTGGCGGACACCCAAGTGTATGACCTGCTGCAAGAGATACCCTTGAAGAAGACTGTACAAATTCAAGTAAGTGTAAGAAAAAATGTAAAAGACTGAAGGCTGCTTCCCATGTCTCCCTCGGTCGACACCTGGCAGATGCTGCTTGCCTCTGCAGTGCGTCACCTTCGCTCATGCTCGGCTCTGTTCGCTTGATAATTCTTATTGCAATCAATTTTTTCTTGTAGTATCTACTATCTCACACAGTCATTTTATGCCATAAACCATATGTTTTACTGTATACATCTTTCCAGATAATAGGGCTGTTAAAGCCTTTATTTTTTTTTCTGGCTTCCCCTTTCTACTGTCCCTGATGGCTGAAATTTCAGCCGTTGGCTTAAATTATCTGTTTGACCTCTGAACCAACTAATATCCCTTCTCTGCATCTCTGGAGACTGAACTTCCACAACAGAACCCTTTTTACTTGTGAGGACACTACAGGGCTTTACTTTCTTATGCCTGTACTGTTCTACACTTTTTAATTACTTTCTCCAGCCCCTTAGTGAATCCGAGTAGCGGATGCAAGTGCAGCCCTGACAGCGTCAGTGTATGAAGTGTGACTCAGCTCCATAGCAGCTATACACAGTGGCTTTTTAAAATGGACGCATTCTCTTCAATACCGCAGCAAGTGGTTTCAGCTTCAGAGCTCCGTAGCTCTGTTTCGGGAAAAATTACTTGCACGAATGTGTGCAGGATCCTCCGTGAATGTGCGCACACTTTGCAGCTCGAATGTGCGCACATTCTAGCAGGACTATTCTGACAGGACTGACTTATATTGGAGAAATCAGTGCAAAGCGCTCTTACATCACTTTACCAAAGTGATTTCTTTCATAATCTTATTACAGGGCACCAGATTTGTACACAAGGGACACTGAATCTATATATAGATACTAGTATAGGGAATAATGTTTAAAGGGGACAGTAAAGATTTCAAGAGATGTCAGGTTGGCCACCCTGACACGAAAGGATAGAAAAGGGGAGAAAGAAAATAGGAAGGCAAGAAAAGAATATTTTAAAGGGACACATTTTACTCAGCTCTCATATTCTTAACAAGGCACCCTGTTACAAACAGTCTTATATAAAATTGTTATAAACAGTTAATTAAAAGATAAGGTATGATTGACAGATCATGAGATCTCTAGCACTATAAAAGGGGCTAACCAAACACAGCCTAGCAGATAAGATGAGATGAGATCTGAACCATGTAAGGAGAAGGCATTTGCAGGAGTGAAAACTGGCTGATGCAAGAGGGGAGTAGTCGATGCTTGGGGCAGTCTCAGAAAGACTGACCAGTGGTGGTGCTTGTAAAGGCTGGGAGGTTTAAGACCAGAGCTGAGTTGAGCAGCTGGATGGGTGATTGGTCTACCTGAAGTATGGTCTGCAGAGGTGCAGGTAGGACCACCCTCAGGTACTGGTCTTGTCCTTGTGTGCCTTCTGGTTGAGCAGGAATCAATGGTCCTTTAAGCCAACTTTTTCTAGTAATCCAAGATCATCCTGACTAGTTAAATGCTAGAAGATGATCAGAAGTTCCAGATTTGCAGTGTTTGAACTGTTAAGTTGATTGTCTAGTATGCTGATGTCCTTGGGGAATAAAATGCATGGTCCTACGGAACATTTTAAAGGAACTTTTCTCATCTTCTGTGTCTTCACTCCAACCCGCCCTGCCACAAACTCCTCCCCTCTAATTAAGGCACTGGAAAGTGATGCCAACACCACATTCCTCTGGTGGCAATTATGGTAACAACCCTGCCCCCTACCGTAAGGGAGGGAGTTGTTATACACTTATTATGGAACTGCACTGTTAGCCGCTCAGCTGTTTTCCCTTTGGCTACAAAACATTGTTAACACTGTTAATCATTGACAAAGACTACACAAAGTGCTAACATCCTGCTCTGACAGGTATTTATTTTTTTATTCTTTTGTAACTGGGTAAGGTCTACTACGCACAAGTGCCTGTTTTCAGGGGCTACCTGGGAGCACTAGAGTGATTAAGTGACTCATTCAGAGTCACACAGTATGGAAGTAGAGGTTGTGGGAATTAAACTCAGGTTTAGCAACCACCTTGCAAATCTCACAAATTGCTATCCCTTTGGAAATGTAAAAGATAATCTTTAATCAGACTGCCCAGTGACCCAACAGAAGTACATCACACTTCTTGCTGGTGAGCTGGATTCGAGCACAGACTCAGGGATGTGCATTCAGACAGCAAGGCTGGGAGACACACTACAAGTGGCAGTATATCCCAGCTGAGATGAGGAGAGGGAGGCAGCATGATCTTGAACCATGGTGGCTCCTGTTGGCAGGCCAAGGAACTTCTGTTCCAGCAGGAGCATGCTGTGCATTTCCGAGTTACACTTCCCACATCCTGTGCATGCCATCTGGGGACAGGGGAGAAAACTGGAAAAAAACAACTAGCACAGGAAGAAGGCCCTGCAGGCCCCACGCCACATACCAGGCATCCTTTTCCACTGGATCTGAATCTCCTGAGGGGTAACCACAAACCCTGAAGGCCTGACCATGAGGGGTAAGCCATGGGAGATTGGAGGTTGGTGTAAGTACCTGGGGAAGGTTGGTAATAGGACTGGAGGGGCTGACCAGAAGGGGGCAGGTCAGAGAAGAAGGTAAACACTTGAAAAAAATAGACTACAGTGTATGGTGGAACCTTATTATGTCCCAAATTCAGCTGAAAGACAACCTTGTTGTACTATCGATGTGATGCAATCTTGCTGTTGTACCATACTGTGTACGTCACATCTATGGTACAACAGCAACAAATGCACGTGTGCATGCATGCTTGTAAAGTACTGCACTTCGGGGATTGGCCGTGCCAGTAAGTCAGGGACCTGGGAGTGAGGAAGATCGACTGGAGTAAGGGAAATGGAAACAATATTTAGTCTGTTTTTTTTTCCAGAGGTCCATTTAGTCTGTGTGATCAGATCAGGAGACCAGGACTGAGTCTGACTCCTTCGTTGGGAGGGGGGTTTAAAACGTAAGCACATTTTTTCGTTGTTGTTGGAGACAAGGAACTAAAAAGTAAAATGCTCCAGGAAATGAATTCACCTTATACTGTGCCCATACACTATATAGGACAATGGATGGGCATCAGGCAACAACAAGGCTGAATTCACTTCTCGAGTTTGCCATTATAATGGTAAACCTCTTGAGCTTCACTCTCGAGGTTTACTTCATTGTCATGGCAACCTCTAGAAGTGAATACAGCCTTGTTGTTACCTGATTCCCATCCACTATCCTCTATCTGGTGTATGGGAGAGGGCTACTGTGTATAAAAAATCAATTGAAACACAATGCTGTTGTACCATCGATGTGATGTCAACATGTTGTTGCACCATCTTGAGGATGTCACATCAATGGTACAACAGCATGGAACACACGTGCGCATGCGTGTAAGTTCGCCACATTTCTGAGAAATGGTCGCGGCAGTAAGAAACGGACCCAAAAGTGAGGAATGATAGACAAAGTAAGGGAAATACGATCATATTTTTTCTCTACAAAATCACAGCCCTGTTTAAATGTGTTGTCTGTGAGATCGGGAGAGGGACTGGGACTGATCGAGACTTGTTGGGGGGGGGGACACAGTGTTGGAAAGCATGTTTTTTTTTTTTTAAACAAAAAATAAAAAGTCAACATCCAGCAGTGAATTCTTGGTGTACTGAGCCCATACATTATACAAGACAATGTATGGGCATCAGTTAACAACATCGCTGAATTCACTTCTTGAGGTTACCAGGCAACAGTAAACTTCTTGAGATTCACTCTCGAAGTTTACACAGTTGCCATGGTAAACTCTCAAAGTGAATACAGCATTGTTGTTAACTGATGCCCATACATTATCCTCTATTTTGCTGCCAAGCAACAAGTGTAGGAATGAAGCAGAGCCTCAAATTCTAGGTCAGCACTGTCAGCAAGATTCCAGAGTGTATAAAAAGCAAATTCTTTGATGCTCTATGGAATGTCCTAGTAATGCCACCGAACACTGAATGCCATTGTGATGAGGCTACAGGGAAAATAACATGGGCTACAGGAAGAATAACATGCTGTTCATGTTCATCTTAGAGGTGAATAACAGGGCTGAGTAACCATTATTATACAATGGCAAGAAAGAATGCTGGTCTCTGATTGGTCAGTCTGGGGCTGGACCTGTGATGTCATCCCAGCATAACATCATGTACCTAGTCCCAGCACATACATGACCAAATGTCATCAGTAAAAAAAAATCACTCCAGATGCAGATTGGGGAGATAGAAAAATTAGCTACTTACTGTACCCACAATTCCTCATTATGTAAATTAGTATACAGGCTATTATATTTCTGACTCACTACAGAAATAGAAGGCTACATTTCTTAGCAAAGAAATCTTGTCACCTATCAGTGTATGCATGTAGCCCAGGCACTGTGTGCCTTTGGGCTACTACCCCTGCCTGTTGGCCCTCTAACAAGTTAAGGGGTCTGGGTCCTGCTACAATGGTGATTGTGGGTTCCTTCCCAAAATTATAAGTAACAGTGCAGTGCCTCCACCCAAAATAAGTAGTAAGTGGGTCAGGTGCCTTGTTGGTACAGCCCCCTGGGATACTGTACCTACCCACCTCCCCTACCAGCCACTCCACACACTGGATTCCCAAAACTCTTTTCCCACAAAATATCATAAACCTATTAGAAGGCAAAATTCAAGGAACCTTTCTTGATACAGTAATTTCAGCAATCAACTCACAGCTTTACTGGAGGCAAGGGCTAGGAAAGGGATACCTGGATGAGGGATAGCTGTGGAATAAAAGAAAAGTTAGTGGCAAAATGGCAGACAGTAACCATAAGGGCCCGTAGGCCAAGCCACCCTTGGCTGCCCACCCCCACTGGTACCAGTGTTACACTCTGAGAGTTCCCTGGGGTACCCACTAGTTGCAAGCCTAGACGTTGCTGTGGGTTGGCCAGCTGTTGGGGCCCTGAAAACCTGAGAAAATTGTTTAAACTAGGTTCACACTCCCTGGTTTGAACTCCAGGAACCAGGTCCTGGGTAATCATGGTTTGCAGGACTTGATGGTGCTTGGAGATGCAATTATCAGGTGTCTTGGGGTGTGGAGCTCCACTCAAGAAGTGCAGCAATGGGCAGAAAGGAGGATGTCTCAGTTCCCTTGGCACATTAGATCTTGTTTAAAAGTCTTGCAGCTGGTCCCCTTGATTGAAGATCTGGCCACTTGTCACCTTCAGCCATTTCTGGCCCATCGCAGAGCTCAATGGCAGGTCCACACAAGCCCCAGAAGGCCCAGACCCGGGAGTGGCTCCACAGCCCAGCTTCCCACAAGGATCACAGGTGCCCTAGCACCCCAGCAAGCATCGGTGACCTCCAGAGACAGTGGGTCCCACTTGGAAGGGGTTAGCTAGTTCACTCCCTGGTTCTGGGTGAGGACTCCTAAGCAGTTGGAGTCCCCTGCAGTTCCTGCACCGAACCCGCAAGTTAACGCATTTGAAATAATGTTGTATCAACAGTCTTAATGCACTTGCATATTAATGTGCTACTCTTTTTATCTTTTATCTTTTACCGTTTTTATTCTGTTCTTGTATTTTGTTGTATTTTATTGTATTTTTTGTATTTTGGCTTTTAGTTTGTCATAATTTCTTGTTTGTCATAAATGTATCTGAGAGTCTCTGACCCTCACCGGGTCAAGCCTGTAAAGGGGCCATGTGGCCCAATTGCTTTTAACCCGGTTATCAAATAAAATGAAATGAAAAAACTGGTAGTCAGGCGATTCTCCTAGCTAAACAACAGTGTCGATTTGCCACCGGTGCTAGCCTTCAGACAGCAACTTCAGCTTGCAGTCAGGCCAGAGCAATCAGCAGGGGGGTTTGGACCTAAGAAAGTCCCTGCTGACTTCTAGTGCTTTCAGGCTCTAAATGTCCAGATCAGTTTCCATTCAGCTTCAGCTGGGACACAGCTCTCAGCAACTTTTGTTCAGTCCACACAGCAGATTCACAGAACCTGGCTAGCACCCTACTCCAGAGACGCTTTGCCTCTTCAGAATAATCATCAGAGTCCCAATCTGTAAAGCAGATCCTCTGCACAACTGTTTAACTTGCAAACAAAACAGCACAGTCTGATCAGCACAGTTCAATTTACCAGTGCAGGGTCTCCGCAGCAGCTACTTTCTCCAATCTAAAGAGCACCATTCTCAGTACCTGGAGTGGCTCCAATTCAGCTCAGTCTCTCCTCCTTTTCACCAAAACTCCCTTTTAGTATTTGTAGCCACCGATTGAGACCTGGGAAAGGTCTCAGACAGTTCAGCTCCACTTACACAGAACTCTCCTGGCTTGAGAAGAGCCCGGGAAAGACTGAAGCATACCCAGAAAGTCCTTGGGCTTTCACTCGAGAATCCAGGATCTTGATTGGCTGTTCAAGCCTATCAATCAGCAATATCCATAGAGATCAATATTCCCCGATTGTTCATTGGGGCATGAGTTAGGCACCTGAATTAATGAAACTTCCTTTCCCAAAATCCCTCGGGTCTTCTTTCAGGTGCCTAAGCTGCTGATTGGCTGCTGTGGTGGGGTCAAAGCACAAGAATCATGTCTGCTTCCATTCAGTCTTAAGCAGCCCTTATGTTGTCCCTCATGACGAGTTCTGATGCCACCCGCAGAAACAAGGCATTAGCATAATGTCCCCACATGTAAGTAGCCCCTTTGGTGCCCTTTCACAGGAGCCCACTTTTGTACATTCATGTGTAGAGGTTCCCCAGTCACTGCCGCCACAACATCGCCCCCCCAAGTGGCCAGCAGCGTCCCATTAATATTCATTAGGGCTCATGCATTATTCATGAACCCTCACCACATGCCCTCTTTCAAACTTTAGTCTAAAATATTAAGGAGACTTCTTTCCTGCTTTCTAGAGGTCCCCTATGCCCATTTACCTTGGCAGGTGCACCGGGGCTGCTAAATTACTTCCCAATCCCCCACAGTACCAGCAGTTGGCAAATCACAGGCCCTATCCAGCGCATGCGCAATCCCTGCTTGCATTAAGAAGCGTAACAATCAGTGTCAGATTGCGACTTGGATTTAAAGCCCAACGGGGCTGAAATAAAACTCAGGGACTGTCAGGGGGAGAATCTGGGGTAACAAAAGGGTCGGGGAATGCCACGAGGCAACCAAAAGAATGGGGGAACTGGGGAACCTAGGTAAGCCCCAAAAGGGGGGTTACACGCATAATGCTTCATTTTGAAAAATAAACATCTGAGATCTTATATTGTTGCAACCACCACACAAATAGAAGACTGCACCTACAAGTAAGGAAAAATGGAAGACAGCTTCATATTGTTCCCATAATGCCTTTCCACATACATCTGCATATTAGGTGCCATACTGCAGTCACCATTATTAAAACAAACTCTAGCCAGAGCTGATAGGACTGTAAAGAGCTACCAAATGACCAGTTGTTTTCTTGTTGGTGCTATATAGTGATGTTAAGTCACAATCATCAAAAACTGGCATGCTGCTAATTCAGTCCTCTTGAATTTATTTAGTCAAAGTACATGTCGCTCTGTGTGCGTGTGTGTGTGTGTGTGTGTGTGAGCATGCAACCTGTCATGCCCATAGGAATGAGCTAGCTAGCAAAGATGCAGCTGCATTGTGTGTAATCTGACACTGTAGTCTGTCTGACTGTTTCAGAGCTTCAATAAATTCTAGTGCAACAGATACTGAATTAACCCCTAGGTTGCTGAAAGAAATAGAATAAATCTTTTAGACTGAGCTGGACAGATGATAGAAACAGCAGTTTAAAAAGTTTTTTTTGTTAATATCCTGAGAAGTTCAGAGGTACAATACAGTAGCATCCCCCTCCCTTCAGATGCCTTTTACATACAGTAGCAAATAGCAAAAATCGGAGGTGGTGTGCATTATTTTGCAGCAGTGGAGGAATACTTCTAAATGTCCAAAAAGAGAGTTCCACGATCTGCCATTTTTAGAGCTAAAATCTGATCCCAATAGGGCTGTAGGCTCTGCCCACAGTCCTAAAAAGGAGAATGCACTGCTGAATACAGAATATGTAAGTTAACTTTATAAGCTACACAGAATTCCTTGTTGCTGTGTGTAAATCAGCATATTAGCTGCTATATTGCTGAAGTGCTATACTGCAGTTACCACTACCATAAAAGGAGTCTGCTCTAATGCGGAAGGACAATTTAAATTAACTTTATAATCTACCCAAAATTCCTTGTTTCTGTATGTAAATCAGCATATTAGCTGGAATACTGCTGTACCCATTAGCAAAATAAGAGTTAACTGATTTAAGAAAAAAGGACTACTTTATGCCCGGAGGGAGAGTGTATTCCAAAATATATTTTTTAAATCTTTTCCTTTGTTTTCAACAATGGAGCCATTATATAACAGGAATAATGCACTCCACGGCGTGTGTCATGCTGGAATAATGCCACTTCTTGGGTGTTGGATGCACTCAGTCTGTGGCCTTGTGTTCAACCACCCGAGGCATGACGTTATCCCAGCATGACACACACACTGTCGGGCATTATTCCTTTATTATTCAGCCCTGTTATTCATCCCTCCCATAGTAAAAAATAGGAAATGTTCCATAGGATGTCCAGGGATGAACTTTGTATTCACTGTGGAATTTTGCTAATAATGGTGCCTGGCAACAAAGGACATGGCCCCAAGTGCTAGGACAGCAGTATTATTTGTATCATATCAAAGTGAATAAAAAGCTTAGCCCTGAACATCCTATAGGATGTCTTATTTATACAATGGAGCTAGTGATAGTTTGATATCCAAATCATTGTGTGGTTTTACTCCTGTTTTGTTTTTCAATGTACAGTATGTCAAAAGTTTTACAAAAGGGTTGCTGTGGTTACATCCATTGGTGTTGTGTCATTCATGTAATTAGAATTATACAGACACGGCTGCACCTGTATGTTAGGGTTCAATGGTCATTTCTATGTTAAACCCCAAATTGTGAACTTTAAAGTAATCCCCCACCGCCAGATCAGGGGCTTACCTTAAGTATCTCCCGGGGCTCCAGTAATGCCCACTGCCACGCAGACGTCCTGTAGAGATATTAAATCTATGGTTGTTGGTGTTCTTCTGTTGATCTGCGTGGGAGTGCCATAATGTATCTCCGCACAATCCCTTTAAGGCCAAAGCCAGTGTGTATAATGTAAATAGCCTGGCTGGGTCTGAGTGTTCCGGAGCTTGGGACCAGCCCGGCATTTCCCTAATTTACCCTACTCTGCTGTTGCTAGCAAAGCAGAGGGAGCCCTACATAGTACTGTAGAAGTTTACTCCTAATTCATAGCTATCTTTAAAATATAGATTGTTGTTTAACCTGCCTTTATTGCAGCATGTATTTTCTGATGGAAGCTGCCATGTTTTGGCCCAGGACTTCCAGGTTTGGGCCAATTGGGACACAGGGGAACTTGAAGGGTCCTTAGCTCAGGTGCCTTGTGGGAGAAACTGTGAACTCTAGTGTTTGGCACCTAAAGGAAACAATGGGAGCACAAAATGGTGACTGACCACTCCTTCAGGCAACCAAAATGCATGAAAAATGGACAAGTCTGGTAACCGGTTTAAAACGGTGTGGCAGTTCATCCCAAGACTCTGGGGAGCAAGGAGCTTGTAGGCTCTGTGGGGATCCAGCCTAAGAGAGGCCTAGTTTTCCTCTGGTGTGCATCCTGCAGTCCCAAAGGGGGATCGACCACCATAAACTACCTACTGAGAGGTTTGCTCAGCAAAATGGCTGACATTGCGAACCGTCCAGGAGCTGAAAGACAAATTATAAGAGTTTGATATTCCTTCAAATAAATGTGCTGAATACTTATTGTGGGTCAAGGTCTACTGTCCAGGGATTCCCGACTGCCAGACAGAAGCCCGCTTTTATCAGTGACCAAACTGTCTACCAGCTGGAGGGGTCACCAGCAGATAAACTGAACTTTGCCAGAGACTCTTTGTTGAACTTGGGCCCATGTCCATCCCGGCCCATGCCGCCTGTCCCTGTACCAGATACAGTTTTCCCGGTGACAGACCAGCTTCAGGGATCTAGCCCCTGTGCAGCAAATCATCGCAGGATGTGGCCATCTACAGGGAAAGGCCATGAAGTGGAGGTGAGTCGTGGTGGCCCAGTTTCCCCATGTGCAGCAACTTCCAGCAACAGGTCTTCATTTCGCCAGGTCATTTTCAATCTTCTGGTCCAGTGAGTAAATTCAGAGTAGCTCCCTGCAACAAGCATCTCGATTATCTTTTGGTACCATCTAATTATTTTCAGCTTAATTTCAAGGGTTTCAATAGACTAGGCCAGCCTGCCTCGGATACAAATAATTTAATTTGCTTTGCACTGTTAATGTTGATTGTGGGGGATAATCTCTGAGGCACTCCACACTCCTTACACATAGGTTGTGTCCACCTGATAGGTTGCTTGACGCACATGTGACTTCAAAGAAGTCTGACTCCCTTTCCCTGCGATGCTGCTGCTGCCTCTCCAGGATCAGTTCTGAATGTGCATCTGTACAGGTTGCAGCACATCACAACAGCTCCCAAGCAGTTAGTTCAAGAATATCACACAAAAGATAAGGCCACCAGGCTTAACAATTTTATATCTAAGGTTTTTTGGCTGCTTAGGATATGCTAACATAGCAAAGCATCTTATGGGATTACGTCACGAAAATATATGGCTCAATCTAGATTCCAGAGAGAGAGAGTTTGTTGTTTAAAATAACTTCCTTTGTGCTAATCAAAACCAATTCATGGTATCTGACTAGGAATCAGAGACAATCACTCAACCTACATTTAAATTATTGCCAGAGACACACTACAGGAGGTAAACTCAGGGTATTGTGTCATGCCCATAAATTTCATTCCAGATGCCTTAGATTCCCTCTCAGCGATTCCTTCTCAGCGAGTCTAAGATAAATTAAGCATGCATGACTGCAGTTTGCAGCTCTCTTGGATACCTGCTAGCAGTCCCAGTTCAGCCTGCACCCACTGCTACACTCTTGTGGGATTGGGAACACCTTATGCCTCCTACTAGCAGCCACAGGAGTGCTGTCCCACATTTACTTAAAACAACTCCTATAAGGAGTTTGGTTGCTGCAGCAAGTGAATATTTCAAGCTCACCCTATTGCTCCAGCATGCTGATAAAATTTAAGTTTGCAAAACACAGGTAAGAAAACTACATTATACAGAGCATATGATATCAAAAGAGCTGAAAGCGTCTGCTAATATAACAATATGAGCATAGAATATAAGTACTTTTAAATGCCTACACAGTGACTTCCAGCGGTCCCAGGAACTAATCACCAGAAAACATAATGACCGGGCACAGTAACTGATTATCCTTGGGGACAGACAATAAAATGATGACATTATTGCAAAATAAACCTGGTACCCCTGCTAGTAGTACCTGTGTTTAGATGTTCTGTAAAATATTCAAACACAGCAGCACCAGAGTATGCAGATATGCAACTGTTTAAAATTGCAAAATTGGTAGTCTAAGAGATGTTTGCACTGCAGCTTCTACTAGCGTCAGCTGTCTGGAAAAATATTAGCTGAGAAATTGCCAGCACAGTATTCAAATTATGAACATTATCGCATTGTACAAGCATAGAGATTATTAGCTACCTGAACACCCCTGCTAGTGGTGCCAGGAGCTAAAAGCAATGTCTGACCCACATAAATGAACACAGAATCTATGCAATGATTTACAGGAGGTAATAAATAATCAACCTGGTTCCCCTACCAGCGGTTCCTGAGTTATATTAATCACCAACAAGAACCTGGTGACCCTGCTAGCATCACTAACTTGTAAAAAGGTACTCACAAACTCATCCAGAAAAGTTTTCTTGCATTGGAAGGTGCTTAAAATGCCCGTGCTGGATTCAGACATTCCTGGTATTCAGTGGCACTAAATAAAACACTCGCAACCATTTTGTGCTATTTTCTACCCAAAAATAGTCCCACAGAGAAAAGGAAGCTCTACGGACCAAAATGGAGCCACCCAAATGTTATTTTATGGCCCCAGCTTCTCAAACAACTCCTAGCAGCATGACCACCCCCGCTCCTTTCTAGTTTCCAAATCTCCTGCTACATGAGAGCTGCAAGCTGACTGGCTCTCAGCTCTCTCGAGATCTCAGCCACCATCTTAGAGGAGGATAAACAAACAACATTTGGCTAAATCCAACATATCTTGCAATGGAGAATGGAGCTAGCAATTGCTACAGCTCCTCAAGCCTAAGTCCCCCTTTTTTTTTCCATTCAAATTTTATTAAAGTTTTTCAATACAGAGAATACATCCTAGCCATATAATACATAATAGTCTTAACTTAAATACATGAAACAGAAATTACGAGGATCCATTCTCACACTACCTAACCCCCACCCAACCCCTACCCCTTATATCCCTTATACCCCCTTCCCCCCTATGTCCATAGCACAGCAATCCGTTCCTGCACCCCATAAATCTGAGATAAGGTAGAATCACCCTTAAGACTGTAAGGAATATAAAGTATGTAGGGGACCCCAGATTTGATTAAACTTTCGTAACTTATTCTGGAGACTGGCAATGATTCTCTCTGTTCTAAGATTAGCAAGTAATTCCTGTAACCATTCAACATAGGTGATTTCGGAAGTATCCTTCCAATGTCTAAGTACCACCTTCTTTTTTCTTTTGAAATTGTATTTTATTAAAGTTTTGTTAATACAACATGCACAATACATGCAACATGAAGTATACCAACTACTAAGAAGACATTTCAGACAGAAATTAATCACATCCAATTAACAGAAGAAAGGAAAAACAATGATCATTAAACACAAGACAGTAAATACAGCCCCCTAAGAATCCCAGGAATCAATTGGTCTGACTGAAGAATAATCATATACCCTCTGACTCTAAACCTCCGAGACAGTGAGTTGCAATTTCCTTTTTTGAGATTGCAATTTTATTTTGTTTCCTCTTCCCAAGTTACAGTGAGACACAACAGAAAAAGATGGGGAAAAGGAGCTTATGGAGGCAAAATACATTTTGACTGGCCTGAAAGGAAATATATACAATCACCCAACAAAAATGAATCCGGCCCCTCCCATACTAGGAGTACATTATGAACCGCTTATCAAACTATGACCCCCCCCCAAACTCAAGGCCGGTGGCTTAATTACTTAGCCCCTAAAAAAAAAAAAGGGGGGGTGGGGACCAAACCCAAGATAACCTTCTCACAATCAGACTGTCCTGATAGGTAGGCCCGGGCACAGGAAAACAAGACAGACAAACTACAAACTTATACCCCAAACCCACCCTCCACAGACCCCCCTCCCTCCCCTCGAACCGTGGTGAGAATATTCCTTCTGACTTAAAAATTGGGCTCAGGCTTTCCATCTGGGATACCCTTTACCTTTGGGTTCATCTCCGTCGGCCGAAAACGGCCCCCTAATCCAGAGCTTCTCTAGCTAAAATTTCAACCACTGTGGTTCCCTCTTCGACACCCAGATATTCAAAGAATGGGAGCCAGCGAGATCTATGCAAGGCAGACTTCAAGTTTAGGTTCGCCGTAAGCCTTTCTATTAATTTACTTTGGTTGCAGCAAGATAACCAATATTCTCCATTAGGAGAGGTCTTGGACAACCACAGCCTGGTAATTGCCTTCTGGGCCGTGGCCAATAGGATTGGAAACAGATAGTAAGCTTTGGACCCCGTTAGCCCTTGTGGGGGTTCCCCTAGTAGCAAATGACAGGGATGATCCAGACTTCCCATCTGTAAGATCCATCTCAGTCCATTATTAATACCCTCCCAATAACTTTTAATAATCGGGCATCCCCAAAAAATATGTTCATGCGTCCTCCTCTGCCCACAGCTAGTCCAACAATCCTCTGAGCGAGACAGACCAAAGTGTTTAGTCAATACTGGTGTCCTGAAAAACCTTGTAAGTACTTTCCACTTGAATTCCCTCCAGGAGTTTGACACCGACGTTCTGTGCGCCATTTTCCAAATTACCTCCCAATTTACCTCCCCTTCTCTCAGTCCCAATTCCTCTTCCCAAATTTTCTGGATCCTCTGCCTGGGTTTCGACTCCAATGGTTCCCCTGCCTGATAGATCTTGGAGATCAAGTGGGTCATTTGCGGCAGTTCTCTTAACCACTCTAAGAGCGATTCAACAAGGGAATCCTTGGGTGTAGACCCATGATTCCACCTCTGCCCCTCTTCCTCCCGCAAATAATGCCTAACCTGCAAGTAGGCAAAGAAATTGGATGAGGGAATTTTAAATTCCTGCTGGATCTGTGTAAAACTTTTCACAATGTCGCCACTGAATAACTGAGCGAAATTACCCAATCCTAACCTCTGCCACCTCAGGAAGACTGGATTTTCTGCCCCTAGTTTGAACTCAGGCCTCTCCAAAATTTTCCCCTGTTTTAACATCAGTGCCTGCGCCTTAGACCCAGATTCTTTCACCATCTGGAACCAGAGCATGATTAGTGTCTTGAGTCCCGGGCTGGGCAGGCTATGGATTACCCTGGGGTTCTTTCTATTAAAAAGGATTGATGACAGGGAATGAGGATGTATATGCTGCGGGTCCATTTTAGCCCAGCTCTGAACTGGCGCCAGGGACACGTACACCAGCAAGAATTGCAGCTGTGCCACTCTGAAGTACCTCTTAAAATCTGGGACTCCCAAACCCCCCTTCCCTTTGGATAACTTTAGCAGCACCCAGCTCAGCCTCGGCTTCTTTCCAGCCCAGATGAAATTGCTTATGACCTTCTGTAAGTCAGCCCAAAATTTTTGGGGGGGGACTTAAGGGAATGGCATCAAATAAAAACAGCATCCTTGGTAGGACATTCATTCTTATCGACTCTACCCTGCCAGAAATACTAAGCTGTAGGGACGCCCACCTGGCGCAGTCCTCCCTCACACAATCTAGCAGTCTCAGGTGGTTAACCTTAAAAAGTTTACCTGAATCCCTCGGGACATATACTCCCAGATAGTGGAACTGAGTGGTGTTCCACCTTAAATCCGTCATACCTCTTACCTGGGCAGAAACTCCTGCTCCTAAAGTAATTGTCTCTGATTTAGATTTATTAATCTTAAAGCCCAATACAGAGCCAAACTCCTTCAATATGTTCATCGCAATTGGCAGGGAGCGTTGAGGTTCCCCCAAATACAAGAGGGTGTCATCCACATATAGAGATATGCGGTTGTCCACTCCCCCAACCGGAATCCCCACAATGCCTTCATGGGACCGAAAGGCCTCGGCCAATGGCTCCATACTCAGTGCGAAAAGAAGAGGTGAGAGGGGACAACCCTGCCTCGTTCCCCTCTTAATATAGAATGGCCGAGAGACGAGACCATTCAGTCTTACCCTAGCTGAGGGTTTAGCATACAGGGTGCCCACCCACAACTGAAACTTGGGGCTGAAACCGAACTTCTTCAGGACCTCATCTAGGTACCCCCACTCTAGGCAATCAATCCTTTTCGGCATCTAATGTAATCACCGCTGCCCGCCTTTTTATCCCCATGGATTGGACATGGGCCAGTATGGTGAGCAGCCGCCTGACATTGTCATGGAGGTGTCTGCCTGGCATAAAGCCCAACTGGTCCAGGTGGACCAGCCTGCTCCCCACCGACTGAAGCCTATTTGCTACCATTCTAGCAAAAATCTTAACATCCAGGTTTAGCAACGATAAAGGGCAGTAGCTGCCACACAAGGATAGGTCTTTGTCCGGCTTAGGGATGACAGATATTAAGGCTTGCGCCCAGGTGTCCGGGGCGTCCGAGGTTATATGGGCTCCATTACAGACTTCTAGAAGTGAAGGAGCTAACTATTCACTGAATTTTTGATAGAACTCTGCTATGTACCCATCAGGACCTGGGGCTTTATTATGCTTCAATTTTTTAATCACCTCTTTTAACTCCAGCATAGAAAACGGTCTGTCCAATTCTTTTTCGAGGTCTTGCGCGAGCTTAGGCAGTTTAAGACCCTCAAGAAAATGCTTGATCAGGTCCAACTGGTTCACCCCAGCCTCGGATTTGTACAAATTTTCATAAAACTCCCTAAAACAGTCCGCTATCTGGAGGGCTGTTGATACATATTTCCCCAGGAGTGAGGGGTCCTGCACCCCGGAAATGAACCTGTCCACCTCTTGTTTCCTCAATCTAAAGGTGAGTAACCTACCGGCTCTATCACCTCCGCTATAATATTTTTGTGCCATAAACCTGAGGGCATTTTCAGTTTTTGACAACAGGAGGCGCTGTAATTGTTCCCTTGCCACTTGAAGCTCTTTAAGTACACTTCTCGCTCCTCCTTTCTTATGGATCCCCTCTAACTCCTTAATTTTCTGCTCCAGAACCTCTTGTTGTTGCTGTCTGGCCCTCTTATGTTGTGTAGAATATGAGATTACCTCGCCTCTCACCACTGCCTAGCCCATCCTAGAGGTACTTCACCCTTTGACACCGACCCAGTATTCTCCCTTAGATAATTTACTATCACCTCTTTGATCTTGGTTATGAAGTCCTTGTCTTTAAGGAGTCCAGCATTTAGGTGCCACAAGGACTGCTTGTTCTGCCGGCCTAGAGAAATGGATAGACTGACTTTAGCGTGGTCAGAGATATATATGGGGTATATCTGTTGGTCTACAATGGATTCTACCCTGGATTTAGGCATGTAAAATCTATCCAACCTTGAATAGGAGTTTTGTGGGTGAGAGTAAAGGTGAAGTCCCTACTGGAGGGATAGCTATCTCTCCACGTGTCAACCAATCCTAACTCCCTGCGGAGGTGGGACAGTGTCCTGGGGCCTGCCCCTTCCTCCTTACCTCCCTGGCTACCTGATCTATCCAACCTGACTTCTTCCACACAATTCCAGTCCCCTCCTATCACTAAGTGGCCCTCAGGGAGCGCCACCACTACTCTAAATGCATACCTGAAAAACTCTGGGTCAACGGGCGTGGGAGCATATACATTGACTATATGAATTACCCTATCCAAGATCCTTCCTGAAAGGACCACCATTCTGCCTTCTTCATCTGAAGACGTATTAAGCGGGACAAATCCAAGTCCCTTTTGTACTAAGCTAGCAACCCCAGCTTTCTTTGGATTATTATTAGATGAAGAGAAAACTTCCCCTACCCACATGCGGCATAGTTTTATGTGTTCCAGTGTCAACAGGTGGGTTTCCTGCAAGAGGGCAATGTCACAGTGGACCTTCGCTAAATCTTGCAAAATACTGTACCTCTTAGCAGGAGGGACGATCCCCTTGACATTATATGTCACTAGTTTTAGGGTCCCCATCCTGGTTACTCATCAATTTCATCCGCTTCCCCCTTCTCCTTTGCCTGATATTCCAACACGTGTCTACCTCATCATGGAGGGCCATGAGCAGGACCTCATAGGTGCCTATGAACCAGCCTTCACCACGGGTCACCCTCCCTCCCGAGTACCCCCCTCCCTCCCCCCAACCCACCAATTTTAACAAACCAAGTATAAACATATCATAGAAATGCATTACCATAGGAAACTATATACAGTATAGTCCAATCGGACTGTGATCAGAGAGAAACTCCCTCCACCCGGGAGCAAGGGCTGCTGTGTAGCCCTCAACCTTCCCCCCTTTCAGTAATGCAGTAGGAGAGGTGATCTCCCAGGATGTCATTACAGCAGGAAGGCTAAAGCCCCCAAGGTGTTGGCACGATCCACGGGAAAGGCAGATTACAGGGTCGCGATCAGCCACCTGCCACAGGGATGCCTGTCCCCTGAAACATACTTCCGGTGATGGTGGTGCAGTAGATTTGTCGTACGAGGCTGAAGGGTCAATGAGAGCAATGCAGGGCTGCACCTGTCACCGCTCTCCAGACTGCAACTGAAACCAGTGCCCAAATAGACAATAAATTAAAAAGTGAAAGGGGAGACAGACTAAAACAGGGAAGGAAGGGGAGCAACAAAAAATGAGGGGAGGGAGGGAGTGAAACCAGGAGGGAAGGGGGCTGACACAAGGGAGCCGTGAAGGGGGGAAATTAACCTAATGACATACTGTGTATTATGGGGTGGGAGGCCCTGCACAGGCTCGTCAAGCCCCACTGTTAATGACACAGCCTGTCCCCATACATCCACCTTCACGGCCCGGCAGAAGTCCCCCCCCAAGGCACAACTAAACTTCTTTGCGTCTGCCTCCCCCTATATTTCGGGAGGGAGGATAAGTAAATCAGTCCAGAGTCAGCCATCACGAATCCGGGAGTGAACATGGAACCCACCCGATTCACGACCAGGTTCAGAGCCAAACTCCACCCTCCTGTAAGAGAGGCCTTTCTAATACTTTATCTCCAGGGCTCTCCCAGAAATGCAGACCCATACTCAGGTCCAGACTGATTCACTCAACCCACTCGCCTTCCGCCCCTCACAGCCGGGCTGAGACCTCAAGACCGCGAGCAGAAGGCCCTCCTGCCCTCATATTAAACTACATGCTAACCAGGTATAACAATTTAGATTAGTCTATCCGGAATTAGTAATCCAAGGAGAAAACCAAATAATCCAGCTCAGTCCCCGTCAGTTCATCTTCTTCGTTCACTTGCCTTTCCCCAGCTGACACAAATCCTTGCACAGTTGATTGTCCAGGCCCCCGGTCTTGCTCTCCTTCCCTCGTGCCTCCTTATTTATCGCCGACCAATTTAGGTGCAGCAAAGTCTGTTCCCAAATGTCTGATTGCAGGTCTGGGAGTGCAATTCTGGCTTTCTGGAGCGGCCTTCTCGCCTGAAGGAGGGAATCATACAGCTTGCTACCGGTGGACCAATGCAGTAACAGTTTTGCTGGGTATCTCAAAGAAGCTTTTATCTGCTTCTCTCTCAGCTGCTTAATAACTGCCAAAACCCTTTTCCACTTCTGCATGGTAACCGGGGGGAAGTCGTGGTCCAATAGACCCTTTTCCCATCCAGATTTAAGTCTCTTTTACCCCAGGCTTTGCGCAATACCATTTCTTTGACTGGATATCGAGTGAACTTGACCAGGATAGATCGAGGAGGAGCATCACTTTTTGGCTTGGGGCCCAAGGCCCTGTGTACTCTTTCCAGCTCAAGGGGTTCTGCGTCAGGAATACCCAGCTCTTGGTGGAGCCAAGATTTGACGAATTCAACCGGGTTGTCTTGCTCCGCTCCCTCCGGGAACCCCAAAATTCTAATCGTCTTTCTCTTCCCCCTCGACTCTGCATCTTCAGCTCTGGCCGTTAACTCTCTCTCCCTTCTGGCCAAGTATATCACTGCCCTGCTAAGTCGGATGGTATCCTTGTGGAGCTCACCAAGGCCCATCTCTAAATCTTGCGTTCTTCACTCCAAGAGCTTTAGATCTTGCTTAATATCCTTAACATTACTGTCGATATGTTGAAGCATTTTCACAATGTGGCCGTCGCCCGACCATCCATGGAGCTTCCCCTTGAAATTGTTTCTTCATTCTCCTCCCTCTCGATGCCTGCCGCCAATTCTGAGGCCCTGGAAGGCGAAGCACTCGGGCTATGATCAGCTCTAAATTGTCGCTTAGTCGGGGTTTTTTTGGCGCTTCTGCCCCGAGTATTCGCTGCCTGGCTCATTATTAGCACTGCAAATTTGGCAGAAAGTAAATCTGAGTGTCTTTGGGCACTGGATTAATTTAGATTCTGCAACACCACCACGGAGCTTGGAGTTAAGCTGCCATTCGGTTCGGTGACGTCACCGGAAGTCCAGGACCACCTTCTTAATTGATGCTGAAATCAACACCATATAATACTTCCTATTCTGCACTGGAATACCAGAAACATCCCCCAGCAAGTATACCTCCGCTGTAAACAGGTCAGTCAGTCCCAGTAGAGGATCTACCCTTTGTTTAATAGTGGCCCAGAGTGGAGTTACCTTAGGACAATTCCAAAAAATAGGGAGAAGATCCCCCCTACCTTGTTGACATCTAGTACAAGTACGTGAGGACACAATACCTAACCTTGCCAATTTCTGGGGAGAATAATAAATAATGTGCAATATTTTAAACTGCATCAATCTTAGCCTGTCTTGCGACATATATTTATGGCAACTACGCCAAAATAGCATCCAATTAAACACTTTATCAGGAAAGAGGGAGGACCAGAAGGTGACCAGAGCGAAATTTTGAGGATAGGCCCAACTACAGAGAGTACAATATATTTTAGAAACAGCATGTGCCAATCCTGCTAATGGACCTAGCTCTGAATGAAAACAGATGTTTGAAGCTGTCAGGGAGACAACTCCCAGAACTTTTAGCAAAACATGACAGAGTTGGAAAACTTTAAATATGCCAGTGTGTGGAATTTGAAATTTGTTCAAAATTTCGACCGAAGAGTATCATTGCCCTTCGGAAGTGACTAATTCAATAAGTTGACAATCACCTAGTTGTGGAAGCCTACTACTCTTAAAAGGCTTACCATCTAATTGAAATCTGGGATTACCTCTTAGATGTTGAAATAAGTCCTTAGTATGGCCATACTCTAAAAAGGCACATAACTGCGAATGAACTCTAATTGAAGTCCCTATAGGAGAGTCCCGTAAAGCCACAGGTAGGGAGCCTGGGTTAATGTATAGCATAGCCTTAGGGGAAAAGCCATACTCCGTTATACGAGCTATCTCCACTTTTAATCAGATTGGGACATATGTAGCTTGATCAGAGGGATCTACCACATTCAACCACCTGAGATACTTATTTGCTTGATTGGCCCAGTAGCACAACCCGATGTGAGGAAGTCTTAGCCCTCCAAACAATTTAGAAGCCACCAGTTTGTGAAATGCCATTCTGGACTTTTTATGATCCCAGATGAAACTAGTGATTATACCATGAATTTTTCTAAACCATGTTAGTGGAAGCCAGATGTTTAGCAAGCTTAATGGGTAAAATAGACGGTGAAAAACATTCATTTTGATTAAATTAATCTTTCCCCAAAGAGAGAGGGGAAGCATTACCCATCTCTTTAGATCTAACTCAATAGCATGGACCAAAGAGTCCAAATTTAACTGTTGAGTACGGGCCGGGGTCCTCATGACAGTAAGCCCTAAGTACATTATTGCATCGGATTTCCAAGATAGCCCAAGAGCGGCAATTTCATGCTTAAAAGTTCTATGATTAAGGGGGAATACCAGTGTTTTTTTTAATATTTAATTTATAATTGGAAACTTTACTAAAGCCCTGTATAATTTCAAGTAAAGCAGGTATAGGTGACGCCGGGTATGATATTTGGAGCAAGAGGTCCTCTGCATATGCAGACACTAGTCCTCCTAACTTTTAACACTGACCATGAGGGAGAACTAAAGAAACATGTTTTAAAGAACAAAAAAGAGCTTCTGCCCCAAACTGTGTCCTATTATACAAGCAGTAATGCAGATGATTCCTCACTCAGCTTACCACAGCCAAGGCAAGAACTCGCTAAGGCATCCTGCTCACCCCCTTAAATACACATGCCTTCATTATCCCAGAGGTAACCAAGGCATACAAAAGGGGCCAAAAATAATACACAGCACTGTACTATATTGGGTCAAATATACAAGGAGGTTTGATTAAAATAAAATAACTATTTAGGAAATAGTAAACTTTAATAGAGTAATTTCTTTAACTGATATTCACAGTTGTTTTTCTCTGTTAAATGCATAATCACATATTGATTAAGGAGCTGCTACTATGTACTGTGTGCGACAAAAGTAATGCATACCAATGTGAATTCATGACTTAACCCTATTAATTTAATAAAAAAAGGACTTGAACAAGTTAATTTATCACATTTATAAAATTTAAAGGATGCTAAATCTAAAGGATGCTAACAGAGCCATGTATTGTCTGAGTTCTTTCACAGATGACCAAACAGATTTCACAGCCACAGTTATCTGGAAGCCCCTACCAGCGGTCACAGGAGCTCAGTACATCAGGGGCTACCAAATAATTAAAGGCCCTCATTCCTTAATTGGGCAGATACTCTGAGTTCCCCTACATGCTGTTCAGAACAAGCGTACCACCTTACTAAGGTGCCTGATGTCCTGGAGCCCCTGCCAGCGGCTCCAGAGTCTATCCATTATTAAATGAGCAAGTGGCCACCTTAGAACATCTGGAGTACCCTGAAAGCACCCTGGACTTCTAAAATACTAAGTAATGTGCCACAGTTCCCAATTACAAGCATAGCAGAGCCTGAAGCTCTCACTCAAGACATCACTGCACAACAGTCTCTGAAGCATTTTCTCAGTCACTCTGTGCCTCACTTCAAAATGACACACTCTCAAGAGTTTCTTTTATGGCACATTATGTCTTTTAAACTCACCACCTTCTTCTATCAAAAGGCAAAGGAAACTCCTCTATCATCTACTTGACCGAAACACCATAAACAAAGTAGGTCTCATGAGAAGGAGGAGCATTGAGAGATTAACCTAACTTGTCTATCCAGAGCGGCAGCCATTAGAGATTTCATCGTGAGACTTGCTGCTGTGATCTCGGAAAAGCTCTCCACATACCCCTTATCTATGCAGGATTAAGGGTGTAGGTGGCTGCCAGACAGTGTAGATTGACTGAAAGTCACTGCCACCATCTTGTGGAGTGCACAACTATGCTCACAAACATCCAACAAGCACATAGGGCATTTGTTAAAAGCACCATCCTATCTGCAACAGCAGACCACAATGCGAATAATTAAGTATAAAGGCAACAATTTGAAAATCAATTAACAATGGGAAAAATACACTGGGGGCAGCACTATTACCACAGCTGTGAGCAAGGCAGCATAACACTGAGTCTCTCACTCACTCTAGCCACATTTAAAGGGACTGTGCACACTTTACTGCACAGGCACAACAATAGCCTGTACAGTGCAGAACATTATTGATTACTGCGCAGGGAAGAATTAAGGGAAATAATAAATAAATAAAACAATATAGCTAATCCCCCAACACCACCCTCTCTATGTATTCTTTCTCAACTTACTTCAATAGCCAAAACAAAGAGCTGCAGCCGATGCAATGTGCAGCTAGCCCCAAAACAACTAAGCATACTGTGTGCATCAGATGCAGAAGATGCACCCATGCCATCTGACCACCAGGAGGATGCTTGGGAGGACACCAATAAAAACACAAAAGACAAGGCACAAACAAATATGCCACCTGCGATCCCAAATCCTCCACTGGGAAAGATTTAGACACAGCAACAATTCCCCACCAAAATAATCAACTGATGCAGGCACAAATAGTGTAAAACCCCATGCGAAATAAAGTCAGGTACCGGCAGGGGCAGAACCCCACTCACCACAGCCAGACTAAGAAACACACTACAATCTAGAAACAGAGATGGAGGTGGTTACACAAACATTAATGTCCAAATGGTGTTTGCCTGATCCAATAGAAGTATTAGTGCGAAACACAATGACAAAAGTGGTGTTTGACACACCAACTCCTACCCCATTACCCAAGCTAATCCCCACATCTTAATGGCACACTGCCCACGCCATTTGCCTGCTAATAATGCCATACAAACTTGAGTAGCCTCTACATAGTGGCCACTCCACTGGGAAGCCCAGGAAGGTGGTACATGCAAGAGTCCAAAATGGCCAAAATGTTCTGGAAATCAGGGCAATATCCTGTGCACCACTGCACTTCACAAAGCTAGTCAGGAAAAAGGAAGTTTTCTCATATGCTTGGACAATCAGGTTATCATCTCCTATATCAACAGGCAAGGAGGAACAAAGAGCAGAGCCATGCAAAGAGAGGCTCAAGACTCATTGCTTGGAGGCTGAATACCACTGCAGACTGGCTAAGTTACCAGTTAATACATCCATGAGAGTGGAAGATTCATTCTAACATATTCCAAATGAACAACAGACATTGGGGACCAATAGAAATAGACTTAATGGCCACCAACAAGAACAATCAGTGCCCCAGATTCTACTCCCGCTTCAGGGATCAGAAATCCATGGCAGTGGATGCACTATTAGCTACATGGTCATTCCAGGTAACCTACATCTTTCCACTGATACTACAGGTTCTGAAAGAGATATGCAGAACCAAAACCTGGGTGATAATCATCACCCCTCATTGACCCAGGAGAGCATGGTTCACCACGAAAGTGACAATGGCACTAGACCACCCATGGGCACTACCATTCAGGAAAGATATTCTCTCCCAGGGACCGGTATGTCACCTCAGTCCGAACAATCTCAAACTAACAGTCTGGCTCCTGAAAAGTAGAGACTGTTAAGAGAGGGCTACAACCCAGTGGTCGCCGACACTATGGAGGAAATCCCACTACCTCAAAGTATCAGAGACATTCAAGAATATTCCACAGGTGGTGCAAAAAAAAAAAATATACAACCTCTAAGTGCCACAGTGCCCAACATACTTCTCTTCCTTCAGCAAGGTCTGGATAAGGGACTATCTCCAGCATCCCTAACAGTGCAAGTGGCAGCAGTTGATCCAATCTACATCCTAAGATGAATCAATGGACTACTCCCTGGGACCTCAACTTAGTATCCAGGGCAATGACCAACTCACCATCTGAACCTCTAGAGTCACTTCCACTCAAATGGCAAACACTTAATCCTTATGGTCACTATATGTTCAGCTGGATGCATAAGGGAACTACAAGCATTATCCTACAGACTGCCTTATCTGGTATGTCATGATGACAAGATCAACTTAAAGATGATCCCTTCCTTTCTACCTAAAATATGCACACCTTTTCACACCAAACAGGGTATCAAAATACCTGTTTATATGCCTGCAGACAAGGTAGATAGGGACCCTCAACATCAACTGCTAGCCATGAGGAGACTAATGTCAATTTACATCACAAGAGTGGCAGACATACAGCGCATATTGGCTTAAGTCTGCCATCACAGAGGCATATAAGGCCTCAAATCATACACCAACACAAATCAAGGCCATTCCACAATAGCAATAGCCACATCATGGGCCGAGAGAAACATGGCCACAGTAGAGAAAATGTGTGCTGCCGCTACATGGGCATCGACACACACATTCACTAAACACTACAGAGTAGATGTAGCCCTGGAAGCAAACACTAACTTTACTTAAGTAGTGTTGTTAGCAGCAAGGTTGAACATAACATAATGGACTTACTACCCACCTTTCTCATTAGGGTACTGCTTTTTACATCGAAACCCATGTGTAAGGAGTGTAGAGTACCTCAGAGATTATCCCCCACAATGGTAGCTTACTCACCTGGTAAAGGTGATTGTGGGGGTATACATCTCTGAGGCACTCCACAACCCACCCAGGTAGTTAGTCAGCCAGAGACAAATGACTCACAGATGAGCTTCAAAAGTAACAATCAGCATGCCATATGGGCCGGAAATTTTAGATTTGTATGAATGAGAAATAAAGAAAGGACCCTCATGTGCTACAGAATTTTTGGTAAAACATAACAAATGTCTCTACTATAATTTATTTAACACGCTAAGATACATATCAGGAAACATTGTGCTGCCTACTAACAAGTCAAGAGTTATTGGTTACAGATTAGGTACAGATTTGGAAGAATTTGAACTGATCCTGGAGAGGGAGCTGTTTAAGCACTCTTGAGCGTTAGCTGGGCTGCCTTTTTAAAGGCAGCTCATATACATTGTTCTGCCCTGCAGGGAGGTGGTTTTCAGAGCCAGCATTGCCATAGCAGTGGGTGACATCTCGCACCCACACTATTTAACACTCGGCTTCAGCAAGTGTGTAGGAAGAGAAACTGTGTGAAAACTGCTTTTCCAGGCTGGTAGCAACTGCCTGGTACTTAGGACCTACTTTTAAATTGTTGGAAAGGGTTGTACCTGTGTGGAGGTGTTCCTGACCCCCCGCTATATGAGGGGACAGGAACTTGAACAGGCACTTATAACTAGTGCTTCAGGAGAGCTGTTTAAGCACTCTTTGAGTGTTGGCTGGGCTGCCTTTTTAAAGGCAGCTCATATACATTGTTCAGCCCCACAGGGAGGTGGTTTTCGGAGCCAGCATTGCCATAGCAATGGGTGATGTCTCGCGCCCACACTACTTAACGCTCGGCTCCAGTGAGCGGAGTCAAGCGTGGAGTGGAGGCAATGCAGCCAGAGGAGCTAGAAAGTAATAAAGAGGTGTATTGTCAAGGTAAGTAGTGAAGGTCATAGTAACAAAAGAAAGGAAAGATCAGTAGGAGACAAGAATGGATACTAATGAAGTGATACTTTTGAGCCCTTGATTACATTAGATGATGAGAGAGGAAGCAAAGCTATAGAATACAGCTTAGAAACTAATAATGAAACAATAAATAAGGAGGGTGATATGTTTGATACAACAAATATATTAGAGAATAGAGAACTGGATACAGAGAGTAGAGACCTTGGCAGTAGGATGCAGAGACATAGAAGTAGGGAAGGGGAATGAAAAGGAAGGAATAAATAGCATGTGAGCACAAAGAAAGTGAAAATCAAGAGGGAAATAATATAGAGGAGAGGCAGATTGATGTTGCACAGAAAGATGGTGATGGACATATTAATTCAATAAATAAACAGGATAGCATTATGATTGGTCAGGAAGATACCAGCAGACAAAAACAAGCTACTGAGACTGAAGACTATGTGGAACAAATGGAGCAGGAGAAAAGGGTAAAGAACATCTATGTATTAGGTGATTCAATATTGAAATACACAGATATAAATACATCAAAGGATAATAAAGAGATTATTACAAGTTATTTCACAGGGGCAAAGATAAGAGATGTGAAGAATATGTTGGGTGATATTATTAAAGAAAAAGATGGATCAGCAATCATGATTGTACATTTAGGGGTTAATATCAGAAATAAAAAATTAAAAGAGATACAAAAATAATTTGAAGATATTAAGATGGAAGCAGAGAAGTTAAAATGTAAGATTTATTTCTCAGAAGTTTTACCTGTGGCAAAATAAACTAATATAAAAAATGAAAAAAATAAGGAACATAAATAATTAGCTTATACAATGGACATTATATAATGATGTGGGTTGTATAAAACATTGGGAGGATTATATCTATGAGCCATCCTACTTTTGTAGAGACAGACTTCATTTAAGTAAAAAAGGTAGCAGAAAATTGGGGATGGACATTAAGTTGGTGGTAGATAGTAATTTAAACTAAAGACTAAGAGGAGAGGGGTAATGAAGGAGTTCTGATTAAAGAAGAAAAAAGAGAAACTAGAACAAACACATAAGGTTAACAAAATAAAAAAAGGAATGTCTATATGGTGACTTAATGCCAGCAGACTAAATAGGGGGGAAAAAAGGCTGAGTTAGAAGTCAAGTTAATTAATGAAAATATAGACATGTGTATGGTGACAGAGACTTGGTGGGATTCTGAAGTACAACGAAATAGGAACATAGAAGGGTATAAATTATATTCTAGAGATAGAAGGAATGGGGGGTGGCTATATACATTAAAGAAGGAATAAATAGTAGTTAGTATAAAGAAAGTGAAAATGATAAAATAGAATCAGTATGGATTCAAGTAGTAAGTGGGATAGAAAAAAAATTCTATTTGGATTATATTATAGGTCACCAAATAGTAGGAAGGAAATGGATAAAATAATAAATGAGGAAATTGGACAGATGACAGCAGAAGGTGATGTTGTTATAACAGGATATTTTAACTATCCTGATATATGTTGGAAAAAATGTAGTAGTATAAATGCAAATAGTAGGATATTTTTGCAACAGCTACAAATGGTGGGATTGGAGCAATTAATATTTAAACCAACTAGAAAAGAAACTACTTTGGATTTATTGTTAACTAATAGAACGGATATTATTAAAGAAATAAAAAATACGAGAACAACTGGGAAATAGTGATCCTGCTATGGTGACTTTCAGTATTAAACATAAAGTTATATGTATAAGAGGTAAAACAGTAGTTAATTATAATAAGGCAGATTTCAATAGAATTAAAAGACAATTAAAACAATGGAATTGGAAAGACAATTTAGGTAGTAAAACAGTAGGACAAATATGGGAAGAATTAAAAAAATAAGCTATTAAAGCTAGAAAGGGAGTATGCTCCAGATAAAGAGCTATACAATAGCAGAGGATAAAAACAATATCGTGTACTAATAAGGTAATGAAATCATGCCAAAAGAAAAAGAAAGCATTTAAAAGAATGAAGATATCAGGAACAGATGATGCCAGACTATATTATAAAAATTGTTTAAAAAAAGTAAAACAGAATATAAAGAAAGAAAGAAAGAATAAAATTGGAGTCTAAATTGGTATATAGAGAAGATAAAGGGAAGAGTTTGTATACATATATAAATCAACAGAGGAGAGATAAAAAAGGTGTAGGGCCATTAAATAGTGATGGCAAGGAAATTAAAAATGCTAGTGAAATGGCAAATGTATTAAACAAATTTTTCAGGTCAGTTTTTGAAAGAGGGAATGATGTAGGGAAAGTAAAAATAAAAAAAACATCAAAATCTGGAAATAGAAACAAAAGAAGTGGAAAAAATAATGAATAAGGTTAAGGTACATAAGTCTGCTGGACCTGATTTGTTGCATCTACGTTACATTAAAGAGGTGTTGCCTTTGATATCAGAAGTATTTGTATGGATATTTAATGAATCCTTTAAAACAGGAGAGGTACCGGGGGACTGGAGGAAAGCTTATGCTGTACCCTTATTTAAAAAAGGTAAGAGGTCAGTGGTGTCAAATTATAGGCCAGTAAGTCTTACTGCAATCCTGGGAAAAGTCACTGAGAGTATACTGAAAACAAGAACTGAAGAAGGATTGGAATTATTGGGGTATAAGGATGAGAAACAACATGGTTTCAAGAAAAATAGAGCATGTAGTACAAACCATTTACACTTTTATGAAAGCATAAAAGAGAAACTAAAAATAATACACCTATAGACATAATATTTTTGGACTTCCAAAAAGCCTTCGATAAGGTGCCCCGTGATAAATTGATTAAAAAATTAAAAAAAAATGGGATTGGATAGTTGAATTATCTTATGGATAAGAAATTGGCTGAGTAATAGAACTCAAAAAGTAAGAATAACAGGTGAACTATCTAAATCAATTAAAGTGGAAAGTGGGGTCCCGCAGAGATCCGTGTTGGGACCTGTTTTGTTTTCAATATACATCAGTGACTTGCATCAAGGGGTTACCAATCAAGTAGTAAAAGTTGCCGATGATATTAAAGTAGGAGGGCCAGTAGGAACATTGGAGCAGCAGGAAAGGTTAAAAGGGGACTTAAAAATTATTGACATGTGGGCTGAAAGGAATAAGATGAAATTTAGAATAGAAAAATCTGGAGTAATGTACCTAGGAAAAGGAAAAGGAAATAGGAGTAAAAACCGATATTTATTAGATAGAAAGGAACTGAAGGAAGTTGATGAAGAAAGAGATTGTGGGATAGTAGTTGATAATAAATTGAATTTCAATAAACAACGAACTGTGGCTATACAAAAAGCCAATAATATGGTGCAAAATATAAAAATAATTTTTGTAAATAAGACAATAGGATGCATGGTACCGGTATATAGAACTTATGTTAGCCCATACTTGGATTTTGGGTCACAGTTATGGAATCCATATACAAAGATGGAAAATAAAAGGGTCGAAGGAGTGCAGAGAAGATAGACAAGGATGACTGGAACGTTAGGTAGGTGTGCATATAGTGAAAGATTAAGAAGGACAGGACTCTGGACCATAGAACAAAGGAGAGAAAGAGGGGGTTTAATGATGTTGTTTAAAATAATAAATGATGAAGAACTGACAAGTAAAATGAAGTTAGAGATACAGGAAAGACCAGAGGGATTGAGAAGATGTAAAAAAGCAGATTAGGTTGAAGACTGTAACAAAGAATGATGAATATTACTCGTTCATAGATAGAACAGGGAGAGTTTGGAATACATTACCAGTTGAAGTGGTAAATAGTAGAACACTGATAGAATTTAAGGGAAAGATTGATAAATATTTGATGGGGAATAGATCAATGAGCACCCACTAAGGTGGGGAACAGTTTATATGGACATGCTGTCTTCTACTGTTCAAAACCAAGCATAGATACCAAGTATAGGCAGCATCATAGGGAAAGGGGGTCAGACTTCTTTGAAGTCACATGTGCATCAAGTAACCTATCAGGTAGTCACAACCCATGTGTAAGGAGTGTGGAGTGCCTCAGATATGTATACCCCCACAATCACCTTTACCAGGTGAGTACACTACCATTACTTCTTTCCATCAAGGGCCCCAACAACAGCTGCAACACTGAGCACCAATTCTGACCAGCCAGCATTACCAATGGGACTAAATTAATTGTATGGTAAGTAACCTGGCTCTTTCCAGAACAGTAATCACTGGCTCAAATTTGCTCCACCTCCTTGTTTACGTTCCCTTAATAAACCTGATTTACTGTGTCACTTTGAACTTAGCTTGTGAGCATATTATTACCTGGCTTAACATGTTAGGCTTTGTACCGAATGTGTTAAAAGGGCAAGATGTATTGCAAATCTGTCTTTACAAGGGGTTGCAGGGTGTACACCAGGACCAGAGACGCTGCCGGCAAGGGGACAACTGTGAGCATAGTATTGTTTATTGCAAACTGTCTACTGAACACTGCTAATGGTTATTGTCAGTTCCTAGGTAATTGGTCATTAGGTGGGATTGTGGGTGGTGATAGCTTCCCAGAGGACTGTACCAGTGCAGATAGATACTCATGCAAACCATACTCTGGGTGGAGACACCAAACTATTGTGTTTACTGAGTGTAGGGAGAACCCAGTACTTGCCAATTTGGAACCCAGGCCCCTCAACCTGTTGTTAGGAAGACAGGCAGGGGTAGTAGGCCTAGGAGTAGCTCCACCTAGGGGTTACATTAATAACTTCACAACCACTTGACTGGTTTGCATGAAGTATTGTATACACTTTCAATAAATAAAGAACTCTTGATGTGGCAAGTTTCATTCCGCTACGTAGTGTCAAAAAATGTGAAAATGACCACTTTTTGTCAAATTCTTTGTCACGCTGCTGCGCAAAAATGGCTTAGAGTTTTGGTCTGAAAATTTCAGGGTATGTAGGTCTTGGGTCACAGATGAACCTTTTGAAGGTTTGGTGAAAAAAATATTAATCTGTTCAAAAGTTATTACATATTAATGTTTCCCATTATTTCCTATGGAAAAAATTAGATGTGCCGTGTGAAAGTGCGCTTCTCTTTCATAAAAAAAAGGTTCTTTTGCATTTTGCACTTTAATAACTTCACATCCATTCTTGCAATTTGTATGAAATTTGGCATGTGCCCTCAGAGACTAACATTCTCTTAATGTGATAAGTTTTCTCCCAGCTGGGTCTGCAATTCTGGTGATATGGAGTCCCAAACTTTATCACCATTTTTTGTCAAATTCTTTCTTCACTTCTATATTAAACTTAATATTTTGTGCTTTAATAATTTTGCAGCAGTTCAGGTAATACGCATGAAATTTGGCAAACTCCATCACAAAGCAGGAGTTTCATGAAGTAGCAAGTTTTGTTTCAGCTGGATGTGAGGGCATGGAGATATAGAGACACAAAATGTATAAATCATGTTTTGTCACAATCTGTCTTCACTTTTATGCTAAACTGAATAGTTTGTGCTTTAATAACTTAGCAAATGTCCAGGTGATTTACATGAAATTTGGCATGTCTCATTAGGGACCAAAGATCTCTTGATAAGGCAAGTTTTGTTCCAGTTGCATGTACAAGGTTGGAGATATAGAGTCCCAAAATGTATAAATTGCAGTATTTTGTCAAATTCTTTCATTTCTATGTTAAACAGAAAACATTTGTGCTTTAATAACTTTGCAACTCTTCAAGTGATTTGGATGAAATTTAGTATGCACCATCAGGGATCAATGATCTATTGATTTGGCAAGCTTTGTTCCAGTTGGATGTGCAGGTGTGGTGATATGGTGTCTCAAAAAATGTGTGAATTACCATTTTTGTCAAATTGTCATGCCACTGCACAAAAACGGCTTGGGGTTTTGGTTGGAAATTCTCAGTGTATATAGATCTTTGGTCACATATGCGCCTTTTGAAGGTTTGGTGAAAAAAATATTAATCCGTTCAAAAGTTATTAAATTTCAAAGTTTTCCATTATTTCCTATGGGAAAAGTTAGATGTGCAGTGTGAAATAGAATTTCTTGATCGCGAAACAGGATTCTTGTTTTATGAAACAAGATTCTTGTTTCATGAAACAGGATTCTTGATCATGTAACAGGATTCTTAATCGCAATTTGAAAAAAAATACATTTTATATAGCTGCTTCTTTGTTACCTCATAGCAAAGAAATGGTTTGAATTGGAATTTTGGACTGACATTTTCAGGGTAGAAAGGGCTTGCTCCACAGATGTGCCTTTTGCTGGTTTTGTGAAAATATATTACTTTGGCTTTGAGTTCTGTGGATTTGAATTCTGGTTGATTTCCCATAGAATAAAACTGTACTGGGAGGTTTACAGAGCAGTTTATTTGTCACTATGGTGTTAAGAAATGGTTTGCAATTTTGCTTTGAAATTTTCAGTGTACTAAGGGCTTGCCTCACAGATGTGCTTTTTGCTGGTTTGGTGAAAATATATTACTTTGCTCTGAAGTTCTGCGGCTTTTCATTTTGCTTGCTTTCTCATGGGACAGTATTGTAATGTAAGTGGTACGCAAGTGTTTCTGGGTCACTTAATGCACGTGAGTGCAGGGCCCAGAGTGCCCTGCATTCCCACACAGAAATATGGATACTATTAAGGACTGATACGTGGATGGAAGCACAGGACCCAGAGGGCCCTGCACTCCCATACACAAAAACAGATACTATTAAGGAGTAATGCATGGATGACAGTGCAGGGCCCAGAGAAATATGGATACTACTAGGAACTGATGGATAGATAGCAGAGCAGAGCCCAGAGGGTCCTGTGCTCTCACACACAAATATGCAGGGAAGTATGGAGTGCTGGGAGTGCAGGGCCTTGTGCTCCTACAGAGAAATAAGGATACAATTGCAATATCTTAAAAAACGATGGCAGGTTAGGGTTAAGGGAAATGTGTACATTCAGGAAAGCTTAGGAGGGGGACTTGCCCCCCCTCCACTTTGTGTAGCTTGACGCACAGAGTAACATATGTCTTGACTTGCGAACCCTAATGCTTACAACATTCTCTTATTCTTTATCCATCTTATCTTACGTACTCTTGGAATGGGGTGAGCACTAGTGTTTGAAACTCCAAGGCACACCCCTCACACCTATTCCTGCATGCAGGGTATGGGTGGGGCATTAGGGCTGGAAGCCAAGGGTGGGGGTAGGTTATTAGAGTTGGGAACCCTAAGATGTAATTTCCCTACTTTTGATGCTGGAACCCTAATGAAACATAGAAACATAGACTTTGACGGCAGATAAGGACCGCTAGGCCCATCTAGTCTGCCCATTAATGGTCCATTAACAAAGTTTTTTACATAGAATGTCCCTACTTTTTGGGAAAGTATAATCATAAGGAATCCTAATGGTGCATAATTTTTTTTATTTACATTTTTTTTCCATTTTTTGCAGGCTTTTTCCATTTTTCACCCATCCCTTCCCCCACGCATCTGGGGTGCTGACGTACATGTGTGGAGGCATGTGCATGCCAGGCACTATGGAGCACCCCACCCTACTAGCCACCCTCTCTGCCTGCACCACCACTGGACCTCCACCCAGTGGTGACGGGACCACCCCAGGAGAGGACAGCTGCTGTAGGTGGCTCAATCCTGCTCGTACCAGCCCAGCTGGCTCCCTGATGACCTGAGGTCATTCCTGAACCCGGGTCATTGGCGTGAGGTAAGGCTAGATGCCTCAACCCTCTGCAACACTGGGCTGGACATTAACAAAGTTTTTTGAAGAGAATATAATATATGGCCAGGGCTTACAGTATATAAAAATCAGTAGCATCTCAAATGTTGTACACATTCTAAACGTTATTGTGCATATTCCAAAATTAATATTCATGAGTCCCTAATTAATATTCATCAGGCCCACACTATCCACCACCTGACTGGATGAAACCAAGCTCTTCAAATGAGGAATCCAAACAAACATGGCAGTGCCACTTAGCGAGCGGTTCACATGGACAATTTGGACACAGAGAGTCGTAGTCAGCTCCGTGTTACCAAGCAACAATAATTTAAGTGTTTTTCATTTTAAATAAATGAAGTCCTGCTGTGAATCTTTCAAGGCTCAGGACTGGAATGGGAATGCAGCCACAACTGGCACCAACAAATATTGTAGCACATGGAGCTGCCAACAACAAGCGGAAGCATGAACACAAGGTAGGAAACCATATAAAACTAAAAAGTTCAGAAATACAACTTTTTTTAAATTATTTTTCTATTTTTGGGGCCGTATCTCCCTATTCCTTGGGCTCCATTCACCCACCACCCCCATGCCCAGGAGGCTTACCTCCCTCCCGGGTGAGACCGCCAAGGGGCTTCCCACTCTTGACTGGACATTGTGGGCAGGCCCCGGATTACCCCCCTGGGTTGGGGCCCTGAAAGCGGGACCCCCCTGGCGGGCATCAGAGGCAGTGTGCAGTGGGACCAGAATGGGCCTTCATGCCAGGGGACCAGCATTTTTCTACTTGCTGCCCCAGGGGTGGGGACATGCAGTGATGACCAGTGTCTGCTCCACCCCCCAATGTATTGGCACTGAGCACTATGGTGCCCCCGGCCTCCGCTAGGGGTCTGTCAAGTGCCGGACACTCAGCCTCTCCCTCCCTCCCCCGGAAGGAGAGCAGTCCCAGGGATGCTCAATCCTTCTCCCCCGGCTGGCCCTCCTACTCCCCGGGTCTGTTCCCGAACCTGGGTTGCTGACATCACGAGTGGAAATCTAACCGCTGCACCAGTGGGCCGGCAACTTTTTTTTATCTCTGGGAACCATATATTATAACAAATAAAGTACAGGCACCTGAACACAACCTGCCCTTTGTTTCCATCTCAGGGTTAAGATACTAGTATGGACATGTTGCATGGGATAGACATAAAGGAATTCTGGAGGTCAGGGTTAAGGGGCAACAGACTTCTAGGAAAACATAAAGTAAACTTACAAGCTAAAATGGGCAGACTGGGTGGGCCGTAGGCCCTTATCTGCCGACACCATCTAAGTATCTGTATATCTATGTTGAGCTCCACTCTCAAGGTCCATACACTGGTATCTCAACCCCTCGATGAAAACACAGGCTCGTTGTGTATGGCCACTGATACATTATTCCTTATTTTTTTTGGCTGTCAGTGGGTTTGGTAGATGTGTGGAAATGCTGTGGTTTAATAGGGTGCAGTGGCACATGTGAAGGCACAGGGGTTCTAAGGGAAAAGAACATGTAATTTCCCTGGAGGGGAATAACAGAGCAGAATAATTATGTTTATTCAGTCCTGTTATTCATGCCCCCCATAGTATAAATCAGTATATTAAAATTAAGCCCATTAAAAAATAAGTTTGGCCAACCCATTGGTGCAGCAGTAGCGTTACCGCTTGTGATGCCAGTAACAAGCCCGGGTCATTGGAAGGCCAGCTGGGGGCAGGAGGACTGAGCACCTGATGGGCTGCTCTCCTTCTCCAGGAGGGGAGGGCTGCAGACCTCACTGCTATACCACCACCTGGGTGACTGTGGGTGGTGGTGCAGCAGAAGGAGCAGAAAGGCAGGGGGGGCAGATGTCGACCGAGGACCATAGCGAAGACATGTCTCTGCGTGCCTCCATCTCATTGGTCCTTCTCAAGCACCAATGTCTACAGGGGGTCGGGACCAGAACATAAGGAAAAAACCCACGTCTGGACTAGGTGATGGGCTCCTATACCAATGACTGGGAGGAGCCGAGGAGGTACTGCCCAGGTGCACACTCCCTGAGGTTTGAGGACACAGGGGCTCCTCAGCCCTCACCCTCAGGTTATCCGGGACCAATTGAGCGGGCACTAATGGAGCAGGCCTTGGTCCTTACAGCATAGCTCTGAGGTGCATTGGAAGACCCTGAGAGAGGGACCAGACATGGCGATGAAGGGGGCATAAACAGTAAGTGAAAAAAAAAAATAATAAGTTTGAGAAATACATAGAAACATAGAAACATAGAAGTTGACGGCAGATAAGGACCGCAAGGCCCATCCAGTCTGCCCATTTCTTTTTCTACCTTATAAATGTGCCATCGGCCTTTGGTCTGTCAGTGACCTATCTATTCATAGTCATTTGTATTGCTCCCTTATGCCTATCCCATGCCTGTTTGAAGCCCTGCACTGTATTCATAGCCACCACTTCTTGTGGTAAGCCATTCCATGCATCCACCACCCTTTCTGTGAAAAAGAATTTCCTCACATTCCCCTTAATCGGCCTCCTCTAATCTCATGCTGTGTCCTCTTGTCCTGCTATTTTCTTATATTTAAACATGTTAGACTCTTTCACCTTGTTTATGCCCTTAAGGTGTTTGAATGCCTCAATCATATCACCTCTCTCCCTCCTTTGCTCAAGGGTATACATATTGAGCTCCGTTAATCTGTCCTCATAAGTCTTCTGATGCAGTCCCTGCACCATTTTGGTTGCCCTCTCTGGACTGCCTCAATTTGGTTAATGTCCTTGTGAAGGTGTGGCCTCCAATACTGCATGCAGTACTCAGATGGGGCTTAACCAGTGTCTTGTACAGAGGGATTATTACTCTTATGACTTGTGATACCCCTACTAATACACCCTAACACCCCCTAGCCTTACCTACTGCTTTAGAGGTCTGCTTGATGATTTTAGGTCATCAGTGATGATGATGCCCAAGTCTCTTTCTTCCTTTGTGACTGCTAGCAACTCCCCTCCCAGCCTATAGGTGGCTTCAGGGTTTCTCTTTCCTATGTGCATGATTTTGCACTTCTTTGCATTAAATCCCAGCTGCCACTCTTCTGACCATTCTGCTAGTTTATCCAGATCTCTTCTCATTCTGCCCACCCCATCTGGATCATCATCTTGTTGCAGATCTTGGTGTCATCTGCAAACAGACAAGCCTTACCTCTAGTCCATCTGCAAGGTCACTAATGAAGATGTTGAAGAGGACTGGCCCCAGGACTGATCCCTGAGGTACCCACTTGTGACTTGCATCTCTTCTGACTGTATACCATTTACCACCACTCTCTGTTTTCTGCCCGTCAACCAGTTTGCCACCCAGTTGACCAACTTCTGACCCACCCGAGCCTACCCAGCTTATTTATCAATCTTCTATGTAGAACAGTGTCAAAAGCTTTGCTGAAGTCAAGGTAGGCGTACATCAACTGCTCCCTGGTTCACCACTCTGGTTACCCAGTCAAAGAAATCTATGAGATTAGTTTGACAGGACCTTCCTTTTGTAAACCCATGCTGTCTTGGATCCTGTGCCCCTATGGATTCCAGGTGTTGCACTATCCTTTCCTTAAGGAGTGCCTCCATAATCTTGCCCACTACTGAGGTAAGACTGACCGGTCTGTAGTTCCCCGCCTCCTCCCTGCTACCACTCTTGTGGAGCGGGATCACATGAGCCCTTCTCCAGTCTTCTGGGACCTCTCCTGTGCTCAGAGACTCACTAAACAATTCTGCTAATGGCTCTGCTAGTTCCTCCTTTAGCTCCTTAAGTACCCTGGGATGTATGCCATCAGGTCCCATTGCCTTATCCACCCTGAGCTTAGCAAGTTCTTGTAGGACCCTTTCTTTTGTGAAGGGGTAGTACTTACCTCCTCCCCACTGTCCATGATGCTGAGCTGTGGGCCCTGCCCTACCTTCTCTTCCAGTAAATACTGAGCAAAAGTATCTATTTAGGATAGATGCCTTTACAGGGTCCTCCTCCTCACATGCTCCCTTTTCTCCATTAAGCTTAGCATCTCTGGACTTTCTCCTTTCCACTAATGTATCTATAGAAAGTCTTGTCACCTTCTTTACTGTTCGTGCTAGTGTTTCCTCAGTTTGGGACTTTGCCTGCCTTACTGCCTTACCTGCTTCCCTTAGGGCAGTTTGGTATGCCTCCTATCTTCATCCGCTGTGTTCCTTATATTTCCTGAAGGCCAGCCTTTTGGCTCTGACCTTTTCTGCTACTGTATTTGAGAACCAAAGTGGTTTCCTTTTCTTTTGCACTTCCTTTTCTGTCTAACACAATGGGATGTTGCTTCAAGTATTGCATCCAATGCTTGCCCACTTTGCCTGTACCCCCTCACCTGTGTTTCTTTTGCCAGGGCTAGCTTAACTCTGTTGGCCATCTTATCAAAGTCAGCTCCTCTGAAGTCCCATATTTTTGCCTTGGAATGGGATGATTTAGATATAGTAGCCAAATTGAACCATACCATGTGATGGTCACTGGCCCCAGGTGACCTTCTACCTGGAGATCTGTGATCCCTTCTTTGTTAGTCAGTACTAGATCTAGGATAGCCCTGTCTCTTGTGGGGTTGCTGTACCAGTTGTTTGAGGCCCTCCCTGCAGGGAATCCACTATGAGTCTAGTTCTGGCAGATGTTCCTGCTGGTATTGACCAATCTGTATCTGGCATGTTGAAGTCTCCCATTATCAGAACCTCCCCTTTAGCTGTCATGTTTTGTATATCTTCTAACAGTAATGTGTCTATGTCCTCCCCCTGGTCTGGGGGCCTGTAGACAACCCCAGTTCTTATGGCTATCCCATTTCCTGTTTCCAGGGTGACCCACAGTTCTTCTGGCTCCTTATGTGTATTCTGAATTTCTGTAGCTTTGATATTTTCATTAACATACAGGGCCACTCCTCCCCCCTTTTGCACCTCGGTCTCTTCTGAACAGTACATAGCCAGGTACTGAAGTCTCCCAGGGTGGTTACTGGTAAGCCACGTCTCGCTAATTGCTACTATGTCCAGTTTAGCCTCTGACATTATTGCCTGCAGGTCTGGGATCTTATTTCCCAGGCTGTGAGCATTTGTGTACATGATTTTCCATTGGCCAGATTTTGGTGTGTTAGTTGTTGGGTGAAGTTTGGCATTACCCCTGTGCATCGTATGGGGAGACAAACCTTTTTTCTTACCTGGTGATGCAAATGAACAGCAAACACGCTGAATTCCTGTTTGACAACTAGCTGAGGGGAGGGGTGTTCTTCCACTGACGTATGGGGTGCTGCACCCCTCCCATTTGCTAGTTTAAATATTCTGCAAAGACGTCAAACTTCTGCCCCAATGCACTGACTCCTCTTTAGTCAGATGCAGTCCATCAAATTTAAAGAACTTTCGCTCCCAGAACTGTTGCCAGTTCCCTACAAATCTGTGTCCTTTTTCCTGGCACCAGTCCTTGAGCCACGTGTTTAGCTCCTTATCTCCCCTTCTCTGACCTTCCATCCATCTGCTCCCTCTCCCAGACTGGTAGGATCTCAGAGAAGGAGATGCGGACGAAATAGATGATAGTTTGTCACCCAGCCTGGTCAGGTGTTCCTTGGTCTCCACAACTGACCGGCTATAGATCATTGGTCCCTATGTGTACTAGGACATCAATGTTTTCTCCTGCTTTGTGAACAATTTTAGCAATCGGTCAGTGTCTCTCCATGTTGATGTACCTGGGAGACATCTGACCATCACCCCTGGCTGGAGATGGGTGTCAACTCCCCGAATCATGGAGTCTCCTATGATCAGAAGTTTTTTGGATTTCCTTTGTGCTTGTTTAGTTTTGGTTCCTGATTTGGGTGAGTTTTGTTGTGCTAGCTCCTGTGCTGCAGTGTCCTGCTCTGCAGTGTCTTCTGCCTCTTTATTTGATTTCAGAGATAGAAGCAGATACCTGTTTCTAGTGTTTATATGGTTTTTGGAGGTAATGTGTTGGAGAGCAGAGAGTGATGGGGCACCTGATTTGCTCCTCCTAACCACCTGCCAACCTCCTGGACCAACTACCCTCTGCGGTCGAGGTTTTTCTGTTGGATGCTGGGGAAATGGTGGGTGGTTCTTATAATGTATTCCTCTTCAATATGAAATTTGAGGCATGCAATCTCTGCCCATGCTGCCCGGAGCTGAGCCCTAAGATCTCTAAGGCCCAGCATGTAGGACAGTGTCCTAAATCCTGTAAGACTGACCTTCTGAAAATTGTTCCACAGTACCTGCAGTTAATGAAATCCATTCCAAATAAGTTGCTGGGTTTGTAACCTAGTCAGAGTAATTAGAAGGAAAAAAAAAAAAAGGAAAAATGCAAGTAATGGTTTAATTGTGCTTTGTTTAACTTGTTATAACAAGTTAAATTACTAGTGCCCCTGTAAATGAGATCACCTTGTGGAGGCCCCATTGATCCGCCCCTTCCTGCTCTGCCACAGGAAATGTCACAACTGTGGTACCCTATAAAAGGAGTGTAGCGTGGGGTGGTTGGGGATGGGGGTGGGTGGCTGGGCCCTTCCCCTGCCTAAAAAGAACCACGGACGAAAGAACAAGGAGGTAAGAGCAGAAACAATCAGTCAACAACAAATGCATTTTTAAACTTTTTCTGAATTTTGGTTAAACTTCAGCCTGTTTAATGAGGAATGGTGCCATTTTAACCTCTTCATTTTATACCTTTATTCATATCACAGACATTTCACTCTCCCTCCTAGCAACCTATGCTTTTCCTTGCTTTTGCAGGCTCTACCAGTAAAACTGTCTGAACTGAATAATTACGGCAGTCAAAATTCCAATGGCCCCACCAAAGTATGAATGACTGTATATCCATAAATACACACACACACACACTTACAAACATGTACTGCACTTTACAGCTTGCAATGGCTGTGTTTTGCCCAGAGGGGTTTTATCAATGTTATACTATGCAGTGGTGTCTCCTGCTCTTAAAGGGCTTTCTTGATATTTACACCAAAACCAATGGCTCCCTGCCACAGAGGGCCTTTACAGGTATCAGTGTTGCCACCAGCTGTGGCGACTCCCCCTGTCTGGCAGTTACCCGAACTCCCTACCCCCCAAAATATATATGGCCTGGTCCCAACTGTTGGTACATTTTCCTGGTTGGTAAAACACCACCCCTCACAAAGTTACACCGGCAGCTTCAGCGATGAAGAAATAGAGTATGCATAGCATGGTAAGCAGCTGAGAGTAAGATGCAGATATTCCTGTTAGGGATTCCCAGGTGCTTGCTAGTGCCCTGCATTGCAACAGTACAGGAAAAAATTACAACCAGTACTACAGTCCACTACAGAAAGACCACACAACTGATACTCGACTGATTCACATAAAATATAACATTCATCTTTTTTTTTTTATATTATTTTTCCTCCTGTACAGACCTGGCTCACCTTCTTACTGTTTTTTCTAGCCCCATCACCCAGCTGCTTGCGGGCTTGCCATCACCTCCATCCTCCACATGTCTCTCTTGCTACCCAGGGGGCTGCGGTCTAGGGAGGTGGCGGCGGGCCGAGCCTCTCACCACCCAGACCAGGTCCCAGACTGGAGGAGTGCCAAGTCCCCAGTGAGGGGCCTGTGAGGAGCCAGTATTCATCCTGCTGGGGCCCTGTTTTTCCTTGTTCTGGGTCCCCTCCACTCAGACACTGGCATCAGGGGTGCACGTGCGCACGCATGTGACCATGCATAGTGCTCGGCACCCGCCTGCTTCCAACCCTCCCACTGGCTTCTCTGACTAAACTACCACCGGTGGTCACCCAAGTGGCAGTGATACAGCGGAGCCAGCAACCCTCCCTCCCTGGAGGAGGAGCGCGTCCTTCTGAACACTTGATCCTCCTCCTCCCCCCGGCCGGACTCCGGCACCCCACATTCGTTCCTGAATGTGGGTTACCACCATTGCAAGTGGTACCACTACCGCTGCACCAACAGGCTGGTCCTAGGTAACCTTAATCTTGACAAAATAAACATAAAGCACCAGAGGTACTGATAGGCCCAAAAGGAAGTAATTTATGTTATATAAATAAAAATATTTCCAGCTCTAACATGTTTTATAATACAAGTAACTGGGGCTCAGAAGATGTCTTTTAGATAATTAAGAGCATCTCTTTGTGATTTCTTAGGGTTTGAGAACCAAGAAGTAAAGCTGAATCGTTCTAGAACCCCAAGAAGTTACAATGGGACACTTTTAATTAGCCAAGAGACATCTCTGGAGTCACATTTACTTTTTACTAAATATTTCCTTTTTTTCCCCCAACTCAAATTTGATTCCAAAGAGAAATGCAATCGCTTTGGAGTAAAGGGTGAAAAAAGAAAGTCACGTTAGATAACTATTACACTTGAACAGCAGGATCATGTGTACCGATCACCTCAGTTATGAGTTTCATTTTATGTCAGTGTATTAACCATTTCTATTCAGCATGCTGTATTTTCTTTTTGAAAAACACATTTTAAATTTCCAGTCACGTTAGCTGAACACCCAACCTCGCAGTAAACGTGTACCAGAGGTCAAGACCCCCATTGTCTGTCTCAGCCATTTGAGCCTCATGAAATAGCGTGCTGTTATCTAGAGGGGCACATTTATAACCAAACTGCAGTGGAGAAAGTGACCCACTCACTATATTTTTAGTCTTTTAGTACAATTTCACATGTGCATAAAAATAAATATTTTGCTCTTAGCTGACCACTTCATCAGGTATTTCGATATGCCAGTCTCTGTATTATAAAAGCACCAGTCATTCTGGTGTCAACCTTTTCTATATCATTATGTATACAATGGGCCCTATGCATGACTATGCAAGAAAGGTGCACAAATGGGAGCCACCCATGGCGCATAGCTGCGCAGTGCGCAGGGCCAGGCAATACGCAGCATGCACCAACCGACATGCAAAGTGTGCAGGCCCCATGTGCGACTCCATGGATGTAGTGGTTCACTCATGAAGGGCAACCCCCAGCAACATGGCCCCGCCTCTGACCCCACCATATGAGGACTAACTCCCCGCCAATTGCGCAGACATGGAAGTGAATGCAGACCACAGAGCCAACGGAGGAATGATGGCGAAGCAAGAGAAAGAGATGCAGAGATGGTGCGCAGGCACATGCAGTGCCAGGGAACACCAGCCAGCTGGCAGGGCAGGAGACCAGAGGTACACGCGGTGGTGGCACAGCAAGAACAAGGGCCTCAAACTTCACGGGGGCACAGGTGGCGGCCATGGTGGTGGAGATAAGTGGCAACTATAACTGCCTATATGGTGTGCTGGCCCTATCCACCCCTGGCAGATGTGAAGGTGTGCCTGTGGCTAGATGTGCAGGTGGCAGTGAACGCCGCAGGGCTGGACGCACGTACCATCACTGCCATAAAACACAAATGGCAGGACATGCATATGGCCATGAAGTGCAAGGTGGCAGAGGGCTCACGGGTACAAAGGGGCACTGGTGGTGGCTCCCCCAACCCAGACAGCCAGCTGACACCCATGGAGATGGTGGCGGACACCCTCACAGCCATCAGCATCCACTGTGTGGCCAAGATCATCAACACACAGGCCAATGAATATTGCACAGCATGGTACACCATGACCAGTGGCACAAGTGCCTTGCTATTATGCCCACTAATAGCAATGCCTTGAGCCAACAGAGTATGCCAGGGAGAGCAGACATGCTGGGAGATCGCCAGCAGGGAGACAGCACACCTAAGGCCCTGACAGATGGGTGTGGGCAGGTAATGGAGGACAATGACACAGGTAAGTATGGGGAGACACACAGCAAGTACACAGGCAGAAGCAAGTCACAGCACAAAAAGCACCCCCATACGTCCCCCCCACAGGGATGGCACAGCCAGCAGAGGAAGGGCGCCATGTGTTGGAGGACGACACCACCAAGGCTGGGAAGAGTGATGATGGGGACACATTGGCAGAGCAGGCAGCTGACAATGTCCCCGGGGAATGCAGGGCCCCACACATGCAGTGGGCAATGGCCACCTGAAGATGAGGTCTGCAGCAGTGGTGACATGGGCGGCGGCAATATTCTGCATCTAATTGGCACAGTGCAGCATGCTGGATGTGCAGGAATGGACAGCAGAGATGACGGTCTGTCCAGCAGATCTACTGGAAGGAGCCAGAAAACATGGGCAAGAGTCATACCTGACATGTAGTACAAGGAGCTGAGGCAACTGGAGTGCGACAGGCTGGAGGCACAGCACAGGTTCATCGAGGCCATTGTGAAGTTAACTGGCACAGTCCATGCCATGGGACTCAATGTAATAAGAATGGCACATGCACAGGAGTGCACCTTGGAGCTGCTGACAGAACGGGGTCCCCCGTCATGGCCGCACAGCATGGCATCAGCATGCACCAAGAGCCGGGGGATGCACAGCCAAGATGCTGGCATGGCACCGCACACTACCACATATGCAGATCGTGGGGGAAGCACAGGTGGAGACCGCGTGATGCTGATCATGTATGTCGATGGGGACTCTTCGGAGGACACCGCTGCGCAAGGCACCCAGGAGACAGTTGCGTAGGGTGACACAACCCAGGTTGAGCAGAGCATCGATTCAACAGCCAGTTAGGGGTCTGTGGACTCACTGGTGGGGGTGACCCAAATGCAGGCCACACCACAGCAGAGGGGCAGGGGCAGTAGGGCACTGGGTCTGGCACACTTGCAGGACACGTAGTCCACGCTGCGTGAGCAGGCTACCCATATGCATCACCACAACGGTAAAGGACATTGGGGTGGCATGTAGTAGGAGTGTGCAGCACCAGGGCATGGGTGGGCACCAACCCCCAGTGGCACACACACACACACATCATGGCGCAGACACAGGGATGCATGGTGACGCACATGAGGGCACACGGTGGTGGCAGGCACACTCCATGGGCATAAGCAGAAATGCACATGCAGTGGCAGGGAGGGTGGTCCCCTGTTTGACTGGCTACCTTGCTATGGTACAGGGGCTTAGCACAATAGCAGAAGTGTCCTGTCACCAAACGCCAGCCAGAGTAGGTAGGACAGCACAGCACTGCAACTGCCGACGTGCACCCTCAGTCCCATGTCATCATGGAGCTCAATGCCAGCCATGCCTGAATACACCATGCTGTGGCATGGAAGGTTTGATGGTCAATGGCCCCTGCATTTCCCATGATCATGTATGCTGGGCACTGGTGAGCATGATACCCCAATGCTACCATCTGAAGGTGCCGTTCATGACCCCTGCACATGCTGCACGACCTGCAGCCGTTTTCTGCCCATGACAGCAGTCATCCCCCTGATGTCCCGGCTGCCCATCCAGAGGGTCATACTGTGGCATGGGTAGACCCCAGCACACCGCCATGTTGTGGAGCATCACGCACATGGCGAAGACTCGGCAGGTGCGTGGTGGCATAAGCATGATGTTGCTTCCTGTGTGGTCCAGGTATCGGAACTGCATCTTCAGTAGCCCAATGCTCCTCTCGATGATGGCTGGCATACAGCAGTGTGCAGAGTTGAAGGCCTCCTCCGCCACATCTGCTGGTGCCAGGAAGGGTGTCAACAGGTATGGCCAAAGAGGGTATCCGCTGTCACCTGTGGGGAGAGAAGAACACGTCAGGGTGCTGTCGGCAGGAGAATGTACCACCCACCCATGTGTGCATGGTACCCACCTAATAGCCATCTGTCCATTGTCTGGGAACAAAGCAGTGTACTGAGGCCCGAGGCATCCAGGATGTAAGCATCATGGCATGACCCAGGGAACCGGCTGCAAAAATCTGTGAAGATGCCCGTTGCGTCACATACCACCTCACAATTGAGGCTATGAAAGCCCTTTCTGTTCCGATATGCCTCCTCGGACACCAACACTATTAGTGTAGGGTTGAGAAAAAATTACAGTTAGTAAATTATCAATTACAGATACTTAGAAAGGAGACGAACGGAGACGAGACTGATGGCGGAAGAATTTAATGATTATAACAATAATCACAGCGAGAGATTACAAGTGGTACATTCTTCAAAATAGTGTGTGCTGGCTTGCTTATATAGTGGAAGACAGCATCATTATTTCCTATGGTTTTCTATGATTGGTTTAAAACAAGCAGAAACATCAACTTATAAGGTATTATTTTTCTTTGGTATATGTATGAGCTCATCCTTGGACAGCACAAGTATAGATGGTGTACATTCTATTATCATATATGGCTAGCAACAGCTGTTACTACCAGTTACCAAAGTCCAGGAGGAAGAAATAAGTTTCCAACTCAAAACTGCACTAACAAGCACTTTGGCCTGTCCATATAAGGACAAGCACTACAGACTAGTTAAAAGGGGAACTTGGGCTTTACCCTGTGTTCCTGCTTGCAGTCACATAGGCCAAATGGTCAGCACAAATGTCAAAAGGCACTGTAATATCGCAACCGTGGCTTAGTTTGTATTGTGGCTTCACAAGCTTTATATGATCCAGTTGTATAGGCCAACATTTGTTACACAGACACATGATATGTCAGACCAAAATGAGGTTAAGCTGCAATATGGGGACAAACTTCTTTATCCCTTGTTACAAGCCCCCCTTGGCCATATATTGCCTAATTATTATTTGTGCAACAATGCAGCTCCTCGGAGCATGTACATCTCACTACGTACTTTACGAATAGTAAGTCTTAAGCGACACAGGCCTATAATTACCGAGAACACTAAGACCACTTGCAACACAAGTAAAGCTTTAAAAGACAGGACTCCTAAGGGCCCCCCTGCATAGCTATAAATCAAGTGCTCATTATCACTCTCACTGAGCAATTCATTTACAACTGCTTGTGCCTTATGGGCAGTATTTTGGATTTGTATTAAATGAGTATCTTTTCGATTTAAAAGTGACTGCACGTTAAGAGGCAGGGGAGGTATCACAGCTCCAAATGATGGCGCATACTTGTTAATATCATATGCCTGGTGTGGGGTATCAAATGTCACATTATAACTCTTATCCTCCAGGTTGGTAATAGGGTGCAACACCTTGTCACCAATATATACGTTATGTTTGGGAATAATACAAAAGTTTGGGTTGTAAATGGTACACATTTGTCCTTCATAAAATAAGATGGGTGTATTTGTAACAACACAGTATTGGTTAGTACCATTATAGGTTACAACTACTTGTGGGGTATACCATCGTTTTAACTGGATAGGGCACCAGGCAGTATTGTTTTCAGCTTGACCCATGGGAATTTCCCCACAGATGGGTTGCGTTTGTGACATGACGTCACACTGGCATATCCATTGATTATTTATTTCCTCACAGCAATGTAAGTTTGGTGCTACCCAGGACCCATCATTGCTACATACTAGGATCTCTGGGGGCGAGACTCGATATGCATAATACTGGCCTTGTAAATACCCTATGAAGTGTACTTTTACTATTTGGGAGTACACTTCCTTGTTATACTCAACTTGAGGTAGTCTTACCACGAGGGACACGCTCATGGTGCAACTAAGCGTACTGTTGGGTCTAAACACTTGTGGTTTAACATATAATTTGGTTACCTTTCATAATCCACCACATGGGTGGGGCTCGAGCTTAATACAAAAAGTAATACACTTACTATCATTAACGTTATGCAATCTGACAATACCACAATTTTATTAATCTTGTGCTCTACCTCTTTAAACAGGCGGCCCACCTCATGTATATTATACACAGATAAACGCTCTTCCATTGCCAAACCTTGCTGGCCTAATGTAAGTGGTAGCAAGACCCTCTCCCCTGTATTAGTATTAAACAGGTCTTGGTACCCTTTAATGGCCTCTAGGTCTGCCCTATTCCATATGCTCATTCCTGATCCAAAAAGTCCAGCCAGATCTCCCCATAGATCTTGTTTTCTTTCTAGTATTACTAACCCTTTCTTTACTAATAAGAGGGGCCATCATACTCCCAGTTTTGGCATGGAAGGCACTTAACATGTCAATTAACATGGTGGCATAAAACTTTGACACACCAGTGTCTGCACAACTACTGATAACATTTATATTCCAACCAGAGAAATCTAGATTTATATGCACTCTACTGTACTTTACATTATTTACAAGCGTTTGATCAATAGTTGTTAATGTAAGTCCACTCTCTGACCCCATCATCACATTTGGGCATTCAGTTGGTGTTACAGTTAAATGTATGGCATCTGAGACTGCAAAATGTAATGAGTTGTTTACACCAGCATAGTTACAAATACTATTATCACCCCAAAGACAGTAGGACAGAGTTAACACATAAACACCATTGTCCTTTGGTGTGGCCCTGTCTATGACAAGAGACCCATTTTTCTGTTTCCAGTCCGTGTAGCTTTGCTGTGATCCAGTCTTGAGCTCTGATGCACAGCTGGACCAGCTGTTAAGTATGTCCACACACCAATTTGTAGATATGAAAGTACGGTTGTTTTTAGTCCAGGTGGCTTTCCATGCTCGTGTCGTGTAGGCGTTTGTATCAACAGGGTCCCAGTTCCAACTGACTAACTAAGTAATGGACTGTTCATACTCACACTTGACATTAGTCTGTTCCACATTAATGTGCAGAAAGTCCAGGACACATCACTGCAGATGCACTGTACACGGTGTCACCAGTGGATGGCATTGTGACACAACGGCATCTCTCTTATGTGTCATGCATGTCTCCCACCATGTGTGTTGCCACTTGCAAGGTGCCATTGGCCTCACTGGTGGCACACACCAATGCACATGCGTACATCTGGACTGTAGCCAGGCCTCACACCCAAGCTCCCTGCATGTCCACGGTGTCCGGGTCACATCCATGTCTGTGGGCATAACGTCTGTGTCACATGTCACATGGCCATGAGGGAGCACGTGCCATGCAGGTATGGGCGCACAGTACTGGGCTGGTGGCAGCCATGTGTGCTGGGTGCAGAGCTATGCATATCTGGTGGCATGGCCGGCCTCTACACACACAATAGTGGTGCACCACAGTACAACATACAAGGGCTGCACGTCATGACCAGTGTAGCATGGCACACTGCACCCATATGGGCTGTGCCACGGGTATGGCAACCTGCCCACCATATGCAATGCAAGCCGGGGGTGCAGCTCTACCACACTGGCATGGCTACACACATGCATATGCCTGCAATCCAGCCCCCAGTCCTCCTGTAGTGTGCACGGACAGTGTCCATGGCCATTCTGTGTGACTCGGCCGTGCACACATGCATGTGGGCCGCCCATGCTGTCATTCAGCAGCGGCGATGCAGGCGGTTGGCTATGTGCTGCTACGGTGGGCAGGGCCATGGTGCACATGTACCAGCATGCCTTGATGGCTGGCACGTGTCACACCACATGGCACATGCACAGGCCATTGCCCAGGGAAGGTATTTAAAGGCACAGGCTTGCACGTGCAGTGAACAGCGTCAGTATGGAGCACTTGCCACAGCAGCTATGGAGGGTGGCTGAGCAGGTCTCTTGTGACAGCAGTGGATATGGGACCTGTGGGAGGAACAGGGCCATTGCCAGTGAGTACAACAATGATCTGCATCCACGTGTGTGTGTAGTATTGGGATGTGGGTCATTGCTTGTCATTGTGCACTGATGTTTCTGTCCCTCTTGTGTCTCCCTACCCCACCCCATGCAGGACGTCTCGTGTATGCCCCATGTGTTGGAGCTGGTGAGGCAGGTGCGGGTTGATGGTGCAGAAGTGATGGTAGTGCACCCTCAGGGGTTCTATTGCCGGCCTTGGCAGAGGAGGTGGCCACGTTACCTGTGACAGACTAACATTGGGGGCTAGCTGCATTATGAGGGTGAGACGGGGCTGGCAGAGGAAGAGACGCAGTGGCGGGTCATGTTGTCATCAAGGGTAAGTGTCTTGCCTGTGTTGCACATAGCGTGTTGTGTGGCATGAGGAGTGTGGGGGTTCCTGGGGATTGCCAGCATGCCGGGGTCCACCAGCGTGCCGTGGCAGGTCCAGTGACAGCTGCAGCCCTGGCATTGCCCCCAAGTCTCATGCTCAGTCCCAGTGGCTCTGTGGTTCATACTGGTAAGGGGCTGGGCCACTGCGGTGTCACCGGCATGTGTGTGCCAGGTAGTGTTGACCCCCGGGGGGGGGCTTTGATTGCCGTACTGCATGTCTGGTGCAGGCCGGGGGAAGGGCCTGCTGGTCTCTCTGTGCTATCTGTCTCCTTTGCCTCCACAGTGCTACAGAGGTCCTTTGCAGAGGATGGTACTGCTCCACATGCCATGGCCCATGAGGACAGCAGAGGATGCGGGAAGCACCAGCAGTGAGGAGTCCGGGGATGGTGGTCCATGCTGGAGGTGTCCGGGGACTGGAGTGGAGCCAGTGGCCATCGTGCCTCCACTGGCAGAGGCCCCCATGGGGGCTCCTGCACACTGAGGGTAGGTGGCAGGCCCTGCTGTTCTTGGAGATGGGGAGCACTGCTGCAGGGGGGGATGCTGTGGACAGCTTGCAGCCTTTTGCATTGCTTGGGCCATGTACACCGTCCTGCTGTGCTCTGCACTGTTGCAGTAAACATTCTGGTTTTCATATGCCCATGTGTGTTCATTGTCTCGTGTGAGTGGTCCTGTGTGTGTGGGGCCTGGTGGCTGGGTGTCGCTGGGCAGGTGCATTGACAATGGCAACCAGCGGGGGTTGCTGTATGTTCTTCCCGCCATTGCGGTGGCATGGCCGGGGGGGAGCAGACCTATGCTTGTGTGTGTTTGGGCATTGGCCATCTGTGCCAGCACAGGGTGGAGGCCCACTGTCAGCGGGCACCAGTGTGTGTCCCCTTGTCATGCTGCCATGGCTTGCTGCCTGGCCATGGCCACAAAAGTGACACATCATTGCTTTGCTTGCAGGTGCACCACATGGTCCATTGTGGTGGCTTGTGTACAGCAGGCTGCCCATGACTCCCATGTTGGCATGCCTGGATGGCCCTTGGGACTATGTGCCTGCCATGTCACATGGTGGAAGGGTGCTAGCAGTACCTCTCGCATGGGTGCAGCATGAGCCTCGCACGTTGCCGTGTCTCTGCCTGGAGCGGTGTTGTACTGCTGCTGTAATCTCCACTTACAAGGTGGTTTACGGCAGCCCCTGGCCAAACATATGTGTGCATGGCCTGCACACAGCACGTGGCATACCTACGCGCATTCATGCATGTGCTGAGCATGTTCAGATGAGCCTGTTCCGTGGCCATGCCTCTGCATACACGTTGCGCTACTGCCCCGCATTGGTGCATGCAGCGGCCCTGTGTGATGCTTGCTTGCACATTGTGCATGCCACCGCTGGGTTGTGCATGCATATGCGGTGCATTTATGCACAGGTGCATTACACATGCGCCCTATGCACACTGCATGGGCATGGTGTATAGGGCCCATTGTATGCAGGGGATTTCACTACTTAAATAAATGCATTATTTTCTCAAGACTCTGACTCAAGTGAAAGATAAACAATGTTATTTATCCAACGGTAAGGTTTGTGTTGCGATGGGCTGGTTGAAGCCCAAAAGTGTGGTGCTTTTATAATATAGAAACTGACATACTGAAATGATGACGTGGCCAGTGCTCTAGGGACCACCAAACATCATAGCAAAATATGCCCTTTTATCCATATGTGAGACTGTAATTAAAGACTTATGCAGCCACCCCCTACCCGAACTGTCTAGGGGCCAAACATGATTTTCTGGGGGAGCGGGCCTGCAGCTGAAGTAATCTCAACCAAAACTCCCAAAGCATACACATGCTTTTAGCTGGAAAATAGTTTTCTGCCTACCTTAAGTCATCTTTTCTGTGCTCGAGGCATTACAGCAGACACTCAGTGTCCTAGGACACTCAGCGTCCTGGGGGGCACGGTGGGCGACGACCCCAAATTTCATCAGCGTGGCCATCTGAAACCCCCCAGTGGCATCTGGAAGGTGCAGAATCTTTTCAGGAAACCTTGGCTACTGCTAACAGAAATTTGCAGAGACTGCTATAAACCTCCTCTCATTTGAGAGAGGCTTGTGCTCCCTTTAGGGACCTCATCCTGCTCAGTAGCTCCCCAGAGATTAGGGATCTGTTAGTGCTCTGGGGTGCAAATTCTGTTAGCCACCATTTGGAGGCAGCAGAGAGTAGGGTCTGGGCAGTATATAAGGGGAGGAACAGGAGGTTAGGAGGAGAGGGTTGGTAGAGAGAGGAGATTGATGGGGTTGACAGGGCAGTGCGGGTTGGGGGAACCCCCCAATGTATAGGCAGGCCGGCTTCTCTAGCGGTGATGTGTTGGGTCCCCTGGGTGAGGATCCGAGGGAGAGTATGAGGCAAGTAGCTGTGGTTGTATTTGTGGGGCTCAGGCTCTGGGGGGGGAGGAAGGGAGAGAAATGGAGATGCAGTATGGGCAGGCCCCAGTTTGGCAAGTGGTTATTGGGCCTAGGTTGTCAGGGTGGCAGCAGGTGGAGGCAGGGACTCTGTCTCCCTATGTAGCAAGGTGGCTTAGGGCCCACTGGTTAGGGGGCCTGGGGGAGCCTCTAACTCTGGTAGGGCCTGTCTGGAGGGACAGACCTGGGGGCTAACGGTGTTTAGCTGAGTGGGCTGTGGAGTGCCCCTGAGGTGTGTATCCCCTGGTTATGGTTTGCACATATCGAGCAGCGGGATGGCTGAAGAAAGTTTATTCAAACATTAGCACCCTGTTTTATTGCCCCATCCTAGGGTTTTGGAGGGAGTAAAATGGGGTCTGGGGAGACCTGGCAGACCAGGAAAATGACCGGGTTGGAGAGTGTGGGGGTATGGTGTGGTGGGTTTGACTGGTACTGCACCAACTGTGTCCCTGGAAGACCATAGTAGGGAAGTCAGGGAAATGGTGGGGGAGTAAGCTGCATTCTGCCCCGAGTTAAAAGAGTTTGCGATACCCCCCCCCACTGTTGAAACCCAATAGGAAGCTCTGGCAGGTGCTTTCCAGTGCCATTTAGTATCTATGGAGCTTCAGTCTCCAGGAGGAGAGGTTGTTTAGGTTTCTGGGGGAAAAAATCAGTTTTGCTAGTTGTGAGCTGTGTAAAGATCTTGCTCTTCTGGAAAGTGTGCTGCCAATACTCTCTGCATTAATTGGTTAGCCCCATGGAGCTGTAGGATGTTTATTTAAGCTACGAATGAACCCCTGTGCTCGTATTAAAACATTTTGGGCACAGGAGAAATAAAGTGATAGGTTTGTGAAGGGAATAATTGGAGTCGATGTTGTTTGTAAATAAATGTCTAACATATTTAACAACCCCCAAGCTTAAGTTGCTAATGAGTTTCTTTTCAGTGGGCCTTTTTATTTAGCCATCCTGCATCTCTGGTCTCAGGGTCGGTGGGGATCCTCATGGTGGAAAGAAATCAGAAGACATCCAGAGCCACAGATCCCAGTTGGGAGCTGGGGTGCCCAGTTCAATTGTGGACACATCCTCTGAAGTTGTCCTAGCTGTTTTGAAGACATCAGAACCAGCACAGTCAAGTACATTGAGCTGCTGTAGGAGCGAGCTGCAGAAATCTGCTGTCGGTGACCTGAACTGCCTCCCGGTCACAGAGACTGCCTGTCATTTACATTTCTGTTTCAGTCTATCAGCATTGTGAGCCAGTTGTTTTGTGGCTCATGCTGCACCAGGAGAGACTGTTGGTTCCCAGCTGTACGAGGAGATGGGACTTGGCAGTGAGTCAGCAGCCATGCGGGACTGCCCAAGAGAGGCCAGCCAGCATAAAGCCCTGTGCCGTGCACTCTGAAGGAAGAACTAGCGCAGCCAAGTTCTATCAGTGGCTGTAGAAGCAGGAGCGAGCTACAGAAATCTGCTGTCGGTGACCTGAACTGTCCGTCGGTCACAGAGACTGCCTGTCATTTACATTTCTGCTTCAGTCTATCAACATTGTGAGCCAGTTGTTTTGTGAGTCACACTGCACCAGGAGAGACTGTTGGTTCCTGGCTGTACGAGGAGAGGGGACTCAGTGGTGAGTCAGCAGCCATGTGGAACCACCCAGGAGGAGGGGCCAGCCATTATAAAGCCCTGCACCACGTGCACTGAAGGAAGAACCAGCAGAGCTGAGTACCATCAGCAGCTGTAGGAGCAGGAGCGAGCTACAGAAATCTGCTGTCGGTAACTTGAACTGTCTCTTGGTCACAGAGACTGCCTGTCATTTACATTTTTTCTTCAGTCTACCAACACTGTGAGCTAGTTGTTTTGTGGCTCACACTGCACCAGGACAGACTGTTGGTTCCCGGCTGTATAAGGAGAGGGAACTTAGTGGTGAGTCAGCAGCCATGCGGGACTACCCAGGAGGAGGGGCCAGCCAGTATAAAGCCATGTGCCGTGCGCTTGGTATGAGTGTGAGTGGCAAAAATTGTAGGCAGATGTGACAAGTAAATGCTGGACTCTTAGTATTATTTACTAAAGTAAGGGGGTTGCTTTAAAGTTCTATGGGGTCATTTTAAAAGGATACTGTTTGTAATATTGTCTTGATTTTAGTTAGAAAGAAGACATTGTGCAACGTGGTTGTAGTCATGTATTACCTTACTTGATGTTGTTTGTGCTTTGCCTTGCCTCGCGGGCCAAGACACTCCTACAGCAGCACAGGATAAGGTACTGGGAGCCTACTGGCCACTGTTAATTTTGTCAAAACATGAAGCAAACTCTAGCTTAAAAAGAAGAAATACGTTTACTAACGCATGGAAGGGCTATGGCCTGAGTGGTAAGGCCAGTCCTAAACCCTTATGTCTTATATGAACAATTTCAGGGACAGCAGGGATGTGTAACTATGCTTTCGTTAATGTTAGGGGGTAATGTAGAGCTAAATCCCAGACCAGAAGTAGAAAAGATTAAGATTCTGCACGACAATGCATGAAGTTTGAGAACAAAAATGAATATATTGAATCTAATGGTAGAAGAATATGCCCCCAAAGTTATAGGACTGACAGAGACCTGGTTAACAAACAAAATGGAGGATAGTGAATTCAGTCTGCCTGGGTATATATTATTTCGATCAGAAAGACCCAAGGGGGGGTTATGCTGTATGTTAAAATTTGTTTGGGCAGTGTGGGAACTATTATTAAAGGTAATGAAAACAACATTGAACACTTAGCAGTTAGTATAACTAAACTGAAGACCATTTTTGTGGTAATACGTTCACCACCAAATGCAAAACTAGAATTTATTGAAAATGTGATTAATAAGATCCATAGTATTTTAGGAGATAAATTATTGGTATTAATGGGAGACTTCAATTGTAATTGGCAGGGTCCACGAGGAACTCAATTAAAAGAAACAATATTGGTTCTTGGAGTAACACAACACAGAAAAGATTCTACAAGATATACTAAGACTACAAAGAACGGTACTGTCTTAGACCTGTTATTCATCTCATCTTCACTAATAGTTGAAGACTCAGGAGTTCTTTCCTCATATCTGGGAGACCATAACCTGATATGGGGTACTATACAAATCTTGCAAATATAGGGAACATTTGACCACACAAATTATGCCTGAGCAAGGGATTTCAGAAACATTTCAGAGGACAGGTTTACAGCTAGCATAGCACAGGAAAAATGGGACAGATGCATACTTATACCAAACCTAGATCTAACAGTACAGTATTTTATTAAAACTTTCAGTATTTTTTGTGATTCGCCTGCCCCCAAGAGAGGAAAGAAAATAAAGTAAGCTAGGCTCCCCTAGCTTAATGAAAGAATTTTGAAATGATAAAGGTTAAAAACAGACTTTGGCAAAACACAAAAACAAAACAGGCAAGCCTCTGAATGGGTCATAGAAACATAGAATGTAATGGCAGATAAGGACCGCTTGGCCCACCTAGCCTACCCATTTTCCTACCTAACAGATAAGCTGCAGATCCTAATTAACCAACAGCTTACTTCCTCCTACCCCCCACTAGGGCTGCCTTATGTCTGTCCCATGCATTCTTGAATTCCCCCACTGTTCTTGACTCCACGACCTCCTCAGGGAGGCTGTTCCATGCATCCACAACCCTCTCTGTGAAAAAATACTTCCTCACATTACCTCTGAGCCATCCCCCCTCTATCTTCAAATTGTGCCCCCTTGTTCTTGCACATCTCTTTTTCTGAAAGATGCCACCCTCTTGGACTTTGTTGATTCCCTTGAGGTACTTGAAAGTTTCTATCATGTCCCCTCTCTCCCTCCTTTCCTCAAGGGTATACATATTAAGCTCCTTTAGTCTTTCTTCGTATGTCTTCTGGTGCAGACCCTGCACCATTTTGGTTGCCCTCCTCTGGACAGCCTCCACTCTGTCTATGTCTTTTGGAGATGGAGTCTCCAGAACTGCACACAGTACTCAGATGGGGTCTCACCAACTGTCTGTACAGAGGATAACGACTTCCTGTTTTCTACTATTGATGCCTCTCCCTATGCATCCCAGTATCCCCCAGCCTCTTACTGCCTTCTCACATTGCTTGCCCACCTTAAGGTCATCTGATATAATTACCCCCAGGTCCCTTTCCATTTTTACTGTTGTCAGTATCTCACCCCCCATTGTGTACTCTTGCCCTGGGTTTTTGTTTCCCAGGTGCATTACCTTGCACTTCTTTGCATTGAATCTGAGCTGCCATGCATTTGACCATTCCTCCAACCTTGCCAAGTCCTTTCTCATCCTTTCCACTCCATCTGGTGTATCAACCCTGTTGCAGATCTTTGTGTCATCTGCAAAGAGACATACTTTTCCTTCCAGTTCCTCTGCAATGTCACTTATAAAGACATTAAAAAGGACCGGTCTCTTTAAAAACAGGAGAAATAAGTGTAGACAACAAATAAGGAAGGCTAAAGCCTTATATTATCGAAATAAAATGCACTGTGAGAAAGATCCTCAAATGTTTTGGCGTAATATTAACAACTTGCTGAATCTAGGAAGTAAAGATATGTCAAAGAAACTTAATTTGAGTGTAGAAGGAGTATTAGTTGAAGAACCCTCAGAAGTAACTAAAGCACTAAATAACTTATTTGTGGACTTACCAGGGTACAGCAGCACAATTCAAACAATGGGTCAACTTTGAGAAATTAACAGGAGAGAGTACTGTTGGTCATCCACCTTTTAGACTTAGAATATTAAGCATGTACGAGGTATGCAGGGGGATAAAGAACATCAATATACATAAATCTGCAGAGGAAAGATTTGTGACGATGGTTGCCAATCAAATTGCCCCTGTTATAACTCAAATATTTAACTGGAGTCTAGAAAAGGGTTACTTCCCTCAAATATTGAAGGAAAGTAAAGTTATCCCGATTTTTAAAGGGAGAGTCACCTCAGATGTAAATAATTACAGACCAATAGCACTTCTATTTTATCTAAATGCTTAGAAAGACACGTCCATACACAAATCATGGAGTATTTGGACAAATACAAATTAATAACACCCTTTCCATCAGGATTTCAAAAAGGGCATTCAACTATTTCAGCTCTGTTGGAATTCAGTAACCTGATTAGTACATCCTTGCACTCTGGTTTGGAAACTGTGGTAATCTTTATTGAATTTTTTAAAAGTGTTCGACCTGGTGAGCCACCCCCTCCTTTTGCAGACAGCCAAAAATACGGAAATAACAGAAAGGCCTTGGTGTTGGCTGCTGTCCTACCTGGGGGCCACACTCAAAGGGTACCATACAGTGGCCCTTAAGTGCAAAACACACACCAAAAAGGTTAAATGCAACCTCATAAGTAGAGCAACAACCAAAATAATGAAATTCAAACAAAAAATAAAACAATAAAATGAAATGTGAAGTGTTATGCCACAAAAAAAAGTAACAAAACAAAAAGAAATGTAAAGAATTTAAGAGTGACTGCAACAAAAAGAGCAGCACAACTAAAAAGTGAATGCAAACAAAAAAAACACAACTAAAAAGTTAATGCAAACAAAAAACCCAGCACAACTAAAAAGTGAATGCAAACAAAAAGACGCAACACAATGAAAATGTGAACGCCAACAAAAAATACACAACACATCAAAAAAACACAACACAACAAAAAACCACAACACAGCAAAAAGTGATAGGGATAGTGAGATAAAAAAATCATCTGTTTACTGTACCCACGATGCCTCACTATGTAAATCAGTATACAGGCTGGTGTATTTCTATACTCACTACAGAACTTGGAGACTACATCTCTCAGTACAGAAACCATGACAGCTATGTACTGTATGCACAATGCCTCCTTTTGAAAATAAACATCTGAGATCTTATATTGTTGTAACCACTATAAAAATAGAAGACTGCACCTCTAAGTAAGGAAAATGGAATACAGTTTCACATTATGCCTGAAACGTTTTGCCACTACAGTCATCACTGCAAAAATAGACAACTGCATCTTTGAGTAAGGAAAATATAAGTCAACTTTATACAGAATTCCTAGTTACTGTATGAAAATAAGCGTAGTAACTGGTATATAGCTGTAACTTATACCACAATAAGAACATACGAACATACGGAATTTGCCAATAGATAAAGGCCTAGTGGTCTATCAAGTTTGCTCGAATGTGCAGCTAGCACCCCTTATTCTGCAGCTGCCCCTCCATCCCACTCTCCCCCTCCCTTGACCCTCCCCCTTGCCCTGTCACAGTCTCTTTTGAAGCAGCCCACTGTTCTACTGGATACCACTTCTGCTGGTAATGCATTCCATTCAGCTACCACTCTCTCCATAAAAAAGTGTTTCCTCATCTCCCTCCTGAACCTTCCTCCCTCCAGTCTCATATCATGGCCCTGGGTATATCTCCTTCCCCTCCCTTACTTTGAATAGCCCCTCCATACCTGTCCTGTTTATTCCATTCAAGTGCTTGAAGGTTTCAATCATATCCCCCCGTCCCTCCTCTCCTCCAGCGAGTACATGTTCAATTCCCTCAGGCTCCTCTCGTATGGTAAGTCTCCAGCCCCTGGATCACCTTTGTTGCCCTGTGTTGCACCCCCTCCAGTAACCTAATGTCTCTCTTCACATACAAGCACCTGTACTGCACGCAGTACTCCAGGTGTGGTCTAATGAGCTATTCAGTGGCAGAATCACCTCCCCCTCTTCGAGGATATACCCCTTGCTATGTAACTCAGTATTTTGTTGGCCTTTACAGCTGCCTTCCCACATTGTGCTGAGTTGTTCATTGACCCCATAATGAGCACCCTCAGATCCTTCTCCTCCTCTGTCTCGGCTAGCTGCACTCCCCCTGCTGGTAACTCCTCCTTGGGTTTTTTCCCCAAAATGCAGCACCTTGCACTTTTTGGCATTGACCCCCAGTTGCCAGGTGTCCGACCAGGTTTCCAGCTTTGCCAGATCATCCTGCCACCCCTGCCATCCCCCTAGGTTGTCCACCACAGCTCCCATCTTGGTGTCATCAGCAAACAGGCTGGTCTTGCTCTTGATGCCCAATGATATGTCTGCAATGAATATCCCAAACAACACTGGTCCCAACACTGAGCCCTGCAGAACACCACTCATCACTGCCCTTGGGGATGAGAGCTCCCCACCCACCCACCACCCTTTGTTGCCTTCCCTGAAGCTAGTTCCCTACCCATCTCACTAGCTCTGCACTCATCCCTGTGCCTTCTAACTTACTTCCCAGCCTCCCATGCGGCACCAAGTTGAACGCCTTACTGAAGTCCAGGTACAGGACATCCTCTGCATGGCCCCCATCCAATTGCCTAGTTACACAGTTATAGCACTCCACCAGGTTGGTTTGGCAGGATTTGCCACTTACGAAGCCATGCTGTCTGCTGTCCTGTAGCCCTTTGGCCCCCAGGAGGGACACCATCCTCTCCTTCAGGATAGTCTCCATCAGCTTACCCATGATGGATGTGAGGCTCACCAGTCTGTAGTTCCCCTGTTGGGGAGGGACACCACATGAGCCATCCTCCAGTCCTGAGGTACACACCCTGAGTGTAGTGAGGCACTGAATAGGTCTGCCAAAGGTTCCATGAGGACCTCTGCCAGCTCCTTCAGTACCCTGGGGTGGATGCCATCTGGGCCTGGCGCCATGTCCACCCTCAGTGCCCTCAAACCCTCCAGAACCCTGCCCTCCATGATTTCCCCTTCCATCACCCCCTCTACCTCTGTTCCTGCCCTCCCACCCTCTTGGGTATCACCCCCTCTTCTCCTTAGTAAATACAGAGCAGAAATAATTGTTTAGTGCTTCTGCCTTATCACTCCCTGCTTCCACCCACCCCCTCATTCCTAATCCTTACTATATGGTCCTGACAGCTCCTTTTCTCCCTGACGTACCTGAAGAAGTAATTCTCCCCCTTCTTAATGTCCTGCACCAGTCTGAGCTTCTTAAACACCTTGGCTGCCCTTACTGCTCTTGTCACCTCCTTCAGTTCCTTCAGGTACTCCTCCCTGTCCTCCCCACCCCCTGTTTTTTTGTACCTCCTAAAGGCAGCTCTTTTTCTCCTTACCTTTTCCATGACCTCCTTGCTCACCAAGCTATGTTTCTTTGCCCTAGACTTCTTGCCTGGGCCTTGCTGCAGGTTCTGGTTGCCTCCACTATCCCCAGCTTTATAAGCTCCCACCTCTGGTTAATAATAATAGTAACTTTATTTTTAGGGCGCCTTTCAAAGTATCAAGGCACCTAACAAATTTAAAAGAACACATCAGACATCCAGATCATTAAAATAATATAAACAGATATTCCAAATACAAAATTATTTATTCACCAAAAGCTTGAACCAACAGGTGTGTTTTTAAAGCTTGCTTAAATTCCTCCACGGTTGTGCACTCCTGTAACTGACAGGGTAGAGAATTCTAGAGGGCTGGGGCCACATGCATAAATGCATGGGCCCCTGAAGATTTCAAACACACCCTCAGAATCTCTACCAACCCCTTGTCAGCTGAGCGGAGCAATCTTCCAGGGCAGTAGGAGACCAGAAGCTCTTTCAGGTAGTCCAGGCCTAGTCTGTGTAGGGCTTTAAAAGTCAGAAGACCGACTTTAAAGGTGATCCGCCACTGTACCGGCAGCCAGTGCAGTCCACGCAACACCGGCGTAATATGACAGGATCTAGAAGTTCACATCAAAAGCCAGGCCGCAGCATTCTGCACTAGCTGCAAGTGGCAGATTTCTACCCCAGGTAGCCCTAGGTAAAGGGAGTTGCGTTAATCAAGGCACAAGGACACATAAGCGTGGACCAGCGAAGGAAGATCACCAGACGGAACAAGATGCTTAATCCTGGAGAGATACCTAAAATGGTAAAAAGAAGATTTAATGACGGCTGACACCTGAGAATGCAGAGTCAGCCCTTCATCAAAGATTACCCCCAGGTTTCACACCTGTTCAGAGGTCGGGAGTGACACACCCCGAAGAAAAAGTCCTGAAGGTGAATTCACCCCCGACCCCCCCAACCGGTGCACCGGATCCACAACCAACACCTCAGTCTTTTCCGAGTTCAACTTTAGCTAACTGGAATTCATCCACTCCTGGATTTCTGTGAGGCAGCTATTAAAGACTGAAAGAGCTCCATCTTGATCAGGTGCAAAAGAAAGGCAGAGCTGGGTATCATCAGCATAGCAGTGAAACCTCAGCCCATACCTTCTTACAATGTCTCCAAGGGGCAGCATGTACCCTGCGAACAAAATGGGGGACAGCACTGAACCCTGAGGAACCCCACAAGACAGAGAAACTGGGTCAGAGAAATAAACCCTGGACACCACACTCTGAGTTCTTCCAGTGAGGAAAGATGTAAACCACCTGAGGACTCTACCTGACAATCCACAGATGAACCTCAGGTGGTCAAGCAGAACCCCATGGTCCACAGTGTCAAATGCTGATGAGAGGTCTAGAAGAACCGAGATGGAACAGTTTTTCCGATCTCTAGCCATCAGGAGATCACTGAACACCTGAACCAATGCTGTCTCAGTGCTACTGTATGTCTCTTTCGAAATCCGGACTGGAGGGGTTCATAGATGTCATGGATGATCAAATGGTTCTCCAGCTGCACAGCCACTACTTTCTCAATCACCTTGCCTAAAAAGGTAAGGTTAAAGATTGGTCTGTAGTTTGCATGGCAGTCTGGGTCCAAAGAAGTTTTCTTTAAGAGGGGTGTTACCACCGCCTCCTTCAGGGAGCTAGGAAACTCACCTTTTTCCAAGGAGCACCAGACTATATGTGCTAGGACTGGACCGATGGAATCAATACAACCCAAAATCAGGGAAGTTGGTCCTGGAACCAAACTACAGCACGTAGGGTGAGCACCCTGGACAATCCACATGACATCCATGAACTCCGGTCAGTCAAAGGTACTCCAGGAAAGCTGAGAAGCAGTGACCTCGAGCCAATCCACAGCAACTTTCAGAGTGTGCAGGTTGGAGTACCGCCCTGATATTAGCCACCTTGGATGCAAAGAATTGAGCAATTTCATTGCACTCTATTTATGAAAAGGCTTTTTGAACTTGTAGACAGGCTGGGTTGCACAGTCTGTCTACCGTTCGAAAAAGCTAAACGGACACAATCTGCCCAGATGGGTGACTGCGGATTGATATACTTGATAATGATCCATCAATCTAAGGCAGTTGGCATCAAGGGTGGATTTCCACCAGCAACACTCTAACCTTTGTCCTAATCACCACATCTCCCTCAAAGTTCCGTCAAACCATGGGGACCGAGGGCAAAGGGAGAGAGGACAAACATGGACAGGAGCAATGACATCCAGGGCTGCTGAAATGGCCAAGTTATAGGCCACCACAAGGGTCTCAGGATCACTGCTTGCCACTGGGAGGGACGATAGGTCAAGTACCGCCACCAGGCCTTCAGAGCTTATACCTCATAAAGGGTGGTACCTGACCATCTCCACAGGGGTAGGCCTACAAAGGGGGGCAGTAAAACTAAACCCCACGGTGTAATGACTGGACCATCTGACTGCTTCCACCCCCAAAAATCAGAGGCCTCGATCCCCAGGAGGAAGACTAGGTCAAGAAAGTGACCATATTTATGGGTAACAGTGGTAACTATCTGTATAAGGCCCAAAGATGTCATCAACTGGAGGAAGTGCTGTCCAAACTGTGAGAGTTCGTCATTGAGCCAGGCGTTGAAGCTGCCCAGGACCATCAACCTGGGCGACTCAAATGCCACATCAACAACAAAGTCCGTGACTTCCTGAAGGAACAGCTTCTCATCTCCTGGCAGACAGTAGATGAAGGCAATCCTACAACCTACACCTGCTACCACGGTACACTCTGATGACTCAGCCTCCTCAAGTGGTACATTCGCGAGGTTGAGTTCGGTCTTGAAACAGATCACAACCCATCCACCCCCCTTGCAATCCAATCTCGGGCGGTGAATCACCGAGTAACCAGCTGGAGTTAAAGCCTCCAAAACTGGGCCAGAATTCTCGTCCAGCCAGGTCTCGGTGATGCAAGCCAGGTCCACCATTCCAACAAGATATGCAATTATTGCAGTCTTGTTTTTAACTGACCTGGCATTGCATAGCACCACCCGAGTTGGATGAAACTCCCAGGCCACCTGAACCACCTGCCCACCAAAATTGGTAGTGCCCTTCGGTATGGAAACCAGACATGGTGGACCATGTTCCTGGTTCCATTTCACCCCAGGGCGTCTTCTGGATCCTACAACCCTGATACAATGGCCCCGCCCACTCACCCTCCACTGTTTGCATCCCCCCCGCCTTCCTCCTCCTCTTATGGACAATACCCAGCGCCCCACAGTGCTGGTAAGTTGTAAAGTGTAAAGGAGGAGGGATAAAAAGGGCAGAGGGCATGAAGAGCAGAGGGTGAGTAGTGCACAACCTTGGGGGCAGGGCTCCAGCATATTCTGGTGACTAAAATATCAAAACACTCCCTTAGCTAAGTCAATTATCTACCTAAAAACAACATACAAAATACCTTAAAAATAAGATGAAAATAAAATTACACAAACCACTTTCTAAAACATCCACCCCCAAAAATAAATAAAAAAATAAATGTAAATAAATTTTTGTTCAAGGATGGGCTCTCACCACCACCCTTACTGTCCAATATTTGTGGTACTCTCACTACCACTACAGTACTAATACAATAATAAATTAAAAACTATTTCCAAATTATCATAACACTAAAAACTCAAGCATAAAGTATAAGTCTAACTGTTATCCCATGTTACTGCACCAACTGAAGTTATAAAAAAAATTATATAGAGCCAGAATTGTTGACTACAGTCTCCAAACAGTTTCCGGAGGAGAGGAGGGCTCTCACCACCTCCTTCTCCCTACAAGCAGTCAAATGTTATGTCCAAAAGTATCGCCGCCCTCTCACTGCCTCTAATAAGGAGTAATAATAGGTCAGCAGAATACTTGCAGCAATCCTGTAGAGTCAACTCTTACAGGGAGCACTAATAAACGAGCAAACAGCAAGCAACAGCGTAATAGGAGAGGGGCAGGGAAGAGAACATTGGCTAATAGAGCCAGTGTGTCCAGTAGACCAATATCCTTAGCCACACGAAACCAAACCCAGAATCCACTCTTTAGCAGCTCCAAATTGCCAGCAAAGAGTTACCAATAGACGCAGACAGACAGGGACTGAGTGCCTCTAGCCACCTCACTGGGAGACCCACTACCCCCCCAGACCTGAGACCAGTGGCTACAGGTACTCGGAGAGTTAGCCTTCAGACTGAACCCCCCCTCAGGCAACTTAGGACAGCATCCTGCTCCCCTGCCCACTCTTCAGTGGTCAGACAACAGATACTCCTGCCCTGGACCTGAGCCTAGCATGGGGCAGTGGTCCCTCAGCAGGTGACCTTAGGCTTCACCCCTCAAGTATCAAATTAACGCTGCAAGGTAAACTTCTCCAGGATAGTGAAGCCAAAAAGCTGACAAGCTGCCAAGGCAAAGTCGGTGCACTCATGAAAACACTATGCTAGTAAAACCACTTCACAGATCCGGTCCAGTCCACAGGTCCACAAGACTCCAAACTCTTCGCACCCCTGCCCCAGCCTCCCGTGAAAAGTCGCAAAACTAAGCAGCAGTTATATTAACTCCAACAGTGCAAAAACAATAAAATTCAGGCCGCTCATGTTCACACTCCTCGGATTCTCCACTCCCTGGTTCTGTGAGTAAGTCAGAGGGGCTTCAGAACATGCCGCCCAAACAAACAGAATACTACACAAAAAAAAAAGATTTAAACAGAGAAAAAAAACAAAATAAACTCAGATACTAAAACACTTAAAAATGACTAAAATATAAATGTAAATTAAACAAAATCAGATTAAAACTTAGCTCATATTATCAGACTAACTAAATGGTTTAGTGCCCATACTAGGCTGAATTCTGGCCAGGTACCCTTTTACCACTTCCCCCATCCTCCTGAAGTCCAGCACCCTTGTGCTGGATTCCACTCCTTCCTTACCCATATCCAATGTGAACCACACTGAGTAGTGGTCACTCCCTGCCAGCAGTTCTTCCACCTTCAGTTCCCTCACAAACTCCCCATTTGCCGGTGTAACCTCCCTACAAATGGGGGCTCCCGAAAAGTCTTCCTTGAGCTTGCCTAAATGCTCACTGCCAGGCTGGTGTCCTGCGTTTTAGCAGTTTAAATGTATTGCCGGAGAGTGCCTGTATAGCCTCTGTGTACTGTCTCTTTAAGATCTGCCTGGATTGCAGTCATAATTAATCTGGGAGGGGGCTGAGTGTTTCTATGCTCGAGTACTGCCCAGGCTACCAAATAATCGCTCCATTCTGCCATCGCTATTAGCGCAGAGGGAGCTCTGTTAGAAGATGTACTTGTTTGCTGATCATTTATTATGTTTGCTTGCACGCATGTGCAAGAAACATAGTGTCATCATCTGAGTTTTCAGAGGTGTGTCACCCGTATTCCAATTCAGTCAGCATGTTTGCAGGCGGGGCTGCAGTTCTCCAATGAACGCTGCAGCTGTCTATGACAGTAGTTGAAAATACAGTGCTGTACAGTTGAAAGGGAGAGCTACGCTTCATTGAACTCGCTCCCCTTCACATGCTGCGCCGCGTATTGCATGCTCATCGCCCCCCACGCACACACTGCATGGCCGATAGAGGTGCCAATCCCCGTCGGCTCCCGCCCCTCCCAAAGCTTTCCAGGTGCCACGCTGAGAGCCCACCCCAGCATGGCAAAATTGTTATGGACACCACGGGTGCCCAATCCCCCATCGGCCCATGCCCCCCAACAGCCTTCCAGCTGCCACGCTGGGAGCCCACCCCAGCATAGCAAACGTCCGTGTTGTCTTCGTAAAAAAACAAAAACCTGTAAACAAAATCTCTCATGGTCTCCATGCCTACCCATGCCCACCCACTGCACACCCTGCCTTCTCACACCCCCATCTCACCCCATACTTACCTCCGGAGTTCAGCGTGACGATCTTCAGTGGACTGGGAACACGTCTGCACTCTTCAAGGCCGACCGCGAACTGAGGAAATGCTGGTAAGCTGTATAATGCAATAAATAGGGTTTTTTCAACTTTAATGCATATCTCAGGCATTTTTTGGAATTTTGGTACTACATTTTTAACATGGGGTTTCTGGGACCCCTCCTGATGAATTCTTGAACTGTCATGGCGTTAATTGGTCCCGAAGTTGATTTTGCAGTCACTGCACGAAATCACCTTTTGGGACCGATTAATGAAATGACAGTGCCAGTGTTCATAAGGTGGGCTCTCAAAAAGCCTATGTTGCAAATCTAGTGAAAAAATTCCTAAAATGACTATTTTATAATACGTCGTTGCGCAGTTCCTATCACGCTCATAAGTTCATTTTAATATTTGCACTCTAGATTTTCAACATTGCCATTTTACCACACCTCCTTATGAGCAGTACAGCTGTCATTTTCACGCACCCAAAATGTGTTTCCTGCATGTAGCGCATAATGGCGCAGTCGTGTGTCTTAATCAATGTTTGGGACAGATTAAGAAAATCACAGTGGCACTGCTCATGAGCAGAGGTCTTAAACGGCTATGCTGAAATTTGGTGAACAAATTCTCAAAATGACTGTTTTAGATGCGATGTTGCGTAGTTCCCACGCACGCCACAAGTTTGTGAATTTTTAATATTTGCACACCAGGGCTGGATATTCAAAAGGGTTGTGCCATGCGCATAGGTTGTGCCCATGCAAGTCCAAAATTGCCATTCTGCCATATTCAGCAGGAGGCAGTTGCGCCCCCCAAGTCAAGCTGAGCAACAGCGCAATGCTAATGAAGGCATGCTAAACTGGAGGGGGAGGAACCATGCATAAACTGCACAGCCCGATATTCAGCGGGCTGTGCAGAGTTGTGCAGGTGCAACCCCCAACCTGTGCCTACACAACTTTGAGCCAAAAAAAAAGGAGTAAGTCAAGGGTCACCCACAGGTATGCTGCTGCATTGCAGGGTGCAACACAGCAGCTGCCACCTGTGGGTGGCCCTCAACGTACTCCCTGTGCCCCCCCTGCAGCCCAATCGCGGCCATATAGCAACCTCCTCCACCCGACTGGCCCGATCGGGGCAAAGTAAAATCCTCCCCCAACTGGCCCGATCACGGGAAAAGTGTAAAGATCCCCGACAGGCCCGATCGCGGGCAAAAGTGTAAAATCCCCTCCCCGACTGGCCCGATCACGGGCATAGTATAAATAAACCCCATCAGCCCGATCGTGGGCAAAAGTGTAAAATAAACCTCCCCACCAGCCCGATCGCAGGCAAAAGTGTAAAATAAAACCCACCCCCAACCAGCCCGATCGCGGGCAGCAAAGATTCCAACCCCCCACCAGAACATATCCCTGGTGGTCCAGTGGACCTCGAAGCCCGATCGCGGGCTGCAAAGAGTCCAGCCCCCCCCAGAACATATCCCTGGTGGTCCAGTGGACCTCGAAACCCGGCCACGGGCTGCAAAGTGTTCAAACCCCCCAGAACATATCCCTGGTGGTCCAGTGGACCTCGAAGCCCGTCGCGGGCTGCAAAGTGTTCAAACCCCCTCAAGGACCACCTACCCTGGTGATCTAGTGGCCCCCACCACCCACCACTTAGCCCCACCACTCCCGCCCCACGCCAGCTGGCTGGCAGCAGCATCCCACCTGTCTGCCGCCCCGCGCCTCACCGATCGACTGTTCTAGGGCTTGCACGTTCGCAGGAAGAGCTAATGGCTGCAGGCCATACGTACAGGGCAGTCCAGATACGCGAATCCATCGATTCATATCTGACTGTCTTTGCACGGTATGGTCTGCACGCCCATTGGCTCTTGCTCTGTACCAATGGGCATGCAGTCCCACCGGCAGTCAGTCGGCGGGCGGCATGCAGGTGGGTGGATGCCGCCGCCGACTGGATGGGGAGTGGGGTGGTGGGGCTACGTGGTGGGTGGGTGGGGGCCACTAGATCACCAGGGTAGGTGGTCCTGGGGGTTTGAACACTTTGCAGCCCACGATTGGGCTTCGAGGTCCACTGGACCACCAGGGATATGTTCTGGGGGTTTGAATACTTTGCAGCCCGCATCGGGCTTCGAGGTCCACTGGAACCACCAGGGATATGTTCTGGGGGTTTGAATACTTTGCAGCCTGCATCAGGCTTCGGCGTCCACTGGACCACCAGGGATATGTCTCCGTGGGGAGGTTTGAACATTTTGCAGCTCGCGATCGGCTAGTGGGGGTTATTTACACTTTTGCCCGCGATCGGGCTAGTGGGGTGGGGTTTATTTAATCTTATGCCCGCAATCGCCAGTAGGGGGAGGGGAATTTTTAACTTATGCCCGCGATCGGGCTGCAGGGGCGCCGGTCCTGACGGCTGCTGCCTGGCAGGCGCCACACGAAGTCCTCGGGACTGGCGCACCTGCATGCTAATGGCATGCAAATGGGCTATAAATAGATGCAAATGGCCCCTGCACCTTGCATGAATTATGGCCCCATTTGCATGTCACCTTTTGAATATGGGAAATTTGCGCATGGCGCAAAGGTACTTGCACCACCGTAACTTGAATGCTCCACTCTGACCACTTGCGGTGCCGCAATTTCCACTGTGCCATGCACAATGGCTGTGGCCAGGGGTGATATTCAAAGGAGTTGCTCATCAGCGCAACTCCATTGAATATCGCCTCTGCCACACCCCTGCGCAACTATTTTGTGCAGCGCAAGGGCTTGCGCCACAGAATAGCGCAATTTGAATATCCAGCCCCAGATTTTCAACATTGCCATTTTGTTACACTTCCTTATGAGCAGTACAGCTGCCATTTTTCACATCTCGCTCAAAATATGTTTCCGCACATGCAGCACACAATGGTGCAGTCGGTGTGCGAAAGCAATGTTTAGGACAGATTAAGAAAATCACAGTGACACTGTTCATAAGCAGAGGTCTTAAAATGGCTATGTTGAAAATTTGGTGACAAAAGTCCGTAAAATGACTGTGTTATGAGTGAGCATTGTGCAGTTTCCACGCACCCTCGTAAGTTCATGAATTTGTAATATTTTCAGTCCAGATTTTCACCAGAGGCATTTTTCCACACTTCCTTATGAACAGTACAGCTGTCATTTTTCACAACATGGCCGAAATGTGTTTTCACACTTTCAGTGCAGAAATGCGTGGTCGCTGTGGGAAATCATTGTTCGGGACAGATAAAGAAAATCACAGTGACACCGTTCATGATCGGAGGTCCCAAAATGCCTGTGTTGACAATCTGCTGTAAAAAATCCCCAAACCAATTACATTACGGGTGTGCATTGCACAGTTTCTACGCACGCCGTGACTTCACCAGTTTTTAATATTTCACTGCAGATTTCCAACATTGCCATTTTACACCTCCCCATGAACAGTACAGCTGTCATTTTTCACATCCTGTTCGAATGTGTTTTTGCACCTGTGGTGCTAAATGCCGTAGCAGCTGTGCAAAAGCAGCTTTCGGCTAACAAACTGATATTGCCATTGTTCATGAGGTGGGGGTCACAAAAAAAAAATGTTGAAAATTTGGAGTGAATATACCAAGCAATGCCTGGGGCGTTAGGGTTTCCGACCATAACGCCCCACCCTGTAGAGAATGACAGGCATCAGGGGTGTGACTTGGGATTCTCACATGTAATGCTCATACCATTCCACACCCTGCAGCCAGTGAGAGGCATCAAGGTGTGCCTTGGACTCTTTGGCCCCAAAGTTCACCCCATTCTCCTATATCACACCCATCTCACCATATTTCCTGATGGAATGGGGTGCGCATAAGGGCCAAAGACCCCAAGGCACACCATGACACTTGTCGGTGTCTGCAGGGTAGGGTGTGGTGAAATGGTGTTGCCGTCATGCCTGACGACCCAAAGGCACACCCCAATGCCTGTCAGTCTCTGCAGGGTGGTGGTGGGGTTGGCTTCAGTTCAATACTTCACTGCCATTCCTATTATGCAGCTCTGTAACTCCTACATTACCAATGCCAATGCCAGTAAGCAAACATTCGGCATTGACAAATGCTTGTTAGAACAGTAATAATATTGCAGTTTGTCTAATCTGCCTTCTTTGCAGCATGGACATGTCTGTTTATGTCCACCATCTTGGTCCTGGACTGATGAAATGGGCCAATCAGTATATTTGGTGACTCTAAAATGGAGCCTGTCCCCAGGGGCTTTGTGGGAGCAAAATTCTGTAGGAATTGTAGTTTTGGGCTTTTGGCAACTAAATGAACCTGGAGGGTGAGTCCTTGTTGTGACTGACAGAGAAATCAGCCAACCGAACCTTTTGGATCCTGGGGAAAGTCCCAGGCTGCTTGCAGCTACTTTCAGTTTTGAGTTGGGAAGTGAAAGAAGTAACAGCTCGAGATTGTCGAGCAGTAATCCTGCATAGATTCGCATGGGAGAACTGTGAAAGGGCTGAGTTTTGGCCTGCCTGTCTGCCTGCCTGCTGTCCCTGAGAGGGAAATTGGAGTTTATTCGGACTGAATCCGAATTGTGAGGATGATATAAGTCACAGAACTGTGACCAGGCTTTAACCTGAAGAAGACCGAAGATTTGCTGAATGCGATCGGCCTGTCAGGATTTCCAGTCACATTTGAACTCCCGGTTTGTGCAGAGACTCTGTAATTGCAGACGGATAGCAATCTGCCTGGTACAGTAGAATTTCTTACATGTAAATGTGCTGTGTGCTGATAGTGGGTCGTAATTTGGTACACCACTGTGTGCTGAACTGTGTTCTGCTTGATGGAGGCTGCATCCAGCTCCAATGGCCTAAATCCATTTGCATCTCCATTTGGCCTGGGCCTTGCCACACTGGCCCAACCAGACTATCCGCTACACAGAGAAAGCCATCGACCAGAGACCTGCCTGGGGATCAGCCCCCTGCTCAACACCTTGAACAGGAACGACACCTCTGTGATTCGTGTGGGCCCTGCTTCTTCTGGCACTCCAGCGCAACAACCTGCAGTCTCGATTTCATCCTGCCTGTGTCCTGTATTGGGTATCATAAGTAAACATCAGGGTAGCTCCCTGCAACAACAGCTAAATCTAAAGTGTTGTCATCTGATTGCTTTGTTGTCTTTTCCTTTACGAACTGAGCCCTCCAGCTCCGGATTACAAATAGAGTGTGTTGTGCATGTTGCTTTCTTCCATCACAGGGCCCCAACCAGCTGCAACGCCGGCCTACCCCAGGCAACGGTCCTGGCTAGCCCACCTTTTCCTACCTGGGTACCCAGAGTGTGTGACTGTGCAGGGACTCTGAAGTGCATGCATAACTCTCTGACTGATTTAGCCTTTAAGTCAATCAACCTGATTAAGCCCCTCCCTTGTTCATGTCCCCTGAATAAATCAGATCTAACTCTTTTTGCATTTAACCTGACTGTGGTTCCAGTTTGTGCCAAGAGTACGGTACTGTTGCTATTTGCTGTACATAACCTTGTTTTACAGGGGGTCCCGAGGGTCGAGCTAGAGGAACCAGCCCTGGTGGTAAGTGCAAACCGTGTGGGCAATTGCCTGGTGAATAAGAGTAATTGTGAAAGTGATTATTGTATATTGTTCAGGCCACTAGAAGGGAATGAGGGGGGTTACAGTGTCCTGGAGGGCTGTGCCCAGGTTAGCTTGACCACTAACAACCCTGACCTCCAGGTGGAGGCACCCGTTTCAGTACCCAGGCCTCTTAACCGGCTACTAGCCAAGCAGGCAGGGGTAGTAGCCCTTGGGATAGTGCCACCTAGGGGTTATACCAGCACGAGGTCAAGGGTATTCCCTAACCTGGTTGGTTCGCTGACCATTTGCATCAGGAAGGTGTCCTGGAAGGCATCCAGCAGTACCTGCTCCCTTCTATTCCGGATGTACTCCAATCCACTCCTGGCATGTTGAAGTCCTCCACGATCACCACACTACCCTTCCCACAGGTCCTCCTAATCTGTCCCGCTAGTTCCCTAAGTCCTCTGTCTGAGAGGGCAGCCTGTACACCACTCTCATCCTGAGAGTCCTATTCTTGGAATCCTGGAATTGCATTCATAGTTACTCCGTACTAACCTCCTCCCCTTGCTCCCATACACATTTCAGTCCTTCCCTCACGTATAGTGCCACTCCCCCTTCCGTTTTGCTCTATTCCTATGAAATCGAGGTGTGCAAAAACAAGGGCGCACAATTTTGAAGATGGGGGGGTGGCTCAGAGGTAATTTAAGGAAGTATTTTTTCACAGAGAGGGTTATGAATGCATGGAACGGCCTTCCGGAGGAGGTTGTGGAGTCAAAAACAGTGGTGGAATTCAAGCATGCATGGGACAGTCATAAGGCAATTCTAGGGGTTGGGGGCAGGAAGAAGTAGGCTGCTGGTTAACTAGGATCTGCAGCTTATCCATTAGGTAGGAAAATGGGCAGACTGGGCGGGCCAAGCGGCCCTTATCTGCCGTCAAATTCAAATTCAAATTCTATATCCTGTACCCTGGTATTGACAGGTCCCTGTCATTGTACTGGGTGGCTCATGTTTAGGTGATGGCCACCATGTCCACCTCCCCCTCTGCCATGAGAGTCTGTAGCTCTGCAGTTTTCTTCCCAAGGCTCCTAACATTCAGGGTGACCACCTTCCACCCCTTTCCCTTATGCCCTATATTACTAGCATCACCACTAGTACTTGCCCTTTATCCATTGTCACTGTTATGGGGGTAAGCTCATATGGCTTCCCAGCCTGTGGTCTCTGCATGTCCCTTGCCCACTTGCTACCCCCCGCTCCTAGTTTAAATTCCCAGCTACCTCTATGTACTCCTCCATCCTGTTTCAACACTTTCTCACCCTCCTTGCTCAAGTGTAGTCTATCCTTGGCATAGAGACTACGGTCCCTCCAGGTCCCTCCCCACCCCTAACAGCCCATACGCTTTAGCAATACACCAGGTTCTTAGCCATCAGTTAAATTCCTCTATTCTTAGCTTTCTTGTTGTGCTTGCCTTGGGCACTGGAAGTATCTCCGAAAAAGTTACTGATCTTCCTGCCCCCCTCACATAATTGTCCTAGTTCCTCAAACCTCCTCTGGACTATATCTACCGTCCTGTCAGCCAGGTCGTTTGTCCCCAAATGTATACTTAAATGAGGCTTCTCCCTACCCCTTCTAGCATAATTTAGAACAGATTATCCCACCCTTTCCGCTGTCATTCCGGCATGACCTCCACCCAAATGCAGCTATACCTTTCCCCCTTGCTACCTCACCTGACTCCTCTTAGTATTGAATCCCCCAGCACTAAGATTCCACCTCTGTTACCAACTGCTTGCTTCCCTTCCTCCCCACCTCTCACTCCTGGCTCCTCCTCTTCTTCCTGCACAGTAGTTCCCCCTTCCACCCCTGCTGTAATTCCCCCAGCAGAACTCCCCACCACTCCAGTTTCATCTGGACTTACATCAGTTATTCCTCCAATCTCATCACCTCCCCTCCTCCTCCTTTTCCTCTAGTACTGCAAAACGATTTTCTGAAGACCCTTCTCCTATGCCTGCTTCTTCCCTCCTCATACTAGCCTGTTCCCTCCTTTTGACTCTATGACTGTTGCCACTTCTCCTCCTCCCCCCCTCACCAGTCCCTTTCCCCTCCTTCCTGTTGTCTTTTTTACCTTGACCTGGGTTCACCTAGTGCCATTCCCCTTGGCCTGGGTCCCCCTGTCTCTGCTTCCCTTCTTCTGACCCTTTCCTCCCCCCTGTTGGCCCGAACTGACCTCCCTCCTCATCTCCCCTCCTCACTCCCTCCAGTGTTGGGCTATAACCTCCTCCAGTCTGCCTTGACTGTCTTAGCTCCTCTTGCAGAGCCTTATTCTCCTTTTTAAGTTTCCCTGTTTGGTTGAACACTAAACATCCCCTCACCCTCCACGCAATTGGAAAGATTGGTGCACCGCTGTTGTTGCAGCCTACCACCCTACCCATTGCTCTCATCGCCCACCAGCGAACCCCCCACCCTTCCAGATGAAGGATACCCAATGCTCCCCCAAGTCTCCCCTCTCCCTCCTCTATCATTACAAAACATTATTCTCTTTTTCTCAATTTCCCTTACCCCCTCTGCCATACACTTTAGATAGATTGAACAGCTGTTAGTTGATTCCAAATGCAGTTACAAATGTTTTGCAATCAGCATTATAATTGCTTTTTTTAAAATATCACAGCTTTAAAAAATTTTCTACACATGTTGTAAGTGTGATACAACACTTCAGGGATGTGTAATTATGCTGTCATAATTTGTACTTTGCTCTCGGGTGTTTAAAAGCACTCGGCATAAGTGCCTCATGCCTAAAAACACCCTCAAGCCATGCAATTATTACATATAGAGGAATATATGGGTGGGTGGGTGTAACCAGACTTTTACATACACCCGAGGTGTGAGATGCTACATAAATCCTGAGGGGTTTATAAAAGCATCCCATACTGAGATAGTGTGTAAAATTCTGGTTTTACACATACCCTCTCTTATGTTATTTTATTTAATTATTGGTCCGTAGTTTTTATTTGAGAGAAAGAGACACACACAAACACATGCTACCTTTCTTTTCAGTAGGCACATTCATCAATTATTTATTTATTTATTTTTTTTACACTGCCAATTTTGGTATTTGGAAGAGCCTCGATGTGTTTTACCCTGTGGCGGTTAATGCTGCCTTCCCAGTTTCTTCTCTCTGTCTCGCGCTCCTTCTGTAAACCCCACCCCCAGCTTTTACTGGTGCTCCTACCCTGTCTTGCTACAGCACCAATTCAGAAGGGTGGGAGGTGCTTTCAAAAGCAGGATCAACCAGATATGTATTAAAAAAAAAGTTACAATTCGTACCTCATGAGATGGGAAACGATATATGCCATGCTCGGTATCAGAACAACGGAGCTGCCACGTTGGCTGAGATGTTCAGCCAGCCCACAGAAAGTGTAATGACCAATGAGGTTATGAAGTGCCTGTTTGATAGATAGGCACTGATTACAACTGCCTGTTTGTAATGCAAAATATGTACTGGTAGTTGCAATTTAAAAGTCTGGTTATCCAGATACACTGTAAAAACTAAGGACCAGTAATTAAAGCATAATTACACACCCTGCAGTGTCTTATTGCATACTATTTTTATTTATTTATTTATTTATTGAGATATGGGAAAATAACTTTCCGCTGGGAGCTCTTTTACAAAGGTTCCACGTCAAAACAAGGAGAACAAGGCATACAGTTCAAAATAGAAACAGATATTTTACATGGATTCCACATCAACAGGGCATACAATTCAAGATAGGAAACATTTATTATACATAGATAGTATAACAGTTATTATACATTGATTCTACGTCAACAAAGGAAAATAAGGCATTCAATACAACTGGGGAGTGGAACAAAACAGTAGAGTGCATTGTTGTTCGGTAAAGCAGGGAATACAAGAGAGGAAAATTATAGAGTCCAATTAAGTACATAGTCAAAAACAAATAAGTACAGGGATGAAAAACAAAACTAGTTGAAGTAGAGTAAATATATCTTTGTCAGACGTGGGGGGGGGGGTTGAGAGGAGAGAGTGGGGAGGAAATAAGTGCCACAAGAGGGACAGGAGATGATTGAAGAGATTGTATATAACATACAACAGGGTGTGCGATCACACTCTGATATATACATGCCTTGGATGTGTTGTGAGGTACAAAGCAAAGCAGAGTACTTCCTCCATACAACAGCAAATATATCCGATACAACTGCACACCCTGAAATGTGTTACTGCACTTATAAAATGGCACAAAATTAATATATGGGGGAAACACATGAAGAAGGTGCAGGTGTGTAGCCGTAATGGAATAATGCACGATCATGTGACGGGCTTACACTACTGGTAGTTAAGGATCTTTCTTACCCATTTTATTAATATTTATGTGTGAGAGCATGTCATGGCAAAAATTAAAATGGGGGCTATGCATAAAAGTGACCAATGTATGTGCAATGCACATGTACATTGCCTACATGCCTGTGTGGCCACAGACAGGCACAGGGTGCATGAATTCATGACCCCAAGCACTTGCAGGGCACCTGTCCATAGCCCCCCCCCAAATCTTGCAGAATTATGGGGGCAGACAGGGCAGGAAAAGTGGACCCAGGCAAGCATCCAATCAGATGCCCATCCTGGGTCCCGGACTGGATCCCTTGTGCCACAGGTGTGGGGAAGTGTGGGAAGGCATGGGACCAGAATGTGTAAAATTATTATTTATTGAAGCGTTTCTTCAGGAAAGGCATACTGAGCTGCAAAAGCTCATTTCCAGGTGTGTCCTGGGGGAAGGGGAGAAGGGAGTAAAGTATGATAATAAATGTAGAATACAGAAAATATTTGTAAACAAATATACAGGCGAACATAAGTGCACACAAGCAGCACCTTTTAGTACACTAGAGTGGTAATTCAGGTAATACACAGGTTAAAAACAAACATATGTATACCGGCAGCATATACCATCGAAATATTAAACTTTTGACATTGAACTCCATTATAGCAACAACCTCAAAGGACTTGATGTTGAAATTTCACATTTTTCGCCAGTATTTCACCCCCTTCAAACAAAGTCTGACTTGGATTTTGTTATATAAAATCGGGGGGTGCTTGGGGCAGAGCTCCCCTGCATGGGGGGTGTGGGAGGCACAGCCCCAGCGAAAAAAAAAACACTCAGTGTCTGGCAGATTAAATTTTGCCTTTCGACATTGCTGGTATTGCTGTGCCACATCTCGACAACTTGGTTGTTGATGTGGCTTGGTGGAACCCACTGGCAGACAGATAAAATCAAGAGTGCACTGGGTGATAGATGGAGAGCCAACTGACAGAGTGTAGCAGCTAAAGGAAGGGATGTGGTGAAAAACTGAAGTGCGAGGGTGAGCAGGCTGGTAGGAAAGCATGGTAAGGAAGGCAGAGATTGTAAGATAAGAGTCAGAGAAACAGGAAGGTAGGGGTAGGGAGAGGAATGGAGGTAAGGAGGAGTGAGTAGGGAGTGGGGAGATTGGGGGGGATACCATCCCTAAGGGTGAAAACCAGTCACAGGTGGATGAGGCTCGGAGTACATCCAGTCCGTGACAAAGTTTAAAGGAATGGAAGGCAAGTAAGAAGTTCAAATAGGGTTCATGAAATGGAATCCCTTGCAGGCTGAGTTAGTGCAAGTAGATGAATTGGCAATGTCAGTAGCAATTACAAGAGGGAGTAAAAATATGGGCACTCACCCAAATGGTGTCCCCCAGCCCCCCTGGCAGCCCAGTGGGCTGGGGCAGTAGTGTGAAGGGGGATCCCATTGCCATCACACCCTGCTGGTAACCGTGGGGGAGGGGGCACATACACATGGCAGGGTCCCACATGGCATAACATGTCCCAGCATACATTGGTCACTTTTATGTATTGCCCCTATTGTAATTTTGACCACTGGGGAGAAAAAGTATAGTAAATAAAACAAAAAAATAACAAAACATGTTCGATGATTTCCATCTGTGGTTGAACACAGTACTATGGTCAGATCCTGATTCATATTTTGTAGGGACAGTCTTCCAATTGCCTGCCCAGGTCCAGTACGTGCAAGACTATTCCTCCTTTCTAAGGAAACGGGACAAATACATAGCTACATACATAGACAGTGTCGGCAGATAAGGGCCTATGGCCCACCCAGTCTGCCCATTTGAGCTTGTAAGTTCAGTTTGTTTTCCTAGAAGTCCGTTTCCCCTTACCCGACCTCTAGAATTCCTTTATGTCTATCCCATGCATTCTTAAATCCTGTGATTGTTTCAGCCCCCACCACTTCCTCTGGCAGGGTGTTCCACTTATCCACCACCCGTTCTGTGAAGAAATTCTTTCTCATGTTTCCTCTGAATCGTCCTCCTCCAACTTCATCCCATGCCCTCTAGTCCTGGAACACCTTTTCGCTTAAAAATAGTGTTTTCCTGCACCCTGTTTCTCCCTGTAAGATACTTGTATGTCTCTATCATATCCCCTCTCTCCCTCTCTCCTCCAGGAGTACATGTTCAGTTCCTTCAACCTGTCTTCATAGGACTTGTGATGCAATCCATGCACCATCTTTGTTGCCCTCCTCTGAACCTTCTCTACCCTGTCTATGTCCTTACGTAGGTATGGTCTCCAGAACTGTACACTGTACTCCAGGTGGGGCCTCACTAGTGTCTCGTATGAAGCGGAATTATGACCTCCTCTTTCCAGCTGGTGATGCCCTGCCTATACATCCAGCATCCTATTTGCTTTACCTGATGCCTTGTCACACTGTTTCCCTACCTTGAGGTCATCAGAGATGACAACCCCAAGATCCCTTTCCTGCTTGGTGCATGCTATATCCTCACCCCCAACTGATATATTGTGCCAGGGTTTTGTGCCCCATATGCATTATCTTGCACTTCTTTGCATTGAATTTCAACTGCTAAACCCTTGACCATTCTTCAAGTTTCTGCAGGTCCCTTCTCATTCTGTCTACACCCTCTGGTGTGTCTACTCTGTTACAGAGCTTTGTGTCATCAGCGAACAGTGAAATTCTGCCTTCTAGATCCCTGTGCAATGTCACTGATGAAGATGTTGAATAGGACCGGTCCCAGCACTGATCCCTGTGGTACCCACTGGTCACTCTTCCCTCTGTGGAGTGACAGCCATTTACCACCACCCTCTGGGTCCTGCCACCCAGCCAGTACCTACCCACCACACTACTGTCCTGCCCACACCCATATTCCCCAGTTTATGTAATAGTCTTCTATGTGGCACAGTGTCAAAGGCCTTGCTGAAGTCCAGATAGGCCATGTCCACTGCCCTCCCTGATCCACCTCCCTAGTCACCCAGTCAATAAAATTCAATGAGGTTGGTCTGACATGACCTCCCCCTGGTGAAACCATGCTGCCTTGGGTCCTGTAGTCCATTGACAACCAGATGTTCCACCAATCTCTCCTTCAGTAGTGCTTCCATGATCTTTCCCACTACCGAGGTGAGGCTGACTGGTCTGTAGTTCCCTGCTTCCTCTTTGTTCCCACTTTTGTATAAGGGGACTACATCTGCTGTCCTCCAGTCTTTGGGTACCTCCCCTGTTTCCAGTGATTGGCTAAACAGGATAGCCAGAGGTTCAGCCACCACCTCTTAGTTCTTTAAGGACCCTGGGTGCACCCCATCTGGCCCCATTGCTTTGTCAACTCTTATTACTTCCAGTTCCTTCAGGACCCTTTCTCGTAAAGGGACTTGTGTCCTTTCTGCACCATTCTCACCCCTTGTACTCCCTTCAGATCCATTACCCTCTTCCTCAGTAAAGACTGAGCAGAAATACCTGTTCAATATGTCAGCTTTACTGTCTGTCATCCTCCACGCCACTCCCATCCTCCCCTTTCAGTCTCACTATCCCTCCCTTTTGTCTTTCTTTTTTCACTTATGTACCTGTAAAAGGTTTTGTCCCCTTTAACCACTGATTTTGCAATGTGTTCTTCTGTCTGAGCTTTGGCTTCCCTTACTGACTTCCCTGCCTCCCTTTGTTTCTCCTGGTACTTCTCCCTATCCCCTTCTGCCATCACTCTGCCAAATGACATCACTCTATCAACCACGAACAATCATTTGATAGACCAGTTTAGAATCTGAAAGGGAGAGCTATATATATTTATTGGGTATGCAATATTCTAATTGAAAGTGGGCAGTTTATCATTACTTATGAGGAGGTAGGACATTAATAACTTACTTGTGGCTCTGCCACTCTTGAGAAATGGTCCTGCCCCCCCACACATGAAGATAAACTGCATATTGGGCTGTATGCACAAAGTCTACGTGCCATGTATCTGTGGCACATAGGCAACCCTACATGTGAATTCAACACAGCAGGGTCCAGGGGACCCCCAGCAGCATTCAGTATCAGTATACCAGTCAGTTGTGCATCATATCTCCCAGCTGCCTGAGCAGCTATGTACCACCGGCAGTCCAGGGGTGTGCTAGGGGACATGCCCGCATTCCACATGATTCGCTAAGGCACAGAGTGCCATGCCACGGGGGACACTGCCGTGTGTATGCACCCCCCTAATGGCTACTGGTGGGGCGCGATGGCAATGGGATCCCCCTGCACATCACTGCCCCAGCCCACCAGGCTGCCAGGGTGAGTTGGGGGCAGCCATTTGGATGAGTGCCCGTACTTTTACACATCCTGGTCCCGTGCCTTCCCACACTCCCCTGCACCCGTGGCACAAGGGATCCAGTCCGGGATCCAGGATAGGCATCTGATTGGATACTTGCCTGGGTCTACTGCTCCGCACCCATCCGCCCCCATGGTCCTGCATGCTGGGGGTGGGGTGGGGCTGTGGACAAGTGCCCTGTGAGTGCTTGTGGTCCTGAATCCATGCACCCCGCACCTGTCCACAGCCATGTAGGCATGCAAGCAATGTACGCATGCATCATGCATACATTGGTCATTTTTATGCATAAACCCATTGTAATTTCAACCATTACATGCTCTCACACATAAATATTAATAAAATGGGTAAGCAAGATCCTTAACTACCAGTGGTGCAAACCCATCACATGATCATGCATTACTCCATAACAACCGCACACCTGCACCTCTTTCATGTGTTTCCCCCATATATTAATTTCATGCCCATTTTATAAGTGCAGTAACACATTTCAGGGTGTGCAGTTGCATCTGATATATGCAATTCTCTGATGGAGGAACATACTCTGTTTTGCTTTTCTCTTTACAACACACCCAAGGTGTGCGTAGATCAGAGTGTGACCACACACCCTGTTGTATGTTACGTATGCAATAAGACACTCCAGGGTGTGTAATCATGCTGTAACCACTGCACAGCTTGAGGGTGTTGTTAGACATAAGGTGTTTGTGCTGAGTACCTTTAAACACCTGAGAGCAAAGTACAAATTATTACAGCATAATTACACATCCCTGAAGTGTTTTATCACACTTACAACATGTGTAGAAAAATTATTAAAGCTGTAACATTTAAAAAAAAAGGAATTATACTGCTTGCAAAACATTTGTAACTCCATTTGGAAGTTACTTTTTGTTAAATCAGTGAAGTCTTACTCTGGTAATGGTTACAGTAGTATAGCAGCTAGTATGCTGATGTACCTACAGCAAAAAGCAGGGAGACATAGAAACATAGATTTTGACGGCAGATAAGGACCGCTTGGCCCACCCAGTCTGCCCATTTCCCTACCTAATGGATAAGCTGCAGATCCTAGTTAACCAGCAGCCTACTTCTTCCTACCCCAACCCCCTAGAATTGCCTTATGACTGTCCCATGCATGCTTGAATTCCACCACTGTTTTTGACTCCACAACCTCCTCCGGAAGGCCGCCCATGCATCCACAACCCTCTCTGTGAAAAATACTTCCTTAAATTACCTCTGAGCTGCCCCTTTATCTTCAAATTGTGCCCTCTTGTTCTTGCACATCTCTTTTTTTGAAAGATGCTACCCTCTTGGACTTTGTTGATTCCCTTGAGGTACTTGAAAGTTTCTATCATGTCCCCCCTCTCCCTCCTTTCCTCGAGGCTATACATATTCAGCTCCTTAAGTCTCTCTTTATATGTCTTCCGGAGCAGACCCTGCACCATTTTAGTTGTCCTCCTCTGGACAGCCTCCATCCTGTCTATGTCTTTGCGGAGATTGGGTCTCCAGAACTGCACACAGTACTCCAGATGGGGTCTCACCAACTGCCTGTACAGAGGGATAATAACTTCCTGTTTTCTACTGGTGATGCCTCTCCCTATGCATCCCAGTATCCCCCCAGCCCTCCTTGCTGCCCTCTCACATTGCTTGCCCACCTTTAGGTCATCTGATATGACTACCCCCAGGTCCCTTTCCATTTTTGTTGTTGTTAGTATCTCACCCCCATTGTGTACTCTTCCCCTGGGTTTTTGTTTCCCAGGTGCATTACCTTGCACTTCTTAGCATTGAATCTAAGCTGCCATACATTTGACCATTCCTCTAACCTTGCCAAGTCCCTTCTCATCCTTTCCATCCCACCTTGTGCATCAACTCTGTTGCAGATCTTTGTGTCATCTGCAAAGCGACATACTTTTCCTTCCAGTCCCTCTGCAATGTCACTTATAAAGACATTGAAGAGGACCGGTCCTAATACTGAACACTGCGGTACCCCACTAGTAACACCCCTTTCTTCAGAGTGGACTCCATTTACTATTACTCTGTGTCCTATTCTCCAGCCAATTCTTTACCCAGGCTGTCATCTTGGGACCCACTCCCAGGCTGGCTAACTTGTATATTAATCTTTTGTGTGGGACTGTGTCAAATACCTTGCTAAAGTCTAGGTAGGCCATGTCCACAGCCCCTCCCTGATCTACTACTTTGGTCACCCAGTCAAAGAAATCTATCAGATTTGTCTGGCCAGATTTGTCTGGCATGACCTTCCCGCTGTGAATCCATGCTGCCTTGGGTCCTGAGTCCCTCTGGCCTCTAGATACTCAACAATTCTTTACTTCAGAAGTGATCCATCATTTTCCCTACCACTGAGGTTAAACTAACAGGTCTGTAGTTTTCTGCTTCTGCCTTGCTCCCCCTTTTGTGAGGGGGAATCACATCTGCCCTTCTCCAGTCCTCAGGTACCACCCCATCCTCCCATGATTTGTTAAAGAGGGTAGTCAGTGGTGTCATTAGTTCTACCCTTAGTTCTTTTGAATTCTGGGATGAATCCCATCAGGCCCCATTGCTTGTCCACCTTCAGTTTTAAGAGTTCTTTCAGAACCTTTCTTCTGTAAATGGGCTGGTATCAACTTCTGTATCCAGAGTATTTCTACTGTTTGTTTTAGGTACCTCCCCACTTCCTTTGTAAATACTGAGCAAAATATCTGTTTAGTATCTCTGCCTTTTCACAGTCACCCTCTGCCCACCACCCTCCTCCCTCCTCTTTATTAAGCCTCACTAACCCTCCTTTGGTCTTCCTTTGCTCCTGATGTACCTATAAAAGGTTTATCCCCCTTCTTAACTGAGTTGGCTATCTTTTCCTCGGTTTGGGCCTTTGCTGTTCTGACTGCCTTCCCAGCCTCCTTTTGCTTTAACTGATACAGTTCTCTGTCCTGCTCCTTCTGTGATTCCTTGTACTTCCTGAATGTCTCTTTTCTCTTGAACCTTCACTGCCACTTCCTTTGAGAACCATAGTGGTTTCTTACATCGTTTCGTTTGTTTGTTTGCTTCACAAAGGCTTGTTACCTCTGTGATGGCAGTTTTATTATTCCCCATTGTTCTTTCACCCTCCTTCCTGCCCATTTGCTAGTGCATTCCTTAGGCACTCACCCATTTAGCAAAGTCAGCCCTCCTAAAGTCCAGTACGCTTGCCTTTGTATGGCTTGACTCTATTGCTGTGTTTATTGGAACCATACTGTTCAATGGTCGCTAGTTCCCAGATGGCTACCCACTTCTACATCTGTGATCCTCTCTTCATCTCCATTTGAGAGTACCAGGTCTAAGATTGCTCTCTCGGTGGGCTCCAATACTAGTTGTCTCCAAGGCATGCCCTGTAGGGTATCTAGAATAACCCCACTCTTTGAAGTGGTGCTGCAACTGCACTTCAGTTAACATCTGGCATATTCAGATCACCCATCAGCAATATCTCCCCTTTTTCTGCCATTCTAAGTATTCTTTCTATCATTTCCTTGTCCATTTCCTCCCCCTGAGAAGGGGGTCTGTATACAACCCCTGTGCAGATTGTGGTGCCATTGCCGGTCTCCAAATTTACCCACAGTGCTTCTTCTCCTCCCTGTTTTCCCTTTTGTTCTGTAGCTTTGATTCCTTCCCTTATATAAAGAGTTACTCCTCCTCCTCTTTTACCCTCCCTGTCCCTCCTGTAGATAGTGTATCCTGGTATGTTTATGTCCCAGTCATGGTTTTGTGTGTACCATGCTTCTGTGACTGCCACGATATCCAGATGTTCCTCCTCCATCAAGACCACTAATTCAGGAAGCTTGTTACTCAGACTACGGGCATTGGTACTCATTACTCTCCATTTTTTTGATGGCTTTACCTTCTTTTGCAGCATCCCCCACTGACCTGTCTACCTCGGTCTTCTCATTTAGTATCCTATTTTGTAGGGAGAGGCTGGGATTTTTCTGCTGCTTATCTGTGTCTCCCCCCTTGACTAGTTTAAAAGCTTGCCAATGAAGCATTTAAACCGATTGCTCAAAAGACTTGTTCCCTTCCTGGACAGATGCAGACCATCCTGCCAGTATAGGCTGGTGTCCCTCCAGGTGGAACCCCAGTCCCCAATGAAGCCAAACCCCTGTGCTCCACACCATTTTTTCAACCATTCATTAAACTGCATGGTGCAAAGTACCCCTCGCCTCACTCATGCCATTGACAGGCAGCACCTCAGAGAAGGATATTGTGTGTGCTACTTGTTTTAGGCCCCTCCCCAGTTCTACAAAGTCCTTCTGCACTGCTCTAATCTCATGATTAGCCAAGTCATTTGTCCTTAGGTGGACAACGACGTCCAGCTCAGACTCCCGTGCAGCTGTTCTCGTGATCCTGAGGATGCGCTTCTTGTCTCTCCAAGCCATGGCACCAGGCAGGCACCTTACTTCAGTTTTCCCTGCTCCCCCCAGTTCTATCCCCCTAATAATTGAGTCCCCCACCAGGAGCTGCTTCCTTTCCTTGTGGTGTCCTCTGCCTCCTTCCTGTGGGCCTCCCTTGTGACAGTTGTCCTCAGCCTCCTTAGTCTCCTCTGCAGGTGCATCCATAGGGGAGCTATGCTCCCCCAGAATGGTGTATGGATTGTGGTGTGGAACAACTGACTGGGTGTGCCTCTGTTCCACCATCCTCACCCTCCCTGAGCCCACTGTGGTCCAACTGCTGTGCTTTCTTCACAACCTCTGAGGTAGTGGTAGAGGCTCTGGTGCTCCCTGGATGGGGAAGGTTCCCTTCCTTCTATCCAGTGTGGCCTGGGGGAAGGTCCCCTTACTACTGTCCAGTGTGGCCTGAAGACGGGCAACTTCCTCCCTCAGGGCAGAGAGTTGTCTGCAAATAGGGCAGCATCTCAGCCTCCAGAAAGACTCCCGGAAGACTGCTGCCCCACAGCCATTACATTGTACTACTCCCCACATTTGTTTTTGTGTGTGTGATTGGTTTGTAATATAGAAATATATATATATATATATATATATATATATATAATACAATGTGTATGCTTATATTGTCAGTGCAGTGTGCTAGAGAGGATATGACAGTGATATGCACCTTGCACTCTTGAGGAAATGATGTCAGAACCCCAGGTATAAAGGAACTATTTCCAGGGATGGGAAGGGGTTGGGCCTAAACTGTGCCCTCACAAAACAATCAGCTAAAAGCTCTGACCCACCGCTGCGATGAGTGCCTTCCTGTCAGCAAGATGCCGTACACAACAATTTGACAGAGAAAATACCCTGCTAATCAAACAGAGAAAAATCTGCACATCCAAGTCAGACACAGGTAAACCTCCCCAACTCCAAAACAGGCCTGGTGGTTTGTGCTCTGAAAGCTGTCAGCCCCAAAATAAGTCAGCTGTGCTTTAAACTCTTTCTGCACTGAAAATGTTAAGAATAGTAACAAACAAACGTAAACCTATATCCACCTCCCTCTGTTGCTTGAAAGACTGTCTTTTCCTGTTTCACACTGCAGGTTTTTCTATGACAACTCCTTAACCACAGTAACTTATTTAAAAATAGTTCAACTATCACAAACTCCTACGCACCAGTAAATTATTTAAAAATAGTTTCTGTCCCAAAATCCTAGTAGTCAATCCAATTACCCCCAAGGAACAACCAAAATGCAGTATTCAAACTCTTGTGAAGTTACTTCCAAGATAAACAGAGTTTGCAAGCTCCTTTTTCAACTCCTCAGCCACCTGTAATTTATTTAAAAATAGTTTAACTGTCAGAAAATCCTAGTAGACAATCTAGCTACCTCCAAGGATCTACCCAAATGCAGTATTTAAATCCTTCTGAAGTTACTAACAAGATAAACAGAGTTTGCAAGCCCCTTCTTGGTTAAACACTAAATAAATATGTGAATAAAAAGCAATTACCAAGGGTAGTTAGTTTCACCTCCCACAGAATTAAGCAAAAGTGGATGTTTGTTGCAGATGTCAAGTGCAATACAGAATTTCTCACACAGCTCACAGCTGAATAAAGAATAGTGTCCTTCCAGGTCAAGAGAATGTGCTTTGGGAATTCTGGACATATTGTAAAGTTGAATCACATTTTTCTTATTCAGAAATGCAGTGTGTTATTTTTTATAGTGACAACTGCAGAATAGCACCTAATATGTAGATATACATAGTAAGGCATCGTAAATATCTTATGAAGCTATCTTCCATTTTTATGTACGCTGTGCGGGCTAGCGCAAGTCGATAATTTTTGCTATGTACAGGATTTTGAGAGGTGTGTCACAGCGGTCCAATGCCGGAGACTCTACAAGGGGCTTGACCAATAATCAGCAAGTCTGATCATGACACTGTTTAGGCATGAAAGTGTGTGGACTTCAAAACAATGTGCCGACAGACACATTCATAAATCAGCTCTTTCAGCAAGCACAGCTGATCTCATCATGTGCTCTTAGCCTGCCTGCCCCCTTCCTCCTCAACATTATAGCAATGGAAACTGAAACAGTTTGTTAAATATTGATTGCATATTAAACTGGAGATCAGTTTACCCCCTTCAAAATGCAACAACTTGCACATTTAAATAGTTAGCATTTAAACATTCTATTGCTACTAGCTTTAGTTGGGCAGGTATTCTCTTTCAAGAATGATGCATACATCATAAATGTCACCCTTTCCCAGCAAGGAATCTCCTAAAAAGATTTACACTTTTGTTTTAACCTCTTAAGACATTATCTGATAAGCACTGTCTCAGACATAGTTTACTATAGCAGAAGACATCTGTAAAGAACTGTTATCTTTTGTTATTAATTTTACTATGCTTTTGAAAAAAAAATACTTATATTGGGCTTTAGATGGCAAACACATTATGAGACTTTTAGCCCTGAAAACAGCCACCATTTCTGGTTTCAAATCTAAGTGCATAGCACAACTAGCAGTATCTAGAGTGCATGTTAGTAGAGCAGAAGACAGTTGCTACTTTAACCCCTAAGACAAGTAAGGAGTGGTATCATTTGTTACTCGTTTTACTATGCTTTCTGGGAAAAATATTTATATTGAGCTACAGCAAACACACACACACACATACACACACACACATATATACTGTGCACACCATCCTCAAGGCCACAACATTCTAAATAAATATTGCAATCTAATATGTTATAAAACAATAAAGAAACTGTTTGTTTATGTCAGTCTTGGTAATATGGAACACAGTACAGTTCAGTTTACAGTAGACTTCCTTTAAATATTTCTTATCCTATATTTTGTATCCTGGATAGCACAGAGGAGATGTTACATCTCATTCTTATAGGGAACTTCATTTTACATATTTTTGAACTGTATTTACTCAGAATGTTCCAGATTAGATGCACTATCTTGTTTTCAGTGGAGTCATGATTTTACCATGTATTTATTCAGGGTAGCCTAGTCCAGATGTAAAATATTGTTTTCAGCGTGTTCTAATTTTACACTGTGCGGCATAATATTGTGTAGATGTAGAGTCCCACTGAAAATAAGATGCCATGTCTTCTGTGAACTATCCAGGCTAAATATATAGCAATCAGCAGGCATATTCTAGGAAAACGTATTGTAAAAATGTGTATAAGGAAGACCACATTGAAACTGCCTCTCAGCAGATCTGCATTGTACAAATTCGTTAGAAATAATGGGTAAAAGCATGATCACACTTTTTACAGGATATGCCAGTTGAGATTCGGTATATCATATATCGAATCTCAACTGGCATATCCTGGAAAAATTCAATATTTAAAATGGTTTAAATGCTTTACCCAAATGAAATAAATATTTTAGATGTCGACTTGGCTAGTTTTTCCTCATAGGTCTTATCCCATATGCCCTGCGCCATTGTAGTTGCCCTCCACTGTACCACCTCCACCTTGTCTATGTTTTTTCTCAGATGGGGCCTCCAGAACTGATTGCAGTATTCCAGGTGCAATCTCATGAGTGTCTTATACAGGGGCAAGATGACCTTCCTCTTTATACTCCTGATACCTCTCCCTGTGCAGCCAAACATTTGGCTAGCCTTATCACACTGCCTAGTTTCTCTTGGGTCCTGCAAGATAATAACTCCCAAGTCCCTTTCCTGCCTTGTGACTGTCAGTACCTCCCCACATGGTTTGTACTTTGCCCCTGGGTTCTTGTGTTGTATCTGCATGATCCTGCACTTCTTTGCATTGAATCCCAGCTGCCATTCTTCAGACCATTTCTCCTGTTTTTTTTATTGCGTTTATGCCCCCAATTTTTTCCCTGTTTTTGCCCGACTCCCCATGCCCTGACTAAGTGTGCACCTGTGGAGGAATGCACACACTGTGGTTCCGCAGCACCATCTCTCTGCTTGCCACCTGTCTGCGCTTACCCTCAGGCCTCCACCTGGGGGCAGTAGGACTGCCAGGGGTGACAAGGTCCCTTCCCGGGAGAGGAGAGCTGCCTTGTGACTGCTCAGTCCTGCTCCCTCCCTCCCTTCCCTCTAGCCAGCCTTCAATGACCCGGGCTCACTCCTGAACCCAGGTCAGCAGCGTAGCATGAGGAGTGGGATCCAGTGGCTCAGTTCTCAGTGCCACTGGGCCAGCTTTCCAGTTTTTTAAGGTCTTCCATCATTCTTTCAACACCCCCTGGCATGTCCTCTAGAGATGCATCGAAATTTAATTTCTCTGGCAAAGTTCTAGCAAAGTCGGGAATTTTGCCCCGTGGAATATGTTGCCAGATTTAGACACTTCACAAAATATTCCGCGTGTGCAAAATGTGGAATTTCACCCATGAATGGCAGAATTTCACCTGGGCATGGTGAAATTCCACTATTCATGGGTGAAATTTTGCATTTTGCAGGTGAAATTTCACATTTTGCAGGCAGAATTTTGCACTTCGCACCCACAGAATATATTGTGAAATGCAGAAATTTCACAAAATATTTTGCACAGTGAAATTTACGGACTTCGCCCGTCTCTAATGTCCACCCTATTGCATACCTTTATATCCTCTGCGACGAGAAATGCCTTCCTTTCCAGTCCCTCCGCAATGTCCCTAACAAAGACATTGAAGAGGACCAGCCCCAACACTATCTCCTGTGGCACCCTGCTCATCAACTCTCCTTTTCCAGAGTACTCCTTGTTTACTACAATCCTCTGACTCCTGCCATTCAGTCAGTTCTCCATCCACAGAACTATTTTAGGATCCACCCCTAGGATGTGCAGTTTGTTAATCAGCCTTCTATGGGGATAGTGTCAAAGGCCTTTCTGAAGTCCAGATAGGCCACATCCACTGCACCTCTGTGGTCCTACCTTAGTTACCCAGTCATGCAGTAGATTAGTACAATGAGTTAGTGCAAAACACAGTGCTTATCCAAAATACAGTAAAAGTTAGGCTTAGATGTATAAGTAAATAAATGCCATATAATGGCTCCACCAAGCCACAGTGCTGGAAATTTCACTGCAATCCTTCAGATCAATGCAATCCCACTGACACTGCCAATGCATCCCAACAATGACCATAACACACTGGCACCAGCCTCCACACTTAACTGTATCAATGCGAGTAGCCTTTACCCACGTAATGAGGGGGGCTATGCACCGCATTCCCCTATTTTTAAATGTCTAACTCATGTCACACAGACAGTGGAGTTAGATGCTTACCCCCGCTGATGAAAATCTCCTCATCGACACAAAGTCTTTCGATTTTGGGGAGTCGATGTTGAAACTTCTCTGTTCGAACGGTATACCCCATATAAGGCAGTGTATGTGCGTGTGTGTGTGTGTGTTGCAATGCTCTATGTGTGCAGACAATGCACTATGTTATACTGTAATATATATACATATATGTGTATTTGTATTAGTCAGCATGTGAGTATCACAACAATTAGAAACTGCAGTTAGGTGACTCTTTGGTTAGTGCAAAAAGTGCTAGTCTACATTTCCCCACTATCTAGATCAGTTTCAGCCTTCTGCATGTCATTGCTTATTTAACTGAGGTGTCTAGTGGCAACTCCCCACCCTTTGAAGTCCCTCAGAGCCTGAAAAGAAGAAAACAGTTCCTTGATGTCTTTTCTTTTGATCTGTAAACATGCATGTAGATGGTGCACTGCTATGTTATACTCACTGGAATATATATACAGTACATATACTGTATGTCTATATGTATTAGTCAGTGTGTGTGTGTATCACAGCAATTAGAAAGTGGAGTTAAGTGGCTCAGTGGTTAGTTCAAAAATTGCTAGTCTACATTCCACTGCTGTCTAGATCAGTTTCAGCCTTATACATGTAATTTCTGATTTAAATGAGGGTCTGTTGCTGCCCCAGCATCACTGCCCCCCTCCATGCCCAGCCCAGACCATATTAGTCTTCTGGCATGGGAATCTGCTCCAAGACCTAGTACAACATCAATACCAGCTGCGAACATCTGGCATTGACAAATGCTTGTCCTTACTTAGAGGTAGAGATGTGCAAAATTGACAAATTTTGTTACGCAAAATATTCTGTAAAATTTGCCCGTTTTGCAAAATTTTTCACAGAAGCGAAATTTGTCATTTTGTCCTCGGAATGCTAAATTTTACCCATGGAAGGTGAAATTACTGATTTCATGGGAATTTCACCAGCAAAATATAATTTCACATCTCTACGTGGAGGTGCAGTCTTTTATTTTTGTAGTGGTTACAACAATATAAGATCTCAGATGTTTATTGACAATATATACTGTATATACAATGACTCATTTTGAAAAGTGTTCTAAACTGTTCCACCGCTCTGTAAAGCACCCAGAGACTCTTGGATTGGGCACTTAAGAAACAAAGGCTTACTTACTTACTTACAGCTGACAAGATTTCTTTACTGAGATATGTAGTTTCCTAGTTCTGTAGTGAGTAAAGAAATACAATAGCCTGAATACTAATTTGCATAGTGAGGCATTGTGGGTACAGTACATGGCTGATTTTTCTATCTCACTATTCCTATCACTTTTTCATTGTGTTGTGTTTTTTTGTTTGCATTCACTTTTTCATTGTGTTGTGTTTTGTGTTTGCATTCACTTTTTAGCCGTGCTGTGCTTTTTTGTTGTGTTTTGGTTTTTCGTTTGCATCCACTTTTTAGTTGTGCTGTGCTGTGCATTTTGTTTGCATTCACTCTTAAATTCTTTACATTTCTTTTTGTTTTGTTACTTTTTTTTGTGGCATGACACTTCACATTTGGTTTTGTTGCTTTATTTTTGTTTGCATTTCATTCTTTTGGTTGTTGCTCTACTATTGGATTGTATTTCACGTTTCTGGTGTGTATTTTGCACTTCAGGGCCACCGTAGGTATCATCTTCAGGATTTATGTCTCCTATTAGAGATATTGAGAGAGTAGTACCTCAGGGTTCCATCCAGGGACCCTTGCTATTCCTGTTATTTAATAACAACTTGCCATAGGTAGTGCGGCACTCCCAGGTATGACTGTATGTGGACGATACTTCCCTTATTACAACCGGCCATAGTGTCCAGGAACTTCAGATGAAGATGTAGGCTGATTTTGATAGCTTGAGGGGGTGGTTCGCCACGTTGGAGCTTACCATGAATGCAAAGAAAACTAAGTTGCTACATTTTTATTTCCAAGCAAAAGAATTTAATTCAAATTAATATAAATATAGATAAAGATGGATGGTTGGAACAGGTTAATCAGTACTGCTATTTAGGAGTTATGTTTAATGCCCATATGATTTTTGGTGATCACATAAAAACATTGATAGAAATGGTAAACAAAAGAATAGGTGCACTACATAGATCAACTAAATGTTTGAGTAGGAATGACCAAAAAAAGTGGCTGAACAATTGGTTGTACCAGTTCTAACATATGGGGAATTATTATACTGTACTGCAAATGTACAATTAATAGATAGATTAGATAGGGTATACTACAAACTAACTAGGTATGTACTACAATGCAACAAACTCATCACTGTACTTTGCTGTCCTCACTACAATGGTAGTCTCTAGATATTAACTATATAAGATCCTGGCAAAAAATAATTTATCAATATCATGTTTTCTTTCCAAATCATTATATTAATGAAATATTGTTTGATAGGGACAACTGGATTCCTGTGGACACTAAAAGAATGGTTCATGTAAATAAAATCTCCCTATTATTAGAAATAAACATGGAGAAAAAAACACTGCAATATCAAGCAGCTAGATACTGGAATATTTTACCTTATTCAGCCTGTACATCTCCACCATTCGATCTGTTTGTTCAGGACATCAACAGTATGAACCAATCTGATTATTCATGCAACTAGTTCATGGTATTTTAATGTTGTATAGTTAGGGCACAAAAAGTAATTCTTACTTATTTTAGGATTAATAATAATCTTAGAAAATCTCTGGTTGTTTATGCAACCTGAAAGCTGCAATATTATAGTTAGATATCAATGGTAATTTTGATCTGTTTTAAGATTACATAATTCGTATCAGGATGGATTTTTGGTAGTTTAGTTTTGTAATTTATGTCCTGTATATACGTACTGTGTTTTGTATCCTTGTTTATTTATATGTATAGTATAAGTATATGTATATATATAGGTAACTTAGATATTAACAGGGCTGTCTTGAAAACTGGGTTGCACAACCTAAATGATATGTCTTCCTGTACAAAAATAAAGTTTTTACTACTACTACTATTACTACTTCAGGTAGGCCCAAATGTGTTTGTCCATGCTTTTGAAACTGAGGATTATGTCTGGAGGATTTTTGTGTGTTGAGTTGCTTGCCCCACCCCGGGAAGATTGGGTTTCTTTTATGCCCTTGACATGGGAGGGGAACGGGGGCACATTGCTGATACTAAAAACATCTCAATTTCATTAGAATCCTTCTAAATCACCTTTTGAAATAAACCCATGAGAATCAAAACTTTCTCCCAAAGTTTGAACTTTATTTCTCCGGAACTCTTTAATGATCACAAGCTTTGACTGGGGCATCATTTCTTGAAAGACATTCAACAGTTCCATGTGGCTAACTTCTTACATCTCAAATGAAGGGAGATGGGCAAGACATTACACAACAGAACTTCACGGCAGAGATTTTCCACCAGGCAAAAACTTTTAAATTACTGGAATGTGAAGCTCCTTTGACCTCACTGAAACCAGTAAGTATCCGGCTTCTGCTTCACTACCAAAGAAGGCTACTTTCCCTTAACCCGGCTGCAGTGCTCCCTTAACTTTCCTCACAGAGCACTATCCTAGCAGGGAAATGGTAAGTTTTCCCCCAAGTCACCACATATCTGACCGTTACACACCAGGGAGCTTCCATCCTTGCAGCTCACTGTCTAGCCCCAGGGCCTTCACACTGGCCTCCCTGGTCCCAAAAGTGCTTCTCCTCCCTCTTACATCATGCACTGTTTACCAGGAGTGTGGCTCCAAAATTGCTTCAGCAGCTTCATACTCTTTTTGCCTCCATCCTGTTGCCCCATAAGTGTAATCCAGCTGAAGAGGAAGACCTCCAGGCCACTCTGGGGCTCGCTCAGCAAATCCGGCAGCCTGAGGCCTGTCTCTCCAAACAGGCCTCCTTACAGGTATAGGTTCCCCCCGGCCCCATCACCAGCATCTCTGGGCTGCCCTGCCACACTGAGCTGCAGCGGTCCTGCCACAACCAACTGCCACCCTGATGACCCAGGAGCACAAACTCCACAACAAGGGCCTACACTGACCCCAGGGTCTCACTCACCTTCCTTGCTGCTTCTACACTACCTACCTCCCCTACTGGACTTTTCCAGGGCCTGGACCCACAAGCATGCAACTACCTAGCTGATGATCTCCCATGCGGATGCCCACCCAAGGACTCGGCGCATCACCGCTCAGCTGCAAAATCTGCCTGGAGGAGGAGCCCCCTCCCCACTTACTGCCCTAGCTGTACCGCTGGTCTCTACCTCTCCCTCCAGAAGCTGCCAGACACTTCCTGTTCCTTCCTTAAATACCCTCCAAGCTAACCACTCTCTGCTGCCACCAAGTGGCAGCTGACAGAAATGACTCCCCCCCCAGAGCACAAACAGGAAACCTAAGCTCCAGGGGAAGAGAGAAAGGGGTTTCTAAGGTGAGCATAAGCCTCTCCCAAAGGAGAGGGTGCTTACACTCTCCCCCTGCCCAGGAGATCATTCCCTCCTGGGAATGATGGCAGAGGGCCCAACACAAACACCTCCCACCTGCGACCCAGGTATGTGCGCTCCCCAGACCACAGGCATAGATGTCTGCAAAAGTTTGGACCATACAGGGACCCCCCCCCACACACACACTGAACCCTTAACAAAATCGACCTTAAGGAAATCTGATTTCTACCTTACCTGTGCCAGGAGGTTCTAAAGGTAAAGATGCAGATACACCAAACAGGATAGAAATTTGCAAGAACATTTCAAACAACTTAACACCATAATCAGCATATCTGTAACAGACTGAGGTAGATAAATTGTCACAGTAAAAGTCAAACCCCAACATTATACCTCCCTCAAGTTCACATATATAAGTTACCCCAAAACAATACCACTAATATCTAGTTATATCTAGTTACCTTTCAACCAAGCACTTTATACACACACGCACACACACACAATTCACAAAGAGTACAGGCAAAATGTATCCCTACCCTGCAGGCAAGCCGATAAAATTAGTTCTGGAAAATGATTAATTTGTTTAACTGTTAAGATCAAGAAAATAGAACTATAAGGTTATTAATTTCAGTCTATTACCCAAACCTGCTCTGGGGAGCAGTCACCCTGGCACAAGTCCACAAGTCTTAAACAGGTGCTTAAGTAGCTGGGCCACCACCAGGTGGAAAATAAAATTCTGGGTCCAGCTAGTGGTAAAGTCCCTGAAAGAGTCTGTTGACACCATATAATACTTTACCCGGCAGCCTGCCAAGTTCTGAACCCATGTAAAGTGCTTGAAGATGGTAAGCCCTGTTCAAAGGGCTATATGGCACATGGCCTGTGGCTTCTGGAATAGTTCCTGAGATGGACGGCCTCCTGCTCCAGGTTGATGCTTTAGCTGCTCAAGCTGCTCCCTGAAGATCCACTCCTCTCGCATCTCCTCAATGATACCACAGAATCGTTCAGAAACATAAGGATAGTCCAATTGCAGATACTCGACCTTCACCCTTTGGCGCACCCACCTTTCAGCTTGACTCCATTCAGGAAGATCTCTGATGCTGGTTCTGCGGGCTTGGCCTGGCTCTAGCCAACATCCCTGACGATATGCTAGGTTCAAGGGATCACTGCGATTTAGTCCGTCCATCCCCGCTCTAAGGGCCTTTGAGTGGGACGGTATGTGGGGAATGCGGTCCCTAGATGCAATCACAGGATGATAAAATGGACTGGAGATAGCACGGTATACTTCATAGTCCATGAATTGAAACTTTTTACCAACATGCTTCCCATCATCAAAGTCCTCATCCTCTGCGATTAATTATTTCTCCTCCTTTTTGTCAAGCTTTTCTCCTATAGGCCCCAGCCTACCTACTGCAGTTTTAGGTTGCGCAGATGCTGCATCCACTGGCCTGGCCTGTCTTCCTGGGCTGGAGGGCTGCTCCCAGGCAGGGATCGAGATGGGGACCCCCCGAGCCCCTGAGGAGATGCCTGCTGATCGCTTGAGACCCCTTCCTCTCCCTTTGCCATGGGGATAGTTAGCAGCCAGTGATGAGGGGCTGGGCAGACATCGATACCCCTCCTCACCCTCAGGATCTGGTCCTGCAGTACCACTCTCCTCTTCTACCATCTCCACAATTACGCTGGAGGAAAGTTCTGGCAGCTTCTCCTCTTTTGCTGGGGACGGATCTCCAAGGGAGGGTCTTTCAAATAGTCTGGACCCCACACTTCCCTGTGACCACACCAAAGATGGGTCTTCCGAAATGCTGAGAAGGTATCCCCAATAGAATACAGGCAGGGCTCAATCAAATATGCCTCCAGAGGCAGAGCTGGAACAGATGCAGCATGTGGGCAATCTAGCTATGCCTTCCCTTTGGAATCCACAGCAGACACACCATTCGTCTGGCTGTCTTTTTCCTCCGTTGTTCCACAGCCACACCAAGAGAAACGTAGGCATCACTGTCATAGGCTCCTCTGAGGGAGGTGCATCTTCTGACTTAAACCCTCTGCCTGCCCTACGGCCTCGTGAGGTCATTCAAGTCAGCGCCCTGTGCTGTCTCTCACCAGGATCAGGGAAACCTTGGCTAGTCCCTGGTTACTGAATCAACATTGCTCTTTTCTCACAGCCTCACGCTCTGATCTCACACTTGCTGCCACGCTCCACTTGCTGTAAAATGGGGCTGGCTTGCAGCACTGCATTCCCCTCCACAAGCCAGCAGCCAATTGGAAAACAGTGATCTCTCCATGTGACCCACAGGTTATGCATGAACTTTCCAGAAGGGGCCTGTGGCCTAGCACCAGGGAAGGCACACCACCCATGAATTTTAATGTGCACCACATGGCCTAGCAGGTGGGGCAACCCACTAGCACCACTACTCTGGAAATGCAATGTCCTTCTCCCCCAGGATGCAAGGAAAAATCCTGGATGAGCCCCCATGTGCAGCCACCCCCTCCCCGAACAGTCTAGGGGCCAAAACGATTTTCCAGGTGAGGGAGCCCGCAGCTGAAATAATCTCAACCAAAACTCCAAAAGCATACACATGTTTTTAGCTGGAAAATAGTCTTCTGCCTACCTCGAGTCAACTTCTTCTCTTTGTTCGAGGCATTACAGTAGACACTCAGCGTCCTGGGGGGGTACAGTGGGCAATGACCCCAAATTTCATCAGCAGGGCCATCTGAAACTCCACTCTTCCAGCTGGAAGGTGCAGAATCTTCATGAAAGCTTTGCTCCTGCTAACAGAAATTTGCAGAGACTGCTAATACTAAAAACATCTCCATTTCATTAGGACCCTTCTAAATCACCTTTTGGAAATAAACCCATGAGAATCAAAACTTTCTCCCAACATTTGAACTTTATTTCTCTGGAGCTCTTAAATGATCACGAGCTCTGGCTGGGGCATCATTTCTTGAAAGACATTCAACAGCTCCATGAGGCTAACTTTTTACATCTCGAATGAAGGGAGAATTTATCAAAGCGGTGTTCTACGAGGCAGGGCAAGATATCACACAACAGAACTTCACAGCAGAGATTTTCCACCAGGCAAAAACCTTTAAATTACTGGAATGTGAAGCTCTTTTGAACTCTCTGGAACCGGTAAGTACCCATCTTCTGCTTCACTACCAAAGAAGGCTACTTTCCCTTAACCCAGCTGCAGTGCTCCCTTAACTTTCCTCACCAAGCAGTATCCTAGCAGGGAAATGCTAAATTGTCCCCCCAAGCCACCCCATATCCAGCCGTTACACACCAGGGAACTTCCATTCTTGCAGTCCACTGTCTAGCCCCAGGGCCTTCACACTGGCCTCCCTGGTCCCAAAAATGCTTCTCCTCCCTCTTACACCATCCACTGTTTACCAGAAGCGTGACTCCAAAATTGCTAAAGCAGCTACATACTCTTTTCACCTCCATCCTGTTGCCTGATAAGTGCAATCCAGCTCAAGGGGAAGACCTCCAGGGCACTCCGCAGCCCATTCAGCAAATCTGGCAGCCCCGAGGCCTTTCCCTCCAAACAGGCCTCCTAATGGGTAAAGGCTCCCCCTAGCCCCATCACCAGCAAATTTGGTGCAAGGGCTACAACCATGGTGGTGCCCCTGATCTGCAGGAAATAGTTGTTAAGGGAAAAAAAGGAGTTACATGTAAGGACTAACTTTGTAAGCTGTAAATTAAAAATGCACAACTGTTCTGACTATAAATCACATTCTGCTAAGGTCTGACAGAGGTGAGGCAATTGGGTACACTCTACCTCTATAAGGGTTACTGACTCTTTCGGGATCCCAAGGGAGAAGAAATGGTACGAAATTGTACAAAATCAAGGAATTCATCAATTGTACCATGCTACAGTGATATACAATATATGTAAGGAATAACACGTGACAGGGCATGGGTTTATTGAGAATTAAAGCATGCCCTAGGTACCTTCAGCCACCCGGGAAGTGCATTAATTCTCAATAAACCCATGCCCTGGAGTGGGTTATTCCACTTATAAAATGGGCAACTTTCACAAATAAAAATAAATGCTTTCAAGATAAAAATATTAGTCTTTCTGTATATTTTGCCTCAAATAGTTCTTCCATATGCTGGAACTACACGCTTTTTCCTTTCATGTTACATTAATTGTCCTACTGAGCATTCCATACCTGTAGTCTTGGCACCTACACTATGTAAAAGCCGAACAGAGAATGTGAATGCCGGTGACCTTTCTGGAATCAAGTGGGTGGCCAGGACACTTGCGTGGGGAAGTATCCAGAGGCAGACCACAGGATCTGGCGATGAGCGTGGTGGCTTGCCCCTCGATCCACCATCGCCTACTAGGATTCCAGGGTTTTCCTTGTTTTCGAGGTCCCCTAGAGCATGGACGTGCAATGACGCCCTGCACATGATGGGTGCACTCCCATGCCCATGCATAAGATGTCTGCCATGCTCTTCCCCTTACTAGTGTGTCGTGAAATGCGGTGATCCCCAGCCACCATCAGGAGCCGCTTGAACGTGAATGGCTTCAGTTATACAGAGTGCAAGAGAGAGACAGAGAGAGAGACAGTCAGCCCAGTGATGCTGAGGGTTGAGGTGCTGGACGCCACACCTCGCACCATGCTGGCAGCCTGGGTTCGGGAACAGACCTGGGTTGGCGGGGGTCACCGTGGCAGGAAAGAATTGAGCATCCAGAGGACTGCTCTCCTTTCCTAGTGGAGTGTTGGGTTTGCTTGCCGTGGTTCAAGCAGCTCCTGGTGGTGGCTGGGGGTCGCCGTACTTCGCGACACACTAGTAAGGGGGAAGAGCATGGCAGACATCTTATGCATGGGCATGGGAGTGCACCCATCATGTGCAGGGCATCATTGCACGTCCATGCTCTAGGGGACCTCAAAAACAAGGAAAACCCTGGAATCCTACTAGGCGATGGTGGATCAAGGGGCAGGCCACCAAACTCATCGCCGGATCCTGTGGTCTGTCTTCAGATACTTCCCCTCGCAAGTGTCCTGGCCACCCACTTGATTCCAGAAAGGTCACCAGTAAAGAGTGGTGGTCCTGCCCTGGGGGGTTAGATCCAAGGGGCCAGTGGCCTGAGATAAGCATGGTGGAGTGCATGCCCATCCAGTAGAAGGGCTGGAGATTTCAGGCGGGTGGGAACAGGTCTGTCGGTGGTCCCACGGGAGAGAGAGAGTCTGGGACACCAGACAGCGGAGGGCAAAAAGAGTTGGGGAAAAAAAAAAGAGAGAGAGAGAGAGAGAGACTGAGCAGAAGACACAGGTATGTCATATGCAGTTTTTACATTTAGCAAGTCTATATCATCATTATTTAAAAAATAAATATTTTCAAAGAGAGGTGTTGTACTTCCAGGTGCCGGTGGGACTCAGGGGGTACAAATGGAGGACAGCAAGTGGATTGAGCTTATCAAACAAAAACACAAATGACTAAGTGGGAGTGGAACAGTGTGTGTGTGTGTGTTTTTTTAAAAAGGAGACAGAATCGGGGACTGCTGTTCACCGCCAATCATCGAGTCCCAAGCTACCGTCATTCCACAAGTCTGAATTGGCCCCTTCTTTTAATGACAAGAAAAAAATGGCAGCTAAAAGATTTTGAGGAGAATGCTTAATTTCCATTTGAGAAGTGATTTGTGATGCGGCAAGGTACCAGGATGACAGTGCATTAACTGAGAATTAATGCATGGTCACCTGATGTGCTTTAGCCAATTATATTTTTACTTTCTTACTACCCATTTTATAAATATATACATATAAGGCACAATGCATATAAGGGGCTTACTACATAGGTAAAATGCTTAGGATGCTGAAAGCTCATGTGGGAGAGCATGTGAAGGACATTCTGTGAAGGAACCCCTGAGAGTGCACTAGCACACCACATCATTCAGCCTGGCGGAGGACATTCTGTGAAGGAACCCCTGAGAGTGCACTAGCAAACCACATCATTCAGCCTGGTGGGGGACATTCTGTGAAGGAACCCCTGAGAGTGCACTAGCACACCACATCATTCAGCCTGGTGAGGGACATTCTGTGAAGGAACCCCTGAGAGTGCACTAGCACACCACATCATTCAGCCTGGTGGGGGACATTCTGTGAAGGAACCCCTGAGAGTGCACTAGCAAACTACATCATTCAGCCTGGTGGGGGACATTCTGTGAAGGAACCCCTGAGAGTGCACTAGCAAACCACATCATTCAGCCTGGTGGGGACATTCTGTGAAGGAACCCCTGAGAGTGCACTAGCACACCACATCATTCAGCCTGGTGGGGGACATTCTGTGAAGGAACCCCTGAGAGTGCACTAGCACACCACATCATTCAGCCTGGTGGGGGACATTCTGTGAAGGAACCCCTGAGAGTGCACTAGCACACCACATCATTCAGCCTGGTGGGGGACATTCTGTGAAGGAACCCCTGAGAGTGCACTAGCACACCACATCATTCAGCCTGGTGGGGGACATTCTGTGAAGGAACCCCTGAGAGTGCACTAGCAAACCACATCATTCAGCCTGGTGAGAGACATTCCTTTATGTTTCCAGGAATAGAAATGGTCTATATGGGCCCCAGGGGCGGTAACCTGAACAATCGCCTCTTCGTTCTGAATTTACAAACACAAGGCAGCATAAGCACCTGGTCTGAATGAACACAGATTTGACCCCTTTCTTAATGTGAATGCCTTCAGTTTTTCAGTTATGTAACACCTCCCTTTTACTCCCCCTTATTGTCTAGGCATCCTGATGGTAACAGGGAGTATAAACTAAAAACCTTCCAGGACGGAGAAAGGCTGGCAGATCACAAGAAAACACGGCCTTACCTCACTTGCTGTTCTAGCAGCGTGGTGCAAATTGTAACTCTGTCACGGGCTTCAGCTTACCACTCACTGTAACTTCAGGCTGGTCCAGGGAGGACAAATCTGGAAACTGGCTTCTTTAAAGGAAGGAATCAGTTAGTTCATTCAAAAATCCTAGCACAGGTGAAGCACAAAATGAAAAAGAAATTTAATTCTGTTTTCATTTTAAAATTAATAAATAAATAAACTGAGTGAGCAACGCCATGGAGCCAGGAGACAGAACAGGCATACGGCATGAGACAGAAGATACTAAAACAGTACCAGGCTGGTATCAATGCTTCAAAACAGGCCTAAAATATTAGGACAGGTGCAGACTCCATGCAGATACTCAGAACCAAAGTAAAGCTCAGGACCTTAGAGGGTACGAAAAACATGTCCAAAACCGATACCTGGGGAGTGCCTTACTCCCCACCCTGAAGTAACTGACACCGGGGATGTGGCCTTAAACCCATACCATGGTCATCCTAAAAGCCTTGCCTGAAAACCCACTGGTTTGTGACCCTCTTTCCCATGAGACTGGGTGCCCGATTAAGCCACAGTATGAGCAACACGGCTCCATCTTTTCTTTTACCCTTTCATGAATTCCTTTAATGGATCTAACAGGGGTCCTGTCCCAGACACGTGCACAACAGGCCTGATAAAGCGAATCCCAGAATGCAGACCACCCAGCTTATCTAGACAGTGTGGCACACCGGGAAAATGACCTCCTCGGAGCTGCCACCTCCAAGGGGCCCTGCCACCATCATGACAGCCCCACTGCCACACCTTTCTTTTTCGGAGCACTAGGCCTCCTGAACCCAGCCATGATGGGCTTACCTCCAGCTGCTTTCTCTTCTGATGCTGAGCTCCCAGGACCCCAGTCTCCAATGGTCACCATACTCCTGATATCCTCCCCATCAGAAAATAAAAAGGATACCCAGCGTAGCCATCGCCATCGCACAACCAGTACCTCCCGGGCCTGGGGTTTGAAACCCCAGTCCGACTTGCCCTACATACAGCCCACTGGCACCCCTCCTGCAGGGAGCCCTCCCCCTTTTAAACCTGGGCATGGAGCAACACCCCCCAGGGGGCGGAACATAGGATTCTCAAGACAGGAACCTAGCCAACAGGGGAGAATATGGCATAGTAAGCCAGCCCTGAGAGAGTTGTCATCATAATACTGCGAGTACCTTTTGTAATTGCTTTTGTGCAGCCATAAGTATGTTATGTTGTTTTCAAAGTATGAATGTTATGTTGATTCAGTGTTCTGGGATGATGTATTATTGCTTTCAAATTAAATATCTATGCACTCTGCATTAATAATTTGAAATTGGTTCCCCTAAGTGAATTGTATCTCATATTTGTGTCCAGCAACTGTGTTTTGTTCACTCTTGAGTACTGTTTTTAATCAATAGGTATGTGGGTATTTACACTATCACTTCAAATGCACTGTACGAACACATCTTGACAACTGAGGGTGATCATTCTTTGACAGAGCACATGCCTGCGTGAAATGTTAGGGTGTTTTTCGGTCTTGGTTACCCATACCTTGTTGTTGCTCTTTGTAATCTTGCACTACTTCTGAACAGCACTTAATAAAATAACATATTTACATAACATTTATGGTCAGCAAAAGATTATTTTGTTCCAGTGCGGTCATTTGCTGGTGCCCGGTTTGATGTTCTCTCGCTAGTTGTTAGTATTACCAAGTGCAACGACCCCCTCTGAGCACTCCCTGCCTTCTCTGGAACTTAGGATGAGACCCCTGGGTATAAAAGATGAATGGGCCAGAAGTTTTCAGTCAGGGAGAAATGGACAGGACAAGATCTCATAGTGCATTATCATGCCCATCACCAAGTCTTGTTTATATGGGGAGGATGTGTCTGAATGATGTGCTATGATTCCTCCAGTAGGAGTATTGCTGTGCAATGCCAGGTCAGTTATTAATAAGACAGCTGCTATCAGATATTTGATCTCTGAATGTGGGGCTGACTGGATGGTGACTCTTGGTTCAGAGAAAAAGGAGGTAATGCTAGAAAAATGGCTCCTCTATTGAGAGTGGGTTTCTAAGGGGGGACAGAAGAAAAGGGTACTCCAGCACATACTAGTCCCTAAGGAGTAAAGGAAGCAGCTTCTGGCCCTAGCCCATGATATACCCTTATCTGGACACTTAGGAGTCAGTCATACAAAAAAGCAGCTGACTAACAATTTTTACTGGCCCAGTATCTTTAAGGACATAGCAAACTACTGCCACATTTGTCCACAGTGCCAGATGGTGAGAAAGGCTGTGGACAAGGCTAAAGCAGCTTTGATTTTCCAGCCTATAATCAGAGAGCCTTTTCAGCAAGTTGCTGTGGATACTTTGGTGTGCAGCTATCTGGAGGAGGAGGAGGCAGAAAAAGACCCACTGTTGATTTCCTTGGAGAGGTTAAAATGGAGTCCTCAGTGGACACTGTCACCCTTTCTGAGCAGCTGACACTGGTCCATGCTGCTGTAATGCATGGGGTGCTGTAGACATTTGGGGGAACTGTTTACAGAGAAACAGGGGTATTTCACACTGGCAGAACACCATGTGGATACATATTCCCAGTCCCTGCCTAGGCAACAACTACCCTACAGGGTCCCTGAAGGAATGAAACATGTCATTGAGGGGGAGATCAAAGAAATGCTATCTTATAGGGTAATCCAAGGGTGCAGTAGTCCCTGGGACTACTCTGTTGTATGAAACCCAAAAAGAACAGAATCACGAGGTCCATAACTGATTACCTCAGGCTCAACAGCTGAGTCAGACACATACCCCATGCCAAGAACAGATGAGGTCCTGGAGAGGTTAAGGAGAGCCATGTACCTGACCACTAGAGATCTAACAAAGGGATATCGGCAGGTATCCCTGAATGCTGAAGTCAGAAAGAGGTCAACCTGTGTCTCTCCATTAGGCCTATTCGAATTTTGATAGTGCCATCTGGGATGAAGAATATGCCAGCGACCTTTCAGTGGCTTGAGGTAAGTATTCTGTCTGTGGCAGGGGACTTTGCACTGGTATACATAGACCAAATCATCACTACAGCCAGACATGGGAGGATCTCATCAGGCACATGAGAGAGGTGCTGCACCATCTGAATGCTGCAGGGTTGACAGTTAAGGTGAAGAAGTGCCACATAGGGATGGCAGAGGTGTCATACCTTGGGTACAGAGTAGGGAGTGGGTCCATCTGACCTGAGCTATAAAAGCCTAGACTATTCAGGTGATGGACCATGCCCAGGCAAAGAGAAAGCAAAGGGCATTCGTAAGGATGGCATAATACTATCAAACGTTTGTGCCAAACTTTAGTAGTATGGCCAAACCCCTGCCAGATCTCAGTAGGAAGAAAATTCTAGAAACTGTTCAGTGGACAGATCACTGAGAGACAGTGTTTCACCAACTGAAGGAGGCACTGTGCCTGTGAGCCCTAACTATTATTTAAAGCTCACTGCACCCCTGGATCATCTGATCATGGGCTAGGAGCCATTCCGAGTCAGGTGAAGCATACTGGGAAGGAACACCCAGTCATGTACCTGAGCAAGAATGCCTGCCCAGAGAAAAGATCTACACCACAATTGAAAAAGTCAGTCTGGGTGTTGTCTGGGCTCTGCAGGAGCTGCAATCACATTTGCATGGGAGGGCATTCACACTGGTCACTGAAACACACCCCTCACATGGTTAGACAGGATCAGTGGACAAAATCCCAAATTAAGATGGAACCTGGTGCTGCAGTCCTATAACATGGGCACTCAGCATTGCAGTGGGTCACAGCATGGCAATGCCAATGGTTTGTCCAGGCAGTAACGGGGGCTCAGTAAACAAGTGGGTGTGCCTTAATAAACACATTAAATAAATAAACTGGCACAGGAACTGAGGTGTAGCAGGTAGAGCCCAACTGTAAACATGAAAATCATATTTTGGAGTTTGCCAAAAGATGCCCTTTCATGTTCCTGAAGCAGGGAGATGTGACAGCAATGCAATATATTCTTTTTATAAATATTTCTTTGTGAAATACTTTAACAGAGGAACATGTATGGGGAGAATTGAAAATTGCATTTTTCCCTTTTGCTGTCCTAGGCCTGAGGGCAAGCATTCCTGTGTTCTGTTTTATTAATTTATTTGTAATTTTTGACCAGGAAAGGCTTACTAAGCTATTCTAGCTTGTTCCAGGGGCATCAGGGGGTGTTTCATGTCCTGTTTTATTGACAGGGTAATGTTGGCCATGACAACATGGAAACATCCTGGCTCTTCTTCAGTAAGTGCCATGGAATCTTTTACTTCCACTTGGACAGCAACCGGAGATGGACAGAAGGGACCTTGGTTTAACATCTCATCTGAAGGACGGCACCTCACCACTGCAGCACCCCACTATACTGAACTACAGTTTCAGTTATGGGTATTACCTCAAGTCAAGGCCCATACTTTTCTGCAGCACATTGGGACCAAGTTCTGCGGCAAGACTACCATTTGCCGCAGAACTTCTGCGGCGAGGGTTTGATATTTCTGCTGAAGGTCTGCGGCACTAGCGAACTACCACATCACAGTGTCAGCTTGTCATCCTGACTTCTCTTTCATGGCAGTGATTATAGCAATCAGGATGGGGGAAAGCACAGTAAAACTAGTTAAAAAAATAACAGACTTATAGAAATAATTTTATGCCTAAAAAAGCAAACAAAAAAATCTATCCCTTAAGGTCCTAGCCTATTGCAAAAATGAAATATGCAGAATGGACCTTATGTGATAAATAAGGTATTTCTATACTCATGCTGTCTATACCACTCATGAGGTCCCCACTGTGTATCACTTATATATTTATATGCAATCTGTAACATAGATACAAATGTGTGTGTGTGTGTGTGTGTGTGTAGTGAGAGAGAGGTACTGTGTGTATGTAAGTATGTATGTATGTATGTGTGTGTGTGTATATTATTTTTTAAAATTTTCATGAAATTGTATCCTCATTCATACAGGTCCCTTTGGAAATGGAATAAACAGAATAAACAGAATAAAGGAGATATTGCAAAACTCATTTTCATGCCAACCTGCTTCCCCTGACACACTACGTAACACCATCAGGCCATAACATGCATGTGAACCCATTGTAAGATAAAGCTCTCCAGCCCATCACAATGTGTCCCCCGTGTGACAGAACACTGTGCCATACCTACCCAGGCTCAGAGCAGTGATGTGTCCCCCAGTCTTTGTGCTGCCCAGCCAGCTCCCAGAGCTCATCTCTGAACCTGAGTTGCTGTCACGGGAACACAACATGCTACCTTCTGGCCCAACAGCTAGCCCTGCACACAACATTTCTCTATAACTTTTAGGTGATTCTATCAACCAGTGACAATATATAACCAATAACCCTGACAAAAATGTGTACAGCACAATTATTTATTTAACAGCTCTATTCTTTCAACAGGTCTGCACATTATTATATTCCCCTTTTCTGGGCATAATTACTTTATTTTTCTTAAAAATGACAGGTTAATTCATTTTACCAGCTATTCATTTCAGATGCAATCTCTATACCTTAAAGGCAAAAATAAATTTGCATAAAACAAGGTATGGACTTAACAGGTCTATGCCATTGTCAAGGTTTTGTTTAAGTTGGCCCTAGTGCAATAATGTAAGACTGAAAATTGTATTAGGCAGTGGGAGCTGTGGTAGATAAATGACTATTCATTTCTGTGGCAGAATGCAGCCATTTTATTTGTTACTGTATGATGTTATAGCATTGATGACATCACATTCTGAGCATAGAGGGGTTTTGGATATAAAAAGAGGGGAAGGGAACCAGGCTGTATGGATAAATGGAAATATTAATAATCACCAAGAACAGTGAATTCTGTGGCACTGCAGAAGTTCTACGGTAGGTTACAAGTTCTGCACAAAATTCTGCAGCTGCAGAATTCTAGGGGCCTTGCCTCAAGTACCCTACATGCAGGGCTAGAACCCAGACCTTCTGATCTTCTGGCCCCAGAGGCAAGTGTGCTACTACAGAGCCACTGACATTGACACAAGGGGGGAGCATGTTGGGCAGGGAAGACCAAGCCCATTCATCTAAATGTAGCTTTTGTTTGTACATAAATAGTAACTAGGTCAGCCCAGATGCCCCCTGCAGAATGGGATGCTGTTTAGGACACAAGATGGTAGATCACAATTGCATCCTGGACCCAGAGTGGCTTGAGCTGGTTTTAGGAGCAGGGGCAGGTCACAGATCAAATAAATGTCCAGGGTGTGATGCAAGAGAGGCAGTGCAGATAATGCAAGAGAAGGGGCTGGCCTAGCATGGATATTTCTGTGACTGCATTACCTTGTGAATTTTAATCCTATTTTGGGAACTGATGTAGCAACAACTCTGTCAGTTCTGCTATGACTCAAGAGACCCCAGTTGGGGGTAAGCTTAAACTATCTACTTAGAACCTAGTTTAGAATAATGAGGTTTATTCGATCTGCGTTCCATCTGTTCAGATGTTTTGTTAACCATTTCTGCAGTGTAGTGTTGTGTACTGTTTTCCTCATAGTCTTCAGTGTGTATAATCTGGTGCCATATGTAAATATTGTGGAGTATGAAATATGATTTCTATATTTCATGTTCTCTGTGATTGTACTTTTAAGGGTATAGATAACCTTGTGTAATTGGCAAGTCTGTGATCTGTCTTCAAAGAGGCAGGTTACTAAACTGTCCAACGCACACCTGAGCCTCATAAAGGGCAGGTAAAAGAGTGTTCCCAACTGTGACTATAGGAGTAGGTGATTTGCCCTTGGAAAAGGCTTCTGTACTGTGACTGGTGGCAGGAAGTGAACCTCAAGGTAACTTGAGTGAAAATCAAGCTGGTGGTGGCAGCATATTGAGGTGACCATTTAGGCAGCTGAAGGGCCAGGAAAAACTGGTACAGGGCAGACTGAGTTCTGGAAGGACCATTCTATGACAAACAATAACCTGTAATCCTACACAGGTCTATCACCCTTATTCCCATACCAGTCCCAGACTATCTGGTCTACCACCAGTTATAAAAACTCTTGGGTCCTACTGCCTATGGAGCCCCCTAAACATTAATGTGGTACCACCCAAAAAAGTTGAAACATTGCTGGCCTGATGTTTGGTTGACAAGGTAAGAATCACATACAGTAAATAAACAACGAGCATGCATGCAAATTAAAGTCTTTTATAATCCAAAGCCTTTGGCCTGGGTTGACCACATTTCATAAATTAGAAACTAGGCTATGTATGTGAAGCAGTTTTAGATCGATGATGCAGGGACAAAGTGCATATGAAAAATTGTTAAATAAAAGGCAAGACAATTTTATTTTTAGGCAACCTTTCCCAGGGGCTTAAGGTACCATACAAGGACAAACAGATCTGGCTCTCCTGTCTTCTCCTCATGATTTTTTAAATGACTGATTTTTTAATTTACTGATTTTACTGAAATTATACTCATTAACTCTCACATACCACCCTCCCCTTTCCTCCTCTCTCTCTGACTGCTACACATTTATTTTAAAAGGCTGATTTTTTTTAATTAGTTGATTTTACTGAAATTTTCCTAAATAATTCATACTACCCTCTCCTACTCCTCCTCCTCTCTCTTAGACATAGTCACTCAACAGCCAGTAGCTCTGATTGGTGCAACTTTCAGGCTTCTCCTGTCCCCATAGACCCCAACTCACACTGCAGTCTCATGTCTCTTCTTCAGCCTCAGCATTTATTTAAATTATTATTCTTACAAGTCTGTGGTCCAGATGATAAATGGCTGAAAAGATAAAAAAAAGATAAGAAAGACTGCCACTGACCACTGGGAGTCAGAGACTAACAGTCATTCAAATGGCCATGTGACACCAACAGACTGTCCCTCAAACTCAAGCAAACTGCACACATCAGTCAGTAAGATGAAGATCTATGATGTGTGCGACTGTTCGACGTCATGTCATTGTTAAAGTTTAGTGGTGTGTGCACACTAAAATCAAGCAGGGCAGGCATTCATTGGGCAAAAACACACATAATGCAGTCCATTATTGGCTGGCTGTGTGATAGTAATAAGTCATCTGTTTTTTACCTCAATGCTCCTTTTTAAACTGTTAGTCAATACATTCAAGGTACTTTCATATTTTCTGGACCTGTTTAAAATAATAAATTTTTACTTTGTTTGTTTAAAACATTTGTTTCATTCGGTAAGCAGAACATTAGTTTCATTCGGTAAGCAGCTCAGAAGGGAGACTCAGAGGAGAGTTTATAACAAATTATATACTTTAAAAAAATGTTTTGCTTGTAATACAATGATTGAGCAGTGTAACAGGTATATAAACTATGTTAAAAAGCAACTAGGTGTTATACAAAGTTAAAAATTAAGATATGCTGAAAACTAAATATGCTGAATAGAATTTTTTTTATATGGTATGAAACTAATATTTTAAATGAATGAAGTAAAAAAGTATTGTTCTAAACAGGTCCAGACAATATGAAAGTCCCTTGAATGTATTGACTAACAGTTTAAAAAGGAGCGTTGAAGTAAAAAACAGGTAACTTGTTATAATCACATTTCTGTGGTGAAAAGATGAGAAATAGCAGCAAAGGGAATTAAATAATGTTATTTTATTTTTCACAGAACTGACTGTTCAAGTGAGAGTTACGATTATGATTTGTACAAGTTCTTAAAGCAATAGTACACTTGTAAGTGAAAAGCACAAAGTTTTGAAAATTTAATCTGAATCAGTTACCAGAAGCAGAAAATCATTATGTTATTATTTTTATCAGTTTTAGGCAATTTTCCTGAAGAAGCCTATTTGAAATAGATGAAACGTAGCATTCATTTGCCTGAGAAAAATGTTTGAGAAAATAAAAGAAGACAACTATTGAAAAATACTTAAGTGCTTCTGTGTTTTATTGCAAGAATGCGCCCCCACCCACAACTAATACTTTGGAGTTGAACTTAGCATCAGGAAGATGGACAAAGCAATGGGGCAAGATGGCATACACTTGAGGATATTAAGAAAGCTACCAAGAGAGCTAGCGGCGCCTCTGGCAGCACTGTTTACGGAGTCACTCAACACAGGAGTGGTTCCCGAGGACTGGAAGAGGGCACATATAGTCCCTCTACACAAAAGTGGTAGTAGGGAGGAGGCGGGGAACTATAGGCCAGTCAGCCTCACCTCAGTAGTGGGTAAGATCATGGAGGCAGTGCTTAAAGAAAGAATAGTGGCACACTTGGAATCCAGCAGTGCCCAGGATCCGAGGCAACATGAATTCATAGCAGTAAGGTTGTGTCAGAAGAATCAGATAGATTTTTTTTGACTGGGTGACAAGAGAAGTAAATTGGGGGGGTAGATGTTGCCTACCTCAATTTCAACAAAGCCTTTGACACTGTCCCACATAAAAGGCTGGTCAACCAAATGAGTAGTCTGGGTATGGTGCACAAAGTGGTAAACTGGGTTAGGAACTGGCTAATGGACAGGAAGCAGAGGGTGGTGATAAATGGGATCCAATCAGGGGAGGGTGGGTGACCAGCAGGGTACCTCAGGGATCAGTCCTTGGGGCAGTCCTGTTTAATGTCTTCATTAGTGACATTGCAGTAGGACTGGAGGGAACAGTCTGCCTGTTTGCAGATGACACTAAGATCTGCAACATGGTGGATACTCCGAACGGGGTGGAGAGAATGAGGAGGGACCTGGAGAAGCTTGAAAAATGGTCTGAAGTGTGGCAACTAAGGTTCAGTTCCAAGAAATGCAAAATAATGCATCTGGGGAGAGCTACAGGATGGGGGAAGGGGGTTGCTGACTATCACCAAGGAAGAAAGGGACCTGGGGGTATCATTTCTTATAACCTAAAGTTATCTAAGCAGAGTACAAAGACTGCAGGGAGGGCCAGTGGCATGCTGGGCTGCATAGGCAGAGTCATCACTAGCAGAAGGTGAGAAGTCGTGATGCCATTGTACAAAACACTAGTAAGGCCTCATCTAGAGTACTGTGTGCAATTCTGGAGGCTGCATCTTCATAAGGACATTGACAGGGTGGAGGTGGTCCAGAGATGGGTGACTAAAATGGTAAAGGGCTTGCACCAGAAAATATATGAGGAAAGGTTAAAGGACCTCAATATGTACTCGCCGGAGGAGAGGAGGGATCGAAGGGATATGATAGAAACATTCAAGTACCTTAAGGGTATTAACAAGGTGCAGGGGGAGACATCTTCCAATATAAGAGATGTACAAGAACGAGGGGGCATGATATGAAATTGGAAGGTGGCAGGCTAAGGGCAAATGTGAGGATGTTTTTCTTCACAGAGAGGATGGTGGACACATAGAATAGACTACCACAGGAGGTGGTGGGTGAGCACAGTGGAGGGGTTTAAACATGCATGGGACAGGCATAAGGGTACCTTAGAGGTGGGAGGGAAGGGTGAAAAGCCATTGACCAGGTAGGGTCAGAGACCAAAACTAGTGTGGGGCTTTCAGGCAGACTGGGTGGGCCTGGTGGGCCTTATCTGCTGACAATTTTTATGTTTCTATGAGGCTGCAACTACACAAACTGTTCATTTCCTGTGGAATTCCTGCAGTTAACAGGAACCTGGTAGTTAGTTGGCTGTGTGATAGGTCTCAAAGGGAGGAGCAGCCTTGTGGTTAGCTGGCAGGCAGGGAAAAAAATATGAGCTCCACTCACAGGTAAGAGAAACTAAACTTCAGAGTTGAAAGGGTCAGGAAACCAGCAGCAACATCGTTGCACTAAAGTGCAGATTTTTCCAGAATGCCAGGATGGAAACACGTTTTTTTAAAATAGTGTCAGGATACTAGAAAAGGACAATGAAAGTTGGAACTGTCCCATAGGTTGCTCTGTTTTTGGCCCCAGTGCTGGACTTCTGCCTGGCAGTACCACAAGGCAGAGTCTTAGCCCAGGGCTTCTGAAGCCCTACCTGCCTTAACTAAATAGCTAACAAACTAAAAGTACTGCAGCGCCAAGGACCTGCTCATGTACTCATGGTTTGGCAAACCTCACAGGCCCTGAAAGGCCGCAGCTGATGAATGCAGGTCCCCTTGGATGCAGATGTGGCATCACTGCTGCTTTCTCTGGATACTGTTTCCCAGCGGTCATTACAGCATGAAGGGCTTACAGGAGCATGTGCGAGGGTGATGCCTCAACCATTCTGGTCCTCCCACCATGTGGGGACTCTTTCCTCCTCTTCTTTCCCTAGTAGAGACAGGTGCTCATGCACACTGTAAGACATACACAGTTCTGGTTGCAGAAGCACAGGCCCTTGAGAGTCCTGCACTTCTGCAGCAGCAGGTATAAGACATACAACTGAGCTCTGGCTACAAAAGCTCAGGCCTCATGACATCCATTATACCCAAATGAAATGCTACTTCTTTTTTTTATTATTGTACTTTGTGCATCCCAGCCTGGTGGTTATCAGCCCTTATCTACCCCTCCCAGCACCATCACCTGCTGTCCGAAGGACTTACCTCTGACACATCAGTGCCCCATGGCTTACCCCCTGTGGTGCAGCCTTCTAGGTTCTCCAAGCCTGGTTGGAGGGTTCTATGTGATTAAAGCAAAAATAAAATCGTGACACACATATGGGTGAAAAGTGCGAGGAACAAAACAGCGCAGACCAAAAACAGTGACTATCAAAACAGCGGGGGGCTGCACCACTTGCATCCCCCCTGCCTAAATATAATTAACTCTGAGACCGCACAACACATTCACACAGTGTGCCACAGTATCAAAGCACACTTCACCCTCCACACAGTGTATGTGGTCTGGAGCTGTTTTCACCAGCAGCTGTTTTGTGCCAGTTGCTGTTTTTGTAGGCACTCAAACTGAGTCGCTGTTATTGAGTTGCTCAATTTAAGTCACCCATATTATGGGATATTGGTTGGAGCTACAGCTGGGTTATGTCTGGGAGTCCAGTGAGTGGTGTGGGGCCTGCGGAGGGGAGAAGGCTTCACTCTGCTGCAGGTCTGGGAGGTATTTGTGACTTTTTTGGTCCCTTCCCCATGGACGCTTTGTGGGCTAGGACACAATGGATGGTGGCATGCAAGCAAGCAGCTGTCTTGGCCAGGAAGCACCCACCCTCCCTTTGCGGCTCTGCTGCACTGCCTCCAATGGTCACCCAGGTGGCAGTAGCATAGCGGAGTGTCCTATGGGATTCTTGAACCTCCTCCCTTCAGCCGGCCTCTAACAACCCAGGCTTGTTCCCGAACCCGGGTCACCAGTGTCATGAGCAGCAGCTCTACCGCTGAGCCGATGGGCTGACCACCTGAAACGCTACTTCTTCCTGCAGAAGTGCAGGCCAGGCCTGTGCCACTACAGCCACAGGTGAAGGAAATACACAGGCCCCTTCTGCAGCTGCATATAGAAATCCATGATACCCAAACGACAACAGTACTTCTGTCTGCAGCTTCTGAAGCCAGAGGTACTCATACACACTGTAAGACATACACATACAGTTGTGGCTGCAGTAGCACAGGCCCCAGGTACAAATCCAAAAGGTAGCACATCAGTGCTGTTTCATTTTTGTCATCTGGAAACAGTTGTATATTGTGTACTTTACCTGAAGATGGCAGTCTGTGGTCGTTGTTGCCATGTCCTTTTGCTGCTTGGGGGGGTTAGGGTGGAAAACCCTAATGTCACATTTCCCTGTATCTGTGCCATTAAGTTGAACCCTAGCTGGTGCATTAACACTGTATTTTGCAATGAAGATTGGTAGATAGATAGATAGATAGATAGATAGATAGATAGATAGAGATTTTGATATAGATATAGGTATTATTGGACTGTCCAGCCTCTTTGGAAGTGGGCTCTTCAGGTAAAGTCAGTCTTTGGCTGGCTGATTGTTTCCTGGGTTAACTCTGTGCTGTTTCTTACAGACATCATTTTTGGACATTATCACCCTCGCTGTTTGTCACCTCTTGCCCTGATTAACTGCTAGGTGTGATCTTTCACCCCTTTTCCCATAGTGCAGGATGTCAGGAGTCAAAGTTATGACTGTGGTCATATGTGGTTATAGTCTTGTGTCCCACGAAGGTAGCTCTGGCTGCTTGCCAAGTTGCAGCCATGGCACCAGTTACATTGTTGGGCCCTGCTGGCTGCCCTGTGGTCATGTCATCCATTCCGCAGAGTGTGCAGCTGATCCATCATAATCCACTGTCATGTGGCATGGAGCCACAATCAGTTGTGCACCCAGAATGGAAAATATCAAATGCCCCATTGTCTGCCCTGGGGCTAGGTGAAGACATCCCTAGTGCCTGCCCAGTCTCTACTGCAGCATCCAGGAAAGGAACTAGGTGAAGGTCAATAACCGCAGTGGAAACAGCTATGAAGATGGTGCTGGGGGGCCCAGAGGTGTTCAGGTAGGTAAGCTCCCATACATGAGGGGGTTACATGTAGCTCACCCTCTGTCTTTTTTTATATATAGACACTTTAATTGTCATTTCTGTGAAATTACAGTAATAATATACTTTGTTAACATTCTGTATGGGACTACCTAGAGTTGTGAGACCCTCTCAAGGACTGACTTTCACAAACATTTTACCTTGGACCCAGCAAAGTTTGAATTGTTCAGTTTGAGTTTTATCATGTGAAATAGACACCTGTCACTGACAGCTGCTTTTAGCAGCTATAAGTGAAGAGGGAAACAAAGGAAAAAAGGTTATAAATAGAGCCCCCTCTTCATGATTACCCACCCCCAAAGTCTGTTTTAAAGGTTGATGGGAGACTCCTGGGCCCTGAATCTAACTGTCCACCCCCATTGATATATGCCTATATGGGAGAATAAATCTGTATAGGACACTTTCAGAAAATAATATTAAGTCGCCAGGGCAGGTTTGGCTATACTGAGATATCTGATAATGCTAACTAAGCCTGAAGACTGAATCTCTAGTGTGCCCAGTTTCTAAACAGTGAGCCATATGGTAGGATGGAACACTGACACGACAGAAACAGCATTCTGCTCTTAACTTCAGTTTTGATATGCAAAATAATCCTGAACTCAAGCACCACTTTTGTTCAAAACACTGACTATGTTGCACTGTAGTACTGTGATGTAACGCATGGCAATACTTTTTCACACACAATGCCCAACAGCAAATGAAGCAGTTCTCATAATATTACCAGGCCCTCAGCTGGAGTGTTGAGTGGCTCCCAGCCCAAACTGCAACAGCAACAGTCTGTGCAACCTGGGATACATCTGAAAAGTCTCTGTGTAAACAGTAAAGAGCCCCATGTAACACTCGAACAGCGGGTACAATAATCTGTAGAGTCCAATTCCTTCTAAGCAGAAACAAAGTGATCTCTTAAAAATATGGCACATACAAATTAGCTCTTAGTGGGTGTCAAACTGTAATCAACAACTGACGAAAATGGCATCTCTGAAAGGCACTATGTGGTTCAGCAGGCTGAGAGCACATTATCCCCCCGTTCCCATTTATGTGGTCTGTGGAGGACTGAGGGCAAAGATCGATACCTGCAGAAGTAGAGTGGCACTTGGCTCTCCTCCTCTTCGCACCCACCACTGCAGTCTGCATTTCTAAGCCTCTTCACTCTCTGAAAGGTCCTCGCCCCTCTTACTGTGCCTTCCTCAAATCTGAGTTCTGATTTGGGTCCCTTCCTGGTCATACCCAGTGAATATGTTGCATGGATTATAGTGTAGTATAATCAGTGGTGCCGGAACGGTTTGAAAAGTGGTAGGGCCAAGGATGTAAGGAGTAAATGTTTCCCTATTAAATATATTACTATGATAGCAAAAAGTGATAGGGCCACTTATGAAAGTGGTAGGGCCATGGCCCTAGTGGCCCCCCCTGTTCCGGCACCTATGAGTATAATCCACGTGGCAAAGATAGCGTATGAGAAAATAGCTACAGGGATAGTGTAGCGCAAGTACATTATTGCTGCTGTTACTCAGGACAAAGACGATAACAAGTCCTCTGCCTGAGGCCTTGCCAAACAGTTACTGTGGTAAAGAGATTAGGGCCATGAGCAGTGAAAGGTGGTGGAACGTCTGGATGACCAATGTTCGATTCCCAGTCCCACGACTTTTTTTTTCTCACCCTTCCCGACTTTTATTTTTAATTTGTCTGCCCCCACCCTGCACTTTTGCCCCCATCTCCAGTTGTCATGGTCAGTTTCCCCTTCCTCCGGTGACTATCTCCCCTCTGACTTGTGCCCTCCCAACACAAACATGATCCCCCCCCCGAGGTTCCTCCCCATCCCCGAGTTGCCTTCCATGGAGGTGATTATTTATAGTTCAGGGGGTACGGGGGCAAACACTCATTGTAGCTATTTGTTTTTTTGCCATGGTAGTGCTCGGTGTTTTACCTGAGTGCTACCTTTGGCTTCGCTGGTTTTCGTACGTGTTTTTGACTGTGCTATTATGCATTTTGGTGCTATGATCCAGTGCCCTTGCTGGCTTCCTCTTCTCGTCATACTCTCTCCTTCTTCCTACTCTCTTTCCACTTTGCTGGCCTACTCTTACCCAGTCAGAGAGCACTGCTCCAGTAACATACTGCTCACATCTACTCCTGCACCTGATCCCCCCCCAATCAATCAATCAATCACTCAATCAAGTGTTCGCAGTTTATGTTTGAGCTAAAGTAACAATGCATGTCTGGAGCAAGTCTGTCACCATGAGATGTCTGAAAGCATTCTGGCGTTAATGTAAATTGCTGATGGTGGAAAAGGAGTTGGAACTGTAAAATAAATTGCTGCATTGCTTTGACCCTGATTTCTAATTGTGGATGATAAATGTATTGCTTGACTTTGAAACCTGGTTTAAGTGTGATCCCCCATGGTGTTCTGAACCTCTGACTCAGTCAGGACCTCTGAAGAAGCCCCGCCTAGTCTGGGTGAAAGGTAAGATCCAGTCACCAGTTTTTCTGGTGTAACTGCTGCTGGTAGTGGGACTGCCTCCCTCCTCTCACTATACCTTTCTGAAGTGTCTTGTACTTGTTTTTTATAGCTGCATGGGTGGAGCCATACTGACATATTGCTGTGAGGTAGGTGAGAGAGAGAGGGACTGTGGAAGCATGAGACTGGATACCTAGATGGTCTTATTCCACTGAGTGCTTGGGCTGGACATGAACCACATCTCTCCACCTCCTCTCCATTTAATTCAGGTCTTAATTATGCTTAGGGTTGGACTGTCTATGATTATGGTTAACTGATTGTGTGATTTTTATTATGTTGGGGAAAAAGAATTAAAGAAACTGCACCTTTTTGTAATGCTAAAATAACTATTTGTCAGTCTGTAACCACTACTGAGGAGCGTGAGTGAAAGTAAAAGCTAGTAGTGTGAATTCTTGTCAGTTTCACTCACACCCCTCAACCAGTTTGAAGTATCACAAAGCAAAAAATATGGTTAAAAAATATAGGGACCATGGAGATGCTAGTTTTTAATATGTAGGTAGGAATGATTTATTAATTTATATAGTGAGTTGGAGTTGATGTAGTGCACCTGCAACAGTGGTGTCTCTGGGATGAGCGGTGTCTGCAGTGCAAAACAATCCTGGATATAAAGATTTAAACCCAATGAGGCTGGCCCCAGTACTTGCCATTACATGACCTCAAGGTAGTGCTGATTGCTTGCCGTCCAAATAAAGTATTGTGTACTGGTCACCAAATGATTGCAAACAAATGTGGACAAAATCAGTTGTACAGAAAATAGATGAAGTGAACTGGGACAGTTTGGGGAAGAGAAGCCAACTGTAACAGCCCTGACTCAGCTCAGAAGAATCCAGTTCCTGCAGTCACCATATGGCCCCCGACCTGCCCCACCTCCCACCCCCACTACTATGGAACTGCATGGAAAGAACTTTTATACAGTAGCCTTATGTGCCTGACTAAGTATTAAAGTATCTGTCGTGCTGCTACTGACATGGGGAGCATAAGTAAAACAATGTCTGGTGTCCTGCTGTCTTAAGGTATTCTCACTGCAGCGGTCAGCACAGCCATTGTGAACCAGTCCGAATGTCGTGATAACACATAGAGAATTGTCACAGGTGCAGTGGCTCAAAACAACTTATAAAGCCAATGCACATGCCAAGGCTTTTTCCAGAACACTGTCAAACACCACCACTAACAGCGGACCAGCCAACACCTCTGTAGTTATAAATATTTCATAAAGACTTACCACAGCCACTTTAAACGTACTTAGTTCACAACTTTATTAGAATGCAGAAGCACAGTAAAGTCAGTGTACAGGTCCAAACGTAAATCTTCATGATTCATTTAATGCTTGCTAACCTGGTCAGACAAAAAGTGTGATAAATAAAATGCATAATAAACTTTAGACCATGCACTGATAATTGTCTCTAGTGGACCTTACCCCCACGCCACGCACTGACCAACATCCTTAGTGGACCTAACCCACACATCCAAACGTAAATCTTCACAATTCATTCAATGCTTGCTAGCACCGTGGAATACCACATTCCTCCATGCCTTTCTGTTTCCTTCCTATTACGGATCTCAGGGTTGCGAAGCTTCCTATTTAGTCACTAGCTTAGACAGCACTCTAGTAAAACATGTATGCACTATGAAAACAGCATGTAAAGCCAGGGCACATACTGAGGATTTTTCCAGAACACCCTCAAACACCACCACTAAAAATGGACCGGTCAGCATCCCTGTAGTTATGAATATTTTATAAAGGTTTACCACAGCCACTTTAAAGATACTTAGTCCACAACTTTATTAGAATGCAGCAACACAGTAAAGTCAGTGTACAGGTCCAAACGTAAATCTGCATGATTCATTCAACGCTTTCTAGCCCAGTCAAACAAAAAATGCCCTAAATGAAATGCATAGTAAACTGTGAACCGCCACACCGACTGTCATCTCTAATGAACAGGAACAGGCAAGGGGCTGGGAGAATAAACAGAAACAGTCAAAAACAATAATAAAACCACAATAATATGGTGCTATAGCACAAATGAGCATAAACAACTAAACCTGAAAAATAGCAAGTGCTTATTAAAAATGTGAACGGGGATGGGACGGACAAGGAAAGTGAACAGTGTGAATGATAGTGTATGTGGGAATCATGCTTCATGAACTACTACTGCAAAGTTCAGTTCACTTTATTGTTTGCCTATTTGCTTTTACAAGATTATACAAAAACATACACAGTTAAAAACAGATATACAAGTATAAATACAAAAATTACAAATAAAAATGTTGTTCACAATAAATACATCAACACTCAATAAAACCCACAGTTAGCTTGACAATTTAGAGGTCGGACACACCACTGGGGGATACTTTTGGAAGTCTGGGGGCATGGGATCACATTTTGTGCCAGGTTAATGTATAGCAGCCGTGTTGGCTCTGACCAGAGTTTTTTACATATTCCACTGTTTTTTTGTATACCACCTATGCACAAGAAATGTCAGGAAAATAAACTGTAAGTACTATTTATCTTAAGTGACTTTGGTGTGCTGTATTAGTAATTTGGTATTGCACATAGTGCAAAACAAAACTAGTCTGTGATCTTACATCATCATGAGCTTTCATGGTTGCCCATGGTCAAGATCAGTTTGTTGACTTACAAGGCCCTACGCAGTTTGGGACCCAACTACCTAAAAGATCTCCTGATTCCATACTCCCTGGTCTGCCCCCTACGCTCCACCAATGCTGACCTGCTGGTCGTACCGTCCACATGTTTAAAAAGATCTGGAGACAGGGCCTTTGGAGTAGCTGCCCATCTCCTCTGGAATTCCCTCCTTCCATATAGTAAGGCGGCCAGCTCAGTGGAGGCCTTTAAAGCCTCTCTCGAAACTTATTTATTTGGAAAGGTCTAAGACTTAATCTGATTTTATGTTGATTTTCTGATTCTTTGATTTTATGCTGTTTTTCTTGGTGATTGACTGCTTTTTATTGTATTGTTTTATGTAAAGTGCTCTGAGCCTTTGGATAGGGTGCTATATAAATAAAACGTTGCCTTGTCTTGCCATCACTGTGATGCATTAAAAAATCTATTTATCTTTTATCTGTACTTTTGGAAATTTATCCTGTCTTCTGTTTAGATCTGTTTAGACATCTTTATTGGAATCATCAGTTACAATACATCTTCTGTACAAACACAGAGCATTCAATTATACTTCAACACTTCACTGCTTACTCAAGTTAGAAAAGCTATAAAGGCTCAGGTTGGTTTATATAGCTCTATTCTGTGGTTCCTTGTATTGTTGTGGTGAGTTCCCACAAGTACCTAGTTTGTGCTCAAAACTCTTCCTTGCAGTCTGATTTTAAAAACCAAAATTCCCTAGCCAGCCTAGTGGCTCTGTGGTAGTGCCACCACCCACCACACTGGTGAACTGGGTTTGGGAGTAAGCCCAGGTTGCTGGGGGTTGACTGGGGGGGGGCAGGATCAAATATCTGATGGACTGCTCTCCTCTCTCAGAGTTGACAGACTTGCCATCTCAGCCTATAATAGACACTGGGTAGAACTCAGGTGGCAGTGCAGACTCAAAAAACATTACTGGGAGGGGCCACAATTCCACAGTGGATGGGCAGCTCCATGCGCGTGACCTACGTGCCAGTGCAGCTGGTGATCTGGGGGAAAGAAAATGGGAAATGGGCATGCGGGTTGTATGACACCCTGCACACTTCCTTGACTTGCGCCACCAGCTGAACCACTTGAGCTAGTCTGGATGTGAATCAATGAGGGGAAGAGGATGGTCTTCCCCATCCTAGCCCTGCTACAGGGGGGTGGCAGTCTGAGAAGGACCGCACTCCAGGTAGGTCCAGGGAGGTGGCAGCCAGCCTGGGGGAAGTATGGACAGGGCTGAGGAGCCTGCCTACATGTTTGTGGTTAAAAAACTATATGGAAGGAAATAGAAATCAAAATTACAATTGTTTTGGCCATAAACTGTGCTTTTGAAAAATGTAAATTAGTTATGCAAATGTATATAGTATATCTAACATAGCATGTACGCTCTCGAAACAGCTTAAAACTTGATTTCACATGATTTATGTTATAATTTTTGCAATTAATGTTTTACTGATTTATATACACATACATACGAACATACGAAGAAGCCAGCAGATGAAGGTCACTTGGTCTATCAAGTCTGCTTGTATTGCAGGGTCCACAGCTTGAGCTAGTGTCCCTGCCCTCCCTCCCCACTCCTCCCATTCTCCCTACCTATGATCTTTACCTTCCCCCATGCCTATCCCAGCCTCTCTTATAGCTGCCCACTGTCTTCAATGAGATGACCTCTTCCAGCAGTGCATTCCAAGTGTCCACCACCCTCTCTGTGAAGAAGTGCTTCCTGACCTCCCTCCTAAACCGCCCATCCTCCAGCTTAAGACTGTGGCCCCTCGCGTTATGGTTGCCACTCAGCTTAAAGAGACTCTTCTTGTCAACTTTATTTATCCCTTTCAACTACTTGAAGGTCCCAATCATGTCCCCTCTCTCTCGCTCTCTCTCTCTCTCTCTCTCTCTCCTGTCTTCCAGGGAGTACATGTTCAGTGCCATCAACCTCTCCTCATATGCCTTACCCTGCTGTCCCACTGTCATCTTTGTAGCCCTCCTCTGGACCTTCTCCAGCAGGTTAATGTCCTTTTTGAGGTATGGGCACCAGTACAGAAGAAGAAGAAGAAGAATCAGCATTTATATAGCACTTCATACACAGTGTATCCCAAAGCACTGGACAAGCAATGCTAGACTTGTAGTGAAGTGACTGAATGTGTAGTGGCGGTCATATTGCACATCAACACCCACACACAGCCTGGACAATTGCATGAACTGGTTTATGGGAAGGGAAATGTTAGCCAGGACACTGGGAACATCCCCTACTCTTTGCAAAGTGTGCCCTGGGTTCTTTTACTTCCATCTGGACACCCACTAGGACAACACCAGGATGGGTAGAACGGACCTCGGTTTAACGTCTTATCTGAAGGATGGTACACCCCAGCAGTACAGCACCCCCCTAATACTGCACTCAGATGCCAGTGTTTTAGGTGCAAATCCCATCCCGGTGTGGGACAAGAACCCATGACCTTCTGGTCCAGGGGCGGATGTGCTACTAACTGAGCCACACTGACACCTGAACTCCATACTCTAGATGCGGCCTTACCAGTGACCTGTACAAGGGCAGTATAACCTCCTCTCTCCTACTACTGATCCCCTAGATATGCATCCCAGCATCTTGTTTGCCTTTGCTGCTGCTTTCTTGCACTGCGTGGAGTGCTTCAGGTCACTAATGATCATCACTCCCAGGTCCTTCTCCTCCTCTGATGCAGATACTCGGACTCCACCCAGGTAGTACTCTGTCCTGGGATTTTTGGCTCCAATATGCATAACTTTGCATTTCTTGGCATTGAAGCCAAGCTGCCAGATCCTGGACCACCTCCCCAGCTTTTCCAGATCTTCCTGTAGGTCCTGTATCCCTTGAGCTGTGTCCACTCTCCCGGAGAGCTTGGTGTCATCCACAAAAAGGCACATTTTGCTCTCAATGCCATCCCCAATGTCATTGATGAAGACACTGAACAACACCGGCCCCAGTACTGAGCCCTGCGGGACCCAACTGGTTACCTCTCTGGTGCCAGATAACTCTCCCCCCACAATCACCCTCTGGGTTCTGTCCCTCAGCCAGTTTTCCACCCATCTGGCCATCTTTTCCCCAACCCCAAGATCCACAACTTCCTGATCAACCTTTTGTGGGGCACACAGTCAAAAACCTTGCTGAAATCAAGATAGAGGATGTCTACTGCTTGGCCCCTGTCTACTGCCTTAGTGACACAGCCAAAGAAGTTAATCAGATTCATCTGACACCATCCCCTTGTGGTAGCGCTGTGCCCCCCCACCCCAGTTTGGGTTTGAGGAAGAGACTCTGTACTGTCTTCTTTATATATCCTTTATGTCTGTTGCGCAACAGCACCTTTCTTTCCTTTTCTTTACTATCATGTAGGCTGGCCAAGTACAAATCTTCTTTCTTGTTTTCCTTTCTGTCTCTTTCCTTCTCTCCCTTTGCCTCAGGAGAGCACTGCCTACCACCACCACCTGGTTTGCCTGCTTGACTGGCTGTTATGCCAGTAAAATAAATTTGTCAAAAAGCCCTGTTTTAGAGCGCTAGAAGCAGAGCTGCTCTGTTAAGCCATACTCGTTTCTTGCACGAACGCACAGGATCACAGCGCTGTGTAGCTGCTATACTGAAAAGTGCAGCTTTTGTGGCTAGAAATAGCACCAAGGTATTTCCAGCCTTTATGGCCATACCAGTACCTGTGTTGCCTACTGATGTAGACTGTCAGGAAGTCTAATAAAATAGATGTTTGCCTCGGGATGTTTAAAAATAAAGAGGGAAAATGCCCCTGTATTAACAGTGAGAGAAGGATTTGGTGTTCACCTTCCTATCCCTCAGTCTTTTTGTAGAGTTAAAATAAAGTGTTTCCTAGATAAGTGTCCTTTCTGCTCCAGGTAAACCAAGACTAAAATAAAATAGAAGCAAGTAATTTAGTGCTCTTGCACTGCTCCTTTTGAGAGCTGAATTGCGGTTGTCAGCTCTGTTTTGTGCACAGTAGCACATACAGACGCTGTCTCCTACAAAGTCAGCCTTTTAAAAAAAAAACTATTCCCAAAGATAGCAAAATGCTCTAAAATGCAGTTGCTAGATGCTAAATATTTTCCTCTGTGATTTACGTATTATTGTTGTACCTTTCAGGCTGTTTTGAGATGGTGTTTGCCCTGAGAGTGTTTAGTTGGCAACAAAAACACTCACAGGTTCTCAGGGCCATCTGGTAAGCAACCTAAACTGGTAAATGTTTTCACGGAGGGTTTCTCTTGTAAATTAACGCTGTTTTCTTGAGAAACTCCCTCCGTGACCAGCCGGCTTGCCTCATTTATTTCTTTTTGAAGGTTTCTCTTTTCCTCCTCCTTTATAAACAACAAAAAGCCCTACCTTGGAACAAAAGCTCTGTATTGAGGTAACAGCCTGTATTGCAGTACAAGCAAAGCCAAGCTAAATAAACTTGCTGTATTTTTCTTTCTGCGACTGTCTTTTGCTCCAGGAACTAAGCCAAGATAACATTTCTGTTTAGTAACTCACCTAACTGTGCAGTGCAGGCCTTCTCTTAGGGGCCAACGCCCCTTTGATCTCCTGTTTTTATCCAAGAGCTTCTGTCACTCACAGTAGGTGGGTGGGGCTTCAGGAGGCAAAATGTTTAAAAATCGATTGTCAGCTTTCCTTTTGTGTATATAATGCCTCTGATATATATTTGATGATGCCCTTTTCTATGATGTGCTTTATAAACATTTTTTATTTAGTTTAGCAACTTTTGTTAGATTAGGAGATGGAGCCTCTTACATCATGTGATTCTATTGTATAAAAGGGCTCCCTTTCTCAGTCAATTCAGATCATTTCATCTTTGGAACAGGTTGAGGTAACACAGAGGGTGGACTAATGCCAGGTCCAGACTGTGTAATGTTTGTCTGAATTTTGTTTTCTTTTCTCGTAAAGCTATAATTTTATTTTTTTTGTACATAAATTCACACTACCATGTGACTTCTGCACCTACTCCTTGTGTCAGTGCTTTACTCATTTAACCCACTACGACACCTCCACCCCCCCCCCCAGGAACCCATGCTGCCTCGCATCCCGGAGACCATGTTCCTCTAGATATTCCACCAGCCTTTCCTTTAGTATGGTTTCCATGAGCTTGCCCACAATGGAGGTCAAACTGACTGGTCTGAATTCCCTGGGTCATCCTTGTGACCGCTTTTGTGGATAGTTTGTGTTATATTATAACTAATTTGCTTTTGCTGACATATGACATTCATATTTTCATATTAGCAACAAATAAAAGTTTGTTAATATTACTCATATGAGTTACGGTCTTACAACACGAACTGATATAATCATCAGTGAGTGTCACTTGATCATTTACAGACCATCAACAACCATTATGATGATTTAAGCTTACCAAAATAATCAATAATCATCAGCTGGTGATTTGAATATTACATGTTTGATGATGAAATCATGATGTATATAATAATCTTAGATCATAATAATGGTTACCTGACGCACTCCATGCCTTGCAAGAAAGCAGCAGCAAAGATGAACAAGCTGCTGGTCTGCATATTTAGGGGGATTGGTAGTAGGAGAGAGGAGGTTATACCGCCCTTGTACAGATCACTGGTAAGGCTGCATCTAGAGTATGGAGTTCAGTACTGGTCCCCACACCTCAGAAAGGTTAACCTGTTGGAGAAGGTCAGGAGGAGGGCTACAAAGATGATAGCTGGTCAGCAGGGTAAGGCATATGAGGAGAGGTTGAGGGCACTGAACATGTACTTCCTGGAGGACAGGAGAGAAAGAGGGGACATGATTGGGACATTCAAGTACTTGAAAGGGATAAATAAGGTTGATAAGGAAAGTCTCTTTAAGCTGAGTGGCAATCATAACATGAGGGGGCACAGACTTAAGCTGGAGGATGGGAGGTTTAGGAGGGAGGCCAGGAAGCACTTCTTCACAGAGACGGTGGTGAACACTTGGAATGCACTGCCAGAAGAGGTGGTCTAGTTGAAGACAGTGGGCAGCTTCAAGAGAGGCTGGGACAGTCATGGGGGAATGTAAGGGTCAAGGGTAGGGAGGATGGGAGGAGTGGGGTGAGGAGTAGGGTCAGTAGCTCAAGCTGTGGACTGTGCAATACAAGCAGACTAGATAGACCAAATGGCCTTCTTCTGTTGGCTTTGTTCGTATCTCCCTTGAGACCATATGGTAACATTTGATGATTAACACTGATCAGTCATGACTGACATTCAGAAAAACATGTATGATGGTATACCAATTCACCTGGGAAGTTGGGGGATGCTTTAGACTTAGTATATTTAGATTTTAGTAAATCATTTGGAAAGATAGCCATGGGAGAAAATATTATTGTGCACTGTTATTGTTGATGTTATCAGCATGCAGTATTTCTTTGTGAAGGAGGGCAAATCTTCGGAAGCCTGCCACAGAGAACTGCTATAACTGCAGTATGCAGTGGGACCCACCCTCAGACAAGGAATCACTGCCACCGGCAGGACTCCTATACCGTGACCACTCGCTTACTGATGACTTAGGCCAGTTCCGGAACTCAGGTAGTCTGCGTGGTATCTTCATATGCTATTGCAGGGGCACTGGAAAGCCCCAAGTACTCCCTTTTATAAAGTGTTTCTCCCTCATTCTTTTTCCTTTTTCAGTCCTTTATTTCTACTACTGTCAGCCAGGCTGCCCTCATCTGGACTGTTCCCCCCAGCCCCATCCCCCAACATCTCTGGGCCTTAACAGTACTTCACGTGTCCTCTGCCACAGGATTAGTCAGAGGTGCCCAGTCACCGGCATGGGGCTGCAAGGAACCAGACCATAATCTAGCTGTTGATCATGGGGGCCACATGCATGCAGGAACGTGCCATGTGTGCTCCACCTTCACACAGATGCTATCAAAGTCTGTGTGTGGGATCCCTTTTCCCTGCATGCAGTCCTGCTGTGCTGCCACTTAGATTTCTTTATATGACAGCTGACCGGCAGGACATGCTAACCCCCTTCTTCAAGAGAGGAGAGTTGCCCAAGGGAAGCTCATCATCCTTCCCCCAGCCGGCCCCTGAGGGGTCAGGGACCTGAATCTGTTCCTGAACCCGGGTCACTGCTATAATGAGTACTAGTGCTACCACTGTACTATCAGGTCAGCTTCCCCCTCGCCCTCATTTTTGATACCAACTCCCACGCCCCAGCCCACAAGGGCCAGCACACAATGCAGAGGTAACATGCACTGGTCCCAGGGCTTGTGTGTGTAGGGAGGGTCACTAAAATAGCATTTCCTACTATACATTGGGACATGACAATGGCATTGTGGGTGACCACACAATGTCTGTTCCTTAACCACCAAGATGATCTTGTAGATGCTGCCTTGGCTTTGGTGATTGAGAGGAGGGAGGGTCTCTCTGGCCAAAAGCTGCCTTCTTCTCAACAATTACACTGATGTTCAGCCCACCCACCTTAGAGCTGCCAGCCTCATTGGGTCCCGCCTCTCTTCCTCTATACTCAAAGCATCTCCTTCGAGTAATCTCGGTTAAGTGTGCACCTGGCAGAAGGGAGGTCCCACCCAAATGGGAAAGCCAAGGGTTACAGATGGCTGGGACTAAGAGGCCACAGTGTCATTAGGCATGCTGAAGGGGAACACTGGTGGGGCCAATCAACTGAGGCTGCAAGAATATTGAGGAGTACAAAGGTCAGGGCTAGAGGCATAAAGTACAATGATAAAAAAAGTTTTTCTTCAGCCGGCCACATGGCACAGAGGGCTCCGATGCTGGGGTTCTGGTGCCTCATCTACTGTCATGCTGGTTACCTGGGTTCGGGAAAGAGCCAGGGTCAGTTGGGTGCTGGCTGAGGGAAAGGAGGATTGAGCATCCTTAGACAGCTCTCCTACTCCTGTAGGGCAGCGGGACAGTGCATACCGCTACTTGGCTGCCACTTAGCAGAGACTAGGTGGTGCAGTGTCATCTATCTAGTTGGCTGGGAGCAGGGGCACAGGAGTGCTGCATCGTCATGCAGTACATGCACACCACTGCATACATTCCAGCCTGGGTTGGGCAGAAATTAGGGAAAAACAGCCACACCAGCAGAATGACGTCAGCGACACCGCAGGCCCTGCACCACCTCCTGAGGGTATCCTGTGATATGAGCAACTGAAATTGAGCGACTCAGATATGAGCAACTCAGTTTCAGTGCCCGTTATGTAAGTTACCCTGGAAAGGTAGCGAGGGAAGAAGAGTGAGGATATAGGGTAGCGAGGGAAGATGAGCAACGATATAGGCTGTCCACCAGAAGGGGAGGGATAAGGAAGAAAGTATGTGGGAGGTAGTGAGGTGTGGTGTTGCTAAGTTGGCCATGTGGTGTGGTGGTGAGGGTGGCCGGCTACAGTGAGGTAGATTAAGGGTTTGGGGCTGGGGAGGGGTATACTTTTTGTGTGTTTCACGAGTGGGATTTTTAATTTTTTTTTATAAGTGTCTCCCTCTCCCCGACATACACACCCTGGAGTTGACAAGCCAAAATTAGGGGGGTGAAGTCCACCTTGAGGAGGGTGCAGGGGGCACAGCCCCCCACATAAATATACTTGATGCTTTTTGCCCATGTTGTTGTGCTCCTCACTGGGTGTGTACATCGCCGTTTTGCTTTGCGGCGATATACAGTCGCTGTAACAGTGATCGTGGTTTGGCAATCGCCGTTATGACATGGAACCCCTACTGAGGCACCTGCTCATCAGTAAAGGTAAGGAAGCAGACAGGGTAACTCCCCGGTACTGTGGGTGATGGGGCTTGAGGTTGTCTGCAGAAGGGGGTCAGTGAGGGAGGAATCAGGAGATAAATAGAAGAAGACAAGAAGCTTTTCCCCCCTCAGGGAAAAAAGTCTCTCTCTCTCTCTCTCTCTCTCACCCAAATGCTGGCAGAAAATATTTCATTATATATTAAACAGTTTGCCTGGTACAGTGTACATAACACAACCTTTGAAGCACTCAGCCACTCAGAATAAATGTGATCTCTCTAAGTAGGGTTGGCACCCACTGCCCTATACAATAATCTTACCTACCATGTATATTCATGTATGTAGCATTAGTCTCCTACACCTGAGCCCATAAGTACTGTTGGGTCTGATGGGTAATAATACCACCCAGCTTAAATTCTTTCTTATTATTGCTACTTGTATGTGTACTTGTCTTACTGACTTTTCTTCTTTATTGTCTTTCTAGTGCACTCCCGTGTCTAGGGTATATGGTGGCACTTCTCACCAGAGGACCACCAAAGCTCCAACCTGGGAGCGGGGATCAAGCAGGATGTATTTATTTTGCTGTCCTCTGATGTCACACAGCAAATGAAGGGCATTTCCCTTGCAAGCCACATTTCTTCCGATTATTACTATATTCCACACATCATCCTCATTCCAGTTAATTTTTCAGAGGAGACTTCTCACAGTTGGTACTGTAACTTCCCACAATTAGTACACCCTAACTGTACCCATAGTCAGAAACTGGCACAAACATACTGTGACCTGTACATCTTTACTATACCCATACTTAGAAATTGGTTTCAGTCCCTTTTTTTTTGAAAGAGGCTTTCTGCTGCTACAGACTCACTGGATCCATGTTCAGGTCCTTATTCCCAATTCTGTCCCTAACCTCCCTGCTGAGGGCCCTGGAGCCTTGGTGCTGCCAAGATGATTGGTGCAGTGGCACTCTCCCAGGCGAGGTGAGCACTACCCTGGGGTTAAGCTGTGCCAGCACTTCTTACTGTGCCCACTCGGGCCAACATTACAGATGGCAGGTCAGATTATGACATAATCCTATCTTCAAACTAGTTGGTCCAGCCATATGTGCCTCTCTTTGAAAATGTCACTAATAGACCCAGTGGTCTAAAGAACAAGCTCCCTTGCTTGGCCCCATCCCAGGGATTTACCAACCCCCGTTCTTGCAAGGTTCCTTCCTCCTGATGACTCATCTGTTCAGCTAGCATGCCAGGGGTGTTATACACATTTCTACCAAAGCTTTTCTTTCACACACACAGAGCATCCTTAATGAAAGGTTTACTTACAGATTTTCAGTTAACTCCATTTTTGGAATATTCAACTTACAAAAATAAGGCAAAAACTTCCAAGATAAAGGGTAAGGAAGTCGTTGACTTTCAGATGCAACACCAAAAATTAGATGACTTCCAAAATTGCGGACATAGAGGTTAGAAATGTTGGATTTTTCTGAAAGAAAAATTGCATTTTACCACCAGTATTTTATATTAACATCCATAAAGTGGCCCTTAACTGCGGTCCTGGAAGTATTTCGTCTTCAAGAAAACTGGAATGACTTCCAGATTTCAACTCATGGAAGTTTTAGGCTGTCACTAAAAATAAATTAAGTGAACCACTGCTTACAAATGTGCTCTCTTTCAAGCATACTTCATGGCAGAAGCAGATCCTCACATATCCCAGTGACCTCCCTTGAGGAGTGGCCTCCACAACTCCCTGTCATGCCATACTGATCTCGATATTCTGATTCTCGAGGCAGGGATCCAGGATACCTCATCCTCTCTACCACTTCCAAAATGTTCCTCTCTCTGCTCCTGAAACCTCACCAGAGGAGACCAAGCGCCACCTGGACCCATGACCTGCCACTATCCCTGGGCCCACAGATTCTCTTGGCTTAGTCACAGCCAAAGAGACTGGGCTCCCTTTGCATTTCTTTCTCCCAAGTGCAGAGCACAATCCTCTCATACTCTATTGGGGGAAGGGAAGGAACAAGCATATTCATGCTGGCTTTTCCCTCTTCCAGCTGGTGGAGTCAGGCCACTCACAGCACAAGTACCCAGACATCCTGTCTCCAACCAGGTTCCCCCTAGAGGACAACTGTCAGGGTCAAGCTTAGCCCTTTGAGTGCCCCCTAGTAACCAGCCTTGAGCTGAGTGGAGAGAGAGGCTAGTTGCACTAGGTCAAGGGTAAATTTTCTTCTGCCGTTTCTAACCTCTGGAGGTGCCCTTATCCTTCATCCCATAGTCTAGTAAGTACAGCGGGACTATTTTTTTTAAAGAGAAATGCCCATAGACCCAATGTGATGGGACCTGGGGGTCCCTATTGAGAAATTCAAAATACAAAATATTTGTTTTCTTTTGTTTTTACATTTACTGTGAATCATGGCGCACTTGGGAGGCAGATCTGTACTGGTAGTGTTAAAGATGAGAAACTGCAATACTGTGTAAAACGTAAAGACATACAGTGGCACTTAGATGACCCTTGCAACTGAGTCAGTAGCCCATGTAATTAGAGGCTCTGCTATGGATGTTGCTGGGATATGTTGTACAGAGGCATGGCAGGCAGGGGTTCACCAGTTCAATCAGACATCACAATAAATAAAAACAAAAGTAAGTAAAATAAATTTATTTTGCAAGGCAGATTTTATAATCAGGACATTCAGGTCATATCATACGAGTCTGGAGGCCATGGGCGTTCCCTTTTAACTTAAAACTGGTAGGTTATAACAGGGGCACTCTGCCTGTGTTATACTAAGTACCATGTCCCACAAATCAGTCTCTGGCAGAATTTGGCATTTAGCAGAGTAAACTTACAGGCCTGTTTACACTGAGTGTGAGTGGTGCAAAGTAGCTGATGTGCTGCCAGGGGATAAGTGTAAACACATTTGAAAGCACTGCAATCTGATCTGTTTCAGTTCCTGTGCAACTCTGCAGTGGTGGGGAGCTAAAATGGTGCTGGAGTTTCAAGTTCTTGCACGAATGCTCCGCAACACCTAAAAGCCATGTTTACACAGCCGCTGCACCTTATATAGGACACTTTCAGAAAATAATATTAAGTCGCCAGGGCAGGTTTGGCTATACTGAGATAACTGATAATGCTAACTAAGCCTGAAGACTGAATCTCTAGTGTGCCCAGTTTCTAAACAGTGAGCCATATGGTAGGATGGAACACTGACACGACAGAAACAGCATTCTGCTCTTAATCTCAATTTTGATATGCAAAATAATCCTGAATTCAAGCACCACTTTTGTTCAAAACATTGACTATGTTGCACTGTAGTACTGTGAAGTAAGGCATGGCAATACTTTTTCACACACAATGCTCAACAGCAAATGAAGCAGTTCTCATAATATTACCAGGCCCTCAGCTGGAGTGTTGAGTGGCTCCCAGCCCAAACTGCAACAGCAACAGTCTGTGCAACCTGGGATACATCTGAAAAGTCTCTGTGTAAACAGTAAAGAGCCCCATGTAACACTCGAACAGCGGGTACAATAATCTGTAGAGTCCAATTCCTTCTAAGCAGAAACAAAGTGATCTCTTAAAAATATGGCACATACAAATTAGCTCTTAGTGTGTGTCAAACTGTAATCAACAACTGATGACAATGGCATCTCTGAAAGGCACTATGTTATTCAACAGGTTGAGAGCACATTATCCCCCCCATTTATGTGGTCTGTGGAGGACTGAGGGTAAAGATCGATGCCTGCAGAAGTAGAGTAGCACTTAGCTCTCCTCCTCCTCGCACCCACCACTGCAGTCTGTAATTCTCAGCCTCTTCACTCTCTGAAAGGTCCTCGCCCCTCTTACTGTGCCTTTCTCAAATCTGAGTTCTGATTTGGGTCCCTTCCTGGTGGTACCCATTGAATATGTCACATGGATTATAGTATAGTATAATCCACATGGCAAAGATAGCGTATGAGAAAATAGCTACAGGGATAGTGTAGCGCAAGTACATTATCGCTATCCCTGTAGCTGCTGTTAATCAGGACAAAGATGATAACACATCCTCTGCCTGTGGCCTTGCCAAGCAGTTACTGTGGTAAAGAGATTAGGGCCATGAGCAGTGAAAGGTGGTGGAACGTCTGGATGACCAGTGTTCGATTCCCAGTCCCACGACTTTCTTTTTCTCATCCTTCCTGACTTTTATTTTTAATTTTTCCACCCCCACCCTGCACTTTTGCCTCCATCTCCAGTTGTCATGGTCAGTTTCACCTTCCCCTGGTGACTATCTCCCCTCCGACTTGGGCCCTCCCAACACAAATATGATCCCCTGAGGTTCCTCCCCATCCCCGAGTTGCATTCCATGGAGGTGATTATTTATAGTTCAGGGGGTACGGGGGCAAACACTCATTGTGGCTACTTGTTTTTTTAGCCATGGTAGCGCTCAGTGTTTTACCTGAGTGCTACCTTTGGCTTTGCCGGTTTTCGTACATGTTTTTTGACTGCGCTATTATGCATTTTGGTGTTATGATCCAGTGCCCTTGCTGGCTTCCTCTTCTTGTCACACTCTCCCCTTCTTCCTACTCTCTTTCCACTCTGCTGACCTACTTTTACCCAGTCAGAGAGCACTGCTCCAGTAACATACTGCTCACATCTACTTCTGCACCTGATCCCCCCAATCAATCAATCACTCAATCAAGTGTTCACAGTTTATGTTTGAGCTAAAGTAGCAATGCATGTCTGGAGCAAGTCTGTCACCATGAGATGTCTGAAAGCATTCTGGTGTTAATGTAAATTGCTGATGATGGAACAGGAGTTGGAACTGTAAAATAAATTGCTGCATTGCTTTGACCCTGATTTCTAATTGTGGATGATAAATTTATTGCTTGACTTTGAAACCTGGTTTAAGTGTGATCCCCCATGGTGTTCTGAACCTCTGACTCAGTCAGGACCTCTGAAGAAGCCCGGCCTAGTCTGGGTGAAAGGTAAGATCCAGTCACCAGTTTTTCTGGTGTAACTGCTGCTGGTAGTGGGACTGCCTCCCTCCTCTCACTATACCTTTCTGAAGTGTCTTGTACTTGTTTTTTATGGCTGCATGGGTGGAGCCATACTGACATATTGCTGTGAGGTAGGTGAGAGAGAGAGGGACTGTGGAAGCATGAGACTGGATACCTAGATGGTCTTATTCCACTGAGTGCTTGGGCTGGACATGAACCACATCTCTCCACCTCCTCTCCATTTAATTCAGGTCTTAATTATGCTTAGGGTTGGACTATCTATGATTGTGGTTAACTAATTGTGTGATTTTTATTATGTTGGGGAAAAAGAATTAAAGAAACTGCACCTTTTTGTAATGCTAAAATAACTATTTGTCAGTCTGTAGCCACTACTGAGGAGCGTGAGTGAAAGTAAAAGCTAGTAGTGTGAATTCTTGTCAGTTTGACTCACACTCCTCAACCAGTTTGAAGTATCACAAAGCAAAAATATGGTTAAAAAATATAGGGACCATGGAGATGCTTGTTTTTAATATGTAGGTAGGAATGATTTATTAATTTAATTAGTGAGTTGGAGTTGATGTAGTGCAGTTGCAACAGTGGTGCCTCTGGGATGAGCGGTGTCTGCAGTGCAAAACAATCCTGGATATAAAGATTTATAGCCCAATGAGGCTGGCCCCAGTACTTGCCATTACATGACCTCAAGGTGGTGCTGATTGCTTGCCGTCCAAATAAAGTATTGTGTACTGGTCACCAGATGAATGCAAACAAATGTGGACAAAATCAGTTGTACAGAAAATAGATGAAGTGAACTGGGACAGTTTGGGGAAGAGAAGCCAACTGTAACAGCCCTGACTCAGCTCAGAAGAATCCAGTTCCTGCAGTCACCATATGGCCCCGACCTGCCCACCTCCACCCCACTACTATGGAACTGCATGGGAAGAACTTTATACAGTAGCCTTATGTGCCCTGACTAAGTATTAAAGTATCTGTCATGCTGCTACTGACATGGGGAACATAAGTGAAACAATGTCTGGTGTCCTGCTGTCTTAAGGTATTCTCACTGCAGCGGTCAGCACAGCCATTGTGAACCAGTCCGAATGTCATGATAACACATAGAGAATTGTCACAGGTGCAGTGGCTCAAAACAACTTATAAAGCCAATGCACATGCCAAGGCTTTTTCCAGAACACTGTCAAACACCACCACTAACAGCGGACCAGCCAGCACCTCTGTAGTTATAAATATTTCATAAAGGCTTACCACAGCCACTTTAAACATACTTAGTCCACAACTTTATTAGAATGCAGTAGCACAGTAAAGTCAGTGTACAGGTCCAAACATAAATCTTCATGATTCATTTAATGCTTGCTATCCTGGTCAGACAAAAAGTGTGATAAATAAAATGCATAATAAACTTTAGACCATGCACTGATAATTGTCTCTAGTGGACCTTACCCCCACGCCGCGCACTGACCAACATCCTTAGTGGACCTAACCCACACATCCAAACTTAAATCTTCACAATTCATTCAATGCTTGCTAGCACCGTGGAATACCACATTCCTCCATGCCTTTCTGTTTCCTTCCTATTACGGATCTCAGGGTTGCGAAGCTTCCTATTTAGTCACTAGCTTAGACAGCACTCTAGTAAAACACATATGCACTATGAAAACAGCATGTAAAGCCAGGGCACATACTGAGGATTTTTCCAGAACACCCTCAAACACCACCACTAAAAACGGACCGGTCAGCATCCCTGTAGTTATGAATATTTCATAAAGGCTTACCACAGCCACTTTAAAGATACTTAGTCCACAACTTTATTAGAATGCAGCAGCAAAGTAAAGTCAGTGTACAGGTCCAAACATAAATCTGCATGATTCATTCAATGCGTGCTAGCCCAGTCAAACAAAAAGTGCCATAAATACAGTGCATAGTAAACTGTAAACTGCCACACCGACTGTCATCTCTAATGAACAGGAACAGGCAAGGGGCTGGGAAAACAAACAGAAACAGTCAAAAACAATAATAAAACCACAATAATGTGGTGCTATAGCACAAGTGAGCATAAACAACTAAACTTGAAAAATAGCAAGTGCTTATTAAAAATGTGAACGGGGATGGGACGGACAAGGAAAGTGAACAGTGTGAATGATAGTGTATGTGGGAATCATGCCTTATGAACTATTACTGCAAGGTTCAGTTCAGTCTTTATTGTTTGCCTATTTGCTTTTACAAGATTATACAAAAACATACACAGTTAAAAACAGATATACAAGTAGAACTACAAAAATTACAAATAAAAATGTTATTCACAATAAATACATCAACACTCAATAAAACCCACAGTTAGCTTGACAATTTAGAGGTCGGACACACCACTGGGGGATGCTTTTGGAAGTCTGGGAGCACAGGACCACATTTTGTGCCAGGTTAATGCATAGCAGCCATGTTGGCTCTGACTAGAGTTTTTTACATATTCCATTGTTTTTTTGTATACCACCTATGCGCAAGAAATGTCAGGAAAATAAACTGTAAGTACTATTTATCTTAAGTGACTTTGGTGTGCTGTATTAGTAATTTGGTACTGCACATAGTGCTAAACAAAACTAGTCTGTGATCTTACATCATCATGAGCTTTCATGGTTGCCCATGGTCAAGATCAGCTTGTTGACTTACAAGACCCTACGTGGTTTGGGACCCGACTACCTAAAAGATCTCCAGATTCCGTACTCCCTAGTCTGCCCCTTACGCTCCACCGATGCTGACCTGCTGGTCGTACTGCCCACATGTTTAAAAAGATCTGGAGACAGGGCCTTTGGAGTAGCTGCCCACCTCCTCTGGAATTCCCTCCTTCCATCTATTAAGGCAGCCAGCTCAGTGGAGGCCTTTAAAGCATCTCTCGAAGCTTATTTATTTGGAAAGGTCTGAGACCTAATCTGATTTTATGTTGATTTTCTGATTCTTTGATTTTATGCTGTTTTTCTTGGTGATTGATTGCTTTTTATTGTATTGTTTTATGTAAAGTGCTCTGAGCCTTTGGTTAGGGTGCTATATAAATAAAACGTTGCCTTGTCTTGCCATCACTGTGATGCATTAAAAAATCTATTTATCTTTTATCTGTACTTTTGGAAATTTATCCTGTCTTCTGTTTAGATCTGTTTAGACATCTTTATTGGAATCATCAGTTACAATACATCTTCTGTACAAACACAGAGCATTCAATTATACTTCAACACAGAACTCAGCCCAGCAGCAGAGACTGAAATCGGGGATTGCCAGAGCCTGTAAGAGGTAAAGTGTCCTGCACTACAGCCTGACTGTTGTGAGGCACTTCCTGCCCGCCTCAGCCACCCCCCCACCCAGGGTCGGCGCTCCATATATTGCTGCTGGCAGGTCACGTGACCCACCCTCCTTTTTACTAAGTGTCCACTTTCGCATTTGCAGGTTACAGGCACCAACCACTAAGGGTCACTGCACTTTCCACTAGCTCCTCTCTCCTCTCTATATCCCTCCTAGCTACTACCTAACAGCTGTCCCACTAGAGGTCACTGCAGTTCCCTTAGATTCCTTCAACTACCTACTTTCTGCACTCATCCTTCAGCCTATCTCTAAGCAACTGCTAGTATCAAACCTGGTACCCTTCTCTCTAAATTCTACTGACTATCCTCTGAGCCAATGAACCAGGCCAACAACTTTCTCTATTCTTATACTCTTAACCATACCTCACTCTCTCCTGCCCAGATTTAAAATATTGGCCCTGTCCACACTCTGTCCCTGAGCTGTGTTCAAACCCAGTACCCTTGCAGTCAGAGTCAGCTGCTCTACCTCCGCACCACAGTGCCTACCTACTTTATTACTACTTTCTAAGCCTCTTAATCACTTACCTACCCAATCTGCAAAATTTAAGTTTACCTCTTCTTCCTGCTGCCTTGCAGGATTTGAACCCTGCACCCCTGTTTCCAAAGTCCACAGTTCCACCACTCACCTAGAACACCTACATATTTTTACTTCCGGTTCGACAGCTATAAAGAAGCACTAACCCTGTGACACAACTAAAGTGTTATCTAAGTGCTTCTACAACCTGAACCCAACTCCTGCTGCTACAGCCACCTGTCCCAGCTCTCTCCTATTACCTCCTGATATAGACTTGAACCTGGTACTCTATGCACTTCAGGCACATACACTACCACCACACCATAGCAGCAACTAGACTCAGAGGTGATCTCTCACTACTATCTCCCCTCTTTCATCCTAGTCCCCCCATTCTGTCTTCACTTCGGCTCCACCAGCCTTCCCAACTATGCACATGCATCCCCTGCTCGCCAGTCTATCTCTACTCCTCCTCCTCCCTTTGCCTTCCACATACCCTAGTGTCCCTATTAACCCTCAGCCTCACTACTCCAGTGTTCCTACCTACCCTCCTGTCCTCCCCTCCTCCTTTACCACTGCTCCTACCCCTCCCTCCTCCTCCACACATCCCATATGCTCCTCTCCACCTCACCCCCTTCCAGACATCATCTGTCCTCCCGCTACAGCCCCCTTGCACTTCTGATCACTCAAGCCTTCTCTGCCTGTGCTACCCTACCCACCCCTTGTGCAACCAAACCCCATTCCTTATTCTATCGCTCCCGTCGTAAACTCTCCGTCTGCCTCCCGCTGACCAGAGCACTTCTACTCCTAACAGGGAACATACACCCCAACCCAGGCCCTGCCCCCTCCCATCCACCCACTCAGCCCACTGGTCTTCGAGTAGCCTCCATGAACATATGCAGCCTGCTGAAGAAATTTGACGCCCTACAGTGCTGGGCCTTGGCTCACCAACCAGACATCATAGCCCTGGTTGAAACCTGGCTGTCCAAATCAACTCCTGACTCATTTGTCTCCTCCCAGGCTATACCTTATACGGAGGACGGGTAGACAAGCGAGGGAGGCTGTGCAATCTACACCAGGGACACAATACCTGGACATGCACTCCCCACCCCTACCCTCATAAATGGGGCCCAGGCCCTTACCCTCAGACTCACCCCAGACTCCTCTAGGAGCCCTCTCTATCTCACCACAGCCTACGTTCCCCCAAAGAACCAGCACCCAGCCCTGATATCTTTAACGGACTACCTAGCCACCCTCTACCATAAGGCAGAACAAGTCCTAGTGGGGGACCTTAATGTAAATTGGCTCAGCACCTCCTCATCCACCAGCAGAGACTCATTTGCCGCCCAAGATCTGACACAACTCGTCACCCAGCCCACAAGACTTAACCCTAAGAGTGGTACCAGCACCCTGCTGGATGTTATTATAACTAACCGACCCCATAAAATCCAAAACATCCAGGTCCTCCCAGACTCCTAGTGACCACTCCCTATCCTATTCCACTGGTAGCCCCCAATCCCAAGCCCAAAGCCCAGACCACCCTCCATGGCGCCTCCGCCTGGTGGGCTGAAAAAACTAAGGCACTCCTCACCCAGATAGACTGGTCCCCATTCAGCAGGCAACCAACATTGATACTGCCTCACCTTTTCACTCACACCTTCAACATGGCCTGTGATCTCTTTGCACCCTTAACCAAAACCGGTCAAAAAACAGAGCGCACCTGGGTTAGCCCGGCCCTCCTACAATTACTTAGAAACGGGATAACCTCTGGCACCTTGCCACTGAAACAGGTCGTCTGTCTGATAGGCAAGCATACAATGCAGCCGAAATAAATGCTCATGGCCATCAGGAAAGCCAAGGCAGACCATTACCAGGCCTCCCACCTCCTCCTGGGGCTCAGCCGGACCTTCTGGGATAATATTAAGCAACTCAATGGTAAGCTTGCTCCCTGCCCATCCCAGCTCACTAGAAATGGCACAACCTCCACCGAGCCTGCCACCATAGCTAACTGGTTCAACACCACTTTCACTGACCTTAGCTCAGTCCTCCTAGTAATTTCTTTGACCCTCCCCAGCCAAACTCCCCCTGTCCCCCAACACCCCAGCTTCCTCCTCAGAAAGATTTCCACCCAGGAAGCCAGACCCATCCTAATCAAAGCTCTCAATGGCAACAATCCCGGCAGTGACTCACTGGACCCCAGCATCCTCAGGCTGGTGCTAGATGAAGTCCTTGCACCTCTCACAAACCTAATTAACCAGTCACTCTGCCTGGGACAATTCCCCAGCTTGGAAAACAGCCATTATCACACCTATTCATAAAGGAGGCGACAGGTCATCGGCCAACAACTACCGCAATCTCCATCCTCCCTCCCTCTCTAAAGCCCTGGAGAAAGTGGTGGCCATTCAAATCACAGATTATCTGGCTAAGCATAACATCTATGCCCAGAGCAACATAGGCTTCCATCATCTGGGTCACAGTACCAGCACTGCCTTAATTGAATTCTCCAACTTCCTACACTCCTCCATGGATACCAGCTCCTAGCTGGTGCAGTGTTCATTGACCTCTCAAAGGCTTTCGACACTGTCTCCCATCCACTGCTGAATGCACTCTGCTTCACTGGTCTCTCGGCTGGCCCCCTGACATGGTGTGCTAGCTATCTTGACACTCGATCCCAGTGTGTCAAGATTAATAGCACACTCTCCGATACCCGTCCCATTCTCTCTGGGGTCCCCCAAGGCTCCATCCTGGGCCCCCTTCTCTTCTCGCTGTATCTGAACACCCTGCCCAGTGCATGCTCTGGCAAAATTCTGCTGTATGCAGACGACGCTGTCCTTTTTGCCACCCACCGTAATCCCATCTCCCTACAGGACTCCCTACAGCAGTCTTTCAACAGTGCGAGGCTTGGTTTAAGGAGCGCAGACTCGTCATCAATCTTAAGAAAACCAAAACTATGCTCTTTTCACACCCCCAAAACAAAGCTAGCAACCACCCACTCTATATCCTTCCAAGCACCAACCAACCACTAGAACAAGTCTGCTCCTACAAATACCTTGGGGTTACCTTCGATTCAGCCCTCACATTTCACAACCACATCAACGCCCTAACATCCGCCACCAACACACGGCTTGGCATCCTATTCCACCATAAAACCTGCCTTCCCCCAAATGCTCTCCGGCTAGCTGTTACATCGTCTGTTCTGTCCCTTGTAGACTATGGTCTACAAGTATACGGTGCTGCCGACACCACTGCACTCAACAAAATTCACCTAACCCTGAATAAAGCATGCAGATTGATTACTGGTGCCCCCAGGCTCACACACCCTGTCAGCTATATGGCGATGCTAACCTGCTTACCCTGGATGAACGGCTCCGATACCAGACCTGTCTCCTCACCAAAAACCCTACCCGGGCTCTCCCCTGGGTAACGGCATCCATCCACCAGAGCCCCCCACCATTGCAACACGGTCTTCCTACAAGACCACTCTAAAGGTCCCCAGAACAAGAACCAGCCGTGGCCAGAGGTCCTTCAGCTATAGAGCCCCAACCTGGTTTAACTCTCTCCCTGCCACCATCACCAATGCCATCACCATCTCCACATTCAAAACCGCACTTCGGAACCACATCTCCAGCACTCGTAACTGCTCCTGTCTCTGAACATAGCCTCCACCACTTTTTCTCTTGACAATGCCCCCGGCAGCTCTCCACCCAACCATCCCTCCACCACTTCTGTACACCATGCCTAGGTTTAACCTGGCCAGTGCCAGCTGTTTTCAATGTTTATCTACCAGAATGCTCACTTCATACCGATTTGTGTAATACCTTTTGTCAATTACATGCCCACATGCCCAATTGTATCTGTCCGACCAATGTGACGTGGCACCTCTGGTGAATGCCTATTGATTTTTTTTGGCAAATCTTGCTATGTAACCGAAACGCAATGTATGTCTTTATGTGACAAAGTACCTTTGGAAACGAGCCTCTGGCTCAAAGGTTGTAAACTGATTTCTTAAATAAATAAATAAAATAAATAAACACTTCACTGCTTACTCAAGTTAGAAAAGCTATAAAGGCTCAGATTGGTTTATATAGCTCTATTCTGTGGTTCCTTGTATAGTTGTGGTGAGTTCCCACAAGTACCTAGTTTGTGCTCAAAACTCTTCCTTGCAGTCTGATTTTAAAAACCAAAATTCCCTAGCCAGCCTAGTGGCTCTGTGGTAGTGCCACCACCCACCACACTGGTGAACTGGGTTTGGGAGTAAGCCCAGGTTGCTGGGGGTCGTCGGGGGGGGGGCAGGATCAAATATCTGATGGACTGCTCTCCTCTCTCAGAGTTGGCAGACATGCCATCTCAGCCTATAATAGACACTGGGTACAAGTCAGGTGGCATTGCAGACTCAAAAAACATTATTGGGAGGGGCCACGATTCCACAGTGGATGCGCAGCTCCATGCGCATGACCTACGTGCCAGTGCAGCTGGTGATCTGGGGGAAAAGAAAATGGGAAATGGGCATGCGGGTTGTATGACACCCTGCACACTTTCCTTGACTTGCGCCACCAGCTGAACCACTTGAGCTAGTCTGGATGTGAATCAATGAGGGGAAGAGGATGGTCTTCCCCATCCTAGCTCTGCTACAGGGGGGTGGCAATCTGAGAAGGACCGCACTCCAGGTAGGTCCAGGGAGGTGGCAGCCAACCTGGGGGAAGTATGGACAGGGCTGAGGAGCCTGCCTACATGTTTATGGGTAAAAAACTATATGGAAGGAAATAGAAATCAAAATTCCCATTGTTTTGGCCCATAAACTGTGCTTTTGAAAAATGTTAATTAGTTATGCAAATGTATATAGTATATCTAGCATAGCTCATACTCTTTCGAAACAGCTTAAAACTTAATGTCACATGATTTATGTTATAATTTTTGCAATTAATGTTTTACTGATTTATATACACATACATACGAACATACGAAGAAGCCAGCAGAAGAAGGTCATTTGGTCTATCAAGTCTGCTTGTATTGCAGGGTCCACAGCTTGAGCTAGTGTCCCTGCCCTCCTCCCTCCCTCCTTCCATCTCTCCCTACCCATGATCTTTACCTTCCCCCTATGCCTATCCCAGCCTCTCTTAAAGCTGCCCACTGTCTTCAATGAGATGACCTCTTCCAGCAGTGCATTCCAAGTGTCCACCACCCTCTCTGTGAAGAAGTGCTTCCTGACCTCCCTCCTAAACCTCCCATCCTCCAGCTTAAGACTGTGCCCCCTCGTGTTATGGTTGCCACTCAGCTTAAAGAGACTGTTCTTGTCAACCTTTTATCCCTTTCAACTACCTGAAGGTCCCAAACATGTCCTCTCTCTCTCTCCTGTCTTCCAGAGAGTACCTGTTCAGTGCCATCAACCTCTCCTCATATGCCTTACCCTGCTGTCCCACTGTCATCTTTGTAGCCCTCCTCTGGACCTTCTCCAGCAGGTTAATGTCCTTTTTGAGGTATGGGCAGTAGTACAGAAGAAGAAGAAGAATCAGCAGTTATATAGCACTTCATATACAGTGTATCCCAAAGCACTGGACAAGCAATGCTAGACTGGTAGTGAAATGACTGAATGTGTAGTGGCAGCCATATTGCACATAAACACCAACACACAGCCTGGACAATTGCATGAACTGATTTATGGGAAGGGGAATATTAGCCAGGACACTGGGAATGTCTCCTACTCTTTGCAAAGTGTGCCCTGGGTTCTTTTACTTCCACCTGGACACCCACTGGGACAACACCAGGATGGGTAGAAGGGACCTCGGTTTAACGTCTTATCTGAAGGATGGCACACCCCAGCAGTACAGCACCCCTAGTATTGCACTCAGATGCCAGTGTTTTAGGTGCAAATCCCATCCTGGTGTGGGACAAGAACCCATGACCTTCTGGTCCAGAGGCGGATGTGCTACTAACTGAGCCACACTGACACCTGAACTCCATACTCTAGATGTGGCCTTACCAGTGACCTGTACAAGGGCAGTATAACCTCCTCTCTCCTACTACTGATCCCCTAGATATGCATCCCAGCATCTTGTTTGCCTTTGCTGCTGCTTTCTTGCACTGCGTGGAGTGCTTCAGATCACTAATGATCATCACTCCCAGGTCCTTCTCCTCCTCCTCTGATGCAGATACTCGGACTCCACCCAGGTAGTACTCTGTCCTGGGATTTTTGGCTCCAATATGCATAACTTTGCATTTCTTGGCATTGAAGCCAAGCTGCCAGATCCTGGACCACCTCCCCAGCTTTTCCAGATCTTCCTGTAGGTTCTGTATCCCTTGAGCTGTGTCCACTCTCCCGGAGAGCTTGGTGTCATCCACAAAAAGGCACATTTTGCTCTCAATGCCATCCCCAGTGTTATTGATGAAGACACTGAACAACACCGGCCCCAGTACTGAGCCCTGCGGGACCCAACTGGTTACCTCTCTGGTGCCAGATAACTCTCCCCCCACAACCACCCTCTGGGTTCTGTCCCTCAACCAGTTTTCCACCCATCTGGCCATCTTTTCCCCAACCCCAAGATCCACAACTTCCTGATCAACCTTTTGTGTGGCACACAGTCAAAAACCTTGCTGAAATCAAGACAGAGGATGTCTACTGCTTGGCCCCTATCTACTATCTTAGTGACACAGTCAAAGAAGTCAATCAGATTCGTCTGATACGATCCCCCAGTGGTAGCGCTGTGCCCCCCCACCCCCAGTTTGGGTTTGAGGGAAGAGACTCTGTACTGTCTTCTTTATATCTCCTTTAAGTCTGTTGCGCAACAGCACCTTTCTTTCCTTTTCTTTACTATCATGTAGGCTGGTACCACAATCTTCTTTCTTGTTTTCCTTTCTGTCTCTTTCCTTCTCTCCCTTTGCCTCAGGAGAGCACTGCCTACCACCACCATGGTTTGCCTGCTTGACTGGCTGTTATACCAGTAAAATAAATTTGTCAAAAACCCTGTTTTAGGCGCTAGAAGCAGAGCTGCTCTGTAAGCCATTCTCGCGTCCTGCCTGAGAGCAGCGCACAGGATCCCTGGCGTGTGAGCTGCTATACTGAAAAGTGCAGCTTTTGTGGCTAGAAATAGCACCAAGGTATTTCCAACCTTTATGGCCATTCCAGTACCTGTGTTGCCTACTGATGTAGGCTGTCAGGAAGTCTAATAAAATAGATGTATGCCACGGGATGTTTAAAAATAAAGAGGGAAAATGCCCCTGTATTAACAGTGAGAGAAGGATTTGGTGTTCACCTTCCTATCCCTCAGTCTTTTTGTAGAGTTAAAATAAAGTGTTTCCCAGATAAGTGTCCTTTCTGCTCCGGGTAAACCAAGACTAAAATAAAATAGAAGCAAGTAATTTAGTGCTCTTGCACTGCTCCTTTTAAGAGCTGAATTGCGGTTGTCAGCTCTGTTTTGTGCACTGTAGCACATACAGACGCTGTCTCCTACAAAGTCAGCCTTTTAAAAAAAAAAACTATTCCCAAAGATAGCAAAATGCTCTAAAATGTAGTTGCTAGATGCTAAATATTTTCCTCTGTGATTTGCATATTATTGTTGTACCTTTTAGGTTGTTTTGAGATGGTGTTTGCCCTGAGAGTGTTTAGTTGGCAACAAAAACACTCACAGGTTCTCACAGCCATCTTGTAAGCAACCTAAACTGGTAAATGTTTTCATGGAGGGTTTCTCTTGTAAATTAATCCTGTTTTCTTGAGAAACTCCCTCCGTGACCAGCCAGCTTGCCTCATTTATTTCTTTTTGAAGGTTTCTCTTTTCCTCCTCCTTTATAAACAACAAAAAGCCCTACCTTGGAACAAAAGCTCTGTATTGAGGTAACAGCCTGTATTGCAGTACAAGCAAAGCCAAGCTAAATAAACTTGCTGTATTTTTCTTTCTGCGACTGTCTTTTGCTCCAGGAACTAAGCCAAGATAACATTTCTGTTTAGTAACTCACCTAACTGTGCAGTGCAGGCCTTCTCTAGGGCCAACGCCTTGATCTCTGTTTTTATCCAAGAGCTTCTGTCACTCACAGTAGGTGGGTGGGGCTTCAGGAGGCAAAATGTTTAAAAATCGATTGTCAGCTTTCCTTTTGTGTATATAATGCCTCTGATATATATTTGATGATGCCCTTTTCTATGATGTGCTTTATAAACATTTTTTATTTAGTTTAGCAACTTTTGTTAGATTAGGAGATGGAGCCTCTTACATCATGTGATTCTATTGTATAAAAGGGCTCCCTTTCTCAGTCAATTCAGATCATTTCATCTTTGGAACAGGTTGAGGTAACACAGAGGGTGGACTAATGCCAGGTCCAGACTGTGTAATGTTTGTCTGAATTTTGTTTTCTTTTCTCTGAAAGTTATCATTTTATTTTTTTTGTAAATAAATTCACACTACCATGTGACTTCTGCATCTACTCCTTGTGTCAGTGCTTTACTCATATAACCCACTACTACAACTCCCCCCCCCCCCGGAACCCGACCATGCTCCTCAGATAGTCCACCAACCTTTCCTTTAGTATGGTTTCCATGAGCTTGCCCACAATGGAGGTCAAACTGACTGGTCTGAATTCCCTGGGTCATCCTTGTGACCGCTTTTGTGGATAGTTTGTGTTATATTATAACTAATTTGCTTTTGCTGACATATGACATTCATATTTTCATATTAGCAACAAATAAAAGTTTGTTAATATTACTCATATGAGTTACAGTCTTACAACACGAACTGATATGATCATCAGTGAGTGTCACTTGATCATTTACAGACCATCAACAACCATTATGCTGATTTAAGCTTACCAAAATAATCAATAATCATCAGCTGGTGATTTGAATATTACATGTTTGATGATGAAATCATGATGTACATAATAATCTTACATCATAATAATAGTTACCTGATGCACTCCATGCCTTGCAAGAAAGCAGCAGCAAAGATGAACAAGATGATGGGATGCATATTTAGGGGGACTGATAGTAGGAGAGAGGAGGTTATACCGCCCTTGTACAGATCACTGGTAAGGCTGCATCTAGAGTATGGACTTCAGTACTGGTGCCCACACCTCAAAAAGGACATTAACCTGCTGGAGAAGGTCCAGAGGAGGGCTACAAAGATGATAGCCGGTCAGCAGGGTAAGGCATATGAGGAGATGTTGAGGGCACTAAACATAGATACATAGACAGTGTCGGCAGATAAGGGCCTATGGCCCACCTAGTCTGCCCATTTGAGCTTGTAAGTTCAGTTTGTTTTCCTAGAAGTCTGTTTCCCCTTACCCCTGCCCTCTAGAATTCCTTTATGTCTATCCCATGCATTCTTAAATCCCGTGATTGTTTCAGCCCCCACCACTTCCTCTGGCAGGGTGTTCCACTTGTCCACCACCCGTTCTGTGAAGAAATTCTTTCTTATGTTTCCTCTGAATCTGCTCTCCTCCAACTTCATCCCATGCCTCTAGTCCTGAAACATCTTTTTCGCTTAAAAATAGTGTTTTCCTGCACCCTGTTCCTCCCTGTAAGATACTTGTATGTCTCTATCATATCCCTCTCCCTCCTCTCCTCCAGGGAGTACATGTTCAGTTCCTTCAACCTGTCTTCATAGGACTTGTGATGCAACCCATGCACCATCTTTGTTGCCCTCCTCTGAACCTTCTCTACCCTGTCTATGTCCTTACGTAGGTATGGTCTCCAGAACTGTACACTGTACTCCAGGTGGGGCCTCACTAGTGTCTTGTATAGCGGAATTATGACCTCCTTTTCCTGCTGGTGATGCCCCTGCCTATACATCCCAGCATCCTATTTGCTTTACCTGATGCCTTGTCACACTGTTTCCTACCTTGAGGTCATCAGAGATGACAACCCCAAGATCCCTTTCCTGCTTGGTGCATGCTATATCCTCACCTCCCAACTGATATATTGTGCCAGGGTTTTGTGCCCATATGCACTATCTTGCACTTCTTTGCATTGAATTTCAACTGCCAAACCCTTGACCATTCTTCAAGTTTCTGCAGGTCCCTTCTCATTCTGTCTACACCTCTGGTGTGTCTACTCTGTTACAGAGCTTTGTGTCATCAGCGAACAGTGAAATTCTGCCTTCTAGATCCTGTGCAATGTCACTGATGAAGATGTTGAATAGGACCGTCCCAGCACTGATCCCTGTGGTACCCCACTGGTTACTCTTCCTCTGTGGAGTGACAGCCATTTACCACCACCCTCTGTGTCCTGCCACCCAGCCAGTTACCTACCCACCACACTACTGTCCTGCCCACACCCATATTCCCCAGTTTGTGTAATAGTCTTCTATGTGGCACAGTGTCAAAGGCCTTGCTGAAGTCCCTGATCCACCTCCCTAGTCACCCAGTCAAAAAATTCAATGAGGTTTGTCGGACATGACCTCCCCCTGGTGAAACCATGCTGCCTTGGGTCCCTGTACTCCCTGGATGACAGGAGAGAGTGAGGGGACATGATTAGGACATTCAAGTACTTGAAAGGGATAAATAAGGTTGATAAGGAGAGTCTCTTTAAGCTGAGTGGCAATCATAACATGAGGGGGAACAGTATTAAGCTGGAGGATGGGAGGTTTAGGAGGGAGGCCAGGAAGCACTTCTTCACAGAGACGGTGGTGAACACTTGGAATGCATTGCCAGAAGAGGTGGTCTAGTTGAAGACAGTGGGCAGCTTCAAGAGAGGCTGGGGCAGTCATAGGGGGAATGTAAGGGTCACGGGTAGGGAGGATGGGAGGAGTGGGGTAAGGAGTAGGGTCAGTAGCTCAAGCTGTGGACTGTGCAATACAAGCAGACTAGATAGACCAAATGGCCTTCTTCTGTTGGCTTTGTTCGTATCTCCCTTGAGACCATATGGTGACATCTGATGATTAACACTGATCAGTCATGACTGACATTCAGAAAAACATGTATGATGGTCTACCAATTCACCTGGGAAGTTGGGGGATGCTTTAGACTTAGTATATTTAGATTTTAGTAAATCATTTGGAAAGATAGCCATGGGAGAAAATATTATTGTGCACTGTGTTATTGATGATCTTATCAGCATGCAGTATTTCTTTGTGAAGGAGGGCAAATCTGCTGAAGACTGCCACAGAGAACTGTTATAACTGCAGTATGCAGTGGGACCCACCCTCAGACAAGGAATCACTGCCACCGGCAGGACTCCTGTACCGTGACCACTCGCTTACTGATGACTTAGGCCAGTTCCGGAACTCAGGTAGTCTGTGTAGTATCGTCATATGCTATTGCAGGGGCACTGGGCAGCCCCAAGTACTCCCTTTTATAAAGTGTTTCCCCCTCATTCTTTTTCCTTTCCTTTTTCTTTTTCAGTCCTTTATTTCTACTACTGTCAGCCAGGCTGCCCTCATCTGGACTGTTCCCCCCAGCCCCATCCCCCAACATCTCTGGGCCTTAACAGTACTTCACGTGTCCTCTGCCACAGGATTAGTCAGAGGTGCCCAGTCACTGGTATGGGGCTGCAGGGAACCAGACCATCATTTAGCTGTTGATCATGGGGGCCACATGCATGCAGGGACGTGCCGTGTGTGCTCCACCTCCACACAGATGCTATCAAAGTCTGGGTGTGGGATCCCTTTTCCCTGCATGCAGTCCTGCTGTGCTGCCACTTAGATTCCTTCATATGACAGCTGACCGGCAGGACATGCTAACACCCTTCTTCAAGGGAGGACAGCTGCCCAAGGGAAGCTCATCATCCCTCCTCCAGCCGGCCCCTGAAGGATCAGGGGCCTGAATCTGTTCCTGAACCCGGGTCACTGGTATAATGAGTACTAGTGCTACCACTGTATTATCAGGTCAGCTTCCCCCATTCTTGATACCAACTCCCACGCCCCAGCCCACAAGGGCCAGCACACAATGCAGAGGTAACATGCAGTGGTCCCAGGGCTTGTGTGTGTAGGGAGGGTCACTAAAATAGCATTTCCTACTATACATTGGGACATAACAATGGCACTGTGGATGACCACACGATGTCTGATCCTTAGCCACCAAGATGATCTTGTAGATGCTGCCTTGGCTTTGGTGATTGAGAGGAGGGAGGGTTTCTCTGGCCAAAAGCTGCCTTCTTCTCATCAATTACACTGATGTTCAGCCCACCCACCTTAGAGCCGCCAACCTCATTGGGTCCCGCCTCCCTTCCTCTATACTCAAAGCATCTCCTGCGAGTAATTTATTTATTTAGCTTTTGTTGACCAGGTAAGTACACTAGACAAGACAATTGCCTATTTTCAGGTACGACCCGGGAGAATACAGGAATTACAGATTTAAATACATAGGACGACATGGTACAGATTAAAGATAGCTTACAAGTCATGCGAGGACAACATAAATACAGATTAAAACAGTTTACAAGTCTAGTAAGGCACAGTTTTGTTCAGTATGTACACACAGCAGAGTAGCATATGTAGCAACTAAGAGCAGTACAATAGCAACATGTGTAGCAACTAAGAGCAGTACAATAGGTACAGTTGAGATGCAGCAGATACAACACTATTTACAACTTAAAAGCCATCTCGGTTAAGTGTGCACCTGGCAGAAGGGAGGTCCCACCCAAAGAGGAAAGCCAAGGGTTACAGATGGCTGGGACTAAGAGGCCACAGTGTCATTAGGCATGCTGAAGGGGAACACTGGTGGGGCCAATCAGCTGAGGCTGCAAGAATATTGAGGAGTACAAAGGTCAGGGCTAGAGGCAAAAATACAATGATAAAAAAAGTTTTTCTTCAGCCGGCCACATGGCACAGAGGGCTCCGATGCTGGGGTTCTGGTGCCTCATCTACTGTCATACTGGTTACCTGGGTTCGGAAAGAGTCAGGGTCAGTTGGGTGCTGGCTGAGGGAAAGGAGGATTGAGCATCCTTAGACAGCTCTCCTACTCCTGTGGGGCAGCGAGACAGTGCGTACTGCTACTTGGCTGCCACTTAGAAGAGACTAGGTGGTGCAGCGTCACCCACCTAGTTGGCTGGGAGCAGGGGCAGAGAAGTGCTGCATCTTCATGCAGTACATGCACACCACTGCATACATTTCAGCCTGGGTTGGGCAGAAATTAGGAAAAAACACCCACACCAGCAGAATGAAGTCAGCGACCCCGCAGGTCCTGCACCATCTCCTGAGGGTATCCTGTGATATGAGCAACTGAAATTGAGCAACTCAGATATAAGCAACTCAGTTTCAGTGCCTGTTATGTAAGTTTCCCTGGAAAGGTAGCGAGGGAAGAAGAGTGAGGATATAGGGTAGCGAGGGAAGATGAGCAACGATATAGGCTGTCCACCAGAAGGGGAGGGATAAGGAAGAAAGTATGTGGGAGGTAGTGAGGTGTGGTGTTGCCAAGTTGGCCATGTGGTGTGGTGGTGAGGGTGGCGGCTACAGTGAGGTAGATTAAGGGTTTGGGGCTGGGAGGGTATACTTTTGTGTGTTTCACGAGTGGGATTTTTATTTTTTTATAAGTGTCTCCCTCTCCCGACATACACACCCTGGAGTTGACAAGCCAAAATTAGGGGGGTGAAGCCCACCTTGAGGGGAGTGCAGGGGGCACAGCCCCCCACATAAATATACTTAATGCTTTTTGCCCACGTTGTTGGGCTCCTCACTGGGAGTGTACATCGCCGTTTTGCTTTTCGGCGATGTACAGTCGCTCTAACGATGATCGCGGTTTGGCAATCGCCGTTATGACATGGAACCCCTACTGAGGCACCTGCTCATCAGTAGAGGTAAGGAAGCAGACAGGGTAACTTCCAGGTACTGTGGGTGATGGGGCTTGAGGTAGTCTGCAGAAGGGGGTCAGTGAGGGAGGAATCAGGAGATAAATAGAAGAAGACAAGAAGTTTTTTCCCCCCTCAGGGAAAAAAGAATTCTCTCTTTCTCTCTCTCTCTCTCTCTCTCTCTCACCCAAATGCTGGCAGAAAAGATTTCATTATATATATTAAACAGTCTGCCTGGTACAGTGTACATAACACAACCTTTGAAGCACTCAGCCACTCAGAATAAATGTGATCTCTCTAAGTAGGGTTGGCACCCACTGCCCTATACAATAATCTTACCTACCATGTATATTCATGTATGTAGCATTAGTCTCCTACACCTGAGCCCATAAGTACTGTTGGGTCTGATGGGTAATAATACCACCCAGCTTAAATTCTTTCTTATTATTGCTACTTGTATGTGTACTTGTCTTACTGACTTTTCTTCTTTATTGTCTTTCTAGTGCACTCCCGTGTCTAGGGTATATGGTGGCACTTCTCACCAGAGGACCACCGACGCTCCAACCTGGGAGCGGGGATCAAGCAGGATGTATTTATTATGCTGTCCTCCGATGTCACACAGCAAATGAAGGGCATTTCCCTTGCAAGCCACATTTCTTCCGATTATTACTATATTCCACACATCATCCTCATTCCAGTTAATTTTTCAGAGGAGACTTCTCACAGTTGGTACTGTAACTTCCCACAATTAGTACACCCTAACTGTACCCATAGTCAGAAATTGGCACAAACTTACTATGACTGGTACAACTTTACTGTACCCATACTTAGAAATTGGTTTCAGTCCCTTTTTTTCTAAAGAGGCTTTCTGCTGCTACAGATTCACTGGATCCATGTTCAGGTCCTTATTCCCAATTCTGTCCCTAACCTCCCTGCTGAGGGCCCTGGAGCCTTGGTGCTCCCAAGATGATTGGTGCAGTGGCACTCTCCCAGGCGGGGTGAACACTACCTTGGGGGTAAGCTGTGCCAGCACTTCTTACTGTGCCCACTCGGGCCAACATTACAGATGGCAGGTCAGATTATGACATAATCCTATCTTCGAACTAGTTGGTCCAGCCATATGTGCCTCTCTTTGGAAACGTCACTAATAGCCCTAGTGGTCCAAAGAACAAGCTCCCTTGCTTGGCCCCATCCCAGCGATTTACCAACCCCCGTTCTTGCAAGATTCCTTTCTCCTGATGACTCATCTGTTCAGCTACCATGCCAGGGTTGTTACACACATTTCTACCACAGCTTTTCTTTCACACACACAGAGCATCCTTAATGAAAGGTTTACTTACAGAGATTCAGTTAACTCCATTTTTGGAATATTTAACTTACAAAACTAAGGCAAAAACTTCCAAGATAAAGGGTAAAGAAGTCGTTGACTTTCTGATGCAACACCAAAAATTAGATGACTTCCAAAACTGCGGACATAGAAATCAGAAATGTTGGATTTTTCTGAAAGAAAAATTGCATTTTACCACCAATATTTTATATTAATATCCATAAAGTGGCCCTTCCTAGAATATTGACTTCCATAAGTGCGGTCCTGGAAGTATTTCCTCTTCAAGAAAATTGGAATGACTTCCAGATTTCAACTCATGGAAGTTTTAGGCTGCCACTAAAAATAAATTAAGTGAACCACTGCTTACAAATGTGCTCTCTTTCAAGCATACTTCATGGCAGAAACAGACCCTCACATATCCCAGTGACCTCCCTTGAGGAGTGGCCTCCACAACTCCCTGTCATGCCATACTGATCTCGATATTCTGATTCTCGAGGCAGGGATCCAGGATACCTCATCCTCTCTACCACTTCCTAAATGTTCCTCTCTCTGCTCCTGAAACCTCACCAGAGGAGACCAGCGCCACCTGGACCCATGACCTGCCACTATCCCTGGGCCCACAGATTCTCTTGGCTTAGTCACAGCCAAAGAGACCAGGCTCCCTCTGCATTTCTTTCTCCCAAGTGCAGAGCACAATCCTCCTGCATTCCTTTCCCTCTCATACTCTATTGGGGGAAGGGAAGGAACAAGCATATTCATGCTGGCTTTTCCCTCTTCCAGCGGTGGAGTCAGGCCACTCACAGCACAAGTACCCAGACATCCTGTCTCCAACTAGGTTCCCCCTAGAGGACAACTGTCAGGGTCAATCTTAGCCCTTTGAGTGCCCCCTAGTAACCAGCCTCGAGCTGAGTGAAGAGAAAGGCTAGTTGCACTAGGTCAAGGGTAAATTTTCTTCTGCTGTTTCTAACCTCTGGAGGTACCCTCATCCTTCATCCCATGGTCTAGCAAATACAGCGGGACTATTTTTTTTAAAGAGAAATGCCCATAGACCCAATGTGATGGGACCTAGGGGTCCCTATTGAGAAACTCAAAATACAAAATATTTGTTTTCTTTTGTTTTTACATTTACTGTGAAACATGGAGCACTTTGGAGGCAGATCTGTACTGGTAGTATTAAAGCTGAGAAACTGTAATGCTGTATAAAATGTAAAGACATACAGTGGCACTTAGATGACCCCTGCAACTGAGTCAGTAGCCCATGTAATCAGAGGCTCCGCTATTTATGTTGCTGGGATATGTTGTACAGAGGCATGGCAGGCAGATGTTCACCAGTTCAATCAGACATCACAGTAAATAAAAACAAAAGTAAGTAAAATAAATTTATTTTGCAAGGCAGATTTTATAATCAGGACCTTCAGGTCATATCATATGAGTCTGGAGGCCATGAATGCCTCCTTTAACTTAAAACTGGTAGGTTATAACAGGGGCACTCTGCCTGTGTTATACTAAGTACCATGTCCCACAAATCAGTGTCTGGCAGAACTTGGCATTTAGCAGAGTAAACTTACAGGCCTGTTTACACTGAGTGTGAGTGGTGCAAAGTAGCTGATGTGCTGCCAGAGGATAAGTGTAAACACATTTGAAAGCACTGCAATCTGATCTGTTTCAGTTCCTGTGCAACTCTGCAGTGGTGCGGAACTAAAATGGTGCTGGAGTTTCAAGTTCTTGCACGAATGCTCCGCACCACCTAAAAGCCATGTTTACACAGCCGCTGCACTTTTACCTGCAGTCCACTCTGGTCCTGCTTCGACCTCTTGCTCCGCAATACAGTCACATTTACATGACTCTTTCAGGGTCGATGCAAGTTGTGCTGAGAGGGGCCTTATGTTCAAGGGGTAGGTGTTCACATCCCTCTTCCACCGCTGACATTTGTTCTGTCCTTGCCCCCTTTGTAACAATAGTCACAAGTTCGGGAGGGCTGTGTATTTCTAGACATTTGAACATACACTATGTTTTTTAAATAGAAATTGTGTTTGCTTTCAGTTCAGCTGCCAACAGTGAGAGCGACATGTATAGTCACTGGCAAACAATAAACAAGCATTTGTCAATGCCAGATGTTCGTTACTGGTATAGAAGACCTGGGGTACTAGATGCTTTGCGTGACTGAACAGTGTTAATAGTGGTAAAGGACATGCTGGCAGAGGTTTAAAATAAAGCATATTGTGTTAAAAAAAGTATGCAAACTGCCTTTTTAACTTACGATTACTTAGATATCTGTAAAGGAAGCCGCGGACTGCAGAGAGAGGTGAGCAAGTGAGTTCCATTGTTGTAGTGTAGTGCGACTGCGTGGTGTTAATGGTAGTAAAGGACATGCTGCCAGAGATTAAAATAAGTCATCTTCTGTTAAAAAAGTATGTAAACTCATATTTTTTAACTTAAGATTTGTTAGATATTTGTAAAAGAAGCCGCTGACTGTAGAGAGAGAAGCAAGCGAGTCGGCAGCTTCAGAAGGGAAGACACAAGCCCGAGCGACTGTTGCTGTAGCAACACTCACTCACTCACACATGTATCTTGCCTTCTAAAGCTGCTAACTAGGTTACTCTTCTCTCTCTCCACAGTTGGAAGCTTCTGTTACAGATGTCTAACTAATCTTAACTTAAAAAAAGGAGTTTAAATACTTTTAACTGATGACTTATTTTAAACCTTTAGCAGCACGTCCTGTACTACCATTGACATTGCTTGTTCACGCTACACTACAACAATGGAACTTGTTCACTGTCCTCTCTCTGCAATCCATGGCTTCCTTTACAGATATCTACTTTTTTTGACACAAGATGCCTTATTTTATATCTCTGTCAGCACATTCTCTTCCACCATTAACACCGCTCAGTCACACTACACTACAAGAACGATATGAGGTGGTGACCCTGGGGGATTGGGCGCCCCTAGTGTCAGTGTTATGTTTGTGGGTAGGGGAGGGCGTGGGGTGGTGGGTGCTGAGATACAGGGTCAGATGGGGGTGAAAGTTACAGGGGTGCCAACACAAACATCGATGGACCGTTTCTTTGTTACAGTTGGCATCTGCAAGAGCGCAGGGCTCTTCCTGGATGTTTGAAATTCCTCAGCAGGCTGATCATGACAGATCAGCTCTGCTTGCTGGGTGGTGTAGATCAAAGGAAAGAGACAACCCATGATTTGGTCGGCTTTTTCTTTTCAAGTACACAACATTTCTGCCCAGCAAGCCAAAACTGTGTCATGATCAGCCTGGCTGATAATTGGTGTGGCACTGACATGCCCCTTGCAGACCACTCTGTATTGGACTGACATTGTCAAAGGAACTGTCATACCAAGATATTTGCTTGTAGATACATGCGTGGTGAACATAAAAAGCAAGCAGAATTCAAACATTCAACTTGTGTTCTTAATACATAGCTCCGTATGTCTTGGACTTGCTAATAGACAACTTGTGTTACGGTTTCCAAATATTGTAATGACTGCAATCCCCTGATCCTATGTCCAGTGAACCCTAAATAATGCAAAGGTCCCCTCACACATCGGAGTGAGTGGTGCAGACTGTCTACATGGCTGCTTACACCACTCACTCCAGAATGCATCGCATACTTTGCTGTGGCTCAGGGGGAGGAGAACTGAATGACTTACCATGACTAAGTGTCCACACTGTCACAATTGCACCGCAGCAACCCGAGCGCTTGTGAACAGGCCAGCAGTGATGGACTTGTAGAGCTGAAAGCCAGCAGTGGAACATAAATAACATAGTCCACATGGTCCAGCCCTCCTTTCAGTTTTCTGTGCGTTCTGGGGCCTTTGCGTCCATTGAAATGCATTGAGAAAAGTCGTAGTTTTTTTTTTGCTCATACTACTGCCTAGCTTAGCCTGAAATTTGTTGCTTTACTGCTAGTTTATGGATTCTACTGCTAGTTTTACTGATTGTACTGTATTTTTTGTCTGCTCTGTGTCTTAATCTCTCCCACCCATCTCCCTCGGCTATTTTTTCACCTGCTACCAACTTCCTTCCTGTAACCCCAACTTGGGAAAAACATATATATATTTAATTACAGATAGCTACCTGTGTTCCCTCTTTGCTCTTCTCCTAGCTAACACTCTCTAAACACCTAATTTCCAGTGGCACCAGGGCTGATTATTCAGGCCTCCACCCCACCCACCCCGTCTCTAAGCTCTCTCTCTTTCACTGTGCTAATTAATCCTCGGTGTCTGCTATCCTCTGTCTCCCGCCCGACCTGACACCTCGTCACACTCCTAAATCACTGCCCTCTTAACTACCACCTCTCTCTCTTCCCATGTTTTCAGACCCATCCTTGAGCCCATCAGCGCCACCAGGTGGCATGGCACAAGAAGCCAGCTGCGCGCCCACACCAACCCAGCAACCACACAGGAACTCCGCTAGCCGGGTAAGTCCACAGACCCGACCAATGAATCTGGCTGAAGCTCAGATTGGCCAGCACTCTCTGCTGCAGCCACTGATTGCACTGGGGATGTACACTTCTGCCTCTGATTGGTCCAGCCCTCCTCTCAGTTTTCTGTGCGTTCCAGGGCCTCTGCGCCCATTGAAATGCATTGAGAAAAGCCGTAGTTTTTCACCCGCCCAACCTGCCCCGTTCCTGGGGTTTATTTTATAGCCACCTAACCCCTCCCCATTCAGTGGCACCTCCCTGTGCCATCGCCAATTGGGCCGCTCGCTAGTACCTCCCACTTCTTTGGCCCTTGCTCATCTCTCAGCGCTGCCTCTTTCTATCCCTCCTTCCCTCTGCCTCTGTCTCTCTCTCTCTCTCTGCATCTCTACTTAACTCCCTAACTCCTCCTTTACTTATCCCTTAATCACCTTCTCTGTTAGCCGCCTTGCATCCTATGCCTCCCTCTCTTTCCCCCCAACCATGACCTGCCCCACCTTAACTCTACTTACCCTTCTGGCATCTGTTCCTCTTTACTACCTCCCTGGAGCCTGTTACCCCACCCCTTCACTCAGTTACCACTTTGACTTGGTCAACTACCACCCTTGCACTCTACAAGCCTTACCATACACCCCATCTCCACCCCCCCATTAACCCTGAGTGGCTAAGACCTGATACCCATAACAGTTGGCCACTTACTATGTCAGCCCCCATCCCTCTCTTGTTACATGGGAAATCTCTCTGGGGCCAGCTCCATCAGCTTCCTTCACCCACGATACAAAGCGCATATGGAAACTCACTACCAGGGACCTGCGTTGGTGCACACTGAAGCTACTGCTCCTCCTGCTACTCCTGTCAGGCAACATCCACCCTAACCCTGGCCCAACTTCTCACGGTCCAAACAACCAAGTTAAACACTCTGGATCACTCTCCCTAGTTTCCATAAATATCTGCAGCCTTCTCCTGAAGCTTGATGCCTTAAAATCTTCTCCTGCCAGTAAAAACCGGATGTCATTGCTATTGTGGAAAGCTGGCTATCACCGAAAATCCAGGACCAGGCAATCACTCTACCTGGCTACAATGTCTTTAGGCTAGATCGTAAGGCTAAAAAAGGAGGGGGATGTGCCACCTACCCTAAGGAGGGCCTCACAGGCATCCCTTAGACTCCCCCCCCCGGACTCAACTGCATAGATCCTTCCCATTTGTATCTTCATAGGAGCTCACGAAAAGTCCTCACAGTAGCTGCGGTATACATCCCACCAAAAGAGCAAGCAAAAGGACTCAGTACCATACTGGACTTCGCACATACACACCCTCTGGATCTGAGTTAATCATGCTTGGTGACTTTAACATTAACTGGCTCTCCCCTGACACTGGAAGCCTCAAGGATGCCCTTGCCTCTGTAAACCTCACACAACTGGTCACCTCCCCAACCCAACGCAATTATAGAACAGGTACTAGCTCCCTCCTGGATGGGGTACTTACCAGCCACCCCACCCGGATAACCAATATCTCCATCCTGCCTGACTCGCTTAGTGACCATTCCCCTGTCACCTGTGAATGGACGAACAAATTCTGCAACCCCCCCCCCCAGCAGTCACTACCAGCAGAATCCTACCCTGCAGCAAGCTGCATCTACTCAAAACGCTCCTCAGGTAACAAGATTGGTCTCCTATTTTTAGAGCATCTGATGTTAACTCAGCCCTGGATTTCTTCATTTCCACCTTTAACGCTGCCTGCGACACCTATGCCCCTTCAAAAAAATGCAAAGTCAAAGCCCGCTTCAGTCCGTGGCTCACCACTGACCTAATAGCACAGCTAAAAGCAAGGGACCACCTCTAGCTACTGGCCCAGGAATCCGGCACTCAAGCTAACTTCCAGAACTACAAACATGCCCAGAATGCCTGTACACAGTCTATACGATTTCAAAAAGCACTTATTACAAGGAAGTGCTCACCAACACCTGGGGTAATGGTAAAGCCTTCTGGAGTAACATCAAAGAAGTAACCAGGAAACAACCAAAATCCTCCCCTACTATGATAGTCACAGATGGGGAAAATTACCTTCGACACAACTACTATAGCCAACACCTTCAACTCTGCCTTCACGGACCTCAGCAGTGTGCTCCCCACTGACTTCTTCAATGAAACCAGCTCCCCTGCTAAACCTGCTACTACTACACCCCCCACACACACACATCCTCCCTTCTACTTCAAATTTATCACAATGAAAGAATCCCGGAATTACATTGCAAATGCTATCGCAAAAACACGACATAGTGGGGACACCCTCAACCTGAAACTACTGTCCCTCATTCTCAATGAGGTGATTAGCCCGCTGACCAAGATTTTCAAGCTCTCCCTCAGCCTCAGCCAGTTCCCTGACAGATGGAAATCAGCCACCGTTACACCAATATATAAAACAGGAGACTGGACCAACTCTGGAAACTACCGACCAATCTCCATACTGCCTCAATTATCCAAGGCCATAGAACGCACAGTTGCTGACCGGCTCACAGACTATCTGGACAATCACAATATCCTGTGCCCCCAGCAGCATGGTTTCAGGAAAGGGCACAGCACCACAACAGCCCTCCTGGAATTCACTGGAGCCATCCACAGCTTACTGGATAATGGCCACCTTCATAGACCTAACTAAGGCCTTTGATACCGTTCACCATGGCCTGCTCTTGGACCAGCTACAAGTTGCCAGGCTCTCCCCTGACTCCACAACCTGGTTCAAAAGTTACCTGGAGAACAGATCACAAAGAGTGAAAACTGGAGGTGTCCTCTCCCACGCATGACCAGTCCGCTCTGGAGTCCCCCAGGGATCCATACTGGGGCCCCTTCTCTTCAATCTATTTCTAATTAACCTCCCCAAATCTTGCCCTGAACAACTCATCCTGTAAGCCGATGATGCTGTCATCCACGCCACCCATAAGGACCCACTATCCCTACAGCACAAGCTCCAACTCGGGTTCACAGCCATAGAGAACTGGTTCAGCAAACAAAAACTCATCCTTAACTATAAAAAAACCAAAAAACATGCTTTTCAGTAACTCACATAACAAGAGCAGGCAGCATCCACTGACCATTACAAACTACCTTGGAGTGCCTATTGAAGAGGTCTCCTCATTTAAATATCTTGGAATCTCGCTTGACAATAACCTGTCCTATGGAGCCCATGTACATAATGTAGCCAAGGAGGCTAATATGCAACTTGGTCTCCTCTACAGACATAGGGCACACCTAACCCCTGAAGCCCTCAGGATCACTGTCCAAAGCTCAGTAGTCTCTGTGATTGACGATGGCCTCTTAATCTATGGCTTTGCCACCACTACAGGCCTCAGGTGCATCACAACCACTCTAAACAAAACATGTCGGCTCATGACTGGTGCCCATCGCCTTACACACACCTGCGACCACTACGTCCAATCTGGCTGGCTGACCCTCTCAAACCGGATTAAATACCAAACCTGCATCATGGCAAAGAAAATAACCCTGGGACTTGCTCCCCCTGGTGTCCAAGCCCTCCTCAGCCCTAGTCGAAACCTCTGCCATACCAGGGGATCCGACTCTCAACTACTGCTGATTCCTAGATGCCGAACCTCGATGGGCCAACGATTATTTGGCTACAGGGCGCCATACTGGTTAAATAATCTCAGCAGGGAAATCTCCTCCACCCCCAAGCTTGGTCCTTTCAAAACTAGGCTCCATCTCTCTCTCTCTCTCTCTCTCTCTCTCTGCCTCCAGTACCTGTGACTGGCACACCCTGCCAGCCTAACTGCCACCTCTGTCTTACCCCGGCATCACAACAAGCACTTTTCACCTCTCCCCTCCTCCACCCTTTCTCCTTCCTCCAACCCCTTGCCTGCACTTCTCTATGTGTTGACACTGCCTTTCGACAGCTTATACCCCCCCGTGTCCTAACCATGTCTTGTAATACTGTTGCATACCAATGATCATGAATGCTGATGCTCTACCACATGTTTGCATCTTCTCTTGTATCTGATTGCGAAGTTGTTAAATCTGCAAGTAATTACTGTTCATGTTCCTGCCACAATTGTCGACATCCACCACTAGAAAATGCTTTTAAACCTGAGTAACCTGTTATCTCTGCCAAACCTTTTGCTCTACAGCTTACATTTCTGTTGTATCTTGTACTGTTGTAACATTGTTGTGCTGTGCTCAATCTGACGTGGAACCTTTGTAAAAGAGCCTTGGCTCAAAGGTACTTGTAATCCTAGAATTAATAAATAAACAAAATAAATACAAGGGATAGGGGAAAACCAAGCTGCCTGCAACACTCCACAGCTTCTGTATCACGCCACAGCTCCTGTGTGAGGATGCACTAGAAATAGTTATAACAGCACACTTCACACACAGATGCAGTAACAATGCCAAAACCCAGTTTGTGTGCAAATGCACCTCAAGTGTAGCAGTATTCTGTTTACACAGACACAAATAAGTCAAGATGCAGACACATTGGAATTCTGGGAAGTTATACCCCACCAAGTGTTGGGAAAATTACTTAATCAGATATAGTTAGTAATTACTCTCAAATAATTGTAATCGGTTACTTTTACATATGAATTACTATTGTTTTTATAGAAAGTAACAAAGAACTGTAACTCATATTAGTTTTTATATTACCGTACTTCATATTACATTTGATAAACTGAGTGGGACTTTTGGAGCACCCCCCTCCCCCACTACCACCACCAGCACCTTTAGCAGCACACTCTTCTCTTCGTCTCCTGGATCGGTCAGTGCTTGCAGGATACACTTGTTCCCCCAGCCCCATCATGGCATCAGGCCACCAGAATGCTGTTCACTTTTTTCCTTGACATGAAACATTTCAGTACCTACCACCAAACATTCAACTTGCCCTTCCCGCACCTCAGACAGTATTTTTGCTGACTATAACCACATTATATGTTGTAAAACCCACCTCCTCCCATCTCAGCTCTCTAGCCTCCCCACCTGGCATCCAATACAAACACCCCTCTTGTAGCACTCAGAGTAACTGAATGAAAAATAATCAGCTATGCACTGGTCAAAAAATGACACCGTTTAACCTTGTCTTGGCCAGATCTTAATTTTCTTTTTTTCTTTTTCACAAGTTTTTCTTCCAGAAAGGCTGCCCCTGTCCTGGTTGTTGCCTAAGGCAACAAACTAACCTTATGGCTGGCCACAGACATGGTTAGTATGTCTGGCTCAGTTCTTGATAGTTGAACCATAAGCAGGGGTGGGCTAGTACCTTTTCTCAGATACTCGGCTATTCAAGACTCATTACTTGTTTTCAGACAACATATAAAAATCCTCAGGGGCCAGCTTCATTTTAAAAACATGTATGCGAGAACAAAGAAGGGCCTCTTGGGAAGGGTAGAGTTTATTTATTTTTAAGGCCCTTGAATAATTTTCCTTGATTACTCCTGAATAGTAAAAGATACTCAGTACACAGAGTTGAGTACAGTACTGAGTAACCTGTTTTTACGTGGTATTCCAGAATTAATATTTGGGGCATTCACACCCCTAGCCATAAATGTTGATGGGTCACTGAGGGACATTAGCTCAGTGCAAGCAGTGTAGCACTGGCATCTAAAGAGTCATCAGGGCATTACAGAAGCCACGTCCATATCCACTAACAACTGGCATAGAGAGTAACTTTTCATTGGGTTCCTCACTCCTTCCTCTTTATGCCACCAGGGGCAGTCACACAGTGGGAATGGATGGGATCCTGAACCATCTCCTATGGACTTTACACTTGCACCCAAACTGTGACCGAGTCCCTCCCAGACCAACTTACATTCCAGTGTTTATAGGTGTCTTACCAATAGGCTGTGGGCTGGCCTCAGATATTAATCATTAGCAGACTATCGGATTGAGATCTACCAGACCACTATTCTCTTCTATTAGCTACATCAGCATTAGTTGTCAAGCGCTGTGATTCTGGGCCTGTCTTACAATATGTAAACACAATCTTGGGTTTCCCCATACAAATATATAAGGCCTCCCGCGAGAAACCCACTATCTCGGGCAAAGCCTCACCCCAGGCGCTGAGGCCAGGATCTTGCAGGCTTAGGGAATTTTCGATTGTTCTGCCATTAGGGGGCAGCACCTTTAGGAGCATATAAGGCTGGGGAGGAGTCGAGTAAGGGAAAGAGGCAGAGGTTGGCGGTTTGGATGCAGGGCTGTTTCTGGACCCCCCCCAGGCTTACGTAGGTCAGCCTTACAGTGGTGGTGCACTGGTCTATTTGGGGCTCTGAGGGAGGGAGCAAGTTCAGGCAGAAACAATCATTTGTGATCCTGTGGGGTTTAAGTCTACCCCCAGTAGGAGTTCGGGTGAACACTTGTTTCTGGAGGTAGCAGGCCCGGGGGTGGTTGGAGCGAGAGAAATATCTGGAGAGGACAAAAGATCTCATCAGGAAAATGGGGGCCCTGGATTCCCTCACAGGGTATGAGTACTGGGCCAGTGGGGCTGTTGTGGTGATGACTTGACCGCAGCAGGGGTCGTCGGTTGGAGGAAGCAACGGCATGCCTTTTTCTGGGTGGCACATTGACTTGGGGAGATGGTTAAATGTAAGGAACGCAACCTGGGACTCAATGGGGCTGTGTCTGGAGCAGGTTCCGGGACCCACCATGCCCGTGTCTGGGGTAGGTCTTTAGGCAGTAAAGGGCTGCGGTTCCTCAGGAAACAGAAAGGCAAGGAAGGGAGCCATGGCAACTGTTTGTGTGTGCAACTCGACGCTGGTGGAGAACTCAAGTTTGAAAGGTCTGGGATAACTGTGAGCACCAATTACAGCTAAGGAAGGAATGGAAGGAATTTGTACTATTTGGGAGCAGCCATGAAGGCTAGGCTACTCATCGCCCCAGGGACCACTCTCCCTGGTGGCACTATCGGAGTAAATTACTCCCCTGCAGAGGAATTAAGTCATGGAATGAATTTGGGAATTTGGCAAGGAGGAAAAGATAGGTCTCTGTGGAAGAAACTGGGTACTTACTGAAAATGCAGGCTCTTTCAAGTAGTCTTGGAAGCTGTAGTAATCTGCTGTATGCTGATTTAAGAACTGTGCCTAAGTACTGCCATGTGCTCGTTCGCTCTCTCTCGCTCTCTCTCTCTCTCTCTCTCCGATTTATGTTACTAGCCCCATGGAGGTGTTTATCTTTGGAGTGAGTTTGCTCTTGGGTCCTTAAATCATTATAGGAACCCAGGAAATAAATTTGCTGGTTTTTGGAAGGATCTGGTGCCTGACTTGTTTGATTGTAGCATTCATTTAAATGAATTAACTATTTTCTATTTCCAAGAAGCTAATTAATTTCATCATGGCCCAGATGGACGGACTCTGGAGTAATCCCTCTTTTGGTTTTCCTGATTCCCGGAGCAGTGGAAGGGTGAGAGACAGTGGCTCCTGTCCCGTGGTGTTCCTGCTGTGGGAAGCGTTATCCAAGGGGGTTCAGAGGAATCCAGTGCATTTGTAAAGGCATCTGCAGGTAGGATGCTCTCTGTTGTCATTTCATGCTCCAACCTGTATGTTCAAAAGATTGTTCAGGACAGCACTTATGGTCTGGGCTCCCTTCCCCTCCATACCATCAGGCACCCCTAGACAACGGGGAAGGGGGGAGCTTACAGATGTGGGGGGCTCATCTGGGATATTTCCTGTACCCAGCAGGGTGTGAACCCCCCCCCCAATCAATTTTGAAACTTGAAGGGTCGGCAGGATTGGCTGGTCCAGGCCTGGAAAGTGTGGCGCACTTACAGTAGCGACGGGGCCTGTTTGTAGTGCCTAGGCCTCCTTGCTCTCTCTCTGGCACCTCTGTGGTGGAGGGACAATCACATGCATGGATTTGGAGACTCTGATTGGCTGGAGATCAATGTGCTGAATGGGAGCAGGTGTTGAGGCACCATTTTGTTGGGAGTAGTGAGAGAGAAAGAGAGAGAGAGAGAGAAGTAAAGATACATTTAGAGACAGTTTTGTCTGGACAGCAGTACAAAAAAAGCCAGAAAATCAAAAAGACTGCAAGGTAGATGTGTTGCCTGCGTTAGTGGAAGACATGACAGAAGATTTCACACTGAAAGAGGAACCTCAGGCAGCGGTTCCTGCATCCCTGGTTACATGGCTGTGGAATTCTGCAGGGAGGAGGCAGGCTGAAGATCATTGTTAGATGTGGCTATCATGGGGAAGGAGTTGTAAGGCTGCCAGTTTGCTCAACATGCTCCAGTACTGTTCCGGGGGCATTTTTGGAGGCATACCATTTACTTTTTTGTGGGCGTACCCTGCCAGTGTGTCCACCGGCACTGCATCTTTGCTGTCTCAAAGTAGTGTGGAGGTTGGTACCGGTGCTAAGTTATAAGTGCAGGAAAGTGGAGAGGCTGAAAAGGAAGAGAAAGTGGGGTCCCCAGATATTAAGATGGAGGCAATGGAGAAAGTAAAAGAGGGTGGAGAGGGGGAGCACAGCTATCTGCCCAGCTCCACCTCCCCAACTGTAAGCTATCTGGGTGGCATAGGGAGGGCAGGGTCTGCAAAAGGCATCAGGGGGATCCCCCAGGGCTCAGGGGATCCCTGGCGGGGTCTCTACTCAGCAACAGTGTACCCGCTACTCCAGCAGCAGCAGAAACTCCACTGGACATGCAAACCCACACTGTGATCCAGGCTGGAGCCTCTGGAGACTGGGTAGAGCATGAGGAAATTAAGGATGAACCTGCTCCAGATGTGGCTGAGGGACCCTCTAAATGGTACCAATTTTCGGATCATGAAATTCAGCATACCATCCCAAGGCCCTATCATCATCCTGTCATCACTTTGCCTGACAAAACCCCTCACTTGATGGTATAGTTGGAGGCCCCAATGGCACAAATGGACAGACTATTAAGCAACAATCCAGTTACTGCAGTTTACCCAACTGGAGTGTGGCTGGAGCCAGGCATGGCGAGGGGTACCAGTGTCTGGGACTTGCCCAAATGGTCACAGGCAGAATGCTGGGTGAGGAGGATGCATGCAGAGTACTCCCAGTTGGAATACCCTTATGTCTTGGAAAGGATGTGGGATGTTATTGAGGAGATGCGGAGTGACTGGGTATTGAGGGAACAACTAAACAAGCTGCAGTCCCGGCCTGGAGGCTCTGGCCACCCCTCACAGCAGCTCATTCAGAAGGTGTGCACTATGTGCCACTCTGGGCCTTGGGCAGGCTTGACTCTTTTTAAACACTTTGTCCTGGCTCAAGACATGGCTAGCTGCTGAGTGAAAGTCTATATAATTTCCAAGGACTCTTTCGGAGATTTGACCATCAAGCCTGATCCTAACTATTACTTCCCTACGGGCGGAGGTCCTGCCTTCTACAGCCCTCCATTTAAAGCTGTGGATTGTGCCAGGCCTGCAAGTAGCCCTCTGAGACAGCGTTTCACTCCTTCACAAGACTGTTGAAGTTTAAGGAAGTTGCTGGTTCATTAAAATACTTGCACCCAGAGACTGTTTCATTGAAAGGCTAAGGGAGGTGTTTGGCCAGTCACCCTGAGAGGCTTGGAAAATAGGTAAAAAAAGAAGGAAGAGACATTTTTTCCTCTTTCCCTAAGTGGCACTGCAGTCAGCAGTGACTTTCTCTCTGCAATCAAGGACTTATAAAAGACTTTTAATTAACTGAAGAAATCATTAAATATGTTAGAGCCAGGTGTAAGCCTAGCTCTGGAGTGGGTGGGTGTATGAGTGAGTGGAGTGAATGGTGTGAGACAGATGTTAGAGTGGTTATTGGTTAATTTCTGAAATTCTTAAAGATTTGTGTGTTACTGAAACTTAAATGTGTTTAAGCATTTTTTAATAATTCTAACTGTTATGCAGCCTGGCACACTGTGAAATGTTTTCTCCAGATTTAGTGTTTAAGAGGTTAATAGTAAGGGACAAGTAGGGGGTAGGGTTGTGAGTCTGTTAGGTGGGAGTCCCAGTGGGGCTGGGGAGTGCGCATTACCTGGACTGGCTGTGGGGACCCATTCTGGGGTCTCTGCCCTCATTTCTAGGAGAAAATGGATTTCTAAGTGGGGGAGAGTACAAGCCCTCTCGCTGAGGGGGCTTATGAGCCTCGCAAGGCACTCCTCAGCACTGGTAAGGGACTAGGCACCTTAGGGAATTTTTGTGTCCTACTATTAGGGGGCAGCACTTTTGGGAGTGTATAAGGCTGGGGAGGAGTTGAGTAAGGGAGAGAGGCAGAGGTTGGTGGTTTGGAAACAGGGTAGTTTCTGGAGGGGGGGCCCCCAGGCTTAGGCAGGTCAGCCTTACAGCGGTGGTGCAGCGGTCCATTTGGGGCTCTGAGGGGGCAAGTTCAGGCAGTAGTGGTCATTTGGGGTCCAGGGATTTTTAAGTCTAACCACCACCCCCAGTGGGAGTTCAGGCGAACACTTGTTTCTGGAGGTAGCAGGCCCGGGGGAGGTCGGAGTGAGAGAAACATCTGGAGAGGACAAAAGATCTCAGCAGGAAAACAGAAGCCCTGGATTCCCTCACGAGGTATGAGTACAGGGCTAGTGGGGCTGTTGTGGTGGTGGCAGGACCGCAGCAGGGGCCGTTGGTTGGTGGCAGCACCAGTGTGCCTTTTCCCAGGTGGCACATTGGCCTGGGGAGATGGTTAAAGAGGAGGAATGCGGCCTGGGACTCGATGGGGCATGCTGTGCTCGTGTCAGGGGCAGGTCCCGGGACCCACCATGCCCATGTCTGGGGTGGGTCTTTAGCCCATAAAGGGCCAAGATTCCCCAGAAAACAGTAAGGCAAGGAAAGGAGCCATTGCAACTGTTTGTGTGAGCCACTCAGCTCTGGTGGGGAACTCAAGTTTGGAAAGTTGCTGTGTTTAAAGTCTGTTTAGGAGGTAGTATACTTTGTATTACCAGGCCTCTTGTGTAAAATTTAACTTGCCTAATACCTCTGTAGGATGTAATGAGTTTTAATATTACATGGCCACATGTGTAATGTTAACCTGCCTAAATTCTGATTAAGTGGCTGAGAGCTCAGTAATATAGTTGTCTCCCTCAAACCTGACAATTTTTATTATCTCTCGCTAGCTTGTTAACTTTTGTTTTAGTGGTGCTGCTATTGGGACTTGTAGCTTAAGTTACAACTTCAGGCTGCTACCTGTTTCTGCTCGTGTCTCTATACTCTGTTTTTTCCCTTTTCCCTCCCTGTCTCTCTCTTGGCCACCCTTACTGCAACCTCCCTGCACCCTCCTGCTACTAATAGCCACTCATACCTTACTTAGCCACTCCCTTGCTAAAACCCATTATCTTCCTGCATTTGTCCAGACCTGATCCTCTGGTATTCTGACACCTCCCCACCCACCCCTGATTTGCTAGCTATCACACTCTTCATCTTCTACCTTCCCCTGTTCTAATTAAATTACTCTCTAACGACCTTCCCTCCCCCAGACTTTTGTCCTCAGCTCTAAGACCTCCCACCAATTTAAGCGAAGGCACCAGCACTTGCCTTTAAATTAATCTCTTGCTTTTCCTCTCCCCTCTTTTATAGACTGCCACCCAGCAGGCTGCGCCACCACCACCTCGGACCTCCAGTGGCTGCCACAGGACTTCAGCACTCCAGCCCTCTCCCTCTAAGCCCGCAGCCTAGTGGGCTGAGCTGCACAGCATCTCTCCAGTGGCCAATCTCACTCGCTCCTGCCCACCCACAACCTACAGCGGTACGCTCACCTCTCTGAGAGCCGCGGCTCGTAGGCTGCCAATTTCACTGGCTCCGCTTGTGCTTGGAGCTGGCCGGTGATTGGACGCTCTCTCTCAGCCCAGCCTGCCATTGGTCGGGCCCGTCCCAGTGACTTTTTCGGATTGCTTCAGTGCTTTGGCGCCTTAACTCACACCGGGCACTACTGTATAGTTTCTGTTTTTTGTCCCACCTTGTCCACCCCGACCCCGGCCTCTATTAAATACCCCTCCTCCCCCTCTCCCCACCCCCTCCTGCTCCTAAGACAGCCCCTGGCTCCTCCCTTATGGGACTATTACCAGCTCCCTAAAAGGAACACTGGTGGACCTCTACCTTCTCTCACAGATTTATTTATACTATTACATTTAACAAAATTTAACATGCTGTCAGTTGCAAAAATTGGTTTCCTAACCTTATTCTTCCCCTTTCTCATCAGGGTAGCTGTCTGGACAACCTCTACATATACCACCCACACTGATACTAGCCTGTGCCTCACCCTCCCCTCCAATCTTAAACCCAGCGGTACTCACACCGACTGATGCCTTACTCATGTCTTCAAAATCCCACCCTCTATCTACACACCCTCAGTTCCGCACGAAATTAGCATCGCTGTCATCCTATGCTGCCGAACCACTGTGGTGACTATAAACTCATTTGAACCACACTGGGTAAAGGTAAATGGGACACGTAGGCTGCACTGGGCATACATCCTAAGAAAGTTGATATTACGGCTGCTGCTAATCTCTGGAAATGTCCACCCTAACCCAGGCCCACCCGGTACCAGGCCAAAACAGGCTCAGGGATGCCTTTCGATAGTCTCACTAAATATAGTGTACATAGTTTCATTAATAAACTACCACAGTTCCAGGCCTGGGTGGAGCTACTACAACCTGACATAATTGCTCTCACTGAAACCTGGCTCTCACCGAAAGTTAGCAATTCCTCCATAGCACTTGATGGCTACACAGTGTTCTGGCAGGACAGACTGACTAAGCGAGGGGGTGGATGCACAGTTTACTTGGAAGAATGACCTTAGAGTCCAACCCCTGCCTAGCAGTTTCCTAAATGAGGAAGCGCAAACTCTTACCCTCAAACTCACCCTGGGTAAGCAACACAAAACTCTACTATCCACCATATACATATCCCCTGGAACCTCCAAAATGGGCATCCAGCAAGTGCTGAGCAACTTTGAGCAGTACAACAAAAACTGGGAACATACAGTAGTTGGCGACTTTAACACTAACTAATTGTCCAATGACACTCTGGCTGTCCATGAACAGACATCTGGACTCTACTTTACTCAACTAGTCCACCAAGCAACCAGGCTTAACTACAAAACAGGCACAAGTACTCTAATCGACTGGCTTCTTGCAAGCAGCCCAGAGCATATCTCTGAGGTCACTGTCCTTCCTGACACCCTCAGTGATCATTCACCGGTGATGTGCACCTGGTTGAATAAAGCCAGTACTCGTGACCCCCAGGTATCTCAAAATTGATCCCTGAGACCTGGACAGCTTGACTCTTTCAGGAATTATCTGAGTTTGGTTGACTGGTCGCCACTGGACAGGGCCATGGACGGGAACCAAGCCCTCAACTTCTTTATCACCATTTTTACCATGGCCTGTGACATCTTTGCCCCCTACAGAACCAAAAAAGTAAGAGGAACTACCAACCCATGGCTTACAGGCCCCATATTACAACGTATGTGGAACAGGGACACCTTGTGCATAGGGCCAAACCTACTGGTAAGGAAGCTGACTACATCAAATATAGGTCTGAAAGAAACAATTGTACCAGGATCATCCGACAAGCTAAGGCAAGCTACTACCATGACCTACTGAAAAAGAGCTGGAATAAGGGTAAGGAATACTGCGACTCGATAAAAACCATCACTGGCAAAGCTTCTGTAATCCCCCTGCAAATGGGGCTTCCCAAAAGACTTCCAGGAGCTTGCCTGATTGCTCCGAGCCTGAATGTTGTTTGGCGTTTAAGTCATTTATCTGTGAGTGCTTTTAGCGCTTCTGGTACTGTCTCTTTAAGAGCTGTCTGCTTGCAGACGTAATTAGTTTGTATGGGGGGACTGTGTGTTTCTCTGCTTGAGTCCCACTCGAGCTGCTGCCAATTCGCTCCATTTTTGCAGTCACTAGGAGTGCAAAGGGAGTCTATCTGAAAGATGTAACTGTTCGCCAGAAATCATTTAGAGTAATAATGAAAATACAGTTTGTCTAACTTGCTTTTCTTTGCAATCAGAACTGTGTTTGCCTAGTCCCTTCATTCTAGTTTTGAACTGCTGAACTGGACCAATCAGCGTGGGGGACCTTTTGAAGTGGAGCCTGATGCTGGCAAATCAGAACTTGAGACTCTCCTCTTGAGCCAGCTACAATGGGACTGTATGGCAGATGCTTCTGGAAATTGTAGTTTGGACTTTGGCGCTTTTTTAAACCAACAGGGGGAGTTTATTGTGAGTGACAGCCAAACCAGCCAAGAACTGGGAGGAACTCAAAGGAAGTGCCTGGTTTTGTCTACTGGAGTTTCAGTTTAGCTCTGGCAGTGAAGAGGGAAGGAGCCCTGTGCTCCTTCGGTGCGCAGTTTTAGTCGGGAAACACGTGTAAGGCCCCAAGTTTCGGTCTGCAGCTTGTGCAAGTGCTTGTTTGGACTGAATCCGACCTGTGAAGAGAATCAAGGAGATCTGAAGAGAAGAAACCAGGCTCACCCTGTAGAAGACTGGAGAAATTGCTGAATCGCGCTCGGTCTGTCAGGAACTGAATCTGCTGTGTGTTCTTTCGGGTATTTTGCAGTAACTGCGATCGGGATAGAGAAGCAGCCTGCCTGGTATAGTACATTCCTTTTACATATAAATGTGTGTAGTGCTTGTGGGGACTCGCGTTTCAAATCCCCTGTACAGTGAATTGAGTGCATGAAGCTGGAAGTAAACCCCAGCTTAATCCAGACTACATCCATTTGCTCCAAACTGCATTGGGGTCCAGTCACAAGGACCTTGCCCACATGGTCTGTTCCTCCTGGCAATCCAGGACAACCTACCTCCCATTCAGTTTTCAGTATTGGGCTGTGAGTGCAAGCAGGGTAGCTCCCTGCTATTGGTTTATCGAATTGCAAGTGTGTCATCTAATTGTTTGTTTTTTTCTTCACGAACTGAGCCAACCGGCTCTGGATTACAATTTGGGTATTGTGCATGCATTCTCCATCTTCAGGGCCCCAACCAGCTGCACCAAATAGGCTAGCCTCTTATTGCCTGGGTACCCAGTAAGAGTGACATTAGGGACATTTGGGATTATGAAATATGTGCACAGTACTGTGATTATTAATGCGTTTAAACTAATTAACCTGATTTCCCCCTGTCCTTGTTATATCCCCCTAAATAAATCAGATCTGTTTGTTTCAGCAAAGTTACACTGCCTGAGGTATTCGTCTATGTTAAAGTATTGTACTGTGGTTTTTGCACTGTATCATCTTGTTTTACAGGGAGTACCCAGAGTCACACTGACCGAACCAGTCCTGGGGTTAAGTGTATACTGTGAAGGTAATTCTGATATATTGTGTGGACCACTAGTGGGAAGAAAGGGGGGTCGCAGTGTCCCAGAGGGCTGTGACCAAGTTAGTTTAACTATTGCAAACCCTGACCTCTGGGTGGAGGCACCGCCATCGGATCCAGGCCCCTCAACCTGCTAGTGGCAAATCAGGCAGGGGTAGCACCACCTAGGGGTTACACTTCTAAAGCACAACCAGGGTTAATAGTCACTACTGAGGGTACACTCCTGGTGCCTGAAGGCATTGCTAATGCCTTCAACCAAGCCTTCTCTGACCTAAGTTCTGTTCCTCCCAAGGACTATCTGTCCCACTCTACTCTCAACCCACCCCACTCTAATGCCCCACCACCTGTACCCCAGTTCAAAGCCCCCCCTTCTACTTCAAACAGTTGAACCAACAGGATACCATTAAATATGTTAAAGCTGTTCTAAAGAAGACTAGACAAGAGAGTGACCTTGTAGACATGAAACTGGTGGCACTCACCATCAATGAGCTGGTGGATCCCCTTATCAAAGTCTTCAATGCCTCACTAAGGTCAGAAGAGTTTCCTGATAAGTGGAAGAAGGCAGTTGTCACCCCTGTTCACAAATCAGGCAATGCCACAAACCTAACCAACTACAGGCCCATCTCAATTCTCCCACCTCTGTCCAAGGCACTGGAATGAGTGGTCTCGGACCAGCTTACTGAGTACCTAACGAAGTACAACCTACTCTGTAGGCAACAACATGGGTTCCGGAAATATCACTCAATCATAACCGCTTTGATTGACTACACCTACCAGATATACGAGGCATTTGATGATGGTTTAGCAGTGGGGTCTATCTTCATCGACCTCACCAAGGCATTCGACACAGTCAGCCATCAACTCCTCCTACAAAGCCTTCACTCAATGGGCATGTCCTCAGACACAGTCACATGGTTCAAGAGCTACCTATCCAGCAGGACACAGCAAGTCAAAGTTAGTGGCATACTATCAGAACCCATGGACGTGACTCTTGGGATCGCTCCTGTTCAGCATATTCATCAACCAACTGCCTATAGTCTGCCAAGCACACATTGTGCTTTATGCAGATGATGCAGTCATCTCTGTAAGTGGGTCAAACTTACCCGCCATCTTCCTTGAACTCGAAGCAAACTTCCACAGACTTGAGGAATAGTTCAGTGATAACAAACTGTTGCTCAACTACAAGAAAATCAAGGGCATGCTCTTCTCCCTGCCACAGAGGAAGAACCACCTTGGAAAACTTCAGATCCTGAGCTCCATAGGAGACTTATTGGAGCAGGCTGATGCCTTCAAATATCTTGGTATATACTTGGACAGCTCCCTTTCTTTCTTGACACATGTTGATCAGTTAGTCAAATCTGTCAACGCAAAATTAGGTGTTCTGTATAAACACCATCAACACATGCCGCCTGAGGCACTAAAGCCTGTCACTTACAGTTCTGTGGTATCCTCCAATGACTATGGCATTGCAATCTACAGTGCAGCCCCTGACACGGTCCTGAATAGGATAAGAACCCTCCTCAACAAAACGTGTAGGCTAGTCCTGGGTGCAGATCGCCTGACCCATACTTGTGACCTCTAAGAAGCAACTGGTTGGCTACGCCTCCATCTCAGAGCCCGGTAGCAAAGCTGCCCTGTGGGTATGAAAGCCATCCTTGGGTTTGCTCCTGATTCCATCTTGTGTCTTTTTAAAAAAGTCCAACCACCTATCAGCACTAGGAGGACCTCTAAGGGCGTACTACTAGTACCCTTCAAGCGTACCTCAATAGCTCAAAGATCCCTGTCCTACAGGAGTCCCAGGAGGATAAATGACCTACCCCCTGACCTCCTCAGATGCAATAAGATTGGAAAATTCAAAGCTGGTCTCCGTGTCCATCTTTTATTTTTTTTTAACTCTTTTTCCCTCCGGTCACGGTCTGGGGGGCCTCTCTCAGGCATCCTGCCTGATCCTCCCCAGCCTGAAGCCCTCCATCTGTACCTCCTCTCTCCTCCTCCTCTACTCTGCTGCCGGTACCCCCCAGCTTAGTGGGGCCGCCCCACCTCTTTGGGCACTCTTTGAGACAGACCCTGACGTGAGAGAGGACCTGGTTGGAGGAACCTGGAAGGTCAGATTGGATGGGCCCGGCATTGGGGATGGGGCAGGTGCTGTCGCCTACCCCTGCAGACCGTTTTTTCCTTTTTCTGTTCCCTCTACCCCCCTCCCGTGCGTGTGCACATCCTCGACATAGGACGCACGGCAATCCCTGCCCACGTCAGGGCACGTTAACTATGTGCAGCCAGACATGCAGCAGTGCCCCTGGTCTCCACCTGGAGCCGCTGGCATGCCAAGCAGTCCCACCCCACCCCGCGGGGAGGAGAGCAGCCCATACGGGTGCTCAATCCTCACCCACCCCCGCTGACCCCTGGCATCCTGAGCTTGCTCCCGAACCCCGGGTCGCTGGTGTGGTATGAGGTGTGGCGTCCAGCGCCTCAACCCTCAGCAACACTGGGCTGACTCCATGCCCATCTTACCCCTCCAAGTACGTGCAAGTGCCCCTGCGCAGCCTGACCCATTCTCAGCACTCTTCTGCTCCTGAAACCTCTGATCTTGTATCTCTGTCACTTCTCTCACCTGCCCCACCCATAATCGACTAGCTCTTGCCCCTCCTCGCCATGTACCCATCCCCCTGTATTTTCATTGCCTTTTCTTTCTCCCTCCTCTTTCTCTCCCGCGTCCCACCTAACTCCCCACATATTACCCTACCTCCTCCCTTTTTCACTCCCTCCACCCCACACCCACCTTCCATCCCTTTCTCCTCTCCCCACCTTCCATCTCCTTGCTTCCTACCCCCCTTAGCCATCTTCCCTTTCCTTCACTCCAAACCCCCTCCCCCTTCTCTTTCCCCTGCCTCCCCTGCCAATTCCTACCCTGGCTGCTATTCTCATTCCAACTCCTAGCCCTGCGGTGGCTGCCCTTCCCCCATTGTTGCTCGGGCCTGTTAACTACCCTCTGCCCACTTGCTCAACACTGTTGTTGCCTTCTACAGCCAGAGGGCATGCCTTACCTCCATTCTAGATGTAACGACACTGAAATTTCCTTGAAGAATTCTAAGATGTCTGGGAACCTATAATTATTATCTTCCTCATAGTGATTTTTACCTATGAAGTAACTAGTGCTACTGTATCTGCTAGAATTTCATTGCTGTTGTCTTCCACTTGATTCTGTATTACCACTGTACTACTCCTGTTGTCTGTCTTATCTGTATTGTATGATGTCTGACCTGGAACCTTTGTAAACGAGCCTATGGCTCAAAGGTATTTAATCCCAAACTGAAATAAATAAATAAATAAATATCTGTGAGCACCGGTAACAGCTAAGGAAGGAATGGAAGGAATTTGTACTATCTGAGAGCAGCCATGGAGGCTAGGCTGCTCATCATCCCAGGGACCACACTCCCTGGTGGCACTAGAAGAGTAAATCACTCCCCTACAGAGGAATTAATTCATGGAATGAATTTGGGAATTGTGCAAGGAGGAAAAGATAGGTTTCTGTGGAAGAAGCTGGGTACTTAATAAAAATGCAGGCTCTTTCAATTAGTCCTGGAAGCTGCAGTAATTTGCAGTATGCTGATTTAAGAACTGTGCCTAAGTACTGCCATGTGCTCTTTCTCTACGATTTATGTTAATAGCCCCATGGAGCTGTATTTAACTTTTGAGTGAGTTTGCTCTTGGGTCCTTAAATCATTATAGGAACCCAGGAAATAGTTTCACTGGTTTTTGGCAGGATCTGGTGTTTGACTCATTTGTAGCATGCACTTAAATTTGTCCCTTCCTATATTCCCCACCCAGCTCCTTTTCTTAGCTTCTATACTAAGCTGCTTAGACCTGTCCAAATACTCCTTTGGAACTGACAGTTAGCCATTCACCGTATTCAGTGTAACAAATCTGTCTGAGTCTTGCTATGGAATTGTGTTTTACTGTTGTTGTACTGTGTGTGATGTGGAGCCTTTGTAAACGAGTCTTTGACTCAAAGGTATCTTCCTAATCAGCAATAAATAAATAAATTAACTATGTTCTATTTCCAAGAAGCTAATTAATATCCCAATGGCCCAGACGGATGGATTCTGGAGTAATCCCTCTTTTGGTTTTCCTTGTTCCCGGAGTGGTGGAAGGGTAGGAGACAGCGGCTCCTGATCCGTGGTGCTCCTGCTGGGATAAGCATTATCCAAGGGGGTTTAGAAGGATCCAGTGCATTTGTGAAGACATCTACAGGTAGGGTGCTTTCTGTTGTCATTTCATGCTCCAGCTTACATGTTCAGAAGATTGTTCAGGATGGCACTTATGGTCTGGGCCCCCTTCCCCTCCATACCATCAGGAACCCCTAGATTATGGGGAATGGAGGCTTACAAATGAATAATGCACCAAACTTTACTCAGTATCATGGGAATAAAGTGAAATGCCTGAGAATAAACAGCTAAGTTCAGTCCAATGTATTGTTAGCATTTATAACTGTACAGCTGATGTTTGTAAGAAAGGCACAAACTTCCTGACATAGCGCATAGGGAACAGTTACCACTTTCCCCTCAACAGTCTAAGTGCAACAACTGGGTGAAGTTTTCCCACCTTCTCTCACACAAAACAAATTGTACTGTCAGTACCTAGTATACTATTAGACTTATTTGACCCTTTCCTAAGAGGAAAGTGTAACCCATCACACAGGCTCTCCGTGGTCATCCGACACACGGCTCCATTGGCAGGTGATGTCCTTCACCTGGTTCACATCCCAATATTTTGATGTAATGGGGATCGAGCTGTAGGGAAAGGAGCAGCAAATGTTTTCACCAGACAATGGCACCTTTGATCGTTGTGCCACCAGTCATATCTCTGATCACATTTAGCTGTGGCTGGTGAGGGACCCAGTATAGAAGGAAGTCTGCGACAGGAGACAGTTTCCTATCCCCGGAGAAGGCAGTAGTGGGCCAGAATTTGAATAAACAATGCCTCTGAATGCACAGGAAAGTAGGCAGAGAAGCTTCAGGGAGAAAACAAAAATGTAAACAATCATGGCATTAGTCATACTAATTGACCTCCTGGCCCAGGGAACTTCTGGGAAAAGGGCCAGGGATCAGAAGAGCAGTCATCAACCACCTCAGCAACATTTACACGTGGCATGCATACGGAACACTCCCTGCACACACAGTTTTGGACATAAATCTCGGTCAAACAGGAGTCAGCTGGCTGATTCTGCAAAAGCCTGAGATGAGAGAGAGTCTGAGCTGCCTGTTTCTGCTCTCATCTAAGGAGATGTGCTGCCAGTGTCTTGCATGGGGCTAGTAGATCAGACAGAGGGTGCATATTTAGAGTCATTGAAGGAAGCAGCTCCACTCCAGAACTGGTAAGAGGAAACGCGAAATTGGAGCTGGGCAGGTTTACAGGTTTACCCAAGAGATGACCCCCTCCCCGAGGGGTATTTTTCCAAACCGTCAAAGACTGATTCTGATTGGGGTCAATGCTAGCAGAAACTGTTCCAGCCTGAGCCCATTCAGAGACAGAGAGGAGACAGTGTGAAAGCAACTGATCCCAGCTCTCAGCCCTATGTTGAGGAAGTCCCCATGCAGGGTAGTTAAGGAAGACAACATCCCTACCATGTGTGAAAAATAGATTCTCCATGCAGGTTGAAGCCACTGAATAAATGGATTAGCTCAATCCCAGCTCACTCTGGCAAGTCCCTCATGCTGCACTGATCGCTGTGACACCACACAGAGGGACAGCATCTAAACTGCAGCTGCTGCACACCAGAGAGACCAACATCCAGCATCTGAGGCCTTATGAGGTCTGTTAACCATGAATATCTGATCAGAGCCTTGGCTCTACAAGCTTTTAGTTAGTTCAGTAGTGCAGCCTCAGGGGGGGTGATGGAAGCCCTGGGCAGGACTATGTTTGGGAGTGTCTATGAAGAAGACTTGCATTTAGGCCATCAGGCCTTGTTGTCTATCACAAATATTGATGACATTAATTTTGAACTTAATAACTGAGTATGGGGAACATCTCTCATCTACTCAAGCACTGGGCCTGCAATGACTCAACAACTGTGCTACCCAGTAACATTTAAGGGATCTCCCAAAGTCTTTTGGGGAATTAAATCTAATGCACCAGTCAGTGTAAACACTTTGTGGGACTAATCGGACTGAAGGGGATAACGTGGGAATTTCATAGCATTGTTTATTGAATTGGCAAACCATTAACCCTTCCTGCCCCAGATCCTAGTTTCAGTTTTCCCTTTTATTTATTTATTTATTTATTTAATTTCATTTTTGTTGACAGGGTAAGTGCACTAGACAAATTCTGCCTATTTTCAGGTATGACCCGGGGGAGGGGGATACAAATGAATGCCAACTAACCTTGAACCAGATTAAGCTGTTGACGGTATTTTTAGTGAATAGGGGAAATTTGGCCAGGGCACTGGGGAAATTCCCTTACTCGTCAGTAGGGGGTGCTGTGACTGATGCTGCAATGGCCAGTTGACTGGAGCTTGGGTTGCGGAAGGACATTCAGGTGGTCCAGGAGCAGGTCTCCTTCTCAGCCCCCTTGTTGATAGAAGCCGTGATGGAAGTGGAGTAGGGAATGGATGAAACATTTGTTCTAGTGGTGGAAGACATTGAGCAGCAACATGCTGCAATTTCAATCGAGAAAATGGATATTGGGCCTCAAGGAGAGGCTGAAGAATGTCAGCAGTCGGTGGAGGATATCTGCAGGTTGTTGCAAGACGAGGAGTACCGGTTCCGTGATCGCAGGAACCATTTTGAGATGGCTTTAAGATGGCAAGAAGTCTTGACAGATATAAAGAAGATGGACGGCAGCCAGAAAAACGAAAGTGCAATGACGCGGGATGCCCAGATGATGCAGAGTGATACAATTAAGGAGGCGAACCAAACGGAGTTCAAAACCCAGGGAAACTAACTGAGACTGCAGGTAATTAATGTTATGGTGGCAGATGACTCGGATGGGAGCCACGACTTAGCTAATTCTGTTTTGAATAAAATGAATGTTGAGGAACAAGACGTTCACACTGTTCCTATACCACCTGCTGAAAGTGTTGCACAGGGCCAGTTGCTGATCTCAACGTATTGTGTGAGAAACTTATTTTCTTTAACATAGGAGTTTGTCAAGGAGGGTCTGGGAAAAAAACGTCTGCCAAAGATGCTTCTGGGAGGAGGCTGAAAGGACATTTTAAAAATACAGAAAAGGAGCATTCACTGTCACTTCCCCTTACTAATGCTCTGAAGGAACAGGTGGCAGGACCTTCCTCAGTTCGGGCGGTGGGTTGCAACAGCTTTAGAGGGAGCAGGTTGGGTCAGGAAATTAGATGGCCCAGGATGGGATGCAAATATCCCAGTGTCCTTAGGGGGTAAACATGATTCCACTGTCATAGAGACGATGCTAGGGGCCAAGGAAAATTTCAGACTACCTCCCCTAGGTCCCAGATTACTCCTGGACAGAAATATGTTATTGAAGAGGAGACTACTTCAGATTTAGGCAATAACCCAGCTTTGGATGTGATTTTAGTACTTGAGGGAGAGTTACCTCAGGAACAAAATACAGAAGATGTGCCCCCCCCCGTGTGTTGAGAGGAGTGTAGTCTCTCCTGAACAGAGAGATGGCCATGCCCTTCCAGATGAAGACACAGTAGTTCCTCAGGTAGAGGTAGTAGAACCTAAACAGATAACTCCTTCTGTATGGAATGCAAATGTTAGGAAAAGGCTGTTCCCAGATAATGTGAGGAATGCTTCTGAGCCGGCTGCTAGGCGTAACGCATTACGCCTCAAATATAGGGGTGACATGGCTGATCTACCTGATAGGCTCTTTATGGGTCGTACATTACTTAAAGATAGTATGAAGTATTATGTGTATGAGATTTACGCACTAATACACATGTCTGGAGACTCCCTAGTTGATATAAGTTTTAAACACCCCGCTGGCTTAGACCGATTCTAGAAACAGTATCAAATACTTAAAAACATGCTATTGTGGAAACCTTTCTTGGCTAATCCCCTGACCAAACCCATGTTTTAAAAAAATAACTGTTCTCTTTAGGAATGAGGGAGTTAATGTTGCGGACATAACATATTGGTTGAAACAACATTGTACAGTTAATGGCTACCCAGAGCCCATATTGGATTAGGAACATTTCAGGTGGTTGGAAGTATAAGATCACCCTACGACAGGAAACTGGAATAACTAAACATTTGCTGAATTGCTTCTTTTTAGGGAGAGACTGGGGTGTGATTTTTTACCCAGGACAGCCACAAGCTTGCAACAAAAGTGTGGGGATGTAGGCCATCTCAATAATGTGTGTGAGAAGAAAAAGTGTGGGCTTTGTGGTGCAGTGGGTTATATAGCTGCTCAATGTCAACAGCCGCTCAGATGTCAGTGGCTCAGTAGGTAGCACACTCACCTCTGAGGCCAGGAGATCAGAAGGCTGTGGGTTCAGTTCCCACATCTGGCACTTGGGTTAATATCCCAGTACTGACACTGTAGTGCAGCATGAGAGGGGTGCTGCACCTGAGGTGCCGCTGCTCAGATGAGACATTAAACCGAGGTCCCATCTGCCTGGATTGGTGGTAGTTCAGGTGGCTATTAAAGATCCCATGGCACTTATCAAAAGAGAAGGGAATTTCCCGTGTCCTGGCCAAATTTCCTCATTCACTAAAAATACCACCAACAGCTTAATCTGGTTCAATTTCAGTAGCTACCATCTGTATTCCCCACCCCACCCCACCCACCGGTCGCCTCTGAAATAGGGACTTCTAGGCCCAGTGGGCTTACCGGGTCAACAAAATTCAACAAAAACAAAACAAAAACAATTTATGTGAGGAACATGGGCATACATTTCGGAACTGTTGGTGGGCAGCTCACTTGGACCATACTCTGTAAGCTGAACATGATGGATATGTAGCTATGGCACAAAAGGAAACAATGAGAATGCAAGAATTAATGTTACAGTCAAATGCAGGGGATCCTAAACCACAGAGAGTGACACACTCTAGGCTGGCGGGTCCTGAGCCAGAGGGAATAGGGGAGTAATTATCTGTTGACTCCCCTCCTATACTACAGGGAATGGGCGCTGTTAAACAGACCACTGAGCTGACAAGGAGAGTACCTGAGGTTATTGATGTACAGACAAATGAGAAAAATGTGCAGGACCCCATCCCATTGTAATTGCCACAGGGCCGTCTTTGGTGAAAAGCCCTCAGTCAGGGGGGTTGATGGTTATAAACAAAATGCTACCCCCAGGAGCCATGGCTGATCCGGCCTTTCAGAGGGTTACTAGATCCAAAGTGGCTAAGAAACATACTGACCTTCAACTTGGGAGTATAGAGACAGGGAACATATTGGTCGCCAATTCGTATGATGTATTAATGGATTTGTAGGATGAAGACACGGGTAGTGACTCAGATGTGTCATTGGTCACTTTGGCACAACCTGATATTACTGACCCTATGCTAGGAGACAAACCGAAGCCTAGAAAAAGGAAAAAAACAAAAGTGAAATGTTTTGATCAATTGGATATATGTGTGTTTCTACTTTTCTTCATGGATGGGGGTATTACTTTTGTTACTGCAAATGTCAATAGTATTAAGGCTCAGAAGAAAAGAAGTATCACTTTTGTAAGTTTGAAGTCAGGACAAGGACAGGTATTTTTTGTACAAGACACCAGGCTCCACACTTTACCAGAATTGGCAGCAGCACAGAGATTGGAGGTGGGGCCCTTCCCTGTGGTACATAGGCGAAGATGTTTAGGGACCATGTTTACAGGAATTGACGTGACTGTGTTAAAAGTTATAGATATATACCCGGGAAGGGCCTTGTTAATAGATGTTATCTTACATAAGGTCTTCTATAGACTCATCAATATTTATGCACCCCAGTCCAAGGCTGAAAGGTCTTCCTTGTTTAACAAAATTTCCCCCTTTTAACATACTTTCAAATTAATTATATGGGAAGGGGATTTCAATTGTGGGTTAAGTTATAGGGTTTGGGGGAGGAAAACTAAAAAAATATTTAGTGATACCAATAATTTATGTAAAATCTTGGAACAAAGTCAATTAAGGGTGTTGTGTGTAGTACAGCTTAAAAAATGTTAGAGGCAGTACAGCTTTAACAGAAATGTACACTTCCTGTAAGTGTGCCTGTGTTTGGGGCCAGTCTCCTCTTATATGTGCTGCTGAATGGAAGTAAAAGAGAAAGCCTAGATTTCAGTGTGGTGTGGTTTTCTTACTTCCAAGACCCTTGTGTGTTTAGGGTACTTATTTTCGGCCACCAAATACAACAAACTGGCGACAATGGATGGTAAACATTTTCATAGCTCCAGTTTACTGAATTACATCATTTTGTGACTTTCTGCATCGGAGGCAAGCAAGCAATTTGGAACTGTGCAATATCATGGCAACTTCAGCCAGCTTTGAAATATTTACAGGAACGGACTGGGATACATGGTCGCGATGGTTTGATCAGTGGTTATTACTTAATCCTGCCATGCAAGCTGCTAATGATGAGCAACAGGATAAGTCCATTCGAGCTGCTTTTTGTACTTTCTTGGGGAGTGAAATCTTCAAACTTTTATGCAGTCTGTGTGCACCGGACCGGCCGGAGGATTTGTCATATCAAGAGCTAAAGGCTAAATTGAATGCACAATACAGTTTAACAAGTTTTCCAAGGGCTGAACATTATAAATTCTACAGTTATCGCCAAAAACCAGGTCAGTCATTACAATTGTATTTGGCTGAGATCAAATGCTTAGCTCTCACGTGTGAGTGGAGCAGGGATCATCTTGAATTTAATCTAGCTGATAAGTTTGTTATGGGGTTGAATAATGAACATTGTATTCAGCAATTACTTTCTGTAAATGTCAAGAAGTTTACTGAGGAACTTTTACATTTGGCACAAATGTATGAGGCTGCAGAAAATGAAGCACATGCTAAGATGGACACTAAAAATGAGGTACAAGTAGCTGCAGTAACCCCCAAATCGAAACAGCTCAAACCTAAGTCTAAGCCACTGTTTTCAAAGTAAAATTCAACCACTCCACCCAAACTGCATGGCCAGTACAAATGTGCATCATGTGGGTTGACTCAGCATAGCAGGGACCAGTGCAAATTCAGAGAAGTTCAGTGCATGCATGTAAATGTCAGGGGCATATTGGTAAGGTTTGCAGGAGCAGGAGAACCATAGTAGTTGGTTCGGAGAGCCCAGACAGTGCGGTGGTTTCTATTGCACCACAAATGCAGACTAAAGATGTTCCTCCTTTCTATGTGATCCAGAAGTAAATGATTTGATACCTTTTAATAGACCAACATAGATGTAACAACAAGAACAAAGTGCTCTAGCTTTTGGACCAACCAGTCCTTCTTCAGAAGCCTCCTTTCTATGTGTTACTTCAACTGCCACAATTGAGGCGTGAGTTGCGTTTAATGGTAGACTCTGCTTCCCCAGTTACTTTTATTAACCATCAGACATGGTCTGATCTGGATAAGCCACCATTGTCTCCTTGTAATAAGTTACTGCATGCATTTGAAGGGCAACCAATTTTGCCACTGGGCTTGTTTACCACGTTGGTATGCAGGACTGATTCCCCTGGTACACCTTTAACTTTTCTGGTTTCAAAAAAGGGCATCAACATTTTGGGCAGAGTTGCTCAGGATCTTCTAAACATTCATATTGATCCAGAAGATTTTGGCCTACTTGCTGCTGTTCAGGTACCACAAAACAGTACCCCGCCCAAGCTTGGGGAGATTTTACACATGTATCCTGAGTTGTGGAAAGGCCTGGGATGTTGCACAACAGCTAAAGCCAAGCTAGTTACAAAGCCTAATGCAGTCCCTAAGTTTTGTACATGGAAACTCCCTTTTGCCTTTAAACCAGTCATTGGGGCAGAATTGGACAGACTGGAAAAAGCGGGTGTGCTGGAAAAGGTTTCAAGTTTGGATGGGGCCACTCCAGTTGTGGTGGTATCTAAACCAGGTGGTAAGATTTGGATATGTGGAGATTTTAAGGTGACATTTAATCCAGTACTTAGCACAGATGTATTTCCTTTACCCTTAGCAGAGGAACTTTTTCATAGACTGAATGGTGGTGTGGGGTTCTCTAAACTGGACCTCGCTGATGCATATCTTCAAGTGGAGTTGGATATAGACTCTCAGAAATTGGTAGTGATTAATACACACCAAGGACTGTACAAGTATAAACAGTTATGTTTTGGCCTTAGTTCCGCACCTTCTATTTTTCAAAAAGCAATTGAGCAAACAGCGGGTGATATACCAGGTGTTGCTTGTTATTTGGATGACATCATTGTCATGGGCAAGACAGAAGCAGAACATTCACTTAACTTACAAAACACTTTAGATAGATTGCAACAGAGTGGATTCAGCCTTAGGAGAGAAAAATGCCAATTTTGTCAACCAAGTGTCATGTACTTAGGTCACACTATTGACAAAGACGGAATCTGTCCAAATGATGAAAAGGTGGAAGCCGTTATGCACATGCGTAAACCGCAGAATGTTTCAGAGTTGTGCTCATTCTTGGGTATGGTGCGCTACTATGACCGTTTCATATCTGACTTAGCCATTAAATGTGCCATCCTAAATGAACTGTTACATAAGGGTACTCTGTGGAAGTGGACCAAGGGCCACAGTAAGGAAGTTCAAGCCATCAAGCTCCCTCTAACCAATGTGAATAATTTAACTCATTATGACCCCAACTTACCTATCACATTGGCCTGTGATGCTAGTCCTGTGGGTATAGGAGATGTCCTTTTCCATACAGATCCAGGAGAAGTGGAGAAGCCGATAGCCCATGCTTCACGCAAACTCACCACAGCTGAAAGGAATTATGACCGGATTCAGAGAGAGGCATTAGTGATGTGTTCGGAGTCCAGAAACGTTGCCAATACTTGATAGGTCGCAAGTTTCACCTGAAGACAGATCACAAGCCACTAGTGACAATTTTCAGTCCAGAAAAGGGAATTCCAGAGACAGCCGCTAGCAGACTTCAATGATGGGCATTAATTTTGTCTGCCTATAATTTCAAGGTTACATACCAACCAACAGACCAGCATGGAAATGCGGATGCCTTGTCAAGGTTACCAATATCCAGAGAAATGGAGTTCAATGTAGGACTTAAAGAGGAGCCATTAGTATGCCAGGTGGAGCCAGATAGTTTTCCAGTGTAATTCAAAGATATGGAGGACCCTATTGCTGTGTGTGCAATGGAGCTACAACAGTTAGATCAGCTTTCACTACTAGCCAAGGGCATTGCAAAAGTGACTAGTCAAGATGTAATTTTGAAAAAAGTGTATCAGTTTACACTTCAGGGTTGGCCGCAAAGCACTACTTGTTCGGCTGCACTACATCCCTACTATACAAAGAGAGAGCAGCTGTCCATTGCTGAGGGGTGTCTTCTTTGGGGATTGCGTGTCATAGTACCCCAATGTTATCACTCAACTGTGTTGACTCTTTTGCATGTGGGCCATCCAGGCATTGCTAAAATGAAATCCCTGGCCAGACTTCACGTATGGTGGCCTTCCATTGACAGAGACATATACTGTACCAGGTTGTGCAAAGATGTGAAGGTTATGCTGTATCAATGGGAAATCCAGCAAGAGCTCCAGTTCACCACTGGGAATGACCTGAAAAACCCTGGTAAAGGTTGCATATTGATTTTGCGGGGCCCTATTTAAATTCCATGTGGTTACTCTTAACTAATGCTTATAGTAAATCGCCAGAAATTCATCAAATGTCTTCGACTACTACTGAGAGTACCATCAAAGTGCTGAAATCTATCTTTGCTACCCATGGTTTCCAGCAAGTGATTGTCTCGGATAATGGACCACAGTTCACGTCTGTTGAATTCCAAGCATTTTGCCAGCAACGTGGTATCCACCATATTTTCTTACCTCCCTACCATCCAAGTTCAAATGGCAAAGCGGGATGCCTGGTTCAGACTTTTAAAAATAGTACGGACAAAACTAATCCTACTTCACTGACGGCAATGTAAATAGCCCTTTTGGACTTTTTTGCGATGTATCGAACAACACCACATTGTGTCATGGGAATATCCTCTACAGAATTTTTGTTTGGAAGTCAGATTCTAACTCAATTGGATCTTCTTCACCCTCTAGGCTATAAGTCAGTAACTGAAATGCTTCCTAAGACCAGATCCTTCAGATCCAATGATCTTGTGTGAGTCAGGATGTATGCAGGCCCAAAGAGATGGCTAGAAGGTGTGGTAGGAAAAAAGTTTGGAAATGTTGTCTATAGTGTTCGACTGACTAACCAGAGGAGAGTAAAAAAACATGTGGACCAATTATGTACTAGAATTGAGACAGAACAAAAAAGGGATACCCAGAGTCAGGGTAATTATCCAGCATTATTTGTTCCAGAACAAGAACAGGAAGAGATAGTGGAACCACAGCGTTTGAGACAAGATGTGGCTGATGCTAATCAGATTCCAATGTAACAGCCTCGAGTTCTACTACGTCGGTCAGGACGATAAGACATCCACCAAAGAGAATGAACTCGTAGAGATATGGCCTAATGACACAGACTAACTAAAAGGGATATTGCAGTAATAACTGTAATAGTTTCATATTACTTCTGAATTATTGATTTAAGTGCTTCCTAGCTATGTCAGGAGGAATTGTTATGTGTAGTACAGCTTTAAGAAATGTTAGAGACAGTACAGCTTTAAGAGAATGTGCACTTCCTGTAAGTGTGCCTGTGTTTGGGGTCAGTCTCCTGTTGTATGTGCTGCTGAATGGAAGTAAAGCAGAAGGCCTAGATTTCAGTGTGGTGAGGTTTTCTTACTATCAAGACCCTTGTTTGTTTAAGGTACTTATTTTCAGCGACCAAATACAACAAAGGGATATCTATGACACACTTCAGCTCACCCCAGAACATACTTTTCATAAAGGGAAACTATCCACTGGGATAGATTTTGTGTTTACATCTGACAGAGTGGAAGAAGTATCTGTTACAGTTCTGACATCAGAAACTTCAGACCATATGGCAATACAGGCTAGAACTGGACAACAACATCAGATTTCCATAGGCAGAAGTTATTGGAAGATGAATACTGAATATTTGCAGGACAAAATGCATAAAGGAAGTATACATGACTTTTTAGAGCTTAGGAAAAACATTAGTTTTATGTATGACAGTCCCATTGAGTGGTGGGAGGACACCAAACGAGATTTAAAAGACTTGTTAATTTCCATTTCATGCAAAAGAGCCAAAACTAAATACATACAGTATTTAGGCTTTAGGGCACAATATTTGAAAATACTAATACAGATGAGATTGACTGGGAGAGATATGATGACCCAGCTTTCTACTATTAAAGAGAAAATGTACATGTACCTTAAAGAAAATGAGGACAGAGTGGCTAAGCAACATAAATTTTGACAATAGGAACAAAAGAGCAGGTTAATCCCTATAATTTGGATTTGAAGGGACTGCAGAAGGTAACTATGTTAGCTTTGAAAGATGGCTCAGGGCTAGTAGCCAATGATAGGATGGGACTACAACACATAGTACAAGAACATGTTAGGAACACTTTTCAGAAAGGGGGAAAGATAGTACATGACCCCTTCTTTCAGCATTTGGAGATACCTCAGTTGATGGAACACAAAAGGAACGTGAGTTGATAGTACCTATTACACTAGAAGAAATAAACAGAGCAGTTTCTAAGTTATCTGCACACACTACGCCTGGGAAAGATGGTATCCCGAATGATTTTTAGAAAACATTTATTGATATTCTTGCTCCTAGCTTACAGTTAGTTTTTGTAGCTATACAGATAGAAGACAGACTGGTCCCTAGTATGAAAGATGTGGTGATGATCTTTCTTTATAAAAAGGGGGACCCTCAGGATAATAAGAATTGGAGACCTCTGAGTTTACTGTCCATAGACTATAAGATTTTAACCAAAATATTGACAGGGAGACTGGCTACGGTTGTGATAAATTTAATATTAAAATTTACTCTATGTTAGGGAGATTGTTAAGCAAGGTTTGGAAATGAATTTAGAAGGCTACATTCTGACAATGGATCAAGAGACAGTGTTTGATGCTATAAAGCAAGAACATATATGGGTAGTTCTAAAACATTATGGCATTCCTTCACAATTGATTACCTTGTTGCAAACAATGTATAAAGAGGCACAGGTAACTCCGCTTATCAATGGACACCTTGGAATCCCTGTTTTTTTTAAAAATGGAGTCAGACAGGGGTGCCCTATGAGTCCTTTGTTGTATGTCTTTGGATTAGATCCAGTACTAAGATTGATTGAAGATGCACAGGATATAAGACCTATCAGAAGTAATAAGGGGAAATGTTTTAGCAAAATGACAGCATGTGCGGATGATTGTACTATAGCACTAGCAGACTTAGATTCCGGACGGAGAGTGATACAGTTGTTAGACGGTTTGGTGGAATACACTGGTATAAAACTTAATAGAGCTGAGAGTCAGATGATAGGGTTAGGAGCTGTCCCAATGCAGGATGCATTTCCCATCCTGATGGTACATGGACATATTAGAATATTAGGACTATATTTTGATACAAAGGAAGCAGAAAGCCTAAATTGGGATTTGGCTGATGAAGCAGCTCATTAAAAAGTACAAGCTTAGAAGTCATGGAAAATGAGAAAAAAAGGTTTTCTTTGATCAGCGCATACATATCTACCATTTTTTTGTATGTTTCTCATGTGTACCCATTGCCGTACAGTATGCATACAAAAATAATGGGTCTTTTTTTCCTATTACTGAGGGGAAGTAGACTCAACCCAGTCAAAAGAGCACACACATATAGGGCCTGGAAAGCGGGTGGCCTAAACATGCTTCAGCCTTCTGTGTTTTTCTTTAGTAATTTTTTTTATAGTAACATAAGACCGTTGGTATTAGAAGCAGAGGGGATGGGAAAGCATTGCATGGAGCTATGGGGAAAATATTTTCTTGTGGCATGGGGTGGAGGCAAGTGGCGTGCTTCGGACAAACTGCTTCCTGCTCATGTACAAACCACTTTGAAATATATAAGGCAATGGAGTATTGAGTTGAGCTGGTTTATCACGAATGATAGGATAAAATGTTATACAATGATAGTGGAGAAATGTTATTGGGAACAACCTATGTTTAAAGTTCAGCCAGAGATAGACTGTGATAGATTACTTAACAGCATGATTGAACCAAGAATTCCATTAAAGATGCAGGATGTGATATGGTTATGTGGACATCAAAAACTCAATGTGAAAGGAAATCAAATGCACAAGCAGAAGGAAGAAAGACTATGAGGAAAACAGCAGTGTGTAGGACAAATAGAGACCATGACACATTTATTTTTTGATTGTGTACATGTGAAAAACTTTGGGGTGGATTTAGCAGCATTATGGAATGAGGATGTATTTAAGGATATAACTTATGATATACTTGTGTTGGGCCAACTACCACCTGTTTGGGGTAAATGTAAGAAGAGTATGGTTTATGTTATCTTGGCTTGTATAAAGTGGTCTTTGTGGCAGATACGATGCCACAGATTTCTTCAAAATGAAAACATTTTGATAAAAAATGTGTTATTTAAAATTCAGGATGAATTAGACAAGATCTACCAGTATGAAAGGAAGATGATGGGACAAGTGATCTGTGAGTACTTATGGAATGATATAGCCTGGGTGGATTGTCCTGTATTATGGGTCAGGTTAGAGGTATACAGGCATTTGGGTATGCTGAACAGGAACTGTATACATTTATACTTTGTTTCTCCTCTTAGAATGTCTTTTGAATTGAGAGATGGGTGGCTGAGTGGGATGTATATATATTGGTTGTATGGGAACACAGAGAATAGGGAACAGATTACTGTTTGGTTGTATAAGGGATTTTCTTTTTTCCATTTTCTTTTTCTGTGGGTTTTGGATTGTTATTTTTTATTGTTTTGCCTTATAATTTGGAACGTGTATGATGTAATATGTGATTCTTCATGATGTCTTTATGTTTTTGAATGTTACTAACATTTTCCCCTATTCTTTTCGAAAAGTGCCATGGGATCTTTAACATCCACCTGAACTACTACCAGAACAGGCAGATGGGACCTTGGTTTAATGTCTCATCTGAAATATGGCACCTCAGGAGTGCAGCACCCCTCCTCGTGCGGCACTACAGAGTCAGTATTGGGATTTAACCCAAGTGCCTGGTGTGGGGGTAGAACCCACAGTCTTCTGATCTCCCAGCCTCAGAGGCGAGTGTACTATCTGCTGAGCCACTGACACTGATGTACATAGAAACTTAGACACAGAAACATAGACAATGACTGCAGAAAAAGATCAACAGTCCATTCAGTTTGACTAATTCCCTATTTAGTCCTAGGACCTACTGTTCTTCTAGGACCTTAGCCCTCCACATCCTTCTCCCACATTTCCCCTCCCAGTTTCTGTCACCCAGAGCAACCACTATTATGCCTTCATTCTGTTCCAACCATGCTTGAACCCACCAACAGTTCTAGCACCCACTACTTTAGTAGGCAGACTATTCCATGGCTCCACTACCCTTTCTTTTTGTAAATTAATACTTCCTCATGTCCCTTCCAAGCCTCCCTCCTGTCTATACAGTATAAGGGAAGTATTACCCCTTCCTTTTTGCTATCAATACCCCTCTCAATATATCCCAGCATCCTACTCACTTTGCTACATGTCTTGTTGCACTGACTCGATTTTTTGAGGGAGTCACTGATGATAACTCCAAGGTCCCATTCCTCAGCCATAGTGTTAAATCTCACTCCACCCATCCTGTACTCTGTCCTGGGGTTCTTGTACTCTAGGTGCATTACCTTGCACTTTTTGGCATTCAATTTCAACTGCCAAACCACAGACCACCCCTCTAGCTTTCCTATGTCACTCTACATTTCCCTGATTCCCTCGTTACTATCCAACCTCCCACAGAGCTTAGTGTCACCTGTGAAGAGACATAGCCTGCCCCAGATACACTCACCAAAATAGCTAATGAACACATTGAAGAGGACCAGTCCCAGAACAGATCACTGTGGTATCCCACTCATGACCTCCTTCTCTTTTGATTTGACCCTTCTGACCACAACCCTCTGCTGCCTCCCTTTTAGCCAGCTACCTACCTAATTTACTGTTACCTTATCTGTACCCAGATCCTCCATCTTCTTCAGCAAGTGTCTGTGAAGCACCAAGTCAAAAGCCTTGCTGAAGTCGAAGTAGAGTAAATCCACAGCATGGCCCCTATCCAATTCCCTCATCACTTAATCAAAGAAAATTCTTGAGTAAGTCTGACAAGAGTCAAGAACCACCTGCTATGTATCTGTGCTGTTTACTTTCTTGGAGACGTGCTTAAGTGGGATGACCGCTTAAGCGAAACGTCTGTCCTGGAACCAATTTTCCCCAATGATAATTCCTGAATCTAACAACATTTTGACGGCACTGCCCTGCAGTAGAAATTTGCTTCATTGGAATGACTGATGGCAGATTTGCAGCTGATTCAGACAATTAATGCGACCTTTGCCAGCATACAGTAATTATCTTCAGTCAGCTGCAAACCATTTGAAATCGCCTCTGTAGCTCATTAGTGTGTCTGTAGCTATAGTGTCTGTAGGTGTTGCTTGCTAATCTTGCTGAGAGTGCTTAGCTATGTCTCTTCCAAGAAATGAGCTTACTTTGGCCTACCGTGTTCATGTGAACAATCCAACTGCCTTCCAGTTGTCTGTGACAGCAGGTTTAAAATTTTGAAAAGTCAGGCTGGTAGAATCAGCAAAAACAGGGAAGCAATCCTTGCTGAGTGGCATGCTAACTCTAACCCCAGCTGAAAGAGAAAGGGGAAGGGCAAGGACAATCAGGTAGAAGATGTCCTAACGATGTGGTTCTCGCAGGCTGTGGACAAGGGTGCTCGAGTCTCTGGCCCCATGTTAAAAGCCAAGGCCATTGAGTTAGCTTGGCAAATGCCACACTCCAATTTTGAGGTGACAGATGGGTGCTTGTCGAGGTGGAAGCTGTGGCATCAAATCATGTTCAAATGAGAAGACAGCGAGAAACAGGATGCCGACTACAGTGCTGCACAAAGCTGGCTCACTGCAGTGCTGCCTGGAATCCTGTCAGGGTACTGACCAGTCGATGTGTTTAATACTGACAAAACAGGCTTATTTTACAGAGGGTACCTTGACCGTGGACATACTCTTAAGCAAACATAGACAATTGGGGGTAAAAAGCAAAGGACAGGATCTCTGACCTGTGCTGTGCAAATCAAACAGGCACTGAAAAAAAACTGCTGGTGATCGGGAAAAGCAAGTTTCCACAATGCTTTCCAAAAGATCTTAAACTTCTTCCAGTGACTTACACATCATTCAGCAATGTCTGGATGACAAGTGGTACATTTCTGGACTGGCTTCTCACTTGGGATGCAGAGCTTAGAAGAAGCAGAAGAAAAATTCTACTTTTGTAGACAACTGCTCTGCTTACCCCCACGAAATGCAAAGAAGGCTGAAATTTATTAAGTTGGTTTTCTTTCCTCTGAACATGATCAGCATATTGCAACCCATGGATATGGGTGTTATCAAAAGTCTTAAAGGCCACTATCGCTTCTATGTGGCTTGCAAAATTCTACAGTCAGTAGATGAGGGTGAGACCGCGCATGCAGCAGAAATAGTCTGCAAAGTTAATCTTTTGGATACAATTTATATGCTTCACAGAGCATGGGGGCAGTGAAGGAAATCACCATAGCTAACTGCTCCAGCGAAGCAGGATTTAATTGTGGTGCCATTACTCTAGCAAGTGAACCAAGCAACAAAGGTGTTTCTGGCCTTGAAGATGTTGTGGTCCCATTATGTATGGATACCACAGCTTTTGTTGAATTTGTGGAGATGGATAATCAGGAACTAATTATGGGAGAACTCACAGACGAGGAACTGGTGAATTCTGTGTTGAAAGGGTCAAAAGGGGAAGACACAGATAATGAGGACACATCAGAGGGTGACACTTATGAAGCTGCATGATCTGTGTCAACCTTGGAGGCTCTAACAGGTCTGCAGTGCGCTATGCTATGGTGTCAGCAATGTGGGCACACATCTACCTGGCAGCAGCTGTTTGAATGCAGATTCACCATGCAGGCTCATGCTGTTAAGGAAGGACGGCAAAAAACAATCACTTACTTTTTCCAGCCAGCAACTTCTGCTCCTTCTACATTGTCAGCAATGCCACAAGACCTAATAGCTGAAGCATACTCATCCTTCTCGTTCCTCACTAAGACTACATCGATCTTGATGGAAGATGACACCAAAGTGTATACTGTGTTCTAAGGCTGGTGCAACAATGAAATACATACATGACAGTTCAGCACACAGCACAAACCATAAGCAGTAAAAACACAAGCAGTAAAAAATTAAAAAAAGTAACAAACACTTCTGCACTTTTTTCCCAAACCATACTCGCCACAACTCTCCTGTTAGTCACAGTCTGCTTTCAACCTAACCTAACCTCATTCAGTCACCTCCAAAAACCAAAAAGACAACTTTGTTTTGCAGAGATGCCCACTTAAATGGGATGATCCTCTTTTCACCAGCCCATCCCGTTAAAGTGGCTTGAACTGTATTGGCCAATCTCACCTCCAGGACCCCACAGTAGTCACTTTGATGCCATTGTCTGGCAAGGATCCATTGTTCTCCTTAGTGAAAACTGAGCTTTAAGATCAGTGGCCTTTTGCCGCATCTCCTCTATCACACTACCCCCCTTTGCTAACCTTACAATTCCCCTTTTTCCCTTAATATATTGGAAGAAAGTACAGTTACATAAGAACTTACAACAACAGTCGATCTTCGAGATGAGCTCTTGCGGCAGGTAATACCATGAGGACTAAGGCTGCCAGGTGTTAGGACCCCATGGAAAAATTTTCTAGCTAGCAGTCTATGGCGGGGGACCACCCCCAACATTGGCTCTGCCCAACGTCAGACGTGGTATAAAGGGGGCGGTCCCCCCCGCGCCATCTCAGTTCTCCTGCCGGAGACCCGGCTGAAGACAAAAAAACAATGGGAGAACCAAGAAGGGTCTCCTATTCCCAAAGAGAAAAAACAATTTGTCCCAGAGGCAGGAGGGTGGGAAAGCCACCTGCTGCAAGATTTCCTCTCAAAGATCTACTGTTACGGTAAGTTCTTACATAACTGTACTATCTCACTTCGAGGGGGAGCTCTTACAGTAGGTAATACCATTAGGACAGAGTCTCAAGCAGTACCCCAAGAAAGACCCAGGTCGGAAGGGTGGAGGAAAATAGTAGCTGTAGACAATTAGGAGAGGAGTCCCTGAAGGACCGCTAGGCTGAAACCTGCCCCCCTCCTGGATGCAATGTCCAGACTGTAGTGCCTAATTAAAGTGTGCACTGAACTCCAAGAAGTGGCCGCACAGAGGTCCGCTGAAGACACATTTCTCAGGGAAGCAGAAGACGTAGCTACTCCCTTGGTGAAGTGACCCCTTACTGGTCCTGGTAAGGGTTTGTTGTGATGCTGGTAGCAAAAAGTGATACAATGGACCTACCATTTGGTCAGAGTTTGCTTAGTCACAGGGGACCCCACCTTCCTGTGGGTGAAAGAGACAAACAACTGGTCTGTCTTTCTAGAAGAACTAGTTCTAGTAAGGTAGTAACATAACACTGTATGTACATCCAGAGTGTGCAACAAGGCCTCCCCTTTTTTGGAATGCTCTGGGTAGTAAACCGGTAGCTGGGTGTCCTGGTTCAGAGTGAAATCAGACACTACCTTCGAAAGAAATGTGGGATTTGTACGCAGAGCCACCCTGTCCCTGTGGAAAATAAGATAAGGCTCTTTACACATCAAGGCCTGTAATTCAGAAATCCTCTGAGCCGAAGTAATGGCAACTAAAAATAACACCTTCCAAGAGAGAAAGCAAAGCTCACAGGTTGTGGTTGGCTCAAAAGGAGGCAAAGTGAAATGTTCAAAGATGAACAGGAGATCCCATGGTGGTAAAGGGTCTCTCCTGGGGAGTTTGATATGCAAGATCCCTCTTAAAACAGTCTTGCAGATGTCCAGCTGTGCCAGAGTCTTTCCATTAACTGGCGTGTGGTAAACTGATAGAGCACAGAGATGCAGCTTAATGGACGAGTAGCTAAGACCCAAGTCCAACAGGTGGAGAAGATACTCTAGCACAGATTCCAGTGGACAACCCGGGGGGGGGGTCCAGAGAGCATGGAGCTGCCCATAAGCAGAATCGTTTCCACTTCATGGCATAGGTTGCCCTGGTAGACAATTTCCTCGCTGCCATGAGGACCTCTGCCACTCTAAGGGACACTCCAAATCTGTGTAAATAAATATGTAATAGGGAAAGAGAAATAAAAAGAAAGATTGAAGAACAATAACTTGAGCGAAGAGTGTTTACTTCAAAGGGCCCCCCAACATTTCCTATATTTTTTCTTACACTCCAGATCTGTCCCTGGCTAAGACTACAGGAGCCAAGCATGCTGGTGCAGGGACTGCAGAGCCAGATGGACTAATGTCCCCTGCTCCTGGGAGAGCAACAGCATGGAGAGGGGCGATGGAATCGGTGGTTCCGATGCTAGCTGCTGCAGCAATGGGAACTAACTCTGATGAGGCCAAAATGGTGCTACCAGTATCATTCTGGCCTCTTCTACTTGCAGCTTGAGCAGTACTTTCTGAAGAAGTGGAAAGGGAAGGAAGGTATATAGGAACTTCCCTGCCCAAGAGAGGGACAATGCACCTCACCAAAAAACACCAGGTCCTGGATCTAGCAAGCAGAAATTGGGCAGTTTGGCATTGTGTGGGGATGCAAAGAGGTCCAGTTCTGGCTGACCCCACCTCTCAAAGAGGTCTTCTGTGACCTCTTGCTGTAATTCCCACTCATGGTTCTGAGACCGAGAGTGACTTAGGCTGTCTGCAAGAGCGTTCTGAATATCTGGAACGTGTACTGCCATAAGACTCAGGTCATGGTCCACTACCCAGGACCATACTCTCATTGCCTCTCTGCATAGAGGGTAAGAGTGTGTGCCCCCCTGCTTGTTGATATGAAAGACCACAGGGGAATTGTCCGACTGGACCAAGAGTGGGCCTGGGCTGATTATACCCTGGAATGCCTGAAGGGCATACAGCACTGCTCTCATCTCAGGAATGTTGATGTGCATAGGCTGTTCTATAGCATTTCATGAGCTCCTCATCTGATGGACAGCCAGATGTGCTCCCTGTCACAAACCCACTCAGCAGGTCAGCCCTCTACTCCCAAAGTGCCAACCTCCGAGTGCAGTCTTATGAACAGTTAACAGAAACAGGGTAACCCTCCTGTCTGTTTTGTGGGTTTGAATCAAACTTTGGTCTCAAGTCTTGGAGGGATTCAAACTGTGAACCTCTTGCTAGCATACCCAATGTACAGGCTCAGATAATTCCGCACTTCAGGGGGCCAGATATCTTTTGCCTACGGGCACCTAACCAGGTGTACAAAATGAACCCTTAAAACTCTATTAAAGACCTCAGAATAAATTCTTACCTTTTTCCAGTTTGGTAAAACCAGTAAGCTTTGTACCTTGTCAACTTTAACCATGTATGCTGCACTTTTCATTTCATTTTTATTAAATGGGTTAGACCATTGAGTAAAACTCATTTAAAATGGTGACCCTTGGTCATACAAAATTTTGGTTACAACAAATATATAAACAAAAAGAAACAAGAACATACATACAAACTAAAAAGAACAATACAACTTATTTAACCACAACAATTCTTCTTTTGCCCTGAAAGTGTTTCCAAATACCAGGTTTTAACAGCATTGCATGAAGGTGTTTTTTGTCCACACAGTCGAAATCTTACAGGAATCATATTCCAAAATCTAGGAACAAACTGACTAAAAAGAAATCGGAATGTTTAGTTTTCAGTCTAGGTATAACCAACTCCTATGTCCTGCCTTTCTTAATGAAGATTTAATTTCCTAACTTCTAACCTTTCAGCCAAATATTCTGGAATTACTGTAGTGATACTTTTAAAAGCCAAAATATATTTATGCAGCTGTCTCCTCTCTGTCAATGAGGTCCATCCCAATCTCTGGTACATTAAACAATGATGGGTATCTTTAGAACACTGTAAGATCAATCTCACAAGACGATTATACAGTACATCAAGTCTACAATCTACCCAACTGAGAATTGTCATACAGTGTATCACCATAATCAAAAAGAGGAAATATCTGGGACTCAACAATTTTCTTTATCACAGTTTCACCTAAACAATTTTTATTTCGATACAATAATCCCACTCTTACACCCACAACTTTAATCAATTCATCTATATGTATATTACCAGTAGCCAAGGGATCCATCCAAAAACCCAAGTACTTATAAGTCATCACTTGTTCCAGTTTTATCCCCTCAGTATCTAGCACAGTCAAGTTTGTGCATGATCTAAGTTTCGTATTAGATCCAAATAACATACATTTTGTCTTACTTACATTAATTTTAAGTTTCATGACAAGTACTCATGTAATTTATCAAAACTTAACTGTAAATTTAGTTGGATCTCTTCAACTGAGGAGGCAGAAGCATATATTATTGTATCATCTGCATATAATTGGTAAGCCATATTATTTACATGACTTCCCAAATCTCTAAGATAAATCAAAAAAAGCAAAGGGCCCAGCACTGATCCCTGAGGGACCCCTCGTACCACTGGTAAAGAAGATGATACAATCTTATTAACAACCGTTGACTGTGTCCTACCCTCTAAATAAGAGGAAAACCACTTAAAGAGCACCACCTGAGAGTCCAATAGCCTTCAAACTTACTAATAGAATCTGATGAGCCACCATGTCAAAGGCCTTGGAGAGGTCAACAAAGATGGCTCCCATCATAAGGCCCTTTTCCATACCTTTGTTTACATCATCCAAGACCCTCGACACGGCCATAATTGTATTATGCGATTTACGAAAATCTGACTGATATTTATCAAACAAATCATTCTGATTCATATATGCAATCAGTTGTCGAGCCACAAAACCCTCTAATATCTTTGACACTTGCGATAATAGTGATATTGGTCGATAATTGTTAAACTGATCCCGCCTCCCACCTTTATATATTGGTACTACCCTAGCTATTTTCCAATCAAATGGCATTATTCCCTCCTCAATGGACCAATTATACAAATAAGTGAGGGGGGCTGCTATCTTCAAAGCTGAAATCTTTAATAAGTAAGGGGTCAATCCCTCCGGGCCCCCACTCTTTGATGTCTTCAAACCCAATAAGGCTTCAATTACTTCAAACTCCTCCAATTTTTTCATAGAAAACAGCTTAGATAAATCTGTATGTACAAATAGTTCATCACTACTAGAACATAAATCAGAAGTTCCAAAAAAATTTCCTGAATTAACAAAATAATTATTGAACCCATCTGCCAAAGATTTACCCCCCTGAAAACCTGAGATCTCGACTTTACTTTTTACACCATGTTTATGGTGACCATTTATCTCTTTGAATAAATCCCAAAAAGTGGTACTATTCCCTACCGAATTTTCTAACTTGGATTGATGCACTTGTCAAGAAAAAGAATTTCAAAGGCACACCAAGTAATCTCAAAAGTAGAGGTTTACTTCAAAATAGATAAAAAAATGTAACATGTAAATACAGAACCATATATCACAAAACATACAAATCACTTAAACAAAACAGGTTTTAAAAAAGTGCAGATTCCTACCACTAGTACACTTAGAATTGTTTCTAAGGTATTCTTATCTCACAGTGCTGTAGATGTTGCTTTTTCAGAGTCCAAACATTTGTATCTAAAGGAAAACAGAATACTGTTTAAAAGCTGGCTTTGCCCACCTCTTTGCATGAGGTCACCTAGCTCCTCCTTGTCAGGATATATAAAAATATATATCTGTACAAAAACAGGATGTCTTTTCCAGAAGGTAAATTAATATTCTGTGATCTCAGCACAACTCATTTTCTTTTTCAAATGACATTTCTTTGATCTTATGAGCAGCTTCCTCTTTCCAGGACATCAAGGACTTGTCGTGTCTCCCTGCCAGATGTCACGGAGGTGCAACATACTTTTGTATGACCATGTGAATTTTACTGTGTTTCCTCTGAACATTATAAAAGTTTATGATCTATCTTGGCACTTGAAAGCTACAATTAGTCACATAAAAAGGAGATCCTAAATTTTAAGTCTCTTCTAGCCTGTAATTATCTCTTGGGCTTCCAGGTAACACCTACTAGCTAAAACCTGGGAGGGGGGTTGTCATTCCACAGACTGTCAGCATCTCTCATGAGAGATATTCAATAACGCATTTCTATATTACAAAATCATAGATTAATCAGAACCAGCTGTCCAAGTGTCATACTCCTCACCCTAGACCCGAGGCATTCATAGTGAGGATTTGCTTCAGGCTGGGATGCTGGAAGGGCAGTCTTACGCTTAGGTGTGCTGATTTTAGCCACCAAGTCAGGGATTGGTGAACTGCCTCTGAGGCTTGAATGAGTCGCTGCAGTTTGTCTGTGCTCTGGTTCCATTGAACTCTGAGGTGCCACTGCAGAATCCTCATGTTCAACTGTGCAAGCGGGACTGTGGCTATGGCTGCGGCCATGTGGCCTAACAGTTGAAGAACCACCCACAAAGTGGTACCCTTTCTCCTTTACTGTAACCCTTATCCTTTGTTTTCACCTTACTTCAGTATACTATCATTTATTGCTTGGTCATTTTATTATTGAATTGTGGGAGGAACAGCTCAGTATTCTACTTCTGTTGGGGTAACCTCCTAAGTGCCAACAGGTATTTCATGAGGCTTCCTCAGTTAAAGGTGTTGTGTGACTAATTCATTGCCCAGCTTCTAATATCCTAATCCAAGTCCCTCCCCCCCAAACATGTTCAAGGGTTCAAGCCTCATCCCAGTCATTGGAGGATGGAGTCACATGGCTTGTGGGTCAGGTGCAAGGGCAGATTGCATTGGAAGCACTGCTGGGATCCCTTGTTCACTACACAGATTGCTTTCAAGCTGTGTTCCACCCCCCCAATAGTTGTGCAAGCGGCCATGGTGTAGCAGATGTAGGGAAGTAGTGCCAAGGGGAGTTGGTGGACCAGATGAAAGTCATTCTTATGTTGCAGATCTCTAAGAGAATAAACAGGAGAAGCATACTGGAAGTACTGGAAGGGCAGGAGTGTCTAGACAGCTTAAAGTCACCAGGGCTGAGGTTTGACTGCACTGACAACAATGTGAGTGCAATGTTGGAGAGTGATATGGGCAGTAAAATAACCTGAGGGGACAGAAGCAGTTTGGCACCTATTTAGTATGGAGATTGTTTTGTGCGCTTCCCAATTTAACCACAGTCAACCAACTGGGAAAGTAAAGTATGACCTGGTTAGCCAACAAGGGCTAAACAATGGAAGATCTACAGGCTTTTCCGCCCCCCCATGGGGTGAGAGTGTTTGCAGCAAGATCATTTCTGAAGATGCCGTGCTCACTAATGGAGAAGGCTATCAACCCCTTATAGAGGCCGAGTAAGTACAAGCAATTGAAGGTGTTCTCAGGATCAAACCTATCCTGGTAGGGAAGGATGACTGAGACATTGATGGAGCAAGCAACCTAAATAGTGCAGGATCTGTATGGCTATGAGGGGAAAAAGAGAAATGACTGTGAGAGAGCCTGACAGACTAGGCCTTGAATGCTATCAAGGCATTAAAAGTGAGCAGGCCAGATGCCACCATGTTAAGGTACCTCTCCACCCTAGCAAGAATGTTTGGGAGCATAGAGAGGGTAATCCAAATTATGGTAGGGGTGCAGATTGCTACCCAGAAAGAAAGGGAACTGTGGTCAAATTATTTACTGAGATTGGAATGATTTGTACTGAAGACCTACCAGAAGGGAGGAGTAACTTCAGGAGACAGAAAAGGTCCTACAGGAGATTATCCTCTCTGATATGATCCTGGTCAGATTGCGACTAAAGGACTGAATGAACAAGTTATCTATCTATTGTGAGCTATTTGAGGAAGTATGAGAATTGGAGGAATGGGGAGCTATGAGAAGGGTCCCCAGCCTGCCTGTGGTAGTGACTCAGCCAGAGGCTGGAAGGGAGCACCTCCAATGGGGCCAAGAAACATTGGAGTGGCTTGATAGCTTAACAGAACATATGACAACATTCCAGAAGGTCTCCTTCAAACCAGCAGGAAGAGCTGGTCAGGACACCACAACCCAAACCCAATGAGTCTGACTGTGGAGGCTGTCATAAATGCACTCAGCAGGTCAGGCCCTCTACTCCCACAGTGCCAACCTCAGAGTGCAACAGTGTGAACAGGTAACAGACAGGGTAACCCTCCTGTCTGCTTTGGGTACGAATCACCTTTTAGCCTCAAGTTCCGGGGGGGGGGTCCAAACTGTGAACCTTATGCTAGCATACCCAATTAAAAGGCTCGGATACGTACCCTCTTTGGGGAATGCGGTACAATCCTTCACCCAGGGGCACCTAACAGGTATCAAAAATGAACCCTAAAAACTCTATAAGAGACCTTAGCTATATTCTTACCTTTTCCAAGCTTAGTAACACCATCAAGCCCTTGAACTGTTGTCAGACTTAACATCAGTTCAGCAATAACATGCAAAAAATGACTGAGGAGACCCAGGCAGTATCTTAGAAAGAATGTTTACTAAAAATTGATAAAAACAGTAAGGTAAAATACAGAACAAATATTAAAGAGCGTGCAATCATTTAAAATAAATAGGAAGTTACAGACAAAACACTCATAGCACAAAAGGCTTACATTTCTAAGTATTACCTTTCTGAGTGCGTTTCAAGTTAGATCAGAGAACTGTTTCTCTCTTAGAGTCCCAAAATGATATCACACATTTCAGATACACTGATACATTTTCAACTCTTATCTGTCCACCCCCTTGGTGAGTCATCTAGCTCCTCCTTTTAGAATAAATTCTTCCAAACATCATTTCCTACCAAGAGATATTTTAAAATTAATGGTAACATCAGAAGAAAAAAATACTTCCTAAATATGACATCCTTTAATTAAATATTTTCTCTTTGATCTTAGCAATCCCAGCATTTGTCATTTAGGTGTTAAACTTGATAGGAACAGCCAAATGTTTTATTTTTTTATCTATTTATTTAGCTTTTGTTGACCGAGTAAGTGCACTAGACAAATCCTGCCTATTTTCAGGCACGACCGGGGGGAGGGGGATACAAATGAATGCCAACTGACCTTGAACCAGATGAAGCTGTTGGTGGTATTTTTAGTGAATGAGGGAAATTTGGCCAGGACACCGAGGAAATTCCCCTACTCTGTAGGGTGGAGTTTCCATTTCTTCTGACGACATGGAGGAGTCAGGTAGAGCTCTGACTACCTGTGTTACTGACTCCTTAATTTCGTTTCTACCGACGACTCTTGATACAACTATCTCTAGAGATATGGAAAATACTACAGACCATTCTACGATTCCAGCACTGAAACAGACTGTTTGCCAAACCGAAGACTCTCAGACGGATCCTCTGCATGGTAAAACAAACAACCCAGCTAAAATCTGCATTACCCCACTTCGTCTGCCGGAACAAACTTTCCAGGACACGGCGGGAGTAACACTGCTCCTTCCCCCAACACTTTCCGGTTCTCCCTCACGGCAAGTCGGAGAACACTGCGACCAGGAATCTGCATCTAGCCTTGTAATAGAAAGTAGGATTTCCTCACAGATTACTACTGTTAACCAAACAAACGCTACGGTTCTCAACTCCTCTACTGATACGGACTTAGCATGCTCGCGTTTCGGAGCACAACAGACAAAGTCAACCTCAGAGACTTCTTGGTCCGTTGTAAACTCATTAACGAATGCAGGATGGACTCAATTGCCGACAGGGACATGGACACTGGACCCAACATGGAACGAATCCACGCAGGGTGTTCTACCACCTACCAACAGGCCTGCAACGACTCTGAGCTCCGAGGTACCTCATATGCCTAAAATGACAGTACAAGACTTTAAAACTTTAAAACCTGAATCTACTGTATCTACACAGTCCTGGGGGGATATAATGGATACTCTTGATAAAGGAGTTAACCAAACATTACAAGAGGCTACTGACATGCCTTTAATGTCTCTACACATATCGGTAGCCCCCGGTCCCCACCCCTAAGACCAACTCGCCTCAAAAAGCTATTGTCCCCCCCCACTCACTTTATTAGATTCTGGACCAAACAACACATCTTCATTGGGTAACCCTGAACCAGGTACAAATACCACATTAAACCTGAATAAAGATAAACCCCCCCCTAACTCAGACACCTGGCCAGTCGCCAATTCTTTCAGACCTCTTCAAAAATAAACTTGAACCAGCCCCCCCCCGCAGAAATGCAGTTCGTCTCCGATACAGAGGGGGACTGCCTGATTTTCCAGATCGATACTATGTAGCCAGAACGCTTCTGATAAGTACACTACACTTTACAGCCTCTGATATTTATGCCCTGATACATATTTCAGGAGAGGAAACTTTTGATGTCAGCTTTAAGACCTCTGCAGGGTTAGACCGTTTCTGGCATTTATATACTTTACGAGAAAATGACCCCATATGGACCCCCTCTGTTATTCCTTTATCTAAGCCTACAATACGAACTGTGACCATTATGTTTAGAAATGAAGGGTCAGCGTCAGTGACATCTACCATTGGTTACAAAACCACTGTAATGTCCTCTCCCCTCCTGAAGCTATCCTAGACGATGACGGTCTGTGGACTGGTGGCTGGAGGTTTAAAGTAAAACTATTCCAAGTTAACTCAGAAGTTATACACCTACCAAATAGTTTCTTTCTTGGCAAAGATAGAGGGGTCTGTTTTTACGGGGGCCAACCTAGAGCCTGCTATAAATGCGGTGCCACCACACATCTAAGCAGCACCTGTGATTTGCTTAAATGCAGCTTTTGCGGAGGATATGGACATCCAAGTATGTCATGTATGAACGTGTTTAAATGTAATCTATGCAATGAAACAGGACATGCTTACCACCAATGTCCGTGGGCAAGTAGAAACAGATCAGAAGGGTGGAATTCAGATGCCCTAGTACAAAAAGCACAAGATAAAGTGCAAGAGCATATTCTTTCTATACCTACTACTTCTGATCCCCCTTGGCCTCCCCCTCTGAACAAAGTATTTCTGCTTTACCGGAACATCTGACCCCCCTACCACAACAGGACCAGGTTTCCCAAGTGAAAATGTCTACCAACTCCCCTGAACCTTTACCTGTCATGCCTTCCTCCTCCACTACCAGTGATAAAGAAGGCTTTCAAACCGCTAAATGAATGACTAGAGCTACTGCTCGAAAGTCGCTGAAACCTTTAGATATTCCCATATCTAACACTTTTGATTGTTTGAAAGAAGACAAAGAAGTTTCAGATGGGGATTCAGATATGTCTATAGTACCCTCTGATGTTGATACCCCCACTATTAAGCCTCCTGATGTTACCAGAAAGAAATTAGTGAAAACAAAAAAAGGTGGGAAACAACGGAAAAATATGACAATCACGGATGGAAGTGGTTAATATAAAACTTGTTGATGAACTTTCACATTGCTTCTTTAAATGTATGCAGCCTCAAAGGCTACAAAAAGAGGCTGCTTTTTTTTCATTATGCAAACCATCTAGCACTAGATATTCTATTAGTAAAGGAAACTGACATTTCAAGCGTCTGGGATACTCAACAATTAAAACGTGAATGGTATAAGGGCCCTTCTTATTGGACATTTGGAGTTGACTCTGCTGATGGTATAGGTATTCTTTTCTATTCCCCCCATTTTTCAATAACCCGCATTATTGACATACTTCCAGGAAGAGCATTCATCATAGATTTCGTTAAACAATCTTTACCATTTAGAGTGATTGTAATTTACAGTCCTCAAACTAAAGCAGCTTGAATAGCTTTGTTAGACTTAATTAAACCTTACTTATGTACACGGAAATATATTTTCTGGGGTGGAGATTTTAACTGTTCTATTGATACACAAAGCAGAGTATCCTCAGGAAAAAAATATACTGTGACTCCACAGCTTTATCTGCCTTAGTTAAAGATGCTGATTTAACTGATACATACCGATTTTTACACTCAGATGCAGGATATACATACTATAGGTCAATATTTCACACTAGGATAGATTATCTTTTTGTTTCTTGTCAATGCACCCCACTTTCTATTTCAGTAGTTCCAAATGAGATCTCAGATCATTGTCTTCTGATTGGTAATTTTTCTATTAATTCCCCTAATACACCCATATCGCATCATCCTTTATGGAAATTGAATAATACTTTGTTTTCATCACAAGCTGCGCAATCCCATATATACAGTCTTTTTCAAGCACGTCTTTCAGTCATGATCTCTTATGATTCTCTATGGGAATGGTGGGATGACACAAGGATAGATTTAGCCCTATTACTTCAAGGCTTTAGGAAAAAAGTTGCCGAGAAAATTACCTGACGTATCTGATGTATCGTAATCAACTATATAAATTAATGTCTCTCAATCTACATCCAAAATAGATTATTCATCACAAATTTCTAAAATAAAACTAATATGCTCTCCCACCAATATGATAGAGCCGAACACTAGATTTTATTATGAGGCGGCACTAATACTTCTCCAGTTATTGATCCTTTTATTGCTTTTAAAACAGACTACATTCCACGATTATGCATGGCTTGAAAAATACTCATGGCACTATATTAACCTCTATTCCGACATGATATCAGTAATGTCTGAATATTTACAAACCCATTTTTTACTATCCCTGAAGATTCTACTATGATACTTCAGATTCATTAACCCAGCTCCTCAACTCCCAAAGCAATATATTCCTAAACTAATTAGCCAGATATCACAAGAAGAAGTTGCTGAGGCCATCTCTTGCCTACAGTTGAAAGTTTCCCCTGGACCAGATGGCTTGACACATGAATTTTACAAAATGTTTAAAAAACACCTCTTAGAAATTCTAACACAGGTTTTTAATTACCTTCTTGATACAATGGATAAAACATCAAGTTTTGGCTTATCTATTTTGAAATTTATATATAAGAAAGGGGATGCAACTTCTCTAACAAATTGGAGACCTCTGCATCTCTTGAATACAGATTATAAGATTTTTTCCAAAATTCTTTGTTCTTGATTGCGGCTAGTTGCACCAGAGTTAATTGACGTCGCTCAAACCTGTGCTATACCTGGTAGAGCCATCCACACAAACCTCTTCTTATTACATGAAATTTTTGAGAAAAAAACACAAAATAAATTATCTGGCTATCTCTTTGCTTCAGATCAATCAAAAGCATTTGATTCGGTATATCACAAATTTTTACTACAGATATTATCTTTATATGGCATTCCGAACCAATTCATATCATGGATTTCATACATGTTATCATCGGCATTTTTTTTCCTATGATAAATGGATTTAGTGGTCCGACCCTTTTACAATGAATTGGACTACGCCAAGGCTGCCCTTTCAGCCCATTATTATACGTTCTGCACTAGATCCCATCATCCGCTAATACAACGTCCAGACATTACAGGTATTACCCTCACCCTAGTTTACCTTCCATTAAGATATCTGCTTATGCAGATGATGTAGTCTTATTATGTTCAGACCTTTCCTCGAGTGCTAAAGCTATTTTGACATTTCAATCCTTTACATCAGTTTCTGGAAATAAGTTAAATTTAGAAAAAAGTGTGTGTATTTCCTTACACCACATTACAGATGATATAAAAATAATACATGGGATTAGAGTCTGTACTACACCTCAGAAAATATTAGGGATATGGTTCAATATGCCAAATAACTCAATTTATAACTGGGATAAACAATTAGCTATAGGAGAAAATAAGATACGCATTTGGAAAACATGGAAATGAAGCAAGAAGAAGCGGGTAATGATAGTTAAAAATTTTATCCCGATTTTTTATTTTAAGTCATGTTTTTGCCCCGAAACATTTAGAATCTAAGTTATTCAGTCTTTTTTTTCAAATGATATGGGGTAGTCGACTAAATCCTGTAAAGAGACAGGCCACATACTTACCCCTTTCTCAAGGTGGCTTGGGAATGATAAACCCCCTATTTTTTTTCTCCTTTTTTTCTACATCATATTTTACAAAGTTATACCTATACACTAACTGTATGTGACTCCTGGGTATCAAATACAATAGATGCTGTAATGTCAGCATGGACTGATCTACCACCCATAGCCTCCCATATACCCTCCGCCCCATCCTATATTATTGATAGTTTTCGAATTCTTCGTTTCTGGAAAGTGACTAAAGTCTCTATCTTAGGTTTAACTAGAAAACAGTTATATACTTATTTACTTCAGCTTGATGACCCAAATTAAGCTTCCCACTATGCCTCCATCTCATATAATGACTGCACTTAAACCCTCAAAGATAAAAGAATACCAGCTCACATGTGGGACGTTTCCTGGCTATGCTGTCATGGGAAGTTACAAGTCCGTGGTAATTTGAAACACAAATCAGCACAAGAAAGATTTTGTCCCAAACCATTTTGTATTAATATTGAAGAGTCCATGGAACATTTCTTCTTTACATGTGCAGACACCCTCTTATTTTGGAAAACCCTAGCAAATAAGTGGAATTGGCCTTTTTTAAGCAGAATCACATATCCTGCTCTAATTTTCGGAATCTTTCCTAAAGAGTGGGATTCTTTCCACCCCAGTACACTTAGAGTATTTTTCGCAGCATGCAAATATTTCATGTGGCAGGCCAGATGCAAATATGTTCTACAACAAATCCCAACCTGCCCACTAGTCATTATACAATATATTGAATCCACTCTGTTGAACCTACAGGAATTAGAATTGAAGCAACTATCTCCTACCCAATTTACATCTTACTGGGCTGGTATACCCTTTCAATTTCATTAGATATGTGAATTCGCATTCAAAGCTAACCTTTTTTGCTTTTTTCTTCTTGTTTGAGGGGCATTATCATATGTTCATGATTGAATGTATCAAATATATGTTTTTGTATATTTATATCTTTGCCTTTATGTTTATACACGTGATGTTATGTGTTTTTTTCAATAAAAAATTCCCCTACTCTTTTCGATAAGTGCCATGGGATCTTTAACATCCACCTGAACTACCACCAATCCAGGCAGATGGGACCTCGGTTTAACGTCTCATCCGAAAGACAGTACCCCAGAAGTGTAGCACCCCTCTCATGCTGCACTACAGCGTCAGTACTGGGATATTAACCCAAGTGCCAGGTGTGGGAACTGAACCCACAGCCCTCTGATCTCCCGGCCTCAGAGGCAAGTGTGCTACCTACTAAGCCACTAACACTACCCTTTCTTTCCTGACATCATAAACTTTAGATTTTGTTTCAACTTCAAAAGCCTGAGCATGTCATAAAAAGGTAATAAAATGCCATTTCTTTAAGAAAGCCTTAACTAAATGGTTCCTGATCAGTTTTTATTGCCTCCTGTAGTTTTCAGCCGCTGACACTTTGATGTTACAGGCCAAAATTCCTCACACACTGAAATTTCATACACAGACCATGTATTTATAATACCAATATCATAGAATAATAATATCAGAGGGGTTTTTCCTGTGACACTCCTCCCTCCTTAGACTGAATTTTGGGGGCTCTATTCCTACATGGGATGAGTTCCACAAATTCAGTTTACACCTCAAAAGAATGGGACAAACCATCCGCATTTGCATTCGCTGCACCAGCCCTATGTGAGATAGTCAGGTCATACCCTTGCAAGGCAAGACTCCATCTTAATAGTCTACCATTCATCTTACCCATTTGTGCCAGCCAAACCAGGGGGTTGTGGTCAGTTTGTACCTCAAAACACTGTCCGTATAAGTACGGTTGTAACTTCTTTACGGCCCACACCATGGTAAGACAATCTTTTTCCACAGTAGAGTATGCCTGCTCCCTGGGAAGTAACTTTTTACTTAGGTACACAATGGGGTGATCCTTCCCTTGGTTGGATGTCTGGCTCAGTACTGCCCCAATACCCACATCTGAGGCGTCAGTCTGGACTGTAAAGGGTCTGCTATAGTCAGGACTCATCAATACAGGAGCACTGCACAGTGCCTCCTTCAGTCTGGTAAAGGCTTCTTCACAGGCTGATTCCCAGGTCATTTTCTTAGGCATCCTTTTCTTTATCAGGTCAGATAGGGGAGCAGCCAGGGCACTGTAACTGGGTACAAATTTTCTATAGTACCCTGCTGTCCCCAGAAAACTCCTGACTTGCTTATGTGTTTCTGGTCTGGGCCATGCCTTGATTGCCTCTATTTTTACTTGGTTAGGACAGAGCTATCCCTGGCATACAACATGCCCGAGGTATGCCACTTCAGGCATGGCCACCTGGCACTTCTCAACTGTGACAGTGAGCCAGGCCCTCTGTATCCTGCCCAGCACTTCCCTAAGGTGGAACAGGTGTTCCTCCCAGCTGGCACTAAAGATGACAATGTCATCCAGGTATGCCACAGCGTACTCCTCAGCACTATTTAACACCTGGTTCACCAACCTTTGGAAAGTGACCGGGCATCTTCATTCCGAAAGACATTACTTTAAATTCAAATAACCCTATCGGAGTGATGAAGGCTGACCTCTCCCTAGCTCTGGCAGTTAACTCTACCTGCCAATACCCCTTTGTCAGATCAATAGTCGTAAGGTAGGTCGCCCCTCCCAACTTGTCCAGGAGTTCATCCATCCATGGCATCGGATGGGCATCTGACTACATGACTGCATTCAGGTTGTGATAGTCCACACAGAAATGAGTAGAGCCATCAGGCTTGGGAACAAGGACTACAGGTGAGGCCCAGGGGCTATGGGATTTCTGGATTACCCCTAAATACAGCATTTCCTCCACTTCCCTCCTAATGTCCTCTTGGACAGCCTCTGACAGCCAATATGCTGTCCACCATATGGGTGTCTATGTCTCTGTCTCCATATCGTGTATCGCTAAGGGGGTTAGTCCTGGCATGGTACTGAACAATGGAGCAAAGTCTGCTAAAACCTCCCTTGCTTCCTGGATCTGGTCCGGGGCCAGTTGGGGTGACATTTTAATTGCCTCCACAGAGGACTCCCACTTGCCTTTTTCCAGCAAGTCCAGAAGGGGGTCTCCTTCATCCGCCCCTTCCCCAGGACTATATACTGCAAACACCATGTCAGCCCTATTAGCATATGGCTTCATCATGTTGACATGGTATATTCTTTCTGTATGCCTTCTGTCAAGTAACTCTGTGATATAGTTCATGTCATTTACCTTTCTGACTACTTTGTACAGTCCTGCCCACTCAGCCTACAGCTTGTCTTTCCAGACCGGAATAAGGACCATAACTTCCTGGCCCACCGTGTACGAGCAAGCTCTGGCTCTGCGGTCATACCACACTTCTTGTTTCTGTTGGGCAGCTGCCAGGTTGCTCTGGGCTGTCTCCATAAGCTCCTTCAGCCTTTCCCTAAACCTAAGGACATATTCCACTATGGGAGTTCCCTGGGTGGCGTGCTTGCTTTCCCAGTCCTCCCAGATCAAGTCTAGGGGCCCACACACCCGGCATCCTTATAAGAGCTCAAAGGGGGAAAACCCAGTCGACTCTTGGGGCACCTCCCTGTATGCAAACAACAGGTGGGGAAGGTATTTCTCCCAGTCCCTCTCATGCTGTTCAGCAAACACTTGGAGCATTGACTTCAGGGTACCATTAAATCATTCCACAAACCCACTGGCTTGTGGGTGATAAGGTATCATGCATCTCTGCACCACCCCACACTTCTCCCACAAACATTTCATCAGGTCTGACATGAAGGAACACCCTTGATCGGTGATAACCTCCTATAGAAACCCAACACAGGAGAAAATCCCAAGTAAGGCATCCACCACTTTGTCTGTCCTCAGTGAGGATAGGGCGATTGCCTCGGGGTACCGGGTGGCATAATCCACCACAGTCAGGATGAACCTCTTCCCAGAGGAGCTGGGGGTATTTAAAGGCCCCACAATATCCATTCCCACCCTCTGGAATGGCTCCTCCACTATGGGCAATGGAATTAGGGTGGCTTGGGTTTTCTTAACTGCCTTCCGTGTTTCTTGGCACCGGTGACAAGATCTGCAATACTCCTTCACCTGCTGGGTGAAATTGGGCCAATAGATATTCTGGGCCAATCGCTGCATAGTGCGCGTGATTTCCAGGTGACCAGACATGGGAATATTGTGTGCAATCTTGAGCAACTGCTCACGGTACCCCTGGGGAACGACAAGCTGCCTGCCTATCACCCCTCTCTGTCTTTTCAGTCTGAGTATACATCAGTCCATTTTCCTAATAAACCTTATGTTTCCCATCACCTCCTTGTACGCCATCAGAGTCTGCCCAAGCCCTCAGCTTCTCTAGACCAGGGCACTTTTCTGAGCAGCTGCAAACTCCTTACACATTCCCAAGGCATGGGACAAGTCCCCTTCAGTCGCTAAACTAGGGTCCCTAGTACTAGCGTCAGGACACTCAGGATCACTGCCATCCCTAACCCTCTAGCAATGGGTCACCCCTTCTTCTTCTTCGGAGTAACCCTCCATAGCTGTTTGGTTAACTGCTACCGGGAAAAATTCTACCTCCTTTTCATTAGTCTCCATATCAGGAGACACAGGCTGGGGAACCAGCCTCCCAGTGGTTTCCACACTGGTTTCTATGGGGTTCAGGGAACTACAATTTTCCCTTGCCGCTTGGCTATGGCTAACTGCACACACCATTCCCTGTTTGAGATTGTTGCCAAGGATGATATCAACTGCTAAAGTTCTGGCTACAGCCACCTGTTGCACAGTTCCCCCATTTCACCCCAGTCTAGGAGAACACCCAGCCTCTTTGCAAACTCAACATTCATTTCTTTTCTCAGAAAAATCTTTTCTTTGAAACCTGGGGCTAATTGGTTTCAGTGGAGGCAGTGAGGGTTTTAGCTGCCCTGAAGGCGCACTTTTCCCTTTCTGTGCTGCCATGCCCACACATTCTCTCTCAGAGCAGGTCTGCTCTTGGCATAGCGGTCAGAGAGTTCAGCAGCCTCTTGCACTATTTTGGGATCTCGGTCCTCCAGCCAGGTTTTCAGCTCTGCTAGGCATGCCCAAAAACTGCTCTAACAATATAGCATTTTCAATTTTATCTACAGAATTTGCTTCAATTCTTCCCACCAATGTTTTAAAAACTTATGTTGTTTCAGTGGATAGCTCCTCATAGCTCATGTCAGGACTTCTCCTGAGCTTACAGAATTTAGCTCTGTATGCTTCTGCAGTTAAATCATACTTTTTTAAAAGTACAGCTTTAAGTTTGTTGTAATTATTATTGTCCTCATTGTCCATTTGACCCAATGCATCCCGAGCTTTCCCGGTAAGTAGCTGGGATAGCTGGAAGCTCCAGGACCCTCTAGCAATATTGGCCTGAATACAAACTTTTTCAAAGGAATTTAAAAAGGCATCCATATCCTCCCTTCTTTAAATTTGGCTATCAATTTGGAATTTAATTTGTAACCTAGTCCTTTGGTTCCAGTTAAACCCCAGCCACTTACCTGCTCTGGTGCTGGTGGTTGGAGTTGTAGCTTCTCCAGTTCATGTTACCTCTGGCGCTCACACTCTTCACGGTCAGCCTCTCCCTGTTCACATTCTGCTTCTCACCATTTTCGCTCAGCTTCTTCCCTCTTCTCCTCTGTGGCTCATTGTAACTGATCACTCATGGTCTCATGAGTCTACGCATCTTGCTATCTTCTCTACCTTCACTTGCTGTTTCTGTCTTTCCTACTCTCTCCCTTGCATATCTGCGGTTATAAAAATATATATGTGAATCTTTATGTGAAACTGGGAACCCTTGGTCTGAAAATGTATGTAGTTATACTGTTGAAATGCTTGCAAAAAGCTATTTGGAATTTATGAGGTTAACCTGAGATGCAGTTTGAGCTCCTCTCAGGCTTGTTTGCAAACTCCTTTGCAGAGCTATCAGCAGGAGGCCAGCTTGGGGCACTGTTCTATTTGCAGGCCTGCTCTGCAAAGAAACTGACAAGAACTCTGATACATTTTGTAAGAAACAGGATGTCTCCTTAACGAGCTCAGGGTGAAGAAGTTAATTGTCAGGCAAAGACTTGTTATGAAAAAAGCAGCAATATTTTTGTTAGCGAGACTTCTTTGAAACTGGAAAGAAACCCTCAGATGAAGGACTTTTGTTTTGTCTGTTTGTACTGCCTTTGTATATCACTATCCTGAACAATTGTTTAAAACTTTTTATTCTATTGTTATCGATAATAATAAAACACTACTTGCAAATATTGTAACTGCTCCTAGTCTTTCTACGCTTCCTGACCTGTGCCTCAATGACATTGCCCAGTGCAGAATGTTCTGTCACAGGAATGCTGAGTTCACCCAGAAAGGAAAGATCCTCACTCTGACAATCAACACACCAAAGGACAGCAGTCTGCTGAAGGGGATGATGGTGCATAGAAGAGTTGTACCTGCCCCCCCCCACCACTGGTACCTGACAGCTGACAGTAAGAGTGATGAATAAGGTGGGGAAGGAAATCACCATGTGGAAAGGTAGGATCTTGGTGCACATCTACCATGCAGCCACAGTGACCAGAGTGACCCCTGCCTCTGGATCTCCACATGGATACTGACCCAGCTCCTTTGATTTTGGAGGTTCTCTGATATCAGAATATTGATGGGGAGACTGAGCAACAAGCTGGTCAAAATGATGTAAGTTTTCTCCTTGAGTGAATGAGATGTGATGTGTCTGGGGAGAGGAGCATTGCATCCGCTTCATTGACAATCGACTTTTCAGAGAGAGGTCACAATGCCTAGCCTTTGCTGATGTGGATGATGTATGACAGCAACTACAAGAGCGGATGGCTTCAGGTATTACTAAGGAGTCTTGGAGCCCTTATGTCTCTCAAACTGTGGTGGCAAGAATGATGAGTAAGACCATGTGGATGTGTGTCAGCTTCTGAACCTTTAACAAAAGAACTCTCCCAGACCTGTATATCATGTGGAGAGTGGAGGACATTCATGACTGCCTGTTGTGGGGCAGATGGGTGTCAGTCCTGGACCTAAGTAGGTACTGCCCTATCCCCATGGCTGAGGAGTACAAGGAAAAGATCATCTTCATTTGCCAATTAGAATTCTATCTGTTTGAATGGATGCCCCAAAGCCAAGCCCACTGCCCTATTCTCTGTGATTCTGCAGCCTTGGAGACTGCTTTGGAATTCAAGGCCACATGTGAAAGTCTGGGCCAGCCATGGAAGAAAGCCAGGGAATCACCCTCTCCCCCTACAGACAACCCCTCCCAGTTTTTAAATACAGTATACAGCCACCCTTGCCCATCTCAGCCCCACCACCCTCCCAACCCAACCCTTAATGTTACTTCAAGGTACCTAAATGGTGATAATAGGGTTCTAAGCAAATTCTATGCTGCGTGACAATCCTTATCTTTTCTAAATAACTGCCAGCCCAAATGCCAGCATTCTTGTCCAAGTAATGCTTTGCATTGCACTTTTTCACCTGAGCATCTGTTAGCTGCGCATTTTTATCAAAAATAAAGCTCTTTTTAATCACCAGGTACTACAAGTGAGTTTTCATTTTCTTCAGTTGTGGAGACACTGCTTTGGACTGTTGCTTTTTCCACATCAGTATGGCCTGACTTGGTAGCAGCCTTCATTTTGCTTTTGCAGTGAAAGTAAAAAGGAGAAAAAATGTCACATACACAGCAGACCTTTAACTTTTTAACTTTTTAATATTTATATTTCTGTGTGTAACAGAGTTGACTAAGACCCTGTCCACTGTGTAATGCAGAGAGAGTTAAAAGCAAGGATGTGTTCTATCCTCTCCTTTTCTCTCTTGTCTGTCTGATTGTGCAATCACATTTTCTTGTGAGACCTAGGAACTGATCACTCTGACAGTCTCAAGATTCTGCCCTCACAATCTCCCTGCCTTCACTTGCTGTTTTTTGCTGTCTCTATTTTTTCTTCCCCATGCTTATCTGTGGATATAACATATATGTGGATCTCATTGTGAAACTGGGTTCTCTAGTTTGAAAATGTATATAGTTATATTGTTGAAATGATTGCAAAAAGCTATTTGGAACTCAAGGGGCTGACCTTGAGATGCAGTTTGACCTGTACAAGCTTATTTGCAGAGTTGTCAACAGGAGATTAGTTCTGGGACACAATGTTCTTTTTTGTTGCACCTGCAAGGAAAGTGATAAAGTTCTGATACATTTTGTGAGAAACAGGAGATATCTTCAGCTCAGGATGCAGAAGTTAATTGCCCTGCACAGACTTCTTATAAAAAGAGCAGCCATCTTTTGTTGGAGAGAGAAATTTAAATTTAGAATTAGAGATACCTTTGGATGAATGACCTTGTTTTGTTTGAACTGCCTGTATAAGAGCTATCCTGCACAATTTTTAAATTTGTATTCTATTGTTAATTATAATAAAATGCTACCTGCAAAGTTTGCAACTGCTCCTGGTTTTTCTTACGCTTCCTGACCTGCCCCTCGACAACAGATGGTGTGAGATGGGATTTATGCCCTGCATACTCTAAGCTAGGAGTTTTGTGTGTGGGTGCTAGACCTGGTACCAGGGAAGCATAGAAGAAAGGTATGGATCCTGCAACAGCATGCCCAGGAGTGATTACCAGAAGAATGGTAGCCAAACTAGAAGCAGAAACAAAAGTCCAAACTGAGCCTGTACAGCCAGCACCAGTAGTGGATGAAGAACTGGCAGGGACAGACCCTGAAAGCATATCTGCTTTCTTCAAATGGTGGGCTATACAACAAAGAGAGACAGAGAAGCAGAGAAAAGAAGAGATGCAGTGACAGGAGCAGCAAAGAAGAAAAAAGGTGCAGCAACAGAAGCAATGATGGCTGGATGCCTTGCAAGCTGTTAGAGCTGAAGGATCTGGTACAGGTTCAGCAGGGCAACAAAACACAAACAACTTAAAAGACATCAAACTTACAAAATTGTGTCCCTTGGATGATGTTGAAGCATATCTGACAACATTTGAAAGGGTTGCCGCAGCCTGCCAGTGGCCAAAGCAGCAATTAACAATTAGGCTGGTACCTTACCTGACAGGTAACGCTCAAGTTGCCTACAGCACAGAAAACTATGGCCAGTAAGACCCTCTTTTTCCTGATTTAACTTCAAGTCAGATAAAAACTCTGTTGGGGGTAACAAATCTGCACCCAATGATTTTATTTGCTATAACTGTAACAAGCCAGGCCATACTGCAAGAAACTGCCATAAAAATAAAGAGGGCAACACTGGAGCAGATTTGTCTTCGCAAATTGGGGCAAGTACTTAACAGATGTCAAGGTGGGGGATAAGACAGTGAAGGGAATCATTGATTCAGGAAGTAGACAGACACAAGTGCATGTTGAAGTGCTGGGAAAGAACTGTACAAAAGGACCATGTACTGAGGTCTTCTGCATCCATGGGACATGTGATATTATCTCACCACCCACGTGACTAAGCATTAATGGGGTGTCACACCAAATGAAAGTGGGCATAGTACCTAAGTTACCTGTTATTACTGGAAATTACTTTCCAGGATTTACTGATTTAATCACAGAAGGAGCAAATTCTGCTGTTTCAGCAGCTGTGATAACAAGAGTATAGAAAAAAAAATCTCAGATGTTGGGGACTCTTTCCCTTTTGGCGACTTTGATGTGGACTTGTTTGAGACTAGCTCCAAAGATCCAGAAGTCCAGGAAAGAAAGAAGACACCTGAAAAAACAGTGGCAACAAAAGACTGATGGACATAAGGGGTTAATATATGAAAATGCTGAAACTAAACTGATAACTGATTGTGATTTTGTTTTTGAGCAAGTTAACAATGTTTCTCTCCAAGGTTATTTTAAGCAGCTGGGGTGAAACAACAGGGTGAACCAATGTTTAAAACATATAATGGGTTACTGTACAGAGTTTGGGTTAAATCTAAGGCACAGGAACAAACAGAACAATTGGTTATACCATAGAAGCATAGAACTGAGTTGTTACAGATAGCACATGATAGTCCTATGGCTGGTCACTCAGGGAGGGACCGCACCCTTGCTAGACTATTGTACAGATTTTACTGGCCTGGAATTCATGAAAATGTTGCCACCTATTCAGTTCTTATGCTGAATGTCAGAAAGTAGCCACAGTGACTAAAAAAGAAAAGGTGCCCCTGGTGCCCCAACCCTTGACAGATGTGCCTTTTGAGAGAATTGCAGTGGATGTGATTGGCCCCTTAGACAAAAGTAAAAAGGGTAATCGATTCATTTTGGTAGTATGTGACTATGCTACTCGATACCCAGAGGCAGTTCCAATGTGCACTGTCACAGCCCCAAAAGTGTCAGTAGAGCTTACCAAAAATTTCAGCAAGGTGGGCATACCTAAAAAGATTATTACTGATCAGAGTAGTAATTTTGGTGCTGCATTACTGAAGGAGCTGTACTGACTACTAGGTATCACTGCCATAAGAACCTCCCCTTATCACCCTCAGACAGTCTTGTTGAATGTTTTAATCAAACCCTAAAATGCATGTTAAAAAGGTCTGTGGAAGGTGAAGGGAAAGATTGGAACCAATACTTACCTTACCTGCTTTTTGCTTACAGAGAAGTGCCACAAGCCTCAACAGTTTTTTTTTTACCTTTTCAAATGTTGTATGGTAGACAACCTAGAGGGCAATTAGATGTAATAAAAGAAACGTGGTAAGCTAACCCTGCTCAGAAAGAATCTATTACACCTTATAAGCGTGCACTGAGAAAGAGATTGGCAAAGAATGTTGAAATTGCCCACAGTAATCATAAGGAAGCCCAAAATCAACAGATGGTGTATTATGATCATCGGGTAAAAGAAAAAGGTTTTTGAGCCAGATGAAAAGGTCTTGATACTGTTACCCACTATAAAAAATAAAATGTTAATGAAGTGGCAAGGGCCTTATAAAGTGCTTAGATGTACTGGCACAGTTAACTATGAGACTGAGACCCCTAACAGGAAAAATCCTACCAAGATTTATCATACTAACCTGCTGGAGAAATTGGCTGAAAAAGACCAAAGGCTGCTTTTTTTAGTATTACCAGACTCTGATAATGATGTTGATATAGCTTATGATAAACTGGAACAGACTGTAACGTATGATGCTGTAAATGTGAATGTGTCCTTAACCTCCGAACAAACCGTAGAAATCTGTAACTTGGTAAAGACATTTAACAGTATTTTTACCACAGTGCCAGGCCAAGCAAAAGGGGTCAAGCACGTAATAGTGAAAGGGAATGCTTGCCCTATCAGACAAAAGACACACAAATTACCAGAGTGGTTAAGAGCAGACGTGGTTAAGGAAATACAAAAAATGAAAGAGCTGGGCATTATTGAAGAATCGAGAAGTGCTTAGTCATCACCAATGGTGATTGTAAATAAAAAAGAAGGTGGTGTAAGAATCTGCCTTGATTTTAGGAAACTCAATCAAGTGTCCAAACTTGTAAGTTACACTGTGCCCAGGATAGATGATTTGGTGGACAGATTGGGAAGTGCCAAGTACATCAGTATCCTCAATCTCACCAAGGGTTACTGGCAAATTCTGCTAGCTAAAGAATCCCAAGGCAAAATTGCATTTGTCACTCCTATTGGATTCTATCAGTTCACCACAATGTTGTCTGGTTTACATGGTACACCCGTTACATTCTAGTGGTACATGGATGCAATTTTAGCAACTAACATTGGTTATTGGGTTGCTTACATGAATGAATTTGGGTATCTATTTAAGATACTGAAACTCAGAATCCTGAAACTCACGGGACTGAGTTCAGTATCCCGACAGTGAAAAGCCCAACAAGGAGGAAGGTAATGCCGACAGGGGTATGGTAGCAGATATGAAGAACCGCTACTCTGCTACTCTACGCTTTGTCAGATACCACAACAGACTAGAGGATGCAGAAGCTGGCCAAGCTGCTCCCATACCATGGACAGCTAAACTACTAGTATCTTGGCCAGCATGGTTCAGTAGACATGGGTTCTGTTCCTGGCTACCATTTTGCAGGAACACGGTTCACCCCCGTAATTCTTTTTTTTTTAAACTCCAAGGTTCGCTCCCCCTCAGAGTTTATTAGTTTATTTATTGGGGGTGCAGGGAGCAGATTCCCCTGTGTGAGTGGTGCAGGGGGCAAAGCCCCCCGCATTACATCTAACTACCTGTTGGGATTTTGAGACTCAGTATCCTGAATTTGGTCTTGTGGGGTTTGGGATACTGAGTTTCGGGATTCCATAGGTAATCCATGATGTTGTGGTGTAGAGTCCAGACTGGAAAAGCCACCTGGAACACCTACGAGCAGTTATCTAATCTATCAAGAAGGCAGGTCTGACCATTAATCCTACCAAATATGCATTGGGCATGCAGGAAACCATTTGGGATATGCTTTGGGAAATGGAGAAGTAAAGCCAGTGATTTCTAAGATAGAAGCTATGGCTAACAGTCCTGTCCCTATAACAAACATGTTAGGTCATTTTTAGGGCTGGCTGATTACTATTGGAGATTTGTTCCCAACTTTGTCCAGTTAGCTACCCCCTCACTGAAGTCATGAAGAAACAGTGCCCTAATAATGTGAAATTGACCACAGAGTGTGATGAGGCTTTTCAGACTATCACGGCTGCATTATGTTAAGCCTCTGTTTTAAGAAGCCCAGACTTTGAGAAACAATTTTTGTTACAGACAGATTCATTGGTAGTAGGCCTAGGTGCAGTCTTGAGTCAGAATATAGATGGGAAGGAACATCCCATTCTATATATCCGTAGGAAATTGCATGACAGAAAGTAAAGATACTCCACCATTGAAAAGGAATGCCTTGTGGCAAAGTGGGTCTTGGAGTCCCTCAAGTTATACTTACTAGGAACTGACTTTATACTTATAACCAATCATAATCCTCTCTGTTGGCTTAGTCAAATGAAGAATAAAAATCTCAGAATCATAAGGTGGTACCTGGCACTACAGCCATTTAAATTCAAAGTGATACACAAATGTGGAAAAGAGAATGTCAATGCTGATTTTCTGTCAAGATATGGATCAGGATTGAAAATTCCAAAGGTTGAAAATATAATGTGTGGCTTTAAACTTAACTGTTTACTATACTGGTTGTTATAGAAAAAGGGATACTGCATATGCACAGAACTGTAAATGTTATAAAGTAATGTTAGAAGAGAATGAAAAGAAGATTTTGGAAACCTGTTTTTTTTAAACACATTCCCTCTTAAAGAGGGGGTTATGTGATAGAGTTGAATAAGACCCTGTCCCATTTGTCATGTAGCGAGAGTTAAAAGCCAGGATTTGTTCTATCCTCTCATTTTCTGTCTCTTGTCTGCCTGATTGTGCAGTCAAATGTTCTTGGAAAACCTAGGAATTGAACACCCTCACAGTCTCACAATTCTCCCTCTGCTATCACCCTGCCTTCATTTGCTGTTTCTATCTTTTCTTTCCCTTGCTTAGTAGTGGTTAAAAAAACATATCTGGAACTTCCGTGTATGCACCCAGTCTGTATAACCTGACTGAAGTATTTATTGATGAAGGTAACAACTGTTTTATTGGTCCCCAGAGGGTGGTTCACTCCAGTATAGGGAGGTGGGTGGGAACTGCATTCTAGCATGTGGTACTGCATACAACTGGCCCATTCATTCTCCCTGGGTGTAGGTACCACATTATTTTTCATTTGTTGTAGGATGAGCCCTACTACTGCAGAGGAAAGAATTAACTCAACCCCCTAACCAGGTGGGCCCTGTACAGTCACTAGGTAGGGGTGTGTACCTGATCACTGCAATCCGGGGTTAACACATTGGAGTCATACCTGGGATTTCCTGTTGAAGATCTTGACACACCTGGGGGCTTTTTGCAGAGAATTTTGCCATAGCTCCCTCTTCTCCCAATATGTATGCAACAGCAAAAATTGCTTTTCAAGAGGTATGAATGGTATGTGTTAGGATATGGACCCTCAGAGAGCACTCTTGGTAAAAATTGTGTCTGAGGAGTGGGATAGGCATCCATCTGGTAAGCACTAGATGATGCTCTGAAAGACTGTGGAAAAATGAAAATTCAGAGAGTGACTCGAGAACCAGGAACCCAAAAGACTTGGGGCCCATGAGCCTGCCTGCCACAGAGATACCTGAGGAGTCTCCTGAGATCTGAGTGTGATGAGCAAAGGGAGTCCTGTGAGCCTGAAATCTCCTTCACCATACGTGAATTATTTTTTTAACTTACTATGCTTTTTTTTAATGGGTTCTCCAATGGCCACCCATCAGCTCCTTCATCCCCGCCACCATCAATGGTGACCTGAGGCTGCCCCAACCAAATTTCTCCCAATTTACCCCCCAGGGCAGGGCCTCTGGGGTGCCCCTGTACCCCATCAGATCTCTGTAACAGATTCAGCAGAGAGCCCCGGGCAGCTATGCGGTGGCGGGACGGAACATCATGATGCATGTCAGGGCCAGAAGTTTTTTCCAAGTTGAGGAGAGGCATGGTGTGCAATGACATGATGGCTAACGCTATGCATCTGGCACCCCCCAAGTCCAGTGCCTGCTAGGTTCCCTGGTAATAGGCCATCCTGTGGTCACCCAGGAGTACTGTATACACACCGGAGGTGGAGACTGTGCAAAGGCCGCTTGATCCACCTCCCCCCGGCTGGCCCTCTGGGGACCCGAGTCTGCTCCTGAACCCAGGTCACCAGCATCGCAAGCAGTAGTCCTACTGCTGCACCAGTAGGCCGGCTCATCACACCTGAATTCTGCTAGGGATTTTAAGACCAAACTCGAACTGTTGTTGGCTAGTGAATGAAGACCTTCAAGGATGTTCAGATCTTGTTGTCTCCGCAGGAAACATCTGAAGAATCTGGGCTAGCTTGCCCTGTTGGTTCAGACTAGCTCTGATGCCTAAGAGTTTTTTCTGGCACCATCCACACCCCAGTGGAAGAAATGATTATGAAACCTGAATCGACTATGCTGTTCCCCTGTTACACGACTGGTAAGGCACCGAGAGTGAAAAACACTAAGAGATTGGCAGAGCGTTTGAAGGGGCTAGCATTGGATGCCATCTGGTCCCTTCATGCAACAGACACATAGGTCACAGCAGGTGAATACTTTGCCACCCTAGACAGTGTGTCTGGAACTACAAAATCCTGCAATGACTTGTACTGGAAGTTTAAGACCACCAAACAATGCTGGTTGGAGTCCATCACCACCTATCTACACTGACTCCAAAGGTCTTACAAAAAGTGTACCACAGAGGTGGAATACAGTCCAAGGACATGAAAAAGGTTCAGCTAGCACATGTGCTGAATGCCACCTGATGTTCAAAGTTACAGCTATTATGCCTATAAGAGAGAGACTGCCTGAACCACCCTCCCCAATGAATGCTGCTGCGGGAGGTTAGAGAGACCTAGGAACAAGATGAACAGTCAGGACCCCCACCTGCTTCCATAGCCAGTGCCCAAGTGTTGGACAGCAGGGGCTCCCTTGATGTTACAGAACTACAGAGACGGCCTCAAGAAATGAAAAGTGTGATAGTCCACCTGGTATGATCAGCTCCCCTCAGGGAACCTGAACCCTTAGTCTCCAGCATGCCTGTTTCAAGTAATGTTGTGTCAACTGCCTTGAGCAATGGGTATGAGCATCAAATACTTTCTCACTGGAGAAAGTCTATGCCCAACTGATTGAGCTAAAGAAAACAATAGGAGAATCAATGAACCACCAAGTCCCACAATTGCCTAGGACCCCTGCCTGGGATGGAGGGCATCCATGGAACTCTGTCTGGAACCACTCAACACTAAATGCATAGAGACATTTATTGCTACTCCTGCTGTCAGTCAGATAGCAACTTTAAGAGTGTTATTGACTGACTACTCAGTGAGAAATTAGCCAAGAACTCTGACAGTTTGGTCTCTAACCTTTGGCGGGCCCCCAGTAGAGGAGTACTCTGGTGCCCTGGGAACAAGTCATTTACAAATTACCATTGCTAAACATACAGGTCATGTCAAAACCAAATAGTCATATACCAAAGCTAAAGTGTCAAGGAACTGGGATGAGACTGTGGGACCTACTGCAGATGTGGAAGCTCTAGTGGATGGACAGCTTATCCAAGTATTCCTGGATAATGGCTCCTAAGTCATTATAGTATTCAAAGACTATTATGATAAGTATGTGTCCCACAAAAAGTTGGAGCCTTTGGAAGGCTTGAATGTATGGGGTCTCAGTAAATCTTCATACTACCATCAGGGCTGGATTCATATCTGGAGCTCTTTCACGGTGAACACTGCTGGAATTCCTACTGCTGCGGAGACATGTGCCCATGGAAGAGTACATACAAAGAGATGCCGATCATTGTAAGAACCAGTGCCCACATGTCCCACCATCTGGGTCACTTGTGCAAAGAGTTTGAAGCTTGACAAGGAAAAGCACCAGTGCCTCACCATGGATTTATCAGGCAAGCTTACACTTGCAAAGCTCTTGTCCTACCTGAGGATGAATGTGTGTGAACTGTTTGGCACCAAGACCGATCTGAGGTGGTGCTACCACACAAAGCAGTGAGTGCAGTTAAAGGAATAGTGTGCCTCAAGGGATCTTGCTACAATCAGCCGCTAATGTTGGATGGCTCAGAGGAAGCTGGTTTGTCTTAGGGGCTCATAGCCAAACCTAGCATACTGCCTGCTAAAGCTCAGGCATAGGTCCTACAATTAACAGTTCATGTGATAAATGTAACAGACCAACCAGTGACCATCTAAAGGGGTTGGACACTTGCCAGGGTCTATTGTGCCAATCTGGCAGTGCAGCCACAAAAGAGAGATAGCCCAGATCCAGACAGTTTACAATCAAGGTAGCTCCCTGCAACGAGCATTTAAATCATCTGTGGTTCTATCTGATTGCTTTAACTTTCTTGGTCTACAAGGAACTAAGCCAACCGGCTCGGATTACAAATATCCTTCTTGCTATTGTGCATGTTAACTGCTTTTCTTTCCATCAAGGACCCCGACATCAGCTGCAACACCGGCCACCCCCGGGCAACGCCTCTTGCTAGCCAAATATTCCATCCTGGGTACCCAGTGTTGTGTGACTGTTATTTTGAACTAAGAAATTGCATGCCAAACCTGAATCAAAGAAGATTACAAATCATTTGCCTAGATTGACGCCCCCTTCCTTGTTCACGACCCCTAAATAAACCTGATTGTCTGTTTTCATGTTTAACCTGGCTAGTGTGCATATTATTAGTGAGGTTACAGTGTTGACAGTGTACATCTGTATTGCTAACTTTATTTTAGAGGGATTTCTGGGAAATTGCTGTAAGTCCAACCCTAGTGGTAGCGTGAAGGGTGTGTGCATATTATTACTGTTTTATATTGACTGAATTTACTGCTGTGCTAGGTACTAAGCCACTAGGTGGGTGGGTGAGTAGCTATAGCTTCCCTGAGGGCTATAGCAGATTAGACAGACACCCCCAATACCATTACTCTGGGTGGAGGCACCTTAATACTGAATCCAGGCCCCTCAGCCTGTGCATCGCCTTACAGGCAGGGGTAGTAACCTTAGGGATAGCACTGCCTAGGGGTTACACAGAGGTGGAGTATTCATCAAACAGGTAACCGTGCCAGATACAACAATCAAGGTGTGCATAGTAAAATATATACAAAATACATATATACAGTGCTTAGGTAGCAAGATCCTCTAACAATAGGTCTGAAATACATCAGCAGAGCCAGCAGCAACAAATAATACATAGAATACAAAAAATAAGTTAACAGGTAGAACACAGCTGGCATCAGGATAAGATGGCGACAAATGAGCCAGTTTCAAGGTGAGAGACAAAGGTAACTAGCTGGGGTGGCAAGGGAGGACTATGTAGGAGGCACAGCAGTGCTAGTGGCCTGGGGACAGTCACAGGTCGAGGAGGACAGGAAGTGGGTTCTTAGTAGGGTATTTAGATTTAGAGGGAGGTCAAAGGAACACAGTGGGGGGGGGTCATCCTGGTGATTAGGTTTGGATGGATGAGTTGGAGGCGCGATGACTGGTGTAGATTGCAGCTGTAAGTTCTGAGCCAGATCGGAAGAGATAGAGGGGAGTAAGAGGGACTATGGATGGCATACCTGATGGTTTGGGTCAGCAGGTATGAGTGTCGGGCTTGAGGGGAAGCCAGTTTAGGGACTGGTAGAGAGAGCAGTGGTGAGTGGAGAGAGGGGCGCAAAGGGCAAAGCAGCAAATCTGGTTATAAGTTGTATCCAGCTGGTGCTGGATGGTAGTGGAGGTAAGGGAGTACACTGGACACCCATAATCAAGGAAGGGGAGGAGGTTGCCATGGGCTAAAGCAAGGTGAGCTTCTGATGTGAGGTGATCAGTTAGGTGGTAGTAGAGCCCAAGCTTCTGGTTAATGCAATGGATCAGCGAAGCAATGTGGTTGGAGTAGGTAAGAGATGTGGCTAGGATTACCCCCAGATACTTGAATGCAGGAACAGTGTTGAGGAGAGATCCATCCAGGGAGTGGACAGTGAGAAGGCTGCCAGAGTGGCCAAGGGCTGAGAGTTTGGATTTGGAGACGAATATCATAGCCTTCGTTCTGGAAGCACTGATCAGTAGTTTAGAGGGAACCAACGGTGGTACTTACTGAAATCAGCTGTGAGGGTGGAGGACAGTGAAGAGGGGGGAGGTGTTGCTTAGGAAGAATATCTGGTCATCAGTGTAGAGGAGGGAATGACATGTGAGACCCTCAGATGGGAGGGAGTTAATGAAGAGGAACAAGAGTAGGGGGCCAAGTATGGAGCCTGGGGGACACCCACTGAGACAGGCAAAGGGGGGGAGGTGGCACCGCCAAGGCAGGCCATTTGGGTTTTATCAGAGAGGTAGTTTGTGAGCCAGGCTGTGGAGGCAGAGGAGACGCCAAGGGTGTCAAGTTTTGTTATTAGGATGTTATGATTGACTAGGACAAAGGAGGTTGTATTTGGTGATATGGTCAGTGATTTGGTAGTTTACACCTTCTCAAGGAGCTTTCTAAGATGGAGCAATATGGAGATGGGTCAGTAGTTATCCATAATGTTTGGGTACCCGATTTGTGAATGGGGACAATTTTGGCCTGCTTCCTGGCAGGGGTGACAGAGGCAATAGTAAGGAATAGATTAAAGATGAAGGTATGTGGATAGGCAATGTCGTGGGCCACTAATTTTAAGAAGCGGGGGGGATAAGCCATCACTACCAGCACCTCTTGATAGAAGACTGGGAGGAGCTAAGTGTCCCAGGAGGGGAAATGCTCTTGAAGTAAAATGGGGGGCACTGAAGTGGTAAAGGGAGGTGGGCAAGGGTGGGGGGAGTTTAGCCAGGTACTTGCTAAGATTGGAGAAATGGGCATTTAGTGTATTCGCAGTATCAGTGGGGTCTGTGTGGGAGCCATTCTGGGTGTTTAGGGGGGGAAGGAGACTGCTTGGTGGAGGGGGAGAGCAAGGCATGAATGGAGGACCAGAAATGCCTGGTGTTTCCTAGGTGCTTGGACTGGAGTGACTGGAAGTAGGCCGACTTCTTGAATGTACGAGGGGCTTGCAAAAATACCGCAGGTGATGGTAGTCATTCCAATGGGGAGGGGATGGTGAAGCTTTATAGGCAGCCCACTTGGCGTCCCACTCATCAGCTTGAGGAGGTCAGATGAAAGCCAGTGAGTGTTGCCCCCATGCACTCTATGGGTAGTGAGTGGGAAGTGTTTGTTTTGGACAAGTAAGAGGGCAGAGACAAACATGTCCAAAGCTAGGGTGGCGTCAGTGGCATTATAGAAGGTAATCCAATCAAGGGCTCTGAGGTCGTCCTGCAGTCTGAGGGGGTCCTAAGTAGAAAAGTTGTGGAAAGTCAGATAGGTGGATGGAGGGCGAGTGGATTTGGTGCACCGGATACAGTAGATGGGGGAGTGGTCACTAATGGCATCACACAGTGTGCCAGTGTGGGCAACTTTGTCAGCTCGGGTCATCAGGATCCAGTCAAGAGTAGAGTGTTTATTGGTCCGATTGCTGAGGCGTGTGCAGGAGGTAATTAACTGGGTAAGATTATGTTGTTGTATAATGGAGTAGCAGTCAGAGAGAGGGTTAGTGTCCCAGTTCATATTAAAGTCACCTAATAGAAAGGTGCTTCTTGAGAGGGAGAGAGGGACAAGGATGTTTAGGAGTGATGCAAGACTGGAGACACCACTCTTCGGGGAGTTATAGTAGCACCCAACAAGCAGATTCTTATTAGTGGTAACTGTCAGTTCTGCTGCAATCCACTCAATAGGGAGGTCACTAGTGGACTGGCCAAGAAGCATGGCAGTAAAGGAGGTATGGTAGCACAGGGGTACACCCCCACCATGGTGAGAGATACTATGATCACAGCGTAGGAAGGTGTAGGGAACAACTGTGGTCCAGGATGGAGCTTTTAAGCCAGGTCTCAGAGGTGCCCAAGATGTCAGGCTCTTCTTCCCCAGATCCTTGTTCCAGCCTCCCCTAGTAACCTTAATCCCATTTTACTTCTGTGTACTATTGTTTATTGCTTGGTCATTATGTTATTGGATTGTAAGGGGTGGGACGGTGTGGTTCTATGTGATAACGGCGAAAGTCTAAAGGCGATCGCCAATATCGCACAGAGTGCTGAAAACATTTTCGGCACTGGCACTACTGACACCCCGGCGCACAGGACAATGGCGCTGGGGACATAAGTTTCAATGCTTTCTGTGGGGGGGTTTCACCCACCCCCCCCCATTAAAGGATTCTCAACTCCAGGGGTGCATGTAGGAGGGTGTGAAAGCATGTAAAAATAAAGGTTCGGGCCAGGCGCAATAAAATCACACCAGTGCCCAGACCCAAACCTGGTACCTCACCCACCCCAACCACAGGCCAATCCCCGACACCACAACACAGCTCGGCAACCCACTACAGTGCAACCCCCTACAGCTCCTCCTCCCCCTCCCAGTCCACACTCGCCATGCTCGCTCCCCACCATGCGTGTACATATAGCGACATCCTGTCGCCCATTTCATCCACCCCCCCCATCCAGTCGCCCTACCCTCCCATTGCTGTGAGGTATTCCGCCGAGAAGGAGTTGCCATTACGGATGGCACCCTTCCCCATGCACCCTCCTCACGGGCTACCAACGGTGTGGGACTGAACAAAAATCTGTTTCCTCGGAAGCAACATCCTGAGTGCCAGCAGGTATTTTAAGGGGCTTTCCTAAGTGGTGGCACTGCTTCACTAATTAATTAAATTGTCCGGCTTATACCACCTGAATCCAGGCCCCTCAATCCAAAGGTTAAAAGGCCCAAGCGTAATCCCAGTCATCGAAGGATAGACTCACATGCTTCAATGTCCAGTGGATATCCCCATTTCTATTATTCTTCTACCAGCTCCCAGTCCCCCCTTGCAGGATTCTCTATATTCTGAAGGGGTGATGGTCCTGGCCACCCACCCTCTCCACCTTATCTCCTCCTCCTTGAATGTTTCTCCTCACCCTCAAGGGGTGATGGTCCAGCTACCTTACCTCCCACTATCTTTGCTCCTATAAACTGCCCCATCTCTATTCCTCTACTGACGGCTCCTAGTCCTCCTTGCAGGGTTCTCAACATCCTGAAGGGGAGTAGGCCCTGGCTACCCATCCCCCCCCGGCATGGTTCTCTACATCCTGAAGGGGAATAGACCCTGTCTAGCCAGTGACGCCTAAAATCCCCCCCACCTGCAAAACAAGAACTTACACCCCTTACCTACCCCAACCCCTTATCTACTAGCACTGTCCTTGACTGCCCCACCTTTGCACTGCCAGCTTTGTTTTCAGCTACCTCATCATCCCTTAAATGGGTTAGTTACTAGGTTTAATTCAAATGTGTGTACTTAAACAAACAAAAAAAATTGCTGCCCAGTATGTTGTTATGTTTTTGTGATGTACTGTGTTTCTGAGAATCTGCTTATTATGCCCTTCTAATTCTGTTTTATGTACTGGTCTTATTACCTAGATTGTATGTGGATTGCTTATGTTATGTACACCTGGTCCATTTGACTGCTGTTTTCTCCTACTCCCAATGTAACCCCTTCCAGCCCAGGACGCCTCTGGAAACAAAATGTTCACAGTTCATGTTGCCTTCCTGGTAAATCTCATTTAAAATAAATAAAAAAAAAAAAAAAACATGCCATCTGGGACCACGGCAAAGATGATTTACTTATGCCTTGTGGTTTGAAAAACATTTTACAGCCTTCATCTACCTCTTACTCTTCAGCCCTCCTACTCTGCTCTTTTAAAATCACAGTTCTTTGCCTGTCTTAATGAAAAGTCACAGTTCTTGGTTTTTCTGAATCACTAGATTACAAGCAGCTAAGGTGTTGGAAAAACCAGACTTGAGTCTGACAGCAGATGTTCCTGTACTGTACATCACTTCTTTAATCAGTATTAAACTAATATTAGAAAAGAAGACCCGCACCCGCTTCATGTCTTAACTGTCTACCCATGTATAAATGCATACTGTGTTCACAAATAAAAAAAGTTTAATACAAAAAGATAGTGCCTTAGGGTACACATGGCACTTCAGCTCTCTTTGTTCCCTTTAGTTCTACAAAACTTAAATAATATTTGCAAGAGAATGTTGGTATTAGTATTCCCTACATGTTTAGTATGGTCAGAATTCCACATGAATTCTGCTTGTTAATGAAATCACAGGGCACACTACGTAGTAGGGCAGATACAGAATCCCTAGAAATTAATATATGTTGCACTGCATACTGATTTATCCCAGCTTATGAACTGTGGGCTGTGGACCTGATGAACCCCAAATCCCTTACAGCCTTCAATTACTAGGGTTTGTTATCTTGAAGAGTTTAAGACATGAAGTTTAATATCAGCGTTTGAGAAGGCAGAAATGCAGAGCCAAGATCTCAGTTCATTAATATGGAATTAACCTGCCCAGCTCCTTGAGTGAAACAGAGGAGGCTGAGAGACGTCCACCCCCACACTCACACGCTGCTTTTTCTTTCCATATGTGGCGATCTTTAAGAGCTGCTTTTGCATGAAAGCCAAGAGGCTGTAGGAAGGACCCAGACACCATGACTGACTGCCACTGACAGGGAACACAGCCTGTTTCTCTCATAGCCTGCACAGGAATTACCACTGAAATCATTTAATGGGCAGAAATCCTCAAGTCTGTAGAAGACTATAAAAAGGACACAGTGCTACCCCTGATTACCCTGAATATAGGGGGTACTGCACTCCTGAGGTGCCTTCTTTCAGATGAGACACTAAACTGAGGTCCCATCTGCCTGTTCTGGTGGTAGTTCAGGTGGATGTTAAAGATCCCATGGCACTTCTCAAAAAGAGTAGGAGAATTTCCCCCGTGCCCTGGCCAAATTTCACACCATTCACTGTAAATACCACCAACAGGTTAATCTGGTTCAAGGTCAGTTGGCATTCATCTGTATCCCCTCCCCGGTCGTGCCTGAAAATAGGTAGAATTTGTCTAGCGCACTTACCCGGGCAACAAAAACTAAATAAACAATATGGAGTTTCTTCTACATACAGTGACAAGCCTGTTCCTTAAACCATGGATTTGTTCCCCAATTTAAGAGTCAGAGGGCAGATTAGTCATTTAGCATACACTTCAGAGCTGCAATCTGACAGTATGGGCCCTGAGTGCAAGGAGATGCACTGTATTATTAATCCAGCCGTGGGATGGCTGAGATCACACACCACTCCACCACAGGTGGCTGTTTAAATCTATACCATCCTATGCTTATTTTGCTGGCCTGAAAGGTAAATATTTGAGAGGATACTGGAAAAGCCTAAAGATAGCCTTCTTTGTTAAACAGAGTACCAACAATAAATGTTCCTGTCTACCCATCCATGTTTGTTTATCCAGCACTGCACATTAAGCTTAGCACAGAGTCTCTCCAATGGTGAGGTGAGCCACCCCGGGGAGGCCCCAACCTGTTCCAGGGGAGATGCAAGCAAGCACAGCAACATACATACTCTACTAATTAAGTACATTTGGGGATTTTATTTTTTTTGTAAAAGGTTGAAGCAACACAAATGCAAAAAAAATGTAAAATAAATAAACTCAGTTATTTAATCTACTGCATAGTGACATAGTCATTTACGATCAGAAGGGACTCTAGGTCCATTAGGTCCCCCTATCCTGCTTCATAAGCCGGGATGCAAAGTACTGTGTGGTGTTTTTCCTATGGGGCGGCCTGAGAGTTTTTCCCATGGTATAGGGGAGGCATAAGATTTTTTTACCATAGCTTGGAAAGAATACTGGTGTTTACACTAAAGTAGGAGAAGGGGGTTTACTTAAGAGGAAGGAGGGGGCCAAAACTAGAGGGCATAGCCTCAGACTGCAGGGAAAAAGATGCAGAGGCAATATGAGAGGGTGATTCTTCACAGAGAGGGTTGTGGAGCCCTGGAACTGACTGACAGTTGAAGTGGTGGGAGCTAAATCAGTGGAGGAATTCAAGAGAGCATGGGACAGGCATATGGGGCTGGGTAGCAGGGGGAGGGCGGGCTGGCAGAGGGGGGGGAGGTATGGAGTGGAAACTTGGCAGACAGGATGGGCCAGTGTGGTCCTTTTTTGCCATCAAGCTTCTATGATTCTACAAAAGCCAGATCACTTCCCAACTCTGCCAAATTTCTTCAGACCGAGCACCAAATCCAAATTCTGGATCTCAGATTTGGTTTGGCATACATCATAATGCAGTTGAGAGCGGACAGAGGTCCCTTCTGCCAGCACACAGCTGTAAAAACAAACTCTGGCCAGAGCCGATAGGGCTGTAGCTGAGGAATTTGGGGTAAAAATATTGAAAATTACCAAAGTTACGAGCCTGTGTTAGCAAAATGTAATGTAGGCTCATACATTTGTTGTTTTTGTAATATTTTTACACCAAATTTTCAACATAGCCTTATTATGACCCTGCTTCATGAAGAAAGGCAGAGCAAATGTTCAACTCCTGCTTGAAAGGTGATTTCACGCAGGGACTGTGCAATCAAGTTTCAGGATGCAAAAACACATGTTGGGCAGGAATTAAAAAATGACAGCTGTTACGTTTCATGAGGTGCTGTAAAGAAATGGCTATGTTGAAAATTTGGGGTAAGAAAATATTGACTATTACCAGACATACGAGCCTGTGTTTGCACAATTCAACATAGCCTCATAACTTTTTTTTTTTATATTTTTACACCAAATTTAGAACATAGCCTTCTTATGACTCCACCTCATGAACAATGACAGAGAAAATTTTTAACTCCTGCCCAGGACTGCAAAATCAGTTTTTGGAATGTAAAAAAAAAAAAAAAAACATTTTGGCCAGGATTTGAAAAGTGACAGCTGTCACATTTATGAGGTTCTGTAAAGCTATGGCTATGTTGCAAATCTGGGGTAAAAATATTGAAAATTACAAAAGTTTCACTTCTTGCTTCTCTCTTTCTTTCTCTCCTCTACTTTTCACTCTCTTCTTTATTTCCTTCTTCTTCTCTTCATCCTTTTCTAGTCATTCTAACTCTGTAATACTTGATTATTCCTTTAAGTCTTCCTGTCTTATATATGATCCACAACATTCTAATATAGTCATATCATGACATTGTACAACCATGACGGTATACATTTTCTCTCTTAATTTATACTGCATACTTCTTTCCTAGTTCGAATAATGTTTGTTCTTCCTCAATTTCATGGTTTGTAATATCTAATCCAGAACTTATTGTACATGATTTCATGTCAATCATTCTACAAATGGTTATGATCGCACACTGTTTTATCTCTTCCTTATGCTCATATGCATTTTATGTACCTGGAAGACGTATGTCTATTTTTGATGAATACTTAATAATACTTAATAAAAAGAGTAACTGCAAAAAAAAAAAAAAAATTACAAAGTTATGAGCCTGCATTCGCAAAATTCAATGTAGGCTCATAACTTTGTTTTTATAATATTTTTACACCAAATTTTCAACATAACCTTCTTATGAGCCCATCTCATGAACAAAGGCAGTGAAAATGTCCATCTCCTGCTTGAAAGGTGAGTTCACACAGGGACCACAGATTCATCTTTCGGGACAGATCTGACTAATGACAGTGCCATTATTCATGAGGTAGGATCCCAAAGAAGGCTTGTTGAAAATCTGGGCCAAAAATATGCAAAAATGCTCAGGTTATGCCACAAAGTTCAAAACACCATTGAAATATCTTGAACAGCATGCCTGTTTATTCAGTTCCCAGTCTGGCTTTGAAGAGTGAATATGTGTCTGCAGTCCAGAAAGGATTACAGCGTTGGACCCCTGATGGGTAAGTAAGGGTTTGGGGGGTGCAGAGTGGTGGGTGCTGAGTGGGGGTTGGGTGGGGAACCGGCAATGGTGCAAAGGATATAGATGGACATTTTTCTTTTACAGGGTAAAAAAGGAACAAGGAATCACCATCGTGACACTGGGGATTGGGCACCCCAGTGTCCCTGTTATGTTTCTGTGTGTGTGTGGGGTGGTGGGTACTGAGAGGGAGGGAGGTTGGGATAATATGTATATTAAAAAGGGGACATGGAGCAGAATCGCGACACTGGGGACTAGGCACGCCCAGTGTCATTGTTATGCTTCTGGGGTGCTCAGAGGGGAGGGTCAGTTAGATATGTATTTTTTTTTTTTTGTAAATCAGCAGTTACGGCGGAATACAGCACACTAGCCATGACAAAGATGAACGGCCACACTACACTGTGCATGCGCCTAGTAGTTCCATGCTCAGTAGAGTGTGGTGGCCATCTTGGACACAGCAAAGTGTAGCATGTTCTGCTGTGACCACCATTTGTTTGTTTTTAAATTAGAGATATCCCTCCACCTGACCCTCCATCTCAGCACCCACCACCCCACGCCCCACAAGCATAAGAGTGACACTGGGGGTTCCCAATCCCCCAGTGTCCCTATTAGGACTGCCGATTTTTTTTATTTAAGTAAAAAATAGTGCAGTGTGAGTGGAGTGCTCCATGGAGGTGAAGGTGACTGTGATGCATCTCCAACATGTTATTCATTTGGAAAGAATGCAAGGAATGTGGAGTCCTTTTTTGAAGGCAAGAGGTCTTCAGGGCTCCGCCCGCTGTAGCCCTAAAAAGAGCAATGTCTACCTACCACTTCCTTGGCCCATATGGGCAATCATTAATCTATCCCCTTTTCTCCCCATCCACTCTTCTACCACACCTGTCCTACTCTAGTTCCCCGTACCTTGGAGATATGACAAATTAAAAATTAATTAAAAAAAATCCTCCCTCCCTGACCCTCTCAACACCCTCAGCATTCTAGTTCAGCATGTGTTCTCTCTCATTCATTTAACTGGCAACCAGACAAGGTGATGTGAGGAAGGCTGTGCGATGTGTTAGTGCACCCCTGGAGAAGGGATGGTGCTGAATGACTGTCCAGAGGGTTGGGGGAAGGGGATGCTGTAATTTTGTATATACTTTGGGGTTGGGGATTGGTACAAAGAGGGACTGGGGAGAGAGGATTTTCCAAAATCCTTTTTTAATTTTTTTCATCTGTCTGCTGCACTGGGGAGGAAGGTGGAAGAATGGTGCCATAAGGGTGGGGAAGGGGGTTTGTGATGGAATGTATGTCCATCATGCTTCTTAAACCCTAAAAACCCAGCTTAACTCAATGCCACAGGCAACACCAATTTTCATTGGGGGGATTTGAATGAAACACCTCTTGTTTTAACATTTTGAACTTTCTAAATGTTGGATGTCCCTCGGATGTTAACAAGCAACACCTGAGCCCAATAAAGGGAAAGACAGAGGAAGTTGGAGGTGTTTATGAGAGCTAGGGACTTAACTGTAGAATCTGTGTGTAAGCCTTTGTAAAGCTGAATGCAAGTGTAACTCTCCGGTGGCTTTGCCCCCCCCTAGATTAATGACCTTTAAGGGTTACCTCTAGCCAGTCCACAGACTCTCTGCTGGCTGAATTGGCTGGGAATGTTTAAGGGGTGTGGTCAGCTCCTGGGGACTGGAGAGTTTTCAGCCGTGTTTACATGAGAGCTCAGTTTACATTCTGAGGCTGGCCTCATGCTGCCCCAACCTCCCATGTCAATCCAGTTACATGTTTACATGGACCCTCTCTGCATCAATGCACGCCACACTGCAGAGGGGCCGTGAGACCAGGGGCCAGGTGGGAGGAGGTAAACGGCAATTAGATTGCACAAAGGAGCATTCACTGTGCACCAGAGCGATCAGTGCAGCCTGTCCCCATGGCTGCTTACACTGCTCATCCTGGAACGCATTCTCAGGAATACAACGGCTCCAGGATAGGTTCAGTGAATCACTTAGCATGATTGGGAAAGTGTCCACATGGTCACATTTGCACTGCAGCAACTTGAGAGGTCAGGCTGCTTCGGTGCAAATGCGGCCATGTAAACTGACCATGCAAGCTGGCCTTTTGGGTGTGGTTTTTGACTCCATACTTGAGGAGAGGAGTTGAGCAGAGCTGCAGCCAGCTGCTGAATGGAGGAAAGGCCTTGCTAGAGGTAGAACCCACCCAATCCTTGGGATTGTACCGGCAGCCTGCAATATGGAGCCCCTGTGGTTTGCAACCCCACAGTATGCAGAACCTTAAGTTTGTTTACTCACAACATTAAATGTGCAGCCTCTGGTAGAAATGTAATTATTCTGGACATTGTGAAGAAATTAACAAGGTACTACAGTGCCTCTCCCCCATTGGGTAGCGGGGGATGTAATCCTGTAATGGGGTGGAACTACTATATAGCATGGGATCCACTGCTCCATGATTGCTGGTGGAGCAGAGGGTGAGGTGACAAGACTTGCAGAAGGTGCAATCCCCCAGCAAGAAGTGCCACTCTGCAACTCTTCTAAATTGTGTGCTTAGACACACAGGTCCCAGAGTAGCTGGGACTAAAGCCTGGAACAAGTGGAGGTTATGTAGGCTCAAGGGTCCTTCAGTTAGTCACCATAATTACACTAGGGAGTGGATGGCTGGGAGTCTTTGGTCTACCATGGACCTCTCTATGGGAGGCAGTGGTGAGGAGGTCACTGGGTCTTGGGGAGGTTGGAAGGATGGTATTCCTGAGTAATATTCTGAGTAGAATGTCCCATAGCTTAATCCTTATTTAAGTGCAGGTGCTGTTTCAACTCCTATAGACTAGAGTCTAAGTAAATCTACGTCATCCTGGGTCCAGTTTGATAACTTGGGTATCTAACCCAAAACTACAGTTAATTTCCTAGCTCTCACACAATGCTTCCCATGTGGGATGATGCTGTTTACCAAAAGACATTCTCCCTGTGGGATATGTGATGCCTGGAACCCTCCTGGCCGAGACGTTTGATTTTACCCCTTTGTAATAGCGTGCTCATGAGCTTTAACTTTCATTAAAAATGGGTTCTGTTGGACTTTATTCCTGATTTGGACATTCAGTTACTAGTTGCAAAGCTGTTGCCTGCTAACCAGTTAATTTGCAGTACTCAGCCATCTGAAAAACGTCCAAGCACCCTGAGGTCACCGCAGGACCAGGAGGTCAAGTAAGTGGATATATTATTTTGTGGGCTTCTTCCCTATAATGAGTTGTTGCCTACCCTTAGGCTGGAGAGAGGGTTACATAAGCCTTTTTTTATTTTTTCTTTGCTTAAATTAAGATGAATTTTCATGTGGTCCCTGAGAAGCTGCCCAGTTCACTACCCTCTCTCAGAGTTAAATGTTTATACAGTACTTTGAGGGCTTGGTGGGAAGGAGGGAGCATTGGGTGCTAAAATGATGAGGAAGGGGATACATTATTAATTGCCCCCACAGACAGGTGGGAGGAACAATGGTGAGGAGATGCCTCACAATTTTTACAGATGTGTGCAGGTGGGGGGGGGGGCTGCCCTCTTTGGCCTGCCTTCCTGGTTGTTGGGCAGAAAAATGATTCCACTGCAAAGTCTATTTTGCACCACAGCAAAACACATTTTGCAGCTGAATCCAAATCTCTGAATATCAGATGGACTGAGCCCGAATAATTACTGAATCTGAATATTTGCACATTCTAGAAAAAACTCACTACGGTTGAGTTTGATAAGTAATGGTCAAACACCACCAGGCCCATTCCTTGATGTAAAAAAATGGGCTTAGTAGCACAAAAATACCATAAAAAACAATGCTTGATTAAGTTACATTAAACTTTACATGCATGCACTCAATGTTTCACGCTGACGTGCTCTTTTTCAAGACTGTTTCTTGAAAAAGCACATGCCAGTATGAAATGTTGAGTGTGTGCAGGTCCTCTTTCCTCAGCACCAAAGAAAAAACAGCCTTTTTGCTAGTTCTTGTTTAAAAATCATTTTAATATAAATGTAGACACATAAAATGTAACAAGAAGCAGCAGCCTACCACAAACCAACGACATTTTACATCACTCTGATGCTTTTTCAAGACGTGCTAGACCCAGTGATGCATAGCAGTATCTGAAAGTTTTGTTTTTTTTTTTTATTGAAAGGGGATAAGACATTTTTCAGGTATATAAGTGAGAAATGGAATACAAAGGGAGGTGCTGTACGGTTAAAAGGGGCTAAGCAGGGAGGACCAAGAAAAGGCAAACACCTACAACAAATACTTCTGCTCAGAGTTCACAGTGGAAGGGGAGGGACCACAAATAAGCACCAAGAGCTTGAAGGAGAGGGAAGTGGACACCAGTCCTTTTTCTGACGAGAAGGTCAGGAAAGCACTCACCAATCTGAGGGTGGAGAAAGTCATGGAGCCAGAAGGGGTGCATCCAAAAGTGCTGAAGGAACTCAGAGAGGTGCGAGCTGCACCCGTGCACACTTGTTTAACAGTTCACTGGAGACTGGCATGGTCCCATAGGACTGGAGAAGAGCAAACGTAGTCCCACTGCACAAACGTGATAGTAAGGAGGAGGGAGGAAATTATAGGCCTGTCAGCATGACTTCTGTAGTAGAGAAGGCAGCATGGCTACACAGAGGTAAGTTCATGCCAACAAATCTGATATATTTTTTGACTGGGTAACCAAGGTGTTGGATCAGGAAGGGGCAGTGGACGCAGTCTACCTGAACTTCAGCAAGGCCTTTGACACTGCCCCACATAGGAAGCTGGTAAACAAGTTGGGTAGTATGGGGATGGGCAATAAAGTGATAACCTGGGTAAGAAACTGGTTTGGGGATAGGAGGCAGAGGGTGGTGGTAAATGGAGTTTGCTCTGAAGAGGGGGAAAGTGATCAGCGAGGCACCTCAGGAGTCAGGGCTGGGGGCAGTCCTCTTTAGTGACTTTAGTCTTCATTAGTGACACAGCGGAGGAACTGGTAGGGAAGGTCTGCCTCTTTGTGGATGACACCAAGATCTGTAACAGGGTGGACACTCTGGGATGCGGGTGCAAAGGATGAAAAGAGATTTAAAATGGTTGGAGGAGTGGTCAAAAGTTTGGCAGCTAAGGTTCAATGCAAAAAAGTACAAAATAATGCACTTGGGTCAAAGAAACCCAGGGGTGCAGCACAAAATGGGGGGAGAGATACTTGCATAGACCAAGCAGGAAAGGAACATTGGAGTAATCATACTGGATGACCTGAAGGTGGCCAGACAATCCAACAAAGCGATCAGAAGAATTAGTCGGATGCTGGAGTGTATAAGTAGGGGTATCAACAGCAGGAAGATGGAAGTGGTGTTGCCCCTATATAGGTCATTGGTAAGATCACACCTGAAGTACCATGTCCAGTTTTGGAGACTACATCTCAGGAAAGACATAGAGAGAGTAGAGGTGGTCCGGAAGAGGGCTACCAAGATGGTACAGGGTCTCCATCAAAATCCTTATGAGGCGGGAGAGAGGGGATATGATTGAGACCTTTAATTACCTCACGGGGGTGAATAAGGTAAATGTGGGAGGTATTTTTCAGAGGAAAGGGCACTCTAGAATAAGGTGTCATGATATGAAGCTGAGGGGTAGGTTCAAGAAAGATGTCAGGAAATACTTCTTCCCAGAAAGGGTGGTGGATGCCTGGAACAGTCTTCCTGTAGAGGTAGTGGGGGCAAAAACAGTGGTGGGGTTCAAAAAAGCCTGGGAGAGGCACAAAGGAATCCCTTCTATTTTAGGATCATCTCAGTCAAGGACACCACTAAGCTCCTTAAAAGTCTCCCCAACCGTAGCAGTCCTGGCAGCTATGGCCTCTTCCCTTTGATGTTTAAGCTGATCTCCCCTGCAATCTCCAAAGCACTCACCTTTATTTTTAATCTGGCACTAACCACATCTACCATGCAGTTTCTTGGAAGCATGCCAAGGTGGTTCCCATTTTTAAAGCTGGGGACCCCCTCTCATCCAACAATTATAGACCAATCTCCCTGCTCCCCTACCTGAGCAAGCCCCTAGGGAAGATAGTCCACCATCAACTGTCTGATCACATTGAGAAACATAATCTGCTGTGTGGCCAGCAACACGGCTTTGCAGAAGTCCCACAGCACCTCATCTGTTCTGGTCCAGTTTACGAATCATGTTCTTAGAAACATGGATGTGGGCAAAGCTGCGGGGGCTGTGTTTGTGGACCTGACCAAGGCCTCTGACCTGGTGAACCACCCCATCCTACACACCACTCTTCTGCAACTTGGCTGCTCCTCTGGGACCTTACAGTGGTTTAGGTTTAGTGTCAGTGTCAGTGGCTCAGTAGGTAGCACACTCAACTCTGAGGCCGGGAGATCAGAGGGCTGTGGGTTCAGTTCCCACATCTGGCACTTGAGTTAATATCTTAGTACTGACACTGTAGTGCAGCATGAGAGGGGTGCTGCACTTCTGAGGTGCCGTCTTTCGGATGAGACGTTAAACCGAGGTCCCATCTGCCTGGATTGGTGGTAGTTCAGGTGGATGTTAATGATCCCATGGCACTTATCGAAAAAGAGTAGGGGAATTTCCCCAGTGTCCTGGCCAGATTTCCCTCATTCACTAAAAATACCACCAACAGCTTAATCTGGTTCAAGGTCAGTTGGCATTCATCGGTATCCCCCTCCCCCGGGTCGTGCCTGAAAATAGGCAGGATTTGTCTAGTGCACTTACCCGGTCAACAAAAACGAAAAAGGAGCTGCCGATCCCAGTCCATATATATCAGAACTGCCTTCTCCCCTGACATGCCAGTCAACACGGGCATCCCCCAGGGCTCCATCCTGGGCCCACTATTATTCTCCATCTTTATTAATTCCTTCCCCACTGACTGCCTTACCTGTGAAGCACTTCTATATGCTGATGATCTCATCCTTTCTTTGCAGTGACAAGTCATTGACTAACATATCTGCTACCCTCTCACAGAACTATGGCTCGGCCCACAACTGGTTCCTGTCACACAGGCTACTGGTTAATGCTAAAAAAACAAAGGCGATGCTTCTTGAGTCCAAATCATACCTGACCAACATAACCAAGTCTGGCTCCTCTTTCTCAGTGCTCACACCAGATGGACCCTTACTAGAAAATGTCCAGCATTTCAAATACTTGGGCATAACCCTTGATCCCTCCCTCTCTTTCACGGAACTCTGTTGTACAATGGGTGAACCAAAAGCTTGGTGCCGCATATTGGCTGAAACAGCTCCTGACCAGAGAGGCCTGCCTAGCAACTAGCCCAAGTTAACCTGCTCCCCATCCTAGACTACTGCACCCCCATTTACACCCGTATGTCCTCTGCCCATTGCTCACATCTAACCTCTGTCTATAACAATATATGTCAATTTGAACTACTGGCACCCTGCTCCACTCACCAGTGTAACCTGTACCAGGCTGTTGGCTGGCTCCCACTCTCTGGCCATCATGACTATGCACTAGGCTGCATCATTGACAACACCCTAAGAGGCAGCAATGTATCCCCGTACATGTCCCTCCTAAAAACCAGAACAGCTCCCAGGTACCTACATGTGTCCTTGGTCCCCCCTTTGGAGATATTGAAAATTTCCACTGCTATGGGTGACAAAGTGCTATCAGTTATAGCTCCTTCCCTATGGAACAGCCTCCCTGTGTCACTCTGATCTGTTGACACCCACTGCACCTTCAAACTCTGACTCAAAGCCTGGTTACTGAGTGAGGCGAAATGCCTGTGCCAGCCAGGGTAACCTTCTTCAACCTGATATTCCCTTTTCTCCAATAACCCTGCCCTTTTCCCTTTATAACTCTACTACCACTAAAGCACTTGGTTCCCCCTGCTCCTTGAACCATAATCCAGTCTTTCCTACTGTTTTTGGAATCAACATGGCATGTCCAATTGTATCTGCTATTTGCACTGTCCTCCCTCGTTGTCTCATATACTCCCTACCCTGTTCCCTTAGTGTAAACTTGTAATGTAGTCTTGTTCTCTCAACACTGTTGAAATTACAATGTATCTGTTGATTTTACCCTGACACATTTGTAAACTATACTGTTTTCAACTAATATCTGCCAGTTCATTGATTGCACCTGTATATATATTTCACTGTATATGTTGTCATATATTGTAAATTTCATTGTGCCACTTTGTTGGCATGTGTCATGCATGAAAATAGTCCCTTGGATCAGTGCACTTACCCAGTGATCAAAGACTTAAATAAATAAAATAAATAAGATAGAACAGTGGCAGAAGAGAAAGTGCCATAGACCTAGAAGGGTCTGCAACGAAAGCAGCACAATGAAAAATGGCAGACAGGATGGGCCAAGTGGCCCTTATCTGCCATCAGTTTCTATGTTTCTGCAGTATGTGCCAAAGAAATCTTTTGAAATGACAGAATGAAAAGTGTACATAGTTGTAATCGTAATTATGTATCAGCTTAATTGTTTCTTTATATAACAGCTGTACATCTCTGATGATGTCACATTTTGAAGATGGCATAAGTTTACATGTATGATGATGTAACTTTTCTATGATGTTATACAATTTATAATTTTCCTGCTCACATATATTATCTTATGTGACATTTAAACTGTATACCCATAAAACAGGACTGCAGTTTTGAATTTAAAAATGTATTATTTTAGAATTTGTTTTTAGTTCTAAAGGGGGAAGATGACATAGCAAATTGTTAATTATAAAAACATTTTGCTGTGTTTGATTGTAGAATATGGTTATGTGGGTGTTACGTGATACTGAGACATTGGTGACTTGTTTAAAACTCCAGTTTTTTTTTTTTTTTGCTAACCAGAATGGGCTTATAAAGTCAGGTATGGAAACAAAGCTGTACCTCATAGCTTTAAGTGTCCACTAAGTTCAGACTGGTATGGAGGTCAAGGTTGTGACTTCAGCCAAGGTTGATGAAACTGTTTCCACAATAATATGCTGCTAAAGATCTGACAAGCAGTGTTTTGTTACAGCCAAGGACCTAATGTTAGGGAAAAAACCCTAATGTTCTCTGATGCTGGACATATATTTTTGTTTATTTCTAAGAAAAACTAAAAATGTTGCAAATATGGAAATAGCACTGTCAGGTGGCATGTGTTTTCATCTGATGAAGAGCAAATGCTTACAAGAAGTCTTCATACAAAAATAATTATCTACAGAAATGTCCTGTGATAACAGTTTAAAAGTTTGAATACCCGTGTTTAGTTTCTTTTTAATTCTCATGTCATAAAACACTTAAATATACATGCTTCATGTGTTTATATGGTTGCCAAAATTAGTTATATTGCTTAGAAGTTCTGCTATAAATATTTGAAAGTTTTGAGACATGTCTCAAATTTATGGCTGTAATGCTTCAATAGTCACAGACAAAGAAATCTTTTACTCAGATGAGGTTCTGTCACTTCAATTTCTAAGGGTTTGTTTGAAATAAAAAGTACCGCATTTTTTAAAAAACAGGAGGTGAGACTTAGGAAGGTATAATTTTTATAAAGATATTTGTTTGGAAATGGTGTTTGTGGCTTCTCTTGTGAACTATAGGCTTTAGAGAGATAGAAACTGCATAAAAATGAACAGTGACTTGCTGAGTCCAAACACCTTTATGTTAACACATGTATCTGGTTGCTTCCAGATATTAGAATGGAAAATAACTTTGATTTTATGTTTTCTTCAAATGAGCATTACATTAGAGATTGGTGTTACCAAAAAGAGAAATTTACCATTCCCCTCCTCATTTGCAATGTCCAGTAAGTGTTGGTAAACCAGAACACATGGGGCCCGATATTCAGAGAGGCGCAAAATGTAACACAAATGTTTGCACTGCACTTTACAATTGTCCAGGGGTCCCAGGATGCTACACCCAGCTGGGTGCTACCTGACTGAATATAGGACCATGTTGGGGCAGTACTAAGTCAGGGAGCACTGGCACAACATGGCTTCCAAAGTTGGACTCAATAGTTGATAGTGCCAGAGCGCTATCTGCAGTTTTCAAAGGTACCCATGCAAATGAACCCACTGGGCATACAAGGCTCTAAGGAGCCATTTGCATGCCCATTATGGGCCCATTTGCATGGATAGGGAAGGCAGGTAGTGCAGCACCACCATCCTAGGCTAGAATAGTCATAGTAATCCCTGATGCTAGTGGTTCCTACCACCCTCTGATCACCAGCCCCACCTATACAATAACAAGAATTCCTGTGCTGGGGGTCCCATTGGGATTTTTGGTCCCAAGTGCAGAATCCTGCAAGTTAGACCAGGTTTTACCTGTTCTAACTTGTGCCCTTTGGAGGACCATTTTATGGGACTTGTGCAAATATTTGGTGCAAGCTGCTGTAAAGAGTGAAAACTATGCAACTGTGCTTGATGTACTAAATTGGTGCAGCTTCAGGTCAAGGGTTTGGCTCGAGCGGTGCAAGAAATCGCGGCTGATGCAGGGTTTGACATAAGCCCTGCATCAACCTTTGAAAATCAAGCTCCAAGTGTATATGTATCACTTTAATTTGTATATTTCTCATGTAGCTTAGAATAGGGTATGGAGAAATAATGCCACTATTTTCAAAAGTTTGCTAAGATAATAGATACTGTGTCTGGTTGCTTTTTTTTGAAAGTTTTATTACTTTGTATTTGTTCTGCCTTCTGAAATGTTTCCAAGACTTGATATATCCATGCAGTAGTTTTTATTAGTTTTATATTGTACAGGAATAATAAAATCTATTTTTATATCATTCTATGGTCAATCTTGCCATATTCATTTATAAATCATAAGAACCTTTTTTATGCAGTAGGTTGTGATGGAAAATTTAAGATGTTTTCCATTGTTTTGCATGATCCATGAAGCAAGGGGAAAAAAGTCTAAACCTGAGTTAAATGGAAATAATACAATAACAGATATCCCAGTCTCTTGTTCTGACATTATCCTAACTTTTCATGGCAAATCAAGAAATAAATATTTAAAAAAGAGATCTTTCTTAGAATAAAAATTAAACTGTTAGGAAAGGATAAAACAAATCAAAACTATGGTCATAGTACTCATTGCATATGATTCCATAGGCCTTGGCTCTAGCCTCCCCCAAAGAAAGATACTCAGAGTGGTAAATGGATCAAAGGGAATTTGTTTCATTTTCAGCAAAACAGTCTGGGGGTTATGTTTTTGCTATTGCAGTCAATGGCATCACTGCTGCCAAATCTGAATCTTTAAAACTGAGAAAACTCAATGCGCAAGGTGCCCACCCACATAATAATGAGACCATTTTCATAAGACTAGCCCAAGCACTAAATTCTCATAAGGAAGGACTTGAAATGTATGTTCTCCCCAAGTATTGGCAAGCAAAATCCAGAAGGTCAGTACATAATACAGATAAGGAAAAGGTGAGACTGCATCTCCAGCTATCCCCTGCACATATCCCTAGCGCAATAACAGTCTTGTGCTGATGAGCAGCATGGACACCAAGCCCAGCATGGCAACAGGGCCACGTAACATCCCACATGTACACAGGAAGCCTGGCATCATGCAGTTGCCAAAATGCATCCTGTTCCCTGCCCCTTGGACATATGGGTAGCTCTAATGGGGAGGTAAAATTAGCCACTACAATCTCCTGATAACATTGTTTCTGTGAAAACTGCTGAATGAACTCCACAGGTATAATATCTTTCAACCCTTTAGTTTCTGACATGTTTGTTTAATATATACAGATATATTACCCAAGGCATTCTGCCTCAAAAGTTTAGAGCAACCTAATTTCCAGGAGGTTTCAAAGACTCTGACCCTCTTTGTCACCCATGGTACCAATAATTCTAACCTGAAAAATAATTTGCAAGTTTGTAAACCAAAATGTAACCCAAAAGAAAACTACAGGGTTAATCATCCCAAATCCCCATTGTCCACAGGGAGGTAAGTAAAATTTCATTTAACAGGGTTTAACCTGATGCCCTGGATTAACTGAAAAATACACTATAACCACTAGTTACTAATGTCACTGGTGGAGGAAACACCAAATGTAAATACAAGAAATTAGGTAAGTAGAGTTTTTACCAACATGGCCCATTTCCTTTTTGATAAAGGTAGCTTTCTGCTCACTATCCATCAATTTCAGTTCCCAGTTTCAGAGCCCTATATCCCAATGACCAAAGGTGACCCCTAGAATAACATCACAACATCATCATCAATTTGGAGGACATTTCAGATGCTTGTATAAAACAACTTACCTCTAAGATTGCTAATGGAAATACCCTACTTTTCTCATAATTTAATTTAGAACCAGTCACCTCAGCAAACTGGTGGAGCAAACAGATTGTCTGTACTCCAGAGAAAACAACTGCCACAAACAATGCCACATCATCTGCATAGAAACATAGAATTGGTCAGCAGAAAAGAATCGCGTGGCCAACCCAATCTGCCCAGAGGGTCCTTGCCTAGTCTGTCTTCACAGACCTAACTGGTCTCTGGTGGCCCTCTTGCCTCCCTGCCTATTTACTAATATTCACCTGTGCCTATCCCACATGTGCTTGAAGTCCCCTGCTGTTTTCATCTTCAGCACTTCCACTGGCAGTCTGTTCCAGGCACCCACCACTCTTTCAGTAAAGTAGTACTACCTCACATCCCTCTTACACTCCCCCACCCCTGCAGTTTATTGAATGCCCTCTGGTCCTGATGCTCTTTCTCATCTGAACAAGACTCACCCCCTGCACCCTGTTCACCCCAATTAGGTGCTTGTAGGTCTCCATCATGTTCCCTGTCACTCTTCTCTCTTCCAGGGTGTACATGTTGAGACCCCTTAGTCTCTCCCAGTAAGGCTTTTGATGCAGCCCCTGCACCATTTCAGTTATCCTCTGAACTGCCTCCACTCTCTCTATGACCTTTCTGAGGTGCAGCAACCAGAAATAACCTAATCCAGAATCTACATAGGCTTGTAGCTTTTTTTTTTATCATGACATTATTTATGCCACCTCCATGGACCTAGCAGGGGCTATGATCCCCCCCGAGGGGTACATCCTCTGGCCCATCGGGGCCATCATGGGTCCTGCCAGGTGATAGTATTTTTCCTCCATTTTCTCCCCCACACCCTCACCCATGCAATGGGTGCAGCAGCTGTCTCCACCTCTTCGGAGGCAGCCAAGCACCCTGGGCATGGCTGAACCCCTCTTATTGTGCTGACGCATGCAGCACAGACCCCCCCACCCCAAGGAAGGAAAGCAGTCCTCTGAACGCTGAATCCTTACCTCCCTGGCCAACCCCCAAATGACCCGAGTCCATTCCTGAATCCAGGTCACCGGCATGGTGCGAGGTGTGGCGTCCAGCACCTCAACCCTCTGCACCACCGGGCCAGCCCATAGGCTTGTATCACTAGTGGGGATTCTTTAGGCTGTAGACTCAGTCTACTGGCAGTTTCTGTACTTTGTGTTTTACACAAGATGTCAATACACATGACATAAAGGATGGGACTTAATGGGCACCCTTGGTTCACACCACTGCCATCTCTCCGTGCCTGACCCCCAATCTGCCATGGCTTCCCCCCAAGGCAGGGCTGTCAAGATAACCTCTCCCCCAATGGAAACACTTCCAGGTTACCAGCCACATCACCACAACTCGCAGGGCTCCCTGGGCTTACCCTCCTCCCGGGTGGGGGCCATGGGGGCTGTTCAGCGGGATACTGTCCCGTGGTGGTCAGGCATTTTTGAGCTGGCAGCATAGGAGGCGGGCATCATGGGCAGATAAATACAAAGCAAGTCAGGTGGCTCAAGGACCAAAAGTGGAGCCAGGAAAAACAAGCATTTGTCAATGCCGAATGTCATCGTGCTGGCATTGGCTTTGGTGATGCAGTGTGGAAACACATTTTTGGCAGAATGTGAAAATTGACAACTGTACTGTTCATAAGGAGGTGTAAAAAAATGGCAGTAGTGAAATGGCATGTAAGTATTGCACCTATGGGTTACAAGGGTGGAAATGTGCAACACACACTTGTAACACAGTCATTTTATGGAGTTCTGACTAAATTTCAACATAGGTATTTTAGCACCTCTGCTTATGTACAGTGTCACTGTCATTTCTCAAACTGTCCCTAAAAGTGATTTCAGACAGTGACTGTGCTATTCTGGCGCTGACATGCGAAAACACATTTTGAGCAGGATATGTAAAATGACAGCTGTACTGTTCATCAAGAGGTGTAAAATGCCAATGGTGAAAATTGAGAGTAAAATATTATAAATGCACATCGTTATTGAAAGGCATGGCAAATCCAGCAACGACGCTCGTAACACAGTCATTTTATGGAGTATCGTCACCAAATTTTCAACATAGGCATTTTAGGACCTCTGCTCATGAACAGTGTCACTATCATTTTCATAATCAGCCCCAAACACTGATTTCCCACAGCGACCACGGTATTGTGCGCCGGAAGTGTGGAAACACATTTTGACCAGGATGTGGAAATTGACAGCTGTACTGTTCACAAGGAGGTGTAGAAAAATGACAATGTTGAAAATCTGGTTTGAAAATATTGAATCTGGAGTTACAGCGCAAAAGAAAATCAAAGAACGACGTCAGAATAATATTTTTGAGCCTTTTTCCATCAATTTGCAACATAGGTTTTTGAGAGCCCACCTCATGAACACTGCCACTGTCTTTGCATTATCTGGTCCCGAAAGGTGATTCCACACAGTGACTGCGAAATCCCCTTTCGGAACCGATTAACATCATAGCTGTGACAGAATTCATGAGGAGGAGTCACAAAAACCCCATGTTGAAAATTTGGTGCAAAAATTCAAAAAAAATGCCCGAGATATGCATCAAAGTTGAAAACCCACTATTTATTCCATTATACAGCTTACCAGCATTTCCTCAGTTCGCAGTCGGCTTTGAAGAGTGAAGACGTGTTCCCCGTCCACCCAAGATCGCGCCAAGCTCTGGAGGTAAGTATGGGGTGAGAAGGGTGTGGAGGCACGGTGTGCAGTGGGTGGGTGCGGGTAGTGGGTAGGGAGACTACGAGGGACCATTTTTTTGCTTACAGGTACTAAAAAAATACATCACGGACGGTTTTGTTTTTTACAGGTGGTTTCTTTTTGGGGGGTACAGTAGCCGATGGGAAATTGGACATCCCCATTGGCACAGAAGAAGGGGAGGGACATCATGCCAACGGGGAGTGGGCTCCCCGTCAGCACACTAAACTGGGAAAGGAGGGGACGGAGGCCGAAATAAAAAAAAAGACAGTGTATCAATAAATCAAAGACTAAATACAACGTAAACTACACTTAATAAAAATACACCCAACAATGCCAGGAAATGCATCCTTTTAAATGCTAGAAGCATGACCAATAAATGAGAAGATCTGGGAACTCTGTTAGCGCTACATAAAATTGATATGGGCCCAGATATTCAAAAGGGTTGCGCATGGCGCAACAGTGTTGCACCATGCACAACCCACTGATGCGCCCCGGCACGATATTCAAAAGGGAAAAGTGCGCCGCACAAATCCCGATGCACCAGAGTGCATCAGTAATGTATGCAGGCACAGGGAGGGGGGGTGTGCCCATGCATAACCTGCACAGCCCGATATTCAGCTCGGATGTGCAGAGTCATGCATGCAAAAACCCCCTCACCTGCATCTGCACAAAGTTAAGCCAAAAAAAGGAACAAGTGATGGCCACCACAGGTGAGCTGCCGCATTGCAGGGCGCAACACGGCAGCTGCCACCTGTGGGTGGCCACCCGAGTTCCTGCCGCACCTGGCGGCGCCCCCCCATGCCCCATCGCAGGCATCCGTAGCAAATCTCCTCCTATATCCCTGGTGGTCCAGTGGACTGCTATGTGCCCGATCACGGCATTTGTCCTGAAGAATAAGCCCCTGTCCTATATCCCTGGTGGTCCAGTGGACCTCTCTGCCCGACATCGCGGGCATCTGTATAGTAACACCCCCCACGTCCAATATCCCTGGTGGTCCAGTGGACCGATCGCTGCCTGATCGCGGGCATCTGTAACTCATAAAATACTCCTACTACCCTGGTGGTCTAGTGTACCCCCTCCCCACCCGCCCACTGAGCCCACCGCCCCGCCCCAGCCAGCCGGCGGGGGCAGCACCCCACCTGCCTGCCGCCCGCCACCCACCGACTGACAGCTCAGGAGGCTGCATGCCCATTGGTTCACAGCATGAGCCAATGGCATGCAGCCCATACTAGATAACTCAGTCCAGATATGTGAATGATCATTCACATATCTGAACTGAGAGTAGTTGGTATGGCTGCATGCCCATTGGCTCACGCCAGAACCAACGGGCGTGCAGCCCTACCGAGCTGTCAGTCGGCGGGGCAGTGGCAGGCGGTGGGGTGCTGCCGCCACGCTGATGGGGGAGGGCGTGGGGCCCAGTGGGTGGGTGGGGAGGGGGTACACTAGACCACCAGGGTAGTAGGAGTATTTTATGAGTTACAGATGCCCGGATCGGGCAGTGATCGGTCCACTGGACCACCAGGGATATTGGACTTGGGGGGGTTATATTACTGATGCCCACGATCGGGCACATAGAGGTCCACTGGACCACCAGGGATATTGGATGGGGAGGGTTTATTTTAGATGAATGCCCGTGATCAGGCTGCAGGGGGTGTTGGTCCCCGACAGCTGCTGCCTGGCAGGGCGTCAGGTGCAAGTCATCGGGGATCGGCACACCTGCATGCTAATGGCATGCAAATGGGGCCATAATGAGATGTAAATGGACCCCTGTGTGCCTTGCATAAATTATGGCCCCATTTGCATGTCCCCTTTTGAATATCGCAGGTGCTGTGCATGGCACAATGGCACTTGCGCAAGCGCATCTCCATGCTCCACTCTGGCCACTTGCGCTGGAGCAGTGCCACTGCGCCATGCACAGTGGGGGTGGCCAGGGTGCGATATTCAAAGCTGCTCTGCCATAGCGCAGTTCCGTTGAATGTCTCCCAGGCCACACCCCTGCACAACAAAGTTGAGCTGTGCCCAGGCTTGCGCCCACAGCCTGGTGCAGTTTGAATATCTGGGCCATGGTGTTTATAATCAAACATGATGGGCCCTTGAGGATCTATGGGAAAAACATCACTGGATACTATTTAATCACGCATGATAGATCACACAAGAAAGGTGGTTGAATCACAGCATACATTTCAGATAATATCACTGTTACAGAGCTATCCAGTAAAATTAAATTAACATCTTAAAACAGAGATATTATGGCTGAAACTAATAAATAGAAATATTTGCATTACAATACTGGAGCTGTGTTACAGATCACCAGATTCTGACAACACAGATTAAAGGAAAACTGTCATAAACCCCTGTGACAATTACTAGGGCTGCAGAAATGCCCAATTAGCACAACCTTAATGTTTATTATAAGTTTTCAGCTAACCTTTGCTCCATTTCTTGCCTTGTTGGTAGTTCAGTGTGCTGTCTAGGAGGCAACATTTAGAAAGTGCCACCACACTGGATGACTGAGCTTGACCTTTTCTGCATAGTATTGTGTCTGTCAGCCAGAAGGCTCGCTCATGACCAGTGGGGCAGTGCCATGAAGTAAAAAGAAGCAGCGTGTCTTGTAGCAGTGTTTGAGCTGAATCTTTAGAAACAAAACTGGTCGAAAACGGAACAGTCTAACCCATTTAATTTTTAAATGTCAAATCGCAGCCTTGAGTTTGGGCATGCTGTAATGTACTTAAGAATTAAGACACTGTCTCTTTAAAAGACTTTTAGAATGAACCTACAAAAATAGCCTTAATTGTTCTAATGGCTATTTTTGAATCTGCACATCTCCAGATAAGGGAGACAGTTTTATTGAGCCAGAAAACATAACTCTTGGAGAAAACTAGGTATCTAGCTTTCCATGACAGGAAGAGGTCAGGGGATGACCCAGGGCAGAGTTAAGCCAAATGCATGGACCAGATGTCAGTTGACATGGAATCACGGTGACACCTGCAGGAAAAGATAACATATTGCACCCTAATTTCTGTGTTGTCTTGAACCATTTAACCCACCCCAGAGGAAAAAAGGGTGGGTGTGTCCAAAAAAAATGACCATCACGTATATAATCAGACACATTTTGAATGCAGGGCAGTTAATAAACAGTTTAGCTGGAGGTCAGATCACCTGTCCAGCTGGCATATACTTGAAGACCAGAAGTATATGTGTAGGCCTGGAAAAATCTCTAAAACCAGACCTGAGTGTGGGGAAAGTGTGACTTGTCACATACTGAACAGAAAATTCTGATTTTAAGTCAGAATTTTGGAAACTAAGACTTTTCACCAAGGAGAGCAGCTAAAGATTCTTTTAAAGGACATTTCAGAGAACTGACTTTGAATACAACCTTGCTACAAGATTGTTGCTTAAGAACTCATCTCTACAAGGACAGTTAAAATCTTGTCTGGACCCTAGCATCAAAACAAGGTATAGCTTAGAATAACAGTATCTAGTGTTTTCTGTAAACCATCCAGTTTTACTTTTGTTATTGTCTGCATTTCAAATATATTCCAAACTGTAGACTGTTCTGTATTGATTTTAAGTAAACCTTTATGATTTTCTTATCAACTCTGCCTGGGATCTGTTGTGTGATTTAACATTTTAAAGGTGACCTGTAAAGAATCGCGTAGCCCACTCCCATCCCCACATACCTTACAATGCTGCTGCAGGAACTGGGGCTGCAGTGATCATAATTTGAAATCCATGGGTTCTTTGATATAAATTACCAAACTTTCGCCAAATGCAGAAGTGCTGCGCGGTTCCCAACTGAGCAGGCGCAAGGAGTCATGAGTATTACACCCATTTAGTGACATCGCTACCATCACTGCTCTTATTATAGCAGCAGTGGTGGTCCTTATTATGCTTATTTTATGGTTTCTATGGGAATTGATATCTGTATCAGTTACTTACAGCAACACCTGACAGGCGGTTGCTGTTAGTAACATTACAGGAGGCTGCAGATGCAAGAGAAATAGTTTGAGAATGATCAAAAAAGTCTGAGAATGAGCAAAATAGGTTTGAGATGGAAATGGAGGACCGATGGACAACAGAGAGATGCTGAAGAACAACAGCACCTGGTGGAGAAATGACTGCAACAGAGACAGACTGAAGAATGCCTGCACCAGGAGGAGGCAGAGGTTGATGAACAGCAGTACCAGAGGGAACATGAGCTAAAACCTAACTCTCCAACCGACACCAACCCCTGAGCAGGTAAGTGGTGGAGCTGGGTTTGAATCTCCAGGACTGGGGTACTAGTTAAATTCAAAATTAATGGCTGAGTTGAAAGAGGGGAAGGATATGGACATGTTTTTAAATTCATTTGAAAAGGTCTGTATCCAGGCCAATCTGCCCAAAGAGACCTGGAGCTTTCGCCTATCTCCACTACTTACTGGCAAGGGAAGGGAAGCAATGGGGCAGATGGACAATGTTGCCAGTAAAGATTCTGACAAGATAAAAACTGCTTTATTAAAAAAATATGAACTGAACCCTGATGCACACAGAGCAAAGTTCCGGAAACTCCGAAAGGGTCCGGAAATGAGCTTTGAGGAGGTATCCACAAAACAGCATCAATATTTAAAACGTTGGTGGGAAGGGGTGAAAGCAGATTCTGTTGAAGCTATTGAAGGGGTGGTATTGCTTGAACAGTTTTATTGGATTTGCTCACCTGACTTGAAGCTTTGGCTAGTGGACCGAGATCTTAAGACTGCCAAAGAGGCTGCAGAGCTGGCGGATCACTATGGCTGAATCAGGGCTGCTTCCAAAGGGAATTCAGGGGTGAAAGGGAAAAGTGGGCATTTTGGACAACCAAAAACCACAGGGCCCCTGCAAAAGAAGGGACTCCCAGGTGCCCAAAAGGAGGTAGGGACAAGAAACATGATGAATGCTGGTATTGTCACCAGATAGGCCATCTGTCTAGGCAATGTCCCAAGAAAGTCCAGAAGGTAAAAGGGTCTGTGCAATCAGAGACAATAGCCCACTATATCACTGAGGCTCTCCCTGACAATATGAGGGGCACATCATCCAGTCATGGTAAATGGGGTACACACTAAAGGGCTAAGGGGCAACAACAGCAGCTCTTACTCTGGTGAAAAGGGATTTGGTGGGGGCTGAACAAACATTGCCAAATCAGTTTGTCTCTGTGAGGGATTACACAGGAGAAAGGAAAACTTACCCATTAGCCAGTGTTACCCTGGATTGGAGAGATGCAGGTGAATGAGTAAGGAAGGTGGCTGTAGTTGCAAAACTTATTATGGATGTTACTGTGGGGAATGATGTTCCACAGGGAGTGGTTTGTGCTGTGACCAGGAGCCAAAAGAATAGAGACTCCTGTGATCTTCAGGACCCACAGAAATTCAGACAGGAGAGGTTGGGAGACAGGCCAGACAACATGTAGCTCTTGTAAAAGAGGGTAATAACAGGGGGATGGAACTTCCCCTAGTGGCAGTTAACTCAACTGCTACTGAAGGTTGCTTTCAGGAAGGAGGGGTGACATATAGCCCAGGGAAGGGGGAAGATTGTGATACTGAGTCCCTTATTGCCACAGCTATGGACCTCAGCCTGGGAACTGATGGGGGCATGCCCCATGCTCTGAGTAAGTGGGAAGACTTAGCAGCAGCACAACGGACAGACCCTAGCTTAGAGAAGCTGAGGGCCTGTGCAGAGTCTGCTGGGACACAGGGAGGTGATGGAAAGCATAGAGTGTATTGGGACAATGGACTGTTATACACACAGGACATCAGGACAGAGGGAGGGGAGATGGGCAGGCAGCTTGTTGTTCCCCAGGAGTATCACAGGTTACTGCTTAAGGCAGCTCATGATATTCCCATGTCCGGACATTTGGGCATTGTTCGCACTATGCAGCACTTAGCCCACAATTTCTATTGGCCCAATATTACCAAGCAGGTGAAGGAATACTGCAAATCCTGTCACTGGTGTCAGGAAATAGGAAGGCCAGAATCAAGGCCAAGGCTGCCTGATTCCCTTACCACTTGTGGAGTAGCCATTCCAGAAGGTTGGAATGGATATTGTGGGTCCTCTGAATACCCCAAGTTCCTCAGGGGAAAAAGGTATATATTGACAGTTGTTGATTGTGCTACCCGCTATCCCGAAACCATTGTGCTGTCCTCCACTAAGGCGGACAAGGTGGCAGATGCTTTGCTGGATTTTCTCCCATGTTGGGTTTCCACAGGAGGTTATCTCTGATTGAGGGAGTAACTTCATGTGAGACCTAATAAAGTGTTTGTGGGAGAAGTGTGGTGTCGTACAGAGGTGCACAACACCTCACCTCCCACAAGTCAATGGTCTCAAGAGAGATTGAATGGGACCCTAAAAGCTATGTTTATGGCATTTGCAGAACAGCATCAGTGGGACTGGGAGAAATACCTGCCCACTTGCTGTTTGCCTGTTAGAAGTGTCACAAGAGTCAACCGGATTTCACCTTGAGCTCTTGTATGTACGCCCGGTAAGGGGGCCCTAGATTTAATACGAGAGGACTGGGAAGGTAAGCATGTCACCCAGGGGACTCCCATAGTGGAGTATGGGTTAAATTCAGGGAGGCACTAAAGGAGCTTATGGGCATGGCCCACAGCAACCTGGCAGCTGCCCAGCAAAAACAAAAGACCTGGTACAATCGTGGAGCCAGAGCTCAGTCATATGGGTTAGGACAGGAAGTAATGGTTTTGATCCCGGTCTGGAGGGACAAGCTGAAAGCTGAGTGGGTAGGGTCATACAAGGTAGTCTGGCAGGTAAACAATGTTAATTAAATTGTAGAGTTACCTGACCAAAAACATACTCATAGGATGTATCATGTGAACATGATGAAGCTTTATTTTAATAGGGCTGACATGGTACCTGTGGTTTTCAGTCCTGGAGAGGAGCTATGGGGAAGACCCCTTCTTGGCTTGTTAGCTGAGAGTAAACAGGCATCATCTGTGGAGCCCATCATGCTGTCACCCCAGTTGACACCTGGATAGGCCCAAGAATTGAGGACCATTTTGCAAGACTTTGCCCTTTATTTACGGCAAAGCCTGGATGGACACCAAGCAGGTGCATGACATAGACATGAGACCCAAGCACCCATACATAGGACAGCTTACCAGGTGTCAGAGACAGTCCTCAAGGACATTAGCAGGGAGGTGGGGAAGATGCTGGATCTAGGGTGATCCAGAAATACCACAGCCACTGGGCCTCAACTATAGTCCTTGTACCAAAACCGGATGGGACTACACAATTCTGCATGATTTGTGCTTAATGCCATCATGAAATCTGATGCCCACTCAATGCCATGCACAGATGAACTGCTTGACAAACTGGAAGGGGCAACATACTTGACTACAGTAGACCTGACAAAGGGGTACTGGCAGATGGAACTGACTGACAGGGCTAGGGAAAGATCAGCATTCAACACCCCAATTGGCTTGTTTGAGTTCAAGGTCATGCCTTTTGGGATGAAGAATGCCCCTGCTACATTCCAGCGATTAGTAAATCAGGTGTTCCAGGATATGGAGGACTTTGCAGTCGCCTACCTGGACGATACTGCTATCTTCAGCAATAGCTGAGAGAAACATCTGATACACCTGAGGGAGGTGTTAGGCCGAATACAGGCCGCAGGTCTGACTATTAAGGCAGAAATGTGTCAGGTGGCCATGGCTGAGGTCGCTTATTTGAGACATGTGTTGGGACGAGTCTAACTTCACCCAAACCGAGCAAAGATAGATACTACTGCATCATGGCCTACACCTGAAATGCAGAGACAAGTTAGGAGCTTTCTTGCGACAGCAGGGTATTATACAAAATGTGTTCCCAACTACAGCTCCCTGGTCACTTCCTTATCTGGGTTGCTGACTAAGAATAAGCCTAGGAAGGTAAAATGGGATGCAGACTGTGAGCAGGCCTTCATGCAGCTGAAAACCTCGCTGTGTAGGGCCCCAGTGCTGGCTAGCCCAGACTACAACAGGCCATCTGTGGTACAGATGGATGCCTTAGATGTAGGAATGGGGCAGTCCTCAGCCAAGTATCCAATCAGGGGAGAGAGCACCCCATTGTATACTTAAGCAAGAAGCTGCTTCCAAGGGAACAAGCCTATTCAACAGTAGAGAAGGAATGTCTTGCCTTAGTTTGAGCATTAAAAAAAACTGGAACCATACCTTTATGGGAGGCATTTTAAGGTCCAAACAGACCACAACCCATTAATATGGTTGGGCCAAATGGAGAAAACAAATCTGAGATGGGATATTGCCTTGCAGGCTTATGACATGGAGCTTGCATGAGGCCTGGATCCAAAATGGGAATGCAGACAGCCTATCCCGCAGACACTGGATCTATAACAGAACTGGGAAGAACTGCCTCCAATAGGGGCGTGTTCCCCTCAGGTTCTGCTTTAGGACATAGGAATGTTGCATGACAGGCCTATATCCATTTATGTGGGTTCATATTATATATGCTGTAATGTATTTCAGAATTAAGACACTGTCTCTTTAAAAGGCTTTTAGGAATGAACCTACAAAAATAATGACTATTTTTGAAACTGGTACATCTCCAGATAAGGGAGACAGTTTTATTGAGCCAGGAAAACATAACTCTTAGAGAAAAATGTGTATCTAGCTTTCCATGACAGGAAGAGGTCAGGGGGATGATCCATGGGTCAGGAGTTAAGCCAAATGCATGGACCAGATGTCACTGGGATTGACATGGAACTATAGTGACACCTGCAGGAAAAGGTAAACTGTTGCACCCTAATATCTGTATTGTCTTGGAACCATTTAATCTCACCCCAAAGAAAAGGGTGGTGTGTCCAAGAAAATGACCATCATGTATATAATTAGACACATTTTGAATGTAGGGCAGTTGATAAACAGTTTAGTTGGGGGTCAGATCGCCTGTCCAGCTGGCATATATACTTGAAGACCAGAAGTATGTGTGTAGGCCTGGAAAAATCTCTAAAACCAGACCCGAGTGTGGGGAAAGTTTGACTTGTCACATACTGAACAGAAAATTCTGATTTTAGGTCAGAATGTTGGAAACCAAGACTTTTCACCAAGGAGAGCACCTGAAAATTTATTTTAAAAAGGACATTCAGATGAACTGACTTGGAATACAACCTTGCTACAAGATTGCTGCTTAAGGACTCATCCCTACAAGGATAGTCAAAATCTTGTCTGGACCCTAACATCAAAACAAGGTATAGTTTAGAATAACCGTATCTAGTGTTTTCTGTAAACCATCCAGTTTTATTTTTGTTACTGCATTTCAAAGATCTTCCAAACTGTAGACTGTTCTGTATTGCTTTTATTTTAAGTAAACTTTTATGATTTTCTTATCAATTCTGCCTGGGGTCTGGTTGTGTGATTTTACATTTTAACAGAAGGGTTTTGAAAGACTGTGTGCCTTGACAGATAGTACTGCTCGGCTATTATACCAAAACTACTTAGGCAAGAGGTAGCCAGTGGCCGTGGTGGATCTAAATTCTGAAAGTAGTGCAGAGTCAAGGAACTCAAAACTACAGAATCCACCCCTCCTACTGGGAAAAGGAAGCCTGGTAAGTCTTCCGGAACCCCTTATTTCTGCTCACGAGTTCTTGAAAAGGGGGATCCTCTCTGCAAACAGGAGGTCCTACTGGGCTGTCCAAGGTTTGGGAGCCAGGGGCTCATGACAGACACCATCTTAGTGAACCAGTCAGGGACATTATTATTAGGAGGAGATTTTAATTTCCTCTTGAACCCCTCCTTTGACATGAGTAATCCAGGACCCCCACCACTGACTTCAGGGTAATGTCACTTGTGGCACTTAATCAAAGAGATCAGCCTAGCGGAACATCCGGGGTAGGCTGCAGTTATTCCTTTAACTCACATTCTCATCAAAGCTAGTCAAGACTGGATTATTTTTTTATCTCCGCAGAAAACAGGGAGTGGATAGTAGATGCCCGGATAGATCACATTCTCTTGTCTTACCATGCCCTGATTTCAGTCCCTTTTACTTTCCACTTGGAGAGGAGACAAATGCAATGGCATTTCAATCCCCCTTTGCTTAGAGACACAGAGTTTCAGACCCTCTTGACTAAACATATCTCATAAATAATAAAGGAAAATTACACTTCATCACTAACTTATGCTACCCTATAGGATACCATCAAAACGTTGTTGCATGGAGATATTATTGCCTTCATGTCACAGGAAAAGAAGGATTGGGAAGAAGTGCTGAGGAGCTGTAGGAAGAACTGAGCTTCCTGCAACATGCACAAATGCAGGGGGATGACTCTCTCTTACCTCAAATAAAAACAACCCAAGGGAAAATATAAACATATTTTAACATACAAGATGGAACAGGTCCTGCTTTGGCTAAGGCAGTCTTATTATTGGGGGTGTTCATGCATCAAAAATACTGGTACATGATTGAGACACTGGAAATGTGCCTATATCATTACATGACTCTGTGACCCTGTCATGGGCAGGGTATCCAACAAAACCTCTGATATCCTAGGTACCTATCGAGCTATTGTCGAACTCTATATACTCAGATGCCCCCACCGCTGGATGAGCATATACAATCCTTTCTAGGGGTTTGACCTTCCCTCACAGAGGCATATAGAGCAGTTTTATGATGCCAGTTACTTCAAAGTAGCTGGGCATGAGCATTAAATCCCTAAACAATGGCAATGGCAAACATCCTGTTCCTTACGGCTACAGTGCAGAATTTAATAAGTCCACACCAGAACCCCTTCATAATTTGCTATTACACACCTTTCAGGATTGCCTAGATGGACCTCACTGCCCTGATTTGTGGTGCTATGCAGCTACAGTATATTGGCCATTCTCAAACCAGATAAAGGCTCCACTAACTATGACTCCTATTGCCCTATCTTAGTGTTAAAGTTATATTTTCAATTATTCATGAGTATCATCACCCACCATCTGGATGATATTCTCCCTACTATTACTGACCCAGATCAATCAGGCTTTACCCATTCCAGAGAGGCAGCTGATAATATTAAGCGCACTCTTTTAATATTGAACAAAGCAGCCCGTACCATAACTCCAATGCTCATTTTGAACCTTAACGCACAAAAAGCATTATATCAGGTCTTGAGGACTTTCTTGCATCATACCCTGACTCACTTTCACTTCCCTGAAGTTTAATCAGCTACAACAGAACTCTTGTAATGCCCCTCAAGAAATGGTTAAGGTAAATGGGACATTACCTAGCAGGTTCCCCTTATTCTGAGGCACCCATCAGGGTTGTCCTTTATCTCCCGACTTATTTGCCTTTTATGTAGAGCCCATTGCATAGTTTCTCAGGCAGGAACCAGACATTACAATTCTGACCATTCAAGGCAGAACCCATAAGGTCCCCTATTATGTAGACGACCTTTTATTCTATGTAAAAATTCCAGAGCAGTCCCTACCAGCATTGACACGTTGCCTTAGGCTAGTAGAAAATTTAGTGGAGTACAAAGCTAACAATGATAAAACCAAGGTCCCTCAACTTAACTACACCCTAAGCAAGACTGTACAGACCACCTACCTATTTAGATGGGGGAGATCCCACATCAGGTATTTAGGAGTCCATATTGGAACTTCACTGGATACTTTATACCAGCTAAACTATACTCCCCTAGAACGGGAGATCAAGGATGGCCTGTACAAATGGTTTCTCTTGCTGCTAACACTTCTATGCCAGGTACATACCAACTAAATGAACATACTGCCTCAATATCTTTATTTATTTCAAACTATACCAATTCTCCCAACATAGACTAAGTTCCAGATGTGGAATAAATGGATATCTAGATCTTTTTGGGGGGAGAGTTGTCTGCTGAAATCAAAGGGAGGCCTGTTTCTCTCTAATCTATATCTCTATGCTTAAACATCTCTAATAAAACATCTGCTCACTTGGAAACTTACTACTCACAGATCTAGATGGGCATGAGTGAAAGTCCACTCTCTTGACCTTCCTTCAAACATAGTGCATTTCAGATTGAAAGATAAATATATAGTCTAACTATGTCTTTCTCCATCACACTTGGAGTTTTGTGATGCTGGCATTGATTGCTCTTGCAGCCTTCCTATAAAGATAGAGAACAGTGGTTGAGGATCCCGCCTACTATACCTAGTGTGCTCCAGCCCACCTGGACCATAAATTTAAACTGAGGAATCTGAGTGACCTGATGCATACTTTCAGTATTATGCTCAGGGCCAGTTTAAATCCTTTGGATAACTCCAGAAGGACTATGGTTTGGATCAATGAGACCATCAAAAGTCCTTACAACTCTGTAACTATTGTAATGTAAAATTGGGCCTTCAGGTAAAGGAGGTTGATTTTTTGCCCTTGGTGGACCTGGTCATCTCGGTACTACAAGGCTCCTTGCCTGATCATTTAATATCTGTGTGCTACCAGGTGCTACAGAGTTACTAGCAGACCAGTGTCAGTGCTACTCAGGATGCCTGGGAGGCAGAACTCGCTATAGAGCTACAACAGGCAGACTAGGACATGGTATGGTTAAGACAACACAAGGTAACCAGGTTTTATCAATGGCATGAATACAGCTAGAAGGCAGCAATTAGATTCTTCTGGACACCTCACATTACTGCTAAGTTCCTGTCCACCCAGGACTCCTCCTTCTGGAGGAACTGCAGGACAGCTGTGGCCATGCACATACACGTTTGATTGTCATACCTAGTTCTTGGACAATTCTGGTCAAGAGTAGAAAAGGAAATACAAGTGATAATCATGAACACAGGGCCCTTTACTCCACAGATGGCATTACTGTTATTATCCTCACCCATATATTTGTTAAGCATACTGCTCACAGAAGCTGAAAATGTAATTACATGGCTCTGGCTTCAATTAGACCTTCCAACTGTATCTAGATGGGAAGACACAGTCTGGGAGATTCTGTATATATAGATATGTGTATATATATATATATATATATATATATATATATGATGGAAGAACTTGCAGCATGTTTACAAAAACAGGAAAGAAAGTGCCAGAACAGGTGGAGCCATGACTATTCCAAATTATGACACGTAGACTAGATATAATTCCTTGAATCTGGTAGGAGAAGGTGGGTCACAGTAAGGGGGAGGTCCTATAAGGGGGTGGGTGCTGGGGTCCACAGGCTCCCTCCTCTCAGACGGGGGAGCCCCAGTGGTACTGGATATGCTAAAAAGGGGACATAAGAAAAATACTGAACATATTTATTGGTATGTTTTTATTGTTCCTGCCTATGTATCCATTGGTCTCCTGTATACATTGTGATTTTGTCTTTCCTGTATGTCATAAAATAAACTTAATAAAATCTCAGTTTACAAAAAACAAATAGAATGACAGAGTAAAAAAACCAAAATGGCTCAACAAAACTGTTAAAATTGCCATAAAGAAAAAAACCTCTATAACAAATATCAAAAAATCAAAAACATGAGAAGCTTGGCACACATACAAAAATATGTTAAGGAAATGTAAAAAAGAAAGAAATCAAAAATAGAAGTGGAGTTAAACTTGCCATCAGATGCAAATAAACACAAAAGCAAGCAATTTTACAGCTATATACATTTATTAAAAAAAAAAACAATTCAAAGATGGAACCACTCATCTTAGATGGTGAGACAATCACTAACCCAACTGATATGGCTAAAACTTTTAATAATTAGTTTTGCACTGTCTTCACCACAAATAGCCAAATACTGGACATCAGAACAAAAACTGCTGAAAGCATTGAGATTAGTGACAAAGATATTAACTCAAAAATGAACAAATTAGGAAATCACAGCTCCCCTGGTCCAGACAAAATTTCAGCTTGTGGATAACACCATTATCATTCCTTTAAAGATATTATTTAAACAATAGTACCTAATGACTGGAAAACTGCTGATGTTGTCCCAGTTCCTAAAAAAGGAACCAAAAATGACATCTAGAATTACTGTTCAATTAGTTTTGCTTCTGCACTGGATATAATTCTTGAATCCATCATCAAGGAGAAAATAACAGCCCACGTAACGAAATGTGGGAACGTAGCTATGGAACAATATTGCTCCACCCCAAGTTGATCCTGTGCAACTAATTTGCTATGCTTTAGTAGAAAGTCAGCAAAGCATTAGATAAACAAACTCAGTGGACATGATATTTTCTTGATTTTTGTAAAGCTTTGATATGGTTCCACACTGGCTATAGTTAATAAATTGGAAAATTAGACATTAACACACATATCATTCATAGGGTAAACAACTAGCTTTACAACAGAACACAGAAAGCTATCATAAATGGCCATCATTTATCACCAGATGTGATTACCTGTGGATCAAGGATCAGTATTGTGCCCTATTATTTTCCAAATATTTATAGCCAACATGAATGACAATGTAACTGGATTACAGAGTAGTAGGATACAGGTAGGGCTGGGTACATTACCTCACTGGACCTACAGATGCGATATTACAGTAAGTTTAACCTTGATAAATGCATCTTGGGAAAAACAACACCCAATAGTCATATATGTTATGTAATACATCACTAAAGTCAATCTCTACTGAGAAAGAATTTGGGATTATCATTTCCGGTACGCTTCAATTTGACCAACAATATACTCTGGCCATCTCAAAGGCAAATAGAGTTTTGCAGTCCAGAAAGAAAATCATTAGGAGCTGAAATGCTGAACTCATATTACCACTGAATAGACCACAATTAGATTATATTAGTCCACTGCGCTGCCCATACAAAAAAGAAGAAATAAGCAAAACTGAGAAAATCCAACGCAGAGCCACTAAGGAAATTACAGATCTAAGGGAAAAACAGTATGAGGACAGACTGATACACTTAAATCTCTTGTCACTACAAACTAGATGTTTTAGAGGAGACATCCTATTAATTGTATGATAGTAACAAGACCCATACTTGATGTGCAAGATAAATTTGGAATTTAAATCAAACAAACTACACGTAGACACCTGTACAAGTAAAATATTCAAAATTTCACACACTAAAAAAGAAAGTTCTATGACATACAAAGAACTATAAGACCCTTGAATAAACTTCCAATTGGAGTCATCATAAGCAAAAACATATTAGAGTTCAAATCAAAGTTAGGCAAATGCATATTAGTGGCATACATATTAACCATTTAATATGAAATATAGGAGCTAGCAATGGGCTCACGCCTCCTAAGCAGCTTTTTCTCTTAGTATGAATCTCATTGATTTTGCCCCATCATATTGAAGATTTTTCATCTTTTCTTTAATGTTTTTAATCTGATCACTTAAACCACTAATTCCCAGGTTTTGGTGGGAGAATAATTTAGATACTTGAGACCACAAGTCCAAATATGCTATATACCGGTCTCTAGATTTCCTGTTCCCATGTGAAATGAAAAATGTTTTTTATCAATTTTCGTTTCTTCCCACCATACTGCTAGGTAGTTGAAAAATATCTGTGTAGCCATGGTTAACCCTTTCAATGTTCTCTTTATTTTGGGTCATCTAATAACAAAGTATTCATTTTCCATTCTCTCCTCACCGGGGTATATTATGGAAGTAATTGCATATACAGTCATACTGTGGTCAGACGCTTTGAGTGGGAGAACTACTGTGGATTGCAACCTCAACCAGTGGGAGGCAAAGATGTAGTCAATCTGAGTACAAAGTAATCCTTTATAAAGCGTATAAAAAGTATGGCCCCATCCACATGCATAGATCGACAGGTGTCCACAAGGTTGGTTGGTCCACTATTTGTCTTAACAAATTTGAATCGTAAAATTGTTTTGTGTTCACTCAGTTTTATCCACAGCCAAAAATCTACAGTTTAAATCCCCACCAGGATCACACCGTTAGTGTACAAGTAAGGCTGGATGATGCTGAAACACTCCACTCTCTGAGATTTTGCTTGTGAAGCATAAATGGAAAAATATGGAAGTGAACAGATTCCCAGGTAACATCCAATATTAAAACCTTCCCAGAAATAACATCAAGAAGTCCAGTAACTGTAAACTGTAAAGGATGAACCAGTCAGCATGAACACCCACACCTAAACAAAGATCTTCACCCAGTGACCAAAAAGGTGGGCCCCAAGGTGAGGCCCTCTGTGTCTGATAAATGTCAGTCAAGGTGTGTAATCAGGTATCCTGCAGACACACTGTATTTGCCATGATATCATGTAAGGAAGCCAACGTGGTGTCCCTCTTCTTTAGGTTTGCAAAAAAATAGGAGGAAATATGAAAAATACCATACATTCCACATCATGATGAGTCTCCTTTGAGTCTTGTACTGGACCTCATTCATGTCCTGGAACCTCGTGGTTCTGAAACAGCACCATCAGTATCAGACATACCCCCTTTAAAAGAAGAGGCTAAGAAGGAAAACTCCAACTCTTCCCCTCGTTCCCTGTATCATCTCACTGAGCAACTGATGACAGAGGTCTGAGTAGGTTACCTGTCTGCAATTAAGAGTCATCTCATTTTAAAATTTTTGGCTTGCGGGGATTAACTTCTTCTACCATGATTGGACCCTCACCATATGTGACTCAGGAGGCTGGAAGGGTACATTTCTTCTATGGCTACATTAGGGGGGATTTTCAGCAGATGTAGGGTCCTGTACCACCTCCGGGGGTGCAATGACCATTTTTGATACTGCAGGATCCAAGCCCTCAGCTGTAAGCAGGGTAGTGGGTGGTGGGAGGAGGCTCGCCTCAGGGTTAGTAAACTGCACCGGGAATCAGTGGGCTCGGATCAGGCTCTAACGGGGCATCACTACTCTGGCTCCAGTGAGTGAGGTTCTCCAGCAGGAGGATACCTTCTCTCTTTGAACAGCCATTTATTTAGCCTGTTTCAAGATTCTGTCTTGATTGATACTATGTTAAGGGTTTAGCAAGCTTAACCCTGGTTAATACATAGAGTTTGCCACATTTCCTATACATCTTTCTTAAATTTTGCACGGATGCTCCTGGCGCTTGATCAATATCAGAATCAAACAGTTATAGTATCAGTGATCCCCTAGAAACTTTTTGAAAGCCTGCAATTCATTTAAGCAATTTTCCATTTTCTTTCTTTCAGTCTTCATTCTATCATTTTTAACATTTTAAATGGGTTCCTCATCTCATTATTTGACTGAAACATAACTGGCACAGTAACCAGTAGGGAGCTCACTAATTAGGTGAAGCCCACACCTCTCCTGTTCTGGAATGCAATGTTAAGAGTTTAGCAAGTTCAACCCTGGGTAATACACTGAGATTTTATCATATTTCTGACACATTTTCCTTAAATCTTGCAAAAGTGCTCCTGGTGTGTGGCTGAAATCAGAATCAAGCAGTTATAGTACCAGTGCTCCCACCCAAAAAGTTGGTTGAAAGTCTGTGATTCATTTAATTCCATTTTCTTACCGTATGCTGCTTATGTACAAGCTGTTGAGTTTGCCAAACCCTTAAGATTGCAATAAAGAACAGGAGAAATGTGTCCTTCTCCTAATTTGTGAGCTCCAAATGATTTCCTGTCAGCCCCTTATTGACCAGAGCACACTATATAAAAGATGAACAGACAGTGGTTTCCACACAAGAAAGAAAACGCAGTGGGACCTCAGCTCATTCACAAAAATTGGGCATGCATCACTGCATCTTAAAAACCACCACAAAGACTTTAACATTTACATTTAAACTTCATTTTATGAGGTAAAATCAGCATCCATCTTCTCGGTATCCTGTCATGGACCCAACTTATGCCTGACGTGTTTCAGATCATGGTGGAGCTTTTAAGATGCAGTGATGTGTCACAATTGTGAATGAAGTGTGCAGTTGGTAGCACCACCTCCCAGTGTGAACTTTTCATACTGGACCTCAGCTCATATTGGCATGCTAAAATTGTAAAGTTTATTTGTTCATTTATTTATTTATTTATTAGAATTTTGATAAATACCTTTGGGGCAATGGCTCTTTTCAAAAGTTCCACGTCAGTATACAAAGAATAGAAGTACAATTTGTGTGAGATTAGCAGGCAAGCAGTTGGAATACAAGTTGGTACAGGGTATACATGGTCTAAAAGCTACAGGTAATATAAACAACAGTTAGAACAACACAACCAAGCATACACTTAAGAATGATGAGTCACAACAAACAATATTTACATGAATTAAAGCTGTCAGAAGGGCATTGTCAAAGGGAAAGGTGGAGTGGAAAAATTGAGTTGCTGCCAGTTGTACCAGGTAGTGTAGGAAAGTGGAAGAGAGAGTCGGTGTAGAGGGGTAACTGGGAGGGAGGTAGAAGGAGAGGTGGGAGGCAAGGATCGAGGAACTTGTGCAACAGTGGGTGGGGTGAGCAGATTAGAAAAGGGAAAGAGGAAGGGAGTTTAAGGAGGATAAGAGAGGAAGGCGGTGGACCAGGGCTAGGGAGAAGGCAGGAGTATAGATGGGGGAGGGTGGTGGCAGGCAGAGGTGTGGACAGTAGAGAGGTGCGAAGAAGAGCACCGACTGCCAGAGAGGTTAGGAGAAACAGTTACAGGTGGCTCTGGACACAAACATTTGACATAGCTTGTGTTTGAACGAGCAGAGGGTGCCTAAGTTGGTGAGTTTGCTGCCCAGGGAGTTAAACATCTTAGGGGCTCTGCCTGCAAAAGACTGCCGGCCTTGGGTGGTGCGACAGCGGGGAACAGATAGAGAATGGTTGTTAGAGCTTCTTGTGTAATGGAAGCTGTAGGCTGGGCTTAAGAGAGACTGAACCCCAGGGGCATGAGTCCTATCAATGACTTCATTGCTAGTAGGCAAGTTTGGAAAGTAATCCTTCCCTGAAGTTGCAGCCAGTTTGACTGTTCAGTAGAGGTCACAGGTATGTGTGCAGTGGCAGCACCAGTAAGGAATCTGCAGGCCCTATTCAGCGCTGTAATGATTCGCTGTAGTGCTGTAGCTGTGACAGCTCCATAGATAACAAGCTCATAATCAATGATGGAGACAACAGAGCAGTGTATTGCTAGTTTAAGGGCATCAGGTGTCAGACAGTGTCTATGTTTATAGAGAAGGCCTACACAGATATTTACGGATTTTGCAACTGAATCAATATGGCTGGAGAAGGACAGAGTAGGGTCCAGGGTTACACCAAGGTATTTGAAAGTCTGTGTCTGGTCCAGCGTCACACCCGAGCTGTTTTTGATAGCCAACTGTTGGTGTTTATGTTTGTTATGTGTGCCGTGGAACAGCATAGTCTTTGTTTTCTTGTAATTCAGCACTAGTTTCTGTGAGACTCAACCAGGCCTCAACTTGCATGAAACTTTCCTGCAGTTGTTTCTCCAAGAGGAGGGGTCAGAATTCTTAGAGAAAATCACTGCATCATCAGCATACAGAAAAATGTTTCTCATCACAGGCAGAAGGGGGTGTCAGGAAGATGCTGAAAGAAGGGGTCCCAATATTGACCCTTGGGGAACACCAGCCCGGACAGGTAGTTTGGAGGAGAGTCACAATCTTAACTTATGACCAGTTGGAGACAACTGTTGAACCTATTGTAGAGTATCATAGAGAGCCCTAAGTTGCCAAGTTATGCCAGTAGTAATGGATGGTTGACTATATCGAAGGCCTTCAAGAGGTCTATAAAGGTGGCACCAGCAAGTTGTCCTTGATCTCGTGCTAGATGAATGTGGCCTGTAAATTCAAGGAGTGCAGAGGTGGTGCTATGTCCTTTGCAAAAGCCATGTTGCTGTGGGCATTGCAAGTTGTATTTCTCCAAGTACTCCACCGATTGGTCTGTGACGATTTTTTCAAGAGCTTTGGATAAAGGAGGTAGGATGGAGATGGGCCTGTAGTTACAGTCTAATGCCCTATCCCCAGACTTGTGTATTAGGGTCACTAGGGTGGACTTCCACTTGAGCGGGAACTGGGAAAGCATGATGGACCAGTTAATAATCTTGGTAAGAGGGTGCAGGACATTGTCACGGGTGAGTGCAATGAGTTTCAAGTCAAGTTCTGGATTTTCTGAGCACCTTGAGGAGGTATTTTTTTGGCATCCCTTTCAGTAACTGCCTTGAAATAGAAATGTGGATGATTTATATCCTGAGTCTGTTAATATTGGGAGGCCGTGGTTTGGTTTGTGTCAAAGAAGTTAGAGGGAAGCACATGGCTGAGGTCAGTGAATGCCAGATTGAAAGTATTGGCAATTGTGGTGGGGTCCAGGGTGTTGCTGCTGTCAACTTTTAGCATATTAGGAGTTGCTTTGAACTTTTTCCCTATATATTCAGAAAGGCTTTGCCAGAAAAGCCGGTTAGGTACTTGACTGATGGGGGGCACCTTGTCAGTGGTGGTCAGATTAATCATGAAACAGCTGAATGCTAAGACCAAGAATCCCTTTTAAATGCCAAATGATGGCATGAAGGCAGACTATAAGAAAAGGAATTACCTTTAATAAACTGTAGGCTTTTCAAGCAACTTTTTTGTGGAGGGGTGCACTGGTACTATCACTATTTTGTTAAAACTAGTCACCGGATTGTGGCTGCCCATGAGCACTGTTAATATGAATGGCTGGTTTCATAAAGATTACACCTGTAAGGACTGGGGCAACACTTATATGCCCATATTCCAAACAAGCCACATGCCAAACCTTGTCCCATGCACTGCTTAGATGTTGTTGGGAACTACACGTGTGACAGGTATTTGATTGCCCCAGGTAGAAACTAAGGGCCTGATCTTTAGCATCACAAAAGTGCTGGAAGATGTATGAAACCTGTATTTGACCTTTGCATTTTGATTTTAACCTCCCCATCCATACATTCTGTGAGATGATGATTGTAGCAGGCTGTTCCAGAACCCCACATCGCTTTTAACCTAAATAAAACATCTTTGGCCCGATATTCAAAAGTTTGGGTGGGTGCTAATGGGTCTTTGCCCATACAAACCAGGGTTTGTGCCAGATCCCCATATTTAAAAGGGGCCTTTGCCCATGCAAAACATAATGTATGTAAGTGTGCAAGGAGAGGGGCCTGTCCATGAATAGCTGCGCTACACCATATTCAGTGGCTTTACGCTGCACAAAACGGGTTAGCCCAGTCCTTTTGCATAGCACAAATACCACCAAACAAAACCCGATTCACTCCAGCCAACCCTAGTGGCTGCTGGAGGTAATGCAGCCAACCAGCCGGTCTGCTGCTGGGGTAGCACACCCACTCCCTATGGTCTGTGGCACCCTCCCTCCCCTATACAAATATAATCCTCCCTGGTGCTAGTGGTCCCCCCTCTCTCCGATCCCCAGCCTGTTGAAAGAATAACACCTTCCTGGTGCTAGTGATTCCCCCCCAATCTGATCACCAGCCTGTTAAAAGAATAAAACCTTCCCCGATGCTAGTGATCCCCCTCTCCCCGATTGCTAGCCCACTGTAAACATTTGAACCCTTCCTGGCATACAGTGGTTCCTCTATCCAGGCACCGATCCATAGTACTGCCCACCACAATTCCATAATCTTTGGCATCTAGTGCACCCCCCCCATCATGAGCACCAGGGAGGGTTATAATGTATACAACCAGCTGGTGATCAGAAGGAGGGGGGACCACTAGCACCAGGGAGGGTTTTATTCTTCCAACGGGCTGGCAATGGGTGGGTGGAGTGACCAATAGCACCAGGGTTATCTACATGTGTCTGGGACTGGGCATTGGGGGGTTACCGAGCTAACCTGCCCCACTACCTATGCAAATGAGCCCATAATGGGCATGTAAATGGCCCTTTAGCACCGTGCATGTCCGATGGGCTCATTTGCATGGGTCCCTTTTAATATTGCAGCTAGCGCTCCAGCACTATCCACTCTGGTGGTGTACTTTGGGATCCATGTCGGGGCAGTGCTACTTAGCCCTGTGGTTACATTACCTTATATTCAGTCGAATAGTGCTGGTGCACTATTCTACCAGATATAGCATCCCCGGGCTTCTGTGCAATCACGAAGCACAGCACAAAGTTTTGTGCTTTGCTGTGTGCTATTTTGAATATTGGGTCACTGAGGCATTAACCCCTTTATTCTTCAGTAGGATGGTAGCCAGTTTAATGGCTGGTGTTGTGGGTGGTATCACCACAAAAAAGGCATCCAGAGACAGGATATCTTTAAGGGCCTGATATTTCCTCCAAAACCTTTCAAACAAAACTGGGATCTGGAAAGAGACATCATATACAGTGTCACCTGATGTATGATTAGGGCGATATTTCTGACGCCTTCTGAGGGGACTAGAAGATATCCTTCATGTCTGTGGCAACATTTCAATGTCCTCTCCCGAGAGGAGGCTGAAACAAGGTCTATGGCACCAGTACATGGGGGTGGGTGTGTAACATGTTGTTACACACAACTGAGATGTGTGATGCCACATACACCCCGAGAGGGAACTCAAGGGGTTTGTATAGGAATAACACACCAAGGGTGTGTGAAAAAAATATTTGAAACCCTTCCCTATGCATTATTTTATTTAATTGTGGACTCCAAATGAAAATCAAGCAAAGAAACAAAGTACACTTTAACTTGGACATTTTAAACCACACGGGCACTTCTTTTTTCTGTTTAGCTTGCACTTACGTAGATATGTCCATTGATAGTTTAAAAATAGAATGTAGACAAAGTACCTTCAGGTATGGAAGTTTCTGTTAGGCTGTGGTGCAGCTATGACTGTGAGGTTTTCGGCAGTTTGTTTCGGTTTAGATTCTGGCAAGGTATTTGAGTGAGGCCGAGCTGAAAACAGGGCTCACACCGAAGAAGTGACTGACAGTCAGCTACTGCCTCATGCTCCACACCATGGTTTTACCATGTGTAATTCACGCTCTGTTAGTTATCATATATGAAATAATGTATATGTAGCTGTGTGTTATGAGGTTCTTTAGACACTTGAGGTGTGTGATGACTCATAAGTCTTGACAGCTAGGCTCAGAGATTTATGTAGTCATCCCACATCAAAAGTGTATAAAACTTAGCCACAGTTATGTATGTTTTAAAAATCTGTGTTTTAAAACAACTATTTTACCCCACCCTCATTGGCAGATGCTCTCTTTCTCGGCTGATGATTCAGTGAACTTCACTTTTGGAAAAACTGAGTTTTTTACCTAGTTCTTTACATGCAGAGACCTCTTTAAACTTTTTAGTTCTAAACTGGGGAGTGGACTCCTAGCTCAGAACCTGAAACTGTGTAATTTTAAAGAAAAATGCAGGCAGGCATGACATTAGCTGCATATGCTGCTTGTGAAGAACCCCAACTACTCTCCAGATCTGTGGGGCTCACAGCAGCCATTGTCAGTCCCACGAGCCAGTATGTTGCCAAGAAGCTGTTCTGGGCCACCGAAGTTAGTCTTAACACAGTTGTTTTATCATCAGTGCTTAGCCTAGAGGAATTTTTCCCTTTACATGTCCCCTAGAGGCTTGGGTGTGCAATGATGTCAGCGTGGGTTGTGTGCTGTCCCGCACCCATCCCATAGATGTCTGCCGTCGCCTCCCAGATGTTGAATGGCCCTGACTGCTGCACACCCAGCCTCTGCTAGGTGTTGCTAGATGCTGGGGAAACCATGACCCCCCCCCAGAGTTGGACAGCTGTCTATGGGATGCTCATCCTGCCTCCCCCTGGCCAGCCATGTGATGTTCCGTGCTCGCTCCCGAACACAGCTCATCAGTGCCACAGGCGGTAGCACTACCACTGCCCTGGTGGGCCAGCTCAAAAACCACTATTGACAAAAACATTTTTTAACTTCCTGTTTCACCCCTTCCTCTGAGGGGCAGGTTCTCCTTCAGCCTGCCCACAAGCACTGGACACTTGTTTATTGCAGCAGGTATCTTGGGGTCACCAGAGACCCACAGCCTGTCCTCTTGTATACTGTCCTAGACTGGTGGGGCTTGCTGAGCCAGAGTGCATGGAAAGGGCATGGTGGTGTCATCTACTGTATTTTCATCAAGCCTGTGATCCACCTCCGCTGGGGGAGGGACTGGCAGACTGAGACAGGAGACCTTTCTAGCAAGTCAGAAGTGGACTCAGATCCCTGGAGTGGCATATTCCTGCCCACGTGATTCCTTTCCCCCGGGCCAACAGGGGAAGTTGTGTACCAGCAGGATCCACCAACCCTCTCTGAGGAAGGAAGAAAGCATCCAATTTGAACGCTTAGCACTGCCCCTGCCAGCCAGTGCACGACAACCCAGGTCTGGGGCACAAACCTTGGTCATCAGCAGGGCAATCTGCATCGCCTACCATTACAGCCTTCTGGTCACCTGCGAAAACTGTTTCAACAGTTGATCGAATGAATGCCTGATTAAGAAGGTACAATATTGAATTAAAATGCTGCGCTCTATGTAGCATGTCAAACTGGATCTATGTAAACCCCTCAAAGTTTAAACCTGCAAACCTTGCAGGCCAAACTAAGCAAAGGGTGAACTGTTTGTATAAAGTTTACTGGCTTAATCAGCTGCTTTTTGCAACTGAAAAGCAAAGGTGCCATCCATGTAAGCCTCCCTTCCTCTAGCTCCAACCCTGACCCCTGTGCTTTGGGGGATCTGTTTTCCATGTCCAACCAATACTATACTTCACAACTGTTCCCTCTCCAAAAGTAACAGTAAAAATAACATCTCACCCACCAACATACCTCTCAACTGTCCCTGGTTTTCAGGGACATCCCTGATTTTGCCTTAAAATTCCCTCTGTCCCTCCTAAAATGTACACATCGTCACTGAGAAGTAGTGAGGTAAAAGATAATAGTGTATAGTGGAATGTTGTTCTGTATAGAATTCCATCCCTTTCAAAATGCTGTTCTACCACAGTTTAGAAAATGGGCGCTAGAATCCTAGCACACTGATTGGATAAGAAGCCAACCTTAGTGGGCGGGTATTTTTCAATAGAGCCTGCAAAAAAACAAGGGCCTATTCAGGGTGCCCCATTACTCAGTTAATTCTTGGGCACCCCGAATGTTCACACTCACCAGCCGCCATTTGCATACTCTCGCTAGATGCCCGAGGAAAATAGCAGCTAGGCCACTCTCCCCTTTCCACCCAACACAACCACAGAAAACAAATTAAAGAAAAGAAACAGCATCATAGCTGGGAAAAACATACGGTTCCCAAAATGCACACTGTAATAAATAACAAAGAGCGTATCTCCGACACGCTTTTAAGTACCAGAGCACTAGGGTTTCTTAGTTTTCTATACCGCCGAGAGAAGTCCATCTGCGGTATACAAAACCAAGAAAATACCGTTTCTCTTCTCCACTGCAGCGGGAGATGCCACTCGCTCTGTATCTGAGCTATGCAGGCACCCTGTCCTTCATTTTCAGGCAGTGCCCTCAGTCCGGCGTAATAACAGTTGTGCTATTCATGGCAGGAATCTGTTCTTCTAGTGCTCACCATCTCTTACTGTAAGACAAGAATCCCCGTTAATGTTCCCAGTAGTGTGGAGAAAGGTAGTGACAGCGGGTCTCGCTATGTAGGTATGTGTCAGTACTGAGACCTGCTGTTACTTTTTTTAAACAGCAGCCATCTCTTTCTCTGTCTCTCTCTCTGAATTTAAAAGAGGAGATACATGCAGCAATACTGCGACCTGGGAGACAGACCGTCGCTGATAAGCTGTTTAACCATCCAGTTCTCAGGTACAGCAATGGAAAACAAAATAAGGAAGAGTTGAGGATTTTCACGGGGCCCACCTATTTCACAGTAATCGTGAAATCTGTGACCCCCGTGAAAACTTACAGCCCTAACCATCAGTAACAACACACCAAGTACAATATTTGTTTTATTTCTTGCTAGTTCCAAAAAAATAAAGTAACCTTTGCGCACTACAGTTTCTTCTGATTTTTTTCTCCTTACTCACTTTGTTACTTCCGGTCTTCGTAACTGATTTTCTTGCTGACTGTCCACATTAACCTGAACTGACCAAAATTCAACTTTTGCCATAAATTCAAGTATGATAAAAGTAATGGTGCTGATGTTTGCTCACCACTCAGAACTTGGAGATTGCTAAAGAAATCAATAAGAAAAAAAAATAAAGGCTGTCAAACTTATCAGTACTCTTACTGGCAAGTATATCAGTAGAGGGACTACTTTGCAAGTAAGGTAATTTTCAATAGTTGCTTACTGTTTTTTTTTTTTTTTAATTCTTTTTGATTTTTTTTTACCATAATACAAACATGTCATCTATAACCCATTTTCTAAGCACAATAATACCCTCCAGGGTGGGTGGTATGGGCTATACCAGACCTTCCAGGGGCTATAAGGCCCTCCGCCTGCAGCGTCGGGCCTCATTACGCCCCTGGGCGGTCCGGTATAGCCTAATACCGCCCATCCTGTCAGGTATTATTGTTGTTTACAGTTAGGAATGCTGTCTACCCTACTGTGGTAGAACAGCATTCTAGAACCTCTAGAGACTGCATGAGTCTGTTTCATTTTGAAAGCAAAGAACTCACAAAACACATTTTTCACACAGTACTATATACTATAAATACAGGATGAGTAACTCTATTCACAACCAGTGTGTTTTGCCACCTTGGGTTCTATCCCCATGGACCTTTTGAGCTTCACTCTCAAGGTTAGAAGGAATCAGAATCCCTCTGTGGCAGAGCACACTGGTTCTGCATAGTTGCCCATCCAGTATTCTCTATATACACTATCAGAAATTAGTGTTAAAGTGTAGCTCTCATCAGAAAATGCTTTTCACATTAAACCACACATTGTAGGATGCTTCTGGATTTGATATTGCCATTTTTTTAAGAGTTGTCCCTGATTTTGGTTATCTGTCCCTGATTTTTTAAGTGCTGTCCCTGATTTGCCAGGCAGGAGGTTGAGAGGTATGCCCACCAAAACAAAAGTTTATGACAGTCCTCGAGGCTTTAACCCCTGAGGTTTGAGGAGTTCTGGGGTAGCATTGCCAAACCAGATCTTGAAGTGGACTTCTTACAACACTGTTAGACCTTATATTAAATGGTCTAGAAGTTTGGACACAAAACGTGGAGCTTGCATAAAAAAATAATTCTGCACCATTGTTTTGACACACGTACCATTTTTCTAACACATGCACCATTTTGTTTGATGCATGCACATTATTCTGACACAATCTGCTGCAAATCGTGGAAGTTGTCACAAAAACATGGAACCCTTTGAAAATAGGACTCCTGAGTTTCGGCACAATCAAGCAGATGAAGGTGGAAAATGCATTTGTGATTGCAATGGTTTACCCTTTGAAACTCCTCTCCCAATCTTTTGCAATCTGTTGCTACAGTTCCACTGCACTGTGAGCCTGACATTCTGTAGTGTGTAACACACTAAACATGGAACCTTGTATTGATTGTGCACGGTTAAACAGAGCAACAGAAAGGAGGCACTGCCTCAGTACACGGGCTGCAAATGGAGCAAAAGGGTCGTGCCTATAACTCCATGTTGTTCCGTGCTCTCAGCACACAAAGAACAGAACTTACATCAGGGTCTAACTCCTCCAGTTCATTTTCCAGCTTCTGAAGCTCCTCCTCTGAGAGTTTGTTAAGGATTTCATCCTCATCCAAGTCTCTGTACTTTTCAAGCTCCTTTCTATATGACATCTTATCAAACTGCTCCTTCCTCCTTACTTTGCTGCAAGTCCCAGTACGTGTGCCTGCAAGAAACACAAATGGTGATTACAAACTGCTTAGGCTGCTATTCTAAAGGCAACGCCTGTTTCAAATTCACATCTAGGGTCCAATAATGAATGGCCAACATATCACATTTGCACAACCCAGTTGTACTATAGGCTGAAAGTGAAAGTTTGCAAATAATGGGAAGAGCCCTTATCTATGAGGCTGACCTAGCTTAACTTATGTAACCTCCCAATTCTGTATATGCACAGGTGACCAGATGTTGTTTGAGCTGGCCCATGAATCTCCCTCCTCGACAAATATGCCAAAAGTCTTCCATCATCTGTGCCCAGGTTTTGGCAACATACTTATTGATTTTACTTGTTTCAATCTACTTCACAGATTAATTGTATTGGCAAGATTTGGACAAAAATCATTTTAATTCTGTCCCATTCAAATAAATTAGTCTGACCTGTCACTTTTTAGGTCTAGCTCACCCCTGACCCCCTTGCCTTATATTACATGTTGTTTAAAAAGTTTCTTTCAGCAGCACTGAGCACTCACACTTGAGAAATTTGTAATTGGCAGTCCAAATTGACCATCGTATCCTTTATTCAGGATAAACATAGAAACACAGACTTCGATGGCAGATAAGGACCGCTTGGCCCACCTAGTCTTCCCGTTTCCCTACCTATTGGATAAACTGCAGATCCTAGTTAACCAACAACCTATTTCCTCCTACCCCCCACTAGAATTGCCTTATGTCTGTCCCCTGCATTCTTGAATTCCCCCACTGCATAATATAGCAAACGTGTGACAGCAGTAAACTGACTTTCCTAGACACACTGACAGTTTCATGCCTCTTTGCGCTTTTTCAAGCCTGGTGCCTTAAAAATGCAGGAGGCACAAAACTCTTGATGTGTGTCTAAGGAGAGGACTGTTTACTACTGTCTCATGTTTACTTTATTATCCTTAATAAAGGTAAATGGTCAAGTTGGACTGCCTACTGTAAATTTTTCAAAGCTGAGTGCTCAGTGTTGCTGAAAGAAACAGCTGAATTTTTGCACTGATATCACTAATTCTGTCTGGGAGCTGCTGAACCAGGAAGACTGCACATGTTGTTAAAAGCGTTTACAAACTATTCCTGGTTTCTGATAACTTGGTAACAGTACCCTGGTGGTAAGGTGAGTGTGCAGGAGTGTTACTGGATCCCAAGCATGCAGTCCCTGTGGTGGACACTCACACCGTACTTAGCCAGCCTGCCCACCTTGATGGCACAGCCACAGTGCGGTGCACTGCCACGCTGGTAATCAGGGTTTGGCAGCACACTCATACAGCAGCACCTGGAGGCAGGCCAGCTGGGGCAGCTGCCATGGTGCAGTGCACTTTAGCTGGAGAGGGATGATTGTGGTGTTCCAGTACCACAGTAATCCCTGTGGCCAGGCTAAGGAGCGTGCTCCTCCTGCAGGGAGAGTCTGTGTGTGCATGAGGCCAACCATGGCTGTACCCACTCCTGGGGAGGAGTGGGGATTCTAGGAGAAAATGAGGCATAAAATCCTGTTCCGAATGGCCCAGTGGCACAGTGGTATTGTTACCACTTGCCACACATGTAACCCCTAGATGGCGCTATCCCAGGGGCTACTACCCCTGCCTGATTTGCCACTAACAGGTTGAGGGGCCTGGATCCAATGGCGGTGCCTCCACCCAGGGTCAGGGTTTGCAATAGTTAAACTAACTTGGTCACAGCCCTCTGGGACACTGCAGCCCCCTTTCTTCCCACTAGTGGCCCACACAATATATCAAATTACCTTCACAGTATACACTTACCCCCAGGTCTGGTTCCGCACTGGGACCTCCTGTGAAATGAGATACAGTGCAACAATCACAGTACAGCATTTAACATAGACAAATACCTCAGGCAGTATAACTTTGCTGAAACAAGCAGCTCTGATTTATTTAGGGGATATAACAAGGACAGGGGGAAATCAGGTTAATTAGCTTATCACTCTAATAATTCTACCTATGGCTCTGTGCACAGGCCTATCCCTATCAATTACTGTCCCTGGGTACCCAAGCCCTAGTGGCTGAGTCCAAACCGTGGCAGCTGGTAGGGGCCTCTTTCACACAGAGAAAAGAAGAATTAAACAGTCAGCAGTACAGTAATTCCATTTGGATTTAATGTGGCAATTCAACAGGGAGCGACCCTGAATTAGTACTCACGACCTCCAAATAAGATAGGGTCCTTCAATGTCAGCAGGGCTCACTTGAGGTACACAAACCTCTTCACACATTTATATAAAGAAAGCACTATACCAGGCAGGCTGCATCTGTATCCGATCGCAATTACTGCACAATACCGGGAGAACACACAGCAGATTCAGTTCCTGACAGACAGGTACAGAATTTTCAGCAATTCTTCCAGTCTTCTACAGGGTGAGCCTGGTTTCTACTCTTCAGAGATCCTTTGATTCTTTTCAGGGCGGATTCAGTCTCTAACAAGCTGCAGACCGGAACTCTGGGCCTTAACACGTTTTTTTTGACTAAAACTGCACACTGAAAAGCACAGGGCTCCTTCCTTCTTCATGCCAAAGCTCAACTCAAACTCCAACCGACAAAACTGGCATTTCCTTTGAGTTCCTCCCAGTTCTTGACTGGATTGGCTGTCACACAATAGACTGCTGCTGTTGGTCCAAAAGGCACTGAAGTCTAAACTACATCTCCCAGAGTCACTGCCCATACAATCCTCTTGTGGCTGGCTCAGATTATGAGTCCAAGTTCTGATTCATCCAAGGCACCATTTTTAGAGCTAGCTTACCTCACACTGATTGGTCCAGTTCAGCAGTTCAAAACTAGAATGGGGAACTAGCAGATACAGTTCTGACTGCAAAGAAAGCAGGTTAGACAAACTGTAATTTCATTATTACTCTAAATAATTTCTGGCAAACAGTTACATCTTTCAGATAGGTTCCTTTGCACTCCTAGTGACTGCAAAAATGAAGTGAATTGGCAGCAGCTCGAGTGGTACTCAGAGAAGCACACAGTCCCCCATACAAACTAATTATGTCTGCAAAGCAGACAGCTCTTAAAGAGACAGTACCAGAGGCTCTAAAACACTCACTGATAAATGGCTTAAATGCCAAACACCATTCAGGCTTGGAGCATTCAAGCAAGCTCCTGGAAGTCTTTTGGGAACCCCCATTTGCAGGGGGTTACACCCTTCCTGGCCTGGGAAGCTTGGCGTCCGCGTCAAAGCAAGTACCCATAAGTTTCAACTGCAACCATATACATTTGCATTAGGCTCGCACATGTAATCATCAGTCAATATATCATTTTACCAAGAACACATTTCTGAAACATTGCAGTATCGTCACTTCTTACACAGTATTACATATACATTGTACCATAACTCAAGTTATTATCTCTTGTACATGAAACCTGAAGAGAGGGCCTTCCCTATCAGTTACCTTGGGGCTGGATGGGGGCAAGGGCACCATACTTAGAGGGCAACACAAGTAACTTGAGTTAGCACTGATGCTCAGTTTGGGCAATGAGCCTGGGACACATACACTCCTTTATGGACAACATTGAGGACTGCAAGTCCACAGGCTCTCCCAAGTGAATCATAACTGAGGTGCACCACAGGCTTTACAGCTCGACCAGTCTTTCTAGGGGAACTGTTATAGTCTCTGCAATTTGAGCCTCATTTTCAGCATTGTCCTCACTTGTCAGGAGTCTCCATGGGGTAGAGAGGCTGGAACTTGGGCACTTTCAGCTCCAGGAGTTACAGTTTCTGAGTCCACAACATTTGGCTCTGCATGGAGAGCTTTCGGACACTGGCAGTGGACTGTCAGGGCACTCAAAATACTCTTCTTGTTCGGGTGTATCACTAGTCTGCCCAATCTATCATTTTCCTCCCTGAAAGCTCAAACAGTTCAACCATGCACAATGATTCCATTTCATCTGATCTGATGCTTTGCACTTCACTTTCTGGGAGCATGGGCTCCAGGGATGAAGCTGGGGCTTAGACAGTCCAGAAGGCCCAGCTTTGTCTCCAGTATTGACTAGGGGATTGCCCTCAAACAATTGACTCAGTTCTAGAGAAGGATAGTATTCAAAGTCACTCTCACTTTCTTCTGATATGGACTGACAGTCATGCTCAACTGGGACTTGTGGAGGGAACACTTTAACTTTGCTTCTGTAGAGTGCAGACTTTCTTGATCTTTTCTTAGCAGCAGCTCTAGTCACTGGTCCAGAGGGGCATCTTCTGGGGCTCAGACTCAATCAGGATTTGTCCAATGGGCAGTAAATGATTTCTATGCATTGTTTTTACATCTTTGAATTATTCTCAGGCCTTACTTTGTACACTGGCAGATCATCTAGTTTGCCCACTACAATGTGAGGGAGATGGTGCCATCTGTCAGCAATCTTGTGCTTGCCATGCAGTCCCAGATTTCTTAGCAATACCATCTCCCTCCTGGAGTTCCTATGCTTTCACCTTTTATCATACCTTTCTTTGTTGGCCAGATTTTTTGCAGCCATGGTTTGAGCCAGTTGGTACGCATGAGTTAGGCTGGCCTTTAACTTTTGCACATACTGTAAATAGTTGTCAGCTTGAACCCCATCAGGAGAGACCCCAAAACACACATCTACTGGTAGTCGAGCTTCTCTTCCAAACATCAGGCGGTAGGGGAGAATCCAGTGGTCACTTTTGGTGCAGTTATAAGCATGTACCAGGGTGCTAATTTGTTGGCTCCATCTAGGCTTGTCCTTTGGTGCAGGGTGCCCTAGCATATCTAGCAAAGTCGGTTGAAAGCGTTCAGGCTGTGGGTCCCCCTGGAGAGTGGTGAGAGTGGTTCTGGACTTTGGCACTCCCACAGAGAAAGCATCTCTTTGATCAGGTGACTCTTAAAGTCTCTCCCTTGATCAGAATGGATTCTTTGTGGAGCCCCATAGTGAACAAAAGAGTTTTCTACAAAGTACTTTGGCCACAGTGGATGCTTTCTGGTCTTGGTGGGGAAAGCTTGGGCATATCTCGTGAAATGGTCGGTGACCACCCAGCATATTACTGATATTTCTTTGATCTTAGACTCCAAACTCAGAAAAATCAATTACAGACCAGCTCCATGGGTGCACTGGTGGTGATGTTAATAAGGGGGGCAGGCCCTCTTGGGGCAAAGCTTTCCTGTATAGCAGCGACTCATGTCTGGATGTGTTGCTCCACATCAGCCCCCATCTTAGGCCAATAGAATCTGGATCTCATCAAGTCAGGTGTTCTGTCTATGCCAAAGGTGCCCCATGTGGTTGTGCAAGGACCTCAGTACTGAGTCTCGAGAAAGGCGAGTGGGCAGCACTGGTTGTTGTTGTCTGCTTGTCTCCTCTGTCTACTGTTTCTCTGTATAACAGTTTATTGATCAGTTTCAACTTAGGACTTCTTTGTATAACAGTGCAGTTCTCAATCAGTGGGCGTAATTTGGACATCTTTTCCTGCATAGAAGGCTTCTAAAGCTACTTTGATCATGGGATCGCCGGGATTGAGCCCGCAGATACTATCATTGTCCAGCTGAGGCAGTGCAATGTTTGCAGAAAAGTGGCAATAAACAGGTATACAGTTCTCAGAGCTCCAAAGCAATCACCATGCAGTCCACTAAGTCCGTGGACATTTGTTCCTCCGTTGTCAAACTTCGGCAGGTGCCCGAATGTCAGGTTTCTGGCAATCGGACCCAATCATTCTGGAACAGGCCTCGGGAGAGAGCATCAGCATCTATGGTTTCAGACCCCGGTATTCCGAGAGCATAGTCATATGTAGATAATGCAGAAAGCCACCCATATTGTGTGGCATCCAACTTAGCTATGAGGTCTGCATAGGTCAAAGGATTATTGTCAGTTTTTACTAGTATTTTAGCCCATACAAGTACTCATGGTAGGCTGTTGGTTAACAGGATCTGCAGCTTATCCTTCTAGAGAAAATGGGCAGACTAGGTTGGCTAGGCGCTCTTATCTGTCATCAAAGTCTATGTTTCTATGTTGAAACATTTAAGAAAAATACATAATCAGCAATGCTGGGCTGGCACCCAGAAAGCAGAATTACCCACTCAGTTTTAAGAACCTATGAAAGGCAAACCGTTGTAATCAACCACTGCTGAAGTGCACGTCTCGCTTTTCTCAGTCTGTACATGCACTTGTCTATGGCATAATGTCTCAGAATGCCACTTGTTTGCTTCCATCATCTTGGCATTGCTTCCACACTGCTCTGAATATGTGCTGAACCTCCTGTATATGCCTTACTCAGAGCATGTGTTCCTGGTGAACGATGATGTGGTTCCCCCACCTTCTGTATGTCACACAGCGATCAATGTGCTGCTGTACCCCTATCTGCTGTCATGTCAGGCATGCACTTGTCCAGATGCTGCTTGTCCCGCCTCTGCTCACCACCAACATGTGATCCCCTTTACTATAGAGTTCTCCAGAATTATGACCGACCCTTTATGGCTCTCCTCTCTCTCTCTCTGTCTTTTTCACTGCCTCAAAACGCCCCTTCCCTATCCTCCAGCTATTCCTCTGCCTCCTCTGGTCTGTGTCCTGACTTCTCCTTGCCAACGCATGGCTGGTGCATCAGTTCACCTTACTAAACCAACACGGATTGATGGCTTAAAGTAGGTGCATACAGCACCCAAACCAACAGTGACACCAGGACAGTGGAATATAGATATATTGACTACTGTGTATAAATTCACAGTGCTCATTCCAAGCAGAATAGTGTTTCATAGTACAAAGAAATAAGCCACTAAGGAACATAGATATGTCTGACAGCGTGACTGGCAATCTGATGCCAAAGAATCTGTTCTAGGGACATGGATATGTTGTTCATCCACACTGTCTGGCAGGTATCCTTGCCGCTTTAAATCATGCTGGAAGGTCTTCAAGCTGGCTCCTCCCACCCACCCGGGTGGTAAAACTCTTGGCTGTGCCCCATGACGCCAGATCTTCCTTACCGCTTGAAGCTCAGGTTCCTCCTTAACGCTCATGATAAGACTGGTTCCTAATTCTGTTTTCATGACTAAACGCTTTTTGCACTTAGACTGGGTCTTCTATCCCCGCGGCCATGGCGGACAACCGACTCCGGGTTTTCAGAGATGCCTTGCGGGCAGAAGATGTCTGACAGATCCGCACTCCATGTATGTTCACTGTTTAGGGCCTTGAGCACGCACCCGCAGGCTTCATGATCATGCTCTTCCTTCTGGCCTATGTTCTTGAAGACCGTGTGTCTGCTTACACTGGGGCTTTCCCGAAACGCTCTCTGGTGAAGTCCAAAGAGGCCCGGTTGCGGGCGGTCTGCTGGCCCGGCGGCTCATGTGATCAGCTAGAGCATGATCACCCTTGAAGAGGAGGCGCGAGGCTACATTCTCTTTCTCGGTCATGAATTTATCCCCGCCTCTGGGTTCCTCTTAAGGCTTCCTTTGGGAGCTTTGCCTGTCCTTCTCAACTAAGGGAGAGGGACCAACGCCTGCTGGACCTTCTTCGTCCAAAAGAAAGACAAGGGTAAGTCCTCGTCTTACGCTGTGGGAGCGGAAAGGTCCTCTCCCGAGTTGTTGGCTACCGACTGGGCCGATCATCTCGGCGTCGCCACTGGTCTCACGGGTGTCCCCATCAGGCTAGTTGACCGAGACTCCCATCGAACGAGTCGAGATTTTTTCTCGACCCGCTGGTCGGGTTGCTCGCCTCAGGCGTTGTTTAGAATCCCATCTCCCGAAGTTTCCCGGTGGGAGTTGAGGATCCCTGCGGGCTTTGCTAGTGCCTCTGGTTCCGGAGCCTCGGGTGATCCTCCGACCAGGGAGAGCTGTTCCACCCGCCTTCTCCCGCACCGCCCGGAAAAGCTGGGAGGTTCTCGTCTTGACTTTTTCATCCATTGGATCCGCCATAGGCGGTCTCGGCACCAAGGTAAGTGGCACCACCGGCCCCTTCCTGGACGAGGGAGGCTTCGACGTAAGCTGTTGATCGGGACGTGTACGAGGACCTCATGTGGCAACAGCTCCTTCTGACCGGGAACAAGCCGACACCATCGCCTCCCCTGGCCATTAAGTGGCTGTCACCAGAGCAACCGAAACAACCCCTCGACTTACCCGAGGAGCCTGTTACTAGGTCGGTTCGGCCAAAACCGGCTGCTCCACCGATCCTGGTGGAACCTCCACAGCCATTATTTAGGGCTCCAACCAAGAATTCTCGGTCGGCTCAGGGACTGCCCCATAGGCTGTCTGTCATCCTCACTCCCGATCGGCCTTGGCAGGTGGAGGGTGGCTCAGGCCCGAGGCAGCTCTTTGCGGACTATTCGGAGTCCGACGACGATTCCTCCCTTTTCTCCAGGTGAGTAGACTTGGAGTCCTCTGGAGGTCAGTCGATGGACGATAGTCTTCGTCTTTCTGGGATTGTTGGCTCATCTCGAGTCCACCAGGATGAAGCTCGAACCAGATTAAAGCGGGCCAGGTATCCCCTCACGGAGATACTGGACTGAGGGGATGCCGCGAGACCACAGCCTGCCCGGGTTCTCCGCGCCTGGTGGCACGTCCGGCCCAGCAACGCCAGGGCCAGTGGTACCAAGCGCAGCATCCAAAAACCCAAGCTTCTACTTCCTCCTCCAGGAAGCAGGGAGGCAGCGCTGTAGGTCCCTTGGCCGGTCCTTCCTCCAAGCCTGCCCAGTGACGAGTTGAGGGTGTTGCCTCCAACCCCATCGCTTCACTCCCCAGGTGCCCCTGGTGGGACGGCCCGCCACTTTCTTCCGCCTGGTCCGTTATCACCACAGACCGGGTGGGTGTTGGAGGTGGTGGGAAAAGGGCCTGCCTGGAGTTCGAAGCAGTGCCCCACCTTCAGAGCCATCGCACTCGGGGCCTCGGGTCCAAGTCTCGCTGTCGGCTCGCCGAGCTGATACACGCCTCCTCCCCTCGAGAAGGAGGTGATCAGAGAGGAGGCGGACCTCCTCAGACCCAGGGTTCGTGTCCAGGTACTTCCTGGTTCCAACGACGGGGCTGGCGCCCATTCTATTCTCCACGTACATAAACAAGTTCCTAAGGTCTCGAACCTTCGGGATGGTCACTCTGCTTTGATAACACCATCCCTGGAACACGGCATGTGGTTCTGCTCTCTGACCTGCAGGACGCGTTTTTTCACATCCCTATCCGTCTCGTCACATCAGAGGTTCCTTCGCCGAGCCGGAGGGATCCTCAGTTCCAAGCCATGCCCTTCGGCTTATCTCCAGCTCCCAGGGTCTTCACCAAATGCATGGCAGTGGTGACAGCATTCCCAGCGCCCCGAGGGGTCCGGGATTGTTCTTACCTGGACGATTGGCTGATAGCAGCCCCTGCCTGTATAGGAGGTGGAGTGGTCCAGCTGGTCTGGCCTCCAGGTTTGAGCTTCCTCAGGTCAGCCTCCTCATCAACGAGGCCAAGTTGGAACTCGAGTCAAGCAGGTGATTCTTTCATCAGGCAGAGCTCGACTCTCTTCAAGCCAGAGTATGGCCCCGCGTGACAGGGCCGAGGTTCTACCCTCCTTTGCCCAGTCATTTCTGGTTGGGCAATTGCACCCTGCCCAGGACTTCCTGCGCCTCCTGGGTCCTGCGCATGCCTGTACCAGTGTGGTCCGTTGGGCCCGCTGGAACGTACGCCAGCCAGTGGTCCCAACGCTGCGATCCATTGGACCAGCTAGTGACGATGACCCAGGAGATGTGGAACACTCTCCAGTGGTGGACCATTCCAGTTCATCTGCAGGAGGGCATCCCAGCTTGTCTGCCCTGAGCCGACGGTCCCCATCGACTCGATGCCTCTCTGATGGCTGGGGTACCCATCTGGGGAACACTGGGGACTGGCCTCTGGTCCTCAAGGGAGTCCCGATGCTGACATCAACCTGCTGGAGCCCGAAGGTCCACCTAGCTCTCACTGCCTTTGCCCGCTTCTTCGGGGTCAAGTGTCCAGGTCCAGACGGACAATACCACCGACCATGTACTATCTAAACTGCCAGGGCAGGACGCGCCCATGCTCTATGCAAGGAAGCTCTCCGTGATCTGGTCACTTCAGCGCAGCCTGGAGGCGGATCTCCCAGCTATCATGTGGCAGGAGCTTCCAACACCCTGGCCATGCCCTGCCGGATAGGGGCCAAGTCCCCATATGGCCTCCTGCCGGAGGTAGTACAAGATCTATTCTCCCATTGGGGAACACCTCAGGTGGACCTGTTTGCTCCAGGAGAATGCGGTGCTGAGGCTGTTCCATGCCCGCCCCTCAGCAGGGCTCACTGCAGGGGAATGCCTTCTGAGGCCGGGACCCTGAGATCTTCACGCCTTTCCCTGCTCCTTGATGCACAAGGTGCTGTTCAGCAAGGAGGGACAAGGCGAGGTGATTCTGATAGCCCCAGACTGCATTCCCCGCCAGTACTGGTACCTAGATCTCTCAGCTCAAGCTTTAGGCTCCCGAGGCAGCTTTCCAGCTTCTGCCCGACCTGCTCTCAGTCAGTCAGGGGAAGGTATTCCATCCGACCTCAATCCCTGCACCTGACGGCCTGGTTCCTTAGCTGCCAGAGTTCCAGGCCTGTCTTTCCGGACGAGGTCCTCAACGTAGTTGAGGCGTCCTAAAGGAGTTGACCAGAAAATGCTATGTCACAAATGGAAGAGATTTTCCATTTGGTGCCAGGCAAGGGCCGGACCCTTCCTCCTGTTCCTTGGTAGCATATTGGACTACCTTTGTCCCTTTCTCAGCAGGGCCAGGGCTCGATTTACCCTTAAGGTGCACTCTGGCAGCTATCTCTGCTTACCGTGCTGGCCGAGAAGCAGTCTGTGGCTCAGGAGAAGGTGGTCTGGCGCTTCAAAGGCCTTGATCACATTTCCTCTGGTGCGAGAACCTCCACCTCCATGGGATCTACTGCTGGTACTGGCAAAGCTCATGGGCAAGCCATTCGAACCAATGCACAGGTGTGAACTCTCTCACCTGTCGTGGAAGACCGCCTTCATGGTGGCTATCAGGTCAGCCAGAAGGATGGGAGAGCTCCAGGCGCTCTGCATCGAGTCTCCTTACCTGGTCTTCCACAGGGACAAGGTTGTCCTGCGCCCCCACCAGAAATTACTCCCAAGGTGGTGTCGGAGTTTCACCTTAACCAGGTGTTGACTCTGCCGGTGTTCCCACCCCAATCACACCTGAGGTCGAATATGGCTCCATACTCTGGACCCTAGAAGAGCCACCTACTATATGAGCGCGACGGCTGGAATTCGGGAGGTTCGCCAGATGTTTGTCACCCACGCTTGAAGCCGCACCTGGCTTGACCTGCAGCCAAGCTGACGATAGAGGTGGATCACCCCTGTATAGATCTCGTATAGGTTGGATAGCATGGAGCTCCTAGAGGATAAGAGCACATTCTACTCCGCCATACTGCTATCATCGGTGGTTGCTTCCAGGAGGCGCCTATCCAGGAAATCTGCAGGGCTGCTACCTGGGAGTCAGCACACACCTTCATCGCCCATTACCACATCAACCTTGAGTCACGCTGGGATGTTGGTTTTAGCCTCGGTTCTCCAGTCTCTCTTTTCCCTATAGGTGTGCGCTTTGCCTCCTCCTCCTGGAGAACTGCTAGGAGTCTGCCAGACAGTGTGGATGAACAACATATCCATGTCCCTAGAAATACAGGTTACTCACCTGTAACAGGAGTTCTAGGAATGGTATATGTTGTTCATCAACACGACCCACCCGACCTCCCCGGCTTCGACGCACTACCTGAGCTTCCAGCGGGCCAGATCTGGCGTCATGGGGCGGAGCTAAGAGTTTTACCACCCGGTGGGTGGGAGGAGCCAGCTCTGAAGACCTTCCGCAAGATTTAAAGCGCAAGGATACCTGCCAGACAGTGTGATGAACAACATATACCATTCCTAGAACTCCTGTTACAGGTGAGTAACCTGTATTTATGTGCTCAACTCATGGTGTTTTCAGTGCCGTCAAACTCCACATTTAGCTTGATGACCTAATTGTCTCGTGTGATGGTGCTGTACTCAAACACAAACTGAAGCACATTACCAAGGGTAAGCAGGTGAGAATAGCCCCTGATTGAGACTAAGTGGGAGTCATAATGAGTGCAGTCAACTGCCATCAAGTGATGATTTATACACAATGGGACTGTGAAACTACCAAATGAACCCCCACCCCCACAAACACACACCCAAAGCAGAAGAACAGAAAATAAGTATAATTATGTTGTAGCAAGGTCAATACCAAGGACAGAAAAACAAATATCAGTGTCTGTTTTTTTTTTTTTTAATTTTGGGTGGACAGTAAAAGCACTCAGAGTGGATGCGCACCACAATGTGTGATGCTGGATAGATAGCACAAGAGGAAAACTGGAACCAGCACACACGGAATGATGACACAAACAGATATGTAGAAAAATGGATATTCGTGGCAGACAAAGACTGATATGCCATTCCTGTCTGCCAGCAGGCCCTATACAGGTAAGCATCTGCTCACCCTAAGTGATCCATGGCTGGTCATCACTTGCGTCAGCCGAGTCTGAGTCATGGATTACAGGTATACATCCCTGCTTCAATGAAGTAGCCACTCCTGGTTTACCCCCTCACTGTTCCTCACCTTCCAGCTTCACTGAGAGTCCTCTGGTGGACACTTTCTCTCCTGGTGGCTGTTCTGGTGTCCGGGCAGTCAAGGAGTCACCCAAGAGCATCACTCTCACAGCCTCATTATCCCTGTTACCACTCGCTATCTGTGTGTCCCCCCATCCCCCTACATTAGCCTGCTTGTCTACTCCACCCTCCCTCCTGCCCAAACCAGGTCCATCACCCATGCTCGAACCCATATCTCCGTTTGTCCTGACCTGCTTGTTTACATCACATCCTGCAGGATCACTGTGGACAATGACAGTTTGTACCGCCGGAGCAAGGACCCACCGCCTGTCCCATCTATAGAGCGTCCTCCTCACTGAGCCGCCATACCGGAGTCTCCTTTCTTTTGCCAGTGAGGCTTAGGGGCAACCCAGCATCTCCTACTGGAGCATTGGCACTCACCACCACCAGCTCATTTCCTCTATCTTGACCAATGCCACCCTTTTCTCACTTTACTTGTCTCTTCCAGGTGCCTCTCCTAAAACACTTTCTTGTTTGGGGAAATTTCAAAGCTCTCAAGAGAAGTTCACCCATGTCTCCCAGATTGTGTGACCCGGAAACATCCTCCGAGGGAGTGTCTGCTTTCAACCTTGCTCCTGCTTGTTCCTCCAGTGGTTCCTACCAGTTGCTTCCTTCCCCTGTCAAGTGTGATGATGGGTGCATAACTGTTTTCCTGCTGGACACCCAGGCTTGTTCTTCCCATGTTTGTTGTCCCCATTTCTGAATGTAGGCACACAATATCCAGCTTCTTCCTTCTTTTTCTTGAACCTACTGTCTTCCACCACTGCTAAGCTGTATTTGCCTCAATGCCTTCCGATCTCCTTGATGTGTCCCTCTGCTGTGTTACTTCACCCTGCCTGGTTTGTATCTGCACAGCTGTAATAGTTCCCTGTCTTAACATCAATGATATCTCATCATCATTTGCATCCTCCCATCCGCCGCTCACCTCTTATACCAACGGGTGTAGCGGGTTTACACGACTGAAGAGACTTAGCATGCCAGCCAATTCCCACACCATCCCTAACACTCCACTCAAGGCTCCCCTTGACACCCTGGTCACTGTGTTATGCTGTAGAAATGCCATAGATGCTCGCCTCCAGTTGGATGAAAGTTGTCCTGGTCTTGCAACAGCAATTCCCACTTGTACATGACTTCTCCTCCTGTTGTCTCTCATCACCCGCCACAACGGCCACGGTTGTATGCTAAGACTGTTTCTCCACTCAGTACTGTCTAATTGTGTGTCAACCATTGAAATTGATGCTATTGTGCTACTCAGTAATAGGGGGTATCAGTAGTATAACAGTGTGAACAAAACCATTTCTGATTGACCGGGAACATACAATATTGCGTTTATACTTATGGTATTAACTTGAGGTTTTGAAAAAATGAGTTACAACTATAACCTTAGTCATTACTTGCCCATTTGTCAACTTCTTGCAGTCACCCCCCCAAGCAACCCACACCCCAAAAAAAATATTAACCAGGCATGGCCAAGATGATTCAAACAGCAGCTGATCCACTACTATCAGTGCTTATGTAACCCCAAGGTGGCGCTATTACAAGAGATCTTAGGGCCAGCAGGCTCAGTTCAGGTGGCCAGTGGAGCAGCCAGACCTAACTTGCCCTCAATAGAAATGCTGACAGGGAGCTACCCTGATTTAGGACTCATGACTCCTGTAGAAGGATGCCTATCACACCACTTGCAGGACACAGACCTGTGATCAAAACACTTTTCCACACATTTATATGTAGGAAAGAGGGGTACCATACCAGGCAGCTGCTTTAAACTCCCTAAAGTTTTCACTGCACGAACCAGGTAATGCAACGCATCTTCACTTTTGCTGGCAGACCAAGCGTGATTGAAGCAGATTCTCCAGTCCTCTACAGGGTGAACCTGGTAGGTAGCTGTCACGTCTACAGCCTCCTCTGCCTGCATGCCACAGCGGATCTTGTCTAGCTCCTTCTGGCAATACTGTTGCCCGACTTCTTGGCCTTCCACATGCACTTCCCGGGTGAACACTCTACAGCGCAGGAGCCCAGAGCTCCTTCTCTTCTCACAGCCACAACGCACTCTGCTCCCAGCCAGCTAAAGGGGTCCCTTCGCGACATAGAACGCTTATTGGAGGGCTCCCGCAGCCAATCCACTCTACCTCCTTCTATTGGTGCAAAAGGAGCCACTGTCTGGACTTCAGTTCCCAGATCACAGGCCATAACTCCCATTGGCAGCCGCTCCCAAAGAGTCCCAGCCCCATTCTGCGACAATGTTCCATTTTAAGTGCCCCTGAATCCTCATTGGACACCATAGACAGCCCAGGTCCAAAATGAAGGGGTAAAATCACAAAGTCCCCGCTGCAAGGGAGAACAGTTTAGACAAACTACATTCCTTAATACTTAGTCAACATATAATACATAAATACCACAGCCCAATAAGGGGCCTGCTTTGCCTGCTTAGCAATGGCAAAAATAGAGCACCTACCCCACGGCTCAGGCGGAACTCGAGCAAGATAACTCAAAGTCCCCTCCCTCCCTTCTTAGTAAACTGACTGGGTCAGCAAGCTGGCAGCTATTAGAGACCACTAGAGGCATTCTAGTAAACCCCCATTTATAAGGGGGTTACACTTAGGAAAATGAGAATATGCAGCAAGCATCAGCAATAGTTTCATTTTTTAATCTCATTCTCACCATGCTGTCTTGGAGGTGGTAGAACATGTTGAAATGCATTGCCTGTAAACAAAGGAGATAAGTGATGCACCACTATTCAGTGCATCTTTACACTGCACGGATAGTTGAATTTAGGTAAGGTTATTCACAAAATGGTATGGAAAATCTTCATGTTCCTGTATCCCCCCACCACCAAAAAAAAATATATACAGTAATACAAATTCTCCACACAACAAATTAACGGTGATCTAGTGCAACCACCTCACAACACTTACCACAACAGAACCTTGAAGGAGGTGCAGGCTGCATATCATCCTCTTACCACCACCACGAGCTGACGACTGACTGTCAGTGAGTGGGAGTGTACACTCCATTAACCATATAGTGAATTTCAACAGTACACATGCACAGCGCAGTCACCAAACAGAAGGTGATGGCATGGGGTTTCGTGGAAGGTGGTGGGTACATCGTGTGCATTATAGCAGGTGGTTTAATCAAGTAGACCAACGAGCATGTGCTTTTTTTTGGGGGGGGGTGCTATATGGCACATGAACTGGCAGCCTGGGACATAGGTGATCTCAAAGAAGTAAAAGTCGGCATCATGGAAAGGGAACATGGATTTATTGTAAACATCGGTATCACAAACTTCAGCATGGAGCAAAACACTACAGTGCGGTTGGAGACACCGGACATTGAGAAGAGTGATTGCATATCAATATTAGTAAGCACTAAATCAGGGTGTTGAAATGTGGGATTTATTACATCAAGAAAAAAATTAAGACTCTGAGGAGGGAGATAGCAGACATACAACAATTATTAAGTGCTGCACTAGGGAACATGATATAGGAGTGCATTACAAAAAGTATAAATGGGCTGTATTACAAGGCAATGTTACAACAAATGTGTGTCTCATCATCAGTGCACTGTAGACACCTAAAGCTCATGGGGTGCTCACTGACACACTGATAACTAATAAATATGATGTGTGAAAAGTGCAGCAGGCTACAGTACAACAGAAATAATATATAAATAAAGCTATACATAATAGGTTTCTTTGTGCATTTGATCATTTGTAATTACCAATTTTCTAGCCATTCTGAGGTGAAATTGCAGGACTTGGGAAGGTTGTAGGCAGGATGACACTAGCTGTCATGCACAAGGAGAATGGGACAGAAATGGGAAGAAAATCTAAAAGGACTGTAGGAGGAAGGAAGTAGGATCGAATTACTGATGGTGGCTGCACACCTCCCCACCTGCTTTAGACATTGTTAGAAGTGCAGGCAGAGCCAAGGGCAGGTTCTTATCAAACCAAAGCAAGGGTCTCACACAGCACAGAATGGCAAAGTTGTATTTGGATTTCTTACAAAAGTACAATGAAGAAAAACAAACAAATGGTTGTGTCTTGATGGATGAAATATGGAGCACCACAGAGCCTAAATTCAGAATGGTGAGTGAGATTACAGATTCTTGGAAAAATCTGACAGTGCAGCTTTAACACTCTTGACAGTAAAATCACTGGTGGAGTGATCTGGTCTAGAAAAATATTCCCCCTACTGGTGTATTTTCATTTTTATGGGTAACTGTGAATCTGTGGTGTTTCATTCTTGTTTTGAGTTCCTGTCCGGTTTCACCAATATAGCAGCCTTCCTCACATTTTCTGCGTTGTGTCATGTATACTACGTTGCTAGAAGAACAAGTATACAAGTTTTGGATTGTAAATGTGTATGGAGCACAACAACCAGAGCCCCGGTCCTGGGTTCAGATGGTGCACCTCCTGTCTGTGCCTGTCCCTGCAGCCCTCCCCGTTACAGGACAATTTTTTTTTATAATGAATTTTTATAATCATAGGCTCTATATGACATCACATTGATAATATTCATCAGAGCCACCCACCACCTTTCTTGTTGTTGTTTTTAAGACCACAGTCTCATCAATGGCCTAGTAAACAAAGAACATATTAAATACAGGTCGACTGTTTTACACGAATATTATGTTTCATTAACTCCGCGCCTTTGTTGGGCCTCAGCATTTAATAGCAATGGAGCAAATTGGTTTTAAAGTTGCAACACTTTCCGGCCCAATGGCAGTAAGGGGTTGAGGCGCTGGACTCCACACCGGCAACCCGGGTTCTGGAATGAGTGTGGGCCGCCGGGGGTCAACAGGGGTGAGAGAGGATTGAGAGTCTGAATGACTACACTCCTCTCTCCAGGAGGGAGGGATTGCTGTCCTACTTGTAAGTCTCCCTCTGGTGGTGGCCAGAAGAGATGCAAGTCGGGAGGCACATAACCAGCGTACACCGTCGGTGGGGAGGGGGGCAGAGAAAAAAAAAAGCATAGCTGGCAGGCTTCATGGTGGCACTCCTATGCTTGTCCCAGCTTCCCCAGCATCTGGATTTTGCTTGAGGGGTGGGGGAATGCCGGGGCCCCTTTGCCTCGGCCCTGTCATTGGGGGGGGCATAGGGGATCTAGGGAGGCCGGCAGGAATGGAGAGTTGAGATAGAGTTCCTCCGAGGAGGACCGAGCCGCTTGCCAGGCACCCAGGGTGCAAAAACACGTAATAGAAAAAAAATAAAGTTGCAACACTTGTTGCAGAGGAAAACTGAAACCATGGACTATTCCCGATCCCGAAGAGTCTTCTAAAGATTTAGTTGAGGGACCTGAGGATTTAGTTGAGAGGCCAGATGTATTTTCATGAAAGGATTCATCTTGGAGCAATGCCTCAGTTTCTTTAGGGTCAATAAAATAACTCATTCGGCCCTGCCAAAACAAAACAAAGTTTAGCTGGAGGAGGAAGGGCATACTTAATCCCTTTTTCTCGTAATACATTTTTCTCTGGGTTAAAGGCTCTTCTACTATTCATGGTTTCTAAGCTGAAATCAGGGAATACTTCAGATTTTGTGCGGTTAATCTTTTTTTCTATATGGGCTTTATGCAAGAAGAGTTCTCTGTCCTGAAAATTATGTGGCTTAACATAAAATTAGGGTAATTAGGATTTACTGAACGTTTAGATCCTGTGGTTCTGTGGGCTCAATCAAGCTGTATTTTCTGATCTGGGTAAACACAGCCAGCTGCAGTAGTCAGCAGTTCTTAAGAGTATGGTAGCGGGTCCCTAGTACCTTCAGCTCCCTCTAGTATCCATCCAAGTTTTAAAATACTCCTGTGAGAATGGACCTCTTGATCCTGCTCCTTTTTTGTGAGAGCCTTGAGCTGTGCACTATAAACAGAAATAGTTTTTTGCAAAGGATTAATAGTATCCACAGTCGCACAGACACGAGTTTCCACATCCTCGGTCCTAATAGTCAGTGCTTCTAGCTTTGAGTTGATGCCAGCTATAGTCTCCGATAAACCCAGAGTTTTTTTGAATAGAACTAATACTGGATAAAACCTATTTCAAATGAGGAGCGCGAGGAGCGTAAATCTTAGGCACCATATGAAGATGGTGTCTGGGATGTTACGGCAGTAGTCGGATGAGCAATTTGTATTGCATGATCAGTGGGATCAGTATTTGCTAAATTCGGGTTTATAGGCAGAGTACTAGGGAGAGGCGCATAGTACTGGAATTATGGGACCTCTGATATTGAGTTGAAGGATTCGTGAGAGTCACAGAGTAAAGCATCATTACCAGAGCTTGTACCAGAAGCTGAAGATTCTGTGGGGTTTCAAATGGAAGTGTGACCTCCAGCACCATGCGCCTGAATGACCGATGTAGCAGTAATATTGGGTTGACTCAAGGGAGTTTTTTCATCTGACAAAAAATGCTCGATACCTGGGAGAAGGTGTCTGTCTTGTCATTTAACTGAAAAACCACATTGGATGGACGTGACTGTTTCAAACAACATGAAGTCTTGCTGTATTCTGACTATTGCAGTGATCACCAACCTTTGAACTGCCCCGGAGAACAAAGAGTTAACTTTCCATGCAGGGCATGGAACGCTGAGCTCGAGCTCGGTTGAAGCCTCTGTCTGCTGTTGTTTAAACTCCAACCGTCAGATTCTTTACTCCACCTCACTGAACAGTCGCTCCGGAGATTTCTCCTTCGCTCGGTTCAAAAAAGTCGGTTAAAGTGTCATTTTTTCACTCGGTTTCTACCGAATTTCTGCTACTGAACCTGTCGGTATAAGTCTCTGTCTGTGGTACCGTGAGTACTAGATAGATTTTGCATTTAGTTTCTGTGTGGAACTTGTAAACATTGGATCGGTTCGGTTTCAACCAATCAGGTTTGTGTTAAAAAACTTTTTATTAGAGTGTGGTAACCGGTCCATATCAGTTCTAAAAAACACGGATTTGATTACGTTTTTTTCCAAGACCCGTAACATGGTCAGAAACCGATAGGGGTGTCTTGCCTGGCAGATTGCCAAAAAAAGGGTAAGTTGTGGTTAGGATTGGCCATGTCTGAGAAACCCTAGGAAAAAAACGGGCCCACTGGCTTTCAACACTGTAGTGTGTGTGAGGAAGCCTTTGTTAAGGCTGATCCCCACACCACCTGTGTTTATTGTCTGGAGTTTGACCACCTCAATTCAGACTGCCAAATTTGTCAAAGTTTTCCCAAAGCTACCCTGGATAAGAGAGTAGGTAGACTGAGGGAAAGGGGGGCCGAGAAGTCCACTGACCCGGATGGCCAGCCCGGTTCGGTTCCGACCGAACTAGAAGGAGTGCCCTCTGACCAGGGCAAAACTTCTTCAGGCAAAAGGAGAACCGATTCTGAGGAGTCGGTTCCGGTTAAAAGAAAGAAAAGGGGAAAAATCATCCGGTTCGGATCCACAAGTTCTTTCTCCGACCGCTGATGAAATTGCCAAAGCGATAAGGATAGTTCAGTCGCTAACTTCGGTTCCGGCCGAACCGGCACCATCTGTCAGGGGCTCGGTTTGGTCGGTTCCCCCGGTTCCGGATTATACTTTAGAAGAATTTTATGAACCGGAGGAGGAGGAGGGAGAGTATGAAGATAAGGATGATGATGGTGATTATGAAAGTCTGGATGTGCCTATTGACCCGGACATCTCCCCAGACAGACCTTCAGGTGTTTCTCCTCCTAGGCTTTCTGAGTCCCCTTCCCACTTTATGTTTTACAAGAAAGTGGCTGAAACCCTCCAGCTTCCTATGGTAGAAGCAGTAGAGGATCAGGAGGAGCCTGATTTTGTTGAGATGATGGACATCCCAGAGTCCAGGAGATTGTCTATTCCCCTCCATAAATCGTTTGGGAAACAGACATTTAAGATTCTAAAAACTCTTAATTCCATACCTGCTGTGGACAGAAGAATGGACAAGAGGTATACCCTTTCAGAAACAGACACGGAGTTCCTTTCCCAGCAATGCAGCCATGTTGGGGTAGTGCAGGCTGCTGCCTATGATAAGGCAAATATTCCCTTGGCTTCACACCCCCCAGATAAGGACTCCAGGAGGATTGATGCCATGGCAAAGAAACAGTACATGGCAGCATCTTTGGGACTCAGGCAGGCTAACTATATGACCTACACAGCTAGATACCAGAAGTCCAGGTGGGACACTGTGCTGGCTCTAGCTAAACAGGACTCTGACCAGCTTGCCAAGGAGCTGGAGCAGGTGGCTGCGGATGGGATTGAGGCATCCAAGGTGCAATTTCATGCTGCTGTAGACTCCAGTGATGTTTCATCTAGAGTCATAGCTACATCTGTGGCCCTTCAGAGGATGGCTTGGCTCAGATGTACTAGCCTATCACAGGATACCCAGGCTAAGGCTATGGATTTTCCTGTCATTGGTAATTCTCTGTTTGGGGAGCAGACAGAGAACTACATGAAGAAGATGGACTAGTACAGGACCACCTACAGGAGTGCTCAGGCCAAAGAAAGGCAAGCCACCCTCAGAGGCAGCATTCCAGGGGCAGGGGCAGGCCCTTTCAAAGGCCTTTTACCAAGCCCAGGCCTCCTCTTCTGCTTATGCCAGAGGGGTTCTTAGAGGGAGAGGCAGACTGGCATGAGCAGGCCTGCTTCCACCCCTCAGCCTAAAGCCTCCTGCCAAGCAGAGTTCCTGGATGGGTCTGCCCGGCCGATTCTCTCCAATACCTGTAGGGGCAGGCTGGCTTACTTTGTCCAGGACTGGAAGTCTCTGACATCAGACAAGTGGGTCCTGGAAGTAGTAAGCCAGGACTGGTTCTCAGCTTCAAAAAATTTCCCAGGATGAGAACCAGATCCTTTCCACCTGCAAATCCATCAGAGACCTTTGCCCTAGAGGCAGAGGTTTCGTCTCTCTTGGCTCTCAGAGCCATAGAAAGGGTTTCTACCCTGCACAGGGGCAAAGGATTGTACTCCAGGTACTTCCTAACCGCCAAAAAGACAGGAGAATGGCGGCCCATCCTGAATCTGAGATTTCTAAACAAGCACCTTTTAAAGGCAAAATTCAAAATGGTGACTCTGGGAATAATTCTGCCCTCTCTAAGACCAGGGGACTGGCTAGCCTCCCTGGACCTCAAAGATGCCTATTTTCACATTCCCATCAGGTGCTCTTATAGAAAGTACCTCAGGTTCGAGTTGCCCTCAGGCCACTATCAATTCAGAGCAATGCTCTTTGGCCTAACATCAGCCCCAAGGGTGTTCACAAAGTGCCTGGCAGTAGTGGTTGCTTTCCTCAAGGAGAAAAAAGATCTCCATCTTTCCATACTTGGACGACTGGCTCATAGTGGGTCAGTCTCAGACCAAGTCAAGTCACATCTTCAGATAACTCAGCAACTGCTCACTTCCTTAGGATTCCTCCTAAACCTTCCAAAGTCAGTTCTCAAGCCAGTACAGCTCCTCACCTTATAGGGGCAGAGCTTGACACGGTAAGAGCAAAGCCTTCCTTCCCCTGACAGGGCAAGGACCCTTATAGAACTGGCCTCTTCTTTCACCCTTTAAGTGTCTCGACCAGCAAGGCACTTCTTGCAGCTCCTGGGCCACATGGCAGCCTCTATAGCAGTGGTCCAGGGGGCAAGATTCCAGATGAGGGACATTCAGTTCCACTTAAGAGCCTTCTGGTCCCAGAGAAAGGATTCCCTTACCAAACTAGTCCCAGTGACTCGAACCCTAATCCAGGCTTTGCGATGGTGGCGGGATCAGGACAATTTAAGACTTTTGTCACTCAGTCTTATTCAGTAATACTCACCACAGATGCCTCCCTGCTGGTCTGGGAAGCCCACTTGGGGGATCTTACCACCCAAGTGCTGTGGTCACCTCAAGAATCTCTGCTTCACATCAGTCTCTTGGAACTCAGAGCAGTGTTTCTGGCACTGCAAGCCTTTTCCAAATCTGTACAGAACAAGGTGGTCCAGATCAGAACAGACAATACCACCACAATGTGGTACATCAACAAGCAAGGAGGTACTTGGTCTACGGCCTTGTGCACAGAAGCAATGAAGTTGTGGTCTCTGGCCTATTCCCTGCAAACCTCTCTGATAGCAGTTCACCTCCCAGGGAAGGACAATGTCCTAGCAGATGCTCTCAGCAGGATATCTCAGGCTCACCATGAATGGTCCCTAGATCCCCTAATTTTGAAAGTGATTTTCTCCAGATGGGGCACTCCACAGATAGATCTTTTTGCAGCCCCAGACAATCACCAACTTCCTCTCTTTTGTTGCAGACCCCCAGTCTTGGGCTCAGTCCCCCTGGACCTGGGGGTAGTCATATCAGATGACCTAAAGGTGGGCAAGCAATGTGAGAGGGCAGCAAGGAGGGCTGGGGGGATACTGGGATGCATAGGGAGCGGCATCACCAGTAGAAAACAGGAAGTTATTATCCTTCTGTACAGACAGCTGGTGAGACCCCATCTGGAGTACTGTGTGCAGTTCTGGAGACCCAATCTCCACAAAGACATAGACAGGATGGAAGCTGTCCAGAGGAGGGCAACTAAAATGGTGCAGGGTCTGCACCGGAAGACATATGAAGAGAGATGAAGGGAGCTTAATATGTATAGCCTCGAGGAAAGGAGGGAGAGGGGGGACATGATAGAAACGTTCAAGTACCTCAAAGGAATCAACAAAGTCCAAGAGGGTAGCATCTTTCAAAAAAAGAGGTGTGCAAGAACAAGAGGGCACAATTTGAAGATAGAGGGGGGGCGGCTTAGAGGTAATTTAAGGAAGTATTTTTTCACAGAGAGGGTTGTGGATGCATCCGGAGGAGGTTGTGGAGTCAAAATCAGCGGTGGAATTCAAGCATGCATGGGACAGTCATAAGGCAATTCTAGGGGTTGGGGGTAGGAAGAAGTAGGCTGCTGGTTAACTAGGATCTGCAGCTTATCCAGTAGGTAGGGAAATGGGCAGATTGGGTGGGCCAAGCGGTCCTTCAAACAACATGAAGTCTTGCTATATTATGACAATTGCAGTATGACCGCAGGTTAGAACTGCTCCGGAGGTGAACTAGTTAACTTTCCATGCAGGCATGGAACTTAGAGCATGAGCTTGGTTGAAAAAACTGTCTGTTGTTCTTCAAACACAAACTGTCAGATTCTTTACTCCGCCTCACTGAACAGTCGCTCCGGAGATTTCTCCTTCTGCTCGGTTCATTTTGTCGGTTTAAAAGTATTATTTTCTCGGTTTTCAGCCGAAATTAAACCGCAACCGGTCGGTTCAAGCTCTGTCTGTGGTAATGTAAGTAATACATAGGTTTTACATTTAGTTTTTCTGTGTGGAACTTGTAATTCATTATCGGTTCGGTTTGAACCGATCAGGTTGTATTTAAATCTTCTAGTCCTTTTTTAGAGTGCGGTTCCCAGTTCTTATCAGTTCTAAAAAAAACGGATTTAATTACGGTTTTTTCCACGACCCGTGACACGGTTGGGAACCGATAAGGGTGTCTTGTTTGTGGATGCCCAGTAAGCGGGCAAGTTGGTTAGGCTGGCATTATGTCTAGAAACCCAAAAGAAAAGCCGAGACCCACTGGGTTTCCAACACTGTAGTATTTGTGGGGAAAGCTTTTACTAAAGAGCTGGCCCACACCTCATGTCTATTGTCTGGAGTTTGACCACTTCAATTCAGACTGCCAGATTTGTCAGAATTTCCCTGCTGCCACCATAGATAAGAGAGTTGGTAGGCTCAGGAAAGGAGGCCAAAAGTCCGCTGACCCAGATGGCCAGCCTGGTTCGGTGCCAACCGAACCGGCGGGAGTGCCCTCTGACCAGGGCCAGACTTCCTCGGGCAAACGTAAAGCTGACTCTGAGGAGCCAGTTCCAGCAAAGAGAACTAGAAAGTCAGCAGGTGTGAGTCAAAAATCCCTTCTCCAACTGCTGCAGAGATAGCCAGGGCAATACAGATTGTCCAGTCACTTTCCCCGTTCCGTTTGAATCGCCACTTATCTGGCAAAAGGTCGGTTCTATTTGGTTCCACCGGTTCAAGAATATGATATAGAGAGTTTTATGGAATCAGAGGAGGGGAGGATGATTATGAGTCAGTGTGAATGTGACTGTGAAAGTCTGGATGTGCCCATTGAACCGGACATCTCCCCAGACAGACCTTTAGGAGAATCTCCCCCTAGGCTTGCTGAGTCCCCTTCTCATTTTCTGTTTTATAAAAAAGTTGCTGAAACCCTCCAGCTTCCTTTAGAGGAGGCTTTGGATGAGCAAGAGGAGCCTGACTTTGTAGAGATGATGGATATCCCAGAGTCCAGGAGATTGTCCATTCCTTTACATAAATCTTTTCGGAAACAATAAAAATTTTAAAAGCTTCTAATTCTGTGCCTCCTGTGGATAAAAAGATGGACAGGAGGTACACTTTGTCAGGTCCTGATACAGAATTCTTTCACAGCAATGCAGTCATGTTAGTAGTTCAGGCTGCAGCCTGTGATAAGCTAATATTCTCCTGGCTTCACATCCTCCTGACAAGGACTCAGGAAGATTGATGCCATGGCCAAAAACAATACATGGCAGCGTCTTTGGGACTCAGACAAGCAAACTATATGGCTTATGTTCGAGATACCAAAATCTAGATGGGATACTATCATGGCTTTAGCCAACAGGCCCCTGGGCCATTTGGCCAAGGAGCTGGAGCAGGTGGCTGCTGATGGTATTGAGGCATCTAAGGTGCAATTTCATGCTGCAGTGGATTCTAATGATGTATCCTCTAGAGTCATGGCTACATCTGTGGCTTTTATTGAATTGGCTTGGCTCAGGTGTACTACTTTGTCACAGGATACACAGTCTAAGGCTATGGATTTTCTCTGTGGTAGGGAAATTCTCTGTTTGGGGAGCAGACAGAGAATTATATGAAGAAAATGGATGAATATAGAACCACTTATAGGAGTGCACAAGCCAAGGAACGGCAAGCCACTCTCAGAGGCAGCCCCCAGGGTAGGGGCAGCAGGCCTTTCACAGGCCTTACTCAGACCCAGGCCTCCTCTTCTGTAGCTTATGTTCTGAGGGGGTTCTTCAGAGGGAGAGGCAGACGGGTACAAGCAGGCCTGCTCCCACCCTCAGCCTAAAAGCCTCTGCCAAGCAGGCACTGGATGGGATGCCCAGGGTCTGCCTCTCCATTACCTGTAGGGGGTAGGCTGGCTTACTCGCCCAGGACTGGGAGTCTTTAACATCAGACAAGTGGGTCCTGGAAGTAGTGAGCCAGGGTCTGGTTCTCAGCTTCAAAAATTTCCAAAGATGAGAATCAGATCTTTTCCACCTGCAAACCTTTAGATACTCTTGCCTTGGAAACAGAAGTCTCAACCTCCTGGCTCCCAGAGCTGTAGAAGGGTTTCTCCCTACACCAGGCAAGGGTCTGTACTCCAGGTACTTCCTTACCTCAAAAGACAGAGAGTGGGCGGCCCATCCTGGACCTAAGATATCAGAACAAGCACCTTTTAAAACCAAAATTCAAAATGGGGACTCTGGGAATGATTTTACCTCCCTAAGGCCAGGGGACTGGCTAGCTTCCTGACCTCAAGGATGCCTACTTCCATGTTCTATCAGAAGCTTCCCACCCAGTACTTTCAGATCTGAACTGCCCTTAGGCCATTATCAGTTCAGAGCAATGCCCTTGGCCTTACCTCTGCCCTAAGGGTATTCACAAAATGTCTGGCAGTAGCAGTTGCTCATTTAAGAAGGCAAAGATTGCCATCTTTCCCCTACCTGGACGACTGGCTCATTGTGGGTCAGTCTCAGACCAGGTCAAATCACACCTGCAAGTTACCCAGCAGCTGCTTACCTCTGGGCTTTTCTCAATCTTCCAGCCAGTTCTGGAACCTGTCCAGGTACTCACCTTTATAGGTGCAGAACTGGACACAAAGCAGGCCAGAGCCTTCCTTCCCTAGAAAGGGTAAGGACCCCTGGTGCCTCTGGCCTCAGTCTCTTCACTCATGGTCTCCTCGACCAGCCAAGGCCTTCCTGCAGCCCTCGGACACACATTGGCTGCTTCCCACAGCGTAGTGCAAGGAGCAAGATTTCAGATGAGGGACATTCAGTTCCATTTGAGAGCCTTCTGGTCTCAAAGAAGAGATTCTATCCAAGAATCTCCAGTGACTTAACGCTGATCCAGGCTCCTTCAGTGGTGGCAGAATCAGTATAATCTGAGACAAGGGTGCCCTTCATCCTCTATCTCACTCCTTGACCCTACTACAGATGCTGCCCTCTTGGGATGGGGAGCTCACATGGGCGACCTCTCCACCCAGGGTTGTGGTCCCTCAGGAATCTCTGCTCCATATATCAATCTGTTGGAACTCAGAGCTGTTTTTCTAGCACTTCAGGTTTTTCTGCATCTGTTCAGAACAAGGTGGCACAGGTCAGAACAGACAACACCACTACAATGTGGTACAGTCAACAACAAGGCACTCGCCCGGCCTTGTGCACCGAAGCATGAAGCTGTGGCCATTCTGGTTTATTCCCTGAACACTTCCTCTCATTTCACTTGGCTCCCAGGCAAGGACAATGTCCTGGCAGATGCTTCCAGCATGATTTCCTAGGGCTATCACTTAATGGTCACTGATCCTAGTACTGGGGATGTTTTTCAGATGGGGTCCCCTCAGATAGATCTTTTGCAGCCCCTGACAGTTCTCAGTTCCACTTTTGTTGCAGGCCCCCAGTTTGGGCTCAGTCCCCTGATGCTCTTTCTTTCTTGAAGTTGTTTCTATGCCTTCCCCTCTCCCTCCCTCTCCTGTTCATGCTAGCTGCACTCAGGTCTCAGCCCCTGCAAGATGATCCTGATTGCTCCAGATTGCCAGGCAGCCCTGGTACCTACTCCTTTCTGTCCTGTAGTTCATCTTCCCCTGTGTCTCCTAGGAACTACACTCTGTAACCTGTGCCTAGGAAGAGTCTGGTATCCAATCTCAACCTCAACCTCGCTGCCTGGTTCTTGGGGGAGTTAGAGTTCCTGATCTACAACTTTCTCAGGTGTTCGAAATCTTGAAAGTTTAGGAAGCCTTCCCCCAGGGCTACCATAACTCCAAGTGAAAGGGTTATGGTGTTCTGTGCCATATTTCAGAATCTGCTGATTTACTCACTGTTTTGGACTATATGGTCCATCTTACTTCTTGGACTGGACCAGCTACCCTGAAAGTGCATTTGCAGCGCTGTCTCTGCTTTATTTCAGCAGGGCCTCTCTTCTGCTCACCCTGTATTTTCCAAGTTTTTATGATTGTTTTCCGCCAACCTCCATTCAGGGACTCTGCCCCTGTCTGGGATCTTAATGTTTGTATTGCTTAGCTGATGCAACCCCTTTGAATATAGAAATATGTAGTTGGTTTTGTGGATGAATATAGAACCACTTATAGGAGTGCACAAGCCAAGGAACGGCAAGCCACTCCTCAGAGGCAGCCCCAGGGTAGGGGCAGGCCTTTTCACAGGCCTTTTTACCAGACCCAGGCCTCCTCTTCAGCTTATGTTCAGAGGGGGTTCTTCAGAGGGAGAGGCAGACGGGGTACAAGCAGGCCTGCTCCCACCCCTCAGCCTAAAGCCCCTGCCAAACAGGCACCCTGATGGGATGCCCAGGGCCGGCTCTCCATTACCTGTAGGGGGCAGGCTGGCTTACTTCGTCCAGGACTGGGAGTCTTTAACATCAGACAAGTGGGTCCTGGAAGTAGTGAGCCAGGGTCTGGTTCTCAGCTTCAAAAAATTTCCAAAGATGAGAATCAGATCCTTTCCACCTGCAAACCCTTTAGAGACTCTTGCTTTGGAAACAGAAGTCTCAACCTCCTGGCTCTCAGAGCTGTAGAAAGGGTTTCTCCCCACACCAGGGCAAGGGTCTGTACTCCAGGTACTTCCTTACCCCAAAAAGACAGGAGAGTGGCGGCCCATCCTGGACCTAAGATATCTGAACAAGCACCTTTAAAACCAAAATTCAAAATGGTGACTCTGGGAATGATTTTACCCTCCCTAAGGCCAGGGACTGGCTAGCTTCCCTGGACCTCAAGGATGCCTACTTCCATGTTCTTATCAGAAGCTCCCATCGAAAGTACCTCAGATTCGAACTGCCCTCAGGCCATTATCAGTTCAGAGCAATGCCCTTCGGCCTTACCTCTGCCCCAAGGGTATTCACAAAATGTCTGGCAGTAGCAGTTGCTCATTTAAGAAGGCAAAAGATTGCCATCTTTCCCTACCTGGACGACTGGCTCATTGTGGGTCAGTCTCCAGACCAGGTCAAATCACACCTGCAAGTTACCCAGCAGCTGCTTACCTCTCTGGGCTTTCTTCTCAATCTTCCAAAGTCAGTTCTGGAACCTGTCCAGGTACTCACCTTTATAGGTGCAGAACTGGACACAAGCAGGCCAGAGCCTTCCTTCCCCTAGAAAGGGTAAGGACCCTGGTGGCCCTGGCCTCGTCCTTCACTCTGCAGGTCTCTCGACCAGCAAGGCATTTCCTGCAGCTCCTAGGACACATGGCTGCTTCCACAGCTGTAGTGCAAGGAGCAAGATTTCAGATGAGGACATTCAGTTCCATTTGAGAGCCTTCTGGTCTCAAAGAAGAGATTCCCTATCCAAGTTAATCCCAGTGACTCGAACCCTGATCCAGGCCCTTCAGTGGTGGCAGGATCAGAGCAATCTGAGACAAGGGGTGCCCTTCATCCCTCTATCTCACTCCTTGACCCTTACTACAGATGCGTCCCTCTTGGGATGGGGAGCTCACATGGGCGACCTCTCCACCCAGGGGTTGTGGTCCCCTCAGGAATCTCTGCTCCACATCAATCTGTTGGAACTCAGAGCTGTTTTTCTAGCACTTCAGGTTTTTTCTGCATCTGTTCAGAACAAGGTGGTACAGGTCAGAACAGACAACACCACTACAATGTGGTACATCAACAAACAAGGGGCACTGGTCTTCGGCCTTGTGCACCGAGGCGATGAAGTTGTGGTCTCTGGCTTATTCCCCTGAACACTTCCTCATAGCAGTTCACCTCCCAGGCAAGGACAATGTCCTGGCAGATGCTCTCAGCAGGATTTCCCAGGGCCATCACGAATGGTCACTGGATCCCTAGTACTGGGATAGTTTTTGCCAGATGGGCACCCTCAGATAGATCTTTTTGCAGCCCCAGACAATCATCAACTTCCACTTTTTGTTGCAGGCCCCAGTGTTGGGCTCAGTCCCCTGGATGCCTTTCTCCTCGATTGGGAAGGGAAGTTCTCTATGCCTTCCCCTTCCCTCTCCTGTTCAAGGTGCTAGTTAAAATCAGGTCTCAGCCCTGCAAGATGATCCTGATTGCTCCAGATTAGGCCAGGCAGCCCTGGTACCCACTCCTTCTGTCCTAGCAGTCCATCTTCCCTGTGTCTCCCCAGGAACCACAATCTGTTAACCTGTGCCCAGGGAAGAGTCTGGTATCCGAATCTCAAATCCCTCAACCTCAAGGCCTGGTTCTTGAGGAGTTAGAGATCGCCGATCTACACTTTCTCAGGGTGTTCTAAATCTTGAAAGCTTCTAGGAAGCCTTCCACCAGGGCTACCTATAACTCCAAGTGGAAAGGGTTTTCATATGGTGTTCTGGGACATATTTCCCAGAATCTGCTGATTTACCCACTGTTTTGGGACTATATGGTCCATCTTAATTTCTTTTGGGACTGAGACCAGCCACCCTGAAAGTGCATTTGGCAGCTGTCTCTACTTATTTCAGCAGGAAGCCTCTCTTCTCTTCTGCTCACCCTGTATTTTCCAAGTTTTAAGGGATTGCTTCATACCAATCCTCCATTCAGGGACCCTGCCCTGCCTGGGATCTTAATGTTTGCATTGCTTAGCTGATGCAACCCCCCTTTGAACATAGAAACATAGAAGTTGACGGCAGATAAGGACCACAAGGCCCACCCAGTCTGCCCATTTCTTTTTCTACCTTATAAATGTGCCATCGGCCTTTGCTCTGTCAGTGGCCTATCTATTCATAGTCATTTGTATTGCTCCCTTATGCCTATCCCATGCCTGTTTGAAGCCCTGCACTGTATTCATAGCCACCACTTCTTGTGGTAAGCTCATTCCATACATCCCCACTTTCTGAAAAGAATTTCCTCACATTCCCTTAATCGGCCTCCTCTAATCTCATGCTGTGTCCTCTTGTCCTGCTATTTTCTTATATTTAAACATGTTAGACTCTTTTCACCTTGTTTATGCCCTTAAGGTGTTTTGAATGCCTCGATCATATCCTCTCTCCCTCCTTTGCTCAAGGAGCATTACATATTGAGCTCTGTTAATCTGTCCTCATGTCTTCTGATGCAGTCCCTGCACCATTTTGCTCTGCCTTCTCTGACTGCCTCAATTTGGTTAATGTCCTTGTGAAGGTGGTGTGGCTCAGTACTGCACCTAGTACCCACCCAGATGGGGCCTAACCAGTGTCTTGTACAGAGGATTATTACCTCCTCTACGACTTGTGATACCTCTGCTAATACACCCTAACACCCTCTAGCCTTACCTACTGCTTTAGAGGTCTGCTTGATGATTTTAGGTCATCAGTGATGATGATGCCCAAGTCTCTCTCTTCCCTTTGTGACTGCCAGCAGCCCTCCTCAGCCTATAGGTGGCTTCAGGGCTTCTCTTCCCAAGTGCATGATTTTGCACCCTTTGCATTAAATCCCAGTTGCCACTCTTCTGACCATTCTACTAGTTTATCCAGATCTCTTCTCATTCTGCCCACCCATCTGGATCATCTACTCTGTTGCGAATCTTGGTGTTATCTGCCAAACAGACAAGCCTTACCCTCTGGAAGCCATCTGCAAGGTCACTAATGAAGATGTTGAAGAGGACTGGCCCCAGGACTGATCCTGATTACCCTATGTGACTTGCATCTCTTCTGACTGTATACCATTTTACCACCACTCTCTGTTTTCTCATACAACCTTGATTTGCCACCCAGTTGACCAACTTCGACCCACCCCGAGCCTACCCAGCTTATTTATCAATCTATATGGAACAGTGTTTAAAGCTTCGGTAGAAGTCAAGGTGGCGACATCAACTGCTCCCCTCTGGTCCACCACTCTGGTTCTCAGTCAAAGAAATCTGATGATTAGTTTGACAGGACCTTCCTTTTGTAAACCCATGCTGTCTTGGATCCTGTGCCTATGGATTCCAGGTGTTGCACTATCCTTTCCTATGAGTGCCTCCATAATCTTGCCCACTACTGAGAGGTAAGACTGATGGGGTCTGTAGTTCCCTCTCCTCCTGCTACCACTCTTGTGGGCGGGATCATGAGCCCTTCTCCAGTCTTCTGGGACCTCTCCTATGCTCAGAGACTCACTAAACAATTCTGCTAATGGCTCTGCTAGTTCCTCCTTTAGCTCCTTAAGTACCCTGGGATGTATGCCATCAGGTCCCATTGCCTTATCCACCCTGAGCTTAGCAAGCTCTTGCAGGACCCTTTCTTTTGTGAAGGAGTAGTGCTCCACCTCCTCCCCACTGTGTCCATGATGCTGAGCTGTGGGCCTGCCTGCCTTCTCTTCAGTAAATACTGAGCAAAGTATCTATTTAGATAGATGACTTTACAGGGTCCTCCTCCTCACATGCTCCCTTTCTCCATTAAAGCTTAGCACCCCCTCTGGACTTTCTCCTTTCACTAATGTATCTATAGAAAGTCTTGTCACCTTCTTTTACTGTTATCTAGTGTTTCCTCAGTTTGGGACTTTGCCTCCTTACTGCCTTGCTTCCCTTAGGGCAGTTTGGAATGCCTCCTGTCTTCATCCCGCTGTGTTTCCTTATATTTCCTGAAGGCCAGCCTTTTGGCTCTGACCTTTCTGCTACTGTATTTGAGAACAAAGTGGTTTCCTTCTTCTTGCACTTCCTTTCTGTCTAACACAATGGGATGTTGCTTCAAGTATTACATCCTTAATGCTTGCCTACTTTGCCTGTACACCCTCACCTGTGTTTCTTTTTGCCAGGGCTAGCTTAACTCTGTTGGCCATCTTATCAAAGTCAGCTCCTCTGAAGTCCTATATTTTTGCCTTGGAATGGGATGATTTAGATGTAGTAGCCAAATTGAACCATACCATGTGATGGTCACTGGCCCCCAGGTGACCTTCTACCTGGAGATCTGTGATCCCTTCTTTGTTAGTCAGTACTAGATCTAGGATAGCCCTGTCTCTTGTGGGTTGCTGTACCAGTTGTCTGAGGCCCTCCCCCTGCAGGGAATCCACTATGAATCTAGTTCTGGCAGATGTTCCTGCTGGTATTGACCAATCTGTATCCGGCATGTTGAAGTCTCCATTATCAGAACCTCCCTTTAGCTGTCTTGTTTTGTATATCTTCTAACAGTAATGTGTTTATGTCCTCCCTCTGGTCTGGGGCCTGTAGACAACCCCAGTTCTTATGGCTGTCCCATTTCCTGTTTCCAGGGTGACCCACAGTTCTTCTGGCTCCTTATGTATATTCTGAATTTCTGTAGCTTTGATATTTTCATTAACATACAGGGCCACTCCTCCCCCCTTTTGCACCTCGGTCTCTTCTGAACAATACATAGCCAGGTACTGAACCTCTGTCTTCGGCAGAGCTTAAGTATTTGACTTGGAAAACTGTATTTCTAGTAGCCATCACTTCTGCCAGGCGCATAAGTGAGTTACAGGCTTTATCAGTGGAGACTGACTTTATTTCCTTTCACAGGGATAAGGTAGTCCTCAGGACTAACAGGAAGTTTTTGCCTAAGGTGGTTTCGGATTTCCACCTTAACCAATCTATTTCACTTCCAGTGTTCTTCACTGACCATTCCTCCTCTGGTGAGAGGAGGCTGCACAGCTTAGATGTTAAGAGGGCCCTAAGTTACTATATAGAGCGTACCAAGGGTCACAGGTTTGACTCCCTCCAACTATTTCTCACTTATGGTGAGGGTTGGGAAAGGAGACCTGCCACTAAAGAGATCCATTGCCAGGTGGATTGTCTCTTGTATCCAATTTTGCTATCAAAAACTGGGTGGGTTCCCCTTTAGGCCTGAGGGCTCACTCTACCAGAGGTACAGCTGCGTCTCTTTCTGCTGCCAGAGACATCCCTATCTTAGAGATATGTCAAGCAGCTACTTAGAAAAACAGTACACACTTTCACCAAGCATTGCTTCCTGGATATCCAGGCCAGGAGGGATGCTTTCGGTTTAACACAACCCGTGCTTCAAAGCCTATTCCCTAAGTAGGTTCTGTCCTCCTCCATGGAGGTACTGCTGTGTAGTCTGTATTAGTATAATATAGCAAGACTTCATGTTGTTTGAAGAAAAAATTACTCACCTTAGTAATGTTGTTTCTTCTAATTGAGTCTTGCTATATTATGACCTCCCCCCCAGCCTGCCCCTCTCAGAACTTCTACTTTGGGTATGGGGTGGGCAGTCCACTGTTGGCACTTATTGATGCCCCTTTTATGTTTTCCACCCCTTCTTGTTGGGGTGTTTGGGTGTTGTGTTTTATTTATTTTATCTTATTTTTTCTGGTCCCCTGACTTGAGTCTTGGTGTTGGGACCAGAAAAATGTGTTAATATTTTAGTAGCCAGTTTGCTAGTGTAGGTTACAGCTTCCACACAGAGCCTTAGTGAGTTTTGCTCGTAAAGATCTGCGGTTTCGGGTTTGAAATAACCCTGACAGAGCTTTCTTAACCGAGTCGCTTAAGTTCCATGCACTGCATGGAAGTTAACTCTTTCACCTCGAGCAGTTCTAATGGTGGGACAAACTGCATTAGTCATAATATAGCAAGACTCCATTAGAAGAAACAACATTACTAAGGTGAGTAATTTTTCCTTTTCCCCCTTCCCTCTCCTGTTCAAGGTGCTAGTCAAGATCAGGTCTCAACCATGCAAAGTGATTCTGATCGCTCCAGACTTGGCCAGACAGCCCTGGTATCCACTGTTGCTGTCCTTAGCAGTCCACCTTCCCCTGTCTCTTCCCAGGAATTACAACCTGTTGACATCCTCTCAGGGAAGGATTTGGTATCCGAATCTCAAATCTCTCAATCTCAAGGCCTGGCTCTTGAAGAGTTAGAGTTTGCTGATCTGCACCTCTCTCAAGGTGTTCTGGATATTCTTAAGGCTTCTCGAAAGCCTTCCACCAGACAGACTTACAACTCCAAATGGAAAAGGTTCACTATTTGGTGCTCTAATAAGCACATTTCTCCAGAATCTGCTGGGTTGCCTACAGTCCTGGACTATATGGTTCATCTTAATGGCTTGGGACTTAGACCAGCTACACTTAAAGTGCATCTGGCAGCTGTGTCTGCCTTCTTGTCAGTAGGCAAGCCCTCTCCTGTATCAGCCTATCCTGTATTTTGTAAATTCTTCAAGGGATTGCTGCACACCAATCTCCCCTTTAGGGACCCTGCTCCTGCTTGGGACCTTAATGTTTGCATTGCTCAGCTTATGCAACCCCCCTTTGAGCCTTTGTCCTCTGCAGAGCTTAAGTACTTAACTTGGAAAACTGTGTTTTTAGTAGCCATTACCTCTGCCAGGTGCATCAGTGAATTGCAAGCCCTGTCAGTGGAGCCTGATTTCATCTCTTTCCATAGAGATAAAGTGGTCCTAAGAACTAACAGGAAGTTTTTTGCCTAAGGTGGTTTCAGATTTCCACCTTAATCAGTCTATGTCTCTCCCTGTTTTCTTCACTGACCACTCCTCCTCTGGAGAGAGGAGGTTGCACAGCCTGGACGTAAAAAGGGCCCTTAGCTACTACATAGAGCGCACCAAGGGTCACAGGTTTGAGTCCCTCCAGTTGTTCCTCACTTATGGAGAGGTCGGTAAGGGCAAACCTGCCACTAAAAGATCTATTGCCAGGTGGATTGTCTCTTGTATACGATTCTGCTATGAAAAATTGGGTAGAACCCCACCCTCAGGCATGAGGGCTCACTCTACTAGAGGTACAGCTGCTTCCCTGGCTGCTGCCAGGGATATTCCTATCTTAGAAATCTGTCAAGCAGCCACCTGGAAAACAGTCCATACATTCACCAAGCATTACTCTCTGGATATCCAGGCTAGGAGTGATGCTCGGCAACATAGCAGTACTTCAGAGCCTTTTCCCAAAGTAGGTTCTGTCCTCCTCCTTGAGGTACTGTTGATAGTCTAGCAATAGTCAGAATACAGCAAGACTTCATGTTGTTTGAAGAAAAATTACTCACCTTAGTAATGTTGTTTCTCCTAATGGAGTCTTGCTGTATTCTGACCTCCCCCCGCCTCCCCTCTCAGAACCTGGTTTTTAGGATGTGGGTGGGCAGGAGCAGTGTTGGCACCTAGAGGTGCCCCTTTCTCACCCTCCTTTATTTTGGGTGTGTGTTGTGTTTTGTTTTTGGGTTTCCTGACTTGAGTCTTTGATTTGAAACCAAAAAACCCTTTTTCTAACAAATTTAGTTGCCAGTTGGCTAGTGTGAGTTTTACAGTTTCCACACAGAACGCCTAGTGAGTATAGCTTGTAATGATCTGACGGTTGGAGTTTAAACAACAGCAGACAGAGGCTTCAACCGAGCTCGAGCTCAGCGCTCCGTGCCCTGCATGGAAAGTTAACTCTCTGTTCTCTGGGGCAGTTCAAAGGTTGGTGATCACTGCAATAGTCAGAATACAGCAAGACTCCATTAGAAGAAACAACATTACTAAGGTGAGTAATTTTTTCTTTATGGCCATGGTAGCATGTATGAGATCTGACTTAAGTAAGGATTAAACCGTGTTTGTAGCTGCTGATTTACTTGCACATTTAGATCGTTATGGGAGGTGCTAGAACAAAACAGACCCACCTTCTGCGGGGATGGTTCAGAGGTGCAGATAGTAACCAGAGTGGCAGAAGGTCCCCCAGGTACAAGCAGTCTCGGAGATTAATTCCATAGTATCTGTGGGTGTGGATGATATAGTCGCCTTTTTGTTAATCTCCATTTGTAAATTGTTCCTAGGTATGTGTGTGTGAAACCTTGAGTGGAACAAGAAGATGCCAGTAATTCCTTGGTAACTGTCAGAGCTGGAACAGTTAGTGTTATAGTAGTCCAGGCAACATTCCTGGAAGACACAGTAACAAAAGTCCTTTCTCCCTCCAGCTTGAGTGAACAGCTGAGTTCTGCAGCAGGCTGGAATGATACTTGTGGTGAAAGCAGGAGAGGAGAGACGGTGGCAGGGAGCAGCACCAGTTGTTTGGGTCGGAGATCCATAGACTGTATTGTCGGTTGGACTGTTGGTGCTACCCCCGGAAGTGCGTCGTCAGCACAGACCAGGCTCAACCAATCAAAAATGTATCAGGAGGACTTCTGGTGTGTCACAGACTACATAACAACTTAAGAGATTTGCTCCACTCCCACCAAGGGGTAAACTTTCTCCCTCAACATAAAATGCGATTTCAAAGGGGAAAAAATGCCTAATAGGAGTGAGGGAGAAGGCAGACAAACTAGATCTAAAACTCAGTGCCAAAAAGAAGCAAGATCGCTACTGATGTCGAGAGGATAGCCCGGACCGTAGCCGCAGCGTGTCTCCGACTAACTCAAGGGGCATGAGTTATGACACAGATTGTGAAGGTGACCAGCTCACACAGAACAGATCTGAGCTGCGTTTAAAGGAAATGAAGGCATCCTGTCGAGAAAATAAATAGGAGTTCAGATTATTAAATGAAAGATTGGGTGGGGTGGAAAACAGGCTAGAAGAAGCCGAAGAACGAGAAATGGTTGTGAAAGACAGCGCCATACAGCTTGGAATGGCCCTGGAGTCACTGTTCCAATATGCTGAACATCTACAAGAAAAGTGTACAGACCTCAAGGTCCGATCTAGAAGAGACAATTTGCGCTTTACAGGTCTTCCGGAGGGTGCTGAAATGGGCCACGTCCAATTTTTTTACAGACTTACTAAAAGATGTACTCTACCTACCATCAATGGACATTAAACTAGAATGAGCCCACGGGGCCGTTCAACTCAAGCAGACAGACCCACAGGTACAACTCAGAGCAATCTTGGTGAAGTTTGCCAGCTACCGAACTAAAGAGGAGGTGCTCTGCGCAGTTTTGCAAAAAAGCGAAATTAAATACAATGCTCCCAGGACTACCCTACGGACATCATGAAAAAAATCTCAAATATCTTCCCCTGGTCAGAGCGCTTGGAGCTAAACAGAGTAAGTTTCAGACCCCATACTCAGCTAAAAAAAAAAATCTTCTGAGAAAATGGCATCAAAACCTACATTACACCAGCCGAAGCCAGAGCCACAATGCAGGAATGTGGAATTACAACTGAAGATGGTCTTAACACCTCTCCACAGGAACAGCGCCAACAGAACAACAGATGGAATATGGTTCGGAGATGAAAAATTTAAGCTGCAGCCCAGCAGTCTGCTTTTTCTACCATACAAGATGATCTTATCTGTGTCCATCTTCACCATTCATCACAGATGGGTACTGGCCGGAGATCAGGACCCCGCGGGAGACTTTTTTTTTTTTTTAAAAAGGATAGGTGGAGCTGACGCAGCATCGGCGCCGCCCTCGAGGCCGGCACTTACGTGGCGCCTCGAGGATTAGCACACGGCCTAGGTCGACTCGCCTGCTCACCAGTTCTTCGTCTCCGCCGTCGAGGTCACCCGTGGGAAGCCAACTGAAGAAAAACTTTTGAAGAAAATTTTAGGCCTTCGCCTTTCGTTCATTCAACAGTCCGTCGGTTACCTGCTAGTTCTGGGTTCTGCCTCCACTTGATGTCGCCGGTAAGATCTTTCCTTTTTATTTAAAGTTTGCGACGTCGAGTCTGTTTTTGGTGTTTTTTTTCCGTAGGTCATGTCTTGGTCGGAGGGCAAACAGTTTTCCAAGGCGGGTCGGCCCCCTATGCGTCGGTGCCCGTGCGGCCGCAAGTATTCCGTTACCGACCAGCATGACCGGTGTCTTGCTTCTTGGCCCGTTCACAACATGGATTTGTGCGATGCCTGCTTCTCCATGGACCTGGCGTCCTCGAAGCGCGTTTAAAGAAGTGAGCTCCGCCGACTTTAGGGAAGGTTCCCTCATTCGGGCCAACCGCGCTCTCTCGGCCTTTCCTCCGGGTCCCTCCCGGTTCTATCTGGTCGAGGAGGAGGAGCCTCGGCTACTGATAGCCTGGCCTTGGTCGAGACTCTTCCCAGCGGCGCAGGGAGGCCTGTCCTGCTTCCCCGGGAGTGGGGCGGGCGCTGCTACGGCAATCTCCGCCTGAGGTGAAGGCTCCCTCTGTAAGCTCCAGCGATCCGGAAGGCCGGAGTCGGCGCCATCATAACGCCCGTCGGTCGGTGCCGTGGGCTCTGTCGGCGCTGACTGCGTCTCCCGGCGCTATGGGCCCTGTTGGCACCGTTCGCGGCGCCATGACCCTGGATTCGGCGTCGCCTTTCGTCTTGTCTCACCTCGACGCTGTCCTCAGCACCGAGGTTGAGCACGGCGCTGTGGGGCCTTCGGCATCGTCAGTCGGTGTCGTCCTCGGCGCCGTTGGTGCTCTTGGTGCCGCTCGTGGCGCCAGGGGGCCTAGTGGTGTGTTCGGCGCCGAGTCCACCTTCGGAGCCGTCGGTGCCGCTTCAGTCCTCGGTGCCGTCCGCGGCGCCGAGGGGCCTGGCGGTGTCATTGGCACCGAGGTCATAGCTGGGGCTGCCATCTGCGCCGTCTCTGTCCCTAGTACCGCCCCGGTGCCAATGGACTTCAACGCGGCCCGTTCAGCCCACAACTCTGGACCTTGGCGCTTTCTGCCAGCCCGGCTGTGGGCTGTGGAAGGCAGGTGCCACCTCGGCCACTGCTCTGACTGCGGGGCCCTTGGTAGGTTGCCTTCCCCGCCCTCCTACCATTTGGCTTAGGGCCTCAGACTCTACCTCTTCGGAGTCGGAGTCGAGCTCGGAGGCGGACGGGCAGTCACACCCTTCGGATTGTCTGTGAAGGAGAGCGAACCAGTGGTCTCCACGACGATTCATAGCCAGCCCCCTTCTGAGGAGCGTCAAGTAGTTCCCAAGGTTAGGGTCAGTGGTACTGACCAGCAGGCTATGGTGCGTGCCACCATTGCCATGCAACCTGACCTTGGGGGGTTCCTCGACCCCTCGGCGGTGGTACCCCCTTAGGTAGTGTCTCTCGATCGCCCAAGTTTGGGGCCCATCGAGAAGCCTGCAGGAGGGAAGGGTGCTGCTCCCTGGGTCTCCCCTTCTGGGGCAGCCCAGAGCTGCCAGCTACCTAGGCTGGCCCTCTCGAGGACCAGGACCCTCTCAGACTCTGAGGGGTCGAGGGGTGTGGGGTCGGCGCGTCGGCCTTTCCCTGGGGTCCACCCGGGCCCTGGACAAAGCCGCAGTGCGGACTTCCGCCCTTCCCCTTCCGGCTCCTAAAGGGGGTCCCATTCTTTGGAGGCAGGGGACCGTCCTTCTGGACCTATACGGCCCTGGTCGCCTCACTGGGGGGGATTCTTCTGGGTGCAGCCTTGGCAGTACCAATGTGGTTGTACAGCTGTTGGCTGTGGAGTCTTCCGGGACACCCTCCTCGGGTGTCCATGGTCCGCTCCCTAGCTTTGGCAGAGGTCAGCCAACATCTTCTCTCGGCTCTGCCCCTGTCCCTCTGCCACATTCTCCAGCGCTCCCAGGCATTTTTGATCCTAGCGGCCCTCTCACCTGGGAGCAGTTCAGAGCAGTGGCTGCTCAGTTCCCTGCCTATGTTAGGGCCATGGACAGCCAGGTTTTCAACCTCCCCCCGTGCAGCCACCCTCAGAACACATGGTGACCTCCAGCTCCTCATCCCCCTCTTCTGGGGGAGAGGAACCATCTGTCCATATCTCTCCTGCCGCTGATCTCTCCGAGTATCAGCGTTTCCTCGTGAGGATGATGGAGGACCTTCAACTTTCTCCCTGTCTGGAGGCAATCCTGAGCATGTGGCGCGCGCCTTTCTAAAGCGATTTGGACGGCCACCCTTGTGGTGCCGCCCTGGCCTGCTCCCTTCGGGAGGCATCCATGCGTTCTGGCAGAGGCCTTCTCGGAGTTCCTGCCCCTAGGGACCTCAGCCAGAGGTACTGCGCTCCCCCGGAGTCTCCAGGTTCTATGCCTCATCCGCAGTCTGGATTGACGCACCTGGACACCCCTGATGGGCTTCGCGCCCTCCACCGTGACCGGCCCCCAGATCAAGACTCCTTGGATTTTGACTTCTGGGGGAGGAGGACCTTCTACTCGGCACAGTTGCTTCTCTCCATCTCTGCTCATCAGGCCCACTATGCAGCCTACAACAGGTTCTTGTGGTCCGCGCTAGGTCAGAGCCTAGCTGCTTTGCCTGACTCGGAGCAAACCAGACAAGCCATCGCGCTCTCTGCACACGGCCTGGAGCTAGCAAGGCACCAAGCAAGGGCATCTTACGACGCCAGTGAGGTAGCTACCAGGGTCGTAGGGACAGCGATCTGCACCAGGAGATCGGCGTGGCTTCACCTTTCCCGGTTGTCACCCTTGGCCCGGCGTAGGGTGATTTTCTCTGCTCACCAGGGAACCTATCTCTTTTCCCGTAGGGCGAGACGACGTTTGTCGGGGCAACTTCCTTCCCCCTCTGGGGGAACCCCGTCTCGCTCTCCCCACTCTCGGGCCTCATCAGGCCCAGAAGGTTCCCCCCCTTAGTGTGTCACGCACTGAAGGCTAAGGGACTCTGTCCCTTAGGGTGCAATGAATCAACCCCCTACGGGGGGGCTTGAGTACTCACCCATCTGTGATGAATGGTGAAGATTGACACAGATAAGATATAAATTGCATTACCTACCGTAATTATGATCTTTCTGTGTATCTTCACCATTCATCTAATCCCTCGCCATCCCCTGGGGCCTCAGTCTCTGGGTCCTCCTCCCTCTGTGCCTACCCCTCTTCTTGAGCGGGGTAAAGTTGGGACACACGGGGGGGGGGTAGTTTCTTCCCTAAGGGTTGCAGCTCGAGTGGCACTCCTTCTCTACTACATATCTCCACCCCTACGGGGTGGGAGCTGGTGGTTGCCCTCCTTCTGTTATCCACCTAACTAAAAAAAAAAAAAAAAAAAAATTCCCTTTTTTTCACCAAATATCTTTACAGAGAGAGTACTAAGTCCCTGTATCCTGTCTTTCTCCAGAATAGCCGACTCTGCTTTTGGGGTATTGCCAGTTACTCTGTGCCTTGAATTCTGGCAAGAAAGCTTTGCTACTCCTTGCCGTTCCTATACAGTCTGGTGACGGACAAGGGTCTTGGATCCTTGTTACCTCTCACTCTCTCCTAAAATTTCTCCTCCCCCCTTCCCTCCCTTCTTCTGTTTCCAGAGATTGGGGCCCCTACCCAATCTCCCTAGTCTTACTTCTGTGCTGTCCTCTCAGTCGTTATTTATCCTTTTAGTTCAGTTTTCTCTTCCTTTTTCTGTCCCTTGGACTCTCTTGTCCCACCCTCCATCCCTTCCTCTGACCTCTCCGGCGACTCAGAACTGGTGAGCCGGGATCGGCGCAACTCTAACGGCTAATCCTCGCGCGCCACGTGAGTAATCGGCCTCGAGGCGGCACCGATGGCGTCAGCTCCGCCTATCCTTTTAAAAAAAAATCAGTCCTGATCTCCGCCAGTACCCATCTGTGATGAATGGTGAAGATACACAGAAAGATCATAATTACTGTAGGTACGTAATTTTTATTTCATGGTATGCCTCAGAAACTACAGGGAGATAACAGAAAAGGAGAATCACACACCTAAAACTCACACACCAGCTGCAGAAATTTGAAGAAATATCCTCATAAAGTCACAATTCAACTACAGGAGCAAATCAAACCCATGTACTACCCTCACGGTTGAATTTCGGAGATACCTTGCTAAACTACTCTGCTTTCCTACCCAACATAATAGACAATGCAAGTGCAGTTTCCTTTTTCCCCTCTCACTTCCTCTGAGTGGAGAGGTTAAAGCCAACACATCAAGACAGGGCCTGGGAGTGCTTTTTTTTAGTATCACAGTGTCAAGTAGACTACCACCAGCCCAGAATGAGCACTCGAGGTGCCATGCCCCGTAGGCCACACTGGACAAATCTAAGGTGGTAGAGGCTTCAATAACTTTTGGCAGGAGTTAAAAGAGATAATCTTGCACAAAATGTTTTTTTCTGTTGATAGACATTTTTTTGCTAACATTTCCTTCTTACTAATCGAGGCGGGGGTTGTTGTCGGCTTAGTGCTGCAGCATTGACATGGTCTTTCTTGGTGGTCTGCCTCCAGCGTCCAGCCATGGCCGACAGGTATTTGTAATCCAAGACAGTGTTGCATTACAAATCCAGCAAAAGATTGTTAAGCAATTTAAACACCCTTTGGTCACACGGAGCAGAACAGAGAATTGTGGGACCTGGGGGAAAGTGTGACCCGCTAATGATTTTATAAGGGACTACCATAATTTTATTTCACTTCAGAAGGTATAGGCAAATTAACAATTACTGAATTCTGCAGAGTCAGATCGTGGAATGGCATAGACTTTACCACTTCCTTGGCAGGTGGGCAGGGTGTGGAGACCATCTCTTGCTCTGATCCTGAGCCCTAGATGTGGCATTTCCCAAAGGAAAAAAAAGAGAGTGGGGGAAGAGTGAAATTAAGAAGTTTGTAGGGCTTGCCCTGCTCCCAGCAGTGTCAAGATCTGTCAGGAGCCACCTAAAATACCGTGCCCAAGGCTTTGCACTAATCTAGGCCTCCTACTGTGAATCTAAGATGGCAGTTGTCACAAACCCACTCCGGGGGGGGGGTCAGGTCTCCTGAAGTTCACAGTGCCCACCCCTGAGTGCAGTAAGTGACAGGGAGGGGGACTCGGGAATACTCTCCTCGTGTCCTCTTAGAGTGCTCTCTGAGTTCACAACTGAAGACCTGCCACAAGGTCCCAAGGCTCCCCTGATTACTCTGGATAAGGTTGCAATATCAGTCTTGAGCCTTGTAGCTAAATGAGAACCCTTCTTGGTTGTTGCACAAAGAAGGAAAATCCAGGTGTTAAGATCTCTCCGGGGTAGCCTTGTAACCCTAATTTTGTTTTCTTCCACAGGGCATGCAATAACCTGGTTCAAATCCCCACAGACTCTTCCCTGAACCTCTGGTATTCTCTGTCTTTACCCAGATTTCCCTTTACAGATCCTTGTTCGATTGGTAGCTTATGGTGGCACTCTTTAGCAATAACAGTTTGGTCATAGATTATTAATAAACATCCCACAATCACACACAATATAAAAATCTCACTCAGGCAGGTTTCTTAAAAACAAATGTTTCTTTACTAAATACTTATATAATTATGCATTTCAACTAAAAGATTCAAAAATTTGGGCACATAATAACATAAATAAAAGGGGCATGTACAAGAAAAACGCACTGTGACTTTTATCTGATTTCTACCTTAAGTTCGTAGTGAATTGAAGACCAGAAGTCGTCTGAAAAATACAAACCTCCTTTTTTAGCCACTGGCTTTCAGTGTCTGCTGGCAGTTTGTCCTGTGTCTTGTCAGAAAGTGGGTCTGTTGAAATGCTCCAGGAAATTGAGAGATTGCTACTGTTTCAGAGCTCCTTAAATAGGGCCAAAGTTCCTGGTCTGGTCCTAAATTTTAGGCCAGTAAATGTCACTCTTGCGTTTTCCCAAAAGTTTAGGGAATTGTTATTCCTTATCTAGGTTCTTGTATCACAACTTTCTGGCACATAAATACATTTCAGAATTGGTGCCTTCAGTGTCTCACTGCTTTACAATATAAAACTTGTTAGACAACTCTCACCAGCCTGTCAAGAATGGCTACTTCCCAGATCCTGGTCCCCAGGCATCCTGTTTTTGGACTGCAAAGGTTTATCTCCTGAAACATTTATTACCTCTGCTTCCCTCAATTAAATTTACAAGGCATTTCTTTAATTTAGCTTCCTGGCAAGCTGCTGGTTTCCTAGGTCACAAAGAAATGTCAGATATTTTGCAAGACCTTCTCTCTCCTGTGATCTTTCAGTAAAACTATATACCCCTTTAAAAACACATGGGCATTTTTCTTGTGCCATTTAACATACACAAAATCACATTCAAAAAAACATATTACAGAATTATATCTGTAAATAATGACTGGCAGTGGCTAGTTCGCACCCCTCCTAGACTGAATTTGTGGGAACATTCCCCTCTGCATGGTAAGGTTTTCACAAATTCTGTTACTGTTCTAATTGGTGAGATAAGCCATCTGTGTTTGTCGATCTAGCCCTGTGCCTAATGGTCCTGTCAAAGGCCTGTAGGACAGTACTCCACCTTAAGCGACAACCATTTGTTTTACACATCTGATTTAGCCATACCAGGGGGTTATGATTGGTTTGTACCTGGAAGTGCCTCCCATATAGATACGGCTCTAATTTCTTCAGGGCGTATGCCTGCTCCTAGAAAAGTAACTTTTTGTTCAGGTATATTGGTGGTCTTTTCCCTATTTAGAAGTCTGATTGAGGACTGTTCCAATCCCCACATCTGAGGCATCTGTCTAGACTACAAATTGCTTAGTGTAATCTAGACTGGTCGACACAGGGGCACTGCACAGTGCCTTTTTTAGACATGTGAAGGCTCGTTCACAGGCTGGCTCCCATTTTACCCTCTTTGGCTGTCTTTTCTTCAGCAAGCTAGATAAGGGGGCTGCCAGGGTTCTGTAATTTGGTACAAACTTGTGATAGTACCCTGCAGTCCCTAGGAAGCTCCTGACCTGCTGCTGGGTTTCAGGCATGGGCCATGCCTCTATCGCCTCAGTCTTTGCTTGATTAGGGCGAAACTGCCCCCCTCACCACTACATGACCTAGGTATGCCACCTCCGCCATAGCCAGCTGGCACTTTTCACCTTGACAGTGAGCCCTGCCCTCTGTATTCTGCCCAACACTTCCTTCAGGTGGGATAGGTGTTCCTTCCAGCTGTCACTTAAGGTGGCAGTATCATCCACATAAGCCAGTGCGTTCTCTTCAGTACTGTGTAACACCTGGTTGACCAATCTTTAGAATGTGGCAGGGGTGTTCCTCATTCCAAAACGCATTACCCGGAATTTGAATAATCTTATTGGAGTGATGAAGGCTGACCGTTCTCTACCTCGGGCAGTTAACTCCACCTGCCAGTACCCTTCTGTCAAATCAGTTGTGGTAAGTTATGCCGCCCTTCCCCACTTGTCCAGTACTTCGTCCGTCTGTGGCATTGGGTGGGCGTCAGACTTTGATACTGCATTGAGTCCACGATAGTTCACACAAAAGCAAGTAGAGCCTTCAGGCTTGGGAACAAGGACTATGGGTGAGGCCCAGGGACTGTAAGATTTCTGGATTACCCCTAAATCCATCATTTCCTCCACCTCCCTCTTAATGTCCTTTAGAACAGCCTCAGACATCTAGTAGGCTGACTGCCATATAGGGCACTTGCGTCCCTGTGTTTACATCATGTGTTGCAAAGGGGTTTGTCCAGGCTTGGCCATAAACAAAGCGGCAAAGTCCTGTAAAACCTCCCTCACTTCTTGGGACTGTTCTGGGGTCAATTTAGGCAACAGTTTGATTGTCTCCACAGAGGACTCCTGCTTGCTTTCCTCTAGCAAGTCCAGTAAGGGGTCTTCCTCATCCATCCCCTCCCCAGGACTACACACTGTAAATACCATGTCAGCCCTGTTTGCATATGGCTTCATCATGTTGACATGGTACATCCTATGGGTATGTCTCCTGTCAGGCAGTTCTACAATATAGTTTACGTCATTGACCTGTTGGACTACCTTATATGGTCCTGCCCACTAGACCTGCAGCTAGTCCTTCCGGACTGGAATTAGGACCATTACAGCCTGACCTGCACTGTATGAGCGAGCTCTGGCTCCGCGGTCGTACCAGACCTTTTGCTTCTGTTGGGCAGCTGACAGGTTGCTTTGGGCCGCTCCCATAAGCTCCTTCAACTTCTCCCAAAACTTAAGGACATACTCCACTATGGGAGTTCCCTGGGTGGCATGCTTTCCTTCCCAGTCTTCCCAGATCAGGTCTAGGGACCCACGCACCCTACGTCCTTATAAGAGTTTGAAGAGGGAGAACCCTGTCGACTCTGGGGCACCTCCCTGTATGCGAACAACAGGTTGGGAAGGTATTTCTCTGAGTCCCTCCCATGCTGTTCAGCAAGAGCTTGGAGCATCGGTTTTAGGGTACCATTAAACCTTTCCACAAGCCCATTGATTTGTGGGTGATAAGATGTTTTGCATTTCTGCACCACCCCACACTTCTCCCACAAACACTTCATCAGGTCTGACATGAAAGTACCCCCATGATCAGTGATAACCTCCTGCAGAAACCTGACATGGGACAAAATCCCTAGCAAGGCGACTACCACTTTGTCCTAAGTTAGGAGAGGGCGACCACCTCTGGGTATTGTGTGGCATAATTGACCCCTATCAGGATAGACTTTTTCCCTAAGGAGCTTGGGTTACACAAAGGTCCCACAATGTCTATTCCTACCCTCTGGAATAGCTCCTCCACAATAGGCAAGGAAATTAGGGCGGTTTTGGTTTTACTACCAGCTTTCCATATTTCTTGGCACTGGTGACAAGACCTGCAGTATTCCTTCACCTGCTGGGTGAAATTGGGCCAATTGAAGTTCTGGGCCAATCGCTGTGTGGTGCGCGCAATGCCCAGCTCTCCAGACATAGGGATATCATGGGCAATCTTGAGCAACTGCTCACGGTACCCCTGGGGAACAACAAACTGCCTGTCCATCACCCCTCCCTCTGTCCTCACGTCCTGTGTATACAGCAGTCAATTGTTCCAAAATACCCTATATCTTGTGTCACCTCCCTGTGTCCCATCAGATTCTGCACAAGCCCTCAGCCTCTCCAAACTAGGGTCAGTTCTCTGACCAGCTGCAAAATCTTCACATTTTCCCTAGGCATGGGACATGTCCCCTTCAGATCCTAAACAGGGGTCCATAGCTCTGGCATCAGGGCACTCAGGGTCACTGCCATCCCTGACCTTCTGACCATTTGTTACTCCTCCCTCCTCAGTCACCTTCTGTAGCTGTTTTCTGAATGACTACTTGGTGAAGTCCTACCTCCCTTTCACTACTCTCCATGTCGGGAGACACAGGTTGGGGAACCAGCCTCCCATTTTTTTCCACAGGGGCTTCTATGGGGTCCAAGGAACTACCAGCGCCTTTTCTGTCTGGCTGCGGGTAACTGCAAACACCACCCCCTTCTGTAGATTATTCCCTATAATCACATCCAGGGTGAGGCTGTCTGCCACTGCCACTTTTTGCACCGTCTCTCCAGTCTCACCCCAATCTAAGAGAACGCTAGTGAGTGGCAGAGTTTTCTCCTCCCTAGTGAATCCCCTCATAGTGATAAACTGATCTGGTATAAGCTGGTCAGGCCCAACCAGATCCCCTTTTAACAGGGTAAGAGATGCCCCTGTGTCTCTTAACCCATGGGTTTGCACCCCATTTACGGTAACCGGGTGCATGTGCTCCCTCATGTTTACAGGTATGCTTTCAAGAATACACACTGCACCCAACTCTGTTCGAGCACCACTTTGTCCACTCTATGCCTTTTTAGGACACTGTCTAGTGATATGCCCTGGCTTTTTACAAAATCAACAGTCATCATTTCTTTTATCCAAAAAATCAATTTTTGGTAACTTGGGGCTTCCCCCTTTCTGTGGAGGCAGTGAGAGTTTTAGTTGCCCTGAAGGTGCGCTTTTCCTTTCTGCCGTGCCACACTTATCCCACTTCCTTTCAGAGCAGGTCTGATCTAGAACTGAGCTGAGTGGCTGTGTTTGAGAACTCCCAAAGCGAAGTGCTTTTTACTATATTTTTCAGTTCAAAAATTGTTTTGTTTTGTGTAAATTTAGGTGATTGTGAAAGATAACCCTGTATGCTACAGGAAGATAATAAATTTATAAGATATAAACTTTGTGTGGTAGATACTGGTTGTAAGTTAGAAGGATCACCACATTTGTTTAGTGTGATCTTTCAGCTGTGATGTGGTTAATTTTAATACATAGAGAATAAAGGATGGAGAAGTGTGTGATATGAGAATATAATTAATGGTCTCCGTTTTTTCTCATAGAGAAAAGCGTGTGTTAAATCCCGTAACACCTGAGTAGGTGTTATGGCATTCATGCGCTCCCTCTGCATATCAAAGCGCTCGAGACAAGTAAACAGAGCGCCAGCTTCCAACCGTCCTTCTACCTCAAACATTGCTAACCAGAAAACACTTACTTGTAATGCGTTACCTCCATCGCGTATTCAGTCACGTAAAACATACAAATATAACAATTTATTCTCCCGAGCCTAACTTATCCAATTCACACTTTGCCACCATCCCTAACTCTCTCCCTTTGAACCCTAACCTTTCCTCTGCAGGTCAAAGGACTACATCACTTCAGAAACAGGAAACTATACAGCACAATCTCACACTCATGGACTTCTAACTGCTGTACCCATTTTATTTGATTAACAGTTTAAATAAATAGTTAACGTTCAAGCACAATTCAGTTTTCCTCACAGAAAAACATTGTTCATCTGCAAGTAAGCCTCCCGTCTTTTTACAAACTCAAGTCTCACCATAGAAAAAAGCGGAGCCCTTCAATTATATAAAATAAAATATGGGTGCAGTGTGTTAAGCTCAATTTAACACACACCCTACGTTGTTGGATAGGCATTTATAAACCTCTGGGCTTACGCCCTCGGGGTTATATGCCATCAACAACTTTCGATAACAATGTTAAATTCTGCACGCTGCACCATATACTTATCTATATTAATGACACTCAAGGTGTGGGATGCTACATAAACCGAGGGGTTTATTAAAGCATCCCACACCGAGGGTGTGCATTGAATTCTCATATGGACAGTTACCCATATTTTATTTTTTATAATTGCTGGTCAGCAGTTTTTCTACAGCCCCATTTCTGTGAACTCACACACTCTCTCTCACACACACACACACACACACACACTCTGGAGGAGTCTGTCTCCCTGTCACCCCTCTCATTTTGGTCTGACAGTTTTGTTCATTTGTTTTGTTTTCGTAATGTTTTTCTTCGTTTTTGCTCTTTTTTTGTTACTTACAGTTTGTCCCAGGAGTTTGTCAAAATCGCGCTGGTAGTCAAGCCGGGGCTCCGTTGCTGAAACGGAGGATGTGGAGGATCAACCAGATAGATTTTTTTTTCCAGCAGAAGGTAGGATCAACCAGATAGATTTAAAAAAAGAAAAATAAGGAGAGTTGGTGTTTTTTGTGGCGGCTCCTCGGAAAGCGAGAGCAGACGCCATAATTACAGGAACTGTTAAGCTCGCCTGCACAGAAACGGAGCCAATGAAGGAGTGCACAGTTTTTGAATGACTGTGCGCGTGAATGCCGTAATAACCCGTGGGTTGTTATGGCAAATATCAAATCGGTCAGCCCATTGTGAAAAATTGCTGACCAGTTATTATAGTTTAAACCATTTCTGTATGTACCTTTGGTGGTGTCTGATACTGAGAATGTAAGTGTCATTTGTGGGTATTCTGTCTGTTTTGGTGGATACTTTATGTTCTCTGTTAAACTGAGTACATCTGTTGCCTAATACTTTACAGTACATTATATCTTTTTGTGTGCTCTCTGATTTTTTTCTTCTTTCTACAATTTTTTTGAGCTGTGTAATTACTGTGGCAGCCTATCAGTGGTGTGGCACTGTGTTCTTGTAGTTCAAGGTGCTTTTGGGGCTGCTAATTTCTACTGGTTTAAAAGATTAAATTTTTTTTCTCTATTTAAAAAAAAAAGCTACATCAGCCTGGTATGTTGTCACCTGTTTGTTGCTAAGCAGCAGATGTTTTTGCATTGTGTTCTGGTTCTGTGATAGAATCTGTATTAGTAGAAGGTAGAGTAGTATGTGTTATTACGTCCCGAAGCCATTAAGTTGCTGAAAACGAGATGGTTTCATGCACCTTCAGCTCATCAAGAACAACGAATCGAAGCTGAGCTGTTCTGGCTCAAGCTGTAGGCAAATAAAACCACTCATTTTCAGCAACAAGTGGCGATGGGGGACATATTAATATGTTATTGATCGAGTGCAGTCAGTAATATATATGTATTTTAAAAAAGCTCCCCTGAACCTGCCCATTTCCAGGGCATCTGCGCATGAGACGCTCTTCACAGAATAAGAGCGTCTCATGCATGGAGGAAAGGAGCACTCCAATTGGTCGGGAGTGCTCCCTCAATCTATAATGTGATTGTTACCTTTTGATAGTAAAGTGAGATAGAAATTTAAATATTTTTGAATGTTATAGTTATGTATAACTGGAGAGTAGGAGAAGCTGGGCTTGGAGGAAGTGGGGGAATAGGTACATGTATGGGAAGCAGGAGAGTGGTAAACTGTAATAGCTGTGGGGCAGCAGTCTTTCTGGGGGTGATGTGGAGTAAAGGGGAATGTCTCGTGTGTAAGAGCCTGGAGCTGCTAAGGGCTGAAATAAGGCTGCTCAGATGAGAGCTGGGGAGGATGGTGTGGGAAGTTAGAGGGGTGATGCCCAGGGCAGTGACTGCATCAGACAGGGGATGGGAGTGGGGAGGAGCACCCAGTATACAGAAGTATCTCTTCCTCAGAGGAATAAGGAGCCCAGGGTGGAGAAATGGCAAGTGGTAAGGGGAATGTAAGTGTAGCATCAGGGGTGGGAAATTCTAAAGGGGTGCCTTTACTGAATAGATTTACAGCACTGTCTGGAAAGAGGAAGGGGGCAGCAGAAGGTGAGGTAGGAGGTCAGGTTGAGCAAGGGTTGAGAGTAGGAGTACAGAGGAGTGGGGAGGGAACTAATCAGGGTGGGCAGGGAAGAGGAGGTAGGCAAAACGGAGTGGAGGAAGGGGGAGGGAGCGAAAAGGAGGAGGGGAGGGAAAACTGAAAGCAGATACAGATAGTCAAAATGAATGGGGCAGATTGGGAGATGGAAAAACAGTTAAGGGGATAAGCTATGTATGTGGAGATAAGTTCACCAGGGTGCAGAGGTAGCAGTTAGATGGGGAAGCAGCTAGTATCGAAGGTAAGAAAGGAAGGACGGGAAGCATGGATGCAGGGGGATGGAAGGGTAGCAATAATAGGGGACTCCATAATTAGGGGTATTCACTGGGGAAGGAAAGGGGACCCAAATGCAGGCAGGTTTGTATGCCAGGGATGACAGCTGGGAAGGTGAGTCCAAGAATAAGGGAAATAGTAAGGGAGGTTGTAGGAAAACCTAATTTAGTTATACATTTGGGAACCAACAACCTAGCTGGGGAGGAGGTGGAGGTAGTGCAAAATAGGTTCAGGGAGTTAGGGAAGATCTGCAGGGAGGAAGGAAGTTTGCTGGCCTTCTCAGAGGTGATACCAGTATCAAGAGCCAGCACAGCCAGGAAAAGAAGAATAGAGGATTTAAGTGACTGACTGAGGAAGTGGTGCAGGGAGGAGATGTTCATCTGTATTGGGGACTGGAAGGAGACCTGGTCAAACAAAGCACTCTTTTCACCAGACAGGCTACACCTCAGTAGAGAGGGTTTTAGGGTACTCGGGGACAAACTGGGGGAATACATAACCACTACACTTAATTTAAACTACTGAGTGGGGACAGTGGGCATGCAGGCCCACAGACTCCGAGAAGAGGAGGAGGTCAGTGAACCTCCCCCCAACAGTGATGGAAGAGGTCTTGAGGGAGGAAATGGAAGGGGCAAGAACACATAAGAGGACATGGAGGGGTGCACACAGAGGGGATAAATGAGAATAGAAGACTAGAGGGACGAGAAGGAAGGTCAGATTCTAGGTGGAGAGTGGTGTCTGAATGCACAGAGTCTTGGAAACGAGATGGAAGACCTGCAGGCACTATTAGCGGACAGGAGGGTAGACATAGCTGCAGTAACCGAGACTTGGGCAACATCACACCATGACTGGGACCTTGCGATCCCTGAATATAAACTATACAGGAGGGACAGGGTAATTGGGAAGTTGGGGAGGGGTGGCAGTTTATATCTGGGAGGGAATAACTTGCATGAGGGAGGAGTCTGAGGAAGGGAAGGTGGAGGTATTATGGGCTCCAGGACTCACTGGGTATCTTGGCCTGGATACAGACCTTTTCAAACGAATTTAAAAATGCATCCATATCCTCCCCCTCGTTAAACTCTGCAATTAATTTGGAATTTAACTTCTACCCCAGCCCTGGAGTTTCAGGTCCACCCCTGTAACTTACCACCTCCGGCGTTAGTCGTTGACATCTTAGCTTCTCCAGTTCAAACTTTCTCTGGCGCTGCCTTTCTTTTTCCTCGGCCTCTCTCTTAAGTTGCCTTTCTCTTTCCTCAGCTTCTCTCTGAAGCAGCTTGTCTTTTTCCTCGGCCTCTCTCTGATGCTGTTTTTCCTGCAACTCCCATCTCGAACGTCCTCTGCTCAAATTCCTTTGGTGCCTGTCTTCAAAATTTTTCTGCTCAAATTCCAGCTCCAATTTCCTCTGCTCCAGCTGCAGCCTGATCCCTTCCAGCTCCAGCTTTGTTGTGGCCTTCCCCTGACACTGTGACTCTGGGTTCCCTCTGGTCTCTCTCCTCCTCTTCCCTGGGACTGGGCACTGACATCCCTTGGCACCCCCGTGTCCAAGGTCTGGTCCCTGTCAGTCACTTGCTGTGACTTAAGAATTGAGGCAACCACTTGCTCAGCGTAAGCCATGAGAGCCTCCACGAGGTTCTTTTTGGCTTGCCCCTTGTACTGGACCCCTCTTTCCTGACATAACTGCCTTAGGTGGTCTGCAGTGTATTCACTGTAGTTGGAAGCCATCTTTTTCCCTAACAACTACTTGACTAGCTTATACCAAAAAAAAAAAAAAACGGATAGGGAACTTTTTACTGTAGGCAAATTATTTTTTTCCAGAGCTCTGTCTTGACTGTGTGTGGATTGTTTTCAGTTTATTATTCTGATACCCTGGCCTCGAATCTAGCTGTTATGCCTATGCCACCAATATCTCTCGAATCACAACACTGTGCAGCCAGATCTCTTGGATCTCACCACTGCGCACCAGATCTGTCATAAACCCACTCCTGGGGGTCAGGTCCACTGAGCACTTAGTGCCCACCCCTTAGTGCAGTCTGTGACAGGGAGGGGGACACAGGAATGCCCTCCTCGTTTCCTCTTAGAGTGCTCGCTGAGTTCACTATTAAACACCCAACACAAGGTCCCAGGGCTCCCTCTTTACTCTGGACAAGGGTGCAATGCCAATTTCGAGTCTTGTAGTCAAATGAGAACGCTTCTTGGTTGTTGCACAAAGGGGGACGATCCAGGCATTATGATCTCTTCAGGGTAGCCTCGTAACCCTGATTTTTTTTTTCTCCCACAGAGCAAGCAATAACCTGGTTCAAATCCCCACAGACTTTTCCCTGAGACTTTTGTATTCTCCCTATCTTTACCCAGATTTCCTTTTACAGATCCTTGTTTGATTGGTAGCTTATGGTGGCAGCCCTTAGCAATACCAGTTTGGTCACAGATTATTAATAAATCTCCCACAATCACACACAATATAAAAATCTCGATCAGGCAGGTTTTTTAAAAACAAATGTTTCTTTACTAAATACTTAAATAATTATCATACATTTACAACTAAAATACTCATAAATTTGGTCACAGAATAAAACAAAAGTGGGCACTTAAAGAAAAATGCACCATGACTTTTAGCTGATTTCTACCTTAAGTTCGTATTGAATTGAAGACCAGAAGAATTAAGTGAAGTCTGAAAAATCCTTTCCTTCCTTTTCAGCCTCTGGTTTTCAGTGTCTGCTGTCAGTTTGTCCTGCATCTTGTTAGGAAGAGGTTCCGTTGAAAAGCTCCAAGAAAATGAGAGACTACTACTGTTTCAGAGCTCCTTAAATAAGGCCAAAATTCCTAGTCTGGTCCTAAGTTTTAGGCCAGTAGATGTCACTCTTTCGCGTTCCCAAAGATTAGGGAATTTTTATTTCTTATCTAGGGTCTTATATCATAACTTTCTTTCACATTAATACATTCCAGAATTGGTGCCTTTGATGTCTCACTGCCTTACAATATACAGTAACACTTGTAAGACAACTCACACCAGCCTGTCAAGAATGACTAGTACTTCCCAGATCCTGGTTCCCAGGCCATCCTGCCTTTAAAGAGCAAAGGTTTATCTGCTGAAACGTTTATTACCTCTGCTTCCCTCAATTAAGTTTACAAGGCATTTCTGTAACTTAGCTTCCTGGGAAGCAGCTGGGTTCCTAGGTCACAGAGGAATGTCAAATATTTTGCAAGACCTTCTCTCTCCTGGGATCTTTTATAAAAACTATGTACCCTTTTAAAAAAAACACATGAGCATCTTTCTTGTGGCATTTAACATACACAATCGAATAAAAAAAAAAGTAACAGAATTATATCTGCAAATAATGACTGGCAGTGGCTAGCTCGCCACTCCAGTTACCCCATCTACATTCGAAGACCCTCCTCCCCTGCCCCCCATCAACACTGTTAATAAAAGCTCTACAGGCTGGCCCATCGGCGCAGCGGTTGGATTTTTGCTCGCGACGGCGACCCAGGTTGAGAGCGGACCGGGGTGGCTGGAGGGGCTGGCAGGGAGAAGGATGAGCATCCTCACGGACTGCTCTCCTTCTCCGGGCAGGGGAGAGGGAAGTGCCTGCACGTGAGGGACTCCTCGGCGGAGGCCGAGTCGCACAGCTACCGGCGCTGAAGTATGTATAGGAGGCGGGGTGGACGCCGGACGTCATTGCACGGCCCCACCTCCCCAGAAAAGCGAAAAATCAGGACAGCTGCCAATGCCCTCCATGAAGCCCGCTAAGGCTTCGATTAGTCCCTCAGGCCAGGGCCCTATGACCTATCTGACGTCTGCGGTGTGCAGGGAGAGTGCCGCAGCCCCACCGGGGGGGGGAGCCACGGGGCTTCAGAGGGGGCCTTGTGGCCGATATGAGGGGTGGAAGTCCATAGCTCCGTGACTGGGCTGGAAGTATCGGGTGGCTAGCAACTCGGGAGAAAAAGAATATGGAATTAAAATAAAAAAATTAAAAAAAGCTCCACAGATGGAATTAAGATAATTTCATTTCAAAATTCTGTTTAAATTGTGGAAAACAAAATAGTGAGTCAGACTGGGAAGTGACTAACCTGTTGGTTGAGTTGGGTTTCCTCTTGATGGCTCTCGGGAGGTGTCTTGTTGTTCGAGCTGCTGTGGGGCTGCCTCTCGATGATCTGAAGTGGCGTACACCAAACGTGAACACAACAGTGGGTCCACTTAGAACCAGTCAAACATTAATTGGCTTAGACAAACTATTGGCCATATAGGCTGGATCATCTCCTTGCTGGGGAGGGGATGAATACAACTGTTAAAAGGGAACTGCCTATACTGTATTGATGGTACCTGGTTAAAAAATAAGCAGAAGTAGAGCAGGGAGACACAGTGACTGCAACGGTTAAATGTAGGTATTGAAGGGGGGAGGAACTTGTAACTCCTTAAGATAAGATGAAAGCCTGCCTGGGAGTGTGTGAAGGCATTGGGGCTGTCAATCAAAATATATAACCAAAGACAGGATAACACTATTAATCTAGCTTACAGAATCCTATCATAAATACTTATTCAGCCACATGAAACATCCAGGTGCTTTCTCAACCTCCACAGACTGCTAACAGTTTATCCAGGTCTTCTGGCCTCTGCCCCTGATATGCAGGGCTGAACCATATAGGTCTGTTGGTCCTATGGTCTTGTGATGACCTCCCTCCCTCTTCTAGAAGGAAGACGATATAGTAAATACTGCTAAAGCAAGCCCTGGTGCCCTACCACACCCTTGTAGATTGGAATAATGTAATGTTACACATAACTGACTTGGAAGTCTCCTGTATTTGTAGACCACCCGGTGTTGGCTACAAGAGAGCAGTCATTTACTGTCTGATGGGCTGTGGAGAGACCATAAGAAAGAAACTTACCCTTGTGGCTCCTCGCCTATGAGGGGGAGAGCATGTTTGGGGGGAATAGATGACATAGAATACATATGGGATTTCCTGTAGGTCAAATCAGTGAAGCCAGTTAGATGATACTGGTGCTCACAACCTGGTGCAACCCTTAAAATTGTATCTTTGGCTCTGGTACTTTAGTATACAGCACATAGATATGTTTCAGTGCCATGCCACCACCAGGTTGTGGGGAAGGGAGGGGAAAGAAAGGGGAAGAGAGAAGGAAAGGAAGTGAAAAGGGGAAGAAGGAATTTTGAAGGATGGAATCTGGGAAAATTGGTAAAGGAAAGGGATATGGCTAATGCCATTGCAGGAGAAAAGACTTGTACTGTTGTATCCAGGATAGACTAGAAGTATACTGGAAGTGTGTGTATTTGGTTGACTAGGAAGGAGTCGGGGGCAGAGGAGGGGGATGAACTATTACCCAAGTAAGGCAACTGGATATATTAGTTTTAGAAAGAAGGAAAATGAAAAAGAAGGCGGAGGGGGAAAAAAAAACACAGCGTAAACTAGATACACATCTTATAGTGGGGGATCGTGAGACTTATCTGCCAGAAGGACTGCACATGGGAGAGAGAAATCTTAATTCTAAAGATATGGGACATGCAGACTATATAGGAACACCTTATATTAAGTAGCTTTACCACTGTCCCCTTAAGATGGATTTACGTAGTTGAACAAGTTACATCGTTGGAATCAGATATGAGGGGAAGGACACTTGGAGCTTGGTAGAAATAATGGGGAAGGGAGAGGGGATACAACAAGGAGAATTGCTGGACTCAAAAGGCCAACACATATACTAAGTCTCCCAAACTAAAGGGGGACTATTCACTGAGGAATAGATAGTATAGAAAGGCAAGGATCATATCTAGTGGAGAATCTTTGACCCTTGATGGGAGGGGGGCAGAATACAGTAGGTAGGTACTAAAAATGCTCCTGTGGTGATTGTTCTGTTTAACTGGGCTCTCTCTTTAAGTTAGAGGCCCAAGTAGTGAGCTCCATACCTGGGGTAAAACTCTCCACTACTTCCTCCCAGATGGGGACAACCAGGAGGGTGGGTCGGGCCCATCGGAGGACTGGGGAATATAAACATATATTCCCCACTCTAGGAACCAGTTTTGTTGTATAACAGTTATATGTTTAGTTTATTCATATGAAAAGGGGGTAAATCACTGTAATCTCTGTGTATACATAGAGACAGACAGGGGGCTCTGGTGATACCACTGCTAAGGAAGAAACTTTGCTTATTATTGATAAAATGACAGACCAGATAGCCCAACTCCTTACCTACAATGTTAGTGGTCTCACCCACTCTATAAAAAGGAAAAAAGTACTAACCTATACACATCAAAATAAACCTGATTTTTTTTCTTTATTCCTTCAGGAGACTCACTTCTCACAAATTGAACCTTAAAAATTATCAAAATTTGATTATACAAGCACGCAAGGCCCTCTTAAAAAAAAAAAAAGGGGGACAGCAGAGGGCGGTGTGGCTATTGGTGCCAAACAGAACACTCTTTGAGACCATGGAAGTCACTGTAGATAAAGAGTTGAGATGTGTTCTCCTAAAAGGGAATTATAATGGACAGAGACTCACGTTGGTTTCAGTCTGTGTCCCACCAGCTTCTCCGTTCGAGTTTTATAGAAACCTGTTGATGTTAATAGCAAAAAAAGATGGTCTACGGTGTCAAAAGCTGATGAGAGATCTAGGAGAACAAGAATTGACTGTTGTCCTCTATCTCTCGCCCTGAGGAGATCATTCTGCTGCCTAACTAACACTGTTTCAGTGCTATGCTTCCTCCTAAGTTCACACTGGAGTGGCTTGTAGATGTCAAAGGTCATCAGTTGAGCTTTGAGCTGCAATGCCACTACTTTCTCCACAACCTTCTCCAAGAATGGAAGATTGGAGACAAGTTGGTAATTTGCTAAGATGTCAGGGTCGAGAGATGGTTTCTTCAGAAGGGGCCTCACCAATGCCTCCTTCAAGGCATCGGAGAATAGCCCCTCTGAAAATGAGCACCGGACAATCTCAGTGAACACTGAACCAATGGACTTCACACGTCCCACTAGGAGATGTGTCGGGCCCGGGACAAATTCACAAAAAGTGGGTTCCAGCTTCGAGATTACCACAATGACCTCAGACACCCCCACCATCTGAAACTCTTCCCACACCAATGGAGTGCCCATGCCCCACTAGACTATACTGCGGGAAGATTTTGTCCCACTGGAGAGATGCTGGCCCTAATGGAGGACACACTGTGAGAAAAGAACTGAGTGAACTCTGAAATCGCTCTTTTTGGCTGCAGACAGACTGGATGTAATAGCCTGTCTACAGTATGAAAGAGCACGGCCAATCTATTCCTCCCTGGAAAGTAACTCTGCCTTCTTACGGTTTAATGCCCATTTGATACTCACTGTAGAGATTTCTCAAAGTCAGTTTCTCCTCCAAGGACCCATACCTTCTCCAGCAACGCTCTAACTTCTGACCTTTGGTCTTCATCTCATTGAGAGCCCCGTCATACCAAGGGGATCTCAAGTGAGAAGACCTGGGTCATATACGGATCGGTGCGATGTTGTCGGCTGCCTTGGTGACAGCATTATTATACACTGCCACCGCCTTGTCCAACCCCGTCGCACATGCAGCAGTCACACCAGGAAAGTTTGCTACAGCCAGCAGTCACTCTGGAGACAATCCCTTCAAGGGGCAGTAGCGAACCATCTTAACAGGGAAGGGATCCCTGAAAGAGAACTCCACCGTGCAGTGATCCGACTAAAATGCTGGATCAGTCTTGAGATTTAAAATCTGAATCCCCAGTGAGGAGTACTAAGTCCAAGGCGTAGCTATGGTGGTGGGTCGCAGAAGCAACCACTTGTGTGAGACCCATAAATGTCATCGACTGGAGGAAGTCCTTTCCAAAGTTCGAGAATTCATCATTGACCCAGGCATTGAAGTCCCCCAGAATTAACCATCTGGGCGACTCCAACATCCTATCATCAATGAAGTCTATGACCTCCTGCAAGAAATCACCTTCATGCCCCGGAGGATGATAGACAAGGAGGAACCTGCACCTGGACCCCCATGCACTTCCATGCATTCAAATGATGAAGTAAAGCCCACTGGGTGCACAGAGAAGTTCAGGTCAGATCTAAAACAGATGGCCACACCCCCACCCCTGCGTTCTTGCCTCATACAGTGCACTACAGAGTACCTGGCTTGGATAGATGCCTCCAAACCTGGACCTGCATTGTCTCCCAACCAGGTCTCCATGATGCAAGCGAGGTCAGCAGAGGAAATCAAATCTGCCTTAATAGCAGTCTTTTTCCTCATTGACCTTGCATTGCATAGCACCACCCGATTGGAACTAGTGGAGGCTGCCGATCCCTTGGTTACCTGCCCACTCAGTCCGGTGGGAACCCTGGGAATGGGAATCAAACACGTCTGGCCTCTCTCTTGGTCCCATTTTGCTCCAGGGCCCCTCCTGGACCTGACCACTCACGCACTGCTGCTTGCCCACCCACCCCCCTTGCAATCCCCACCTCCCTACATCAACTTATTGCTGCTGCTGCTGGCACAGGGAGGTCATCAAAGGGATTGAGGTCACGCAGCAGTGATGACGAATAAATGATACGACCATTGCTCATTCCCCAGAACATTCTGATCTTACTTCGAGAGGGTTCCTTCAATAGGTCATCATATATAGGAGTGGCGCCACCTGGTCAGGCCACACGGCAGACTTTTCTAGCAATACATGATAGGGGACCGCCCACCCGACGTCACGTGACGGATGTCAGCGTGACTGTATATAGTGGCCGTTCCTCATGCCCGCCCTCCAGTTCTTTCCCGCCGTCGCTCGTGTCAGTCGCATTGCAGACTTCCATATAGCGATCGTCATGAAAGTGTCTTGTGTCTGAGTTTCCTTCGCTAAAAACTTCTCAAATTTATATCCTTTTTTCACTGATGTCTTCACCCAAGAAGAAGTGCTCGTCGTGTGGCATGCAGATCCCGCACAAAGACGGTCACCTCAAGTGCGTCCTCTGTTTAGGCCCGGACCATCCTGTTTCCTCCTGCCCTGAGTGCCAGACCTTCAACCAGGTCATGAAGAAAAGGAGACAGCATGTTTTGGAGGCCCATCTTTTAAAAGCCCATCAGGCTTCTCTGGAAAAGAAGTTGAACCGCTTAAGAGAGTCCTCAGCCGAAAAATTTTCTCCTTCCAAGAAGCACAAGAAGTAATCCAGGGAGCGGGAGCGCTCCGCGGACGACATGCAGACCTCGATGGGCAAGGCCAAGCCACCACCCAAAAAGGACGGTAAGTCTGTTAAGGCCTTAGAAGGTCAGCCGGTCGTCGGCTCCTCCGACGAACGCACTGCTTCAGCCGATAAGTTGGCCCCCACCTTCTCTGGGGACCGCGCGGCGGCCGGTAAGACGACTACCCAGGAGGTGGGCACTCGCCTGCCTGCCCGACTCCATAAGCTAAGACGGCCATCTCAGATGGTCGCATGGGTGCGGTTCCCCCGTCAGGGCCTGATGGTGCCTCACCCGATGTCCAGCAGAACCAGAGGGAGAAAGCCTCTCTCCCACCTCTTCCTTCGCCTGTACCCTCCCCTTCTCTGGTGGGTACTTTGGGTGATGATTCCAGAGAATCCCTCCATATTTTCGATACCTCTGGGTCAGCTCTGTGTTCCCCCCCCTTGGGGTCAAGGAGAAGGAGGCTCCTCCTCCTCAGCCATCAGGCCTTACCGTGGAGGCCCCTCCTCCGCCTTTGGGCGGGATTCTGGTGCCTCCTCCGACGCCGGACGTCCTGACAACAGTACCGCAGCCTGGACCGGTCGACTGGCCTCAGCCATTGGCCCCAATGCTGGATCAGGTTCCGCCACCAGGGCCTCTTCGTCCAGCCCCGATGCCAGATCCCCTACCAGCGCTGGATCGGTTCCCCTGACGTGGGCTGTCCTGATGCCAGACCCCCAGCCAATATACACTACGGTGGGTCCAACGTGGGTACCCCCGACGCCAGATCTGATGATGGGGATTTACTCTAGACCCCGAACTGTCCCGCATTACCTGCAGGGGTTTCCTGGGGACTACTACCCAGTGGGTACCACTCCGGACTGGAGTCACTTCGGACAGTTCTATCCTGGGTTTAATCCCTACTCTACTTTTCAGGGATTCCAGGGTTATTACCCTCCACCGGTTATTCCTCCTCCCCCTCAGCCTCTGCCTACTCCACCCCCCCCCTCCCGGGTTGCTCTGGATTTCAGGGCTCTAATCCAGTCTTGGTGGCAGGGGCCCCGGTCGGAGTTGGTCTTGGACCTGGAGACTAGGCTCCCACACCCACGGTCTCCCAGGTCCCCTTCCCCGAGCAGTTACTTTATTGCCACGGTCCATGTCTCAGGGAAGACTCATCAGGATGTTTCCCTTCCCGATACCTGACGCTGTCCTGTTGAGGAGGCGGACGATGATGACAGCTCAAAGGGGGCTGACGACTCTTTATAGGAGGTCCCAGAGGAGCCTGAGGGCCCAAAATCTCCACCAGAGGACCCTGCCTTTTCGAATTTTCTGAGGTTAATGAAGGATTATTTTGACTTGGAGTCTGAGGAACAGGGCCCCATGAGACAGATGCTCGTGGAACATCTCGACTTAGAGTCTCTGTCTCTGGTCCCCATTCCTCCCTGGATGGTACCTCACCAAGACCTCACCACTACCATCTGGCAGATGCCTCATTCCCTCCCGGCTGTCCCCAAATGGGCAGACAGACGTTACTGGATGGCGAAGAATGCCATGTTCCTGAAGACTCATCCCAAGGCTGACTCTGTGGTCATCTCTGCGGCTCATGATCGCTCCTCAGCACTAAAGCACATGAGCACCTCTCCTCCAGACAAAGAGTCAAGGCAGATGGACCAGTTCGGGAGAAAGATTTATTCCTCGGCCACATGCGCCTTCCGGTCCCTTAACTATGTGGCCCACATGGTGTTCCACCAAAAGGCTGCCTTGGCCAGGCTGCAAGCGCGAGTTCAGTCCATGGACCCCTCGCCTTTATAGGAGGATCTTGCCAAGGATCTTTGCCTCTCCAAAGTTTCGTGTAGGCACACCTTACATGCCACTTACGACTCTGTCGATTCAGTGGCATGTACCTCGGCAACTGCCATTGCCCTTAGATGGCATTCCTGGCTTCGCCTCTCCGGACTCGCCAACGAGGTCCAGTCAGCGATTCAGGACACCCCCTTTAGGGGCTCGGTGCTCTTTGGTGGGGACATCAGAGACATTATCACAGACCTACAGGATGGGGGGGCCTTGTCCTTAGGTCTGTGAGGTCAATGTACCGATTGGGCTTCCAGCAGCAGCAGCAGCCGTTTCGGAAAAGGACCTGGAGGCAGAAAGAACACCCCGGTGTGCTGCCAAGGGAAGCGTAAGGCCACGGGAACAGCCACCCCTCCTGCCTCCCAAAATCAGAGATATTCAGGAGGTCCTCCCCCTGAACACCCCGCCACTTCTTGACTTCGCATCCCCACTGCCTCCTCAGTCTTGCGACGGGGAGTGGGTGGGGAGGTTTGCCCGCCACGTGCAGGAGTGGAGGGAGGTCACCTTCCGATGAATGGGTCCTGCAACTAGTGTCCATCGGACACACAATAGAGTTTCTGGAAATTCCTCTGGAAACTCCATCAAAGATGTACTCTTACTTGCGGGACCAGGCCCTCCTAGTTTGCAAGGAGGTAAACTCACTCTTGCTCAAAGAAGCAATAGGGCACGTTCCCCTCTGGCAAAGGGGAAAGGGGTTTTACTCTCACTTTTTCCTGGTTCCAAAAAAGACTGGGGACTTCAGACCCATACTCGACTTAAGCCAGCTAAATCAGGTTGTCGAGTACAAAATATTTCGAATGCTGACACTCCAGAGCCTCCTCCCACTCCTCATGGAGAACCACTGGCTCTGTGCTCTGGATATGCAGGATGCCTACCTGCACATCCCCATTTTCCCCAGCCACCGCCGGTTCCTGCTCTTTCACTTCCAGGAGGAGCACTTTCAGTTTTGAGCACTCCCTTTTGGTCTGTCTTCGGCACCACGGGTTTTTATCAAGTGCCTGACAGTGGTCGCAGCCCTTCTATGCCACAGGGGTGTTACGGTTTTCCCTCACTTGGACGACTGGCTGATTTCAGCCCCATCCAGGGATTCTTTACTGGAGGCTCTCGCCTTCACCCTGGATCTCTTCAGCAGACTAGGGATCACAGTCAGTGTTCCCAAGTCCTCCCTCATCCCTGCCCAGAGACTTCAGTTTATTGGTGCAGTCCTGGATATGGTCCAGTGCGCAGAGCCTTTCTTCCTCCAGACAGGGTGGAGACCCTTCTCTTTCAGGGCCATCCCAGCTGGGGAGGTCCTGCGCCTTCTGGGCCTGATGGCGGCCTCCATCACAACCGTTCCCCTGGCAAGGCTTCACATGAGGGTCACTCAGTGGTCCTTGTGGGTACATTGGGATCAGCTCTTGGATGACCTAAACCATTCGGTACTGGTATCCTCATCGGTTCATAAAGAGTTGCATTGGTAGATGGATTCTCTCAATCTTTCCTTGGGGCTTCCCTTCCAGAGCCCGGCACTCTTAGCTTCCCTCACCACAGATGCCTCGAATATGTGGTGGGGAGCACATCAAGGGGAGCAACAAGCCCAGGGACTATGGTCCAACTTGGAGGCTTCTTTGCATATCAATGTTCTGGAGATGAGGGCGGTCCTGTACGGCCTATAGGCCTTTCAGTCCCTCCTTCCCAAGGGATCACTGCTAATCCAAATGGACAACATGTCAGTAGTTTGGTATCTCAGCAAACAAGGGGGAACCCGGTCGTGCCCCCAGTGCCAGGAGGCAACGCGGGTGTGGAACTGGGCAGTCCAGCACCATCTGGTCCTGGTGGCCGTGCACGTTCCAGGCGTTCTAAACGTCCTGGCAGAAAGTCTCGGCAGGTCTCAGATCCTAGCTCACAAGTGGGAACTGCATCAGGAAGTGGCAGAATCCATCTTCCGACGTTGGGAGCATCCAGAAATCGACCTCTTTGTCTCCGAATCCAATGCAGAACTTCCCAGCTTTTTCTCGCTCGTTCCAGGGCATGGTGCTTTTTGGAATGATGCATTGTCTGTCTTGGACAGGGAAATTTTTGTATGCTTTCCCTCCATTTCCCATTCTACAGAGGGTCCTTCTCAAGCTTCAGGCGGAGAGAGCAAAGATGATCCTCATCACTCCTCTCTGGCCGAGACAGATCTGGTTCCCGCTGCTACAACAGCTTTCCAGGGAACCACCGGTTCCACTTCCAGTGACACACAACCTCCTGACCCAGGATCAAGGTCTATTGTTACATCCGGGGCTCAGGACCCTGTACCTTCATGCGTGGCTCCTGCAGACATAGCGATCTCTCGCTTTGGGGTCTCCTCCTGGGTTGCTCAAGTCCTCATTGAGGCTAGAAAGCCCTCTGCTCGTTCCACTTATGCCATGAAGTGGAAGCGGTTTTCCATCTACTGTAGGCTACTGCTAAGGGTTGGAACCCCTTCTCTTGTTCTGCCCCAAAAGTCATGAAATACCTCCTTCACTTGTCAGACTCCGCTCTTTCCTACTCTTCTTTGAAGGTCCATATTTCAGCTACCTCTGCGTACCACGAGCTAGTGAATGGTAAACATGTGACTCAGTTGGAGGTCTCAAAAACCTTTCTGAAAGGGATTCTCCATCTGAACCCCCCACTGCAGCCTAACTCCGCCTTGGGACTTGAACTTCATCTTGGAAAAGCTCACTCTTCTTCCCTTTGAGACGACTATGAGCTGTGATTTGTGCTTCCTTTCCTGGAAGGTGCTTTTTCTCGTGGCTATCACATCAGCCCGAAGGATTTCGGAGCTTCACGCTCTAGTCTGTAAGGAGCCCTATCTGATTTTCCATAGGGTCCGGGCGGTCCTTAGAATGCACCTGAAGTTTCTTCCCAAGGTGGTGTCAGAAGCCACACTAAATCAATCAGTAGAGCTTCCTGTGTATTACCTGTCCCCATCTAACAGAGGTGAGGCACTCCTTCATACAATGGATGTTCATCGAATTCTCCGGTGTTACACTCACTGGACCAAAGAATTCAATACCTGCGACCAGCTGTTCGTTTCCTTTGCCCCTAGATCGAAGGGCAAACCAGTTTCTAAGCAGGGCCTTTCCAAATGGTTGGGCAACTGCATTAGGTTCTGTTACCAAAAGTACGAAAAGCCTCTGCTGGGTCCCATCAGAGGTCATTCTACTAGAGAGACTGCTGCCTCCTCGGCTTTCTTGCGGAACGTTTCTGCTGCCAACATTTGTGCCACCGCTACTTGGAGTTCTGTCCATACCTTTACCAAACATTACAGTCTGGACATTGCTTCTAGGCGGAGGGCTAGCTTTGGCCTAGTCGTCTTGCAGGGCCTTCTGTCCTAAGCTTGGTCCATTCTGGAGCCCAGTTTTTTTTTTCTGTTGGAGTTAGTTCTCCTCCTCCCTAGTTTCTCTCGGTCTCTCCTGGGAGGGACTGCTTGGGACTCCGTCCTATAAGTGATGACCTACTGAAGGAACCCTCTCGAAGTAAGATAATGCAGTTACGTAGAAACTTACCATAACAGTAGATCTTCGAGAGAGGTTCCTTCAGTATGTTATATTTTTCTCCTCACTCCTTCCCCTCATTTTGTGTTTTGCAGGGACTCCAAATCCTGTTCGCTCCTGCTGTCAGGCCTCTTCCTGGCTCCGGCGGGAGAACTGGAGGGCGGGCGTGGGGACTGCCCACTATATACAGTCACGCTGACGTCCGTCACGTGACATCGGGTGGGCAGTCCCCCGTTAGGTATTGCTAGAAAAGTCTGCCATGCGGCCCGACACCAGGTGAGGCCAGTACTATATGTGATGACCTACTGAAGGAACCTCTCTCGAAGATCTACTGTTACGGTAAGTTCCTACGTAACTGTACTTTTCTCTCTCAAAAATTACTAAAAGACCACCCTCAGTCAAGCACTCCAAATATACTAACCCACCCTACCTATAAATTACCTCTATACACAGTCTCTCATTGTCACACCCTTAACAATCACAATTTATCATGCAACTACTCACACTCTTAACTACCCCACTGCCCCTCCCAATTTCAGGACTTCCAAAATAAAATTTGAACATCTTTAAATATTAAGAGGAAAATACACAACAGAGGAAAAGATCTTTCTATAAATATTTTTGCTTTAATGCTCCAAGCACTCCATCAAGTCCAAGAGTTTTTAGCCTGTAAAACAGTGCTCTCCCTACTGCTTGGTGTTGTCTTGCAAATCCTGGAATCAGGTAAGTTAGCAGCCCTCCATGTGGTGCTCTCACTACCACTCATCAGAGGTTACACACTCAAGCAAACTCTTCTTTCAAACAACATGAAGTCTTGCTATATTATGACTATTGCAGTTTGTCACACCATTAGAACTGCTCCGGAGGTGAAAGAGTTAACTTCCATGCAGAGCATGGAACTTAGAGCTCGAGCTCGGTTAGAAAAGCTCTGTCTGGGATATTTCAAACCGAAACTGTCAGATTCTTTACTCCGCCTCACTGAACAGTCGCTCCGGAGATTCCTCCTGCTGCTCGGTTCATTTTCTCGGTTTAAAGAGTTTTTTCTCGGTTAAATTCAACCGCGATTATCATTATTTTAACCTCAAACCGATCGGTTCAAGCTCTGTCTATGGTATTGTAAGTAATAGGTTTTCCGTGTGGAACTTGTAAATGTTTATCGTTTCGGTTTGAACCGATCAGATTGTGTTGAAACTTCATTCTGAAGCGTTTAAAGGCTTTTTAGAGTGCGGTTCCCGGTTCTTATCGGTTCTTAAAAAGACGTATTTCATTACGGTTTTTTCCACGACCCATGACACGGTTGGGAACCGATAAGGGTGTCTTGCCTGGCACTGCCGAAAAAAGGGCAAGTTTTTGGTTAGGCTGGCATTATGTCTGAGAAACCCAAAGAAAACCGGCCCACTGGTTTCAACACTGTAGTGTCTGTGGGAAACCTTGCTAAGGCCGACCCACACCATGTGTTTATTGTCTGGGTTTGACCACCTCAATGCAGACTGCCAGATTTGCAAGAATTTCCTGCAGCTACCCTAGATGGGAGAGTTGGTAGGCTCAGGAGCGAGAGGCCAAAAGTCCACTGACCCGGATGGCCAGCCGGAGGGAGTGCCCTCTGACCAGGGCCAGACTTCCTCGGGCAAACGTAAAGCTGACTCTGAGGAGCCAGTTCCAGCAAAGAGAACTAGAAAATCAGCAGGTGTGGAGTCAAAAATCCCTTCTCCAACTGCTGCAGAGATAGCCAGGGCAATACAAATTGTCCAGTCACTTTCCCCGGTTCCGTCCGAACCGCCACTATCTGGCAAAAGGTCGGTTCGGCCGGTTCCACCGGTTCAAGAATATGATATAGAGGAGTTTTATGAACCAGAGGAGGGGGAGGATGATTATGAACAGTGTGAATGTGCCCATTGAACCGGACATCTCCCCAGACAGACCTTTAGGAGAATCTCCCCCTAGGCTCGCTGAGTCCCTTTCTCATTTTCTGTTTTATAAAAAAGTTGCTGAAACCCTCCAGCTTCCTTTGGAGGAGGCTGTGGATGAGCAAGAGGAGCCTGACTTTGTAGAGATGACGGATATCCCAGAGTCCAGGAGATTGTCTATTCCTTTACATAAATCCTTTAGAAACAAACAATAAAAATTTTAAAAGCTCCTAATTCTGTGCCTCCTGTGGATAAAAAGATGGACAGGAGGTACACTTTGTCAGGTCCTGCTACAGAATTTCTTTCACAGCAATGCAGCCATGTTGGGGTAGTTCAGGCTGCAGCCTGTGATAGCTAATATTCCCTGGCTACATCCTCCTGACAAGGACTCAGGAAGATTGATGCCATGGCTAAAAACAATACATGGCAGCGTTCTTGGGACTCAGACAAGCAAACTATATGGCTTATGTTGCGAGATACCAAAAATCTAGATGGGATATTGTCATGGCTTTAGCCAAACAGGCCCCTGGCCAGCTTGCCAAGGAGCTGGAGCAGGTGGCTGCTGATGGTATTGAGGCATCTAAGGTGCAATTCCATGCTGCAGTGGATTCTAATGATGTATCCTCTAGAGTCATGGCTACATCTGTGGCTTTTCGTAGATTGGCTTGGCTCAGGTGTACTACTTTGTCACAGGATAAGGCTATGGATTTTCCTGTGATGGGAAATTCTCTGTTTGGGGAGCAGACAGAGAATTATATGAAGAAAATGGATGAATATAGAACCACTTATAGGAGTGCACAAGCCAAGGAACGGCAAGCCACTCCTCAGAGGCAGCCCCCCAGGGGTAGAGGCAGGCCTTTTCACAGGCCTTTTTACCAGACCCAGGCCTCCTCTTCAGCTTATGTTCAGAGGGAGAGGCAGACGGGGTACAGGCAGGCCTGCTCCCACCCAACAGCCTAATGCCCCTGCCAAACAGGCACCCTGATGGGATGCCCAGCGCTGGTTCTCCATTACCTGTAGGGGGCAGGCTGGCTTACTTCGTCCAGGACTGGAAGTCGTTAACATCAGACAAGTGGGTCCTGGAAGTAGTAAGCCAGGGTCTGGTTCTCAGCTTCAAAAAATTTCCAAAGATGAGAATCGGATCTTTTCCACCTGCAAACCCTCTAGAGACTCTTGCCTTGGAAACAGAAGTCTCAACTCTCCTGGCTCTCAGAGCTGTAGAAAGGGTTTCTCCCCTACACCAGGGCAAGGGTCTGTACTCCAGGTACTTCCTTACCCCAAAAAAGACAGGAGAGTGGCGGCCCATCCTGGACCTAAGATATCTGAACAAGCACCTTTTAAAACCAAAATTCAAAATGGTGACTCTGGGAATGATTTTACCCTCCCTAAGGCCAGGGACTGGCTAGCTTCCCTGGACCTCAAGGATGCCTACTTCCATGTTCTTATCAGAAGCTCCCACGAAAATACCTCAGATTCGAACTGCCCTCAGGCCATTATCAGTTCAGAGCAATGCCCTTCGGCCTTACCTCTGCCCCAAGGGTATTCACAAAATGTCTGGCAGTAGCAGTTGCTCATTTAAGAAGGCAAAAGATTGCCATCTTTTCCTACCTGGACAACTGGCTCATTGTGGGTCAGTCTCCAGACCGCCTCAGATCACACCTGCAAGTTACCCAGCAGCTGCTTACCTCTCTGGGCTTTCTTCTCAATCTTCCAAAGTCAGTTCTGGAACCTGTCCAGGTACTCACCTTTATAGGTGCAGAACTGGACACAAAGCAGAGCCAGAGCCTTCCTTCCCCTAGAAAGGTAAGGACACTGGTGGCCCTGGCCTGTCCTTCACTCTGCAGGCTCTCGACCAGCAAGGCATTTCCTGCAGCTCCTAGGACACATGGCTGCTTCCACAGCTGTAGTGCAAGGAGCAGATTTCAGATGAAGGACATTCAGTTCCATTTGAGAGCCTTTTGGTCTCAAAGAAGAGATTCCTATCCAAGTTAATCCCAGTGACTCGAACCCTGATCCAGGCCCTTCAGTGGTGGCAGGATCAGAGCAATCTGAGACAAGGGGTGCCCTTCATCCCTCTATCTCACTCCTTGACCCTTACTACAGATGCGTCCCTCTTGGGATGGGGAGCTCACATGGGCGACCTCTCCACCCAGGGGTTGTGGTCCCCTCAGGAATCTCTGCTCCACATCAATCTGTTGGAACTCAGAGCTGTTTTTCTAGCACTTCAGGTTTTTCTGCATCTGTTCAGAACAAGGTGGTACAGGTCAGAACAGACAACACCACTACAATGTGGTACATCAACAAACAAGGGGGCACTCGGTCTTCGGCCTTGTGCACCGAGGCAATGAAGTTGTGGTCTCTGGCTTATTCCCTGAACACTTCCTCATAGCAGTTCACCTCCCAGGCAAGGACAATGTCCTGGCAGATGCTCTCAGCAGGATTTCCCAGGGCCATCACGAATGGTCACTGGATCCCCTAGTACTGGGGATAGTTTTTGCCAGATGGGGCACCCCTCAGATAGATCTTTTTGCAGCCCCAGACAGTCATCAGCTTCCACTTTTTTGTTGCAGGCCCCCAGTGTTGGGCTCAGTCCCCCTGGATGCCTTTCTTCTCGATTGGGAAAGGAAATTTCTCTATGCCTTCACCCTTTCCCTCTCCTGTTCAAGGTGCTAGTCAAAATCAGATCTCAAGCCCTGCAAGATGATCCTGATTGCTCCAGACTGGGCCAGGCAGCCCTGGTACCCACTCCTTCTGTCCTTAGCAGTCCATCTTCCCCTGTGTCTCCCCAGGAACCACAATCTGTTAACCTGTGCCCAGGGAGAGTCTGGTTTCCGAATCTCAAATCCCTCAACCTCAAGGCCTGGCTCTTGAGGAGTTAGAGTTGCTGATCTACAACTTTCTCAAGGTGTTCTCGAAATCTTGAAAGCTTCTAGGAAGCCTTCCACCAGGGCTACCTATAACTCCAAGTGGAAAGGTTTTCCATATGGTGTTCTGGGAAGCATATTTCCGGAATCTGCTGATTTGCCCACTGTTTTGGACGATATGGTCCATCTTAATTCTTTGGGACTGAGACCAGCTACCCTGAAAGTGCATTTGGCAGCTGTCTCTGCTTTTATTTCAGCAGGAAGCCCTCTTCTCTTCTGCTCACCTGTATTTTCCAAGTTTTTAAGGGATTGCTTCATACCAATCCACCATTCAGGGACCCTGCCCTGCCTGGGATCTTAATGTTTGCATTGCTCAGCTGATTCAACCCCCCTTTGAACCTCTGTCTTCGGCAGAGCTTAAGTACTTGACTTGGAAAACTGTATTTCTAGTAGCCATCACTTCTGCCAGGTACATAAGTGAGTTACAGGCTTTATCAGTGGAGACTGACTTTATTTCCTTTCACAGGGATAAGGTAGTCCTCAGGACTAACAGGAAGTTCAAACAACATGAAGTCTTGCTATATTATAGACATTAGCAGTTTGATCCAGCTCTTGAACTGCCCCGGAGTGAAATGGTTAAAACCATTCCAAAATGGAATTTTGGCACGAGAGCAGCTCTATCTGTGTCATTTCAAACTTGAACTGTCAGATTCTTTACTCCGCCTCAGTGAACAGTCGCTCTGGAGATTTCTCCTTCTGCTCGGTTCATTTCTCGGTTTAAAAAGTGTTTTCTCAGTTGGATTTAACGAGAATAGTTTTATTTTAACCATAAAACCGTTCGGTTCAAGCTCTATCTGTGGTAACCGTAAGTAAATGAAGGTTTTGTCTGTGTGGAACTTGTAAGTTATTGGTTCGGTTTTGAACCGATCAGTGAGTTTAAAACTCATTTAAAACTAAAAGTTACTATTTTAGAGTCGGTTCCGGTTCTTATGGTTCTAAAAAGCAGTTTATTACGTTTTTCCAATACCCGTGACACGTTAGGAACCGATAAAGGGTGTCTTGCCTGGCACTGCCGTTAAAAGGGCAAGTTTTTGGTTAGGCTGGCATTATGTCTGAGAAACCCAAAGAAAAACCGGGCTCACTGGGTTTCAACACTGTGATGTTGTGGGGAAGTCTTTGCCAGGCTGACCCACACACATGTTTATTGTCTGGGTTTGACCACCTCAGTCAGACTGCCAGGTATGTAAGAATTTCCTGCAGCCACCCTGGAAAAAAGATTGGGCAGGCTCAGGGGCGAGGGCAAAAGTCCGCTGACCCGGATGGCCAGCCCGGTTCGGTGCCAACCGAACCAGAGGGAGTGCCTCTGACCAGGGCCAGACTTCCTCGGGCAAAGAAAAGCTGGTTCGTGAGGAACCAATTCCAGTAAAGAAAACAAGAAAATCAGCAGGTCTGGGTCCAAAATTCCTTCTCCAACTGCTGCAGAGATAACAAAAGCCATACAAATTGTCCAGTCACTGTCTCAGGGGTCGTCGAACCACCACTGTCTGGTAGAAGGTCGGTTAGTCCGGTCCCAGTGGTTCAGGATTATGATATTGAGGAATTTTATGAACCAGAGGAGGGGGAGGAGGATTATGAACAGTATGAATGTGGCTGGGAAGGTCTGGGTGTGCCCATTGAACCAGACATCTCCCCAGACAGACCTTTAGATTCCCCCTATGCTGTCTGAGTCCCCATCTCATTTTATGTTTTATAAAAAAGTTGCTGAAACCCTCCAGCTCCCTTTAGAAGAGGCCGTGGATGAGCAAGAGGAGCCTGATTTTGTAGAAATGATGGATATTCCAGAGTCTAGGAGATTGTCTATTCCTTTACATAAGTCTTTTAGGAAACAAATAATTAAAATTTTAAAAGCTCCTAATTCTGTGCCTCCTGTAGATAAAAAGATGGACAGAAGGTATACATTGTCAGGCCCTGATACAGAATTCCTTTCTCAGCAATGCAGTCATGTTGGGGTAGTTCAGGCTGCTGCCTGTGATAAAGCTAATATTCCCTTGGCTTCACATCCTCCTGACAAGGATTCCAGGAAGATTGATGCCATGGCAAAAAAAATATGGCAGCCTCTCTGGGACTCAGGCAAGCAAATTATATGGCTTATGTAGCTAGGTATCAGAAATCTAGATGGGATACTGTTATGCAATGGCCAAGCAGGCCCAGCTAGCTGGCTAGTGAACTAGAACAGGTGGCTGCTGATGGCATTGAAGCCTCTAGGTTCAGTTTCATGCTGCTGTGGATGTTAATGATGTTTCCTCTAGGGTCATGGCCACATCTGTAGCTTTTAGGAGGTTGGCCTGGCTCAGGTGTACTAGTTTGTCACAGGATACCCAGACTAAGGCTATGGATTTTCCGTGGTGGGAAATTCTCTGTTTGGAGAGCAGACAGAGAATTACATGAAGAAGATGGATGAATATAGGACTACTTACAAGAGTGCCCAGGCTAAGGGCGGCAAGCCACTCCTCAAGGCATGACCCCCAGGGGTGGGGGGAGGCCTTTTCACAGGCCTTCTACCAGACTCGGGCCTCCTCTGCCTATGCTCAGAGGAGCTTCTTCAGAGGCAGGGGCAGACGAGGGGTGGGCAGACCTGCTCCCACCCCCCAGCCTAAAGCTCCTGCGAAACAGGCACCCTGATGGGGTGCCCAGGGCCGATTCTCCTGTACCAGTGGGGGGCAGGCTGGCTTACTTCAGTCAGAATGGGCTTCTTTAACCTCAGACAAGTGGGTTCTGGAAGTAGTAAGCCAGGGTCTGGTTCTCAGCTTCAAAAAGTTTCCCAAGTTGAGAAGCAGACTTTTTCTACCTGCAAGTGCTTCAGAGACCCTCGCTCTGGAAACCGAGGTCTCATCTCAGAGCAGTAGAAAGGGTTCCTCCCCTGCATCAGGGCAGGGGTCTGTATTCCAGATGCTTCCTTACCCCAAAAAAGACAGGAGAATGGCGGCCCATTTTAGATCTCAGATATCTGAACAAGCATCTTTTGAAACCAAAGTTCAAAATGGTAACTCTGGCAATGATTTTACCTTCCCTAAGGCCAGGGGACTGGCTAGCCTCCCTGGACCTCAAGGATGCCTATTTCCATGTCCTTATCAGAAGATCCCATCGAAAGTACCTCAGATTCGAACTGCCTCAGGTCATTACCAGTTCAGAGCAATGCCCTTGACCTTACCTCTGCTCCAAGGGTATTCACAAAGTGTCTAGCAGTGGCAGTGGCCCACTTAAGGAGGCAGAGGATTGCTGTTTTTCCTCATCTCAGGACGACTGGCTCATTGTAGGCCAGTCCCCAGAACAGGTAAAATCTCACCTGCAGGTCACCCAGCAGCTTCTCACCTCCTGGGTTTTCTGCTAAACCTACTAAAGTTGGTTCTGGAACCAGTCCAGGTACTCACCTTTATAGGGCAGAATTGGACACAAAGCTAGCCAGAGCCTTTCTTCCCCAGAAAGGGTAAAGAATTTAGTGGCTCTGGTCTCTTCCTTCACTCTGCAGGTCTCTCGACCAGCAAGACACTTTCTGCAGCTCCTGGGGCACATGGCTGCATCCACAGCTGTTGTGCAGGGAGCCAGATTTCAGATGAGAGACATTCAGTTTCACTTGAGAACCTTTTGGTCTCAGAGAAGAGACCCCCTTTCCAAGTTGGTCCCAGTGACTCTAACCTTGATCCTAGCTCTCCAGTGGTGACAGGATCAGAGCAATTTAAGAGCGGGGGTCCCCTTCATTTCCCCTTCTCACGACTTGACTCTCACTACAGATGCTTCCCTTCTGGGTTGGGGGGCCCACATGGGCGACCTTTCCACTCAGGGAGTTTGGTCCCCCCAGGAATCTCTGCTCCACATCAATTTGCTGGAACTCAGAGCTGTCTTTTTAGCTCTTCAAGCTTTTTCTGCATCTGTCCACGACAAGGTGATACAAGTCAGAACAGACAACACCACAACAATGTGGTACATCAACAAACAGGGGGGCACTCGGTCTTCGGCCTTGTGCACCGAGGCAATGAAGTTGTGGTCTCTGGCCTATTCCCTGAACACTTCCCTCATAGCAGTTCATCTTCCAGGGAAGGACAGTGTCCTAGCGGATGCCCCTCAGCAGGATTTCCCAGGCCATCACGAATGGTCCCTGGATCCTCAAGTGCTGGGGATAGTTTTTGCCAGGTGGGGCATCCCTCAGATAGATCTTTTGCAGCCCCAGACAATCACAAACTTCCTCTGTTCTGTTGCAGGCCTCCAGTGCTGGGCTCAGTTCCTCTGGATGCCCTTCTGGATTGGGAGGGAAGTTCTCTTGCTTTCCCTTTCCTCTCCTATTCAAAGTACTAGTCAAAATCAGATCTCAGCCTTGCAGGTGATTCTGATTGCCCGGATTGGGCCAGGCAGCCCTGGTACCCACTCCTTCTGTCTCTGACAGTCCATCTTCCCCTGTGCCTCCCCAGGAATCACAATCTGTTGACTTGTGCCCAGGGAAGGTTTGGTATCCGGACCTCAACCTCAACCTCAAGGCCTGGCTCTTGAGGAGTTAGAGTTTGCTGATTTACACCTCTCTCAGGGTGTTCTTGAGATCCTAAAGGCTTCAGAAAGCCTTCCAGTAGGGCTACTTATAGTTCTAAATGGAAAAGGTTTTCCATTTGGTGTGCTGGGAAAAATATTTCCCAGAATCTGCTGAATTGCCCATTTTGTTAGATTACTGGTACATCTTAATTCCTGGGTCTCAGACCAGCTACCCTGAGAGTTCATCTGGCAGCTGTGTCTGCTTTTGTGTCAGCAGGAAAGTCATCCCCTTTCCTTCATCCTGTGTTTTCCAAGTTTTTAAGGATTACTCCATACTAATCCTCCCTTTCGGGAACCGGCCCCTGCTTGGGACCTTAATGTTTGCATTGCCAGTTAATGCAACCCTTTTGAACCTCTTGTCTTCTGCAGAGCTTAAGTACCTAACTTGGAAAACTGTTTTTTAGTGGCTATCACTTCTGCCAGACGATAAGTGAATTGCAAGCCTTGTCAGTGGAGACTGACTTTATTTCTTTCCACAGGGATAAGGTAGTCCTTAGGACTAATAGGAAGTTTTTGCCTAAGGTGGTTTCAGATTTCTATCTTAATCAATCTGTCTCCCTTCCAGTATTTTTCACTGATCACTCCTCTTCGGGTGAGAGGAGGTTGCACAGCCTGGATGTTAAGAGAGCTCTTAGTTATTATATAGAGCGTATCAAAGGTCACAGGTTCGAATCCCTCCAACTTTTCCTTACCTATGGTGAAGTTGGGAAAGGCAAACCTGTCACTAAGAGATCAATAGCCAGGTGGATTGTCTCTTGTATCCAATTTTGTTATCAGAAAGTGGGCAGAACCTCCTGGCTTGAGGGCTCATTCTACCAGGGTACAGCTGTGCTCTAGCTGCTGCCAGAGATATCCCTTTATTACAGATTTGCCAGGCTGCTACTTGAAAACGGTACACACTTTTACCAAGCATTACTCCCTGGATGTCAGGCCAGGAGAGATGCTCGGTTTGGCACAACTGTTCTTCAGAGCCTATTCCTAAGTAGGTTCTGCCCTCCTCCATGGAGGTACTGCTGTGTATTCTGCTAATGTCTATAATATAGCAAGACTTCATGTTGTTTGAAGAAAAATTACTCACCTTAGTAATGTTGTTTCTTCTAATGGAGTCTTGCTATATTATAGACCTCCCCAACCTGCCCTCTCAGAACCTCTACTTAGTGGAGTGCGGGCAACTTAGTGTGGGCACTACTTATGTCCTGTTAGCATTTTGTCCCCTTTGGGACTTTGGGGTGTGTGTGTGTGCAGCGTGTGTGTTTTATTATACTTATGTTTCATTTTCATATTATTAGAATGGTTTTAGTATTTCTGGTCCCCTGACTTGAGTCTTTGGTGTTGGGACCATCAATGGTTGTTATTATTTAGGTAGCATTTGGCTAGTGTAGGTTACAGCTTCACACAGACCTTAGTGAGTTTGGCTCAGAAAGATCTGACAGTTCAAGTTTGAAATGACACAGATAGAGCTGCTCGTGCCAAAATTCTGTTTTGGAATGGTTTTAACCATTTCACTCGGGGCAGTTCTAGAGCTGGATCAAACTGCTAATGTCTATAATATAGCAAGACTCCATTAGAAGAAACAACATTACTAAGGTGAGTAATTTTTTTTTTTGCCTAAGGTGGTTTCAGATTTCCACCTTAACCAATCTATTTCACTTCCAGTGTTCTTCACTGACCATTCCTCCTCTGGCGAGAGGAGGCTGCACAGCTTAGATGTTAAGAGGGCCCTAAGTTACTACATAGAGCGTACCAAGAGTCACAGGTTTGACTCCCTCCAACTATTTCTCACTTATGGTGAGGTTGGAAAAGGGAAACCTGCCACTAAGAGATCCATTGCCAGGTGGATTGTCTCTTGTATCCAATTTTGCTATCAAAACTGGGTAAGGCTCCCCTTCAGGCCTGAGGGCTCACTCTACCAGAGGTACAGCTTGCTTCTAGCTGCTGCCAGAGACATCCCTATCTTAGAGATATGTCAAGCAGCTACTTGGAAAACAGTACACACTTTCACCAAGCATTACTCCCTGATATCCAGGCCAGGAGGGATGCTCGGTTTGGCACAGCCGTGCTTCAGAGCCTATTCCCTAAGTAGGTTCTGTCCCTCCTCCATGGAGGTACTGCTGTGTAGTCTGCAATAGTCATAATATAGCAAGACTTCATGTTGTTTGAAGAAAAAATTACTCACCTTAGTAACATTGTTTTTTCTAATGGAGTCTTGCTATATTATGACCTCCCCCCCCAGCCTGCCCCTCTCAGAACTTCTACTTTGGGTATGGGGTGGGCAGTCCACTGTTGGCACTTGTTGATGCCCCCTTTTATGTTTTCCACCCCTTCTTTTTGGGGTGTTTGGGTGTTGTGTTTTATTTTATCTTATCTTTTCTGGTCCCCTGACTTGAGTCTTGGTGTTGGGACCAGGAAAATGTGTTAATATTTTAGTAGCCAGTTGGCTGTGTAGGTTACAGCTTCCACACAGAACCTTAGTGAGTTTTGCTCATAAAGATCTGACAGTTTCAGTTTGAAATATCCCAGACAGAGCTTTTCTAACCGAGTCACGCTCTAAGTTCCATGCTCTGCATGGAAGTTAACTCTTTCACCTCTGGAGCAGTTCTAATGGTGGGACAAACTGCAATAGTCATAATATAGCAAGACTCCATTAGAAGAAACATTACTAAGGTGAGTAATTTTTTCATTTGATCCGTGGCGCCCAGTAAAAACAGAAAAGTACACAGTTCTCCTTTTGGTGCCGAATGACTTGAAAATACCTCAGGGACGCTCACCCCCAACTTAAATAGAGTGGTTAAATTGAAAATGTTTAGATGGTGGGAGCTCTTGTATCTAGATTTCTAGGTGATAGAATTCTCCTATAGTAGTCAGTGGAGAAAGATGACAGAGGTGGTGGAACTGAGTTCCTGCCCAGTTTAACCTCTGCTTAAATATCTTGCACAGATCGTACAGCTTTTTCAGGGAAAAAGTATTCATGACCAGCCTCAAGATCATAGAGGTCTCTCAGAGCTCTTCACTCTTTAATATCCACAGTGTGCTTGGGCCAAAAAACATCCAACCAACGCATATGGGAATAGACTTTCCCAGGTGATTTTGGACCGCTCCAGGTCAACAGACGCCCACTACCTGGCATCCAGTCCACTCCTGGTCCTGTGCCACCCAGTGAGTCCACACCCCACAAGTCCTCCTCTTGTTACCACCATGCTCTGCTCTAAAGACACCGGCTCTCAACACAAACTGGCTTCACTCCTATACTTCTCTGAGACTCTCCATAGCCTCCGCCGATAAGATGGTTCAATCTGCTTATTCTAACCCCAGAAATCACTCATTATGATTAAACTTAATGCAGTCAACCTCCTGTGTTGAACTGCCCGGAGAGATGAAATTTTATGCAAATTATGGAACTCTCAATTGGCTCATGCCACATTCAAACTGCTACCCTAGCAACTGCTGCACTCTGAGTGCTTCAGATTCTTTACTCCACCTGCCTAGTAAGGACGTCCTGGAGAGCTCTCCTTGAACTGTCTTCAGAATAAAGTTTATCTGTGCATAAGTACTCATTTTTAGTTTAAATTTAAATTGCTGCCTTAGAAACACTGTTTGGTGTAGTTTATTGGTATTATAGTAGTTTTTTTGTCTCTATTCGCGGTTCCCTCACGGTTCCTTGGAACCAAGGGTTCTGCATCTATTTGGGAGGTTTTTACCTCAGTTTTCTTTATATTTACATATTTAGTGATTGGTTCCTTGAACCACTTTATTTTTGTTTAAATTTCTGTATTTTAGCGGTTCTCTTTTTCTTCAGGAACCGAATAGCGATCGGTTCCAGGAACCATTAGCAGCAGTTATTTTAAAGAACCTCCGGTTCCGAGGTACTTTAAATAACTGTTTGTGAAGTAATCTTTGCCTATCGATGTCAGAGGTCCATTTACAGTGGCGTGAAAAAGTATTTGCCCCCTTCCTGATTTCCTCTATTATTGCATATTTGTCACACTGGATGTTTTCAGGTCTTTAGACAAAATGTAATATTAGATAAAGGGAACCTGAGTGAACAAATAACACTTGTTTTTTTTTTACTTATTTCAGTTATTTAATGAAAACAGCTAACCAACACCAACTGGCACTGTGTGAAACAGTAATTGCCCCCTAGTTAAATCAACTCAGTTAAAGGGATAATTAGAGTCAGCTAAATGAACACAGCCAGGCTTGATTATAGCCAGCCCTGCTCAATATAAACCTCACTTATTTTGACCCTTACCATCAGAGTCATGTTGCCAGCACAAAGATTCAACAAGCACATTATGCCACGATCAAAGGAAGTTCCTGAAAAGATCAGAAAAAAAGTTGTTGCTATCTATCAGTCTGGAAAGGGTTACAAACTATTTCTGAGGCTCTGGGACTCCATCGAACCACAGTGAGAGCCATAATCTCCAAATGGAGAACACTTGGAACAGTAGTGAATCTTCCCAGGAGTGGGCAGCCTGCCAAAATTACTCCAAGGGCGCAGCGTAAAAGGATCCTAAAACAACATCCAAAGAACCGCAGGCTTCTCTTGCCTTAGCTAAGGTCAGTGTTCATGACTCCACAATCAGAAAGAGACTGGGCAAAAATGGGCTTCATGGGAGAGTAGCAAGGCGGAAACCACTGCTAACCAAGAAGAACATAAATGCTCGTCTCTCATTTGCCAAGAAGCACCTGGATGATCCACAAGCCTTTTGGGAAAATGTTCTATGGACAGATGAGTCCAAAGTGGAACTTTTTGGACGACATGGATCCCATTATGTCTGGCGTAAAGCAAACACAGCATTCCACATTAAGAACATCATACCAACAGTCAAACATGGTGGTGGTAGTGTGATGGTGTGGGGATGCTTTGCTGCCTCAGGACCTGGACGACTTGCCATAATTGAAGGAACCATGAATTCTGCTCTGTACCAGAAAATTCTTAAGGAGAATGTCCGGTCATCCATCTGTCAGCTGAAGCGTAGTTGGGTCATGCAGCAAGACAATGATCCAAAACACAAAAGCAAGTCCACATCAGAATGGCTGAAAAGAAGTAAAATTAAAGTTTTGGAGTGGTCTAGTCAAAGTCCAGACCTAAACCCAATAGAGATGCTGTGGCAGGACCTGAAACGAGCAGTTCATGCTCGAAAACCTACCAGTGTTGCTGAATTAAAGCAGTTCTGTGAGGAAGAGTGGGCTAAAATTCCTCCACAGCGATGTGAAAGACTGATATTGAATTATAGGAAGCGTTTGGTTGCAGTCATTGCAGCTAAAGGTAGCGAACCAGTTATTAAGTGTAAGGGGCAATTACTTTTCACACAGTGCCAGTTGGTGTTGGTTAACTGTTTTCATTAAATAAATGAAATAAGTAAAAAAAAAGTGTTATTTGTTCACTCAGGTTCCCTTTATCTAATATTACATTTTGTCTAAAGACCTGAAAACATCCATTGTGACAAATATGCAATAATAGAGAAAATCAGGAAAGGGCCAAATACTTTTTCACGCCACTGTAGATAAACCTAAAAAATGCACAGGACCCACAGGTTTTAAATGTAAGTCTTGTGGGCAACTTATAGCAAAAGCAAATAGGCACTCTCTCTGCATTTCTTGTTTGGGTACAAGTCATATATTTGCCAATTGTGATATCTGTAAGACCTTTTGCCCTAAAACATTAAAGAATTGGTCTAAAATTTTAGAAGAGATGGCTTCTGCTTCTAGTGTGGATAACTCTGCTTCTTTCTCTTCCCATAAAAAGGACAGAGGTAAAGCCAAGGATCCTGACAGGAGTTCAGATAAATCTGAACAAGGTAAAACAAAAAGGGCTGTGGAAACAAGCTCTGAACCTGTTCCATTAAAGAAAAAGTGTAAAGAAAAACATGTCGCTGCGCCTCCTGGCCGAGAAGGCTAAGGAGCTCCCAGCAGACAAGCATATTATGCTCTCGGCTGAGGACATTGCTAAAGCACTACAAGTGTTACAAGCCCTACAGGGTGCAATCCCGGTTCCTCCTACAGCTCCAGCAAGGCAAGAAGTGCTGGAAGTGTATGGGGAGGAAGAGGATGATGACTTGGAAGGGGAACCTATAGATCCAGAGGTCTCCCCTGAGCAAGAATTTGGGTCCCCTTCTAGGGGTCCTGAGGAATACTCCTCCCACTATGCTTTTGTTAAGAGCATGGTGGAAACCCTGAACCTTCCTCTTCACGAAACAGAAGAGGATATGGGGAAGGCAGTCTTTTTGGATATGATGGGGTTAACCCCCACGAAACGTCTGCTTCTGCCCATGCATAAGTCCTTAAGGCTGCAGTGCAGATTTTTAAAACTCAAACCTCTGTCCCTGGTGTGGATAAGAAAGCTGTCAAGAAATATCAGCTGGACAGAACTACAGCTGATTTTCTGTTTACTCATCCTGATCCGGAGGGAGTAGTACAAGCTGCTGCCTGTGACAAGGCCAGGATCCTCTTGGCTACCCATCCACCAGACAAAGATTCAAGAAAAATGGGTGCTATGGGAAAGAAAGGGTACATGGCTGCCTCTTTGTTAGGCAGGCCAATTAAAATGCAGTACCAAAAAGCTCTGTGGAACACTGTTCTAGCTTTGGCTGTTAAGGTCCCAGGTTAAGTGGCTGTAGACTTGCAGGATACAGCAAGGGCTGCGCTTGATGCTACTAAGTACCAATTTCATATGGCAGTGGATGCCAATGACACTGCATCCAGGTTAATGGCTTTGTTTCACTCAAGAGGTTTTGCGTGGCTTAGAGCCACCAACCTGACTTTAAACACCCAGGCCAAAGCAGTGGATTTTCCCCTGGAAAAATACTGCTTGTTTAGGGATAAAACAGAGGCATACATGAAGAAGGTGGAGGAATATAAATCCACCTATCGGAGCAATTCCAAGGATAGGCCCTCCACCTCTTATAGACCCCAGAGTAGGGGAGGTAGGGGTAGGGGTTTTTACCCCAAACCTTTCTTTCAGGCGCAGGCCTCTCAGCCTCAGCAGCAGGCCAGAGGTTACTTTAGAGGAAGGGGCAGGAGAGCCATGAGAAGAGCGTCTCCTGCACCACAGGTTCAGGCACAGCCCGCACAGAATCCCTGATGGGCTAGTGCAGGTTGCATCCCCTATTACAGGACCACTGGTAGGTGGCAGACTGGCTCATTACCTTCACGCTTGACATTCCATCACCACAGACAAGTGGGTGTTGGAGGTAGTGAGCCAGGGCCTGGCACTCAGTTTCAAATCATTTCCAAAGCTGAGAACAAGAACCTTTGCTCCAACAACAGCTGCAGACATGATTCTGTTGGAAGCAGAGGTAAAGTATCTGCTGGCAATCAAAGCAGTAGAGATAGTGCCTCTAATAAGCAGGGGCAAAGGTTTTTATTCCAGGTACTTCCTCTTAAGGAAGAAAAATGGGGATTGGCAACCTATTTTGGATCCAAGACTTCTGAACAAGCATATTTTGAAACCAGGGTTCAAAATGGTCACTCTTGCAATAATCATTCCCTCTTAGCAAAAGGGAGACTGGCTAGCCTCCCTAGATCTAAGGGATGCTTATTTTCACATTCCCATCAGACCATGTCACAGAAAATTCTTGAGATTCAGGCTGGCTTTAGGCCATTATCAGTTTGCAGCTCTCCCTTTTGGACTAACTTCGGCACCAAGGGTTTTTACAAAGTGCCTATCAGTGGTGGTAGAGTTTTTGAGAAAACAAGGTGCAACAGTCTTCCCCTACCTGGACGACTGGTTAGTAGTAGGACAGTCTCTGCAGCATGCAGTACAGTCACTGGCACTAACAAAATCTACACTAGAGTCCCTGGGATTTCTGAAGAGAAATCTCAGCAGGTACCACTCCAGGTGCTGGAGTTTATTGGTGCAGAACTAAACACCAGACAGGGCAGAGCCCTCCTGCCACAAGACAGGGTAACAAGCATTCTGCAAATTGCAAAATCCTTTGTCTCCAGGAGACCGAAATCATCCAGAGAATTTCTCAGGCTACTGGGCCACATGGCATCTGCCACTGCAGTGGTAACGGGCTCCAGATTTCAAATGAGAGATATTCAGTTCCACCTCAGACAGTACTGATCTCAAAGGAAGGATCCTATGTCCAAACTGGTTCCAGTCACAAAAAGTTTAGTCCAGGCTTTGCAGTGGTGGCTGGACGAGCACAACCTCAGGGTGGGTGTACCTTTTATAAGGGAACACCCTCAGTACTCCTCACAACAGATGCCTCTCTTCTAGGTTGGGGGGCACACATGTTAGAGCATACAGCAAGTGGTGCATGGTCCCCTCAAGAGTCTCTGTTGCACATAAATCTCTTGGAGCTCAGGGCTGTTTACCTGGTTCTAAAAACATTTGCTCCTTACCTGCAAAACAAGGTGGTGCAAGTCAGAACAGACAACACAATAACCATGTATTATATCAGCAAGCAAGGAGGTACCAGGTCACATCTGCTGTGCACAGAAGCAATGAGACTATGGTTCCTGGTATACTCCATGGGAGTATCCCTGTCAGCCATACACCTTCCAGGGAAGGACAATGTGCTAGCAGACTCTCTAAGCAGGATAAGTCAAGACCACCACGAGTGGAATACTCAGGTACTCAATACAATTTTCAGGAAATGGGGCATTCCAGAGGTGGATCTCTTTGCCTCCACAGAAAACCACCAGCTTCCAATGTACTGTTGCAGGCCTCCTCTAAGGGGCATAATTCCCCTGGATGCCATGGCCCTGGATTGGACATGGAAGTTTCTTTATGCATTCCCTCCCTTCCCTATGATATTCAGGACCCTACTGAAATTGAGATCCCAACCAGCAAAAATGATACCGGTAGCTCCGGATTGGGCGATACAACACTGGTACTCTCTTCTGCTGTCTCTGTCAGTGATTCCCCCAATCCACCTGCCCAGGAGGCACAACCTGTTAACCTCCTCTCAGGGCAGGATCCTGTACCCCAATCTCAAATCACTGAGGCTCAAGGCGTGGCTCTTGAGGACTTAGAATTTGCTAACCTTAACCTATCAGAACAGGTGCTGACAGTGCTTAGGGGTTCCAGGAAGCCTTCTACAAAGAAAACCTATTCCTCTAAGTGGAAAAGATTTACTTTATGGTGTACAGGTAAAGGCATGAGCCCTTTTCAGGGCTGATTTGGCTATTCTCCTAGATTACCTTACACATTTACATTCCTTAGGTCTGAAGCCTTCCACCCTCAAGGTCCACTTAGCTTCAGTCTCTGCTTATCTGTCAGTTGGTAAGGAGAGGTCTATGGCCTCTCATCCAATATTTAGAAAATATTTTAAAGGCCTTAATTTTCTGCACCTTCCCCTAAGGGAACCGGTTCCGGCCTGGAATCTAAATATTTGCATTGCTAAACTCATGGATGCACCATTCGAACCTATGGCAACCACAGATTTGAAGTATGTCACTTGGAAAACTGTTTTCCTGGTTGCCATTACTTCAGCCAGAAGGATCAGTGAATTACAAGCATTGTGCACAGAGGTGAACTACATCTCATTCCACAGGGACAAGGTGGTCCTTAGGACTAATAGAAAATTCCTTCCCAAGGTGGTATCTGATTTTCACTTGAATCAGTCTATCACTCTGCCTGTCTTTTTTACAGACAACTCCAGTTCTCCAGAAAGGAGACTTCATTCTCTTGATGTCAAAAGGGCACTTAGCCACTACATTGACAGAACCAAGTCTTACAGGACAAGTCAATCACAGCTCTTTCTCACATATGGTGAAGTTGGTAGGGGCAGAGCTGCAACAAAATGTACAATTGCTCGCTGGATGGTGGCATGTATACAGTTTTGTTATAGTAAGGTGGGTAAACGGGTACCTCTGGGCCTGAGAGCACACTCCACCAGGGGCACAGCTACTTCAGTGGCAGCTTCAAGAGAAATTCCACTACTAGAAATCTGGAAAACAGTACACACCTTCACAAAGCATTACAGCCTGGACTTACAGGCCAGTGGTGATGCCAGGTTTGGTACAGCAGTACTGCAGAGCTTGTTTCCAAAATAGGTTCTCTGCCCAACCTCCAAAGGTACTGCTTGGTAGTCTGCATTAAGTTTAATCATAATGAGTGATTCCTGGGATTAGAAGAAAAAATTACCATAGTAATCTTGTTTCTTCAAAGGGATCACTCATGATTAAAGACCCTCCCCTACTAGAACCTATAGAAGTTGCTCTGCATCCCTGCATTAAGGATTTTTAATTTTTCTCATATATAGGTTAACGTAGAGACTCACTTTGTTTAACCAGTTGGTGTCTAGGTGGTCTCAAAGTTTCTTAGGTTTGTTGGTTAAGGATGTTTTGACCTGAAAGGGTAAAAAATATTACTTTAATGTTGTTAATTTTAGCTAGTGGGTCTTCTACCCAGTTAGGCTCTGTAAGAATCTGAAGCACTCAGAGTGCAGCAGTTTGAAAGTGGCATGAGCCAATTGAGAGTTCCGTAATTTGCATAAAATTCCATCTCTCCGGGCAGTTCAACACAGGAGGCTGATTGCATTGTTTAATCATAATGAGTGATCCCTTTGAAGAAACAAGATTACTATGGTGAGTAATTTTTTCGTCCATTCTCTCCGATCAGCCACTGGGTCACAGAAGTGCACTTGCCATACTGGGTTTGCAGATAGGCACCTACAGTTCAGGTTTGTGTAATCAGTATTTGTTCACTCCTCTGCTGTACAACATTCGGATTCTGTCTCAAAAATAAAAAAATATCTAACTCCTTAATCTTGCTCACCGTACCTGACCCTAACTACGCTGAGATTCCTGTACCTCGTCAGCTACTTACTCTGCTTAAAGTAGATGGTTAAAATTCTTGATGTTACCGGACAGAAAGATAAGTCCAGAAACATTAATTTTACTGAGTATTCTCCAAATCCAAGTCTCTCATCAAAATCCTGATAAAGTACAAGGAATATCCACAAAGCTGTGCTCGGAATCCACTACAGCCAGACAGCAGCCCAGCCTGGCGGCCATCTTCCTCCTTCCCTCTAAGGAAAATAGGGCTGTCAGAGGTGCAGCCAGTACCCCCCTGAGCTCCCTCAATTCCCTTGGATGCACCACATCTGGCCCCATTGCTTTGTCCACTTTTAAGATTAGTGAGTGACTTCAGGACTCTCTTCTCTGAGAATGGACTAGTGTCCACCTTCCTCCCTCCAGTGCTCATTTTACTTTTTTGTGGGCCCTCTCCTTCGCCTTCCTCTGTAAACACTGAACACAAGTATTTGCTCAGGATGTCTGCCTTTTCCTGGTCCCTCTCTGCACAGTCCTCCCCCCCCCAATTGTTTTTATTAATGCTACGATCCCACCCCTGGTCTTCCTCCTTTCGTTTACATACGTAAAAAATGTCTTGTCCTCCTCTGTCACAGCCTGGACTATTCGCTGTTTAGCTTGCACCTCCACACTCTTTACAGCTCTCCTTGCTTCCCTCTGTTTCACCTGGTACACCTCTCTATCCTTCTCCCTCTTCGTTTCCTTATACCTTCTAAATGCTACCCTTTTAGCCTTTACCTTTTCCACTACTTCCTTCAAGAATCAAAGCATTCTCTTTTTTTACCTCTTATTTTTGTTCACATACTTGATGCAGAATTTTGTTGCCTTCACTGTGGCCCTTTTTTGCTTCCCCCCTTGTTTCTTCACCATAGTAAGATCACCTCCCCTGCTAGGTCATCCCTGAGGCATTCAACCATCTTTTTAAAGTCTTCCCTCCTGAAGTCCAGGACCCTTTCCCTCGTGTAGTTCAATTTCGCAGCCATCCTTATGTTGAACCACACCGTACGGTGATCGCTGTTCCTCATGTGGCCTCCCACCTTGACTTCTGCAATACCATTCCTGTTGGTGGGTACCATGTCTGGTATTGTCTCATCACGAGTGGGTTCCTTGACTAGTTGCCTGAGGAATGCCCTTTGCATGGAGTCCAGGATGTCACTGCTTCTAGCTGAAGCTGCAACTGGGAGGTTCCAATGTACATCTGGCAGATTGAAGTCCCCCACCAGCTGCACCTCCTCATTTTCTGCCATCTTGCCATAGGCTTCAACCAGTTCCTTATCTAACTTCTCCCCCTGTAATGGAGGTCTGTGGATCATGCCAATGTGAATAGGGGTCCCATTCTTCATCGTGAAGGTGACCCACCACCATACATGTGCTCCCCCTGTATTCCCTGTATCTCAGTTTTTATACCTTCCCTCACATAAAGGCCCCCCTTCTTTCCCACTCTGTCCCTCCTGAACAGAGTATAGCCTAATATGGCCATGTTCTAGTAAAGGTTTTCTACGCACCGTGACTCAGTAATGGCCACAGTATCCAGGTCAGGCTTTCGATCTCATCCCCCTTCATTTCTGCTGCCCTGCTTTCTTTACTAATTTCCACCTTGAGGGATTCCATATATAGGCAGTGACATAATACGCCCCCAGCTAGCTGAAATTTCGGAGTGGTCCTGATGCCAGTAACTTAAAGTTCCAAAGGTGTGGTCCAATGGAGGAGATTCTCTCAAAGATCTACTGTTAACGGTTAAGTAACTGTTCTTTGAATTTGTTTTGAACACAAAAGCAAAATTAGAGTAGCAATCGGTGCTTGACCTCATGTCTTAACAGACACATGAAAACAAAAAATTCTGACTAGTCAACCTGTAGACGGGCAATGCACCCTGGACCTGAAAGATGCTTATTTCCACATCCCTAAAAGAGCAAGCCTCAGGAAATACATATTGTTCTGAGTGGGTCTGTACCAGTACAGAGAATTGCCTTTTAGACTGACCTCCACTCCACTATTCACAAAGTGACTGTGATGGCAACTGCACTTCAAAGAAATGGAGTGACAGTCAGGCTTAAGGCAGTCAACTGGTTAGTGTGTTGTAGTCCTGTCCCTCACGTAGCATTAGCAGAATGCTGTTGCAAATGGAGCTATGACCTTAGACCTCATAAGTTACCGCTAGCCCTACAAAAGCTTTAATCTAATAAATTATGAAGAAATGTTAAACCGATTATTCATGCCCAGAGGAAGGTAGCACCCTGGTGTGATTTACTTGCCCTAATCATGTCCGCTGCTCTTTAGGCATTGTAAGGGAAGCTATTGTTAACTTGAATGTAGTCTTGGAACAGGATGCAATACTTTCAGTTGTCACTTGGAGGAAGTAGGGCCCTTACTTAATATTAAAGCCGCAGTGCAACAAAATTGGGCAGAAAATCTGACCTTACCCTTTTTTTCTGCTGTAAAAGATTCCAGGCATTTTCCAGTTTTATTTGGTGGTAGAATTTTCTAGTTCCACCAAAATTAAAGTTTTTGATAAATGTGTTTTTTTGTTTTGTTTTGTTTTGTTTTTTTTTTTAAAAGAAAAGATGGCCACCCAGATAGCATTGCAAACCTGGCAAGGGTTAGGATCAAGAAAATAAAAATGCATGGTGCACAGCATAGGAGGTACCTAGAAAAGTAGATTTGAGAGGTGTGCCAGTGTTTTTATTAATTGTAGCTGAAACTAGCTTTTTGGGAAAAAAAAGTTTGTTGCACTGGGTATTTTTGTCATTTGTTATCCATTTCTTGTATTCACAATGTGTTTTTGGTGTTTCTTGTTTTTTGCATAGGAGTGAAACGTGGACAGTGGCCGGAAGAGGCTTCAATACTTTTCAGAAACAATGTGGAAAAGAAACCATTGGTGGCTGTAGTCCAAGAAGTTCATGAAAGCCCAAATGCTTGGGATCGGAAAATGATTGCATTCTTGGTGGACACATCTCTTCCAGATACTGATTTATGGATTCATGACCTCATGTCTGAATATCTAGTGGAAATGTCGGCAGCTTAATTACCTCTGCTGAAACCTCTCTTACTTCCAATTCTTAGCACTAGCAAATAACTGAGAATGTAGCACACTACACTAAAAGGCTTATTGATTTCTCAGCTTCGGAATAACTGAAGATAATACTGGGGTAGCATAATGGTGTGGAAGTCTGACCCTTTTCTTTTTTGTAAAGGATACCTGTAACAGAAGAGAGTTCTGTTTGTTTACATAGAAGATGTTTATTTAAAAGTTGATGATCTGAGAATTTGCACTATGTTTACATATTGTAGTAATAGACTTGGGATGAAGAGAAAAGATAGAGAAATAGTTAAGAATTAAAAAAGATATTACCACTGTCCATCGGTCTGCATTTTTTTCTTGGGAGTGGGGGGGGGTCTTTTAAAACAAAGTACCTCAAGTTCTTCAGCTGATTTCTCATCTTGGATTGGTGTGTCCTGCAAATCCTTTTTGTAAGAGCACTGTCATTTACAATGTAATTGAACTTGGACTGTCAACATTCGTCTTGAAATTAGAAATATGTTTCTCAGCTGGCCCAGTGGCGCTGAGGGCTTAGGCACTGGACACCTTACCTCGCGCTACGCCGGCGACCTGGGTTCATTCAGGAACGGACCCTGGTCAGCCGGGGTGCGACGCGGGGCTGGGGGGTGGCAGGATGGAGAGTCGGAGGCAGCTCTCCTCTTTTGGGGTGGTCACCGTCTCCCCCAGTCCCGCTGCCACTGGGTGGAGATCCGGTGGCCGGTGGAGAGGGCAATACATAGGGAGGGTGCTTTGAGATGTGGCATGCGCATGCCTCCAGATGCGCACATGCGTCCAAGGTAGGAGATCGGGACCAGTGAGAAAAACGGGAAAAAGCACAAAAGTATATATAGGAAAAAAAAATATGTTTCTCACTACTATAGCTGGGTCATAAAGGTGGTGAGAAACCATTTTAATACGCTGTCTTCATTGTTATCAAATTGTATCCACTCTTCAACATTTTAAATATTTTATATTTTCATTGTTTCTTAACTGGGCATTTTCTTTATTGCTCCATGTTGTCCCTGCAAATTCATAACACAGAGGATAATGTATTTGCATCGATGAGTAACAACTCTATGCTTGCTTTGAGTGGTTCACATGACAACTTAGATAAACGTTGAGAGCGCAGCTCGAGAGGTTTACCTAACTTGTCATGGCAACCACGAGAAGTGAGCTTAGAGTTGTATTTCGTTGATGCCCATACATTGTCTTTTATAGTGTATGGACATCAGTGCCTTCAATTACAACAAAAAAACAGAGCGTTGAAAAGCAGGATCCTTACTTTTTTTTTTTTTTGTAATAGTCACCACCGCTCTCTCTGGTCCAGCTCTCACCACTGCAGCCTGTTCAGGAAGACAGAAGGTTCGCATAATGCACATGCGTGAACGTGTTACATGTTGTATCCTCTCTGACGTCACCACAGTGGTATAACAACATCGTGACGTCACATCGAGGGTACAACAACCCTGTAAAATTATGGATTTTTACAGGTAACAGTATTCTACCATACATTACTAAAATCAGTCACTAAAAATACCACCAACAGCTTAATCTGGTTCAAGGTCAGTTGGCATTCATCTGTATCCCTTCCCCCGGGTTGTGCCTGAAAATAGGCAGAATTTGTCTAGTGCAGTTACCCGGTCAACAAAAACTTGAAAAAAAAAAAAATATATATATAAAATAATATATGGAGGTGGGTGTGTAATGGGAATTTTACACATGCCCAAGGTGTTGGATGCCACATAAACTCTGAGAGCGAATCTCAAGGGTTTACCATTGCATCCAACTTAAGGAGCATTTTTAAAATTCAAGTTCACACACTCACCCACCCCCATATTTTATTTTATATAATTGCTGGGTCGCGTTTTTTTAGCCATAGCAGTTACATAAAATAAAACACATTCAGTTGCTGCTGTAATTAAATGCAAATACAAATAAAGGGATGGTGGGAAAACTCAATTCATGCATTTAACAATCTGGAACTACAGAACAACATATGAAAATTTAAAAAAACACTGGAAAGTCCATTTTCTTGTTCGAGGTGGTCACCTTGGAGATAGTACCCATGTGACCTGCAGGGGGGGGGTAAAGAGGGAGGGAGTGACCAAAAAACCCTGAGGTTAGGGATCGGCTGCAAAGGACTTTCCTGCCCAATACTTTCTACCTAACTTTTAACATTATAAAAACAGTTACCTGGTTCAGTATTTTTACAGATCACTGGTTACTGAAGGAGCTGCCGAACGTTACAGAGCGAGGGGAGAATGAACATCTCGAGCTTTCAGCTCACTCATAGCAGCATGGCAAATTACAACATGCTTTTCCTTGGGTAAAAAAATGCAACCCAGTTATTATAAATGGGTTATATGCAGTCTTCCTAGAGACTCAAGCACAACTTAAAGCTTTGACATTAGCATGGAATGTTAGTGAGATGAGAGTTCCACTCCCTCTAACTTAATCAGCTTTGTGCCAGGGACAACAGTACTGTATCTCCTGCATTTTGACCGTACACCATTGCACAATATGTAGATCTCACTTCGAGATAGAGCTCTTGCAACGGTAATACCATTAGGACTATGCTGCCAGGCACTAGGACTCCACTGAAAAATTCCAGCTAGCAGTCAAAGGCGGGGACCGCCCCCTGACATCGGCCCCACCCCCACCTGTGGTATAAAGGGGCGATCCCCTGGCACCACCTCAGTTCTTTTCCCACCATCGACCTATGCATATTGGCTCCACAGACACCACCTGCTTCCAATCGACTGCAATTTTTGCGCTTCACGCAGTTAACATTTTTCTCTCGTGTTACAAGTTTGTTGTATATGTCTTCCCAGCCATCTTCCTCTTCAGAGCAGCGGAAATCAAAGTGTGTTTGCAGCAAACAGATCCTGGCGAAAGACAGGCATTCAGCCTCTCTGCTCTGCCTAGGCCCCAACCGTAGGCTGGACGACTGCCCACACTGCCAAGGCTTCAGCAGGAAGACCAGAACCCGCCACCTGAACACCTTGAAAGTGTACCTCTTTGAACAGCAAGTGGTTGCCATGCAAAAGAACCCAATTGGAGCACAGTTCATCTTCCTCCTTGGCAAAGGATTCCTCCCCCAGAGAGAGGAAATCAAGCGTGAAACACGAACATCAGGACAAGGACAGGTCCAGGTCAGAATCCCATCCTAGGTCCCCACACAAGACTTCCAAGACTTTGACCTCCGACGTGAAGTCAGACTCAGCTCCCCCCTCCATCTCACTGGCTCTCCTGGGGTCACATTTGAGGAAGCCCCCTGCCTTGTGCCTAAGAAGAGACTACCGGGCTCTGCTTTTTTCAAGCCCCCATGTCCTTGGCTATCCAACCCCACAAGCTGGCACTAGTGTCTCAGCAGGAAAGGCACACTCTTCATCAGGCGGCAGGTTGGAACCTGCTGTCCCCAAGGCTGTAGTCCCTGGGTTGTCTTTCAGGGTTACAGGGTCCGACAAACCCCAGGAGATGCCAGGATTTAGTTATTTATTTAGTTTTCGTTGACCGGGTAAGTGCACTAGACAAATTCTGTCTATTTTCAGGCATGACTTGGGGAAGGGGGATACAGATGAATGCCAACTGACATTGAACCAGATTAAGCTGTTGGTTGTATTTTTAGTGAATGGGGGGAATTTGGCTAGGGCACCAGGGATATTCCCCTACTCTTTTCAAGAAGTGCCATGGGATCTTTAACATCCACAAGAACGGGCAAATGGGACCTCGGTTTAATGTCTCTTATGAAAGACTGCACCTCAGGAGTGCAGCACCCCCCTCATGCTGCACTACAGTGTCAATATTGGGATTTAACCCAAGTGCTTGGTGTGGAGATAGAACCCACAACCTTCTGATCTCCCGGCCTCAGGATGGCGAGCACCAGAAGAAGCATCACTTGCCTTCCAGGCGGTCATCAGCCGAGGCTTTGGACCAATGTCAGGCCTCAGTGCCCTCTGACTCCACCATGGAGCTAGACCAGACGCCGCCTCTTATGCCACTGTCTGTTCCATAGGGCCCTATTGAGAACCTGACTACAGATCAGACATCAGGGGACCTGACGCTCGCCTTCGGGGATAACCGAGATTGGGTGCCACCCCCTCCACCTTCACCTCCTCATTGGGAGCCCAACAACCAAATGTCAGAGCACCAGATGCCAGAGGATGCTGTCCTACCAGTGCCGACACCAGACAAGAAAGTACCATCAGACCGGACACCAGAGGACTCCATGCCATAAGGGCCGATGCCAGGGGCCCCTAACACCCCTAACCCAGTGGGAGATGGAGGAGTTGGACCCTAAAAAGGTGCCATTTGGTGAAGTTCTTGGAGACCACTGACCCAAAGCCCTTGGTCATCCCACCCTTAGTGGAACCCTTCCAGGATGTTACCAAGATAGCCTGATAGCACCCCTCCACTACCTCAGCGGTCCCTAAAAAGGCCAACCGTTTGCATAGGACACCAAGGGGAGAGCCACACTTGAGCGAGCAGCCTAAGACGGACTCTGTGATCCTCACAGCTGCCCATGGGAGAACCCAGCAGTCAAAGCATATGAGCTCTCAGCCACCAGATAAGGAGTCCAAGAAATTGGACCACTTGGGATGCCAAGTGTATTCCTCGACCACCTGTATGGTCAGATCACTTAATTTTTTGGGACACATGATGATGTACCAAAACTCACTATGGAATAGGGCTATGGACCTGGCCAAGACTCAACCTGACTCTGCCAACAAGGCTGACCTGTTAGCAGTCCTCCAATCCAGTGCTGATGTTGGCAAGCATGTCCTTAGGTCCTCATATGACTCAGCAGACTCTGCAGCCACCGGAATATGCCTAAGGCACCACTCCTGGCTGAGGGTCTCAGGATTCCACCAAGACCTACAGGGACACCATCCTGGATACCCCTTTCCAGGGTCCAGTCCTTTTCGGTCAGGAGGCCGAAAAGCTGATTAGAAGCCTACAGGACTCTGGTAAAGCGGTTTCATAGATCCACAAAATGTACAAATCTGAACCAGCCATGTACAAGCGCTGCTCCTTTCATAGGCAGCAGGGCCAACAAGGAAGGAGACAGCACAGAGTGGATTACAGCAGAAAAGGTGCTCCCCTGTCTTCAGGTGCCCATGGTCCTAAGGACGCTAAGAACACCAGAGCTCCCTTGCCCACTCCAAGAACCTCGGCATGACTTCCTGTCTGCCACCCCAGCAAGTTGCAGGGGGAGGCAATAAGTGGAAGAGACTCCCTTTACCTTGATGGCTGTTCCATAATCACCGCAGATCAGTGGGTACTCCAGATCGTAGAGCCGAGTTATGCTCTGAAATTCAATCAGATCTCTCCAGACAACCCACCTATTCCCTCCCATTGCTCCCCATCCCATGCAGGTCTTTTCAGAGCAGAAATCCAAGCCCTCCTGAGCAAGAAAGCAATCCAAGCAGTGCCACCATCTCAGGGGAAAGGGATATTCCCACTTCTTCCTCATCCCGAAAAAGACGTGATCTTTGTCCCATCCTGGACCTTAATCAACTGAACACTTTCATCGAATACAAAAGATTCAGGATGGTGACACTGCCAGGATTGCTGCCCATGCTTCACCAAGGGGACTGGCTATGCTCCCTGGACATGCAGGACACCTACATGCATATAAAGATCCTGCCATCCCACAGGAAATACCTCCGCTTTAGCTTCCAAGGAGTTTAGCACTGTCAGTTCAGAGCACTACCATTCGGCCTTTCTTTGGCACCCAGAGTGTTCACCAAGTGCTTGGCAGTAGTGGCAGCAGCTCTCAGGAGGCTGGGGCATTATGTCTTCTACTACCTCGACACCTGATTATTGATTGCTCCCACAGAAGCTCAGCTGTGCTGCTCTCCGAAAGACACCTTTCACCTATTCCAAGGACTGGGGGTTACCTTGAACATTCCCAAGTCATCCCCCACCCCGGCTTACCCAGAGGTTACAGTATGTAGGGGCAGTCCTGGACATTGTCCAAGGGAGAGCCTTCCTCCCCTCAGGGCAGATCGACTAAGGGCACTGACTCGGAAAATTATCTCCCCAAAACAGATTCCAGCCAGGAAGATTCTGCAGCTGCTAGGCCACATGGCAGCCGCCATCGTAACAGTCCCCGTAGCTCGTCTGCTCATGAGGGTTCTCCAGTGGGACCAGCACTTGGATGATCTCGAGCAGCCACTCTGAGTCTCCAAAGCAGTGTCTCAGACTCTAGAATGGTGGCTCACCCCTTCCGGGTTAGAATCCGGTGCTCCCTTCCAAAGTCCCAGTTGATCCTGGCAACGGATGCCTCAGGACTAGGGTGGGGGGCACATTTCAAAGACCATCAGACAAGAGGGACTTTGACCTGTTTGGAATGCAATCTCCACATAAATGTGTTGGAGATGAAAGCAATCCTGTACACCTTACAGGCATTCCAGACGATTCTCCTACCAGGGCCCCTACTGATCCAGTCAGACAACATGCCAGTGGTTTTCTACATCAACAAGCAAGGGGGCACACACTCTTACCCCCTTTGCAGTGAAGCCATTAGAGTATGGTACTGGGCAGTGGAGCACAACCAGGAAGTCACAGCAATTCATGTTCCAGGAGTTCAAAACACCCTAGTCGACAGTTTCAGCCGCTCTCAAGCTCACAAATGGGAGCTACTACAGGACGTAGTAGACCTTTTCAAAAGGTGGGGCCTTCCAGAACGGGACATCTTTGGGTCCCCACTCAACCCAAACTGCCTAATTTCTGCTCACTAGATCCAGGGCCTAGTGTTTTCTAGCAAGATGCGTTGTCTCTCTCCTGGGCAGGGAGGTTCCTGTATGCCTTCCTTCCCATCTCATTATTTCAGAGAGTGTTTACTCGAGCTACAGGCAGAGCAAGCTGTCATGATTCTTATAGCGCCATTCTGGCCTTGACAGATCTGGTTCCTGGTGCACCAACAGTTGGCATTGGAACCTCAAATTCCCTTGCCCCTGTCCCCTCACTTGCTGTCACAGGAATGGGGAACTCTAGTACACCCGAAAGATTAGAAATACAGTGAGGGATGAAGATGTGAAAATTAACCAATTCATTAATCATCAATTGTCAAAGCTCTGAACGTGTGTATATCTTGAAATGTCCTTGTGATAAGGTATATATGGGTATGACTGAGAGGAAGCTAAAGACAAGAGTAGGAGAACACAAAAGTGATGTCAGAAGGCAAGATATAACATCACCAGTGGCACAACACTTTATTGAACAAAATCATCAGCTACCTTATTTAAGATTTTTTGGGGTAGAAAAGGTAGAACCTAACTCAAGAGGTGGAGATTTTCACACCAAATTACTTACAAAGGAAGCTTACTATATTGACAGATTCAAAGCAACCAATCCAAGATATGGATTGAATGAAAGCATTGACTGGTACCCCATTATTTAACTAATTGCTTGGGGAACACTTTCCCTACAGTAGCATAATTCTCCATGGAAAAGAAAACCAGGACTTGAATTTGTGGGTATGGATATATAGAATACAGACCGTAGTGGTTATTTTGTGAAAATCTGATGTAAGAATCTAGTATATAAACTGTTTTGATTTTTAAGAGAGTGGAATAAAACAACTATAGGATATCAGTACATTGGACACGTTAGAGTACTTTGTAAAAAAAATTCCTTATAGGGATAATGTAGTAGGATATTATGGTCCCTATAAAAAAAAACTCCATTACCTGCCTTTCACTTTATTATGATTTACAAAATGTGATGGAATTTAATACTATGAAGGCATTAGTTCACATGTTTCCATTACTGACAAATATATTAAAATTGAATGACACATCAAGGTACTTAAACTTTACAGGGATAATGTAATGGAACTTTACTGCCCTTATAGAAAAACTTCCATCACCTCCCTTCCACATTTCTTTCTGATTGGTAAAACATGATGGAATTTGATACCATGAAGGTATGAGTTTACACTCAGCCTTTTCTGATAAATATTTTAAAATTGTTCCTAAGATTGATTTCGCCCTTTCCATTTTCCACTATTCCTCCCTCCCTTTTTCCCTTAATACATGTTATATAAAATTCAAAAGTAACTGTTTAAAACATAAACCCAGAATTGATCAAAATACAATATAATCAGTTAAAAGAAGACATAACAGATGTAATGGCAAAATGCAGTGTTATGTACAAAGGTATAAACGCATTCTGAGCAACACAGAAAAGGTTAAATGAAAAGCTGCTGCTTTAATTTGAAGCATGTAGGGAACTCCTAGCAAGTTGTTTTTTGCTAGGAGCTGCTGATTAGCAAGTCGGGTGCCAAGCATTATTAATCGCCAGGTGGATGCACAGGTATGTGGTGAGATTCTCATGTGAACGCCCGATTTCCCAGCACCCAAACTATATATAAAGGAGCTTTCATTGCAAGCACTTCATCTCAGTAAGAAGGACACACCGAGACAATGCTCCCGAAAACTAGCACAAATTGAAAAGTAAGTATAGTATACTCGATAAATGAAAGCTTTCAGAAGCTGTTAACATATTCTGTTAATATATGTTAGATGAAAAAGATAATCTGGTGGCTGACAAGTGTTAGAAAGATGATAGCTACATTTAAACGTAAATGAATGAGATTGTTTAAAAGTTAAAATAATTAACGTCATTCTGTGAGATTTAGATGGTTCTTTGCAAAACCTTTTTAGAGACTAGAGTGAATCGAGTATTAGTTACAAGCTCAATGAAATAAACTCAAATGGGTACAGCGTTTATTTAACAAATATAACAAATGTTGTTTTACCAATTCTATTGCAGAATTAACCAGTATTGTTCTAAAGGAATATTGAAATGAGGTAATTTATGAGAGTTAAACATTATTTAAGCAGCTATTAAGCTGGAAGACAGTTACTGATCCATGTTTTACAAATTTACAGGAGCAAACATTACTCATTTAAGAATACTGGTTTGAACACATGGAATACAGTTTCTAACATGTAAACACATTTTTCTGTTTAAATAATACATAGGAATATGAGAAGTTTTGCGGTCATGGATTGATTTTGGTGTTTTACAAATAGATAAAAATGAGGAAGAAACAAATATAATCTTTATATGGGAAATGAGAGTGAACATTGTAGTCACATGTAAGTATAAATGTATTATGCTGTTGATAAGAAATATTGAAATTGTAAAGCAAAAAAATTGCTTGGTTAAGATTAATTTAATTAGACCCTCATGAAACATGTATATATTTTTTTAGATGTGAACATATGTATTCTCTGAAGAAGAATTAGTTCCGAAAAGTAGGAAATTTAAGTCAAACAGAACATTTGACTTGGCATGCACTTGGCTGAATATTTACTATAAAATAAAATATTTTATTGGAAATTTGGGTGAGTGGGTCTTTATGTTCCAATCTGTCAGATTAAATCCTGGCATTACCCACAACCAAGGTGTCGGTTAACTGCATCTGGAACATCATCATCAAGCTTTATTGATCGACTTAGTCATTACAATTTAAAATATTTTTAAAAAAGTTTTGCATATAAACATACAAATTTACACACAGCTAAAAATCAATGTATAATTACAAAATTATACAGACAGATTTTCAAACAATCCACACACTATACATAGTCTACATTTAAACAATATGTACTTGCACAATAAGCAGAGAAGATTCCCCAATAAACAGTATAGTAGGTACAGTCCACAGTTAATCATATGTCCTATAAGTATCCTAGATAATATCTCAGTGTGGCATATCTACTGTGAATACATATGATATTCATACAAGATCATAGAATGTACTTCCTAGTACTGAGACAGACCTCTATGTACAAGGCCCAAGAGATCATGATACTCTTTTCTTTAAGAAGATAGCAATTTGATACTCGGTTGGTTTATATGCCATCATCTATGTGGTCTAATATTCCTATTCAGACTTTGTGTTATGTTCCTTTACCTGGCAATGGTCACAAAAAAAAATTGCCAACTGTTTTATCGTATGCTGATATTCAGAGTTTATTAATATCAGAGACAATGTGTTATGATCAGTACTAGTTATGTTTTCTGTATTGTAGTTCCCTAATATGGAAGTTAACATAATTTTGTGGTTTTTGGAATACCACAGGCATAGCCATAGAACATGTATTAGGTCTTCTCTACCCCCATGTTCAAAATTGCATGCTGGGTTATTAAATTTCTCATATCTTTTCTCGATTACATTACTCTCACAGAGGTCAAATTTGTGTCAAGAAAAGGTAGTTCTAAGGTTCTGATCGGTTAGAACTTCTAAGTATGGTTGTAATTTGTACGAGCAATTGCTACTAGCATACCATTTTGAAAACTTTGAGCTATCTGTTAGTAGTAGGCCAGCACCTATCTAAAAATGATTAATCCTGTTTCTTATATACTTTATATATTGCAAACTGAGAGTTATCCCTCTTTTAACATAGCTTAATAGGAATTGCAACTCATATTTATGTTATTCATATTTTTGGTAACCGGGTGAGCAAACTGATCCAAAGGACCATTTTCAGTATTTCTCTAAGTATACCAATCTGAACAGTGTCAGCTCTGCACGGTCCACTTGATTTTTTTTTTTCGTCTAGACAGGAACGTAATAATCTGTCAGCCCCTTCATGAGTTAAACAAAGCCAGTAGTTCAGCTTTTTAGCCTCTACTAATGCATTTATGTGCTCCAGACCTAGTTTGGCCCTGATATAAGGGGTAGGACAGGATTGTGTTAAAGCTAAAGTTTTTTTTCCTAAGTTTATAAAGGGGTCTCATCAGTTTGTATCTTTTGAAGACCAAATTTCTGCTCTGTATGTTAGCTGTGGCATATTTTTTACCCTACTTACTTTTACCAGAGGTTTAATAGATACGCCCCCATAATGAAAATTTTATTTGCCCAGAGCAGTAGCTGTTTTGTTTGCAGTAATACGTATTTTTTTAATATGCTTAGACCAGGTACCTGTATGTGAATATCTCAGGCCTAAAGTGTAGGCCCCCACACTTTTCAAAGTTTTATCTATTTTCCAGTTATGTCCTTTTCTGCCTTTCCCAAATACTATGATTTGTGATTTGGTATCATTTATTGTTATTTTGAGTTTACTGGAAATTTGGTCTAATAAGTTTTTTTTTCTGCCGACCTGACTTAATGAAAGCAAAATAATGTTATCTGCAAATGCCAGAACGGCACATATCCTATTGAGTACTTTGGGGGAGTCACGCTCTAGATGGGACAGATCTTCCAGAAGATGATCAATGTACAGATAGAAAAGCGTCGGTGCGAGGACACTTCCCTGTCTGACCCCTCTATTAACTTGTATTGGATGAGAAAGATTACCAATTTGCCCTGTTCTCACCCTTGCCCAGGTTTTGCTATACATACTACTTATGTTAACCAAGTTTATGTCAATGCCTCTCTGTATTATGATACTCCACAAACAGTTCTAGAAACTGTGTCAAAAGCGGCACTGAAATCAAAGAATTCCACAAATAATCTTTACTTTCTTAAAGAGACATGCTTTTCAAGAAGGTGTGATAAAATAAAGCAATTATTTATTGTGTTATAACCTTTCCTAAACCCCGCCTGAGCTTCATTTAAACCACCAGTTATCTCTATTTCAGCATTTAATTTATCAAGTATAATTTTTGAGAATATTTTCAAACTTGTGTCCAATAGACTGATGAGTCTGTACATCTGTGGGTCTGTTAAACTGCCTTTTTTGTGGATCGGTACAATTATAGCTTCCTTCCAAGAGTAAGGTATGTAGTTTTCTGCAATAAATTTGTTGAAAATTACAACCAGGAGGTCTGCCAAATGAGTAACCACAGCCTAAAAAACATTATGGCAAACCTTTTCAATAATATTTTTCTAACACTTGCTCCTTCCCGAGTCCATTGCACTCGCCACAGCACAAGTATACTTGCCGTCTCCTGGCTCCATCGCTCAGACCTCCTAATGATTGCACCGCCTAACGATCTCAGAACTGCACCACTGGCCATTCCTTCAGTCCGCAAGAAAAGTACCGATAGTATCCAGCAACAGTACAGATTCTTGATATAATCAAGAAAAAAAATATTCCCATGAGTCACACTGGTACTTTCTGCTGACCGCAAAGTATAACTAGAAGTGTACGCTCACTTGGGGATAGTAGCCCATTACCACTCACACCAAACCAACAGTCAACTGGCATGATAGCCTACAAATAAATCAACCCATGAGTCTATTTATTAGCTTTTGGTAACTGGGTAAGTGCATTAAGCAACAACCCTGCCTATTTTCAGGCATGACCCGGGAGAGTACAGTGTATAAAATACAGTGACAATAATCAGGTACAAAATGCAATGGTACAATCAGGACATAATAATCGGCAGACACTCCAGAGCAAAAAAGCATCAAATTATCCACGCAGGGATAAGCAGAAGTAACAAATACAGTTGATGTAGTGGTATAATCAGTGCATAATTGCCGTGTAAATAAGTCGAAACAGACAACTAGTTCACGTTCAGTTGAAGAATATGGAAATAGACATAAAACAGGCTGGAAGGGAAACAGACGAGCATTAAGTTAAGAACAATCACACTTGCCAAGTGCATTTAGATGAGAGAATAGTGTGTGCTTGAAGATGAGAGATGAGGAGTTCTTAATATGAAGGGGAAGGGAACTCCAGAACTTGTCGAAATAGGAAAAAGCTTGCTCACCCATTTTAGAGGAGCAGGGTGGGACTGACAGCATGAGAGAGGTGGAGGACCTAAGGGAGCAGGAGTGAGGGACAGGAGTTAGCATAATTCCCAGCATGTCTGGATAATAACATCCTAGAGTGCAAGAACGAAGGGCATTGGCAGACAGCCAGTGCAAGGCGCCGATAAGGCAAATCTACAGATGTTGTTATATGTAATATCCCACTTACAAAGTACACCAGCATTGGCATGGGAGGGTGTATTACAGTCTTGGGAGCAGGACAGCTCTAGCTACCAAGATCCTGGCAGCAGGTGTGAGTGTGTGACACACACTATAAGCGGTGCCTATCTTCAGGTTAACTGAATGACATACCTCATTGATGTAAGCAGAGAAGTCAAGTACCTGGTCCAGTGTGACCCCAAGATATTTGAAGGAGTCAGTATTCAAGATGGGCGACCCATCACAGCAGAGGACCTGTAGCTTAGTGAACACAGCGTGGACCTTTCTAGAGGACCCAAAGAGCATGGCCTGAGTCTTGGATCAGTTTAGGATTTGATAATTGGTGGAGAACTAGGACTGAAGGTTCTGAAATGCAGATGATAGGTGCTAATTGAGGTCATTTATGGACTTATAGGTGGTGTAGAGCACCAGGTCATCGGCGTACATAATGGTTCTACAGGTGGGAGAAGTTTTATGAATAGCATTAATAAAGGAGGTGAAGAGCAAGGGACCAAGAATGGAACACTGCAGGAGATAGGGGCAGGGGATGAGAGAACTTTACAGAAGGAGACAGCTTGAGAGCGATTGTCAAGGTAGCTGCCAATCCAGGATAAGGTAGTGTCTGAGGCACTGAGGGATTGAAGTTTACTCAATAGTAGAGGGTGATTTACCAGGTCAAACACTTTGGAGAGGTTGAACACAGCACCAGTAAGTAAGTCTTTGTCCATTTTGCACTATGTCACTAGTAAATTGGGTAAGAGCAGTAGTTGTGCTAGGCCCAGTGCGAAAGCCATGTTTTATTAAAAGACAAAAAAAAAATCACAGCATATTACTGTGTGGGGGTGCTCCATTCACGCTGCCAAACATGAGGGTCTCCCTAGCATCACAGAACCTTCCTAGCAACCAAGGACCTATTTTTCTACCAGAGCAATAAATCCAACAGAAATCATTTCAAATGGAAAAAAAAGCAACTTTTTCTTTTTCTTGTCACAAAAAAGGCAGCCATTGTATAATCGCAATAAACCACTCCAGGTTGAGGGTAAATCCCAGAATAACCCACCACCTGCCATGGTTTATTGATTAAATATCTGTCCTTGTTGCACTATATCATAGTGCATTCTTAAATAGAAGAAGTAGTAGACCTCAGAACTAGCCAATCCCAAAGAAGCACAAATAGAATGGTGCGATAGGGTAGCTTCTGAGTTCTCCACAGCTCCAAGCCCTGCAGTGGCTGTAAAACAAGCAGAAAGTTGGCCAGACTTTGCATTTTGCTAATATATACCAACTGTATAATTGAAATTTTATGTATAATTGTGACAGGGAGATCCTGCCACTCTTGAGGACCGACCTTTTCTTAAATCTGTAGCAACAGTTCTTCTATTTCTTAACCTAATCTATCTTTTGCAATTTCTAGTCCATAAAGTTGGCCCCCTATTTGCACCCCTTCCCCTTTCTTGACTACGCAATAGTGTCCTCTTTGGTTTTCCTATACTCTCTCAGGTCCTCGTACAGGGAGATGATTGTGACCTCTGAGCTGATGCAAAACAGGCTGTATTCCTCGTTGGATTTAGTATGCAATAGCACTATGACATATAATACGTTGATGTATATGCCCTATGTGTATGAAACCTGCGGGTGTTGAAAATACCGTGGTACTAGGTGACTGTATTATAGAAATTAAGTTACCAGGGTAGAGATATCAGAAAACCCCCCGTTGTGTTGTTAAATGCATGTAAATTGCAGATTGTTTGAGAGTCCTCTTGGTACCATGCAATTCCTGCTATAAACTGAGCCAGTCTGAAATTTCATGGTTATTTGCATATACATCCCATGATGCTTTGCATTATGGGGTTATGTGTGATGTTGTGTTTCTTTGAAACTTGGCTTTATTGTCAATGCCGGGGGTGGGGTAACCCTTGCTTCAGTGCTTCTGCACTGAGGTTCTTTGTCTTTAGTTTTTTTTTTTTTTTTATTATTTGAGCCCCACCACCCAAGCAAACAAGGCCCATATAGGGATGCCAGGGTTTTCACTAAAAAATTAGGTCAGTGGGTCAGTAGGTGCTGACATTGAGTACGTTGCTGCAAACTGATGTATTGAAGAAGGGATATGCCATTGCTGAAGGTTATCGCCTGTATTTTGAATGAACATCACACACAGATTGTGTTGAACCTGAAGTTCAGTGTCTGGTCCGTCAGTTATCCCACAACCCCTCCACAATAATATCGTATGGGTTCTTGCATTCTGTTCTCATCTAGCAAAACTCAGGACATTGTAGGATTTATCTGAGGCCCTGTAAACTTGGGATTATGATTTGTGCTTGGGCTACTAGAAATTGAATCAGGTTGCCTCCCACATATTTGGCTTCGAAATTTGAGTTAGTGTAACTTAAACTGGGTCATTGGGACATGCTGAAATAGGCACACAGTGGCATGGAGACATTCCTGTATGCTGCTGTGGCACTACTATAGTGACAGAAAAAAGGGGATGGGCTGTGGCCGACACCCACTAATTGGATGGGTCAGCAGGGAGAGTGTCACCATAACCATATAGCACACTAGAACCTGTGGGAGGTCTGCCTATTATAAGACAGCACAAGTTAGGCAAATGGGAGAACTGGGTATCAGGTAAGAGGTAGGTAATGTGCTGAAAACTGGAGGACAGAGTAGCAGGCAGAATGGATTAGACAGCAGGAGAGAGTTGGATGCACTAGAAGCTGGAGCTGGGGGAGCTCATGTACTGGGTGTCAGGCTGGAGAGAGACCAGCTCAGCTAGTAGGGTCAATACAGAAATGTGTGAGGTAGGAGCAGAGTGACTTCACAGTGCGTTGACAGCTATATAATGCAGCCTGTGCAATCATGCAGGAGGAGAAACTAGTAAGACACAGTAGTGGCAGCAATACAGTGAAAAACACAAGGAAAGAAGCCATCAAGGCATTGAATGTGAGCAAGCAGAAAGGGATAACCAACAGAAACAATGGAGGCAGGAGTGCTAGATGGCTGAGAGGAGAAGCAGAACTAGAAAGCTGGTCGCAAGAAGTGAGTGCAACAGTAGGCTGAGGACAAAAAGAAGGAAAAGAACTGGGAGGCACAGCAGAAGTATCAAAAACTTGAAATAGGAAAGGGACAAAGAATGTGGAAATGAGCGCCAGTGGGGAAAAGGGGGCAGAATGGAACAGAGGAAAAGCAGCAGACAAGGTCACAGAGGCACAAAACCGACCAACAAATGAAGGAAAGCACAACCAACAGCAAAGCAGGAGAACAATGAGTGGATAGGGTTGGAGAAGCAGATGGCAGATGAAGGAAGGAAGATGGGAAAGAGTAGGAGGACCACAGTGCGACAGGGTTGAATAGGGCCCTGCCCCATTTGTTATGCAGAAAGAGTTTAAATGCAAGGGTCTGTTCTATCCTCTCCTTTTCTGTCTGTTCTCTGGTTGTGCAACCAAAATTTCATGCGAGACCTAGGAACTGATCACTTAGACGGTTTTGCAATTCTCCGCCTCTTGCTGTCTCTCTGCCTTCACTTACTGTTCTGTCTTTTCTTCCCCCTTGCATATCTACAGTTAAAAAATATATGTGAATTTTTGTGTAAAATTGGATGTGAAACTGGGATCCTTTTGTTTAAAACTGTATATTGTTATACTGTTGAAATGATTGTAGAGCTATTTGGACCTCAAGGGGTTAACCTGAGATGCAGTTTTTAAGCTTTTTGCAGAGCTGTATACAAGAGGTCAGTTCTGGGTCACTGTTCTTTTTGCTGCACCTGCAAGGAATGAAACTGATGAGAACATTCTGTAAACTTGCAAGAACATTCTGTGAGAAGCAGGGTCTCTTATCGAGCTCCCAAAGAATTGAAAAAAGAGCAGCAGTGCTTTTGCTAGGGAGGCAATGAGAGTGAGAGACTGGGAGACTAAAACTTGGAATTAAGGGAAGAAACACTCAGAAGGATTTTTTCTCTGTTTGCACTGCCTTTGCAAATAGTTATTATGAATATTTTTTATTTTGCTGTTATTGAGAAAAATAAAATGCTATTTGCGAATTTTGAAACTGCTCCTGCTTTTCCTTTGCTTCCTAACCTGTTCCTTGATGACAAATGGGAAAAATCTGGTTGCACGTCCAAACAGAGAAAAGACAGAAAAAGGATAGAACAGACCCTAGCATTAAACTCTTTGTGCATAACAAATGGGGCAGGGCCTTATTCAACCCTGTCACACACAGCAAAACAGATACGAAAGAAGAACTGAAAACAACAATGGCAAGAGTAAAGTAGAGCCAAGAGCAAGTATGCAGGTAAGCCACACACATAAGGCAAATAGAATAGGGAAGTGTGGGATTGTGGAGTTTAAATGGAAGTGAGAGACATTTCGTCAGTGGCTCATTGAATCCCAGGCAGACTCTTTCAATTTATGCTACCTTTTATTTGTATGTCTATATAGGCTAGCCCAGCTGATAAGCAACATCTCTTTGTCGATGGGGGGTCCTCCTTCCCCCTGTTTGTGCAGTTGGATAAACTTGAACACTGGGAGGTTAAGTGAAAAGCCCAAAATCACATAGTATGTTGGCTGTGGTGGGGATTGCAATGTAGTCTAGTGGTTAAATCACCAAACTGGGAAATGAGAAATCACGGGTTCAGCCTCAATAGTTCAAACTACTCATGGGGAGGGAGGATGGGAGGAGTGGGGAGAGGGGGCAGGAACAGTAGCTCAAGCTGTGGACCCTGCAGCATGAGCAGACTTGATAGACCAAAGGGCCTTTTTCTGCTGGCTTCTTCGTATGTATGACCTTGGGCAAGTTATAACCTCCCAGTGCTACACTACAGTTCACCCAGCTAAGTAAATGGGTAGACGAAGGTTCCCATTGAAAACTAGAAGCATCTCATCTGGGCTATTCTAGGCACGCAAGTTGTGAAATAATAAACCTGATTTCCCAGTTTCCAAGCAGGTGCTCAACTACTAGACTACATGGCCTCACAGTTTTGCATAATTAACAGGAACATATAAGACTAAGTGGGGGTTTAATGTATTACTGTTTAGATTAGTCATCCCAAAAATCTATTTAAAATACTATACCATGATCCATTTAAAAAAAAAAAAAATGCCATGTGGATACTACAGAATTGTGTGTGTGTGTGTGTGTGTACACTCTAAACTTCATACAGAATGCAGTAGCACAACTTTTGATGCATGACTAATGCCAGTCCAACACGCTAAGTCGAGAGAAGTTATGGGACAGCGCTGGCTGAGCAATGCCAAGGTGTGAGCACAATAAGGAAGCACATGGGAAACAGGCCAGAGAGAAGTCTGTTACACCTGCTGCTTGGCAGATGTCCTACTGGTGGCAGTGAAATAGAATGCAAAAGACTTAAAGGTTAGCATGAGTATCACAGGTCCTTTGTTTACTGGATGCTTCACTTTGCTTACTTTAACTTCTGATTTGGAGAAACTTCCCTGTTACAGCATGTACTGATCTGTTCGCCTTCGTCGCTTTCATACATATGGTATTCCAAAGGGCTTTGCAAGCCATGAGCTGCATCATTCATTTAGTGAGGGAAAGGGGCTAAGACATATACTATAGGGCAGTTTAGGAAAGCACAGGAAGGTTAGAGAGAGAAAGTTACGAGAGATGATTGGGGTCACACACTGAGTAAGTGGCAGTTCTGGGATTCGAACCTGCTTCACCAGGTTCACAACTTGGTGTACTAACCACTAGGCTAGACTGCATCTCCGCATTACATATTACTTATTTTTAGTGTGGCTTTTGATTCTTTTGCACCAAATCAGTCACTCTTAAGCGGAACTACAGTCAAAGTTTACAAAAAAAATCTGTTGGGCAGAGCGTTTTGATTTGTTGGTGTAGTTTTAGTGTGTCCTTCGTTTTACTGTTAGTCCCCCCCCCCATTTGTCTACCAGTTTTATGGCCCCTGGGGATCTCCATGTTTGAATTTTTATTGCCCTTCTTCTTCCTACAACTCCTCCCCTTTCCCATGTGACAGTGTGTATCCCATGTGACAGTGATACATTTGTGATCATTGATTCAGCAAATTTTGGTTTACTGTCAAGTTTATAGCATAGAGCTGTGATTTTAAGTAATTCTCCTCATCCAGCTAGCAAAAATAAAGGCAACATTTACAGATGGCAAACATCTGAGGGACAATTGAGTTAGCTATTCTGTAAGGAAACAGCTAGAGTCTTCACTAAGTATAGCATTAATGGCCTTGGGTGATTTGTGTGCTTTTTTATGGCTCTGTATAGTTTGATGAAATGAAAAGTTTTAAAAACAAACCATTTATCTCTGAAATGTATACCTGAGAAGTAACATACGAAACTGCCAGCAGATACAGGCCAAATGGTCTTTCGCATCTGCTCGATTGTGCAACACAGCGGTTAGACTCCTGCTGCTCCCCCCAGCCTTTGTCCCCCTCTCTTCCCCCCTCATCTTCCCACTGACTAGTATATTGCCCTTAACCCTATCTCACCCCCTTTTTAAAGCTGTCCACTGTTTTAAGAGGTACCACTTCTTCAGGGAGTGCGTTCCATTCCTCTACCACCCTCTCCATGAAGTAATGATTCCTTGCCTTCCTCCTGACTGTACCCCCCCCACCAACTTCAGGCTGTGCCCCCTAGTAATCCCTTCTCCCTTTAATCGAAACATGCCCTCTGTGCTAACCCTGTTGATGCCCTTTAAGTACTTGAAGGTTTCGATCATATCACTCCTTTCCCTTCTCTCCTCCAATGAGTACATGTTGAGGTCCCTCAACCTATCCTTGTAAGGCTCCCCCTCCATACCGCAGATCATTTTAGTTATCCGCCACTGTACCCCCTCCAGTAACCTGATGTCCTTCTCTAAGTATGGGTTCCAGAACTGTATACAGTACTCCAAGTGCGGCCTCACCAGTGACCTGTACAGTATGGAAGAATGACTTCCTCCCTCCCAGAGGTGATTCCTCTAACACTGTACCCCAGAATTCTATTGGCTTTTGACACTGCTTTCCTACGTTGAGATGAGTGGTTCATATTCTTTGTGACCATTACCCTCAAATCCTTTTCCTCCTCAGAGATGGACAGCTGAACTCCTCCCAGATGGTAACTGTACCCAGGATTCCTTGCTCTGAAGTGCATGACCTTGCTATTCTTAGCATTGAAACACAGTTGCCAAGTGTCTGACCACTGCACAAGCCTTCCCAAATCTTCTTGGAGGCCTTTTCTTCCTTCTACCACATCCATAACTGCCCATATCTAGGTGTCATCCACGAATAGACTGATTCTGCTCTTGACTCCAACTGCTGTATTGGCTATGAAAATGTTAAACAGCACTAGCCCCAGCACTGAACCCTGTGAGACCCCACTGGTGACTGCCGTATGAGTTGAGAGATCCCCCCCCCACAACCACCCTCTGATGTCTGTCCACCAACCAGTTACAAACCCACTTAACCAGTTTCTCAATTTACTAGTCTGTCTGTCATGCGGTACTGAGTCAAAGGCCTTGCTGAAATCCAGATACAGGGCCTCTACAGTCTGACCAGTGTCTAGTTCTTTTGTCACCCAGCCAAAAAAGTGAACCATGTTTGTTTGACATGACCTCCAAGGAGACGAACCCATGCTGTTTGTCGTCCATAAGACCGTTCACCTCCAAGAAGGTCACCAACCTTTCCTTTAGGATCGTTTCCATGAGCTTACCCACAATGGATGTCAGACTGACAGGTATATAGTTACCATGCTCGTCCTTGGGACCACTTTTGTGCAGGGGTACCACATGTGCCATCCTCCAGTCCTAAGGCACGCACCCAGTCTGCAGGGAGGTATTGAACAAGTCTGCCAGTGGTGCCACCAGGACCCCAGCCAGCTCCCTCAGGACTCTAGGGTGCAGCTCATCCACCCTGGAGCCTTGTCCATGTTCAGTGATTTAAGGGCCTTAATCACTCTGCTCACAGGGATCTCCCCATCCATTATCTTATCTCCTTCCATGCCAGTGTTGCCCTGCCCCTGCGGTATTGGCCCATCTCTCTCCCTGGTAAAAACTGAGCAGAAGTACTCATTGAGCACCTCTGCCTGTTCAGCCCCCTTCTCTACCCAACCTCCATCCTTCTTTATCCTAGTGATTTGCTCCTTGCAGTGCCTCTTCTCCCTTATGTACTTGAAGAAGGCCGTGTCCCCCTCCTTAATCCCCTCTGCTAGCCGTGGCTCCTTTGAAGCCTTGGCAGCCCTCATAGCCCTGCCTGGTTTCCTTGTGTACTCCTCCTTATCCTCCTCTCTTTTGGACCCCTTCCCAAAAAAAAAAAAGTGTGTGTTTGTCTGCGTTAACCGAACTGAATAGTTATCTGAACAGTTATCTAGGTGTAAATGTCAGGTGATTGAAAGGACTTGATAGCTGTGCAGTTTAAATTTATTGTAGAAACATGTAGTAAGTAGGGGAAGTGGCTTAGCTAGAAGGAAGCTAAATTTAAAGACGGTCTTAGAAAGATTCTGCTAGTAGCTTGGCAGAAGACACCAGGAGGAAGGTCTGCTGTGTGACTGGACTTCTCTACTGGGACTGTATTGCCCTCCTTCCCTCCCCTCCACCCAAAGCTAGTTCTACTTTTATAGGCACAGGATTTGACTGACAACAGGAACTTCCTATTTGGGAGCAGGAAGTGAGTGATCACAGAACCACCAAAGACCCACATCCTAGAAGGGCAAGAGTAGCTCTCTGGACCCCTCTAGCTGCTGGAGGTCTGCCTCTGAGCAAGTAAGGGGTCTACTGAGAAATATAGGATATTCTTGTCTCAGAACAGGACAATCAGGAGCTTAAAGGGCAGACAGGCAGAAATTAAGTAGAGAGAGAAGAGAAAAAAAAAAACAGAGGAAAGAGTAAGGATTCCAGAGTTAAGGGGCCAGAAATAAGACATGATGGGAGTGGTGCAGTGCAGTGGCTGTGGAGCAGCAGTCTTCCGGGAGACGTTCTGGAGAATGCGGTGTCCCATCTGCAGGCACCTCTCTGGGCTGAGGGAGGAGGTTGCTCATCTCCAGACTGAGTTGGCCAGGATTTGTGGGACCTCCTCTTCCATCCAGGGACCACCAGTGCCACTGCCGTTGCCTCAGAGATTGTCAAGAAAGAGGAGTTGGTTGGACCACAGTGGGCTCATGGAGGGTGAGGGTGGTGGAACAGAGGTGCATCCCTCCAGTTGTACCTCTCCACAATTCCTATGCCATTCTGGCAAAGTGTGGTTCCTCTATGGAGGCACCCGCAGTGGAGACCAAGGAGGATGCTGGGAACCTCCACAAAGGAGACCCACAGGAGGATGGAAGGGGACCCCACTGGGGAAGAAAACAACTCCTGGTGGGGGACTCCATTGTTAGGAAGGTAGAACTGGGGGAGGAAGGGGAGAGGGATGTAACATGCCTGCCTGGTGCCATGGCTTGGAGGGACAGGGAGCGAATCCTCAGAATTGCCAGAGCAGCTGCACAGGGAAGGAGCTGGATGTCATTGTCCACCTAGGGACAAATGACCTGGCTAAGAAAGGGATTAGAGAAGTGCAGGAAGAGTTTGTGGAATTGAGGAGGGGCCTTAGACAAGTAGCACGCACGGTAACCTTCTCGGAGGTGCTGCCCATCTATGGCATAGGAGAGACTAGGGTGTTCCGCACCATGGGATTAAATCAGTGGTTGAAAAACTGATGTGGAGCTCAGGGATTTGGCTTCATTGGGGACTGGGGGTTCACCTGGAGTGATGCAAGCCTATACTGGCATGATGGGCTGCATCTGTCCCGGAGGAGAACCAGGATCCTAGGTGATAGGTTTAAATGCTTCATTGGCAAGCATTTGAACTAGTAAGGGAGAGCACTGGAAAGGGCAGGAAATCACAGTAGTAAGTCGCAGTAATACCAACATAGAGGTGTCAATGGGAGAAGGGCAGGGGTAAGTGGGGAAAGTGACAAAGGCAAGAAGGACAGGGGTGGGGCAAAAAGGAGTAAGGCCATCAGGAAATGGAGGATAATGAGCACCAATGCCCATAGTCTGGGCAACAAGCTCCCTGAGCTGGTGGCCTTGATGGAAGAGGGATGCCTGGATATCGTAGCAGTCACAGAAACATGGTACACAGAGAACCATGACTGGGATGTTAACATACCAGGGTACATAACCTACAGGAGAGACAGGCAGGGGACAAGAGGGGGAGGAGTAGCTCTCTATGTAAAGGAAGGGATAAAAGCAACTGAACAAAAGAGTAAACGGAGGAGAGGAGGCACTGTGGGTCACCTTGGAGACTGGAAAGGGCACCACAATCCACAAAGGGGTTGTGTACAGACCTCCATGTCAGGGGGAGGGAATGGACAAGGATATGATAGAAGGCATTCTTAGGATGGCAGAGAAAGGGGAAATACTGTTGATGGGAGACCTGAATATGCCAGATGTTAACTGGAGCACATTTGCTGCAGCCACATCCAAGAGCAGGGCCATTCTCGATGCCCTACAGGTGGCAGGCCTCAGACAGCTAGTTTCGAACCCACTCATGAGGGAGCAATCTTAGACCTCATACTCTCAAATGGGGGCAGTGAGAGGATCTCAGATCTAGAAGTGGGTTGCCATCTGGGAACAAGTGACCATCAAACAGTGTGGTTCACATTAAACTCAGCTACAGAGTCAAGCCATTCAAAAGTGAAGGTACTGGACTTCAAGAGGGCTGACTTTGGCAAGATGGGAGAGTGCCTCAGAAAAGCACTAGCAAACAGGCTAGAAGAAGGGGTGGAGCAACAATGGGGAATCATCAAAACTGCCATCACAGAGGCAACAAGCCTTTGTGTGAAGCAAGTAAACAAATCAAATTGAAAGAAAAAGCCACTATGGTTCTCAAAAGAGGTGGCTGGGAAAGTCAGGAAGAAAAAGATAGCATTCCGGAAGTATAAGAAAACACAGAAGGAGCAGGATAGAGAGCTGTACCAGTTAAGGCAGAAGGAAGCAGGGAGGGAAGTCAGAATAGCAAAGGCCCAAACTGCGGAAAAGATAGCCAACTTGGTTAAGAAGGGGAATAAAACCTTTTATAGGTACATCAGCGAGCGTAGAAAGACAAAGGGAGGGATAGTGAGGCTGAATTGAATGAACGGTGGGTGGGCAGAGGGGGACAGTGAAAAAGCAGGGATACTGAACGAATATTTCTGCTCAGTATTCACAAAAGAGGAGGTGGAAGTGCCTAATCCAATTAACAGAAGCACTCTTGATAGGGGGGTCGATCCCAGTCCTTTCACAGAAGAAAGGGTTCTGCAAGAACTCCTAAAACTGAAGGTGGACAAAGCAATGGGGCCTGATGGAATTCACCCCAGAATTCTAAAAGAATTAAGGGGGGAACTAGTGAAACCACTGGCAACTCTTTTTAATAAATCATGGGAGGATGGTGTGGTACCCAAGGACTGGAGGAAGGCGGATATGATTCCTCTTCACAAAAGTGGGACCAAGACAGAGGCAGGAAACTACAGACCTGTCAGTTTGACCTCTGTGGTAGGGAAAGTGATGGAGTCACTTCTGAAGGAAAGAATTATTGAGTACCTAGAGGCCAGTGGGGCACAGGACCCAAGGCAGCATGGGTTTACAGTGGGAAGGTCATGTCAGACGAATCTAATAGATTTCTTTGACTGGGTGACCAAAGTAGTAGACCAGGGAGGGGCTGTGGACATGGCCTACCTAGACTTTAGCAAGGCATTTGACATAGTCCCACACAAAAGATTAATAGTCAAATTAACCAGCCTGGGAGTGGGTCCCAGGGTGGTAGCCTGGGTAAAACATTAGCTGGACAACAGGACACAGAAGATAATTGTAAATGGGGTCTACTCTGAAGAAAGAGGGGTTACTAGTGAGGTACCGCAGGGTTCAGTGCTGGGTCCAGTCCTTTTTAATGTCTTTATAAGTGACATTGCAGAGGGACTGAAAGGAAAAGTATGCCTCTTTGCAGATGACACAAAGATCTGCAACAGGGTTGATACACAAGGAGGCGTGGAAAGGATGAGAAGGGACTTTGCAAGGTTGGAGGAATGGTCAGAAGTAGCTGGATCAATGCAAAAAGTGCAAAACAATGCACCTGGGAAACAAGAACCCAGGGAAGAATACACAATTGGGGGAGGTAGTAACAACAACAAAAAGGAAAGGGACGTGGGGTAATCATATCAGATGATCTTAAGGTTAGCAAGCAATGTGAGAAGGCAGTAGGGAGGGCTGGAGGTATACTGGGATGCATAGGGAGAGGCATTACCAGCAGAAAACAGGAAGTTGTTGTCCCTCTGTACAGACAGTTGGTGAGACAACATCTGGAGTACTGCGTCCAGTTCTGGAGACCCCATCTCCTCAAGGACTTAGGATAGAGGTAGTCCAGAGGAGGGCAACTAAAATGGTGCAGGGTCTGCAAGAGAAGCCGTACGAGGAGAGACTTAAGGAGCTCAATATGTATACCCTTGAGGAAAGAAGGGAGAGGGGGGGACATGATAGAAACTTTTAAGTACCTCAGTGGAATCAACAAAGTCCCAGAGGGTAGCATCTTTCAGAAAAAGAGATGTGCAAGAACAAGGGGACACAATTTAAAGATAGAGGTGGGGCGGTTCAGGGGCAATGTGTGGAAGTATTTTTTCACAGAGAGGGTAGTGGATGCATGGAACAGCCTTCCTGAGCAGGCTGTGGGGTCTAAAACTGTGGGAGAATTCAAGAATGCTTGGGACAGACTTAAGGCAATTCTTGTTGGGGGGTACGAAGAAATAAGCTGTTGGTTAAATAGGATCTGCGGCCTATCCTGTAGGTAGGGAAATGGGCAGACTAGATGGGCCAAGCGGTCCTTATCTGCTGTCAAAGTCTATGTTTCTATGTTTCCATCTTCTGAAGGCCAACTTTTTCTCCCTCACCCGTATGTGCACCTCCTTTGACCACCAACATGGCTTCTTGGTCCCTGCCTTCTTACTGTGTTTCTTTGTGCAGGTGTCTGTGGCCACTAACAGGCCTTCCTTCAGGATGGCCCATTTCTGGATGGTATCCATGTCGGGTGATGCTAACCAAGTGCCCCCTGAGGATGTCCACCATCCTGCAGAATTCAGCCCTTTCGAAGTCCACTGTCTTGGTTTTTGTAGACGTCCCCTCCCTACCCATATCCAGGGAGAACCAAACTGTTCTGTGGTCGCTACCTGCTGGGGGCTCCTAAGTCCATACGCCCTGCACGTAGCCTCCATCGGTCAGCACAAGATCCAAGATGTTCCTCTCCCTTGTTGGTTTCTCTACCTTTTGTGACAGGAATACATCCTGAAAGTCTTCCAGAATGACCTGCTCCCTAGCGCTTGTGCTAGACATGATTTTCCAATCCAGCCCTGGTAGATTGAAATCCCTGACCACCACAGTGCCACCCTTTCCATAGTATTTCCGTAACTGATCTACCTATTCTCTATTGATGCCCCCTGACTGTGAGGGTGGCCGTTACACAACCCCCAGTCTGACCCTTTTACCTTTTTTTGTTCTGCAGTTGAACCCATAAGGCTTCCGGCCTCCCCTTGCCTCCCTGCTCCCTACTGCTAACTATCCCTTCCCTCACAAATAAACCCACCCCTCCACCCTTCCCTTTTGTCCTATCCCTGTGATACAGTCTGTAGCCTGGTAACATGATGTCCCAGTCATGGCTGGCCCATGTCTCGGTGATGGCAGCTATATCTACCTCCCCTTCAGCCATTAATGCTTGGAGCTCAGGTATTTTGTTCCCCAAGCTCCTTGCATTTAGTGACACCACCCTCCAACCCAGATCCCCTGCTTACCCCAATGCTTACCCCAATACTCCCTCTCTTCCCTCTCCCTCCTCCACCTTTTTTTTCCCCCCTATAGTTTTTATCTCCTTCCCCAGCCTGCCACCACCAACTCTTCAGGGGGACAAGTGGACATCCCACTGCCTGCAACCCTACCCAAGCAGACCTCTAGCCCCATGGAGCCACGGATTACCCCCCCCCCGGGCGGGGATGAGGGGAGGGGTCAGACACGCCGTAACTTACGTTTCGTCGGTCTTGAGGTCTGCTCAGTGGGCACGGCCTCGGTCCTCCCATCTTCCTGGCTGAGGCAGACTTTTTTTCCATTTTCTCCCTCCCTGAGCAGCAAGTGACTTCCCCCGATGTCATAATGCGAGCGTCGACGTCCAAGCTGCTCAAGGGCCACATCCCATCCCCTAATGGGGCTTGCAGTTCCCCGAGCCTCCGCTCAGGATCATGCAAGTGACGGGCATCGGCCTGATCCCTCCCCGGAGAAGGGGAGCTGTCGTTGGACGCTCCAGCCTGTCTCCTCCCGGCTGACTGACCGACCGACCTGAGTCCGCTCCCGAACCCGGGTCACCGGCGCGGTGTGGCATCCAGCACCTCAACCCTCAGTGCCACTTGTCCGGCTCCTCCTCCGCTTTTTGATTGTCTCCCCTTCCCCTCTTTGCGGCTCTGGCTGCTGCCCAGTTCTAAGCCCCCCCCCAAGTCAATTTAAATTATACTTGGCTGTAATGAACTCCCCCCAGTCTCCGTTTCAGGGTACAGGAACCCTCCTTGCTCAGGTGAAGCCAATCTGGCAAGTGATTGACTTTTTCATGTTAATATGTGCATTCTCTGCGATGTCAATAGGCGCTACTGGAGACTTGGAGGAGGGACACATTTTTATTTTTCCTCTTACATAAGCGGAATTAATGGTTTACAGTAAGCTTCATGCTTGTGTTAGCTGTCCCTTGTTTATTCTCCCTTAACTCAGAGTATTACCATAGCCTCTGAAGAGGCTAGCTAGCACTTTAGGATATAAAATGTGTTTTAATTAAATAATTGTTGGTTCCCCAAAATCCTGGGTATCGGACTATAGGCAGGGTTGTTATGATTATCAACTTTCTGAAGATAATTCATCTATGTGTATGAGTTGTTTCTACTTGCCTAATTCCCTATACGAGAATGTACTGCATTGTTTGTGTTTTATCTGAAACTAATAAACATAAAGTTCAAAAACGAAACATTTACTCCTGCTAGCTAGACCTAGACACACACCTAGAAGAGAAAAAGATTTGATTACGAAGTTATTTAGTTGAGGCCAGTATATCAGCCTCCTAACAGCAGATTGCTGCTGCAGCAGTTGAACCTGTGGTCCTGTTCACATCACTGTCACATGGGACAGGAGACATTGTAGGAAAAGGAAGAGCAACAACAAATTAAAATACGGAGATCCCAATGGAACATAAAACTAGTAAGCAAATTTAGAAAAAAAAATCCTAGCAGCAAAAAAGGGAAGGACACGCTATGACTACACACACAAATCAAAACAAACTGCACAACATATGGTTTTGCAGATTTGTTAGGGTGGGTCTAAAAAAGACCCCAACAGAAAAAGTAGGAAAAAATATTAAAAACAAAAGTTTTGAGTTAAAGAAAAAACGTATTAAAATGAATGGCCCATTGAGTAGTAGTAGCATTCCTTATTTGTTCAGCTGAAAGCCATTAAAAAATATAAAACATTATATAAGCAAATAGATACCCATAGGACGACAATATAATGCTACATTCACAGGTAAGATATCATATACAGACATCATACCAATAAATACAGAATGATACATGTTCACAAGCAGTCCAAGTTAATGTTTTCCCATTTTAGTTACAGATCTCAAGAATTCTGCTCAATTCAGTATAATGTTGGACTCAGGATTTTAAAATGGATTCTGTGGCAGTAATGACTGTGGACCAATTAAAAGGGGATGGGCTGTCAGAAAGCAGGCAGAAAACTTCTGTTTCTATTACCTTGTACAGAACATAACTATTGATAGTGGGTCATTATACAATTACTTTTGGTTATGTTGGAAATGTATTATGTTGGATTGGTTCAATTCCATGCAATGAACGGTCCTGCTGCCACGTGATCTTTCTAAATGCTGGATCCACCACCGATCAGTGTTAACAAAGAGTTGTTAATGGACCATTTAAATGAATGGGCCCTACTTTTGACAGCTCTCCGTCATCTGACAAGCACCAGTCGCTTCCATCTCACTTCTCCCTTTTCTGACTTGCTTAACAAAACCTCATCCGATGAGAACCAGCCAGCCCTGCTCCCAGCTCTTCTCTCACTCCCCTGACCTGATTCCTCAACTCTGATCTGGCAAGCTCCAACCAACTTCACCCTTGTGGCTCAGCTCTCCCTCTCCTCACCAGATTCACCAAACCTTGTCCAACAAGCACCAGGCAGCTCTACTTCCAGATTGCCTCTCCCTGCCCTGACTCTATTCCCCAAACTTTATCCAGCAAGCACCAATGATCCTGCTCCCATCTCAGACAAATGCATGCAACCAAACATCACTGGCATTAACTAATGCTTGTTTTCTTGGTATAGCCAGCAATAGTGAATGTTTCCTTTTAGAAGCTTTTCTTTCACCATACAACACACAGCCAAAAATGAGCACACAAATCACCCAGGGTCATTAATGTTGTAATTTTCTTGAATAGCCCACTGAATTATTTCGAAGGTGTTTGCCAAACTGTGAAGGTAGCCTTTATTAGTGCTCACTGAATGGGGAGAGGCACTTAAAAAATAGACTGTCAGGACTCACTGCTTCAATAGTCCCTGAGGCAACACTGTCACATGAGACATGAGACAGGAGGCATAGTAGGAAAAAGGAAAGGCTATAAAAGACACAAATATGGAGATCTCCAGGGGCCACTAAACAAGTAGGCAAATTAAGGAAAAAACTAACTACAACCAAAAGAAAGGACACACTAGGACTACACACACAAATCAAAACACTGCACAAGCCTGCCTTGTGGTGCAGAGGGCCAGGGCACTAGCACCTCACCTGCTGCAATACCAGCAGACCAGGTTCAAAGACAGACCCAGGCTGCTGGGGCTCTGTCCAGGTGGGAGAGGACTGAGCACCTACAAACTGTTTTCCTTTCCTGGGGAAGGGGAATCCATCACACTGCCCAGATACTGTAGGCATGGTGGTAGGCCAGAGGGAGGGCTGTACACTTGGGGATTGTCTGGCAGTCAGTGTGTAGTGTGTGCATGCCTCTTTGCACATGCATTATTGCATCACCATGCTGCTGGCTAAACGGAAGGAAAACAGGTGCATGAAGTCCTGCTCGGGCCTGCACTGTGTGCCCTCAGACCCCTGCCACAGAGGAACTGAGTCCCAACTCTGGGAGGGGAGGATGCCCCCCCTTCTGGCCCCATCTTAGGGGCAAGCCGTGGGGGATAAGGAAGTGGCAGGTCAGTCTTGGGGGGGGGGTCGAGCAGGGACTAGACAGCCCTTCCAGCACCCAAGGGAGAACAATCCCTCTAGAAGAAAAAACACTGCACAACATACATTTCTGCAAATTCTGACAGTAGTTCTTCTTTAACCTTTAGACTGCTGTCAGAATTCGAATGTGTAGGAATTCTGGACGGATACTGTACATCAGTTTGCAGCACAGTAAGGGTCAACAGTGTCAGACAAATGTGATCCAACTGTGTCCCACATGCACTTCTGCCTTTGGATTAATTTATTTCTCCGCACTTAAACGCTTTGTGTAAATACAAATTCAATCTCATGGTGAGTTACAGTATGCTTCCAGCACTGCCTTGATAGCTATTACACTGAACTTTGCAGCAGCTATAATTTTTCTTTGGACTGCAATACTGCTCAAATGTTAGAAAACAATACCTCTGGTGGGTGAGAGTAAACGTTGAAAATTTCTAGAAGACTTTTCTCCATAGGCATGGAACAGTAATGAGCACTGGCTGTACTTTCTTAGATGTGGAACTGGATTCTGTAGCACTTTGGCACAATGAAAATTGCTACTTGCCCCTCCTCCGGCTATTACGAACACTCTTCTGCAGACTTCAAACCTAAGGTAGATTTAACTGGTTTATTTTCAGCAAACTGGAATGTCTGACTTTATGCAACACTCAAACACTAATCTGCTCAATTGGTCATCTTTTGTTGACTGCAGTGGGAGCTTCAGGAATTAAGAATGTCTGGGGCACATGCAGGGAATAGTACTTGTGTTATAGCTAGTTACACAGGCAGAATTTCAGTATATATTGCTGCCATCGATCATCTTTTTGTAAAAATATGCTCACTAGATGCACATTATTTTACTTATTTGAAAATTGGTGACCATTAGAGGTACACTGAGCCAAGGCTTGATTCCATGTGCAAAGGGGGGGCGCTACAGAGGTAAGTGGACAACTATGACTGGGTGACTGCAGCACTTTGACAAGGGCCAGACGATGAATGTCCTGTATCTGGATTTCAGCAAGGCCTTCAATTTGGTGCCACATGGGAGGCTAATTAGGAAGTTGGGATACCGGGGCAGGAAACGAAGATGGTGAATTGAGTCAAGAACTGGTTGCAGGGGAGCCAGCAGAGGTGGGGTGGGAGGAACTCTCAGCTCCAAGGGCTGTGGATTGCGGAGTGCCACAGGGCTCGGTACTGAGCCCGGTGTTTGGCATTTTCATCGCCGACATCTCACGTGGCATTAAGAACAAGATTAGCCTTTTTGCAGATGACACAAAGATCTGGGCAGTGGTGGATGACACATTAGGATCCCAAAGGTGGCAGGAAGATCTGACTTAAACCTGAGTGCTGGTCAGACACATGGCGACTGAGGTTCAATGCAAAGAAGTGCAAAGTCATGCACATGGGAGCAAGAAACTCAAGGAGGTGTTACCAGTTGGGAGGGGTGCAGATAGCCTCTACAGAGGAGGAGGAGAAAGATCTCGGGGTGATAACTGGGCAAATGAACCATTCAACACAGTGCAGGAAAGCAGCAGCTAAAGCCAATAAGGTGCTGGGGTGTATTGCTAGAGGTATCACCTCCAGGAGAGAGGAGGTGATCCTGCCACTGTACAAGTTATTGGTGAGGCTGCACCTGGAGTACTGCATGCAGTATTGGTGCCCATACTTAAAGAAGGATGCTAAGTTACTGGAGGGGGTCCAGTGCACAGCTACAAGGATGATCCTGGGATTGAAGGACAAACCCTACGAGAAAAAGCTAAGGGAACTGAACATGTACTCCCTGGAGGAGAGGAGGGATAGGGAAGATATGATGGAGACCAATATGTGAAGGGTATTAACAAGACTGGTACAGAGGGGATTTTTAAAATAAAGGAAGGGAGAGACACAAGGGGGCATAGTCTGAGACTGGAGGGTGGAAGATTCAGGAGAGAAATGAGGCACAAGCAATGCCCAAATGTCCGGACATGGGAATATTATGAGCCACCTTAGTGACTCACAATGCCTCTGGGGAATAACAAACTGCCTGCCCATCACCCCTCCCTCTGTCCTGATGTCCTGTGTGTATAACAGTCCACTGTCCCAGTATACCCTATGTTTTCTGTCACCCTTCCCATGTTCCATCAGACTCTGCACAGGCCCCTCAGCTTCTCTAAGCTAGTGGTGTCTGTTGTGCTGCTGCTACATCTTCCCACTTATTCAGAGCATGGGGCATGTCTCCATTAGTTCCCAGGCTGAGGTCAATCACTGTGGCAGTAGGGGACTCAGTATCACAGCCTTCCCCCTCCCCCAGGCTATGTGTCACCTCTTTCTCCTGAGAGCAAACTCCAGTAGTAGTTTAACTGCCCCCAGGGGAAGTTCCATCCCCCAGTTATGACCATGTTTCACAAGAGCCACAGGCTGGCTAAGCTGTCTCCCAACCTCTCCTGTCTGAATTTCTGTAGGGTCCAAAAGATCACAGAAGCCCCTATCCTTTTGGCTCCAGGTCACAACACAAACCAACCTCTGTGGAACATCATTCCCCACAATAACATCCATAATGAGTTTATCGGCTACCGCCACCTTTCTTTCCCCTTCACGTGCATCTTCCCAATCCAGGGTAACACTGCCTAATAAGTAGGTTTGATTTTACCCAGTGTAATCCCTCACAGACACACACTGATTTGGCAGTATTTGTTCAGCCCCCACCAGATCCCTTTTCACCAGGGTGAGATGCTCCCGTATCTCTTAGCCCTCTAGTCTGTACCCCATTCACCATAACTGGGTGAATGTGTGCCCTCATATTTTTAGGGATAGCATCAGAGACACAGTTGGAAACTGCCTCAGTTTGTACAGGCCCTTTTTCATTTTGGGCCTTCTTAGGACACTACCTAGAAATATGGCCTGGCTTTTTAGAATACCAGCATTCATCATTTTTCTTGTCCCCAAACTCTCTTTTGGGCACCGGGTGGTTCCCTTCTTTCTGCAGAGGCACCATGGTTTTTGGTTGTCCAAAATACCCACTTTTTCCTTTCGCCCCTGAATTTCCTGCCCCCTCCTTTCCCTTGAGAGCAGGCCTGCCTCGAGCATAGCGATCCGCATCTCTGCAGCCTTTTTGGCAGTTTTAGGATCTCGATCCTCCAGCCAAAGCTTTAGATCAGGTGAGCAAATCCAATAAAACTGTTCAAGTAATACCACCTCTTCAATTGCTTCAACAGAATTTGCTTCTACCCCTCTCATCAACTTTTCAAATATTGATGCTGGTCAGTGATTATTTCCTCTTATGTAGTTTCCGGAATTTTGCTCTTTATGCATCAGTGTTCAGATCATATTTTTTTAATAATGCAGTTTTTAACTTATCAGAATCTTTACTGTCAACATTATCCATCTGCCCCAATGCCTCCTGTCCCTTGCTAGTAAGCAGTGGAGATAGTTGAAAGCTCCAGGCCTCTTTGGGTATATTTGCCTGGAAACAGACCTTTTCGAATGAATTTAAAAACATGTCCATATCCTCCCCCTCTTTAAACTCAGTCATCAATTTTGAATTCAATTTCCCCTAGCTCTGGAGTTTCAGATCTACCCCCACCACTTACCTGCTCGGGTGTTGTTGGGGTTGCTGTCTGTTGGAGCTTCAGCTTTTCCAGCTCAAACTCCTTCTGGCGTTGCTGTTCATCTGTTTGGCGCTGCTCTTCCTCCGCCTCTCTCTGGCACTGCTTTTCCTCCTCCTCGGCCTCTCTCTGTCGCCGTCTTTCCTCAAATTCCATCTCAAACCTTTTTTGCTCCAGCTTAAGCTGTCTGTCCTGTATCCACAGCCTCCTCAACTCCAGCTCCTTTTCTGTGGATGGCTCCTGCTCCTCTGGGCTCTGGGCATCTGGAAGTGACCACCTGTAGCTCCAAGCGCAGTGGGGCTTCCTCAGTCTCAGCTGCCATAAGGGCCTCTGTGAGTTGCTTTTTATTTTTGTTCTCACTGGGAATGCCCTTTTCTACACATATCTTCCTCAGCTGTTCCAAATTCATAGTGTTGTACTGGAAAGACATTCTTCTTTTATGCTATACTACTATGCTCAAAAAAAAAATTCAAACAGGATAGGGTCTTATTGTGTACAGCCAAATTTCTTTTTTCCCCTTTCCAAATTCTGCCCTCTATTGTGTGATGGTTTTGTAAGATCGTTCAAAATCCTAATAGCTGTCACCAAATCTGTCATGAGCCCAACCGTGTGGACGCGGTAGGACATCCTGTTTTCAGGGAGGTCCCCCTTTTATGGAACTCGTGAGCAGTTGTAGGGTTCAGGAAGAGTTACCAACTTTCCTTTCCTCAGTGGAAGGGTGGAACTGTAGTCTCGAGTCCCCATGATTCTGTACTACGTTCTCTAGTTAGAATCACACTCCCAGCTTTGCAGTCTCTTGCCTATATGGTGTTTTAAGATAGTTAAGTGGCTTTCTATCTTTGTTAGCAAGCCACACAGTCCTTACCAAAACCCCTCTGTTAAAAAATGTTATCACACAATCGGACCCCAGGCAGAGTTGATAAGAAATTATAATAAGTTCACTTCGATAAAAATAACACAGTAAATTCTACAATTTGAAAGATTTTGAAATGCAGACATTAGAAAAATAACTACTGAATGGTTATACAGAAACCACTATACACTGTTAGTTCTAAAACTATACCTCGTTCTAAGGTTTAGAGTCCAGAAATATCAAGTGTCCTTTCTGAGAGGAAACTCTCTCCATAGGTGAAAAAAAGTCATTAAGAAAACACAAGATTATTGGAAAGAAACTTGAGTCTCTGAGTTTCCTCTTGGTGCAAAACTCAGGGTTGCCTTGAAGCAAAGTCTTGATTCCCAAATTCTGACTTAAAAATCAGAATTTCTGTTCAGAATGTGAAAAGTTCACTTTCACAAAACTCTGGTCTAAGTATATGCCAGCTTGATAAGTTCTTAGCTCTGAGATTCTCCAGGAACAGTTCCTCAGGCTTCAAACTCCAAGCTAAAAATGCACTGATTTTCAAAATGTGAGTCTGTGTTCTATTCCAATCCACTCCCCTTTTTTTGGGATGAGTGAATACTCTGAGCTATACAGAGATTGGGGTGCAACAGTTTACACTTTCCTGTTGGTGACACTGTGGTTTCATGTTTAACCCCTGTAAGATCTATTTTATAATACTATTTTTATTTATATAGCGCAGTTCCAATATCAAAGCACTGCACATAAAAGCATATTGCAAAATAATTTAAAAAGTCTTACACAGATTCAACTTCAATTTAAAGTTTTTCACCATTCATAAATATCAGTTACTAAAAGCTTGTTGGAAAAGATGTGTTTTCAAGCTGTCCATGGTCCTGCACTCTCTAATCTGATGAGGTCGAGAGTTCCACAGGGATGGTGCCTCAAACGTAAATGCCAGAGTCCCAGATGATTTTAGCCGTACCCTGGGAACCTCTAACAACCCCTCATCAGTCGAGCGGAGAGGATGGACAGGGCTGTAGGGACCAGGAGCTATTGCAGATAACTCAGTCCCAGTCCATGCAGGGCTTTATAGGTCAGAAGACTGAACTTCGAGCCCAGGCCATCGGGGGTCGGCAGGGGAAGGAGAGGATTGAGCATCCGAAGGACAGATCTCCTCTTCCAGGAGGGAGGAGGTACATGCTCGGCGCCTGCCTGGCCTCTGGTGGAAGCCGAAGGCATAGCAAGTACACGAGTGTAAAGTTAGGGTTGGGAGTGAAGGACATCGGTGGAAATGCCTTGATGTTGGGGCACGCACCATTCCCATAGAAAATGGAGAATAACACCCTGCAGTGCTCCTGGTAGACTGAGCATGAGGCCCTGATCCCCAGTGCCCCTGCCTGACCCGGTACCAGCATCCTGACAAGAACAAGAAGGACTTAGGGGGTGCCCCTACCCCATGCCCGCTTGGGGACATAGCCATGGCTACATGGGGGATGGACTGTACTGGGCTCCAGGTAACAGGATGGGGACTACAAGGCCGTAGGTGTCTCCCAAAGAGTGGGAGCACTGCGGGCAGGGGGAGTATAAATAAATAAAAAAATAAAAGACCGACCTTGAAGGTGATCCGCCACTGTATAGGCAGCCAGTGCAGCACGGGAGTAATATGACTGGAGTGCGAAGACCAAGTCAACAGTCATGCCACTGCATTCTTGCACCAGCTGCAAGTGGTGGATATCAACCCCCAGAAGCCCCAGGTAAAGGCAGTTACAGTAGTCAAGGCATGAGGTCACAAAGGCATGGATCAACGTGGGCAAATCATCGGACGGAACAAGGTGCTTAATTCTGGTGATGTTCCTAAGATGGTAAAAGGAAGACTTGATGACTGCAGACACCTGCGCATGCTGTGTTCACCCATCGTCAAGGACCACCCCCAGATTGCACACCCATTCAGAGGCAGGCAGGCAGTTGTACACCATCAAGCCAAAGCCCAGATGGTAAACCCACCACCTGCCTCTCTGTCTGGTGCCCCGGATCCACTACCAGCACCTCAGTCTTCCTGGAATTCAATTTCAACCAGCTAGTCTTCATCCAGTCATGGATCTCCACCAGACAGCTGTTAAACATCAAGACTGCACTATCTTGGTTGGGTGCAAAAGACAGAGCTGAGTGCCATCAGCATAGCAGTGAAACCTCAGCCCATATCATCTTACAATGTCTCCGAGGGGCAGCAAATACACTGCGAACAACATGGGGGACATCACCAAGCCCTGAGGGGCCCCACATGGCAGAGAGAATGGTTAAGAGGAAAAAATCCCAGATACCACCCTCGGGGACCTACTGGCAAGGAAAGAATGAAACCATCTGAGAACTGGACCAGCCAGGCCACAGCTAACCCTCAGGCGCTCAAGCAGCACCCCATGGTCCACAGTGTCAAACACTGAAGAGAGATCCAGAAGTACCAAAATAGAACAGCGTGGACTTCCGGTGACATCACTGTCTGAAATGGTGCCTTAAACTAGGAGCTCCTCTTCCCCACCAACAACAATCCTTTTAAATCGCAACTCTGGAAATGGCATCTCCGGCCAAACAAAAAAGAAAACCAGGGAAGCCTCCAGGAACCCCCAATGCAGAAGCTCGGGAAATGCTGCAAGCCGACATCGATGCTCTCCCGGAGACTCGAGAGCCCCAGTCTGCTACACAACAGGCCTCACCACAGCACGGTCCACCGCAGGAAGACATAGTGGAATTGATCAAACAAACAGCTCGTACAGTGGCTAAAATAGATCATACACTCACAGATCTACGATCGGACCTGAATCAGATTGATTACAAAACGGAACAACTAGAGTTGGGGCTCACTCAGGCACTGGAGCAAATGGACAGGCACGACTGCCTTATTCTCTACCTCTTGGCCTGGGATCGGGAACTTAAACGCCGAATCGATGATCTAGAAGGGAGGAGTAGAAGGCAGAACATCCGAATCTACGGGGTATCAGAGGGGCTTGAAGAAAAAGCCACAGATACCATCACCTTTGTCCAAACCCTCCTTAGAGAAACGCTCAAGTTACCGGAGGAGTTAGACCTTGAAATAGACTGAGCACACCGATCCTTAGGCCCACGCCCAAGAAACCCAGATGCGAGGCCCCGGTCCTTCATCGTCTGACTGACCTCCTTCAAAAGAAAAGAAGACTTGCTCAGAAGAGCTTGGCAACAAAACTCCCTTAACTATAAAGGCCATAGCATCGCCTTTGATAATGACCACACTTCGGATGTACAGGAAGCCCGTAGAACCCTCTGGCCCATAATCAAACAGCGAAGGGTTAAGGGCCTCAAAGCGCAGGTTTTGCATCCAGCCAGAATTAAGATCAATACCCCACAAGGCAGCAAAGTCTTTAAAGACCTCCTGGCAGCAGCACCCTTCCTTGAAGGTCATGGTATCTCCACCCCTCCAATGATGAAAGAAAAATTAGAAACAGACCTCCTCTCCTCGGCCTGGACGATCGTGCAGAAGGGGACAACAAAGAAAGGATCTTCACAAAGAATCCCACAGACGTCCCTTCATGCTGACATCGCGACGATGATCCAAATATATGGAGACCAGACCACGGTGAACAGAGGATCGAAACACCTACAAGAGGCAGATCGGCTGGAAGATGAATATGGTCCCTCCCCAACTACAGAAATAACCAACAAGGGAAACCGGAGTTCTAGATGAAGTGACAGCATCCTGGATCCCTAGTAAACCCATTGCCATGCATCGGGCCCACTCAGCTGACCTCGATAACGACTACCTGAGTCCCAGTAACTCGCTACTGGTAAAATTAGCTGACCCTGCAATGAGTATGAACAACCCATTTTTTACGGACATGTGAGAACAGAAAAATGAACTACTGACTGCACCCAGATTTAAATTGTTTTGTTAAATTGCAAACCTAAAAACAAAGACTCTCTGCAGTGCCCTGGTGATGGGGGGGGGGTCCTGTGGGGAGAATCAATGTCTACTTCTAAAAATGCCCTTAGAGAGGTTATTTTAACTACATTTCCATGATCCTGGGGCAACAGAGAAATGATTCACTGAACCCACAACTGTCAATGCTATCTTCTAATTGTGTAACCCATAAATTAGAATGGTTTCCTGCACCTTGACATGGGGGGTGAGAGGAGGATGAGGGAATACCAGCAGAAAGAATTGGAACCCGAAGCTATTAGTGCCTTTGGTGAATCTTGCCTTTCCAACCCCTGGCGACCTGTGGGGACAGGAGATAGAGCTGCTGGCTGTTCCGTGGGATGGATGGATGGGGATTACTGCTTCATGGGATTCGGGGGAGGCATGAGGCACCTTGTTAGGCCCTGCTGTGCTCATCCATGTTCCTGTCGGGGGGAGAGGGGGACTTACTAGTAGGGGCGAGATGAGGGTCTGGCAGCGCCTCGTAGCTCTCGTAGACCTGGAACCTCATCACTGCTCCGCCCAGCTGTCCCCCAGGCTGTTGGGACCTCCACAACATCTGCCAAGTCCTGATAATTGGTCAGGTTGGCTCCGTAGCGGGGGTGTACAGCTCATCCCATACAGATATGCTGCAATGGAGAAGCGAACTCCTGACTGCCTATGGTGCTGAACTGGATCTGTACAGATGCCACAGCTGGAAGACGAGGATTCTCCGTTACCTTTGGCGGGGGGGAGAGGGGGTGCCCTGCGGGGAACACTGATGGCTTTTTCTGGACGTGGGCGTGGTGAGCCTTCTCCTTTGATTCTAGCTCTGGGGTGATATGGCAGTGGGGTAATGGACCATTGAGGGCCTATCTCTAAAGTGTTCCTTCAGACTGAGTAATCTATGGGTTGGGACGTTTCTCTGTGTCTTGCTGCTGGGCGGAGGGGGTATGGGGGCAACCGCCTGCACCCTCTGGCAGACTACAGCCTCAAACTGAAAAGTTTTTCTTTTCAAATAACGACGTTTAGCTCCTCTCTACTATGGGGGGGAAGAGGGAGGGAGAGACAGGGCTATCTGTGGTGAGAACAAGCGACTGTAGCCAGAGTCTTCTTCAGTGAGCCTTTCCAGATACATCTAAGGGAACTCATGGCAAGCAGAAGATTGGTTACTGGCGGCCAGACTGTAGAAGGTAAAATTAAATAACCAGGATAAACGATGCACTCTGCAGAGAGGGCAAGGAGAAGAGGAGGAGGGAGAGGTGGAAAGGGGGGGATGCGAAGAAGAGCTGTAACGGCAGGGTGACTAATGGTAATTGCCAAAGCTATCTGCAGTGAGCACCTCTAATTCTATGCGCTGGGAATCATGGCAAGGAGAGGAAATGCTACTGGTTTTTCCATGCAAAGAAATACAACCCTTGCACAGTAAGAAGAATTAAAGATAGCCAGGACCCTTATAAACCCCATTGCACTGCTGTTCCCTTTATTGATATGAGGGTGAAGGTGCGAAGGGATTGAGGGTGGGGGAGGGGAGGAAGAGGAGGCTACCTGCAGGAAGAATGATAATTCAGGTGACCTTACTCAGCGGGACCCCCTCTTCCTCTAGGCTAGTCCATACCCCTCTTACCTAGAGACACTGCGGAGTGGTTGAGGTCTCGCCCATGGGCTGAGACCCGGAGAGCTCTGACCGCATCAGATGACACATGAGGAGGTAGTGAGGAGATGGAGGGTGGGACCTGGGAGACATGAATGCAGTAGGGAGAGCGACGAGACCCAGAGTGGGCTGGAGAGGCTGCAAATGACACAGGCCTGGCCTTAACCAGCCTACTCCTTAGGTTGAGGGCGATTCTCAACTTAAAAAAGAAAAATTGTTTTGGGAGAAGGGGACTGTGCCTTAAATGGCGCTACAGAAGAGCTGTGACAAATGGGAGGATGGCCACACCGGAGACTATGTCTTGAGGCCAAAGGGAGTCCTCATTGCACCTCAGAGCTCCCCTATTGGTCCAGTAAGGACAATTGTTCCTCTGCTGAAGAACACCACTCAGCTACACCTTGGAAGTCCTTACAAAGAATATCAGAAATCATGGCTTAGAGGTTTCTCAGCTATGAAGATTAGTTCACTTATCTTGCTTAAGGCTCGAAATTGGAAGAGGCCAGAGCAACAGTTTAGTTGTTTATTAAAACCACTGTTAGATACAGAGAGAGAGAGTTGAATTGTTAAACTGTTTAATTTACTACAAGGTACATATGATGTTCAATTAAGTTACTGTAAAAGCATAATGTACTGGAAACTATCAGCCAAAATAAGAAGATTTATAAATGGATAGCCATCTGCCTAAAGTCGTCACCTTCAATATAAATGGATGTTCGAGTCCTATTAAAAGGAAACGACTCCAAAGGTTCTTGACTACCCAAAGGTGCGAAGTAGTCTACCTACAGGAGACGCACCTAACCCCCGCAGAAGCCCAAAAATTGAAATGCAGTGCATTTCCCCAGCTGTTTCACTCCTCTCTTGCTGGAGGCAGGAAAAGAGGGATGGCGATTCTCCTTCCAGCCACACTGCCCTTCCAGGTACAGGAGGTGATCGAGGACCCCAGTGCAAGATACCTTTTTGTAATAGGGATGGTCCAAGACCAACTGGTCACCCTAGTCAATGTATATGTCCCTCCGGGGTCCCCAATCTCACTCTACGCGGCATTGCTGCAACAAATAGCTGAGAAGGCTAGGGGTGTTTTGGTAATGGGTGGGAATTTGAATATAATTCTAAACAGAGAACTGGATACCACATCTCAAATACCTAGACCAGAGCTCAATAGGGCCAAAGCCCTCAAACTGTTATTTGAACAAATGGGTATAGTGGATATATGGAGAGAGAGAGAGAGATACCCTAACAGCAAAGAATTCACCTGCTACTCTCCGAGGTTCCACATCTTCTCCAGATTAGACATGTTCTTTACCTTCTCAAGGGACCTCTCCTGCTTTACATATATGTGGGTGGGAACCACAGCCCACTTTTTATGGAAATAGACTTGGGGTTACCTAAAAGAAAAACCCTCTGGAGGCTGAACACCTCCCTTCTCCAAGACAAAGAAATTGTTAAGGAATTTAGACAAAACATTAAAAGATCCTTAGAGGACAACACACCCGGAATTTTATGGGACACCCTCAAGACAACTATTAGAGGCAAACTGATAGCCATATCCACCCATAAGAAAAAAATGAGACAGAAACAACAGGAACTTACCTCCCAGATTAAAGAGTGGGAAGGAGCTCAGAAAACTAGATGGGACCCAGAAAGGGACAAGAAATTAACCGAAAGTAAAAATCAACTACAAAAACTAGAAATAGAGAAAGCCTTATGTTACCTGAAACAAAAATATTATGAAGGTGGCCCCAGAGGGACTAAATTATTAGCCTATAGACTTAGGCAATATGCAGCCGGGGCAACGATCACCAAAATAATCTCCCCCCATAGCGGTCAAGAAATCACCCAAACCACTCAAATTGCGGAAGCTTTTGTGGCCTACTACACTAAGCTATACTCACCCCACGACGAATCCTTGCCCCAGGAGAAAAATAAATACTTGGAGTCCCTGCCCCTCCCCCCCTTGTCCCAGGATGATGTGAAGCTCTTAACCAGACCCATCACACAGCAAGAGATCAAACATGCAATAAAGAACTTAAAAACAGCAAAATGCCCAGGGCCGGATGGATTTGGGGCAGAATTCTACAAAACCTTTGAGCCAGAGATCTCCCCTGTCCTCCTGGAGGTATTCACTAGCATCTGGGTTGAGGCCAACCCTATCCCTCCTTCATGGCAATATGCCACTATTTCTATCATACATAAGGAGGGGAAGGATACTACACTCTGAATCTTATCTCCCCATATCCCTGCTTAATATAGATTATAAAATGTTCACCACCATAGTAGCCTCCAGGCTGAACCCTATTTTACCTGAATTAATACACATAGATCAGACGGGCTTTATCACAGGCAGCCAGGCTCCCGACAGTGTCAGGGTCCACTGTAAACCTAATAGACATTACTCAAAGAGCTGGCATCCCAGCATGCCTGATGAGCTTAGACGCTGAAAAAGCCTTTGATAAAGTTTCCTGGAGCTTCCTGTTTGCGGTTTTAGAGCATAGAGGTTTCCCCCTATCCTTCATAAATGTCATCCAAACACTCTATACTAGACCTCAGGCCTACGTCCGAGTGAATGGCAGAATATCGGAGAGATTTAACTTGGGCAGAGGTACTCGCCAGGGTTGTCCCCTCTCCCCACTACTGTTTGCCCTCTACATCGAACCACTGGCTGAAGCTGTGCGGAGGGCGGAGGGGGTGAAGGGAGTGACAGTGGGAGAACTGCATAAAAAAGTATCATTATATGCAGATGACGTGCTGTTAAGCCTCACCCATCCCCATCAATCTATAAAACAAGTCTGGGCAATCTTGATGGAATTTGGGAGACATGCAGGATACTCCCTAAATAAAAATAAAACTGAAGTACTCACCTTCTTTTATAAACCCACCGAGGAGATATGCTCCCTTTTTCCCCTGAATTGGAAAGCACATAAAATGAAATATCTAGGGGCCTATATCACAAAGCAATATTCTCAACTCTTCACGTCGAATTATATACCTCTAATAAACAACTTGAAAAAAGATTTTGAAAGATGGGCTCTGATAAATTTACCTATACACTCCAAGATACACACACCGAGAATGAATGTGCTTCCCAGGTTTCTATACCTGTTCCAGTGCTTACCATCATATATACATAAATCGATCTTTCAAACATGGAACAAATTGTTCACTGAATTCATTTGGAACTCCAAGAGGCCTCGAATAAATCTAAAAATTCTACAAACCCACTGTGACAAAGGAGACAGTCCCTCCCAGACTTGGAAGATTACTTTCTAGCGGCACAACTAAAAATGCCATATTGTGGTCCAATCCAATGCCTCCTCGGGTTGGCAGTTCATGGAAAGAAAAGGAAGAGGAGAGGTCACTCCCTCAGAAACTAGATTACTGATCACCAACACAAATAGAGGTCCACACCCAGGTCTCACCTCGATTAGAGACACAACTCGATCCATTCACAGAATAGGGCAGAAATATAAATTAAAAACTTCCATATGGCCCTTAAAAAGACTGGCATGGGACCCAGACTTTCAGCCGGGACGCCTAGACGGCTCTTTCCACACATGGGAGAAGAAAGGTCTGAGATACCTGTCCCAGTTCTGGCAAGGTAATACATTACTAGACTTCGGCTCTCTTAAGAATAAATATGGCCTACAAAATTCAGACCATTTTAGGTACCTACATGCTAGAGACTATATCTCTAGACTACAGAAAAAGGACACTGATTCAGAGAGATACCCCAGCCGATCCTCTTGGCCATTCAGGAAAACAAGAGAGCTAGTAATCAAAGAGGATTGATTTCACACCTATATAAGCTCTGTCTACACTAAAAGGGGGCCCACTTATTAAAATAAAAACAAAATGGAGGGAAGAAGCACCCCATGACCCGGTGGAACTCAACTGGGACCGTATCTTCTATATGGCCAAAAAAACAACTCAATCCCCTCATTGGCAGGAATTCTCCTGGCGGATCAGGGCTTGATATTTCCTAACCCCTCAAATAATCAGTAAAAGAAACTCAAACAACACATCGTAATGCTGGAGGGGCTGCGGAACATTAGAATTGGGCCACCTACACATTTTCTGGTCCTGTAGCGGCCTTCAGACCTTCTGGGGGGAGATCACTGGGGCGCTTGAAGTTATATTCTCTTTGCAGACACTGTTAGGGTGGTCCTCAATGATCTTGGGACACCCCCCTATAGAGCTAAGAGATGCTGACTCATTATATCTCTGGTCCATCCTGATAACAGCGGCACATAAGGCCATCACGAAAAGATGGCTAAACCCTAACTCTCCTACTAAACAAGATTGAATAAAGGTAGTGGCTACCATATCTGAGTTGGAGGAACTCACTTACAGAATTGCTGATTAATTGAAGAAGGTGGACTAGATGGGAGATCTGGCGAACCTCCAACAATGGAAATTAATGAATAACCCTTGCTCTATCTTGTAATAGAAGCAGAGTCATCACCTTCCACAGGGGCCGTCTCTGATTGGGTGGGGGGATTGGGGAGGGAGGAAAGGATTGCGAATTGACATAATTTCAAAGAGGTGAAGATAAATTGACTAGAACTGTAATAAGGAGAGAATTTTGGCTGCTATAGATAAAGATAAAATAATAATCTTTGATGAATTAAAATTAATGTGACGGATTGTATAAACCAAGAGAATGGTTGTTTCCTAATATGATACATAAATTAATTTAAATTGATTGTATAAACATGATGTACCTGATTGTTGTTAATAAACTTGAATAAAAAAAAAAAAAAGATGGAACAGCGTTTCTGGTCCCTTGCCATCAGGAGATCATTGAGCAAGTGGACCAGAATGGTCTCAGTACTATGTCTCTTCCGGAAGCCTGACTGGAGAGGATCGAAGAAATTATGGATGGTAAGGTGGTTCTCCAGTTGTAGCGCAACCACTTTCTCAGTCACCTTCCCAACAAAGGGAAGGTTAGAGATAGGTCTGTAGTTAGCACAGTTGTTCGGGTCCAAAGAAGCTTTCTTAAGAAGCGGTGTCACCACCGCCTCCTTCAGGGAGATAGGGAATTCTCCCAAACCTAAGGAGCACCAAACATTCTGTGCAAGGATAGGGCCAATAAACTCAATACACCCCAATAGTAGGTGTGTAGGGCCTGGGTCCAAACTACAGCATGTTGACCACAAATTCTGGACAATCCACATGATATCCCCCCTCTCTAGCTGGTCAAAAGATACCCAGGATGAAGATGACTGAGAGGGAGTGACCAAATACCAACCACCTTCAACTCCCATAGAGGACGCTGAACAGATTTCGGCCCTGATGCCGGCCACCTTATCTGCAAAAAATCGAGCAAACTCCTCACACTTAATTTGTGAAAATGCTCCTCGAACCTGCAGACAGGATGGGTTGCACAACATGTCTACGGTTTGAAAGAGCTGGGCCAGTCGATTTTGAGCAGCAGCAATCTCAATGGACAGGAAATCTGCCTTCTTACGTCTGATTGCTGATTGATAGCATTGATAATGATCTATCAGTCTAAGGTGGACGGCTTCAAGGGCCAATTTCTGCCAGTGACGTTCTAGCCTTCTTCCTACTCATCTCAACTCTCTCAAGGTTCCATCAAACCAAGGGGACCAAGGGCGGAGAGAGAGAGAGAGAGCGGACGAACATGGACTGGGGCGATAGAGTCCAGGGCCTCAGTAATAGCCTTAGGACAGTACTAGACTGTCTGGGTCCTCGCCTGCCCACAAAACTCCTGATAGGTCTAACGCCACCAGAAGGCCTTCAGGGGTTACTCCCCTCAATGGGCGGTATCTGACCATCTCCACAGGGGCAGGCCTATGGGGGGGGGGGCTGGAGATTGAATCTCACTGTGTAGTGATCAGACCATACGACTGATTCCACCACCAAGTCGGAGGACTCGATCCCCAGAAGGAAGACCAGATCAAGAGAGTGACCTTGCTTATGAGTAGCAGAGGTAACTACCTGTGTGAACCCCAATGAACACATAAGTTGGAGGAAATCCAGCCCCTCAGGACATCTGCCTGCTGGCAGAGCTGTGGACATTCCCCGGCAGCCCGCCCTGGCCCACATTATGTGGCGTTGCCCTAGACTGGGACAATACTTCCAAGCTCTTCAGGAAGCATTGAGATCTATTTTCACTTAGACCCTGATCATCTCTCAGGCCTGTTCTTTTTTTTCAGAGTCCCCCCACCCACCCACCTCGAATGCAGGGATCCAAACACCAAAAGGCTTCTTAGGATCTGCATCCTTGCAGCCCAAAAGCCATTACAAAAATGGCTGACCCAGGAATCGGTAACTATAACACAATGGCAAGATAGAATGGTGTCTATTTACAGAATGGAAGAACTGCACTTGTGAATAAGAAACAGGCCAAGTTTGAAATAATCTGGAGACGCTGGGTACTGTATATATCTTTGTTGAGACCTGATTTTACCCTTTAGAAGTGGTCTTAGACTGTGCAACCTGATTTCTCTAGTCAATGTATTAACTACCAGATACCCTATGCCCTCCTTTCTTTCCTTGTTTTTTTTATCTGCAGTATTGAACTCCTGAAACTGATTGAATTGTTTATCTTTGCTATAAAAGTTGTACCTAACTGACTTGAAACAAATTACTGTCAAACCTTGTATATAGTACCTGTAAAATGTATTGCCTTGGGTTTATATGTCTGTTGACATAAAAAAGAAAACATTTTAAATAAAATAAAGTTCAAAAAAATAAGTTGGAGGAAGTCTTGACCAAACTGCGAGAATACATCGTCGACCCGGGCATTGAAGTCGTCCAGGACCATCAGCCTGGGCGACTCCAGCGCCACGTTGACGATGAAGTCTGCTACTTCCTGCTGGAACATTGTCTCACCCCAGGTGGACGATAGATAAGAATGATCCTGCAGCCCACACCTGCTCCTACGGTAAACTCAAATGATCTGGCCCCCTCAACTGGTATACCAGTAAGGCCCAATTCCGATCTAAAACAGACAGTCACCTCCCCGCCCCAGCGGTCCGATCTCGAGTGGTGTACTACCGAAAAACTGGCTGGGACTGCCGCATTCAAGATGCGGCCTGCGTTGTCATCAAGCCAGGTCTCGGTGATGCAAGCCAGGTCTGCTGTCCCAGCAAGATCAGCAATAATTACTGTCTTGTTCCTAATAGACCTGGCATTTCATAATACCACTCGAGTCGGACAGGGTTCCGGGGCCGACCGAGTTGTCTGCCCAGAAACACTGGAGCTCTCTAACAGAACTGTGACAGAATCTGGTTGCTGAGTGCTGCTGATTGCAAGCTAAAGCCCAGCTGTGTGAGGTTAGCTGTTTGTAAAAGATTTTAGTGAAGGAAGAGAGATGGGTGAGGGTAGAGGGGATATTCTGGCCAAGGTTCTGAATAAAAAGTTTTAAAAAGTCAAAAGATTCAGAGATGTTTTTTCATTCTGCACTATCGAATCTATCTGTTCTCTCTGTCAGGAGTTGTGCTTTGTTTCCTGATATATGTTTTTTAAATGCATACCTGCATAAATGCATACGCCACTCGTGAGGTTACCCTCGGACAAACAGCACTTTATTTTATTTATTTATTTATTTATTTAAACAGCAGTTTGGAAAACCTTTGAGCCATAGGCTCATTTACAAAGGTACCTTGTCACAGTAAGACAAACCAAAATACACAGTATAGCAGTACAACACATAAGTATAACAGTAAAATTAAGACATAGATACAACCAAGCTGGTACAGGTAGGATGGATGCAAACAATATCAGAGTTATGTCGTCCTTAGCAGCTTAGTAATAAGCTTTGTCATAAGTATTGAGTACGGCTTTGACTAGTGGCAGTTACAGCATCGGGTGTTAATAAGGTGGTTACGTGAAGGAAGTTTTGAAGCACGATATAGTTGGAGCTCGAGATGGAGGGGCAGGAGTGTGGAACCAGGAGGGGCCCTAAAGCTGAAGGCTCTTTGGCCGTGAGAGGTCCTAGCTCTAGGGATAACAAGAGAGGTTTTCCCAGAGGTCCGAGTATGAACTAGTGGGACAGAGCGTGATGGTGGTGGTCAATCCTGGTGGGGAAAGCCCAAGGAGGGTCTTTGGTAAGGGTACAGGTAAGATATTTGAGGCGCCGTCGAGATCAAGTACCAGTGCTTTAGCATACAGTAGACAGGTGTGTGTCATCCTAGGTGCTCCAGTAATTAACCTGCAGGCCTTATTCAGAGTAGTGCGAATTTTATGGAGTGCGGTCTGATCAGCAGCACCATACACGGCAGTCCATAGTCCACTAGGGACAGGATAGAGGAGGTGACTGCAGTCGAAGAGCCTCCGGGGAGGCAGTGTTTATACCGATGTAAGATGCCCAATCGGATATTAGTGGCAGTGGCTAGAGGCAGCGATGTGTCCATGGAAGGAGAGGAGGGTCAAAATGGATCCCTAGGTATTTATAAGAGCAAACTTGTTCGAGTGGGAATGAGGACCCAGAGTGAATGAGGAGTTTGAAGTTGCAGGACTTGTTTTGGGGATGAGTGAAGAACATGGTTTTGTTTTTTAGATTTATCACCAATCTATGTTCCTTGAACCACCCTCGGCTTCAGTGAAGGACTTCTGCAGCGAGTCCTGGAGGGCAGTAGGGTTACGACTTGAGGCAAAGATGACTGCATCATCAGCGTACAATAGAATGTTCCCGAGCAAGAGTGTGGAAGGGTGTTAATGTAAAGGAGAATAGTAAGGGCCCAGAATGGAGCCCTGGGGAACCCAGAAAAGATGGGACAGATGTCTGAGTAGGTCCCATTAATTTTACCGCTGAGGCGGTCAGACAGATAACTGGTGCACCAGGAGATAGGCCAGCAGCAAAACCAGAGAGACTAAGGGCATCAAGAAGGAGGGTGGGAGACAGTGTCGAAGCTTTCGAGAGGTCAATGAAGACAGCACCAGCCAGAGAATCAGTGTCTAAGGAGGAGTGGAGAAAGTTGGAGAACTCTAGGAGGGCTGTGTTGGTACTGTGGCCGCGGGAAGCCATGCTGCTCAGGACAAAGGATATTGTAGGTGGAGAGGTAGTCAGAGATTTGAGAGGCCACCACTTTTCCAAGGCCTTAGAGAGAGAGAGAATGGAGATCGGTCGATGGTTTCCAGCCACAGTCATATCACCACCTTTAAAGATAGGGGTGACAGTGGTGACTTTCCAGGCAGTTGGAACCTTCCCAGGCAAGAGAGTGGTTGATGAGGCATGTGATCGGGTAAGGACTGTGTCTAAGACCAGCTGTAGGATACACGGATTCGGTGTCACTGCCTGTACTATTACTCTTGAGGGCAGTGACAAGGTGCGCCTAAGTTCTGGGCAGAAACACGGTGGAGGAGAAAATAAGGGCGAAAGATTTACGGCAGGTGCTGGGGAGGAGGGTCAAAAATTTGTAGGGAGGATAGGGCTAAGGTCAGTGAATAAGGTGTTGAGGTGGTTGGCTATGAGGGATGAGTCTGAGGAGATCACACCATTAATGTTGATCTGGGTGGGTGGGGGGAGTGTGCACCCATTTAACTGTTTAATGTTATCCCAGAAGTTCTGGGATTCCCCATGAGGCAGTGAGTGAGGACCGACAGTGCTCAGACTTGGCCTTTCTGATGGCCCAGTGCACTTTGTTTCAGGCGGCATATAACACGCCTGTCATTGGGCCGGCCAGTCTCAATGGCACGGTGCCATAGGTTGTCCCTATGTTTGAGCTGGTGGATCAAAGCTGGGGTAACCCAGGGGGCATTCTTCCTTTTAGAACGGCGGGTCAACACTGGGGCAAAGATATCACAGGCATTATTAAAAGTTTGGGTAAAGAAGGAGAGAGCTGTGTCGATGTCAGGAGTTGCCTGTATAGGAGACCAGTCAATTTGGGACAGAAGTTCCTTAAGTTTTATCAGTCCACCAGGTATTAGACGCCGCTGGCATGTGGACTGTGCTATGGGTTTGGGGACTGAGGTTGACCAGTGGAATAGAATGGGGGAGTGATCGCTGAGAGAGTCTGGGAGGACTTGTACATTGGGGATCCGATTAGGGCGGTTGGTGAGTACCACATCAAGCAGGGTACTGGAGCCTCTCTTGGGGTTAGTCCTGGTAGGGTGGGTAACTAGTTGCGTTAGGTCTATTGCAGAAAAGGAGCCTCAGGTAGAGGAGGAGGAGGGCTGAGCCAGTTGACATTTAAGTCACCCACCAGAATTTGATCAGCGAAAGGAGGTAGAGGGTAAGGTATTCTGTAAGAGGCAATGGCCTGCATTTGGTCCCTGGGGGCACTGATGCAGTAATCAGATAAAGGGGTCCCTTTAAAGGGTCAGGGGTTAGTTTCAGCGTGGCGCCTGGGCCCTGAGTCAAGGGTGGGAGTGGGCAGGGCTAGTACGGGAGAGATTCCTTGACATAAATAGCGTGAGCCGCCTGTCTCCCAACACAGTCGGACCGGAAAAGGGTGAAACCAGGAAGGGAGACTAGGGAGTCAGGGAGGATTTGACAGCCAAGTCTCAACCAGGGTGATGACATCAGGGTTAATTGATGTGACCAGGCATTGTGAGTGAGTCAAACTTTTTGGAGGCTACAGATATTCATGGAGACCATGCATAGGCCTGTGGTGCGAGTTGGGGAGCTCCTGGGAACTGGGCCAGGGTTTGGATGAATGTTCCTGACAGGAGTAGTAGCATGACTAACACCCTGGCTGGGAGATGGTGAGAGGTTTTCCTATGATTGACATGAGAGGGAGGGAGGGAGGCTAAGGGAGCAGGGGTGGGCAGGGAGGTACAGGAGGGAAAGCAAGAATAAGAAGACACCCAGATGTGCCTGAGGTGAAGAGAAAGCTAGGGGAAGGGCAGGGGGGACGGGGACACACAGAGGTCCCAAGGGGCAGGAGAGGAGGTTCAGGAGCAAGGGGAGGGAGGGGTGCCAGGGCACAGTGTGGACTAGCAGTTGGGTAAGTGCACTGCTAGTGGGGATAGGCACAGGCAGAGCGTGAGGCAGGGCCAATACATTGTGGTGAGCAAGATCCCAGGGAAGTAGTGCTGTACAGGTAGGAGTAGGAAGTAGTGAGGGAGCATAGGTCCCTCTAGTGGCCAGCAGGTATAACCTGCAAATGGGAAAGTGGGGAGATAGGTTCTGGGCAACAGGGCGTGATATCACGGATGATGTGATGTCACGGGTTGATCCTTAAATTGACAGCCGCCCCTGGGTGGAGGGTGGTTGGGGTGGGGCGGGCAGACGGCGCAGTGCCGCCGGGCTAGCACCCTCTGCAGCAGGCCCAGACAAGAGAAGAGGCTCTCTTTACCTCGAAAGTTATCAGGCTGGAGATTTTGCTTCCTCAGCTACTCAAGTGAGCTGCTTGTTGCTTCAGTTGCTTGATTGTCCCGAGTGCCTAGCTTGGGGAGCTGCCTATGTTGTGGAGAAAACAAAGCCTCTCATTACTATGCAGCAGGAGAATATGTTGTGACTTACACAAAGGAGCTCCACTCTAAGCAAACAGGGCTATTCCAAAATGAGGTCACACTAGGACCCAGCTAACCTAATGCCTTCAGTAACAAGCACAATTAGCTCAATACCACCATATTAAACAAGTCTGATCTATATTAGCTGCTTGGTATATCTGGCTTTAAGATGAAGACACTTGTGTAGATAAATCCTTTATCTGACAGCTCACCATTGTATATCCCATATTTATGCAATAGACATGGACATAAATCTGAGCTACTATGAGATAAATTAAAAAATTTACATTTTTACACATAGTAGATGCATCATCACAGATTTATACACATAGTAGATATGTCACAATCACTCCGAAACTCATTTAGAATGTTCAGCCTCAGTACCAGTACTAACTATATTCAAATGCAAATAACTTTAAAATGAAAAAAGATAGCATAGTGCTGTGAGCATTAAAGTTGTGCAGCACAAAATTATCTACACAATGTGTGGTATTTCATTTATAGATACCTTATAGATTTTTTTATAATTAGCAAAAAAGAGCAGAAAATGCAATTTTTTGTTCACTTTTTTGACAAACATATGCAAAAAGAGATCAACAATCAAAAGCAAATATCCCTGCACTGACAGAAAGCATCCCTATTGCATAAATTAAATGTACAATGGTGAGCTGTCAGATAAATGATTTATCTACACTTATGCTGTTTGACCTTGGACACTTCACTTGTGGCTTACACCACTCACGAGGCTACCCGAGGTCAAACAGAACTTGTGTAGATGAATCATTTATCTGACAGCTCACCATTGTGTATCCCTTATTTTCTCATTGTTTCTGCTGCTGCTGCTGCTGTTTTATCCTGTTGTCCAGAATACACCAAATATTGTGAGATTGAGACATCGGCTTGCCCTAGCTTAAACAGCTGGGCAGTGTAACAATGTTATAATAGAGTCTATCCTTTTTTTCACCTACTTATGTGCATTACCAGTATACCCACTACCCCCTAGGTGGCCCTATCCCAAGGGCTACTACCCCTGCCTGCTGGCTAGTAGCAGGTTAAGGGGCCTGGGTAATGAAACAGGTGTCACCACCCGGAGGTCAGGGTTGTTAGTGGTCAAGCTAACCTGGGCACAGCCCTCCGGGACACTGTAACCCCCCTCTTTCCCTTCTAGTGGCCTGAACAATATACAATAATTACTTTCACAATGACCCTTATTCACTAGGCAATTACCCACCCTGTTTGCACTTACCACCAGGGCTGGTTTCTCTAGCTTGACCCTGGGGACCCCCTGTAAAACAAGGTTAAGCACAGTAAATAGCAACAGTACAATACTTTTGGCACAAACTGGAACCACAGTCAGGTTAAATGCAAACAAAGTTATATCTGATTTATTCAGGGGACTTGAACAAGGAGGGGATGCAATCAGGTTGCTTTGCTTAAAAGCTATATTAATCAAACAGTTATGCATGCAGTTCAGAGTTCCTACGCAGTCACACACTCTGGGTACCCAGGTAGGAAAACGGTGGGCTAGCCAGGAACGTTGCAGCTGGTTGGGGCCCTGTGATGGAAGAAAGCAACATGCACCACACGCCCTTTTAGTAATCCTGAGCTGGAGGGCTCAGTTCATGAAAGAAAAGACAACAAGAGAATCAGATGACAACACTTTTAGATTTAGCTGTTGTTGCAGGGGGCTATCCTGATGTTTACTCACGATATCCAATACTGGACACAGGCAGGATGAAATTGAGACTGCAGGCTGTTGAGCTGGAGTGCCGGGAGAAGCAGGGCCCACACAAATCACCGAGGCGTTGAGCAGGGGACTGATCCCCAGGCCGGTCTCTCGTCCATGACTTTCTCTGCGTAGCAGGTATTCTGGCTGGGCCAGTGTAGCAGGGCCCAGGCAAATGGAAATGTATATGGATTCAGTCTGTGGAGCTGGATACAGCCTCCAGCAAGCAAAACACAGTTCAGACACAGTGGGGATCCAAATCACGACCCACTATAAGCACACAGCACATTCACATGTAAGGAAATTCCACTGTACCAGGCAGATGGCTCTCCGGTCACAATTACAGAGTCTCTGCACAATCCGGGAGTTCAGAGGTAGCTGGAACTCCTGACAGGCCGATCGCATTCAGCAAATCTTCGGTTTTCTTCAGGTTAAAGCCTGGTCACAATTCTGTGGCTTAATTCGTGTTCCAAATTCGGATTCAGTCCGAAAAAAGCACAAGTTCCCTCTCAGGAACAGCAGGCAGGCATGCAGGCCAAACTCAGGCCTTTCCACACTTCTCCCACGTGAATCCACTATAGATTGCTGCTCGAACTATCTTGAGCTGTTACTTCTTCACTTCCCAACTCAGATCTAACTGAAACTGCAAGCAGTGTGGGACTTTCCCCAAGATCCAAAAGGTTTGGTTGGCTGATCTCTCTGTCAGTCACAACAAGGGCTCCCCTCCAGGTTATTTTAGGCGCCAAAAGCCCAAAACTACAATTCCTACAAGTCTTGGCCCCACCAAACCCCTGTAGGCAGGCTCCATTTTAGAGTCCCAAATGTACTGATTGGCCCATTCTGACCGTCCCAGGCCAAGATGATGGAAACAAACAGAACTGTCCATGCTGCAAAGAAAGCAGGTTAGAACAAACTGCAATATTATTACTACTACTCTTAACAAATGATCAGCAAACAAGTACATCTTCTAACAGAGCTCCCTCTCAGATAATTATGACTGCAATCCAGGCAGCTCTTAAAGAGACAGTACACAGAGGCTATACAGGCACTCTCTGGCAATACATTTAAACTGCTAAAACACAGGACACCAGCCTGGCAGTGAGAATTTAGGCAAACTCAAGGAAGACTTTTAGGGAACCCCCATTTGTAGGGGGGTTACATATGGATTTCTGGTAATTCCCTAAAATTTCATTTTATTCTTGATGTTCAAGGTGAGTTTATCTCTTACACTTGGTTACATTACTCACCCTGTCTTGTTGAACTGCTAGACTTTCCCTTTTACAGTGGTAGAGCAGGTTATGCTCTTGTAGTTGTTTCATTCACTGTGATTTTTTCAAGATTGTGACAGCACTGACCCCACTGTGTGGCCACTGCTGTCACAATCTTGGGAAAATCACAGTGAATGAAATAATTACAAGAACATAACCTACTCTACCACTGTAAAAGGGAAAGTCCCCTCAGTCGATTTTCTGTACACTTGTGTAGTTTGTAGGCATGAACAATGATTTCCTGTCTTGCAACCCAATTATTTCATCATGATTTAATAAATGAGGTTGTATCAATCTGTTTAGCTGTAGTGTGAAAACCTGTTTTTCTCCACTGCAAAGGTCATGACCCTAATCCTGCTCATGCAAGGTGGTATGGGAGTTGATGAGTACCTAGAAAAGCCAGCAAGAGTTAGCTCTCATTCAGTTCTGTTGCATGTCTTGTGAAGTTCCTGTATTCCCTAAAAGCATTTTTAAGTTTGTTCCTATATTACAGTACTGTTGACTGCTTCTCTTGCAGCCCCCTGATTTCATCCTGATTTAATAAATGAGGTTGCTTCACTCTGTTTTGCCTTGGTGTGAAAACCTGTTTTTCTCCATTGCAAAGGTCATGACCCTAATCCTGCTCATGCAAGGCATCATGGGAGCTGATGAATTACCTGCCCAAGCAGCAGAAGTTATACTCTCATTCCAGTTCTGTTACATCTTGTGAACTCCCAGTATTCTCTGAAAGCATTTTTTTCTAACTCTGATACCCATTAAACTACAGAAAACAGCAGGGCACTTACTATGCCTTGAAAAGTTTTGCAGCTAGCATAAGACAAGAACACAGGGACTACAGAGGACAGCAACATTATTGACTAATACAGTATAACTACTGCAGGCTTTTGCACAAAAATGTCATTAAAATTCCAGGATGTCTAACATGAGTCGGGTTATGAGCTTTACAATGAAGTCAACCAGGTTTTCACACTAGAGCAGAACAGAGTGATGCAACCTCATTTATAGGGCTTGAGGTAAACCACAGCTTGCCCATCCAGGATGGGTGCGGTCTTCTCTCCTATCCATGGAGGAGCGAGTGCAGCCCGGGAGCACTGGATTGTGCATAGGGGGGCCTGGCCAGGCAGCTACCTGGGAGCTCTCCGGGTGGGGAAAGGGGAAGGGGAAGGAAAAGGGGATGCGTTGGAGGGTGGTCCTGATCAATGCCAGGAGCATGGGGAACAAGATGCCCGAGCTTCAGGCACTGCTATTAGAAGGGGAAGTAGATTTGGTGGTTGTCTCTGAGACTTGAGTCACTTCTGCACATGATTGGGACCTTAACCTAATAGGGTACACCACGTTCCGGAAGGACAGTGCTGTGGGAAGGGGCAAGAGAGTGGCCTTTATCATTAAGGATGGCATTAGGATATACAAGGTGGAGGAAGCGGAGGGGCAAGTGGAGGCATTATGAGTCACCTTGCAGGCTCCTAGAGGTAAGATGGTGAAGCTGGGGGTGGTATATAGGCCACCCATGCAAGGGGAGGACCTAGAAGAAGGCCTGGTGGCCAACCTTAAGGGCCATTGTGGATGGGGGAATGGCAGGATGGTGGTGTTGGGTGACCTAAATATGCCAGGGACTGACTGGGGAACTCATTGGCCAGGGAGCAGCATCTGCTGGACACCATCCAGGATGCATTCCTTACCCAGCTGTTGACTGACCCAACAAGGTAGGGTCGCATCCTGGATGTGTTCCTCTCGGACTGTGACCTATCAGGGACCTTGTGGTTGGGGCTCCACTGGGGGGTAGTGATCATGCCATGGTCTGGTTTTCCCTGGACCTGGAGGGGAGTGGATCGCACAAAAATGACGACAGTTGACTTTAGGGGTGCAGACTTCAAGGGTATGGAGTGGATGCTAAGGACTTACTTAGACGGGATCAGGCCAGGCATAGACACAGAGAGCCAGTGAGAATTCAGTAAAAAATGGGCTCCTGGAAGCTACCAAGGCATGCGCAAGGGTGAGACGCAAGTTTGGCAGGGCCAGGAAGCCAAGCTGCTGGACTAGTGAGGTCCAGGCGGCATAAGGAAAAAGAAGGCTGCCTACAGCAGATATAGGCATTCGCGTCAGGATAAGGACAAGGGGGATTATGATGACCACGCCAGGAAGGTCACCAGGGTGGTGAGGTTGGCCAAAGTGAGGATGGAGTGGAGGTTGGCTCAGGGGATTAGCAGAGGTGAAAAAGGATTCTTCGGTTATATCAGGGAAAGGAGAAAAGGACAGATTAGTAGACTGAGATCGGGGAGCGGGTGGGTGGAAGAGGCAGGGGAACAGGCAGAGGTACTGAATGACTACTTTGCCTCGGTCTTTACTAGGGAGGATGGTGGGGCGGCACCGCAAGGAGAGGGGCAGGGTGGTCCTGCTGGTGGTGGTGGGGATGCCATGGATGATGAAATCCCTGTTGGTAGAGTGAGGGAAGCCCTTAAGACCCTGAGGGTGGAGAAGGCACCGGGCCCCGATGGCCTTCATCCCAGGGTGCGGAGGGAGCTGGCAGACATACTGGCAGGACCCCTGGTGAACCTCTTCAACTCCTCCCTCCAGTCAGGATGGGTGCCTCAGGACTGGAGGATGGCACACATCATGCCTTTCCACAAAGGTGGCTCGTGAGAGGAGCCGGGAAACTACAGGCCAGTAAGCCTGATGTTAGTGGTAGGCAAAGTGATGGAGGTCATCCTAAAGGAGAGGCTGGTGGGGTTTCTGGAGGCAGTTGGCTACCTGGATGATCACCAGCATGACTTTGTTCATAGAAACATAGAAACATAGAAGTTGACGGCAGATAAGGACCTCAACGCCCACCCAGTCTGCCCATTTCTTTTTCTACCTTATGAATGTGCCATCGGCCCTTGCTCTGTCAATGGCCTATCTATTCATAGTCATTTGTATTGCTCCCTTATGCCTATCCCATGCCTGTTTGAAGCCCTGCACTGTATTCATAGCCACCACTTCTTGTGGTAGCTCATTCCATGCATCCACCACCCTTTCTGTGAAAAGAATTTCCTCACATTCCCCCTTAATCGGCCCCCCTCTAATCTCATGCTGTGTCCTCTTGTCCTGCTATTTTTCTTATATCTAAACATGTTAGACTCTTTCACATTGTTAATGCCCTTAAGGTGTTTGAATGCCTCGATCATATCACCTCTCTCCCTCCTTTGCTCAAGGGTATACATATTGAGCTCTGTTACTCTGTCCTCATAAGTCTTCTGATGCAGTCCCTGCACCATTCTGGTTGTCCTTCTCTGGACTGCCTCAATTTGGTTAATGTCCTTGTGAAGGTGTGGCCTCCAATACTGCATGCAGTACTCCAGATGGGGCCTAACCAGTGTCTTGTAGAGAGGGATTATTACCTCCCTCTTACGACTTGTGATACCCCTACTAATACACCCTAACACCCACCTAGCCTTACCTACTGCTTTAGAGGTCTGCTTGGATGATTTCAGGTCATCAGTGATGATGATGCCCAAGTCTCTTTCTTCCTTTGTGACTGCTAGCAACTCCCCTCCCAGCCTATAGGTGGCTTCAGGGTTTCTCTTCCCTATGTGCATGATTTTGCACTTCCTTGCATTAAATCCTAGTTGCCACTCTTCTGACCATTTTGCTAGTTTATCCAGATCTCTTCTCATTCTGTCCACCCCATCTGGATCATCTACTCTGTTGCAGATCTTGGTGTCATCTGCAAACAGACAAGCCTTACCCTCTAGTCCATCTGCAAGGTCACTAATGAAGATATTGAAGAGGACTGGCCCCAGGACTGATCCCTGAGGTACCCCACTTGTGACTTGCATCTCTTTGGACTGTATACCATTTACCACCACTCTCTGTTTTCTGCCCGTCAACCAGTTTGCCACCCAGTTGACCAACTTCAGACCCACCCCGAGCCTACCCAGCTTATTTATCAATCTTCTATGTGGAACAGTGTCAAAAGCTTTGCTGAAGTCAGGTAGGCGACATCAACTGCTCCCCTTGGTCCCACTACTCTGGTTACCCAGTCAAAGAAATCTGTGAGATTAGTTTGACAGGACCTTCCTTTTGTAAACCCATGCTGTCTTGGATCCTGTGCCCCTGTGGATTCCAGGTGTTGCACTATCCTTTCCTTAAGGAGTGCTTCCATAATCTTGCCCACTAGTGAGGTAAGACTGACTGGTCTGTAGTTCCCCGCCTCCTCCCTGCTACCACTCTTGTGGAGCGAGATCACATGAGGCCTTCTCCAGTCTTCTGGGACCTCTCCTGTGCTCAGAGACTCACTAAACAGTTCTGCTAATGGCTCTGCTAGTTCCACCTTTAGCTCCTTAAGTACCCTGGGATGTATGCCATCAGGTCCCATTGCCTTATCCACCCTGAGCTTAGCAAGCTCTTGTAGGACCCTTTCTTTTGTGAAGGGAGTAGTGCTCACCTCCCTTCCCCTGTGTCCATGATGCTGAGCTGTGGGCCCTGCCCTACCGTCTCTTCAGTAAATACTGAGCAAAAGTATCTATTTAGGATAGATGCCTTCAGAGGTCCTCCTCCTCACATGCCCTTTTCTCCATTAAGCTTAGCAATACCCCTCTGGACTTTCTCCTTTCACTAATGTATCTATAGAAAGTCTTGTCACCTTCTTTACCTTTCGTGCTGGTGTTTCCTCAGTTTGGGACTTTGCCTGCCTTACTGCCTTCCCTGCTTCCCTTAGGGCAGTTTGGTATGCCTCCTATCTTCATCCCGCTGTGTTCCTTTATATTTCCTGAAGGCCAGCCTTTTGGCTCTGACCTTTTCTGCTACTGTATTTGAGAACCAAAGTGGTTTCCTTCTTCTTTGCACTTCCTTTTCTGTCTAACACAATGGGATATTGCTTCAAGTATTGCATCCTTAATGCTTGCCCACTTTGCCTGTACCCTCACCTGTGTTTCTTTTGCCAGGACTAGCTTAACTCTGTTGGCCATCTTATCAAAGTCAGCTCCTCTGAAGTCCCATATTTTTGCCTTGGAATGGGATGATTTAGATGTAGTAGCCAAATTGAACCATATCATGTGATGGTCACTGGCCCCAGGTGACCTTCTACCTGGAGATCTGTGATCCCTTCCCTGTTAGTCAGTACTAGATCTAGGATAGCCCTGTCTCTTGTGGGTTGCTGTACCAGTTGTTTGAGGCCCTCCCCGTGCAGGGAATCCACTGTGTGTCTAGTTCTGGCAGATGTTCCTGCTGGTATTGACCAATCTGTATCCGGCATGTTGAAGTCTCCCATTATCAGAACCTCCCCTTTAGCGTCATGTTTTGTATATCTTCTAACAGTAATGTGTCTATGTCCTCCCCTGGTCTGGGGGCCTGTAGACAACCCCAGTTCTTATGGCTGTCCCATTTCCTGTTTCCAGGGTGACCCACAGTTCTTCTGGCTCCTTATGTGTATTCTGAATTTCTGTAGCTTTGATACTTTCATTGACATACAGGGCCACTCCTCCCCCTTTTTGCACCTCGGTCTCTTCTAGACAATACATAGCCAGGTACTGAAGTCTCCCAAGTGTGGTTACTGAGTAAACCACGTCTCACTAATTGCTACTATGTCCAGTTTAGCCTCTGACATTATTGCCTGCAGGTCTGGGATCTTATTTCCCAGGCTGTGAGCATTTGTGTACATGATTTTCCATTGGCCAGATTTTGGTGTAATAGTTGTTGGGTGAGGTTTGGCATTACCCCTGTCGTCATATGGGAGACAAACCTTTTTCTTACCTAGGTGATACAAATGAACTGCAAACATGCTGAATCCCTGTTTGACCACTAGCTGGAGGGGAGGGTGTTCTTCCCATTGACGTGTAAGTTGCTGCACCCCTCTCCCCATTGCTAGTTTAAATATTCTGCAAAGACGTCAAACTCTGCCAATGCACTGACTCCCTCCTTAGTCAGATGCAGTCCATCAAATTTAAAGAACTTTCGCTCCCAGAACTGTTGCAGTTCCTACAAATCTGTCCTTTTCCTGGCACCAGCCCTTGAGCCACGTGTTTAGCTCCCCTATCTCCCTTCTCTGACCTTCCATCCATCTGCTCCCCCTCCCAGACTGGCAGGATCTCAGAAAAGAGATGCGGACAGAAATAGATGATATTTGTCACCCAGCCTGGTCAGGTGTTCCTTGGTCTCCAACTGACCGGCTGGCGAGATCATTAGTCCCTATGTGTACTAGGACATCAATGTTTTCTCCTGCTTTGTGAACAATTTTTAGATGCAGTCAGTGTCTCTCCATGCTGATGTACCTGGGAGACATCTGACCATTACCCTGGCTGGAGATGGGTATCAACTCCCCAAATCATGGAGTCTCCTATGATCAGAAGTTTTTGATTTCCTTTTGCTTTTTGTTTTGGTTCCTGATTTGGGTGAGTTTTGTTGTGCTAGCTCCTGTGCTGCAGTGTCCTGCTCTGCAGTGTCTTCTGCCTCTTTGTTTGATTTCAGAGATAGAGGCAGATACCTGTTTGTAGTGTTTATATGATTTTTGGAGGTAATATGTTGGAGAGCAGAGAGTGATGGGGCACCCGATTTGCCCCTCCTAACCACCTGCCAACCTCCTGGACCAACTACCCTCTGCGATCGAGGTGGCACACATCATGTTCAGGGCAAATCGTGTCAGATCAGCCTTGTGGAGTTCTATGATAGGGGAACGTGAGCACTGGACCAGGGCAAGCCAGTGGATGTCCTCTTTCTCGACTTCAGCAAGGCGTTTGGCTGGGTGCCACATCCTCGGCTGCTAGAGAAGCTGAGGGGTATGGGGTGGGGGAGCGGATGGTCAGGTGGATCAGGAACTGGCTTGGGGGGGTGTTTTCAGAAGGTAGTAGTCCTGGGGGGTTTCATCTTCCAGGAGGGTCATTAGCAGGGTCCCGCAGGGATCGGTGCTGGGGCCTGTCCTGTTTAACACTTATATCTCGGCTGTCAGACACTGTATCAGGAGCAAGATGAGCCTCTTTGCTGATGACTCCAATCTGGGGGCGGCAGTGTTGGATGGGTAGGAGGGTAGGCTAGTCCTGCAGGGGGACCCGGAGGCTCTGGATGTGTGGTCATGCATCTGGAAGCTAAGATTTAACACTGAGAAGTGCAAGGTTCTCCACCTGGGAGCCAGGAACCCAGCTCATGTGAACATCTTGGGAGGGGTGACGCTGCAGGATTCGAGTGGGGAGAGGGATCTTGCGGTGGTGGTGGATGCCAAAATGAACAACTCGGAGCAGTGTAGAAGAGCTGCTGCAAGAGTGAACAAAATGCTGGAGTGCATAGCCAGGAGGATAACCTCAAGAAGCCTGGAGGTGCTCCTTCTGCTGTACAACTGCCTGGTTAGACTGCACCTTGAATACTGCATCCAGTTTTGGCATCCATACCTAAAAAGGGATGTTGCACTCCTGGAGACGGTCCAGAGGAGGATGATCAGGATGATATGGGGTCTGGGGTAAAGTCCTATGGGGAGAGACTTGAGGAGCTCAACCTGTACTCCCTGGAGGAAAGAAGGGACAGAGGGGACATGATTGAGGTCTTCATATATCTTAAGGGGATCAATAGAGCAAGCCAGGATAGGGTGTTCCAGCTGAAGGAGGAGAGGTCCACCAGGGGGCACCCTATGAGGCTAGTAGGTGAGAGACTCGGGGGTGATGAGGCACTACTTCACTGAAAGGGTGGTGGAACTTTGGAACACCCTACCAGTGGAACTGGCACTGATCCCCAAGCAGACTCGATAGACCATAGGGCCTACCCTGCTGGCTTCTTAGTATGTTAGTATATTAAAATTAGGGGGATGCAAGAGAGGGAATCACTGTTCATGCCTACAGACTATACAGGTATACAGAAAGTAGGTTCCGGGGACTTTCCCTTTAAAAAGATTTTTAAACTAACTGAAGTTAACCAGTGTATTCCACACTTTTGTTGCTTCCTGCTTTGTTATTCTAAATTAGCAGACATGCTGTAAAGATAAATGGGCAAAATTACATCATTTTCTCATTATTTATTTATTTATTAAAGCGTTTCACCAGGAAAAACCATACTGAGCACAAACAGCTTGTTTCCAAATGTGTCCTGGGGCAAAGGGGAGAGGGATAAACTTAAGAACATTCAATAAAATATATACAGTTGCACAGACTGAAAATACAGAGACTACAACAAGTACAGAGGGGGAATATTATAGACAGATTGCAACAGAAAGTAGGCAGGTATATACAATAAGTGCAATATACAGAGGCAGCAGTTAAGTACAGTGGCCCCTTAAATCCTGCACTTGTTACTTCTCTTCGTCATGTGCCTTAATGTAATCTATCCCTCCCTCCCCCTGCCTTCCTTCCTCCCTCCATCCATCAAACTCCCCTCTTACCCACCACCCCCCTCTTTTCTCCTACTATCCTCTCCCATCTGCCTTCAGCCCCAAACCCTCCCCCCAAAAAAAAAAGCTTGGACAAGGCCTTCCTAAGTTGATGCTTCTCCACTTCTTGAGTGGGTATTAGCCGTCCTTGGCTGCTGTAACCCCCGAACATAGGCCTCCATCCTGACAACTCAGCCTGCTGCAGTACCTACCTCTGCCTTACAGCCCCCCCAGTCTGAATTGTCCTCTCTTCCTTAAACTTCCTTAACCCTCTCACAAACTTGTTGTACTTACAGTAACCTGCTGACTGTCTGTTTATGTTTAAGTTATTACTTAGACTCATATTTGTTATTAGCCTGCACTTACAGCTGTATTGTATACCTATGTTTTTTTTTTATTTCATTTTTAATCCCTGTTAATATAATTCTGATGTGGTACGTACGTAATGAGCTTGTTCACAAAGGTGTTAATCCGAGATCACAATAAATAAAACAATGGGTTCATACAATGTACTGGTAGGTATATGCAATAAGTGCAAATATATACCTTTGTGTACTCAAGAACAAAGGAGATTTCACCTAACAGCAAATGGAGACACCCATGATAGTTACAGGGGGCTACTGTTTTTACTGTTGACAGAGCAAGCCATTCAAACTTTTTACACTCCTAATAACTACAGAGATAGAACTGACTGGTAACAAACATATTCTCACTTCCTGGAAGCCCCCCAGGCTTTCACTTTAGACTGTTCACCAAGCAGGAAGTTCTCGCCCAGCTGAAACTTAGACTGCTCCACAGGCTAGGACAGCTTTGAACCGAAGTTTCTCAAACTGGCTACCTGCATTGATTGTTGCTTCTCTTAGGAATCTGTTCAACAAGTCCCTCCTCCTAGAAGCTATCCGTGACAAATGGAAAACTACCCTGGTGGTTCCTGTACCCAAAGGAGGACCTAAAGAGCCTGCTGAGGACTACCTCCAAATCCCCCTCCTCAGCTCCCTGGCTAAAATCCAAGAAAGATTGGTTTACAACTAGCTACAGCAGTATTTGGAGGCACATGCTGCCATAACTGAGGTGCAACATGGATTCAGGAAAAAAAAGTGGAACAGACACACTGTGGTTTACTATTGATATCCTGGGAGCTACGGACTCTGGGTTAGCAACTGGCACCATTTTCATTGACCTGATGAAAGCCTTCGATCTGATCAACCATGAGCTCCTGTTGGATAAGTTGCAGCACATAGGCCTTAATTTTCTCTCCTTCCTCTGGTCTAAGTATTACCTATCAAACTTTAAACAAACGATCAAATGGTGGGACAGTGTATCCTCCCTTTGACCAATAACAGATGGTATCCCTAAAGAGTTCATTCAAGGCCCCCTGCTTTTTTTATTTTTAAATGACATGTCAAAAAACTGCAGGTGTCTAAATTACAGTTGTATGCTGATGGTGCCGTGCTCTACAGAAGTCACTTGGACACTGCAGATCAATTTCTCCCTTGGTGATGACTTCAGGCACCTGAAAACCTGATTCCTTAAGAACAAATTGATACTCAAGACCAAACAAACTAAAGCAATGTTATTCAGTAATAGGTTCTTGGGTTTGGAAAGGCAGAATCTACTTAACCAATGCATAACTCCTGGGTCACAGCTTGAGGTTGTGGGGTCCATCAAATACCTAGGTATCCACCTGGATCAAGAACTTACTCTTATACCCCACACTGACCACCTAGCGAAAACTTTACACCAGAAGTTTGGATTGCTGTACAGGCTGCGAGCATTTCTCACTAAAGAGGCGAGACGTTGCCCTCACTAGCAGCACCCTGCTCCCAGTCTACTCTACAGTGCCTTGATCTTGCACTCCCTCAGAGAAACCCAGCTCAGCAGGCTTAAAGTCTTCTACAACAGAACAGGACACTGCTTCTAATGCCCAACCTAGATAACATCACTGCAGTGTATTCACTTCCCTAGGCTGGCCTTCACTTGAAGGTAGACTGAAGTATCCAGCTCTCTGCCTGGCATGTAGGCTAATTGGAATCTCCTTCCCTCCTAGTCTACATAGCCTTTTGAAAATAAGGCCTCAATAGAGACTTATACGCCCCTCTGTATCCATACTGTTAATTATTACTGTTGACTAAAGGGAGGCAGTATAGTGTAGTGGATAAGAGCACTGAGTTGCAAACCTGGAGAACTGGGTTGGAATCTCTGTCACCACTTAAATACTGTGTGACCTTGAACAAGTCGGGACACACCTGGAAACCAGCCTCAGCTTACTGTATCCTTCCTGGCCAAAAGTTGTAGAATAAAAAATAAATAACTAAAAAATATCTCTAGAACTAAATCTGGCTTTGGTCACAGAGCCTTGCCTATGCTGCCGCTCATATATGGAACAATCTCTCTCTATTAATAATCAGGTCACTGTTGATTCTGGCGCTTTTAAGTCTAATCCAACGGCTTACTTCATTGGTGAGTTGTAATCGCAATTGCTGAACCCTTTATGTATTTTGTATACTGTTTTACACCTTCCTTTGTTGATTTAAGTGACAACATTCATTTAGTTGCAGTATACGAAGAAATAACCAGCTGAAGTGGGTGATTAAATGTTGAGGCCAAAGGCTAAGGCATTTAATCAGTCACAGCAGCTGGTTATTCCAAGTACTTTTTGGATGACTGATCTTCATCAGGGGTATCTCAGTCATCAGGTCACAGATATGGAACTTCACCGTTAGTGAAGCAGGAGCCACATGGAAGATTTTCAGTGGTACAACTGGGGCTGCACACACTGACATAGTCTGTGAACATCACCAACCCTATAAACGTATGAGCAGCCCTGCTCCCTCTTCAGTTCTTTCCTATTGTTGACTCAGTTCGCATGGGTCTCCGCGGAAGCTCCGATGCAGTTTCGCATCATTTTTGCCTATAGCTTTTTCATAGTCTTTTAGAATATCTTTTTTCCAAAGAGATTCCTTTACTTTGTTTATGTGGAGAGTTAATCCTTTGACTTCTGTCTTCTGTCGCTGCCGCCGTGGAAAGGAGATTGCCTCTATAGGTGAACACTCACTCTGAGTCTGCTGTCTTGGGCCTGACCATGACAGCTCAGACTGTTAACTCTGCCATTATTACAAAAGAATTACCGCGAATCCACCTCTGCAATCCGGTGCTTTCTGGTGAGCAGCCCACTCACAAATTCAAAACAGAAGCAACAACTTTAAAAAGCACTCGTAGTCACAAAAACACTCTGAGCATTAAAGTCCAAATGGAACTTAAAGTGTTTGCTCTAAGAGTTAAACATCAACAGTGCACACCAGCTAGTCACCCTAGTGCCTCGACTCCACGCGAGTCTTCTCAGGGGAGACTGAGCTTCTGTTAGCTCTGGCAGAAGTTTAATCAAACCATCCTCAGGCAATGAAAAAAGGCTCTCAAAAAATTCCTAATGAAGCAACAGGTAGCCAGTTCTGGACAGGGGACCTCCGGGGTCCCTCCTTCCCAGTCACTGGTGGGTTCGTCGCACTCCCAGGTTTCTAAGGCCCGAAACAAGTCCTCAGGGAAAAGTCATAAAAAAGACCATGATCAGGACTGCTTCCCCCCCCCAAGCAGCATTCCCACTCCCCGATGGCCTCCTCTTCTTCATCCAGGAGTACTCCATCGGCTGTGGCTACACTGATACCTGCTGCTGTCCAGGTCTCTGTTCCTACCAGACCACTACCGACAGTGCCGCCACCTCCTGTGCAGAGCAGCCAGTCGCTGACCTACGGGTCATCAACCTCCACTCCGACAACCCTCCTGTCAAAGCCTGATGCTTCCCCAGGCCCTTGGGCTTCAAGCTCTCATGGTCCGCTAGGGGGATCGTCTCACCCTGTGCTGTCAACCCCCCCATTGATGCAGCAATCCACTGTCGTTGACCCTAATGATATTTTGACCAAGTTCACTATGGTCTTGGTCCATCAGTTGGGTCCATATAGACCTGCTTCTCCTGTGCCGTCAATGGCACCATCGTTGTCTACACCGCTTCGGCATCCACGGGCTGTCAGCAGTCCCTCCTTCATCGGACCTGGAGCTGGAACAGGTCGACGTGGAAGAGTACCACCCTGAACTTATCTTACCTGAGGAGGAAGAGTCTCCTTCCTCTGACAGGTCCACTGCCTCCTTAGTGAGTGAGGATTCTGTCACATATACCCCTTGGTCTCACCAGAGTACCCTACCTTTTTCAATGTCATGAAACAGTTGTCCTCCACTATGGGGTTCTATACAGAGGGGGAGGATGCCACCAGAAGAGATCTGGGAGACTTTCTGGAGATCCCAGTCTCCTCCTAAGGTCATTCCTCCTATCCTTCCAGCTCTAAAAAATGCCATTACCACAGCCTGGCACAGGCCTGATATGGTGCCAGCCATGCCCCACAGGGCTGAAAAGTTATATCATGCCCCGCTGCACTATGCTGCCCAGACAGAAACTGACTCTGTGGTTAAGGCAGATCATGATAGGCCAAAAGTGCCCAAGCACCTTAGTTCCTTCCCCCCTGACAGTGAATCCTATACGATTGCTATGTGGGGCAAGAGAGTCTATGCCTCCTCCACCCTCGGGCTGAGGAGTGCCAGCTACGTCACCCACATGGTCAAGTACCAAAATACTATCTGGAAGAAAGGCAAGGCTGCGGTCCAGGTTCTTTCTGATTGTTCCCAGAAACAGGAGGTTCTCAAATGCTTGCAGAGTGCTGAGGATATTAGCAAGCATCTCCTGACGGCCCTCTGTGATATTTTGGATACTGGTGCCAGGGTTGCTGCCATAGGCATTTGCCTTCGTAGGCACTCCTGGCTGAGTGTCTTGGGTTTCCCAGCTGATGTCCAGCAAAAGGTGTGGTGTTCAGTGCTCCTTTTAATGGTTCCAAGCTGATTGGACCAGATGTAGAGGACATCATAAATGAGCTTCAGGCATCTAGTAGGGCTATTAAGTCTGTCCACTTGCTTGATCAAACTCAGCTTAAGAGCAGGCAGCACCCTTCTTTTAAAAAGGTGTCCCACAAATCTGGAGGAGCCTTCCGACACCAAGGTAAGAGAAGAGCCTCCTCTGCCTTGCCTACTCTTTCCTCCTCCAGTGCCACAGCAAAGTGCCCTAGAGGTGATGAATCAGCCCCAGCAGCTGGATCTGCCTCCACTTGACTCCATGCCAAACCCCCCCCCTTCGGTCCCCAACCAAGAGGTGGTGGTCGCATGTCAGTTCTCCCTTCATCTGAATCAATGGAGAACCATTACTTTAGATGCCTGGATTCTTCAGATCATAGAGAGGGGTGGTACTCTGGAACTTTTCAAGATGCCCCCAGAGACTTCTTTAGTACCCTCCACCTACTGCCCCGGCCCATCTCTGTTCTCCAGGAGGAGGTACAGTCCCTTCTGCACAAAAAGGCCATCAAACCAGTGCACAGGTGCCAAAGGAACAGGGGAGTTTATTCCAGTTTCTTCCTGGTCCCCAAGAAAACCAGAGATCTGAGGCCTACGTTAGATCTCAAGGACCTCAGTTTGTACATCCAATACAAAAAAATTCCACATGGTAACCCTGCCAGGCCTGATGCCTCTTCTCAAGCAGGGCAACTGGCTGTGCTCCCTGGACATGCAGGTTGCTTACCTGCATATTGCGGTATTTCCCCCACACAGGAGGTTCCTCCGATTTCTTTTTCAGGGGGAGCACTACCAATTCAAAGTATTGCCCCTTGGCTTATCCTCTGCACTGCAGGTCTTTACCAAGTGCTTAGCAGCAGTAGCTGCAGCTCTCAGAAGGAAGGGACTGTATGTCTTCTCCTATCTGGACAATTAGCTTCTAAAGGCCCCATCCAGGGAACAGCTTCTCCAGTCTTTGGAGAGGACCCTTGAGCTGTTTCTTTCCTTGGGCATCACCATCAACTTGCCCAAATCAGTCCTAACCCCATCCCAAAGGCTGCAATATATAGGGGTGGTTCTGGACTCAGCACAGGGAAAGGCCTTCCTGCCTCAGAACAGAGCGGAGTGCCTTATTGCCCAGGCTTAGGAGGTTGCCCAGAGCCATTATGTTCCAGCAAGGGTACACTTGAGGCTGTTGGGGTTGATGGCCCCAGCCATTCTCACAGTTTCACTAGCCAGTCTGCACATGCGAGTCCTCCAGCTGACACTCAGGGTGCAATGGGACCAATGCAAGGATGAGTTAGATTAGTTAGTGCTGGTCTCCTCCCCAGTCTCCAAGGTTCTGTAATGGTGGATAGACCCTCTGCAACTGTTGCAATGGGTTCTATTTCAGATCTGCTCTACCCAACAGATCCTCACTACGGATGCCTCCGGTTTGTGCTGGGGGGTGCATCTTGGTCCTTTTCAGATTCCGGGTTCTTGGTACCAGATCGAATCCTCCCTGCATATCAGTGTTCTGGAGATGCAGGCAGTCCTGTATGCCATGCAGGCTTTTCAGAACCATCTTCTCTCAGGTCAGCTGTTGATCCAGTCCAACAACTTCGGTGTAGTCTACTATATCAACAAGAAAGGGGAGGGGGGGCACATTAGTATACCCAAAGCAGGGAGGCCATGAGTTTGGTACTGGGTGCTAGCCCACAGTCTGGTTCTCTCAGCAGTCCATGTCCCAGATGTGCTAAACAGACAGCCTGATGCGGACTCAGTCCAGCATGCATGAATGTAAACTTCTCTCATCCATTGCAGAAGATCTGTTCTCCAGATAGGGTCATCCAGAGTTGGACCTTTTTGCATCCCCACTCAACACAAAACTGCCTAGTTTCTACTCGTTAGATCCAGGGCCTGGAGTTTTCTAACAAGGTGCATTGTCCCTCCCCTGGAGTGGGAGGTTCCTTTACACCTTCCCTCCATTTCCTGTGATTCAGAGGGTGCTAATCAAACTGCAGATGGAGGGGGCTAGCATGAACCTGGTAGCACCATTCTGGCCACGTCAGATATGGGTTAGTGGAGGAACCTCCAGTCCTTCTGCCTCTCTGCAGGAATCTGTAGACACAGGCTTAGGGGACCCTGGACCATCCCAACCTTAAGTCCCTTTGTCTGCATGCCTGGCTCCTGAGGACATAGCCATCGCTCGGTTTGGGGTTTCCCAGAAGTTGGCAGACATCCTTGTGGCTGCCCATAAACCCTCCACTTGGACCACCTATGCCATGAAGTGGAAGAGGTTTGCCATGTGGGCTGCCAAGCATCATCTGGACCCTTTCACTTGTCCAGTGATCCAGATCCTGGATTACCTGATGTCACTGTCAGATTCAGGCCTCCAGTATGCCTCCCTTAAGGTGCTTTCAGCTATCTCTGCCTTTCATGAGCCTGTGGGCAGTCACACTGTGGCCCAATTGGATATCTCTCGTACCTTATTCAGGGGCATCCTGCATCTGAAACCTCCAATCCATTCTCCTGTCCTGGCTTGGGATTTTAAATTTGTTTTGGAGAAGTTGACCCTGTCTCCTTTTGGGCCAGCTGCAACTTGCAAACTACGCTTTCTTTCCTGGAAAGCATTATTTTTTTATTGCTGAATGTAATTGTACAGTCTGTGTAAGTTGTTCTCGAATTGAACTGTGATGTTGCTGTATATACTGATTGTGAATGTATTAACTATATGGATTTGTAACGTGCTGTATTCTGTGAATTGTAACTTTACTACTTTCACCATGGACCTCGTTGTAAATGAGCCTCAGCTCAATCAAGTTTGTCCTTTGTTCATGTATATTATGAATTAAAACATTTTACTACTGCTACATTTTTGGTTGCTATTACTTCTGCTCAAAGGATTTCTGAGCTTCAGGCCCTCTGGTGTGAGGAGCCTTATTTGATTTTTCACAAAGACAGGATGTCTTTGCACACAAATCCTAAGTTTCTTCCTAAGGGGGTGTCTGAGTTTACACTGAACCAATCTATCTACCTACCTGTTTATTTTCCAGAGCATGCCAATCCAGGGGAAGCAGTGCTCCATACATTATATGTGCGCAGAATTTTGGCGTATTATCTGCTCCAAACTAAGGAGTTCATCAAGTCGAAACAGCTTTTTGTTTCTTTCGCCCCAGGTAGAGGGCATTCAGGTTTCTAAACAATGTTTGTCTAAATGGTTGGCTCATTGTATTGTGTTTTGCTACAATAAGCATGGCAGAGTTGCCGGGGCAGATAAAGCCCATTCCATGAGGGGCATGGCTACCTCTGTGGCCTGTTTCAAAGGGATCTTAGCTGCTGACATTTGTGCTGCTGCCACCTGGAGTACCATCCATAATTTCACCAAGCACTACAGTCTGGAAATTGTCTCTAGAGCCTTGCAGGTTTTGGCAGGGCTGTGCTGTGCTGCAGGGCCTCCTGTCTTAAGTTTAGAGATGGCCTTCCTCCCAGACTGTTTTTGTGCATCTGTAACTGCTTGGGACTTGTTCCTACGATGTGACCTGATGACTAAGATACCTGCAATGAAGGTAGAATAGTTACGTAAGAATTTACCATAACAGTACATCTTCGAGTCAATCTCTTGCAGCAGGCCATAGCACATGGGATATCTAGTTGTAGGCATCACTTCCTCCGGATGATTTCCCAGGGGCCTCCTCTTCCTGTCATCTGTTGTGCTTTGCACATTTATAAGGAGGTGGCCCCTGATACTCCTCAGTTCTTTTTCCAGCCGCTACTGAGTTCACATCAAGTTCTCCTTCAAGAGTACCAGCTTTCTCCAGTACCGTCGATGACGAGTTCTACCAGTCACCTAAGAATCTTCATTCATTGATGTCTTCTGAGCCCCTATTTCAGAAGTGTTCCTGTGGCCAGAGAATCGCACTGGAGGACCTTCACGATGTGTGTGTGTGTGTTTTCAGTGTCTGGGTCCAGGGCACAACTCCAGGGAGTGCATCCTCTGTGGATGGTTCAACAAGACCACTAAGCACCGAAGGCTCCAGCAGCTAAGGGAATACTTCATGGAGCAGAAGGTAGCCCTTTTGGAGCAGCAGCAGCAATGCTCCTCTGCAGGGGAGTCTTCAACCTCCTCCTCGGGGCCTTGGATGGGTGAACCCTCATCATCGACGGAGCATGGGGCTGGGTGGAATCATTCTTCCAAAACCAAACCCGTTTCCCCCATGCCACCATCTTCATCGTCAAAGGCCTTGGGTTCCTTAAAGGTAAGTAAGAGGGCTTTCACTGATAACGCACCACCTTCTCCACCGTTGATGATAGTGGGCTCCTCTAAGTTGTCGGCAGCTCCTCCATTGATGACTGCAGGTGTGCTGCAGCTTCCACCACTGCCTCTGCCAACCTGCATTGTCAGCTATCATCTGTCGACAATGGCTGCATCTGCTCCGATGATCCTTCCATTGATGGAGCATTCTCTGGTCATCCCATAAACAGGGCTCTCTAGCCACTCCTCTACTGCTACATTGACGATGCTCCCATTGACGATACATTCTGGCTGTCCCTCATCAGTGGTGGACCATGTGGCTTCTATTCCATTCTCGTCGACGGTCCTTCCATTGACGGAACCTTTTGGTCTGCCTCCCTTGTCGACGGCTTCCTCGTCGACGATCATGGCACCACCTCTGACAGCTTGGAATGCGTCTTCTTTAAATGCTCCCCCATCCTCTATGTTGGGGTCCTATGTCCACCCCACTGTACCATCGAGCCAGCCGGGTCCTTTACCCTCAGCTATCTCCTCTGTGGTGCCCATCCAGTCCATGCCCCTCCCTCTTCGGGGGGGGGTCAGCTGGCCATGGTGGACGCCCAGGCTCAAGTTCACTCCATCATGGGCCTTACTAGACCCTCCCCTCCTCCTTTGGGGGAGGCGGTTGTCCCTGCCTCAGTCCCCTCCAGGCCTTCTTCGGCCACTAGGACAAGGAGTTCCTCTCCTTCCTCCACTAGGTTCCTTCCCAAACCTGAGGATCCCTCCCTCCCAGACTGGGATCTGGAGGAGGATGAGGAAATTGAAGAGGATTATGGCTCACAAATCTCTTCCTCAGAGATACCTTCCATACCTGGGGATACTCCTGAAGTGCTCCCCTGCTCACCTCCTGATGACCCATCCTTTTCAGATATTATAGTACATCTGCAGAAAACCTTTGGTTTCCAGACTACGGAACAGGATGCCTCAAGAAGCAAGTTGGCCAGGTATATAGGCCTTCCTGAAAGCCCCTCACTGGTCATCCCTCCCCTGGTGGATGTGTTTGAGGAGGCCATGTTGCTTGCCTGGCAACAGCCCTCCCAGGTCATCACTCTTCTCCACAAAGCAGACAGGCTTTATAGGACCCCTGTGGACTATCCTTATCGTTCTATGCCTCCACAGGCAGACTCTCTGGTTAAGAATGCAGCTCATGATAAATCTGCTAGACCGCAACACATGAGTGCTCATCCCCCTGATAAAGAATCCAAGAAATTGGATATCATGGGGAAGAGGGTCTATGCTTCGACCACTTTGTCCCGTCACATTCTTTTTAATATGTACTTTATCCTCCTTTCTGCCGCCGGCTGCCCCCTTCTGACTGACCCCCTCAGCCCCATCACCCCAGTATCACCAGGACTTACCCCTGCCCAGTCGCTGGGTGTGGAGCCTGCGGGAGGTCGATCAGCATCCACAGCTGGAGGAGTTTTTCCTCTTTTTTCTTCCTTCCCCATTGCTGGGGCACACATGCACGTGTGCACACGTAGAGGCATGCACGTGTCCACAGAAGTCCTGCAGCACCCTCCCTGTGTTTGGCCCCACTGACCTGCACTACCGTCCGGCCTCCACCTGGGGGTAGTCATTTGGCAGGAGTGCCAGTCCTCCTTCCCCGGGAGAGGAGACCTGTCCTCCGGACACTCGATCCTCTCCGTCCCCTGCTGACCCCGGACGGCACATGCTCATTTCCAAACACAGGTCGCCAGCATGGTGCGAGGCGTAGCATCCAGCATCTCAACCCTCAATGCCACTGGGCCGGCGCATCCCTTTGCATTTTGAATTATATGGGCCACTTCCTCAAACATCAGGAGGAGATCCTTAAGTCTGCTCATACATCGGCCCAATCCCTTCCGCCAAGGCCAGCCTCAGGAAGACCTTGATGCCAAACTTTCAACTCCTGGGGATATCTGTAGCCACCTATAATGCTGTTCATACTTCAATCCAGGCCTCCTTGGTGGGTGTTTGCCTCAGACGCCATGCATGGCTGAGAATTTCAGGATTTTCACAAGATGTCCAACAATCCATTCTGAATACTCCCTTTAAAGGAGACAGTCTTTCTTGGACCATAGACCCAAGACATTCTAAAAGATCTGCAAGACTCTGCTCACACCCTTCAGTCTGTTTGGACCCTATATCGTCCACAGTCGAAGCCTACTTACAAGGGTACCTATCGGAACCGTTCTTCTAAAGATAAACCTACTACTCCATGACAAGCCTGCTCACAAATGCAAGGCTCAGTTAGCTCTACTGGACAGACCTGCCCCAAAGAAGTCTCAATATGTCCCTGCTGTCCCTCAGCAGAGTCAGCCTTCAGCCTGAAGGTGTGTCTCTGGCCTTGGAGGTGGAGACCCCCTCCTTGGCTGTCGGGGGCAGGTTCTCCCTGCACATCAGAAGTTAGCAAAGGATCACATCAGACCAGTAGATCCTTCAATTGATCCAGTACAGTCATATGTTGGACTTGATAAGTCTTCCTCCTCCTTTACCTCCTCAAGTCTCAGACTACCCTCCAGACCATGCTCTAGTACTACAAGCAGAAATAAATGCTTTGTTACAAAACATGTCATAGAACCAGTTCCCGCCCATTAAAGAGACTCGGGGTTTACTCCCGTTTTTGTCTGGTTCCCAAATGGACGGGGGACTTACGTCCCATTCTGGATCTCAGAGGCCTCAACCTTTACATGAAGTATTAGAAATTCAGGACGGTGACATTGCCCACCCTTCTTCCCCTGCTAAACACAGGAGATTGGCTTTGTTTCTTGGACATGAAGGATGCATATCTTCATATCCTGATCCACCCAACCCCGCTCACAGGCAGTTCTTACAATTCCAGTTTCAAAGCCATTGTTTTCAGTTTTGGTCCCTCCCTTTCGGCCTGTTCTCATCCCCCAGAATATTCATGAAATGCCTGGCTGCAGTGGCAGGAGCTCTTGCCAGGAAGGTCTGTACATCTTTCCATACCAAGATGACTGGCTTCTAAAGGCGTCTACTCGCCCCATGCTGGAATGCACCCTGACACGCACCATGGCGATGTTCTCCATGGTGGGCATCATGATCAACTATCCAAAGTCTATGCTGACCCCAGCACAAGCTCTCCAGTATATCGGAGCTGCACTAGATGCATGCTGAGGCGTGGCATTTCTCCCCGAATTCAGGACAGATGTCATCCTGACCCTCATTCTCCATTTGGAACCCTGTCGGTATGTCTCGGTAAGAGACTACCTTCAGCTCTTGGGACATTTTCCAGCTACCATCCCTGTTGTCCCTCATGCCAGACTTCATATGAGGGTCCTTCAGTGGAACCTCAGGGTCCAGTGGGATCAGAAATGGGACGACTTTGATGCCCCAGTCCTTCTGTCCTCCCCAACAATTTGCATCCTACAATGGTGGAAGTCCAGGGACAATCTCCTGCAGGGCATGTCATTCCATCCCCTGGTCCCAGACCTCATTCTAACAATGGACGCTTCCTTGATAGGCTGGGGTGCCCATCTTCCAGGAGTTCAGTCCCAGGGCTCTTGGACTGTGATGGAATCTCGTCTTCACATCAACATCCTGGAATTGAGGGCTGTTCTCTATGCCTTACAGTCATTCAAGATGTTGCTCTCTCAGGGTTGCCTTCAAGTGCAATCAGACAGTTCCACGGTTGTTTACTACCTGAACAAACAAGGTGGCACCCATTCATACCCTCTCTGCTGGGAGTCCATGAGGGTGTGGCATTGGGCGATCCAGAGAGGCATTCACCATCGGCGGTTCACATTCCAGGGATTACAAATACCCAGGTGGGCACCCTGAGCAGAACTCATACTCAGGCTCATGAATGGCAGCTCCACCCAAATGTCTTGGCGGACGTCGTCCTCTGGCAGGGTCGCCCAGAATTAGACCTGTTTGCTTCTCCGCAAAATGCAAAACTGCCTCTCTATTGCTCTCTAGAGTGAGGTCCTGGAACTTTATGGCTGAACACCTTATCTCATTCCTGGTCAGGAAAATTTTTTTATGCTTTCCCACCCTTTCCTCTCATACAGAGAGTACTCCTGAAACTGATCAGAGATGGGGTGTCGATGATTCTCATAGCCCCCTACTGACTGAGGCAGATTTGGTTCCCCCTACTGTTGCAAATCTCGGATCAGGATCCTCTTCCTCTACCTATTTGTCCAGGCCTCCTCTCACAAGAGGACAGCTCCCTGCTGCACCCAGACCTGCGCTCCCTGTGCCTGCACACCTGGCTCCTGAAAACATAGTCCTCTCTCATTATCGGGTATCCCCAGCGGGTAGCAGAGATTCTGAGGACAGCACGGAAGCCCTTTACTAGAGCCTCCTACTCTATGAAATGGAAGTGTTTGTCCATTTGAGCCTCCTCTTGGGAACTTGAACTCTATGACTGTACCCCACAGACAATACTGGACTACCTCCTTTCTCTGTTGGAGGCTGGTCCAAAATATTCATCAATAGAAGTACACCTATCGGCCATTTCTGCTTTCCATTTATCTGTGGATGACAAAGCATTGTCCCAGTTACCGCTCATTAGAACCTTCCTGAAAGGTATCCTACATTTGCATCCCCAAATTTGGGAACATGTCCCAGTGTGGGATTTGAATTTTGTTATTGAAAAATTGCCTGAAGATCCTTTTGAGCCCGCTGAAACACGTGAGTGCTGTTTTTTGTTGTGGAAAACAATGCTTTTGGTGGCGATTATGTCAGGTAGACGTATCTCTGAATTACAGGCACTTTTGTGCAAGCCACCTTATGTACAGTTTCATATGGATCGGATGTCCTTACATACTAAGCCCTCCTTTTGACCTAAAGCTGTTAATGAATTTACTCTGAATCAGTCCATTCAGTTGCCAGTATATTTTGCGGAGCCTGAGAATCCAGGGGAAGCTCTGCTTCATACTCTCGACGTGAAAAGAACATTGAGAATTTATCTTCTCTGCACTCAACAGTTGCATAAAACTGAACAACTCTTTGTTTCTTTCGCCCCCAGGATGACTGGATGATCAGGTTTCTAAGCAGTGCTTGTCCACATGGTTGGCCAATTGCATTACATTCATATATAACAAATATGATAAACCTCTCACAGGATCTGTGAAACCCCATTCCACTAGAGGCATGGCTACCTCCACAGCATGTTTTCGTGGTGTCTCTGCTTCAGAGATTTGTGAGGCTGCCACCTGGTCTACTATACATACATTCACAAAACATTAGTCTAGACATTGCTTCTAAGAAGCATGACACTTTTGGACAGGCCGTCTTCAACAGCCTCCTGTACTAATTTGCTGCAGTTCGCTTCCTCCTCCTGTGGGCCTCATAACTACTTGGGATTCTTCCCATGTGTTATGGCATACTGCAAGAGATTGATTCGAAGAAGATAGTACAGTTGCCTAAGAACTTACCATAACAGTAGATCTTTGAGAGTATCTCTTGTAGCAGGCCATGCTGCCCTGCTCACCACCCCCTTGCTCCTGCTTCAGAAGGGTATCTTGCTCCATCCTCATGTGGAAGCCTTGAGCTACTGCCTTTTGTTACTCTCTTCGGTTCCCATAGGAGACCTATGATTCACTTTTCATATTGGTCGCTAAGATCGAAAATAGAACTGAGGAGTATCCGGGGCCTCCCCTTTATATATGTGCAAGAGCACAGCAGGTGACAGGAAGGGGAGACCCCTGGGAAATCATCCGGAGGAAGTGATGTCTATGTCTGGATATCCCATGTGTTATGGCCTGCTGCAAGAGATACTCTTGAAGATCTACTGTTATTAAGTTCTTATGCAACTGTACTATCTTCATGGGGATCTCAGTCATTGGGTCTACCTTCCCTCCCTCCATCCCCCTTTATGGTGCTCTGTCTCATAACTGGCTATCTGGTATATCCAGCCTTTTATTTAGGCCTGGGCACCCCTCTCTCCCCTCAGTCCCCTATGGCACGAGTTTTGATCCCTTAGTCTGCGGGGGAAAGAACTGAGGAGGAAGCAGGGCCACTTACACCTTTATAGGGTTGGTCACATCGGCAGATGACATCAGCGTGGGTGTCACCAGTTGTACTGCTGAAAATATTCCATGTGGGGGGGCGCCAATGAGCAGCTGAATGAGATAGACACGGACCTCCAGAGCTCCGTTTCACAACTGAATGTAAGTTACATTTTTTGCAATATCTACTGGCTCTAGCGTGGTATACTTTACCTTGTGCAATTTTAGAAGTACAGATGAATATATTACTAATGGAAAAAGCAGCTGGAAAATGAACAAAAGCAGCAAAAAAATCTCAGTAGCCAGAGAGTGTGAGTGACCCGAATTTAAGCCCCATTTCACTATCTGCAGCCGAAATGGCCGTGCTTGGTAAAATGCTTACCACTCAAGTTTTGGAAGGTCTAAATAATTGAACAAATTTGAAGAGAAGCTCACTGAGATATCGGTCGAACGTGCACAAAATACCAGATGGATAGAAGAAATGGAGCATGCATTTCAGACTTAGAAGATACGACAAGACCATTACCAGACCGCACAACACGCATAGAAAAGGAGCTGGTGGAACTCAAAGACCACCTGGATTACCAGGAAAATTACCATTGGAGAAGCAACTTGAGGACCAGAGGCCTTCCAGAGGGCAAAGAAGGCTCAAGTCTTATGGACTTTTGTGCGGTAACTTTACCCAAGCTCCTGGGTCTGGAGGTTTAAAATGGGTGGCTCAAAATAGAGAGGGTGCATAGGGCTTTGGCGCCTCAGCCCCCCGATGACCAACCTCTGCAACAAGTAATCAGTTGTCTCCATCACTTTGGAGACTGATAGGACATAATGACTGCATACAGAAAAATGAAAGAGCTCTGGTATGAAGGAAATCGATAAACTATACATCAAGAATTGGCATCTCGTCTGCAGAAGAAGTGCCAGCAATTTAATCCTTTAATGGACATGCTCCAAGAATGGAAGATTGAAGTCTTTATGCCTTATCCCATGACTGTGAAAGTCAAACATGAGGCAGCCATGATGTCTTTCTGGGAGACCAAAAAGCTAAGATTGTTCTTGGAGGAATGGGATAAAAAGAATGGGTGCTGAAGTGCTTTGGCTGGTCTGTACATTATTTTTTCTGCTTTATGCTCTGATCTAACTGTCTGGGACTATTGAGACATGGACTACCCTGAGAGAACCCTCACGAATTTCTGATTGTGCTGTGCAATGCCTACATTGGGACCTGCTGCTCACAATCTGGGTCCATGGGAATGCATGTCCACAAGGGGATAAAAATGATGTAATTATGTCATGCTCTGTCTGCCGGAACCTTTGGGGGATTCATGATAATAAACTGTGATCGTTGGATGGTGGGGAGCAGATTTGCTGTGTTGTACCTGAGACTGCATGTGGATGGACTTGCGATCAGCCTCTGACAAAGAGCACTCCCCTGTTGGAACTTTTGGACCCTCCTGATGTGATGCTGAAATATCCAATAACCGAAACCAAAAAGGCAATATTAACAGCCTTGCATCTTCTCTCTTGCAGGTAATGGGTTTTGGGGGAAGGGGGGTGCACATGTGAATATGGTGGGTGCAGCCCTCTACTCCTGCTCCTCTTGCTGACCCAGTGGCAATGATACTGATGAGTATTCCCTATTATGTTAAAGGAAAGTTTAAGGGTATCTAGGGGAAGGGAGGGGGGAGAGAGATTGAAAGAGGAGAAGATCGAGGATATTTTTTTTTTAAACTGATGAGCTTCAACCTACCCCTCTTATATAACAGCGACCCTTGAAGGGCTCAAGTCTGTAAGGGGAGAAGGGAATGAATGAATGATCAATACCAAAACTGGCAACTACCCTCTCCTGTGGGGTCCTGAATTTCCAGTATATGTAGAATAATCCAGGGTGCTGATCGAAAAGTGAGGAATATGTTGAAGGAGATATAAAGAGTGGAGAGGGGACTTCAACTCTTGTGAGTGTTGCCCTAAGTGAGTGGGGTTTGGGTAGAGCTAGCATAACGCTCATGGGGAACCATCCTCCTATGCTGAGAACTATTAAATGAGAGGCAAAGAGGGAAGCAGGATAATAGAGAAAGTTTTGATGTGTTGCTACAAAATGGAAATTCTGGAAGAATGGGAATTGGGGGCTGGGAGCATAATTAGGCGGGCACAGTCTATTGCTGCTGATTTAAAAAGTATGATACTTATATGACGAGGGGGGGGGGTCCAAGGGCAGAGACAGTCCACAGACATGGGCCGTAGAAAAGCCAATAATAACAACTTCTAAATTACTTTTTGCTTCTGTGTATTTGCTGAACAGAGGCTGGGAAGAGCAGACTGGCTGATTGTAAGTTGATGCTGGAGCTGTATGAATATTGTGAATACAAGAGATCACACAATGGGGAAGGAAGCATAGGGTGGGTACACACCTTCGTATAGTTTCTTGAGCCTCACAAAAGTTTGAATTAAGGTGAGGATGAGTATGTTAACTGACGAGGGAAATGTTTATAAAAAATCAAGATTCATTACTGCTTACTCTTGTTTCTCGTTAGAGTTATATTTTCAAGCCGTGGTTGAGGCACTGGATGCCACACCTCGCACCATGCTGGCAACCCAGGTTCGGGAATGAGCCTGGGCCATCGGGGGTCAGCGGGGATGGGGAGACAATTGAGCATCCGGAGGACAGCTCTCCTCTCCCGGGAGGGGAGGGGAGTTGCTGCGCTCCCGTTGAATGACTGCCCCCAGGTGAGGCCAGGGGGAAGTGCGGGTTTGCAGGGAGCACAGAAGGGAGGGTGCTGCAGGACTTCCGCTGATGTGCACCCACCTCCACGTCTGGCATGTGTGCCCCAGCAATGGGGATCAGGGAGAAAAGTGGAAATGGATCATCTGGCCTCAGGATGAAGACCGAGCCTCCGCAGGCTCTGCTCCTGGGCCGGGACAAAAGGTAAGCCCTGGTAATCCCAGGGTGTCGGGGCTGGGGTCAGTCTGAAGGGGTCACCGGAGGACAGGAGTATAAACATAATATGGAAAAGAAAAAAATTAATATTTTCTTGTTTCTGTTTTTGACATGTTGTGCTGTTTTGCAAATCCCAAATACTGCACTGATTTTACTGCACTTTTATTACACTATGGCCACATTATGTATTTTATAGTGTTAATAGACCACCTAGTTTATGAAAGTGGCTAATTCTGACCGGCTTCATATTGTCTCCTGGAATGTGCGAGGTCATGGGACCCTGATTAAATGAACTAAGGTACTCACAGCTTTGAAACACAAATACACTGTGTTATTACAGAAAACTTGCCTTATGGATCAGGAGCACTTTAAACTGGTGGGAGGTTGGTTGGGATCTTGTTATGCCACATCCTATAAAGCACACAAATGGAGAGTGGCAATAATAGTACATAACGCCCTTCCCCTTCAGATAACTAGAGGGCAGATATATTTTTATTGAAGGAGAGTTGTATGATAAGAAGATCTCGTATGGCAGGAACTAGAAGGGGACAGGATCAGAGCTGTTCCAGTACAGTAGCAGCTTCTTGTTGTTTTTACAGGGTTTCTTGTGGATTTTACTTGGTAGAAGGTTATTTCTTTTCTTTCTTACTACTTCTAAGGGGCTAGCAGGGTATTGTTTTTGAGGCTGTTGGAAGTTTGAAAACTGGTTTGGTGGCTGTAAGTGGGCTTCTTTGTTGGATGTTTCACTGTGTAGCAGGCTGCGCTGGTGGAGGCCTATTTCTTCTGATTTAAAACCTATTTGGTGGGATTTGCTTGGGGCTGGTTATTTGAATTGGAGACCTATATCTGTTAATTTCAAGCCTATTTTGATGTGTTGTTAGTGAAGCTGATTGAAATGGAGACCTGTTTCCTTTGGTAGTAAACATACTTTGGGGGCTTTGAGTTGAATTTTGATTTCTTTTTGCTGACTTCACTAGCTGCAAAGGTTAGTGCATAGTGGGGTAAGGGTGTTAATGGTCTGGCCAGGTCTCACTCAGCTAATTGACTGGAGGCAGAGCTGAATCAGGTTTGTGGTGTCAGTTGCTTTGACTTCTCAGAAGGAACTAGAAGGGGACAGGATCAGATCTGTTCCAGTACAATAGCTGCTTCTTGTTGTTTTGACAGGGTTTCTTGTGGATTTTACTTGTTAGAAGGTTATTTCTTTTCTTTCTTACTACTTCTAAGGAGCTAGCAGGGTATTGTTTTTGGGGCTGTTGGAAGTTTGAAAACTGATTTTGTGGCTGTAAGTGGACTCATTTGTTGGATGTTTCACTGTGTAGCAGGCTGCACTGGTGGAGGCCTATTTCTTCTGATTTAAAACCTATTTGGTGGGATTTGCTTGGGGCTGTTTCTTTGGTTGCAGGGCTTGGAGGGGCAGACACAGGGCTGATACACTCTCTTGAGAGAGAGTTGGGTGTAGGCCCAAATCCCACCCTCCCCACCCTCCCTCCCCAGAGCTCTGCTTATTTATAGGGGAACACCTGCCATGCAATTGGAGGAAAAGGCTTCAGGTGCAGCTAATGTAGTTCTAGCCACTGGGGGTTGGATTTAAAGGCTGGGAGAGAGGAACTTAGGGAGTTGTTCACTTCCCTTATAAGTTTACTGTGTTGTACTGCACCTAGTAACAGGGCTACTGGTTTATTGTGGGACTGCATCTAGGATTAGTGGGTGACCTGATTAGTCAGTAGGGGTGTATCTTGGACTAGTGGGGAACCTGGTGGCTCACCCAAGGAAACCTAATTGAAGGGGGATGGGACCACACGTCATTAGGGCCGGCATCTTTGGGAGGGTGGTGGGGTGCACAGGGTGTGGGGCAGCCATGATACTGGACTGGGCTTAGAAGTTCAGTGGTTGCCCAGTGTGCTACCAGCTGGCACAGCTTAGGGAGGAGGTTGCCAGGATTAGGAGACAGCTGGGGAAGGGGAGGTCATGGTTGGGGAAGAGGGCAGGGGATCTCCCACAGGGTTGCACCAAGCACTAGGGATGGGGGCATAGGGAAAGGAGTGCAGGAGAATACTTTGGGGTCACATAGGGACCCTGGCAGAGGGGGCCCAAAAGGAGGACACTACCAAGGAAGCAGGCAGGTAACTGAGGACCCTCACAAAGGGGGGGCCAGAGGGACAACATTCTCAGGGAAGTAGGTAGATGGCTGGGGCTGGACAGAAGGAAGCAAGGTGGTGAGGTGGATTGGACCTTAAGTTCAGTAACCGCTTCAATTCTCTTCTTCTGCTTGAGGATGAGGGGGGTGATGTAGCCATGACAGGCCTGGTTAGAGATGGAAAGGGAGTGGAGGGGCAGGAGGTGGGGGTCTGGATAGCAGGAGGAACAAGGGGGGGAACCTGGAATGCAGGAAAATGAGGGGAGCAGTGGATCAGAGTATGATGGTCAGGGGAAGAGGGAGGAAAGCGCAAGGAGAAGGACCAGTTGGGAGGAAAGGGCAAGGAGAAGGACCAGAAGTACAAGGAGGATACAGTAAAGGGAGCTGAGGGTTTAGGCCAGGGGAGCACGACAAGCAAGGAGGGGCTGAACGGAGATGTAAAGGAAGGGAGAATGAGCCAGGCTAGTTTAGCGGATGGGGAGAAGGACCAGTCACGAGCAGTGAGGAGGGAGTTAGCGAGGTACAGAAGGATACTCTGGAGGAGGAGAGGCACAGGATCGGAGGGAAGGGGGTGGCCAGGGTAAATAAGGAGGGGGCGGCATGTGGCACCAGATAGGGGGAGGAACAAGGAGCCGGCTGGGTAGAGGGGCCAGTAGAAAGGATGAGGGACATGGAAGGGGGGGAAATGAAGGAAAAGGAGCAGTCAGAGTGCTCCTGTTGGGGGATTCTATGATCAGGAGTATCAAATGGGATAGGGAGGGGGAAGCCTGGCCAGTTAGAACAAAATGCTTCCCTGGACTAATGTTGCACAGGGCCAAGCACGAGGTATATCAGCTGGCAAAGGATTGTGGGGGTTCCCCAGACATACTGGTCCACCTGGGTACAAATGACATTGAGGGAAATAGCGAGCTAGAGATACAGGCAAGGTTCAGGGAGCTTGCCAGGGTCTGTCATGACACAGGATGCATGATTTCCTTCTCAGAAATCCTGTCGGTGCCAAGTGCTAGTGGGGAACACAAAAGGAAAATTAGGGAGATAAACCAGTGGCTCAGGGAGTGGTGTGAGGCCAGAGAGTATGGGTTGATGGGGGATTGGGGAAGACCTGGGAGAATAAGGAGCTATATGCTAGGGATAGGCTCCATCTCAATCTGTTTTTTTTATACTTCAAGTTTATTATTCTTTGCATCCGATTACATAGCTCAGATCCATATATTAAAATTAAACATGGCACTGTTTAAAATATTGTACATAATCTATTCAAGAGCCTTTTCCCCTTTCCAGCTTTATATTTTAGGAAAGAACTCTTTGTTTAGCTATCCACTATTCAGCAATTTCATGCTTTCATATCTCAAACAGTGTCTTTAAGTCAATATATTGCTATTAAGAAGAAATCAAAGGTTAAACTGACATTCTCTGTACTTTATCTTATACAGGCATTCTAAGGTATTCTACCTATTTGTTTGCTAAAATTATTTAAGTTTTTATAACCAGAACTAAAAATCTTAAATAGAAGTACCAAGAAAACAGTGTTGTACCAGGAATTACAAGAGGATCTATCTGTCTGGGTGCTCTTACAATATTTATTGCCTTCAAGTAGCTGTTCATCAGATTCTGGTTTAGTGAGGACTCTGTGCATATTGAGTTCATTATGTTACTTTCTTACTCATCTCTTTCCATCCTATCTCTTTTAATAAATCAATGCAAGGTGACTAAACTTAGTCTAGTTAATCCAGATGCTGTATCCCTTCATAAAGTAACCATCTTGTCCATCTATTTTGGTATACTGAAGTTTGCTGTCTTAGATCATAAGTAATTTTTTCCATTCTATGCACAGCCTCCATTTGTTGAACCCAGTCATAGATAGTGGGGGAATCACTCAGAAGCCACTTCCTTGTCAGAGACTTCAATGCTGCAGCTAACATAATTAACAACAAGTACCTCTCATCTTTACCCTCAAGATCTTTGGGGAGGAGACCCAAGATCATGTGTTCCGGTCCCAGTAGTGTCTGGACTTGCACAATTTGTGCCATATGCTCAGTAATTTCCTGCCAAAATGGCCTAATCTTTGTGCAGGCCCAGAAAATGTGTGCCTGGGTGGCCCTAATCTCTCCGCATCCCCACCAGCACGCTGGGCTAGCATCCCGTGTATAATATGCAACCTGTGCTGGTACTAAAAAATACCTTGCTCTTACTCTCCAGCAAAAGTCTCTCCAGGTCAAGGACCCAGTTGTTGTCCAGGTACTTTTCCAAACTAGGGACCATTGTTGTATCGAGATAGTTATATCCAAATCCTGCTCCCACTTGCTTTTTTGTTGTTGAGTAGTGTTTTCTAAGTCTACTATTTAGTCCCTATATAGTACCAAGATTGCTCACTCTACCCCATTTATGCCCTAGATTCTCTGAAATATAGATGTCTCAGTCGATACCCCCTGTGCCTTTGTAAGCTTATGCAACTGTTTATATAAATAGTCTCGCATCTGATAATACCGAAATTTGACCGTGCTGAGTAGCCTGTAGGCCTGTTGTAAAGCTTCAAATGACAATACAGTATCACCTGACAACATTTGGTAGGGAGAATGAAATCCCCTTCTTGCTTGTTTTAGGTACCAAGAGTCCAGCTGGGCAGGCTCGAAGCATGGGTCATAAGCCCACTATCTATACTTCCATATCTGTCTATATGTGGGTCCTCTCCTTGTACCTCTTTCCCAGCACTCTAGTACTGCATGTGTGCCAGAGTGCCCCTGTATCTCTGTAGTGCCCCCTTCTTTAAATAAGAGTGCCAGCGGGGGGGGGGGAACTTTGTTGTTCCACTAAATCTATTTTTTTCCAGTGAGAGCTGTGCCCTGGGTTGCCCCATAATAAGGCAATGCGCATTTCGGCTGCAACCCAATATCCCTGCAAATGAGGCACCGCCATCCCCCCCTTCCGATTTAGGAAGGTACAATACGGATTTTGGAATCCTGGGTCTATTACCCCCCCCAGATAAAATGAAAAAACATGTTTTGCCAAGCCTCTGATTCTGCTATTGGCACCTTGCACGGCACACATTGAAATAAATATAATAAGTGTGGGAGGGCATTCATCTTTAACGCTTGTATCTTAGCAGTTAAAGTCAGAGGCAACAATTGCCATCTTTGGAGGTCATTTTTGAGCTGATCCACCATTTGAGGGTAGTTTAAGTCCCATAGTGTATTGCAATCTTTTCCTATTTGAATGCCTAAATATTTCAAGGACACTAGGTCCCATTTCATAGGATATAAAGCTCTTGCTTCTCTAGTGGGGTTATAGTGGAGGCATAACACCTCCGTTTTGGCCTGGTTCAATTTAAAACCTGCCAGTGTAGAAAACATCTTCACTTGTTGCATTATTCCTGGTAATGAAACCTCTGGTTCTGAGACATAAAGCAGCACGTCATCTGCGTAAAGGGCCAATTTGTGTGTATCCCCCAACCCCCGCCAAATTAATGCCTTTAATATTAGGGTCCTGTCTAATACTTTGTGCTAGTGGTTCTATGTAAAGGGCGAATAATAGTGGAGATAAGGGACAGCCCTGCCTTGTGCCCCTTTCTAACCTCAGTGCTGCAGAAATATGTCCGTTAGCCCTAACATAGGCTCAAGGGGCCTCATATAGACTAAAGAGGATCCCAGTAAACCACTGCGGGAACCCAAGCCAAGAAAGGACACCCCCCAGGAAGGTCCACGAGACACAATCAAATGCCTTTTCAGCATCCAGACTCATTATCAAAGAGGGAATTTTTACATTTATTTATATGGTCAATAATATGGGTCATTCTCCTGAGATTATCCTGGGCCTGTCTGACCATCACAAACCCCCATCTCAATTTGGAGGGGAGGGAAATCCTTAAGTTGAAAATAGAGGGGTTCATTGGTGAAAAGTGGGGTTTAAACTTGTGAAGGGGGAGGGATGGGAGAAAAGGCTGTTGGGGCCGATAAAGGAGGGACACGGTCTCCACCCCCCTGGGGAGCTGGAGGAATGTGGGAAAAGGCCGACTGGTAAAGTGCAGACCAGGGGAAAACTGAATCCCCATGGGAACACAAGCAGGGGAAATGGAAGTATAGGGAAAGGGTGGAAGGTAGTCTTGCTAAATGCCAGGAGCTTGGGCACTAAAATGCCTGAGCTCCAGGCAATGCTAACTGAGGGACCGGTGGATGTGACATCGGTCACTGAGGACCTATGGGGGAGAGGCTCGAAGAGCTAAATATGTACACATTGGAAGAGAGAAGGGACCGGGGGGACATGATAGAGGTCTTCAGGTACATGAAGGGGGTAAATAGGGGAGGAGCAGTCAGGGTGCTTCGAAGGAAGAAGGAGGGGGCAACTAGAGGGCATGGGTGGAAGCTGGAGGGGGGAAGATTCAGGGGAGAAAGGAGGAGGTGCTACTTCACTGAGAGGGTGGTGGAGCCATGGAATGCGCTGCCCAGGGGGCTGGTGGAGGCAGAGATGGTGGAGGGGTTCAAGAGGGGGTGGGACAGGTACAGGGGAAGGGTTCTGGAAGCAAAATCCAGTGCAGCGAGAATATCCAGAACTAGGAAGGGAGAAGCCAGAGAAGGCGAGGGGGTAGCAAGGTCAGCTCCCAGGGTGGGGACTGACCAAACGAGCAGACACGAAAGACCATTAGGCCTACTCTGCTGGCATTTTAGTATGTTAGTATATGTGCTCCAGCCATATTTGAGGCTGCTTTTTTATCAGAAAATCCTAGACATCCTACATAAAGCAAGCAAATTTTATTTATAAAATAGCGCTATTCACAAAAGACCATAGCGCTAGCACAGTAAGCCGTAAAACTATAAATAAAATTAACTGTCCAAAATAGGCCAGCACCTCATAACCATCTGTTCTTTGAGATGAAATCCACATACAATGTATCAGGATAAAAGCCTTTTATTTTCAAAATAGGCAAACAGGTCAGCAGGCATACAAGATGTGAGCTCGATACACCTAGCCCCTCCCCACGGAACCAAACGTTTTCGCGTCACAACTACACTTTCTCAAGGCTGTGGCAATAAGAAATAACACACCTTATATACCTTCTTTAAAGGTAACGTTACATTCCCATAGATTTATCCCATGTAAATGAAATGCCACAAAAAGACAGGTTTTGAATAGTTTTATCCAATACTAAAAAGCCTACCTAAATGTAAATACAGAATACATTACCAAAAAATACAAAATATTATTAAAAAACAGCAGAAACTGAAGAATCCTACTATAATCTTTATAATACATCTAAAAGATATATAATTTGTTCCCAAAAAACAGTAACAATCTATGAATCACCTATAAAAAGGGGGAAAGCTGAAAAAAATCATTTAAGCCAGGAGCAATATATGATTTCAAAACATATTGCCAATAAGTTTCTCTTTGTCGTAATTTTAAATCTAAATCTCCCCCTCTGGGACCTATAGTAACTTTCTCAATAATTTGAAAGCTAAAATGATATTCTTCTCCCTTAAAAATAACATGTTGAGAAAGAGCACTAACACCATCAGCATGTGCAAAAATCGAATTGTAATCTTAAATTTGAACTAAAAGTGGATCCTGATGAAATTAGTTTTTTGGATTTAATGGTAAAAAAAGAAAATAATGGGGACATTAGTACAAAGTTATTTAGAAAAAGTACTGACAGAAATAGTATATTACATTTTCAGAGTTGTCACCCTAAACATGTTACAGAGAATATACCTGTTGGACAGTTTTTGCAATATAAGCGTAATTGCACTCATGAAGGGTACTATGAAAAAGGTGCTGAGGAGTTAACAAATAGATTCTTACAACGTGGTTACAACATGAAATGCATACAAGAGGGACGTAAAAAAGCTGAGCATAAGTGGAATATTAAAAGACATGCTCAAGATCAACAAGAAAAGAAGGAAATTGCACATAAAAATGATGTTCCAAAATTTGTTATCACTTTTAGTCCACAGGCACATTTATTCATTCACATAATTAAAAAACATTGGCACATACTATCAGTAGATCATAAGTTTAAAGATTTGTTAACAAACTTCCCAAAATTGTATATAAAAGGGCCATAATTTATGGATCAATTGGTACATAGTTACTATAGTGGGGAGACACAAAATGTGAATAAAATAAGTACTTTGCCTAATGGAACCTTCCGATGTGGAAATTGCCATTTTTGTAAATTTAAAAAAACTGGTAACATGTTTAAACAACCAGTTACTGGGAAACAATATAAAATCATGACTTTTGCAAATTGCAATACTCTGAATGTGGTATATTTGGCATGTTGTAATAAATGTACTGGTTTCTATGTGGGTAAAACAACCCAAAAACTAAAAGAAAGGATAGGACAGCATGTTAGAAGTATTGACATGCTGATGGTAAGTAGTTTTTCTCAACATGTTATTTTTAAGGGAGAAGAACATCATTTTAGCTTTCAAATTATTGAGAAAGTTACTATAGGTCCCAGAAGGAGATTTAGATTTAAAATTACGATAAAGAGAAACTTATTGGCAATATGTTTTGAAATCAAATATTGCTCTAGCTTAAATGATTTTTTCAGCTTTCCCTTTTATAGGTGATTCATAGATTGTTACTGTTTTTGTGAACAAATTATATATCTTTTAGATGTATTATAAAGGTTATAGTAGGATTCTTCAGTTTCTGTTGTTTTTTAATAATATTTTGTATTTTTTGGTAATGTATTCTGTATTTACATTTAGGTAGGCTTTTTAGTATTGGATAAAACTATTCAAAACCTGTCTTTTTGTGGCATTTCATTTACATGGGATAAATCTATGGGAATGTAATGTTACCTTTAAACTTCACCTTTAAAGAAGGTATATAAGGTGTGTTATTTCTTATTGCCACAGCCTTGAGAAAGTATAGTTGTGACACGAAACGCTTTGTCCTGGAGGTGTGTATCGAGTTCACATCTTGTATGCCTGCTGACCTGTTTGCCTATTTCGAAAATAAAAGGCTTTTATCCTGATACATCGTATGTGGATTTCATCTCAAAGAACAGATGGTTATGAGGTGCTGACCTATTTTGGACAGTTTGTGAGTGCCTTTTGGATTTGGTTTTAGCCCCATTTCTGTGGTGTTTGTAGCCGCCTATGTACGTTTGTGGTATTATTATAAATAAAATTAATATCAGCATCAAAAGATTATTCAGGATTAGGAAAAGCAAGTTTAAACAAATATGCTTTCAATGCAGTTTTAAAGCTCTTCACTGTCAGGCACTCTCTTATCCAACGAGGTAGAGAATTCCACAGGGTGGGGGTTGCAAACTCAAATTCTTGGGCCCCAGAGGTCTTCAAACAAACCCTGGGAATCTCTAGCAATCCCTCATTGGTGGAACGGAGTGGATGGAGGGGCATTAGGGATGGAGAAGTTCTTGCAGATAGCATGAGCCCTGTCCGTGTAAGGTTTATAGGTCAGCAAGCCGACCTTGAAGGTGAGCTGCCACCGAATAGGCAGCCAGTGCAGGCTGCACTGCGTAGCACAGGTGTGACATGACAGGCTTGGGGGGGGGGCCCGGTCAGCAACCTGGCTGCTGTATTCTGCACCAACTGCAAGCGGTGGATATCAACTGTCGGTAGCCCTAGATACAGGGAATTATCGTCGTCAAAGTGGGAGATCACAAAGGCATGGACCAGAGCTGGAAGGTCATCAGGTGCTTAATCCAGGCATTATTCCTCGGATGATAAAAGGCAGTCTTGACAATGGACACCACCTGGAATTTTAGGGTCAACCCCTCGTCAAGAATAACACCCAGATTTCGCACCCGCTCGAAGGTCATCAACAGGCAGCCTCCTAGCCAAAGCCCGGATGGCTGTCCAGCTGACTGCCCCTCTACCCGATGACCTGGGTCCACCACCAGAACCTTAGTCTTCTCCAGGTTCAACCTCAAACAGTTAGCACTCTTCCAGTCATGAATTTCAGAGAGGCAGTTGTTAAAACTCGAGACTGCTCCTGCCTGTTCGGGCACAAAGGACATGTAGAGCTGAGAACAATTCCTGAATCTTGTACTGGGAGGGGACTTCAGCTGTGTTATGGACCCTAAATTAGACTACTCCAGAGACAGGAATTGGGTCACCAGCATGGTTAAAACCTGGCGGGTGGGAATGATAGAGATGTACATAGTGGATAGCTGGAGAGCAGCAAATCCAGGGTGTAAAGAATATATGTTCCATTCCAGCCTACATCAGATATGGTCTAGACTTGATTATATTTACATACCTTGATCTTGTTATCATCAAATGCTAAAGATAGAGCATGGGTCTATACATATTTCAGACCATGCAATGGTATGTATAATCCTGAGAAAAGGGGTGCCCAAAAAGACTAATTTTAATTGGAAGTTTCTGACTTATCTCCTAGTTAAAGAGAATTTTATGAAGTTCTTGAAAACTCAGTGGGAGACCTATGCCTCTAATAATAAATGGACAGTATTAACAGCGGGTGCTTTCTAGGAGGCTGGTAAAGCCTATATGAGAGGAGTTATTATAGGATATGTAGCATCCCTTAAAAGAGAAAAGAAGCAGAAAATTGTGGACTTGGAGATCACCATAAAACAATTAAAGAAGAAAGTGTTAGACACCCGCTCTGAAGAGGATACAAGACAACTAAAGGTGTCCAGGAAAGTGTTAAATTTGCTACTAACAGAAGAAGCCCAGGCTAAACATCTACTCCTTAGAAATCGTATGAATGGAGAAATAAGCCTGGTTGTACCAGCCTGGCCACCCCCACTCCCCAACTCACAGCCTGGACCACACTCCGCCAGCGCTTCAGACCAGGTGGCCTAAAAAACCTCAAGCAATTTCTTGCTCAGACAAATTGGTCCCCCCTCCACCACGCTCCTGACATAGACACTGCCCTTGCCTTTTTTTCCCAAACCTTTAACAAAGCCTGTGACCTTTTTGCACCCTTCGCAAGAGTCCGATCCAAAAAACATAATGCACCTTGGGTTACCCCTGCCCTACTTCAAATGCTCAGACTTAGGGATAACCTGTGACACCTTGCCACGGAAACAGGCCGGATGGCTGATAGGCAGGCCTATAATGCTGCACGGAACAAGTGCACATGGGCCATCCGTAAAGCTAAGGCTGACCATTACCAGACCGCCCTCACCTCCTCCTGGGGGTGTGCCCGGACATTCTGGGATAATGTTAAACAATTAACTGGGAAAGCACGCTCCTCTCCCCCATCCCAGATCACCATTGATGGCTCTACCTCCACCGACCCTGCTTGCATAGCAAACTACCTTAACTCATCTTTTACTGACCTTAGCTCTGTCCTTCCCAGTAATTTCTTTGACCCTCCCCCCTCCCTACCTGCCCCAGTCCTCAAACACCCCAGTTTCCTCCTATGTAGGGTATCTGCCCAGGAAGCCAGACCTCACCTGATCAAAGCTTTAAAGAGCAATAGTCCTGGCGGCGACTCCCTGGACCCCAGCATTCTCCGGCTGGTGCTGGATGAAGTCCTTGCCCCACTCACCAGCCTCTAAACCGATCCTCTGCCTGGGTCAATTCCCACTGCATGGAAAACAGCCATAGTCACACCCATACACAAAGGAGGCGACAGGTCTTCCGACAGGGAACTACCGACCTATCTCCATCCTCCTTCCCCTCTCCAAAGCCCTAGAAAAACTAGTGGCCATTCAAATCACTGAATATCTGACCAAACACAACATCCTTTGCCCAGAACAGCACGGTTTCCGTGCTGGTCACAGTACCGGCACTGCACTAGTTGAGTTCTCAAATTTCCTACACTCCTCCCTGGACTCTAGCTCCCTAGCTGGTGCAGTGTTCGTCGACCTCTCTAAGGCTTTCAATACTGTCTCCCACCCTCTTCTGCTGGATGCCTCTACCACACTGGTTTCTCTGCTGGGCCTCTAGCCTGGTGCACTAGCTACCCATCTGCTTGCTCCCAATATAGGTCAAAGCTCAATGGGACACTATCCAAAACCCGTCCCATCTGCTCAGGGGTTCCTCAGGGCTCCATCCTGGGACCACTACTCTTCTCACTCTACCTGAAAACCCTGCCCAGTGCATGCACTGCAAAAATTCTTCTGTATGCAGACGACGCTGTCATTTTTGCCACCCACTGCAATCCCATCTCCCTCTAGGATACCCTACAACAATCACATAATGATGCTGAAAACTGGTTCAAAGAACACAGACTCGTCATTAATCTCAAAAAAAAACAAAACAATGCCTTTTGCCCACCCCAAAACAAAGCCAGCAATTTCCCACTCCAAATCCTCCCTAGCACCAAACAGCCACTTGAACAAGTCCACTCATACAAGTACCTTGGGTTTCTTTGGCTCAGCCCTCACCTACCACGCCCACACTGATGTGGCTTGCATCGCTGCATTATGTCAGGCTTGGCATCTCTACCTGCTATACAACTGCCTGAGCTCTAGCGTTATTTCCTCAATACCGGCCCTTGTTGACTATGGCTCGTTAGTATAATGCAAAGTGGCTGACTCATCACCAATAAAATTCACCACCAAATAAGGCCTCCAGGCTGATTACTGGTGCCCCCAGGCTCACTCATATGTGTCAGCTCTATGACAAGGCAAAACTGCTTAACCTAGACGAACGGCTACACTACCAAACCTGCCTCCTCATAAAAAAAAACTCTTCTCAGGCTATCCCCCCGGGGATGACAGCCTCCATCCGCCAAACCCAACCCTCTGTTGCTACACGAACCTCCTGCAAGACCAATCCACTAGTCCCTAGATCCAGGACCACCCATGGACAGAGGTCCTTCTGCTACAGAGCTCCATCATGGTATAACTCGCTCCCTGCCCCCATCTCTAATGCCCCCACAATCTCCAACTTCAAAACCACACTTCAGAGCCAACTATTTAATACCCGCAGCTGCTCCTGTCTCTGAATGAGTCATAGCTCACCTCGTACCTGACAACACTCACTGGGCGGCATTACTCCTTACCGCCACACAACCTCGCCCCGTTGCCTATGGCCTCTGTTATTATCCAGCTGTTTATTTTGTGACTGTATCACTGTAACAAAACTGTTTTATTGTATAAATGTATGTAACCACTTGTGCTTGCTAAGTTATGTGACTCGTATGCTGTAACCAAAAGTCTGTTCTGTGAGTCCTCAATGTGACGAGGTACCTTTGGAAATGAGCCTCTGGCTCAAAGGTTGTAAACTGATGTACAAATAAATAAAATAAATAGAAGCTTACAAGCTATGGTATTTATTTATTTTGCTACCTGAAATCCAGATTAAATAGTCTAGGACAGTGCAGAAAAAAAAATGTGAGCAAGCTCTATGAGTCTTTCTGATCTGACAAAATAAAATGTACTTCTCAGTACGTAGCAGAGAGAGTGCAGAATGCTGATGCAGATCAGCACTAGTGATTAGTTCAGAGTAAGATTTTTTTTCGAAGTATTTATTTTACATTTTTCTGGGGGAGGCTGGCTAGCAGGCAGATTGTTTAAAATTATGTGTTGCTACTACAACACCAGAAGAGAAATGCTGGCTCATTTGAACAATAAATCACGGGTTGCCTAAGAAAAAAAATGCCATTGCGCCGCCTGGCAAGGAGATGTCTTGGATGCCCAGGTCAAAATCTGATATAAATAACTACCCTCCCATACACAAAACTCTCTGTACTGTTGCTGAGGTTTTTTTTTCTTTGCATAATGAATCAACTGAACTAGAAACTAAGTTTCTGAATAACTGCAGCAGTCAGATTACAGATACAGAAACACGCTCGACCGTGCTGCCCCAGAGACTGAATGCTGAGTGAAAAAGACGATACAGCTAGTGCATCACATGGGTTCTTAGGTGAACCTGCAAATCAATTAACTTCATATTGACGTGTACAGCAGCTAAAGCCAATCACTGACAAAGTAATGTACTCATCCTCATCCTATCAGTGTTTAGAATATAATTTATGCACGTACCATCTCTCTCCTTTCACCGACTCATTCTAACATCGGATCATTTCTTCTTGACGGGTAAGAACACGCGGAGCAGAGTCACATGTTTTTTCAGACAGTCAGTCTTCATATCAGCGAACCAAAGCAAACCAAAGTTCGCTACTTTTCATTAAATGGTCGGCAGTGTGCGATCTGATGCGAACACCATTGGTTGTACCTTTTCAGTAGCTAGGTCGAACCGAACTTGCAGCCCTAATCAATAACTCCCATTCCATACTATTCATCTGAATGGCCTGGAATGGGTGTTATAATGTATGGGGAGCCCCTTATTATTAACTGAAATCAAGCAGATTACAACCTTGTTATGGCATTGTTATGACATCACTGTTGTTAACCCTTCTTGAGTATGTCATATCAATGGTATAACAAAACGGAACGCTCACAACAATCAATGGTATAACAAAACAGAATGCTCACAACAATCAATGTTCCATAAAATAATTCAGTAAAGTGATTCAGTCCATGATTACACAGTCTTGGTAGCCCATACACTGTAAAATATATTGTATGGTCTTTGGTTAACAACCATGCTGAAAACACTTCTCGAGGTTGCCATGACCTCTGAAAACTTTTCGAGCTGTGCTTTCGAGGTTTACAATGATGTCATGGCAACCTCTCAAAGTGTTTACAGCGTGGTTATTAACCAAAGGCCATACATTATCCTCTATATTAATTTCATAGAATATTCAAGCAGTAGGAAAAGTGAGAGCGGCAACTGCTGAGGAGAGAGGGATTCAGGGTAGCTAAAAGGCAACAAAATTAGATTATTAATTAAACAAAAAAGGTCAATAAATATATCAGAATACTGGGTAGACAAAAGAAGAACTAGAGGGCATTTAGAGGTGTAAACGCTGTTTCCTGTCACCTTTAAAAGCTCTACAGTAGCTAAAGTGGAACATACCTTTCCCCACCTTCGTTCTGTGAACTAAATGGATAAACTACTGTGGGCACGTCTCAGATGTAGTCGCAGTTGTTTGTGGGGTTTTAAATGTCAGTTTTCCTGTGCTCTGATCAGCTGGCAAGCGATACCTGTCATATCATTGTAGGCAACTGCTGTTTACAAACTTATTTCTGAGCTGTAATGCCTGTGACTCTGTTCTGCTAACAATGTTATTGTCAGTTCTGTGCCTGAACTATTATTGTACTGTAGTCCTTTACTTTTCTTTATTGTAATTCATTCCGGGTCACGCCTTAAAAAGGGACAATGTCTCAGTGGGTTTACCCGGTTACCAACATCCAATAAATAAATAACATTTACAATAGGTGCAGGTTTAAGTCTCCTTTAAAAATATACTTCTCCATTTAGCTAATTTTTATATTTTCCAGACCCTCACTGCCTGAACTAGCACTATGTGTAGTAGCAGCAGTAATCTAGTCATGGCAGATTTCTTTAACAGTTTTCTATACTGCACTACCCCCGAAATACAGCACCATTGTTTGTTAGTTTCTGTCATGCTCTTTAATTTCCCATTGCAGCCCATGACGTATGCACCTCACCAGGCGGGCCCCCTGTCCCATGTGTGACTGCACATTAGTGCTTCAGGGAGAGCATGGCAGTGGGGAACACTACACATGTATGTAAGGGTGTTAGGATTCTGTTTGCTTGTTTATTGATATTCATTCATTCATGTAGACGCTGAATAATCTGGAAACTGGGTAATGCGCACTGGGACTATTCCTATTTAGAGGGGTGACCCGGACATAACACAGGACAAGACTGTGGTACATAGAAGTATGTGAACAATTAAAGTACATTCCAATTAAAGTAAAACAGTTACATTTGCAAAGGTCAAGAAAGTACTGTTTATACAAATGTTTAAAGGAACAGAGATTTCTTTCTCCTTTTGTAGGGTTGAAAAGGTCACACTGGTAAGATGTGGTGGTTTGGAGAATTTGATTCTACAATGGGAATACTTTTGGATTCACCTATTGGGTGCATTGAAACACCTTGAGTTTAATAATTCCTTCAGTATTGCGTCTTTTTCAAAACAATGAAATAAGTTTGCAGTAACTGAGCATATCCGTACCTCACTTGACCTTTTGACCTCACACCTGCCTTTACCTCATGATATCCCCATATTAAGTTCTAGTTTTCTATCAGGACACTTTCCACAAGTGTCACTAAGTTTCACATCATGGGAATTGCATTTGGTCATACATTAGTACCTGTATTGACCTCCCCTGAACTTCAACCTAAATGTGCACTTATATTGATCTGTTGTGGGTACTGACTCAGCCAAGTTTATTTACAATGCACAGAATATGAAATTGCTCGTGCCCAGGTGCATATTGTTTTAACCTTTTGACCTACTACTTCATAGGCAGTAGGCAGTTTTTTGTATTGTTAAAGAATTTCTCTCTTTCTCCTGTTTTAGCCACTTTAAATTGCTTAAACATGCTGAAATATGATGTGTATAAACTGAATCGAATGGCAATTTTGTAATGGGATGTATCTGAGCTATGTTGAGAACAGGGTGCCCTGTGTACCTTTACTTCAATGAATAATTACTAATGTACTGTCTGATGACATGAACGGTTGATGATTCATAATTAAATTTTTCAATTTAATTTTTGGTTTTGCACTGTAATTAAGTACTGCAGTATGGCTTTAAGAGAAGTACACTATAAACGGTTTCTGTCCATGCATGACTGGCCTCCCTGAGGAAGCGTGCATACACGAAACTGGTCAGGGTATCTGTTAGAGTGATTCACTGTTGTTGATGTGTTGCTGGATCCATGCATAATGAAAGCAATAAGACATGATGGGTTGTGAGTTGTTGCCTGATAAGAGCATGCCCCAGATGCGTTGTGAGATGTGGTGTTTGGGCCGAGTGCCTTCAGCACCTGGGAAGTGCTCTTATCAGGCAACAACCCACACCCCGAAGTGATTTTTTGCTCTTATAAAATGGGTTTCATTAGTAAAAAATTAGGGAAAGGAATTAAGTATTAAAAAATGGTAAAATTGGTAAAGCACTGTAATTAACTTTGACATTAAATAGTTCCTCTATATAGTGAGGGCTAACAGAAATTAGAATAGTGAATAGTGTAGTGAGTGGCATTAGAGGGCTTCTCTCAAATGTTTCTTTGTGCCTGTGAATGTATACCCCCAGACACACATTTATTTCTTTTTTTTGAGTGTTTTCTTTCAGGCAGCGGAGAAGTGTCCTATTTTTACAAATTTGAACAGTTTGAAAAGGATGCTATTTATAGCATCGTTGGCTATAACTGTAGCTGAGAGAGTAAGGAAGTGAGGGACCTTTGGTCGTGGTCTCCCTCCTCCACACACAGACATGTAGTTTATTATTTTGTTTGTTGTTTTTAAATGTAGAGCTGAATAGTACCGGGAAATGACCGTGTCCATCTCCAGCTACCATATTAAGCATGTTGTACTGTGCAGTTTCACTTACGGCGCTGCAGTATGAGTGAGTGGATTGCCGAGCTGACACTTTCATTAGCTATTTTGCGACACTCACTCTAAATTTAGATTTTTGAGTCATGGTAGTCTGACTGCGAGGAGTACTGTTTAGGAATGGGGTAGTGAGGACTGGAGATCGCGAGGAACGACAAACAGAAAAAAAATGACAGTGAAACCTCTAGCAGGTATGTGCAGTTGTTTGCTGGCTCTGGCACCATGGACATGGGGGTTGTTCTGTGTCCTGTTTGTCAAGTAAAGTGCCAGTCACAGGGTTGTTGTCCTATAAGGACATGGTGGGTATTGTCCAATCAGGACACAGCATTCAATTTAACCATTTTATAAATCAACTTATTTTACACTCCACTGAATAAATGAATTGTGAACTAGTGCTTGGTGTCAGTGCCATTTTTCCTGGTTTCACTGATGCTCTGTGACCTGGCACATCAGTGAGTTGAGCACCTTTTCTTGAACTGGAGTGAGAATTTTGGAAATCCTGGATTTTGTTTTATTTTCATGTTCTTTTTTATTTTTTTGGGCCTGGCCCCTTATTCCTTCCTTTGGAGGTCTGCCCGTGTCCCATCTGTATCCACATCATGCCCAAGCTTACTTCCCCCCAGGCAGGGCCGCCAGGGGAGCTTCCCTTCCCAGTGGTAATTACAGGCTAGCTCCGGCTAACCCCCCGAGTTGGGGCCATGGGAGAGGGACCTTCTGGTGGACATGTATGGCAGTTGAAAACGGCAGTAGGGCAGGTGTGTCATGCCAGGGGCCAGTAATATTTTGTGTGCTGATACCCTGGGTGCGAGGACGTGCAGTGATGACCAGCATCTGCTCCACTCACCCCACCTTCTGGCGCCGGCCACATGGCACCCCCCCTCTACCAGGTGGCAATGAAGCGCCGGACACTCTTCCTCCCCCTCCCCAGAGAAGGAGAGCAGTCCCATGGACGGTCCATCCTTCTTCCCCTGGCTGGCCCTTTGACTCCCAGAACCATTCCCAAACCCGGGTTGTCGGCATCACAAGCGGAATTCCAACCACTGCGCCATCGGGCTGGCTTGCAGGATCTTTATTTTCTTGTTCTGAATACAATTATTTTTCAGTGTAGCAAAGTCCTGATTCAAACTACTGCTGATGTCAGCAATATTTTGGAGCACCTGTAAACAATTGCATTGTCCACCTAGAGCAGAAATCCTCATTGAGTGCATCTCCTTCATTGGGTCATACCTTTGGAACTGTAAGCCATCGGCATAAGGACCACTCAGAAATTTTTGGTAGCTGGGGGCTGCCTGTGACGATTGACAACATTGGCACCCGTAAAACATGGGTAGCCCCATTGCTCCTCAGCTCTTTCTTTCACCATTGACTCCTCATTGAACCTACAGAGAAACAACACTGTTGTTTCTTCACTTTTATTTTTCTGTTTTAAATTACTTTGTCAGTGTTGTCCCTGTATGCTGCCATTGAAAGAACCTTTATTCAGGTTTTGTACCTGCAGTTACAAGACCTACAAGGATGACACTCATACTGTTTGTGTTTGCTGTTTGGGCCTGTCCCACAACATACAGGCCTGCAAAATCTGCAAGGAATTCAGCAGGCCAGAAGGAGACGCTGAAAGAAGGCTCTGAAAACCTTCATCACCATAAAGCCCATGGAGGCTCAAGCCAAAGTCACAGACTCCAAGCCGGATTCTCCTTCCCGACCAACCACCACCAGGAAGACACTCCCAGGTGTTTGGCGGTGCTGTTGTCAGTGAGGAGTTTGGAGAAAGGTAAAGAAAAGGACACACTGCTGTTAAAGCCCTCCTCCTCTAGCCATCAGTACAAGCATAGAGAGAAAACTGCTTTGCAGTGAATCTCTATCGTGGGTGGCAGCTCTTTGGGGCAGGGGACTTTGTCTCCTGCCCCCCAGCCCTTGACACTCAGGCTCTTATCCTCCACTGGCTCTCCGCCAGGTGACATGGCTGGTCTTAATACTTTAGGTGGTGGCTCTTCCACCGGCCCCAGTGTGGCCTTTGTTGGCTCCCATTTCGGGGGCCGCTGCCAGTCCAGCCAAGCAACTCCATCAGCTGGCTGACACCATCTCCTCCTAACTGGCATCGACCCTTGCCTCCTTCCAGGGGTTCTCCTTCCCCTCCAGGCACCGGCTTCTCCTGTAGGGCCAGCACCAGCGGATCTATCACCAGGCCGTGCTAGGCTCGCTGGGCCGCCGCCAGTCCTGCTGCAGCCCCAGCCTTTGGATCTGGCACCAACATCACCACTGCCATAGCCTATGTGGCAGTTGACGTCTGTTGGCCCACCACCGGATTGCTACCCAGTGCCTGGTGGGCCAACACTTGAGTACCTTTTACCAGCTTCTCAGCCGACATTCCCCAACCCATTTCTTCCATTCCTGCTGGTGTATCACATAACACTCACAACTCAAATGAGTTGCCTCAGGAAAAGACAGTCACAGAACTCACCGCCCAGTGCTGTAAGAAATAACTATTATCCACAAAAGAATTTTATGCAAAAACTTTGACAAAGCTCATCAGTGAAACGTCAATATCGTGGTTCACCTTGGTGGAGGTGGTGTGTTGTGTGTTGCATCTTCCTCAGGTGAAGACTGCTGAATTTTTGCATCAAATTCTTGTGTGGAAAGCAGTTATTTCTTACAACACTTGACAGTGAGTTCTGTGACCATCTGTCTTTTCCTGAAACCGCTTGTCATGTGAACCACCTGCCTGCATGAGCAGCTCTTCCTTGGAAATTGAATCAAATGAGCTGCCCTCCAGCTGGGTGTTCTTGTGGAAACAAGCATCAGACAGCACAAAGAATTCCAGTACCACCCACCACAAAGCAGACCACAGACAGAAAAATACTGTATATCGAATATAAGGAATCCTGGTGAAGCTTCGTCGAAACCGGTAGAAGTCTGGTGGGGTCCTACCTGTTGTCTCTTGGTCCATGCATATGTACTTCTGAAGTTTGCACTTTACATTTGCCTTAATAAACTGCTTCATTATACAGTGTTTTTCTCTCTGCGGTCTACTTTGTGGTAGGTGGTGCTGGAATTCTTTGTGCTATATAACATAGCACCCCAGGTGGATTATAATGCACTTTTTTTGTCATGGTGGTCTTTTATGCAGAAGCAGACTCCGGCTCCTCAGGGCATGCCTCCAGCATCCCCGCACCACCCTCTGCAGGACTCCCAGACCAGGAATTCTGACTGGGCTGATCCCAGTGAACCCCATACACTGGGGTTTTCAGGGACATGACGTGACATTGGTTCAGGCTCCAGAAGGGATGATTGCCAGCCTCTGATGCCAGTCCCGAACAGTGAGACTGCAGAGAATAACTCCAAATCTTTGGGGTCTTCCTCCTCTCCAGGTGAGTCTTCGTAGGGGGAGGACCAGGCTAAGGAGGTGCCCAAGTCCCCCCCGATGACCCATACTTTATGGATGTTACGCATCACATCCAGTCTATGATGGCTGGGAGACCAAGGAACAGGACCCAGAGAGATGCCACTTGGCTATCTACCTCAGGCAGTGGATGCCCTCCCTTTGATGGTACCCCCTATGATTGACTCCTAAGAGGATGTCACCAATGCAGAGGATGTCACCAAGGCAGCCTGGGCCCACCCCTCTACTACCGCGCTGCTACCAAAAAAGGTGGATTGCCTTTGCCATTCCCCAGCGGGTAAGCCCTTTCTGAGGCAGCCACCCTAAAGTGGATACCGTGGTGATTAATGCGGTGCACGATCATATTAAGAAACACAAGCACCTCAGTACACTCCCCCAGACCAGGAATCCAGGCAGCTGGATCACATTGGCAAGCGCGTTTTTGCCTCCACTACATTGGCTATTAGGGCCATCAACTTTTTCGCCCATGCGGTCCAACATCAGAATGTCCTCTGGAACCAAGTCAGGGATTGGGTCCAGATGTTGCCTGAAAATCCCACTAAGACGCAGCTCGCTCAGCTTCTAAAGTTGGGCTCAGATGTCAGCAATCATGTCCTCTGAGCAGCTTATGACATTGTCAATGCCTTTGGGTGTGCGGCGGCTACTGCAGTCTGCCTCCGGGGCCATTTCCGGCTCTGGGTGTTCGGTTTTGCCCCGGATGTGCATCTCCTTCTGCAGGGTGGTCCTTTTTGGGGGTGATGTCCAGGACATTATTTCTACCTTGCAGGAGTCTGGGTGGGCCCTTAAGTTGATCCATTCATTCTATCACACCCAACCCAGAGGGGGCCAACGTCAGTCCTTTCGTCGGCCAGCCAGCCAAGGGCCAGCAGAAGCACAAGGCCACAGCAGCTCCTGCTGCTGCCATCAGGGCCACTAGAGCTCCCACGGCCCTTCTGCCTGTATCCTGCCCCCACCTCTGACCGAGGATCCAAGGGAGGCAGTCGGGGGTCAGTTTTCCCTCTACCTGGACAGGTGGAGAGAAGTGACAACAGACAGTTGTGTGCTTCAAATCATAATTCACGATCACAGTCTGGAATTCATAGAGTGGCCATCTGAAAATCCTCCTGTCCACTCTTTTTACCCTCCAGCACACCTGTCTCTGATTTGGGAGGAAATTCAGTCTCTTCTTCAAAAAACAGCCATAGAGCCCATCCCTCAGGCTAAATGGGGAAGGGGGTTTTACTTCCACTTCTTTCTCGTTCCCAAAAAGACCGTGAATCCCCAGTCCATCCTGGACCTGAGCCATCTGAATCTGTACATCAAGTATATGCACTTCTGGATCGTCACCCTTCAGGAACTATTACCCCTGTTGCACCAGGGGGACTGGCTCTGTTTTCTGGACATGCAGGATGATTACCCACATATCTGGGTCTTTCCTGCTCATTGTCGCTTCCTCCGCTTTAACTTTCAGGGAGCCCATTATCCATTTTGGGCTCTTCCTTTTGGCATTTCCTCAGCCTCCCGGGGTATTTACCAGATGTCTGACAGTAGTGGTGGTGGCATTGAGGAGGCAGAGCTTCTGTATCTTCCCCTACCTCAATGACTGGCTGCTTGCAGCCTCCTCCAGGGAATGTTTGGTTCAGACCCTGGAATCAACCTTCAGTCTTTTCCAGGCTTTGGGGATCACCATAAACCTACTGAAGTCCTGCCTTTCTCCTTGCCAGTGACTCCAGTACATTGGGGCAGTCCTGGACACCAGTCAGGGCAAGGCCTTTCTGCTTGAGGACAGAGCGGAGCAACTGATGGTGCAGGCCCAACTGGTTTCTTCCAGTGGGTGAGTCCCAGTCAGGGTCTTTTTTGCCTTCCTTGCCACATGGTGGCAGCAATCACCACTGTCCCCTTGGCCCAGTTGCTCATGTGAGTCCCTCTATGGACCTTGAGGGTCCAGTGGGATCAGTGTACCGATGACCTAGACCAATTGCTCATGGTCTTCAACCCAGCCCGGAGGACTCTGTCGTGGTGGCTGAATCCAGCCAACCTCCTTCAGGGAGTCTCTTTTCAGCTCCCCCCCCCAGGTTCTTACAACAGATGTGTTCGGCCTGGGCTGGGGTGCTCATTTGGTGGAACATCAGACCCACGGTACCAGGTCCCCAGTGGAACAGGATGTCCACATCAACATCCTGGAGATGCGGGCGGTCCTTTACACCCTGCAAGCTTTTCAGTCTCATCTCCTTCACATCCACTGCTGGTGCAGATGGACAACATCTGTGTGGTGCACTTCATTGACATGTGGGAGGAGGGGGACCATTCTTATCCCCCGTGTTGGGAGGCAATGAGAGTCTGGTTCTGGGCCATTGAGCACAGTCTGGAGCTCTTAGCTGTTCACGTTCCAGGCATCCAAAATGTATTGTCCAACAGTCTCAGCCACTCCTGGTCTCAGGCTCACGAGTGGGAGCTTCTAACCTCAGTGGTCGAAGACCTCTTCAAGAGGTGGGGTTGTCCAGAGTTGGACCTCTTTGCATCCCCACTCAACGCAAAACTGCCACTTTTTAGCTCACTCAATCCCAAGCCTGGAGTTTTCTGGCGAGTCACATTGTCATTCTCTTGGAAGGGGAGGTTTCTGTATGTATTCCCTCCCTTTCTGCTCCTGCAGAGGGTTCTGCTTAAGCTCCAGTAGGAAGGAACGGAGATGATTCTCATAGTTCCCTTCTGACCATGCCAGATTTGGTTTTCCCTGCTGCAACAGCTAGCTGTGGAATCTCCAATGCCCTTGCCGCTGTGCACAGGCTTGCTTTCCCAGGAGCAGACCACCCTGGTCCATCTGGACCTCAAGTCCCTGCTTCTCCATGCGTGGCTCCTGCGGAGCTACCTAATGCCTGCTTTGGGGTGTCCTTTAGGGTTGCTGATGTCCTGTTGGCAGCCAGAAAACCCTCCACCAGGGCCACTTATTCTATGAAATTGAAGCACTTTTCCATTTGGGTTGCTGCTCGCCATTTGGATCCATTCACCTACCTGGTGAATCAGGCGTTAGAGTACCTCCTTTCCCTTTTGGATTCAGGTCTGGGGTACTCCTCCCTGTGTACCATGCACCTAATGAGGGCAAAGCTGTCGCTTAGCTTGACTTTCCCATACATTCCTGTGGGGCATTTTGCATCTGAAACCTCCCATTCGGGACCTGGTCTCTTCATGGGACCTCAACTTTATGTTGGAGAAACTCGCATTACCTCTCTTTGAACTGCTGGCATGGAAAGCACTCTTTTAATTTTTGTTACTTCTGCTCAAAGGATTCCTGAGCTCCAGGCTCTGATGTGTAAAGAGCCTTATTTGGTTTTTCACAAAGACAGGATGTCTTTGTACACTAGTCCTAGGTTTTTACCTAAGGTGGTGTCTGAGTTTACTTTAAATCAATCCATCAACCTTCCAGTTTATTCTCCTGAGTATTCTAACTCAGGGGAGGCCTTGCTCCATACTTTGGATGTTCACAAAAAGTTGCAATATTACACGAACCTCACTAAGTCTTTGAGGAAAACTGATAAGTTGTTTGTTTTGTTCAAACCCAAGGGAGAGTGTGCTCTTGTTTCCAAACAGTGTTTGTCTAAGTCATTAGCTAATTGCATTGTTTACTGCTACTGCAAGTACAACAAACCCCTTCCGGGGGTAGTCAAGTGCCATTCCACCAGGGGTATGGCTGCTTCCATAGCTTGCTTCAGAAATATGTCTGCTGTGGACATCTGTGCAGCTGCCACCTGGAGTTCTGTCCACACTTTCACCAAGCATTACAGTCTGGACATTGCTTCTTTGCGCAGAGCCAGTTTCAGCCTGGCAGTTCTTCAGGGCCTTCTTTCATGAGCTGTTAACTGCTGACTTGTCCTCCTCCTGGTGTTGTTATCCTGGTGATACTGCTTAACTCAGTCCTACCAGTGTGGTCTGCTTCAAGAGCCTTCCTTGAAGTAAGATAGTACAGTTACATAAGAACTTACCGTAACAGTAGATCTTCGAGAGAAGCTCTTGTAGCAGGCCCTGCTTTTCCTCCCTCCTTCCTTCTGCTGTTCCTTTTCTGTGCACCTTCTTCTGCCTGTCTTTCGGCTCTCAGGAAACCTTCTAGGTTCTCCTTCAGCTGCCTATATGGGGTCTCCGATGGGAGAACTGAGGTGGTGTGGGGGACTGCCCTCCTATACAGGCTATGCTGACATAAGTTGACTGACGTTGGAGGGGGCGGTCCTCCGTGGTAGACTGCTAGCTAGAAGTTTTCCATGTGGTCCAAGCACCTGGCAGCTTAGTTCTACTGGTGTGACCTGCTGCAAGAGCTTTTCTTGAAGATCTACTGTTATGGTAAGTTCCTACAAAACTGTACTTTCCATCAACTGGGCCTCCCCTGTTGGTACTGTCTTCATTGGCAGGATCCAGAAGCACACCACTTATTCCTCCATCGCAGCTGCTTCCTCTGGCTGTGTCAATTGCCCCAATTGTCATTCCAGGCAACAGCGAGGTTGAATATAATTGTGATTTCTTTAATATGGAGGAGGATTTGGAGGATGAAGAAAGGGTTGAAGATCCTTATGAAGGGGGATTACCTTGCAGTTCCACCCTCTCCTCCTGTAGTGAGGACTGTATGGTGTATACCCCCAGGTCTCCACCTGAAGATCCCTTATTCTTTGCTCAGACCAGTCCTAGCTGTCATGAGCTTTGTAGGTGAAGAAGAAGACTCCAGTCAAATACATTTTTAATGGAGTTTTTAAAGGTTCAATCTACACCATCTGTTGTTTAGTGCTTCCTGTATATCTTGCATTAGAGGAATGCTACCTTTGCTGCATGGCATAGGCCTAATACCCTGCCTGCAATGCGTAGAAAGGCTTATAAACAGTACCTGCTCCATCTGTTAAGCCTTATACTTCACAGCCTGAAACTGACTCAGTGGTTATGATGACTGGTCATGATTACTATGGAGCACCTAGACACATGAGTACTTTGCCTCTTGACAAAGAACCCAGAAGGCTAGATGTTATGGGCAAAATAACTTATTCCGCTGCATTCTTAGGCCTAAGAATTGCTGACTACCAGACCTATATGATAAGTATCAGAATGGCCTGTGAAAATCTGCTGTGTCTACTGTTCAAGCTTCGTCTGATAGTCCTGCTAAGGTTGACTTGCTTAAGGTGGCTTCAGCTTGCATAGCTACTAAAAGCATATGTTACGCTCTGCATCTAATGCTTCTGCTAGGGCTGCTGCCTCCGGCGTATACATTCAGAGATATTCCTGGCTCAGGGTAGCTGGTTTTGATACTGACGTACAACAGACTGTGCTGAATGCCCCCTTCAGGGTCTCCAAGCTGTTTAGAACTAATGTTGAAAGTGCTCTCAGGGAGCCTCAGTCACCCAAAATTACTTTAAGGTCAATTAAATCCCTGAACCTTCAACCAGCCAGGGGGCATGGTAGAGGCTCATTTCGTAGGCCTGTGACCCCTGGTTGCCTGACAATCTCATGGTTGTGGATGTGCACTCACTGACAGCTCATATGGTGGCTGGCCAAGGAGGTGAGAGGAGGGCTATGCCAGTTACCATATCAGGCTTTACTGATTGCTACCCACCCAGTTAAGAGGAGGGTGCAGGGTGACAGTATGTGACTGGCGGGATGGGTGGAGAGGACACTGGACCACCACTGATACAGTCTACATCTGTAAAAAGGTAATGGGGGTAGGGAGAACCACTAGATACCAGGGATTACTTAATATGTGTAAATGGGAGATCGGAGGGGTGGGGCGAACCACTGGGCACCAGGGCTTACTTAATATTTGTAAATTGGCAATCAAGGGTGGGGAAAACAACTGGATACTAGGGCTTACTTAATATTTGTAAACAAGAAATTGGGGGGGACAACTAGACACCAGAGATAGATCTAATAAAATGAAAAGGGGTGCTCTTGGGGGGTACTACTAGACACCAGGGAATTTGTCAGTCATACTGCAGGATAGGCGCTAATGGGCTGCTGTGCACCATGCAAATTATCCCATAATGGCCCCTTAATGTCTTGCTGCCCAGTGGGCTTATTTGCATGTTGTGGCTGAATATAGCCCACAGGGGTCTTGGTGCTATTCTGTTTTGGGCAGCACTATTCCCTGTGGGCTATATATAGCCCAGGCCCGTTTCAGTGCAGCACAGTTTCACTTAGTGCTGTGCTTACACAGTCTGATGTTCAGCTGGATAGCGCCACCTGCTATCCAACTGAATATAGCAGTCACTGGGCTGGGTGCTAGCATAAGTCCAGTGCAAATATTTGCACTGCGCTTGTATACTTATTTGAATATTGGAACCAATGGGTTCAATTTCAGATTCCTTCTGGTTTCAAAGTGGTCAGGAGATATATGTCTTGTACTGGACCTGACGGATCCAAACCAATTCATCGAATACAAAACATTTTGAATGGTATCTCTTTATGCTGTCATCCCACTGCTGCAAAAGGAGGATTGGTGTTCAAGAAGTATTCCAGCACTGCACGTCATAGTAGGTGCAGGCTGCAAAAATGTAGAAGGCAACCAACGAAAAGGAGCCTTGCACACCAAAGATAGCTGCTATAAAATGTAGTTTATTAAAGTGCAATTCAAAGTGCAAATGGGAACTGGAGAAAAAAATGCACCACCAAACAACTGTTAACTCCCCATGCGCATTCAATGCTACTGCAGCTTCATGAGGGGGCAGAGCTATCAGTGAAAACGTCGACATTATGCATTTGCAAGATGTGAATATTAATCAATCCAAGTGGCAAGTTAAAGCAGTCACAGTTATTTCCAATTATGCTTCAGAGAACAGCGGTAAACCACTAAAACCTCCTACCCAGGCCTGAGATTGGGACTAGGTGAACCAAACAAATAAGCAACAGAAAGAGGATCCCAGCTAGTTCTCCAATATGCTTGGGGACTTGTAGCAGCACTATGGGTCAAAAATTGGTTCAGAACCATAAAGAGGTAGGGGCTAGACTAAAGGTAGGTATGCACAAAAAGGGTGATGTAGACAACAGGAAACCAAAAAGGCCAGAGAAGAAAACAAGTACGATTTGGACAAAAAAATAACTGTTCATAGAATAGTTGGAAAGGAGTTTGCGTTAACTCCAGAAGTCTGCACAATAAAATCAGCGAGCTCCACGCAATGACAGCAGACACTGAGATGGACCTTGTAGCCATTACTGAAACATGGGCCACAGATAAAAACGATTGCTGCCTCACTGTGCATGGGTACTTACCGATCAGGAAGGACAGAGGATCTGATAGAGGGGGAGGAGTGGCCCTCTACATCAGGGAGGGCATTGAGGTCACAGAAGATGGGAATATCAAGGATGGTATGAAAGGGAATGAGTCTCTGTGGGTTCAGCTTACAGTGGCAGCAAAAAGAAAACTACACTCAGGGGTGTCCTACAGACCGTCAGGACAGGGGGACACAGAGGATAGAGAACTCTGTTAAGAAATTAGGCGGGGAGTGGCTAAGGAAGATGTCTGGTAGGGGATTTTTTTTTCTTAATTTAGTATTCTTTTTGGGTGACAGTCCTCTGAGAGCTCAGACCCCCGACTCCTCTGACCTCCACCCACCCCCAGACTTACTCGGAGCAGTGATCCACCCAGGCTTGCCCCCTCTGGGCGGGGCTGTCGGGCAGGCACAGCCCCCATGCAAGACTGTATGAAGTTCTCGGCAGAAGAACCATGGGGAGGCCTCACTGTCTTGTCCCCCAAGGTGGGGCCGTGGAGCCAGGCTGCACTGATGGAGACTCTCACTCAGTCACTGGCCAAGCATCACGGAGGGTGGCATGGGGGCCAGAGAGATGGGGCATCATGAATGGAGCTGGCAGTAGTTTTTCTGATAATGGGCTCCCAGGGAGGCATGGCATGCAATGACGTAGTGTGCAATGCACGAACATCTGGCATGCCTCCCTGACAGCTGGGCTCTGGCAGCTGTATTCCCCCTGGCCACTGCCAGGGGTCAATCACATGCCAGTCGCACCCCTCCCCCCAGAGGAGGAGATCAGTCCCAAGGATAGAAACATAAACATAGAATTTGATAGCAGATAAGGACCGCTTGGCTCACCTAGTTTGCCCATTTCCCTACCTAACGGATAAGCTGCAGATCCTAGTTAACTAACAGCCTACTTCCTCCTACCCCCCCACTAGAATTGCCTTATGTCTGTCCCATGCATTCTTGAATTCACCCACTGTTTTCATTCTACGATCTCCTCAGGAAGGCTGTTCCATGCATCCACAACCCTCTCTGTGAAGAAATACTTCCTCACATTGCCTCTGAGCCATCCCCCCTCTATCTTCAAATTGTGCCCCCTTGTTCTTGCACATCTCTTTTTCTGAAAGATGCTACCCTGTTGGACTTTGTTGATTCCCTTGAGCTATTTGAAAGTTTCAATCATGTCCCCTCTCTCCCTCCTTTCCTCGAGGCTATACATCTTAAGCTCCTTTAATCTTTCTTCATATGTCTTCTGGTGCAGACCCTGCACCATTTTGGTTGCCCTCCTCTGGACAACCTCCACCTTGTCTATGTCTTTGTGGAGATGGGGTCTCCAGAACTGTACACAGTACTCAGATGTGGTCTTACCAACTGTCTGTACAGAGGGCCAACAACTTCCTGTTTTCTACTGGTGATGCCTCTCCCTATGCATCCCAGTATCCCCCCAGCCCTCCTTACTGCCTTCTCACATTGCTGGCCCACCTTTAGGTTGTCTGATATGACTACCCCCAGGTCCCTTTCCATTTTTTGTTGTTGTCAGTATCTCACCCCTCATTGTGTGCTCTTCCCCTGGGTTTTTGTTTCCCAGGTGCGTTACCTTGCACTTCTTTGCATTGAATCTAAGCTGCCATACATTTGACCATTCCTCCAACCTTGCCAAGTCCCTTTTCATCCTTTCCACCCCACCTTGCAAATCAACCCTGTTGCAGATCTTTGTGTCATGTGTAAAGAGACATACTTTCCCTTCCAGTCCCTCAGCAATGTCACTTATAAAGACATTAAAAAGGATGCTCAATCCTCCTCCTCCTCCTCCTCCTCCTCCTCCCCGCTGGCCAGCCCTCTGAGGACCCAAGTCTGGTCTCAAACCCGGGTCACCGGCATCACAAATGGAAATTCAACCTCTGCACCAGCAGGTCAATCTGTGGTAGGGTATTTTAACTTACCTGACATAGACTGGGATGTTGTAGTGGCTGGGAGTGCTAGGAGCCAGGCCATGCTGGATACCTTTCAGGACTGCCTACTGATGCAGCTGGTAAGGGACCCACCAGACGGGGATTCATCTTGGATGTGGTGCTCACCAACTCTGAAGTATTAAATGTAGTAAGAGTTGGGAGCCACTTTCGAACAGTGACCACAACTCAGTTTTGTTCAAATTAGCCCTTGGGACTGAAAAAACACACACAAGGACGGAGGTCTTGGACTTCAGAATGGCAAATTTCAACAAACTCAGAGGGGTGGTTTGGGACAAGTTAGATGGATTAGGTAGTATAGAAGGTGTGGAAGAGATATGGGGGTAATAAAAGGGGCCATTCATGAAGCATTGCAGCTACACTTACATAAAGTAACTAAAGAAAACAACTCTGGAGACCATTATGGCTCTCAGTGAAGGTCAGGGAAGTGGTAAGGGTGAAAAGGAAAGCCTTCTGTAGGTTTAAAGAAATGCAGGGGGAAGTAGGACGGGAGGAGTATGCTCAGAGGAATAGGGAAGCAAAGAAGGTAATTAGAGAGGCAAAAGCAGACACAGAGCTGCGAATAGCCAAGGGGGTCAAGTGCGGAGAAAATTTTTTTTTCCGCTATATCAGTGAAAAAAGAAAGTGAGGAAGGGGAATAGTTAGGTTATTAGATGGGGGCAGGATGCTAGAGGATGAACAGCAAAAGACTGCAGTCTCGAATAATTGCTTTTGCTCTGTCTTCACCAGGGAGGATAGCAGTCCCCTCCCTGAGGGTGGCATCAAAGCGGCTATGAGAGGGATCCCAGAGATGGAGAATCCAGTATTTACTAGGGATAGGGTCCAGAAAGGGATAGCAGCCATGAGAGGGATCCCAGGAATGGAGAATTTAGTATTTACTAAGGATAGAAGCCAGAAAGGGCTAGCGGTTACCAGGACAGACGAGGCAGCAGGTGCAGATGGGATGAACCCGAGGGTGCTCAGGGAATTGTCAAACAAACTGGCTGCACCTCTGGTGGGCCTCTTCAATAACTCAGTTTAGATGGGGGTTGTCCCAGGAGATTGGAGGGTGATGGATGTGGTACTGCTTCCTAAGGTGGGGATAGGGAACAAGCAGGAAACTACAGACCTGTCAGTCTTACCTCTATCTTGGGGAAGCTGATGGAGTCACTGCTCAGAACAGACCCAGTAGGCTATCTGGAGGGTAATGGTCTCCAGGATAGTAATATGGCTTTGTATCTGTGAGGTCCTGCCAGACTAACCTAATTGTCTTCTTCAGCTCAGTGACAAAAGAACTGGATAGAGGCCATACTGTGGATCCACTTTACTTTGACTTCAGCAAAGCTTTCAACTCTGTGCCTTACAGACGCCTGCTAAGGAAGTTGGAAGATCTGGGAGCGGCTAGGGATATACTTAGATGGGTGGGAAACTGACTCCAGCAGTGAGTTGTGGCAAATGGAGTTAAGTTGGAGGAAAGAGAGGTCATGATTGGGGTATCAAAGGGATTAATCCTGGGCCCAGTCCTTTTTATCATGTTCATTTTGACATTGGAGAAGGGATCTGGGCTAGGATAAGCCTCTTTGCAGATGACACTAAACTCTGCAGAAGGGTGGATAGTGCCAAGAGAACTAGAGAATTATAGGGTTCAATGCCAAAAAATGCAAGGTGTTGCACCTGGGGAAAAAAGAACCCAAGGACATAATACTGGATTGGAGGGGTACCACAGCTGAAGAACGTGACTTGGGAGTCATCATCAGTGACACCCTTAAACAGGCTAGCCAATGCAATTAGACTTGCACTAAGGCAAACAAGATGCTGGAGTGTAATGGGAGGGGTATTGATAGCAGAAAGAAAGAAGCGATACTCCTGCTGTATAGATCCATGGTGAGGCCACATCTGGAGTGCTGTGCCCAGTTCTGGAGCCCTCACCTTAGAAAGGACAAGATAGGCTAGAGGTGGTACAGCATAGGGTGATGAAGATGATAAAGGGCCAACAGGGGGAATCCTACGAGGAACGTCTCGAGGCACTGAACATGTACTCACTGGAAAGCAGAAGGGGGCGGTATGATAGAAACCTTCAAATTCCTGAAAGGAGTAAGCAAACTAAACTGCGAGGCATTATTTAGCAGGAACACTACTTCAGCAACATGGAGGCATGACTGGAAGCTGATGAGGGGTATGTTCAGAAGGGATGTAAGAAAGTATTATTTTACTGAGAGGATGGTGGAACCATGGAACAGTCTTCCGGTTTAGGTGGTCGGTACTAAAACTGTAGGTGACTTCAGATGGGCATGGGGCAGAGTGAAAGGAATAGTGCTCACTTGTAGAGATGGAACTGGGGAAAGGAACAGGAAAACTGCTGGGGAGGGTTAGAATCCTATATCAACACTAGGTTTTGGGGTTATATAGGGTCAAATTATTCAGTGTCAGTGGCTCAGTAGGTAGCACACTCGCCTCTGAGGCTGGGAAATCAGAGGGCTGTGGGTTCAGTTCCCACATCTGGCACATGGGTTAATATCCCAATACTGACACTGTAGTGCAGCATGAGAGGGGTGCTGCACTTCTGAGATACCGTCTTTCAGATGAGATGTTAAACCGAGGCCCCATCTGCCTGGATTGGTGGTAGTTCAGGTGGATGTTAAAGATCCCATGGCACTTATTGAAAAGAGTAGGCGAATATCCCTGTTGTCCTGGCCAAATTTCCCTCATTCACTAAAAATACCACCAACAGCTTAATCTGGTTCAAGGTCAGTTGGCATTCATCTGTATCCCCTTCCCCCAGGTCGTGCCTGAAAATAGGCAGGATTTGTCTAGTGCACTTACCCGGTCAACAAAAACTAAAATAAAAAAAAATGGGCCTTGGTCTTTTTCTGCCGTCACTGTCTATGTTTCTATTACCTGTGACCAGTGTTGAGGCTTTAAACTGCCAACATTTTCAAAATATTATAAATTGAAGATTACAGAAGTATAGTGATTGACAGTTGCCTCATTTTAAGCTACCATATCCAGTTTATTAATAGTATGTATAATAGCTTAGAAGCACAGAGAAATGTTACTATGGAATTGCTGCAATTACAAAATGTGGGTCTACCACAAAGTGAAAACGAAACCACGAAAGAGCCTTAATGAAAGAAATTAAAATAAAATCATTTCAAAATGTGCACTTTGCAAAGAGAGTTGGCATATTTCGAGAGACAGATAAATATTCATCTAATCAAAGACAGTCAATAGTATCCACTGTTATCTAACACATAAAGAATACATCTAGCCAATTTTATGCATGAGAACAGATAATACTAGAAATGTTCATACGATTTTAAAAAACATAGGTAATTCCAGTTTCCTGTGTTGTTAATATAAAGCACAAAGATTTATTGTGATCAAAAGATGTTCCATAATTCAGTTTAACGAGATCCAGGCACAGGGCTAGCAAAGTGCCGTAGCAGAGCAAACCAAAGCAGACTGCATATCAATGTCCTTAGCTGCATTGGAGTCCCACTGCAAAAGCTTTAATAAATACAGTAAATCATTCTTCAAGATTCAATAAGGGGAGATTGTTCAATATTAATATCAGCTTCAAACTTCAATCCTTAGTAAAAACGAAATGCACTGAGAAAATGAAGGTGCCTTACCAAAGTACAAATTTTTTTTGTCATTGACCGGGAATGAGGACTAGACAATTTTGCCTATTTTCAGCCTCATCCTGGGGGAGGGAAATATAGATGGATGCCAACTGACATTGAACCAGATTAAGCTGTTGGTGATATTCTCAGCTGAATTCAGGAAACACGTGCAGCACTCCCCCAACTGTATACCATAAAACAACATGCTTTACAAATTGCACCAACCAGAGTAAATTGCCTCCAACATCATTTATTTGGAGCGGCAAAAATTTAAAAACAGTATAAGTGCAGTTCAATGTAAAATTCCTGGTACATGTTGGAAAAAAGGAACCCCTGGTGAGATGGTAGTAGCCGTCTCAACCCTCTGACGAATCTCAGTGGGAGGAGCGAAACATTAGGTGGAGGGTTGAGACAGCTACTAGTGTCTCACTAGAGGTTCCCTTAGTTCAACATGTACCAGGACTTTTATACTGAACTGCACTTGTATTGCCTTCAAATTTAGATATACTCAATGTTCCAAGAAAAGGGGAAGTCACATTGTATATTGAGTTTTTCAGCAAAAACAAATGTTCGATATCTGGAACATATCAAATTCTTAGCTTGTGGATAAAAAAACAGGTCGGAGGGAAGTGGGGGATGAGATGTAGGAAGAAAATGATAATAGGTTAGGTGGAAGAAGGGGATTTATAGGGGGAAGATGGGGTAAATGGAGAAGGGATGGGGACAGAGAAGGGAGGGAAAGAAGAAAACTGAGGAGGGGAGTATAACAAAACCACACCGAATATATACCTAAAATTAGCTAGTCATTCAGTTATAAAAAAAATACTGTGTAATCCAAAATGTTGTAAACCATTAAGACAGACTGTTAAAGAGCCCTTGATACCATTAGAAAAACTTGAAAAAAATGTGAGATTTAAATACAATTCAGTTTATATTTCATATGTTTTCCATAATTCTTTACCATTTTTCTTTATTACTGAGGAAACTGGCATGAAAGAGGATTACTGTCTGTAACAGAGAGCCCTGTTATGTGTTTAAAACCCTGTCATAAATATGAATATATGCAGTCCCCCCTCCATTTTTCCTTTCACTCTTTCCTGTCCACTTATCTTTTCTGTCTTTTCTTTATATTCTTGTCAGAATGGCCCTATTTATGGCATTTAGAGGCAGTGAGATCATGACCAATGGAAGGTGCCCAAAACTGTGATGTCAGACCATGGAGCTGTAAAAAGGGCTCACCACTAGGGGAATGTAAGATAGCCGAGTCAGTCTAGTGCTGACAGTGAGTAGGGTAAGACCTATAGTTGGTGTGTGTGGATTTCACACAGGTTATATGAGAAAAGTATTCATTGGACTATCTGGGCTGAAGCAAAGCCACAGACTCTGCTGAAGGAAACAGAGGTCTGCATTTCTTTGTGTAGGACTAATATTTGACCTTTTTTTTAATTTCTGTAAATAATTGTACTTTTTCTAAAAATAAACTGATGAACGCCTTTGTATATTTTTTATGCACCTTATCCCTACTTTGTTGTGTCAGTTATTATCCCACACATTCACACTGGTGTCAGAAGTGGGATACCTGGCTCGTCTAGGCTGCCTGGAAGATGTTGTCAGGAGGGTATAGTTCAGTACCTGACACATGCACAGGGTAAAAAGTGCAAAGCTGAAGAATGTCCAGTGGACTTGAGCAATGGCTGAAAAGCTCGGGTTGAAGACAGTGCCCAGGGTGGACCCTGGTGCCCGGCTGAAGATTGTGAAGAAAGAATGGGAGGATGCCACAGATGAGAAACCCTTGGAAGAAGAGAATGGGAAGCAGATGGAGGAGAGTGCACTGGAAGACCCCAGCAACCTGCTGTGCTGGCTTGTCTAAAACAGTTGGAAATAGAGCATGCGTGAGCAGAGGATCGAAGACAGCAAGACGAGGACAGGAGACTACAAAAAGAGGAAAGGAAGAGACAGGATGCAAGATGGTGGGATGCCTTGCAAGCCATCCATGCCCTGACCTCTGGGCAATCTGACTGAAATGTACCTTGTGACATAAAGTTAACAAAATTGACAGAGGCTGATGATATAGAAACCTCCTTAACTATGTTCGCGTGTATAGCCCAGACATGTGCTTGGCCCCAAGACCAGTGGGTCATCAAACTTGTCCCGTACTTATCCGGATGGGCCCAACTGGTGTACGGTCACCTTACTGCCACTGACGCTAATGATTACAATCGGGTCAAGGAGGAAATCCTCTGTCGGTATGGTATCAATACCAAGACCTATAGTCAATGATTTAGGTCCCAAAAGATGACTGGCCAAGATACCCCTAGAGAGACTTTTGCCAGATTAAAACGTTTCTGTCTGAAATGGTTACAACCAATGGTCAAAACCCTCAACCAAATTCTGGAATCGATAATTGTAGTGCAATTTATACAAGTATTGCCCTAAGACATTCAGGTGTGGGTGAAGGAGCACAAACCCAACACAGCAGAGAAGACCAACACTCTGGTGGAGGACTTCCTGGTGGCCAGACCATCAAAGTCCAGAGGATGCCAAGGCTCTTCACCCCAACCTATGGCACTGGTAAGACCTTTTGAAAATACTTGTTCCAGACAGTTAAATGTTGGGGAGAAATAACCGGCAACGGGACCGAAGGGGAAGGCCCTATTCCGCAGATGTTATTTGTCATAGCTGTCTGGGAAAAGGACACATAGCCCGCAATTGCCCCAATAGAATAAACAAAGCTGCCCATTGGCAGTGGTTAATTGAGGGGTATGTTACCACAGTGGGGATTGGCCAGGATGAAATAGTGGGATTGCTGGACTCAGGAAGCAAACAAACCTTGGTGAGGGCAGACATTTTAAAGAACTACCGCAGTAAAGGGCTGGAGGCAAAGGTAACCTGCGTCCATGGGGATGTACACCAGTACCATATCGCCACGGTGGAAATGACGGTAGGGCAGGATGAACAACTCATCTCTGTTGGTTTAGTATCTAGACTGCCAGTTCCCATTATTATCAGCCAGGATTTCCGTAACTTTGACAGGTTGATCAAGAATCAACAGACCTGTGACCAGCTTGTGGCAGTAACCACTCGGGCCCAAGCTAAACAAGAACAGGAACAGAACATTTTTCCATTTGATGAGGAGGTATATGAGGTACCAGGGAAAACAAGTAAATCAAGAAAGGAGAAGAGGGCCAAAAAAAGAAAATGTAGGGATACCCATCAGGAAGGAATACCTGATGTTGGGTCCGATTTAGCTGGAACTAATATAAAAATCGAGCAAAAGTTGAATGAGACTTTGAATCCCTTTTTCTTACAGGTGGACCAGGTGGTTGCAGAAGGGCAGCCACAGTATGTCATAAATGATGTTTTATGCTGAATGTTTACTAATCCCACTACTGGGGAACATATAAGACAAATTATGGTACCCTAGAAATATAGGGATAGACTGATGTACCTAGCCCATTATATCTCTATGGCTGGCCATGAAAGATGAGATAGGACATTAGGCAGATTGACTAATCGGTTCTTCTGGCTTGGGATACATGAGAATGTGGCTGAGTATTGTCGCGCTTGTCCTGAGTGCCAATTGGTAGCCAAAGGTGGAAAAGGGGATAAGGCACCCCTGCAATCAATACCCGCAGTAATGTCCCCATTTGAGAGAATAGCTATGGATGTGGTAGGCCCCCAACAAAAAGTTCAAAAGGTAATTAGTATATTTTGGTGATTTGTGATTATGTGACCAGATATCCTGAGGCCATACCCCTTCGGACTGTGACGACCCCTCGGATTGCAGAGGAACTGGCTAAAAGTTTTAATCGACTGTGTATCCCTCAGGTCATTCTCACAGACAGAGGTACCAATTTTACCTCGGTACTCCTCAAGGAGTTGTACAGATTGTTAGAGGTAACTGCAGTAAAAACATCTCCCTACCACCCCCAGACTAACGGTTTGGTAGAGCGTTTTAATAAGGCTCTGAAACATATGCTCCAGAAGTATGTACAAGAAGAAGGGCGAGATTGGGACAAGTATCTACCCTATCTCTTGTTTGTGTACGGGGAGGTGCCCCAAGCCACTACAGGGTTGTCACCCTTTACCGTCTTATACGGAAGAAACCCCAGAGATCCATTAGATGTAGTGCAGAAACATTGGGAAGAAGGGAAGAATGTCTGCCATACCAATATTGTAGACTATATGACCAATCTTAGGAAGAAATTGGTGAAATTTGTTACTCTAGCACACCAGGATGTTGTTCATAGACAGGCAGAACAGAAGGAATGGTATGATGAAGGACTGAAGAGTAAAATGTACCATCCAGGGGATAAAGTACTGTTATTGTTGCCATCTACTGAAAACAAGTTATTAATGAAATGGCAAGGTCCATTTGTGGTTAATAGGTAAATTGGGAAGGTAAATTTTGAAATTGAAATGCCAGGAAAAAGGTCCCAAAAGAAAATTTACCATGCCAGCCTGTTGAGGAAATGGTTGGATAAGCAAGACCTAGTACCCAGTTATTTTATATACCGTGAGCAAGAGAACACTGAGCTTGAAGTGGCCTATGAGAGATTGGATAAAGGCATAGAAGTGGTGGGGGTTCAAATCAATCCCAGGTTGGATGCAGCCCAGAGACAGGAGATTGACCAACTACTGGGATATTATGGGAAGACTTTTACTAACACCCCAGGGAGAGCAAAAGGGATAGTCCACATCATAAAGGTAGTACAAATGAAACCCATACACCAGAAACCCTACCGGCTGCCTGAGAGAGTTAGACAAAATGAGGAAAATGGAACACCTAGGGTTATAGTACCATCAAGAAGTGCTTGGTCCTCACCGGTGGTAGTAGTGCCCAAAAGGAGGGGGGGTATCCAGTTTTGCTTGGATTTCAGGAAGATAACGCTGTCTCTGCCTTTGATGGGTACCCCAAGCCCCATGTAGATGACTTACTAGACAAAATAGGGAACGTCAAATACATTAGCACCCTTGACTTAATGAAAGGCTACTGGCAAATCCCTCTCTCTTTACATGCACAGGAATTGACTGCCTTCAGCACCCCAATAGGCCTTTACTAGTTCACCACCATGCCTTATGGACTGCATGGTGCCCCCGCAACCTTCCAACGCTATATGGATCAAGTATTGCATGCCCATACACAGTACAGTGCCATCTGTTTAAATGATGTTATCTTTATCATCAGCCCTGACTGGCTGGCGCACCTAGTACATCTTAATGCAGTCATTCAGTTCATTCAAGACTCTGGACTGACCATAAACCCTTGATATTATGCCTCAGAGAATAGATTAGTGTCAGAGATATGTTTAGGTATGTCTGATTATAGATACCAATTAGTTTTATAAGGGTCCCTGAGGTGGAGCTTCTGAGAGTGGGTGGGTGGGTGGAAGCTCCAACCCTCCTAGGGTTCAGGGAGGGTATCTGACAACAGTATTACTGTTGCCTCTTGGTGAGGGGGTGTAACAGGGAGCCCCTGTTATGTGTTTAAAATCCTGTCATAAATATAAGTATGTGCAGTCCTGCCCCGGTCATTTTTCCTTTCACTCTTTCCTGTCAGTTTATCTTTTCTGTCTTTTCTTTATATTCTTATCAGAATGGCCCTATTTATGGCATTTAGAGCCAGTGAGGTCATGACCAATGGGAGGAGCCCAAAACTGTGATGTCAGACCATGGAGCTATAAAAAGGGTTCGCCACTAGGGGAATGTTAGATAGTCGAGTCAGTCTAGTGCTGACAGTGAGTAGGGTAAGACCTACAGTTGGTGTGTGCGTGGATTTCACACAGGTTATGTGAGGAAAGTATTCATTGGACTATCTGGGCTGAAGCAAAGCTGCAGACTCTGCTGAAGGAAGCAGAGGTCTGAATTTCTTTGTGCAGGACTAATTATTTGATCTTTTTTTAATTTCTGTAAATAATTGTATTTTTTCTAAAAATAAATTGATGAATGCCTTTGTGCGTTTTTTATGCACTTGATCCCTACTTTGTTGTATCAGTTATTATCCCACACGTTCACACTGTCCCTTAGACTTTATTTGCTCTTTCTGATTGTCTACACTTGACATCATAATCCTCTGTTTATGGCATCATAATTATCTCCACAGCAACAGATGGTAATGTCATAAACAGAACTGTGATGTCGGGTGCAGGCAAGCAGCCAAAACAGGTAGGGCAGTGATCCTGTTTACATGCAAATATCTTTAGTAATAAAGAAGTAAGGGTGTGAAGTGCAGACAAAGTATTAATTATAAGCTGAATTGTGTCTAAATATTACATTATTTCAAAGTTGTTAGAATGGCGTCGGGGCTCTTTAAATGATGAATTTATCAGGATTCTCTCCTTAATGTTTATTGTGTCTATTACCTCCACTGGGATGCAGGGGAACAAACTCCAAGGCCATGTAGTGGAAACTTCAGGATTTTTATTATAAGCCTGCAGAAATGTTATCCCAGAGCATTTGTTTCTATGCCATTTTTAATAGCACTCACATGCTCCTGTATTCCCCTCTTCAGCTGCCTGGTGTTATGCCCACATATATCTTTAGGCATGAGCACCAGGCAGTGTAAATCGCATGATCTGTGCAGCAGCTTACAAATAGTTTTACTTCCACTTTAGTTGAATCTGGTAAAGTCCCCTGGGTGCATTGTGTGACATCCTTACAGGTGCAACATCTCCTGCACAGATGGAAGCCAAGGGATTTCTTGCCCAGCCAAGCTGATTTTGTCTGTGTAATGGCTACAGACTATTGTATAGATCACATTAGGGGACTTTAAAACATTACCCTGGGTCTAACTCCCACAACTTCCCTAAGTACATCATCCCCTGCTAGATCTGCCCAGTGTTTTTGTATAACAGTTTTTAACCCATTAGCCAAATGGTTGTATTGTATAACCACTGTCACTGGTTGTGAAAATGTAGGTGTTGTGCCTGCCTTAGAGTTGGCATCTCCAGGTGCCCTAAAGAAAAGGGGCATCCAAATGCACCAGTGTAGCTGTCCCAAAGAACAGGGGTTAGAGAAGGGTATCCCAGCAAATACCAGTCCCTTCCAGTTTGGTACCCCAGCATCCCCAGCACAGATGCCCCTGGCAGTAGATATAGGTGGCAGAGAATGGGGATGTCAAACAGTGCAGTGGGGCCTCCCCACACAGATAAACTGTTTACAGTTTTAAACATTTTTTTCTTCTATCACAGCCCTTTCCCTCAGCAAGTTTCCTGCCCCCCAGAGAGTGGCACAAGCCTTGTGCCAGTTTTTGAATGTTCAGCTCCTGTTGGACAGTTGGTTGCCCTCCACATTGCCAGGGACTCAACATCTCAAATGTTGGGGGCTGCATATGGTGGCTTAGCAGGAACAGGGTAGAGTTATCCATCATTCTCCCAGCAGCAGAGGATCAGCCCAGTGAGCCAGGGACTGGCTGGTCAGTGACAACAGGAAGTACTTTCCTCAGGCTTCGGGGGTCCCTCGCTGTGTCCTGGCTGGTCCAGTGAGACAGAGCAGCCCCTGTGTCAGTGACTCAGTCTAGCTGTCTATGGTGTGGCAGCGGTGATCTTCTATGGTTCCTCATCAACAGCCACTAGTATCTGGGCCACAGAGGTGAGAGGCAGGGCTGAGTGGGAGGAGCATCAGTGAGCCACAGCAGTAATAAGGAGTGTTGGTATGGCAACAAGGTCCTGTCAGAAGGATCACCTGCAGAGTCACTGCCCACCACTAACAGTGCCAGCATCCACCAGCAAACCTCCCCCAGCTACTGCATACTTCACCCTGGGTCGGGGCAGTGAGTTGGCAGCAGCATAAAGAGGCAGAGGCTAACCACTGTGAACTTTATTTTTTCTTTTATATTAAAAGATATATCCACCAGCAGGGGCAAAACTGTGGAGTGGGGGTTCAGGCAAACCCCCCACGGTAAGGATCACCAAGAGGGTGGAGCAGTGGGCAACAGGCCCTAATTTTAACAGTGCAGGCTCCCAGATGACAGAGTGAGGAGCAAGGCAGACCTCTAATTATAAAAGACAGCCCAGGAAGGGACAATGTAAGCAGGTAGTAGGTGCAGGTAAAATAAAGAGTGCCCAGGCTGGCTAAGTGGGTAAGGACAGGCAGGCCCTCCTTTAGTAAAAGCTCCCGGAGGGTTGAGTGAGGGGCTTGGCAAGCCGCAGTTACACAAAGCGAGTGCCAGCTGAGTAAGGCCCCAGTTAATAGAAGCCCAGAGAGTGTGTTTAAGGACAAGCAAAGTCCCTGTGACAAGAAAATGCACCCCAGGTAGGTAGGATAGAGGGCTGGGTAGGCTCCAGTGACAGTGAGCCAGTAGCAAGGCTAGTAGTCCATGACAGGATTTAGTAGCCTGAAATAAACTATAGTAGCCCAGAGCAAGGGGCTAGCAAAAGATCTTGTACTGCACTCCAGCCAGGAGCAGAGAAAGGGGGAAGCAGACAGGTTACCCAGACTACCAGCATAGATGCTACATATTCCAGCACCCAGGCAATAGCCCCAGAGCATAGGGGGCTCTAGAACATATGGTATATGCAAATCTGTCAGTTGCAAGTTGATCTGAGGAAGGAAGCCAACGACATGAGCTATTGTATAGGCTGCAAGAGGCTGACAGTCCCAGATTCACATAGAATATATAAGAGACAGGGGTGCCCATCGGCAGAGCAGTAGCGTTACCACTCATAATGCCAGTGCATTCAGGGAAGAGCTTGGATCACCAGGGGACAGCCGGGGGAGAGGAGGATTGAGCATGCCAGGGGACGTTCTCCTCCTCTGGGGAGGGAAGGTTGCTGTCCCCATTGCTATACTGCCACCTGGTGACCATAGGTAACAGTGCAGCTGGGGACACCAAAGGTAGAGGAGGACTTCAGCTGAGATCTGGGAGCGGTTGAGCACACCATTGTGTGTATACCCTCCCTTAGACCTCCTTGCATGCTGAAGCCCTCAGGGGAATACAGAATAAGGAAAATGGCCCCACAGCCGAGCCTGCTGGTGACTCCCCAGTGCACAGCAAAGACTCAAGCCTGGGACCAGCGCCCACCAGCCTGATGAAGACTAGCAGGTGGTGGGGGGTACTATCTCCTTCTCCACTGGGGGGGTGTTATATTGAGGCAGCATGGAGGGTGGGCCTCTGTGGGGACAAAGGGGACAGGCAGAGCCTCAGGACACCTTTGGGAGCTCTGAAGGATAGGCTGGCTGTGGTGATGAGAGGGTCCATAAACAAAGTTAAAGAAAAGGATATGTAAGAGATGGCACCCCACAGCACACATGTGATCAGCAGACCAAGGGCTTGTTGACGCTTAAGTGATTTTAACTGTAGCTGGAGCCCCTAGCAAGGGGGAGAGAGTGAACATAGAACCCCCAGGGCATAGACTTCGCCCGATTGGCCTTAGCCAAAGTGGGCAGGCCTGCTGTTCAGTGTATGCCTGTGGGAAGAATGGCATAGCCCCTGGTCTATGCTTCAGCTAGGTATGTCCTAGCCATGTAGTCCAGGGTTCTCCATACTGAACTTCTAGAATTTACGTGATCCCTCTGCATAACTTGAACTGCCTAAATTAACATGTGCCCTCTACATAACTTGAACTGCCTGAATTTACATGCGCCCTCTGCATAACTGGAACCGCCTGAATTTGTGTGTGTTCTCCGCATTTACTGAGCTGCCTGAATTGGTATGCCGTCGCTACGGTGACAAGTTTACCGCAACCAACACTGCAGCGACAACAGCGCCAGGTCGCTGTAGTGTTAACATGGGACCCGGCACTACTTTCTGGGGTATTGCACCCTCTTCCCGAAGCAGCTCCGACTTGGAGTTGACTAATTTAGTAGTGGGGGCTGCAGGCAGAGCCCCGTGATAAGGGGTTCGGGGCTAAGCCCCCGAAGAAAACAGTCTGAAGTGACTCCCTTTATGCTGACTGCAAATGTGGTTGACATAAAGGAGTCACTGTAATGTCAGTCGACTACGAAACTGTCGATCGACTCATAGATCCGTCTGAATTCAAATGTGTCCTTTGCATAAACTGAACTGCCTCAATTTGTGTGTGTCTTCTGCATATACTGAACTACCTAAATTTGTGTGTGTCCTCTGCATTTACTGAACTGTCTGAATTTGTGTGTGCTATCTGCATTTACTGAACTGCCTGAATTCTTGTATGCCCTTTGCATTTACTAAACTATCTGAATTTGTGTGTGCCCTCTGCATTTACTGAACTGTCTAAATTTGTGTGCACTCTGCATTTACTAAACTGCCTAATGTGTGTGCCCTCTGCATTTACTGAACTGCCTGACTTTGTGTATGTCTTTTGCATTTACTGAACTGTCTGAATTTCTGTATACCCTCTGCATTTACTGAAATGGCTGAATTTGTGTGTGCCCTCTGCATAAACTGAACAGCCTACATTTGTGTGTGCCCTCTGCATAAACTGAACTGCCTGAATTTGTGTGTGCCCTCTGCATTTATTGAACTGCCTGAATTTGTGTGTGCCCTCTGCATTTACTAAACTGCCTGAATTTGTGTGCACTCTGCATTTACTGAACAACCTGAATTTGTGAGTGCTTTCTGCATTTACTGAACTGCCTGAATGTGTGTGTACCCTCTGCATTTACTGAACTGCCTGAATTTGTGTGTGCCCTCTGCATTTATTGAACTGCCTGAATTTGTGTGTGCCCTCTGCATTTATTGAACTGTCTGAATTTGTGTTTGCCCTCTGCATTTATTGAACTGCCTGAATTTGTGTGCTCTCTGCATTTACTGAACTGCCTGAATTTGTGAGTGCTCTCTGCATTTACTGAACTGCCTGAATTTGTGTGTACCCTCTGCATTTACTGAACTGCCTGAATCTGTGTGTGCCTTCTGCATTTATTTAACTGCATGCATTTTTGTATACCCTCTGCATTTTATTGAAATGTCTGAATTTGTATGTGCCCTTTGCTTAAACTGAACTGCCTGAATTTGTGTGTGCCTTTTACATAAACTGAACTGCCTGAATTTGTGTGTGCCCTCTGCATAAACTGAACTGCTTGAATTTTTTTGTGCCCTCTGCATAAACTGAACTACCTGAATTTGTGTGTGCCCTCTGCATTTACTGAGCTGCCTGAATTTGTGTGTTCCCTCTGCATAAAGTGAACTGCCTGAATTTGTGTGTGCCCTCTGCATTTACTGAACTGCCTAAATGTGTGTGTGTGTGTGTGTGTGTCCTCTGCATTTACTGAACTGTCTGTATTTTTATGTGCCCTTTGCGTAGACTGAACTGCCTGAATTTGTGTGCTTTTACATAAACTGAACTGCCTGAATTTGTGTGTGCCCTCTGCATAAACTGAACTGCCTGAATTTTTGTGTGCTCTCTGCATAAACTGAACTGCCTGAATTTGTGTGTGCCCTCTGCATTTATTGAACTGCATCAGCTTGTGTGTGCCCGCTGCCTTTACTGAACTGCTCGAATTTGTGTGCCCTCCGCATTTATTGAACTGCCTGAAATTGTGTATCCTCTTTGCATTTATTGAACTGGCTGCCTTTGTGTGTGTGTGCTCTCTGTATTTACTGAACTGCCTGAATTTGTGTGCCCCTGCATTTGCTGAACTGCCAGAATTTACCTGCGCCTTCAGCATTTACTGAACTACCTGAATTTGTGTGTGCCCTCTGCATTTACTGAACTGCCAGAATTTATGTGTGCCCTCTGCATAAACTGACGTGCCTGAATTTGTGTGCCATTTGTATAAACTGAACTGCCTGAATTTGTGTGTTCCCTCAGCACAAACCAAACTGCCTGAATTTGTGTGTGCCCTCTGCATTTACTGAACTGCCTAAATGTGTGTGTGTGTCCTCTGAACTGTCTGTATTTGTATGTGCCCTTTGCCTAGACTGGACTGCCTGAATTTGTGTGCTTTTACATAAACTGAACTGCCTGAATTTGTGTGTGCCCTCTGCATAAACTGAACTGCCTGAATTTTTGTGTGCCCTCTGCATAAACTGAACTGCCTGAATTTGTGTGTGCCCTCTGCATTTACTGAGCTGCCTGAATTTGTGTGTGCCCTCTGCATTTATTGAACTGCATCAGCTTGTGTGTGCCCGCTGCCTTTACTGAACTGCTCGAATTTGTGTGCCCTCTGCATTTATTGACCTGCCTGAATTTGTGTATCCTCTTTGCATTTATCGAACTGGCTGCCTTTGTGTGTGTGCTCTCTGTATTTACTGAACTGCCTGAATTTGTGTGCCCTCTGCATTTGCTGAACTGCCAGAATTTACCTGCGCCCTCAGCATTTACTGAACTACCTGAATTTGTGTGTGCCCTCTGCATTTACTGAACTGCCAGAATTTATGTGCGCCCTCTGCATAAACTGATGTGCCTGAATTTGTGTGCCATTTGTATAAACTGAACTGCCTGAATTTGTGTGTTCCCTCAGCACAAACCAAACTGCCTGAATTTGTGTGTGCCTCTGTATAAAGAACTGCCTGAATTTGTGTGTGCCCTCTGCATAAACTAAACTACCTGGATTTGTTTGTGCCCTCTGCATAAACTGAACTTCCTGAATGTGTGTGTTCATTCAGCACAAGACAAACTGCCTGAATTTGTGTGTGCCCTCTGCTTAAACAGAACGGCCTGAATTTATGTCTGTTCTCTGCATAAACTGAACTGCCTGAATTTGTGTTTCCTTTTGCTCAAACTAAACTGCCAGAATTTGTGTGTGCCCTCTGTATAAATAGAACTGTGTGAATTTGTGTGTGCCCTCTGCATTTACTGAGCTGACTGAATTTATGTGTATCCTCTGCATAAACTGAACTGCCTGTATTTGTGTCTCCTTTCCACATAAACTGAAAGGCCTGAATTTGTGTGCGCCCTCTGCATAATCTGAACAGTCTGAATTTGTGTGTGCCCTCTGCATAAACTGAACTGTCTGAATTTGTGTGCCCTCTGCATAAACTGAACTGCCTGAATTTGTGTGTGCCCTCTGCATAAACTGAACTGCCTGAATTTGTGTGTGCCCTCTGCATAAACTGAACTGCCTGAATTTGTGTGCTCTCTGCATAAACTGAACTGCTTGAATTTGTGTGTGCCCTCTTCCTAAACTGAACTGCCTGAATTTGTGTGTGCCCTCTTCATAAACTGAACTGCCTGAAATTGTGCATGCCCTCTGCCTAAACTGAACTGCCTGAATTTGTGCGTGCTGTCTGCATAAACCGAACTGCCAGAATTTGTGTGTGCCTACTACATAAACTGAACTGCCTGAATTTGTGTATGCCCTCTGCATTTACTGAATTGCCTGCATTTGTGTGTGCACTCTGCATAAACTGAACTGCCCAAATTTGTGCATGCCCCCTGCATTTGCTAAACTGCCTGAATCTGTGTGTGCCTTCTGCATTTACCGAACTGCCTGAATTTGTGTGTGCCCTCTGCATTTACTAAGCTGCCTAAATTTGTGTTCCCTCTGCATTTACTGAACTGTCTGAATTTGTGTGCCCTCTGCATAAACTGAACTGCCAGAATTTGTGTGTGCCCTCTGCATTTACTGAACTGCCAGAATTTATGTGCGCCCTCTGCATAAACTGACGTGCCTGAATTTGTGTGCCATTTGTATAAACTGAACTGCCTGAATTTGTGTGTTCCCTCAGCACAAACCAAACTGCCTGAATTTGTGTGTGCCCTCTGCATAAAGAGAACTGCCTGAATTTGTGTGTGCGCCCTCTGCATAAACTAAACTACCTGGATTTGTTTGTGCCCTCTGCATAAACTGAACTTCCTGAATGTGTGTGTTCATTCAGCACAAGACAAACTGCCTGAATTTGTGTGTGCCCTCTGCTTAAACAGAACAGCCTGAATTTATGTCTGTTCTCCGCATAAACTGAACTGCCTGAATTTGTGTTTCCTTTTGCTCAAACTAAACTGCCAGAATTTGTGTGTGCCCTCTGTATAAATGGAACTGTGTGAATTTGTGTATGCCCTCTGCATTTACTGAGCTGACTGAATTTATGTGTATCCTCTGCATAAACTGAACTGCCTGTATTTGTGTCTCCTTTCTGCATAAACTGAAAGGCCTGAATTTGTGTGCGCCCCTCTGCATAATCTGAACAGTCTGAATTTGTGTGTGCCCTCTGCATAAACTGAACTGTCTGAATTTGTGTGCCCTCTGCATAAACTGAACTGCCTGAATTTGTGTGTGCCCGTTGCATAAACTGAACTGCCTGAATTTGTGTGTGCCCTCTGCATAAACTGAACTGCCTGAAGTTGTGTATGCCCTCTGCCTAAACTGAACTGCCGAATTTGTGTGTGCTGTCTGCATAAACTGAACTGCTTGAATTTGTGTGTGCCCTCTTCCTAAACTGAACTGCCTGAATTTGTGTGTGCCCTCTTCATAAACTGAACTGCCTGAAGTTGTGCATGCCCTCTGCCTAAACTGAACTGCCTGAATTTGTGCGTGCTGTCTGCATAAACCGAACTGCCAGAATTTGTGTGTGCCTACTACATAAACTGAACTGCCTGAATTTGTGTATGCCCTCTGCATTTACTGAACTGCCTGAATTTGTGTGTGCACTCTACATAAACTGAACTGCCTGAATTTGTGTGTGCACTCTACATAAACAGAAGTGCCTGAATTTGTGTATGCCCTCTGCATTTACTGAATTGCCTGCATTTGTGTGTGCACTCTGCATAAACTGAACTGCCTAAATTTGTGCATGCCCCCTGCATTTGCTAAACTGCCTGAATCTGTGTATGCCTTCTGCATTTACCGAACTGCCTGAATTTGTGTGTGCCCTCTGCATTTATTGAACTGCCAGAATCCATGTGCCCTCTGCATTTACTGAACTGCCTGAATTTGTGTGCCCTCTGCATAAACTGAACTGCCAGAATTTGTGTGTGCCCTCTGCATAAACTGAACTGCCTGAATTTGTGTGTGCCCTCTGCATTTATTGAACTGCCTGAATTTGTGTATCCTCTCTGCATTTATTGAACTGGTTGCCTTTGTGTGTGTGCTCTCTGTATTTACTGAACTGCCTGAATTTGTGTGCCCTCTGCATTTACTGAACTAGATCGATCTATGTGTGTCCTTTGCATTTGCTGAACTGCCAGAATTTACCTGCGCCCTCAGCATTTACTGAACTACCTGAATTTGTGTGTGCCCTCTGCATTTACTGAACTGCCAGAATTTATATGTGCCCTCTGCATTTACTGAATTGCTTGAATTTATATCTGCCTCTGCATAAACTGAATTGCCTGAATTTGTGTATGCCTCTGCACAAACTGAACTGCCTGAATTTGTTTGTGCCCTTTACATAAATGGAACTGCCTGAATTTGTGTGTGCACTCTGCATTTACTGAACTGCCTGAATTTGTGTGCCGTTTGTATAAACTGAGCTGCCTGAATTTGTGTGTTCCCTCAGCACAAACCAAACTGCCTGAATTTGTGTGTGCCCTCTGCATAAAGAGAACTGCCTGAATTTATATCTGCCCTCTGCATAAACTGAACTGCCTGAATGTGTGTGTTCATTCAACACAAACCAAACTGCCTGAATTTGTGTGTGCCCTCTGCATAAAGAGAACTGCCTGAATTTATATCTGCCCTCTGCATAAACTGAACTGCCTGAATTTGTGTGTTCCTTCAATTCAAACTAAACTGCCAGAATTTGTGTGTGCCCTCTGCATAAACGGAACTGTGTGAATTTGTGTGCACCTTCTGCATTTACTGAACTGATTGAATTTATGTGTATCCTCTGCATAAACTGAACTGCCTGCATTTGTGTCTCCTTTCTGCATAAACTGAACTGCCTGAATTGTGTGTGCCCTCTGCATTTACTGAAATGCCTGAATTTGTGTGTGCCCTCTGCATAAACTGAACTGCCTGAATTTGTGTGTGCCCTCTGCATAATCTGAACTGTCTGAATTTGTGTGTGCCCTCTGCATAAACTGAACTGCCTGAATTTGTGTGTGCCCTCTGCATAAACTGAACTGTCTGAATTTGTGTGTGCCCTCTGCATAAACTAAACTGCCAGAATTTCTGTGTACCCGCTGCATAAACTGAACTGCCTGAATCTGTGTGTGCCCGCTGCATAAACTGAACTGCCTGAATTTGTGTGTGCCCGCTGCATAAACTGAACTGCCTGAATTTGTGTGTGCTCTCTGCATTTACTGAACTGCCTGAATTTATGTGCCGTTTGTATAAACTGAACTGCCTGAATGTGTGTGTTCGTTCAGCACAAACCAAACTGCCTGAATTTGTGTGTGCCCTCTGCATAAACGGAACTGTGTGAATTTGTGTGTGCCGTCTGCATTTACTGAACAGACTGAATTTATGTGTATCCTCTGCATAAACTGAACTGCCTGCATTTGTGTCTCCTTTCTGCATAAACTGAACTGCCTGAATTGTGTGTGCCCTCTGCATTTACTGAAATGCCTGAATTTGTGTGTGCCCTCTACATTTACTGAGATGCCTGAATTTGTGTGTGCCCTTTGCATTTACTGAACTGCCTGAATTTGTGTGTGCCCTCTGCATTTACTGAAATGCCTGAATTTGTGTGTGCCCTCTGCATTTACTGAACTGCCTGAATTTATGTGTGCCCTCTGCATTTACTGAACTGCCTGAATCTGTGTGTGCACTTGGCATAAACTGAACTGTCTGAATTTGTGTGTGCCCTGTGCATTTACTGAACTACCTGAATTTGTGTGTGCACTCTACATAAACAGAAGTGCCTGAATTTCTGTGTGCCCTCTGCATAATCTGAACTGTCTGAATTTGTGTGTACCCTCTGCATAAACTGAACTGCCTGAATTTGTGTGTGCCCTCTGCATAAACTGAACTGCCAGAATTTCTGTGTACCTGCTGCATAAACTGAACTGCCTGAATCTGTGTGTGCACTCTGCATAAACTGAACTGCCTGAATTTGTGTATGCCCTCTGCATTTACTGAATGGCCTGCATTTACGCCTGGCTCTGCATAACCAGAACCACCTGCATTTCTGTGCTTTGTTTATCTTCAATGAACTACCGTAAATCCATGGTACCCTTGGATAGACTGCCGAACCCTTTCATGTTGCCCCTTTTTTTTTTCTTCCATATTACTTTTTATCCCACAGAGCAGCTAGCAGGCACGGCTTTGGCTGTCTCAGTGAGAGGCTTGATTCCACCCATGAGCACTGTTTACTCAACTCTGGCTCTGACCCAGGCAAGTCCCCTATGAATTTCCTCTCTTGGTGGGGCCTGGGAGGTGAGGGCCATCTGCCTCCCAGTGAATAATCCAGATTCCCGGGTGGAACTTCATGGAGCCTGTTAGCATCCCCCTTTTTCCATTTTCTCCCTTCCCCATTTCTGGGGCATGCGCATCGATGTGCACATGTGGAGGCATGCACATGCGCTGAGTCCCACATGTGGAGGCATGCACATGCGCTGAGTCCCACATGTGGAGGCATGCACATGCACTGAGTCCCACAGCATCCTCCTGTCTTTTGGCATCCTCAGACTCGCACTATTGTCAGGCCTCCACCTGGTGGCAGTCATTCAGTGGGAATGCCAGTCCACCCTCCCTGGGCGAGGAAAGCAGTCCTCTGGATACTCAATCCTCTCCCTTCCTGGCTGGCCCCAAGCATCCCGCACTCGCCGCTGAGCATGGGTCACTGGTGTGGCAGGAGATAAGGTGCCAATGTTTCAGCCCTCCATGCCACTGGGCGGGCTGTCATGTTGCCCTTTCTGAATTGTGTGATCCACTAAGTTCTGCAACAGAAAACAAGCAGTTTTATGTTGCTGTGAGAATCGAGTCTGCCCTGCTTTACTAATACTACATGTCAACCAGTTGGGGTACCCCCTCCAGAAATGACTAAGTTAACCAGACAGCAATGTGAAGGGTGATTCAACGCAAAGAATATTCTTGTGTGCCTAAAAAAGAAAGACGCCACCTTTGTGAAAGAGACTTTATTGAAGACTGTGTAGTCTTCTTGTTCTGTCCCTCACACACTTCACTTTGGGGTTGGCTGTTGAGAACAGAAGTAAGGGTGGTAGTCAGGCAAGGTCACCTCCCATCTCTTCAGTGCTACAGCCCATCCCTGATAGGAAAAGTGAAGGCAGCTTAGGAGCCGCACTGGATTGCTAGCTAGGGACACCAACATACAGTGGGGTGGGGTTTTCTTATTGGAGAAATGATGAAAGTAGCCAGATCCAGGAGCAACAAAAGTGGCAATATCCCCAGATTATGAATTTGTGTTCTCAGTGTGACCCTATTCAGTGGTCTGCCATGACCTCCTCACTGATGCCTGGAGTGCCATGTGAAGGGATCCAGTTTTGTTCTGTCTTGATCGGCAGTCTGCCATGACCCATCCACTGATGCAAAGTTCTTGAAGTGCTTTTAGCTTGATGGTTTTGATATAACCATTTCAAGGCAGATAAGTTCTTCTGGCCTCTCCTGGATGTGCGTCTTGTGAGTTCCTACTACTGCATTTCGCACTTGAAAATTACATCTTTGGTGTACCCCACTGTTTTGTGAATCCACCATCTGCAGGTTATCACATCTTCAGTCTTCACAAAAGGTTGACCGGACTACCATTCTGAGTTACCCCTGGCCAGTCTTTAGACAGTTTGAAACTGCCTTAGAGTACAGCAATTACTTAAAACCTATAGCACTGCCTTAGAGTATTGCATTCTACAATTTATAGTTTACCAGTGGCTTACTTTTTAGGGTTGCAGTGGGCAGAGCCCTGCAGACCTCTGGCTATGAGAAAAGGACTGCTGCATTCCTTACGACTGAACAACACGTTGGAGTGCCGACACAGTTGCCTCCGTGTCTGTGAAGCACTCAGCACTACACTATTTTACTGTCAGTGGTCCACTTTTTAAAAATATATCCCCACCCGACCCTCCCTCCTCTCAGGAACCCTCCCTCCAGAAACATAATAGTGACACTGGAGGTGCCCAATCCCCAGTGTCCTGAATCCGATCACGAAATCCTTAACCAATAAGTGCTTAACTGCTTCTAGAGCCAAGGGGGATTGGCTCTCTGCCAGGTACATGAAGGTGTTTCCTTCAAGTCAAGATTTGAAAATACCACGAGCAGTACCTCCATTTTATACTGGAAGCCAATCATTATTAGTTCTGTGCCTTGCCCTTTGGCTTCTCCTCTGCATTGCAGGTATCTACCAAATACTTTGCAGTAGTGGCAGCAATCCTTCAGAGAGAAGGGCTTTATGTCTTCCAGTATCTAGATGAATGGTTTCTGAAGGGCCTGTCCAGGGAATTGGTTCCGTACACATTGTCCAGAATGAAACAGTTGTTCAAGGAACTGGATGTTACAGTCAACCTTCCAAAATCCATACTAGTTCCTTTTTAGCACGTCCAATATACTGATGTGCTGCTGTACACAGCAGTGGGCACTGCGTTCCTCTCCTCAGACAGGACAGAGGCCCTTGTGGCTCAGGACCAGCTGGTACACAGCACAGGAGTCATTACTTGTCTGCTCGGATGATGATGCGTCTCCTGAGACTTACGGCTGCTGTCACAGTGACAGTCCCCTTTGCTCACTTCCATATGCGCTTACTGCAATGGACTCTTTGGGTACAGTTCAATCAACTGACAGATAAGCTGAAACAGATGGTTCTTGTCATGTCCCCTCTACGCAGTGCTTTGGTATGATGGATGCACCTATTGCAGAGTGTACCATACTTTTCCCCAGCTCAGGTACAGATCCTCACAACGGATGCGTCGGGGTTGGGCTGGGGTGCCCATCTGGGTCACTTTGAGACCCTGGGATCACATAATCACAGAATAACAGAAATCTGATGGCAGAAAAGGACCTCATCGGCCCATTGAGTCTGCCCTTCCCCCCCACTCATCTCCATTCTTATGGGCTCTCCCCTTCTCCTCACTTCCCAATCCCATATGTCTGTCCCATGCCCTCTTAAATCCCTCCACCATTTCGGCCTCCACCACCCCTTCTGGTAGTTTATTTCAGGCCTCCACCACCCTCTCCATGAAGAATCACCCCCTCACATTGCCTCTATATCTTCCACCTTCCAATTTTAGGCTATGCCCTCTAGTTTTAGCCCCCACCTTCCTTCTGAACAAGCTCCCCTCCTTCACCCTATTGATCCCCTTCACATATTTAAAAGTTTCAATCATGCACCCCTCTCCCTTCTAGTCCCCAGTGGGTACAGATCCAATTACACCTCTGTTTGTATGGTTTCCCCTGCATATCGTGCACCATCTTAGTTGCTCATCTCCGAACCCTTTCCATCCCATCAATGTCCTGGCGTAGGTGCAGTCTCCAGAACTGAACCCCGTACTCCAGGTGTGGTCTCACCATGGCCTTGTAAAGAGGCATTAGCACCTCCCTCTTTCTACTAGTTATGCCCTTCCCAATGCATGCCAACATTCCATTTGCCTTCCCCACCACCTTGCTACACTGGCTACCCACCTTAAGATTGCTTGATACTATAATCCCCAGATCCCTCTCCTGCTCTGTTTTTTGATTTCCTCTCCTCCTAGAGTGTAAGCAGCTCACGGGTTTTTGCACCCCAGATGCATCACCACACACTTTTTGCCATTGAATTTCAGTTGCCAAGTTTCTGACCACCACTCCAGAGTCCTCAGGTCATGCTTCATGGCCTTTAACCCCCCCCCGGCGGGTGTCCACCCTATTGCAGATTTTCGTATCATCCATGAATAGGTACACTCTTCCCTCCAGACCTTCTCCAATATCACTGATGTATATATTAAAAAGTAGGGGGGCCAGCACTGACTCCTGGGGCACCCCACTCATTACCTCCTCACCATGGAATGCACCCCATTTACCACCATTGGGGTGCAAGGGGATCTGCGTGGGCACTGGGTGGGATCTTGGACGAAGATAGATTCAGCTCTCTACATCAATGTTCTGGAGATGAGGGCTGTTCTGATTGGTCTCCAAACCTTTGAAGAACACCTCAATCACAGGCACTTATTGATCTGGACAGACAATGTCATGTAATGCACTACATAAACAAGCAAGACAGGGGTCGACCTTAACATTCATTCACTAGCCTGGGTACTAGTGCAGATTGCTGCGGGCTAGTGCAGAATCTCTGTTACTTGCCCAACTGGGCTAGTGCAATTCCTCCTGTGGAAAGCTGCAATTTCATTCTCAAACCGGGTATCAAATAAATAAACAAATAAATACATAAATATAACTGTTATTTAATTTAAAGCCAGGTCCTGTTCATGGAGGTTTAACTATGTGCTGCCTTGGCACTAGTGAAATGAAAAAAATAGATGTCTGTGTGTAGTGCATTTACAAACTGTTTCACTTTAAACTAACTACTGCTTTTATTTTTTGCCGGTAAAGATCTTTTCTCCTTTTCCTTTCCTTGTTCAGCTCAGTACTCGTGGCAGGCAGATTTGTGACTGTGTCCAGTAGCAGCACAGTTGAACTAGGGTTGCCACCTGTCCAGTTGTAGACTGGATAATACATTTTTCAGGGTCCTTATCTGGTCATCCGGTTTTGATTAAATGTAGTTCCGTTTCTGGCCATTTTGAGTGCTCGGATAGTATTAAAATTGATTGTATCAAATCATTCACTGTTGCATGCATGCCCAGGTTACAAAAAAAGTTCTGATGTCACTAGTCACAGGCCTTTGTTTGTAAAATCAATCTGTCTAGGAGGTGTAAAGTATGGCCATTAAGACCATTAGCAGTAAATCTACCTAATCTTTTCAACTCTGAATTTTAAGTATGGACATTTACTGCCATGCTAGGAAACAGTTTTTACACCGGTATATGCTGTAATGGGTTCCTTTTTATTTTTCATGTATTCTCATATGTTTTATACCCACTTTTTCAAATTAGTTTTCACATTTTTATTGCCTTTGTCACTGTGTTGATGATTTCTCTCCTAAGTCCTCAGCAGCTGCTGCTGTTATTTTTTATACTACCAGCCTGAACATGTAAGCAATAATACCCAACAGGGTGGATGGTATTGGGGAATATTGGACCGCCAAGGGGTGTAATGAGGCCCGACGTCACAGGTGGAGGGCCTTATAGCCCCTGGAAGGTCCAGTATTCCCCAGTACCAACCACCCTGGAGGGTAGGTATTATAAGGCTTAGAAAATGGCTAACTGTATTGTAAGTGCTTGAAAAAATCATGTAAAAAAATGTTAGGTCCCTTAGATGTTTTTTTTTTGGTAACAAATAGTTCCTACACCTGCACTACAATGATTTTTGAGATCGGGAGTTTGTCCTAATTGAGGTTTTGTAGTTCTGACTTTTGGTGTCATTGCCATGGTTACCCCCACACACACACACACTATGACATTCACACTGGGTTTTAAATGGGCAAATGTCTTGCTTTTATTTTTTAATTTACTTTTTCAGTTGTTATGCATTTGGTACATGATCTGTTGCTTCTTGTCATGTGGTGGAGTTCAAAACGTAGTGCAATGGGAGCCGTGTATGCACAAGGTCGCCCGTGGCAGGAGCTACAAGAAATTAAAAACTAACGTACATTTCTGTTTAACTCTACTACTTCTGCTGTACTGTAATGAAGCAGGGGACGTTACTTAGCAGGGCCAGTATTTTAACTGATGCACAATCAGGAGAATCGGGGTCAGGAATGGAGGTGGCACTTTATGAGTTTAGGTCCCCAGACATACAGTTTCATTGCCGGCTTGCTGCAACTAGTATATGTGCCGGCTTTTAAGGGAGCTGGAGCCCACGTACCTGTGTCCGTTTTTAAACTGTGCTGTGGCTGACAGATTGTTTTCTTTTATTGTAAGGACGTGGGTTTTTTTTTTTTTATTTTTAACACTTTTGGTTATACTGGGTGTCTGGGAGATGACTTCTCTTGCTCAGGGAGGGAACTGCCTTGGTCACTTGTTCGCTAACCGACAGAAAAGATAGCAGGCATTTCAAATTTTCTTGGGTGTTTTCAGCCAATTACAAAGCAGGCTGGGCACCACTGTAGAATGGTACTCAGTGAAGTGGCACTTGGACTGGCACTTATTTTTAGCTGGGCATCTATTGAAAAATAGATGCCCAGGTTGGAGATGCTGTTAGCCAGTCAGGGGAGAGAGAATATATTCTTGCCATTTTCTAAACAATGCATAAAGTGTTAAAATGTGTGCAATATAAAATGTGATAATGATACTATGAGGGAGAGCAGCTGTACAGCTTTGAAACTGTCAGGGTATGACAAGATTGTAAAAGTCCAAAAGACTGTAAAAGGCCAGGGGCTACAAAGTGCCTGGTAATGGAAGTTCAAAGAACAACTTTGTGCGGAGGAATCTGAGACTAGTAATGAATGGGGACGACTAGCCTAGTAGAGGACAGTAGAGCTGAGATATGAGGAATAGTCCGAGAGCTGTAAGTTTCACATTCAATTTATAAAGCAGTGGTAGAGCATCAAGTATCCATTAGGTGGCAGCAGTACATTATATTGGTGACATCACTCACTAACCTCTCAAAAGGGACACACTGCCTTTTTTTACCTATTTTGACCATTTCTGACTGTCTAGTTTTGGAACGTATTTTTATGTACATATCTCTCATGGAGGTATGGAAACAAGTGGATTTTGTATTTTTTTTAAATGTTTCATGGTGAGCAATGTGCACTTCTCACATATATGGCCATCTTGGGTCTCTTACAAAGGGCCCCATCCTCAGAGCACAAAAGTGGCTTTGTACTACCACCAACGGGTGCATGATAGGGCTGATGGTGCACTGAGGTCCTGCTCTGCACATGCAGAGACCTCTGCTTATCCACAACCCTGGATGCATGCTCCCTCCTCCCTCAACCCCAACCCACTGATGCAGTTACGTAGGCAGATGGCTCGGGGTGGACAAGGGGTGGGAGAGTGCTAACCTGCAATTCCAGTCACAGGCTCTGCAACATGGAGACCTGGCATGGGTTGGGTGCAAGCTATGCAGCCAATGCCAATTACCTACCATGACACCTACACTCCCCCTTTGCCAGGCCGCAAGACATCCCAGGCAGCCTGACTGACCTCCCCTAAACTCCCCCCCCCCCACCTCTGAGCAGGCATGGAGGGCTGTGGGACAATCCAGCACAGTTAGTTTTACTTTACAAAATGATTAGTGTACTCAGTTGGGATATGACAGTCAGGGGGACTAACATATCCCATGCCTTCTTCCTTCTCTGTGCAGAATGGGGAGTCACTGAAGGGCCAACACAGGCATCTAGTTGAATGCCTAAAATGAGCTTATATCCCTGTCTTTCTGTGGCTTGGGCCCTAAGATCAGATGTCAAGAAGAGGGCGTTCTCTGCCACTGTAATTGGCTTAAACTCCCAATCCCCTACATGTTTTTTGTGGCAGAATCACAACGAGGGTGCTCTTCACAACCATATTTGTGAACAGATCTCTCGCAATAAAAAGCAAAATGAAACTAAAAAGATAAAAATGATTTTCATAACTTCAAGGTAGACATATCAACCCTCCCCCCAAATACTGGACAATCAGAAACCGCTTAAAACTGGTAGTGTCCATTTAAGAAACTAGTTGGACAGAAAACTTTCTAAAAATAACCTCAAACGTTTTGTATTACTTGGGAACCTTGCTTGTACAGGGTTTCTTGAGCTCCATTATACATGTGTTTACTTTAATTTGCTATATAAATCTGTATCTGTCTCTTTTTAGAAGTTTTTCACCATATTCTTTTCTTTTGTGCCCAGAATGATTAGTGTACTCAGTCGGGATATGACAGTCAGGGGGAGTAACATATCCCATGCCTTCTTCCTTCTCTGTGCAGAATGGGGAGTCACTCGGACTATTCCTCATATCTCAGCTCCATTGGCCTCTACTAGGCTAGTCATCCCCATTCATTACTAGTCTCAGATTCCTCTGCACAAAGTTGTTCTTTGAACTTCCATTACCAGGTACTTTGTAGCCCCTGGCCTTTTACAGTCTTTTGGCAATGGCACCACAATCCGTACAGGGGTTGTATACAGACCCCCTTCTCAGGGGGAGGAAATGGACAAGGAAATGATAGAAAGTATACTTAGAATGGCAGAAAAAGGGGAGATATTGCTGATGGGTGATCTGAATATGCCAGATGTTAACTGGAGTGCAGTTGCAGCAGCCACTTCAAAGAGTGGGGTTATTCTAGATGCCCTACAGGGGGCATGTCTTAGGCAACTAGTATTGGAGCCCACTCGAGAGGGAGCAATCTTAGACCTGGTTCTCTCAAATGGAGACGAAGAGAGGATCACAGATGTAGAAGTGGGTAGCCATCTGGGAACTAGCGACCATCGAACAGTATGGTTCACAATAAACACAGCAATAGAGTCAAGCCATACAAAGGCAAAAGTACTGGACTTTAGGAGGGCTGACTTTGCCAAATGGTGAGTACCTAAGGAATGCACTAGCAAATGGGCAGGAAGGAGGGTGGAAGAACAATGGGGAATAATAAAAACTGCCATCACAGAGGTAACAAGCCTTTGTGTGAAGCAAATAAACAAAAACGAAACGATGTAAGAAACCACTATGGTTCTCAAAGGAAGTGGCAGAAGGTTCAAGAGAAAAGAAAGTATTCAGGAAGTACAAGGAATCACAGAAGGAGCAGGACAGAGAACTGTATCAGTTAAAGCAAAAGGAAGCTGGGAAGGCAGTCAGAACAGCAAAGGCCCAAACCGAGGAAAAGATAGCCAACTCAATTAAGAAGGGATAAAACCTTTTACAGGTACATCAGGGAGCGAAGGAAGACCAAGGAGGGTTAGTGAGGCTTAATAAAGAGGAGGGAGGGTGGGCAGAGGGTGACTGTGAAAAGGCAGAGAACTAAACAAATATTTGTTCTCAGTATTTACAAGGAAGTGGGGAGGTACCTAAAACAAACAGTAGAAACACTCTGGATACAGAAGTTGATACCAGCCCATTTACAGAAGAAAGGGTTCTGAAAGAACTCTTAAAACTGAAGGTGGACAAAGCAATGGGGCCTGATGGGATTCATCCCAGAATTCTAAAGAACTAAGGGTAGAACTAGTGACACCACTGACTACCCTCTTAACAAATCATGGGAGGATGGGGTCGACCGAGGACTGGAGAAGGGCAGATGTAATTCCCCTTCACAAAAGTGGGAGCAAGGCAGAAGCAGGAAACTACAGACCTGTTAGTTTAACCTCAGTGGTAGGGAAAATGATGGAATCACTTCTGAAGGCAAGAATTGTTGAGTATCTAGAGGCCAGAGGGGCTCAGGACCCAAGGCAGCATGGATTCACAGCAGGAAGGTCATGCCAGACAAATCTGATAGATTTCTTTGACTGGGTGACCAAAGTAGTAGATCAGGGAGGGGCTGTGGACATGGCCTACCTAGACTTTAGCAAGGCATTTGACACAGTCCCACACAAAAGATTAATATACAAGTTAGCCAGCCTGGGAGTGGGTCCCAAGATGACAGCCTGGGTAAAGAATTGGCTGGAGAATAGGACACAGAGGTAACAGTAAATGGAGTCCACTCTGAAGAAAGGGGTTACTAGTGGGGAACCGTAGGGTTCAGTATTAGGACGGTCCTCTTCAATGTCTTTATAAGTGCGTTATGCAGAGGGACTGGAAGGAAAAGTATGTCTCTTGCAGATGACACAAAGATCTGCAACAGAGTTGATGCACAAGGGGTGGAAAGGATGAGAAGGGACTTGGCAAGGTTAGAGGAATGGTCAAATGTATGGCAGCTTAGATTCAATGCTAAGAAGTACAAGGTAATGCACCTGGGTAACAAAACCCAGGGGAAGAGTACACAATGGGGTGAGATACTCAACAACAACAAAATGGAAAGGGACCTGGGGTGTCATATCAGATGACCCAAAGGTGGGCAAGCAATGTGAGAGGGCAGAAGGAGGGTTGGGGGATACTGGGATGCATAGGAGAGGCATCACCAGTAGAAAACAGGAAGTTATTATCCCTCTGTACAGACAGTTGGTGAGACCCATCTGGAGTAATGCGTGCAGTTCTGGAGACCCAATCTCCAAAGACATAGACAGGATGGAGGCTGTCAGAGGAGGCAACTAAAATGGTGCAGGGTCTGCACGGAAGACATATGAAGAGAGACTTAAGGAGCTGAATATGTATATTTCGAGGAAAGGAGGGAGAGAGGGACATGATAGAAACTCTCAAGTACCTCAAGGAATCAACAAAGTTCAAGAGGGTAGCATCTTTCAAAAAGAGGTGTGCAAGAACAAGGGGCACAATTTGAAGATAGAAGGAAGTAGCTCAGGGTAAATTGGGAAGTATTTTTCAGAGAGGGTTGTGGATGCATGGAGCGGCCTTCCGGAGGAAGGTTGTGGAGTCAAAACAGTGGTGGAATTCAAGCATGCATGGGACAGTCATAAGGCAATTCTAGGGGGTGGGGGTAGGAAGAAGTAGGCTGCTGGTTAACTAAGATCTGCAGCTTATCCATTAGGTAGGGAAATGGGCAGACTGGGTGGGCCAAGCGGTCCTTATCTGCCGTCAAAATCTATGTTTCTATGTTTTTGGTGTCATTGCTAAAACAGAGGTACCCACTAACATATTTGTCTGTAATTTTATTTATTTAGCTTTTGTTTATCAGATATATAGGCACTAGAATGCCTGCTTTCAGGTGTAACTCAGGAGAGTACAAACAAAATACAGCTATGGGAGAACACAGTATACTAAGAACATACATAGTGAGAAGATATGATATAACGAGGTATACTTTGGTAGGAAAGTACACTGCATGAGGATACAATATAACAGGACATACAATGGCAAGACTGCACATGGCATATAGTGCCTCAAATTAAATTGAGGCAAATCTAGAGTACATAATGCACGTTTGATTAGAGAGGTAAGGAAAGAGAAGGAGGTCAATTCCGTGCCAAGTGGGTTCACAAAGCAAATCATAATTATGGCACAGTGAGCATAGGGAGACAGAAAGGTCCTCAGGAGACGGGGGAAAGAGGTCTGCTCGTAGCAATTTACATCAGAGGTGTGTTGATTGCAGCTGCTGGGTCAGCAGGAGGTACTCTTGTAACATGAATGTAGGAAAGATACTCAAGTGCTAAGACAGGAGCAGAGGGCCTGGCTAAGGAGATGTTCTCAATATTTGGCATGAAATGAATGAGAGGAGGGACAACGCAATTAGTGCCCCTCTATCTTTATAATTATACACAGTAACGTGATGACAGGGTCAATGTCCATTAGACTTCATCTGTTGTGGCTGCTTGTCTATACCTGACCCTCACAGTCCTCTGCCTATGACATCATGATCATTTCCACAGCAACAGACTATGATGTCATGAACAGAGGATTATAACAACAGATGTAGACAAACTGCCTAAATGGATTAGAAGTCAGATCTGCAGAGGCCTGTGTAGGTGGGGAGAGCTCCTTAAACTCATGGAAGGCCCACTCGGCTGCATGCAGAACCCCTCTCTTGGCACCTGCCCATGAGCCTCTAAGACCCGCTCCTTCTCCGCCTGCTGACTTACATTGGCAGCTCAGGAGTCAGGCATGGGGCAGAGCCACACAGCAGCATCCTGAAATTCGGGTACACCTGACTTTGGGTTCAGGGAGTGTACCAAGGCCATGGGGGGGGGGAATCTCCTCCTTCCCCCCTCTGCCATAGGATTAAAGCGCATATAAGGCCTGGAATTGGCCCTGTAGCCATCTGAAACAGCATGGAGAGCTGGGAGCAAGAACAGATAGATTTTATTTGGTGACAAAGTTTGCCACCAATTAAAAATGGGATATGGCAGTCCTAGCCAGACTGCCATAATCACGAAATACCCTGCACATGTAGATCTAGATGGCTAATCTGGGCTTCTGATTGCAAGCCTCATTTTCAGTCACACTTTTACCCTGAGACCTCCTCCCCTGTGCATGCATGGAGCTCTGCAAGGGAGGCCTGGGAACATGAATGAAGCCTATGAGCTTGACTCATGGGGATGCACAGGAGGGCCATAGCTGCATAGGCCTGTGATGCCGAATCTCATATATTCATCAGCCTGCGTCTTGATCAGACTCTAGATACAGGGGATAGTGATCAGAGGCTGGATTCTCAGAGTACCAGGAAGATGCATGGTGCTTGCACAAAAAAAAAAAAAAAAAATTGACACAAGTTTTGGCTTACATCCAAGTCTACGTCAGTTTAGATTGTATAACGCAGCTGGCATCAAAGTGGCTTGCACCAGGCTTGCGTCAAAAAATTGAATGTGCCATGGCGCAACGTGGCTTTTGTCAAAAAAATTACACAACATCCCCTTTTCTCAGATTCTCAAAGGTGGAAGCTACTGAATTTACACTGAAGATAGCATGCACCTGTTAGACCAAGGTGGAGCTGGTCTGGCACTAGAGCATATAAAAAGGCCCACAACAGGCAGGCAGGCAGAACTGAGTCACTTGTGAGGCTATAGTGCAGGAGCATAAGGGTGACAGTGCAGTATGTCTGGAGCAGTGGCTGTACTGGGCATCAGGTTTGACACGGCAAGGCGGTGGAGACAAGCCCACCAACAGGCTGGCAGGGTTCGGGGGAATGGTGGGCCACAAAGACAGTGCAGAACTACCAGGAGACATGTGGCACAGGTCTACCGGAGGAAGACATCATACCAGCACCTGACTGAGGAGCAGTGCAAAGCACACTGCTGACTCAATAAGGCTGCCATAATGGAGTTGTGCCAGGACATGAGAAGGGACCTGGAGCGTACTACACAAAAAGGGCACCCAGTACCCATGGATGTAAAGGTAAGCACAGCACTGTGCTTCCCAGCAGTGGGAAGCTCCCAGATCGCCAGTGGCAACACCATTGGCATATCCTAGTCTTGTGTGTCAAGGTGCCTGAAGCAATTTCCGGAGGCAGTGCTACACAGGACACAGAGGTAAATCAGCTTCGCGCTGGATGCTCAGCACCAGTGCGCTGTGAAGCAGGGTTTCTATAGCAGTGCATGATTCCCACAGGTACTGGCTGCCATTGGCTATACACACATTGCCATCGGAGTACCAGCAGAGGAGGCATATGTCAACAGAAAAGGCTTCCATTCCATGAATATGCAGGTGGTCTGCGACAGCAGTGCTGCATTCTGGATGTGGTCACCCACTACCCTGCATCCTGCCATGATACCTACATATTCTGCCACAGTGGCCTTTGTGAAGCATTTGAATGGGGAGACATACATAGAGGATGACTGATGGGTAGGTGCATGTGCCACACAGTGGTACAGTATGTGGTTTGGGGTGCATATGTGAGGCACATGCACACTAACACCTGACATGTGGAAATGGCATGCCAGTCGATTGAGCAGCATGTAAGCCATGTGGGTACAGCCTGCACGGTGACACTGATAAGTGGCCTGTATGCAACATGGCTGGCCAACACACACGGAGGGATGCTGAAAATGAGCAACATACTCCATCTGTGTTATGTGGCAGGGGTAGGGTGGGATACATAGGTGACCATAGGTGTGTGTGTGGTGGGCAAAGGGCCACCACTGACATGACCACCAGTCCACTGGCAGTCTACAGTGCCACCAAGGCGCCAGCACACCCCATCAAGGATGATTGGGTACACACAGGCCATCAAGGGTAACACATGTATTCTATTTCCACAGGTGACAGTGGCTATCCACAGCGGCCATGGCTCATAACTCCACTGAGGCATCCACAGACAGAGGCTGAGATGTGCTACAATGAGACAATCAGCTCCACATGGTCAGCAATTGAAAGGGCCTTCGGTCTCCTCAAAATGCTTCTCCAATATCTCGACACATCAAGGGGGCACTGCAATACACCCTGACTATAGCATGTAAAATATTTCTGGCATGCTGCATAGTGCACAGCATTGCCATAGCCCGCCATATAACCATGCCAGAGGTAGACGTCAAACAGGGTGAGGATGAGGAGGGTGTAGACAAAGGCAAGGCAATTTTTATTTATTGGGCACCCATTCCCGGAGGCTCTGGGCACCTAACAAACATCAATAAAATAAAACAAACAAATACAATAAAAGATATCCAAAAAATAGAAAAATCAGCATAATAAAAGAAAGCATCAGGTTTGCCGAAAACACAGACTGGACATCAAAAATAAACTCAGCAATTTGTGAAGGACAGGTTAAAGGGCCGTGTCTGAAAGAGGGCCTTGGCTCATGACATTTACCCGGTAAACAAAAGTTGAAATAAATAAAATAAAATAAAGAGGTGGGCCTTCAGCCTCTGCTTAAACACTTGGACTGAGGGAGCCTCCTGGACTGCGGATGGAAGTGAGTTCCACAGGGTCGGCTCAGAGACACAAAAAGCACGATCTCCGGATGTCCTGAGGTGAACCCTAAGAATGACCAGGAGGCCCCTTGAAGAGGAGTGGTGGGAGTGAGCAGAGGTCATCGGTGTAAGGAGCTCTGACAGGTAACCTGGACCCAGTCCATATAGGGCCTTATAGGTGAGTAAACCCACCTTGAAAAGGACCCTCCACCCGACTGGCAGCCAGTGCAGAGCATGCATGACCGGGGTTACATGACTGGACCTAGAAAGACCCATTTAGAAATCGTGCAGCTGAGTTCTGCACCAGCTGCAGTCTGTGGAGGGTCCTTCCCATGACCCCAAAGTACAGAGAGTTGCAGTAGTTAAGCCTAGAGGTAACAAAGGTGTGCACCAGTGTCAGCAGATCCTCAGGCGGAACGAGGGGCTTAATCCTAGCAATGTTCTGGAAGTGGTAAAAAACACTTATGACTACAGATGACACCTGATTTTCAAAGATCAATCTGTTGTCAAGGATCATGCTCAGATTACACACTCTCAGAGAATCCATCAACGGAGAAGAGCCCAGAATGAGGCCAGTATCAGTCCTGGATGGCAACCCATCATGCCTGTGACCCGGCTCGATTACTAGTATCTCCATGTTGGCTGGGTTAAGTTTCAGCCAGCAGGAAGCCATCCAGTCATTGATGTTAGCCAAACAGTTATTAAGCACATCTACAGCTCCTATACGAAGAATACGAGGATGCCATACCCATGAAGGTGACAACAAGAACATGGATTGCAGTGGCTTGACAACATGCTAGAGCCCAACTAGTGAGGGGCCATTTCACCTGAGCAGATGGGCCACCACCATGGTAGGACATAGACAGCCAGTATACAACCCACCGAGGCCACAGTCATTGCCCAGCGGTACATTGTAGTGCCCTGCTGGCTGTACATTGGGCTGCAGAGGATCACAGGCCACAGACACCACAACACACATATAGCAGTGCACCCCCACAAGCAGGAAGGCTGACCATCTTCTGCTGCAGAGGCTGGGGCTGCATTACCATGCCACGCCAGATGTCTGCACCACGACAAGGAGGTATCATGCACAGCGACAACTGCAGAGTGCTGTATTGGGCAAAAACAGCAACGGTGGTGTTAGCTGCCTGGGCTGCCCTACAAGCAATGGAAGCACTGTAGCAGGAATCATGTCTGTTGTCCATAAGATATCCCCAAGAAGCTAACATGTGCAACCAGTCCAGCAAGTGGCACAGAAGGCCACTATAGCCAGCATATGGGCAATAGAACAGCTTGGTGGTACAACGGTAGGTAGGGAGACAATGTACAATGCCCCCCCCCCAAGATGCGGCATCCAAAATCCCGGAGATGTACATGGGTGCGAGAAGGGAGCAAATTGCAGGTGCAGACAGACACAGTGGGTTGTGTGAGGTGCAATAGGCGTGGGGGGGCACCTCAGGGGGCATGCGGCAGCAAGAGAGGAGGTGGAGGCATGCATGTTAGACATGGGTATGTGTAGTCATTGTTACTGTAGTGTGGGGCATGTGACCCTGGTGTCCCCACAGTGGCACTGTCTCCTTCCCCTCCAGCTGACAGAAGCTACAGGGTCAGACAGTACAGGCCCCTCCCCCGGGACAGGTACATACTGTCATTCAGTAGACCACGCCCTGCACCACCCTCATACCATGGTGGTGGTGGCATGGAGAAGTGATGTGGGCAGTGGTGTTGTGACACGGGGGTGCGCTATGGCCTTCCCATCCAATGGCACACCATACCTCTCCTGCATGCCTGTATGCCAATGGCACAGTGGTGTTGTGAAGCACCCACTAGAAATAGGTGTGCTGGCCATGACAACCTTGGTCTGCCAGGCACATGGACAGCTGAATGAACCCAGGCAATGGTACAGCTGTGCACCATATCTTTCATGACAGTATGATGCTGGTGGCAAACGCGTGCCATTAGGCAAGTGTATCAGACTGGCAGGTGGGGGGGCCACAGGTGGGGTGGGTGTGGCCTGGCCAGGTGTGGATGTATGTACAGGTGATATATGGGGCACTGACATGCATTTGGGGAGTCCTCCACCAACTGATAGGTGTGAGACAGATAAGCCACATGGCGCTGGTGGGTTCCCAGACTTGGTGTATATTGTGGCAAAAATGTGGTGATTTTTAACGTAAGATGCAGAATGTGCTGAAACTGATGCAACTTGCGGCAAAACGTCTGCACATGGCCTCCGCATGTGGAAGTCAGCCATTTTAGGCTCGCGGCTACCTTGCACAGTGCACCAGGCTGAAACAGGTGGTACAAGTCCTGAAAGGCAAGGTACGAGGTCAGTAACAGAAACAAGACAACAGCAATGGCTTCTAGAAACATGGCATCTAACTTTACAGGGCTAGAAACAGCTCTCCTCCTCGGCTCCATGGAGCAATGGGCAAGGGTGTTGTTGCCAACTGGCAGCAGTAGACACACTCCTAGGTTTAGGGATCACATATGGCAGGCCATTGGCATTAAAATACAGTGCCTCTCAGGGGTGAAGAGGACCACCAGGCAACTGAAGAACAGATTCAGTGACCTGTCCCTGTGGGAGGTGGAAACCCTATAGAGGCTTTGGAAGATGGCTTGCTAGGCTGATGTCGCCATGCGTGGCAGGCATCAGTGGCACACAGGTATGTACAGGCTCACATCTCCACATAAACGGCAGGCTGCATATACTCATGTGTGTAGGATGGCAGGTCTTAACCATGTTGTCTATTTATGTGTCCCAACAGATGTGCAGCCCACTGATACCATTGGGATGACCATGGTGCTGGTGGAGACACTACAGAAGAGGCAACTGCTACAGATGACAATGCCCCAGAACCCAGTGGAACAGGTAGATGACAAATATCACAATTCCTACGCATTGCAGGGCCCACTGCTGTGCTGCCCACATGCATGGGACAATGGCCAATGGAGTGGGACATGGGGGGGGGCTGTCACACCAGCAAGGCACAGACACCGACAGCATTTCCCTGCCTCCTGATGTGGTGTGAATGGGTCATGCGCCGCGGTGCCAGGATGCATAGCAGTTCTGTTAGCTGCCCTCCCGCCATTCAGGTAGTGGTCAGTGTGCAAGGACAGTGCTGGCAGGCCAGACACCCTCAGACAACAGGCCAAGACCCTGGTGATGTTGAGGGGTGAGACAGTCAGTGGCCTGCAATGTCACAGGGGGCTGACACCCCTGTAGCATGCCGGGGGCTGGGACTAAAGGAGGCTGGGTACAGAATCCTCTGAGTGTGTGTGGTGGTTATGTCCCCTGGTTGGGTGCCATGATGTCCACTGCACAGCAGATCCCCACTTTGAGGGGGGGGCATTGCCCCACTGTATGCAGACATGGCCCAGGGTGCATGGGTAGGTGGTGGTTGGGACACAGGCACAGGTGGGGAAGTACAGCCATGTAGTGTAAAGCCACCCTGTGCAGCTCCATACCAGTGTCATTGGGATGGCTGGGGTGCAAGGGTGCCAGACACTGCCCAACGCGAGAACAACACCATACATACCTGGCAACATCCACATGTTGTACGGCAGCTGTCCCGCGTATAACACATAGGTGCCACAGGATCACAGAGGACAGGGCACAGTCACATATTCAGATCAGTCACATACTGGTGGGCAGACCATGCGCTGCACACAAGACAACAGAGCATGCAACTGCTGCATCCCACAGTGCCCGTGGACACTGTGGCAGGGGACTGCTGTGGTGTGCAACAGGGTGCCTTGGGTCAACAGGACAGCTGTGCCTACCGGTGCACCATAGTACGGTGATACAGTGGTGGGTCTAGGGCATGCAATGGTCGGTCATTCCAGCTCTGTAGCGGTGGTAGGTGATAGCTCAGCAGCACATGGACATCTTGGGGTGGCATGTAGCTATGTAATCCACACTGCGCCATGCCGACCTGCAGCATGTGCATGACCTGCCTGCATGAGTGCCTCAATACAGCTTTCTCAGATCTAAGCTCTGTCCTCTCCAACTACTTTTTCGACCTTATCCCTGCCTCCACCCCCCCACCTCGGATTGCCCCCTTTCTACCTGCGTGCCATATCACTCCTTGAAGCCAGGCCTCATCTGCAAAAAGCCTTAGCTAGCAACAACCCCAGCTGTGATCCCCTGGACTCCAGGATTTTCCGGTTAGTCCTAGATACTGTACTAGCCCCCTCTCACCAACCTTTTAAACTCGTCACTATACCCTTGGTCAATTTCCCACTGCCTGAAAATTGCAGAAATCACCCCTATCCATAAGAGTGGATAGAACCTCCCTAACAATTTCAGGCCCATCTCCATTCTCCCCCCTCTCTCCAAAGCACTAGAAAAAATAGTGGCCATTCAGCTGTCTAAGTAGCTGGCCAAATATGACCTGCTGTGTCTGGAACAACATGGATTCTGCCCTGGACACAGCACCACTACAGCCCTCCTGGAGTTCTCCCAGCACCTCCACTCTGCTGTTGACTCTGGTCATGTTGCAGGTGCAGTGTTCATTGACCTCTCCAAGCCTTTGACACTGTCTGTCACCCCCTCCTACTTGACTCCGTCCACCAACTTGGCTTCTCCCCTGGCCCACTGGCTTGGTTCACCAGTTACCTCGCTACCAGATCACAGCACATGAAGGTAAATGGCACCCTGTCCAATACCCTGCCTGTTCGCTCTGGGGTCCCCCAGGGTTCCATCCTGGGCCCCGTTCTGTTCAGCCTATTTCTCAACACCCTCCCCAGCTCCTGCTCAGGCAATATGGTACTCTATGCCGATGATGCGGTTCTGCTTGTCTCCCACCCTGACCCCGCATCTCTGCAGGAATCCTTGCAGCACACATTCTACCAAGCTGAAAAGTGGGTCCTTGACCACCGGCTGGTCATTAACCTAAAAAAACAAAACAAATCTATGCTTTTTTCGCATCACCAGAATAAGGCCAAAAATGCCCCCCTCTGCATTCTCCCCAGTAATGCTCACCCTCTCAAGCAGGTGTCATCCTACAAATACCCGAGCATCACCTTCGACTTGGCTCTTACATTCCACACCCACATCAATACCCCGTCCTCAGCCATAAACTCTCAGACTGGTCTTCTCTATCGCCACAGAGATTGTCTCCCCCAAACCGCTCTCTGACTGGCCATTAACTCCTCTGTCCTGTCCCTAGTGGACTACGGTCTACCTATCTACGCTGCAGCAGACAATACCACCCTCACCAGAATCCAGGCATCGATAAACGAGGCCTTCAGGCTCCTGACCGGCCCATCCTCCGCACTCATACTTGCCTGCTCTATTCCACTGCCAACCTGCTCACCTTGGAGGAGCGCCTGCGCTACCAAACCTGCTTACTTGCCAAAAAATCCCTGCTAGGACTCTCCCCCATGGGTCACTGCATACCTGCGGCTTGCATCCCCATCTGTTGCCACCCATAGCTCAGTTAAGGCCACCTTTCTGGTGCCCCATACCAAGACCTCCCTAGTCCAAAGGTCCTTCCACTACTGCGCCCCCCCATGGTTCAACTCCCTCCCGCCCTCTGTCACTAAGTCTACCAAAATTGGCCCCTTTAAAGTCGCTCTCCATAACCACCTCTTTGGGCCTGAAGATGTAGTTGCCCTTAATCAACCTAATATTTGGGGTCCTCCCATTTCTGTCCCATAGCCTAGACAATGTCCGTTGGACTGCTTCCCACCCCCTTTTTTTTTTCTTTTCTCACCCCTGTTCCCCCCAACCTTCCTCATAGGTATTTCCCGATACGACTAGGGTTGTGACTTCTACTATTGTTCTACTTTATACGATTGCTATTTACTGCATGTAACTTTTATTTATTTATTTATTAAATTTTGATAACCGGGTAAGCCCGCTGGGCCCCGAAGGTCCCTTTTTCAGGGGCGACCCGGGGAATTACATGGAATAATACATGGGGTAGCATACAGCACAGGTACATTACACTAGACGATGAGGAACATAATACATAGTAGTTTTTCAGCAGTTATATTTAAGAGGTAAGACATAGTAGCTTTTTAGCAGTTAACATTTCCTGGGTAAGCTCTACAGATGGGGTGCAGTGCTATATAGATGGGGTGCAGTGATCATCGCTATTTCCATATGAGGGAGAGGGGTGGGCTTCCACTTAGGAGCCTCTCACTTTAGCAGTTGCATATGGAGGTGACCATCATTTGAGTTATTCTGTAAACCACTGTTATATTGTGTTCTTTTGTTATCTGTATTGCACCTGTATGTTACCACTGTTGTATCTCACACTGTAACCATGTCTACCCTCCCTACGATGAGGTGCCTTTGTAAATGAGTCCCTGACTCAAAGGTTGTAAATCTGACTTTCAAAAATAAATAAATAAATAAAACCTTTGTGGCACCAGTGCTACACAGAGGCTGGCAATGCAGTGGTTGCACAGGGTCCCAATGCCACAGGGGTTACTCTGCTGTCACACACTGGGGCACACATGCAGGAGCCACTGAGACACTCCTAGGTCTGCAGTGAGGGGGCCAGCATGGGTGTGAGCTGTCCAGCACACAGATACACCACAGTGCACCCTCTGTAATGTACATGGGTGGTGGAGGCAGTATAGTGTAATAGTCAAGGACACTAATCTGCAAACCTGGAGACCTGGGTTTGAATCCCATCAGCCCCCACTTGTATACTGTGTGACCCTGAGCAAGTCGCTTAACTTCCCTGTGCTCCCAGGTCACACCTTGAAACAAACTCTGGTTTAGTGTGCCTTTCCTGTTTAAACAATTTCTCCTTTCCCAGAAGCCATGTTGGTCACCATGATGCACAGTCAACACACGCACCAGAGGGTCCGCAAGTGGGTATGACTGACCATGGGAGCTGCAGTATACTATGGGTGGGAATTCCGGGCACTACACTAGCCATGCTCACAGAACTTTGCCCAGTGACTGAATTGGGTGGGGGGAGAGGGCCTCGTGGTACTGCTGCGACTACCCCCTAGTGGTCCTATGTTGTGGCCGGAGGGTCTATCACAGCGGTGTGTGTTACCTTAGGAGGCACATATGTGTGCCAACTGCCTGAAGCTACATTGCTACGGAGTGCATAAGACACATGGACTGCTGTGGCTACAACCCCTCTGTGTGCCACCATGGGTGATTGTAACACACTTGGGTGAGTTGCAGGGCTGGCCATAGTGGGTCACCCTGGGTGACGGGGGGGGGTCTTGCACACATGGCCTGGGAATGCACTGTGCCATCATGCATGCAGTGGTTGTAAGGCACTTGTTGCATCCCAGAAGGGACTGCACAGCAGTGCACATTGACATTACGTTTGCTTCTGGCCATGTACCTGGTGGGGGGGGTGAGGGAGGATGACATCTGTATGCAGTGGCTCATGTAACCAACCACCAAGCCCTGTGCCCCACACCATGCCACATGACTGTGTGGTCCATGACCCCCTGTAGTGGCACCATACATATAGCAAGCCCCATGCATACTATGGAACCAACGGTGCCTGGTATTGGCATGCCCCCCCGGACCTGGCTGGTCATGTGGACTTATGATACCATGGCCCACCAACATGCATTGTTGCATGCCACATATCATGGCCCATACAGCACCAATGCACAGGAGCCAGTATGGCTGCTGCTGAGTCTGTGTGGTCTGGGGCAGTGGTTGTGCCCCACTGTCTTGCACTGTCTCTGGCCCCTGCCTGGTGCTCTCTGCTGTCAATGTACAGCCTGCGGATGCAACACTGACCACACCCACTATGCAGACACACACAGCACTGCACAGCATGGCCCTGGAAGCCACCTTACACAGGTGTCCACATGCACAGCAGACCTGCCCCGAAGACATGCCACACCTGTAGGCACAACCATGGTGGTGCATCATCCCAGCCATGAGTGAAGGCCCTTCTAATGTATCTGGCATCTCCCTGTCACCAATACACAGGTAACATAATTTGGACCACACTGTGTGCTGCAAGGCAGCTAGCACCTCTGTGGTGGCATGGTATGATCCTCAGACCAATACAGGGCAATGTAGCCCTGCAGAGTCCCTGTTGCCAGCACTGGCACACTGTGCTGCCATTGGGTTGGGAAGGTGTGCCAGATGGAGCTACTGTGGCATAGTGCATCCCTGCGTGGAACATGGCAGCACAAGCACCACCTGAGTCAAGGTTTCTACTCTAGCCCCACCTGTTCCACACTTCCTGTGGGCCCCCTGTCAGGTGGCTCCCTGCATCTCCTCATCACAGTACCAGAAGGGACATGTGGCTTTGCACAACCTACATCTCGTGTGGTAACATCAACCCCTAGGAATGTATCCTGTATGTGGGGGTGCCCCCCCCTACTGATATGTTCTCCCTCTGGGACACCAGCCGGACCCTCTGGAGGTACAACCCATGCCATGGCACTGTCACCATGTGGGATGTATCATGCAGCCCGTAGGGCTATGCCTCTGTCCCGTGGTGATGAGCACAGCATGCTGCAGCATTATCCCATGGATGCTGACTCACAGGCGCATGTAGCGATGGTGTGGGCCCTGTGTACACGGTCCACCCACCCACTGTGGTGGTGCCTCATGTGACACAGGTGTCACTGGGATGGGTGGCAGGCCTCAGTGTGTATCCATGGTATATACTGCCTCATCCATGCCATCAGGCCCTTTTGCTATGTATCGTATCATGCATTACAGATCTGCCTGTGCAAGGCTGCCATGCTGCCACCACTGAGGTAGTCTACTATATATCATTGCAGGTAATGGCAGAAGTGCAGCCGCCAGAACTAGAATGTTGTCACCATGATTCCGGGTGCTGAAACGTGCCATGCACCATGGCAGGAGGCCAAAGCATACCGAGAGAGGACATAGCGGTGGCTGCAGGAGGAATGGATGCCTGTGATACCTGATGGACAGCACCATCAGACAGAACCAGCTAGGGAGCATGTTGCAGTGTGACACCCAGATGCCATGGTACAGGTGTCAGTTGCTCAGCAGGTTGCACACTCGCCTCTGAGGCCGGGAGATCAGAAGGCTGTGGGTTCTGTCCCCACACCAGGCACTTGGGTTAATATCCCAATACTGACACCGGAGTGCAGCATGAGGGGGATGCTGCACTCCTGAGGTGCCATCTTTCGGATGAGATGTTAAACTGAGGTCCCGTCTGCCTGTTCTGGTGGTTGTTCAGGTGGACGTTAAAGATCCCATTGCACTTCTTGAAAAGAGTAGGGGAAGACTTTATTAAAGAAATCATACAATACAAAACTCAAAAATCACACATAGAAAAAAAACAAGCTGTTTCCTTAGTAACCATAAGAAACTTAAACAAGAAAAAAGAAAAGGACAAGCATTGACGAAGGTCCTCATGTAACTGGAAAGTCATTGTCAGTAATCCAGGGCAAATTCCACCAAATAGCCTGCAAACGTACCCTGCTGAGACTTTTGGATTCATAAAGATAAACATCCTGTAGAGACTTGAAAATATTACCTTACAAATCATAATAGGAAAGTTCATGCTGTTGGAGAGTGAACAAACATCTAGAATGCCAGACAAACCATTTGATAACAGCAAAAATTACAGTCAATGTACTTGCGTCCCAAATATCCAAGTTACTAGGATAACTGCCATACATGAGCACAGGATACGTGAGGTGTAGAAAAAAAGAAAGACGAGACTTGTCATAAAGGAATTTCCAGAAATCAACAATATAAGTACAAGTGAAATACAAGTGCAGAAGGGTTTCTGGTTGATTAATACACCGAGGTCTAGAGCAGATTCGTTCCTCCACCCGTTTATGCTTTTGATTAGCTTTTACATTTAGTTTTTCATGACAGTTAAGCCAGTGATGGTCTTTAAATTTTCATGGGACTCTCTTCTCATTCAAAAAAGTCAATAAGGCCTCCCTATAGGCCACCGGACATTTTGGAAAGATTTCCAAGTCACTAAAATTATTCTTCAAAACAAATGCATACTACTGTTTTTTAGTTTTTGAAATCACAAGTCTACTAGTGATCCCCCAGGATCGAAGCTTGACAAAGACCTCACGTAGATACAATGGAGAAGTGGCTACTTGCCTAATTTGTTGTAAATGACCCAGATCCCAAGCTACAAACCAAGGTTGATATGGTGTGAATAAAAAAATCACACCAGTATTTATCAGGAGAAACAAACAAAGGTTTCAAATTAGCATGCAAAAACTGACAGAAAAAAATAACACAGGGTTAATAATTTGTTGGCCACCTTGATTGCAGGGTAAATACAATACATTCCTCTTAATGGGATTAAGACGACTCTCCCAGAAGGACTGAAAAAAGAGGCTATACAGTTTAAACTCCCTTGACTTAGGGACAGGAAAAACAGAACTAAGAAACAAAAAAAGAGGCACCAGGTAAGTCTTCATCAAATAAACACGTTTACAGTAACTCATTTTAGTCTTATTCCTGTGTTGAACCATTTGTGTACCAAGCAATAACTTCTTGTCCCAGTTATCAATATCCATTTGGGATGACCCATATTCAATACCCAAAATGTTTAAAGAACCTAGTGTAAAAGGAAGACCAGCTATGTGATCGGTGGGAACAACCTGACCACCCAGGGGTTTCCCTATACTTTTAGACAGGTTCAAACTGGTACCTGAGAATGTACCATAAGTGGTACAGACAGTCAGTGCCATGGCAGCAGACTGGGTATTCCCAACCAGAAGAACCACATCATCCGCATAGGCCAAGGCAGTATAAGGAACCGTAAAAATGTTACATCTGAATCGGAGCAATACTAGGTGTGGAATTGAGAAACCTTAATAAAGGATCTATACTAAATACGTATAAAAGGGGACTGATTGGACAGCCTTGTCGAACACCTTTTTTAATATGAACATGAGGGCCTAGAAATCCATTAATACAGGGGCGAACAGTAGCAGTACGATAAAGGGCCTGTAACCATTCTATAAAAATGGCAGGGATACCATAATGACGTAGCACATGCCATAAAAAGACAAGCGCCACATTATCAAAGGCTTGCCTCTGGTCTAGGGGAAAGAACATAAACATTCAACGGAGAAATAGAATCGTGAAAAAATAGATCCCGTAATAAAAGTAGTTGGTCCGTTATTGAGTTCCCAGGTACAGTACAAGATTGTGCCGGGGAAATCAAAAACTTTGCCACTGTTAGCAACCTAGTGTTCAAAAGCTTGGAAAGAATTTTAAAATCATTATTCAATAGGCTAATAGGCCTCCAATCAGAGAGATCCAATTCATCACCCTTATTCTTAAATATAAAGATGAGGATTCCTGTAGACATGTCAAAAGGTACATTTTGAATATGCAAAATAGAATTATAAACTGAAGTAAGTTCTTCCAAAAGTTCACCCTGTAAAATATGGTAAAGGTCAGAGGTGAGGCCATCCAGACCAGGGGCTTTACCTTTAGATAAAGTTGGATGGCAGTAGCAACTTCCTGAGCCTGAAAAGAGCGTCAAGCCTAAAAGCTGATCTTGTGGTGCCTGGGAACCTGAATTTTATCAAAAAAACAAAATTTGGAGGCTTAACTGGTTGGGCAGTAAACAAAGAAGCAGCATAGGCAAATGCTATACGCGAGAACACTACCCCATCAGTGTGACCACTCCCTGCTGGTCATAAACAGCAGAAATAGTTTTAGCCTGAACCTTCTCCTGACAGCTAAGTAAGGGACAAGTGGTAGCAAATGGTCCCTGTGTACCATGGTGCTGTCATGACTGAAGATCTACAGACAAATTCAAATGAAATTGCATCATCTTCTTCTGAAAATGAGCAATCTGAGCCTCGAAATCATGTTGGGTAAGTTGAGAAAGGGAATACAAGTGTTGAAGCTGTTTTCTGTCCTGTAAATACAAAAAATACGTTCCCTTCCTAAAGTGTCTGCTGTGGGAAATGAGTAGTGATCGCAGGTTTGATTTGGTTTCTAACCACCAAACAACTGGATCGTCATATAAGTGAAACAGATTTCCAACAGGTCAAAAAAGTGGAGATGAGCTATGAAAAATCAGCTTACGTCAAAAGACTGGAATTTAATCTCCAGTATTCTGGTCCCATAGGAGCAATAGCTTTGTCCAAGGAAACCGTCAAAAGCCTATGGTCAGATTAGGCAGTTGGTTCCACTGAAACAGTCTGGAGTAACAAAGAAATGGACAGGAACAGAAAATCAATATGGGTAGATAATGCCCCTTTAAAAAAAGTTCACTCTCACACAACAGTATGAGAAAAAACTGCATCTTTAAGACAAGCATCACGCACAGACTTATTCAATGCAAACATGTCACCAAAAATCTTTTCCGTCGTAGTAGCTGAACCCTGATCCCATTTACTCAATCCGCAATTAAAATCACCACCCCAAATGACATAATGAACAGTGTGCAGAAAGGGGCTTATTTGTTGAAAAAGAAGTGTACGCTCTGCTTTAGTTTGAGGTGCATAATTATTAATGAGTTGAAAAAGGACTTTGTCCAAAATGAAGTCAAGTAACAGTACCCTACCAGGTACAAGGTCCAACACCCGAACAATAGTAGGCTGAATATGGTGAAAAAGGATTCCAACCCCCATGCAACGTTCTGGGCCAATCGACCAAAAGGAAATCCCTGAGAGCCATGCTTTAGTGGAAATCGTAAGTTCTATAGTAGTGTGAAGCCTAGTATCTTGTAAAAGAAAGACACCAGGAGGGTAAGTCTGTAGGAATTCAAACACCGCACTCTGTTTAACAGCATTCTTAATACTATTGACATTAGACGTCAAAATTAAGAACGGAGGGGAAAAGGACATTAAAAAAAATCAGGGGAGGCTTAATCAACACTTTTTCTTCCTGAGCTTCCCTTTTCGATGGGAGGGCTGTGAGGGTGATTCACCCTCGTCAGGTATCAACAAATCAGAAGCATCTTTGGGTAGGATAGAATCTGCAGAAGAACACACCGAATCAGTGTCGGAGTGATCGGCATCCAAAAAACTGAAAATCTATTGGAGGAATCATGCAGTGAAGTTTTAGGCATCTTAGGGGTAGGTAGGGTCCTGGTAGACCTTTTCCTGGTCGACATTCTCCTCTCAGGAGGACCCTCAACTTCATGGAGGGGGGGCATGGGGCCAGATAGAACCTCAATAATACTAGTGGTCACTGAATCAGCTTGCAAAACTGTGAAGTGCTCTGGTGACTCTACAAGTGGAGGAGGAGAAGTCATCTGCAGAACAGGAGCAGGACAAGCCTCAGACACATTAGGGGGTGGAGGGTCTGGGGCAGTAGGAACAGGTAACTTGGAAGGAGAAACATCCTCTGCTAACTCTTGGTGTAGATGCTTTATTAAGTTCCCTTTGGGCTAAGGTGACCAGGAGACTTTGCTTCTCCCCGTCAGCAGAAGAGGATTTCCTATGAGCAGCCTCAGGACAGGCCACATAAACATGTCCTTCTTTCCCACAGAGGTTACAACGAACCGAGTTGGAACATAGACTACTAAGATGACCAGTCTTGTGACAAAGGGAACATTTAATCTGGTCACAAGCACTACTAATGTGACCTGGAAGCCCACATTTATAACAAGTCCTGGGCTGACCAGGATAAAACAAAACACCTCTATCCCTACCTAGAAAAAAACAATTAGGTAAATGGTGGAAACCCCAACCCTCTGAGTGCAAAATCACCCTAATTCTCCACCCACCAGTCCAGATTCCCTCAGAGTCAAATATGGCTTCTGGATGACCAGTTACAGTACAGAGTTGTTTAAGTCAAAACAGCAAATTGGTAACACTGACACCTTCATTTGGAAAGAGAACTGTAATGGTTTTGTGAGCAGGCCTGGTAAGAGGAAGAACCTCAAAGGGGGCCCACAAAGGGGTGGTCTTCACCTGATGATAACGTGCCCAGAACTTATCAAGGCCACTCCCCAGCTTAAAGCTAACATCAAATACATTCTCACCTGACATATGAATTAGGGCATACAATTCAGAACATTAAAATGGAAACTGTTTTTTAATAATGTACAGCCCACATATACCCTATCAGGAAAGGTATCTAGACCCCCCTTATATATGAGACGAAGAGCATTATGGCGTTTAGCTGAAGGAGCAGCATTATGAAAAAGGGAGGCAAAAGGCCGTGGGGTGGGGCTGTTCCTCCATGCCATGGGAGACCGGTGGACAATTCCTCAAAGCAGCAGGAATATTTCTGGGAATATCAGAAAAATCAGAAATGTCACTAAGTTCAGCCGCCTCCACATCACGTAGGGGAGAACTAGCCATTGGTGTACTATGCAGTTGTAAAACAGGAGTTTGAGTAAGTTCCAAATCCGAGGGAAAGTGGAGAGGAGAATGCTGCAAACCGTCCATAGCTGGAGAAGGTTCCTGCACAGGAGTGGACACAGGTAAAGCAGGCAAGGAAATCCCAACAGTCTCAGGTTTAGTACATACAGGAGGAGAAGGTGATAACATAACTCCTGGTATTTTAATGGGCGCAAAGCCCGAAATCCAAGTCCCACTATTGGGGGAGCGTACCCAGCCTGCAGCCTTCAAGGAGTCTTCAACGGTCCAGGGACCCCCTTCCAGAACAGGAACATCAGCCCAACTGAGTTTTGCTGGGGCACTCTTTTCGAGTAATTCGCTCCATGCGGGGTTTGTCTGGGGCAGCGTTGAAAGAGAAAACTATAGCGGCAGCTTGATTCTGTCCCGAGTGGTGAAAGACTATGCTCGGCTCAGTCCGAACCTCCTTCTGGTCTGTGACCATTGAAACGGGCTGTACAGTATCAACAAGAAGTCCTGGAGTCACCGCCGCAGTCACCAAGCACTTAGAATGAAACCACTCCAGAAGTTCCTTTTTTTCTATAAATGCTGTTGTTCTTCTAACTGCAACAGCTTCTGCAGCTCAACATCAGTGGACTCAACAGTAGGCAGTGCAGAAGACTCAACAGGGCAATCCATAGGATCCGAAGCAGACAACGCTGTTGAACAGGCAGCCTCCTTAATTTGCACAGACACAGCAGGATCAGCAAGAGCAACCGTCTCAAACAGCTTTGTAGCCGAGGAGGAGACAGGCTCCTTGACCTGCTGCACGTCCATCTACTCAGTCGGCAGCACAGCAACTGACTCGGCCATCCTTCGACAGCCAAAGGATCCCCTTACTGATGAGTAGGGGAATTTCCCCAGTGTCCTGGCCAAATTTCCCCCATTCACTAAAAATACCACAAACAACTTAATCTGGTTCAATTTCAGTTGGTTACCATCTGTATCCCCCCTCCCCCCTCCCAATCACCCCTGAAAGAGGGACTTCTAGTCTCAGTGGGCCTACCAGGTCAACAAAATTCAATAAAATAATAGGTGCTGAGGTGCCAGCCAGCAGAATGGAGGATGCCACCCAGGAGGCTGCCATCGACATAGCCCCTGAGATGGATGTGGTTGCTAAAGACCCCAAGCCACAGGAGGCCCCTGCCCAGCCTGGGCCACAGGAGCAGATGCCACAGCCTGCTGGGCCACTACAGGCAGAGATGGAGGACAATGCAGAGAAACTGGCTCCACCCCTCAGGGACAGGCTATGGGAATTTCTGGGCACCGTGCACACCTAGATGCAGACTGTGATGGCTGACCTAAACCACCTGCAAGGCTCCCTGCAGGTGGTCATGGATACTATTGAGGCAATCAAGGACCTTTGATTGTAGGGACACATTATGCAGTGTTCTCATGGGCTTGTGGGTTCCAACCAGTGTCTGCCCATGTCTGGTTCCTGTGGTATGTTTTGTTTACTACAGTATTATTCCACATCTGTTTTCTCCTGTTCATCTTCTCCTATTCCTGTTTTACCTGTTGTCACTACCCATGTCTACCACCTTTTTTTTCCTGTGTCCAGCCATGCTGACATTGCTTTGATAGCAGTGATTTGGGGTGGGTGTCCTTTACTCATTGTTGTACATTCTGTCATGGGTGACTCCTCCCTCTATGCAGGGACCATTCCTGCACCACAGCCCTCCTCTAGGTGACTGGGGACATCACCTCGGTAAGGTGGCTGCCTGCACCACCATGCTGGACAGTGAGCCGCATGTGCGTACGGGTCCAGGGGATCACACCCTGTGGCACGGCAGAACACTGTCCAACAGCTGCAGTCAGTGTGCCTACCTACTGTATGCTGCTGTTGCTCATGTACTCCCTGGTATAGGCATGTGTGGTACCTCACACGCCATGCATGCCGTGGGGTGACCTCCTACCATGGTGATGGCCCTCCCTGGGGTATGCAGACATGCTCCATTGAGGAGCCACACTCTCTGACATGACAGCTGTGGTGTCACATCTGCTCATGCGGTATCTTGCAGTGTGTGCCATAGTGCCCTAGGTGGGAAAGGGGACATTCCCCCTCATAGTGTGGTACATGATAACCCTGTGCCCCGTGACATGACATTCACACAATGGACCTCAAAAGGCAGTGGCATGGTGTATCATACCACTTTGACAGTTGTGCAGTTGTGGTCAGGTGCAGTCCAGGTCCCTGTTATGTACATGGACATTTCAGGATCCTGCCTGTTCCTGGGGCCTTGCCATGCTGGGTTGTGGTGTGCCTCTCAAAGACTTGCAAGGCCCAGTTGTGCTATGGTGCCCTGGGTCATGGGGGTGTCAACATGTTTGACTAGGGACCTGGGACCTGTCTACCGAGTGCATACTCTCCTACTATGATGTTCATGTCACATGGCCCCACCAACCACTGCCTACCATATGTTGTGGTATGCCAGTGTGGGGGCCTCGTGGCTGTGTCTGGGTTGGCCATTGGTGTGGTGAACAAACTGACACACAGACACATGCTTACATGGTTGTGACTTTATTTATATGCACATTTGTGAACATAACTTGCACAATTTCCCACCATCCATGCTGTGCTGTGTATAAGTAGACGTGCAACAGGGTGTGCACACACACATGTCCGCTGGCTAATCCTCCATGACCTGTTGCTGTCCCTGTCCCCCCAGCCAAGTGTGCTGTACAGATTGCCTCTGACACTGGTCTCATGTGTCACTCAGCCACATATCCCCTGGGTCCGGCCTTGTCTGTCTGCGCATGGTGCATCGCACACTGGTCCACTCAGTTGTATATGTGGTCTACCCCTCCTTGGCCTTCAGAATGTCTGTATTGATCATGCCTGACTCTTTTTGAGTTAGTGCTGTTTGTTCTCCACTGTGCTGCTCTTGACTTGTACCTTTTCTACATCCCATGTGCGGTGGGCTGCTATCTGCTGCAGGACCTGTTCCACTGGGTGTGGATGCATGCAGAGTTTCCTGCATCCCTGTGTGTTTCAGCTTACTTCCCCTTTTCCTGGGGGTGCACATGTTGCTGTATCGCCATCTGTAGCAGAGATGCCCTCTGGTGTTGAACCCGTGGTGGCCATGGTGCTTCAATGGCTGTCAGTGTCGGGCTCTGTCACGCTGGGGGCCTGGTGTGTGGTGGACTCGACCACTGTTGTGTGCTGGGTGCTGAGAGCATGCCCTGTGGTGTCAATGACTTTCAAGGCTTGTAGTGTGCTGGTGGTCTGGGTGCTGGTTGTCCTCCGTTGAGCCACCTGTTTGTGGCAAATAGGTTGTATCACAACATTACTCTGTTGGACTGGCGGCAGTGTGCTTGGGGCCTGGGTTGTGGTGGCTTGTGGTATAGGTACATTTATTGTGCTACCAGACTGCATTGTGGGTGGTACTGTAGCCAGGTTCTGCGGTACACTGTGGGGCTGTAGTACATGGGCAGTGTAGGACTGTTGTTGCTGTGTGCTCTGCTGCACTGTTCAAGGTGACCTGAAGCACTCCATGCTGTCATCACTGTGGCTGCATGTGCTGCATACAGTGCCATTGGGAATGCTGTGGCCCGCTTGCCCAGTTCCACTGGGGCCAGTGTCTTCTGATGGACTGTTACGTTGGTTATCGGTGCTACAGGCAACACTGTGGACCAGGGTAATGGACACCTAGGGTATGTGACCACTGTGTTGGTGGCTAGTGTGAGTGGCTTGGTACTAGCTGGCTGGTGCTCTGGTCTCCCTGAGCTCATGTACACTGTGTTCTTGGTGGTGTGTCCCTGTTGCATGGCTGTGTTCCCTGTGCCGTAGTGCCTCGGCAATGTTTTGCAGGATGGACATGAGGGCGGCAGTCTGCTGCTGTTGGATCGTGGTGCTCCTTTCCAGCACAGTTGTCAGGCACTGCATTGTGGCAGTGTGCCATTGTTTGCAGACATGGAGTACTTGCAGTACTACCCTGGTATCCACATGCCTGGCTGCACTCTGGTGTTGCCCTGTCTGCATGGTGTTTGGTACCCCTCTCTAGTGTCAGCCATGCAGCTGTGGTGCACATCCATGGAGGCACTGATTGCTGTTAGTTTTCATGTCTGTGCCTCCTGGGTGTCAAGAACAATCTGAAAGTACTGGTTAAGGTCCTCATCCTCCAGGGGGTTCAGGGAGTATGCCCTGTGCTGCCTGCTGTATTGTGGCCCCCACCTATACTGATGTCATGGGGCTGAGGTCCTGTGTGATGTTCTCTGGAATGGACTCTGCCATATCTGTCTCCAACCCCTCACTGTCAGGCTGTGCACCCCATATGGCACCATATGTGTCACTGTGGGGCTGTCACCTCAGCCATTTCTGTCTGGCCCAGGACCTCCTGGTCCATCCCATCCTCTGTCTCGGAGCACCTCATGGTGTCTGTGCTTCCTGTGGCTGCTTTTCACCACTCAGTGGCCGAACTGACCTGAACAAACACACAAAACCAAGAGGACCCTACCAAGCTGACTGTGAGGCCACGGCAAAGCGATTACCTTCCAAGATCTGCTTGCTACTGTTTGCCACTCTGGTAACTGAATTTTTTGCTGCACCTTAACAGCCTGAGGGACTCCCATTGACTAACCTTTAACTGTTAACTCCCCCACTGATGCGCTGGACCTCTGCTGACATGGCTCGTCATCCTGGAGGAGTGCCGTTGTCACCAACACAGCCGTGGTAAAGATCCCACCCCACCAACGCTGCTCAGGAGAAGAAACAGCCAATTGGTAAGGCTTCAAAACAAAAAAAATAATAAATTGAAATGCAGCTTTAATCACTGCTTCCTAGTCATGGGTTTGCAGTGCATATGGTTTGTATGTGTGTCGGGGGGGGCATGTGTGTTGGTGGGGTATTGCAACCAACAGTAGGGGATTAGGTAGGGAGAACAAAGTTTAGAGCAGAGTGTAAACTCTTGAGACTGGCAACAGAAAATACACATTTTCTCTTGAACTTAAGAACATAAGAAAAATAGCCAGCAGAAGGAGACCTCTCAGTCTATCGTGTCTGCTCGAAATAATATGGTTTTGTTCTGGCCTTAAGTTTGCCTTTGTAACCCCGACTGTGAGGCCAAAGCAAAGCGATTACCTTTCCAAGCTCTGCTTGCCACTGTTTGCCAATCTGCTAACTGCATTTTTTTGCCCTGAACTTATGAATGGGAACTCTACAAACTATGCTTCACCATACCAGAAAATACTACTATCCCTATGTGATGTAGGTGGGATCGAATCTCACCGAAGGAGCTGGCTGTGTTGAGGGGGAGTTGGCTACATGTGTATCCGGGTGTGTGTGGCTGTGTATGTAAGGGAGCTGGATGTGTGTGTGTGTGGGGAGTTGAGCATGTGTGTAGGGAGGAGCTGGGAAACTGGCTCTGTGGGGGGGCATTGACCATGTGTGTGTTTTGGGGGAGCTGGCTGTGTTGGAGGTTGAGCTGGCCATATGTGTGGGGAAAGAGCTGGCCATGGGGGTGGGGGTGACTGTGTGTGTGAAGGGGCTAGCTGAGGCTGTGCAAGTAGCTGGTCATGTGAAAGGGGAGCTCACAATATGGGTGGGGCACCTGGTGGGATGTTGGTCTTTTACGTGGCTTTTCTGAGCTGAAGGCTAAAAAGTGTGACTTACTGAACAGGCAGCTGGGCTTGTCTTTGGGGGACGATGTGGGCATGTGGAAGGGTAACATTTTGTTGGTGTTGCTGAACAAGGTGGTGTGTGTGTGTGTGCGTGCGGGCACGCGCTTCTGGCCATACCACGTTTCCAAATTCTCACTTGAGCTTGCTGCAATTTGGAGTCCCCAGCTGACTGACTTGCCCCCCCCCAACCTGGCTCCTCCATTGGGTGATGGAACATCTGGACAGATTCCAGCTGTTAAAGGAGAGTCTGTATGGGTTCACTAAGAGAAGGCTGTGTCAGTTTAACTTGTTTACCTGTGTTGAGGCAGGAAGAAAGACTGTTGCACTGTTGCTGTAATATACTGTTGTTAGATTTCAGTAAAGCATTCAACATGGTTCACACATGCATATTTGGGGGGGGAGGGGGTAGAAGACCACTGGTTCATCAAGTTCTTCCCTCTCACCAGCTCAGTGGAAATGCCCTGTCACCCCATTGTCTTCAACGTACTTGTTGAGTCTGCGCTTGAAGTTTGTGACAGTATCAGCTGATATCAAAAAAACAGGATCACTCAAAGACACCAAGGGGTGTGCTCACATGCTAACAAATATCAAGCAATCAAAAAAAAAAGGAGTACAACATTACCGAAATCCATGCATAAGATGCAAATGCTAGATTTAACATGCAGCAAATAATTATTTACAGTACATCGGTGTCCAGCAAATGCAAGGCAGTGTTCCCACTGACTTACTCAATGTTTCATACCTATGCGTGGCACATTCTCAAAGTGAAACTGGGGGGGAGGGGACAGAATGGGACTGTTGGGAGCACTGCCTTAACATCGCTGAGCATGCATGCACTTTGTATAAAATTGTTTTGCGTGCTTTGAATCCAGCCTCTGTATCTTATGTTCAGTTGCGCTGGTGGGTGAGTGCTACACTTTTTCCTTGATTGCCCTATCAGATGATGCCACATACTCTGGCAGTCCATTCCCAGTGTTCACCACTTGTTCTGTGAAATAGTTCTTCCTCATGTCTCCATTGAATCTTCTTTCCATCAGTGACATTGGCTATCCCCTGTCCTGTGCTGTTTTGTCCTCATTTCACATCTTGAAAAGCTGCACTTGGTCTGCTGGAGTTATCCCTTTCATTTTGTTTGCTTTTTATTTCTGGATTATGCAATACAAAGCACATAACATATACATGGTACAGGAGGAACAAAGCCCACCGACATACCCTGCTCAAAAATAAAACATTAAAACATAATATCACTTTCCAATGTTCTCAGGAACAACCATTGACTACAGCTTTGTGAAAAGAATAAAAATCTAGCTAGGTGAATCCGTAGGAGCTATCATTCTCATCTATAAAGTATCAACAAAGTCCATGTGCCGGCTTTCCCGGTTTCTCGAAAGCTGAGCATCTATAAAGCAATGCATAAAGGAAAACAGAATTCCTGGGCTCAATTAAGTTATATCTGACCTTCACCTCCGGAGAAACAATCAGTGCTGCCATGCAGGGGAAGAACTGGACCAAGGTAATTAATCAGTTCATGAACCGAGACATGTGCCAGCACACCAAATATTAATAGCAGTGCTCTACAGGGAACTAAGATGTAAAGTCAAAGTCAAAGTCAACTTTATTTAAAAAGACGCCCAATCCCGAAGGCTCTGGGCGCCGCACAAAACCTATACAGTATGTCATACCGTGTACAATAAGGTTAAAATATCATACATATAACTTAAACCCCAAAAGCCTGCACAAATAAAAAGGTCTTAAGACGATTCTTAAAGGCCTCTATAGTGGGGGCCTCTCTCACTTCAAACGGCAACGAGTTCCAGAGAGCTGGAGCAGCAACTCCAAAGGATCGATCCCCTGCTGATTTCAACCTAGCTCCTCGGAACTGTGAGGAGGCCACCACCAGAAGAGCGAGATCCCGGACAGAGGTGGACGGTACCAGGAGATCAGAAAGGTAACCAGGGCCCTGTCCATATAGGGTCTTATAGGTGAGAAGCCCACAGACAAAACTCTCCACCTGACAGGCAGCCAGTGCAATTCGCGCAACACGGGGTTATATGACAGAACTTGCTCTGCCAGTCAAAGCCGGGCAGCAGCGCTTTGCACTAGCTGCAGTCTATGAAGAGAAGTTCCAGAGACCCCGAGATAGACAAAGACACAGTAGTCAAGTCTCAGTGACCAAGGCATGTACCAAAGTAGGGAGGTCCAGAGTCGAACAAGGGGCTTAATCCTGGCGATATTTCTAAGATGAAAGAAACAGGAACGCACCACAGAGGATATTTGAGCCTCCATGGATAAGTTCCTGTCAAAGATCACACCAAGATTAAGCACCTTGGGAGGCCATCAATGACACAGCTCCTAGCACAATGCCAGTTGCAGAATCAGAGGCCATCCATCCACGAGCTCTGTTGACTCCACTACCAGTACCTCAGTCTTATTGGGTTAAGTCGCAGCCAGCTGGAAGACATCCAGTCATTTATCTCAGCCAGACAGATATTCATCACATCCACTGCATTTGATGTTCCTGGGTCAAAGGATAGGTATAGCTGAGTATCATCAGCATAGCAATGAAAATTCAGACCATACCTCCTAATGATCTCCCCAAGGGGCAGCATGTACACTGCGAACAACATTGGGGCCATGTACAAGTAACTGGTGACCAGCAGTTCAGAGAAACACATATTTTCTTGACTTGGACTAAAGAATGAGCTGAAACATAAAATAGCAGCAACAAAGCAAGTTTACATTCAGTCCACTTTTCAGTCATTTCTCTCTTCAAGCTCCAGTTGGATCTTGGTTTTTGTACCATTATACTTTTTCAAACATTCCTGTGCACTCTCCAGATCTGTAAACAGATGTGTCTTATTACTGTGTTTTGACTGTAGCTGGGCAGGAAAGAGCAACCATGCAGTGATTCTACCTTCCAACCTAGCCCGTTTCACCACTTGCAACTGTCTTTTACGATCTTTTACGATCTTCTTGAGTCTGGGAAGAAAGACTGGGAAAGAAGGCTAGTTGACTTCCCTCCCAGATGATATCTCTACTTGTTCGGGCTACCTACAACAAAGAACTATGGACCTCAGGGCAGGAAAGAGCAGCTGTAGCCCTTGGTGGTTTCTGTGTAGCACCATCCCAGAGCCGAGATCTGATATGGATTACAAAGGCATGAACGAGGTTTACTCCAGCATCAGCAGTCAGAAGAGCCAAACTTACAAAGATCAATTTTTCCACTGCCGGAATCAACTCTGTGTGGCTCACAAACCATGGTGAAAGACCCATCACCTGCTGGCCTGGTGGTGTTGAGGGCTGAGGCACTGGATGCCTTACCTTGCATCACGCTGGTGACCTGGGCTTGGGAACGACCTCAGGTCATCAGAGAGAGATGACATGTGGGGGGAGGGGAGCAGGATTGAGCAACTGAAAGGTAGCTCTCCTCTCCCGGGGTGGTTGTCACCCTCCCAGTAGTTCTGCTCCCAACGGATGGAGGCCCAATGGGTAGCATAGGTGGAAGGGGGCAGCAGTGTATCAGGAGGGCACCACGAGGTGTGGTGTGTGTGTGTGCCTCCACACACGCACAGCTGCCCGGGGCATGGGGCGGGGAGACAATGGGGGTAAAAATGAATACAAATCTGTATATAAAAAAAGAGAAAAAAAACAACCCATCACCTGAACATTACCCTGGCAGAGTCCATTTTCGAGCATCTCCACTTTAGATCTCAAAAATCTAATGTCTTTTACCACCATAGCATTTTTAGCCCGTTGCTGCTCAGCTCCTTGCTTCAGGTCAACAATGTCTTATTTATTCTCAGCAATGTGTCTGTCAAAGTCCACCAGCTGAGCCTCTACTGCTGCCAGTCCCTGGTTCTTTACTCGAGTACTTGAGCCCGACAGCCAGGGGACTCCAGCATGCAGCAGCTACAAATAGATAAGGTAAGGAGATGGGAAGGAGACAAACTGGCATGGGAGTCGGCGTCAGATGCAGAATCTGAACTTCCAGTTCTGTCTCCGGTTCTGTTTTTCAATGCCCTAATTGGAGGGGGACAGAATCGAAATCACTGAAATTCTGACTTCATGTCATCAGAATGAATTCAAGGGAATCTGAGCATCCCTAATTACTTTGTATTTTCCTCTTTTCATTCACTTATTTGTAGACTTGTTTATTACTGGATTCCATCTCAGTCCTTGGCAGCAGTGGAGAGCAAGCAGCAGCATTATATCCTGGTGCTACCCCCCTAGAAGTTTACATTTTTTAAAATATTTATTTAATCTGCGCTGACTGGTGCCAGTGAGCAGCAGCTCAGATTGTGCCATGTGTGGGGCAGACAGAGTCCTGAATCTGTGCACTTGCCCAAAGAGGAGGAGCACTAGCCAACAGCAGTTGCAGTTGGTCCTCTCCCTAGTTGGGAAGGGACAGAAGAGGGATATGCCTGCCCAACCAGGGTAGAGTTTTGGGTAGCCATGCCCAACAAGAGGCTGCACTCCAGCATCCAGGATGGATGAGACTGGTTCCCCAAGCAAGAGGGGCTACAGGCAGCATACAGAGGGAAAGGAGCTCCAGCAACAAGGCAGTGTTTCTCCTGATACAGAAAGTGAGCTGGTCCTGCAGGGATGTGCATGCATAAAGACATTAAGGTAAAGGACCAGACCTTTTACAAACATGATGTAATGTTGAAGTGACCAAATATGTGGGACTGGCTGGAAGAAACACATAAGCTGGTGGATAGTGCCACACACAACAATATTCGGCTGAACATGGCCAAGCCAGCACTGCACTTTATTGCAACTACAGCTGCCAACTGGCAAAAACAATTTTAACTCCTTGGCTTAATTTGGGGGAAAATTTGGATGAGCAAAAAAAGACCTGGTTTCATGGGTGACCAGAAAAGTGCACGAGATTTGGTTCATTGATGTGTAACAAGCATGGTAGCATGAGGCCAATTGTGACCGGGCTAACTTTACACCACTTCATGATTAAAAGTTGTTAAGTTCATGTTTTAATGTGTGGGAAGCATGCCAGAGAAATTAGGCTCAGTGTGAAGTAACAAGCATGATATAATGAAGCTAAATGAGGCTGAGCAGCTCTGCTTCTCACTGCAATTATAAGTACTGACATAAAAGCAGATTCTTTTACACTGCTAAGCTTTCATAATCTAAAAAGAAAGAAAAGACAGCAGAAAGCCCGTAGACTTGTGCTAGGAGCTAACATGCTTGAAGCACATTGTGAATGTTAAAAACACAATTGAATGCTGTATATATTTGAATTAAGGCTGCCCTCAAGCACTAGCCACCCATTGAATAGAAACCACAGGTGAAAATTAGAGTTTGTAATAAAAGCCACACTTAAACAGAGGCTGTGGCTAGTGCTCGAGGGAAGTCTGTATTAGGAGATTGTGGCTGGGATCCTGGCATGCCTTTTCTGCAATGGGTCTGTTACCCTCTGTTTCTGTCCTTCTGGTGACTTTAATTTTGAAGTCCAAATCTTAGGACTTAGGCTTTGCCATCCTGCTGATGTTAGAAATAACAATGCACTGATGACAAGTTCAGAGTGGACCTTCTGTTTTCAGCTGACAGGCACTGTAGGTAACTTGGTGCCTATAATTAGTGAAACCTACAGTTACTGGGGAGTCACGTGGTGCAGCCTTGCGAGTAGCAGCTCTGCCAAAATGCTCCCACTAACTCTGAATTATTTTACAACTTTCCCGATTTACTGGGAAACTTTTTACTATGTGCTCGATCGCAAGTTTATCTAACTTACTGAGTGCAATATATCCTGCAGTTGATCTACAAACTATGGATGCGGAGATGTGAACGGTGTTACCCAAACACACCACACCACCAATGCCTGAAAAGGCCAGCAAATAGACCAGGCCTCAAACCTCTGTGAGTGGGCACACAGCAAATATTACACCACAGTAGAATCTACTGACTGTGGATCGATTTTTAGACAAATTCAAACCCTTTAGAGAAGAGCTGAGATCGCTTACTTCTGAGTTTGAATTGATGGCGGTAGCCTTGGAAGAGATATCCAAATGAACCAGGGACAGCGAAGTACAAATTAGATCCCTGGAGAAGAAATTTGAATGTGTGGACCCAGAGCTAGTAGCAACCAAGCAAAGAATGGCCCGCCTGGAAGCAAAAGTAGAAGACTTGGAGAGACGAAGTAGGAGGAACAATGCTGTGATAATAGGCCTGCCGGAAAAAGAAGAGGGCTCTGACCCGATATTATTCAATCCTTAGGATCCTCCATCGGAAATTTGGTGTGACCACCAAAAGCGGCGCTCAACAGCCGCCTGCCGACTCAGGCAGCACCCTCAGGCCGCCTCCGTGGAACCCAGTAGCAGATCCTAAAGCCAGGATCAACGGTTGAATCTTCAGCGCCAGAGCTGAAAGCGGCGCTCAACGGTTGCCTTACTGACTCCTGCCCCTACTTTTGACCGCCTTTCCAGAACCATCCAGCGGACCCTAACTTCAGGATCCTCTGGTGGAAATTTGGTGTGACCGCTGAAAGCGACGGTCAGCAGCCACCTGCCAACTCAGGCAGCACCCTCAGGCCGCCTCCGTGGAACCCAGTAACAGATCCTAATGCCAGGATCCATGGTTGAATCTTCGGTGCCAGAGCTGAAAGCGGCGCTCAAAGGCCGCCTTACCGACTCCTGCCCCTACTTTTGACCACCTCTCCGTAACCATCCAGCGGACCCTAACTTCAGGTACAAGTGCCCACAGCTGGGTTGAGTCCCATACTTGCGGCTGTGCTCCGATGGGTGAGACGCTGCTTAAAGTGCACCGTGATTGGCCAGAACTCCAACTGCTATCTCTACCCCCGAAGCTTTTGCTACTCGCTCTTGGGAGAATGGTAATTTTTTGGGAAATGTGTAATTTCTTTTAGTACAATTGGAAGCCGTACTGATTCCCAGAAACTTTTCAGCTGCTCGGACTAAGGGGAAAATTGTTAAACTGTTAAAACTGCACTGATATTACTCATTACGCTTATCCAAAGTGATAGTCTAAAATGCCTGCTTGCCTTTGAATTTATTGGTATTGTAGTGTAAAACTTGAACTAGTTGACCGAATATTCACTGCTGTCTCCATCTCTCTCTCTCTCTCTCTCTCTCTCTCAACCTCTGTAACCCTCCTGTAACTCTGCCAAAGCGTGAACGGCTGTAATCTCCCAACCCGCCCCCGCACTCCAGCTCCTGCTCCTGGTTCCCCTCTCCCTGTGCGTACTTGACCTTTTCACCTTTGCTTTTAGCCCTCTACCCCTCCCCAGCTGTGACCTGGCCCTCCCTCCTCTTAACTTGCACCTCGACTTCTTTGTTTTACCATCCCACCCTGTGATCTCCTGTGTCTTTTGTATTTTAATTTCCCTAACACCCCTGCCCCCGCTGACGAACTGCCGCCAGCCTCCCACCCTCAATCCTTCTATCTCTCCTGGTAGTTATTGAATCCTCCTCTCCTTTTCTGCCCATAGGATCCTCTGGTGGAAATTTGGTGTGACCGCTGAAAGCGGCACTCAGCGCCTGCCTGCCGACTCAGGCAGCACCCTCAGGCTGCCTCCGTGGAACCCAGTAGCGGATCCTAACACCAGGATCCATGGTTGAATCTTCGGTGCCAGAGCTGAAAGTGGTGCTCAACGGCCGCCTTACCGACTCCTGCCCCTACTTTTGACCGCCTCTCCGGAACCATCCAGCGGACCCTAACTTCAGGTACGAGTGCCCACAGCTGGGTTGAGCCCCATACTTGCGGCAGTGCTCCGATTGGTGAGACGCTGCTTAAAGTGCACTATGATTGGCCAGAACTCTGACTGCTATCTCTACCTCCCAAAGCTTTTGCTACTCGTCTCTTGGGAGAAGGGTAATTTTGTCCCACCCCCACTACCCCCTCCCAGGCCTCCATTAAATACTCTCTCACCCCTCCCACCTACGGCCTCTGCACCAATCCACTCAGCACCCTCAGCCTCAACCAATCACACCTGTCATCTCTGATAACTGACTACTCTCTCTCCCTCTCTCTCTCTCTCTCTCTCTCCCACCCTCTAGCATATTTGTGCCTCCCTCCAATTCCTAACCATGGTGGCTTCAAAACTGCTACCAACAGTTCTAGTTACAGCTTTTTTACTGCTGCTATGCACCGATCTGCAAGTACTTACATCCTCCCACCCAAACTGTCAGTTAATGCCAACCACTGCCCTGCACTTTACTACTGGCATGACAACTGGGATCCAATATATCTATCCCATATCTCACTACTTTCTACTATGGCTGACTTCTTATCTCCTGAAGCCTCATACGCCTGGCCCACTGAGTAACCTACTGGTTGTTGCAGCACTCTGCAGTAAGGCTAGTCAACCCATGCACCAATGCACCAAAGCACGGAGACGCCTAACATACAGGCAAGCCATCAAAATTCCAAAAACCTCTCTCATGAGATTTCTCTTAATACTGCTTCTCCTCTCAGGAAATGTTCACCCTAACCTGGACCACATGGTTCAGCGACCCACCCTCAGAATAGAGCCACGGGATCCCTCACTCTTGCATCCATTAATGTCTGTAGCCTTCTTAGCAAGCTCGATAACCTCTAAACCTGGATCCAACAACACAATCCTGATATCCTCTCAGTTGTCGAAACATGGCTAACCCCCAAGATCTCTGACTCTGCGGTAGCAATTCCTGGATACTCAATCTTCAGGATGGACAGGATCTCAAAGAGGGGCGGTGGCTGCGCCATCTACCTAAAAGATTCTCTCATAGGTCATGCAATCCAAGTTCCAAACCCAGGTTCACCATCTCAGATGCTATTAGAGTTCTCCTAGGGGCCCATAACAAAAATATCACTGTAGTCTCTGTATACATACCCCCAAAGAACCAGGATACCAGCTTCAATAACTTAATGGAATGCCTTAAGGGTCTACGCCATAGTATAGAGACAATAATAGTGGGGGACTTTAAAATCAACTGGCTTTCACCTGAGGCCAGCATCTATAAGGATACTGTCGCTGCACAGCACCTCACACAGCTTGTCTCCTCCCCCACTAGAAACAACTACAGGACAGCGACCAGCACCTTATTAGACTGGATACTGTCAAATCACCCTGATCGAATTACTAAGGTGTCTGTCCTCCCAGACTCAATTAGTGACCACTCATCTGTGATCTGCTCGTGGGCTATTAATACCACTAAGCTCCCCCCGAAAATTATATTCACTAGAGTGCTAAAACAGGGTCACCTACACCTACTAAAATCTCATATAAGCAGGCTTGATTGGTCTAAAATTGACACTCTCAAGGACGTAAACAAAGCACTGGGACTGTTCATTAGACTCTTCACCACAGCCTGTGACATTTATGCACTACTAGTAAAGAAGAAAGTCAAAGGCATATCGAACCCCTGGATAAACTCTGAACTCCTAGCACAGCTCAAACTAAGGGACCACCTCTGGCACTGTGCTCGAGCCACAGGAGCAAAGAAAGACATTCAACAATACAAAGCAGCAAGAAACAGCGGTACCCAGTCTATCCGGAATGCCAAATGCAAACACTATAGAGAGGCACTTTCCAACTCCTGGGGTGATGGGAAAAAATTCTGGAACAACATGAAGGACCTCACAGGGAAGGCAGCTAAGACACCACCAACTATGCTTAACATTGATGGTAAACCTACACTTGACCTTAATACGATCTCTAACACATTCAACAATGTGTTCTCTAACCTGAGCAGCGTACTACCTCCTGATTTCTTCAATGTCCCCACCACCAACTCCACCTCAACAACATCGTCCAGAGCACACGCCACCCCACAGTTCTTCTTCCAAGAGGTCCTTATGCACCTAGCCAGAACCTATATTCACAAGGCCATCAGCAAAACCGGATACAATGGTGACTCCTTTGATCTGAAGCTGCTCTCAATAGTTGTAGATGAAGTCCTTGAACCCCTGACTAAGATCTTTAACCTTTCCCTAAGATTGGGTCAATTCCCAGCACTCTGGAAACAAGCAACTATCACACCAGTGTACAAAAAATGGAGACAAGACACTACACACAAACTACAGGCCCATCTCCATCCTCCCCCCCCTTATCTAAAGCGCTCAAATGTATAGCCTCTGATCAACTTGTGGAGTTCATGGATAAGTATGAAATCCATTGCCCTGAACAACATGCTTTCCGGAAAGGGCACAGCACCACCACGGCACTGCTTGAGTTCACCAGTTTCCTCCATGACACCATCGACCAAGGCATATGTGGTGGGGCGGTATTCATTGATCTAACGAAGGCCTTTGACACCGTTAACCACCTTCTTGATCAACTGTCCGCCCTTGGCCTCTCCAAACGTGTAGTGAGCTGGTTTGTTAGTTACCTAGGGGACAGGGCCCAATGTGTCAGGATCTCTGGAGTCACCTCAGATGAAAAGCTAACCCTCTCAGGTGTCCCCCAAGGGTCAATATTAGGACCACTACTCTTTTCTCTCTTTCTTAATGGTCTCCCTAGCGTCTGCCAACAGAGCATGTTACTTTATGTGGATGACGCAGTAATATTTTCAAGGAACCGTGATACTAGCCTGCTAGAGAGTCATCTTCAAAATGACTTCAGGTGCATCAAAGATTGGTTCTGCTCACATAAATTGGTTCTGAACTTTAGCAAAACTAAGACTATGACATTCTACAACCCATGGAGCAAGTACAAAACTCAGCTCCTCAACATCAAGAACCATGCAGGGGCTTCACTTGAGCATGTTCCTGAGTTCAAATACCTTGGCATCACCCTGGACTGCTCACTTTTGTACTCACATCATATAGATAATGTAGCAAGAGCTGCCAATATACGGATTGGCCTGCTCCACAAGCACAAGCATTGCCTGACCCCTGAAGCCCTTAGGCTGGCTATCTATAGCTCTGTCATCTCCATCATTGACTATGATCTTGCCATCTACAGCTCTGCCTCCCCTACAGCTCTCTGGAGGATATCTGTGACTCTCAACAAAGTCTGTAGGCTCCTTACGAGTGCCCAGCACCTAACTCACACCTGTGATCTATATGCCCAGGCTGGATGGCTACCTCTCCAAAGCTGAATACAGTACCAGACCTGTCTACTCACAAAAAAAATTCTCCTTGGGCACATGCCGCCTGGAGTTGCAAAACTCCTCACTGCCCACAGCAGCACCCAATCTACAAGAAGAGCTCTACAACAGACGTTCCAGGTCCCCAGGTGTCGGACCACCATGGGGCAGAGATCATTCTCACACAGGGCACCTCAGTACTACAATACTCTTAACAAAGAAGCACTTACAACCACAACTCTTGGTCACTTTAAAAGGGAACTACGATGCTCCATTGCCTCAACCACGCAGTGTGACTGCCTCTCCTAAAGTGTGATCTTCACATAGTACCGGTGACAGTGTTGCTCTGGGTTCCATCATCCTGTGCCTCTTTTGACATCCACCTCTCCACTACTCCCTTCACCCACCCCTCTCCTCTCTGCTGACGCTAGGCCTTAGCCACCATGACCAATCTCATGCCACCCGCCACTTCTACCTGACATTGACGTTGCCTGCTCTTTCCTTCCTACCACTCTCCACTCCAAATGCAGCTCACCATCAAAACTTATTCATACTGGCTACTGCTGTCTCCCTCTGCAATCCACTGTATTTGCCATGCTTAATTCGACTTTGAAATGTAATTTATGTATCAATTGCTTCCTTTGTATTGTTGCTCCCCTACATCCTTTGACGTGGAACCTTTGTAAATGAGCAGTCCTTGTTCAAAGGTACTTGTAATCCTAGAGTTTACTAAATAAAAAAAAAAATAAAAATAAATATTCACCCAGAAATTGGTAGTTAAATTAGCAGGACTGTCACCGTTTGGGCCTACCTACTCCATAGAGACAGCACACTGAGCACAGCACCCAATGCCCCTTATTGGAGCACCACCTCAGCCACCAATTTTCTGCTTCTTAAACTATCTGGAGTGGCAACATTTCTTAAACAAAGTTAAAGACTTGCAGGAAGTCAAATGGGACAAAGCTAAAATTAAGGTGGCACAAGATTTATCTACTTCAGTACGGCAACAGCGCTCCACATTCCACCCCATCATTACCAAATTGATCCCGGCTGGCATCAAATTCAAAATGGTGTACCCAGCAAGATTTCAAGTGCTCCTCAATGGAACATGGGCCAGTTTTGATGATCCTAAATCAGCGGAAATAGTGGTAATGGAAGCCCTGCCTAACCTACTCAAAAATCGCTGATAGCTATGTGAACTGAAAGATGGGAATTGTTCTAACATGGGCCATGGTACTGTTTAAATACTCATACATTACTTTTTCCTTTTCTTATGGATTGAAACCTAAGAGTGGTGACCAGTGTTGAGCGCTTCACTTAATTTTACAAGACTGCTTGAGGATCTCTTACTCCCATTCCCCATCCCCATCATTCTCTGCTCACAGATTAGCTGCAATGGTGTGGAAAGATGGTCATCTTGTTTTTCCACGCACAAGATCTAAGGGGATTGAGCTGAACTAAGTAGTGATCGACCTTGTTCGACTTGTTTACATCAGGGGCTGAGCAGGAAAGCAGCCCAGTAATTCAGCTTCACGGTTTGACTTTACAGGGTTATGAAACTATCCTTGAGGCTGGCAGGTCTTGTTTAGAGCTGTGATGAAACAGCATACGGATCTACCATGGCTGAAAGTGATCGGGACTGTTTTTGTACACTGCAAGCCTGAGAATTATCAGGAACCTGTACATTATTTTGAACTTAATCACAATAACCAGAAGGCTTTTGTTTTATTTCGGGAACTGGTACTTTTGTTAACACCTTGTATGGCAATCCATCACAGAAAAATGGGAGAGTAAACTTCATCGAGTACATGGACATGCCAAGGGACTCCACAGTTTAAAGGATACTTGCCAGGGTTCTGGATTTAAAGACGCTCTTTCTTAATTTAATACAGGACTACTGCTTGGACTAATACTTGTTAATGTTTGTTTGTTAGTAATTGTTTAGATATTGGTAACTGGCCAATAGCCTAGCATATCTACTGCTCCCTGCAAGGGGGGACAGATGAGGGGACTAGGTTAATTTAGTTCTAGCACTGGGAAAAGTGAGCAGGTTGCTCACCCTTAAGATGATTCCTCTCTCAGTAGTTTGGTGCAATATGGATCATCCTCTTGGGATTGGGACATGTATTACTTTTCGGGGAGGGCGGGAGGGGATGAGCACTGGTCGGTGAGACTGTACATCATGGGGCTAAAAACATTTGCTTTGGTTTGGGGGGGGGATTTGTTATTCTCACTTGATCTGCATACTATTCATATGTCTATTTAGGGGGTTGGGGAAGGAGTTTATATTTCAGTTCCTTTTAATATCTCAGTGTTTCTTATTTTCGGGGGCATTACTCAGTGCAGAATGGGAGAATGTTATAGGGTTAACCTAGGGATAAGGGTTGGGGGGGTTGGCATCTAATATTGTAAAAAGTATAGGAGAACAAAAATCAATGGTGTCAGTTTTTTATTTGGGGAATACACTTAACCTGGCCAAATGGCTACACACCTGAAACTAATTTCATGGAATGTCCATGGGGCCCGCAATAAACTAAAAGGTACCAAATAATCAAGTACCTCCAGCACCTTAAAGGGACAGATCCTGCCTGCAAGAAACGCACCTGCTGGAAACTGAAGCAAACTTGTTTCGAAGGCAGTATATCAGTCAAGTATTTACAGCAGGCTGTAGTACTCAGAGTAGAGGTATAGCCATTTTACTCTCACATAGGACGCTCCTTGTCTGTGCCTAATGCATTCAGGATCCGAATGGGTGATACATCCTCCTCAGAGGCATGTTGGATAGGACAGAGGTGGTTCTGGGTTGCATTTATGGCCTCAATGTTGACTCTCCCTGCTTTTTTATGGATCTGGTATCTGTTCTCACTCCCTTCTTAGCACTTCCTATTTTTCTGGGGGGAGATTGGAGCCTCCTGTTTACTCCAGATTTAGATTAATCACATAGGAAAGCACAAGGCTTATCACCAGCTCAGAGGGCAATACAGGAACTTTCTGACCACTTTGGTCTGTGTGACCCCTTCAGAATGTTAAATCCCAATTACAAAGAGTACACATTCTGCTCCATGGTGCACAGTACCTCATCCAGAATTGATTACTTCTTGGCAAGCCAGGCACTATTGACTGGTATACTAGGATGTGGAATAGAACCAGGGGTGATTTCAGACCACTCTCCAGTATGGTGTCAAATTTCCTTTTCATCTAATCAGCAGAAAGAAACTATATGGAAAATAAACAATCAAATGTTAAAAGAGGACTGGGTAATCAAGCAGGTAGCTAAATCAATAGAACAGTACACCTCAAGCAATCTAAACTCTACAGGTAAAATTGACATGGAGTGGGGGCCCTGAAATGCTATGTAAAGGGTGAATTAATACACCTGGCATCCACTAGAAAGTGCAAATGGGAGAAAAAGGCCATGGAAATTTTATCCCAAATAAGCCAATTGGAAATCAGTCTCTCACCAAATACCAGTGAAGAGGATAGGCTTAAACTCATTAAACTTCGAGATAGATACAACAAGCTTTTACGTGAGAAAGCTGAATTCGTCATACTGAAAACCTGATCACCTTACATAGATAGGGAGAGGAGGCAGGGTGCCTGCTGGTCCTAAGGCTCAAGCACCGGGAAGCCTCCAGAATTATCAAGATCATCCGATCTTTGAACGATGAGTCCCTCAAATTCACCCCAAAGGAAATTGTATCTGAATTCGAGCAGTACTATTGCAGTCTGTATAGCCCAATGTCCGACCTGCCAAACAGCCAAGTGGTAGATGACTATCTGGAATTTATACCTTTGACAACCTTAAATGGGAGTGAGAAAGAAAGCCTAATAACCCCTTTCACAAAGACCGATATTCAGATGGCCATTAATAAGTTGCCCTTAGATAAAGCCCTAGGCCCAGATGTTTTTTCCCCTAATTTTTATATTTGCAGACCAATTAATGCCTTGGTTAAATAAGTTATTCCCTTGTATTCTCTCGTCTGACCCTATTGATCAACAATTGCTTGAAGCCTTGATAGTTGTATTACATAAATCAGGGAAAGCAGAGGACAGAGTTACCAGCTGTAGACCGATTTCGCTGTTAAACTATGACCTCAAAATATTAGCTAAGCTTCTGGAGAACAGACTGGGCAAGGTACTCCCCTCATTAATTGGAGAGGAACAGGTAGGTTTTATGGCAGGAAGGTCTTCTTCAGATCATCTACGTAAATTGACTCACATTTTCTCCGTGTCTAGGGATTACATTTCTTCGGCTGTGTTGATGTCCTTAGATGCAGAGAAAGCTTTTCATCGGGTTGACTGACAGTTTCTATTTAGGATGTTGCATAGGTTTGGATTTCCCCCTCAGTATTTTCAATGGATACATGCTTTGTACAAGGGTCTGTGTGCCCGAATATACTGCAATGGGGTCTTCTCTTCCACCTTTCCATTACACTCTGGCACGAGACAAGGATGTCCCCTATTACTGTTATTGTTTAATTGATATCTGGAGCTCCTCCTTCTTAAGCTCAAAGAGAATTTAAATACATGGGGTATAAAGTTAGGGACACAGGAAGTGAAACTATCCGCGTATGCAGACAATGTCCTGTTGCAACTCTCTCAACCAAAATCCTCTATTTTGGCCACATTAGAGACTATTAGAGAATATAGCCTGCTCTCTAATTACAGAATCAACTTGGACAAAGCCTGGGTCTTCCCCTTAAATACTAGAACCCTCAAAAGTGAGAGAATGGCAGCTGGATTACAATGGCCCCTGAAGAATCTCCAGTACTTGGGTATCAAGCTGGCTAGGAGTGATCTTAGGATAAGGCAGCTTAATTTAGATTCCCTACAGCAGGTGGTCCAACAAGATCTGGCCTGGTGGAAAGACCTACCTCTATCTCTATGGGGCCGAGTCAGTTTGGTCAAAATGAACATTCTGCCAAGAACTTTTTCCCCGCTCAATCTACTTAATTTGTGGCTACCCCTTAAATGGTTTAAAAAAATACATTCGATTATCACAGATTTTGTTTGGAAGAGTAAGCCTCTGAAAAAAGCATATCATAAGATGGCAGCTGCCAAGACACAGGGAGGGCTGAGGTTGCCACATTTTGGACTGTACTATTGGGCCAGTCAGGTAAGTATATATGTACGCTGGCTTGTGGGGCCGGAAGAACTGCACACATTCCCATATGTGCCCATATGGTTCACAACAAAACAAGAATTAGTTAACTCAACAGGAGTGTCTCTGACTGCTCTACTACATATCAGGCCAAAATACCTTCCCAAGGGTTTGAATAACTCTCCGATCTCTGTGTCGGTGAGGATTCACACCAAGCTTTGTTCATTTTTGAAATATAAACATATTGCAGATCCCAATCAGCCACTCATGAAGAATCCTAACTTTAAGATTTGGGGTAAAACATTACAAGCACAGTGGCTTCCACAATTAGTGGGCATGAGTCCTAATGACTTTTTTACTGGAGGGATTTGTCACACTTTGAATGATATTATGAGATCTTACAACATAGCTAGAGCCCAGATTTTTAAAATCTGCCAATTCCGCCACTTGCTGGTGACCAAAGGGAACCTATACGTCGGTCTCTACGACAAGGCTTTCCCTTCCATAGATGGAGCCTCTGGTTACTGGCTCTCTCAGTTTCCTCAAGGAGAGCTAGATTGGGGTAAGATATGGAAGAGTTGCTACTCCTATATCACACAAGACAGATTTGAGGATCATGCAGTTCCAAATATTAAACAATATGTATATGACACTAGTCAAACTTCATAAAATGGGTAGAATGCCATCCCCACTATGCATAAGATGCAATCTAGCATAAGGTGCGCTCCTCCATATTTTCGGGGAATGTCCCAGCATAGCTTCATTATGGTCAACAATCAAGCAAAAGGCAGATCCATTATTGGACATAAAGGAATTATTTACTCCAGAAATATGTCTGGTAGGCGATTATGCTGGGGTAGACATAATCCAATGTAGATTTTACATGGCCATGTAAAATCGCTTTATCAGCCTTATCACTTACAAAGTTGGTGCTGTGTCATTGCACAAGATACTAATGCTATTTCATACATGGAATGGCTGCAAGAACTCTTGGCCAACTTAAAACTGAACATATAATAGCCAGCCTGCATAATCACCTGCCCAGATATAAGAAGATCTGGGATAAGCTGTACACCCTGTATAGTATGTAACCTGCTCTCATAGCAGGTTTTGGATAGTCCATGTTCTCTTTTCTATAACAGCTCCACTTGATGCTAATGGGGGACCGTATGTATGTGGGGAAGTTTGTGTACTCTTGTTTTGTAATGTACGTGTTTTGTGGTGTATAACTTGAAACCTCAATAAAGCTAATTTAATTTAAAAAAAAATCTACAGTTATTGGACTGGTGTGTTGGTCCTCCCCAATTAATAACGGCTGCCATTGAATACTGTAGGCCCTCAAATATAAGCCACAGCTGAAAATGGTAAAATAAAATAAAAGTTGTGGCTTCTATATGAAGATATACAGTATACCAACTAAGGGCAAAGTACAAATGCAGGCGCTAATCCATTTTCTCTTTGCAAACCACTACCCCCTACTGGCCACATGAGGTATGTGTCCATTTGGGAGTAACAGGGCTCCAAGGAGCAAACTAGCAGTTAGCGCTTGCAAAAGGCAATTGCACCCGTGGAACAATCTGCCATACTCAAACCTCTCCATTCAATAGCCCTCATAGCTCAGCCAAGGTGTTGTGAATCATTTGCATCTCATTATAGTCTCATCAAAACATAAGACGCAAACAGCTACTTCTTGAATAGCACTCCCCCAACCCCTTGCCTTCAGCAAGTGAGCTAGGAAGTAACTAAACAGAGACAATGGAAGCTCCCAAATCCCCGTGCTAGTATTGTTACATTGTCATATTGCAGGCAGTAACCCATTTTCTCCTTACAAACCACCACCCCCTACTGGCCACATTATCAATTTCAGCAAACATATTAAAGAATTCAAACTCTCCTGATTTCTTCATGCTCACATTATTATCAATTTTAGCAGACATATTAAATCATCTTGCAAAGTCTGGTCCTGAGTACATCATCAACTTGGTCTTGATTATTACCTGGCACTTCCAATTTAGAATTATCCTCTACCTGATTTAACATGGTACTAATATCAGTGTCAATGCTTAAAGGACTAAAAAGTTCTAACCTTTTTTTCCTTTGTTAATGCACCTGACTCCCCTCGACTCTTGCCCCCTCTTTTGCCCCCACCTCACTCCCACTCTGTCTCCTCACCTTCTCCTTGGTCTTACCTTCTCCCCATGTTACTAGGGTTACCACCTTTTAAGAAGCCCAAAGTGGGACATTTCTTACTGAAACATGACTTTTCGCAGGACAATATGTAACCTCAACCAATGCAACAGACTTGTTTTCGCTATATCATCAGAATTAAGACTAAGTGTTGTAGTTTTTCATTTGTTTCTAGTGTTTCTTATCATTTAAAGGTATTTTAGTAAAGGTATTATAGTTTTTTCCAACATTTAGAGGAAAGTCAGAAAATATTTTTTTCTACTATAATGTCAGGACAAGTAGTATTCTTCATGTTTTTTCGCAGGACACAGCTGGCCAAGTCAGGACTGTCCTGCGAAAATCAGGACAGGTGGTAACCTTACATGTTACCCCCATGGTTTTTCCCCCATGGTGGAGCCCTCAGGCTGGCCAGGGCTTTCAGGAGCACAATACCCAGTTGTCCGGGAGATTGCCCAGGTCAGTGAGTGCAAGCCTGCATGTGCGGTGGGGCTGGCATACTGGATGAGTGGTAGTTTCCTCCTCTGTTACTCCCTTCCCTCAAGATGCAGGCAGCTTGGGTATTCATGTGCACACACTGAAGCATGCACAGTGACACCAGCCTGCGACTTCCCTCTACCATAGTTGCTTTATTGCCAGTGCCACCTGCAGTCACCCAGGTGGCAGCTGCCTTGCATCTTTCCTCCACCATAGCTGCTCTGTTGCAGTGCCACCTGCGGTCACCCAGGTGGCAGCTGCCTTGCATCTTTCCTCCACCATAGCTGCTCTGTTACAGTGCCACCTGCAATCACCCAGGTGGCAGCAGCCTTGCATCTTCCCTCCACCATAGCTGCTCTGTTGCAGTGCCACCTGCGGTCACCCAGATGGCAGCCACCCTGCATCTTCCCTCCGGAATAGCTGCTCTGTTGTAGTGCCACCTGCGGTCATCCAGGTGGCAGGTGCCTGCACCTTCCCTCCACCCTTAGGTGCTTTGTTGCAGTGCCACCTGTGATCACCCGGGGCAGCATAGTCATAGAGCTGGCTGACCTCCCTCTCCAGAGGAGGAGAACATCCTCTGTGATTCCTAGTGCTTCTCCCTGTTGCCTGCCCTTTATGACATGCACTCGTTCCCTAACGTGGGTCACCAGTGTCACAAGCAGTAGTGCTACAACTGCACTGAAGGGCTGGCTCTAGTATACGATTTGCTAGTTTCTGAGTATTCTCCGAAATTATTATTGGAGGGAGGATGGCAACGCAGTTAAATCAGCAGGTTTCTATTATTTTCCGCATATTTCTGTTTACTATTATTTTTATCTTTATTTTCTATAAAAGTTGTAATGGGTTCTTGCAACGGGTCAATATTTATACGTCTCCTTTTAAAAACACCCACTTTCCTTTGCATTGCTAGATTTTCAAGATTATTCTCATGTAATTCTTCTATCCCATTTACATGTTTGCTTTTTTGTTGGAATATTTCCCTCTGATTTACCTGGATCAGGTTGTTTTCCAACAAAAAAGGCAATTCCTTCTTAGTTTCTGTTAAATTTAACCTCTGTATCCATACTTATATTGTTCTCTGTTATAATAGATTTAACAACAGGGGTGAAGGTTTTTTGGTTATAGAATTACTTTATCCAATTGTATTGAATGTATGAATTGTTATTCTTCAGAGTGAAACTGTTGTACAAATTGTAACTACCATTGTTCACACTGTCTGCATTGTCTTCCTATACCTGATGATGTATTGTTGTATTATGTGAATTCCATTTACTGTAATTTATCCAGTATTGCTCCTGAAAAAGGGACGCACGTCTTAACTAGATCAGTCGGTTACCAAAATCCAATAAATAAAAAAGTAAAAGAAAACTTTTCTGTGCCAATTTTAGAGGTTTTTCCCTTTAGAATAATCTATATTGGTTAATTGATGACTGCGCCTCTTATACATTTTTTCTTTTACCATAACAGATTTAAATATATTAACCTCACTTTGAAGACTGAAACAGCTAAAATTCAAACAACTATAAGGTACAAAGGATAAAACATGCAAGTCTTTATAACATATATAAAATGTCTGTGACATTGTCTTGTTTGAATAGCTCACAATGACCACTTTTAGTACTCAGGTCTTTCAGTAAAAACTGTCCCCAACGTTTTTACAGAACAAATCAACTTATCTTGTCTTTTGACATGAGAATTTGCTGTTACAAAGCTGAAACAGCTTCTCAAAATTGGCTCCAAGGAGAACAATTTATGAACAGATAGTTCTCAGTTCTTAGGTATTTTCCGAAACTTTAATAAATAAATAAATAGTTCTCTGTTTAGAGTTCCAAAGCAATTATTTTGCCTTTGAAAGCCAAGAGATCTTCACACATGTCTAATCTCAGTCCAGCTCCAGCTCCCCACCTGCCCTATCTGGGCATTTTCTTTTATAGTGTTTTAGTGTCACATGATAAACAAAGTGTCTACTTTCCCATTGGGTGCTTATATCAACCTACCACTAGGGGGCTCATACCCTCCCAACACATAAGATTCCTCATCAGTCCTTACTGTCTGCTTCCTTACCCTGTGCCTCTCTAAAGCATTATCTGTTTTCTGCCTAGCTGTGTCCCCTTGGTGGCCATAATCATGGCTTAGGCAAATGGCAAGGCAAGGCAAATTTTATTTAAAAGACGCCCATCCCGGAGGCTCTGGGAGCCAAACATTCAAACAACAAAAAAATAAATAAATACTAAGCATTATAAATGAAGCAAAACCAATAAATATAAACATTAATTTAGAAAGTGGAATTCTAGTGCCTAAGATGCAATGCTAGCCTATCAAAATTTCTAACACAGCACGGACTATAATACAGACTCCGGGAAGGCCTGATTATACAAGAAGGCCTTGAGGCGGGCTTTAAAAACCTCCACAAAAGGGGCCTCCCTAACAGCTGGTGTCAGTGAATTCCACAGGATGGGAGCGGCGGCACTAAATGCTCTGTCGCTAGATGTTTTTCACCTCGTCCTGGGAATCACAAGGAGGCCCCTAGAGGAGGAGCGGAGGGGGCGGGTCGAGACAGCAGGAATGAGAAGGTCCTCCAGATAGCCAGGGCCCAGGCCATGTAGGGCCTTAAAAGTAAGTAAACCCACTTTAAAGAGGACTCTCCACCTAACAAGCAGCCAGTGCAGTTGACGTAAGACCGGGGTAACATGACAGTACTTAGACTGTCCAGTCAACAGCCTTGCCGCCTCATTCTGCACTAGCTGCAGTCGGTGCAAGGTACTCTCTGAGACCCCGAGATACAGCGTGTTACAGTACTCTAACCTGGATGTCATGAAGGCATGTACCAAGGTGGGGAGGTCCTGTGTCGGAACTAAGGGCTTAATCCTGGCGATATTCCTCAGATGATAAAAACTGGTACGGACAGTAGAAGACACCTGAAACTCAAGTGTCAATCCACTATCCAGAATAACGCCAAGATCCTGCACCCTAGAGGAGGCCTTCAATGGTACAGAGCCAAGAAAAAGCCCTGTCTTCACACCAGAGGCCAACCTATCATGCCCTCTGTTCGACTCCACCACCAGTACCTCCGTCTTATCGGGGTTTAGTTGCAACCAGCTGGAGGTCATCCAGTCATTGATTTCGGCAAGGCAGCTATTAAGCACTTCCACTACGTGAGATGTTCCGGGGCAAAGGAAAAGTACAGCTGGGTGTCATCGGCATAGCAATGAAAATCCAGACTGTAATTCCTAATGAGTTCTCCCAGGGGCAGCATGTATATGGCAAACAACATCAGCGACAAGACCGAACCCTGGGGAACCCCGCACAGAAGGTGGACAGGGGAAGAGGAAAAGTTCCCCATCACCACCCTCTGTCTCCTGTTGGATAAGAAGGACTCAAACCAACAGATGACCTTGCCAGTGAGTCCACAGAATTCCCTTAGGTGGTCAAGCAATACCTGATGGTCAACCGTACCAAATGCTGAAGAGAGATCGAGGAGAACAAGAATTGTCCCCTCTCCTCGATCTCTAGCCCTAAGGAGGTCATTATGCACTCGAACCAATGCAGTTTCTGTGCTATGCCTTGCACGAAATCCAGACTGGAATGGTTCGTATAAATCATAGGCCACGAGATGCTCCTCCAGCTGAAGCGCCACTACTTTCTCAACAATCTTACCCAAAAATGGAAGATTGGAGATAGGACGATAATTTGCCTTGATCTCAGGGTCCAGTGATGTTTTTTTCAGAAGGGGTCTCACCAATGCCTCCTTCGAGATATCAGGAAAGACCCCCTCCAGCAAGGAACACCGGACAATCAAGGCAAATACCAGGCCAACAGAGTCAACACACATCTCATTAAGAAATGAGTTGGCACCAGGTCTAGTTCACAAAAGGTGTGCCGGAGCTTAGAAGCAATCTCAATGACCTCAACCACCTCCACTGGTCTAAATTTGCCCCAACCAGGCAGACAGCTCTCCGGATGCCCATGGTGACCACTGTCGGCCAAACTTTGGTCTGCTGGCAGAACCCCCTGCCTGATGGCGGACACCCTGTCCGAGAAGAACTGAGCAAACTCTTCACACAATACGTTAGAAAAGGCTACATTCGGCTGTAGACAGAAAGGATGGAGAAGCCTGTCCACTGTCCGAAACAGCATAGTTGGTCAGTTCCTCCCGGCAGCAATCTCCCGAGACAGGAACTCTGCCTTCTTAAGGTTGATTGATTCCCGGTATGCACAGTAGTGCACATGCAGGGCCAGTTTGTCCACCTCTAGGCCAGACCTCCGCCAGCAGCGCTCTAATCTCTGACCCAAGGTCTTCAACCCCTTGAGCTCACCATCATACCAAGGGGATCTTAAATGAGAAGACCTGGGTCGTACACAGACTGGTGCCAGGGAGTCGAGTGCACCAGCTAGTGCCTTATTATAGGCATCCACTGCCGCACCCACACCCCCAACGCATGCACCATCCACACTAGCTAGATCAGCTAACGCCAAAAAACCCTCAAGGGTCAACCCCGCCAAGGCGATAGCTGACCATCTCAGCAGGGTGAGGGCTACCGGGGGGGGGCCCTGAACGATAACTTCATCATACAATGATTGGACCAAACGACCCGATCAGTCCTGAGACAAGTGATCTCCAGCCCCAGTGAGAACACTAAATCCAACATGTGGCCACCCAGATGAGTTACGGAGGACACAGCCTGCGCAAAGCCTAGGGAAGACATTGTCTGGAGGAAGTTGAAACCAGGCCGAGATGATTCGTTGTCGGCCCAGACATTGAAGTCCCCCAGCACCAAACATCTAGGGGCCTCCAACATCTCTCCGACCATGAAATCGGCCACCTCCTGGAGGAAGTCTTCCACTGTCCCAGAAAGGCGATAAATCAGAAGAATCAGGCAACCTACGCCCGGACCCCCATGGATGGCCACACATTCAAATGAATGAGGCATTCTCAGTGGGTGTAGGGTGAAGCCAAGTTCGGATCTAAAACAGATGGCTACCCCCCCCTCCCCTGCGTTCCACTCTGGGGCAGTGCACAACAATATATCCGGATGGGACGGCAGCCTCTAAAACCGGGCCGGCATCGTCACCAATCCAGGTCTCCGTAATGTAAGCCAGATCGGCCATAGAAACCAAGTGAGAGGGCATCAAGGAGGGCTGGGGGATACTGGGATGCATAGGGAGAGGCATCACCAGTAGAAAACAGGAAGTTATTATCCCTCTGTACAGACAGCTGGTGAGACCCCATCTGGAGTACTGTGTGCAGTTCTGGAGACCCAATCTCCACAAAGACATAGACAGGATGGAAGCTGTCCAGAGGAGGGCAACTAAAATGGTGCAGGGTCTGCACCGGAAGACATATGAAGAGAGACGAAAGGAGCTTAATATGTATAGCCTCGAGGAAAGGAGGGAGAGGGGGGACATGATAGAAACATTCAAGTACCTCAAGGGAATCAACAAAGTCCAAGAGGGTAGCATCTTTCAAAAAAAGAGGTGTGCAAGAACAAGAGGGCACAATTTGAAGATAGAGGGGCGGCTCAGAGGTAATTTAAGGAAGTATTTTTTCACAGAGAGGGTTGTGGATGCATGGAACGGCCTTCCGGAGGAGGTTGTGGAGTCAAAATCAGTGGTGGAATTCAAGCATGCATGGGACAGTCATAAGGCAATTCTAGGGGGTGGGGGTAGGAAGAAGTAGGCTGCTGGTTAACTAGGATCTGCAGCTTATCCAGTAGGTAGGGAAATGGGCAGACTGGGTGGGCCAAGTGGTCCTTATCTGCCGTCAAATTCTATGTTTCTATGTTTCTAAGTCTGCTATGATTGCAGTTTTGTTTCTGACCGATCTGGCACTGCAAAGCACTGCCCTCAGGGGATTGGTGGATAGTGCAGCCCCTCTGGCTACCTGCCCACTTGGTCTGGTGGAAACCCTAGTAACGGGAACTAAACATGTCTGGCCTCTCTCCAGAACCCATCTAGCTCCAGGGCGCCTTCTACATCCTACTACCTCGATCCTACCACCAACCGCAGTGCACGGGGCACCCCCACCCAGACGAATCAAACAGTTCCTCCTTATTCTAATCTCCCTACAGCACCTGGCTGTGCAAGCAGATACTGGGAGGCTGATAAAAGGCCATAGATCGTACAGCTGGGGGGCTCCATACACAATCCTAGCCTGCCCCAGGCCCTCATACCTTCCCAGACACATCCCTGCTAATTAAACAAACCCAAAACAAGACCCACAAACACACTCTACACCATACACTCCTCTCATTCACCCATATAAATAATAATGCCTTGAAAACCCACCTTCCCCTCCCCAAAATACCCACCCAACAACTATATATTAAAATAACTAAATACTATCAACCCTCCCCAAATTAAAAAAATAATTAACAACAATCAGAGCCAAAACTGAAAAGAGCCCAAGAGCTCAGAGCTGCCTAATTACAAAGAATCAAGGGCTAGTATCTGAGAGTCACAGCAGGTCAATTTGAGTCACAGATTTGTCAAAAGTACAGGGTCGGCTAATAGTTCACCCCTCTCACTAGTGAAGGACCAGTTCAAGAATAATAGCATGCAGACCCCTCTTACAAGGAGCTCACACCTCCAAAGAGAGAAAATGGTAGCACTATTCGATTTGTTATTCTCAAGTGGGCTCTCACCTCCACTAGAAACAATATAGCCCCAGTCAGTGTTCTCGATCCTGGAAAAGTACATGCAGTCTATAGACAATGCCATGACCCACTACAAAATCCAAAAACGGGGAGTGAGGAAAGCAAGCCAGGACATCCAGGAAGCTAAAATTCAGTTTCTTTACTCCACTGAGTCACAGATAGAAGGGCATGAACAGCGCTCCACAAGAGAGACCTCCCGGTCACCACTGATACTCCACCATTTGTGGAAGGAAAGTCCTGTCCAAGCCCCAATACCTCTTCCCAGACCCGCTCCCCGCTATGGCTGCCCACCAGCTACCGAGCAGTGGACGTGGAAGTGCTACAGATATGGCCGCCCAACGGCAGCAGCAGGACCACGGCACACCACTAGGTTGAGGTCGGGATCGGGAAGGAACTCCTCCCCATAGTACACCGGAGTATATCCTAAAATAGACATTGTTCAAAATTCCTCCCCACTCTTTGCTACTCAGTCAGGGCTCTCAGGTTTCTCCTCATTTGCTCCTCAATCTGTTACCAGGACTCCACGTGCTGCTCTCCACACTCACACACTGCCCAGGACTCCACAGGTCATAGCTCCTTCGATTCCTCGTTCCAACGTTCGCAATCCACAGATGCCGATTCCAAATCAAGCTAATCAAATCCCACTTCTGACAACTAGCCCAGCATGGCTGCCCCAAATAGACACCTATCAAGCAGGTAACTTAATCGGCCCCAGCCCTCAATATAGTACTTATTGTGGCTGTAACTTGCCCTGGTGTTCTTGATGACACCACACAACAACCTTTTTACCAATACACATTTCTTAGTTACATACACTATTATCCTGGCCTTGCCACTGGTTCTCCTGCCTACAGTACAATAGACTCCTATACCCCGAGCTGGCTCCTGGTCTACTATCTAAGGTTGCAGTCATCCAGCCCTGATGCAACCTACCCACCCCTGGTAATGCCACTCTGCCTCACTGTGCTGCACCATAAATGCAACATAAGAGCACGAAGGCAACAAACCAACAAATAACTCTATAAAAGGCTCACAGTCGATCAGAATACCTTTATACTGGCTTGATAAGAGCTACGTAGCCAGATGGAAGTCGGTGGAGAGCCAGGAAAAGGAACTTGCGGATGTCTGTCGCACTTTGCTCTCCTTTTCTTCGTTAGTTAAAGTAGAGAGTATAGCCAACCCATACACCCAATCTACACTGAAATGCTGGCAGAAGGTATTGGCATCGCGGGAATTTATATCCTGGAGGCCCGCTATGTTCTCTCTGCCTCATCTGGATGCTTTTGCCCCGGCCAAAATGGATAAAGGGTATCTTAAGTGGCAAAGGAGGGGGTTACATTTGGTATATCATTTTATGCCCCAGGGGACAATTTTGTCATTAACAGATTTAACCCAAAAGTACGACATCCCCTACTCAGACAGGTTTAGGTATTTTCAGACTAGGGATTATCTCAGTTCCCTCGGGGTGATGAAGTGGAGGGATTCTCCTCTTCCTGGATTTTTGGTGATTTTAATAGGAGCCATAGATGGGAGACCAATCCCACCTCATGTAATTTCTGTTCTCTATAAAGGTCTGCATTCGTTTCGGGAAATTCCCTAGATAAAATCAGGCTAGCTTAGGAAAAGGACTTAGGGACGGAGATAGTGTTATCTCAATGGGAGAGACATATAAAGACAATGCATAAGGGCGCCAGTCTCTGGAAGGAATTTGCCTGGAAACTGTCTGTAAGGTACTTCAGGGCCCCTGTGGTGGTTCAGAAGTACAATATTCATGTGGGAGCGGAGTGTTGGAGGCAATGTGGATTCTCCCCAGCCACCCTGGGTAACATTTTTTGGTCCTGTAAGGTCCTTCAGCCTTTCCTTACTTGTCTTCATGAGGCTCTTCAACAAATGACATCCCCAAATCTAGCTTTAGACCCTCACCTCTTTTTTTTTGGTGAGAGTCCCCTGGAATATATTGATGCCCCGACCAGGAAGTTCCTCAACCTGGCCCTCCTTACTGCCAAAAAAACTATTACAAAAAAGTGGAATTCCCCCTTGCCTCCTATTCTGGATTTATGGCAACAGATAATGATAGATATTTATAACAGACTTACTGCCATACTAAATAAGTCTCAAAATGCCTTTGAGATTATGTGGAGGAAATGGGTATTGTATATTATGCCCATTCGGGCTGATTTTGTGCCTTGAGCTGAATCTGATGTTCTTGTTTAAACATGCTATGAGAGAATCAATTGAATTACCCTGAATCTATTCCCGTACTGCCTTAGGCAACAAATGAAATCAGAAGGCTTACTGAACAGATGTGCACTTTTTGTCTAATCCCTGTATTTATTTTAGATTTAATTTTCCCTTCTGTCCTTTGTAAGTGTGCTGTAAAAAGTTTGTTTACATGTCTGTTTATCATCATAAAATAAGAATGAAAGTTAAAAAAATAAAAAAAAGGCTTACAGTCTACCTCCTGCGGCTCCTATTAATGCTTCTACTGCTGTCTGGCAATGTCCACCTAAACCCTGGCCAAGCTGGACCAGTCTCACCCCACAGACACAAGAAGTCTGGGTCCCTAACGCTGGCATCAGACAACGTCTGTAGTCTCCTTAGCAAACTCGACAACCTCCAAACCTGGGTACAGCAACACAATCCCAATGTCCTCTTTAGTGTCAAAACGTGGCTCAATCCAAAGATCCCTGGCACTGCAGTCTCTATCCCCGGATATTCTATCTTCAGGCAAGATAGAAATACAAAAAGAGGTGGTGGTTGCACCATCTACCTCAGGGATACTTATATGGGCCATGCCATACCTATGCCTAACCCTGGCTCCTCATCACAGACCCTTGCCATCAAAGTTCTTCTTGGGGCACATAACAAAGTCTTAACAATAGTATCTGTATACTTACCACTAAGGATCAGGCTGCTGGCTTCAATAACATAATGGCATATCTAAGAGGCCTGCAACACAATTCTGAAACAATAATTATGGGTGATTTCAACATAAACTGGCTTTCGCCAGATGTATGTTCCTTTAAGGATGCTATCGCGGCACGACACCTTACTCAGCTCGTCTCTACCCCCACCAGATGTAGCTATAGGACAGGTACAAATACCTTGCTTGACTGGATACTTTCCAACCACCCTGAGTGTATCTCCAATGTGGCTGTGCTCCTTGACACCTTAAGTGACCACTCACCTGTTATCTGTGAATGGGCAAATAAGTGCAGCAAGCCCCCTCCTAAATTTATATATCGTGGGGTGCTAAAACAGGGGCACCTTGAGCCATTCAAATCACATCTTCGTAGTCTAGACTGGACATCACTGGATGCAATCAATGATGTTAACGTAGCTCTGGATCTTTTCATGGGGCAGTTTACTGCGGCCTGTGATATCCATGCTCCTGTGAGAAAGAAGAAGGTTAAAGGGACCTCCAACACATGTATAACACCTAAGCTTATTACTCATATGAAGCTAAGGAACCATCTCTGGCACCGTGCTAGAGCCACCCATAAACAGGTGGATGTGCAACAATATAAAAGAGTCAGAAATGAATGCACTCTAGCTATCCGTACTGCAAAAAGCAAATATTTCAGGGAAATACTCTCAAACTCTTGGGGAGACAGTAAAAACTTGTGGAGCAACCTAAAAAAAACTCACTGGTAAAGACCCCAAGTTGGCACCTACCATGCTCAACATCAATGGAACCCCAACCCTGGACCTTGACACTATAACCAATATTTTCAACAATGCGTTTTCAGACCTGGGTAGTGTCCTTCCTCCTGACTTCTTCAACACCTCCTCAACTAGTATTACTCTGGACACCACATCCTCAAACCAGCCCACCCCACTATTCTACTTTAAAGAGGTTTCACTCCATTTGGCCAGAAACTGCTTATGCAAGGCACTAGGTAAATCAAGGCACAGCAGAGATTCCCTCTATCTTAAGTTGGTTGCCCTTGCACTGGAAGAAATCCTAGCACCAATTACAAAGATCTTGAACCTATCGCTAAGGCTGGCACAGTTTTCCCTAGTATGGAAATTGGTGCTGTAACCCCTGTGCACAAGAGTGGGGATAGAGCTCTGCACACCAACTGCAGGCCTGTCTCCATCCTCCCTCCTTTGTCCAAAGCACTGGAGCACATCGTGTTGGATCAGTTAGTGGAATATCTGGAAAAATTTGAAATCCAATGCCCGCACAGCATGGATTTAGGAAAAAGCACAGTACCACCACAGCCGTCTTGGAATTCACTGGCTTCATTCACAATTCACTAGATCAGGGTAACTTAGTGGGTGCGGCTTTCATTGACCTATCGAAAGCTTTTGACACTGTTAACCACTCCCTGCTACTCAAACAGATGTCCTCCACTGGTCTAGCTAACGATGTTTTACTCCGGTTCAAAGATTATCTGGAGAACCGTTCTCAGCAAGTGAGGATTGCCAATGTCATCTTGGAACGTAAACTAGTCCGCTCTTGTGTACCACTGGGCTCCATCCTGGGTCCCCTCCTATTTAGTCTCTTCTTAAACAACCTCCCACGTTCTTGCCACCAGAAAATACTTCTCTATGCAGATGACGCTGTCATTTACACCAGTCACCACACCACTAAACTCCTGGAGCATCACCTGCAGCTTGATTTTGTGCGAGTTGAAGAGTGGTTCAGCACCCATAAGCTGGTCTTGAACTACAACAAAACTGAAGTTATGTTATTCAGCAGTGCTCGCAGCAAGTATAAATCTCAGTCCCTCACCATTAGAAATTGCTTGGGAGTCCGCTTGAATAGGTCTTGCAGTTTAAATATCTAGGTATCACTGTGGACAGCTTCCTATCCTACGCACAGCATATTGACAATGTTGCCAGGGCTGTCAATATTAGGATTGGTTTACTACACAGACATAAACACAGCCTGACACTTGATGCCCTTAGACTGGCAAGTCACAGCTCCATCACTTCTATTATCGACTATGGACTGGTCTTCTATGGCTCAGCCTCCTCGACTGCCCTCCGCAGGATATCTGTGGTGCTCAATAAAGCATGTAGACCCCTCATTGGTGCAGCCTGTCTAACATACACCTGTGATCTGTACGCGCAATCAGGATGGCTTCCACTCAGTAGTAGGATTCAATACCAGACCTGCTTGTTAAGTAAAAAGGTGCTCCTCAGTCTCACATCACCTGGTGTTGAACAGCTGTCCGGTGCCCACTGCAGCTCCCAGCACACCTGAAGTTCTCTATATCAAACCTTCCTTGTTCCCAGATGTTGGACCACCATAGGACAGAAGTAATTTCCTTACAGAGCTCCACTGTGGTATAATGCACTGAACAGAGAAATCCTGTCTGTTCCCAAACTAGGCCCCTTCAGACTATTGCTCCAGCAGCAGCATCTCACGGCTAACAGTAGCTGTGACTGTTTCTCCTAATTGGGCCTCCCTTTTTTGTTGCGCTCCAATACCTTCCAATGCTCTTATTCACCTCATTAATGAGCCTGCATTCTCTCCCCTTGTTTGCCCATTTTCCCCTCCTCTCCTCCCTTCTCCACTCTGCTCCCCTCCTACCTCTGTCACCCCTCACCCACTCCCCTCACACTTGCACTACACTGACCCCCTGTCCACATTCTACTACCAACCTGAGCACTCGTCCAATCTCTTTCTGCTACAACAAGGCCTACTAGGCTGCCTCCTCTATTGGGTCTACCTCTTGCTATTCGCATCCTACCTTTGCTCTTTCCATTAAGCATACCTTAGCACTTTGAATAGGTTTCAGTTCTAATACTCTCTCCCCTATAATCTTTTGTAACTTAGTCCTTTTATTCTTAAAACCTATGTTAGTATTGAAACCATGTAACTGTTTGACCTTTGCATGTTTGTCACCCTCCCCATTGATGTGGAACCTTTGTAAATGAGCTGATTTTGCTCAAAGGTATTGGATATAAAATAGTAGGCATTAGGCTTTTAGCCTCCCCAGACAGCCTTATCCCACATTGGCAAAGATATCTTCTCTGACAGATAGTGAAGTCTCACAGTCTGCTCTACTCCCTTATACATTTTTTTTCCTTTCATATAGCTTTTTACCTCTCAGGTTGCTGACCATTCTGACCCCACCGCCACCAGACTGGCCACCACCTCCCCTGGACTTACCTCTTGTGCAGATTCCTCCACAGAAGCCCCCCGCCCTGTGGTGGGGCCAGTCAGGGGAGGGCCATCCCTCCCAGTGAATACACCCAGAATGTGCTGAGGTGCCCAGGTGGTGGAGCAGGTCCTGAGAGGTGTGCAGTGCGCCAGCTAACCCTCAGGTCCCTTCTTACATTTTCTCCCTTGTGTGAGCCTAGGTGACATGGGCAATGCATGTGCATGGAGGTGCAAGTGACGTGCTATCCAGAACCTGCAGCTCTCCCCTCACCTCTGTGATGGAGATACATCTGCCACTCAGATTTTCAGTGCTGCCACTAGACCTCCACCTGGTGGCAGCCAAGAGCTGAGTCAGCAAACCCCCCTGATCTGGGAGAGGAGAACTGCATGACAGCTGCTACATGCACTCCCAGCCCACACCCCTGCCAACCCCCGACAACCCAAGCTTGTTCCCAAACTCAGGTTGCCAGCATGTCATGAGGTAAGGCACTCAACAGCACCTCAACCCCCAGAGCCACTGGGCCGGCATTACCTTCTGTATCTTTAGGAGGAATACACTATTCTGTATTTGAAGTTGGTTCCTCAGAATCTCCCCAACCGGCAGCGTCACTATCCTCCACACCACTAGAGGAAAACTTCCACTAAGATTCTTCTCACTTTTCTCTTTCCATCCACCAACTGATTCACCAGCGGAGGCACACGGTGATCTCCCTCCATTATTCTCCTTCTGCTTCAAGCACTCTTTCCTTAGCTTATGCTTTTCTTGACTGCTGATTTTTTTGTTATTCCCACTCATATTCCATCTGCCTTGTCCTTTTCTAAATCACTGACATTTTTTGATGACCTTTCTTCTGACCTCTGAGCCATCCTTTTTTTTAGGCTCAACCAATCTCTTATCTGTTACAATAGAATCTTCTCGATTTTCTTCTTTGGCATTCAAGGAATTTGGATGATGTCCACTCACTGGCTCCTTCCCTTTCTCTTGTTTCTTTGTCTTCCAGAGGTCTCCTTGCAGCTTGTGCCTCTTTACACTGGTGCCCACCGTTTGAAAATCCTCCTCCATGTACCCTTATAACTCATTGCACTTCAGGAGTGCCACGCATGATTTAATCAGCCTTCCTTTCTATAACTCATTATTTATCATAATGTCAGCTGTATTGATCTAACAGAACTGCACTGCACAATTGCCTTGGCTTATACCATTCTTATCATTACTGCTGCTTCAAAACTTGTATTTTTAATTTTATGTATCACCTTTGTCTGTTTTATTTCCCCTGTCCCCGGGTTGCACCTGGAAATGAGCCTCGGTTCAGTGTGCCTTTCCTAGTTACCAACATTTTTAAATAAATAAACAGCTGCTCTATAAGAAAAAAGGACCACTGCATTTGAATTGTCAGTTTTTATCATTACTGCAACTTTTTTCCTCCCCTGCCATGGGCCACTGTCTGTCACTAAACACTGGTTGAAAATAGGAGACTACCTACTTAGTTTGCTTTGGGGATACTCTGTGCCAATGTGTTGGTCAGTCTCTGATCACCAGTCTCTGTTGTACTTTAGTTTAGCCCTGCCTGTTTGAGCACTGGTAGTAGTTTTAAAAGCGTTTGTGTTGAGCTGTGGAAATGTGTGCCTTTTTAACAACAATGTACACTTTAAAAAGCACACTACATCTGATTCTGCTTGAAGTCAGTTATTAAAGCGTCTCTAAAATACCTGGTCACAGTTTTGTGACATATTTGTTATATGTGAACGATCTAGGGCAGTATGGTGTAGCACAGCATCATGTCAGCTACATGTAAACTCCATTTTTGTTCACTTCAGATATTGGAACATGCCAGACTTCTCTCACAGCAGTTCTGGAGTTGTTCCTTTATTGTTCAGCACTTTTTCACAACATTCTGAAGGTGTTCTTGACTGTTCCAGAGCTTTGTCGGTACTGTTACATCTTGAATCCAGAATTCTCAGTTCTGTGTGCCACAAAGACAAAAGAGTCAGAAGAGAACCTCTTTCATAACAGGCTCCCATCCCAAAAAGTTTTCTGGTCAATGAGGAAAACAAGTTAGCTAGACAGAGTGGGTTGGGCAATGCTATAGTTCAATAGGCGTACACAACTCAGTGAAGAGTTATGCTTGTGCAACATTGGTGATAGTCTGCAGGTAGCTGAATGAATGTGTTGTTTCACTGCTATATGTGGATACTTTTGCCATTCACACTGTCTGTCCCCTAGGGAACTACATTAGAGGGTTCCACCCCTAGATGAGCCATAGGAAGATAATTACTATAGGCTAAAGGTACCTTAAGGAGGAGCCCCATGGATATCCCATATCCTAAACATCTTAGAACCCTTAAGTTATTAGGTCTCAAAGCCAAATCATTGAATGGAAGTGAATGGCTTTATCTGTTGGGTATAGTTACTGCTTTGGCTGCTAGAACAATAACAAGAAAATGGCTGCAGGTTGTCCCCCCCCCCCCACACACACACTCCTGAAGGAGTGGGTGGAAATTATAACTCACATTCAAGTACTGGAAAGGATGGCATTTCATGTTCAACATAGGCTGGAAGCCTACACAAATAGATGGACAAGATGGGACTTAGTACAACACCTGCAGGATTATTCAAACTCTTACCCTTAGCCCAAAACCAATGCTTGTATACCCCACTTCTAGTGCTGGACTCATCCTATGAAGATAATGACTAGACTCTCATGGACTACATTTCTTTACCACCAATGTACACTATATGGACAATCTGCAGAATACCTCTGTTTCTTTTTTTTATAATAAGATTTTTATTAATGAGAAATGTCAACCATATACAAATAAATTATAGAATAACCCATGATCAAGGGACAACTCATCAGCAAAAGCATAACAAGGTGTACATCATGCATCACTACAATTATAAATTATACAGAAAAAGCTGGATTTAACTGATAAAGAAATCACAGTATTATGTTAAATGTAAATATTTAAATAGAAAAAGATATATATGCGAGCAAGGCAGGGGAGAATCTCAAGGGGCTCAACTCTAGTGACAAATAACCCTTTGTTTAATAGTGATGATATGGATTCTAAGATTCGCACCTGAAGAATACGTCTGTTTCATGTACCAGTGTTTCTTCCTTCTAATACTTGCATTTCGGGTTACTAGTTGTTACCCTGTTTCATTGTATGTTTTTAAAATACTGCCATATTTTCTTAGCAATATCCTCCTCATTCTAGTAGACAGATTTCTATTTGAGGTACACAGTAAGTACAGTGACATTATTGCTATATGTGTTGCGCTCTTTCCAGTGTATTCTCAATAAAGAAGTATTAAAAAAAAAAGAAGCCCCAAGAAGAGAGGTGTGCTGAGGAGGAGTGGATGGCATGGCAAAGAACAGTGCTTATGAATTAGCCTGGAGGAAGTTGGCTTAAATAGCTCAGGAAGGGGTGTGTGGCTGGTAGCTCCTACCCACTGAACTGCAGGCATGGCCTTTGTGTTCAGTGGGTGTATGCAACTCAGTGAGGACTTTTGCTTGTGCAACACTGTTGATAGTCTGAAGGTAGCTGAACTAATGTTTTGTTTGACTGTTCTACATGGATACTTTGTTTGCACTCTCTGTCCCATGTGGGACTACTACCCTATGACACCAAAGGAACCCTCTTGAGGAGGATTCCATCCCTAGAGGTGCCATGGGAACATAATTACTTTAGGCTAACAGTACCTTAAGAAGTAGTCCCAAGGAGGAAGACACACCACTGGAAGATGAGGAGAGGATGGCAGGGCAAAGAAACAGTTCTTATAAATGAGTTTGAAGGAAGCTGACTTAAGTAGACAGATACTTTATTAGAAGTAGAAGGGGTCTTATTTAGGGTTAAAAAAAAGAAAAGAAAGAAAGTCAGTGTGTGTTCTGTGCTGGGAAGGGTACTGTATCAGCTGACTTTGCTAAACCAGTAGGAGGAAAGAGAGCTTAATTGGGGGTGTGGCTTAGACACTATAAAAGCAGGTGACTCAAATTACAACTTCCTGTTGCTAGCCTTTTTTCTTACTAATTGCCCTCCATCCCACCCACCCTAAGCCAGTTCTACTTTTATAGCCACTGGATTTGACTGTCAACAGAAACTTCCTGTTTGGCAGTAGGAAGGGAAGGATCATAGAGAAACATTGGTTTTGTCAACCCTAAAGGAAAAAAGTAGCTCACTCTCCCCCATCTGCTGGTGGTCTGACATTGAGCAAGGAAGAAGGAGGCTACTGAAGAAGATAGGAAGTTGCTGTCCCAGAACAGTAAGGGTGAGAGTTGTAAGGAGAGGAGAGAGTAAGCTAACAGAGAAACAGTAGAGGGGACACAAAATAAGACATGATAGGAGTGGCGCAGTGCAATGGCTGTGGGGCGGCAATGTTCCGAGAGACATTCTGGAGGCTGCAATGCTGCCCTATTTTCAGGCACCTCTCTGGTCTGAGAAAGGAGGTTGCCTGTCTCCAGGCTGACCTGGCTAGGATTCGTGAAACCTCCTCCCCCACCCAAGGACCACCAGGGCCAATGCCACTACCTCAGAGGTTGCCAAGAAAGAGGAGAGGCTGGACCAGGGTGGGCTCAGGAGGAGAAAGGGTGGTGGAACAGAGTTGCATCCCTCCAGCTGTACCTCTCCACAATTCATTTGCTCTTCTGGTGGATAGTGGTTCCTCTATGGAGGCACCTGCAGTGGAGACCAAGGAGGATGCTGGGAACCTTCACAAAGGAGACCCACAGGAGGGTGGCATGGGACCCCACAGGGGAAGGAAACAACTCCTGGTGGGGGACTCAATCATTAGGGGGTAGAAATGGGGGAGGAAGGGGAGAGGGAGGTAAGGTGCCTTCCTGGCGCCACGGCTTGGAGGGACAGGAAGCGAATCCTCAGGATTGTGGGAGGAGCTGCATGAGGGAGGGAGCTGGATGTCATTGTCCACCTAGGGACAAATGACCTGGCTAGGAATGGGATCAGAGCAGTGTAAGAGGAGTTTGTAGAGTTGGGGAGGGGCCTTAGACAAGTAGCGCATACAGTAACCTTCTCGGAGGTGCTGCCTGTCTTTGGCAAGGGTGATGCTAGGCACTCCTCACCAGGGAATTCAATGAGTGGTTGAAAAACTGGTGTGGAGCTCAGGGTTTTGGCTTCATTGGGGACCAGGGAGCCACCTGGAGGGATGCAGACCTATACTGGTGCGATGGTCTGCATTTGTCCGGGGGGGGAACCAGGATCCTAGGTGAGAGGTTTAAATGCTTCATTGGCAAGCATTTAAACTAGCCAAGGGGGGAGGCACTGAAAAGGAGCAGGAAATCCCAGCCTCCCCACAAAACATGGTAATTAGTGAGGCAAGTACCAAGGTAGAGAAGTTACTAGGAGCAGAACAGAGGTAAATGTAAAAAGGCAAAGGCAGTAAGGACAGAAATGGGGCTAAAGGGGTAAGGCTATCAAAAGTGGAGGGTGATGAGTACCAATGCCCATAGTCTGTGTAACAAGCCCCTGAACTAGTGGCCTTGATGGAAGAGGGTTGCCTGGATATTGTGGCAGTCACAGAAACATGGTACACAGAGAACCATGACTGGGATGTCAACATACCAGGATACACAATCTACAGGAGGGACAGGGAGGGTAAAAGAGGAGGAGGTATAGCCTCTATGTAAAGGAAGGATCAAAACAACAGAACTAAAGAGTAAACAGGGAGCAGATGAGGCACTCTGGGTCACCCTGGAGACAGGAAATGGCACCACAATCCACATGGGGGTTATATACAGACCCCCATCTCAGGGGGAGGGAATGGACAAGGAAATGATGGAAGGCTTCCTTAGAATGGCAGAAAAAGGGGAGATATTGTTGATGGGGGACCTGAATACACCAGATGTTAACTGGAGCACCTTTGCTGCAGGCACATCCAAGAGCAGGGTCATTCTTGATGCCCTACAGGGGCATGCCTCAGACAGCTAGTATTGGAACCCACTCAAGAGGAGCAATCTTAGACCTGGTACTCTCAAATGGGGACGGAGAAAGAATCTCAGATTTAGAAGTGGGTAGCCATCTGGGAACAAGCGACCACCAAACAGTGTGGTTCATGATAAACACAGCCATACAGTCAAGCCATACAAAAGCAAGAGTATTGGACTTTAGGAGGGCTGGCTTTGGGAAAATGAGAGATTGCCTCAGAAAAGCACTAGCAAACAGGCAAGAAGGAGGGGGTGGAGGAAAATTGGGGAGTAATCAAAACAGCCATCACAGAGGCGACAAGCCTTTGTGTGAAGCAAATCAAAATAAAACACAACGAAGGAAAAAAATGTGATGGCTCTCAAAAGAGGTGGCAGGGAAGGTTAAGGAGAAAAGGATAGCATTCAGGAAATATAAGGAAACACAGAAGGAGCAGGACAGAGAACTTTATCAGTTAAAGCAGAAAGAGGTTGCGAAGGCAGTCAGAATAGCAAAGGCCCAAACCGAGGAAAGGATAGCCAATTCTGTTAAGAAGGGGGATAAGACCTTTTATAGGTACATTAGGGAGTGAAGAAAGACCAAAGAAGGGATACTGAGGCTTAATAAAGGGGAGGGAACGTGGGTAGAGGGTGACAGTGAAAAAGCAGGGATACTGAATGAATATTTCTGCTCAGTATTCACAAAGGAAGAGGAGGGGAGGTACCTAAACCAAACAAGAGAAACACTCTGAAGACAGGGGTCAATACCAGTCCATTTACAGAAGAAAGGGTTCTGAAAGAACTAATAAAATTGAAGGTGGACAAAGCAATGGGGCCTGATGGGATTCACCCAAGAATTCTAAAAGAACTAAGGGTAGAACTAGTGACACCGCTGACTACTCTCTTTAACAAATCATGGGAGGATGGGGTGGTACCCGAGGACTGGAGGAGGGCAGATGTGATTCCTCTACACAAAAGTGGGAGTAGGACAGAGGCAGAAAACTAAAGACCAGTTAGTTTGACCTCAGTGGTAGGGAAAATGATGGAATCACTTCTGAAGGAAAGAATTGTTGAGTACCTAGAGGCCAGTGGGGCACAGGACCCAAGGCAGCATGGATTCACGATGGGAAGGTCATGTCAGATGAATCTAATAGATTTCTTTGACTGGGTGACCAAAGTAGTAGACCAGGGAGGGGCTGTGGACGTGGCCTACCTAGATTTTAGCAAGGCATTTGATACAGTCCCACACAAAAGATTAATACATAAGTTAGCCAGCCTTGGAGTGGGCCCCAAGGTGGTAGCCTGGATAAAAAATTGGCTAGACAACAGGACTCAAAGGGTAGTAGTAAATGGAGTACACAGTGAAGAAAGGAGGGTTACTAGCGGGGTACTGCAAGGGTCAGTACTAGGACCGGTCCTTTTTAATGTCTTTATAAGTGATATTGCAGAGGAACTGGAAGGAAAAGCATGTCTCTTTGCAGATGACACAAAGATCTGCAACAGGGTTGATACACAAGATGGAGTGGAAAGGATGAGAAGGGACTTGGCAAGGTTGGAGGAATGGTCAAATGTATGGCAGCTCAGATTCAATGCAAAGAAGTGCAAGGTAATGCACATGGGAAACAAAAACCCAGGGGAAGAGTACACAATGGGGGGGTGAGATACTGACAACAGTAAAAATAGAAAAGGACCTAAGGGTAATTATATCAGATGACCTAAAGGTAGGCAAGCAATGTGAGAAGGCAGTAAGGAAGGCTGGGGGGATACTGGGATGCATAGGAAGAGGCATTAATAGTAGAAAACAGGAAGTTGTTATCCCTCTGTACAGACAGCTGGTGAGACCCCATCTGGAGTACTGTGTGCAGTTCTGGAGACCCCATCTCCGCAAAGACATAGACAGAGTGGAGGCTGTCCAGAGGAGGGCTAAAGGAGCTTAATATGTATACTCTTGAGGAAAGAAGAGAGAGAGGGGACATGATAGAAACTTTCAAGTACCTCAAGGGAATCAACAAAGTCCAAGAGGGTAGCATCTTTCAGAAAAAGAGATGTGCAAGAACAAGGGGGCACAATTTGAAGATAGAGGGGGGACGGCTCAGAGGTAATGTGAGGAAGTATTTTTTCACAGAGAGGGTTGTGGATGCATGGAACAGCCTCCCTGAGGAGGTCGTGGAGTCAAGAACAGTGGGGGAATTCAAAAATGCATGGGACAGATATAAGGCAGTCCTAGTGGGGGGTAGGAGGAAGTAAGCTGTTGGTTAACTAGGATCTGCAGCTTATCTGTTAGGTAGGAAAATGGGCAGACTAGGTGGGCCAAGCGGTCCTTATCTGCCATCAAATTCTATGTTTCTAAGTAGCTCAAGAAGGGGTGTATGACTGGTAGCTCCCACCCATTGAACTGCAGGCATAGCCTTTGTTTATTTTATTTTATTTATTTATTGAAATTTTGGAATTACAATTCTTTGAGTCGAAGACTCCATTGCAAAGGTTCCACGTCAATACAAACAGAAACAACACATAGGGACAATTTTTAAATTGCTAACCAGGCAAACAATACATTAAAGCAAATATTACATGGTTGAATCAGTACAGAGTAATTAGCTTGCTAGGTTAGTTTCTCATGGTTTCACTAGGGTTTGTATAGGAACCCAGGGTCATTGCAGTGAGGGAGGATTGGTTGCTAGTTTCAGATGCTAGCATTTGGCTGAGGGGTTGTGCTTAAGGTACACAGAGCTATGATGGCCTGGTAGGGAGTTGAGGGAGGTGTTGGTTTTCTGACTTCAGCCTAGTGTGGGAGGACAGGTTGAAGCAGCCACAATTTTTTATATAGGCTAAGGCTGGGGGCTTGGGAGATGGAGGAAGGGAGTTAAGCCAGAGTGGCGCTCGATACCTGAAAGACCTTTGCCCTAGTGAAGTCCTACAGTGGGGGATTAGGAGTGTGGTGTTAGCCAGATGTTGAGGGGTGCTCCTATGTGGGGTTGGTTGGATGAGGGGGTGAAGACCTGAAGGTGAATGTTTCATCAGGATCTTTTTTGCTTGGAGGCAGGTGTGGTACATTAGTCTCCCTTCAAAGGTCAGCCAGTCTGCTCGATTATAGAGCTCACATGTGAGGATTAATCTTTCTGCATTACTGACCAATCGACAGGCTTTGTTGAGAGCTAATTTGATGCTGTTTAGGACTGTGTCATCAGCTGTGCCATAAACTGTAATCCCATAATCGACAACAGATAGGACTGAGCAGGTAACAGCCAGTCTAAGCTCCTGGGGGGAGGCAGTGCTTGTGCCTGTAAAGAATCCCCAGCCGTATGTTGGCAGAGGTGGAGAGGTGTTTAATATGTAAGTGGTAGGTGAGGGACGTGTCCAGTGTAATGCCCAGATACTTAAAGTTTGACCTGTTCAATTTGGGTGCCTTGTGGATTGGAGATAGTTAGTTTGGCATTACTATTGGGGTTTTGGTGGTGAGCAAAGATCATAGATTTGGTCTTGTTGTAGTTAAGTAGTAATCTGTGATCAGTAAACCAGGATTCAAGTTCTTGAAAGCAGCTTTTCAGGATATTTTGAAGGGACATTGGATTTGAGTGTTTCTAGTATACAATGGCATCATCGACGTAGAGTATTAGTTTACCACTGCAGACCTGGGGGAAGGAGTTAAGAAAGAGAGTGAAAAGTAAGGGGCCTAAGATTGACCCTTGGGGGACTCCAGAGTGAACAGGTAGCTTGGCAGATAGGGTGGTGTTGATTTTGACCTGTTGAGCCCGGTCAGAGAGATAGTTATTGAACCAGAAGATTGCTTCAGAGGCAAGATGGAGGGAGTGGAGGGAGTGGATAAGAAGTGCATGACTGACGGTGTCAAATGCTTTGGTCAGATCTACAAAGATAGCCCCTGCTAGTGACCCTTGATCCAACGTCTCATGTAAGTAGGGGGTGAATTTGAGGAGGGCCATAATGGTGCTGTGCCCTGATCTAAACCAGTGTTGTTCTTGACACAGCAGATTGTATTTGTTCAGGTACTCTATGAGCTGGTCAGCCACAATTTTTTCGAGAGCTTTGGGGGGAGGATTGTGATGGGCCTATAGTTACAAGGGTCAGTTGGATTACCCTTTTTTAGGATAGGTGTGACGATTCCCCTTTTCCAGAGAGTTGGAAATTGACCCAGTGTCAGAGAACAGTTTAGTGTTTTGGTGAGGTGAGGCAGGGTCTCGAGCGTAAGTCTGAGAATGTTAAGGTCTAGGGAGTCACTGCTGAAACGCGAGTTGCTCAGTGCTTTGGTTAGGTAGCGTTTAGCCTCTTTGCAGGAGATGATTCTCAGCCAAAAGGAAGGGCATGTATTAGGTGTGGAGGCACTAGGGGGGCCATTTGGGATAGAGTCAAAGAAGTTTTGCGGTAGGACATGGCTAAGATTAGAAAAGGAGTTGTTAAGGACATTAGCTATGGTGTTAGGGTCCTGGGTGAGGGTGTTCTGATTGAGAATCTGCATGGGGGATGGGGAAATTGCTTCCCGCAGAGCTCCTTAACATTGTTCCAGAATGTATTCCTGGCACCCCATGTGGAGGTGAGTGCTTGCTTGTAGTAGGTAGACTTAGCTAGTCGAATTGCCCAGGTGCACTTGTTTCTAGCCTCTCTATATAGCTGATGGTCAGTGGGGAGTTGGGAGTACAAAGCCTTATGCCAGAGGTCGTCTCTGTGTTGCATCAGTTTTAATAGGGTGTGCAAGATCCACAGAGTATCCCTGTCTTTTATAACTTGTGTAGTGAATGGGGCAAATATGTCGCAGGTGGTATTACAAATGTTAATAAAGGAGGTGAGGGCAGCATCTATGGACGTGGCAGTGTGAATGGGTGCCCAGTCACAGGAGAAGAAATAAAGTTTGAGATGAGAGAGGGCTCCTTTTTTGAGGTGCCTCTGGGTGGATATTTTAGATTGACTGGGAGTGGATTTATTTGACCAGCAGCAGGAGACAGGAGAGTGGTCACTTAGGACATCAGGGAGGACTCTTACTTTGGTGAGGTGAGAGGGTTTATTCATAAGGATGAGGTCAATAAGGGTGGAGGTCCCAGATTTGGGATCAACCCTGGTAGGCGACTAGACAACCTGGGTAAGGTCATAGACACGTATTGCATCTTTGAAAGTGGCGGAAGCAGGGGATAACCAGTTCACATTGAAATCACACATAATAATCAGTTTGTGTTCAATGGGTGTATGCAACTTAGTGAAGAGTTATGCTTGCGCAACATTGGTAGTCTGAAGGTAGCTGAATGCATGTGTTGTTTGACTGTTATACGTAGATACTTTGGCCATTTTCACTCTCTGTACCTTGGGGAATTATCACCCTGTGAAGGCAAAGGAACCCTTTTGAGGAGGGTTCTACTCCTAGAGGTGCCATGGGAACATAATTCCTTTAGGCTAAAGGTAACTTAAGAAGGCACCCAAAAGTAATGTGCAGCAGGTGATGAATACAGAGACTGAGTGGAGTACTGACTGACAGCAACTGTTGACAGCTAATAACAGACAGAGACTGACTGAAGAAATGACTGACAGAAACTGGCAACTGATAGCAGACAAAGACATGACTTCCATAAGGAGAGAGGAAATGGCAAGATTGAAGGACAAGACAGCCACCATCCAGCTCACAGCGGCTTCCTACTACTAGTGTAAATGCTATACTTAAATACATATACTACATTATGGCCTTTGACACTCAGGACAGAAAAAAAAACATGCGGAGGAAATCTCTGGAGATCAATGGCATTGGCCACCATCTCTCCTGTGACAGCTCAGAATGCTAATTTGGAGTTTGAAATTCAGGGGAAGTTTTTAGAAGGACAGCTCTCTATATATACAGTATGCTTCCAAAGGGATATGCTGTAGGATACCACAAGTCGATCTCTGCAGCTCAAGAAAGTTCCTAGTGAAGGAGGCCCACCCATCAAAGCACGGAATGAGGAAAGTAGCAACTGCTGAATGGTTATCACCCTGCTTTGAGGCCATGAGGAGGCCTATCCTTGAATGGAAACTAAAGGAAGGGGATACAGAATGAGACTAGGTGGACCTTAGGCAGACACAGGGAGAATAGCTTTAAGATGTGGTGTCAACATGGTCTCCACAGCTAATGTGGGCTTAGGGCCCCAACCTCTGGCAGCTGAAGTCTTATATGCTACACCTTGAGGTGCTGCTGACCAAAGGTCTACATGGGTAAAGCTGCCCCCAGTGTGCTGGACCTTACCACTGCTGCAGCAGACAAGCAGCCTACAGACAAGGACCCTGCCTGAGATGAGGGACTCACCCTCAGGATGCAGACTTCAAGGGCAGAAAGAGCTGTCTGCTCACAGGGAGAACCCTGAGGGCAAGATTCTAACTGAATAATGACTGCTGAATGGAATGACTTATATTGACAGAAAATACAGTGACTGAAAAGGGTACTGAAATTTGAATATACATTAAGTCAATATAAGAGGTAAATTCTAGGCTCAGCATGAAAAGCTTGATGCTGTATACACATTTAAGATTAGGGTAGCAAATGCTGGTGTAGACAGACTGAGTAAAATAATTGAAAAGACACAGCAAGAATGGAAGCAACTACCTTGCTAGAAAGACAGGTGAGAGCAATTGAGGAGGAATGCAGGTGAACTGAGAGGTTTGCAAGTGGCCTGGTATGAACAGCAAAACAGAAAAACCTGAACTGGCATAAGCCAAAACAGCAAGATGACATGGGTGGGGCATACTGTGGAAACTACTAAGTACACCAAGAACCAAAACAGAAAGAAACACAGCAGTTACATAAGGACAGGAGTGCAGCAGGAGTAGCTGTCTGAGAGAAAGAAGAAAGTACAAGCTACAACCAGAAAAAGTAGAAAAAACAAAATACTGACTTAGAAAGCCATTGAAGGCACAAATTGAACAAAAAGCCCAAAGGGAACAAGCCCAAAACCACAAATGGAAAGTGGCAGACAAACACACTGAGAAGGGGGGCAGAGCCCCAGAACAGTCTCTGGCTGCAGCAAAGAAACAGTACTTCTGAATGAGGCTGGAGGAAGCTGGCTTAAACAGCTGAGGAAGGGGGTGTGTCTGGTAGCTCCTGCTCACCAAGCTGCATGCATGGCCTTGTGTTCCTGAAGTCCACCCCCCTAATTAAGTCAAGGAAAATAGGAGTTGCTCTGTGTCACTAGTTAGGGCATTATCAATATACAGTTTGAATAGGGGCTTTCTTAAAGAGGCTCACCAAGCTAAATATATTTAGCTGAGCACCACGCAGTTTGGGGCCTTGCCTCCCAGACATGCTTTTTATATATAGTTGCCCTGAAAATATGCGCTTGTATTTTATTTATATCACTCATAAAATCTTCGTTACCAGGACACAGGCACTTCTCGGTTTTAAGATCCATCCCCTGCACTGCTCCACGCTCAGCAAATTTCTGATGTGATCACATCGAGAGTGCAGGGATGTGCTACATTATAATCTATGGGGGACACTTTTACAATCATTTTTTAATATTATAATGGCTGTTTGACAATGAAACGTGGGCACAGGTCAACTAACAGGTGTTTCTTGAGCTCAGTGACACATAGGTGTTCTTCTGCAGCTCAGTAATTCTGGGGCAGTTTTTTTAACACAGCAACCCAAAGGTAGTTTTCTTCAGCCCAGTAACACAGGGGTAGTTTTCTTTAGCTTGGCAACCCAAAACTGGTTTTCTTCGGCCCAGCAATGCAGAAGTAGTTTTCTTCCATCTAACAACTGGAAGTGGTTTTCATCAGCCTGTGGTCCTGAAAGGCTTCTTCACATTAAAGGGAGTCAGCATCAAGGGCCCACAGCCAAGTGTGGGGCTTGTCTCAACTTACACTTTTTGTGCAAAAACTTTTTTTTTTACTTACTGTTTTTTGTAGAATAGTAGGTTGTATCAGACTAATATCCAGTTCAGTCAGAGTATGACCATACCTAGGGTTAAGCAGTGCCATAGTAAAAAAAATCAATTTACGGTGCAAGCACAAGGGGACCGGCACCTGCTAAAGGTAAAGGAGTGCTATGACAGCAGGTGATGTAACTGTGGATGTTATGGGGAGTGGGGAAGCAACCAGACCACCTTACAGCTGCTTCTCTGTTTTTAAAGGTGTTAGTTTTTATGTCTTCACTTGAATAAAGTTTAAGCACTTTTTGATACTTTGAAGCAAAGAGTGGTGTGTCTTTTACAAGGAGCATATATGGACTGTGCTGTTATAGCACTCCTTTACTTTTAGCTGGTGCTGGTCCACTTATGCTTGCACCTTAGGTTGTATCAGACTAATGTTGCTTACTTTCAAGCTAACATCTGTAAGTACAAATCCCAGAATCCCTTGAAGCTGACATCAGAGCAGGACTGCAACAGTGAGAGATTCATTTCATTTCACTTTCGCTTTTTATTTTCTACTGAATAGGTCTGTGGGCAATGCCCATTTTCACAGACGTCCAGTTTCAATACATAAAACACAAAAAAATACATACACATATAAATATCAAAATGTATGTTAGGGTTTTTATAAGCTCCTATCGATGTTTTCTAGTCCTGCTTTTCTCCAGGGGCTAAGTACAGTCTTATGTGACTGTACTTTGTCCCAGGAGGATAGCAGGACCAGCAAACAAAAGGACAGTGCTGATACAAACTCTGCCATGCACTGCAGGCTATTGAATCTCCTACTGCTGCTGCTGCCCTCCTCTGATGTCAGCTCAGTGAGCATAACTCTGTGTTTTTTTTATGCTTTAATATCGCTAGCTCATGTAAAAGCTAATTTGCTTATCTCACAGTGCATTTTTTCATTATACTTTCATGTCTTTCACATTACTAATTCATATGAAGGTTATTTCTTCACCTCATGGGAGTATTTTTTCATATGCAACCATAACAAAATGCTTTAGCAAAAATCCAATTATCCTTAGGTTATTCATTTTTGCTACTGAGCATGTGAAAAAACTAATTGCAAAAGGACACTCCTTGGGCCAAATTCTACCAGATCTGAAAGTTTCAGATTTTAAATTCTAGCCATTTTTGAGCTATTGATGAGCAAAAACAAAAGCCTCTTATTTTTGGTGGATTTTTGTATTTTTGAGCCTCTAGAATGATACCCCTACTGACCCATTTGCTATCAAATTTGCAGAATTCACACCAATATTGTGTATGCCAATTTTCATGCAAATTGGTCAAATGAAGGCCATGCTATTAAGGTGCAAACATATGAGTTTAATGTTAAAGTGCCTATCAACCTCATACAGGCGCCACCACACTTGTCTAAAACTAATGGTGTGGTTGGGTACAGGTAATGAACGTTATGAGTTTATTTCTTTATTGGAGTCCAGCAATGACATCTAACATTTGTTGTAACTTATGAACAGCAGAAAATATCTTTTTGGATATTTGCATTATGAAAAAATGCATACAGTGGGAAAGACACTGTTCTTTTTCACAAACCAATTGGTGTGAACACAATTCCTTTGACCAGTTCATGTCATCCCTGCAACACCATCAGTTATATCCCTACTACCCATGTTACTGGACTCCAGACTAAACTGGCAAGGCCACAGAGAATGTTCTCCCCAACACTGGGGCCACCAAGTCTGACGCTGCCCCCCCCCAGAGGATATCCATGAAAGCATTCACCTCATGATAGAGAATAGTTAGGCAGAAGCAAAGTGGTTGGACAATTGTGGGCTCCTGAACAGTGGGGAGGAGGGAACACACTTCTCAGCCTGTATCACTGCAGAATTCCCTCACTTTACTGGTGGGATGGGTCGGTCAGGAGGAGGCACTCATAGCACTGGGAAGGGAGGAAGTGGAGGTCCTCAAAAGGGGTGCCCCAAGGAGGGAGAGAGGAAGAGGCTCCCAGTGGAGGAGGAAGCAATTGCTGGTGGGGGACTCTAGTTTTAGGGGGATAGACTTGGGAGTGGGGGAGAAGAAGCTAGAAGGAGGTGAAGTGCCTGAGAGGTGCTTCGGCTTGGAGGGATGAGGAGCAAATTCAGCAGATCACTAGGGTAGCAGGAGATGGGAGGGAACTAGATGTCATTGTCCACCTAGGGATAAGTGACCTGGCAAGGAACAGGTAGGGGTAGTGCAAGGAAATTTCAGGGAACTTGGGAGGTGCCTCAAGCAGGCGGCATGCATGGTGGCTTTTGCTGAGGTGTTACCTGTATATGGCCAGGGAAAGGAAAGGACACTCCGCACCAGGGTTTTCACAGTTGGTTGAAGGCATGGTGCATGAAGGAGGGCTTCAGTTACATTGGGGACTGGAAGCCAATCTGGGAAGAGGTGGCCCTCTATAGGGCAGATGGTTTGCATCCTTCCAAGAAGGGGATGACAGTCCTTAATGGGAGGTTTAAATTCTACTTGGATAAGCCTTTAAACTAGCTATGAGGAAGGCTGTAGAACTAAAGGAGGCAACAACTCCCCCTCCCACAGATGGTGAAGCAGCAGGGAAGGAGGGTCCAAGGGGAGTAAAGTCCCGAGGCAAAGGAGTAAGAAGACAGGGGTAGGGACAAGGCAGGGTACTGTGGGATATTAGTCAGGTAAGCAGGAAGGAAGTAATAAAGGAGGCAGATAATGGAGAAGGTAACAAGGGAAGAGGTGTGTCAAAGGAGTGTCAGAGAAAAGCACAGGCAGGAGGGGGGAATCAGGCAGGGAGGTGTAAGATATAGAGAGCCATGTGTATCAATGCAAGGAGTATGAGAAATAAAATTCTAGATCTGGAGACCACCATGGTGGAGGCCAACCTGGATTTGGTGGCCATAATGGAGTCAATGTGCACAGACAGCCCTTACTGGGACATGGTCATACAAGGCTACTCTCTGTTCATGAGAGACAGAGAAGGGAAGAAGGGTTGTACTATATGTAAAGGAGGGAATCAAGGCCATGGAAGTGCAGGGGCAATTGGAGGAAAAGGAAGGATCGGAGGTGCTGTGGGTCATCATAGAGACAGGCGCTAGGGCTGCTGTCAGTACAGGGGTTATATACAGACCTCCAGCACAGGGGGAAAAGTTGGATAAGACACTTGGGGAAGCCATCATCAGAATGGCAAGTAAGGGGGAGGTGCTGCTAGTTGGAGACTTCTATCTGCCAGACGCGGAGTGGAGCCTTCCAGCTGCCACTTCAGCAACAAGCAGGGCCAACCTTGATTCCTTACAAGGGGCTATTTTAAGGCAGCTAGTCAAGGACTCTACTAGGGATGGGGCAGTGCTGTACCTGGTGCTTACAAACAAGGACAGCATTGCAGACAACACAGTGGGCAGTCCTCTTGGTACCAGTGATCACTGTTGAGTGTGGTTCAACATAAAGACATTAAGATGGGAGCAGAGGCAAATCACATGTGGATGAGGGTCCTGGAATTCAGGAGAGCGGATTTGAAAGAAATGGGAGACTGCCTTAGAAACTGCCTTATGGGGAGGATTGCCAGGAAGGGGTGGAGGCAAAGTGGGGAAAAATGAAGGAAGATGTAATTAAGGCAACCAGCCTCTGCATGAAAGAAGTAAAAGCAGAAAGAAAAAGAGTCTGTTATGGTTCACTAGGGTAGTGGCCAAGGCAATGGAAGAAAAAAAGGGTGGTAATCAGGTGGTATAAGGAAACACAGAAGGAGGAGGACAGGGAGGTATACCTAGTAAAACAGAGTGAAGCAGGAAAGGTGCTGAGGGGAGCAAAGGCACAGAATAGTCAAAGGGGCTGCTAAAGGGGACAAGACTTTTTTCAAGTACATAAGTGAGAAGAGGAAAGCAGGGGGAAGATAATGAGGATTAGAAGAGCTGAAGGGGGAGACTATGCAGAAGTGGACCAAGGAAAAGTTGACATCCTGAACAGGTACTTCTGCTCAATTTTCACAGTGGAGGGAGGGAGGACAGACCACAAGGAGTAGCAGAAACAGAGGGAAGGGAGGTAGACACAAGTCCATTTTCAGAGGAAAGAGTCTTGAAGGGACTTGCAGCTCTGAAGCTGGACAAAACCTGTCTGACCAGACAGAATACATCCAATGGTACTAAAGGAATTTGGGGAGGTGCTAGCTACCTCTAGGACAGCCTTATTCATCAATTCAATGGAAACAGGAGGGGTTCTGGAGAAGAGCTGGTGTTGTCCCTCTACATAAGAGTGTCAGCAGGGAGGAGGATAGCAACTTTAGGCCAGTCAGTTTTACTTAAGTGGTGGAGAAATTAATGGAAGCCCTGCTGAAGGAAGGACTGGTACAGCATCTTGAATCCAATGGGCTGCAAGACCACAGGCAGCATGGATTCAGGGGGCGAAGGAGGGGGTCTTGCCAGATGAATCTGATTGAATTTTTTGACTAGGTGACCAAGGAAATAGATCAGGAGAGGGCAAGCCACATAGCCTGTCTGGACTTTAGCAAGGTCTTCTACACTGTTCTGCATGGGAGACTGATTAAGAAATTGAGAAGCCTAGAGTTGGATCCTCAGTCATGAATTGGGTAAGGAACTGGTTAATGGATAGGTGACAGAGGGTAGTGATTAACAGCATGCACTCTAATGGCAGGAGTGTGACCAACAAGGTGCCACATGGCTCAGTACTGGGACTGGTCCTCTTCAGTATCTTCATAAGTTTCATTGCAGAACAATCTGCCTTTTTGCAGATGATACCAAAATCTGTAATACAGTAGACATTCAAGAGGGAGTAGGAATGTGCAGGGATTTTGGGAAACTTGTGGAGTGGTCAACATCATGATAGTTGGGGTTCAATGCCAACACTTGCAAAATCATGTACTTAGGCATAGCAACCCACAAACTGAGTATGGTGGGGGGGGGTACTGGCAGTCACTAAGCAGAAAAGGGACCTTGGGGTCAACCTAACTGATGACCTCAAAGTGGCAGGGCAGTGTGACAAAGCAGTAGGTCGGGTGGAGGGGTATTTCCTGCAGGTTGAAGGAGGTGGTATTGCCACTATACTGCTCACTAAAATCTTTAATATAGATGCTGACTGGGTTAAATATAAGTAACTTCGAAACAAATACACTGTTGCACTTAGGAATAGTAGGCAAAAATATTTTAATAGAGAATCAATGTCTAATTTAACTAACAACCCCAGGGAGTTTTGGAAAATAATTAAAAAGGTAAAGGGTGCACAAATAATGGACCACCCAGAAAATTTTGAAATAAATAACACTCGAATTCCATTGGGCCCACAAATGGTGGATAGTTTTAATAACTATTTTGTAACCATGGGTACAGAATATTTCCCCCAAAAGACCCCCAAATTTAATACCCCACAAGAACCTAACCATCATGTGCTGAGAGTTTTGAATTTGTCAGAATAACTCTGACAGAAATACAAAGAGAATTACTGAAAATTATTACAATGAAATCAGGAGGATAATATGAAATTCCTAACATTTTACATAAGTATGCAGCTCTAGTTATATGATGTCCCTTAGCATTTATCTTTAACAAGGCAATTCTGGAAGAGCAACTTCCGGATATGTGGAGGGACTCCAACTTTGGGGCATTGTACACACAGTTTGCAGCCAGTACAGAGGACAAGCATGTGCAGCCATCTTTACCTAGTGATTGCCACGGCTGTGACAACTGCAAATATTGTAAGGTTGTCACAGTTGGTAATTCTAAGGGATAATACATCATTTGCAATTAGAAGCTTTATCAACCATGACACTGCCTATGTAGTTTACATGGGATCTGGTAGCTGTGGTAGCTTCTATACTGGAAAAATGAAACGGAAGCTTAAAGACAATGTGGGGGACCATATGAGGGCAGTTCAGAATCAAAACCTGGATTATGTTTTAGCTTAGCATGCACACACAAGCTACTGTAGTGAGCCATATGACCAAAAGTAGAGTTTTAAGGGTATCAATGTTTTTGTAGGCCATGGGGGGAGGCTTTGATTTGGTCTTGACTAGAGCGGAACCTTTCTGGATCTTTAAACTAAATGCTACAGGTAAGCCTGGTTCCAGAGAAAGAATTGAAACTGTGCCCTTTCTATGTAGGAATTGCTATGAATAGCTAGAACTATGCTCAACTTTATTTGAACTTTTGAATATAAGAAGTTATTTTAATAATAGGATATAATATTTATTGGAATAAGCTTTTCTAATAATCAGTTTCTCCTACATTTCTTTACAGACACCAAGGCTGTCTGGATGGTGCCCTGTCATTGATGTTGTAATTTACCTTTAAGGTGGTAAAATGACTATTTTGGTTGCCTTGTACACATCCTTAAAAAAATTAAAAAAATGCTTTTATATGCATCTTGTTTTTGTATTGCATCTTTGTGCATTTGTACTATGGAGCAATTTGCACATTGTTAATATTGTTCTTGTTCAGTTCCCCTGTGGCCCTTAAAGTATTTGATAAAAAAGGTAGTAAGCACAGTAAAGGCAGCCACATGGGAGGCTAGTAGTCTCTTGATAAAGTACAATTCTACGAAACATTGAGACCTGTCTGCACTGGAACCCTCTTTGCATACTACTGCAGCACTGACATTCAAAATAAAGTAAAGCAAGGTTACCAGTATCAAGCTGTATTGCGAGTCTTGCTTTTGAGCGTTTACATGTGCCCTGGCTATCTGTTTTTGTTATGTCAATAAATAGTCTGTCATAATTTCTAGCTGCTCTATATTACATTGCTAACTCAGGTATTTACTCTACCCAATATATTCCCTTTTTAAACGCTGTAGGCGTCTTCAGTTTTATAGTACAAAAGTTTATTGTTCTCTTTTTTTCCCCAAGTCTGCTTCTTGCCTTTTGTTGTGGAAGACATTACAGCAGAATTGCTACTCCGGACCACCACGCACCACAAAATTATTACACGCCACTTGTGGTCACCCAGCTGGCAGTCTTATTGTTACTATATTTACATGTGTGATATTTATTTTATTTAGTTTTTGTTGACCAGGAAAGTGGACTAGACAATTCTGCCTATTTTCAGCCTCATCCTGAGGGAGGGGGAAATACAGATGGGTGACAACTGATATTGAACCAGATTAAGCTGCTGGTGGTATTTTTAGTGAATGAGAGAAATTTGGCCAGGACACTGCTGAAATTCCCCATATTCATAGATTCATAGAAGTGTGACAGCAGAAAAGGACTGAACCAGGCCCATCAAGTCTGACCATTTGCCCAGCTATGTGCTTGGACCTGTGCCCTCCCCCTTTAACACTCCCATGTGGTTGTCCCATGCCCTTTTGAATCCCTCCACTGTTTCCTCTCCAACGACTGCTTCTGGGAGTCTGTTCCACTTTTCTACGACTCTCTCTGAGTAATAGTATTTTCTTATGTTACCCCTGAACTGTCCTCCCTCCACCTGCAGGCCATGCCCCCTTGTCCTCTGACTTCCTTTCATCTTTAAGATGCTCCCCCCGGCACCCTGTTTATACCCTTAAGGTACTTGAAGGTCTCGATCATGTCCCCCCTCTCCCTCCTCTGCTCCCGGGAGTACATGTTCAAATCTCTCAACCTTTCTTCATAGGATAGGTGGCTTAACCCTTTTACCATTTTTGTCACTCACCTCTGAACCCTCTCTATCCTCCCCACATCTTTCCTGAGGTATGGCCTCCAGAACTGGACTCCGTACTCCAAGTGTGGTCTAACCAAATGGGTGCACAAGGGTACTATAACCTCCCTATTCTTACTGGTGATCCCGCTTCCAATGCATCCCAGCATTCCACTCCCCCTGGCCACTGCCCTCCCACACTGCCCTTCCACCTTCAGGTCCCCGGATATAATGATGCCTAGGTCCCTTTCTTGCTCCATCTCCTCCAGCTCTCTGCCCCCCCCATGGTATCCTGCCTTCTGATTTCTGTAGCCCAGATGCATGATTTTACATTTTTCTGCATTGAATTCCAGCTGCCACCTTTTTGACCATGCCTCAAGTCTCCCCAAATCTCTCTGCATTTGTTCCACCCCTTCCTCTGTGTCCACCCTATTGTAGATTTTGATATCATCCGCAAACATACTCACACCCCCTCAAGGCCCTCCATGATGTTTCCTATGAATATATTGAACAGTAGGGGCCCCAGCACAGATCCCTGGGGGACCCTGCTCGTGACCTTGTATTCCCCGGATGCCACACCATTTATTATGACCCTCTGCCTCCTTTTCCCCAGCCAGTTTCCCACCCATTTGACTACCCTCTGCCCCTTCCCCAGTCCTGCCATATGATACGTTAGCCACAACATTAGAAATAAGAATTCCCCAAAAAATTAAGGCAGTTTGCTGGATGAGTAGTCATGGAAAATTGAATGTTTGAGGTAACCATAAACACAAGGTTCTGGAAGAAAGAATATGTAGTGAGGTGAATTGTGGACTACAGGAAGAAACAATGAAGCATATGTTCTTTGATTGTACATATACTAAACCATGTTGGAGTATGTTAGCTAGTTTTTTGGGGATGAAGTGTTTTAAGCAGATGAATTATGATACATTAATTTATGGACAGTTGTCCAAGGTATGGGAGAAATATGAAAGAAGCACAATATATGTAATCCTGGCTGTGTTAAAGTGGGTAATATGGCAAAATAGATGCTTAAGATTCTTACAGAAAAAAGAAACAACTGTACAGAATTTGTTGTTTAAAGTACAAATAGAAATAGATAAGGTGTATCAAGAGGAATGTAGAATGTTAGGGGAGGATAGAACAATGAAAATGTGAAAAAATGTTACAGGAGTAAGTTAATGAGTTAATTATAAAAGTTGTAAACATATGATTTTGTAAATAGTGTCTGTCAAAATGTGTGTGTTTGTTGTAAATAAAAAATTCCCCTACTCTTTTTGAGAGGTGCCATGGGATCTTTAACATCCACCTGAACAGGCAGATGGGACCTTAGTTTAATGTCTCATCTCTCCTCATGCTGCACTACAGTGTCAGTATTGGGATTTAACCCAAGTGACTGGTGTGGAGATAGAACCCACAGCCTTCTGATCTTTTGGCCTCAGAGGCGAGTGTGCAACCTGCTGAGCCACTGACACTGTATATAAGTGAGGAAGAGGATCGGTGCTGGCAGTTCTGGTCCTAATTCTGTTCAGTATACATGAGCAGCTGATTCTGGTTCCAGAGATGCACTTCAGTTTACTTGTACATCTCTGGAATACCAGCAATGGATGCACAGCACAATTACTGTCAGCCTGCTTCAGTACATGCTGTAAAGCGCATGTGACCAGGAATGATCAGGCAACTGATGTGTTTACAAGTGGAGCAGCCCTAAGTTCTACAGGCATCGATTCATGTGAACCACATACTTTCAACCCGGTTTCAAAATCAACCTGGTTAGTGCACCAGTCAGGTTTACGTGTATTTGTAAACTGCAATTTTTTTCTTCAACCCCCATTTGTTAGTTGCTGAACCAGGTTACAGTGCACATGTAAACAGGTAAGTGAGAGCTGCTCCCCATCCTGGGGGAGGAGGAGGAGAGCATCCTCTGGCATAACCAGGATGATAGAGTCCCCCACAGGAGGCTGCTCAAAAAGTTAAGGGACCCAAGGATGGAGGAAAAATTGACAACTTGGGCAGAGAACTGGCTGAGGGGAAGAACACACAGCTGAATCAGAGAAAGCGGCAGTGACTAAAGATGCAGTTCTCTGTACATTGATTTGTTGAACTGTTCAAAAACTTTTTTTGACCTTTGAACTGTACTACAACTTTTCTGACTTGAATTATATTACAACTTTTTTGACATTTGAACTGCACTAGGATTTTTGAACAGTAGTACAAGAAAACTGAGCCTGTCAATTTCCATGTATATTGAGACCTAACCATACACTATACAATAATAACAAGTACATCCATAAATTGTACAGGGGTACAAAAACTGATTTTAAAACACAAATAGATTGAACGATTTTTACCTACATTCTTCATAACTATCTACATTTCCATTTTTACCACTAAACATAAACATTTTAATCAAGATACATATCATAAACAATTTTAAGACATTTGGCTCTCTTAAACTTGATGCACCTTGTATTTAAATTTTAGAAAGCAGAGACATGGCTATTTTGTTTTAGATTTTATTTACCCAGCATAGCTTTTTCCTTCACAATTTTGCCTGGTCCCTTAGCCAGGAGGGAGGCTAACCAACCCATGTCCCTTAGAGTCTCTCTCTCTCTCTCGACACACACGTTTATTCCCGTTGTCTTGGTTGACTCAGAGTCGCTGCTGCTGCTGTTGTTGCTGGATGATGCTGATAAGAGCAGATCCTGTCCAGTGGGGCTGCTGCTCTGAGCAAGCCGGGACCCTGACGTCACTCGGGTTCTGAGGCAGGGGAGGGAGAGACAGAGAGAGAGAGAGGGAGACCTGAAGGTTAGAGGAGGCGAGAGTGAAGGGAAGCAAAGCAGGAGGCAGAGAAGGAGTAACAACTTCAACTAACAACCCTCAGTGCTGGAAACCAAAAAGCTCTTCGCAGAGGGGGATCAACCCGGCTCGTTACCACCAGTCACTGCTGAATTCTGCCCGGTGGCGCCACTGTCAGCCGACCCCCTACCTATTACCCCATCATCACCATCCGGAGAAGGTGTAAGAGACAAGTTTATTGTGTGTGACTGTGTCCCCCTTTGCCGTCTGTCTGGGAATACATGAATGCCCCTTTGTGAGTGTGTGCCTGCAGAATGGAAACCATATCTGGTCAAAATATTCGCTGTCACAAAGTGGGACTGAGTTTGTTCTCTCTCTATAAATAGCCACGCCGTGCATCGAGATAAATGGGAAAACAGCTAGAGGGAGACCCACTTGAGCTGTTGGCAGAGAGAAAGAGCTTCACAAGTGACACGGCGGGGGGGCAGGGGTGTCACACACAGCGGGTTTTATTCCTCTGGAGTTGCCCAGCAGTTTTACTTTTCTTGCTCCCCGGATTGCACGTCCGCTCCATGTGAGAAAGTGTTCCTCACACACGCACCGGCTCCCGATCCTGCAAGGGTCTCCACTTCTCGAGTGACCCGAGTCTGAGCATCGAAATGCACACTGTACATAAAACAAAACATTCAGTTTACATAAAATGCTCTGATAAAAGTTTTAGTACGTGGTAGTCTCTCTCTGCGTATAGGACTCAATTGCATGGTTAACATTCAAGCTGGGCTTCCTACTACAGAGGTTCAAGTTCATCGAACTGTGTATCCTATTATGTCAAACTGTATCCTATTGTTTTGTTTGTTGACTGTGCTTCTCTGTAGTGGCCTTTTTCTCTTTATGTTTGTATGTAAGGTTATATCTTTACTCAGAAGTGGAAACTTTGTAAAAGAGCACTTGTGTTCAAACTAAGGCACTTTTTCCAAATTAAATAAATAAATGACTTAATATTACAGACGTTTAAGCTGAAGTTCCCTGTTCACGTTTGTTCTCTCAGAGACAGCTGTCTCTGGTCTCCACCCTCCAGGCTTCCCGGAAGATGTTCAATGCTCATTCAGTTATAAGCAATTATTGGTAGTGATATCAGATAATATATGACATTTATTTTAAAAGCAACTTTTTTAATGTAATTGGAATTTTGGCCAAGTGTGTGTCTGCTTAATCTCCCAACTAAACAGCTTCTTGTGTCCCTTTGGGAATAATAATTTTTACAGGCTCTAGTAGAAAGTTAGAAACATGGACTTTGTCGGCAGATAAGGACCACTTGGCCCACTCAGTCTGACCATTTTTCTCTGTCAGTATTGTCACCACAGATCCCACCTAAGCTCCAGCTATCCCCCCCCCCCCAGCTTTCCTACAAAGATTCATTTCTGCCTATTTCCCATGCATGCTTGAAGCCCAGCCACTGTTTTTGTCCCTACCACCTCTGCTGGAAGACTGGTGCAAGCATCTACCACACTTTCAGTGAAGAGGTGCTTCCTCACATCCCTCCTAAATTCCCCCCTTCCAGCTTCATTGCATGTCCCTTGTTCTCATGCGCCTTCTCTGCTAAACAATACTCCCCTCCTGTACCTAAGTCACCTGTGAGGTATTTCTAGGTCTTTATCATGCCCCTCCAACACTTTCTTCCAGGGAGTACATATTAAGATCTCCCAGTCTCTTCATGCTTCTGTTGCAGCCCCTGTACCATTTTAGTTGCCCTCCTCTGGATAACCTCTACCCTGTCTATGTCCTTCCTGAGATGTGGTCTGAAGAACTAGGCACAATACTCCAGGAAGGGTCTCACCAATGATCTATATAATGGTATACAATGGTAACACCATCTCTCTCCTTCTGCTGGTGATACCCCTCCCTATGCACTCCAGCATCCTGCTGGCCCTACCTATTGGCTTATTGCATTGCCTTGCACCTTTGAGGTTATCCGATATGATTGCCCCAAGGTAACTTTACTGTTTAGTGACCGTCTATTCCCTCATTTTATACTCTGCCCCTGGGTTTCTGTGCCCTTGGTGCATGATTCTGCGCTTTTTCCTCACACTGAAATTCATCTGCTGTACCACTGACCACTCCCTGAGTTTTTCTCCGGTCTCTACACAGTCTCTCCATCCCCTTGGGAGTGTCTACCCTATTGCAGATTTTAGTGTCAGCTGCACAGAGACATACCTTCCCTTCCGACTCTTCTGCAGTGTCACTTATAAAGACATGAAAGAGGACTGGACTGAGTACTGAGCCCTGAGGTACACTGCTGGTCACTGTCCCCTCCCCAGAGTGACTGCTGTGTACCACCACCCTCTGTCACTTATCCATTAACCAATTTTGTATCCATTTTACCTCGTTGGGAGCTTCAAAAGAAAGAGGTTGTCAGCACTCAGAGGCAAAACCATTGTCTAAATTATCCTGCTTATAACAGTACACTAGTAGTGTAAAAAGTGCACAAAATATAGCAAAAATGTAAGCTTTTTATTGCAGAGCCTCAGTGCGAGGAAAGAAATTTCACAGTGCAAACCAGATATCAGTAACATCCCGTGCAGGTAACAGGGGTAGCTACCCCTCTTACATATATGTATTCGTGCTGTGCACTACATGCTTTCAACAAATCCAAAACACCACTCAGCGTAAACTGAAAAAAGATAGTATATGCAAAATATAGCAAAAAAAAAAAAAGTGCTATGTCCTAGTTACATGACTCTCACCCATCCACCAGTGCTCCATGCCCTGGCACTTCACTCCATGAGCTTCATCAGGGGGTGGTGTCATGGATGATAGTCATTACCAATTCGTAGCAGCCACTCTTATCCTATTGGCTAAGTTTAGCACCATTTGGCGTGAAACCAGCAAGATGAGGGCAGCGCATCGTGCTCAGCATTAAAGTTACCGTAGTAACATGTTGCAACACTGACTGCACTCATTTACCACAAGGGAGGAAAATGTCATATAACAAGTGAATGTGTACCCCTATGTGATAATTATAAATTACAAAAGCTACACAACTACAAACGTTATCACATTATCTGTTATGTACACAATTATTATTGATCATTATTTTTTTTTTCATATTCTAATGCATTAACTTGTTTGGGTACTTAGTACTTGATTAAACTGGCATTTTGAGTCTGGCATATCACAGATCAAAAAAGCTGTCATATTGCAGATATTACCTTATAAATTCTATCCAAAACAAAATGTCCATTTAGATCTGATGTTTAGCCTGACTCTTTTAAAGATGTCTCGGCAAGCTTTTCACAGTTCCAAAAGACCTTGTAAGTTGGCACAGATACTAAAAAGTTAATCTTCCACACCTTTCTTGACACACTAAGGTTTCAGCCAATTCTGTTGTAAGAAGGTTCTAAGACATTGGTCTGATCGTGTAAAAAACATAAACATTAACAACATATTAGTCCATATCAGATATTATCTGTACACATACAACCTCTCTATCAATGAATACTACAAAACTATTTCAGAACTAAGTCACTATTGAGACCATGTGGCTTTACAGTTTTAAATTGAGAAATCCAATGTGCCTTCCATTGCAGCAGGAGGTGGGTTCAGCCCTCCCCATGGATTTTTTTCTGTGTTTCAAAGCTACAAACTTCAAGCAATCAGGAATGGAATTATGTTTCCCTTTAAAAGGTGTCCTTACAGGACTATCTTCCCTGTTATTCAGAATACTTATGACATGCTCCTGCACCCACTCCTTCAATGGCCACACTGTTCTCCTCACATACAAGAGGTTGTCGGAGCATGTCAGGCAGTAAACCACAAATTCTGCACTGCAACTGACAAACTGTCGAGCTGCATATTTTACACTTGTCGAACTGTGCATGAACATTTTACATGGAGACGCACAGCAACAAACATTGCAGTGACCACATGAATAAAAACCAGCAAGTTCCGTTGGCAGCCGGGCTGGAGCATTATTTTTCATTCCTTTTAGGGCACCATGCACGAGCTTGTCGCTTACGTTTGAGGTATGTTGGAAACCAGTGTGATGTTTTTGTCCCATGCAGGTTTTTACAGCAGCGTCACTACTCAGAATCTGCTACGTCTGATTGGTGACTCCACTAATTACTCGCCACATTACTGAATTCTGTTGACGGTGTTAATGGTTGTGCCTCCGTTAGTAGTTCGTGACCCACCACCAAACTGCCCAGCTTCCTTATGAGCCTCCTATGTAGTACAGTGTCAAAGGCCTTGCCGAAGTCTAAGGAGGCCACATCCAGTGCCCCACCCTGATCCATTTTCCTGGTCAGCCAGTCACAGAAATCGATCAGGTTCATCTGGTGTGACGTTCCCCCATGTGAATCCATGCTGCCTTGGGCCCTGTAACCTGCTGGAATCATCTGACTTGATCTTCCATCAGTGAATCCATGCTGCCTCGGGTCCTGCAACCTGCTGGATTCAAAATACTCCACTGGCCTTTCTTTTAAAAGTGTCTCCATTAACTTTCTCACCACCGACTGTAGACTTACCGGCCTATAGTTGTCAGCACAGCCTCCTCCCTGCTGCTGCTTTTATGAAGCGGGACTGCATTTGCCCTCCTGCAGTCCTCCGGAACCATTCCTGTTTCCAGTGAGTTATTGAATGGGACTGTCAGAGGTGTATCCAGTACCTCCCTGAGTTCCCTTAGCACCCTTGGGTGTACCCCATCCAGCTCCATAGCCTTATCCACTTTCAGATTCATAAATCCTTTCAGGACTCTTCCCTCTCTGATGGGACGTGTGTATACCCTCCTTCCTCCAGTGTCCCTGCTGCTTTTATGTAGTTCATCCCCCTCCCCTTCCACTGTGAAAACTGAACAGGAGTATCTGTCAGGATATTTGTTTTTCTTCATCCTGCTCTTCACAGTCTCCCTCTGGCCTGTATTTCATTTTTTTTTTTATCCCTCCTTCATGCTGCACAACCCACCACTCCTTTGGGCTACCTAGGTCCCTTCCGATCCACCTGTCCCTTTCTCAGCCTCTAACCTCACATAGCAGTGACCCCCAGGGTAACCCGGCTTAACCCTTCACTGGGTGGGTCCCCCCTCCTCCAAGGCTGAAGGCACCAGGAGGGGATACCAGTGCAATGACTTGGCTCTGGGGTGCTGCTGAGGTGGACAAGGCTGCTTTGGGGCATTGATGGCATCAGTAGACCGACAGCCATCATCCAGCCAGTCATGGAGCGGTTTCCAGTTTTCTGTGTTGTTCCCCCTTGCATCGCCTCTGCAGTGCTCCTGGTCTCCACCAGAGGCCACTGCAGAGGGATGATTCCCGCTACCACCCAGGAGAGGGAGAGCCTTGATCTCACGATGCTCACTCCTCTCCTTCCTGCCAGCCCCCGGCATCCCCGAGTCCGCTCCCTTACCCGGCCACTGCATGGTTCTGAGTGGTGCTAGCACCTTCAGCCCTCATGCTCTGCCAGGCTGGCCGAGGCCTGTACTTCTTAACCATCCCACTCTTTCCCTTCCTTCTTTTACTTATGTACCTAAAAAAGGTGTTGTCCCCCTTTACTTACCCCATTGGCTATCCTTTCCACAGTTTGCGCCTTTGTGCCCCTCACCACCTTCCTTGTGTAACCCTCCTGCAAATGGGGGTTCCCAAAAGACTTCCAGGAGCTTGCTTGAATGCTCCAAACCTGAATGGTGTTTGGCATTTAAGCCATTTATCAGTGAGTGTTTTAGAGCCTCTGATACTGTCTCTTTAAGAGCTGTCTGCTTGCAGACATAATTAGTTTGTATGGGGACTGTGTGCTTCTCTGAGTACCACTCGAGCTGCTGCCAATTCACTTCATTTTTGCAGTCACTAGGAGTGCAAAGGGAACCTATCTGAAAGATGTAACTGTTTGCCAGAAATTATTTAGAGTAATAATGAAATTACAGTTTGTCTAACCTGCTTTCTTTGCAGTCAGAACTGTGTCTGCTAGTTCCCATTCTAGTTTTGAACTGCTGAACTGGACCAATCAGTGTGGGGTAAGCTAGCTCTAAAATGGTGCCTTGGACGAATCAGAACTTGACTCATAATCTGAGCCAGCCACAAGAGGATTGTATGGGCAGTGACTCTGGGAGATGTAGTTTAGACTTCAGTGCCTTTTGGACCAACAGCAGCAGTCTATTGTGAGTGACAGCCAATCCAGTCAAGAACTGGGAGGAACTCAAAGGAAGTGCCCGGTTTTGTCGGGTTGGAGTTTCAGTTGAGCTTTGGCAGTGAAGAAGGAAGGAGCCCTGTGCTTTTTCAGTGCAGTTTTAGTCAAAAACGGTGTAAGGCCCAGAGTTCGGGTCTGCAGCTTTTGTAACAGCTTGTTAGGACTGAACTGCCCCTGTGAAAAGAATCAAAGGATCTCTGAAGAGTAGAAACCAGGCTCACCCTGTAGAAGACTGGAGGAATTGCTGAAAATTGCACTGGGTCTGTCAGGAACTGAATCTGCTGTGTGTTCTCCTGGGTATTGTGCAGTAATTGCGATCGGGATACAGATGCAGCCTGCCTGGTATAGTGCTTTCTTTTATATGGATGTGTGAAGAGGTTTGTGTACTCAAGTGAGCTCTTGCTGACATTGAAGGACCCTATCTTATTTGGAGGTCGTGAGTACTAATTCAGGGTCGCTTCCTGTTGAATTGCCACATTAAATCCAAATGGAATTACTGTACTGCTGACTGTTTAATTCTCCTTTTCTCTGTGACAGGGCCCCTACCAGCTGCCACGGTTTGACTAGCCACTAGGGCTTTGGTACCCAGGGACAGTAACTGATAGGGATAGGCCTGTGCACAGAGCCATAGGTAGATTATTAGAGTGATAAGCTAATTAACCTGATTTCCCTGTCCTTGTTATATCCCCTAAATAAATCAGAGCTGCTTGTTTCAGCAAAGTTATACTGCCTGAGGTATTTGTCTATGTTAAAGTACTGTACTGTGATTGTTGCACTGTATCTCATTTCACAGGAGGTCTCAGAGCTGGAACCAGACCTGGGGGTAAGTGTATACTGTGAAGGTAATTCTGATATATTGTGTGGGCCACTAGTGGGAAGAAAGGGGGGTTGCAGTGTCCCAGAGGGCTGTGACCAAGTTAGTTTAACTATTGCAAACCCTGACCTCTGGGTGGAGGCACCCGCCATTGGATCCAGGCCCCTCAACCTGTTAGTGGCAAATCAGGCAGGGGTAGTAGCCCCTGGGATAGCGCCATCTGGGGTTACACTTGCTTCCGTCTGCTTTTCCTGGTACACCTCCCTATTCTCTTCTGTCTGCATCTGTATGTACTTCTTAATGCTACCCTTTTAGCCTTAACCTTTGCAGCCACTTCCTGTGAGAACCATAGTGGTCTCTTTTCCCTCCTGTTCCCACGTACGTCTTTTGTGCATAGGTTTGTTGCCTTCATTATGCCATCCCTTGACTTAGCCCACTGTTCCTACCCCCTTGCTAGATAATCTCTGAGGTATTCACCCATGTTTTAAGACTGCCCTCCTGAAGTCCAGAAACTTTGTCCTTGTGTGGTTTGCCTCTGCTGCCATCCTTATGTTATGTCTTTTGCTGATACTGCTTTCTCCACTCGACCATTTTAATTACCAATGGATTTCTGAACTCAAGGGCATCAGTTGATTTGAAGCTTAGAGGAAAACTTTCACAGGAGGCTTCACACTGATGTCACTGGGCTCTGGAACCTGATCTCAAATGTAAAGCAGAAGTACATCCAGTAAAGCTTTTTTATATATATATAAGTTAATAGGGCCGCTATGGAATGTCTCACTGTCTTATAGTACAAGAAACTTGAAGCGTGAGGTTTGTGTGAGAGGACTATGAAGCGAAGCTGAGCAGTTCTGTCAGCTCAAACCTCACGAGACGAGTCTCGTATACTATAAGACGCGTATCTCAGAGGCCCTGTTATCTTATAATAAATCATTCAAGTTAATCTCGATGATTTGTAATAAATTTAGAGTTTATTTTATTTTATTTTGCCACCCCCTCCGCTTCGAAGTGGAGTGCTCCCTCGTCACGCTTCTGCATGAGAGCACACTGCACACAGAATAAGAGGTATAGTCACTCTGTGTGCTGATTGGCTGAAATCCCATTCGTGATTTATAATGTTGGATAATACTAACTGCCCACAGTTAACAAAACAAAACAAAAAACCCATCAACACACCTGTAACTGGGTCACCATGGATGTTGCTGTTACTACCCCTGCCTTGTGGGCTGAAACAAGGTTGAGGGGCCTGGGTTCTTATTTCCTGATTTTGGGGGGGGGGGTATTCAGTTATTTTCAGCTTGTACAGTGCCTCCACCCAGAGGTTAAGTGGGCCTGGCGTCAGAGCGGTACAACTTCCTGAGATGCCACCCCCCCACGGTGTCCCCTATACATGAAGAGTAACAGTACAACCTTATATTCAACAAAAACGCAACGATTGACTTACTACTAATAATATGCTCATGAGACAAAGTTCAAATAAACAACAAAATATTTTTGGGGGGATATTCACAAAGGATAAAAGAACGCAGATCAACTCTTTTTGTAACTCTCATGAACTTTAAAGAACCAGGGCTAAAGTTGGGGGCCTGACTAGGCTTGGCATATAAAACACTTGAAACAGTAGTGCCCACCCCCACCAGACAATACAACTACAGTGGCAGTGTAGACACTGGTAAACCTTTTTGTATTACCAGCCTACCTGTAGTGGGGGCACTACCCACTTCCCACTGGTACCAGTTTAATCCCTTAAACCTTATAGGCAGCTCCCAGTGCTTCATTGGTTATAAATGGGCACTGATGAATTGTTCCAAGAGTCCTAGTGCCTAGCCCAGTTACAAAGCTAAGGGCTCCACTGCTCATAAATGGCCACTCACTTTAAAAACCTATTAAAAAATAAGCTCCTTTTTAAAATTGAAAATAAAGCATGTATTTTTATAGAAAGACTGGGCAGCCAAGAAATTCATGTTCAGTTTACATCGCAGCTGATCCTTTACTGGTGGCATAATGACTCATGAACAACAGGTCAGAATGTGTGAGTCATGATCTTAATTTTATAATTCACTGTGATGCATTACTAGTAAGGTATAGGGTTACCACCTTTTAAGAGGCCCATAGTGGAGCATTTCATACTGAAACATGATTTTTCACAGGACAACATGTATTGTAACCTTGACCAATGCAACATATTTCTTTTCTCTAATTAATTAGAACTAAGTGTTGTAGTTTTTTTAGCCATTCATATTGTTTCCTATCAGTTTAAGGTAGTTTAGTTAAGGTAGCATAGTTTTCTGCAACTCTAGAGAAAATCAAGAACATATTTTTTTCTGCTACAAGATCAGCGCATTTAGCGCTTTTTTTTTTTTTTTTGGCAAGACCTAGCCACCCAAACCAGGACTGTGCTGATGAAATTAGGACAGGTGGCAACCCTAGTTAGTTACTGATGCTGTCTATACTGAGGGTTTCATAGGCCTGGGCAACTGGTTAGGCAAAGTCCTGTTTCATCCATTTGCTCTTAAATGATGTAGCACCACGAGACAGTGAAACACAAACGGACTGTCTCAGTCTCAGTCAGGCAGAATGCAGAACTGCTCTACAGTTATTGCCCCATATCATACAATAGACCCATGCCCTGTACAGTAACCTGTTTCCTGTATTCTGCTGTGCTGTTATCCCTTAAATGTATTACAGTTTAGTTTTGTACAGCACCTTCCATACAACGTGAACTTCAGAATGCTTCTTGTGGGTGCTGACACATAACAGGGTGTGCGTTCCGTGGGTAATATACAGTGGGCACTCCTCTGGTGTGTGTGGCAAGGCATGAAGCCACAAGCCGAGTGTTCCTCAGCACACACCAAAGGAGGGCTTATGTCTCCTAGCAAATGCAACACCCTGGGTGCACTAGTAAAATGACCTGGTATTAAAGGAGTGTACATGAGTATGCATTGTGTAGGCACAGTAGGTGACCTGGTGCATCCAATCAAAGAGCAGTGTTTGGATATTAATGGTGGCCATCTTGACCATTTTTTTTAAATGTTTTTTATCCCATTTACAGCTGTCCGGAGTTGCATCTTCAGGATGCGCCAATTAAGCCTGACCCTACCGCTGCCTTACCTGACTGCTCGGGTCCCACATCCTGCTGTGGATAGCCCCCCACATGGGGTCGGGGTGGGGCCACCCCCTAACCTTCAAATCTCATTGGGCCCTGAGGCAGCTGGGCAGGTGGAGGCAAATCAGGACTCAGCTCGGCGCTTCCATCCCCCGACTCCGGAGGGTGTTTTTATGTTTAGGACGTCACTTGCCCAGACGTCAAGGTGCAAGCGCCGATGTCGTGATGTCCTCCCTCACAGATTTCATGCACGGTAGCTTGCTATGCCCCAGGCCTCCACCTGGGACAAGTCAAGTGCCATGCTCTGCCCTCCCCTTCCTCCCAGAGAAGGGGAGCTGTCCATAGAATGCTCAACCCTTTTCCCCCTGGCCGGTCCTCCAGCTCCCAGGCTCATTTCTGGACCCCGGTCGCTGGCACTGCAAGCGGAAATCCAACCATTGTGCTGGCGGGCCGGCTGAGTCGTCTTGACCATTTTATAAAGTGGGGTAAACCCTCTAAACAAGAAATAATAATAAATAAAATAATAGAGATAACACACAGTTTTAATCTGGACAATAAATTACAGAACAGCAGGGCAGGGAGCTGCAAAGGTACAGCAAACACTTGTATCGTATAGCAAACAATACAATAATTAAAACATAAAACATATGCAGTAGCTACTTAATACATAGAGAATAACATACGGGCCATAATGCATTACTTTTTTTTTTTTATAAACCCATCATGTGTGTTGTTCAGTAAACCATGAGAGAGAGAGAGAAGCAAAACACACTGTTGATGTTTACAAAAAAAAGTAACTCTACTGCCCATAATTTCTGTTTTTTAATTACTACTTTGGAAACCAAAGGTGCAGTGTTGAGTTTAGTTTAGTGTGAAAGTCAGGATTATGAAAAGAAAGAGTTTGGGCACCACTAGGAGAAAATAGACCCCCCATGCCTGGGTGTCTGATTCAAAAGCCACGTATTTATTGTTAAAACTAGCACTACACAACCACCAGTAATGCCAAACATTTTCGAGCATCTCCCCTGTGCTCTTTCTCAAGGCGTGAACTAGTGTAGGGGCTGGTGGTCCCTAAATCCATAAAGGGAACCATACATAAAACAGTAACTGTCAAACAATAAAAATACATAGATCAAAATGCAAAATGCCCATCCACCTCAAAAATCACATAACATTATACATATTTTAGAGCAAAGCCATAAAAATTGCCATAAGGATATACAAAAAAGATCTGCAGTTAGATATACAAGTTGATCCTGACCTCCCTTGCATGGGAGGTCAGCCATATAACTGTTCGGTAAGGTCTATATGGGAAGGGATATGAGGGGCAAGGGGGGAGGATAAAAGGTGCTGGGATGTGGAGAGGGATGAGTTCTTTTAGCGTGAAAGTGAAATTGAGTTCTGCAGTGGTGCTGTGGTTAATTTAGCACAGGAGAGAAGACAGCTGTGACAAACTTTATAATACACAGGTCGTAATACACACTTGTGTATTACAGAGTTTGAAAAAACACCGTTTTAGTGTATTATTTACAGTATCCAGTAATTATATATAGAATAATGCATAGTGGATGTGTATGACTCACATTTTATACCCATTTGAGGTGTGGGATGTTATATAAACCCCAAGAACAAAGGTCTTGGGGTTTATAATAACATTGCACACGTCGGATTCGGTATAAAATTTGTGTTATACACCCCCCCCAGTGCTTTGTTTTATATAATTGCTGGGCTTCATTTTTTTTCACCAAAGTGACTACTAAAAAAAAAAGCCTGAGCTTTTGTGGTTATTCAACGTGAAACTGTGACTGTGTGTGATGAGATCTGTGACTTACGGCTTCCACATAAAGAAACACAGTGCATGTTTGTTGTTATAAGCAGCTGGTTATGCAGCAATTATAACTGGGTTTCTCTGTGGGAAGAAATGGAGCCCAACTGTTATAAAACAATAACGTTATGGTAAATGTGCTGTCCCAGCAGTGCAAAATACCTGTTCCCCTGATTATTCCTAACAGTATTGATGTTATTGAATCTAAAGCTAACCTCTGTCAGGAATCACAGTTGGATGATTTGCAATGGCTGTGAATTTACATTTCAGCTGTCATGTATTTATTTATTAGTTGATGTATGCATTGAATTTTGTTGACCAGGTAGGCCCACTGAGACAGATGTCCCTTTTTCAGGGGTGACCTGGAATTAATCACAGTAATGTACAGGCAGAGAAGAATTCGGACATACAGCAGCAGTTGGGGATAACACTTGGTTATTTACAATATAATGCATGAGTACATAGAACTAGTATTACATTGTTTTGGATCCAAACACATGTGGCAGATAAGATATAAATTACAGCTTAGAGGGGGGCAGGTAAATCATGTCCGTAGTCAGGAGAGGTGGGCAGTTTACAGGAGAAAAGTCAAGTGCAGAGTAGGGGCAAGAGAATACTTGATTGGGGGTAGACCTACTTAACAAAGACAGTTGCATATATTACACTCTAGCAGCTAGGTGTTTAGGTCTTTTTTGAATCCCATGAGAGCCGAGGAGTTTTGGAGGGTGGGTGGAAGATTATTCCATAGAGGTGGAGCTAGAGTGGCAAAGGATCTTTCCCCTATGTTGGACCTCACATGTGGGACTTATAGTAATGTGTGGTTGGAGGACCGGAGAGCTCTTCTCTGGGGCTTGATTGACGGAATATCTCTAAGGCTGAGTGGTGCAGAGCCTTTTATTAGTTTGAATGCTAGGCTGAGTAGGGAATAATCTAGTCTGCCCTGCAGTGTGGGCCAACTGAGTGTTTTTAGTGCCTTACAATGGTGCTCCCTGTTGAGGGACCCTGCTGCAAATCGAGCTACCCTATGATAGAGGGAATTAGGTTTTTGCATTTCTATTACCCTGGTTTCCCTAAGCATTGGGGCACCATTTAGCAGTGCAGGAAGTAGAGTGGAGCTTGCAATTGCGAGTCTGGATTGTTTGGTTATGTAGTTTTTGAGGCAATACAGCAGCCCAATATTTTGATGCATAGTCTTGGTTAGATGCTCAACATGGGGTCTGGGTGTCAAGGCTTGGTCCAGGTGGATTCCACAACCTTAATGGGAGTACCATGGCTTGTATTAATGCTTAGTAGGTTCTATCAGGCTGCCCCAAGGTGCCTGGGGCCAGACAGGATAGCTTTGGTCTTTTTGAATTTAAGATATAAATTGCTGTTTGTGAACCAAGCTTCCCGTACAATAAAGTCATTAGCGAGCTGAGCATTACGACTGTTAGTGCCAATGGCACTGCAATATAGGAAAGTGTCGGCATCATCTGTGTAGAGCAGGAGGTTCACCCTTCCACAGTTTTCTGGCATATCATTTACAAAAAGGGAGAATAAAAGTGTCCCAAGGACCACTGGAGCGATGATCCATCCAGCCCTAATTGTGTCAGTTTGTTCAGGAGGAGACTATGATTTACTAAGTCAAAGGCTTTGGTGAAATCAATAAAGACCACCAATTTTATGCCCCTGATCCATGGCCCTAGAAATATAGTGGAAATTGTGCAAAAGTTGACCGGTAACACACACCATGCGTTATTGCGCAGTACCGCTATACATGTTATTCAGTGGGTACCATGCTACTGTGCTACCAGTCAACTTTTATGTGACTAACACTATATCTGTGATCAATGTGACCTGAGCTGAGTCTATTCCATGATGTTTTTTGAACCCATGTTATTTAGCAGTGAGCAAACCACACCATTCCACATATTCCTGAATCTTATTATAGACTAATCTCTCTTGCATTTTGGTTAGCGCACAGAGGAGCAATATCAGTCTGTAGTTTTCTACTAGTTCTTTGAGGCCACCGTTGTGAATAGGTACAACCAGGGTTAGCTTCCATTTAGCTGGAATTATCCCTTCTAGTAGGGATCTATTGTAGAGCGTGGCAAGTGGGATTGCTATAACAGGGGCAGCTCGCTTTAGGAGTTTAGGGTCCAATTTATCATATCCCGCTGACCCTTCAGCTTTGAGCTTTCTTAGGAGTTTTAGCACTCCTTGGCGAGTAATTAATCTAACCTGAAATTCTGATCCTACGTTAATGGTGGGTAATTGAAATAGGTAGGGTTGTTGAGATCCAGGTAAGAGATTTTTGAATTTGTCTAGATCAGTAAAAAGAGTGTTGAGTGCATCTGCCAATTCAAAGGGGTCACTATGACATTTACCATCTGCTATAATATCCCCCCCCCCGATAGGACAGAACTGCCCTTTGGGAGGGCATTAATATGAGCCCAGAATTTCTTGGGATCAGCAAGGTTCATGTCCTGTAGTGAGGTGAAATATTCATTTTTGCTGTTTTAAGGTTAGTTTTACAGGTATGTTGAAGTTCCCTGTATTTTTGCCAGACTGCTTGGGGACCAGTGACTTTTAATTGCCCCCGTAACTTATCTGACAGCTTCATAAGTTTTTTTAGACCACTGTTCAACCATTTTGAGTGTTGCCCTTTAACTCTGAGCTGCTTGGGGGGGGGGGCATGCTTATTGGCAGCTGAGAGTACACTATTAAAGAAATCAAGTGCATCATCTGTGGTGGGCGGTTCCACAACCCTTGACCAGTTCATTTCTGATAGGGTGGAGAGGAAGGAGGCAGTAGAAACTTATGAGAAGTCGCAGGCCCAAAAAAGTCTGGGAGGGGTTTTGGGAAATTATTTTTCCAAATACAGAAGATTGGGGCGTGGTCGCTGAGGGAGTCTGCAAATACCCCTGCAGCTTTGATCCTGTCAGGTCCAGAAGTTAGCACCCAAATCTAAAGATATTTTGTCTTTTTAACCTTATGTACAACAATCAAAATTACCTGAACACCCAGCCCTCAAGTTCTTAGTTTTATGCTGTAGCAACTTATGCATTTGTGAACAAATTCACGAAAGATAGGCGCTGATATAAAAACTGACTGATCTCTAAATTGCTAGATTTAGGAAAGAAACAAATGAACAAAGTTTTAGAAAACATCTCCAGTATTCTAGTGGAAGTGATCCAACATAGTCATAGTCAGACTTTTACCTAAACTGTGAGATTCAGGACCAGAGACCAGACTCCTTCAGCTTTATGCATTCCTGCACTGATTTTGGTTTTAAAGAAAATACATTCTTAACTTTCCACTTCTAAGAACTGGAAGAATCTTTCTTTGAGGCTAATAGGGTAACATGAGCCTTTTCTTCATCTGGTTCACATTGCCTTCCTCTACGGATGATGCCATGATGCTCCTGTTCTGACTGTACCTGCTGTCACCTCTGCTCCTAAGGTAGAAATCGAGCATGACGTTGAGTCAGGAAACATAGAGACTTGGGGGATTGTCCTTAGGGAAGATGGCACCAAGGTTCCCTGTCTCCTAATGTGGTACCTCCACCCAAGGGCTCCTTCTTAGGGAGTGACCAAGGGGTGCTGTTCCTGAAAGAACTGAACCCTGGGAGGTAATGTCCTCTCCATTGCTACTCCAGGAGAAAGAATGGGGGAACCCCATCAACTGACCTTTTTCAAACAATTACCTTTATTCTCTGACTCCTTGCACTGGAGACCAGCCTTCCTATCCATCTTTTATCCACTATGGCTTGTAGTAAAAATAATCATGACAATGGAAAAGAAAGCCAGTTATAAAACATGTAACGGTTGAGTCGTGGCTGTGCCAATTAATAATTTTGTTTACTCGCCAGATGATTTAAGAGTGAACCATCAACACACAATACACAGTGCCAATATTCTGTAATGCACACAATACATTTTTTTGTAATGCACAATACATGATTTAAGGGTAAATCATCAACCTCACTACTCATTAGTACAGACCAATGCCCTCACTAGTAACCAGCATGGCTTTCGGAAATCGCATGGAACAGAAACTGCTCTCCTGAGGGTCACCACTGATATATTCCAGGCTATGGACCAGGGCAAAGCCACTGGTGCAGTCTTTGTTTTTTTTTTTGTTTTTTTTTTTGTTAAATATAATTTTTATTAACTTATTTTCTCTATGTACATGATATTTGCAGTCACAAGTTCATTGTTTACAATTATGCTTTGGTATACATGGCAACAGCTCATAAGGCCTCATCAGCAGAGTCAATAAGGTTCAATCTCTAAAGTTGAATACAGGCAGATCCACACCTTACTTTGTACAAGCATCTCCCTCCCGATGACCCTCACCCCCTGAGTTTTCTTAGTACTGTATGGCCCCCACCCTCCACCAACCAAGACCGTTTTCAGCTACCCTTCCTGCGGGAGTTGGAAAGCTTAAGGAACAAAGGTAAGGTCTTTAGACATGATATCTAAAATCCTTCTGTTCCTCTTCACTGAACATAGTTTGGAGCAATCATTCACATGGAAAGAAATCCTCTCTGTCCTGTAAATTTGGTTCACTATTTCTCTGCACTCGGGTATAATGGGGACCATATTATAAGCCAGCGTTTGGTCAGGGCCTTCTTGGCCGCCATAAGGGTTATCCCCAGGAGGTAATGAGAATGAGAGTCCCTGTTTTCCGGGGGAAAAAAATGTGGAATATGAAGAGGTCAGCAGTGAAGGGGATTGGATGACCAAATACGACCTCCAATTCTTGCTTCAGGGATGTCAGGAATGGTTGAATTTTAGAACATAGCCAAAAGATGTGCGTGTGGTGTGATCTTGGGTTCCCACATTGACACCAACAATCTGCCACCCTTGTTGGTAGGTAGTGAGATGTTATGACTGGTGTGTGGCAATATCTTAGTAATAATTGTCATATGAATAATCGCCAGCTATGGGAGAAAGTGAGTTTGGAGGACAGATGGCAACTGTCATCCCACTGCAGTGTGCTAATATCCATGCCCAGTTCTGTATTCCATTTTTCAAGTGCTCCTTCAGAGTTTGCTCCCATTGTTTCTCTAAGTGCCTGGTAAAAAACAAAAATTGCATGTGGCATCTCAGCCGAAAGTATGAGCTTCTGAAGTGCTGTTATCAGGGGGGACGGCCCTCGGTGTTTCGTATACTGGGTGAGTAAGAGTAATAAAAGTGACTCAATTGGAGATATCTAAAAAAGTCTGTCTGCCTTAGCCCATAGATGTGTAGGAGCTCCTGAAAGGATTTAAAGTCATGACCATTCAGGAATTGCGAGAGGGCAATTAGTTGAAGGTGGTCCCAGGTGTGGAAGGTGTGATTAAGCCTTGCTGGGAGGAAATTCTCTAGGAGAGCAACCGGGCAGAGGAGCCAGAGGTATGGGGAGAGGGAGAAGTGCCTGCAGATCTCATTCCATGTTCTAATTTGGTGAGAAATCTGTGGGCTTGTGACAGCCCTGTCCAGAGGTGGGGGGTTTTGATACAGAGTTGTCCTGACCAGCTCTTCGTATGAGAGGAGGCTCTCCTCAGTCTCTCTCCAAATGGCAGGGTTAGTCCTCATGTACCGGGCAGTAATAAAGGAGAGGTGGGAGGCCCAATTGTACAGCCTGAGGTTGGGGAGGGCCAGCCCCCCTTTCCTCCTGGGAAGGGAGAGGACAGAAAACTTCACCCTTGGGTGTCTTTCAGCCCAGATGAACCTCAGGATGGCCTTGTTCCATTTGTGGAATATTTTTGCTGGTATATGTAGTGGCACATTCTGAAAGAGGTAGAGGGCTAGAGGCAAGGTCACCATACGGATCACTTCCACCTTCTGGAGTAAATTTAGAGGGAGGACAGCCCATCTAGCCAGGTCGAGTTGAAGTTGAGTGTAAAAGGGGTCATAATTGTTTCGCATAGCTTTCTCGACAGAGTGGGAACGATAAATACCCAAGTATTTAAATCGCTCAGGGTCCCAGCGAAATGGGTAGGCCTCCTTGACTGACTGAGGGGGGCTGTAATGAAAGGCAAGAGCATCCATTTTGGATGTGTTAAGTCTGTACCCTGAACATGACCCAAAGTCCTCAAGGATTCTGAAGACTGCCGAAATGGACTCTGTGGGGTTTGATATAAAAAGTAAAACATCATCCGCATACAGAGCTATGCGGTGTTCTCTCCCATCCAATCGAACCCCCTGAGTCTGGCACGAGAGTCTAATAGCCTGAGCCAGGGGCTCTATATAGATGGCAAAGAGTCCAGGCGACAGGGGACAACCCTGACAGGTGCCTCTTAACAGGGGAAAATAGGAAGAGTGATGTCCGGATACCTTGACGCAAGCCTGAGGGGAGTGGTATAGCATTTTTATCACGGAGATGAGGGGTATGGGAAATCCCATCTAGGACATAGTAGCAAAAAGAAAGGACCAAGAGACCCTATCAAATGCATTCTCAGCGTCAAGGCTGAGAAGGACAGATGAGTCTTTGTTTGTCTGCATTTCCTGGACCAGGTGGCAGTATAGCGCAGTGGTTTAAGGCTCTGAGCTGCAAATCTGGTGACATCCAGCAGACCAGACCTGGGTTTGAATCCCACAGCTTCCACTTGCATACTGTGTGAACCTGAGCAAGTCACTTAACTTCCCTGTGCTCCCAGGTCGCGCCTGTAAAAAAGCTTTCAGCTTAGTGTGCTACTCCTGGTTAAACAACTAAAAAAAAAAAAAAAGGTGGAGTGCTCTGAGAGTGTTGTCCGAAGTGGACCTGGAGCTTACAAAACCAGTCTGGTCCAGATTGATTATGGAGGGCAGGACAGCATCTAATCGTCTGGCCAAAATGGACATAAGGTACTTATAGTCCACATTTAGGACCGAGATTGGTCAGTAAGAACTGTACGATAGGGGGTCTTTATCTGGTTTAGGGATAAGAGAGATAGTTGCGTAGGACCAGCTTGGGGGGGGCACCAGACCAGGCCTTGTAGGACATCGTTGTACACCTGGAGGAGTAATGGGCTGACCATCTGAGAGGTGCATTTATAAAACTCTGCCCCATATCCATCAAGGCTGGGGGCTTTCATAGTTTTAGATTTGGAGATGGCTGGCAATACTTCCCTAGGGGTTATGGGGGAAATCAGATTGGCCTACTGGTCCTGACTAAGCTTGGGCAGACCCAATGGGGACAGGAAGGCTGTAATAGCAGTGGAGTCTGAGGCATGATCAGGAGTATATAGGGTCTTGTAATAGTCACAGAAAGACTGGGTGATGTGTCCCAATTTCGTATGAAGGGTACCTGAGCTGGGGTCTCTTATGGCTGCCAGGGTAGAGTGTTTACATTGTTTACGTAGCTGAAAGGCTATCTTACCATACCTCTGTCTCAAGAAGGTTAATGCTATCTCGGTCTGCTGGTTGCAGAGAGAATCCAGGTCCCTTTTGACCTGTCTGAGTTGTGTAGAGACCAAAGTGTCCCCTTGTTGGTGGGCGGTCTGTAAGAAGTGTAGGGTTTGTTCAAGATGTGTTTGTCACTCTTTCCGCTGCCTTGTGAGGGCAGCAGAGTGTTGAATTAGGTGGCCCCTCAGGACTGCTTTTAAAGTATCCCATCTAATGGACGGAGAGATCTCAGGGTCCTGATTGTCCTCCAAGATCTCCTGCATCTTATCCCTGAGAAACTCCCAGAAGGGTTCACTCCGGAGATGAGCTGGATTAAATCTCCAGCTGGTATTGCACCTCTCAAGTCCCAGCTCCCAGGAGTTGATCAGGGGGGCATGATCAGAATGGGCAATATCTCCCACAATAGCATCCCCAAGAGTCCCAAAACACTCCTTTTGAGTATAACAGTGGTCAATTCTAGAGTATGTACCATGTACAGCTGAATAAAATGTATATCTTCTATCTCTAGGGTGAAGGGTTTGCCACATGTCCAGCCATCCCACCTCTTGGACAAAATGCTTTAAAAATTTATGTGGTGCAGGATGCTTACTTCTGGATATATTCGAGGAGTCCAAATTGGGGCTCGGGGCAATATTAAAATCACCTGCTAGAATTAGGATTCCCCCTGGTCAGTTCCAAAATTTTGTTTAGGAGATGCCAGATTGTCGGTACATTTGACCCTGGGGGAAGGTGAATATTAGCCAGGGTTACCTCTTTCTCTTGTAGAAGGCCCTGAACAATGACCAGGTGGCCCTCTGGATCTGCCCATTCGTGGGTAGCCAGAAAGGGAGTATGTCTGGAGACTAGTATGGCAACATCCCATCTCCCCCCCAGCATAAGACGATGAAAAAACCTGAGTAAAACCCCTACCAATCAATCTTTTGTGCTCTGAGACATACATATGGGTTTCTTGTGTATAAGCAATATCAGACTGACTCTTCTTAAGTAAGGATATCATTCTCAACATTTTTATAGGACTGCCCAGCCCATTCACATTCAGAGAGTATATTTTTAAGGGTTTGCTAGCCATTTAAAATAATTTGTTAAGTGGTGAGGATCTGCATAATCTCAGTATTCGACCCCGGGTCTGACCTTGCCCGAGGAGTTGAACCATGTAGTGTGAAATGGTGACTGCCTGGGGAAATGTGAGAGGAATAACAACCCCCTCCAACAGCAAACAATGGGGAACAAAGCTAACAGGGGGAATAAAAAGTAAACCTAGGCAGAATCCCGCCAACTGGGCAGTGCCTGCTGAACTATGGGTGGCTTCCATGGAGTTGGATGCTGGCGAGCAACTGGCTCTCAGGGTGTGCCAATCTTGGCTAAGCCCAACAAAGGGGCACTTGACGTATACGTCTACGGTTGGGGGGGGGGTGAAGTGGTTATGCCTTGGCTCCTGCCAGGCTACAGGGAAATCCAGTAAATCCATTGTTTAAATCAACTATTAGTGAAAACTTAGCAGTTATTAAATCATTCACACACAAGAGCTCTTTGAGACATCCACCACTTGTGCCCTGTGTACTCTTAGCACTGCATCCTGGGCCTTTCCAAGCAAAATCAAACCATAATCAGCATGCCACAAACAAATGTGAATACCTCTTGAACCGTAAGTGCTACACACAAAGTATGAGTGGCAAAGTTTGTCAGCACAACATTACCTTTCCAATGGTGCTATGCAATCAACTGTAATCAATTTGTTTTTTATTTTATACTAGCTGAAATACCAAACTGTTTTTTTCAGATTTTTTCAAGGTGCTAAGTTGAGGCTTGAGAGACAAATGTCAGCCATGCACACCGCACCTTAAACAAATGCAAATAATTCCTAAAGTATACATGATAGACACAAAGTATCAGTGGCAGAATTATTCAGCACAAAATTACCTTTCTAACAGTGCTATGCAATCAGTTGTAATCCATTTAGTTTTTATTTTATGCTAGCTGAAACACCAAACAACTGTTTTTTTTTCAGATTTATTCAAGGTGCTTAGGTGAGGCTTGAGAGACAAATGTCAGCCATGCACACCATACCTTAAACAAACGCAAATAATTCCTGAAGTATACATGATAGACACAAAGTATCAGCAGCAAAATTGTTTGGCACAAAATTACCTTTCTAACGGTGCTATGCAATCAATTCTAAGCAATTTGGTTTGTTTAATATTTAGGTACAAACTGCTGACTTCCTCAGACGTTTCCTGGCCTGAGTGAAAGTCAGCTGAGTACGCCTACAGGCATTATTGGCCTGAGTGGCTAAGCTTTCAGACGCCACATACAGGCGTATCTAGGCCTGAATGAGTTAAGTGACTGCAGTACACGTCAACCGTGGTTGACCCTCAGTGAGGGGCAGTTCAGTTCAGGATAAGGCATAAGGAGGGTAAGACCAAATCCCCCCCACCCCTCCAGCCCCCCTGTACAACATTGGGGGGACTCAGACTGTGAGGGGGAATACCAGCTGCGCTCCCCACATTCAAGCGGATACAGGAATGCAGTATCCCAGTCATTCCCTCAGACCTCCGGGACAAGTCAGGGGAGGAGGGTGTCTGAGGCATGACCTGAGGTCTCTGCACTCATCCCTCTACACTCCCAAGAGCAACTGCCCCTCCACACCATAGAGGATGTCTAGACCACAGACCTGGAAATGATGTGAGAAAAAAATATTTTTTTTGTTCGCAGTAGTTGCCACCGACCTGTCTCAGGTCTCCATCATGGCAACAGGAGGCTGAGTTGAGAGCCAATCCTCCCCCACCTTTTACAGTCTCCCAGTCCCTGTCCCTCAACCCCACCTCCAGCAAAAGGGCCTCAATACCTCGGTAGTAAGTGTCAACATCTCCAGAGGAGTTTGCATGGATGCAAACCACACCACCAGTGTAGCGTGTCAGCTGGCTCCAACAGGTCCACCCAGAGAGACCGAGGCCCGCAAGCTCACGCATGAGGAGGGACCCCTGAGGAGAACCTCTGGGGTAGATCTCTGTGGTGCTGGCAAGAGGAGATAAATAGGGGAGGACCTGGGTACCTAGGACTGCTAAGGCATAGCCCAACTGGGTGGAAGGGTTAAACTGGCTCACCTGAAAGAGAAAGGAGTATTAGTAGAGTTCATGGAGTCCAGTCATTTTACTGCCCGAGGGGCCGACTCCCTTGAGGAGGATTTAGCTGCCTGTTTTTCAATCCTGTGACAATCTGCTGGATGGCTGCTGCTCCTTCATTACAATGCTGTTCCTTCTGTGAGATTCTGTTCCACACCTTCCGGGCTAGTTTGGCTGCCAGTGATGTTCTGGGTTGTTTCTGAGCCAGCGCGACCTCCATACCTCGACGAGACAGCTCCCGGGCTGCCTCCTTGGCACTCCCATAGGTTTCTGGGCCTTCCTCAAACTGCATGGTAAGTTTTGAATGGTATGGAGTCCTGAATTTGATTTTTGCCTCCTTCAGCACCTTCAGGACGGGGGCATAGGCTCTACGTCGAATGGCAATTGAAGAAAGGTAGTCACTGTCCACATAGATGCAGCACTCTTGGAAGGTTAAATCCCCTTGCTGCCAGGCCTTATGCAGAATCATCTCCTTCTCCTGAAAACGCAGGAATCGTATGACCATCAAGTATGGGTGATTTGGAGCCTGTGGGCCTAGTGCTCGGTGTGCCCTATCCATCTCAAGGGTGCAACTTTCTGGTAAGTCCAGCTTTTGTTTTGAAAAACTGCTGCAGAAACTGGATTGGGCTGCTGCCCTTGCAGCCCTCTGGAAAGCCCGAGACCCGGAGAGTGTTTCTTTGACTCTGGGCCTCCGAATCCTCAGCCTTCTCCTGAAGCTCCTGGATTGTTTGATGCAGTTGGACTATTGCGCACTCAGTGCTGTCTGTGCGGGCGTCGGAGTCTGTAGCTATGTGGAGGGCTGCGAAAATATAGCGGGTCTCCTTTCTGAAATCCCACAGTTCCCGTAGGATGATGTCCAACTGCCTGGCAATATTAGGAGCATCTGGGAGGTTGATATTTGGCGGGTCACTGTGGCCTGAGATCTGTGAACTGTCAGAGTCAGAATGCAATCCATCAGGATCCTGATGGTCCAGAGACGTTTTTGACCGGTCAGGTTTTCATCTGGGCATCTTAGTAATCAGCTGTATCGGTGTTGTCCACTATTCAGGTCAGTAGTAGTTGAAAAAAGAGTGCTTTTTAGCCTGGTAGGAGACGGCGCTAAAAGCTCAGGATGTTTCCGAGGGCATGATGTCACCGGAAGTCCGGTGCAGTCTTTGTTCACCTAACCAAGGCATTCAACCTAGTCAACCACTCACTTCTCATCTGTAAGCTTTGCCACCTTGGTCTTGACAAAAGGTCTCTCTCTTGGGTCTCTAACTACTTAGAGAACAGGTTTCAGTGTGTCAAATGGGCTGGTACCATCTCAACCTTATCTTCTATCACTGATGGGGTTCACCAGGGATCAATCCTAGGGCCTCTCTTATTCTCAGTATTCATTAATGACCTTCCTCTGAATTGTGGAAGGGCATTGGTTCAGCTATATGTGGATGATGCCATCTTATATAGATCCTTCTGTGACGTCTCAAGTATTAGTTCTGACCTAACAAATGACTTTCAGACTCTAGAAACACGGTTTAAAAATAACCTACTAGTTCTGAACACAAAAAAGACTAAATCCATGTTGTTCCACCATACCTACTTTGACACAACCTCACAGCCTCCCAGTTATCAAAACATCCACTAACATTCAACTCAAAAATGTTTCCTCCTTTAAATATCTGGGTGAAGTGCTTGACACGCATCTATCCTTCGATGAGCACATAACCTGTGTCACTAAGGCTACTAATCAGAAACTAGACCTTCTATATCGCACTGCTCCCTACCTCTCAAGTACAGCAAGAAGCACTATTGCCTCTGCCACCCTTCTGCCAGGCCTCTTCTACGGTGCCTCTATAATCTACTCCTGTAAGGCTACACTTCTGAACAGACTCAAAATGGCCTATCACAGAATTGCCTGATTTGCTGTTAAGGCCCCAGCTCATGCTCATCACTGTGACATGCTGAACAATTTGGGTTGGCCATCTTTCATGGCCAGTCTTAACCTCCCAGTATATTGCACCACCTTCAAGCTAATACACCTCCCACCTTCTCTGACTATATCTAACCTACTAACCCTGAAACTCTTCCCACGAACACTCCGGTCCTCACACCTCCTGATGCTGGGTCTGCCCAAGACTCGCCTAGCTAATGGAAGAAGATCCTTCGCCTTCACAGCACCACACTTACTACTCTCATGCAAGACCATTACTCTTTTTAAAAGACAATGTAAATATTTTACAAGCCTCCTGTCTGTAATGGGAACTGTACCTAATCTTCTCTAAACGTCTCCACCTGCTTGCCTATACTCTCCTGGTTGTGTATGATCTATGTCTAGGGCTATGAGTCTGTACACAGCCAATTGTCTGTACTCTGCACTTATTTACTAATTGACTCTACTATGATTATATTGTATGCTCATATCAACCTTACTGTTTGTTCACCTACTGTATGTTGCAATTGACATCTGTAATTTGTATTGTCTCCAAATGAATGGGATGGCTAGTCTAGTCCATGAATGTATGTAACTGTCCAATGATAGTTGTAAATAATTATCTGTATCTGTACTGTTTTATTATGCTTGGAACATTTGGTTCCCTGGGTCGCCCCTGAAAAAGGGACTTGACTGTCTCAGAGGGCCCACCGGTCATCAAAATTTAAATAAGTAAATAAAATAAATAAAAATTACCAAGGATGCCTTTTTTTAATTAAAAGCATCTCCTGGCTGGCCCAGTGGTGCTGAGGGCTGAGGCGCTGGATGCCACATCTCGCGCTACGCTGATGACCTGGGTTCAGACACAAGCCCGGGCCGCCAGGGGCTGGCAGGGGAGGGATAGGATCGAGCAGCCATAGGACTGCTCTCCTATCCCAGGGAGGGATCCAGGGAACCACCGCTCTGTAGTGGCCCCTAGCAGCGGCTGGGGGCACTACCAGAGCGATGGCAGCAAAGGGGGCAGAGTGCGACAGAAGTCGGCACACAGTGCCCAGATGTCATTGCATGCCCGCACTCCACACGGGGTGAAAACCAGGTGGAAAATGGTGGAGCGATGATCTGGTGGCTGATGGCCATGCCCGGTGCCCCCCCAGTTCCCGTGAGGATCCTGCCACAGAGTGCGTGAGCCCTAATGGCCGGCTCTGTGGGGGTGTGGGTGTTGGCGGCTGGAGATCGTGGAGATCCACTCCGTGGGTGAGGAGGACAAATAGAGAGGATATATAAAAAAAAAAGCATTTCCTGCCATGGTAGTTCAAACTTCAGGAGTCCGATACTGGAAAAGGGGCAAAAGCAGAGCACAAAGGATTGCACTGCACTTTCCCTTGCCTACGACTCAGAGGATGCTATATTCAGTCAGGTAGCACACTGGTACCATCCGACTGAATTTATGGGCATGTTGGTGCAGTGCTAAGTTGAGTAGCACATCCTCAACATGGATCTTGGAAGTGCAGGGAACAGCGCCCCCAGTACAGTATTCAGCTGGCATCATGCAAATGATTCTACTGTGCATGCAAGGCACTAAGGGGCCATATACATGCCTATTATGGGCTCATTTGCATGGAAGCGGCAGCAGGTTTGCACCCCTGTGACCAGTCCCAACAACTCCAATCGCTGGTCCCTGCACAGGAGTACCCATTCCCTGGTGTCCAGTGATCCCCCATCCTCTGTTCCCTGGCCCGTAAAAAACATTCCCTGGTGTCCAGTGATCCCCCATCCTCTGTTCCCTGGCCTGGAAAAAACATTCCCTGGCATCCAGTGGTACCCCCCTCTGATCCCTGGCCTTGGTAAAATTAAACCATGCCCTGTTGGTCAATGATACCCTCCACCCTTTCATCGCTCACCGTGGTGTCATACAAGAAGTCCCTGGCTTCTAGCGTCCCCCCTCCCCCACACCACCTGCAATGGGTATACCACCCTGCCATCAGAAGGCAACCATTTTGAAAAAAAAAAAAACAGAATTCCAGTCAAGTGTGAGCGCCTCCAGCCAGCCCAGTAGTGCACGGTAGCCTTACCGGTCGCTACTCTGGAGACCCAGGTTCAGGAATGGGGTACGGTTACTTGGGCTGGCTGGGGAAGGGAGGATTGAGCGTTCTTTGGACAGCTGTCCTCAGTCAGGGAGGGGACAGCATGTCTCGCTGGTCGACTGCCACCTGGAGGAATCTGGGGTGCAGTGCAGCAGGACTGCAAGCAGAGAAGGACTCCCACACCCACATGCTGGGGGCGTTTCCATGGACACGGAGCATGCACATAAGGGTATTTAATGACTTGTTCCTGGCAAGAGACAGAGGAGAATATTCTGTACAGGTTCTTTTAGATCTCTCATTTATGTTTGACATTCTTGAGCATGAGGTGTAATTCGAATTCCTAGAGGAGTAAGTTGGACTCAACATTTTTGCAACAAAAAATTATTACAACATTACTGTTGGACAAAAACATGGATTTGACATTGTTGAATAAGTTAGATAAAAACCCACCTAGAGTACTGTGCCCAGTTCTGGAGACTACATCTCTGGAAGGACATAGAGTGGAGGTGGTCTAGAGGAGGACAACTAAAATGGTGCAGGGTCTGCATCAAAAGCCCTATGAGGCATAGGAGCTGGGTTTGTAAACTTTTTGGTGGGGCCCAGGGATCAGGGGTCAAACCTCACCCCCAGCCCAGGGGTCAGAGGTCACACACCCCGTAATCAGGGGTCTATGAGAGCAAAGAGGCTACCTCCCCGACGGCAATCCCAATAAAGTGACCAACTGTGCTGTCGACAAAATCGATAGTCCGCCAACAGGTCGCTATGTTGGTGTGCCTGAGACAGGAGCATACAGTGTCCTGGTCCTGCACCTCCTCCCCAAATCAACTTTGACTTGATTAGATTAAGCATGGGGGGTGCGGGCAGAGCGCCCTGCATGGGGGCTCTGCTGATAGAAAACAGGATCAGAAGACATTTAGGATTTATGTCAACCGTAACTTACAGTTGACATAACTCCCATCGCTGTGATGCCGGTTGACAAAAGTGTTGTCGAACCGGCATCATAGATCCAGAGCAGAGCACCCTGTACAGTAACATGGGGGTCTGTGGGTTAAGCCCCTGCCCTCAGGTATGAGTAAAGATTTGAAAGTACTCTTTAAAAGCCATTCTTTTTTCAAGTTCAAAGATTCAACAGCCAGCATGCAATGAAAATAGCCTAACACAGCTACATTACAGGACAGCAAATCTTTGACAAAACTACTCTGTATTCTTGGTAGCTCAGTCAGTGTTATGCTATTAGAAAATGGGCTTGAAAAATAGAGCATGCTGATTGGCTGAAAGCCATGGTTAGGCATGCATTTATTTTTCACTAGTGCCTGGTTAAAAACAAGTTCCAGTTCAGGGGTGCCACATTACTTACGGTATCATTTGGGCACCTCGAACTGAGCAGTCAACATTTTCCCCCACTTGCTTAGCAACAGGAAAGACCCAGTCAGACTTTCTCTTTAGTGACTGAGTGACCATCCCAGCAATGCACCTCAGTTGCAGCAACTTGTAACTCAAAGAACAAATATTCAGTAATGACTGGATATCTGCTCTTTAAGTTCTCTTCTACCTTCATTGTTGAATCAAAATTCCATAAACACAGTGGTGCTCGCTTGAGCTGTAAAGTAGCTGCATATCTTCCCCTCTCCCTTGGCAGAAGAAGGCAAGCCTCAACTTTATTTAAATAATAACGACAGAGAAGCCAGTAATTTCTGAAAGATTAATGACTGGCTGGAGGGATGGGTGGCACATGGCGCAGTCGAGGGCCACTTCCCTCCAGCCGGTCGTTAATCCAAGGAAATGACTAGCATCGAGGTTGTTATTATGATTATATGTCTAATCACAGTAACAACTGTTTCCCCGAAACAGTGTCATGAGACATGTGTGTCACACAGCGTCAGCTGGCAGCTGGATCTGTCATTTCTAACACATTAGTGACTGGTCCAGTAGCCAAACAGGAGTCTCATTAGGCTCATGGATACTTAATTAGACAGAATCTAAAAAAAAATTAGTATAGATACCACAACATTTTCAACACACTTCTGGTCCAGATCTCTTCTCCTTGCTCGAGGTCATCCTCCAAACTGCAATTTAACAGCATGAACTTTCAGTGTCAGTAAAACTTTCTGTAGCTGCAATAGTCTCTGGCCTAGCCATTTCTTCCATCTGCCCCTGCCCCTGCTGCCTCCTGCATGCCTTTTCATGTTTCTGGTATTGGCAAAAAAAGAAGCGGGCACACACACACACATAAATATAAATACATACATACATAAACACAACTTAACCTTCACCTTGTGATTTTGTCTCTGTCAGCTGCCCTGCTGGATCGTGACAGGAGTCCACATTAATTATGGTAAAATGGAGGTAATGGGGCTTACATGGGGTTAGGGGCAGCAGTGAAGTACAGTTCATGAGAGCCCAGAAAAAAATTTCAGGGAGACTCCCAATGAGGAAACTTTGAAAGTATGGTCACTGGACTGGGCCTCAGAATTCTGCCTGGGTCACATACCTCAGGGACATATCATAGAAACACTAAACGTACAAACATGGAAGACGTCGGCAGATAAAGCTCTCATGGCCACTCTAGTCTGTCCTGTTTTTCCCAAGCTACAGCTACACCACAGACCCTTAATCAGTGTTCGGACTACCCCCCCCCCCCATAGACACACAAACACCCATAACTATACCACACACATCTCATCATACTGTACATTTGTAGCAATCCCTGAATGCCCATTAGGTGAGAATGACAATATATTTTATGAAACAAACAGTTCAAGGCAGTACACCACAGCTTTGCTGTTCTCTAGCTCACAAATAACTTTCTGACCCCGACACATCACATTTGACCACTACTGCCACATCCAGATGTCAGTACCAGTGGGCGTCTGCCCTCTCTGCATATATTATTGAGGAGAATGACTGCTCACTTTACTTCACCAAGGTTTACCAAATACCACATTATCATCTCAACTGGACATAACTACGTTCACAGTCTGTGCCTGTCCACCTTGCAGCAGAGCTGAGATTCAATCCCATGGCCTCAGCAGGATGCCGGAGGTCAGTAGTACTCCTAATGTACTAGTAACACCAGCTTTAATCAAATTTTTTGAGGACTTATGAGAAAGGTAATAGCAAGGAGTTGAGTGTATTGACTCCCCTATATTGAGTACCTGGCAACCTTATAAACTCTACACATCTTTGTTTTTAAGAGCTGTTTTGGAAATAATTATGTGCCCTGTGATTAAATGTAAGATGCAAACACAGAGCTAGGGTATCATATTCATACTATAGTGTGTATTAGAGTAGTGTTCTGTATAGAAATCCATCCTTTGAAAATGCTGTTATACCACAGTCAAAGGTCATAGAATGTGATTGTACCCTTCTGTGGTAGAACAGCATTCTAGAACATCTGCAGACTGCACAAGACAGTTTCACTATGAAACAGAAAAAGAAACAATGCACACATTTCATATAATGCTATACACTATAAAAAAATACAGGATGAGCAACTTTATGCATATCAGTGGGTTCTGCCACCTCGGGGTTCTGATTCCCACAGACCTAGGAACCCCTGTGTGGCAGAACACACTGGTTCTGCATAGTTACCCATGCAGTATACTCCATGATGTGGAACTGAATACTAATGAGTCTGCCATCCTGCACCCTTCCCTCTTGATTTTCAAGGAATCCAGGGTAGGTGGGCCCCTTCATCAACTTTCCAGGCAGCCCCCCACCCCACACCTCAGTCCAAACCAGTCTGACTGCTAATGCTCACCACAGGCCCTGTAGTTAAATTGGGCAGGCAGGCAGTGGCCCCCTATAAAAAAAACAAGAGTGTGTTTGTGTGTGTGTGTGGGGGGGGGGCTGACCCCCCCCCACTCAAATAAAGTGACAGCCCAACCACAAGCATGAAAATAAGCCACATGACCAAAGCTGCACAATATTCAGGAAGCTTTTATGACAAACTTCCTACACATACCCAGTGATCTACACTATTGCCCTCAGTTCCACCACCTCTCTGCAGTCCATGTTCTCCCCCCATTAGACACTAGTTCCTTGGCTTTCCTGACAGTGTCGGTCACATCACCTGTACATAACTTTCAGAACAGCTTGATCCCTTTCAGAAACTGATCTCTTTCAGAGGCGCTACTAGTTTCCTTCTCCGCTCCCTTAATATCCTCAGGTGTACGTTGTCTGGCCCCATGACTTTATCTACCTTCAGGTTTGTGAGTTCTTCCAGAACTCTTTCCATGTGAATAGACTGGTGTCCACTTCTCCATACACACACACACACACACACACACACACACCCATTGTCTCTTCTCCCCAACTGTGGTACTTAACCCTCTCCATCCTTAGTGGATACTGAACAGAAGTATTTGTTCAGTATTTCTGCTTTGTCTAGATCCCCCCTCCTTACACTCTCCCTCCTCCCCTTTATACATGTGAAATTTAAGAGTAACAAAATATTAGCATTTTTTGGGATTCAAACCCTGATCCCCTTAATTACCAGGGCAGTGCCCAAATCTTTAGGCTAAAGCAACTGCTATGCTGAGCAGCTTAGTTTCAGGATGAATCTTCAGATTAAAGTACTGCCCTGAGTAGACATCGCATCACACATGTACACTGGGGGGGGGGAACAGATCAGAGGACTACTCTGTCATGACTGTTTAACACTAAAGAGCCGTCCCGCCATTGTAAGATTCATCAATTCAGTTTATTTGCACCCAGCTATAACACCACCATTTCCCTGTATATGTACTGTGTGCAGTAGATTGTAATGGAATTAAAGCAACCGACAGCTAGCTAGATCTTTACTGGCCTTCTGTGTTACTAAACTGTAAACCCAGTGGCTGCCATAAAATCTATATGAACATGAGCAAGAACAGATCATGCGCATACAATAATGCTAAAAAATCAGTCAGTATATCAGAGCAATTAGTTGTTCAGAATCATTACATCACTGAGGATTGCTAAAATAAATGGAGATGGTGTAGATCATCTTGACCAGCATGTGTTGGCCGTAATCTGCGTAGCCATCACTTACACATCTTTTACTAAGTGTCGTGCCATGCCAATACAGTTATTAGTTTTTTGAATTGGTGGGCTCTGCCCCCCCCGTGTATGTTTTTGGCTCATATGAGGTATATGGGTCCCAAAATGGCAGACAAGATTTCAGCTACTGAGATTTCAAACAGTGACATCTCTACATGTAGTTAGTAGTCGGGGTAGATATAATATACTACTCATGGTGGGAGGAGGGCTTGGGAAGCTTTGCCCCCCAAACCTAAACGATTGGATGTATGTGAGGGGGAGTTCAGGGGGCACAGCTCCCCTGTGGAACTCTCATCCTCCATTTTGACAGGACTCATAAACTGCACCCTCTCCATTTTTTCACCTTTTTTATAGGGAAGGGGTGTGGGCGCAGCCCCCCAGTTCAAACAAACTAATAACTTTATCTTCCTAATACAAACTACTGTACTAAAGGAACAGTATCAGCGTAAGTAAAGTGATGTAATGCCGAATTCCCGATGCATTTATGTCACAGTACTTACGCTGGTCTGATAATCTACACAATCGCAAAATAAATAACATACAGCCTGACACAACAGGTGCATCAGCCAGTTATTCCAACCTCAGATTATTTTTTTAAGGTCAAAGATGCCTGAAGATACCACACTTTGGCATTTGCATGCAGTCAAGTCATTTTTATTTTTTCCTTGCACACAGATAAAAAAAAGACTGATGGCCACCTCAAAACCATTTACAATGTAGTAACCTGTCACATAGCCAGTACTAGTACAAGGTTGCCCTTTACAGTTTGAGCATTCAGTGACTCCCAGATCTACAAGGATTCTTGTAGTTGACTAGCAAATGGTGGTCCTCATATACAGAGAATGTTCCACAGACTTGAAGTGCTTATCATACAAGCTGTGACTGAGGAATAAGAAGGTAATGACAGTCCACTGCACACTGATATATAGCCCCTACATTGTTATTGATGCCACGGAACTCATTACACTAGAGCAGCCTCCTTTACAATGACAGTATAAAGGGAATTCAAAGCTGCCAGGCCTGTTTTACAACAGAACAAATGCCAAGACAGGGTGTCAGAGTACTGCCCGCCAGGAAAACTAACATATACTGTAGAACCCACCCCGCCCACTGCAGTATCTCACTTAGTGTCCTACAAACAATATAAGATTATTGAGGGACAGGAACACGGATCTGGAGAGAAAAAGATCAGATGGAGCAAAGAAATAAAACAGTAAATAAACAATAAGGCAGCTAACCCCAGATGTTTACCTCCATCTGACCTGCAACCCCAGAATCCTTCCACTGGTGCACCAGTTAAAATACCTACTGTATGGTATATGAACTTACACTGATGTACTCTGCAGAGAACGTTATAGTTGTTGGTCAGTTACTGATGGCGTGGTAATGAGTAAGCTTAAATATATGAGTAGTTCAAAATAAGGCAGATCGGTATAATCCCCAAAGTCTCAAGCACTTTAAAAAAAACACACTGGTCTTTAGCGTGACAAGCAGTGAGCTCAGTCCAGCCCAGAATTATGTAACTGACCTACAGGTAGCTAACTACTGTATTCTAATGCCCACATGCACCGTTTGTTATGTGTAAGGCCAGCTCCACACTGAACTCAGTCGACACTGCTGGCTGCTGCTGATCCCGCTACAATGCTGACACTACCATTGACTTGCCAATCCATTACGAACTCCACTGCCCATGACTGCGCGCACCACTGATCAGTGTCAGTGTGGTTTTATTTCCAGGCCCCAGGGCAGTACAATATGTCCCGACTACCCCCCCATCCATCCCATCCCCATACATTTTAAACCTCAGCAGTCATACCTGTACTTTTTGTCCTCCTCTACAGATCCAGGCTCTCCTCATCATTGGATTTAGCATGATGACGACCCTCCCTCACACAAGCTAACGAACACCTCCCCACCTGCCGCTCCGCTCACGGCATACCGAGGGGTGTGGCCTGCCCTTGGCACCCATTACATTGTGGCTGATCTGCAAATGGTTGCCACTTGCTCTCTTCCTCACCATTGTGCCAATATGTGGGCTCTCCTGACGTTCCTCATGTCTCATCACACACTGGGCAGGCCACCACACACCACCACAGAGTCGACACTGGCACGGCACATCTCGTCGTCTGCACTAGTCTCTCCCTTGACCTGAATACTACTCCGGAGAATGGAGTCTGGTAGCCGCTTGAATAAAACTTAGAAAACTGGCCTGAAAAACCAAAAGATTGCTGAGCTCGCTCTGCGCTCTCCTGTCCTCACCTAACCTGCCACATGCCACCTCACACAAACCACCAGGCTGACGCACACGTATGGCGCCCCAGGCCCTGCCTTCCCCTCACAATCACGAAAGCGGCAATGCTGGCAAATTGAAAATGCCACTTTGCCAACCAACCAGCACTCCAATGATTGGGGCAGGCAAACCAAGCGGTCAGCAAACATACTAAAGGCCACGAGTTTTAAATAAAAAGCGGGGCCCGCCAGCCAAATAAAACAGGAAGGGATGGGGGCATGCCGAGCAGCCAGCGTGGCCCAGTGCAGGTAACAGCAGCAGCAGAGGGCATGCTGTACTTGTGCTCTGAGCCAATAAAAAAAGGCAAGCAGCAGGAAAATATTGCTGGGGCCCAGCCCAGGTCTGTAAATATTGATGGGGCCAGTTCCCCATGGGCCCATAGAACCCGGCACCTATGCTATGAGGAGAGAAAGGACATCAATATGTACACCCTGGAACAGAAGAGGGAGGGGGGGCATATGAGAGAGACCTTTAAATACCTCATGAGGGTTAATAAGGTACAGGAGGAAAGTATTTTTCAGAAGAAAAGATGCTCAAGAACAAGGGGACATGCTATGAAGCTGGATGGGGCTAAAATCAGGAGAGATGAGAGGAAGTACATCTTCACAGAAAGAGTGGTGGATTCCTGGAACAATCTTTCAGTGGAGATGGTGGGAGCAACTCAGTGTTGTGTGGGGGGGTTCAAGAATACATGGGACAAGCACAAGGGAATCATAGTGGAAAGCAAAGGGGGAGGGATAAAGAGCTATAGATCAGGCACAGTCTGGATTAATTTTGTAGGTAGGGAGAAATTGACAGATTGGATGGGCCAAGCCGTCCTTATCTGCCATCAAATTCTAAGTTTCTGTGGACTTACCGAACAACTCTGAGATGGTTTGAGTCCCTCTTTCCCCACAGATCACCGCAGGTGATGATGAGTTCATACTGATCATGCTCAGTAGTGGTCAACTCTTGAAGTTCTCATGGTTCAGTCCTGTCCCCTATGCTTTTCACAGTGTGTATGATGACAGGTCATTAGATGGTACAGGGTGACTTTTCACTGCTGCGTGGGTGATACTCGATTGTACCTGTCTTTTATTCCTGATGGGCATGAGGCAGTCACCAGGATGAGCTGCTACCTGCAAGAAATGTCATCCTGGATGGCTCCTAGTTGGCTTAGTCTCAATTAAGGTAAAATGGAGTTGCTTCTGGTGGAACCTGGTTCCCTGAGGTTGGTTATGCAGTATGGTTTGTCAGCGTGGCCATCATCCGATGGCACCATGCTGACAGCTGTGGAAATGGTGAAGAATGTGGGGAGCATTGTGGACCACAGCCTGCCAGTAGAGAATTAAGTGTCAGCAATGGTTCGCAGTGGATTTTTCCAATTGTAAAATAGCTTCCAGATCAAGCCCTAATTATATATGAGGACATGGTGATCAATGTGCACACTTTTGCCACCCCTCGGCTGAACTGTTGTAATGACCTTTACCAAGGGTTGTCTGGGAGATTGGTGCATCATATTCAGGTGGTGCAGAATGAGGCAGTGAGGTTGATTGTAGGGTCACTTGAGACAGGAAGGGTACCTAGGGATTGGCGAGAGGCACATGTGGTACCAATCCATAAAGGGGGGTCGAGGGAAGTACCAGGTAACTATAGACCCATCAGTTTGACCTCAGTGGTGGGAAAATTAATGGAGAGTATACTAAAGGAACGATTGGGGGTGTACTTGGAGGAGGTGGGAGGTCTGGATAGTCGGCAACATGGGTTTGTGCCAGGTAGATCATGTCAAACTAACCTTGTGGAGTTCTATAAATGGGTAACATCAGAACTGGACAGGGGTAAGCCTGTGGAGGTATTATTCTTGGACTTCAGCAAGGCGTTTGACTCTGTCCCCCACAATGGTCTGGTGGAGAAACTGATGGGGTTAGGAGTAGGCCCTTTGATGGTCAGATGGATTGAAAACTGGCTAGCTGGACGACTCAGAGAGTAGGTCTGTGGGAGCCTTAACCCTAGAGTGGTTGGTAGTGGGTACCGTGAGGACTCGAGTCCTGGGTCCGATCCTGTTTAATGCATACATATTGACATCAGGGAGGGTATAGGGTGTGAAATGAGTCTCTTCGTGGATGACTCCAAGATGGGAGCAGTAGTTGAGGGAGAAGAGGGGAGGTTGGCCCTGCAAGGGGACCTGGACACCCTGAAAAGCTGGGCTCACACATGGAAATTAAATTTCAATATCACCAAGTGCAAGGTGTTGCATCTTGGGTGGGGAAACCCTAAACACAGGTACACCCTGGGAGGGGAGGCGCTGGAGGCCTCAATAGGGGAAAAAGACCTAGGGGTCATGGTGGATGCATGTATGAATAACTCTGAGCAGTGCAGGAGAGCGGCTAGCAAGGCAAACAGGATGTTGGGATGCATCGGGGAATCACCTCTAGGAGCAAGGAAGTGATTCTGCTGCTGTACAATGGACTGGTTAGACACACCTTGAGTACTGTGTACAGTACTGGAGACCACACTTGAAGAAGGACATACAGCTCCTGGAGAGGGTACAGAGGAGGGCAACAAAGATGATACGAGGGCTAGGGGATTTGACGTATGAGGACAGACTTAAGGAGCTCTTCCTGTTTTCATTGGAGGAGAGGAGAGACAGGGGGGACATGATTGAGGTCTTCAAGAACCTCAAGGGAATAAATAGGGTAAACATGGAGGGGATCTTTAGACTAAAGTAGGGAGGTATCACCAGAGGGCATGGTTTGAAGTTGGAAGGTGGAAGGGTGAGGGGAAAGAGGAGGAGGTTTTTCACTGAGAGGGTGGTGGACCCTTGGAATGCACTGCCTGGTGAGCTAGTTCAGAGATCCACAGTGGAGGGCTTTAGAGAGGATGGGACAGACACAGAAAGTGGATGTATCAGATGATGGCCTGTCCCAGGGGTGGGGATGGATGATACGGGTTTCTGGAGCACAAGGGATGGGAGGGTCTCGGCACCCAACTAAGGATCTAAAGTTCGAGCAGACTCGATAGACCGTAAGGCCTAATCTGCTGGCAAATAGTATGTAGTATGTTAGTATGACATTTAGTGTAGACCATATTTCTCTTGTGCTCCTCGGCCTGCACTGGCTTTCGATGAGGTGGCGTACCACCCCCAAGATAGCTCTGTTAACATTCAGTGCCCTATGGACTGGACCTGAGCTACTTGAAAGACTTCCTGGCTTTATATAAACCCAATTGTCCTCACTGCACCACCAAGGGCAACCTTTTTTGCTGTCCAGAGGTCTCGCCTGAGATAGTGGGGCATTAAGGCTTTCTTGATGGTGGCTCTGCTATTGTGGAACACTATGCTTTCATATTTAAAAGAATGCTCCTTCGGTGGAAGCATTTAAAGCAGCAGTATTTGTTAGTTGGCAAAAAATGTCATCATATCGTTTTTTAATAAAAATGCATTTCTGACATCCTTAGGTTCATCCTCAGTGTATTTTCCATTTTCTCAGATATTTTTAAAACAACTTTTATACTAATTTTGTAATTAATGTCTTGCATCATTAAAGATGGCCACCATTCACAATTTTTAAAAATCTCTTCTGTTGAGGTTACCTATTGAATGTACATGCTAAATTCATAGGGCTCAATTTTCAAAATGTCACAATTTCTGCAAGCCCTGGGTGTGCAGAAAATGCTGCTCACCGGGCTTGCGGCAATCTTGCGGCAAGCGATTGGGATTTTTGATCCTGTGTGGCAGTTGCCGCAAATTAGATCAACTTTTTTCTGTTCTAGCTGGTGGCAATCCTGGGGACCTGTTTTACAGTACTTGTGCCAAAGTGTTGGTGCAATCAACTATAAATAGGGTGAACTGCAGTAACTGCGTCCAACCTACTAAAATTGGGCACAGTTGCAGCAAAGGGGATTGGCACGGCTGTGTCAATGCAGGGGTTTGACGCATTGTTTGATGCAGGCCCTGCGATGGCCTTTGAAAATAAAGCCCATAATGTGGATTTGTTAGGCTGGTGTTTTTTCACATTTCTGATGGCAAATGACACAACACTGTAGCAAGACATTTAATTTTTCCACGGCGGGCAAGGCACTGGAATGGGAAGTGTAAAAAACTGCAAAATCTTGTATCTCGGTTCAGGAATGCAACAAACCAAAAAGGCAAATGGGTATCTTGATATTTTTTGCCATAAAAACATTATTACTGAATAAACCTTCCCAGTGACAAACAAATGCCGGTTTAAGGGGCTTAAACATTTCTGCTCATACAGGTGCAGGCATTCAACCCCAACTAATTTTAGCTGAAAATGCAACCTGAGGGTCTTGCCCACGCCTATTTTAAAGCTTTGTTTTTTTTAGTTTATGTAGTTAAATTATTAATTTTATTTACAGTATAATGTTATCTGTGCTGAGTTCATAATATCACTATAGGAGGCATAGGGATGATTTGTGCTTACTTTACAGACTAATGGGAGATAACAAGCTGTGGGCAGAGATTGGTCTCCAGCCCAGACTGGGATGGTGTAGTGCCAGGAGACACAACAGAAAGTTCTTACACCAGAACTGGAAACGTAATCAGAGTAAAATTTGGTACAGCCAAAGGGTGGTAGTTCCATGGAACAAACTTCCAATAGAAGTTACAGATAGTTCAAGTATGAACAGCTTTAAGAATAGTTTGGATAGACATTATGGGGAGATGACATTCCAATTCTAACTTGGGGTTATAGCAAGCTTTAAAGGACATTAGTCTACAAGCTTGATCCTACCTATGACACCTATGATTGTCCTGACTACTGCTATATTTTACTGTGTCGTATTGCACCCAGACCCTTGAAACTGGCTGCTGTGTAAATAAAAATTGCTTTGCCCCGTCCTGAGCTACAAGGGGACAATTTTATTATTTACCCATTGTATAAATTGACTTCTGGAGCACAGGTAGGAGACACAAGGGAAAATTTCCAAACCAAAATTAGAGTCAAACAAATATTTTTCTTTTATTAAACAGAATAAATCTAATCTAACACAATCATAACAGGCAGCATAATGGAACATCTTCCACAATGCAGAGTGTGTTAATGCAGTACAAACACTACTGTGACTGGCTCTGCACCTGCAGGGCCACAATGCACAGCATGGAATTTCGCAGAGTGAAATGTTTGCACGGGCAGACAAGTGGCGGAGTCATGCATATCATGCACAAACACGTAATGGAAACAGGTTTGGATTTGTAAAGAACCACCAAATGAAACTGGTAATGGCCTTCTTCCTGATGTTCCTAGCACTACTGTGATGGAGTACATGTCCTTCATGTCCCCTACACCCATCAACCTTATCATCACCCCACAGCAGCACAGGTTTTGGTAGGGGCTGGCAGGGGATTTGAACCAAACCCCTACAGCTGAATGCAAGTTCATTAATATTTTTTCGTTAGTTTGTTGTTGAAAATAAAGCAGTTTTCATTTTTAAACTAGTGTCCAGTGCACTCTCTGTGAGTGTTCCCCGAGAAGGTGCCTGGTTCACTACTCTGTCACACCTACGTTGTGCACAGTTTAGCTTTGCTTGGCACATTTGCTTTTATTAAGTGCTACTTTCCAAGTTTGAATTGACAGCGCCTATTCTGTGTGGGCAGCAGCTTTCCCAGGTGGGGCAGATGTGGATGAAGCACTTTCATGGGTGACAATAAGAGGGACATCCTGAATAAGTATGCAATGAGACACACCAGGATGTGGGTTATTATTCCTGAGCCGCATGCCCAGGTGCACTGAGAGACGTTAAAGGATGTCTCTCATAATGAGGGAAAATTGAGCGGTACAGTGCTATGTGCTGTGTCCTTTGTTGGACCAGTACTACTGTCGACTACAGGCTGCGGTGTAGAGCACTTGGCCAGCACTGGTTTAGTGGAGCAAATGATTGCTCCTCATATGGCAGTGAGGTTATAATGACATGCAAATGTACTCTTTGCCCCATCCACTGGGAATGCAGTCATTTGTATATCATGGTTTCATTCTGGGGCCATGTGTCTCAGTCCATTCTGGGGCCGTGTGTCTCAGGAGCAAACAGCTTTGTCCTGTGCAAACACTTGTTTGTGCCCATGACTGTGAGACCTGCCTATGTCTTTCTAGCAGCTGTCCCTCTTTCCTAGGTCAGCAGGGGGTTTGGGATGCACTTCACTTCTTTGTTGCCCTGTCTTCCCTTTTGGTGGTATAATGGAACAGACTTTACATGGGAAAACTTGGCTCTGCACTGGCTGCATTATACCACTTTGTGGCAGTCAGGTACCTTTGCCCCACTAGGATACTTTGACCTGCACTTTGCTGCAGCTTCGAAAATGCTGCCCAGCATATCAGCAGAAGGAACATATTTCCAGTTCCATGACCAGACTGTATCATAATCAGGCACTTGTACTTCCTGTGTTGCTCTGATTAATGTTATGAATAACAAAAGAACACTACACCTTCGGATAGCGTAAATGGAGGTCAGCTCCCTTTCTCTGGCAGTTTGGGGATATAAACATTTGTTCCAGTTTAGTTTTGTTGTTAGTCCTCCGTAACTATCCTGGTTGACTCCATTTTTCGATTGTTGAAATCTTCGTTTGTTCCTGTGAGCTACATTTGCAGTGAGAAGACATGTTAACACCCCTTAGTTTCCTCAATATGTCTGCTTGCTGATTTAGAATGGTAGAACACATAGCAGGAGAAGTGCGGCATACCCCATCTACCTTCTTCTAGTTGCAAAAAGTTCTTAGCAGTGGCAGAGCAGGATTTTCTCTTGTAAACAGCTTTCACTTTGTGTATTTCTTAAGAGTGTTTATGTTTTCAGACTTACAGCATAGAGTTGCATAGTGTAACTGGGTACAGTGGCATCATGTTCCCATTGCTAATGCGGCTCTTGAGAACAAACTGTGATTTCAACAGTCATAAAATGAGTTCACCCAGAATAGCTACAGAGAACTACTGCTAACAGTAAAACTAAACTAAATGACATGTTTATATCCCCAACTGCCACAGAAAGGGAGCTGATTGGTGACAAGAAAACAGAAAGCATTTACAGTATGTGAAATTGTAGTTCTCCTTTAAAGTCAGTCCTTAGAGTTGTTCACTAAGAACACCTCCCACTCCAGAATCGATCATGCCCATTCAGAGTCCAGTGTCCAGCTTATAATAGGCAGGAGTTATTAAAGTCAGGTGTGTTAGCTTAGAATACTCCGCTGAGTTCATGCTTCTGGTTATTTAGTAGGTACTAACCTGATGGCTGAAGAAAATGTGTTTTGAAACTGCCTTAACAATTTGCACTCTCCTTAAAGTGGCACCCAGTTGTATAGTCCACTCTGTCACCTCTGTTGACTGTAAAGACTGCACTGTGGTCAGACTTCTTGCTGCCGTGGTTCACACTTCTCGTCAGGTGTGGATGTCTTCTGTTTGGTCTCTATCACACCTTTGCCTCAAGAAACAGTGAAAATGTACAGTTCTGGTTTAGATTGACTGGTAACTTGCATATTGTCACTTGGCTGGTTGGCCTGTGTCCAGACTACATTTCTGGTACTGAACTTGAGGTGGTAAAGTAAATCTGTCTTACAACAGGCTTTATGGGTGGACTGCTTCCAGAATCGGCCTAGGGCTAGGCTACAGATCATAGACTGTCTAATTTAGTTTGCAACATCCCATTTTACCTCTATTGGCCATCTTTGCGGTCATTCCTCCCAAGTCCTTTCTCCTCTATTTTTAATCTATAGCTTCTGGATGGAGCACTATTCTCCAGTTTACTACAGTCCTTTCTGCTAACTTTTCCTTCGATGTAGCTGCAGATTCTGCCCAAATGTCCAACTCCTTCTTTCCTCTTCTTCTGAAAAAAAAAAATTGGTCTGCTACACCAGCAGGACCCATTCCAAAGTCTGATGAACCAGCTCTGTAAGTAGACAGATTTGTATTCTGGACAATAGAATACAAGAATTACAGTGCTTTACTAGCTACAAGCAAGGCAGAAAGGTGCTATGGTATCCAAGCTTTGAAAGAAATCTTAATTTGAGTTTGACTTTTTTTTTCAGACCAAAAAAGATACCTGAGTTTTAAAATATAGCCCTTAGGGAGTGTTTTTTTTTTCTCTTAAGTGAAGGGGCCCCTTACAAACAGTTAACTTTATTTAATAAAAACATTGCTTCTAGTGTAGAACATTGTTGCTGGGCTTCAGGATTATTTCTGGTGCAGAATGCATGTTCATAATTGAATCACATTGCATGGTCCTAATGGCAACTCTTCCCCTGAAGTTAGTGAGCTTTCCAGACCACACCCTTGATGAACTTCCCTCTTTTCCATTTGTAACCATCCCCGGGCAAAACACAAAGGCAGTCACTTAGCAAACTCTCACTTTCCATGGCACGTAATCCCCTGGACTGCTGTACTGTCTGATTTCTGGGTTTTCTGCCCTCTTCCCTTGGTCCTCCCTCTCAATGACTCTGTGCTTTAGGGTACAAAGTTGCTGACTTCTCTGTAGTGGGGAATGAACCTTTACTCTCCAGGCACAGTCTCTATTTTGATGGGAGCAGAGATTCACATGAAGAGGTACTCTCCAGGTGTGTCCCTCACCACTCTGCTGCAAGACTACCCTCACAGTGGTGATGTACTCTGTAGGCTTCTCATTCAGAAAGGAAAGCAGGATCTTGGAGTGCTCAAATGGTGGGGGGGGGCCTCTGATGAAGCTTTTAAAAGTGAAGTGGGAGTGGGTCATGGTTTTTAGCGTGTGTGGATAAAGACAATTAATAAAGGTCCACTAACCAATTCTACTTTTAAGTATTTATTTTTGAAAATCTTTTTGTATTTGGATGGCTTGCAACAAGAGCTTCTTGTGCAGCCACCTCCTGTTTGAGTGCTCTGAGATTCTGCTGTGTTTCCTAATTTAATTGGAAGGGTTGCACACCATTTGCCAGAGCACTGCTCCTAAACAGTTTGCATAACTGAACTCTTGTTGGAATCCATGGGTGTCCCACTTACCCTGAAACCAGTATCAGCCTGTAAGGCACTCCAGCCTACCATCCCCTCAGTCCTCTCAAAAATCCATGTTGTCCCCAGCTCGATACCCAAAAACTGTCTAGGGATTATGTCGCCTTGAACAGTCTGCAGACAGTTCCCACAGCAACCATTTGCACTTCTACTCAGTCATACTCAGAACTGGACTCCTGTTGTAGGGTAGAGTATAATGCAACAAGCAAATCACATTGCTTTTCCCAGGTACCTTCCCTTCCCCTCCCTCCCTCCTCCTTCCTTCTTTCCTTCCTTCCTTCTCTCCCTCCCTCCCTCCCTCAACCAAACCTGACCCAGAGGTCCCTACGGGCAGCCTCATTGAGGGGACCATCTTTGGTCATCCTACTCAATCCTAGCAACTTACAGAACTAGCTATCCCTACTCTCTGGTGCATATAGACCCTCAACAAAAATTTCCATTGGAGGAGCAGGACTTGCTTCTGGCTTCTGCTAGCAGTCCTTTAGAGAAAGGAGAAAAAAAGGTGACCGGAGCAAAGGTATCCAAGGCCTGCCTTTATCTCAGTACTATGACACCCTCTACAGAAACTCAGTTGCAGCCTCAGACTCCTCCTGCTCTTCTTTATGTAACCCCTAGGCGGTGCTATCCCGTGGGTTACTACCCCGGCCTGTATTTCTTACAACTGGTTTAGGGTCCTGGGTTCAGAAATGACAAGTACTGGGGTGTCCCTACCCTCAGTAAACACAATAATCTGGTGCCTCCACCCAGAGTATGGTTTGCATGGGTATTTATCTGTATTGGTGCAGCCCTCTGGAAAGCTATCACTACCCACAATCCCACCTAGTGACCAATTACCTAGATATTGACATTGACCATTAACAACATTCACTATACAGTTGGCAATAAGCATTAATGATATGCTTACAGTTGTCCCACTTACCAGCAGGGTCTCTGGTCCCGATGTATGCCCTGCAACTCCCTGGGAAGGCAGTTTTGCAATACAGCATGCACTTTCAACACATTTAGCAAACAGCTATCACTTTAAGCCTGGTAATAATAGGCGTACAAGCTAGGTTCAAGGTAGCACAATAAGGGGACATGACCAGGGAGGTGGGGCAAATCTGGACAAATGATTCATGTTCTGGTAAACCCGGTTATTAAACACAATTAATTTAGTCTCTATGATGACAGTCCCTTAGCTACTGGGTACTCAGGCTCTATGTTGGCTGTCCAGAATTGTTGCCCGGGGTTGCAGCTGTTGTTGGGGCCCTTGAGGAAGATAAGTAATCATGTAATTTATGCAAGGCAAATAATTTTCTTTAATTCATGGCCAGCTGGCCTAGTCCATTCAAATCTATGAACATTCAACTGAGATCGATTAGATGGAACCACAAAACTAAAATGCTTGTTGCAGGGAGCTACCCTGAGTTTACTCACGGTACCAGTAGGTTGAAGATGGCCTGGTGAAATGATGACCTGTTGCAGAGCACTGAAGAGCATGGGGAAACTGGGCCAACATGACTCACCTCTGCTTCATGGCCTTTCCCTCCAGGTGGCTGCAACCTGCAATACCTTGCTGTGCAACGGCTGGATCCCCAAGGTGATCTCTTGCCTAGAAAACTGTAACTGGTGCAGGAATAGACAGCTTGGGCTGGGTTTGGCACGAGCCTAAGTTTGGAAAAAACACTTCTGGCAAAGCTCAGTTCTTTTGGCTGGTGAAAGCCTCCAGCTGGCTGACAACTTGGCTAAACAATGTTACTGGGTCCTGGTGGCAATCAGGCATCCCTGGTTAGTAGGCCTCGTCCCACCTCGAGCATTCAGCACATTAAACGGAAACAGCATCCACTCATCCACTTCTCAGTTCAGCTTCAGGCTGATTTGCAATTACAGCCACTCTGCTGAGCAAACCTCATATTCTGCAGTCAGGCAGTTCTTGTTGAGCGACCCCCCTTGGGACCACAAGATGCTTACCAAAGAAAACTAGGCCTCTCCTAGGCCAGATCCCTGCAGAGCCTGCAGCTTCTTGTTCCATAGAGTCTCGAACTGGAGTCTCAACAGATCTTCCAACAACTGATCTGTCTGAAGTTTGAACAGTCCCTCTTAAATAAAGGCAAAATCCTTAAGCTACGATTGGCTATTCAAGCTGTCCACAACAGTTCTAGTCTCTTTACTGGTTGCTTTTTAGGCACCAGAAATGTATCCCTGTTTATCTACCACAAGTCTGTATTACATTCCCAAGAGTCTCTGGCTAAATTCAGGCTTGTTATTGGCTACTGGACCCCCCCAAATGGTGGCTGCAGTTAAAGATTCTGTACAGTTTATGCAGTCCCACAAATTTAAATGAGCCCCGTCTTAGCCCCTTTTCAAACTTTAATTTATAAAAGTACTGAGGTCTCTCTTTTGCCTCATCTAGGTGACTGGGCCCCATTTAGCTCAGGAGGGACACTGGCACCGCTGACAGATTCCCTGGCTGACCGCAAACCAAGCAGTCGATACATTAAATGCGCTACTTGCGCATGTGCAATCACCGGCTCTACTGAAACATTGCCGGCAACTCGCAGTTTAAACTTTAAGCCCAAACTAGGCTAAAATAACTAACAGGGCTGCTCAGGGGACTCTGGGGAAGCACTAGGAAGCTCAGGCAATAGCAGTGAGAGGAACAGGATGCCAGACAGCAGCGGAAGATCGAAAGAGCATGAGGACCTGGGGGCAGTTAAGGTAAGCCCGGGGGGGCGGTTTACATCTACTTCATCTTGTAGCTCTCTGTGTTTTCCTTGGCTCCCCCTTTATACCATGTGAGGATCAGATTCACTATGGGGGGTGGGGTGGGAGACCAACCCCGGCTAAACCAGTTGCCCCATATGGGAAGGTGGGGAGTTACATGATTGTGTAGCAACTCTAATCCCTCACCAAAAAAAGGATATTGCATATGTCCAGGTTGCTAAATTTCACCATTGCTGTTTAAAGGTACTCTGTCAATCAGGCTCATAGGCCTCAAATTGTCCATAGAAGATACGGTTTGTGATCGGTCACCTGCTTCAGAGTTTTCTGATGTAGCTGATCATTTTACATTTGTTTCCTTAGTGGACGGTGACACTTTTAATAAGTTATGTTTATCTGAGTATGGTGCCAAGTATAGTTTGAACAGAATTTGAATATTTATGTTAACAGTATGGCTACTACCATTGAGGAACAGCAGACAAACCTGATGGGTGTTTGCCTTCTTTTGTTTGTAATTACTATGTTTCTATGTACTACACAAAAATATTTGTGCATCTAGTTTATGATCTACTCCCATGGCATTCTTCCCTACGTATGGGTCCCCCAGTCATGGGTGTAGGCAGGCATACTCCAAGCACTCCATGGTGTGCAATTTTATTTAAGGGGGTAGCAAATAGGCTCTGAATTGCTTCCTTTTCCATGTAATTTTATTCATAGGAGTTGAAACTAGAAGGACTGGTCACTAATACTCTCTTTGCATCCCAAGGACAACACAACTTTACAGGCTCTGGGCTGGTATGTGGGTGTCTTAGGGAACAGTGCATTGCATTTGTATTTACAAATGCATGGCAACAACCACTGTCATGAGATACAAAAGTTGTATTTATTGTGCCAAATGAGGCAACAAACATGGTCCTAGTGTACATTTCTATATTGTTTGGCTACACTCCGGGGGGGTGGTTAGCTCACCCTAATGGGGGGGTAGCAGTGAGTCCACTTGGTGTGCAGATCTGAAATCCCTGGCTACACCCCTGCCCCCGTCCCTTTCACAATCTAGTCACTCATAATATAGTGTGAGGAGATGATTAGAACAATAAAAAGACTGACAGATGCTGCAGACAGAATTTATTGCAAAATTATGTTATTGGTACTGGCCTGTCGGCACAGTGGTAGGGCTACCATATGGGATGCTGGCAACCTCAGTTCAGGAATGAGTACGGGGTGCTTGGGTAGGCTGGGAGAGGGAGGATCGAGCATCCCAGGGACAGCTATCTGCCTTGGGAGGCGGGACTCTGCTTCCCATTGCAAGACTGCCACCACCAGGTAGAGGCTAGGTGGCAGCACAAGCATGCACACCAGAATGGGAAGGGCTGCTGAGAGATGCCGGTCTGCATACATGCCAGACATGTGTGTACATGCATGTCATTGCATGCCAACACCCTGAGAGGAGAAAAATGCCCTGGCAACCCCCCCCCCCCAACAGACACTGTATGACAAACATAGGTCGTCCTTCACCATCTGCAGTCCTGGGCAAGTGATAACCTGTAAGTCAATGAGAAATTTGGTAACACGGCTGGATGGTGGGGTGCCTCAGGGACCGGGGACAAAGGAGCGGAAACAAATAATGGAGAAAAGTAGGTTGTTGGCACACATCACTTCCCCCCAGCAAAAACACATATTTTTGGTGTTTTGCATGGGAAAAGATGTTTGCCAATAACTTATTTGAACAATAAATTATGTCTGCAGCATCCAGCATCTGATTACTTTTTTCAGGTGGGTAAATGCCTGGTCTTTTGTTTTCCTTGCTATGTTGAAGGTTGGTCTGTGGACATTCCTCAAGGATACAGTGAGATGAGATCAAATATTTGGAAGAAATCAAGTTTTGAAATGTTTATAATCAATAGGAGTTTTTTTCATTTGTACTGAGTTCAAGGAAGAAAAACAACCAGCTCTGTGAATAAATTATTTTTTGTAGCTATTCCTTTTTTCTTGCCGGCTCGCATCCGGAGGGTGCCCCCAGCCCCATCCCCCGACATCCATCATCTGGCACTGACCCGGCCCCAGGGCTCACCCCTCCCCCCGGCAGGGCCAGCGGGGTTCCCCAACCCCCAACGGGAACTGTATTCAAGGGGCTAGTGCTGTAACTGGCCAGGAGTGGAGCCTGTGATGCACCCTCCACCATTCTGCTGTGACAAGGATTTTCATATTACTCCCCTAGGAGTCGAGGCATGCAATGATGCCTGCGGTGCGGAGTGCTCACGCGTCCACATGTGTTCCCTCCAAGTGTCTGCCCCAACTCCTCCCCTTGTCTTTAGTGTTGCAGTCGTGTCCCCTAGCCTCCTGTAGGGAGCAGACAGGTGACAACAGATGGAACCACCCCTCCCCAGCGAAGGAGAGCAGTCCGTCGAACACTCAATCCTTCTCCTCCCCTGCTGACCCCCAGCGGCCTGTGCTCATTCCCAAACATGGGTCACTGGCATTGCGCAAGGTAAGGTGACCAGCACCTCAGCCCTCAGCGCTACTAGGCTGGTCCATCTGCGAATAAATTCTATTGAAAGTAAACTATTATGGCCTGTGTTTAAACTATGAGACCAGATTGTTTCTGGAGTGGAATGTATGCTGTTTGATTTCTCTAAAAATAATAAATATAAGTTTAAAAAAATGTTAGAACTAAGGGTTTCACAGTGTGAAGGAGTTTGGTAATGGAGTCGCCCTGTAAAGGCCATGGAATGGTGCTCATTTAGAGCAAGCTGCAGGCGTCTTTATAACAATGTTATTTTCAGGCTTTGTCCAAAGTGTTCTGCACCTGTTCCTGTTAATCATTGTCTTTATATACCCAGTTCTTAAATCTCTGATGGTGTAGCTAGCTTGTAATAGTGGCTACAGTTGCAGCTATGGAAAAATAGCAAATGTCCAAAAATCGTTCCTCACCACATCAAAAACAGAAACATATAATTTGTTTGCAGAAAAGAACCACTTGGCTCACAAAGTCTGCCCAGATGGTGCTTGCCTAGTCTTTCTCCGCAGACCCTAACTGGTCTCTGATGCCCCTCCCGTCCTATTTACTAATATTCTCCTACATCTATTCCACACATGCTTGAAGCCCCCTACTGTTTTCATTTCCACCATTTCTGTTGGCAGTCTGTTCCAGGTGTCCACCACCCTTTCAGTGAAATAGTACTCCTCACATCCCTCTTACCCCCCCAAGCTTCATCGCATGGCCTCTGGTCCTGGTGCTCTTTCTCATTTAAAAGACTCCCCTGCTGCCCCCTGTTCATTGCTGTGAAGTACTTGTAGGTCTCTAGCATGTCCCCACTCGCTCTCCTTCCTTTCAGGGTGTACTTTTTGAGATCCATCTGTCTCCCTTCATAGGGCTTTAGATGCAACCCCTGCACCATATTAGTTGCCCTCCTCTGGTTTTCATCCACCCTATGTCCTTTCTGAGGTGTGGCCTCCAGAATGGGAAACAGTACTCCAGGTGGGGTCTTACAACCGAGCAATACAGTGGCAACACCACCTCCCTTCTTGTATTAGAGATCTCCCCCTATGCATCTCAGCATCCTACTGGCCCTACCCACTGCTTTGTCACACTGCCCTACCACTTTGAAGTCATCAAGTATGATAATCCCAAGGTTCCTTTTCCTGCTTTAGTGACTGTCAGTACCTCCCTCGCCTCCAACCCTATGCTTAGCTCCTGGGTTCCTATGGCCTATGTCCATAATGTTCTACTTTTTGGCATTGAACACCAACTGCCATGCTCTTGACCACTCCTCACGTTTTTTAAGGTTCCTATGCATTCTCCCCACCCCCTCCTGAGTGCCCACCATATTACAGATTTTGGTGTCATCTGCAAAAGGGCATACCTTCCCTTACAGTTCTTCTGCAACATCCCTTAAGTTATGAAGACATTGAAGAGGACCGCTCCCGCTACTGAGACCTGTTGTACCCCGCTGGTCACTCTCCCCTCATTAGAGTGAGTGCCATTAACCACCACCATCTGTTGTCTATCCATTAACCAGTTCCTTACACAGTTCACAACTTTGGGTCCCACCCCTAGGCGGCTCAGTTTTTTTTTTTATCAGTCTCCTGTGCATTGCACTGTCAATGGCCTTGCTAAAGTCCAGATAGGCCACACCCACTGCTCTCCCCTGATTTATTTCCCTTGTCACCCGGTCAAAGAAATCAGTCAGATTTGTCTGGCATGACCTCCCCTTGTGCATCCTTGCTCCATAGGTCTTATAGCCCACTGAATTCAAAATACTCTACCAACCTTTCCTTTAACAGGATTTCCAGTAATTTCACCACACTGATGTGGGACTGACCAGTCTGTAATTGCTACCCTCCTCCCTGCTGCTGCTGTTATGGAGAGGGACCATGTCTGCTCTCCTCCAGTCCTCTGGAACCACATCTATTTCTGGCGAGCTGCTGAATAAGGCTGTCAGTGGGGCAGATAGAACCGTTCCTTTAGTACGCTTGGGTTTATCCCATCCAGCCCCATATTCTTGTCCACCTCCAAAGCTGCAAGTCCCTTCAGGACTCACTCCTCTGAAAATGGACTTGTGTCAGCCTCCCCAACCCCTTTATTCCTGTTGCTCCATGATGGTCCCCCCTCCCTTTCCTCCACTGCAAAGACTGAGCAGAAGTACCTGTTTAGGATGTCTGCTTTTTCTTGATCTTCTGTGCAGTCTCCCCACTGCCCTCCTTATCCTCATTATGTCTTCCCTTGCTTTCCTCTTCTCACTTATGTACCTGAAGTGTAACCCCCTTGCAAATGGGGGTTCCTAGAAATGCCAGTCTGGGTTTACCTTAGCCTAGTTTGTTCTGTCCTTCTCCCACTGTCTCTCGGGCTTCTCCTGACTTGGCCTCTAATTTTTCTGGCTTCCCAGGTTCTGTTTGCCCTCGTGTGTGCCCCAGCTTGCAGTCAAATGAAAATCCAGCCCCTCGGGGCTTAAACTGCTGACCACGAGCTCCCGCTGCAAAGCGCTGCCTCCAAGGTAGCGGGAGTCGTGTTGCCGTGCAAAGCGCCTTTGATGTGGAGCTGCTTGTTTTGCGGTCACCTCGGGGACTGTGCTGTGGGTCCTGGGATCCCTTCCACCTATTTGGGACCCGGAGACCATGGACAGCCTGCTGGGGGACTGCTCAGATGGGAACTGAAAGAGTTCTGACAGGGGCTCATTTGAGAATACCTGTGCAGGGCCCCGGTCATCTGAATAATGCATAACAGTGTGTCTGACTGCCTCCAGGGTAGCTATGTTCAGCTCCAGCCGAAAAGTAAAGAATTAAAATGTTTTACATAATGGAACTGTTGCTGCTTGTTGGGAATATACTGTGCATGTGGGGAAAAGTGTTTAAAGTTAAAATGAGTACTGTTTTCCTGGCAATTCCAGTATCTGGGACTCTGTGTGTCAGCCTATCAGCTGCTGCAAGGGGAGCTTGCAAAAGTGCAGTAGCGACAGAAAAAGTAAAAGAGCCATGTTTTTCATCTGTGCAGCGACTGCAATTACAGCCTTTAAGCTATGGAACTGTGGGGGTATGTGGGGCAAATAGTTACTTCTTTCTGGCTGCACCAGGACATTATTAAGGACTGTATCTAATCTGCCATAAGGGACGGTGGGTTAAGCAGCCATTGCCAGTAGTACAGACAATTGGAATTTCAGCAATAGAAAGCCAGGACTTGTGGGACATTCACTGCATCTCATCGGTAAGCACCCAAGTGCTTATGGGGGCTTACAGGGACATTATTTTAGGTGTAAATTCCACAACCCAATTGTGCCTCTAGTGTTCTGATTGACAGGTCCTTCAGCTACTTGGAGACATGTCACCCCATCCCTGCTACCAATCAGGAGTTGAGCTAGGAGCTCTATAAAGAGACAGTGTTGCCAGTTTGTCTGGAGATTCAGAGGGAGATTCAGAGATGCAGAGCTGAGAGAGAGAGCAGCAGAGCAGGCTCCAGCCTGCTGGGAGCCCCCCCATGGGGGAGAGGCTCAGGTTCCAGCCATGCCATCAGGCCTGGGCCACTTAATTCCAGCCCTTCCAGTCTTCAGGAGGCATTTGTTATTTTCTTCAGTTAACAGTTAACTAGTTACAGTAATTGTGCTTTCTGCAACAGCTAGTCTGGAGGTTGCCAGTACTGGTCTCCAGAGGCTAGCCTCCCTCCCATGTCGGGAAAAGATGTGGACCGAAGAATCAGATGTCCAGCAGTGGTGAGAGCGCTGACCAGACCAGATGACATCATGCAGTGGTGAGAGCGCTGACCACATACCTCAGTGGTGAGACAGCTGAAGAAGTCTTCAGGATGCCTTCGATTGCAGATGAGACCCGTGGAGGACCTGAGTGAGTACCCTTGTACCCCCCGGTGCGAGGGAGAAACTAAGCAAGTAATCTTGGGGGCTCCATGCCACATTAAGAAATGTGTGCTGTTAAGTGTGAAGTATTGAAGTCATCACTGTGGCTACTAACCCCATAAGAGACTGCCTAGTTCATGTAATGGCTGCATCTTGTCTGTGGCCCAAATGGCTAAGTTGCAGGTGCAGCAAGATGCTGGGCTTAGTGAATCATATAAATGTGTAGCTATGGGTTAGAGTCCTGCCATCATGGAACTGTCTGCCAAGACGCACTTTGCCACTTCATGAGACAGGAGGCCCTAGAGCATATTAATGTCTCAGATACCTTAAAGAGAATGTACCTGTGTCTGCACAGAATTTTGTCTAAGAGCGCTTGGGATAAGTGTTAAATGGCTAGACGTGTTGGATAGGACTCTGCTTGTGGATAATGTACTTGGTATATAGAGTGTACTGGATGTGACTGCCTGTGACTAAAGTATGGAATGCTTGATAAAAGTGTTGTTGTCAACTTACTCTGGATGGATGCCTTTTGGTATATAAAGTACTGGATGTGACCATGCTTAAACTGCATTTAGGATGCTTGACAGAAGCATCACTCTCATTGCATTGGGATGGGACTTTCAAATATTGTGCTGAATGTTCTGGATGTAAGATCCACATAGTTTATTCTGGAATGTTCAGAAGTCTGCGAGTGCAGGGCAATCCCTGCCTTGTCTGCAAGTGCAGGGCAACCCCTGCTTTGTCTGCTAAAGTGCAGGGCAATCCCTGCTGTGGTTGTAAATAGTAATTTGCTGCTGTACAAAAATCTGTTTCCAAGTTGTCCCCACCCTCAAATTAATAGCCGGCCACCTCGACCAGCTGCAACTCCATCAGACTTGCAACATCTTGGACTGTGGTCTCTGTTTAACCAGTATGGTATGAGATTGTGGGGTTTCTGCTGTATCTGTGACTGGTACCAGTGTGGGTATTATTAAAAATTATGTTTAACATTTGATTTATCAGCAGCTAGATAGTCAGGGAGCTGGATGTCTTAAGTCGAATGGTAAAATGTGATTTACATCTGCCTGTTAATATGTAGCCACCCAGCTGGAGGGTTTACCAGCAAAAATCTAAATAACATCTGTACATGTGTAAATACGGTAAGATAACCTCTACTCCTCCTGTTTCCATTTTCTAGCTCCTTTATTACCCCCAAAATAAATATCTTGTTGTTGTTGTTTGAAATCCTGTGTGAGCATATTATTAGAGAGAGCCTTTAATTCAAAATGTTGAAATGTGGGGAGCTGTATCTTGGGGCATGTCTGGGGAAGGTAACTGGTCACCGTGGGTGGTGTAGCAGCTCAGGGGGCTACACCCAGCACCATCTCACCCACGTAAAGCACCCTGAGTGGAGGCACTGTGCAAAGGTTTTTAAAAAATGTTATAAGTTAACGAACCCAACCCCCTCAGCCTATGTCCAGGGTAGTAGGCAGTGGTGTAATACTGGGGGGTGGTGCCGCCCAGGGGTTACAGAAGAAAGTCTTATTCCCTTTAACTACCCCTGTAGCTATCCTGTCTTCTTTCTGCAGCTTTGTGCCCCTCACTGCCTTTCCTGCTTCCCTTCCTTTCACTTAGTATATCTCTCTGTCTTCCTCCCTCATCGTTTCTTTATACCTCCGAATGCCACGGTTTTTTCCCTCACCACCATGGCCACTTCCCTAGAGAACCATAACAGTCCCTTTTTCCTTCTATTTTTGCTCACTTCCTTCAAGCAGAGGTTGGTTGCCTTAATTATGCCCTCACTTATTTTTACCCCTAAGCCTGTACCGCTCCCTGTCAGTCCTCCCCAATGAGGCAGCTTCTGAGGCAAGCTTCCATTTCTTTAAAATTTGCCCTCCTAAAGTCCAGGATCCGTATCCACCTGTGGTTTGCCTTCTGTTCCCATCTTCATGTTAATCCACACTTTACGGTGGTCACTGGACCCTAAGGGATTACCCACTATGATGCATGCAATGCTGTCCCAGTTTGTAAGCACCAGGTCCAGCAGTACCCCATCCCTAGTGGGTTCCTTGACTAGCTGCCTGAGAAAAGCCGCTTGTAGTGAGTGCGGGATGGCCCTCTTCCTTGCCAAAGCTGTAAATGGAAGGCTCCAATCCACATCTGGCAGATTGCAGCCCTTAACTAGCTTCACAACCCCCTTACTTGCCACCCTGTACTGGAGGTCTGTATGCCACCTGTCTACAGATAGCAGCCCCAGTACCTGTCTCCAGGATGACCATAGCACCTCCAGACCTTCTTTTTCCTCCAGGTACCGTTGTACTTCCATGGCCTTGAGTGTCTCCCTCACATATAATAATAATAATAATGATAAAATTTATTTGGTTAAGCGTCTTTCAAATATTTCAAGGCGCTTTACAGTCTCATACATTTATCATAGTCAGAAAACGAATATAACAATACAACAGATAAAAATAAAACAATTTAAAATGCAACAGGGAAGGCCTGAATCCTTAAAAATGATATATTTATATAATATAATATAGTACAACAGCTCCTCCTCTCCTCCCTTCCCTTTCTTTTCTGAACAGAGAGTAGCCTGGTATGACCGTGTCCCAGTCATGGCTGTCAGTTCACCATGACTCCATTATGGCCACCAACTCCAGGCTAACCTCTGCCATGATGGCTATCCAGGTCCAAAATTTTATTTCCCAGACTCCTTACATTGGTGCACATGGCTCTCCATACCTTACTCCTTCCTGGCCTGCTTCTGTGCTTCCCTCCCCCGATTGTGCTGCTCCCTGAAGCTTCCCCTGACCCCTCTCTACCCTTGTTACTCCTTTCTTCTTGCTTTCCTGATTTCTACCCCCTCTTGTCTTGTGCCTTGTCCCCACTCCTGTCTTCTTGCACCTGTGCCCTGGGTAGCTTATTTCCCTCACGCTCTCCCTCCTGCTGCTTCATCACATGGGGGGGGCAGTTGTTGCTTCCCTTGGTTTTACAGCCTCCCTCCCTCTCTGGCTAGCTTGAATGCCCTTCTAAGTAGCATTTAAAACTCCCACTAAGGAATATGGTCCCCCTCCTGGAAAGATGCATGCTATCTCTCCCATAGAGGCCCATCTCCTCCTAAGTCAGCCTCAGTCCCCAGTGTAGCCAAAACCCTCCTCCATTCACCATGCCTTCAACCAGTTGTTAAAAGCGCTGGTGCGGAATATCCTATTCTCTCCCTGGGTATATACAGGTAACACTTTGACAAAAGCCACTGTGCATGCCACCTGCTTGACGTACCTCCCCAGCTCTCTGAAATTCCCCTGCACTGCCCCAACACTGTCCTTTGCCAGGTAATTTCTCCTCAGGTGGATAATGGCATCTCGCTTCCTGCCATCTCCTGTTGCCCTAGTGATCCTCTAGATCTGCTGTCCCTTATTCCAAGCCGAAGCACCAGGGAGGCTGTTCACCTCCATCTCCCATTCTCTTCCCCACTCTCAAGTCTATCCCCATAACAGTTGAGTCCCCCACCAGCAGCTGCTTCCTCCTTGTCTGAGGGCCTCTTCCTCCTTCCTTGGGATCTCCCCTTTTGAGGACCACCACTTCCTCCCTTCCCACTGCCTCAGGCACCCCCTCCTGGTATAGCAGTCGAATTGTGCGATGGTATGGGTTGAGGGGTGTGTACCCTTTCCACCTCCCCAACCCTCCCGGGGCCCACCAAAGTCTAACCACTTTGCCTCTGCTAAGCCATCCTCTGGGGGAGCTGTGGCTGACTTGGTGGCCCCTGGTTGGGGCAGAAGGTTCTCTGCACCTTTGCCAGTTCAGCCCAGAGTCCAGCAACCTTTGCCCTCAACCCAGAGAGATGAGTACAAATGGGGCAGTACCTCAGTCTTCAGAAGGTGTCAAGAAAGGCTGCGGCTCCACACCCATTGCACTGCACCACTCCCATGCTCTTCCTCCCTTTACCTTAGTGTCTGTTGAAATTTCCCTGTGCCTTACTGCCTTCCTCCTGTGCCCATTGAGTTCCTACCTCTCCCTTTGCTTGTCTGAAAAAGTGACCACCGTAACAAAAAAAACACTGACCATGGATAGGATTTTTAGTGTACCCATAAACTGGATCAATAAAGCTCACTGACCAAGTATATACATTTTAAAGCAGTTTTATTAATATAAATATTTTTTTTCACCAGAAAACGCCAACATTTCGGGTATAACCTCTTCATCAGGGAAAACTGGCCCAGATATCCATTTATATGCACAGGCTTGGATGCAAAGACTCTTTGTACAGTGGCAGGATCCATGAGAGACGGCTTGAACTGTTTTGGCTAAGACAAGGTCCCCACATAAAAAGTATGTTAAACAGTTGAAAAAACAACAATAATAATTAAATGAAAATATGAACTAACATGCCTGTGCATCCAAGCCAGTTCATATAAATGGATATCTGGGCCAGTTTTCTGTGATGACGGGGGGCTGGAGTTTTCTGGTGGAAGAAAAAATATTTTTATTAATAAAAGTGCTTTAAAATGTATATACTTGGTGAGTAAGCTTTATTGATTCAACATGTGGGTATAGTTTGTGGGCGTGATTGGATCCTCCTTCTCCTCCCTCATTACACGTTTGTTTTTTTACACCAGGGTGAGTTGAGCAGGAATTTCCTACATTGGGATTTTTAGTGGTCTGGATGAAAAGCTCTGTTCATCATTTTGGGTTGCTCCTGCATAAAAAAATGTGCCAAAATGTGTGATTGATGGTTTCAGACATTTTGGCTCATTTATGACAGTTGATCTGCTTTATGGCAAAAAAAAAAAAGAGACATGCATCAGTATTTTGACGTATGCATCATTTTCCAGGTGCAACCTGTGGAATTTCATCAAGAAGTTAGATCACATTTGATGTAATCTAATTGTTGTAACAAGTGCACTATAGCTGTGATATTCGACAGAAAACACGTTCAGAAGAACTTTGAAAATCTTTGCATGTACAGAAAGCTGGTCCATTCACCCAGAGGCTGGGGAGAAGCTTGCAATGCCACTGACCTAGGCTTGCATGCTGAGCCTGGAGTTTATAGCAGCTGGCTCAAATGGAGGAAACAGCATCTTTGTGCCCTGAGCCTGGACTATCACAGCTGACTCAAATGGGAGGAAAGAGCATCTCTGTATCTCAAACCTGGATTATTATACCCCAAGCCTGAATTATCACAGCTGACTGGAATGGGAGGAATGAATATCCCTGCACCCAAATCCTGGATTATGACAGTTGACTGGAATGGGAGGAACAAGAATCCCTGTTTTTTGAGCCTGGATTAATGCAGCTGACTGAAATGGAAGGAAACAACATCCCTGTACCCCCAAAGGTGGGCATAGCGGCAAACACCCAGAGAAAACTGGCTTCCCCAGAGGACAGTTGTTAGGGCTTCTAAGAGAGGTCCCTGGTGTCAGGCACTGGAAATAGAAGTAAGGGGTAAAAACTGCAGGGGGAAAATACATTCCACATATTGTATGGAGGTGGTGGCATATATAAAAAGAAAAGTTTCAACTTGATTTGAAATTGTATTGTAACCCCCTTACAAAAAGTCTTCCTTGAGCTTGCCTAAATGCTCACTGCCAGGCTGGTGTCCTGCATTTTTAGCAGTTTAAATGTGATTACCAGAGCCTGTATAGCCTCTGTGTACTGTCTCTTTAAGAGCTGCCTGACTGCAGCTTAAGTAATGTGAGAGGGAGCTCTGTTGAAAGATATAACTATTTACTGAAAATCATTTAGAGTGATAATGATAATGTAGTTTGTCTAACATGCTTTCTTTGTAGCAAGGACTGTTTTGTTTGTCTTCACTATCTTGGTCCTGGACTGAAAATTGGAACAATCAGTACTGGTGGGACCCAAAATGTAGCCAGACTACAGGAGCTGTCTGAATTCAAAATCTGTAGGAACTGTAGTTTGCACTTTTTGCACCTTTTTTGCAACTGAAGGGGGGAGCTCTTGCTTTGACTGACACCCAAATCAGCCAACCAGACCTTTTGGATCTTGGGGAAGTCCCGGGCTGCTGCAGTTTTCAGTTAGATCTAAGCTGAAAGCTGAACAAGAAGGAGCTGAAGTGATTCTGAGCAGCAATCCTGAGTGGATTCGCATGGGAGAACTCTGAAAAGGCTAAGTTTTTGGCCTGCATGTCAGTGTGCTGCTCCTGAGAGGGAGAGAAGAGAATTATTTTGGACTAAATCCAAGTTTGTGTGACTAAAGTAAGCTACTGAAGTGGGCCAGGCTTAACCTGAAGAAGACCAAAGATTTTGCTGAATGCGATCGGCCTATCAGGACTTCCAGCTACCCCTAAGCTCCCGGTGTGTGCAGAGACTACAACTGTGACAGGAGAGCACTTTGCCTGGTACAGTAGAATTCCCGTATATGTAAATGTGCTATGAGCTGCTAGTCACTTGGGTTGTGAGTTAGTTCCCCACTGTGTGAACTGTGTTCTGCTTGCTGGAAGCTCTATCCAGCCCAAAATGGACTGCATCCGAATTTGTCTCCATGCAGTCTGGGCCTTGCCAGACAGGCTCAGCCAGACTACCCACTGCACAGAGAAGCCATCGATGAGAGACCTGCCTAAGGATCAGCCCCCTGATCCACACTTGAACAGGAACGACGCCTGTGTGACTCGTGTGGGCCCTGCTTCTCCTGGTATTCCAGATCAACCACCTGCAGTCTCGATTTTTGTCCAACCTGCGTCCAGTCTTGGGTATCGTGAATAAATACCAGGGTAGCTCCCTGCAACAACAGCTTACTCTGAGTGTGTCATCTGATTGTCTTGTAGTTTCGTTTCCTTTACAAACTGAGCCCTCCGGCTCTGGATTACAAATATTGTGTACTGTGCATGTTGCGTTTTCAATCACAGGGCCCCAACCAGCTGCGACGCCAGCCAACTCTGGGCAACAGTCCTGGCTAGCCCATCTCTTCTCCACTTGGGTACCCAGAGGTGGACTGTATGGGGTGACTCAAAGCGCATGCATAACTGCTTGATTGATATAACCTTTAAGCTAATTAACCTGTTTTTTTCCCCTCCCTTGTTCAAGTCCCCTGAATAAATCAGATCTAACTTTTTCTGCATGTAATCTGACTGTGGTTCCAGTTTGTGCTCAAAGTACTGTACTGTTGCTATTTGCTGTGCATAACCTTGTTTTACAGGGGTCCCCAGGGTCGAGCCCGAGGAACCAGCCCTGGTGGTAAGTGCAAACAGAGTAGGTACTTGTGTGGTGTACCAGGGGTATTGTGAAAGTGATTATTGTACAGTGTTCAGGCCACTAGAGGGGAAAGAGAGGGGGTTACAGTGTCCCATAGGGCTGTGCCCAGGTTAGCTTGACCACTACCAACCCTGACGTCCAGGTGGAGGCACCCATTTCAGAACTCAGGCCCCTTAACCTGCTACTAGCCAAGCAGGCAGGGGTAGTAGCCCTTGGGATAGCGCCACCTAGGGGTTACATCATGATAGAAATAATGACTGGCCAGATATAAGGTTGCATGTGGTTTCAGCTATCAGAGATCCAGAGTACTTTTCCATTTTCAGAGAGATAGTTAAAATTTCTCACAAATAAATGGCAAGCCTGGTTAATGAGGAGATGATGTTAAGATCAAGAATCTGCATGCTTTACTGTAACTGTCTGCATTAAAAAACAAGTCTTAAATTACTTTCTCAGGCCAAGCGGGAGCTCTGCAAATTCTAAACACTAATGGGAGAGTAAACATGTAATGTGGAATCCCCTCTGTGTAAAGGAAGTCTTCTAGTGTGTTTAATTTTTCCCAACATGATCTCAGCTTTTAAAATAATTTAAGTATAATTGCAAACTGCAACAAGAAAGGCTTAAGTGCTGCAGTTGTGAAAAATATAGCTGCAGAGAGGTGATATAAACCCTATAAGCCCACTGCCCCCTCAATTCTCATTTTTCTGATTTTTGCTAATTATTATCTTCTGAAACTTCTGCAGACAAAGCCAACCAAGTCAAGGAAGATATGGGATAAAGGAACATTAAACAAAGAATGTTGAAATTTTTTGTGATGCAATTTTAGTACTTTGCAAATTGATTAGGGATATAACAATTGGCTGAATGAAGTATGGGACTGCAGCACTTTGGAAGATGTAGGTGGTTTTCTGCTGAGGAGAACCACAAATTTGTTTTTCTATTTTTTTTGTTTAGTCCTCCCTGGGTTCACTCACCTTCCAGAGAGAACCATGATGACAGCCTAGACCACAGCCAGCCACACCTACTCTGAATCCCCTGACCCAGCAGCACTCCGGGGCTGACATGGTTACCATTTTGTTGGTTAAACTCTACTAAAAGTCTAAACTGATAACTAAAAAGAAATTAGTAGCCAAAGGTTCCCCCAGGTTTTTACATGTGTGTATATATATAATGGCAGAACATTGTTAACCCACAAAAATCATCACTTCCCAGTGTTGTTAACCCACTGATGCGATGTTTCATCTTTGTTAACCCATCGATGGTACGTCACATCGATGGGTTAACAACTGGGAACAGTCTGTGCATGTGCGCACATTTTTTCTCTCAGGAACTGACAGATGCACGCAGCGGTGATGGAATGACCGAACGGCTGCGGCAGTGACTTATTTAAAAAGTAAAGAGCCCTCTTCAATCTTTCTTGGTACCATGCACTATAAAAAACAATGTATGGTCCCTGTATTGGCAACTGCTTACTATTAACTGTCTCGAGGTTGCCATGGCGACGTAACCCTCTCGAGCTTTGCTCTCGAGGTTTACATGGTCACCCTGGTGACCTCTCGACGGTTAATAGACCTGTTACTGATAGAGGACCAAACATTATTCTCTATATAATGTATGGTAGAACGTTGTTAACCCACAAAAATCATCATTTCCCAGTGTTGTTAACCCATCAGTGTGATAACAACTGGGAACAGTCTGTGCATGTGTGCACATTTTTTCTCTCAGGAACCAACGGATGCACTCAGCGGCGATGGAATGACCAAATGGCCATGGCGGTGACTAATTTAAAAAGTAAGGAGCCCTCTTCAATCTTTCTTGGGACCATACACTATAAAAATAATGTATGGTCCCTCTATCAGCAACCAGTTACTACTAGCCGTCTCGTTATGTAAAAAAAATCAATGCTGACCAAATGTTTTCAGTTTGGAACCAGAAGCTGCCCACTAGAACAGGAAAGCATTGAGCCCCAGCACCAGAGGAACCCCCATCATAGCATGCATCCTGTGGTAGGGCAGCCTGCTTAAAGAACTTGTCTCCTGACCCAAAAGGGAAAAGGTTGTAACTGGCAACAGGCACAATGCTGGGGCTGGCAAGGCCGCTGCTCCAACTGGCTTACAATTCCCCGAGCACAGCTTGAAACTTCACCATCCTGGACTAATGAAGGGTAGAGTGGGGACTCTGCCAGCCTCCACTACCCCCTCCCTCGTACCAATCACCGACAGGAGCTGCACAATCCCTGCCCCCTGCACATATCAGCAGCTAATCAAATCGTGGCTATGTGTATTTCCTGGCAGGCACCCAAGCGGCCATCCCACTTCTGGCCAGTGCACTAAGGACATGCACAAAAGACAGTGGTAGTCTGCCAGAATAGATGGAATGATGGCAGGGCATGCTGCTTGAGAAAAAGAACGAAGCCTGCTCTGAGTACTGTAACTATCCCATGCTGTGCCAGTGCATAATATGTGGTATTGTACTGCTAGATATTTAGCTGTGTTCTTAGGGCTCTGAACCGATAATGTCAAACTAAATGTAAAAGGATACATAATCTGTTTAGGGCTTGCCTTTGTCTGTGGCAGCCTGCCTTGCCTTAGGGTTACCACCTGTCCTGATTTTGGCAGGACTGTCCTGATTTGAGCAGCTGTGTCCTGCAAAAAAAACATGAAAAATACTAAATGTCCTGACATGATAGTAGAAAAAATATTTTCTGATTTTCTTCTAAATGTTGCAAAAAACTATAATACCTTACCTAAAAGACCTTAAAATGATAAGAAACACTAGAAAGAACTAAAAAACTATCACATATAGTCTTAATTCTGATTATTTAGAGAAAACAAGTCTGATGCATTGGTCGAGGTTACATATTGTCCTGCAAAAAATCATGTTTCAGTAAGAAATGTCCCACTTTGGGCTTCCTAAAAGGTGGTAACCCTACCTTGCCTTGGTGACTCTGTTTAGTGCTGGAGGTATACTAGGGTCTTGTGGTCAGACCTTTCCACTGCTCTAGGCTAGTCTCATCAGTGTTCCTGCATCCTGAATATTTTGACATCCCTGTATGCTTGTTGCTTGTAGGACTGTTGCAATGTATCTGTTAGCTAGTATCGCGCTGCCCTTAATTATGTTTCAGTTCAGCTTGGTCTATCTCCCCCAACCTGCTGCACCTATAGGCTCACAGATTAATCTCCCTCAAGCTGACTATACCCTCTCTAATCTTATTGCCACTAAACAGTTACACCTTTGTCCAATCTGGCTTCTGAAATATGGAATAGTCTTATTAATGAGCCACCTGATTAAGCACAAACTTTGCTGCCCTAAAATCCCAGTGAGAAGGATAGTTTTGCCGTGTCTCTTCTGGATCTCTTCTCTGCTTATTGCCCTTGCAGGTGATATTGAACCAAGCCTTGAGCTGGCTACCTCTTAGTCTATTGGTTCCCCTATCTGGCTCAGTGCTAAAGGCCTTAAATTAGCTCATCTAAATGTCCGAAGTCTTCCGCCTAACTATGCTGAACTTACCTGCATGGGTAACTCATTAAAGCACTGACATTGTGAGCATTATGGAGACTTGGCTTAAACCTTCAGTTCCTACATAGATACATAGACAGTGTCGGCAGATAAGGGCCTACGGCCCACCCAGTCTGCCCATTTGAGCTTGTAAGTTCACTTTATGTTTTCCTAAAAGTCTGTTGCCCCTACCTCTGACCTCCAGAATTTCTTTATGTCTATCCCATGCATTCTTAAATCCCGTGATTGTTTCAGCCCTCACCACTTCCTCTGGCAGGGTGTTCCACTTGTCCACCACCCATTCTGTGAAGAAATTCTTCCTCATGTTTCTCTGAATCATCCTCCTCCAACTTCATCCCATGCCCTCTAGTCCTGGAACATCTTTTCACTTTAAAAATTGTGTATTCCTGCACCCTGTTCCTCCCTGTAAGATACTTGTATGTCTCTATCATATCCCCTTTCTCCCTCCTCTCCTCCAGGGAGTACATATTCAATTCCTTCAACCTGTCCTCATAGGACTTGTGATGCAATCCATGTACCATCTTTGTTGCCCTCCTTGGAACCTTCTCTGCCCTGTCTATGTCCTTGCATAGGTAAGGTCTCCAAAACTGTACACTGTACTCCAGGTGGGGCCTCACTAGTGTCTTGCATAATGGAATTATGACCTTCCTTTTCCTGCTGGTGATGCCTCTGCCTATGCATCCCAGCATCCTATTTGCTTTACCTGCTGCCTTGTCACACTGTTTCCCTACCTTGAGGTCATCAGAGATGATAACCCCAAGATCCCTTTTCTGCTTGGTGCATGCTATATCCTCACCCCCAATTGATACATTGTGCCAGGGTTTTTGTGCCCCATATGCATTATCTTGCACTTCTTTCCTGATTCTGTATGTGCCCTTCCTAGTTTCAGTTTTATTAGGCTTGACCGTGTTGGCCAGAAACATGGAGGCGATCTGTTGTTATACTATAAAAAGTCACCTAAATGTGTCTCTTGTACCCTAAACATACCCACCATCCCCTGCCAGTGAATTCTTTCATGCACTACTCCTGCTGGGTAATACCAAAAAAATTCACCTAGTCTGTGTCTACAACCTTACTAAAGGCAGAGTACATGGCCTGAACTACAGTATCTTTTTGACAGTATTAGTCAAAAGGTAAACACCAACAAGCTATTGATATTTGGAGACTTTAACCTTAATTGGATTGTGAGACGTGCCAAGCAATATGAATCCTTGCTGGCTGACTTTGGCCATAAGCAATTTCTTAATGAACCTACTAGAATACCCTTCTTGACTGAATTTTGTCCAACAGGGCTGAGAGGATCACAGAATCTGGGACCCTCCCTGATTTGATCTCTGACCACACTGCTATGTATTGTATCTGGAAACTCTCATCACCTAAAACACCCCATAAGATCATCCATATGAGAGACTTCTCCACATTTAACCTGGAGTCCTTTCATAGAGACCCTGCAATCTCAAACTGATCCTCTGTCCTATCTGCTCTTGATGCCTCTGTTGCCCTAAATACTAATACTGTCTCTCTTCTTCCCCCTCCAGGCTCCACCTGCTAGCTGAAGCTTCTGATCAGGGCTGCTGTGGGCTTACTTGCCCAACCCCACCACCACTCTGGGAGCCACTTATTCTGAGCAGGCTTTACCTGCTTGCCGAAGCTCTTGATCAGGGCTGCTGTGGACTTACTAGCCCAACCCTGCCACCACTCTGGGAGCCACTTATTCTGAGCAGGCTTTACCTGCTTGTCGAAGCTCTTGATCAGGGCTGCTGTGGGCTTACTAGCCCAACCCTGCCACCACTCTGGGAGCCGCAGATTCTGAGCAGATACAGCAATGCCTGTTTCAGCTCTTGCCCATGATTTTGAATCTTGGCACATTACCAACATACGAACATATGAACAAACCAGCAGAAGAAGGCCATTTGGTCTATCAAGTCTGCTCGTACTGCAGGGTCCACAGCTTGAGCTAATGTCCCTGCCCTCCCTCTCCACTCTCCACTCCTCCCATCCTCCCTACCCATGATTCTTATCTTCCCCATGCCTATCCCAGCCTCTCTTAAAGCTGCTCACTGTCTTTAATGAGATGACCTCTTCTGTCAGCGCATTCCAAGTGTCCACCACCCTTTCTGTGAAGAAGTGCTTCCTGACATCTCTCCTAAACCTCCCACCCTCCCGCTTAAGACTGTGCCCCCTCGTGATATGGTTGCCACTCAGCTTAAAGAGACTTTCCATATCAACATTATTTATCTCTTTCAAGTACTTGAATGTCCCAATCATGTCCCCCCCCCTCCTATCTTCCAGGGAGTACATGTTCAGTGCCCTCAACCTCTCCTCATATGCCTTGCCCTGCTGACTGGCTATCATCTTTGTAGACCTCCTCTGTACCTTCTCCAGCAGGTTAATGTCCTTTCTGAGGTGTGGGCACCAGTACTGAACTCCATGCTCTAGATGTGGCCTTACCAGTGACCTGTACAAGAGCAGTATAACCTCCTCTCTCCTACTACTGATCCCCCTAGCTAAGCATCCCAGCATATTGCACCCTGCTGCACCAAGTTGCTTTGGGGAGCCCCAATGTTTTGGGTGGTGTTCAATTAATTTACTGAACTGTTTGCTACAAAAGTTAACACAGCCCAGCAGGAATTTTATTGTTTAGCTGATCTAACAAGCACAGGAAATATTTATGTTTCCTCACTGTTGTATACTTTTCTGATACGTTTGATTCTTTCTTTAGTTTCTGCAGAGTTTCACTGGAGACCACTATAGCAAACAGGAGCAGGATCACAGAACAGATTCCAAGACTCATTTAAGTAAAACAGCTATCTTATATTTATTTTCCAACTGCATAACAGAACTAAGTAAGCTCAGTCAATCATTGGTTTATTGTTCATCCAAGTCATAGAAATGATGGACATTACAATGAGTTAAATATAAAAGAAAAAAAAGATTTCATAAATAGAGTACATCAGTTAAGAAATACAGGTATAATCATATGTTTTTTTTTTCTTAAAAGGGCCCAAACCATGGGTATGCATAACATATAATATATTGTAGCAGACATTCATTTACATCCAGTATTAAAATATTTTCATATCATAAATCCATTCAAATGTGCTCATGTATAAAATGGAAAGATTTTTTCCTTTGTTATTTAAGTTCTTTGTGATGCAAGAAAGTGTATTTTTTTGACTTTCACTACCTAATCAAAAAATTTGGAAGTCAGTAGAGCATCTCCTTTTGTCATTGGATGGAACAAGATTAGCATTGGGTCATAATCCTGGTTGGCATATTTAACCAGAAATTTCTTTAGTATTTTCTCCCTAGTTACTCCATAAAGAGGGCATTGAATGGTAATGTGGTAAATGGTTTCTGAGAAACCCTTATTACACCTATAGTACTCTAAGTCAGGGGCACCACAAGGAAGTTTATTGAAATATGTATAGTTGGAAGATATAATCCCAAGTCTAGCCCAAGTAATAATTTTACAATTATGAGGAGATAGTGGCAAGCTTAAATAGTTTTTTAAGATGTAGTCTATTTTGTTCTGAGCTTGCCTCTGAGATTTGACTTGCTCCATTTGTTTAATGGAAGCACTAGTGAATAATTTTTGCTTAAGTAGATTTTTATATTGATTGGAAATTATTATCCTCTTAAGGGAGTCCTCCCATAGATGGTTCAGTGAGACTTTGAAAAGAACATTTTGAAGCGCTTTTAACCAAGGAGAGTAAAAGTTACCAGAAATCCACTGAAACTTTTCCCCTAGACAAAATCTGGGGAAGGAGTTTACTCCATTGTTTAAAATTTTTAGCTAATAAGAGGCCAGCCTAAGTTCAATTATGGGGATAACGGAAGCCTACTTAATTCTGCTCTAACTATGGAAGTTACCACTGTTGAGAGAGGTACTTGTAGTAGAGACTTATAAAGAAATAAAAGGGGACGTTCCAAAGAAGTATGAGGCTTATACCCCCAAACGTCATCCCCATATAGTAATAATGGATTGATTTTTGCTTCTGCTGCTCTCAGTGCCGGGACAACTGTATGTCCACCGTATTTCCAATTAAACCTTTGTAAAGCTTTAACAACTAATCTTGCCATAGATACTTGCTCTTTATGATGACATGACCATGCACCATTATCTATAAATTTAATACCTAAATAAGTATATGAAGAGACTATTTCGATGAGTTTATTTTCCAGAAAAAACTTGTATGAAGATGAACTTAATTTCTGCTTACCAAATATCACAATTTTAGTTTTGCTAAGATTCAATTTTAGTGCATGTTGGTCACACTTCAACTTAATGTGGTTTATCTTCCTCGGAAGGCCAATAGCAAAGAGAGACAAAAGAACCAAACTGTCCACATATGCCAATATCGGAATTTGCTGATGATTTATGGGTGGATAATCTAATGGTAGCGGAGAATCAAACTTAAGTAATGAATCAATATAAATACTGAAGAGTAATGGGGCCAATAAGCAGCCCTGCTTCACCCCCTTGTTGTATTGAAATATTCTGTTAAATTACCTTTACTATCATACCAGACAGCGGTAGTGGTATTTGAATATAACAAGTAAATAGGATTTAAGAGACTAAGAGGGATGCCTCTTTCCAATAAGGTGTCCCAGAGTGGAAACATCTATAAAGAGAGCATATACCTTCATTTTCCTGTAAATCCTGTATTTTTCCAATATGTGTGCCAATATAAAAATATTATCAGTCGTCAAAAATCCATGGCGAAAACCTGCTTGAAAAATAGATAATGAAGATACTTTGTCTACCCACTTCTGCAACCTACCTAGGAGATTTCTGGTGAAAATGTTGCCCCCAATATCTATCAAACTAATCGGTCTATAATTAGATGGAGATTGATCAGAAGGAACTAGAAGGGAAAGGATCAAATCTTTTACAGTACACTAGCTTCTTGCTGTTTTTACATTGTTTCTTGTGGATTTTACTTGGTAGAAGGTTATTTCTTTTCTTTCTTACTACTTCTAAGGGACTAGCAGGGTATTGTTTTGGGGCTGTTGGAATTTTGAAACCTGTTTTGGTGGCTATAAGTGGGCTCATTTGTTTGATGTTTCACTGTGTAGCAGGCTGCATTTGTAGAGGCATGTTTCTTTTGATTTAAAACCTATTTGGTGTGATTTAACTGGGGTTGTTTCTTTGAATCCGAGACCTATATCTTCTAATTTCAAGCCTATTTTGATGTGTTGTTGGTGAAGCTGTTTGAATTGGAGACCTGTTTCTTTTGGTAGCAAACCTATTTTGGGGGCTTTGAGTAGAATTGTGATTTATTTTTGCTGGCTTCACTAGCTGCAAAGGTTAGTGCATAGTGGGGAAGGGTGCTAATGGTCTGACCAGGGCCCCAGCTACCTGATTGTTTCTGGAAGACTTGGTTGGTCCCACACCCCTAACCCTCACCCCACCCGCCCCTAGTCCATGATTTCTTTATACCAGGGGTTCTGACATCACGTCCTCAAATGAGCAAAGGATATGTACCTGTAACAGCAGAAGCAGACATCCAGGAATGGAACCGCAGCGAGTGAAGAGGTGACTGCTATCTCAGTGGAAGGGAAGTAACTGCAAATCTAGGAGTTTTCATTGTTACTTCTTTGCATTGTTATTGCATTGTGGAAAGGAGGAATAGGAGTTTGAAGAAGGTTGTGCAATAGCTACTTAAAGTCTGTTTTTGAGTGTGGATAGGAAGGTTAGGAATATAAAAAACAGTTGCTCAATCTATCTAAATGCGTACAACAAAGGGGGTAAGGGAAATTAAGAAAATAATGAATTGCACTGATAGAGGGGGGAGAGGGGAGACTTGGGGAGTGTTTGGCATCCTGCATCTGGAAGGGTGGGGGGGTCGCTGGTGGGCAATGACAGCAGTCGGTAGGTGGTAGGCTGCACAATCATGTACCCAATCTTTTCTAAAATTGCCTGGAGTGTGGGAGGATGTTTAGTGTGCAACCACATAGAGAAACTTAGAAAGAGATTGAGGGTCTGCAGGAGGAACTAAGACAGGCAAGGCAGACTGGGGGTGGGTTTAGCACAATAATGGAGGGAGGAAGAATGGGAGATGAGGGAGGGCGATTTAAGCCAACAGTGGTGAGGAGAGGGTCAGAAGAAGGGCAGCAGGGACAAGGGAGCCCAGGCCAGGAAGAATGATTGCCAGGGAAACCAGGTCAGGAGACAAAAGACAAATGGAAGGAGGAGATAGGAACTTGTGAGGGGAGGCGAAGAAGTGGCAAAAGTCATGAAATGGAAAGGAGAGAACAGGTTACTAGGAAGAGAGAGGGAGCGGGCATTTGTGAAGGGTCTTCAGAAAATAGTTTTGCACTGCTAGAGAGGAAGAAGGTGAAGGAGGGAAATTATGAAATTAGAGGAGTAATTGATAAATGCCTGGACCAAACCGGAGTGGGGGAAGTTCTGCTGGGAGAATTGCAACAGGGGCAAAAGGGGGAAATAATGTGCAGGAGGAAGAAGAGGAGCCGGAAAGGAGAGAGGGAGTTGAATGGAAGCAAGCAGGGAGTAAGAGTGGTGGAATCTTAGTGCTGGGGGACTCAATACTAAGAGGAGTCGGTGGGGTAGCAAGGGGGAGAGGCAGAGTCGCATTTGGGTGGAGGCCATGCCAGGAATGACAGCGGAAAGGGTGGGACAATCTGTTCTGAAATATGCTAGAAGGGGTAGGGACAAGCCTCATTTAATTATACATCTTGGGACGAACAACCTGGCTGACAAGACAGTAGATATAGTCCAGAGGTGGTTTGAGGAACTAGGACAATTATGTGAGGGGGAAGGAAGATTAGTAACTTTTTCAGAGATACTTCGAGTGCCCAAGGCAAGCACAACAAGAAAGCTGAGAATAGAGGAATTTAATGGATGGCTAAGAACCTGAGGTTGTGCTAAAGGTATGGGCTGTTGGGGGGTGGGAGGGACTAGGAGGACAGTAGTCTCTATGCCAAGGACAGACTACACTTGAGTGAGGAGGGAAAGAAAGTGTTGAAACAGAGGATGGAGGAGTACATAGAGGAAGTAGGGAATTTAAACTAGAAGCGGGGGGTGGCATTTGGGCAAGAGACATGCAGAGACCTCAGGTTGGGAAACCATATGAGCTTACCCCCCATAACAGTGACAAAGGACAAATGGCAAGTACTATTGGTGATGCTAGTAAAGGAGGGCAGGATGGGAGGGGGGGAAAGGGTGGAAGGTGGTTACCCTTAATGCTAGGAGCCTTGGGAGGAAAACTGCAGAGTTACAGGTGCTCATGGCAGAGGGAGAGGTGGACATTGCAGCCATCACAGAAACATGGGCCACCCAGTACAATGACTGGGACCTGTCTGTACCAGGGTACGGGTTATTTTGTAGGGACAGGGTGATTGGGAAAGGAGGGGGTGTGGCACTATATGTGAAGAAAGGACTGAAGTGTGTAAGGGAGGTAGGGGAGGAGGGTAATACGGAGTCACTTTGGATGCAAATCCAGGATTCCAAGAATAGGATTCTAGAATGGGAGGTGTACAGGCTGCCATCTCAGACGGAGGAGAGACAGGGAACTAGCGGGATGATCAGGGAGGACCCAAGTAGAAGGGTAGTATGGTGATTGTGGGGACTACAACATGTCAGGAGTGGACTGGAGTACCCCAACAACCAGGAAAGAGGGAGCAGGTGCTGCTGGATGCCTTCCAGGACAGCTTCCTGCTGCAATTGGTCAGTGACCCATCCAGGTTAGGGAATACCCTTGACCTTGTGCTGGCAAATGGGGACTTTGGGAGAGAACTTACAGTGGAGGAGCCGCTGTCAGGAGTGACCACCACTCAGTATGGCTCACATTGGATATGGGCAAGGAAGGAGTGGAATCTGGCACAAGAGTGCTGGACTTCAGGAGGGCTGACTTTGGAGGATGGGGAAGTGGTAAAAGGGTACCTGGCCAGAATTCAATCTAGTATTGACACTAACCAGAGGTGGGAGCACATAAAGCTGGGGATAGTGGAGGCAACCAAAACCTGCTGCAAGGCCCAGAGCAAGAAGGCTAGGGCCAAGAAACTGAGCTGGTTGAGCAAGGAGGTCATGGAAAAGGTAAGGAGAAAAAGAGCTGCCTTTAGGAAGTACAAGAAAACAGGGAAAGGGGAGAACAGGGAGGAGTACTTGACGGAATCGAAGGAGGTGACAAGGGCAGTAAGGGGAGCCAAGGCATCTACGGAACTCAGGCTGGCACAAAGCATTAAGAAGGGGGAGAAGGACTTTAGATACATCAGGAGAAAAGGAGCTGTAAGGACCACATAGTAAGGATTAGGAAGAGGGGTTGGGTGGAAGCAGGGTACATAAGGCAGAAGCACTAAATGAGTACTCTGTTCAGTATTTACTAAAGAGAAGAGGGGGTGACACCCAGGGGGAGAAATGGCAGAAACGGGGGAGGGGTGACAGATGGGGAAATCATGGAGGGCAGAGTTCGGTAGGGTTTGAAGGCACTGAGGGTGAATAAGGCGCCAGGCCCAGATGGCATCCACCCCAGGGTACTGAAGGAGCTGGCTGGATAAGCTGGGAGGAATGGGGGTGGGGAACCAGATGATCAGATGGATAGGCAATTGGCTCCAGGACCGGACCCAGAAGGTCGTAGTTGGCAGGATAGTCTCATCCCCAAGGAGGGTCATTAGTAGGGTCCCACAGGGATCAGTCCTTGGGCCCCTCCTGTTCAACACCTATGTCTCCGACATAAGGACAGGTATCAGGAGTGAGATGAGTCTCTTTGCGAATGACTCAAAACTGGGGGCGGTGGTGGATGGGGACGAGGGAAGGGTGGCCCTACAGGGGCACCTGGAGGCTCTGGAAGATGGTCTTCAGAAAGTGGAAGCTGAGGTTCAATGCAGGGAAATGCAAGGTACTGCACCTAGGGGCTAGAAACCTGGGCCAAGTGTACACCTGGGGGGAATGCTACAAGTCTGGATGGCTGAGAGGACCTGGGGTGGTGGTGGATGTCAAGATGAACAACTCAGAGACTTGTGGGAGGGCAGCAGCCAAGGCCAACAGGATGCTAGGATGCATCGCTAGAGGATCACAGAAGGAGGGAAGTGATACTCCTCTGTACAACTGCTTGGTGAGGCCACACCTCAAGTACTGCATGCAGTTTTGGAGGCCACACTTAAAGAGGGACATTAAACTCCTGGAGAGGGTCCAGAGGAGGGCAAGCAAAATGATTTGGGGCTTGGGGGACAGGACCTATGAGGAGAGGCTCGAAGAGCTAAATATGTACACATTGGAAGAGAGAAGGGACTGGGGACATGATAGAGGTCTTCAGGTACATGAAGTGGTAAATATGGGAGGAGCAGTCAAGGTGCTTCGAAGGAAGGAGGAGGGGCCACCAGAGGGCATGGGTGGAAGCTGGAGGGGGGAAGATTCAGGGAGAAAGGAGGAGGTGCTACTTCACTGAGAGGGTGGTGGAGCCATGGAATGCGCTGCCTAGGGGGCTGGTGGAGGCAGAGACAGTGGAGGGGTTCAAGATGGGGTGGGGCAGGTACAGGGGAAGGGTTCTGGAAGCAAAATCCAATGCAGCGAGAATATCTGGAACTGGGAAGGGAGAAGCCAGAGAAGGTGAGGGGGGCAGCAAGGTCAGCTCCCAGGGTGGGGGTTGACTAAACGAGCAGACGTGAAAGTCCATTAAGCCTATTCTGCTGGCATTTTAGTATGTTAGTATGTTAGGTCCTTGCAGGACCTTTGGCAGACGTATTTAATGCCTCACTACATTTGGGGTGTGTACCTCAGGACTGGAGGATGGCTTATGTGGTACCCCTCCACAAGAGTGGCCCCAACGATGAACCGGGAAACTACAGACCAGTGAGCCTCACATCCATCTTGGGTAAGCTAATGGAGACTATCCTGAAGGAGAGGCTGGTGGCCCTCCTAGAGGCCAAAGGACTACAGGACAGCAGACAGCATGGCTTCATATGGGGTAGATCCTACCAAACCAACCTGGTGGAGTTCTATGACTGGGTAACTAGACAACTGGACAGGGGCCATGCAGTGGATGTCCTGTTTCTGGACTTCAGTAAGGCATTCAACTCAGTGCCACATGGAAGGCTGGGAAGTAAGTTAGTAGGCACAGGGACAGGTGCAAAGCTGGTGAGATGGGTAGGGAACTGGCTTCAGGGAAGGCAACAGAGGATGGTGGTGGGTGGGGACCTCTCACACCCAAGAGTAGTGATGAGCAGTGTTCCACAGGGCTCGATGTTGGGACCAGTGTTGTTTGGGATATTCATTGCAGACATATCATTGGACATCAAGAGCAAGATCTGTCTGTTTGCTGATGATACCAAGGTAGGAGCGGTGGTGGATGACCTAGGGGGATGGCAGGGGTTGCAGGATGATCTGGCAAAGCTTGAAACCTGGTCAGACACTTGGCAACTGGGGTTTAATGCCAAAAAGTGCAAGGTGCTGCATTTTGGGATGAAGAACCCAAGGAGGAGTTACTAGCTAGGGTGAGTGCAGCTAGCCCAGACAGAGGAGGAGAAGGATCTGGGGTGCCTTACAGGGTCAATGAACAACTTGGCACAATGTAGGAAGGCACCTACAAGGCCAACAAAATGCTGGGTTGTATTGTAGGGGTATATCCTCGAGGAGGGAGAAGGTGATTCTGCCACTGTATAGATCATTAGACTGCACCTGGAGTACTGTGTGCAGTACTGGCACCCGTATCTGAAGAGGGACATTAAGTTACTGGAGGGGGTGCAGCACAGGGTGACAAAGATGATCAAGGGGCTGGGGGACTTATCCTACGAGAGGAGGCTGAGGGAGTTAAACATGTACTCATTGGAGGAGAGGAGGGACGGGGGGACATGATTGAAACCTTTAAGTACATGAAAGGAATAAACAAGACAGGTACAGAAGGGCTGTTCAAAGTAAGGAAGGGGAGGGACACCAGGGGCCATGATATGAGACTGGAGGGAGAAAGGTTCAGGAGGGAGATGAGGGACACTTTTTACAGAGAGGGTGGTGGCTGGGTGGAATGCGTTACCTGCAGAAGTGGTATCCAGTAGAACAGTGGACTGCTTCAAACGAGGATGGGACAAGACAAGGGGGAGGGTTAATGAAGGGGAAGGGTGGAAGGAAGGGGCAGCTACAGAATAAGGGGTGCTAGCTGCACATTCGAGCAGACTTGATAGACCTCTAGGCCTTTATCTGCTGGCAAATTTCATATGTTCGTATGTAACCCTTTTTATGAATGAGTACTATTATATTTATTTTCCATGAATGGGGAAAGAATGTTTCTCTTAAACATAAATTAAAAAAAATTGTCAGGAATGGGACCCAATAATTTGTATGTGCCTTGTACATTTCACCAGGAATGGTGTCTGGGCCAGGTGCCTTGTTGTTAACAAGATGGGTTATAGATTGTTCCGCCTCATTTAAAGTAATATTCAGGGGGATATAAATGGCCATAGTGGTCTATCCTGGAGTAATTCTGTGCTGAGTGTTACTGTTAAAAAGAGATTTAAAGTGAGTAACCCAAGTTTCTTTTGGGCTATATGATGGCAGCTCCTGAGAAAATGCGTTTTCGCCTTTTGCTACTAATGACCAGAAAACTTAGAATCATTATCAGTGATGGCTTGAAACATGTGATTCCATTGTTTGTGTCCAAAATCTAATTTTTTCCCCACTAAAATTTTTTTGTAGGCTTTATGGGCATTATTTAGATAGAGAACATTAGTTTTCATTGGATGCTTCTTAGCTTTTCTGACCAATATTGCCAATTTATGTTTTTCTGTTCTGCATTGTGCATCAAACCAGGTATGGAAATAAGGATGATTTATATTCTGAACATAGATTCTTTGATTTATTTGTAGGTAGCAATATGTTAGTTAGTTACTCAGGTATTGTATATTTGTATTTACATGAAGTAGTGAAAAAAAAATTGAAAACAAAGGAGATTATATAAGATCTACCAAATTCTCCCAGGTTTTCACATTGACAGCTAGATTCGATTTTCCCTTAAGGGTCATAGGTACTGAGTTCTGCAGAGAATTTAAACATGTAGCTTCCACATCAATTGTATTGATCTTTAACAAAATAGCTGCGTGGTCACTTTTAGTTCTCATTGAGACTGTGAAATTTTTATGGTGAGCATGAAAGTGAGGAGAGCAAAGAATATAATCAATCACGCTCTGACCTTGGGGAGAAAAAAAAGTGCATATGCCTTCCTGATCCAAAGGCCCACGGCCATTCAAAATAAGAATATTATTCTTTGTAATGAATTCTACAAGAAACTTTCCCACTTCATTCAGAACTTTATCCATGGAATTTCTTAATGTTAAATTTCCCATATACATCTGTTCCTGTAAAAGGGGTAAATTGTCAAAGTGGGCAATCCTAGAGTTGAAGTCTCCTACTATGAAGGTTGAGCCCATGCAATATTTAACCATCACTATATCCAATTCCGCCAATAGTTTAGCCCATATATGACATGGAGGATTAGGGTAAAAGGAGGGAGGAATATATACATTAATTAAGAGGATAACCACTGCGTTCCAGCTAATAACTACAAATAAGCATTCTTGAAATGGATTGTGAGAGGCAAGGACCCTCAATCCCTTTCTAATTTTTACAAAGGTGGCCAGTCCCCCCTTCGGTCTCCCATAGTGCCTTGCCTTTATTGCTGGGACAAAATAGGATTCGTAATCATTAAGGAAGGGCTGTTTAATGGTCCATGTCTCTTGGAAAGCTAGGACCTCAAAATTCTGGACATAACTCAACCATGGAGAATCTGCAAACTTATTTCCTAGTCCCGCAATTTTCCACCCAATCAGGTTCTGGTCATTTTTGACCTTTTCTATCCCAGAAGGTGGAAGATCTAAAATTTCCAAGGATGTATTATGTTCTGTTAGTCATGAATGTATAGTGACCCTTTTGGAAGTTGCTATAGTCTGGACCAGTTCTTTAAAAAGGACCAAATAATTGTCCACCAGATGAAACCTACGACAATTTTCCATCAATAATAAAAGGAGCTCCCCAGAATGTATATAACAAGCAATATGGGAGTGCCCTACTGAAGAATGAATTCTTCTAGCAGTGGGCATATCTGATAGAGAAATTTTCATATTTTAAGATTGCTGATAAAATTGTTCTCAAATGCGAAGCTAAGTTCGACTCATTTTCCCCATCAATATAAGGAATCCCAAATATCGAAATGATATATGGTGCTTTAGAGAGTTCAAAATTCCAATTGAAATTAACCAATGTGGAAGAAAATGTTTCATAAGAAAGGGTTTTTATTGATTTGGTTTTAAAATGAGCATGTTTCCATATAGTAGTCCAAAGTACTGGATATGAAATAAGCATGTCTAGATCATTTAATTGTTGTTGTTTGGCCCAAACACGTTTAGCAACCTCCATATCAGCCATCAGTATGTAGACTGGGTTACACAGATTGAGCCTATCCATATGAACAAAGGTTACTGCTTTGACTGCCTGAGGTAACTCAAATCCTGCTTTAAATAGATATAAAATAAGTTTCAAAAGTGTTTGATCAGGTTCATAAGGTTTGAGAAAGATATTCTTAGTTTAAAGACAACCTCTTTACCAGTGAGGATAAGTTGGAACTGATGCGTTTCCAAGTTAGTGGCAAATTTATCAGGGGAGTCTTGGGCTATGAGGGAAGTAGCAGGAGTAAATTGGGTGGAGAAATGATTATTGAAGGTACCACCAAGAGGTTCTTTCATTACTGAAGGATTGAATTTTAAGGTGGACAAAGGTTTAGACATCAAAACCTTTGCCTCTATTGCAGCCTGGCTACTATGTTTATCATTACAAATCAGTTCCTTATTAAAAGGCAAAGAAGATTCTCCTGGTAAGGGCAAACCAGTCTTGGGGGGTTGAGTTTTCCCATCAGCTGAGCTATAACCTTCCCAGAGGACTCATCTCTGCCAGATATGTTTTTATTGTTTGTTTTCCCTGTTTTTTGGCTAGTTCTTAGTTTTCATTGTTTTTTTTTCTTTATATTTCTTGGGCCAGGGTTAGATCATTTGGTTCCTGGTCTTTTTTTGGGGGGACTTCAGAATTATTACTGTTGAAAAAGAAAGCTGGCCCACATTATTGGGATCTGTGGGGACTTTTGCAGAAAGCTCATTAGTCAGCGTATCTAGTCTCTGTTCCAAGGAGACACTTTTCTCCATCAGATTTACAGATGAGTTCTCTATAGAGTGTTTAATACCAATGTATGCTTCTAACAAAACTATGTATGACATAATGGGATGTGCTAGTGCTTTCATAGTATATTTTGATAGAGAATCCAGACATTGAGCTAGGCATTCTGGGTTCAGCTCAATTTCTTCCACTTCCTGGTCCAATTTTTGGAACACTACCTCCGGGGATCCAGCCAAAATATCAGGATGTTCTTCTAAGACAGAGGTAGAATTAAGATCTTGTACTGAGCCCATAGGACTGAAGAGGTCCATCTTGGAGGGGGAAAGTGAAAATATCTATGCCTGCGGTATCTAAAGTTTTGACATTTCGGGAGGAGTTCCTAACTGTCTGATCTAAACAGTTCCCAATTACCTCAGCTTTGAGTTTGGGAGACAGAGTTCAAGCCCTTATCACACCCCCAAGAATGATTTTTTTCTAGTAGAAAATAATCTGTTATTTTTGCATGATTAACAAGTGGAGGGCTATTTGTAACTTTCAAGAGAGGACTGTTAGATGGAAACACAGTCCCCTTTTCAGCGGGGCCTAAATTCGAGACAACCTCCAGCTTAGAAGCCTCTAGTCCATTGATAGGTCTACTATCCCTCAGTGCCTTTTGTAAGGGAAAGAAATCCCATTGTGCAGGAGAAGGTGCCTGCCCACCTGTGTGAGACTGTGGGGTAACTGCAATACTTTTTTTAAATTAAAGATCCGTCCCTGACATCAATGGAAACCTCTTATTTAACATCACTGGTTAATTTAATAGTTCTTAAAGGAGAATTGGGAGCAAAATAAATTATGTCTGAAGTAATGGGGAGTTCCTAGGAGAAAACACAACAGTTTTTGGTTTTTTCAGATTTTCTAGGGAATTTAACATACTTAATTTTTTTTCCCGTTCTCCAATGTAAGATCCCTGGTTTCTATGCAACTCTCTTTGCAGACCTCCTTGCCACTTCTGGTGTACATTATAAAAGACAGATTTTACTTTAAGGATAAGTCTTAACAAACAACAGAACATTCTAACTCCCTTTTCCCTATTCCCTTTTACAGATCTTTCTCGGGAAAATGACACTACAACCACCGACACCGTAATTGGAAGTCTATAAGCTGAAAAACAACATACTGTTTTTTTTTGTGATTACACAGCTCTACCTCTTCAAAACATAAAATGGTGAAAATATAAAAACAGCAAGTAAAAATTACTTCACATGTTTACACTTTCAAAAGCAAGATCAAAGAAGCATAAGCAGAGGACATCCAGTTTGATTTAAGGGCCCTCGGGGATCTACTTAATGGAATGTCTCAGTAAAGTGTAGCACTTCTTGTAACTTTGGGTCTTCCAAGCCCACCAGATAAGGCAGGTAAAAGAATGTAAAGTGCAACTTCCAATTCCCCTGGGATAATATATGAAATTCAAGGGAAAAAAGTCAATAATTCTGGAGCTAGACTACCATTCATTCAAAGAAATAAAGTGCAAGTATGCAAATGTGCAAGTATTCAAAGGTGTAAAAACAAAACAGATACCAAAAAAGCACTTGTTCACAGCACTCACAATGTTCAGAGCCAAAAAGCCTCAGCAGCCTCGGGCAGTCAATGGTCTCCGATGTTAGCGAAGTCTGATGTTGTCTGGTTCTTACTTAAGGAATTTTAGCAGCTTTAAACTTCAGTAACTTTAGTAGCTCTCTTCTGGAAAAGCCTAGATACGTCAGTCGTTTGCATTGAGTGAGGCCCCTGTTTTTGTCTGTGTCTTTGTGAAAGAGCCACTAGAACAATAAAAAGGTTTGTTAAGAACTTTTGTCCTTTTAAGGAGATTGAGAAAATATTACAATCAAGACTAAAACTAGGGCCTCATTGTAGTGTAATGCTGCATCAAAACTGTAACGAAGCACAAATCAGTACATATCTGTAAACACTTTTAAAAATACCTATACATACTTTTAAGAATACCTATACAAGAAAGCCCTTTATAACTACAACTCTTGAACCAAAAAATAAAAGGCTTACAAACTAAGTTTGAATAGGTTCACATGCTCGAAAAGACTTTCTTTTGTAAGGGTTTTTCTCTGGGTGCAAGCTGCAGCTTGTGCCAATGGTGATGATCAGTGATAAGGACCCGCTGCTCTGGGAATATTTAAATGCGATTTTAAAGCACTGCTCTTATGTTACTAATCATACTCACACTCGTGCTATCTAGCACAGATTCAAGCTGAGCACAATACACCAGTACACCACAAGCCTGGAAATAGCAGGAGGGTCCAAATTCAGTTTCGCTCCGAAGTTGTTGGAAAACCTAATAATAATAAAGGAATTTGAAAGAATTAATAAAGGGTAACGTGAAACAGCAAGGCTGCACCGATGACCGGCTCCACATTTGGCGTTAGGCATCTAGCGTCTACTCAGGAGTTGATGCGTTAACATATATTCATCACGATCATTTGATCCTAATTTGCATATGGCATGAAAAATAAAATTTAAAATACATAAAATATTTAAAAGGAAGTGCTCTTTATATGATCCTATCCTATCTAATATCCTATCCTATCTAATAGTTTATATTAAAAAATAACAAAGAAAGTGTGAACACAAAAAAAAGACACTAAAAAAGAAAATACAGTCGGTAAAATCTCCTCAGTTCAGTATACTAATCTCAGTTACATTCACATTCAGCACTCAACACAAAAGTAAAAAAGAAAAGATTAAACATAAGATATCCGTAAACATCTCTTTAAAGTAGTAGTAGGCGTAGCTGAAAATCATAGGCAAACTGGCAATAAAATTTTCTATAAGCAGCAGCTTTTCAGTCGGCATTGAAAACCTTTACGAAGGGCTCTTTGTCTTAATCCCGGTCCTGCACCACCACAGGGGAACCCCCTGGACTCCACCGAAAGTGGGCCTTCCTCCCCTTGGAAAAAGACAAACCAACACTGAGAAAACTGGGTGACAAGGAGTTTACAATAAGATTGCCTGGTAAGGAGACAAACACATAGCCACCGGTGGCATACCTTTTATAAAATAATCACAGGCGTTGTCTCTCTGCTTCTCTGCCCTACTCCACAAGGCAGAGAGTGCCTAGCAAACTCAGTCTCCGTAACCAGCCTCTCCCACTCCAGTTAGCTTTGGCTAAGTTTTCTAAGTAAGCTCAGAAGACAAACTGAAGTCTTGGCACACACTGGCTCAAACTGGTTACACATACACTCTATTTCCTGAGTGCATGACTCATACTGAAGGAGTCTTAAAGAGACAACAGCATATATCCCTGTTTTTAATCAAATTGCCCACAAACAATTCAAACATTTCAAATGTTCACTTTAGAGTCTCTTTAACACCTATATTGAATCTTTCAAAATGTCCAAAGGAAAGTTTCCAACACTCACCCTTGATGAATTCAGGTGTGTACCACTAACCTAAAACATAGTCATTATACTTGACAGGCATCTTCACTCTCCTTCCTCTTTAAGTGAGCCTCTGTACACCTGTAGGAGACTCTGGTAGCAAACTTGGTTCTTTGCCATGGCCTTCTACTGATTCCGGAAGATGAACAGGTTCCATCTCAGGCACTTCCACACTCTGTTCTGAAGTGTCGCCAGTCTCTATCACCTGTTCACCATTTGCTGCTTCAGCGGCTGTTGTAACAGTCCTGTCATGTCTCAGATTATGTCTATTCCTGCGAAAATGTGCACCACTTGGTGTAACAATGGTGTATGATCTGGGTTCTGGTCTGGCATAGTCAACTGTCACTGGCTGCCATCCTTGAGCTGTCTCCATACATACTCTGTCTCCTGGATGTAGTATGGATAAATCTTTGGCACCGCAGTTGTAATATTCCCTCTGCTTCTTTTGTAGTAGTTTAAGTTTGTGATGGGCACCTTTAGGTACATGTGGTTGAAGTACCTGTCTTGTTTCTGGTAAGGTGTTTAACACTCAGACCATCAGTAGCTGAGAAGGTGAGTGCTGCATACCTGAAATGGGAGTGTTCCGTAGACTCAAGAGTGCTAAATGTGGGTCAATTCCAATGTGGGATGTCTTAAAGATCAGTTTTACAGTTTTAATCATTCTTTCAGCCTGACCATTCAACTGTGGGTATCCTGTACTGGAATGGATCAACTGTATTCCCCACTGTGTTACAAAAGTGTGTATTTCTTTACTAGAGAAAGGCATGTTGTCTCTGACCATTTCTTCTGGTATCCCATGACTCAAGAATACTGACTTGAGTTTTGCAATTATTGTGCTAGATGTTTTATCTTGCAGTCTCAGCACTTCTGGATACTTTGAAAAATAATCTACAAGCAGCAAAAAGGATCTCCCTTTAAAGTCGAAAATGTCTGCAGCTAGCTTGTACCAGGGTAATTCAGGAATCATTGTGGGACCACAATGTCTCTTTTTGATTGTTTGGAAGATTTTCTTAACACACTTTGCAACTTTCAATCATTTGTTCTATGTCTTCAGACATTCCTGGCCAGTACATGACCATTTTGGCTTTAGCTTTTGATCTCTGGATACCTTGGTGAGCATCATGTAATCTTTTTAGCATCTCTGCTCTGGCACTTTGTGGTATCACCACTTTGTCTCCAGACATGAGCAGTCTATTCTCTACTGCCAGTGACTGTCATATTGGCCAGAATACTTGTAAAGTAGGTGGCACCTGTTTTCTTCTCTGTGGGCATCCCTTCTTGTGCATCTCTATTGTGGCTTTCAGCTTTTCATCTTTCTGGGTTTGGCCTTAAAGTTTTTGTCATCTCCAATTCATATATAACTTTTTCATCAAAGATTTCTTCAGTTTTGTCGGAACTGTCCCTTTCAGCTGTCCTTGAAAGTGTGTCAGTTATGCACATGAGTTTTCCTGGAGTATATGACACAATCAAATCATACCTTTGTAGTTGCAGTAACATTCTCTGTAGCCTGGCAGGAGCTTGCCTCAATGGCCTTGAGAGAATAGCTTCTAGAGGTTTGTGATCTGATTGAACTTTTACTGTGATTCCGTACACATACTGATGGTAGCAAACACTATAGCTAACAATTCCTTTTCAATTTGTGCATAGTTTTGTTCTGCACAGGACAGCGCAAGGGTTGCGTATGCAATAGGTCGTCCTGCTTGCATCAGACATGCTCCTAGACCATCTTTTGATGCATCTGCTTGTATTTCTAGTGGCTTTGCAGGATCATAAAAACTAAGGACTGGTGCTATTGTCAGGGCTTCCTCTAAATCTTTCAGAGCCTTTTCATTCTGTAGTCCCCATTGCCACACTATGTCTTTTTTAAGCAGCACTCTCAGTGGTGCAGTCAAATATGCTTCATTTGGAATATACTGGGCTGGGTATCTGGTCATGCATCAGTAGATGCATTAGTCCTTTCTTGTCCTCTGGAGACTTCATGTTTATTGCTGTTACTTTCCTTTCATCTGGCTTTACACCCTCTGAAGTAATGGCATGGCTCATGTATTTGACTTGATACACCATGTATTGTATTTTGTCTTTGTTGAATTTGACATTGATCTTTTGTGCCCTCTCCATGACTTGATGCAATATTTGATCATGCTCTTCTTTTGTGGATGCAGCTATGATCATGTCATCTGCTATGATCTGGATGCCATCAATGTCATGAAAAGCTTCTGCATTTTTCTGCTGAAGTACCTCACTTGCAGATTGTACCACAAATGGTAGTCTGTTAAACTTATAGTCCCCCCATGGGGTATTAAAGGTACACAACAGTGAAGGCTGTTCATCTAGGATTACCTGCCAGTAGCCATCCTTTTCATTGAGTATGGTGAATAGCTGCTTTCCAGACAGTTTGCACTGTACATCCGCAGAGGTCAGAATGGAAAAATGTTGTCTTTTCACTGCCTCATTGAGGCCTCTTGGATCCTGGCAGACTCTCAGGGTTCCATTTCCTTTTTCTGTGATTACAAGACTGTTCACCCAGGCTGTGGGCACCTGCACTGGGCTTATAACACCTGACTCTTGTAGCTGCTGTAAGGTGTCTTTCAATTTGTCCATGACTGCATAGGGAATTTTTCTACAGCCATGTATTACTGGAGTGACTATAGTGTCCACGTAAATATGATGTGCTCCTGGGAAATGACTTAGACCATCAAATACTGTAGGATACTGTGCAATTAATGCTTCTTTTGCTGCTGTGGATTGCACGTGCACAGAATTAATTCTGTGTATCGAGTCCAGTTCAACACATGCTCTCCGTCCAAGTAAAGGTGCAATATTTTCATTTGTAATGAAGAACAGCAGACTAATTTTCTTGTTTTGCACTTCTGCTTGCAATGTGGCACAACCTTGTGGTATAATTCTTGTTCCTTCATAAGCTACGAGCAATGTGTTGGTAGGCCTTATCTTTACAGGACTTGGCAACTTGTTTACCATTTCAATTGGAATTACGTTTGCCTCTGCACCTGTGTCAAGTTTAAATTTAACAACAGTTTTCTCAATATTAACATCTGCATACCAGGCTTCATCCATCTCTTCTTCCCTTCTGCTGGAGTTCATTTTGTGTATTACTCCAACAAATAATGTGTCTATCTCTCTGGATTTCTTTCTACTGGTACTGGCTTGTGGGTTTTTGGTCCTACAAACCTTGGAATAGTGATTTTTGTCCTCCGCACTTGTGACATATGGCACCATATGCAGAACACTGTTTTGGCTGGTGGAACTTCCCACACCGTTTGCATTTCATTTCACTTAAAGATAAGACCTTCTGTGTACTGTGTTTGATCCCTTTTCCGATGTCCGTCTTACCACTGCGCTGTATGAGAGCTTGTACTGACCTCCCCTGGGTGCTTCCTGCCATTGCTTGCACCTGGTCCTTTGTTATCTCTTTCACACTGCATATATTTACAGTTCTACTGTCAAAGCAGGATCGGCTAGCAGTTTCTCTTTTAGGACATCATTGGTCACACTAAACACAATTTTATTTCTTAGCATCAGGTCTTCTCTGTCACCAAATTCACAGTTCCTTGCTTTTTGTTTCAACTCAGTTAGAAATGTGTCTATACCAGCTGACTCTTGCATGAGGTGTGCCCAGAACTGATGTTTTTCAAACACAGTGTTTTTCCTTGGATTGCAGTACTTGCTAAATGCTTCAGGCACTTCAGCCATTGTGGGTGTTTGAGGATCTGCATATGTTATACTCATAGTGTTGTATAATTCTAATCCTTCATCACCAATAGTGTGTAACAGGATAGCTATTTTCAGTTTTTCAGATTTCTCACTGACACCACTTGCTGTCATGTAAAGCTACAGCCTTTGTTCCCATCGTCTCCAATTTTCACTGAGATTTACAGTTAACACTAAAGGATTGGGCGGCTTGAATTGCTCCATGACTAACACACACACAACACTTTCAGTTCTAACTTCAGTTCTGTTTGAGACTGTGAAAATCTGTTTTCTGGTACTGAGTTCTCTGTATTTTTAACTCTGGCTCTCCTGGTTTGACTTTCACTTCTGACACCATGTTGTATACTTTTCTGATACCTTTGATTCTTTCTTTAGTTTCTGCAGAGTTTCACTGGAGACCACTATAGCAAACAGAAGCAGGATCACAGAACAGATTCCAAGACTCATTTAAGTAAAACAGCTATCTTATATTTATTTTCCAACTGCATAACATAACTAAGTAAGCTCAGAAGACAAAATGAAGTTTTGGCACACACTGGCTCAAACTGGTTACACATGCACTCTTATTTCCTGAATGCATGACTCATACTGAAGGAGTCTTAAAGAGACAGTAGCATATATTACTCTCACTATAGCATTAGCTGGTAATTGGATTAGTGAAGTTTAGCAGGGAATAATTACTTGTGCTTCACTGTAATTCTCACACTGTTAATTGTTGTAAGTGAAGTTTTGCTTGGTTTTATTAATTGTTTAATTCAGCCAGCCAGGGCTAAATGAATATTTAATTTTGTTTGCTGCTAGGTACCTAAAGTGCTCTGTTTTTCCTCTTAACCCTCTGTCTTTGTGTGGAGGGCTGTCTCCTCTCCCCTCCAGGCCATGATAGATTGTGATCATTTCTATTGATAGTCCTCCTTCAATTTTAATTCATGCTTGTCATCCCAGCTTAAAATTTCCCAACTTGTGTTACCCTTTCCCTCTCTCTCTTTTTCCCCCTCCAAGCTCAATCTGCTTACTGAAGCCCCTGATCGGGGCTGCTGCGGGCGTACTAGCCCGACCCTACCACCACTCTGGGAGCCGCTGATTCCGAGGTGGTACAGAGATGCCTGTTTTGGCTCCTGCCTGTGATTTTTAATCTTGGCACCTTTTTGCACCCTGCTGCGCCAAGTTGCTTTGGGGAACCCCAATTATTCAGCTGCTGGTCAATTAATTTACCAAACTGTTTGTTACAGAACTTAACACAATCCAGCAGAAATGTTATTGTTTAACTGAATTTTATTGTTTAGCTGATCTAACAAGCACTTGCCCACCCACCCCCCACCATGCTCATCCTTTGCTAGTCTTGCTTATGTAGAAGTATGGTGGTCAAGTGACTAAGTCCCCACTTTACCATTAGCAGCTAATAAAAATTCACCATAAGAGGGTGTTTGGTTTCCCAGTGGCTGACACCTGCACAAGGCTTAGTAGCTGGATAGAAGACAATGAGATGTAGGGGTTCACAGACAGGGATATACACACCTTAACCGGCCTATTGCACACTGAAGGCTGGGGAAACACCATTTTAGGTGAATAAACTTGAACTAACTAAAAGACCAAACCTAATCCAATAGGCAGTGTTATAATCTAAACCTCATTTGTTCTACCTGATTGATGCTAATGATTACAGCCCTGTATTTAAACTGCTATATAGTGTTCCACTCTCCCAACTGACAAGCGTGTACCTAACAGGAATGCACTCACTCCTGCTAATAGCCCAGGCACTGCTGTTAACCGCCTTCAGGGATTTAAAGCTACTAACAATAGCATGCCCCTTAACCCCGGGGTAACAATGGTGCACCCCTTGTTGTGGTGCACATCTTGCTTCTATTATGCATCTCCCCCCAGGATCATCTGTCCTCTGTGTACACTCATGGAATTCAGGACACTGTATTAACCCTTAATGAAGACCTTAGGATCCCTAAAGGGACTCAACAGATAATACGAACTCTGAATGCACCCCTCTTTCTACTCCCATCATTGGAAATGCCACAAACAACTGGGGTCATTCATATTGCAACTGCCTTACCCCCCTCTCTTCTGACAAGTTCATCACAGCCAAAGTCACTCAAACATAACTGAAAATGGGTTAAGACTGAAATATGTATTAATCTCACTAGAAACAAAGGCAGTACTCATACTCCTGTTGCTATCAGGGAACATGCACACCAATCCTGGCTCACCAAACCTCCAGTCTAAGGCAGGAAAAATGCAGGCAGTGCTGAAGATAGCATCTATGAATATTGGGAGCCTGTTGGCAAAATGGGCACAGTTTCAAACATGGACAGACACGCATACCCTGGACATCATCTGTCTCATGGAGACTTGGTTATCCCCTAAAATTAAGGATGTTGCAGTTTCCCTACAAGGATATGAGGCTTTTTGGCAAGATAGGGCAGGTAAAAGGGTTGGGGAGTTGCCTAATCTATGATACTCTCCAAGGGCACATGCTCCCCTCATCTGGTAGCTCATATGTCCATGAAATGCTAGCTATTAAGCTCCTGCTCAGTGCTCATCACAAATCCCACACAATAGCCTTAGTTTATTTACCTCTCGGGGAGGGGCCAAAAGAGGGACTTGACAAAGTCATAGAAGTGCTCAATCAGCTTAAACAGAACAATTATGTCATTATTACTGGAGATTTCAATCTAAACTGGCTTAGTAAGGTTACTGATCCACAGAAGGACATGGTCACTAGCCTGGACCTCTCGCAATTGGTAACTGAACCCACTAGACATAAGCACAAAAGTGGCATTAGCACACTCATTGACTGGTCCTAGCCAGCTGCCCCTTAAGGATTACGGAGGTCACGGTTCACCCAGACTCCCTAAGTGACCACTCACTGGTCACCTGTCTTTGGTCAAATAAATTCAGGAAAACTGCTCCCACCATGATAGAAAGTAGGGTCCTCAAGAGTGGCTCACTCGACTCCTTTAAGGCAGAGCTCGCTCTAATCGACTTGTCACCAATGGATAAAATTCAGGACAGACCTTGCTCTTCAGTACTTTATAGATAAGTTCAACGCAACCTGTGACATATTTGCCCGGGTAAAAAGGAGGAAGTCCTGGGGATCCTGTAACGGCTGGATCACGAGCAAACTGCTTGACCTTATGAGGGAGCATGACAATCTGTGGAGTAGGGCCAGGGCCTCTGGCAAAAGAGATGATTACCAGAGATATAGAGCAGCCAGAAACAAGTGTACACACCTTATAAGAGTTGCCAAAGCAAACTTCTTTAGGGACCAATTTGAGAGGTCATGGGATGCTGGCATGAGATTTTGTGGAAACATAAACTCTTAGGGAAGGGTGAAAAAATGCATCCTTCAATGCTCAGCGTATATGGAACAACCACCCAAGACTTGCTAACCAGAGCTGACTCCTTCAATAAAGCTTTTACAGACCATAGCGTGATACTACCCCCGGACTATCTGAATGCCTCTGAACGCCCACTACCCGCACTTAACAAGGAAAACAAGCACCCTAATTTCTATTTTAAATGCATCTCCATCAATGTGGCTAGAAAATATGTAAAAAAGGTACTCAGTTAAACCAGACAGGGTAGCGATAAACTTGACATGAAAATGGTTGCTCTCAACCTGGAAGAAGTGCCCGCTCCTATCACTAAAATATTTGCTAAATCCCTCACACTTGCTAAATTCCCCTCAGTGTGGAAACAAGCTCTAGCAATCCCCATTCTCAAAAATAGGGGTCGCACAAGTATCTCAAACTACAGGCCTATTTCAATCCTCTCTTCCCTCTCTAATGCGCTGGAAAAATTGTGGCTGACTAAATCACAGATTATTTGCATAAATACAGCCTTCAGTGCACTCAGTAACATTGCTTCAGGAAGAGCCATAGCACATCTACTGCCTTTGTTGAATTCACTATGTTCATAGGACCCTGGATGGTGGCTTGCTAGTGGGGTCAGTCTTTATTGACATCACCAAAGCATTTGACACCATGAGACACTCTCTTCTTATGCAGCAGCTGCAGTCCCTAGGTCTGTCAGCTACCTCTTTTAAATGGTTCTATGACTACCTCTCCCACAGAAGACAAAGTGTGAAAATAGGGGCTGCCATTTCAACCGCTTGAGAGATCTCCCTGGGAGTCCCTCAGGGGTCTATACTGGACCAGCTACTTTGTAGTCCATTTCTTAATGCGCTTCTTGATGTCTGTACTAGCAAAATTATTCTGTATGCCGATGATGCAGTTATCACTAATTACCACTGTCAGCTTGCTCAACTCCAACAGAATCTACAGACTACCTTCCATGAACTTGAAGACTGGTTTCAACAGCATAAGCTGCTACTCAACTACAAAAAAATGAAATCAGTGCTCTTCTCTAGTGACCAATGCAAGGCTCAGAATCCTCCTCTCACTATTACTAATAACAAGGCCTCCCCCCTGGAACAAGTGGACTGCTTTAAATACCTCAGGGTCTTAATAGACGATAGCATGTCCCTCTCAAAACACATTGACCAGGTGGTAAAAGTGGTTAACATCAGACTGGGTGTCCTCTACAGACACTGGCAATACCTTACTCCCATAGCCCTCCATTTATCCATCTATAGCTCCATCCTATCAGTAATTGACTATGGCCTGGTAGTGTACTGTGCTGCCTCAGATATGGCCCTAAAACGGGTGGCTACAGCACTCAACAAAGTTGGCAGGCTAGTCTTCGGGGCTGATAAACTCACCAACACATGCACCTTGTACGAACTAACTAGCTGGCTTAATACGAGAGACAGGATCAAATGTCATACTTGCCTATTGGGTAAAAAAGCCCTGTTAGGCCTGACACTCCCCCTGCATCCAATGGATCATCTTATCTGTTCACTTGCAGCATAACACAAGGGGCACGGTTAGTAGTTCTCTATGCGTCCCCTTCATGAGGACATCTCTAGGCCAGCGCTCATTCACCTACAGGGCCCCCCTCTGCCTAAATGATCTCCCGGGTGAAATAAAAAATTCAAAGGGCCTTCCTCCCTTTAAGCATGTCTTGTAGCAAACCATAACCAATATAAGATCCTGTGACTGCAGACAAGCCTAAGGCACTTTCACCCCACAATAGGCACTCTTTGTCCTCCGAGATTCCCCTGTATGGAATTCTGACTCCTTTATTCCACCCATAATAGTAATAATAATGCCCCATAAACTAGCTCCTATTTCAAGCTTGTGTTGCATCCTTCTCCTTTCTTTGCAAGACCTCTGCACAGATTCCTTAGCTTCCACTCCTGCATCTCTTACCCTGCTCCTAATTCTACTCCTTTCCCCTCCCTCCCTTTCTTCCGTCTCAACACTCTAACATGCCCTCACTTCTCACTCACTTTTACTCCACACCTCGTCACCTGCTCCACTCTAGTCCCTATTTCCCTCATCTCTTCCTCGGGATAGAGCCTCTGATCCCTTGCTCCCACTCCCCCTCCTCTTTGAAACGATAGTGAAGAATTAAGAACCTGAAATGAGTGACAATGCCTGGTCCCTAGGCAGCTATTTTGTAATCTCTGCAACTACTTGTAATCCAGCTGTTTAGCATTTGTCTTGACTATTAGTATTCCGATGTATGTAACCTATAACTCTGTCTTTGTGAATTGTAATCATTGTAACTGTCCATCTACTGACGTAGAACCTTTGTAAAAGAGCTACTAGCTCGAAGGTATTCTGATGAGTCAAATAAATAAATAAATAATTTCCTTAATATCTTCTCCTTCCTGCATGATAAGCATGCCCTGCTTGTAAACGGGAGAGTAAGGGGTACTGTCATAAAATGGCTATACAGTTATCTGCTATTGCTTATGAAGTCTAGGGATAAATGCTGGATGAGATTGAAAGCTACCCAAGGCTCGTCTGACTTTTGTGAGTACAGATGACTCTGAAATGCCACTAAAAAAGCTGTACATGCCGCTAAGAGTGAATTTTGTAAATCTACTCTTCTGGCCTCTGCTAGGGATCCTAGGTGTTTCTGGCGCAATATTAATAATGTAGTCAGTGGCACTATTAAATATCAAACTGTGGACATGCTTGTTGGAGGAATAAATTATAAAAATGCATTAACAGTTGCTAATGCTTTTAAAACTAAGTTTTCTGACCTTTTGGCATTCATCTCCTTGTTTGCAGCTCTTAACTTACAGGAACAACCAGAGAGCTCCCCACTTGCATTTGCATCTCATCCACCTTTTTACCTCAAAGCTGTGTCAGTAGGTGAAACCTGCAGACTCCTGACTAGCCTCTCCCCATTTACTAGTGCTGGGCATGACAATACAGAGCTTAAGCTTAAATGTTTGGTGCCCTATTCCCTGCCTTGTCAATCTCACGCATCTTCAACATGTCACTGACTACTGAGACTATCCCCGACTTATGGAAGCATGCCAGAGTTGTACAAGTATTCAAGCAAGGTGATCTGAAATGTCTCGAAAATTACCATCCTAGAACAATACTGTCTGCTATTAGCAAGTTATTAGAGAAAGTGGTGGTGTTCCAATTGATGGAGTATATCCAGAAATATGAACTGTTATCCTTCAAACAGCAAGGCTTCCATAAGGGATATAGTACTTCCACTGCCCTCGCCAAAGTCACCTCAGAGATCAGGATTGCTATGGATTACAGCAAGCTGATTGGAGTGGTCTTTGTAGAACTTTCTAAGCCTTTCGATCTGGTAGACCATACATTCTTATGCTCTATGCTTTCTTCTTTTTGTTTGTCAGCCCCTGTCCAAGCCTGGTTTACAAACTATCTACAGGGAAGGCAGCAGATAGGCAGGTATAATAGGGTGTTCTCTGAGGTTACTCCTGCCAAGGTTGGTGTACCATAGGGGTCAATCCTAGGACCCATTTAATTTTCCCTATTTATTAATGACACCTCAAGTGCCAGTCCAAAGTAGCGCTACCCTTTATGCTAATGACCTGGTGCTACTAACCTGTTCTTAGGACAGCAACATCATTAACTCTCAATTAAAGACTAATTTTTGCCAAATATATTCTTGGCTTTTGTCAAATAATTTAGCCCTTAACCTAAGGAAAACATAGGCTATGCTCTGTGGCACTCGGGCCAAAATCAGAACGTGTTCTGAATCCCTGAATGTCACTAGTGTTGAGGGATCCCTTGTGACAGTTGCTGACTTTTTTAAAGACCTGGGAGTCACTCTTGATCCTCAGCTACTGTAGACTTCCCTATGCATATCTGCAATGTGAGCATGGCTGTAAACTACAAGTTGGGTCTGGCCTATAGGGCCAAACACATTCCTACCTCAGCTACATGTCTTTCCCTGGTGATAGGAGTGCTTCTTCCCACCCTTACTTACGGGTTCCTTTCCTTTACCCATACTACCAAGACCAATCTAACTAAACGGGATGTTGCTTCTAACAATGTTTGTTGGTTTGCCCTCTCTGCTCCTCAGCTCACTTACCATTGTGAGCTATACAACAAACTATACTGGTTGTTTCCAGGAATTATCATACTTTTGCTTTAAGCTGTTTTATTGATAAACTTGTTAGAACTGCCACCCCACCAGTTTTGGTGGAACAACTAAGGGCTGTCAATCCAACTTACCCACTTAGGTCTAATAACTCATCTGTGTTCCTTGTTCCTAAAACCTATACAACGATGGGTGACTGGGTCTTTGCTGTCTGTACACCTAGGTTATGGAACTCTCTCTCCCTGTGCATACTCATTGTGCCACCTTTCACCACAATTTTAGAAGGTCCCTATAAGATTACTTGAAATCTAATTGCCTGTAACTGCACTTAATTTCTGGTATCCTCCCCTTAATGAATGGTGTACTTTATTACTCAGTCTGGTTCTGTCTAGTTTGAGTAAAATTATAACTTATGTATATACTGTTTAAACTTTGCTATGTTCCTTACCCATTGTTACCTTTTCTACTATTTTGCTGCCTCCTCATTGTTAAGTTTTTACTCTGTATATTTCTCTGTAACCTCCTGGGTTGTACTGAAAATAGGTATATACAATATTTGTCTAGTGTGCTTACCTGATCAATAAAAGCTAAATACATAAATAAATACATACATACATGCATACATAAACAAAAAACTAGTCCAGGACATGTATCTAGCAAAATTCACTAGTTTGAGAAATACTTTCAGTGGTCCATCTTGGTAAATAAAAATATGCAGTTAATCATTGGCACCGATTCAAACCATCTGCACAATTATTTACTTATGTGTGATGATTGTTTTAAACCTCCAGAGGTCCTTGTGCACACATTTTGAGAAGCTGGACTGTTCCCTTTTTTCGAGAGATATAAATTCTTTTTTTTTTGTTTAAATCAGATGATTTATAAAATAGTAATACAGATGATGTGGCATTTCAACACTTTTCAGGAGTATCACCCAACCTGTATACACTTCCAAGGCCACTTAAAAATAATGTGACTCAAAAAATGATGTGTAAATGGTCATATGGTCACTAGGTTTTAGGGACTTACCCTGCATTAACCGATGAGTAAAACAAATACTCAGACTTGATTGGCTAACAGCTGTTGGGGCATCTCTGCACATATCCACAGTAAACAAAAAAAAAAGGTCCAGCCAACAGTCTTGTTCCCAGTTTGACCAGTACAACTGCTGTTGCAGATCTCTGCCAGCCCCAGATTTCCAACAAGTGTTGTGTTGCACACAGAGTAGCGGTGCATCACAGAAGTTAGGAGGCAGTCGGAAAGGGCAGCCAGCCCATAGTTCCGACATGAAGCACACACATTTCTGCACTCAGCAAAGAAATGATAAAGGATACACTGAATTTTAACAAGGGTATCGGGTTTATTTCTAAGTGAGAACAAGGGATCACAACCCCAGCGCTTCAACTTTCAACTTTATTGGATAACAAATTGAGATAAATTATCTTTTTTTAATTGCATCCAACAATTAACATGACATAGTAATAAATACAGTACAAACATACACATGCAAACATCATAAATTGCCATATAAAAAGTTTACAATAATCATTCATAAAATATTACATACTGTATGATATAAATTATCCATAACGGTTACAATGCTTGTTATATAAGCTGGCCAGAGATGCTCTGAAGCATTCTAAAGGCAACAATGCAGACACCTTTAGCTGTTTAGATATTATGTCCCATGTTCTGGGTATTAATACTGATAGGGTTCTATCCCTAAAACTAGTTTTACATCTCGGAGCATATAATGATGTCCGAGATGCAGATCTTAAGTAATGATGTTGCACTGGTTTAATTTTTGTTAAATTCAATAGAAATTCTGAAAGGGTTTGTATAATAAATTTATAGACATATGTATTCCAATGAATATCTCATCGATCAGATAATGAAGAAAGACCTGTTTCTTGGTACAGCACACAACAATGAGTTCTGTAAGACAAATTTGTTATAAACCTTAGAGCACTGTTATGTAAAGTATCTAATGAACTCAATAATGATTTCCTAGCATTCTTGTATACAATATTTCCATTATCCACAACTGATAGAAATATAGAAGTAGCCAATAATTTCCTGACGTTTGGATTAAAACTGACATTTGTCAGTGTCAGTGGCTCAGGAGATCAGAGGGCTATGGGCTCAGTTCCCACATTTGGCATTTGGGTTAATACCCCAGTACTGACACTGTAGTGCAGCATGAGAGGGGTGCTGCACTTCTGAGGTGCCATCTTTCAGATGAGACGTTAAACCGAGGTCCCATCTGCCTGGATTGGTGGTAGTTCAGGTGGATGTTAAAGATTCCATGGCACTTATCGAAAAGAGTAGGGGAATTTCCCCGGTGTCCTGGCCAAATTTCCCTCATTCACTAACAATACCACCAACAGCTTAATCTGGTTCAAGGTCAGTTGGCATTCATCTGTATCCCCCTCCCCTGGGCCGTGCCTGATAATAGGCAGGATGTGTTTAGTGCACTTACCCGGTCAACAAAAACTAAATAAAATAAATAAAATAAAAAAAAAATTAAATAATGTTTTATTCCTGTGAAAGAATCCCAATAACCTCTTTAGCTTATTAGAGATATTTGTAATGTGTAAATCAAAAGTCAGATGTTTATCCAATGTCAACCCTAGATATTTATAGGATTCAACACAGCTTAAGGTAACTCCAGACAATGAACTAATATTCTTACTTATTATCTCTTTACTGTTTTTACTGTGAAATAACATCCATTGAATTTTTTGTTCATTCGAGAGGAGCCTTAAATCTATAAGGATCCTCTGTATACTCAAAAAATCCTGCACTTCAACCAGCAGTTGTTCTTCATCAAGGGGCAGAGTTATGCTGCTTACAATGCTGGATTTATATACATGAAATGAGCCTGTTTGATCAGCTATTAATCAGCTTGACGTGATGTAACAATCAATTCTTACTGTATGACATTTAAGCCTAAATAGCAATTTATGTGAATCCAGTGCGTGTGTGTGGACTGTACAGTGAGAATCAAACATTAAAAAACTAGCAATGCAAACAAAACCACTGCTGACTTATGATGCTAACCCAGAAAGTCAACTTACATTATCTTTATATTTAAAAAAAAAATTCATATCACCCTACTGTGTGTTGTATCACAGCTGGTGATAATCTGGGGACCATGGAGAGCCCTTAATGAGTGCAATGCATCACAAAGTCAGTCTAAATTTCTAGTTAGAAGGAGGTGCCATATTAAACAATTACCTGGAAGAGAGCAAATAAACAATAGGTACAAGGGAATGACATAATATTAACAAGCTCCAATCAGAGTTCTCATTACCCTAGTCCAGCAAGCATGTAACGTGCATTTCATGTATATACTGTTATTACCTATCTGTGTTTGTACTTTAAGTGTTTATGTCACAGGACCTCCTTGTGAATGAGCTTGCTCAATGGAGTTTTCCTGCAATAAACTTGAACTTGAAGTTAGGCACATGATGTCCATGTCTCAATATGTTGGAGGAACTGTGGTGCACTCAGGGCAACACATGTCCACATCTTCTGGCACTGCAACTGATTGGACTCCTTTGGGTGGCAGGTGAGGAAGGCATTTACATCAATCGTGGGAATACAGAGCTCGTGTTGTTCCCTGGTACTTGTTGTAGGGGTTCTTCTGTGCAGCCTAAGAGATAAATGAAAATGCTACATATCTGGTATATTGGCAGCAATGGTCAACAAATTCTGGCCAGAGCCAGCACAGCTGCAGCTGACAGGGCTCAGCAACTTCAGAGCACTGCCAGCTGTCTGCCATGTCCAACATGGCCGCTGGTGCTTTACTGTGCATGCATGAGTTCCTGCACATGTGCAGATAACTCTGGTGGCCATATTGAGCACAGCAGACTGCTGGTGGCAGAATCTGTCATGCCCAAGAAGGCCGTTGGAGTTATCTACGCATGCACAGGAACTTGCACATGTGCAGTAAGCACCAGTGGCCATGTTGAACACAGCGGACAGTGCCGTATTCTAGCCACTGAACAAAGTAGTGCGGTGGATGTGCATCTGCCTCGACCACCAGAACTCCAGAGAAAAAAGAGCGGATGGTATTCGGTCAGCTCCTTTTTCTCTACAATTCCCAGATGGCTGCAGGGCTCCACCCACTGCAGCCATAAAAAACTATCACTACCTGATGGTGCAACCTTTGGCTGTGACTTTAACAGAGTGATCTGACCTTATTTATTTATTTGAAAATATTGTACCAGGTAAACCATACAGAGAACAGCAGTCTTGTGTACAGATGTGACCTGGAGGAATGGGAAGGGAGGATTAGGTGAGGGAGGGAGAAGTCCTGGACTAATCATAAGATGAAAAAAAAAAATAATAGAGTGTAATAAGGCAACACGTTCCAGGGATTATAGGGAACTTAGGTAGACTGGATGGAACTATGGTCTTTTTCTGCCGTCATTGTCTATATTTCTATGTTTCTATGTAACATACAGCACTAGTTATCACAATATATAGTGCATACACAGATTCAGTAGTGGTTGGTATCTCATGTGAAGTTCATGGAAGACTTCAGTTTCATGTTAGTGACACCATGGCAGTAAAGTAAGGCGCTCACAGGTGAACACAAAGTGCTGCTTTAATTTTAATTTGGAGATGAAAACTGAGGTGGAGCAGATTATGTCCAAGGGCAGAGTATTCCATGATTTGGGCAAGCGGAAGCTATTTGCTGCTTGGCCAGATTTCTTTTCTATCAGGGGATTATGCAGTATTTTATCCGTCTCTGAATGCAGCTGGTAGACAGGGTTTGTGGCTGAAGAAAATAGACTACCAATATAAGGTGAGAGCATGTCGGTCCAGAATTCGGCACCAATAAAGGCAGTGTGGCAAACTTGCTGATAAGTCTGAACTGGACCAACTGAGAGTAGCATATATTTGGCAGTGATGGGTATGAGGAGCACAGTAAAGGACAAACCTACATAAAGCATAGAAACCTCGATTTTGTTGGCAGAAAAGGACCACAAGACCCATCCAGTCTGGCCAAATCCTGGGTGGTTCTTCCTTTTAATGACTCCCATAAGCCTGCCCATGCATGCCTGAATCCCGTCACTGTCTCTGCCACTACCACCTCCCCAAGCAGCCTGTTTCATTTATTTAACACCCTTTCTGTGAAGAAATGCTTCCTCACCTTCTTCTTGAAACTTCTCCCCACTAAGTTCATTGTGTTCCCTTTTGTAACCACATTTGTGCTCAACTCCCTTTCAGCTTCCCACATGCCATGCAGTTTATTGTCTGGAGGTATTTAATGGTCTCAATAATGTCTTCCTTGACTCTTCTGTTCTTTAAGGAGTACATGTGGAGACCCTTCAACCTTTCCTCATAGGACTTCCTCTGCTGCCCCCGTATCATTTTGGTTGCCCTCTTCTCCATAGTCTCCACCCTGCCAATATTCTTTCTAAAGTGAGAGCTCCAGAACTGCACACAGTACTCAAGGTGGGGGTGAACAATGACTTGTACAGGGGAGTATAACCTCCCTCCTTCTGTTAACTATCCTTCTCCCCATGCAGTGCATCATCCTATTTGCTCTCCCCACTGCCCCTGAACACTTGGCTCCTTTTAGGTCATCCATAAAGATGACCCCTAAGTCCCTTTCTTCCAAGGTAAATGTCATGATATAATGCTAAACACTGACTAGGCTATTCAGTTTGAAGAGAGAGACTTTTAAAAGTGACTTGCAAATTAAATAGTGCAGCCTGCTCCCGTCCCACATACCTTTGTAAACTGTGGCAGGAGTCCGAGGCTGCTATTAGTCACATTGTTTGAATAATCTTTACATTTTAAAATACTGTCGAAACATTTCGGCGAATACAGAAGTGGTGGCCAGGTCCCGATTGGATGCAAGTTTACCGGGGTATTCCACCCAGTTTTGTGACATTGCAAACACCATTGCTCTCAATGGAGCAGCAGGGGAGGGGGGCTTAATATTCTTATTTTATTACTTTTGCAGGGGTCTTGATGCCTAAATTAATACTTAAAGCAATGACTCTTTCTGGTGTTGCTGTAAGTATTAATTAAGGCATTTAGAACCCCATGAAAGTAATAAAATAAAAATATTAAGCCCCCCCATCTCTGCTGGTCCATTGAGCACTGTCAGTGTTTATAACGTCAAAACTAGGTGGGACCTGTAAACTTGATACCCCCTCTCAACTGGGACTTGGCTGCCTATTCGCCAAAAAGTTTTGGCAGTTTTTTAAAATATGAAGATTATTCAAACAATGTGAATGATAGCAGCCTTGGACTCCTGCAGCAGCTTACAAAGGTATGTGGGACAGGAGCGGGCTGCATTATTTAATTTGTAGGTCACCTTTAAGGGGCAGCTGAACATACTACATCTCTATAATCGAGGGTGCGTAAGATCATTTGCTCAATTATGCCTTTATGGGTGCACAGTGCAAGATTACTCTGTAACCTGTATTGTGCACCTAGCTTTGCAAAGCTCTTAGACAATATTGTATTTATAGGAGGAGAGAAAGACAATTTTTGATCAAGAATCATGCCAATGTATTTGAACAGTGTATCATTATCTAAACATACCTCATCCAGGGAAAGGATACGCAGGCGATGAGAATTGTTTAGCTAAAGCTCGGTACCAAAAGACATACATACAGTGCTCTTTGGTTTAAGATAAGCTGATTCTATGAAAACCAGTTTTGTAAGTTGATGAAAGCCAATAGGAGATCATATGATTAATGGTAGATGTAAGTTGGCCAGAGCTGTACAGAACAGTGTTATCTGCATATTGACACAGGTTGCAGGCTGAGATACAGCTAGTGGGGTCACTGATGAAGACAAACAAGAGAAGAGGTCCCAGCACTGGACCCTGATGGACTCCCAGGCCGATAGTGAGAGGAGAAGATATTAATTGGTCCACTTTTACAGCTTGTTGGTGATTAGAGAGATGGACCAAGCAGTAGAGTTCCAAGAATAATAGAAGCTTCTAGATTGTTAATGAGAAGGGAGTGTTTACAGTGTCAAAGGCTTTGGCAACAGATGGCACCAGAGCTTTTACCAGAGTTCATATTACTGGTGATAAAGTCAGTGATTCTAAGGATGAGGTAGTGGTGGAGTGCTTAGGGCAGAGCCCAGATTGCACAGGAGTGAAAAAGTCAGAAACATTTAAAAAAATTCAGTCGTACCCTAAATTAATCTTTTTCATTGATCTAAACAAAACTGAACAAATCAGTTTTCTGAGGAGAAACCAAACACAGACATTTTTAAACAGATGGACAACAAGGGTGCTATAGATGGGAGAATACTACCATGTCCTTGTCCCGTAAAACTTGCTATACTTACTGGCAGGGCTCTGGCCCTTCCCCCATTTCTCTTTTCTTTTCACACAGTTAATTTTAAACTAAGCAGCCCCACAAGGTATCCTTTAGTGGAGCTCACTGGATGTACTCTCTGTGAATGTTAAGTGAAAGATGCAAGGTTGGACCTTAGACTCCCAATTGTTCTTTATGGTTGTAAGTGTTGTTAATATGGTATTAACCATGGCATGTATGGAACATGAGAAATGCTTGGTCCCCCACCCCTGTGGACCTGTATTGGGGTGAGACACATTGCTTCAATAATGTAATGTACCTGCTGTTTAAAAAAAAATAAAAATAAAGAATAAGTGCAAAAAAGGAAACAAGAAAATGTTAAGAGAGAACCATTAATGTTCGGCATGGAAGCATGAAGAACCCCCCCCCTTCCATGCTGTCCCAGACATGATGTGGGTTCCGTTCACTCATCTTTTTTTTGACGTGTACTATGTAATCCCTTTTAGACTTAATTTTAGGATTTTGACTTAATGTTAGTATTTAGAGTAGTAAGTGTAGTAAGTTCTTTTGTATTTGTGAGCAGAGCACTTTGAAGGTGAACAAGAATGTTTTTATACCTGTTCCAAATTAATATTATAATTGAATGTTATTGATGATTGTTATACATTAATACTATTTGAAATGTAAATGATATATTGTCTCTCTTTATGTAACTTAAGCTTTTTTGTATTTTGTAACTTTCTGTAACAAGGACAACACTGGAAATAAATTTTGCTCATTTGGGAAATCCTTAATATGAAAAATTATGAACAAAATATATTACTACTCATACATTAAAGTTAAAGAGCACTGAAAGAAGATGAGGAAGGAAAGAAAGGTATGAAACAAGAAAGCATTATGGGGAGAAAGAAATTAAAGAAAGAGATAGGAGAACGAGAATGAATTGTTAAATGTTTACATAATTGTCTCATTTAAAACTTGCTGTCAAAATTGACACACCTTAGTGATATAAGTTGATTAGCAGTTGCTCTGAATCTGTTTTCAACAGTGAATTTATGCTTTCAAGGCAGTTAGTAATCTTTACATCCCCAGGGTATCTGTGCAATTGAAAGATAAAATACATGCAATTTAAATGTACATATAGAAGAAAATAATACTTCATAATGCGGAGCCACAGTATCACAGGTTTGGCATTACTGGTTCTTCTCTTTTTACATAGGTTGCTGTTTTTCAGACTTGTCATTTCCTACTCACAATTAAAATTGTGCATACATCCCACATAATTGATTAACTATATGCATTTCTGATTAATCTGCGATCTATGCACTTTACACAGGGTATTTTCTAAAATCTCACACAAAAGTGTACAGAGAGTAACTCACTCACCTTGTAAAACATTTTGTTAAATGTTCTTTTATTAATATATGGTCAACAGTCATTCATCCAATTTAATGCCACTGTTTCAGGTTTATGCCCTTTCCTTGGGAAGGGGGGGGGGAGAAAAATGGATTCAGTATAATAAAATGTAATAAATTATTGGATACAACCATTAATATCATATATACTGTATATGTGTATGTGTATGTAAGGCATATGTCAGACCCTAATCAAAATGTCACTGGTATTTCTTCCACGCGCAGTTTGAACTTATGACACCATGAGTGGCGAAGCCATGAGTGATGTCAAAAGGTCAGACTGCACAAGGGAAAATATCAGTGATATAGTCACTAGGGCAATGACATATTTGGTGTATGCCATGCCTTTTATTATACAATGGTAAGTAAAAAATCCTGCATCCTGATTGTTTGGTGGCCACCTTCAACAGTGATATTGCACATCAATGTGACGGTGAGCACTATAACTATCATTACTATACCTACGTTGCCACTATGGACCTAGAGTGAGAATATCATCATATTTTCTCACTCTAGGTCCATAGTGGCAAACATTATCATGGATGTTTGCCACTTTTTATCCTCACTGGTAAGGCATAAGTGTACATGTAAGGTATATGCCATGGCCCTACTATGAATACCACCAGTAACCCCCCACCCCGAGTTCACTTTGACTTTATGACATCACGAATGGCAAAGTGACAAGTGATGCCAAAAGGTCAAACTGCTCGAAGGAAAATATTTGTGATATTTTTTTTAGGGCCATGTCATATATGATCTATGCCATGCGTTTTATTATACAAATTGTAAAAAAAAAAATCCTGCATCTTGATTGGTCAGTGGCTACCTTCAGCCCCAGCACAACATCATTGTGTGAAGGTGATCATAGGTAGCTCACTGTCACTGTTTATTTTATTTATTTATTTATTAAGCATCAGTTTACAACCTTTGAGCCAGAGGCTCGTTTACAAAGGTACCTCATCACAGAGAAGACAATACAGTGATAACAACTTAGTACGGAGAAACAGTATACAGTTTTTTTTTTTTTTTTTGAGGATACAGGAGGACAAATTAAATCAACAGGATACCACATACAGGGTTGGTGAAGTTAACATTGTTCAGGGAAATAACTAGAACATCAGAAAACATAGGATAACAATACAGTGTGTTTTAGTGGAGTCAACAGGGAGGTAACAGGAACCAAGGGTAGAGAGGGTAGAGGATTTGAGCAGCCAACAGGGGGCTTTGTCAGAGAGTGAGCAAGATAGCTTAGAAACAGCAACAGCTGCGAGTGGTGAAAAGGTGGTTCCGGAGGGTAGTTTTAAAGCAAGAGATTGTGGGGGGTGTCTGAGATACTGGCAGGGAGGGAATTGTACCAAGAAGGGGCACGGTAGTGGAAAGCCCATTGTCCATGAGAGGTCCTTGCCCTAGGTACCTTCAACTTGGTTTTACAGGAGGACCGTGTTGTAGCTAGGGAGTTAACAAGGTGGATAACGGCAGTCAAACCAGGAGGAGAGAGCCCAAGGAGAGTTTTTTTAGTAAGGATGCAGGTTTGATACCTAAGACATTCGTCAAGATTGAGCAGATTAGCCTGGGAGTAAAGATGGCAGGTATGTGTAAGTCTAGGAGCACCTAAGATTAGTCGACAGGCCTTATTTAAGGTGAGGCGGATTTTGTTTAGCGAGGTCTGGTCAGCAGCCCCGTAGACTGGTAAGCCATAGTCAACAAGTGACAGAATGGAGGACATAACTGCAAGTCAGAGGGCATCGGGGGGGAGACAGTGTTTGTGGCGGTAAAGGATTCCCCAACCTAATATTGGTGGTGGAGACTAAGGTGGAGATATGGGAATGGAAAGTGAGGGCAGGGTCAAATGTTATCCCCAGGTATTTGTATGTGTAAACTTGTTCGAGTGGGAACATAGAGCTGGCAAAGACTTGAAGTTGGAAATTATTAGCTTTGTTTTGGGGGTGGGAGAAGATCATAGATTTGGTCTTTTTAAGATTGATAACCAGTCTATGTTATTTAAACCAGGCTTCTACGTCTTTATAGGATAATTGCAGGGAATCTTGGAGGGTGGTGGGGTTACGGTCAGAAGCGAAGATAACAGTGTCATCTGCATAAAGGAGGAGTTTACCAGTACAGGCACCTGGCAGGGTGTTGAGATAAAGGGAAAAGAGCAGGGGCCCAAGAATAGAGCCCTGTGGAACCCCAGATCGGATAGGGCAGAGGTCAGAGAGGGTGCCATTGATTTTTACATGCTGGGACCGGGCAGACAGACAGCTGGAGCACCATGAGACAGGTCCTGCAGCAAAGCCAGCATGGCTGAGTGCATCCAGCAGGAGAGGATGGGATACGGTGTCAAAGGCTTTTGACAGATCGATGAACACTGCACCAGCAAGAGGGCCCGAGTCCAGGGAGGAATGGAGGAAGTTAGAAAACTCGATGACGGCGGTATTGGTGCTGTGCCCAGCATGGAAGCCGTGTTGTTCGGGGCAGCGGATACTGTATTTGGTAAGAAACTCAGATATTTGGGAGGGTACTACTTCCTCTAAGGCTTTTGAGAGTGGTGAGAGGATTGAGATGGGACGATAATTACCGGAAAGGGCCCTATCTCCACCCGTATGTATGGGAGTGACAGTGGCAATTTTCTAGACTGATGGAAATTGCCCTAGACAGAGTGATTTGTTGAAGAGGCTAGTGATTGGGGCGATGACCTGGTCCAATGCCAGGCTGAGGAGTCTGGGGTCCAAGGAGTCACTGCCAGTGGTGTTGCTTCTTAGAGCCTTGGTCAGATACGGTCTGACTTCATTGACAGTAACCTGGTGGAAGTGGAAAGATGCGTGTGAGACAGCAGGGTCAGGAGAGTGAGGAGGGGGGTCAAAAAAGTTGCTAGGGAGTACAGAGCTAAGGTGTGTAAAGGATTTATTGAGATGGTTAGCAATGAGGGTGGCATCAGTAGAGATACCTCAATATTGATTTTGGGAAGGCGGAGGAGATGGTACCACCATTTAGTTGTTTGATGTTATCCCAGAAGGTTCTAGCATTCCCCAGGATGAGGTGGAGGTGAGTGAGGCCCGATAATGATCGGCCTTTGCTTTTGCGATGGCCCAGGTGCATTTATTTCAGGCAGCAGCATATGCCTGTCTGTCAGCAGGGTGGCCAGTTTCTGTGGCTAGGTGCCACAGGTTATCCCTGTGCCTAAGGAGTTGGAGAGGGAAGGAGGACCAGGAGAAGGGCGACCTTGAAACTTGGAGTCGGTTACGGGGTGCTTAAGATATCACAAGCTTTGCTAAATATTAAGGTGAAGAAGGCCAGGGCCGAATCAGGTTAGGGGCGGTCTCAATGGGAGACCAGTCAACTTGGGCTAGAAGTTGCTTCAGGCCTCTCAGCCCACCTGGTTGCAACCGCCACCATAGGGTGGCCTGTGAGTTGGTTTGGTTAGGGACGTAATCCAACGGAAAAGAATAGGGGAGTGGTCACTGATTCCATCCAGAAGGACCTGTAGATTACAAACTTGGTTAGGTCGGTTGGTGAGGACTACATCCAGAAGAGTGCTCGACCCCGTTGTGGGGTTCACTCTTGTTGGTTGGGTAACAAGTTGCGTTAGGTCAATAGCAGTAAAGGAGTCACAGGTGGAGGAGGATGCGGGGCTAAGCCAGTTGATGTTTAGATCACCCAGGAAAATATGCTCAGGGGAATGTGGTAGAGAGGTGAGATACTCTATTAGAGGGACCAGAACCTGAGTTTGATTTTTTGGGGGAATATAGGTGGAGGTTAGAAAGAGGGGGCCTTTAGAGGGGTCAGGGGTAAGCTTTAGGGTAAGGGCCTGGGCCTTAAGGTTAAGGACAGGGGCTGGGAGGGCTACACCAGGAAGAGAGTCTTTGATATAAATAGCACAGCCTCCACCTCATCTACCTACATGGTCTTCTCAAAAGAGGGAGTAGCCAGGGAGTGAGACAAGGGAGTCAGGGGTAGAGTCAGATAGCCAGGTTTCGACTAGGGAGATGATGTCAGGTCTGTGGACAGTGACCCAACATTGGAGCTGTTACACTTTTAATCACCCCCATTCATAATAACAAACAGCTCTGGCACCACTCTAGAGCAGGTAAACTCCTTCAAATACCTAGGGATCACAATTGATGAGACTCTATCATTCAAGGAACACATTGGCAATATTACCTCTGCTGCCAACAGGAAGCTAGGGACTCTATACAGGCTTCAGTTCTACCTCACACTGGAGGCCATGCTAATGGCTGTCAGTGGTACAATCCTCCCAGTCCTCGACTATGGCAATGTGATCTATGATGTGGCCTCAGAATCCACCCTTCACCAAGTCCAGATAACTCTCAACAAGGTGTGCAGATCTGTGCTCGATGCCGGTCATCTCTTGCACACATACAAACTTTACTTTAGGACCAATTAGCTTCCCCTCCATGGCCAAATAAAGCTCCTGACCTGCCTGCCAGAGAAGAAGTCTCTACTTGGTCTTGCACCTCCGTTCATACAGGCACTGTTCCAGCTTGTCCCCTCCCTGCATACCACCAGGAGAGTAATGAAGTATGCCCTGTCAATGCCTCTCTGGAAGACATCATTGGGCAGGCGAACCTTCACAGTTAGGGCTTCTACCTAGCTAAATGATCTGCCCTATGCCATCATAAGCCTTGCATGCCTTGGCCACTTCAAAACAGCACACCATAATTCCCTTACCCCACCAGAACACTGCAATTGCCAGACTTGACCTCCACCTACTGCCCTCACAACTCATGACATGACTTGACTTGACTTGGCCCAGGCCTCCGCGGACCAACGCTGTCACCCCAGATGGTGTTGACTACTATAGCACTCCCTCTGACACTTACCCTTCCTGTTTGCCTTTCCCATTTACTCCCCTCTTCTACCTACTACCTCCTCCTCCCCGCTGTTGAGACTACACCAGACCAGATTTATCCGAGGGGTTCTGTTTTAATCTTTTTTTTTTCACTCTATTTATACTACTTCCCGCCTGGTCATCCTTCCGGGGTATGCACCCGACCCCAGCCTGATCCCTCATTAGTGGAGAGACTCCCCTGACCACCCAGGCAGATCTAACCCCCTGGATCACCCCCCAGGGGTGGGCCCGTCCTCCCGTGATGGCCTGTCTGAAATTAGGGAGATCCTATCCAGTGTGTGTCAGGTCGGACTTGGAGTCCTCCAGATGATGGGCTGGCAATTGGGATGTGGGCTGCGTCCCTGGCATCCACTTCATCTCCACAAGCAAGATAAGGGATTTTTCTACTTTCACTGGTCCCCCTTGGGAGTGCAGCATGCAATGACGTCCGCACATGGCTTCCCTGCTGACGTCTGCCGCACTCCCACCCCTTCTTCTGGCTGGCGTACCTGTGTTACCCCCGATCTCCACCGGGGGTCACCAGGACACCGAGCAGCCCGGGTTCCCTCCCCAGAAAGAGGACAGCAGTCCTCCAGATGCTCAGTCCTCTCTCTCCCCTGCCAGCCCCTAACGGCCTGGGCTCGTTCCCAAACCTGGGTCACTGGCATGACGTGAGGTGTGGCATCCAGTGCCTCAACCCTCAGCACCACTGGGCCGGCGCTGTTTTAATCTTTTTGACTCCTACCAGCAGTGAATGTATTTGCATATTGTCTACAATGAGTTTGCAGAAAATGAATCTATTTGCATATTGTACTGCTTTATGTTTACCTGACATTGCTTGTTAGCTGCAAATGTTCCCCCTCCTCTTCCTGTATATATTACTAGTTGTTCTTTCCTCATCTTTGTCTGACAAGGAACCTTTGTAAATGAGCTTTTAGCTCAAAGATGTATTTCAAAATTGTTTCTAAATAAATAAAATAATCAGAACCTACAGTGAGGATATCTTTCGCCACTGTGGACCTAGAGTGGGAATATCACAATATTCTCACTCTAGGTTCCCAGTGGCATAAAATACCACTGTTATATCTGTTAAATGACATTTTGTGTATATATATATAAAAACTGCATAAAAGCTGTAGTTAGGGATAAAGTCACAAAAGTAGGGAAATGTGGCGTTAAGGGTTTCAAAGCTAACACCCCACATCAACCCCGCACACACCAACAGGCGTCGGTGGTGTGCCTTGGGGTCATTAGCTCAAGAGAATATTTCTGATATCTCACATTGGCTTATCTCATATCCTATATATATATAGAGGATATGCCATGGGCTGCATGAAAATAAATGATTATTTATTTTGAATGGCTGGTTATGACCTCTTTTAACCTCATGAGTGGTGGATTCATGAGTGAGGTCTATATCGGTCACACTCTGCAACCCATAGCATGAGCCATTTATACAATGCCAGGAGCTGGTACTGTAAATTTGATTGTTTTGTGCCATTTTTTTGCCAGTAGTCTTACACGGAAAGTTAGGTATAAAGGAAGATTTTGCTCAGAACATTGTGCAGCTGGAGTGGAAATAAATCACTGATTTTCACTCCCACTCCACTGCCCATGAAAATAAATGCATTTGTTTGTGATTTTTAATACCCACTGGTATTGTATAAATATATATATAGCTATAATTTATTTATTTATTCAAAGAGTTTTACCAAGAAAAGATCGGAACCATAATAGCTGGATTTACAGAAGTGCTTTAGGAAGGGGAACCTAGGAAGACAATACAATAACAATGGAACAGAACTGGAACAACGTACAGCAAACAACAGTACAGAACTGGAACAATGTACAGCAGTATAAACAGGAGTGGCATGGCATTAAGTAAAGATGCTATTTATAACAAATATCAAATTACAATTTACATCTTACCTTTACTACTGTCAGTAAATTAGCCCAAGCAAGATGAGAGCTGCCGAGTTGAGCAGGGAGCCAGAATTGAGCAGTCTAGAAATAAAGCAACTACATAACTGTGACCACTGAAAACCAGCTTGGCACCATGTATAGCATTTATAAAACAGTTAAGAAAAATCCTGTTCTACCACTTGTGCAAAACAAACACATCACATGACGTGCATTATTCCCCAACAACAGTATGTCTGAACCTTTTCATTTTTTTCCCCCTTATAGTAATTTTGCACCCATCCTATAAGTGCGATAACATACTTTCGCATGTGTGGTAGCTGTCTGATATATGCGCTTCCTGGGTAGCTAAAGGCATTTAGTTTTGCTTTGTGCCTCACAACACAACTGAGGCATGCTTATATAAGAGTATTACTGCACACTGGTGTCTGTTATGATTGTCACTTACATATCTATATTTATGCAATAGGTGCAGACACAACAGCCATTGTATAAATCCATTTATTTTCACATATGTTGCATAAATGTTAGAACCCAAAATTTATACAACATATGTTGTATAAATGTTAACTGTCACTCACCCCCCCCCCCAAAGCTAACACTACTTCCCAGCTTACAGTTGCACATAAAAGTACAGGGCAGCTATCACTTCAAGCAGTTCAGCAACTACACTGCTAACAAAAACTGCCCTTACTTCCAGCTCATCTTTCTCTCTGCACTAACCACCTCTCTCACACTAAACTGCCAAGCAGAACCATTCTCATGAAAACAAACCAGATATACACAGTATTTTTTTAAAGTCAGCTCCAACTTTCCTTCCTCTGGTCCCCACCCCCACCTTGCATATCTAACAGCTCTAATACCACTCCATTTTTGCTCCAGTCTCTAATAACCCTACAAAAGAAATTACAAAGTACCTTCAGACTACAAAATCCATGTAGGAGTTTTTTATGGCTCTGATTCTGCAGTCTCTGGTACTTTCCATGCTTCAGAACCCCCGCATAGCTGCCTGCCTTCCCGTGAGATGTACCCAAACGTGGTGCCGACAACAAACTGGCTCTAATTGTGGTAGAAAAACACAGATCCTGTTCCGAACTGTAAATAATCCAATGCCGTAAGCACAATGCCTGCAAACAAAGTTTCTATTAGCATAACACAACCACGACCAATTAGGAAGTGCTTTTGCTACAGCTGTCATTGTCTTTTTTTTTTTCCGAAAGCTGGTCCGTCACCTGCCCACCTGCTTGCTCCAGTACTGCCTCTCACTCTACTCTCATTCTGCTGCTCCCAGCCTTTCAGGTCCACTACAAAAGCTAAGAAAAGTACCTTTTAAATTTCCAGTGATAAAGTACTTTTCTGTTCTGCAGCTTCTCTCCACAGACTACCTCTAGTACTTGCTGTCTCATTTCACCACTTGCCTTGTCTCTTTCTTTCTCTCTCTCTCTCAATCTCTCTCTCTCATTTCCATCCTTGGCATGTATAGTCCACAAAAGCATACTTTGATAGGACTGACCACATTTTTCTATTTATCCTGCAATTGCAAGCTCAACCAAATATCATTGTATCAGACATGTGACCAGAGTAAAGTATTAATTTCTTTTGGTTAATCTTCTTTGTAAATATAGTCGTGCTTGTATCGTAAGTTGTGCTGTTTGCAAAAATGGGCACAAAACATGGCTTCTGATGTCACATGATGAAACAGATCTTATGGGAAACATTGGCCCAATTTGCTCAGCAGAATATTCCCTTGGGAACCTTCAGCCACAGATTCTGTAATGCAAATGGGAGAATGCCAGTTTGAATGCCTCAGTCAGCTTAAAAGGAAGAAGCATGGGGTTACACACCTTGGACATTCTTCAAAACAGAATCATAAAAGTGGACAAAGCAGGGGTGGGTGTGGAGTGAGTCAGCTGGCCTGAATGATGTCATCCATCCATCCACACACACAGGCACACCCATGGGGGGGCAGTGGTAAACTGTCACTCAAAGGGGCAAACCTCCTCCCACAGTCAGAAAATAAATAAATTGAGGTGCTGTAAGAAAAAGCACTTCCTCTTGGACTTAGAACATCTGAAACCCCAGGGCCCTGTAGTTAGAGGTCTGGTAAGAAAGGCACCTTAGGGAATAGTGTTTTTTTCAGACAGCAGCAGGTAAATGAATAGAGTTTAAAGTGAGAATAGCTCAGATTCTTCTATCTGCAACCTGTCTGGTGTAACTTTATTTATTTTCATTTCTAGTAAACTGTAATCCTTTTGTCTGACTGTACATAAATACTGTTCTAAATAATTGTAGTCTTTTAGGTAAAGCATCTATTTTTATTGAATCAGTGACTGCTTGTTTTATTTAGAAATATAATTCTACTATTTCCACTGGTCTCTGTTTGCAGTCCGTCTCTGAAGGGGAACTCTACCCACAGTTATTGTGTTTGACCTTCCTGACCTTGTGCAAAGGAAGAGGTAAGAAACAAATTTCCCTGGGTCCTGTTGGTAAAAACCCACAGTGGCGGCAGTGAACTTGAAGTCTCTGGTGAGGGATTTTCATCACAATCATGCATAATTTAAAAACTCCATCACAGCTCCTACCAAAAGTGGTTCCTCACTAAGCGAGAAATACAGCCACCATAGTTTTTTTAACATTCTTCTCAACCATGATTACCATCCGGTTCAAGTGCATGCTGTAAACATAAGGATATTGCACCCCTAACAACCGCACCACTCACCCTAGCAACCAGCCCTGACCTCCAAGTAACACATAGTGGATCACAAAAAAAATATCCCCTTTATTTTCTTAAAAAAAACAACACACAAAACCAAATCAAAATAAATAAAAGCCACTCAAAAAAATTGCATACAAGGAATATAGTGAGGAGCTTGTTAAATAAATGATTTATCTGCATTCGAGCAGTTTGACCTTGGACACTTCACTCATGGCTTACACCACTTGTGAGGTTACCAGAGGTCAGACTGCCATTGTGCAGAGATATCATTTATTTAACTCATGCTCATTGCATATCCTTTATCTGTATATATAGCCTCCAAGGTAAATAACTTGCTATTTACCCCAAAGTGCTAGTTATTCTCTCCTTGGCGGCATCATAATAATATTGCAACTCTTTTAACCCTTAGGCTGCTGACATAAATAGAACATATAGGCGTTCTGGACTGATATATTAGTCTGCGGCACAGCAAGGATTAAGTTCCATAGTATCCATAGAACATCCCATAGACTGTCCATGGATAAGCTTCTTATTCAACCCAAAATAGTGCTAATAATGCCGGCTGAATGCTTCTGGCTGCACCACTTGTTGCTAGGCAGCCTTATTGGTAACATTCCACAGTGTATAAAAAGCGGATCCCTGTTTGTCCTATGGAATATCCCCAATATATACAACACTATTGAAATGAGAAGTGCACAAATAAAGGAGTTATTTTAGTTGATGACATTTGCAATCTTCAAAAGAAACATTTATAAACAAGCATTCTGAGTCAAGTTTTTTTTAGAATCAATTAAAGAGATGCTTTCACAGTGCTGATGAAATCATGATAGCCTGTCCTGCCCTGAAGCCAGCTGCTGAACTCAGTTAAATGTTCAAACAGTAGATACTAACTGATACTAACAAAAATGACTAATTTATCTGTGCACTTTCATTCATTTAGTGTTGTATATCTATATACTGTATGTATAATTGGTATATAACAGATACATAATCCTACATACCTTAATATTGCAAAGCATCATGGGATGTATATGCCATTAGGACCATTGATTTCCACATATAGAATTTCTCAAATTTCAGGGATAACAAAAATGCAATTTTGCATAATTCTTTTTCTTTCTATTTATTATGCTTTTTCTGCCACTGGATCCCCAGTACCTCAGCCCAGTCACGGACCCTCTGCTTCCACTCTCATATTGGCTGCAGCTCCCTGATAGCCCTTGGCTTACTTCCCAGGGTGGGGTTGTGGCACTGGCCCTGTAGTGCCACAATTGACAGGATAGGTCAGGGAGCTGGCCTGAGAGTTAATTGAAGCCAAGGGTGGGCTTTATCAAGGGCGGCTGGCAGCATTTTTCCCTGATGTACGGGGGCAGGGACATGCAGTGATGACCAGCATCTGCCCCGCCTCCTGACTAAATTGGCATTGGCGTGCTCAGTACACCCAGTCTCCACTAGGTGTCCATGTTACGCTAAACACTTTACCCCCTGGAGAAGGAGAGCAGTCATTGAATGCTTGATCCCCCCCCCGGCCAGCCCTCTGACATCCCAGGTCCATTCCTGAACCCAGGTTGCCGGCATTGCAGGTAGGCAACCTGCTCCTGCACCAGCAGGTGGCCCAATTTTGTATAATTCTTGATATAATAATTACCATAAGTTTCTTATGAATAATCAGTATAGTACAGCTGTTTAACAATATATAGTACCACAGAGTACAGAATTCCAGTGACTACGTTACCACAGTTCAGTTAAAAATGAATTACTGTGGCCTTTAAAAATACATACAAGTGTGCATGTGAATGTTGCACTTTGAAAGAGAGTGAAGAAGTTCAGGTGCTGAAAAATGTAGGTTCACAGTTTTCTCAGATGCATTCCATTGAATCTAAAATATTCATTTTAAAAGCTGATTCATTTAAAAAAAATATCATTTACTGAATAAATCAATGGTTGTACAAATGCAGCAGGCTAGACTACTGTAAAACTGGACAGAAACAGTGATTATAGGACTACAGCAAAGGTGTGACCTGATTGTCATTCACCTTAATGAGGCACCGGTATCAATGCCTTTTGAGTATATAAATACTGTGCCAACAGCGCTGAGTTTTATCTAATGTTAGAAAACCTCAAAATAAATCTATTACACAATATAGCTTCCCTGAAAACTTGAAATACATCAATTTATAAAATGTGAACATCAGTATAAAACATAAGTTGCTATAGAAGGTTACATAGGTTTTGTTTAAAGATAGAAAAAGAGTGGGAAAAGCACCATTTCAGATAAAATTTAATTCAAAATTGGCAATTTTGGATATACTATTCAGTTTTAAGCAGTTTTGGAAAAATTTAATTCAGCACAGTCCAGAAGTCACTGGTCCTATAAATCACCATGAAAGATGAAATAATTTTGACTGATTCTGCTTTAAGCAGGAATGCATGCTGCCAGATGGCCTCTCACATTCACTGCAAAGGTTGAAAACAGAAAACTTGAAATACACCAATTTCAAGACACGTGTTTCATCCATCTCAAGACTCAACAGCATGCCTCATCTGCATCTCAGCCCAAGGGTGATTCATATTCCCGTGGGTTGAGGCACATTGAGTCCTGAGAAAGACAAAATGTGTCTATGTCTTCTGTTTTCAATCTTTGCTATGTGTGTGAGAGGCCATTTGGCACCACGCCTTCTTGCTAGAGACTGATCTAAACTATGCTATGGTGATTTGCAGCTCCATCCCATGGTGCGTTGCAATATTGGGGTATGTGTGATTATGTATTTCTTTGAAACCTGGCATTGCTGCCAATATCCTTTCTGGGTATCCCTTACCTCAGTGCTTTGGTGCTGAGATTCTTTGTCTTTTCAGATGGCTTTCTTGGGCTCTCCATGACCCAAACCTGTAAGACCATCATAAACACTGGCTGGCTCATTTTCACCTGGGTTGAAATACAGATGAGGCACACTGACGAGTTCTGAGAAGGATGAAACATGTGTCTGTGTCTTCTGTTTTCAGTCTTTGCAGTATGTGTAAGAGATCATTTGGCACCATACATTCCTCCTTAAAGCAGAACCAGTTTAACGTCTTTAAAGGTGATTTGGATATACATCTCATGATGTTTTGCATTGTTAGGATATGTGTGATTATTGCATTTCTTTGAAACCTGGCTCTGTTTGTCAGTGCCTTTTCTGGTAACTCTTACCACAGGGCTTTTGTGTTGAGGTTCTTTTTAGATACATTCTCTCTGTCTCGCTGTCTCTGTCTTTATACATAGATAGATATAGATATATAAATAGATATATTTACATATGTACATTGATGGGGATTTCTTCCCCATAGAAGTGGGTAGGAGTTATTTCCCTATATACCCTTTCCTTGTACTCTGAACAAAATTGTGATCAAATGTATTATATAAAATAAAAGATGGATAAGTTGGTTATACTGGGAAATTAACCTGAGATGGCTAGCCAGGTCATAAAGCCACTCATTCTTTGGACTCATGGTTTTATGATCTGGTTAGCCCACCCAATAGGTTTGTTTCCTAATATACAACAGGAGTGGGGGGGGGGTAACAATTATGAGATAAAGATATATATCTTTTAGTGGCATCAGTAACAACAGCATATCAAGAAAGATGCTGCTGTTACTGTTGTCGCAATGGATATTTTTAAGGTTACTGTCACCACAGTGGAATACTGAACCAATCAGACAACAGCTTTCACAACGCTTATGACATCACAGTGCCTAGTGCAGCACTGATTCCAGCTGTAAAAATCAAAGAAAAAACAGCAAAATCTTCAAACTGCAGATTTTAAAGTTATAACATGTAAACTACCGTTGTATATATTGAATACTGTAGCCTGACTCAAAATAGGCACTTTATCATCACTTGTGAATGGGTAGGACTTTCATAACTCATTCGTGGCTCTGCCTCTTATGAGTTATGGTCCTGCCATATCACATTTGAAGATGAATTGCATATCCTCATCTATTTATACCACACGTAGTCATCCTTTATTCAATAGCTATCCATCTATCTATCTGTCTATCAATCTATGTTTAGAAAATGGCAAAGAACATTCCTGTGAGCTGATTGGCTGGCAGGCTCCCAGAGGTGGGCAACTATTTTTTGATAGATGCCCTCTGAAAAACAAATGCCAGCCAGTGCCAGCCTGAGTTTAAAAAAACATTTGCCACCATTTTTTTTTCTTGCTAAGCGAGAGACTGATCGGGAGGGGGCCCAAACCTTTGAGTCCTTAGTTCACGACTCCCCACAGAAACAAATAAAAGCTGACATCATAAACACACACACACACACACATACACACACACACACACCAGGAAAAACAACCCACCAGAAAACCGAACCCGACGGAGGTAGTCAGACCACTCCTAGCCGACCTCCGATCTCCACCCGCTCTCACAAGCGCTCTGACCTGGCAGCTGGGCTCTATCTAAGGGACATTGCTCACACAAGTCCTGCTCCTGCCCTCCTCACTGCATTTCAAACTCTTGACCAGTAACACTCACTTACCAGCCTAACTATCTGTGCAGTCTTGCAATTGTTTCTTTCTTTTTTTTTAAAGTCCACCTGATTCTTGTAGTGTCACTGCATACCGCGATCTCAGAGCATAAAACTATACGTTCGTTGAAACTGTGGGGCACAAATCGACATCAACCCAACACGCTCCTCTAAACAGTAGCACCCTGTATTGGACAGTATGGCACAACACTAGGACTACTTTACAAAAAAATCTAGTGTTATTCTATTTTTAAAATGTACTAGACTTGTTAATTATAACTCTATTTTATTAAAAAATTTTACATATGGGCCATTTTCTAAGCACAATAATACCCTCCAGGGTGGGCGGTATTGGGAAATACTGGCCCTTCCAGAGACTATAAGGCCCTCCACCTGTGGCATCGCATCGGGCCTCATTACGCCCCTGGGTGGTCTGGTATTTCCCAATACCACCCACCCTGTCGGGTATTATTGCTTACATCTATCTATCTATCTGAGAGAGTGTCTGACCATCCAGAGTTTTAAGACAGCATTAAAAACCTATTTATTCAGCCTGGCTTGTCCAGACTGCTCCTAGTTTTAGAAGATTGTTATAATTTTTAATATGATAAAGATTTTAAGAGATTTACTGATTTTTTATTTGATGTACATTTTAATTATTGTTATGTGTGTTTGTATTGATTATGTACAAGCATCTTGGACATGTTTGGAAAGGCACTTTTTATAAATAAACATGATTTCGTGTGATATATCTACCTGTGTGTCTGTCTGTCTGTCTATCTATCTCTCTATCTATCTCTCATATCTCTCTCTGTATCTCATATCTATCTACCTATCTATCTAGCTATCTATCTATAGATCAATCATATCTATCTCTATCTATCTATCATATCTATGTAGCATATCTCTCTTTATATATATCTCATATCTATCTATCTATAGATCAATCATATCTATCTCTATATCTCATTATCTATCTATCTAATCTATCTATCTATCATATCTATGTAGCATATCTCTCTATTTATCTCATATCTATCTATCTAGCTATCATATATATATCTCTGTATCTCATATCTATCTATCTATCTATCTATCATATCTCTCTATCTATCTATCTATCTATCATAGAAACATAGAATTTGATGGCAGATAAGGACCGTTTGGCTCACCTAGTCTGCCAGTTTCCCTACCTAATGGATAAGCTGCAGATCCTAGTTAACCAACAGCCTACTTCCTCCTACCCCCTACTAGAGTTGCTTGCCTTATGTCTGTCCCATGCATTCGTGAATTCCCCCACTGTTTGTGACTCTACAACCTCCTCAGAAGGGCTGTTCCATGCATCTACAACCCTCTCTGTGAAGAAATATGTTCTCATATTACCTCTGTGCCGTCCCCCCTCTATCCTCAAATTGGGCCCCCTTGTCCTTGCACATCTCTTTTTCTGAATGATGCTACCCTCTTGGACTTTGTTGATTCCCTTGAGGTATTTGAAAGTTTCTGTCATGTCCCCCCTCTCCCTCCTTTCCTCGAGACTATACATCTTAAGCTCCTTTAGTCTTTCTTCATATGTCTTCTGGTGCAGACCCTGCACCATTTTGGTTGCCCTCCTCTGGACAGCCTCCACCCTGTCTATGTCTTTGCGGAGATGGGGTTTCCAGAACTGTACACAGTACTCCAGATGTGGTCTTACCAACTGTCTGTACAGAGGGCCAACAACTTCCTGTTTTTTACTGGTGATGCCTTTTCTTATGCATCCCAGTATCCCCCCAGCCCTCCTTACTGTTTTCTCACATTGCTGGCCCACCTTTAGGTCATCTGATATGACTACACCCAGGTCCCTTTCCATTTTTTTTTCTTAGACATTTTGCTCCCTCTGGCCCTGGTCTGCCTACCTGTATCACATCCTGGCATCCTCTTCAGGTCTTCCAGCTGCCATATCCAGGGATCCCAGGCTGTCATTCAGGTCCTGCAGCTAGTACCCCCATGGCTTGCCCCCCACGGCGGGGCGGTCAGAGGGCCCTCCTGCACCCTCCACTGAGACAGGATCCAGTGTGTTGCCATGTACCCTTGGAGCCATTGCTCCCCGTTGGAGACAGCCATCATGCTGCCACAACCAGTGCCAGCTTTCCTGTTTTCTCCCCATGGCATGTGAAGTGTGCAATGATGCCAAGGGACAGGTGTGTGCACACTACCACACACACACCTTCCCAGCATTGGCCCCAACACGTTCCCCCTCTGGCTGCCTGTGCTACTGCATCATCCCCAGCCACCGCTAGAGGCCACCAGAGCTCCGGTGACAGCATTCTCCCCTCCCTGGGGAAGGAGAGCAGTCTAGCGGATGCTCCATCCTTCACCCTCCCCGCCAACCCTGGCTCGTTCCCGAACCTGGGTCACCAGCGCAGCATGAGGTGTGACGTCCAGCACCTCAACTCTCAGCGCCACCGGGTCGGTCATCCCTTTCCATTTTTGTTGTTGTCAGTATCTCACCCCCACTGTGTACTCTTCCCCTGGGTTTTTGTTTCCCAGCTGCAATATTTTGCACTTCTTTGCATTGAATCTAAGGTGCCATACATTTGACCATTCTTCCAACCTTGCCAAGTCCCTTTTCATCCTTTCCACCCCACCTTGCATATCAACCCTGTTGCAGATCCTTGTGTCATCTGCAAAGAGACATACTTTCCCTTCCAGTCCCTCTGCAATGTCACTTATAAAGACATTAAAAAGGATTGGCCCCAGTACTGAACCCTGCGCTACCCCACTAGTAACCCCCCTTTCTTCATGTGAACTCCATTTACTATTACCCTCTGTGTTCTGTTGTCCAGCCAGTGTTTTGCCCAGGCTACCACCCTGGGACCCACTCCCAGGCTGTCTAATTTGTTTATTAATCTTTTGTGCGGGACTGTGTCAAATGCATTGCTAAAGTCTAGGTAGGCCATGTCCATAGCCCCTCCCTGGTCTCCTACTTTGCTCACCCAGTCAAAAAAATCTATTAGATTTGTCTGACGTGACCTTCCCACTGTGAATCCATGCTGCCTTGGGTCCTGTGACCCACTGGCCTCTAGGTACTCAACAGTTCTTTCCTTCAGAAGTGATTCCATCATTTTCCCTACCACTGAGGTCAAACTGACAGGTCTGTAGTTTCCTGCCTGTGTCTTGATCCCACTGTTGTGACAGGGAATCACATCCACCCTCCTCCAGTCCTCAGGTACCACACCATCCTCCCATGATTTATTAAAAAGGGTAGTCAGTGGTGTTACTAGTTCTTCCCTTAGTTCTTTTAGAATTCTGGGGTGAATCCCATCAGGCCCTATTGCTTTATCCACCTTCAGTTTTAAGAGTTCTTTCAGAGCCCTTTCTTCTGTGAAAGGACTAATATCAACCCCCCTATCCAGAGTGCTTCTATTGACTGGATTAGGTATCACCCCCTGCTTTTGCATTGTGAATACTGAGTGGAAGTATTCATTCAGTATCCCTGCTTTTTTACTGTCACTCTCTACCCAACCACCTTCCTCATTATTCAGCATCAGTATCCCTGCCTTTGTCTTTCTTTGCTCCCTAATTTACCTATAAAAGGGTTTATCTCCCTTCTTAACCGAGTTGGCTATCTTTTCCTCAGTTTGGGCCTTTGCTATTCTGACTGCCTTCCCTGCTTCCTTCTGCTTTTACTGGTACAGTTCTCTGTCCTGCTCCTTCTGTGTTTCCTTATACTTCCTGAATGCTGTCTTTTTCTCCCTAAGCTTCCCAGCCACCTCTTCTGAGAACCATAGTGGTTTTTTATTTTGTTTTGATTTGTTTATTTGCTTCACATAAAGGGTTGTTGCCTCTGTGATGGCAGTTTTGATGTTTCTCCATTGTTGCTCCACCCCACCTTCTTGCTTGTTTGCTAGTGCTTTTCTAAGGCACTCTCCCATTTTGACAAAATCAGCCCCCTTGAAGTCCAGTACCTTCACTTTTGTATTGGCTGACTCTGCAGCTAAGTTTATTGTGAACCACACTGTTTGCTGGTTGCTTGTTCCCAGATGGCTACCCACTTCAAGATCAGAGATCCTCTCTCCATCCCCATTTGAGAGTACCAGGTCTAAGATTGCTCCCTCCTGAGTGGGTTCCAAAACTAGCTGTCTGAGGCATCCACTGTAGGGCATCGAGAATGGCCCTGCTCTTGGATGTGGCTACAACAAAGGTGCTCCAGTTAACATCTGGCATATTCAGGTCCCCCATCAGAAATATCTCCTCTTTCTCTGCCATCCCAAGGATGCCTTCTATCATTTCCTTGTCCATTTCCTCCCCCCTGAGACGGGTGTCTGTATACAACCCCTGTGCAGATTGTGGTGCCATTTCCAGTTTCCAGGGTGACCCACAGTGCCTCCTCTCCTCCCTGTTTACCCTTTAGTTCTGTTGTTTTGATCCCTTCTCTTACATAGAGAGCTCCTCCTCCTCCTCCTCTTCTTCCCTCCCTGTCCCTCCTGTAGACTGTGCTCCCTGGTGTGTTGACATCCCAGTCATGATTCTCTGTGTACTATGTTTCTGTGACTGCCACAATATCCAGATATCCCTCTTCCATTAAGGCCACCATTTCGGGGAGCTTTTTACCTAGACTGCGGGCATTGGTACTCATCACCCTCCATTTTTTTACGGCTTTATTTCTTTATGCCCCATCCCTGTTCTTACTGCCTTTGTCTTTTTTCTCCATTTACCCCTACTCTTCTCCCTATTGACTGCTCTATCTTGGTGTTTACCTCACTAACTACCCTGATTTTTTTGTGGGGGCTATGATTTCCTTTCTTCTTTTCAGTGCCTCCCCGCTTGGCTAGTTTAAATGCTTGCCAATGAAGCATTTAAACCTATTACTTAGGATCCTGGTTCCCCTCCTGGATAGATGCAGACCTTCATGCCTGTATAGGCCTGCATTCCTCCAGGTAGAGCCCCAATCCCCAATGAAGCCAATTCCCTGAGCTCTGCACCAGTTTTTCAACCAGTCATTGAATCCCATGGTGCAGAGTACCCTAGCCTCATCCATGCCATAGACAGGTAGCGCTTTTGAGAAAGTTACCATGTGTGTTACTTGTCTAAGGCCCCTTCCCAACCCCACAAACTCCTGTTGCACTACTCTGATCCCCTTCTCAGCCAGGTAATTTATCCCTAGGTGGATAATGACATCCAGCTCACTCCCCCATGCAGCTTCTTCCATGATCCTGAGGATTCATTTCCTGTCCCTCTATGCCATGGTGCTGTGCAGGCACCTTACCTCCCTTTCCCCTCCTTCCCCCAGTTCTACCCCCTAACAATTGAGTGCCCCACCAGGAGTTGTTTCCTTCTCCTGTGGGGTCCTGGGCCACCCTCCTGTGCATCTCCATTGTGGAGGTTCCCAGCATCCTCCTTGGTCTTCACTGCAGGTGTCTCCATAGAGGAACCATGCTTCACCAGAGTGGTGAATGATTTGTGAAGAGGCACAACTGGAGGGATATGCCTCTGTTCCACCACCCTCACCCTCCCTGAGCCCACCATGGTCCATCCACACCTCTTTCTTGGCAACCTATGAGGTAGTGATGGTGGCCTGGATGGTCCCTGGGTGGGGGAGCAGGTTTCCCAAATCCTTGCCTGGTCAGCATGGAGACGAACAACCTCCTCCTTCAGACCAGAGAGGTGCCTGCAAATAGGGCAGCAATGCAGTCTCCAGAATGTCTCCCGGAAGACTGCTGCTCCACAGCCAGTGCATTGCACCACTCCCCACATGTCTGTGTCCCTTCCTGTTACAGATGCTTTTCCTTTTTTTTGTTCTTGTTTTATAGTGCTCAAGCTTATGAGTGTCTCTGCCCCCTATTCAGTGTGCTGTGCCTTTAAGGATATGAACAGGTGTATGTTGTTAGCAGTGTTGGGGAAGTGATGTCAGAACCCCAGCTATAAAGGAAGTTATGTGCTTGGGGTGGGTGGGAGTAAACCTATGCCCTCCAGAAACAATCAACTACAACCCTGACCCTCCACCCCGGGGAGTGCCTTCCTTCCTTCCTTTCAGACATTATTTCACAGAGGTTAAGTAATAGGTCTAGTCACAAATGACTGAAAATATCTCCCAGCTATAGTTCCTCCCTGGCAAATTAAAGTTAAACTAAGAAAAGTCAACCCCAAAAACAGAATCAATACTAGTTACTTAGACAGGTCCAAAAAGTAACAATTCAATTCAGTATAGTCTAGAAAATAACCTCCTTGATTTAAGGAAGCCTTGGCTGCTTTCTCTCTCTCTCTGTCTCGGCGGACAGAGACCACAAACAACTCCTGTTTTAAATCCACAGTTCAACCTGGCCCCTTTCAGCTCCTCCCCTTAATAGACACCTATTTCACAGAGGTTAATTAACAGGTCTAGTCACAAATGACTGCAAATATCTCCCAGCTACAGTTCCTCCCTGGCAAATTAAAGTTAAACTAAGAAAAGTCAACCCCAAAAACAGAATCAATACTAGTTACTTAGGTCCAAAAAGTAATAATTCAATTCATTGTAGTCTAGAAAATAACATCCTTGATTTAAGGAAGCTTTGGCTACTTTCTGTCTCTCTCTCTCTCTCTCGCTGTCTCAGCAGATCTATCTATCTATCTATCTATCTATCTCTCTATCTCATGGGCTGGGTCACTGGAAAACTTCAGTGGGAAAACAATTCCTAAAATGCAAAGATTTGTTGAAACAATTGTGGGAAATTGAATGAGTTGTATTAGATAGCCCCATTATGCCACAATATATCTGTTATTTGCTGAAGCACAGATTGGTCAGATTAAATTGTTAAATAGAAATGTTTTACTTATATATATTGTAAATAGAACAAAGTTTTGTAGTGTTGAAATGTATCAGTATGTAGCATATCTTCTAAAATCTAAAAACATCAATGCAATGCTAACTAGATTTTATTTAGTGATCCACAGCTCATCAATGTTAAATTCAAAAACAACATATATTTTTTGTAAGTGCTAGCTGTATAATGTTTATCAAAGAAGTAAATAAAAAAAAAATCTTTTCAGTGTGTAATACAGTGGCTTACAGTATAATGCACTTTTGGTTGACTGTTGCTGCAATGATCTTTATGTGAAGAGAAATGTTTAACTGTAGTTCACCTGTTTATCTGATTGCTTTTAGTCCTCTAACTCGCTGGTTGTGCCTGAAACATAGAAACACAGAATTTGATGGCAGATAAGGACCGCTTGGCCCACCCAGTCTGCCCATTTCCCTACCTAATGGATAAGTTGCAGATCCTAGCTAACCAACAGCCTACTTCTTCCAACCTCCACCCCCGAGAATTGCCTTATGACTGTCCCATGCGTTCTTGAATTCCACCAGTTTTTGACTCCACAACCTCCTCAGGTAGGCTGTTCCATGCATCCACAACCCTATAGGTATGCATGCCCAGTGCCACTGCCGACACTCTGTGCACTGGACCGAGTGTGCCTGCTATTAGGGTGCCAGTTTCCAGGGTTCGCTGCCCCTTCCCTGAGGTCTGCTCCCCGGAGTTTGTATCTTTAGTAAGGGGGTGTGGGGGTGCAGGGGGCACAGCTCCCCACAATAGAATGGGAATTCGCTATGAATTCCCTAGTGCCCTGATGGTGAACGCACTCGGGCCGGTGCAATCACCACCCGGAACCGCCTAGTGCACTTACCTGTTGAACAGAAAAACAAATAAATATGTTTTTCATTGCAGTCTTTGAAACACAAAAACATAGAAATTTTACAGCAGCTACAACTGCTTATCCTGCATAATCTACCCATTTTTCTCCCGCCTTTCCTGTCAGCGCAGCCTCTACTTGATGTCCAGCTCCCCGCATCTCCTTGCTTTCCACTAAGATTCCCTTGTGCCTTTCTCATGCATTTTTTAACCCCACCACTGTTTTGCACCCCCCCCCCCGCCTCTACTGGAAGACTATTACGTGCATCCACCACTCTTTGAGTGAAAAAATACTTTGTGTGGAACATGTGACTATCAAGGAAGGGACCAGTGCTATTAACTCCCTCAGAAGCCTATTCAAGCTTAGAGTCAGCATGGCCATGCTAAATCCTTAGCTGTTTGAATCAAGCTACATTCAGAATGAAATGCACATGAAGAAAAACCTTCCCTTACTTTTGCAAAAAGTTTAGTAGTTAGCACCAGTGCTCAGCCAGTGCAATTTAAAACCAAACCAGGCAGTGAATCAGATGAAAGTAGTATCACACAGAAGCCCTTAAAAAACACCTCACACTGTATTGTTTTGGCGTAACCCAAATCTGCATGCCACATTATGGGTATATTTATGATTTTTTTTCTTTGAAAATTTAAATACTTGTTATACAACTTGGTGAAAACTCCAACAATGGCAAGAAATTGCAGACATATTGTGAAGAATGGTGAAAATTGTAGATTCTTGAAAAAAATTGCAGTACAATTTGCCAGTGGCCCAGCTCATGGGAGGCAAAGACATATGCAGAATAAAACACGTTATTTTGCTGGTCAACATAGCTACTAGTAAATTAATGTTGAAAAATCGTGTTATTTTACTACTAGCTATACTATCTGACTCCAGTGGTAGACATCAGATGTTCTATGAGGTGGCTTAAAATATGATTGTTATTCAGGGTAGACTGTTGATGTCACTGCTTCCTCCCTTGCTCCTTCGTCACTCGTAAGTTATGTGGCTTACAGTTCACTAGTGGAGATAAACATGTTATTACTGTGCAACCCGTTATGTGTGTGCTGACAGTGGAGCCAGCCACAATGTAACACAATAACTTGCAGTATGTATATATGTATGCATATGAGCACAAAACCAGTGCGCCACTAAAACAGACCATGCCTGTCCGAAAAGTGGTAACAAAAACAACAGCAGACCTTCAGCTTCAGTGACGGTCACTTTTTTATTAAAGTGCTCTGTGTCCAAGCAAAGACAAAGTGCAAGAAGTACCTCTTGGCAAACAAACATGCTGGCACGCAGCACTTTACTGGTTTTACTGGAGAGCCAGCGTCACTGCTGATGTAATACAGTAACTTGAGGTAAAGGACATGCCACAAAATACTGCATGACAAATGGGCTTGGTTGCCATTGAATTACACTGTTCCCTGCAGTAAACTGCAGCATTTTGTGATGGACTGCGGTATTACTGCATTGCATCCTGGCTGTCATCACTATATACATTTGTATGCATGTCTATATGTATATGCCTTGCATAATCTCAATTTGGGTTGTGTGGTTTAATGTGGTTACCAAACAGGCCCCTTTTTTCCCTTCACTCACTTCTTATTCTTAACAGTATCTCCTACCCATCAAGGCCCACTTCCCCTGGTTCATTAACCAGCCCCAAGACTAAATCCAAGTTAGGTGAATTGTCCTTCTACTCTGCCCCCAAAACGTGGAATTCCATTCCAGCCTCAGTCTAGCTGAGTTCCTCTGGTCTAACCTTCAAGCATGGGTATTACTCTTGCCTTTCCAGGACTCTGTCTGTAATTGTTCATTGTCTGTCTTGGTAAATCAATACATTTCTGAGCTGTTGTACTTGGTTGTGTTGCTGATCATAAACTCCAAGTTTATAACCTTCAGAGCTTGTCATTATGTTTTCAACCGCTTTGAGATTGTTACTGTTTTGCACTGTTGTTTTTACTGTCCTATGCCTTGTACTTTGTCTCCCAGTTATTATATTTTGTATTTTGTTTCTTTGGGTATTTCTGTATTTAGAGATGTGCAGCTGTGTATGTTCACCCTGTACCCCGAATTATGTTTATCTCCTGTTTTATGATTCTCCTGGGTCATGTCTGAAAATAGGCAAATGTCTTGTCTAGTGCACCTACCTGATAAATAAAAACTAAATAAAAATTTATGTATGTAACTGTTTGTCTATCTCTCTATCATTTAGTTTTTGTTGACCTGGAAAAGAGGGCTACGCAAAACTGTCTGTTTTCGGTGGGGAGGGGGATACAGATGCAAACCTACTGAAATTAAACTAGATTAAGCTGTTGTGGTATGTTAGTAAATGGGGGAAACTTAGTCAGAGCATCGGATAAATTCTCCATACTCTTCTTTGTAAGTGCCATGGGATCTTTAACATCCATGTGAAGGAAGAGTAACAGGGCTGAATAAATATGGTTAGTCTTCCCTGTTATTTCTCTCCAGGGAAATAACATGCTATTCTTCCTTGGAACTTATTTCCCCTTACAACCCCTGTTCCTTTACTTGTGCTGCTGCACCTTTTCAGACCATGTCAGTTACATGCATCTAGCAAACTTGCTTACAGAAATTAAAAAGTACTTATTACATGAATGACTAGGATATAACCTCAACAGATGCGGGGGAAGATAGGGAACTACAGGCAGACTAGATGGACCTTGGTCTTTTCTGCTGTCGTTGTCTGTGTTTCTCTGTTTATAAACACAGCAGACCCTTTTTAAAGGGGACATGAATTGATTTTAGTTATATTTTGTAAGTAAATACCAAGTATTTGTATGTTTAAAACAATCTAATCACATACCGATGACTCCTGCCATTATTTTTGTTGTTGTGTGTTCTCAGTAAACCGTATGTTGACTGACCCTCCGATACTCAGTGTTCTTTTTAAGCTTCAGATCGGTTGGAAGAATTGTGCATTCTAAGTGATGTTCTTATTTGTGCCAGCCAGATGGTGTATGTACGGGATCAAAATAAAGGCAAGGTATACCAGTTCAATATCAGTCTGTAACAATACTGAGCGAGACAGTTCAGGTGTCAGTATGTCTCTTCATTGTGTGGAAAAGTTTCCCATCTAGCCCAATTGTTAATTGGACTAGTGGCAGTTTCTTTTACAAATCAGAATGTCCATTTAACACAACTAACTCTTTAAAATAACAAAAATATTACGATCGGAGCTGGCTTACGTGAACTTTTTTTTTCCAGGAAAGTTCAGGATTTTTAGTCAGTATTACAGTATGTAATGTGGCATGGTCCTGAATAAAACTGTGTCGAGCAGTGGTAAAGTCTTTTTTTTTTTTTTACTGTTGGTTAGATAGTGTCCTGATTAGTGAAATAAATAGGTGTACAGTAATTAGATGTAAAAGATGGGAAATGTATAAATAAATAATGTGGACCTAAGTAACGCTTTTGACTGCAGGGCATGTGGGATTAACATTTCTGTTAGAGGCTGGGCTTGGATTAATTAATTTAACTTGCTGTAGGGAGTGTTAGTGCGAAGAGACTATATAGGTAGTGTGAACCATGGGTAGGATTGTTGGGTGCAATGGTTGTGGGGCAGCAATGCGGATGAACATACTGTGGAGCCTGGCAGGGTGTCCAATATGCCACAGGCTAAGGAGGCTCGATGAAGAGGTTCAGTGGCTTGGCAGGGAGCTGGGGAGGTTGAGGGATGAGGGGAGGATTGCATCGGTAGGAGAGCTGACATCTGAGAGTATTGTGGGGGCACCGCAGAGAAAGAACAGTGGGTCAAGGGAGGGGGAGGGGCAAACTAGACAGAAAGCCAGCTGATGAAGGGTGGATTGTAGTAGGATGTAGAAAAAGAGGAGCAGCAGTTGGCAGGAGGGAGGAGAAAACACATAGTAAGGCAAAGGGGATAAGGAACATGTTTGCTTTATTAGCAACACATGGGAGACAGGATGCAGGAGGTGATTGCACAAGGGATAGCACTCACAAAGAGGAGTGAGTGAGGGGAATTACATGAAGAGAGATTGAGCATGGTGTGGCGGGAGGGATAATACTTGGAAAGGTGAGGAGGGAGGGAGGTTGGCAGTCAAACAGGAGGGGGAGGGGTCTCAATGAGAGGGGTGGGGGGTAAGACACTGGGGCACATGGTAAAAACACAGTCTTGAGTGGCCCCAAAAATGAGAACCTGGGTGGGGGGGTGGTGACGGGCACAAGGAAATAGGAAGGGGATGTACTGGTGTTGGGGGACCCCATACTCAAGGGGATCAGATGGGGCAGCAAGGGAGAGAGGCATAGTCAGTTATGGGTGGAGTCCATACCAGGACTAAAGGCAAAGAAGGCAGGACAGGCAATCCTAAGGTGCGTAAGGAGGGGTAGGAGGAAACCACGCATTGTGGTACATGTGGGGACAAATGACCTAGCGGGGGAAATGGTGGAGGTAAAAAGGGAGAGGATTGAGGAAGTGGGAAGGTTGTGTGAGGAGACTGGGGAGTCTGTGGCCTTCTCCGAAGTGCTCCCAGTGCCCTGCACAAGCACAGTGAGAAAGGAGAGGACTAGAGAATTGAACACGTGGTTGGTAGAATGGTGTCAAACTAAGGGGTATGAGGTTGTGGGTGGCTGGGGCAGTACCTGGGATAATAACAATCTGTTTGCAAGAGATAGGCTGCACCTGCATGGGGAGGGGAAGGAGGTATTAAAGCAAAGACTGGGGAGGTATATTGCAACAAGAGTGGATTTAAACTAGATGGGGGGGTGGCAAGTCGACAGCAGGTAGGCAGGGATATGATAGAGTGGAGTCACAGCCTACCCACCCAGGCTAGCAGGGAAGGACTTGGGGCGGCCAAAAAAGGAGGGAATAGAAGGGAGGAGATGGAGGCCAGTGAAGGAATAGGGACAGGATGGAGGGTGGTCTCATTGAATGCAAGAAGCTTAGGAAACAAATCGGCTGAGCTGCAGGCACTCTTGGCAGTGTGGCGGGTGGATATTACAACTGTCACAGAAATGTGGGTGACTGAGCACTGGGACTGGGATCTGGCAATCCAAGGGTACAAATTATATAGGAAGGACTGTAAGGAGGGGGTGGCAATCTATGTGAGGGATGGGATCAAATGCACAAGGGATGAGGGGGAAGAAAGGAGAACAGAGGCAATCTGGCTGCAGCTCCTAGACTCAAGGGGTAGGAAACTGAGGTTCGGGGTGGTATACAGGCTGCCGATCCAGTCTGAGGAGCTTGACAGGAAATTAGTGGGACAAATCAAAAATGTATGTAGAAAAGGGAGGGTGGTCATCGTGGTAGATTTCAACTTGCCAGGGGTTGACTGGAGCATTCCGGTCACCTCCAGTGATAGGGAGCAAGTTCTCCTGGACGCGATCTAGGAGGGTCTCCTGACACAGTTGGTTACTGTACCTACTAGGCTAAAGAACACTTTAAATCTGGTATTGTCAAATGGGGAGGCAGTGAGGGAAATAAAGGTAGAGGACCCACTAGCTGACAATGATCACCAAACAGTGTGGTTTAATATCATGATGTGTGGGGAGCCAGAGGAATCAGTTACTCAGGTGGTAAACTTCCGGGGGGTGGACTTTGGGAGGATGCAGGAAGTACTGAAAGGGAAACTGGAGGGCAAAAGGCAGGAGATGAATGTGGAGCAGAAATGGGATATTAAACGGGGGATTATAGAGACAACAGAAGCCCACACCAAGGCACAGAGTAAGAGGAGCAGAGCAAGGAAACCATGCTGGTTGAACAGCGAGGTTGTGGAGGTGGTGAGGGCGAAACGAGTGGCACACCAGAGGTATAGGAGGACAGGGAAGGAAGTGGACCAGGAGGAATATGCAAGATATTCCAGGGAGGTGACCAGAAAAGTGAGAGAAGCCAAGGCCCAGAGACAGCTGAGATTAGTACAGGGAATTAATGGGGGTGGGGGAATACTTTTCAGATACATCAGGAGAAAAGGAAGTGCAAGGAGACAATAGGAGGATAAAAAGGATGAGAGTGGACGGAAAAGGGAAGGAGCAGGCAGAAGCACTGAATGAATACTTTTGCTCAGTGCTCATGGAAGAAAAAGGGGACTGCTACCAACATGGGCTGGGAGGTGGGGACAGGGGGAGAGGAGGTGACAGATGGAAGAATTGAGGCAAGTAGAGTCCTAGAGGGACTGAGGGCACTGAAGGTAAACAAGGCACCAGGGCCGGATGGTATCCATCGCAAGGTGCTGAGGGAGATGGCGGAGCCACTGGTGGATCTATACAGCACCTCACTGGAGTTGGGATGTGTGCCACTGGACTGGAGGATGGCACATGTAGTACCATTACGCAAGAGCGGGCCAAGGGATGAACCGGGTAATTATCGTCCGCTAAGTCTCATCTCCATAGTGTGCAAACTCATGGAAATGATACTAAAGAAAAGACTGGTGTTTTACCTGAAGGACAATGGCCTCCAGAATGTGAGGCAGCATGGGTTTGTTTCAGGGAAGTCTTGTCAAACCAACCTCATACAATATTATGACTGGGTGACAGGTGAACTAGATAAGGGTCATGCGGTGGATGCTCTTTACTTGGACTTCAGCAAGGCCTTTGGTTTGGTGCCTCATAGGCAGCTTGTGGGGAAGCTAACTGGTGTAGGGGCAGGGCCAAAAATGATGAACTGGATTACAAGCTGGCTGAGTGGGAGGCTGCAATGTCTGGTGGTGAGAGGGGAGCTCTCAACTCCAAGGTCGGTGATTAGTGGGGTGCCACAGGCCTCTGTGCTGGGGCCAGTATTATTTGAGCTCTTCATATCAGACATTGCACACAGGGTTATGAGCAAGGTAAGTCTGTTCACTGATGACACCAAAATCAGAGCAGTGGTGGATGGAGGGGAGGGATGGAAGCAGCTGCAGGGGGATCTAAGCAAGCTAGAGGAGTGATCAGAGAGGTGGCAGCTGGGGTTCAATGCAAAGAAGTGTAAAGTTATGCACTTTGGGGTGAAGAACCCAAGGAGAAAATGCTGGCTGGGGTGGGGGGTTAAGCTGGGGATCACTGAGGAGAAGGACCTAGGTGTAATGATAACAGGGACCATGAACTACACTGCCCAATGCAGAAGAACAGCTGCAAAAGTGAACAAAATGCTGGGGTGCATAGCAAGGGGGTTTTCATCCAGGTAAAGAGAGGTGATCTTTCTCCTCTACAGGTCACTGGTAAAACAGCACTTAGAGTATTGTGTGCAGTTTTGGAGGCCATACCTAAAGCGTGATATCAGGCTACTGGAGGGGGTGCAGAGGACGGCAATGAAGATGATATGTGGAATGGAGGTGAGAGACTATGAGAGCAGGCTGGGAGACCTGTCCCCTGTATATACGACACCAGTGGTGAATAAATTAAATAAATCAAGTTGCTTTTTTGATAAGTACTTATAGTGTATAGTAGAGCATTGTTCTGTACAGAATTCCATCCCTTCCGAAATACTGCTGTACCACAGTTCAAAGGTCATGAAATGTGACTGTACCCTTCTGTGGTATAGTAGCTTTCTGAAACCTCTAGAGACTGCACAAGTCAGTTTCATTCTGGAAGTGAAAGAACCACCATGCGTACATTTCACATAATACTATCATAGTATCATAGGAATGTGTCAGCAGAAAAGAACCATCCTGGTCCATCTAGTCTGCCCATGTCCCACACGCACCTACTTGTCTCCACTTCCCAGGGATATTTTCCTCTGCCCACCTGACAACCCCTTGTGTCAGTCCCGTGACCTCTTGAATTCCTTCACTGTTTCTGCACACACCGCCTCATTAGGTAATCTGTTCCAGGGTTCCACCACCCTCTAAGTGAAATAACATCTCCTTACATTGCTCTTAAACCTTCCCCCTGCCAATCTTAAATTATGGCCCCTTGTTTTAATTCCTACTTTCCTTTTCAATAATCTACCTTCATTCACTTTATTTATAGATACATAGACAGTGTTGGCAGATAAGGGCCTATGGCCCACCCAGTCTGCCCATTTGAGCTTGTAAGTTCAGTTTATGTTTTCCTAGAAGTCTGTTGCCCCTTACCCTGACCTCCAGAATTCCTTTATGTCTATCCCATGCATTCTTAAATCCCGTGATTGTTTCAGCCCCCACCACTTCCTCTGGCAGGGTGTTCCACTTGTCCACCACCCGTTCTGTGAGGAAATTCTTCCTCACGTTTCCTCTGAATCGTCCTGCCTCCAACTTCATCCCATGCCCTCTAGTCCTGGAACATCTTTTTCACTTAAAAATAGTGTATTCCTGCACCCTGTTCCTCCCTGTAAGATACCTGTATGTCTGTATTATGTCCTCTCTCTCCCTCCTGTCTTCCAGGGAGTACATGTTCAGTTCCTTCAACCTGTCCTCATAGGACTTGTGATGCAATCCATGCACCATCTTTGTTGCCCTCCTCTGAACCTTCTCTACCCTGTCTATGTCCTTACATAGGTAAGGTCTCCAGAACTATACTCCAGGTGGGGCCTCACTAGTGTCTTGTATAATGGAATTATGACCTCCCTTTTCCTGCTGGTGATGTCCCTGCCTATGCATCCCAGCATCCTATTTGCTTTACCTGCTGCCTTGTCACACTGTTTCCCTACCTTGAGGTCATCAGAGACGATAACCCCAAGATCCCTTTCCTGCTTGGTGCATGCTATATCCTCACCCCAACTGATATATTGTGCCAGGGTTTTGTGCCCCATATGCATTATCTTGCACTTCTTTGCTAATTTCAACTGCCAAATCCCTGACCATTCTTCAAGTTTCTGCAGGTCCTTCTCCTTCTGTCTACACCCTCTGGTGTGTCTACTCTGTTACAGAGCTTTGTGTCATCAGCGAACAGTGAAATTCTGCCTTCTAGGTCCTGCGCAATGTCACTGATGAAGATGTTGAATAGGACTGGTCCCAGCACTGATCCCTGTGGTATCCCACTGGTCACTCTTTCCTCTGTGGAGTGACAGCTATTTACCACCACCCTCTGTGTCCTGCTGCCCAGTCAGTTACCTACCCACCACACTACTGTCCTGCCCACACCCATATTCCCCAGTTTATGTAATAGTCTTCTATGTGGCACAGTGTCAAAGGCCTTGCTGAAGTCCAGATAGGCCATGTCCACTGCCCTCCCCTGAGCCACCTCCCTAGTCACCCAGTCAAAATATTCAACGAGGTTGGTCTGACATGACCTCCACCTGGTGAAACCATGCTGCCTTGGGTCCTGTAGTCCATTGACAACCAGATGTTCCACCAATCTCTCCTTCAGCAGTGCTTCCATGATCTTCTCCACTACCGAGGTGAGGCTGACTGGTCTGTAGTTCCCCGCTTCCTCTTTGTTCCCACTTTTGTATAAGGGAACTACATCTGCTTCCCTCTAGTCTTTGGGTACCTCCCCTGTTTCCAGTGATCGGCTAAACAGGATAGCCAGAGGTTCAGCCACCACCTCTCTTAGTTCTTTAAGGATCCTGGGGTGCACCCCATCTGGCCCCATTGCTTTATCAACTTTTATTACTTCCAGTTCCTTCAGGACCCTTTCTCGTGTAAAGGGTCTTGTGTCCATTTCTGCACCATTCTCACCCCTTGTACTCCATTTAGACCCATTACCCTCCTCTTCCTCAATAAAGACTGAGCAGAAATACCTGTTCAATATGTCAGCTTTACTGTTGTCATCCTCCATGCGGCCCCCATCGTCCCCCTTCAGTCTCACTATCCCTCCCTTTGCCTTTCTTTTTTCACTTATGTACCTGTAAAAGGTTTTGTCCCCTCTACCACTGATTTTACAATGTGTTCTTCTGTCTGAGCTTTGGCTTCCCTTACTGACCTCCCTGCCTCCCTTTGCTTCTCCCTATCCCCTTCTGCCTGTGTCTTTTTGTATTGTCTGAATGCAGTCCTTTTGGCTTTCACTTTCTTTGCTACCTCTTTGGAAAACCATAATGGTCTCCTCTTCCTTTTCCTCTTGCTAACCTGCTTAATGCATAATTCTGTTGCTCTTGTAATCCCCATTTTAAATACTGCCCACTGTTCCTCAACCCCTGATTCCTGCCCCATTCCTCTTAATGCCTCTTTCAAGTATCTCCCCATTTTCCCAAAGTCTGCCCCCCTAAAATCCAGGATATGTGTTGTGTGGTTTGGTTCTGCTCTTTCTGTGATTTCAAGCCACAATGACTGGTGGTCACTGTTCCCCAGGTGCTCCCCCACTGTTACCCCCATCACACTGTCCCTGTTTGTGAGCACAACATCCAGTATTGCCTTCTGCCGAGTTGGTTCCATGACCAGTTGCTTGAGGAAGGCACCCTGAAGGGAGTTCAGGATAAATCTGCTCCTAATTGATGCTGCTGCTGGGATGCTCCAGTCCACGTCTGGAATATTGAAGTCTCTAACCAGTACTACCTCCACCTTGTTTGCCATCCTTTGGATGGCTAGCATCAGCTCCCTATCTGTTTCTTCCTCCTGGGTTGTTGGTCTATAGACCACACCTGGCTGGATGGCTGGCCCCATTTTCCTTTCCAGCTTAACCCACAGTATCTCTCCCCCATTTTGTTCCTCCTGGATCTCTGTGGCCCTTATGTCATTTTTCACATACAATGCCACTCCTCCTCCTGCCTGCCTGCCCTGTCTCTTCTGAATATGTTGTAGCCAGGTATGGCCATCTCCCAGTTGTGGTTATCATTACACAAGGTTTCAGTGATGGCCACAATGTCCAGGTCTGACTGCACCATGACAGCCTCCAGATCTTCTATCTTGTTGCTAAGGCTCCTAGCATTTGCACACATGGCCTTCCATGAATTGACCTCCCTAGACTGTTTCGCTGTCCTACTCCAGCCCCTTCCTTGGTTGTCCTTTATCCCTGGTTCTCCTTGCTGTCTGCCCTTCTGCTAAATTTTGCCTCTTTTCTGCCTATCCACCTCTTGGGTGCTAATCTCCATCTTTTGCACACTGCTTTGTAGAGATAGCCACTCCTCTGGTTTATTGGTTCCACTGCTAGCTGTGGGCGGTGAGCAAGTAGGTACCCTTCTTGCTGGCCTGCCACCCCCCCTTTGCTAGTTTAAATGCTTGTCAATGTAGCATTTAAACTTATCATTGAGTGCTTGTATTCCCCTCCAGGATGGATGCAGGCCTTCAGGCTTGAACAAACCTCCATCCCTCCAGGTGGGTCCCCAGTCACCAATGAATCCAAAACCTTCCTCACTGCACCAGTTCTTCAACCATGAGTTAAAGTTCCTGGTGCATGCACCCCATGCTCTCCTTGCCTCTCATAGGTAGTACTTCTGAGAAAGTGACAGAAGCAGCTACTTGCTTGAGACCCTCCCAATTTCCTAAACTCTTCTTGAACTTCCTTTGGCTCTCCATTTGCCAAGTCATTAATACCTAGGTGGATAATGACATCCAGCTCACCCTCCCATCTTGCCTTCCCAGTGGTCCCCAGGATCTTCCTTCCATCCCTCCATGCCATGGCACCTGGTAGGCACCTCACCTCCCCGTCCTCCCCTCCTGTGTTCCTAGCTGGATCCCTCTTATGATGGAGTCCCCCACCAGGATTTTCTTCCTCCTTCTCCTCTGGAGTCCACTGCTTTCCCCGCTGAGGTCACCTCCTTGGCTAACCTCTACATCCTTTCCTTCCACTTCTCTGGGTACCTCTATTTGGTTGTCCCCATTTGCCAGTGTGGCATATGAATTCTTGAGTGGAATAGGATCTGGGATGTGCCTCTGCCTGACCGCTCTAACCCTCCCTGATCCCACTGTCATCCAAGTGCTCCTCATTCTCAGCATCCTTGAGGCAGTTGCATTGGACTGGTGGTCTCTGGATGGGGTGATGGTACTCTGACCCAGTTTACTTCCACTCTGAGTCTGGCTACCCTCATCCCACAGTCCAGAGAGATGCATGCAGATAGGGCAGCACCTCAGTGTCCAGAAGGTCTGCCTGAATATGGCTGCCCCACAGCCACTGCATTGCACCACTCCCCACATTATACTGCAATTATACTGCTATTCCACTGCTTGTCTGCTACTGAAGCTCTCCTAGTTCCCTTTTTATTAATTTACTGTCCTAAAAATCATGCCACTGATCCTCAGATACTTTTCTTTTTAAAAAAACAAAATAAACCAATAAATAAATAAATGAGTCAAAACACTTGTTGTGCTAAGGGTGGGCTTCTTCCCCATTATGCCCCTCCGCCTCCACACCCCTTAGTATACCCTGTGTTTAGCTCCTGTCAATTAGATTTAAGAGGTTATATAATTAAGAGTTGGGGAAGGGGAGGGGGGCAAAAATTTGCAGCAATTAAAGACAGCAAAGAAATACACAACCACTACGTTTTAAATTTTCAACAGCCCAAAAACAATTCTAAGTAAAGACAACAAAGAAAGTACAGTGTCACTAAAGGCCCACAATCTAAGTTTAAAAGAAAAATAGCAATTACCAGTTACTGTAAAGCACTGAATTAAATATGTTTCCTTCCCCTTCTGGCTTCTTCTGAGAAAATAAAACTCACTTGCTACCTCAACTCTGACTAAGCCCCACCTCCAGTTATCATGTAGCTGAGGTCAGAGGCCAGACAATTAACACCCCTTACCCAAACTACAGGGCAAGTCAGACATGCCAAGACTAAATTTGCAGCAATTAAAGACAGCAAAGAAATACACCGGCATTACGTTTTAAATTTTCAACAGCCCAAAAATAATTCTATGTAAATACAACAAAGAAAGTACAGTGTCACTAAAAGCCCACAGTCTAAGTTTAAAAGAAAAATAGCAATTACCAATTACTATAAAGCACTGAACTGAATATGTTTCCTTCCCCTTCTGGCTTATCCCCTTCATATACTTAAAAGTCTCTATCATGTCACCTCTATCTCTTCTTTTTTTTCACTTTATCTTTTTATTGAAATTCGAGTATATAAGCAAGCACACATATAATACAATAGAAGACTATCCTCCATGTAAGGTATAAAATATCACTTAACAAAACACAGTATTTAGGGTAAACATATTGGAGAAGCCATATATACATCTATTGATAATAAAGCACAAATCTAGACAGGCTGTAAGTGGAGAGCAGAAGGGTTACAATCAATAGGGTATTATAGGATCAGAAATAGCAACCATGTATGAAATACATGCAGGCTATGGCAAGGCATTCAGTAAATTGCAAAAAGTGATAAATGTGGTAATATGAACAATGTTGAGTAATGGAGAGGTGAAGATAAGAGAAAAGTGTGCAAGAAAAGAAAGGAGAGAGAAAAAGCAAGGAAAAAGGGAAGGAGAGGGGGAGAAAATAGGGAAGAAGGGAAAAAAGAGGAGAAATCTGTGCACAAAAGTTTCAAGAAAACCTAATCTGAGAGCAAAATAAGGAGGTCTAAATATCCCTAAGAATTAGGGTCTAGAAGAACTAGGTTCATGTACTTGAAGTAATCTTGCCAACATCTGTCATATACAGTGAATCGGTTATGAGTAACATGAGATAATTGGTCTAGAGAGAGGCATACTGAGAGAGGCAGTGAAGAACATCTGAAAGAGAAGGCACCAGAGTTGATTTCCATTTCATAAGAATCAGATGTTTGACCAGAAGAGAAAGTATGTTTAACCATCTAAAATGTGCATGTGAGAGGAGAAAGCTATTGGGGATAAGGATGCCTAGAAGGAATTGCTTGGGGTCAAAAGGTAGTTTTTGTCCTGTTACTCTGGAGGCAAGTAAACAGACTTCATGCCAGAGTTTATTAATGGGAGCGCAAAACCACAAAATATGAAGTAGATCCCCGTGGGCCAAATTGCAGTGCCAGCAATTATTATTATTTAATAGGCCCATTCGTTGAAGCACAGATGGGGTTCTATACCAAAGATGTAGGATTTCTAGTTTGTATTAAAGAACTACGGGCATCTTTAAAGGTATTATGTGCAATATGCCAACAATTACTCCATTGCGCGTCTGAAATATTGTAGTTAAGAAGAGTACTCCTTTTATTTTTGGCCTGTATAGACTGATCAGGTAGATTATCAATAATGTATTTGTAAATGGAGCTATTTAATTTTACTGATATATTAGTCCAGTGCTAGATGTATGAGGTTAGAAGAGTATGCCTATACACTAAACTAGAGAGAGAGTTATAAGCTGCCCAAATTCATAAATACTTCCAGAAGTCCTGTTTAGGAAGTTTCCATATGACCTGCAAGTCTGAGAATGATCTAAGAGTGAGTGAATTCTGGTCCAAGATATCTCTGAAAAAGAAAATGCCTTTGTTCCTCCATGTATGACAGAAAATTGGGTGATCTGCTAGAGTGAGCAATGAATTGCTCCATAAGGGGGCATAAAACCAGGGTGTTGGATTGGATTTCAGGAATTTGTGGGTTAGTTTCCAATAAAGAACAGAGGATGATATAGTCGGGTGAGATTTTAGTTTAGAGGAAATGGGATTAAAAATGAAGGAAGTGGGAACTCCTCCCGGGCACAATGCAGATTCCACTGCAACCCATAGTGGTGAGTGAGGGGAGGTTTTCTGAAACCATTTAATGGTTTGGGCCATTCGGAAAGCCCAGAGGTAGCCTTTGAACTAGGGGAGTCTGACTCTTCCTTTATTCCAATGTGATCAAAGTTTGTTGTGGTTAAAGCTTGGTGGTTTCCATTCCCAGATAAAGTTACTGATTAATTTATCAATTTTAGCTAAAAAGGAGGATGGTAAGACTAAAGGAATATTGGCAAAGGAGTAAAGAATCTTGGGAGAAATGGACATCTTAATGGCTGCAATTGTCCCCATGAAAGAGAGATTAAGAAGCTTCCATCTGTCCAGAATTGTTTTGATGTTATCAAATAAGGGATTAAAGTTAATGTCCCATATCTTCCCTAAGTTACTAGTAATTTTGATTCCTAGATATGTTATGCCCTGTGGTGACCAGCGGAATCCAAGAGGTATGTTCGTAAAGGCTTTACAGTGGTTGTTAAGTGCATAGTTTGTGATTTGCCATAATTCAAAGCAAGGCCAGAAATTTTAGTAAAATTATTAAGCAAATCAACCAACAGGGGCCCAGCCTCATTCAGGTTTTCCAGTAAGATTAAGAGGTCATCCACGTAGGAGAGAGAAACATACCTTGAATTGCTCACAGGTATGCCCGTGATGCCAGAAAATTGATGTAAACAAGCAGTCAGGGGTTCCATGGCTAAAATGAACAGGAACGGTGACAGGGGATAGCCTTGTCTAGTTCTCCTTGCTAGATGAAAGTAAGAGGAAAGGGTGGAATTAGTAAGTACTTTAGCAACAGGGGAGTTTGTGATAGGGTGGGTGACCCTACCCCAGTCGGAAAACTGTATTGATGGATAAAGCAGCTCAGCTTCAACAAAGTTTACCCCATGATTCCAAATTAGGGATATGTATAGCATGCAGTAGTCCCTGGAAGTAAAATAAAGTTGTAGTTACCTTTTTCTTCCTTTATGTAAGTTTGCACTTTATATTTTGTTTATCTTTGAGCCTTGCTAGCTGGCCACTATCAGGGTAGTCTTCAATTTAGTTTGTGTTCTGTAATCCCCCCCCAAAGAATGTGGCATGCTGGTATATGGAAATCACCATAAGAAGTATTACATGAGGGCTTTGCTTTTAAATAAGAGCAAAAGAAACTGTCCAAGGGGTATAATCTGCCAGCTAACAAATGAATAAAGTTCTCCTTGCTGTAGAAACTCTGAGCATGGCAGTTTGGATGTGTAATGAGAGGATGCAACCCCCCCCCAAAAAAAAAACAAGTGTAACAAAGTGCTGAGCAATAAATCCAGGTAAATATACCTGTGCTAAATAGTTTGTTGTTTACAGGCTGCTGCTGATTTTAGGAAATAGTTGAGACTATATTTCTGTGAAACAAAACATGATATAAGGAAGCATTTGATAGCTTTAGAAAAAGAGATGTGTATAAACTATAAAAGTAAAAGCAGGATAACAGTTAGAGGTTGAGTTCATCGCTAGAAGAATCTATGCTTTTTAAGATAGTTTGTACCTGGAAGCTGGGAGTTCAGAAGCTCCTGGGTCTGTGTTTCTGCTGCTGCTATCTCTGCAGCTGCAGCCATTTTAGAAAGATGTTCCCTTAGGGAAGGGCTGGCCTTTAATTGCATTAGTATACAGGGAAGGCTTGGGTCTTGTCCTGCCAGGAAGTGATTAGTTTAAAGGGATGAAATTTCTGAAAAGGATATTTGTTTGTATGTTCTCATGTTTATGCTTTTGTAAGGGGCTTAGCATTGTGTAACAATTGCCCCTATATATGTATCCTGTATATTTCTTTGAAAATAATGTAGTTGTGTGAATTATAAATCTAGTATTCCTTTAATTGTTTAATAGAACATGACTGAAATCATGTGACACCTGAGCTGTATATAAGGGATGCTCAGGTAACCTACAGTTAGATTTACTTTGGGCTGAGGAGCAGAGAGGAACCTCAGAGAGAAGCAGTGTGGAGCCAGAGAAGCAGCCAAACATGAGAGAGACATGCAGTGTTGAAGTACCGAGATCCTGGTTACCCAAAGGTGAAGGTGAGGCAAGCTTAAGGTGGAGTTCAGGTTGAAAGTCCTGTAAAGCCTAAAAGCAAGGAGGAATCGCTGTGGCTTGGGATTGGCCCTGGACCTCCAAAGGTCAAGTTTGGGCTACCTGGATGCTAGAAGCTGCTCACCTGGAATTTACCAAAGGGGGAGGATTCAGACTGGTGAGAAGCTGCAGAGGCCTGAGTGGGCAGATACTCAGACTGCAGAGGAACTTGCAGAAACCCAGGGGGTATTGGCAGGGTGACCATACCATGCGATGCGTTCAGTTCCTGGTCTCTAGAGGGCATTGTAAGGTCCAACTGCAGTGTTCTAGTGAGAGGTCTCCTAGCTAAACTCCCACTCCATACTCTTTATTGTTTTTCTTATAGTAACCTGACAAAAGTTTACATCTGAAAATGCCATCTGTACAAACCTGGCAATAAAACAGCACCTTGGGGTGTTTCACATGATATTTTATGATTCCTGCTGTCTTCCTGAATTGAACCCCATGACAGAGTTATATAATAGCTTGATCCAGGAGCAAAAGGTATGAGAAAGACCAAAATAAGATAAAACTTGATGAAGGTAGTCCCAGTTTAAGGAATCAAAGGCCTTCTCCAAATCAATAGCTATTACTGCAGCTGGTGTCTTGAGGGATTTGGCTTTGTGAATAAAATTAAATGAGGATTGTAGATGATCAGAACCAGATCTGTGTTTAATAAAACCAGCTTGCGAACAATGAGTTGCTTGGGACAAAAGGATTCAAGTCGAGAAGTTACTAGTTTAGCAAATATCTTCCCATCTGTGTTTAATAAAAAGATGGGCCTGTAACTTGTGAGGTGAGTAGGGTCTTTTTCTTTCTTAGGGATTAGGGTTATGATTGCTTTGGTGCAAGATGAGGGAATCTTGCCAGTACTGGAAGCTTCTTGATAAACATTAAAAAGAAGGGGACATAAGGTGTCGGAAAACATTTTATAGAAATTGACAGGGAATCTGTCACCCTCAGGGGATTTGCCGGATTTCAAGGAAGACAAAGCTTTCTGGATTTCCTGAAGTGAGAAGGGTTCATCTAAAGAATTTGTTTCAAGAGCAGAAAGATGAGGAAGATGTAGCAATTTAAGGAACTGTTGAATTTGTAAAGTAGATGGAGGATTTGTGTTAGAGTAAAGTTTTTGATAAAAGGTTTTCATGATACGGTTTATAGAGGGGTTGTCAGAGTGAATCGTACCCTGTTCATCTTTTAGGCTTAGGATATGAGTAGTATTGGTGCATACTAAGTGACAAAATGATTGATGGGCTTTTAATGACCCCTCTGGATATGACGTAGCCCCCACTCCATGTCACTTCCACTTCCGGCTGCGCAGGATATGATGTAGCCCCACCCCCTACACCACATCTGCTTCCGGCTGTGCAGGATATGACAAAGTGCCACCCCATGTGCCAATGATGCAATTCCAGCTGCGCTGGATGTTATGTAGCATTCCCACCTCGGATATAATGCACCCCCTTTTCTGGCATGGGGTTATGATGCGCTTATGGGTTGGGCAAATTTGGGCTTGTTCAGGCTTGTCAGGGCATGTCAGAGGATCCAAACCAGACTTGATGTTGCTAAAGCCACACACCATTGAGTGTTCATAGTCTACCTGCGCCACGTTTTGCTCATGTGTGTAGAGTTCTGAGAAGAGCAGCAACAATGATAACAATGATTCAGCCACTGGGTGTGCTATGATGGATGAACCCAGCCAGTGTTATCCTACACATTCTGCTAGTGTCACACCAGAGGAACTCAATTTGGTGGACTCTGGTATGCTCAATTTGGTAGAACAATTCATGAACCTCCATTTGCAAGATACTCATGAGCTTGTTAATATAGATGAGTAGTGGGAAGAGCCAGATGTGCTGGACACAGAAATGCTCTGATGAAAAGTCTTCTGTGGCTGGAGCTGTGAGTTATGCATCACCTGAAAAGTCTATCATATTGGGCCTGGTTAAGGGCATCTTAATAGAACTACTGCAAGACTTGATGGCTCAGGACTTGAAGATAAAGTGTGAGGGTTGTACAATTGACCATCCATCACAGCTAAGACATAGCTGTATATACAGACCTGAGGAGGGGTACTGGGAGCGTGTTTTTCCTGAACTCTGTGAGAGATTGTAGCCTCGATGGATCAAGCTACTAGTGGAATCTACAGCATGGAAGCTTGAGTGCACAGCATCCTATTTTGATACAATACAAACTGTTAATGATGCACTGACAGAATTTAAAGCATTGTCAAGTGTTGCTAAAGTTCTTGATGAACTGTATGACCAGTTGAGTATAACACTACAGAAAGCTGTTGAGGAAGCCATTTCTTCAGGAAGTCATAAAAAATATTTTAAAAACCCTCTGCAAAAAGGAAGCCCTGTGCCCTATTACATGTACTTGTATGACATTGGGACTTCTGATGAGGAACACATGGCTACGTGGTGAGAGCCATTAAGATGGGTAACCTGTGGGGAAACCACCAAAGAAACTTTGAAAAGCGGAAAATGAAAAATATTTTACAGACATTGATAACCATGCAAATTCCGGACTATGCTACTCACCACCAATGCAGTCCCATAAATGGTGATAAACTTTGGTTTATCCAGAGTTTGATGAATGACATTAAAAAAACTCATGTTGGTGTGAAATAATGAAAATGACTGTGTGTATAAACAATAATGTGTTAGAAACTGTTCAAAATGTGCTGCCACTAATATTTGAAAAACAGGAATTTGTCTCTTAGGGTCGTGCATTGGTAGCTATGGCCTACACCGTTGAGATCTGCTGTTTTATTTTAAAATGTCAAAGACAGCAAGATGTTAGAGACGTGGTTGAATTTACATCAGATTTTCTTGTAATGCAGCAAAACAAGGCCTGTCTTTTCTTGTTGTGGTGTTTTATACTATGATATAGTGTAATTTTAGCACAACTGCTGTCGCGTGTTTTGTGTTGTTATATAATGTATGTGTACAATGTGTGTGCTTTCATAATAAAAATATTAAGACTGGAAAAACTGCATTTGTCTTAGTTGTACTGTTTAACAAAAATCATGGTTAAGAAATCCTTGAAAAAAATTTACTATGATCCTCTTTTGCCTGGTAGCTTAGGAGGCGTTCAAAGACTACATGACGCTGCAAAACAAGAGAAAAGGTTTACTTGCACACAAGTATCACATTGGCTGTCATTACAAGATGCCTACACTATGCACAAGCCTGCAAGGAAACAATTTCTTAGAAACAGGGTAGTTGTAAACAACACTGATGCACAATGGCAAGCCGATTTGTTGGAGATGAGTAGCTTTTCCAAAGAAAATGACGGACTCCGGTTTATTCTGAAAGTTATTGATGTTCTGTCAAAATATGCATGGATTAAAGTGTTAAAAAATAAATCAGGAACAGAGGTGATAGAGGCTTTCAAAATGATACTGTGAGAGGGGCACAAGCCTGAAAAATTACAAACAGATGAAGGGACCGCATTTTTTAATGCTAAATTTTAATTATTTTTAAAATCACAAAGCATACACCATTTTACAAAATTGAATGATGTTCAGGCATGCATTGTGGAAAGATTTAACTGCACATTGAAAACAAAAATGTGGAGCTATTTTACAGCATTTAATACGTATAGATACATAGATGTCCTATAATTATATTTATCAGCAGTCCATCAAAATGAGGTCTGTTGATGTAACAAATGACAATTCTTTAATTACCTGGAAAAATCTATATAAAGATCTTGCACCAAAAGTGAAAAGACCTTCCAAATTTCATGTGGGTGATCACGTGCGTGTTTCTAGAGTTAAGAAAACATTTGAAAAAGGTTATGAACAAAACTTTACCAGTGAGATATTCATTATTTCTGAATGTATACCTAAGCCTATATATGTGTACAAATTAAAAGATTATGATAGTGACAAAATGAGAGGTATATTTTATGAGCAAGAATTGGTAAAAGTCTCAGACGCAACAAACCATGTTTACAGGGTGGAGAAAATAGTCTTCGTGTATTCATGTTTTACATGATGGCAGTTGCGTGAAGACGTTAGTGGTAAGACAATGAGAATGTTTTTTATGTTACATTGCCCAGCAATGCTTCTTTTGAAATGTTTCCCAACAATACAATATTGGATTGTACTGTGAAACTAGCAAAACCTATCAATTTAGTGGGTTTATGGGATGTTGGTCTGTCAGAAATACAGTACCCAAGGACATGGGACAATATTACATCACACGATGGGAAATTTTATGCTGGTGAAACTTCTAGGCCTATATTAACATTATCGATTCCCAGAGGGGGTTATCAAAATGTTGAAGATGTCACAGCAGCCATCAATGAGATACTGGAAAGCGCACAGCTAGAAATGTGGCTAGAATACAACAGTCGGGATCGGAAAATAAAATTTCATAACATTAGTGGTAGATCATTCATAGCTCGCAACAATCTTGCACGTATTTTGGGGGTACCACCTGGCATCCCACAAGTGCAGTCAAGCATCGTACCATATTATGCAGACATCAATGGTGTTTTTTATACACTGTTTGTATATTCAGATATTGTTGAGCACCAAAGAGTCAGAGACAGCCATGTCCACCTACTTCGCTGTGTAGAAATATCTGGTAAGAATAATGACATCATAACCATCCGCTATGATAAGCCAGATTATATACCAATCAGCAAACATCAGTTTGACACTATAACTACCGTAATAAAGAATGATCAAGACAAAAATGTGTTATTCTTGTTTGGCAAATTGATCGTGAAACTTCATTTTCACCCTGTTAAAGGAGCCTTCTGAATGCCTACAATGTCACAGAGGTTATACAGTGACCCTAGCCTTTATGTGGCCTATTACAAAGCACAGGCTGGTCATGGCTTGTCTGGTTTTCATGGAGCCCCTGTTATGTATGGTGCTGGCATAGGCAGCATATTTAGAGGCTTATTTAGAAAAGCTGTTCCACGATTACAAAAAGGTTTCCAGATAGTGAAACCCCACCTTAAATCAGAAGCTAAAAATATTGTAAAGGATGTAGTGGGGGATGTTGTGAGTTCCTTTACAATACATGATCCAGAGAAGCCCGCAAGATGGGGCAGGAATGGTTGCTTACAAGAGAACCAGTAAGAAAAGGAGAATGGCCCTCCCAGGGACCCATGAAAGCACTATTAAAAGGCTGCGTGTTCAAAAGAAAAGAACAGTTGTGAAACGTAAGCACCAGGAGAGAAAACATCGTAAAAGCAACAGACAAAGGGACTTATTTTAAACCATGTCTCTGGTACACTGCATGTCTCAAAAATGTGGAAAATCCAAACTAGACCTCTTCATGTTACCACCAACCCAAACCAGTATAGAGAAAAACCTTTATGTTGAAATCCTACCCTTGTCAGCCTTAAGTGATAGTGGACCACTGGAGTTTTATGTGGCGGGTAATGGTGAAGCCTACATTGACCTGAACAACACCTTGTTATACCTTTTGTGCAAAATCACCAAGGCTGATGGTAGTGACATTGATGATCAGGCTAGGGTGAGCTTAATTAACTACCCTTTAGCAACAGTCTTTAGCCAGGTGGATATAGTGGTGGGCGATCATATAATTAGCCAAAGTAATAACAGTTACCCCTACAGAGCAATTATTGAATCACTGCTCAATTACAGTGAAGACACCCTGTCTACACAATTTTCATCTGGATTATTTTATAAAGACACACCAGGACAGCACGAAAATGCAATTCTTAATGAGCCCAATGAGGGCTTTAAAAAGTGAGCAGCTTTTACAGTAGGCAGTCGCATGGTAGAACTGGCTGGGCCAATTCATGCAGACCTTTTTTTCCTGGAAAAATTGCTCTTGAATGGAGTGGATGTTAAAATTAAACTTGTTCGTAACAAGAATGAATTTTGTTTAATAAGCGGTGATGCAGATGAAGAATATAAATTACAAATAAAGGCTGCATCTATATATGTAAAAAGGGTAAAAATTTCACCAGCTATATGTATTGGTCATGCTCAGGCTTTACAGGCTGCTAATGCAAAATACCCTATTGATCGTGTTAGCATGAAAGTGTTCAGTATAGCTGGTGGGAGCTGTGTATGTAACCAAGATAATCTGTTTCTGGGTCAGATATTGAAATTATTGGTGATGGGCTTTGTAGATAATGATGCTTTCAGTGGTGTGTATAATAAAAACCCATTCAATTTTAAACATTTTAACATTAACTTTATAGCCCTCTATGTGGATGGTGAACAAATCCCTGCTAAACCACTGCAACCTACCTTTACAAGTGGTAATGCTGTTGGAGAATATATCAGTTTGATTCACGCGAGTGGAAAACATATGAAAGACAACCCTCTGCTGATAGACCGTGTAGGTTTTTGTCAGGGGTACACATTTTTTGCTTTTGATCTAAGCCCTGACCAAGACTGTAGTGACCATTATTCACTAATCCGCTCAGGCAACCTGAGAGCTGAAATACGGTTTGCTGACCCACTGCCAGCTACAGCGAATATGGTGGTGTATGTGGTTTTTGATAATGTTGTGGAGATTAATCAAAGATGAAACATTGTGTTTGACTTCAATTAAACATGAAAACTCAACAACTGGGCACATTTCTCCACACCAACCCTTCTACCAGAAACAGCTTTTTGGAGGTCTTTGCAAGTGATCAACTACCTTTAGAGAGACTTACATGCATGCCAGCCTCTTTAGTTGTGAATACACAGCCCCGGTCTATGCCTGGTGAACACTGCTTAGCTATTTATCCATACCACTGGGGAATTTTTTTACTCTTATGGATTTCCTCCAGATTTTACATTTTTTCCCCCATCAGTTGTTACGTTTTTCGGGAAAAATGTGGGAGAAACACTGTTTAGTTAGTTAGTTAAAGCCTTTATTTTTAAACAGGAGTTCAGGTGGAAATATCACATCATTAGGACGAAGTCCTATTTTCAAGATGGTCTTGTAAAATATAATATAATGTACTTCTAAACATATAAATCTAATACTACAACAAAGGCACTAATTTACAAAATTACATGAATTAACTCCAAACAGGTTCAAGATGTAACATCTATGACCTGCGGACACCATTGTATATTTTTCTTACATCATTGATGCAAAGGTGTGTCCTTTAATGATGTGATTAGTCTGTATTCTGATAATTTAATAATGAATGATCGAAAAGTTTATAAATTTGTCAAGCAATGTAGAATTGTTAAAAGGCTGAAGCCTTCTTTTTCTTTAAGCCCGCAGTCAGTAATTTCATGTTATGATTATAACCAACGATATTACGGTTGGTAGATCCACAAACAATGCATGCTGTATTTTCTAGACCACATTGTAGTTTGCTTTTATAGTGTATAATTAATAAAGGTACTGTTGTGAGGAGACAATAAACACAGCCATTTGTGAATTGCATCAGAGTGTTTGTTTATTTTCACAATATGATAGCAAAATAAAAGGCTGCATATAGTTTAATTAATAAAATGTACAAAACACACAATTAGGAGAACTATGTAGGACATAGCATAGGTGTTAAAACATTAACCATTGTGGCTTTTTTAAAGTGTTTTTTCTTATCCTTGTCACTGGTGATACTGTGTGGGATTCAGATGCTGGCATTGCAGAAGGATCTGTCACAACCTCTGACAGCTGTTTTTTAGAACTCTGAATCAAATGCCTGTTTTGTATGTTGGGTACCACTGATTTGGGAGCATGAAATAGAGAATAAAATATGGGTCAGGGTGTGTAATGAGATTTTACACACACCCGAGTTGTGGGATGCTACATAAACCCTGAGGGCGAAGCCTGAGGGGTTTGTGAAAAGCATGCCACAACGAGGGTGTGTGTAAAGTCGAGTTTGACACACATCCCGACCCATATTTTATTTTACATAATTGCTGGGTTTCCCTTTTTCGCCTCAGAAATTATATAAAATAAAAAGCTTCCGATGCATTCGCGGTGTGGCTTCTCAGGTGCCGATTTGAATCGGCATATTTTAAAGCCTTCCTTTGCCCTGGTTTGTGAGGTTTTCACTGTGTAAGGGGAAAAAAAAGAACTTACCACCGAGTTCTTCTGGCAGTCGTGGTGCTGTTTCGGGAGAGATGGAAGCGGTCAACGGTCTTGAGTGGTGTCGCTGCTGCATGAGCATGCGCACAGCAAGGAAATCGCCGCTGTTTGCCGTTATAAACACTTTATAAAGGCAATTATGCCATGATTTCTATGGGAAAAGGGAAGCAGTTATTATTTTCAGCTAAAGCATTGATAAATTTATTCCACCCCCTAGGTTTTTTAGCATCAGTAGTATATCTTTGTGAAGTAACAGCTCTGAATAAGTCATATATGTGAGACCCTTTAATGGGCACACCATGATATATAAATTCACCACGATCATTCCAATCTGTAACACCAGAAGTCTTTTTTAATTTGTTTAACAACATTTCAGTTTTTTATTTGGGCATGTACAGAAACACCTTGTACTATGTCACTGTATATGTCATCAGTGCCAGGTAGCAGTGTGTTGTCATCTTGTGACTGCATTAGCTCATGTGGTGTCAAAGATAATGACAAGTCTGCAACATCTTTTTCACCCTGGCGTACAACTGTGAGATAGCATTGTAGCACATTCCATATACTTTAGCCTTCTCATATTCAGAGAGTCAGTCCTTGAAGAACAGCTCATCTCAGCATCCAGCTGTCGTCTCCACACTCTTTCTTGGTAGTCTTCGGGGTGTGGATGACCTTCTAGTATGTCCAGCTGATGTTTAGGTACCAAATACATTTTTTGCACATAGGCCATGCCTGTCTCATATACTTGATAGAAGGCTGGTTAAAAATGGAATAGCCACACTGAGCAAGGTGCCTATAAAAGCCCCAGACTGTGTTACAAGATGCTTCTTATGTTTAAAAGACAGCTTTTTATTACTTACATTTTTAACAATGTTGCATCTCCTCTTTAGCTTCCTAATCTGGTGAGTTGTGAGAGGTATATTACCTTTAATAGCTGCTATTAAATCATCAGAGGCTGAACAGAGAATAGCTTTTCGCTGTCGTGGTGGCCCCTTCACCAGCAGCTTAAGCACTGCAAGGTTTCTTTTCAGACGTGCTGACATGTCACAGGGCTACGACCTTCTGGCTACAATGAACAAATGGAGACTGTGTTGCTGCCCTATTTGCAGGCACCTCTCTGGTCTGAGGGAGGAGGTTGTTTGTCTCCATGCTGACCTGGCAAGGATTCGGGAAACCTGCTCCCCCACCCGGGCCACTGCCTCTACCTCAGAGGTTGCCAAGAAAGAGGAGTGGTTGGACCACAGTGGGCTCAGGGAGGATGAGGTTGGTGGAACAGAGGCACATCCCTCCAGTTGTGCCTCTCCACAATTCATTCACCACTCTGGAAAAGCATGGTTCCTCTATGGAGTCACTTGCAGTGGAGACCAAGGAGGATGCTGGGAACCTCCACAATGGAGACCCACAGGAGGGTGGCCCAGGACCCCACAGGGAAAAGAAACAACTCCTGGTGGGGGACTCAATTGTTAGGGGGGTAGAACTGGGGAGGGAGGAAGGGAGGGCAGTGCCTGCCTGGCACCAAGGCTTGGAGGGACAGGAAACAAATCCTCAGGATCATGGGAGCAGCAGCAAGGGGAGGGAGCTGGATGTCATTTTCCACCTAGGGATGAATGACCTGGCTGAGAATGGGATCAGAGCAGTGCAACAGGTGTTTGTGGAGTTGGGAAGGGGCCCTAGACAAGTAGCACACACGGTAACTTTCTCAGAAGTGCTACCTGTCTATGGCATGGATGAGTCTAGGGCACTCCACACCATGGGATTCAATGACTGGTTGAAAAGCTGGTCCAGAGCTCAGGGATTTGGCTTCATTGGGGACTGGGGCTCCACCTGGAGGGATGCAGGCCTATATAGGCAAGATGGTCTGCATCTATCCTGGAGGGGAACCAGGATCCTAGGTGATAGGTTTAAATGCTTCAATGGCAAACATTTAAACTAGCCAAGGGGATGCACTGAAGAAGAGAAGGGAAATCCTAGCCCCCCCAAAAATCAGGGTAATTAGTGAGCTAAACACCAAGATAGAGCAGTCCATAGGGAGAAGGGCCCGTAGTCTAGGTAAAAAGCTCCCTGAAATGGTGGCCTTGATGGAAGAGGGATGCCTGGATATTATGGCAGTCACAGAAACATTGCACACAGAGAACCATGACTGGGATGTCAACAAACCAGGGTACACGATCTATAGGAGGGACAGGAAGGGAAGAAGAGGAGGAGGAGTAGATCTCTATGTAAGGGAAGGGGTCAAAGCAACAGAATTAAAGGGTAAACAGGGAGAGAGGAGGCACTGTGGGTCACCCTGGAGACTGGAAATGGCTCCACAATCCGCACAGGGGTTGTATACAGACCCCCATCTCAGGGGGAGGAAATGGACACGGAAATGATAGAAGGCATCCTTGGGATGGCAGAGAAAGGGGAGATATTGCTGATGGGGGACCTGAATATGCCAGATGTGGACTGGAGCACCTTTGCTGCAGCCCCATCCAAGAGCAGGGCCATTCTCGATGCCCTACAGGGGGCATGCCTCAGACAGCTATTTTTGGAACCCACTCAAGGGAGAGCAATCTTAGACCTGGTACTTTCAAATGGGGACAGAGAGAGGGTCTCTGATCTTGAAGTGGGTAGCCATCAGGGAACAAACGACCACCAAACAGTGTGGTTCACGATAAACTTAGCTGTAGAGTCAAGCCACACAAAAGAGAAGGTATTGGACTTCAGGAGGGCTGATTTTGTCAAAATGGGAGAGTGCCTCAGAAAAGCACTAGCAAACAGGCAAGAAGGTGGGGTACAGCAACAATGGGGAAACATCAAAACTGCCATCACAGAGGCAACAAGCTTTTGTGTGAAGCAAATAAACAAATCAAAACAAAAGAAAAAAAACACTATGGTTCTCAAAAGAAGTGGTGGGGAAGGTAAGGGAGAAAAAGATAGCATTCAGGAAGTATAAGAAAACACAGAAGGAGCAGGACAGAGAACTGTACCAGTTAAAGCAGAAGGAAGTGGGTAAGGCAGTCAGAATAGCAAAGGCCCAAACTGAGGAAGGATAGCCAACTTGGTTAAGAAGGGGGATAAAACCTTTTATAGGTACATTAAGGAGCAAAGAAAGACTAAGGCAGGGATACTGAGGCTGAACAAAGAGGAAGGTGGTTGGGCAGAGAGCGATAGTGAAGAAGCAGGGATACTGAACGAATACTTCTGCTCAGTATTCACAGTGGAAAAGCAGGGTGAAATACCTAATCCAGTCAATAGAAGCACTCTGGATAGGGGGGTTGATATTAGTCCTTTCACAGAAGAAAGGGTTCTGAAAGAACTCTTAAAACTGAAGGTGGATAAAGCAATAGGGCCTGATGGGATTCACCCCAGAATTCTAAAAGAACTAAGGGAAGAACTAGTAACACCACTGACTACCCTTTTTAATAAATCATGGGAGGATGGTGTGGTATCTGAGGACTGGAGGAGGGTGGATGTGATTCCCCTTCACAAAAGTGGGAGCAAGACAGAGGCAGGAAACTACAGACCTGTCAGTTTGACCTCAGTGGTAGGGAAAATGATAGAATCACTTCTGAAGTAAAGAATTGTTGACTACCTAGAGGCCAGTGGGGCACAGGACCCAAGGCAGCATGGATTCACAGTGGGAAGGTCATGTCAGACAAATCTAATTGATTTATTTGACTGGGTGACCAAAGCAGTAGACCAGGGAGGGGCTGTGGACATGGCCTGCCTAGACTTTAGCAAGGCATTTGACACAGTCCCACACAAAAGATTAATAAACAAATTAGCCAGCCTGGGAGTGGGTCCCAGGGTGGTAGCCTGGGTAAAACACTGGCTGGACAACAGGACACAGAGGGTAATAGTAAATGGAGTCCACAGTGAAGAAAGGGGGGTTACTAGTGGGGTACCACAGGGTTCAGTACTGGTCCTTTTTAATGTCTTTATACATGACATTGTGGAGGGACTGGAAGGGAAAGTATGTCTCTTTGCAGATGACACAAAGATCTGCAACAGGGTTGATACACAAGGTGGGGTGGAAAGGATGAAAAGGGACTTGGCCAGGTTGGAGGAATGGTCACATGTATGGCAGCTTAGATTCAATGCAAAGAAGTACAAAGTAATGCACCTGGGAAACAAAAACCCAGGGAAAGAGTACACAATGGGGGTTGAGATACTGACAACAACAAAAATGGAAAGGGACCTGGGGTAGTCAAATCAGATGACCTAAAGGTGGGCCAGCAATGTCAGAAGGCAGTAAGGAGGGCTGGGGGGATACTGGGATGCATAGGGAGAGGCATCACCAGTAGAAAACAGGAAGTTGTTGGCCCTCTGTACAGACAGTTGGTAAGACCACATCTGGAGTACTGTGTACAGTTCTGGAGACCCCATCTCCACAAAGACATAGACAGGGTGGAGGCTGTCCAGAGGAGGGCAACCAAAATGATGCAGGGTCTGCATCAGAAGACATATGAAGAAAGACTAAAGGAACTAAAGGTGTATAGACTCGAGAAAAGGAGGGAGAGGGAGGACATGATAGAAACTTTCAAAAGCCTCAAAAGAGTCAACAAAGTCCAAGAGGGTAGTAGCATCTTTCAGAAAAGAGAGTGCAAAAACAAGGGGCACAATTTGAAGATAGAGGGGATGGCTCAGAGGTAATGTGAGGAAGTATTTCTTCACAGAGAGGGTTGTGGATACATGAAACAGCCTTCCTGAGGAGGTCGTAGAATCAAAAACAGTGGGGGAATTCAAGAATGCATGGGACAGACATAAGGCAATTCTAGTGGGGGGTAGGAGGAAGTAGGCTGTTGGTTAACTAGGATCTTCAGCTTATTCGTTAGGTAGAGAAATGGGCAGACTAGGTGGGCCAAGCGGTCCTTATCTGCCGTCAAATTCTATGTTTTTATTTTTCTATGTTTCAGTTCTTATTTTCATGGGGTACTCTGTTTTATGATGTATGCAACAGGTAAAGCAGGTGGAAACAAACCAGACCTTAAGCGGTATGATTCCGGTGTAGTGGGTTTTAAATCCACCAGAAGATAACCATAGGCCTCACGGGTAGCGTCTTCAAAGACCTCTTCAAAAAATTTGGTCTTTCCAGGATACATCTGCTTGGCTAGTGTACTGACTTGTAGCTTATCTCTGGGATTTTTAAATAAAACTATATAATTAGCATTTAAATTTATGGTCCTGCTTTTTTTACCCTGGACAAACAAATTGTGTGTGACATACAGGATACTAACATTTCTGTGATGGCAGTACTGTGTGAAACATTTTTGAATTTCACAGTTTTCAGATGCTGTTTCCATTAAGTCACCTACAATTAAAAGATTTACTTTTTGAGGTGGTAATAGTTCGTCATCTTGTGGAGTGCTAGGAATACCTTCTATAAATCTCAGCTGAGGAAATTTACTGTGTAATTCTGTATACAAAGGTTGCCAACAGCTATAACACCAGATAATATTTTCTGGAAATCTTGTTAAAGCACTGAGACCCGCTTCCAACATGCTTTTAATAAAATAACTTTTCCCACAGTTTGATGGTCCAGCCAAAATACAGGAAAAAGGGTGCTGCAAATGTATATCCGTACTCATACCCATATCAGAAGCCATAAGGCAGTGTTTTAAACTCCTCAGTCAAAACCCTTTTGTTGTAGACAACCCTGAAGGTTTTCTTTTCTTGCCTGTTTTCAATAGTGATGCTGTTTTTGTTTCTCACGATTTATTTCAGTCCGATAGTAACTGATTGTACTCCAACACCTTCATCCGCGCCACCGTCCTTGGCAAAATGCTGTACTAGTGATTTGAGACAGCTGTAGTTAACCTTTTCACTATTAGCCATGTTTAGTGTTATGCCTTTTGCCTTCATGCAAATTTTACCATTGGTCAGTTTGTAGCCCTAGGTTTTAGGACCACCAGACACAAACTCCACAATGTGTTCACCATGTGGTAATTCACTGGTCAGATCACCCAAATAGTCACCCAGTGGTGGATCCCAGTCACCTGGTCTGCTGACAAATATGACCGAGTCTGTATCGTGGTATAAACAGCGGTCCTGCAGGCTTTCGAGTAAACTGTACAATTTAAGTCCAGCATAAGCTGTGGTAAAGGCAGCAATAACAACATTAATGTTGGTAGCATTTGCGTATTGATTGTCAGTGTATTTCCATTGTACTGAGGCCGTATCATCATTGATGAAATACAGACTAGATACATGGTAGCGATCCGTGAAAAGGTACTGAAAGAGTTCTTCAGCATCCTTGACAAGAGTTGTGTTCATCAAGTTAGTCGCACCAAATTTTCCCAATAAAGAATTCAAATACAGCTTGAAATCTGTCTTTATGCTGGGTTATTTGCATATTTTCTGCTTCTAAAACAATGCCTTCCTTAGCATAGTACTGCCTGATGTATGCTTTATGTTCTACATCAGATGTACACCAGTTTGGATACCCTGAAGCTTCCTGTTTCCCTTAGGTGTAATTTAATATAGTCTGTAAAAGACTGTCTGACCTGTCTTGGTAGTGCCAGACTTCATACACCTTGGCCACCTTATAACCTTTCTCTAAAGCCAGCTTTAGCTCTTCAGTACACCGTGTGCCCTCCAGAGATCGTTGTTCATCTGAATGGATACATGGTTGTGACTGTTGAACTGTCTCAGCACATGTGTGACACAGTGTAAACACCAACTTTCCATCTATACTACTGGGCAGAACAGGCAAAAAGAGACCATGGGGTGGATACACTTTAGCTTTTATAAGCCCAAAATGTTGTCTGAGATACTTGAAATTGTCATATATAACCACTGGGTGCCCTATGGGGTATGTCTTGGTCTTGTTCAAATAGGGATACCAACTGGTAAAATCATAATAATGGATTTTCTCACCAGGCTGTGCACTGTAATATAAATGCAGAGCATTTGTGCACCCTCCATAAAGTGATTCACGGGGATCCATTGGCTCTGGAAAATCAACTACTTTCAAAAAGGCCTGCAACTGAGGATTCTTGCACACCAGCTGTTTCCATTCATGTTCTCACATAACCCTTACATTCATACCCTTTTCATGTCTGAGGAAGTTTAATTTCTTGATAGTCATGTAATATAGGTGTTTGTAGGTTGTGTCAAGCATTGAGTTAAACAAATCTTCAAAGAAACACACCCTGCAGCCATGATAAAAGCAACCTAAAAACTCAAATGCTGTAGGGACACCGTCTATTACAACATAACCATCAAGAAAGTAATTACCTACCTGCACTTCTCCACCATTCAAAGCATGCTGTATGGAAATATTTTCTTGTTTACTTATGTACATAAGCCACTGTATGGCAGATGTGGAGTAACCCTTGCACTGGCGGTGATAGTTGTCAGCGGGTATAATCCCTATGGTGTCTGGCTCTAAAAATTTAAATCGATACATGGCAATGCATACTGATTCTATAGTGATGTACTGAAAGGGGTCAATTTGCCCCCTCTCCTCTGCAATGTCTTGAAACATTTCCTCTACACCATCTTGAAACATTTCACATGCCTGTTGTAGAATCTCTACATCTGACTTGCAGTAGTGGTGTAATTCCTTTTTAAAATTAAATATATCTTTTTTACGCAATTCATACCACTCCAAAAACTGTTTTTTTTTCATCTGCCATCATGTAATCTATACCATAATCTTTGGGGTCAGGCATAGGCCCTACATAATTTTGATTTTCTGGTTTGTTAAAAAAGTGTGGAAAGAACCCCTTTGCTCCATCAAAGCCCATCGCATATGGCATAGCAGCTAATCTCATAGGAAGGAAATTTAAGCTGTCAATAAAATGGATTTTTAACTGTGTTACAGTTACAGACATCAGTTTACTTCCCTGAGTCAATAACTCCACCTCCTTTTTCTTTTACAAGCTGATTTAAGATGAAGTGACTATCATACCCCTTTGCATTATGAGCTATAAAGTGTATCCCTTAAACCCTTTTTGAATAAACTTTTTCACAAACTGTGCAACACAGTGCCTTCAAATTCTCACTTGTGACCTCTTTCAATGGCGTAGATACAATTAGGAATATGTCTAGAGTCATCAGCACCGACATCTTGCATGCTTTCAAAATCATAAAATATATAGCTGCTTGAACATGGCGGTCTCTTTAATGGCTGAATATTGCATAAGTGGGGTTCAAAAGGGTGTACATCTGTAAGACAGTTATGACACTTTAGCTGAAAACAAACATGTACACCCTCCTTAGGTTTTCCATATGATTTGCATACTTTAGTTAAATGACAATCGGGGAATGTCAATTTATGCTGTCTGTAACAGTCTGTGGCGCTACAGTGTTTATTGCAATCAGGGCACTGTACCACCTCACTTTGCACTTCACTGCAGCCAAAGGATCTGCATGCATGGCACATGTTAGGGCAGGTGTGTGAACCTGTGTGTCCAAAAAAAGGCATGACAATGCTCACACACATTTCTGGCACCAAAAAAGCCTTTAAGATTTTTAATACCATAATAATGGTTTTCGTGTAAAAGTATAAAAACAGTATTAGCCCATTTATTAGGAGAACTCACAAACTTCTGCCATGCCCCAGCTTTGTTCATAGAGTAAACAAAGATGGTCACATTTAGTTCTGTCTCAAATAGGTGTATGTGACTCAAATCTACAAGTGTGTGTTCCTACAAGCCTACCCTGTTGTGTAAATCTTTAGCTTTTGCTAGTATCTTCTGATCAACTAATTGTTTAGTAAAGCAATTAAACTAGCCGCAAAGCATGATGTGTTACTTTGATTTACAATATTGACTAGGTGTCTTGATTTTTGCTTTACAGTGTGACTAGATAAGATGCTTCTGACATCTCTGGAAACACCCCCATGCACATTTTGCACAACTGTCACAACCAGCATTAATGTCTCATTCACACACACCTCCATCTTGCTGTTTAATAAATTGGCAATATGTTTTAAAAATTCATCTGCATTTAATTCATTGGGGTTCCGATGTAATGAGTACACAGGGTCATTTAAGCTATCACAACTCATGTGTAGCTGTACAAAATCATTACTACCCAAAGTGGGCCTTATTCTGTCCAGCTACTGTTGCACAGCTGTGTGGATTGCAGAATCATATTGGTCTATGGATGTTATTTGGTCTAGGTTAGCAAAACAAAACTGCTGGCGATATTCAGTACCATTAAAATTATTTCTGGGTACTTCTCATATTCATTTATTAATTCTAAATACACAGGTTCTAGTACATCATCTTCCCTCACCTGTGGGGCCCCCTGACTACACATATCTTCTTCATCTTCTTGATGGTATGGGGTATCACCACCCACTATCTGCATGTGTTCGGGTGTGCTGTTTTGAGAAGGCTCCATACATTCCTCACAGCCTGACAGCTCCATACAAATATCAGAATTATCACTCTGCACATATTTACAGTTTTCAGCCATACAACACGCTGTTTCACAACCACTATTTTCTTGGCCCTCAGGAGACTGCTGGCCTGATAAACACTCAGGACAATCACACAAACAATCACAAACACAACTGTCAGAATTATCAATTGTGTTGTTTTGAGTAGGTGCCATACATACCTCGCTGTCTGTCAGACCCCTACAAATATCAGAATTATCACTCTGTGCACATTCACGGGTTTTCACTCATACAACATGCTGTTTCACAGTCATTATTTTCTTGGCACTCAGGAGACTGCTGACTTGATAAACACACAAGACAATCATTCAAACAATCACAAACACAACATGATATGTAAGACCCAGGTTCCCCATGGTTATGTTGTCGTGGCTTGTGTCTGTGCCAGGGACTCTGCTATTTTTTCATTCTGCTACAGACAACCAATATTTTTTTAGCCCTTCTAATTCTACTGCTAATATACTGGCTCACTATATTACGCCTGGTGTTTCTGATGACCCACCCTTGTTGAATAATTCTATTAATTTTATTACACTCATTTTGAATAGTATACATTTTTACACCACCTACAGCTAATTTTTGAATTAGTTTCCTAGTACCCACCATTTTTGGTATAGCAGTCACAGCTAACAGAATTATTTAAAATTGACTTTATGACTATGATTCTCCAAGGCTAACCACCTTAATTGTGTTATTAGAAATTTCAAATATTAGATTGCAACCAGCGGGTATCTGCATATGTGAAGAGACTGTCACAGGTGTACCAAAAGATTCTAAATTGTAACTATATGTATACTCAAGTGTACCACTAGTTGGGCCTTTAACATGTGGTGACGCTTTTTCAGGTAGCAGTGTTCCAGGCGTAATTATATGGTCAGCCTACTAACACACACACACACACAGCTGATGATTTACTGCACCGCAGCTCTGCAGTTATACTATCAGTGGCACATTCTAACGTAACAGGTGTTTGTGTTTGTTTATTATTATTACATTTGTAGCACCTCTTACCCCCAATCCCTATATGGCAACGGTGTTCACGTTTTGCACTTTTGTTGGTAGAAGGTGTATGGTCAGCTCTTAAAGACACACAAGGGGGGACTGAAGAAAATTTCAAAATGTCATTATTCTTTTGGGCTGCTGCCGTGGTTGCAGGCACTGTATGTAGGGATGGTCCAGTCTTGTTAATAGGGCTCTTTTTCTGTCTGGATAACCTTGAATGTGCGTGATGACTTCTTGCAGACTTTTGAAATACAGCTTCTATATGATTAAATTTTGTATCATCTAGTAACAAAAAAATAGAGAACATAAATATATCAACACTATACATCATATTGACTACATCCTGGATACAAACATGCAGTATACCAACATATTAAATAGTTTGCCACAATGAGCCACACATAATTAAAACTATAAAATCAGAAAAACTATGTGGTTTAAAACATTGTATGCTCTAAACTTCTTAACAAATATTGTACAAACATATGACTTTATATTACAATTTTGTTATAAGAAAAGCATGTTAAATTTACAAAAAAAGAAAATATTTGCAAATACGCCACAGCTGCACCTTATCCATCTGCAGCACTGTAAAAAGTAAGTAATTAGTTTTCAGTTAATGTCCAACACTATTAAAAACTTTAACACATACCTGTTGTTTTGTCTTCATTAATTGATGTTGTTTTATTTTCAGATGTGGACTCCGGCTGACCAGTTTCTGTTAAAAATCAAAGCAGTATATATGTCATCACTAACCAGATAGTGTCTCCCAAGCATACTGTGTGTAGTCACACAGTTATTACTTCTTTACACGCTTAAAAACAGTATTTAGCTAGTTTTAAACTTTAGCAGATTTTTTCATCTGTCTACAAAGTGTAGGTGTCAATAAATCAGTTTGCTAGAGGGTTTAGAACATGTGTGTGCTGTACATTGATAGAAACAAATTAGCAAAATGTATATTAACAAACCTTTATAATATTGCTAACCATACAGCTGTTGAATTAAACTAAAGCTCACAGTACTGTAAAGTGGCCACAACACTATCAGATAAATTAATTATAATGCAACACACCATAATGTAAGCAACATAGGCAGAAAATCCACTTATGCATATGTTCTCATGCAACACAATTATAACAGGGCAAAGCAGAGGGGTATCATGATCTTGTCTGGACTTGTCCACATAATTAAGACATTGGTACATTTAACTTGACATACCGTATGATGTAATATGTGTGTCTGCAGAAGAGTTGCTTTGTATATACAGGACCGGCAAACCTGGATTAGGAAAACTTAGTTATAGTCTTATAAGCATGATTTTAAGCAATCAAAATATTAAAAACAATTAAACAGTGTACTCACCAACAGCTCCTTGTGGGCCTTCTGATTCTAGAACAAGATCATGAAAGCCAATCTGAGAAAACTGTTTTGCAAAATAATTTGCCATTTTAATGTCAAGATAACAACAATACTTCACAAGCTACAACTTTGCAAAAGCTTACCAAAGGTGGCTTCAGAGTGGCAGAGACTGGACGTAGTCTAAAGCATCTCCTTTTATATTGTCCCAGTGGCTGTGACATGCCCCAAGCATTGTACAGAATGAGAGCCTGTAACAAAGACCCGTGATGACAAAAACTCACTGATTAATAATCAGTACATTTAAATACACAGGGTAGTGGGAGGGGTGGTGGGTGTCTTAGCTAATATGATGCTTTCATGCTTAAATGTTATTTTCTATAGATTATAAACTTTATTTTACATGTCAGATAATGATTTAATTTAATCCTTGCTATATAACAATACACATTCTTAGCTTAGGTTGACTATGACAGCTGATTTTCTGGAGCTGCTTAACTAAGTTAGATATGTCTGACACTCATTTTATCAGAGTATTTTGATGATATTTAACATGGTGTGTGTGTGTGTGTGTGTGTGTGTGTGTGTGTGTGTTTAACATTAAAATTCACTACAGCAAGGAATTCATTGTTTACCCCTTTTCATTTTGTTTTAAAGCCAGAAAAATGTGGCTAGTTTTAAGGGTTTATATTATAACCATAAAAAGCATTTTTATGTTATTGCTCTTTCTGTATACTTGATAACTCCATAGTGTTTTTAGCCACCACAACCCCTAGCTGCTGTAACAGATTTGTGTTATTTAGACTTTTATATCACTCTTGTTTTTTAACGGTATGGAGTAAACACTGTGGTTCTCACACAAATGGGCCTAAATCATTAGCTAAAATTATGTATTACAGACTGCATCTCTGTTGAGCTGGAAAAAATGGCATTTTCTTAAGACATTCCCAGGCGTATCAATCAGCTAGCATTTTAAGGTTAGAAATGGCCTTTCGTTTTTTGGGGGGACCATCTGTGATTCTCCATTTTAAAAACAATGGTATCAAACAAAAATTAAAAAAATAGGTATCCAGCTATTGAGCTGTAAATAAATAGCATTTTTCAGACACTTTCCCAGTCGTATCAACCAGCTATAGCATTTTAAGGTTCAAAAGGTCTTTTGTTTTTGGGCAGTGCCTTCTGTGGCTGCCCATTTTAGAAGAATGGTAACAGACAAAAGTTAAAAGATTAAGTATCCAGCTATTGAGATGTAAGTAAACAGCATTTTCCTAAACTTTCTCAAGCTTATCAAGCATTATCTTTTAAGGTTAGAAAAGGTCTTTGTTTTGGGGTGGCACCTTCTCTAACTGCCCAATTTAGAAGAATGGTAAAAGACAAAAGTTAAAAATTAGGTATCTAGCTATTGAGCTGTAAGTAAATAGCATTTTCCTAAACTTTCCCAGGCTTGTCAACCATTATCTTTTAAGGTCAAACTCAGGCCACTGTGGCTATTGCACAGAGACTGCACATATACCATCAACATGAATTTCTTCTTGGAGCCTGAAACATACACATTTGCAAACCAGCTTCTAGCCCAGCAGCTTCTGTTCATTTCAGGTAACACTAAATACATTTTGTAGAGTTTTAGATAACATTAAGCTTTTAGCTACATACACAAAACAATATTTTATACAGGGATATGACTGTTGATAATCTGTAAACATTTTGCAATAGGCCAGAATTTTTGGAAATCAGTTTCACTGGTATGATAACAGAAACAAAATAAGTTGTTTTTATGATGCAGGTGACAAAAACTTTAAAAACATTGTGTATGTGGGTAGAGAATTCTTAATTGCAGAAAGAAGCACTGTTCCATTTACAAAATCAAACTAAAAGTATAGGGTACAATTGAAACACTAAACCCCACTTTAGACTGACAAAAGGAAAAAGGAAATTATAAAACCAGTGAGGGAAAAACCAACTGTTTAATTTCACTGTTACTATACTCACCCCCCGTGCCAAAATGTGAAAAACAACATTTTAAAAATACATGCATTTACTACACAGCCTTTTTTGATCAAATGTGACAGTTTCATACAATCAGTGTTTTTGCCTTTTTATTTATTTATTCGTTCACAGAAAATATACGCCAAGTCTGGTTTGGACCCTCTGGCATGCCCTGACAAGCCTGAACAAGCCCAAATTTGCCCAATGCATAAGCGCACCATAACCCCGTGCCAGAAAAGGGGGTGCATTATATCCGGGGTGGGAACACTACATAACATCCAACGCAGCTGGAACTGCATCATTGGCACACGGGGTGGCACTATGTCATATCCTGCATGGCTGGAAGCGGATGTGGCATAGGGGGTGGGACTACATCATATCCTGCGCAGCCAGAAGCGATGTGGGGTGGGGGCTATGTCATATCCGGGGGGTCATTAAAAGCCCATCAATCATTTTATCACTTAGTATGCACCAATACTACTGATGTTTTGTTCCATTTGTTGTGCTTTGCACTGGTAAGAGAGGAGTTTCCCGTTTTTATAGCTGTGTTTTCAAAACTTATATTTAAGTTTAAACAAGGCCAGTTCGGTTTTACGAGAAATGAATTCATTAATTTTAACTCTAAGTTGAAGAATTTCAAGATGAAGTTGAGAATCAGGACGGTGCTTCTTAGAGGAAAAGTATAAATTCTCTTTAGCCTTAAGAGATTTTTCCAAGTCAGCAAGCTGTTGTTCCCTTACTCTTTTCCTATGTGCAGCGTAACTGATAATTTTCTCTCGAATCGTAGCTTTAAGAGCTTCCCATACAGAGGACATAGAAGATTCGGGTTAGTATTGTGAAAGAGTAAGTCCTGAATTTGTGCTTTGATCATGGGTAAGAAATTGGGATCCTTGAGAAGGAGAGGGTTCAGTCACCAGTAAGAAAATTTAAGTGCTAATGTGCCCCACAAAAGTTACAATTTGACAGGCGAATGGTCCAAGATAATGATGGGAGAAATGGATGAATCAATAGTTTTTTCCATTAAAACAGGAGAGGCTAACCAGTAGTCAGTTCTACTGTATGTCTTATGTAGGTGCGATATATCAGCTAATCCAACAGCTTGCATTAGTAATGAGAGGGCTTTAATACTTGTAGGGCGGGTCTCTGGTCTCTGTAGTGGGGCTACTTCTGTCAATGCTGGCTTCTAAAGCTAAGTTAAGATCACCTCCAAGAACAACTGGTGTATTATCAGTGTTAAAGGATAGAATCTGTTGAGCTAAATTATGAAAAAGCTCTGGAGAATCAGAGTTGGGTGCATAGACATTAACAAGCAGAAGAGGACCAGAGTTGGTATTCAGTGTGACCATCACCCATCTGCCGTCACTATCGGAAATGGAGTTTACAAGGGACCATTTGAGACTCTTATGAATAAGAATAGTAACTCCTCTGTTTTTTGAGGCATAGGATGATTCGTAGATCTGACCGACCCAATCTTTTTTAAGTCTATGAACATCCTCTACTATTAATTTTGTTTCTTGAAGGAAAGCAATTTGTGTTTTATGTTTTTTGAGATGTGAAAGAATTTGCTTCCGCTTACAAGGAGAATTAAGTCCCTTCACATTCCATGTATATAAAAGTATGTCACTCATATTGTTAGTGTTAGAGAAAGGGAATAATAGCTGGAAAGTGAAGGGACAAATAAATGAGGCAGAGGATGATTAGAATACAATATAGAGAGATCTTACATATATGCAGAGAGTGTCAAGAACATTCAAGCCAAAAATAGTGAGCTGTACGATACATGAGTGGCACAGATATCTTATTAAAGTTATAACAGAGATGGGGAAGGAGAAAAGTCATTAATAAAAACAATACTAGTAAGCTAAATAACAAAATGTTTTATGGGTGTGAGAATGCTAGTCAGCCAACTGGCAAGAACTCTCTCACCACACTCTGAGGGCGATAGGGGCGGAGACTAGGAGGACCGGTTATAAATATCAGCCCAAACCTAAGTCTGATCCCAGTAATATAATAAAGGAAGTATTCCTGATATGCTAAACTGAAAGGGAATAATACCAAGAAAGGCAGGGGACTGTAATAACCTCAGCTTAATTCTAAGCTAACAGGACACGGTGTAAGGATAAAGCTAAACGCCAGAACTTATTTATAAGCATTAGTAGTAATAGTACAAGATATACCAACTTGAAATAACAGTAAATTAAAGAACCATATATGAGATGCCAGTATAGCCTAGACATAGAGTAAGGAATTCAGGGAGCCAGGTGGAATGCAAATGAACAAATATAAAAGGAAAAGTAGATCATTACCACATTAGAGTGACTCTAAGTATACTTTGCAGTGCAACAGAATAAGTACATAATAAATACAATATTGAGAGGGAAAGAAGAAAGGGGAGGTCAATTTAAGCCCTTACGCTCTGAGCCAAATGCAAATCGGGATTATGTGGAGAGGTATAGGCTTCCATGATAACTGTAGACAGAAGAGACAGTCATAGTAAAGATCAGCTCCAATTACTTGAAAATCGCCTAAATAGGTGTTATATGGGGTGACTAGGTCTAGAAGACTAGGCCCAGTGAGCCCCAAAACAGGAGGGACCACACAGCAGTGGATTTCTATAATATCTGTAGGCTTCGAGTAAAATAAGGAGCATAAGGAAGATGTAGATTGACAACCTTTGCAACAGTACACCAAACGTAGCCCACCTCTTTGAATGCTAATGTTGGTTCCATATTGTAAACAGGAGGTAGTAAGAATAATGGAGTGAGGGAAGGAGATAGAGTAAATGTAGTTGCCAATAATACTAAGAACCTGTCATCAGAGAGGGAAGGGTAAATTGCCTTGTTAAATATAATATTTCACATATGAAAAAGAAAAGGCAATATTGAGGATGCATACTGATTGAAGATATGCAACTGAACAGCCAAAAGACTATAAACCTGATGCACTGCTAAACTGGAGAGTAAAAGGCTCAGATACAGAAAGCCTGTTTAGTGAGGTAATGTATAAGATCTAACACTAAAATAATGGGTTAGAAAAGCATTGCTGATATCCCAAAGTTCCCTTGAAGACCTTTAAGATGCTCATTTAAACACTGCAAAAAAAGTAAATTGATCGTGCGTGATGTACAGTCTTTGCTTTCTGCACTGGGCTGGGAGCGAAGCAACCAGGTAGCCTAGACTGTAGAGCGGCGGCTAAGCAGAAAGTGTACCGGCACTCCTTTTAAGTATCCTGGAAGCAAACCTTACCAAGATATAGCAACTGTGACCATATTTCTGACCATATAAGCTCATAACACCTTAGATTTATTAGCAGGATTGTGACTACTAATGTTCTTGCTTTTGGTCTTTGCTCTACGTTTCTTTGTGGGCAGCTCTAAAGATTTGAGGGGGGAACTTGCAACAACTTCTTCCCATGAAGTATCGGCAGAAATACATCCCCGAGGCACAGAGCCCAAATTAGAGGGGTGTTTGTCTGAAATTTGCTGGGAAAGATCCTCCTGTGAGGAGCGTATGTGATCCTCCAAGAGAGCAAACTTATTGCTCAAGGGAATAGAGGGGTTGATTTGAAGGTGAGAGGCTGCAGCTTGGGGTGTTTGGGGTGAAGCCTTGCTAGAACAGCATGAAAGTCTTGAAGAATAATGCCCCAACAGAAGCTTCTCATGCAGCCGTGTTGCTTGCCTTGGGATCAAATCAGTTGCGGCGTTGCTGCTTGGGGCTGCGAGTTCTGCAACATTTTCCCCACATTCCTGTACTTTGTCGTCCACCCTCTGTACGGATACCAAAGCTGTGTTCGGGTTACCAATTGCTGCTGAACCTCCCAGGGTAAGATCACAGAGAGAGACCCCCAGATAGTTGGCTAAGGCATCAGGGGTTTCAAAATCCTTGAAGGAAAAGCCTGAGAAAAGGTGTAGTGTTGAGGGGTAACGTAGAGCAAATTTAATGCTTCTTTGGTGGAGGATTTGTTTAAGTGGATTGTAGGCCTTCCTTCTGATGGTTAAATCTTTTGAAAAGTCTCTATAGATGGAAATATTAAACTCTTGCCACTGAAGTTTCTCCATTTCTCTGGCTTGTTTCAGTATTAATTCTGTATGGAATAGTTCAAGAAGAGCAATGATAGGCCTTGTCGCTGGTCTGATGTTGGCTTGGGACCCAGAGTGTGGTGAGACCACTCAATGATTAATGTTAGGTCAGGAGGCAGTTTAAGCATTGCAGGCAGCACATGTAATAAAAGCACAGTAGTGTCTCCTAATTCTACACCTTCAGGAAGCCAAAAATAGTAAATTGTTACCGCGATTACGATTTTCAATATAAATCGTTTTGGCTTGTAGGATTTAATAATTCGATCTTGATTATGGACAGTAGCCTGGAGGTCATGAATAGTAGTGGTGGTGTTACAGGCCGTTGCTTTCTCATTAAATGCAATTTTCTGACTAAAAGTTTCAAAAGTGGTTGCATTCTGTTGGGTGGAGGTTTTTAGATCATTAATCTCAGCCATCAGTTTAGAAAACATTACTTCCACTCTAGCAAGTGAGCTTTGCTATACTTGGAGATCTGCCATAATGCTGAAGGATGAGGCCTAGTATGCTGCAGTACATTGTAGAATAATTGAATATAAGTGAGCGATGGATCAAAATGACTTACAAACTGTGCCAGGCAGTAAGATTACAGGATGGTCACAGGAGTTGGTACCAAAGAAAGGTCTGGTGAAGGCTGGATGAGGTTAGATTGCAGTCATTCCTGCAGCGATTCTGAACTATGCTGCCATCTTCTGCCAGGTCAGGCCATGCCCCCCACCTCTATCTCTTCTAACCTCCAGCAGGTATAGATTTAATTCTCTCTATTTAGTCTTGTATGACTTCTCTTGCATACCTTGCACCATCTTTGTTGCCCTTCTCTGAATCCTCTCCAACCCATCTATACCCTTTCTTAAATGAGGCCTCCAGAACTGTATCCCATACTCCAGGTGCGGTCTGAACATGCTCATATACAAAGGCATCAACACCTCCCTCTTCCTACTTGTTATACCCCTTCCTATGCATGCCATCATTATATTAGCTTTACCTACTGCCTTACTACATTGGTCTCCTACTTTAAGGTTGTTTGAGATTATAATCCCCAGGTCCCTTTCCCATTCTGTTTGCTTTATCAGTTTCCCCCCAGTGAGTACTCAGCCAGTGGATTTTTATGCCTCACATGCATCACTGCACACTTCTTAGCATTGAACTTCAGCTGCCAAATGTCCAACCACTTCTCTAGGGTGCTCAGATCTCTTCTCATGGCCTCAACCCTTCCTGCTATGTCAACCTTATTATATAACTTCACATCATCCACAAAAAGACACACTTTCCATTCAAGTCCCACTGATATAGCACTGATATATATGTTAAAAAGGATTGATCCCAGTAATGACTCCTGAGGAATACCGCTCTGTACACTATAAAAAATGCAAGATGAGCAACTTTATGCACAACCAGTATGTCCTGCCAACTTGGGGTTCTGATTCCCAAGGACCTCTCAAGCTTCGCTCTTGAGGTGAGAGGGAATCAGAACCTCTCTGTGGCAGAACACACTGGTTGTGCATAGTTGTCAGTCCAATATTCTATTTTTTTTTCAACTCTGTTTTCACTGTGCTTCAGGTGGGGATATTCTCCTACTCAGCACCTCTGCATCCAACACCAGCATCCTCCAGCCATTGCCCGGAACCTGGGCCTGTGGCTTGCCCCCCCCCATAGTGGGGCCCCCAAAGGGGAGACCGAAATCAGCCACGATCAGTCCCGGAGCTGGCTGCGGCATCATTCGGTGCAGGGTCAGAAGACTTCACTCTGCACTGCCGCACAGGGTTTTCCACTTTGTTCCCCACAAGGCATGGACATGCAATGAAGTCAGCATGCAGGTTTCCATGCATATCCCACAGACATCTGCCACTGCCTTACCATTGCTGTGTGGTCCCGGCTTGGTGTACTCCAGGTCTCCACTGGGTGTTACTCAAGTGCCAGGTGCCACCAACCCCCCCCAGAGGTGGAGAGCTGTCCCTGGGATGCTCATCTAACTCCCTCCCCCTGTCTGGCCCTTCAGTGCACAGGGCCTGTCCATGAATCCGGATCACCAATGTTGCAAGCAGTAGCAGTACCGCTGTTCTGGCAGGCCTGCTATGTGTTCTCTATATTGTCACTTTGAACATGCTTTTCCACTTAGAAAACATTATTTTTCTTATAGCTTACTATTTCCACTTAGAATCTGGAAACAGAACACATATGTAGGGGATATAACATGGCCTGACAAAAGATGATATATTTATCTTCATGAGAAGCCACTGATATTACGATATCTCATGAATGGCAAAGCCACAAGTGAAATATAGAGAATAATGCATATGTAGGTATGTGATATGCAGTTTTTTACACACCCAAGGTGTGTGATGATACATAAACCTCAAGAGCAAAGCTTGAGAGGTTTCTATATTATCACACACCGAGAGTGTGTAAAAAAACTACAGAGCACACACCTACATATGATTTATTTTTTATAATACCTGGTTCAGGTGGCCACAAAATGGTTCTCCATTGTTTAAACTTTTTTTTTTACAACTATGAAGGGATCTATTTATGACCCGATTTCTACCTCAGCAATCATAGGTCACAAACAGTCAAGTTTTTGAATGTTGATGCAGTTCTGTGAATGAGAACCATCTTGTGGAACTGTACAGTGTTTACTTGGGTTTGCAGCTACACACAATCAAGTTGCGAGACTGTAGAAAGTCGTATCAACCAGTTCTGATGGCTGACCGGGTTGATAACGGCTTTCTACAACACTCAAAAACGAGTTGATATTGGGGATCACCAGCTATTATACCTTAATATCAGTGGCCTTAAATGAAGATAAAGATATCTTCAGTCAGGCCATGTCATATTTGGTTTATACAAACGATACATTTGGATCTGTGTGAACACACTTCCAGTTGTCACTCGCATGACATTACGTGTATGAGGAGGGTCAATTAGATGCTGACTGTAAACTTCCTGTTATCACTGAATAAAATCTCTTATCTCTCTCCCTGTTCTCGACTTCAAAAACTGTAAATGACTGCTGTGAATGTGACAGACAGAAAATGCACAATTCACCTGGTGTCCATTGTTTTGTTACATGCCAGTTGCAAGCAGCAGTCTGATCAAGAGAGATTGCGTGGGTTTGTGGTCAGGTAGCATGTGGTTTCGGCATTTGGGCATTGAGTTCCTAACTGTCTTATACTGAACACTCTAAGGGTGCTAAACAGCAAAAAAGAACATCTTCAGCCTCAGCACCAGTACAAGTATCTTGCTTTCTGAGACTTTTGCACCAGCATGAGTTTTGATTGCGTAAACTGCAGGTGTTAAAAAAAGATGAGACAGGAGAAAGACGAAGATCATATGCCAACTGCAAATGGTAGTGAGTCAGCAGTGGACATTTTGGCATTGAAATTACTTTTTGTTCTTGTTTTTTAAATACAATTGGGGAAGGCCAGACAAAGATCTGTCTCCTACCGTGCCTCACTGTGGCTTAATGAGATCCAGCTAGCACTCTAAATGCTGCTAACCCTGGCTAGAACCTTCAAAGCCAAACTTCTATATCTGTAGGTGCTAAACTGTTCAGAGTGGGTCTCCAGATCCTGCACCAATCCTGCCTTCCAGCAACTACTCATGGACTCACTCCACATGGGCCACCTTCCCCACTCCCTACCCTGCTCCCCAGACTCTGGCACCTCATGCTCCATAGCTCTTATTCTTCTAGCGGTTGTGCTCTCATTTGTCTCATGCCTCACTGCCCTCTGTCTCACTCTCTCCCCCTCCTCTCACCCTCTCCGACCCCGTTTCTCCATCAATTTACACTCTCATGATACCACCCCTCCCCGCTCGGGTCTCTCCACTTCCCTCTCTACCCTTCCCTCTTCCCTCATCCTCTCTCTCTCTGTCTCTCCATCTCTCTCTAACCACCTTCTCCCACCTTACCACACACTCTCACATGCACCATCCCCAGCTCCTCAGCTCCAAAGCTGTAATGCAATGTGACAATGCTCCTTCAGGGCTGCTCTGTCCCCACGCTCCATTCACTAACCACACTCTCCCTAGCCTACATTTTCTCTCTCATATACTTCCTTATGCCATACAACACTTAATATTAAACCCTAATGAAACTCATAAGAAACTCTTAGCTGTTTTCTGTGGTTTTGTTATTTCCTATACTGATAATTCAACTGTCTGTATTTGTACTGTGAATTCAGTTATGTACTGATATTTCAACTATGTCTGTATTTGTACTGTAAATTCAGTTATGTACTGTATTTGTACTGTTTAATGGACGTGGACTCTTTGTAAAAGAGTTCTTACTCAAAGGTTGTTTCCGAAATTCAAATAAATAAATAAAATAAATGTATTCCCGGTACAAGAGGGTAGGTTAGGGAACCACTACAGTCTTGTCTGAATGATCATAACTGCAGCTCAGAGACATGCGGCATTTTCTCAGAGCGGTGTTAAAAATAAGGTGAGATGGAAGATCATCGCCACCAGCAAGCAGCAGTAAGTTGGTGATCTACATTGTGGCTGTTAAATTCAGTTTTCTTTTTTTTTTTTTTTAAATACCATAGAGGGAAAGCCTGAATTTATTTCATGTACAAGAGGGTAGGTTAGGGAAGCACTACAGTTGTGCCTGAGTGATTGTAATTGCTGCTCTTGAGTGGTTCAACTGAGCCACTTTCACTTTCAGCTTGTGCAGCTATTCTTGTATCTGTAATGTATGGGAACAGTCAAAAATACAAGAATGACATATAGGTACAGAGAAAGATATTATTTTTCACAGTCACCAGAGATATCACTTTTTACCTCTGTATTTACCCAAACACATATGTTGTATATGGATTGGATACACGATAGCCAGACTCAGACAATGCCATTTATCTTCATGAGTTGGGGACAGGACCACAGCTCATGAGTGGCAGAGCCTCTCATGAGTTGTGAAGGTCCTGCCCCTCATAAGTGATGATGTCATATTCTGAGTGAGGCCATTGTATGTCCAATTAATACAATGAATTTTAAATTGTAGAGCTTTCAGATTAGTTATTTTAATAAAGGAATAATGCACGACAGGGTATGTGTCTTGCTGGGATAATGCCATGCCTGGGGGTAGGGTGTCACAGTGCATCCAATGCCCCATACGTGATGCTATCCCAGCACAACACACACATCTTATAGTGCATTATTCCTATTATACAATGGCTAGTTGTTATATATAAAATAAAAAAATAATTTTAAAGAATGTTTTATTAGTGTGGAAAAATACTTTTGTTACTTAAGAGGAGATGCAAAAAAGAGATCATCTGCCATAAGCTCATCCATATTGGTTCACAGTGCTGAGACTAGACCTGTGGCATCATGCTGGGATAATGCCATGGGTCCAGCCCCAAACTGACCAATCACAGTCCAAGATTCTTTCTTGCCATTGTATAATGAGGAATAAATGCTTTATAGTATATGGTTAGCCTCTATTGTGAATGGATTTCAGCAACTGCTGAAATCTTGTTGTAGTACAGTTCAAAGGTCAAAAAAGTTGTTGTACTATCGTTCTGACATCACATCGATAGTACAACAACTTTTTACCCTTGATCTGCCACCTGATTGGCTCAGACGAGGCTCTCACTTGAAAAGAAAAACAAACATGGCGGCATGATTTAGCGAGTGCCGGGCAGCGGAGCCACTGAGTTTGAAGTCAGGAGTCGGGACATGGAGAACCATACATGGCTCCCATTCTGAAAATACTACTACTTTTTTCTCCCTAATTTTAAAATGAACCGATGTGCATAGGGGAAACTGAGAAACCGGAGGGAGTACTAGCGGCACAAGCGGAAACGGGAGCGCAGGAGCACCAGTGGAGCGGGAGCAGCGCCTACGGCAATGCGCGATAGAAAAATATTGCAAAAAAACCCCAACAAAACACCCATATACTATAAAACAGTGGATGGGTGAACATCCACAACTAAGTCTGTGTTCCCATCTCGGGCAGTTGATGACATCAGCGAGACCTCTCGAGCTTCGCTCTCGAGGTCTCTGTGATGTCATCAACTCCCTCGATGGAAACACAGCTTTGTTGTGGATGTTCACCCATCCACTATTCTATATACAGTATATGGTTAGCCTCTATTGTGAATGGATTCGCTCTCGAGGTCTCTGTGATGTCATCAACTCCCTCGATGGAAACACAGCTTTGTTGTGGATGTTCACCCATCCACTATTCTATATTTGTTTGATTTCACTGCTTTGACATGAGTGCAGCAGAGGTCATTGTGATGTCATCAACATTGTTCAAGCTGCTCTCCCATTGGTTAAGAGTTTTATTGTGACCAACCTAAAGTGAGGATAAATGGTGATGATGACCCACCTAGAGTGATGATAAATGATTTATCATTTTAGATCTTCAGGCCATAGCAATAAATCATTTATTGGCAAGGTCTCCTTCTCACCCTACATTGTATGCATAAGAGATCTGTGATGTCACTCCACTAGTGGGAGTGTCACCAGTGGGGTGCCACAAGGATCAGTGCTGGGTCCAATAATATTTTCTCTGTTTATCTCAGATATAAACTCTCAGGTAAACAATCGGACATCTAAATACGCAGACGATAGTAAACTTGGTGGTCCTTGTAACAACATTATGGAGATTCGCTCCATGCAACAGGATCTGGGTTGTAATTTTACTTGGGCCTATAGATGGGCAATGAAGTTCAGTTTAGAAAAAATGCCGTATAATGCACCTTGGGGAAACAAAATTCATGTCAAGATTATATTTTAAGCAATACTACCCTGAAAGCAGTAACTGAGGAAAGGGACTTGGGAATAATTATATCAAATACATTTCATGCACAGTGTACAGCCCTCCTTTCTAGAGTTAATAAGATATGGAGGTCTATAAAAAACATATAAAGAGTAGAGAAGTAGAGGTTGTGCTTCCAATCTACTGATCATACATATATTCCCGCTTAGACTTTATCAGTCAGCTGTGGAGTTCTTACATAAGTAAATATGATACAATTGAGAAAGTCAGCATATATAACAAAAGTGTAAAAGGATGGCTAATTTACCATATAATGGTGGGGTGAATTCTCTCAAATTGACACCTCTGAAAATAAGGAGAAAGAAGGGAGATCTACTAGTATTATTTGACATTATTAATGACGCATACATCATGTCTGAATTAAAAGTAACTTTTAAAAAGTGCCACATACAAACTAGGGGTCATACACTACAGTTAGTCACATTTTTAAGACCACAGCTAGAAAATGTTTTTTATACTCGGAGGATTATTGAAAGGTAGAATCGATTGCCCGAACATGTAATTATGAGTACTACTAAACAAGAATTTAACGCGAGACTGGATAAATACGTAATGGAAAATGTATAGTGTTTTTTTCTTCCTGGTTGAAGCTACTTATGAGCTCTGGCCGTCTGAGCGTCTGTCATTCCTAGTATGAATCCTAGTATGAATGTGATGGGGAGAGCTGTTGCATAATGATGTATTTTTCACAAGAGCAGTTTGACCTTGGGTAATCTCATGAGTGGCGTAAGCCATGAGTGATGTGCCCGAGGGCAAACTGCTCAAGGAAAATAAATCATTTATGCAGCAAGCTCCCATGGCACATTTTTTTTTTATGCAATAGGCAGGCTTGTTCATTTCATTTGTATGGTTTCAAATACTGAGTAAAATAAAAATATTTTTAAATTTGATGGTTTCTTTTGTGCTTTGTTCAGTTATTGTACTTTTCTGAGGTTGGTTGCTATGCTGTTACTAAAGACACCACTTCACAACGATGCATTGATACCAGAGTGCAGCTGGTGATTGGCTGAGCAAGCAGCTTCGAGCAAAATTCAAGAAAAAATGGTCATGAGTTTTATTGAGTGAGTGACTGGACCGTAGAATTGATTTCTATGGGCTATAATGTTTTGGGTTGTGACAGTTTGGCTGACTTTCCACGTGCTGAATGTAAAATGCTGTCTACGATTTTTTTTTTATTTTGCCGTTTCTGGTTGATTTGTGTTCCAGTTCAGGCATTTATGCAGAGCTGGTGAGAGACACGAGCAGCCTGCAGTGCACAGTGAGTGAGACAGCAGACAAAGGGAGTTTGCAACTGTGAGGGAGGCAAAGAGGTTGTGCGTGATCATCGGAGGACCAAAACATGGAATGAGGTATAATTCATTAACTGGCCTGAAAGATGAAAGTTAGCAGCAGAGGTGCAGCAGGGTAGCAGAGGTAGCGAGTGGGATCTGAGTAGCTGTGGTAGAGGGTATTCTGGAGAAGGGTTGGGAAAGGTTGCAGTATGTGGAGGTCATTGATATTTTTTAAAGGTAACTGTTTTTCCCCTGGTGTGCATCCAGCTGTAGGTTGGCAGCAGAGAAAGGAAGATGCTGCAGAGCTAAATGTGTGAAGTTCTGTGTTATTGTGCTTCAGGTTGGCACTGAAAAACAAGTGAGCTGCAGAAGTAGTGCCCTATGGGGGGGCTCGCTGGCTGGCTATAAGGTAGTAACTATATGTATAAATTGGTGATGGCGTACTTACTATATCTATAAATCGAATTTATACATATAGTTATATTTGCTGTGATAAATGCATTTATCTCCACCCCATTGCATATATCACTCGAAAACTTACTCTCCAATTGGTCAATACACAAAGCATGACTGTGCATTATTCCCCAACAATCACAAACCTGTACTTCTCTCCATACCTCAGAACCTCCTCACCAGGAGCTTCTACTAGCAGATTACTCTCCACCTGGTGCACATAGAAACATAGAAGTTTACGGCAGATAAGGACCGCAAGACCCATCCAGTCTGCCCATTTCTTTTTCTACCTTATAAATGTGCCATTGGCCTTTGCTCTGTCAATAGCCTATTTATTCATACTCATCTGTATTGCTCCCTTATGCCTATCCCATGCCTGTTTGAAGCCCTGCACTGTATTCATATCCACCACTTCCTGAGTTAGGCCGTTCCAAGCATCCACCACCCTTTCTGTGAAAAATAACTTCTCACATTACCCTTAATTGGCCTCCTCTAATCTCATGCTGTGTCCTCTAGTCCTGCTATTTTTCTTATATTGAAACATGTTAGACTCTTTCACCTTGTTAATGCCCTTATGGTGTTTGAATGTTTCAATCATATCACCTCTCTCTCTCCTTTGTTCTGGGGTATACATATTGAGCTCCGTTAATCTGTCCTCATATGTTTTCTGATGCAGTCCCTGCACCATTTTGGTTGCCCTTCTCTGGACTGCCTCAATTTGGTTAATGTCCTTGTGAAGGTGTGGCCTCCAGTACTGCCGCAGATACTCCAGATAGAGGGCCTAACTAGTGTCTAATAAAGAGGGATTATTACCTCCCTCTTCTGACTTGTGATACCCCTACTAATACACCCTAACATCCCCCTATCCTTACCTACTGCTTTAGTGGTCTGCTTGGATGATTTCAGGTCTTCGTGATGATGATGCCCAAGTCTCTTTCTTCCCTTGTGACTGCCAGCAACTCCCCTCCCAGCCTATAGGTGGCTTCAGAGTTTCTCTTCCCTATGTGCATGATCTTGCACTTCTTTGCATTAAACCCCAGTTGCCACTCTTCTGACCATTTGCTAGTTTATCCAGATCTCTTCTCATTCTGCCCACCCCATCTGGATCATCTACTCTGTTGTAGATCTTGGTGTCATCTGCAAACAGACAAACCTTACCCTCCAGTCCATCTGCAATGTCACTGATGAAGATATTGAAGAGGACTAGCCCCAGGACTGATCCCCTGAGTTACCCCACTTGTGGCTTGCATCTCTTCTGACTGTATACCGTTTACCACCACTCTCTGTTTTCTGGCCGTCAACCAGTTTGCCACCCAGTTGACCAACTTCTGACCCACCCCGAGCCTACCCAGCTTATTAATCAACCTTCTATATAAACTGACAACGTGGCACAGTAAGCCTGATATTACAAAAAGTCAGAAATCTTCAATATTACCATTTCAATGCTCCTCTTGTGCTTGTCTATGTTTAAAATGCAATTTTAGTCATATATTCTGTATGAAAAAATTGCTCACAATGTAAAGATTTGACTGCAGAAAATCACATTATTTATCTTTATTCTTTGTCTTTTAAATTGTTTTTGGTTTTAATTGGGTTCACCACAACATAACCCAGATAGACCATCTTAGGGTAGCTGGTTCATTCCACTGGGGTGTCAAAACAGACGAGGCATACTGATGAGTCCTGGTAGGATGAAGCACGAGTCTATGTCTTCTGTTGGCACCCTTTGCAAACTGTGTGAGAGGCCTTTCGGCACCATGCATTTCTGCTTAAAGTTGAATCAGCATAATATTCTGTGGTGATTTACATGTGCAGCCCATGATGCTTTGCATTGTGGGGGCATGTGTGATTTTGTATTTCACATTATTTATGGTTTACTTTCAGTTTTTAATTTGGAGTGTAGCTGAGTGGGAATCGCTTTGACTGAAAAAATATAATGAGCAGCTTGTTTTTATTTTAAGAAAGCCTTTGAAAAAAATACGTTTTTACCTTACATTTAATTTCCACTATTACAGCAGCTTAAAACGATGTTTCTTTCAATTGCAAACTCTCTGGCACATTGTTCTCTGTGTTCTATTTTTAGATTCCAAGTGGAAATAGCTAACAATACTGCTGACTCGATACTTAGTGTAAGTGAGCAGCTTCGTAGCACATAGTCAGTTGTGATGGTTGCTATGACAACCTTTGCACACATGATTCATTCACTGTGCGCAGCCGAAGTTACTGACTCACTTGCACTGACCATTAGGTTGGTGGCATTACTTTACACTGGAAAGAAAAGTTGCATGAAAAGTAAAAACTTACTTTTCCAAAGACTTTCTTCAAAGAAAAACAAGGTGCCATTATATTTTTTCAGTCAAGACTAACCCGGCTTGGCCACACACTCAGAACTAAAAGTGAAAGTAAACTACAACAAGCCGGGTTTCCCACAGTCAAATCTTCACATTGTAAGCAATTTTCATACAGAATAGACAAATTAAACACTATTTCTTTTTAAAATAAACAGTTGCAACAGGCTTAATTCACAACATCAAGCACAACAAAATAGATCAAAGATATAAGCAATCAGACCCAGGAACTACTTTTTAAAGGGGAAGAATACTTCACTAAAAATCTTTTAAAAAAAATGAGAAAAGACAGCAGCACAGGTGGGCCTGTCAGTGCAGCACTAGTACTGTCACTCCCAATGTCAGTTACCCAGGTTCATGAACAAGTCTGGGTCATAGAGGGACAGCTGGCAGAAGGATGACTGAATGTTCCAATGGATGTTCTCCTCTGGGGAGTGAGGGCAGCATTGCCTCCCTGTGCTACCACCACCTGTAGATGTACAGGTAGTAGTGCGGCTGATGAGGAGTAGCGGGGGGGGGGCATTGAGATGTGTTTGGGAAGAATGTGCATAAGCACACTCCCACTGGGACCTTGATCCCCACATCAACATCTCCCCAGGGGATGGGGATCCACAGGAATATGGGGAAATTAAAAGGTAAATCCCCTCTGTCTGAGCTCCATGATGGCTGAAATACTTGGCCTGAAGGTGGTATATCTGCTCCATTGGGCACAGGAGCATAAAAGCAAACAAAAATTAAAAAGACAACTACATCATAATTGTAAGCTTGTGGCCATTTTATAAGTGTAATAACACACATCAGGGTGTGTAGTTGTGCTCTGATATGTGCACTTCCTGGGTGGTTATTGGCATTCTACCTGCAACTTTTGTGTCCTACAGCGCAGCTGAGGCATACATATATAAGAGCATGGCTGCGCACCCCACCAAGTGTTATTGTCTATAAATGTGTGTATCTCAGAAATGTCATGGCCCTAATGAAAATATTACTAATATTTTTACCCACGCAGTTTGACCTCATGTCACCAAGAGGGGAAGCCATGAGTGATGTCAAAAGTCAAACTGCATGAGGGAGAATATTTGTGATATATTCACAAGAGCAATGCATATCTCATTTATGCCATGCCTTTTATTATACAATGGCAAGAAAGAATTCAGTGTCATGATTGTTCAGTGGCCACCTGCAACCATGATGTTATCTTGGAATGACCTCAATGTATGAAGGTAATGTATGGCTATAATCTCAGTCATCACCTCCATTGCCACAATGGGATAAATGGACCTAGTGTGAAAATAACACTGATATTCTCACTCTTGGTCCATAATGGCAAACATAGCACTGATATTCTCACTCTTGGTCCATAATGGCAAAAATAACACTGATATTCTCACTCTTGGTCCATAAGGGCAAAAATAGCACTGATATTTGCCATTTTTAATCATCACAGGTATGGACTATGTAATAGATAAACCACTCTGAGGTGTCTTGATCGTGCTGTGATATCATACGTTTGGTGTGCATTGCTATGCATGAGGCCGTAGAGGCTGAGCGCCAACCACCAAGGCGGTGTATATCAGAGCGACGACACCTCAGAGTGGTTTATCTATCTTATAAAATGTCAAAATTGTTTTGGAGGGGTTAAAGTGGAGGTGTGCGGTCGCCCTGATATACGCACAGTCATGTGATGTGTTTTATACAATCAGAACATTGGATTTGGAGGATATTATCATCTCCATTTTATCAATAGATATATATAGGATATACAACAGGCATCTTAAGAATACCTTTTCTATTTTCGCTAGTGGCTGATGAATGCAGGATATCATGAGTGACATAGCCATGAGCAACTCCCTGTTCATCTGCCACAAGTAATAATAAAGTTATTTTAAAGATGTGCCTGTTGAATGTCCAATTATACCAGAGGTGTAAGATTTCTAGTGGAGACGTTCTTTAAGTAATTCACGATAGTTGTCTTAAAAATGTTGAGGACTTTTTACCTTGTCATTGTGTCCCTCCTGTATTTTCTGAATGGGAAAGACAGCCACAGTTTTGTTGGTCACTTGTAATGTGCTGATCAGCTAGAAAAGACTACACCCTGATTGGTTCAGATATCAGAGTGCTGGTTCTGATTGGACAGTGTAGATTTAAATCAGCAGTACTTTTACATGGTGGGGACATGCGCAGTTCAGTTGCGTGGTGAAGTGCATTGAGAATGGTCAAGCTGGGAGTGCACAGAGTGAAGGGCCAGAGCATTGGAGCAGAGGTAGGAGTGGTCCCGGAGGTAGTGACTTCAGGGTCAGATTGCAGGCACAACAGCACATGGTCAAGTGCTAGCGTGAGGGATTATGACCAAAGAGAAAATAAAATAGAAATAAGAGAGACGACAGTGAATGAATTGTTTATTTATTCATAATGTACAAGGCTCGCATTTGGTGTGTGATTGTTGCGTCATGGGCTGCTTTCATTTTCAGCATGGGCAGTTTTCACTTTTACCGCCATCAGATTCCACTATTGTTGTACAGCAGCTGGCTGCATTTAAATGTAAGCCCAAGACACTGTCAAGCCAGCTGCAGCTTGTGGTGCTGGGTAAATTGCAAAAAGATCCATTCGGGCTTAATGTGATGACAAATCCAAACTACAAATAAATGAAAATTATGTGTCCAAATGAGGAAATAAATGTTATTTGTAACTTTGATAGGCAACAGTGGAAATACACTGTTTATTTGTAGCACATAAATGTTACACCCATGGTATAAATAGGGAATAACCCATGAGGTATTGTTATTTGATGTGGAATGTTGGTGTTACTGTTTCTTGCACGGATGACTGCACAACGTGAAGCCATAAGTAAAGGAACCATAAAAACCAACATTTTATACCAAATAACAGTCATGTTTTGAGCTACCCTCATGGATATCCTATATATACTATGAAGTCGGAGTGTTTTTGTGATAGAAATGGTAGAAAGTACAAAAGTAAACTGTGCCTCTCTGTTTAATGGCTCAGCATGAGGGTGCTAATCTATAATGATCTGATGCCCTGTCATTTTTATCATTAGGCTGATCCATAATGATCAAAACCTATATAATATCTCACATGTGAGAATAAATTTGCTATAGCAAACACTTGCTCACGCTTATGTCTACACTTGTGAAGTCACTGACTCGGCCTCACTGTTCTCACTGTACACTCGGCAGCTTTTTTAGACAAAATAACTAAAATGAGTTGAAGACTACATAGATTACATCTTTGTACAAAAGCTGCCTGATTATAAACCTTTGCCAGCATTTTTTTGTTTTACTCAATGAATGCCGCTCGGTCATGCTATACTGGAGTAGGTCGGTTCTAGGGTCGAAGGAGCAGAACCGTGGTGCATGGTCCCAAATCTGCAGGCCCTACACAAAGTTGCAGACCCATCTGGCACATCCCTGAATCTGTATTTTGGTTAGTGCGAGGCCTTGTGGCTGCTACAAGAAGTAGCAGACTTGGGTATAGCCTTGGATCTGTAGCTTGAAGCAGCAGTCCCATTGGGCACAACCCCAGATCTTTAGCTTACACTCATGGTGCATGGCCTCCTGACTTCTAGCTTCCTTGTAGCTTACATCCTTAATGGATAGCTTTGACACATGAGGCATGGCCCTGGCCTGTAGTAGCCATGCTTAAAGGGTAGGGGATGGGGCATTAGTGTTGAAACCCCTAGCACCACATTTCCCGTCTTTTGTGACTTTGTAACCCTAACATAGATTTGACAAAGCCTGACAGCTGGGCGAAAATGATTGCCCACATTTGAAGGATGTGTTTGTGACAGAACACTGCTGCTTTTATTGTTTTTTTCTAAATAAAACGTTTCATCCTGCAACACAACAAATGTGTCTTCATAAGATGGATGCCATGTAGTCAAGCTATACTTGTAACATGTAATCCTAACATATGCAGTAATTAAGCAATAAGGCACAACAGGTTGTGGGTTATTGGGGATTTACCCACACCTTGTATGGTGTGTCACGAGGCGCAGCCAAGTGACTTAACCGCACAAGAAGTGGGTAAATCACCCAATAACTCACACCTGGAGTGCCTTATTGTGATTATACAATGGACCCTTGTGTAAAATAAATTTAAAATGTGTTTAATTATGTTTTTAAATGCATTCCTCAACCATGGGTTATGCAAGATTTACCCATGGTCATGTGATATGTTTGACCAATGAGGTTACAGGATTTTCAACACCATTGTATAATGTAGTTTTTGCTATTAATTTCCTTACTCTTTCATTAAGTATAGTGCCAGGCATATAATGTGCTTTGCACAGGACTCTGTTCTTACATTTCATTGTGAGTGTACTCGAGCTGTATAGGAACTTGCTATACTCCTGCCTCAACCTGTTCTCCCCTGGTTCATTCACTGGGGCTCTAGCTCTGTATTGTACCCTGTGTTGTATTACCTGTTTTCTTTATCTATATATCTACTTCAATATGTTTAATTTGTTTATCCTGTACACTTCCTGATTGTCCCCATCACATCTGTAAACAGGATTTTTTTCTTAATCTCTTTATGCTTACCTGGTAAAGCAATTTAAATAAGTAATAAATAAAAACTTCCTTTGTGCAGGGCCCACAAGCAATGAGTAATACCCTCCTTCACACAGAGCCCTGTAGTCCCTGTGCAAAGTAGTACATGAGCCGTAACTTGCTTTAAATAGGCAGGATATTTGGCAGCCTTCCTGTTTTTTTTTTAGAACTCTGAATTAACTCTGAAGTGCTTTGATGTTTAACAGGCTATACCATGTCTTATTTTAATCCATATCCATCCTGTATGTCTGGTATGTAATCCGGCTCTGCCTCCACTGACCCAAAGAAGAGTATAACTCTTGCAAGCTAGTCTGAAAAGCAGTTGTGTTAGTTCAATAAAAAATATCACCTGCAACATATTTTTCCCCTGTTCCATCTAGTATTTGTATTCAATGACACACATAGTTTCAGCTGATGCACCTTTAAGATGGAAGTATATTTCAAATATATCCACTCTTTCTGTGAAATATTTCTAAATAGTCTTTGTAAATCTTTCGTCCCTTAATTACCCACAATGGCCTCTAGTTCTCTTATCTTTTATATATTTAATAGTATTATCTCTGCACATAAAGTCATTCCTTCTACAAATTTGAAAGATGGTTATCATTATCTCCTCCTAACGATTCTTTTCTGTATCACTGGGTCTTTGGGGTTATTTTTTTTCAAACTAAGTAAACTTTTTTTAGAAAAAAAGGCAGGCATGATACATAGTATCACAAACAGTCCGGCAGAATAATTTAGGCAATAACCCAGCTTTGGATGTGATTTTAGTACTTGAGGAGAGTTACCTCAGGAACAAAATACAGAAGATGTGCCCCCCAGTGTGTGTTGAGAGGAGTGTAGTCTCTCCTGAACAGAGAGATGGCCATGCCCTTCCAGATGAAGACACAGTAGTTCCTCAGGTAGAGGTAGTAGAACCTAAACAGATAACTCCTTCTGTATGGAATGCAAATGTTAGGAAAAGGCTGTTCCCAGATAATGTGAGGAATGCTTCTGAGCCGGCTGCTAGGCGTAACGCAGTTCGCCTCAAATATAGAGGTGACATGGCTGATCTACCTGATAGGCTCTTTATGGGTCGTACATTACTTAAAGATAGTATGAAGTATTATGTGTATGAGATTTACGCACTAATACACATGTCTGGAGACTCCCTAGTTGATATAAGTTTTAAACACCCCGCTGGCTTAGACCGATTCTAGAAACAGTATCAAATACTTAAAAACATGCTATTGTGGAAACCTTTCTTGGCTAATCCCCTGACCAAACCCATGTTTTAAAAAAATAACTGTTCTCTTTAGGAATGAGGGAGTTAATGTTGCGGACATAACATATTGGTTGAAACAACATTGTACAGTTAATGGCTACCCAGAGCCCATATTGGATTAGGAACATTTCAGGTGGTTGGAAGTATAAGATCACCCTACGACAGGAAACTGGAATAACTAAACATTTGCTGAATTGCTTCTTTTTAGGGAGAGACTGGGGTGTGATTTTTTACCCAGGACAGCCACAAGCTTGCAACAAAAGTGTGGGGATGTAGGCCATCTCAATAATGTGTGTGAGAAGAAAAAGTGTGGGCTTTGTGGTGCAGTGGGTTATATAGCTGCTCAATGTCAACAGCCGCTCAGATGTCAGTGGCTCAGTAGGTAGCACACTCACCTCTGAGGCCAGGAGATCAGAAGGCTGTGGGTTCAGTTCCCACATCTGGCACTTGGGTTAATATCCCAGTACTGACACTGTAGTGCAGCATGAGAGGGGTGCTGCACCTGAGGTGCCGCTGCTCAGATGAGACATTAAACCGAGGTCCCATCTGCCTGGATTGGTGGTAGTTCAGGTGGCTATTAAAGATCCCATGGCACTTATCAAAAGAGAAGGGAATTTCCCGTGTCCTGGCCAAATTTCCTCATTCACTAAAAATACCACCAACAGCTTAATCTGGTTCAATTTCAGTAGCTACCATCTGTATTCCCCACCCCACCCCACCCACCGGTCGCCTCTGAAATAGGGACTTCTAGGCCCAGTGGGCTTACCGGGTCAACAAAATTCAACAAAAACAAAACAAAAACAATTTATGTGAGGAACATGGGCATACATTTCGGAACTGTTGGTGGGCAGCTCACTTGGACCATACTCTGTAAGCTGAACATGATGGATATGTAGCTATGGCACAAAAGGAAACAATGAGAATGCAAGAATTAATGTTACAGTCAAATGCAGGGGATCCTAAACCACAGAGAGTGACACACTCTAGGCTGGCGGGTCCTGAGCCAGAGGGAATAGGGGAGTAATTATCTGTTGACTCCCCTCCTATACTACAGGGAATGGGCGCTGTTAAACAGACCACTGAGCTGACAAGGAGAGTACCTGAGGTTATTGATGTACAGACAAATGAGAAAAATGTGCAGGACCCCCCCATCCCATTGTAATTGCCACAGGGCCGTCTTTGGTGAAAAGCCCTCAGTCAGGGGGGTTGATGGTTATAAACAAAATGCTACCCCCAGGAGCCATGGCTGATCCGGCCTTTCAGAGGGTTACTAGATCCAAAGTGGCTAAGAAACATACTGACCTTCAACTTGGGAGTATAGAGACAGGGAACATATTGGTCGCCAATTCGTATGATGTATTAATGGATTTGTAGGATGAAGACACGGGTAGTGACTCAGATGTGTCATTGGTCACTTTGGCACAACCTGATATTACTGACCCTATGCTAGGAGACAAACCGAAGCCTAGAAAAAGGAAAAAAACAAAAGTGAAATGTTTTGATCAATTGGATATATGTGTGTTTCTACTTTTCTTCATGGATGGGGGTATTACTTTTGTTACTGCAAATGTCAATAGTATTAAGGCTCAGAAGAAAAGAAGTATCACTTTTGTAAGTTTGAAGTCAGGACAAGGACAGGTATTTTTTGTACAAGACACCAGGCTCCACACTTTACCAGAATTGGCAGCAGCACAGAGATTGGAGGTGGGGCCCTTCCCTGTGGTACATAGGCGAAGATGTTTAGGGACCATGTTTACAGGAATTGACGTGACTGTGTTAAAAGTTATAGATATATACCCGGGAAGGGCCTTGTTAATAGATGTTATCTTACATAAGGTCTTCTATAGACTCATCAATATTTATGCACCCCAGTCCAAGGCTGAAAGGTCTTCCTTGTTTAACAAAATTTCCCCCTTTTAACATACTTTCAAATTAATTATATGGGGAAGGGATTTCAATTGTGGGTTAAGTTATAGGGTTTGGGGGAGGAAAACTAAAAAAATATTTAGTGATACCAATAATTTATGTAAAATCTTGGAACAAAGTCAATTAAGGGTGTTGTGTGTAGTACAGCTTAAAAAATGTTAGAGGCAGTACAGCTTTAACAGAAATGTACACTTCCTGTAAGTGTGCCTGTGTTTGGGGCCAGTCTCCTCTTATATGTGCTGCTGAATGGAAGTAAAAGAGAAAGCCTAGATTTCAGTGTGGTGTGGTTTTCTTACTTCCAAGACCCTTGTGTGTTTAGGGTACTTATTTTCGGCCACCAAATACAACAAACTGGCGACAATGGATGGTAAACATTTTCATAGCTCCAGTTTACTGAATTACATCATTTTGTGACTTTCTGCATCGGAGGCAAGCAAGCAATTTGGAACTGTGCAATATCATGGCAACTTCAGCCAGCTTTGAAATATTTACAGGAACGGACTGGGATACATGGTCGCGATGGTTTGATCAGTGGTTATTACTTAATCCTGCCATGCAAGCTGCTAATGATGAGCAACAGGATAAGTCCATTCGAGCTGCTTTTTGTACTTTCTTGGGGAGTGAAATCTTCAAACTTTTATGCAGTCTGTGTGCACCGGACCGGCCGGAGGATTTGTCATATCAAGAGCTAAAGGCTAAATTGAATGCACAATACAGTTTAACAAGTTTTCCAAGGGCTGAACATTATAAATTCTACAGTTATCGCCAAAAACCAGGTCAGTCATTACAATTGTATTTGGCTGAGATCAAATGCTTAGCTCTCACGTGTGAGTGGAGCAGGGATCATCTTGAATTTAATCTAGCTGATAAGTTTGTTATGGGGTTGAATAATGAACATTGTATTCAGCAATTACTTTCTGTAAATGTCAAGAAGTTTACTGAGGAACTTTTACATTTGGCACAAATGTATGAGGCTGCAGAAAATGAAGCACATGCTAAGATGGACACTAAAAATGAGGTACAAGTAGCTGCAGTAACCCCCAAATCGAAACAGCTCAAACCTAAGTCTAAGCCACTGTTTTCAAAGTAAAATTCAACCACTCCACCCAAACTGCATGGCCAGTACAAATGTGCATCATGTGGGTTGACTCAGCATAGCAGGGACCAGTGCAAATTCAGAGAAGTTCAGTGCATGCATGTAAATGTCAGGGGCATATTGGTAAGGTTTGCAGGAGCAGGAGAACCATAGTAGTTGGTTCGGAGAGCCCAGACAGTGCGGTGGTTTCTATTGCACCACAAATGCAGACTAAAGATGTTCCTCCTTTCTATGTGATCCAGAAGTAAATGATTTGATACCTTTTAATAGACCAACATAGATGTAACAACAAGAACAAAGTGCTCTAGCTTTTGGACCAACCAGTCCTTCTTCAGAAGCCTCCTTTCTATGTGTTACTTCAACTGCCACAATTGAGGCGTGAGTTGCGTTTAATGGTAGACTCTGCTTCCCCAGTTACTTTTATTAACCATCAGACATGGTCTGATCTGGATAAGCCACCATTGTCTCCTTGTAATAAGTTACTGCATGCATTTGAAGGGCAACCAATTTTGCCACTGGGCTTGTTTACCACGTTGGTATGCAGGACTGATTCCCCTGGTACACCTTTAACTTTTCTGGTTTCAAAAAAGGGCATCAACATTTTGGGCAGAGTTGCTCAGGATCTTCTAAACATTCATATTGATCCAGAAGATTTTGGCCTACTTGCTGCTGTTCAGGTACCACAAAACAGTACCCCGCCCAAGCTTGGGGAGATTTTACACATGTATCCTGAGTTGTGGAAAGGCCTGGGATGTTGCACAACAGCTAAAGCCAAGCTAGTTACAAAGCCTAATGCAGTCCCTAAGTTTTGTACATGGAAACTCCCTTTTGCCTTTAAACCAGTCATTGGGGCAGAATTGGACAGACTGGAAAAAGCGGGTGTGCTGGAAAAGGTTTCAAGTTTGGATGGGGCCACTCCAGTTGTGGTGGTATCTAAACCAGGTGGTAAGATTTGGATATGTGGAGATTTTAAGGTGACATTTAATCCAGTACTTAGCACAGATGTATTTCCTTTACCCTTAGCAGAGGAACTTTTTCATAGACTGAATGGTGGTGTGGGGTTCTCTAAACTGGACCTCGCTGATGCATATCTTCAAGTGGAGTTGGATATAGACTCTCAGAAATTGGTAGTGATTAATACACACCAAGGACTGTACAAGTATAAACAGTTATGTTTTGGCCTTAGTTCCGCACCTTCTATTTTTCAAAAAGCAATTGAGCAAACAGCGGGTGATATACCAGGTGTTGCTTGTTATTTGGATGACATCATTGTCATGGGCAAGACAGAAGCAGAACATTCACTTAACTTACAAAACACTTTAGATAGATTGCAACAGAGTGGATTCAGCCTTAGGAGAGAAAAATGCCAATTTTGTCAACCAAGTGTCATGTACTTAGGTCACACTATTGACAAAGACGGAATCTGTCCAAATGATGAAAAGGTGGAAGCCGTTGAGCACATGCGTAAACCGCAGAATGTTTCAGAGTTGTGCTCATTCTTGGGTATGGTGCGCTACTATGACCGTTTCATATCTGACTTAGCCATTAAATGTGCCATCCTAAATGAACTGTTACATAAGGGTACTCTGTGGAAGTGGACCAAGGGCCACAGTAAGGAAGTTCAAGCCATCAAGCTCCCTCTAACCAATGTGAATAATTTAACTCATTATGACCCCAACTTACCTATCACATTGGCCTGTGATGCTAGTCCTGTGGGTATAGGAGATGTCCTTTTCCATACAGATCCAGGAGAAGTGGAGAAGCCGATAGCCCATGCTTCACGCAAACTCACCACAGCTGAAAGGAATTATGACCGGATTCAGAGAGAGGCATTAGTGATGTGTTCGGAGTCCAGAAACGTTGCCAATACTTGATAGGTCGCAAGTTTCACCTGAAGACAGATCACAAGCCACTAGTGACAATTTTCAGTCCAGAAAAGGGAATTCCAGAGACAGCCGCTAGCAGACTTCAATGATGGGCATTAATTTTGTCTGCCTATAATTTCAAGGTTACATACCAACCAACAGACCAGCATGGAAATGCGGATGCCTTGTCAAGGTTACCAATATCCAGAGAAATGGAGTTCAATGTAGGACTTAAAGAGGAGCCATTAGTATGCCAGGTGGAGCCAGATAGTTTTCCAGTGTAATTCAAAGATATGGAGGACCCTATTGCTGTGTGTGCAATGGAGCTACAACAGTTAGATCAGCTTTCACTACTAGCCAAGGGCATTGCAAAAGTGACTAGTCAAGATGTAATTTTGAAAAAAGTGTATCAGTTTACACTTCAGGGTTGGCCGCAAAGCACTACTTGTTCGGCTGCACTACATCCCTACTATACAAAGAGAGAGCAGCTGTCCATTGCTGAGGGGTGTCTTCTTTGGGGATTGCGTGTCATAGTACCCCAATGTTATCACTCAACTGTGTTGACTCTTTTGCATGTGGGCCATCCAGGCATTGCTAAAATGAAATCCCTGGCCAGACTTCACGTATGGTGGCCTTCCATTGACAGAGACATATACTGTACCAGGTTGTGCAAAGATGTGAAGGTTATGCTGTATCAATGGGAAATCCAGCAAGAGCTCCAGTTCACCACTGGGAATGACCTGAAAAACCCTGGTAAAGGTTGCATATTGATTTTGCGGGGCCCTATTTAAATTCCATGTGGTTACTCTTAACTAATGCTTATAGTAAATCGCCAGAAATTCATCAAATGTCTTCGACTACTACTGAGAGTACCATCAAAGTGCTGAAATCTATCTTTGCTACCCATGGTTTCCAGCAAGTGATTGTCTCGGATAATGGACCACAGTTCACGTCTGTTGAATTCCAAGCATTTTGCCAGCAACGTGGTATCCACCATATTTTCTTACCTCCCTACCATCCAAGTTCAAATGGCAAAGCGGGATGCCTGGTTCAGACTTTTAAAAAGAGTTCGGACAAAACTAATCCTACTTCACTGACGGCAATGTAAATAGCCCTTTTGGACTTTTTTGCGATGTATCGAACAACACCACATTGTGTCATGGGAATATCCTCTACAGAATTTTTGTTTGGAAGTCAGATTCTAACTCAATTGGATCTTCTTCACCCTCTAGGCTATAAGTCAGTAACTGAAATGCTTCCTAAGACCAGATCCTTCAGATCCAATGATCTTGTGTGAGTCAGGATGTATGCAGGCCCAAAGAGATGGCTAGAAGGTGTGGTAGGAAAAAAGTTTGGAAATGTTGTCTATAGTGTTCGACTGACTAACCAGAGGAGAGTAAAAAAACATGTGGACCAATTATGTACTAGAATTGAGACAGAACAAAAAAGGGATACCCAGAGTCAGGGTAATTATCCAGCATTATTTGTTCCAGAACAAGAACAGGAAGAGATAGTGGAACCACAGCGTTTGAGACAAGATGTGGCTGATGCTAATCAGATTCCAATGTAACAGCCTCGAGTTCTACTACGTCGGTCAGGACGTATAAGACATCCACCAAAGAGAATGAACTCGTAGAGATATGGCCTAATGACACAGACTAACTAAAAGGGATATTGCAGTAATAACTGTAATAGTTTCATATTACTTCTGAATTATTGATTTAAGTGCTTCCTAGCTATGTCAGGAGGAATTGTTATGTGTAGTACAGCTTTAAGAAATGTTAGAGACAGTACAGCTTTAAGAGAATGTGCACTTCCTGTAAGTGTGCCTGTGTTTGGGGTCAGTCTCCTGTTGTATGTGCTGCTGAATGGAAGTAAAGCAGAAGGCCTAGATTTCAGTGTGGTGAGGTTTTCTTACTATCAAGACCCTTGTTTGTTTAAGGTACTTATTTTCAGCGACCAAATACAACAAAGGGATATCTATGACACACTTCAGCTCACCCCAGAACATACTTTTCATAAAGGGAAACTATCCACTGGGATAGATTTTGTGTTTACATCTGACAGAGTGGAAGAAGTATCTGTTACAGTTCTGACATCAGAAACTTCAGACCATATGGCAATACAGGCTAGAACTGGACAACAACATCAGATTTCCATAGGCAGAAGTTATTGGAAGATGAATACTGAATATTTGCAGGACAAAATGCATAAAGGAAGTATACATGACTTTTTAGAGCTTAGGAAAAACATTAGTTTTATGTATGACAGTCCCATTGAGTGGTGGGAGGACACCAAACGAGATTTAAAAGACTTGTTAATTTCCATTTCATGCAAAAGAGCCAAAACTAAATACATACAGTATTTAGGCTTTAGGGCACAATATTTGAAAATACTAATACAGATGAGATTGACTGGGAGAGATATGATGACCCAGCTTTCTACTATTAAAGAGAAAATGTACATGTACCTTAAAGAAAATGAGGACAGAGTGGCTAAGCAACATAAATTTTGACAATAGGAACAAAAGAGCAGGTTAATCCCTATAATTTGGATTTGAAGGGACTGCAGAAGGTAACTATGTTAGCTTTGAAAGATGGCTCAGGGCTAGTAGCCAATGATAGGATGGGACTACAACACATAGTACAAGAACATGTTAGGAACACTTTTCAGAAAGGGGGAAAGATAGTACATGACCCCTTCTTTCAGCATTTGGAGATACCTCAGTTGATGGAACACAAAAGGAACGTGAGTTGATAGTACCTATTACACTAGAAGAAATAAACAGAGCAGTTTCTAAGTTATCTGCACACACTACGCCTGGGAAAGATGGTATCCCGAATGATTTTTAGAAAACATTTATTGATATTCTTGCTCCTAGCTTACAGTTAGTTTTTGTAGCTATACAGATAGAAGACAGACTGGTCCCTAGTATGAAAGATGTGGTGATGATCTTTCTTTATAAAAAGGGGGACCCTCAGGATAATAAGAATTGGAGACCTCTGAGTTTACTGTCCATAGACTATAAGATTTTAACCAAAATATTGACAGGGAGACTGGCTACGGTTGCTATAAATTTAATATTAAAATTTACTCTATGTTAGGGAGATTGTTAAGCAAGGTTTGGAAATGAATTTAGAAGGCTACATTCTGACAATGGATCAAGAGACAGTGTTTGATGCTATAAAGCAAGAACATATATGGGTAGTTCTAAAACATTATGGCATTCCTTCACAATTGATTACCTTGTTGCAAACAATGTATAAAGAGGCACAGGTAACTCCGCTTATCAATGGACACCTTGGAATCCCTGTTTTTTTTAAAAATGGAGTCAGACAGGGGTGCCCTATGAGTCCTTTGTTGTATGTCTTTGGATTAGATCCAGTACTAAGATTGATTGAAGATGCACAGGATATAAGACCTATCAGAAGTAATAAGGGGAAATGTTTTAGCAAAATGACAGCATGTGCGGATGATTGTACTATAGCACTAGCAGACTTAGATTCCGGACGGAGAGTGATACAGTTGTTAGACGGTTTGGTGGAATACACTGGTATAAAACTTAATAGAGCTGAGAGTCAGATGATAGGGTTAGGAGCTGTCCCAATGCAGGATGCATTTCCCATCCTGATGGTACATGGACATATTAGAATATTAGGACTATATTTTGATACAAAGGAAGCAGAAAGCCTAAATTGGGATTTGGCTGATGAAGCAGCTCATTAAAAAGTACAAGCTTAGAAGTCATGGAAAATGAGAAAAAAAGGTTTTCTTTGATCAGCGCATACATATCTACCATTTTTTTGTATGTTTCTCATGTGTACCCATTGCCGTACAGTATGCATACAAAAATAATGGGTCTTTTTTTCCTATTACTGAGGGGAAGTAGACTCAACCCAGTCAAAAGAGCACACACATATAGGGCCTGGAAAGCGGGTGGCCTAAACATGCTTCAGCCTTCTGTGTTTTTCTTTAGTAATTTTTTTTATAGTAACATAAGACCGTTGGTATTAGAAGCAGAGGGGATGGGAAAGCATTGCATGGAGCTATGGGGAAAATATTTTCTTGTGGCATGGGGTGGAGGCAAGTGGCGTGCTTCGGACAAACTGCTTCCTGCTCATGTACAAACCACTTTGAAATATATAAGGCAATGGAGTATTGAGTTGAGCTGGTTTATCACGAATGATAGGATAAAATGTTATACAATGATAGTGGAGAAATGTTATTGGGAACAACCTATGTTTAAAGTTCAGCCAGAGATAGACTGTGATAGATTACTTAACAGCATGATTGAACCAAGAATTCCATTAAAGATGCAGGATGTGATATGGTTATGTGGACATCAAAAACTCAATGTGAAAGGAAATCAAATGCACAAGCAGAAGGAAGAAAGACTATGAGGAAAACAGCAGTGTGTAGGACAAATAGAGACCATGACACATTTATTTTTTGATTGTGTACATGTGAAAAACTTTGGGGTGGATTTAGCAGCATTATGGAATGAGGATGTATTTAAGGATATAACTTATGATATACTTGTGTTGGGCCAACTACCACCTGTTTGGGGTAAATGTAAGAAGAGTATGGTTTATGTTATCTTGGCTTGTATAAAGTGGTCTTTGTGGCAGATACGATGCCACAGATTTCTTCAAAATGAAAACATTTTGATAAAAAATGTGTTATTTAAAATTCAGGATGAATTAGACAAGATCTACCAGTATGAAAGGAAGATGATGGGACAAGTGATCTGTGAGTACTTATGGAATGATATAGCCTGGGTGGATTGTCCTGTATTATGGGTCAGGTTAGAGGTATACAGGCATTTGGGTATGCTGAACAGGAACTGTATACATTTATACTTTGTTTCTCCTCTTAGAATGTCTTTTGAATTGAGAGATGGGTGGCTGAGTGGGATGTATATATATTGGTTGTATGGGAACACAGAGAATAGGGAACAGATTACTGTTTGGTTGTATAAGGGATTTTCTTTTTTCCATTTTCTTTTTCTGTGGGTTTTGGATTGTTATTTTTTATTGTTTTGCCTTATAATTTGGAACGTGTATGATGTAATATGTGATTCTTCATGATGTCTTTATGTTTTTGAATGTTACTAACATTTTCCCCTATTCTTTTCGAAAAGTGCCATGGGATCTTTAACATCCACCTGAACTACTACCAGAACAGGCAGATGGGACCTTGGTTTAATGTCTCATCTGAAATATGGCACCTCAGGAGTGCAGCACCCCTCCTCGTGCGGCACTACAGAGTCAGTATTGGGATTTAACCCAAGTGCCTGGTGTGGGGGTAGAACCCACAGTCTTCTGATCTCCCAGCCTCAGAGGCGAGTGTACTATCTGCTGAGCCACTGACACTGATGTACATAGAAACTTAGACACAGAAACATAGACAATGACTGCAGAAAAAGATCAACAGTCCATTCAGTTTGACTAATTCCCTATTTAGTCCTAGGACCTACTGTTCTTCTAGGACCTTAGCCCTCCACATCCTTCTCCCACATTTCCCCTCCCAGTTTCTGTCACCCAGAGCAACCACTATTATGCCTTCATTCTGTTCCAACCATGCTTGAACCCACCAACAGTTCTAGCACCCACTACTTTAGTAGGCAGACTATTCCATGGCTCCACTACCCTTTCTTTTTGTAAATTAATACTTCCTCATGTCCCTTCCAAGCCTCCCTCCTGTCTATACAGTATAAGGGAAGTATTACCCCTTCCTTTTTGCTATCAATACCCCTCTCAATATATCCCAGCATCCTACTCACTTTGCTACATGTCTTGTTGCACTGACTCGATTTTTTGAGGGAGTCACTGATGATAACTCCAAGGTCCCATTCCTCAGCCATAGTGTTAAATCTCACTCCACCCATCCTGTACTCTGTCCTGGGGTTCTTGTACTCTAGGTGCATTACCTTGCACTTTTTGGCATTCAATTTCAACTGCCAAACCACAGACCACCCCTCTAGCTTTCCTATGTCACTCTACATTTCCCTGATTCCCTCGTTACTATCCAACCTCCCACAGAGCTTAGTGTCACCTGTGAAGAGACATAGCCTGCCCCAGATACACTCACCAAAATAGCTAATGAACACATTGAAGAGGACCAGTCCCAGAACAGATCACTGTGGTATCCCACTCATGACCTCCTTCTCTTTTGATTTGACCCTTCTGACCACAACCCTCTGCTGCCTCCCTTTTAGCCAGCTACCTACCTAATTTACTGTTACCTTAGTTGTACCCAGATCCTCCATCTTCTTCAGCAAGTGTCTGTGAAGCACCAAGTCAAAAGCCTTGCTGAAGTCGAAGTAGAGTAAATCCACAGCATGGCCCCTATCCAATTCCCTCATCACTTAATCAAAGAAAATTCTTGAGTAAGTCTGACAAGAGTCAAGAACCACCTGCTATGTATCTGTGCTGTTTACTTTCTTGGAGACGTGCTTAAGTGGGATGACCGCTTAAGCGAAACGTCTGTCCTGGAACCAATTTTCCCCAATGATAATTCCTGAATCTAACAACATTTTGACGGCACTGCCCTGCAGTAGAAATTTGCTTCATTGGAATGACTGATGGCAGATTTGCAGCTGATTCAGACAATTAATGCGACCTTTGCCAGCATACAGTAATTATCTTCAGTCAGCTGCAAACCATTTGAAATCGCCTCTGTAGCTCATTAGTGTGTCTGTAGCTATAGTGTCTGTAGGTGTTGCTTGCTAATCTTGCTGAGAGTGCTTAGCTATGTCTCTTCCAAGAAATGAGCTTACTTTGGCCTACCGTGTTCATGTGAACAATCCAACTGCCTTCCAGTTGTCTGTGACAGCAGGTTTAAAATTTTGAAAAGTCAGGCTGGTAGAATCAGCAAAAACAGGGAAGCAATCCTTGCTGAGTGGCATGCTAACTCTAACCCCAGCTGAAAGAGAAAGGGGGAAGGCAAGGACAATCAGGTAGAAGATGTCCTAACGATGTGGTTCTCGCAGGCTGTGGACAAGGGTGCTCGAGTCTCTGGCCCCATGTTAAAAGCCAAGGCCATTGAGTTAGCTTGGCAAATGCCACACTCCAATTTTGAGGTGACAGATGGGTGCTTGTCGAGGTGGAAGCTGTGGCATCAAATCATGTTCAAATGAGAAGACAGCGAGAAACAGGATGCCGACTACAGTGCTGCACAAAGCTGGCTCACTGCAGTGCTGCCTGGAATCCTGTCAGGGTACTGACCAGTCGATGTGTTTAATACTGACAAAACAGGCTTATTTTACAGAGGGTACCTTGACCGTGGACATACTCTTAAGCAAACATAGACAATTGGGGGTAAAAAGCAAAGGACAGGATCTCTGACCTGTGCTGTGCAAATCAAACAGGCACTGAAAAAAAACTGCTGGTGATCGGGAAAAGCAAGTTTCCACAATGCTTTCCAAAAGATCTTAAACTTCTTCCAGTGACTTACACATCATTCAGCAATGTCTGGATGACAAGTGGTACATTTCTGGACTGGCTTCTCACTTGGGATGCAGAGCTTAGAAGAAGCAGAAGAAAAATTCTACTTTTGTAGACAACTGCTCTGCTTACCCCCACGAAATGCAAAGAAGGCTGAAATTTATTAAGTTGGTTTTCTTTCCTCTGAACATGATCAGCATATTGCAACCCATGGATATGGGTGTTATCAAAAGTCTTAAAGGCCACTATCGCTTCTATGTGGCTTGCAAAATTCTACAGTCAGTAGATGAGGGTGAGACCGCGCATGCAGCAGAAATAGTCTGCAAAGTTAATCTTTTGGATACAATTTATATGCTTCACAGAGCATGGGGGCAGTGAAGGAAATCACCATAGCTAACTGCTCCAGCGAAGCAGGATTTAATTGTGGTGCCATTACTCTAGCAAGTGAACCAAGCAACAAAGGTGTTTCTGGCCTTGAAGATGTTGTGGTCCCATTATGTATGGATACCACAGCTTTTGTTGAATTTGTGGAGATGGATAATCAGGAACCTATTATGGGAGAACTCACAGACGAGGAACTGGTGAATTCTGTGTTGAAAGGGTCAAAAGGGGAAGACACAGATAATGAGGACACATCAGAGGGTGACACTTATGAAGCTGCATGATCTGTGTCAACCTTGGAGGCTCTAACAGGTCTGCAGTGCGCTATGCTATGGTGTCAGCAATGTGGGCACACATCTACCTGGCAGCAGCTGTTTGAATGCAGATTCACCATGCAGGCTCATGCTGTTAAGGAAGGACGGCAAAAAACAATCACTTACTTTTTCCAGCCAGCAACTTCTGCTCCTTCTACATTGTCAGCAATGCCACAAGACCTAATAGCTGAAGCATACTCATCCTTCTCGTTCCTCACTAAGACTACATCGATCTTGATGGAAGATGACACCAAAGTGTATACTGTGTTCTAAGGCTGGTGCAACAATGAAATACATACATGACAGTTCAGCACACAGCACAAACCATAAGCAGTAAAAACACAAGCAGTAAAAAAATAAAAAAAGTAACAAACACTTCTGCACTTTTTTCCCAAACCATACTCGCCACAACTCTCCTGTTAGTCACAGTCTGCTTTCAACCTAACCTAACCTCATTCAGTCACCTCCAAAAACCAAAAAGACAACTTTGTTTTGCAGAGATGCCCACTTAAATGGGATGATCCTCTTTTCACCAGCCCATCCCGTTAAAGTGGCTTGAACTGTATTGGCCAATCTCACCTCCAGGACCCCACAGTAGTCACTTTGATGCCATTGTCTGGCAAGGATCCATTGTTCTCCTTAGTGAAAACTGAGCTTTAAGATCAGTGGCCTTTTGCCGCATCTCCTCTATCACACTACCCCCCTTTGCTAACCTTACAATTCCCCTTTTTCCCTTAATATATTGGAAGAAAGTACAGTTACATAAGAACTTACAACAACAGTCGATCTTCGAGATGAGCTCTTGCGGCAGGTAATACCATGAGGACTAAGGCTGCCAGGTGTTAGGACCCCATGGAAAAATTTTCTAGCTAGCAGTCTATGGCGGGGGACCACCCCCAACATTGGCTCTGCCCAACGTCAGACGTGGTATAAAGGGGGCGGTCCCCCCCGCGCCATCTCAGTTCTCCTGCCGGAGACCCGGCTGAAGACAAAAAAACAATGGGAGAACCAAGAAGGGTCTCCTATTCCCAAAGAGAAAAAACAATTTGTCCCAGAGGCAGGAGGGTGGGAAAGCCACCTGCTGCAAGATTTCCTCTCAAAGATCTACTGTTACGGTAAGTTCTTACATAACTGTACTATCTCACTTCGAGGGGGAGCTCTTACAGTAGGTAATACCATTAGGACAGAGTCTCAAGCAGTACCCCAAGAAAGACCCAGGTCGGAAGGGTGGAGGAAAATAGTAGCTGTAGACAATTAGGAGAGGAGTCCCTGAAGGACCGCTAGGCTGAAACCTGCCCCCCTCCTGGATGCAATGTCCAGACTGTAGTGCCTAATTAAAGTGTGCACTGAACTCCAAGAAGTGGCCGCACAGAGGTCCGCTGAAGACACATTTCTCAGGGAAGCAGAAGACGTAGCTACTCCCTTGGTGAAGTGACCCCTTACTGGTCCTGGTAAGGGTTTGTTGTGATGCTGGTAGCAAAAAGTGATACAATGGACCTACCATTTGGTCAGAGTTTGCTTAGTCACAGGGGACCCCACCTTCCTGTGGGTGAAAGAGACAAACAACTGGTCTGTCTTTCTAGAAGAACTAGTTCTAGTAAGGTAGTAACATAACACTGTATGTACATCCAGAGTGTGCAACAAGGCCTCCCCTTTTTTGGAATGCTCTGGGTAGTAAACCGGTAGCTGGGTGTCCTGGTTCAGAGTGAAATCAGACACTACCTTCGAAAGAAATGTGGGATTTGTACGCAGAGCCACCCTGTCCCTGTGGAAAATAAGATAAGGCTCTTTACACATCAAGGCCTGTAATTCAGAAATCCTCTGAGCCGAAGTAATGGCAACTAAAAATAACACCTTCCAAGAGAGAAAGCAAAGCTCACAGGTTGTGGTTGGCTCAAAAGGAGGCAAAGTGAAATGTTCAAAGATGAACAGGAGATCCCATGGTGGTAAAGGGTCTCTCCTGGGGAGTTTGATATGCAAGATCCCTCTTAAAACAGTCTTGCAGATGTCCAGCTGTGCCAGAGTCTTTCCATTAACTGGCGTGTGGTAAACTGATAGAGCACAGAGATGCAGCTTAATGGACGAGTAGCTAAGACCCAAGTCCAACAGGTGGAGAAGATACTCTAGCACAGATTCCAGTGGACAACCCGGGGGGGGGGTCCAGAGAGCATGGAGCTGCCCATAAGCAGAATCGTTTCCACTTCATGGCATAGGTTGCCCTGGTAGACAATTTCCTCGCTGCCATGAGGACCTCTGCCACTCTAAGGGACACTCCAAATCTGTGTAAATAAATATGTAATAGGGAAAGAGAAATAAAAAGAAAGATTGAAGAACAATAACTTGAGCGAAGAGTGTTTACTTCAAAGGGCCCCCCAACATTTCCTATATTTTTTCTTACACTCCAGATCTGTCCCTGGCTAAGACTACAGGAGCCAAGCATGCTGGTGCAGGGACTGCAGAGCCAGATGGACTAATGTCCCCTGCTCCTGGGAGAGCAACAGCATGGAGAGGGGCGATGGAATCGGTGGTTCCGATGCTAGCTGCTGCAGCAATGGGAACTAACTCTGATGAGGCCAAAATGGTGCTACCAGTATCATTCTGGCCTCTTCTACTTGCAGCTTGAGCAGTACTTTCTGAAGAAGTGGAAAGGGAAGGAAGGTATATAGGAACCTTCCTGCCCAAGAGAGGGACAATGCACCTCACCAAAAAACACCAGGTCCTGGATCTAGCAAGCAGAAATTGGGCAGTTTGGCATTGTGTGGGGATGCAAAGAGGTCCAGTTCTGGCTGACCCCACCTCTCAAAGAGGTCTTCTGTGACCTCTTGCTGTAATTCCCACTCATGGTTCTGAGACCGAGAGTGACTTAGGCTGTCTGCAAGAGCGTTCTGAATATCTGGAACGTGTACTGCCATAAGACTCAGGTCATGGTCCACTACCCAGGACCATACTCTCATTGCCTCTCTGCATAGAGGGTAAGAGTGTGTGCCCCCCTGCTTGTTGATATGAAAGACCACAGGGGAATTGTCCGACTGGACCAAGAGTGGGCCTGGGCTGATTATACCCTGGAATGCCTGAAGGGCATACAGCACTGCTCTCATCTCAGGAATGTTGATGTGCATAGGCTGTTCTATAGCATTTCATGAGCTCCTCATCTGATGGACAGCCAGATGTGCTCCCTGTCACAAACCCACTCAGCAGGTCAGCCCTCTACTCCCAAAGTGCCAACCTCCGAGTGCAGTCTTATGAACAGTTAACAGAAACAGGGTAACCCTCCTGTCTGTTTTGTGGGTTTGAATCAAACTTTGGTCTCAAGTCTTGGAGGGATTCAAACTGTGAACCTCTTGCTAGCATACCCAATGTACAGGCTCAGATAATTCCGCACTTCAGGGGGCCAGATATCTTTTGCCTACGGGCACCTAACCAGGTGTACAAAATGAACCCTTAAAACTCTATTAAAGACCTCAGAATAAATTCTTACCTTTTTCCAGTTTGGTAAAACCAGTAAGCTTTGTACCTTGTCAACTTTAACCATGTATGCTGCACTTTTCATTTCATTTTTATTAAATGGGTTAGACCATTGAGTAAAACTCATTTAAAATGGTGACCCTTGGTCATACAAAATTTTGGTTACAACAAATATATAAACAAAAAGAAACAAGAACATACATACAAACTAAAAAGAACAATACAACTTATTTAACCACAACAATTCTTCTTTTGCCCTGAAAGTGTTTCCAAATACCAGGTTTTAACAGCATTGCATGAAGGTGTTTTTTGTCCACACAGTCGAAATCTTACAGGAATCATATTCCAAAATCTAGGAACAAACTGACTAAAAAAGAAATCGGAATGTTTAGTTTTCAGTCTAGGTATAACCAACTCCCTATGTCCTGCCTTTCTTAATGAAGATTTAATTTCCCTAACTTCTAACCTTTCAGCCAAATATTCTGGAATTACTGTAGTGATACTTTTAAAAGCCAAAATATATTTATGCAGCTGTCTCCTCTCTGTCAATGAGGTCCATCCCAATCTCTGGTACATTAAACAATGATGGGTATCTTTAGAACACTGTAAGATCAATCTCACAAGACGATTATACAGTACATCAAGTCTACAATCTACCCAACTGAGAATTGTCATACAGTGTATCACCATAATCAAAAGAGGAAATATCTGGGACTCAACAATTTTCTTTATCACAGTTTCACCTAAACAATTTTTATTTCGATACAATAATCCTCACCTTACACCCACAACTTTAATCAATTCATCTATATGTATATTACCAGTAGCCAAGGGATCCATCCAAAAACCCAAGTACTTATAAGTCATCACTTGTTCCAGTTTTATCCTCAGTATCTAGCACAGTCAAGTTTGTGCATGATCTAAGTTTCATATTAGATCCAAATAACATACATTTTGTCTTACTTACATTAATTTTAAGTTTCATGACAAGTACTCATGTAATTTATCAAAACTTAACTGTAAATTTAGTTGGATCTCTTCAACTGAGGAGGCAGAAGCATATATTATTGTATCATCTGCATATAATTGGTAAGCCATATTATTTACATGACTTCCCAAATCTCTAAGATAAATCAAAAAAAGCAAAGGGCCCAGCACTGATCCCTGAGGGACCCCTCGTACCACTGGTAAAGAAGATGATACAATCTTATTAACAACCGTTGACTGTGTCCTACCCTCTAAATAAGAGGAAAACCACTTAAGAGCACCACCTGAGAGTCCAATAGCCTTCAAACTTACTAATAGAATCTGATGAGCCACCATGTCAAAGGCCTTGGAGAGGTCAACAAAGATGGCTCCCATCATAAGGCCCTTTTCCATACCTTTGTTTACATCATCCAAGACCCTCGACACGGCCATAATTGTATTATGCGATTTACGAAAATCTGACTGATATTTATCAAACAAATCATTCTGATTCATATATGCAATCAGTTGTCGAGCCACAAAACCCTCTAATATCTTTGACACTTGCGATAATAGTGATATTGGTCGATAATTGTTAAACTGATCCCACCTCCCACCTTTATATATTGGTACTACCCTAGCTATTTTCCAATCAAATGGCATTATTCCCTCCTCAATGGACCAATTATACAAATAAGTGAGGGGGGCTGCTATCTTCAAAGCTGAAATCTTTAATAAGTAAGGGGGTCAATCCCTCCGGGCCCCCACTCTTTGATGTCTTCAAACCCAATAAGGCTTCAATTACTTCAAACTCCTCCAATTTTTTCATAGAAAACAGCTTAGATAAATCTGTATGTACCAATAGTTCATCACTACTAGAACATAAATCAGAAGTTCCAAAAAAATTTCCTGAATTAACAAAATAATTATTGAACCCATCTGCCAAAGATTTACCCCCCTGAAAACCTGAGATCTCGACTTTACTTTTTACACCATGTTTATGGTGACCATTTATCTCTTTGAATAAATCCCAAAAAGTGGTACTATTCCCTACCGAATTTTCTAACTTGGATTGATGCACTTGTCAAGAAAAAGAATTTCAAAGGCACACCAAGTAATCTCAAAAGTAGAGGTTTACTTCAAAATAGATAAAAAAATGTAACATGTAAATACAGAACCATATATCACAAAACATACAAATCACTTAAACAAAACAGGTTTTAAAAAAGTGCAGATTCCTACCACTAGTACACTTAGAATTGTTTCTAAGGTATTCTTATCTCACAGTGCTGTAGATGTTGCTTTTTCAGAGTCCAAACATTTGTATCTAAAGGAAAACAGAATACTGTTTAAAAGCTGGCTTTGCCCACCTCTTTGCATGAGGTCACCTAGCTCCTCCTTGTCAGGATATATAAAAATATATATCTGTACAAAAACAGGATGTCTTTTCCAGAAGGTAAATTAATATTCTGTGATCTCAGCACAACTCATTTTCTTTTTCAAATGACATTTCTTTGATCTTATGAGCAGCTTCCTCTTTCCAGGACATCAAGGACTTGTCGTGTCTCCCTGCCAGATGTCACGGAGGTGCAACATACTTTTGTATGACCATGTGAATTTTACTGTGTTTCCTCTGAACATTATAAAAGTTTATGATCTATCTTGGCACTTGAAAGCTACAATTAGTCACATAAAAAGGAGATCCTAAATTTTAAGTCTCTTCTAGCCTGTAATTATCTCTTGGGCTTCCAGGTAACACCTACTAGCTAAAACCTGGGAGGGGGGTTGTCATTCCACAGACTGTCAGCATCTCTCATGAGAGATATTCAATAACGCATTTCTATATTACAAAATCATAGATTAATCAGAACCAGCTGTCCAAGTGTCACACTCCTCACCCTAGACCCGAGGCATTCATAGTGAGGATTTGCTTCAGGCTGGGATGCTGGAAGGGCAGTCTTACGCTTAGGTGTGCTGATTTTAGCCACCAAGTCAGGGATTGGTGAACTGCCTCTGAGGCTTGAATGAGTCGCTGCAGTTTGTCTGTGCTCTGGTTCCATTGAACTCTGAGGTGCCACTGCAGAATCCTCATGTTCAACTGTGCAAGCGGGACTGTGGCTATGGCTGCGGCCATGTGGCCTAACAGTTGAAGAACCACCCACAAAGTGGTACCCTTTCTCCTTTACTGTAACCCTTATCCTTTGTTTTCACCTTACTTCAGTATACTATCATTTATTGCTTGGTCATTTTATTATTGAATTGTGGGAGGAACAGCTCAGTATTCTACTTCTGTTGGGGTAACCTCCTAAGTGCCAACAGGTATTTCATGAGGCTTCCTCAGTTAAAGGTGTTGTGTGACTAATTCATTGCCCAGCTTCTAATATCCTAATCCAAGTCCCTCCCCCCCAAACATGTTCAAGGGTTCAAGCCTCATCCCAGTCATTGGAGGATGGAGTCACATGGCTTGTGGGTCAGGTGCAAGGGCAGATTGCATTGGAAGCACTGCTGGGATCCCTTGTTCACTACACAGATTGCTTTCAAGCTGTGTTCCACCCCCCCAATAGTTGTGCAAGCGGCCATGGTGTAGCAGATGTAGGGAAGTAGTGCCAAGGGGAGTTGGTGGACCAGATGAAAGTCATTCTTATGTTGCAGATCTCTAAGAGAATAAACAGGAGAAGCATACTGGAAGTACTGGAAGGGCAGGAGTGTCTAGACAGCTTAAAGTCACCAGGGCTGAGGTTTGACTGCACTGACAACAATGTGAGTGCAATGTTGGAGAGTGATATGGGCAGTAAAATAACCTGAGGGGACAGAAGCAGTTTGGCACCTATTTAGTATGGAGATTGTTTTGTGCGCTTCCCAATTTAACCACAGTCAACCAACTGGGAAAGTAAAGTATGACCTGGTTAGCCAACAAGGGCTAAACAATGGAAGATCTACAGGCTTTTCCGCCCCCCCATGGGGTGAGAGTGTTTGCAGCAAGATCATTTCTGAAGATGCCGTGCTCACTAATGGAGAAGGCTATCAACCCCTTATAGAGGCCGAGTAAGTACAAGCAATTGAAGGTGTTCTCAGGATCAAACCTATCCTGGTAGGGAAGGATGACTGAGACATTGATGGAGCAAGCAACCTAAATAGTGCAGGATCTGTATGGCTATGAGGGGAAAAAGAGAAATGACTGTGAGAGAGCCTGCCAGACTAGGCCTTGAATGCTATCAAGGCATTAAAAGTGAGCAGGCCAGATGCCACCATGTTAAGGTACCTCTCCACCCTAGCAAGAATGTTTGGGAGCATAGAGAGGGTAATCCAAATTATGGTAGGGGTGCAGATTGCTACCCAGAAAGAAAGGGAACTGTGGTCAAATTATTTACTGAGATTGGAATGATTTGTACTGAAGACCTACCAGAAGGGAGGAGTAACTTCAGGAGACAGAAAAGGTCCTACAGGAGATTATCCTCTCTGATATGATCCTGGTCAGATTGCGACTAAAGGACTGAATGAACAAGTTATCTATCTATTGTGAGCTATTTGAGGAAGTATGAGAATTGGAGGAATGGGGAGCTATGAGAAGGGTCCCCAGCCTGCCTGTGGTAGTGACTCAGCCAGAGGCTGGAAGGGAGCACCTCCAATGGGGCCAAGAAACATTGGAGTGGCTTGATAGCTTAACAGAACATATGACAACATTCCAGAAGGTCTCCTTCAAACCAGCAGGAAGAGCTGGTCAGGACACCACAACCCAAACCCAATGAGTCTGACTGTGGAGGCTGTCATAAATGCACTCCGCAGGTCAGGCCCTCTACTCCCACAGTGCCAACCTCAGAGTGCAACAGTGTGAACAGGTAACAGACAGGTAACCCTCCTGTCTGCTTTGGTACTGAATCACCTTTTAGCCTCAAGTTCCGGGGTCCAAACTGTGAACCTTATGCTAGCATACCCAATTAAAAGGCTCGGATACGTACCCTCTTTGGGGAATGCGGTACAATCCTTCACCCAGGGGCACCTAACAGGTATCAAAAATGAACCCTAAAAACTCTATAAGAGACCTTAGGCATATTCTTACCTTTTCCAAGCTTAGTAACACCATCAAGCCCTTGAACTGTTGTCAGACTTAACATCAGTTCAGCAATAACATGCAAAAAATGACTGAGGAGACCCAGGCAGTATCTTAGAAAGAATGTTTACTAAAAATTGATAAAAACAGTAAGGTAAAATACAGAACAAATATTAAAGAGCGTACAATCATTTAAAATAAATAGGAAGTTACAGACAAAACACTCATAGCACAAAAGGCTTACATTTCTAAGTATTACCTTTCTGAGTGCGTTTCAAGTTAGATCAGAGAACTGTTTCTCTCTTAGAGTCCCAAAATGATATCACACATTTCAGATACACTGATACATTTTCAACTCTTATCTGTCCACCCCCTTGGTGAGTCATCTAGCTCCTCCTTTTAGAATAAATTCTTCCAAACATCATTTCCTACCAAGAGATATTTTAAAATTAATGGTAACATCAGAAGAAAAAAATACTTCCTAAATATGACATCCTTTAATTAAATATTTTCTCTTTGATCTTAGCAATCCCAGCATTTGTCATTTAGGTGTTAAACTTGATAGGAACAGCCAAATGTTTTATTTTTTTATCTATTTATTTAGCTTTTGTTGACCGAGTAAGTGCACTAGACAAATCCTGCCTATTTTCAGGCACGACCGGGGGGAAGGGGATACAAATGAATGCCAACTGACCTTGAACCAGATGAAGCTGTTGGTGGTATTTTTAGTGAATGAGGGAAATTTGGCCAGGACACCGAGGAAATTCCCCTACTCTGTAGGGTGGAGTTTCCATTTCTTCTGATGACATGGAGGAGTCAGGTAGAGCTCTGACTACCTGTGTTACTGACTCCTTAATTTCGTTTCTACCGACGACTCTTGATACAACTATCTCTAGAGATATGGAAAATACTACAGACCATTCTACGATTCCAGCACTGAAACAGACTGTTTGCCAAACCGAAGACTCTCAGACGGATCCTCTGCATGGTAAAACAAACAACCCAGCTAAAATCTGCATTACCCCACTTCGTCTGCCGGAACAAACTTTCCAGGACACGGCGGGAGTAACACTGCTCCTTCCCCCAACACTTTCCGGTTCTCCCTCACGGCAAGTCGGAGAACACTGCGACCAGGAATCTGCATCTAGCCTTGTAATAGAAAGTAGGATTTCCTCACAGATTACTACTGTTAACCAAACAAACGCTACGGTTCTCAACTCCTCTACTGATACGGACTTAGCATGCTCGCGTTTCGGAGCACAACAGACAAAGTCAACCTCAGAGACTTCTTGGTCCGTTGTAAACTCATTAACGAATGCAGGATGGACTCAATTGCCGACAGGGACATGGACACTGGACCCAACATGGAACGAATCCACGCAGGGTGTTCTACCACCTACCAACAGGCCTGCAACGACTCTGAGCTCCGAGGTACCTCATATGCCTAAAATGACAGTACAAGACTTTAAAACTTTAAAACCTGAATCTACTGTATCTACACAGTCCTGGGGGGATATAATGGATACTCTTGATAAAGGAGTTAACCAAACATTACAAGAGGCTACTGACATGCCTTTAATGTCTCTACACATATCGGTAGCCCCCGGTCCCCACCCCTAAGACCAACTCGCCTAAAAAGCTATTGTCCCCCACTCACTTTATTAGATTCTGGACCAAACAACACATCTTCATTGGGTAACCCTGAACCAGGTACAAATACCACATTAAACCTGAATAAAGATAAACCCCCCCCTAACTCAGACACCTGGCCAGTCGCCAATTCTTTCAGACCTCTTCAAAAATAAACTTGAACCAGCCCCGCAGAAATGCAGTTCGTCTCCGATACAGAGGGGGACTGCCTGATTTTCCAGATCGATACTATGTAGCCAGAACGCTTCTGATAAGTACACTACACTTTACAGCCTCTGATATTTATGCCCTGATACATATTTCAGGAGAGGAAACTTTTGATGTCAGCTTTAAGACCTCTGCAGGGTTAGACCGTTTCTGGCATTTATATACTTTACGAGAAAATGACCCCATATGGACCCCCTCTGTTATTCCTTTATCTAAGCCTACAATACGAACTGTGACCATTATGTTTAGAAATGAAGGGTCAGCGTCAGTGACATCTACCATTGGTTACAAAACCACTGTAATGTCCTCTCCCCTCCTGAAGCTATCCTAGACGATGACGGTCTGTGGACTGGTGGCTGGAGGTTTAAAGTAAAACTATTCCAAGTTAACTCAGAAGTTATACACCTACCAAATAGTTTCTTTCTTGGCAAAGATAGAGGGGTCTGTTTTTACGGGGGCCAACCTAGAGCCTGCTATAAATGCGGTGCCACCACACATCTAAGCAGCACCTGTGATTTGCTTAAATGCAGCTTTTGCGGAGGATATGGACATCCAAGTATGTCATGTATGAACGTGTTTAAATGTAATCTATGCAATGAAACAGGACATGCTTACCACCAATGTCCGTGGGCAAGTAGAAACAGATCAGAAGGGTGGAATTCAGATGCCCTAGTACAAAAAGCACAAGATAAAGTGCAAGAGCATATTCTTTCTATACCTACTACTTCTGATCCCCCCTTGGCCTCCCCCTCTGAACAAAGTATTTCTGCTTTACCGGAACATCTGACCCCCCTACCACAACAGGACCAGGTTTCCCAAGTGAAAATGTCTACCAACTCCCCCCCTGAACCTTTACCTGTCATGCCTTCCTCCTCCACTACCAGTGATAAAGAAGGCTTTCAAACCGCTAAATGAATGACTAGAGCTACTGCTCGAAAGTCGCTGAAACCTTTAGATATTCCCATATCTAACACTTTTGATTGTTTGAAAGAAGACAAAGAAGTTTCAGATGGGGATTCAGATATGTCTATAGTACCCTCTGATGTTGATACCCCCACTATTAAGCCTCCTGATGTTACCAGAAAGAAATTAGTGAAAACAAAAAAAGGTGGGAAACAACGGAAAAATATGACAATCACGGATGGAAGTGGTTAATATAAAACTTGTTGATGAACTTTCACATTGCTTCTTTAAATGTATGCAGCCTCAAAGGCTACAAAAAGAGGCTGCTTTTTTTTCATTATGCAAACCATCTAGCACTAGATATTCTATTAGTAAAGGAAACTGACATTTCAAGCGTCTGGGATACTCAACAATTAAAACGTGAATGGTATAAGGGCCCTTCTTATTGGACATTTGGAGTTGACTCTGCTGATGGTATAGGTATTCTTTTCTATTCCCCCCATTTTTCAATAACCCGCATTATTGACATACTTCCAGGAAGAGCATTCATCATAGATTTCGTTAAACAATCTTTACCATTTAGAGTGATTGTAATTTACAGTCCTCAAACTAAAGCAGCTTGAATAGCTTTGTTAGACTTAATTAAACCTTACTTATGTACACGGAAATATATTTTCTGGGGTGGAGATTTTAACTGTTCTATTGATACACAAAGCAGAGTATCCTCAGAGAAAAAAATATACTGTGACTCCACAGCTTTATCTGCCTTAGTTAAAGATGCTGATTTAACTGATACATACCGATTTTTACACTCAGATGCAGGATATACATACTATAGGTCAATATTTCACACTAGGATAGATTATCTTTTTGTTTCTTGTCAATGCACCCCACTTTCTATTTCAGTAGTTCCAAATGAGATCTCAGATCATTGTCTTCTGATTGGTAATTTTTCTATTAATTCCCCTAATACACCCATATCGCATCATCCTTTATGGAAATTGAATAATACTTTGTTTTCATCACAAGCTGCGCAATCCCATATATACAGTCTTTTTCAAGCACGTCTTTCAGTCATGATCTCTTATGATTCTCTATGGGAATGGTGGGATGACACAAGGATAGATTTAGCCCTATTACTTCAAGGCTTTAGGAAAAAAGTTGCCGAGAAAATTACCTGACGTATCTGATGTATCGTAATCAACTATATAAATTAATGTCTCTCAATCTACATCCAAAATAGATTATTCATCACAAATTTCTAAAATAAAACTAATATGCTCTCCCACCAATATGATAGAGCCGAACACTAGATTTTATTATGAGGCGGCACTAATACTTCTCCAGTTATTGATCCTTTTATTGCTTTTAAAACAGACTACATTCCACGATTATGCATGGCTTGAAAAATACTCATGGCACTATATTAACCTCTATTCCGACATGATATCAGTAATGTCTGAATATTTACAAACCCATTTTTTACTATCCCTGAAGATTCTACTATGATACTTCAGATTCATTAACCCAGCTCCTCAACTCCCAAAGCAATATATTCCTAAACTAATTAGCCAGATATCACAAGAAGAAGTTGCTGAGGCCATCTCTTGCCTACAGTTGAAAGTTTCCCCTGGACCAGATGGCTTGACACATGAATTTTACAAAATGTTTAAAAAACACCTCTTAGAAATTCTAACACAGGTTTTTAATTACCTTCTTGATACAATGGATAAAACATCAAGTTTTGGCTTATCTATTTTGAAATTTATATATAAGAAAGGGGATGCAACTTCTCTAACAAATTGGAGACCTCTGCATCTCTTGAATACAGATTATAAGATTTTTTCCAAAATTCTTTGTTCTTGATTGTGGCTAGTTGCACCAGAGTTAATTGACGTCGCTCAAACCTGTGCTATACCTGGTAGAGCCATCCACACAAACCTCTTCTTATTACATGAAATTTTTGAGAAAAAAACACAAAATAAATTATCTGGCTATCTCTTTGCTTCAGATCAATCAAAAGCATTTGATTCGGTATATCACAAATTTTTACTACAGATATTATCTTTATATGGCATTCCGAACCAATTCATATCATGGATTTCATACATGTTATCATCGGCATTTTTTTTCCTATGATAAATGGATTTAGTGGTCCGACCCTTTTACAATGAATTGGACTACGCCAAGGCTGCCCTTTCAGCCCATTATTATACGTTTTCGCACTAGATCCCATCATCCGCTAATACAACGTCCAGACATTACAGGTATTACCCTCACCCTAGTTTACCTTCCATTAAGATATCTGCTTATGCAGATGATGTAGTCTTATTATGTTCAGACCTTTCCTCGAGTGCTAAAGCTATTTTGACATTTCAATCCTTTACATCAGTTTCTGGAAATAAGTTAAATTTAGAAAAAGTGTGTGTATTTCCTTACACCACATTACAGATGATATAAAAATAATACATGGGATTAGAGTCTGTACTACACCTCAGAAAATATTAGGGATATGGTTCAATATGCCAAATAACTCAATTTATAACTGGGATAAACAATTAGCTATAGGAGAAAATAAGATCACATTTGGAAAACATGGAAATGAAGCAAGAAGAAGCGGGTAATGATAGTTAAAAATTTTATCCCGATTTTTTATTTTAAGTCATGTTTTTTGCGCCCCGAAACATTTAGAATCTAAGTTATTTAGTCTTTTTTTTCAAATGATATGGGGTAGTCGACTAAATCCTGTAAAGAGACAGGTCACATACTTACCCCTTTCTCAAGGTGGCTTGGGAATGATAAACCCCCTATTTTTTCTCTCCTTTTTTCTACATCATATTTTACAAAGTTATACCTATACACTAACTGTATGTGACTCCTGGGTATCAAATACAATAGATGCTGTAATGTCAGCATGGACTGATCTACCACCCATAGCCTCCCATATACCCTCCGCCCCATCCTATATTATTGATAGTTTTCGAATTCTTCGTTTCTGGAAAGTGACTAAAGTCTCTATCTTAGGTTTAACTAGAAAACAGTTATATACTTATTTACTTCAGCTTGATGACCCAAATTAAGCTTCCCACTATGCCTCCATCTCATATAATGACTGCACTTAAACCCTCAAAGATAAAAGAATACCAGCTCACATGTGGGACGTTTCCTGGCTATGCTGTCATGGGAAGTTACAAGTCCGTGGTAATTTGAAACACAAATCAGCACAAGAAAGATTTTGTCCCAAACCATTTTGTATTAATATTGAAGAGTCCATGGAACATTTCTTCTTTACATGTGCAGACACCCTCTTATTTTGGAAAACCCTAGCAAATAAGTGGAATTGGCCTTTTTTAAGCAGAATCACATATCCTGCTCTAATTTTCGGAATCTTTCCTAAAGAGTGGGATTCTTTCCACCCCAGTACACTTAGAGTATTTTTCGCAGCATGCAAATATTTCATGTGGCAGGCCAGATGCAAATATGTTCTACAACAAATCCCAACCTGCCCACTAGTCATTATACAATATATTGAATCCACTCTGTTGAACCTACAGGAATTAGAATTGAAGCAACTATCTCCTACCCAATTTACATCTTACTGGGCTGGTATACCATTTCAATTTCATTAGATATGTGAATTCGCATTCAAAGCTAACCTTTTTTGCTTTTTTCTTCTTGTTTGAGGGGCATTATCATATGTTCATGATTGAATGTATCAAATATATGTTTTTGTATATTTATATCTTTGCCTTTATGTTTATACACGTGATGTTATGTGTTTTTTTCAATAAAAAATTCCCCTACTCTTTTCGATAAGTGCCATGGGATCTTTAACATCCACCTGAACTACCACCAATCCAGGCAGATGGGACCTCGGTTTAACGTCTCATCCGAAAGACAGTACCCCAGAAGTGTAGCACCCCTCTCATGCTGCACTACAGCGTCAGTACTGGGATATTAACCCAAGTGCCAGGTGTGGGAACTGAACCCACAGCCCTCTGATCTCCCGGCCTCAGAGGCAAGTGTGCTACCTACTAAGCCACTAACATTACCCTTTCTTTCCTGACATCATAAACTTTAGATTTTGTTTCAACTTCAAAAGCCTGAGCATGTCATAAAAAGGTAATAAAATGCCATTTCTTTAAGAAAGCCTTAACTAAATGGTTCCTGATCAGTTTTTATTGCCTCCTGTAGTTTTCAGCCGCTGACACTTTGATGTTACAGGCCAAAATTCCTCACACACTGAAATTTCATACACAGACCATGTATTTATAATACCAATATCATAGAATAATAATATCAGAGGGGTTTTTCCTGTGACACTCCTCCCTCCTTAGACTGAATTTTGGGGGCTCTATTCCTACATGGGATGAGTTCCACAAATTCAGTTTACACCTCAAAAGAATGGGACAAACCATCCGCATTTGCATTCGCTGCACCAGCCCTATGTGAGATAGTCAGGTCATACCCTTGCAAGGCAAGACTCCATCTTAATAGTCTACCATTCATCTTACCCATTTGTGCCAGCCAAACCAGGGGGTTGTGGTCAGTTTGTACCTCAAAACACTGTCCGTATAAGTACGGTTGTAACTTCTTTACGGCCCACACCATGGTAAGACAATCTTTTTCCACAGTAGAGTATGCCTGCTCCCTGGGAAGTAACTTTTTACTTAGGTACACAATGGGGTGATCCTTCCCTTGGTTGGATGTCTGGCTCAGTACTGCCCCAATACCCACATCTGAGGCGTCAGTCTGGACTGTAAAGGGTCTGCTATAGTCAGGACTCATCAATACAGGAGCACTGCACAGTGCCTCCTTCAGTCTGGTAAAGGCTTCTTCACAGGCTGATTCCCAGGTCATTTTCTTAGGCATCCTTTTCTTTATCAGGTCAGATAGGGGAGCAGCCAGGGCACTGTAACTGGGTACAAATTTTCTATAGTACCCTGCTGTCCCCAGAAAACTCCTGACTTGCTTATGTGTTTCTGGTCTGGGCCATGCCTTGATTGCCTCTATTTTTACTTGGTTAGGACAGAGCTATCCCTGGCATACAACATGCCCGAGGTATGCCACTTCAGGCATGGCCACCTGGCACTTCTCAACTGTGACAGTGAGCCAGGCCCTCTGTATCCTGCCCAGCACTTCCCTAAGGTGGAACAGGTGTTCCTCCCAGCTGGCACTAAAGATGACAATGTCATCCAGGTATGCCACAGCGTACTCCTCAGCACTATTTAACACCTGGTTCACCAACCTTTGGAAAGTGACCGGGCATCTTCATTCCGAAAGACATTACTTTAAATTCAAATAACCCTATCGGAGTGATGAAGGCTGACCTCTCCCTAGCTCTGGCAGTTAACTCTACCTGCCAATACCCCTTTGTCAGATCAATAGTCGTAAGGTAGGTCGCCCCTCCCAACTTGTCCAGGAGTTCATCCATCCATGGCATCGGATGGGCATCTGACTACATGACTGCATTCAGGTTGTGATAGTCCACACAGAAATGAGTAGAGCCATCAGGCTTGGGAACAAGGACTACAGGTGAGGCCCAGGGGCTATGGGATTTCTGGATTACCCCTAAATACAGCATTTCCTCCACTTCCCTCCTAATGTCCTCTTGGACAGCCTCTGACAGCCAATATGCTGTCCACCATATGGGTGTCTATGTCTCTGTCTCCATATCGTGTATCGCTAAGGGGGTTAGTCCTGGCATGGTACTGAACAATGGAGCAAAGTCTGCTAAAACCTCCCTTGCTTCCTGGATCTGGTCCGGGGCCAGTTGGGGTGACATTTTAATTGCCTCCACAGAGGACTCCCACTTGCCTTTTTCCAGCAAGTCCAGAAGGGGGTCTCCTTCATCCGCCCCCTTCCCAGGACTATATACTGCAAACACCATGTCAGCCCTATTAGCATATGGCTTCATCATGTTGACATGGTATATTCTTTCTGTATGCCTTCTGTCAAGTAACTCTGTGATATAGTTCATGTCATTTACCTTTCTGACTACTTTGTACAGTCCTGCCCACTCAGCCTACAGCTTGTCTTTCCAGACCGGAATAAGGACCATAACTTCCTGGCCCACCGTGTACGAGCAAGCTCTGGCTCTGCGGTCATACCACACTTCTTGTTTCTGTTGGGCAGCTGCCAGGTTGCTCTGGGCTGTCTCCATAAGCTCCTTCAGCCTTTCCCTAAACCTAAGGACATATTCCACTATGGGAGTTCCCTGGGTGGCGTGCTTGCTTTCCCAGTCCTCCCAGATCAAGTCTAGGGGCCCACACACCCGGCATCCTTATAAGAGCTCAAAGGGGGAAAACCCAGTCGACTCTTGGGGCACCTCCCTGTATGCAAACAACAGGTGGGGAAGGTATTTCTCCCAGTCCCTCTCATGCTGTTCAGCAAACACTTGGAGCATTGACTTCAGGGTACCATTAAATCATTCCACAAACCCACTGGCTTGTGGGTGATAAGGTATCATGCATCTCTGCACCACCCCACACTTCTCCCACAAACATTTCATCAGGTCTGACATGAAGGAACACCCTTGATCGGTGATAACCTCCTATAGAAACCCAACACAGGAGAAAATCCCAAGTAAGGCATCCACCACTTTGTCTGTCCTCAGTGAGGATAGGGCGATTGCCTCGGGGTACCGGGTGGCATAATCCACCACAGTCAGGATGAACCTCTTCCCAGAGGAGCTGGGGGTATTTAAAGGCCCCACAATATCCATTCCCACCCTCTGGAATGGCTCCTCCACTATGGGCAATGGAATTAGGGTGGCTTGGGTTTTCTTAACTGCCTTCCGTGTTTCTTGGCACCGGTGACAAGATCTGCAATACTCCTTCACCTGCTGGGTGAAATTGGGCCAATAGATATTCTGGGCCAATCGCTGCATAGTGCGCGTGATTTCCAGGTGACCAGACATGGGAATATTGTGTGCAATCTTGAGCAACTGCTCACGGTACCCCTGGGGAACGACAAGCTGCCTGCCTATCACCCCTCTCTGTCTTTTCAGTCTGAGTATACATCAGTCCATTTTCCTAATAAACCTTATGTTTCCCATCACCTCCTTGTACGCCATCAGAGTCTGCCCAAGCCCTCAGCTTCTCTAGACCAGGGCACTTTTCTGAGCAGCTGCAAACTCCTTACACATTCCCAAGGCATGGGACAAGTCCCCTTCAGTCGCTAAACTAGGGTCCCTAGTACTAGCGTCAGGACACTCAGGATCACTGCCATCCCTAACCCTCTAGCAATGGGTCACCCCTTCTTCTTCTTCGGAGTAACCCTCCATAGCTGTTTGGTTAACTGCTACCGGGAAAAATTCTACCTCCTTTTCATTAGTCTCCATATCAGGAGACACAGGCTGGGGAACCAGCCTCCCAGTGGTTTCCACACTGGTTTCTATGGTGTTCAGGGAACTACAATTTTCCCTTGCCGCTTGGCTATGGCTAACTGCACACACCATTCCCTGTTTGAGATTGTTGCCAAGGATGATATCAACTGCTAAAGTTCTGGCTACAGCCACCTGTTGCACAGTTCCCCCATTTCACCCCAGTCTAGGAGAACACCCAGCCTCTTTGCAAACTCAACATTCATTTCTTTTCTCAGAAAAATCTTTTCTTTGAAACCTGGGGCTAATTGGTTTCAGTGGAGGCAGTGAGGGTTTTAGCTGCCCTGAAGCGACTTTTCCCTTTCTGTGCTGCCATGCCCACATTCTCTCTCAGAGCAGGTCTGCTCTTGGCATAGCGGTCAGAGAGTTCAGCAGCCTCTTGCACTATTTTGGGATCTCGGTCCTCCAGCCAGGTTTTCAGCTCTGCTAGGCATGCCCAAAAAAACTGCTCTAACAATATAGCATTTTCAATTTTATCTACAGAATTTGCTTCAATTCCTTCCCACCAATGTTTTAAAAACTTATGTTGTTTCGTGGATAGCTCCTCATAGCTCATGTCAGGACTTCTCCTGAGCTTACAGAATTTAGCTCTGTATGCTTCTGCAGTTAAATCATACTTTTTTAAAAGTACAGCTTTAAGTTTGTTGTAATTATTATTGTCCTCATTGTCCATTTGACCCAATGCATCCCGAGCTTTCCCGGTAAGTAGCTGGGATAGCTGGAAGCTCCAGGACCCTCTAGCAATATTGGCCTGAATACAAACTTTTTCAAAGGAATTTAAAAAGGCATCCATATCCTCCCTTCTTTAAATTTGGCTATCAATTTGGAATTTAATTTGTAACCTAGTCCTTTGGTTCCAGTTAAACCCCAGCCACTTACCTGCTCTGGTGCTGGTGGTTGGAGTTGTAGCTTCTCCAGTTCATGTTACCTCTGGCGCTCACACTCTTCACGGTCAGCCTCTCCCTGTTCACATTCTGCTTCTCACCATTTTCGCTCAGCTTCTTCCCTCTCTCCTCTGTGGCTCATTGTAACTGATCACTCATGGTCTCATGAGTCTACGCATCTTGCTATCTTCTCTACCTTCACTTGCTGTTTCTGTCTTTCCTACTCTCTCCCTTGCATATCTGCGGTTATAAAAATATATATGTGAATCTTTATGTGAAACTGGGAACCCTTGGTCTGAAAATGTATGTAGTTATACTGTTGAAATGCTTGCAAAAAGCTATTTGGAATTTATGAGGTTAACCTGAGATGCAGTTTGAGCTCCTCTCAGGCTTGTTTGCAAACTCCTTTGCAGAGCTATCAGCAGGAGGCCAGCTTGGGGCACTGTTCTATTTGCAGGCCTGCTCTGCAAAGAAACTGACAAGAACTCTGATACATTTTGTAAGAAACAGGATGTCTCCTTAACGAGCTCAGGGTGAAGAAGTTAATTGTCAGGCAAAGACTTGTTATGAAAAAAGCAGCAATATTTTTGTTAGCGAGACTTCTTTGAAACTGGAAAGAAACCCTCAGATGAAGGACTTTTGTTTTGTCTGTTTGTACTGCCTTTGTATATCACTATCCTGAACAATTGTTTAAAACTTTTTATTCTATTGTTATCGATAATAATAAAACACTACTTGCAAATATTGTAACTGCTCCTAGTCTTTCTACGCTTCCTGACCTGTGCCTCAATGACATTGCCCAGTGCAGAATGTTCTGTCACAGGAATGCTGAGTTCACCCAGAAAGGAAAGATCCTCACTCTGACAATCAACACACCAAAGGACAGCAGTCTGCTGAAGGGGATGATGGTGCATAGAAGAGTTGTACCTGCCCCCCCCCACCACTGGTACCTGACAGCTGACAGTAAGAGTGATGAATAAGGTGGGGAAGGAAATCACCATGTGGAAAGGTAGGATCTTGGTGCACATCTACCATGCAGCCACAGTGACCAGAGTGACCCCTGCCTCTGGATCTCCACATGGATACTGACCCAGCTCCTTTGATTTTGGAGGTTCTCTGATATCAGAATATTGATGGGGAGACTGAGCAACAAGCTGGTCAAAATGATGTAAGTTTTCTCCTTGAGTGAATGAGATGTGATGTGTCTGGGGAGAGGAGCATTGCATCCGCTTCATTGACAATCGACTTTTCAGAGAGAGGTCACAATGCCTAGCCTTTGCTGATGTGGATGATGTATGACAGCAACTACAAGAGCGGATGGCTTCAGGTATTACTAAGGAGTCTTGGAGCCCTTATGTCTCTCAAACTGTGGTGGCAAGAATGATGAGTAAGACCATGTGGATGTGTGTCAGCTTCTGAACCTTTAACAAAAGAACTCTCCCAGACCTGTATATCATGTGGAGAGTGGAGGACATTCATGACTGCCTGTTGTGGGGCAGATGGGTGTCAGTCCTGGACCTAAGTAGGTACTGCCCTATCCCCATGGCTGAGGAGTACAAGGAAAAGATCATCTTCATTTGCCAATTAGAATTCTATCTGTTTGAATGGATGCCCCAAAGCCAAGCCCACTGCCCTATTCTCTGTGATTCTGCAGCCTTGGAGACTGCTTTGGAATTCAAGGCCACATGTGAAAGTCTGGGCCAGCCATGGAAGAAAGCCAGGGAATCACCCTCTCCCCCTACAGACAACCCCTCCCAGTTTTTAAATACAGTATACAGCCACCCTTGCCCATCTCAGCCCCACCACCCTCCCAACCCAACCCTTAATGTTACTTCAAGGTACCCTAAATGGTGATAATAGGGTTCTAAGCAAATTCTATGCTGCGTGACAATCCTTATCTTTTCTAAATAACTGCCAGCCCAAATGCCAGCATTCTTGTCCAAGTAATGCTTTGCATTGCACTTTTTCACCTGAGCATCTGTTAGCTGCGCATTTTTATCAAAAATAAAGCTCTTTTTAATCACCAGGTACTACAAGTGAGTTTTCATTTTCTTCAGTTGTGGAGACACTGCTTTGGACTGTTGCTTTTTCCACATCAGTATGGCCTGACTTGGTAGCAGCCTTCATTTTGCTTTTGCAGTGAAAGTAAAAAGGAGAAAAAATGTCACATACACAGCAGACCTTTAACTTTTTAACTTTTTAATATTTATATTTCTGTGTGTAACAGAGTTGACTAAGACCCTGTCCACTGTGTAATGCAGAGAGAGTTAAAAGCAAGGATGTGTTCTATCCTCTCCTTTTCTCTCTTGTCTGTCTGATTGTGCAATCACATTTTCTTGTGAGACCTAGGAACTGATCACTCTGACAGTCTCAAGATTCTGCCCTCACAATCTCCCTGCCTTCACTTGCTGTTTTTTGCTGTCTCTATTTTTTCTTCCCCATGCTTATCTGTGGATATAACATATATGTGGATCTCATTGTGAAACTGGGTTCTCTAGTTTGAAAATGTATATAGTTATATTGTTGAAATGATTGCAAAAAGCTATTTGGAACTCAAGGGGCTGACCTTGAGATGCAGTTTGACCTGTACAAGCTTATTTGCAGAGTTGTCAACAGGAGATTAGTTCTGGGACACAATGTTCTTTTTTGTTGCACCTGCAAGGAAAGTGATAAAGTTCTGATACATTTTGTGAGAAACAGGAGATATCTTCAGCTCAGGATGCAGAAGTTAATTGCCCTGCACAGACTTCTTATAAAAAGAGCAGCCATCTTTTGTTGGAGAGAGAAATTTAAATTTAGAATTAGAGATACCTTTGGATGAATGACCTTGTTTTGTTTGAACTGCCTGTATAAGAGCTATCCTGCACAATTTTTAAATTTGTATTCTATTGTTAATTATAATAAAATGCTACCTGCAAAGTTTGCAACTGCTCCTGGTTTTTCTTACGCTTCCTGACCTGCCCCTCGACAACAGATGGTGTGAGATGGGATTTATGCCCTGCATACTCTAAGCTAGGAGTTTTGTGTGTGGGTGCTAGACCTGGTACCAGGGAAGCATAGAAGAAAGGTATGGATCCTGCAACAGCATGCCCAGGAGTGATTACCAGAAGAATGGTAGCCAAACTAGAAGCAGAAACAAAAGTCCAAACTGAGCCTGTACAGCCAGCACCAGTAGTGGATGAAGAACTGGCAGGGACAGACCCTGAAAGCATATCTGCTTTCTTCAAATGGTGGGCTATACAACAAAGAGAGACAGAGAAGCAGAGAAAAGAAGAGATGCAGTGACAGGAGCAGCAAAGAAGAAAAAAGGTGCAGCAACAGAAGCAATGATGGCTGGATGCCTTGCAAGCTGTTAGAGCTGAAGGATCTGGTACAGGTTCAGCAGGGCAACAAAACACAAACAACTTAAAAGACATCAAACTTACAAAATTGTGTCCCTTGGATGATGTTGAAGCATATCTGACAACATTTGAAAGGGTTGCCGCAGCCTGCCAGTGGCCAAAGCAGCAATTAACAATTAGGCTGGTACCTTACCTGACAGGTAACGCTCAAGTTGCCTACAGCACAGAAAACTATGGCCAGTAAGACCCTCTTTTTCCTGATTTAACTTCAAGTCAGATAAAAACTCTGTTGGGGGTAACAAATCTGCACCCAATGATTTTATTTGCTATAACTGTAACAAGCCAGGCCATACTGCAAGAAACTGCCATAAAAATAAAGAGGGCAACACTGGAGCAGATTTGTCTTCGCAAATTGGGGCAAGTACTTAACAGATGTCAAGGTGGGGGATAAGACAGTGAAGGGAATCATTGATTCAGGAAGTAGACAGACACAAGTGCATGTTGAAGTGCTGGGAAAGAACTGTACAAAAGGACCATGTACTGAGGTCTTCTGCATCCATGGGACATGTGATATTATCTCACCACCCACGTGACTAAGCATTAATGGGGTGTCACACCAAATGAAAGTGGGCATAGTACCTAAGTTACCTGTTATTACTGGAAATTACTTTCCAGGATTTACTGATTTAATCACAGAAGGAGCAAATTCTGCTGTTTCAGCAGCTGTGATAACAAGAGTATAGAAAAAAAAATCTCAGATGTTGGGGACTCTTTCCCTTTTGGCGACTTTGATGTGGACTTGTTTGAGACTAGCTCCAAAGATCCAGAAGTCCAGGAAAGAAAGAAGACACCTGAAAAAACAGTGGCAACAAAAGACTGATGGACATAAGGGGTTAATATATGAAAATGCTGAAACTAAACTGATAACTGATTGTGATTTTGTTTTTGAGCAAGTTAACAATGTTTCTCTCCAAGGTTATTTTAAGCAGCTGGGGTGAAACAACAGGGTGAACCAATGTTTAAAACATATAATGGGTTACTGTACAGAGTTTGGGTTAAATCTAAGGCACAGGAACAAACAGAACAATTGGTTATACCATAGAAGCATAGAACTGAGTTGTTACAGATAGCACATGATAGTCCTATGGCTGGTCACTCAGGGAGGGACCGCACCCTTGCTAGACTATTGTACAGATTTTACTGGCCTGGAATTCATGAAAATGTTGCCACCTATTCAGTTCTTATGCTGAATGTCAGAAAGTAGCCACAGTGACTAAAAAAGAAAAGGTGCCCCTGGTGCCCCAACCCTTGACAGATGTGCCTTTTGAGAGAATTGCAGTGGATGTGATTGGCCCCTTAGACAAAAGTAAAAAGGGTAATCGATTCATTTTGGTAGTATGTGACTATGCTACTCGATACCCAGAGGCAGTTCCAATGTGCACTGTCACAGCCCCAAAAGTGTCAGTAGAGCTTACCAAAAATTTCAGCAAGGTGGGCATACCTAAAAAGATTATTACTGATCAGAGTAGTAATTTTGGTGCTGCATTACTGAAGGAGCTGTACTGACTACTAGGTATCACTGCCATAAGAACCTCCCCTTATCACCCTCAGACAGTCTTGTTGAATGTTTTAATCAAACCCTAAAATGCATGTTAAAAAGGTCTGTGGAAGGTGAAGGGAAAGATTGGAACCAATACTTACCTTACCTGCTTTTTGCTTACAGAGAAGTGCCACAAGCCTCAACAGTTTTTTTTTTACCTTTTCAAATGTTGTATGGTAGACAACCTAGAGGGCAATTAGATGTAATAAAAGAAACGTGGTAAGCTAACCCTGCTCAGAAAGAATCTATTACACCTTATAAGCGTGCACTGAGAAAGAGATTGGCAAAGAATGTTGAAATTGCCCACAGTAATCATAAGGAAGCCCAAAATCAACAGATGGTGTATTATGATCATCGGGTAAAAGAAAAAGGTTTTTGAGCCAGATGAAAAGGTCTTGATACTGTTACCCACTATAAAAAATAAAATGTTAATGAAGTGGCAAGGGCCTTATAAAGTGCTTAGATGTACTGGCACAGTTAACTATGAGACTGAGACCCCTAACAGGAAAAATCCTACCAAGATTTATCATACTAACCTGCTGGAGAAATTGGCTGAAAAAAGACCAAAGGCTGCTTTTTTTAGTATTACCAGACTCTGATAATGATGTTGATATAGCTTATGATAAACTGGAACAGACTGTAACGTATGATGCTGTAAATGTGAATGTGTCCTTAACCTCCGAACAAACCGCAGAAATCTGTAACTTGGTAAAGACATTTAACAGTATTTTTACCACAGTGCCAGGCCAAGCAAAAGGGGTCAAGCACGTAATAGTGAAAGGGAATGCTTGCCCTATCAGACAAAAGACACACAAATTACCAGAGTGGTTAAGAGCAGACGTGGTTAAGGAAATACAAAAAATGAAAGAGCTGGGCATTATTGAAGAATCGAGAAGTGCTTAGTCATCACCAATGGTGATTGTAAATAAAAAAGAAGGTGGTGTAAGAATCTGCCTTGATTTTAGGAAACTCAATCAAGTGTCCAAACTTGTAAGTTACACTGTGCCCAGGATAGATGATTTGGTGGACAGATTGGGAAGTGCCAAGTACATCAGTATCCTCAATCTCACCAAGGGTTACTGGCAAATTCTGCTAGCTAAAGAATCCCAAGGCAAAATTGCATTTGTCACTCCTATTGGATTCTATCAGTTCACCACAATGTTGTCTGGTTTACATGGTACACCCGTTACATTCTAGTGGTACATGGATGCAATTTTAGCAACTAACATTGGTTATTGGGTTGCTTACATGAATGAATTTGGGTATCTATTTAAGATACTGAAACTCAGAATCCTGAAACTCACGGGACTGAGTTCAGTATCCCGACAGTGAAAAGCCCAACAAGGAGGAAGGTAATGCCGACAGGGGTATGGTAGCAGATATGAAGAACCGCTACTCTGCTACTCTACGCTTTGTCAGATACCACAACAGACTAGAGGATGCAGAAGCTGGCCAAGCTGCTCCCATACCATGGACAGCTAAACTACTAGTATCTTGGCCAGCATGGTTCAGTAGACATGGGTTCTGTTCCTGGCTACCATTTTGCAGGAACACGGTTCACCCCCGTAATTCTTTTTTTTTTAAACTCCAAGGTTCGCTCCCCCTCAGAGTTTATTAGTTTATTTATTGGGGGTGCAGGGAGCAGATTCCCCTGTGTGAGTGGTGCAGGGGGCAAAGCCCCCCGCATTACATCTAACTACCTGTTGGGATTTTGAGACTCAGTATCCTGAATTTGGTCTTGTGGGGTTTGGGATACTGAGTTTCGGGATTCCATAGGTAATCCATGATGTTGTGGTGTAGAGTCCAGACTGGAAAAGCCACCTGGAACACCTACGAGCAGTTATCTAATCTATCAAGAAGGCAGGTCTGACCATTAATCCTACCAAATATGCATTGGGCATGCAGGAAACCATTTGGGATATGCTTTGGGAAATGGAGAAGTAAAGCCAGTGATTTCTAAGATAGAAGCTATGGCTAACAGTCCTGTCCCTATAACAAACATGTTAGGTCATTTTTAGGGCTGGCTGATTACTATTGGAGATTTGTTCCCAACTTTGTCCAGTTAGCTACCCCCTCACTGAAGTCATGAAGAAACAGTGCCCTAATAATGTGAAATTGACCACAGAGTGTGATGAGGCTTTTCAGACTATCACGGCTGCATTATGTTAAGCCTCTGTTTTAAGAAGCCCAGACTTTGAGAAACAATTTTTGTTACAGACAGATTCATTGGTAGTAGGCCTAGGTGCAGTCTTGAGTCAGAATATAGATGGGAAGGAACATCCCATTCTATATATCCGTAGGAAATTGCATGACAGAAAGTAAAGATACTCCACCATTGAAAAGGAATGCCTTGTGGCAAAGTGGGTCTTGGAGTCCCTCAAGTTATACTTACTAGGAACTGACTTTATACTTATAACCAATCATAATCCTCTCTGTTGGCTTAGTCAAATGAAGAATAAAAATCTCAGAATCATAAGGTGGTACCTGGCACTACAGCCATTTAAATTCAAAGTGATACACAAATGTGGAAAAGAGAATGTCAATGCTGATTTTCTGTCAAGATATGGATCAGGATTGAAAATTCCAAAGGTTGAAAATATAATGTGTGGCTTTAAACTTAACTGTTTACTATACTGGTTGTTATAGAAAAAGGGATACTGCATATGCACAGAACTGTAAATGTTATAAAGTAATGTTAGAAGAGAATGAAAAGAAGATTTTGGAAACCTGTTTTTTTTAAACACATTCCCTCTTAAAGAGGGGGTTATGTGATAGAGTTGAATAAGACCCTGTCCCATTTGTCATGTAGCGAGAGTTAAAAGCCAGGATTTGTTCTATCCTCTCATTTTCTGTCTCTTGTCTGCCTGATTGTGCAGTCAAATGTTCTTGGAAAACCTAGGAATTGAACACCCTCACAGTCTCACAATTCTCCCTCTGCTATCACCCTGCCTTCATTTGCTGTTTCTATCTTTTCTTTCCCTTGCTTAGTAGTGGTTAAAAAAACATATCTGGAACTTCCGTGTATGCACCCAGTCTGTATAACCTGACTGAAGTATTTATTGATGAAGGTAACAACTGTTTTATTGGTCCCCAGAGGGTGGTTCACTCCAGTATAGGGAGGTGGGTGGGAACTGCATTCTAGCATGTGGTACTGCATACAACTGGCCCATTCATTCTCCCTGGGTGTAGGTACCACATTATTTTTCATTTGTTGTAGGATGAGCCCTACTACTGCAGAGGAAAGAATTAACTCAACCCCCTAACCAGGTGGGCTCTGTACAGTCACTAGGTAGGGGTGTGTACCTGATCACTGCAATCCGGGTTAACACATTGGAGTCATACCTGGGATTTCCTGTTGAAGATCTTGACACACCTGGGGGCTTTTTGCAGAGAATTTTGCCATAGCTCCCTCTTCTCCCAATATGTATGCAACAGCAAAAATTGCTTTTCAAGAGGTATGAATGGTATGTGTTAGGATATGGACCCTCAGAGAGCACTCTTGGTAAAAATTGTGTCTGAGGAGTGGGATAGGCATCCATCTGGTAAGCACTAGATGATGCTCTGAAAGACTGTGGAAAAATGAAAATTCAGAGAGTGACTCGAGAACCAGGAACCCAAAAGACTTGGGGCCCATGAGCCTGCCTGCCACAGAGATACCTGAGGAGTCTCCTGAGATCTGAGTGTGATGAGCAAAGGGAGTCCTGTGAGCCTGAAATCTCCTTCACCATACGTGAATTATTTTTTTAACTTACTATGCTTTTTTTTAATGGGTTCTCCAATGGCCACCCATCAGCTCCTTCATCCCCGCCACCATCAATGGTGACCTGAGGCTGCCCCAACCAAATTTCTCCCAATTTACCCCCCAGGGCAGGGCCTCTGCGGTGCCCCTGTACCCCATCAGATCTCTGTAACAGATTCAGCAGAGAGCCCCGGGCAGCTATGCGGTGGCGGGACGGAACATCATGATGCATGTCAGGGCCAGAAGTTTTTTCCAAGTTGAGGAGAGGCATGGTGTGCAATGACATGATGGCTAACGCTATGCATCTGGCACCCCCCAAGTCCAGTGCCTGCTAGGTTCCCTGGTAATAGGCCATCCTGTGGTCACCCAGGAGTACTGTATACACACCGGAGGTGGAGACTGTGCAAAGGCCGCTTGATCCACCTCCCCCCGGCTGGCCCTCTGGGGACCCGAGTCTGCTCCTGAACCCAGGTCACCAGCATCGCAAGCAGTAGTCCTACTGCTGCACCAGTAGGCCGGCTCATCACACCTGAATTCTGCTAGGGATTTTAAGACCAAACTCGAACTGTTGTTGGCTAGTGAATGAAGACCTTCAAGGATGTTCAGATCTTGTTGTCTCCGCAGGAAACATCTGAAGAATCTGGGCTAGCTTGCCCTGTTGGTTCAGACTAGCTCTGATGCCTAAGAGTTTTTTCTGGCACCATCCACACCCCAGTGGAAGAAATGATTATGAAACCTGAATCGACTATGCTGTTCCCCTGTTACACGACTGGTAAGGCACCGAGAGTGAAAAACACTAAGAGATTGGCAGAGCGTTTGAAGGGGCTAGCATTGGATGCCATCTGGTCCCTTCATGCAACAGACACATAGGTCACAGCAGGTGAATACTTTGCCACCCTAGACAGTGTGTCTGGAACTACAAAATCCTGCAATGACTTGTACTGGAAGTTTAAGACCACCAAACAATGCTGGTTGGAGTCCATCACCACCTATCTACACTGACTCCAAAGGTCTTACAAAAAGTGTACCACAGAGGTGGAATACAGTCCAAGGACATGAAAAAGGTTCAGCTAGCACATGTGCTGAATGCCACCTGATGTTCAAAGTTACAGCTATTATGCCTATAAGAGAGAGACTGCCTGAACCACCCTCCCCAATGAATGCTGCTGCGGGAGGTTAGAGAGACCTAGGAACAAGATGAACAGTCAGGACCCCCACCTGCTTCCATAGCCAGTGCCCAAGTGTTGGACAGCAGGGGCTCCCTTGATGTTACAGAACTACAGAGACGGCCTCAAGAAATGAAAAGTGTGATAGTCCACCTGGTATGATCAGCTCCCCTCAGGGAACCTGAACCCTTAGTCTCCAGCATGCCTGTTTCAAGTAATGTTGTGTCAACTGCCTTGAGCAATGGGTATGAGCATCAAATACTTTCTCACTGGAGAAAGTCTATGCCCAACTGATTGAGCTAAAGAAAACAATAGGAGAATCAATGAACCACCAAGTCCCACAATTGCCTAGGACCCCTGCCTGGGATGGAGGGCATCCATGGAACTCTGTCTGGAACCACTCAACACTAAATGCATAGAGACATTTATTGCTACTCCTGCTGTCAGTCAGATAGCAACTTTAAGAGTGTTATTGACTGACTACTCAGTGAGAAATTAGCCAAGAACTCTGACAGTTTGGTCTCTAAACCTTGGCGGGCCCCCAGTAGAGGAGTACTCTGGTGCCCTGGGAACAAGTCATTTACAAATTACCATTGCTAAACATACAGGTCATGTCAAAACCAAATAGTCATATACCAAAGCTAAAGTGTCAAGGAACTGGGATGAGACTGTGGGACCTACTGCAGATGTGGAAGCTCTAGTGGATGGACAGCTTATCCAAGTATTCCTGGATAATGGCTCCTAAGTCATTATAGTATTCAAAGACTATTATGATAAGTATGTGTCCCACAAAAAGTTGGAGCCTTTGGAAGGCTTGAATGTATGGGGTCTCAGTAAATCTTCATACTACCATCAGGGCTGGATTCATATCTGGAGCTCTTTCACGGTGAACACTGCTGGAATTCCTACTGCTGCGGAGACATGTGCCCATGGAAGAGTACATACAAAGAGATGCCGATCATTGTAAGAACCAGTGCCCACATGTCCCACCATCTGGGTCACTTGTGCAAAGAGTTTGAAGCTTGACAAGGAAAAGCACCAGTGCCTCACCATGGATTTATCAGGCAAGCTTACACTTGCAAAGCTCTTGTCCTACCTGAGGATGAATGTGTGTGAACTGTTTGGCACCAAGACCGATCTGAGGTGGTGCTACCACACAAAGCAGTGAGTGCAGTTAAAGGAATAGTGTGCCTCAAGGGATCTTGCTACAATCAGCCGCTAATGTTGGATGGCTCAGAGGAAGCTGGTTTGTCTTAGGGGCTCATAGCCAAACCTAGCATACTGCCTGCTAAAGCTCAGGCATAGGTCCTACAATTAACAGTTCATGTGATAAATGTAACAGACCAACCAGTGACCATCTAAAGGGGTTGGACACTTGCCAGGGTCTATTGTGCCAATCTGGCAGTGCAGCCACAAAAGAGAGATAGCCCAGATCCAGACAGTTTACAATCAAGGTAGCTCCCTGCAACGAGCATTTAAATCATCTGTGGTTCTATCTGATTGCTTTAACTTTCTTGGTCTACAAGGAACTAAGCCAACCGGCTCGGATTACAAATATCCTTCTTGCTATTGTGCATGTTAACTGCTTTTCTTTCCATCAAGGACCCCGACATCAGCTGCAACACCGGCCACCCCCGGGCAACGCCTCTTGCTAGCCAAATATTCCATCCTGGGTACCCAGTGTTGTGTGACTGTTATTTTGAACTAAGAAATTGCATGCCAAACCTGAATCAAAGAAGATTACAAATCATTTGCCTAGATTGACGCCCCCTTCCTTGTTCACGACCCCTAAATAAACCTGATTGTCTGTTTTCATGTTTAACCTGGCTAGTGTGCATATTATTAGTGAGGTTACAGTGTTGACAGTGTACATCTGTATTGCTAACTTTATTTTAGAGGGATTTCTGGGAAATTGCTGTAAGTCCAACCCTAGTGGTAGCGTGAAGGGTGTGTGCATATTATTACTGTTTTATATTGACTGAATTTACTGCTGTGCTAGGTACTAAGCCACTAGGTGGGTGGGTGAGTAGCTATAGCTTCCCTGAGGGCTATAGCAGATTAGACAGACACCCCCAATACCATTACTCTGGGTGGAGGCACCTTAATACTGAATCCAGGCCCCTCAGCCTGTGCATCGCCTTACAGGCAGGGGTAGTAACCTTAGGGATAGCACTGCCTAGGGGTTACACAGAGGTGGAGTATTCATCAAACAGGTAACCGTGCCAGATACAACAATCAAGGTGTGCATAGTAAAATATATACAAAATACATATATACAGTGCTTAGGTAGCAAGATCCTCTAACAATAGGTCTGAAATACATCAGCAGAGCCAGCAGCAACAAATAATACATAGAATACAAAAAATAAGTTAACAGGTAGAACACAGCTGGCATCAGGATAAGATGGCGACAAATGAGCCAGTTTCAAGGTGAGAGACAAAGGTAACTAGCTGGGGTGGCAAGGGAGGACTATGTAGGAGGCACAGCAGTGCTAGTGGCCTGGGGACAGTCACAGGTCGAGGAGGACAGGAAGTGGGTTCTTAGTAGGGTATTTAGATTTAGAGGGAGGTCAAAGGAACACAGTGGGGGGGGGTCATCCTGGTGATTAGGTTTGGATGGATGAGTTGGAGGCGCGATGACTGGTGTAGATTGCAGCTGTAAGTTCTGAGCCAGATCGGAAGAGATAGAGGGGAGTAAGAGGGACTATGGATGGCATACCTGATGGTTTGGGTCAGCAGGTATGAGTGTCGGGCTTGAGGGGAAGCCAGTTTAGGGACTGGTAGAGAGAGCAGTGGTGAGTGGAGAGAGGGGCGCAAAGGGCAAAGCAGCAAATCTGGTTATAAGTTGTATCCAGCTGGTGCTGGATGGTAGTGGAGGTAAGGGAGTACACTGGACACCCATAATCAAGGAAGGGGAGGAGGTTGCCATGGGCTAAAGCAAGGTGAGCTTCTGATGTGAGGTGATCAGTTAGGTGGTAGTAGAGCCCAAGCTTCTGGTTAATGCAATGGATCAGCGAAGCAATGTGGTTGGAGTAGGTAAGAGATGTGGCTAGGATTACCCCCAGATACTTGAATGCAGGAACAGTGTTGAGGAGAGATCCATCCAGGGAGTGGACAGTGAGAAGGCTGCCAGAGTGGCCAAGGGCTGAGAGTTTGGATTTGGAGACGAATATCATAGCCTTCGTTCTGGAAGCACTGATCAGTAGTTTAGAGGGAACCAACGGTGGTACTTACTGAAATCAGCTGTGAGGGTGGAGGACAGTGAAGAGGGGGGAGGTGTTGCTTAGGAAGAATATCTGGTCATCAGTGTAGAGGAGGGAATGACATGTGAGACCCTCAGATGGGAGGGAGTTAATGAAGAGGAACAAGAGTAGGGGGCCAAGTATGGAGCCTGGGGGACACCCACTGAGACAGGCAAAGGGGGGGAGGTGGCACCGCCAAGGCAGGCCATTTGGGTTTTATCAGAGAGGTAGTTTGTGAGCCAGGCTGTGGAGGCAGAGGAGACGCCAAGGGTGTCAAGTTTTGTTATTAGGATGTTATGATTGACTAGGACAAAGGAGGTTGTATTTGGTGATATGGTCAGTGATTTGGTAGTTTACACCTTCTCAAGGAGCTTTCTAAGATGGAGCAATATGGAGATGGGTCAGTAGTTATCCATAATGTTTGGGTACCCGATTTGTGAATGGGGACAATTTTGGCCTGCTTCCTGGCAGGGGTGACAGAGGCAATAGTAAGGAATAGATTAAAGATGAAGGTATGTGGATAGGCAATGTCGTGGGCCACTAATTTTAAGAAGCGGGGGGGATAAGCCATCACTACCAGCACCTCTTGATAGAAGACTGGGAGGAGCTAAGTGTCCCAGGAGGGGAAATGCTCTTGAAGTAAAATGGGGGGCACTGAAGTGGTAAAGGGAGGTGGGCAAGGGTGGGGGGAGTTTAGCCAGGTACTTGCTAAGATTGGAGAAATGGGCATTTAGTGTATTCGCAGTATCAGTGGGGTCTGTGTGGGAGCCATTCTGGGTGTTTAGGGGGGGAAGGAGACTGCTTGGTGGAGGGGGAGAGCAAGGCATGAATGGAGGACCAGAAATGCCTGGTGTTTCCTAGGTGCTTGGACTGGAGTGACTGGAAGTAGGCCGACTTCTTGAATGTACGAGGGGCTTGCAAAAATACCGCAGGTGATGGTAGTCATTCCAATGGGGAGGGGATGGTGAAGCTTTATAGGCAGCCCACTTGGCGTCCCACTCATCAGCTTGAGGAGGTCAGATGAAAGCCAGTGAGTGTTGCCCCCATGCACTCTATGGGTAGTGAGTGGGAAGTGTTTGTTTTGGACAAGTAAGAGGGCAGAGACAAACATGTCCAAAGCTAGGGTGGCGTCAGTGGCATTATAGAAGGTAATCCAATCAAGGGCTCTGAGGTCGTCCTGCAGTCTGAGGGGGTCCTAAGTAGAAAAGTTGTGGAAAGTCAGATAGGTGGATGGAGGGCGAGTGGATTTGGTGCACCGGATACAGTAGATGGGGGAGTGGTCACTAATGGCATCACACAGTGTGCCAGTGTGGGCAACTTTGTCAGCTCGGGTCATCAGGATCCAGTCAAGAGTAGAGTGTTTATTGGTCCGATTGCTGAGGCGTGTGCAGGAGGTAATTAACTGGGTAAGATTATGTTGTTGTATAATGGAGTAGCAGTCAGAGAGAGGGTTAGTGTCCCAGTTCATATTAAAGTCACCTAATAGAAAGGTGCTTCTTGAGAGGGAGAGAGGGACAAGGATGTTTAGGAGTGATGCAAGACTGGAGACACCACTCTTCGGGGAGTTATAGTAGCACCCAACAAGCAGATTCTTATTAGTGGTAACTGTCAGTTCTGCTGCAATCCACTCAATAGGGAGGTCACTAGTGGACTGGCCAAGAAGCATGGCAGTAAAGGAGGTATGGTAGCACAGGGGTACACCCCCACCATGGTGAGAGATACTATGATCACAGCGTAGGAAGGTGTAGGGAACAACTGTGGTCCAGGATGGAGCTTTTAAGCCAGGTCTCAGAGGTGCCCAAGATGTCAGGCTCTTCTTCCCCAGATCCTTGTTCCAGCCTCCCCTAGTAACCTTAATCCCATTTTACTTCTGTGTACTATTGTTTATTGCTTGGTCATTATGTTATTGGATTGTAAGGGGTGGGACGGTGTGGTTCTATGTGATAACGGCGAAAGTCTAAAGGCGATCGCCAATATCGCACAGAGTGCTGAAAACATTTTCGGCACTGGCACTACTGACACCCCGGCGCACAGGACAATGGCGCTGGGGACATAAGTTTCAATGCTTTCTGTGGGGGGGCTTCACCTCCACCCCCCCCCCATTAAAGGATTCTCAACTCCAGGGGGGTGCATGTAGGGAGGGTGTGAAAGCATGTAAAAATAAAGGTTCGGGCCAGGCGCAATAAAATCACACCAGTGCCCAGACCCAAACCTGGTACCTCACCCACCCCAACCACAGGCCAATCCCCGACACCACAACACAGCTCGGCAACCCACTACAGCGCAACCCCCTACAGCTCCTCCTCCCCCTCCCAGTCCACACTCGCCATGCTCGCTCCCCACCATGCGTGTACATATAGCGACATCCTGTCGCCCATTTCATCCACCCCCCCCATCCAGTCGCCCTACCCTCCCATTGCTGTGAGGTATTCCGCCGAGAAGGAGTTGCCATTACGGATGGCACCCTTCCCCATGCACCCTCCTCACGGGCTACCAACGGTGTGGGACTGAACAAAAATCTGTTTCCTCGGAAGCAACATCCTGAGTGCCAGCAGGTATTTTAAGGGGCTTTCCTAAGTGGTGGCACTGCTTCACTAATTAATTAAATTGTCCGGCTTATACCACCTGAATCCAGGCCCCTCAATCCAAAGGTTAAAAGGCCCAAGCGTAATCCCAGTCATCGAAGGATAGACTCACATGCTTCAATGTCCAGTGGATATCCCCATTTCTATTATTCTTCTACCAGCTCCCAGTCCCCCCTTGCAGGATTCTCTATATTCTGAAGGGGTGATGGTCCTGGCCACCCACCCTCTCCACCTTATCTCCTCCTCCTTGAATGTTTCTCCTCACCCTCAAGGGGTGATGGTCCAGCTACCTTACCTCCCACTATCTTTGCTCCTATAAACTGCCCCATCTCTATTCCTCTACTGACGGCTCCTAGTCCTCCTTGCAGGGTTCTCAACATCCTGAAGGGGAGTAGGCCCTGGCTACCCATCCCCCCCCGGCATGGTTCTCTACATCCTGAAGGGGAATAGACCCTGTCTAGCCAGTGACGCCTAAAATCCCCCCCACCTGCAAAACAAGAACTTACACCCCTTACCTACCCCAACCCCTTATCTACTAGCACTGTCCTTGACTGCCCCACCTTTGCACTGCCAGCTTTGTTTTCAGCTACCTCATCATCCCTTAAATGGGTTAGTTACTAGGTTTAATTCAAATGTGTGTACTTAAACAAACAAAAAAAATTGCTGCCCAGTATGTTGTTATGTTTTTGTGATGTACTGTGTTTCTGAGAATCTGCTTATTATGCCCTTCTAATTCTGTTTTATGTACTGGTCTTATTACCTAGATTGTATGTGGATTGCTTATGTTATGTACACCTGGTCCATTTGACTGCTGTTTTCTCCTACTCCCAATGTAACCCCTTCCAGCCCAGGACGCCTCTGGAAACAAAATGTTCACAGTTCATGTTGCCTTCCTGGTAAATCTCATTTAAAATAAATAAAAAAAAAAAAACATGCCATCTGGGACCACGGCAAAGATGATTTACTTATGCCTTGTGGTTTGAAAAACATTTTACAGCCTTCATCTACCTCTTACTCTTCAGCCCTCCTACTCTGCTCTTTTAAAATCACAGTTCTTTGCCTGTCTTAATGAAAAGTCACAGTTCTTTGGTTTTCTGAATCACTAGATTACAAGCAGCTAAGGTGTTGGAAAAACCAGACTTGAGTCTGACAGCAGATGTTCCTGTACTGTACATCACTTCTTTAATCAGTATTAAACTAATATTAGAAAAGAAGACCCGCATCCGCTTCATGTCTTAACTGTCTACCCATGTATAAATGCATACTGTGTTCACAAATAAAAAAAGTTTAATACAAAAAGATAGTGCCTTAGGGTACACATGGCACTTCAGCTCTCTTTGTTCCCTTTAGTTCTACAAAACTTAAATAATATTTGCAAGAGAATGTTGGTATTAGTATTCCCTACATGTTTAGTATGGTCAGAATTCCACATGAATTCTGCTTGTTAATGAAATCACAGGGCACACTACGTAGTAGGGCAGATACAGAATCCCTAGAAATTAATATATGTTGCACTGCATACTGATTTATCCCAGCTTATGAACTGTGGGCTGTGGACCTGATGAACCCCAAATCCCTTACAGCCTTCAATTACTAGGGTTTGTTATCTTGAAGAGTTTAAGACATGAAGTTTAATATCAGCGTTTGAGAAGGCAGAAATGCAGAGCCAAGATCTCAGTTCATTAATATGGAATTAACCTGCCCAGCTCCTTGAGTGAAACAGAGGAGGCTGAGAGACGTCCACCCCCACACTCACACGCTGCTTTTTCTTTCCATATGTGGCGATCTTTAAGAGCTGCTTTTGCATGAAAGCCAAGAGGCTGTAGGAAGGACCCAGACACCATGACTGACTGCCACTGACAGGGAACACAGCCTGTTTCTCTCATAGCCTGCACAGGAATTACCACTGAAATCATTTAATGGGCAGAAATCCTCAAGTCTGTAGAAGACTATAAAAAGGACACAGTGCTACCCCTGATTACCCTGAATATAGGGGGTACTGCACTCCTGAGGTGCCTTCTTTCAGATGAGACACTAAACTGAGGTCCCATCTGCCTGTTCTGGTGGTAGTTCAGGTGGATGTTAAAGATCCCATGGCACTTCTCAAAAAGAGTAGGAGAATTTCCCCTGTGCCCTGGCCAAATTTCACACCATTCACTGTAAATACCACCAACAGGTTAATCTGGTTCAAGGTCAGTTGGCATTCATCTGTATCCCCCTCCCCCGGGTCGTGCCTGAAAATAGGTAGAATTTGTCTAGCGCACTTACCCGGGCAACAAAAACTAAATAAACAATATGGAGTTTCTTCTACATACAGTGACAAGCCTGTTCCTTAAACCATGGATTTGTTCCCCAATTTAAGAGTCAGAGGGCAGATTAGTCATTTAGCATACACTTCAGAGCTGCAATCTGACAGTATGGGCCCTGAGTGCAAGGAGATGCACTGTATTATTAATCCAGCCGTGGGATGGCTGAGATCACACACCACTCCACCACAGGTGGCTGTTTAAATCTATACCATCCTATGCTTATTTTGCTGGCCTGAAAGGTAAATATTTGAGAGGATACTGGAAAAGCCTAAAGATAGCCTTCTTTGTTAAACAGAGTACCAACAATAAATGTTCCTGTCTACCCATCCATGTTTGTTTATCCAGCACTGCACATTAAGCTTAGCACAGAGTCTCTCCAATGGTGAGGTGAGCCACCCCGGGGAGGCCCCAACCTGTTCCAGGGGAGATGCAAGCAAGCACAGCAACATACATACTCTACTAATTAAGTACATTTGGAGATTTTATTTTTTTTGTAAAAGGTTGAAGCAACACAAATGCAAAAAAAATGTAAAATAAATAAACTCAGTTATTTAATCTACTGCATAGTGACATAGTCATTTACGATCAGAAGGGACTCTAGGTCCATTAGGTCCCCCTATCCTGCTTCATAAGCCGGGATGCAAAGTACTGTGTGGTGTTTTTCCTATGGGGCGGCCTGAGAGTTTTTCCCATGGTATAGGGGAGGCATAAGATTTTTTTACCATAGCTTGGAAAGAATACTGGTGTTTACAATAAAGTAGGAGAAGGGGGTTTACTTAAGAGGAAGGAGGGGGCCAAAACTAGAGGGCATAGCCTCAGACTGCAGGGAAAAAGATGCAGAGGCAATATGAGAGGGTGATTCTTCACAGAGAGGGTTGTGGAGCCCTGGAACTGACTGACAGTTGAAGTGGTGGGAGCTAAATCAGTGGAGGAATTCAAGAGAGCATGGGACAGGCATATGGGCTGGGTAGCAGGGGAGGGCGGGCTGGCAGAGGGGAGGTATGGAGTGGAAACTTGGCAGACAGGATGGGCCAGTGTGGTCCTTTTTTGCCATCAAGCTTCTATGATTCTACAAAAGCCAGATCACTTCCCAACTCTGCCAAATTTCTTCAGACCGAGCACCAAATCCAAATTCTGGATCTCAGATTTGGTTTGGCATACATCATAATGCAGTTGAGAGCGGACAGAGGTCCCTTCTGCCAGCACACAGCTGTAAAAACAAACTCTGGCCAGAGCCGATAGGGCTGTAGCTGAGGAATTTGGGGTAAAAATATTGAAAATTACCAAAGTTACGAGCCTGTGTTAGCAAAATGTAATGTAGGCTCATACATTTGTTGTTTTTGTAATATTTTTACACCAAATTTTCAACATAGCCTTATTATGACCCTGCTTCATGAAGAAAGGCAGAGCAAATGTTCAACTCCTGCTTGAAAGGTGATTTCACGCAGGGACTGTGCAATCAAGTTTCAGGATGCAAAAACACATGTTGGGCAGGAATTAAAAAATGACAGCTGTTACGTTTCATGAGGTGCTGTAAAGAAATGGCTATGTTGAAAATTTGGGGTAAGAAAATATTGACTATTACCAGACATACGAGCCTGTGTTTGCACAATTCAACATAGCCTCATAACTTTTTTTTTTTATATTTTTACACCAAATTTAGAACATAGCCTTCTTATGACTCCACCTCATGAACAATGACAGAGAAAATTTTTAACTCCTGCCCAGGACTGCAAAATCAGTTTTTGGAATGTAAAAAAAAAAAAAAAAACATTTTGGCCAGGATTTGAAAAGTGACAGCTGTCACATTTATGAGGTTCTGTAAAGCTATGGCTATGTTGCAAATCTGGGGTAAAAATATTGAAAATTACAAAAGTTTCACTTCTTGCTTCTCTCTTTCTTTCTCTCCTCTACTTTTCACTCTCTTCTTTATTTCCTTCTTCTTCTCTTCATCCTTTTCTAGTCATTCTAACTCTGTAATACTTGATTATTCCTTTAAGTCTTCCTGTCTTATATATGATCCACAACATTCTAATATAGTCATATCATGACATTGTACAACCATGACGGTATACATTTTCTCTCTTAATTTATACTGCATACTTCTTTCCTAGTTCGAATAATGTTTGTTCTTCCTCAATTTCATGGTTTGTAATATCTAATCCAGAACTTATTGTACATGATTTCATGTCAATCATTCTACAAATGGTTATGATCGCACACTGTTTTATCTCTTCCTTATGCTCATATGCATTTTATGTACCTGGAAGACGTATGTCTATTTTTGATGAATACTTAATAATACTTAATAAAAAAGAGTAACTGCAAAAAAAAAAAAAAAATTACAAAAGTTATGAGCCTGCATTCGCAAAATTCAATGTAGGCTCATAACTTTGTTTTTTTAATATTTTTACACCAAATTTTCAACATAACCTTCTTATGAGCCCATCTCATGAACAAAGGCAGTGAAAATGTCCATCTCCTGCTTGAAAGGTGAGTTCACACAGGGACCACAGATTCATCTTTCGGGACAGATCTGACTAATGACAGTGCCATTATTCATGAGGTAGGATCCCAAAGAAGGCTTGTTGAAAATCTGGGCCAAAAATATGCAAAAATGCTCAGGTTATGCCACAAAGTTCAAAACACCATTGAAATATCTTGAACAGCATGCCTGTTTATTCAGTTCCCAGTCTGGCTTTGAAGAGTGAATATGTGTCTGCAGTCCAGAAAGGATTACAGCGTTGGACCCCTGATGGGTAAGTAAGGGTTTGGGGGGTGCAGAGTGGTGGGTGCTGAGTGGGGGTTGGGTGGGGAACCGGCAATGGTGCAAAGGATATAGATGGACATTTTTCTTTTACAGGGTAAAAAAGGAACAAGGAATCACCATCGTGACACTGGGGATTGGGCACCCCAGTGTCCCTGTTATGTTTCTGTGTGTGTGTGGGGTGGTGGGTACTGAGAGGGAGGGAGGTTGGGATAATATGTATATTAAAAAGGGGACATGGAGCAGAATCGCGACACTGGGGACTAGGCACGCCCAGTGTCATTGTTATGCTTCTGGGGTGCTCAGAGGGGAGGGTCAGTTAGATATGTATTTTTTTTTTTTTGTAAATCAGCAGTTACGGCGGAATACAGCACACTAGCCATGACAAAGATGAACGCCACACTACACTGTGCATGCGCTAGTAGTCGTACATGCTCAGTAGAGTGTGGTGGCCATCTTGGACACAGCAAAGTGTAGCATGTTCTGCTGTGACCACCATTTGTTTGTTTTTAAATTAGAGATATCCCCCCACCTGACCCTCCATCTCAGCACCCACCACCCCACGCCCCACAAGCATAAGAGTGACACTGGGGGTTCCCAATCCCCCAGTGTCCCTATTAGGACTGCCGATTTTTTTATTTAAGTAAAAAATAGTGCAGTGTGAGTGGAGTGCTCCATGGAGGTGAAGGTGACTGTGATGCATCTCCAACATGTTATTCATTTGGAAAGAATGCAAGGAATGTGGAGTCCTTTTTTGAAGGCAAGAGGTCTTCAGGGCTCCGCCCGCTGTAGCCCTAAAAAGAGCAATGTCTACCTACCACTTCCTTGGCCCATATGGGCAATCATTAATCTATCCCCTTTTCTCCCCATCCACTCTTCTACCACACCTGTCCTACTCTAGTTCCCCGTACCTTGGAGATATGACAAATTAAAAATTAATTAAAAAAAATCCTCCCTCCCTGACCCTCTCAACACCCTCAGCATTCTAGTTCAGCATGTGTTCTCTCTCATTCATTTAACTGGCAACCAGACAAGGTGATGTGAGGAAGGCTGTGCGATGTGTTAGTGCACCCCTGGAGAAGGGATGGTGCTGAATGACTGTCCAGAGGGTTGGGGGAAGGGGATGCTGTAATTTTGTATATACTTTGGGGGGGGATTGGTACAAAGAGGGACTGGGGAGAGAGGATTTTTCCAAATCCTTTTTTAATTTTTTTCATCTGTCTGCTGCACTGGGGAGGAAGGTGGAAGAATGGTGCCATAAGGGTGGGGAAGGGGGTTTGTGATGGAATGTATGTCCATCATGCTTCTTAAACCCTAAAAACCCAGCTTAACTCAATGCCACAGGCAACACAAATTTTCATTGGGGGGATTTGAATGAAACACCTCTTGTTTTAACATTTTGAACTTTCTAAATGTTGGATGTCCCTCGGATGTTAACAAGCAACACCTGAGCCCAATAAAGGGAAAGACAGAGGAAGTTGGAGGTGTTTATGAGAGCTAGGGACTTAACTGTAGAATCTGTGTGTAAGCCTTTGTAAAGCTGAATGCAAGTGTAACTCTCCGGTGGCTTTGCCCCCCAGTAGATTAATGACCTTTAAGGGTTACCTCTAGCCAGTCCACAGACTCTCTGCTGGCTGAATTGGCTGGGAATGTTTAAGGGGTGTGGTCAGCTCCTGGGGACTGGAGAGTTTTCAGCCGTGTTTACATGAGAGCTCAGTTTACATTCTGAGGCTGGCCTCATGCTGCCCCAACCTCCCATGTCAATCCAGTTACATGTTTACATGGACCCTCTCTGCATCAATGCACGCCACACTGCAGAGGGGCCGTGAGACCAGGGGCCAGGTGGGAGGAGGTAAACGGCAATTAGATTGCACAAAGGAGCATTCACTGTGCACCAGAGCGATCAGTGCAGCCTGTCCCCATGGCTGCTTACACTGCTCATCCTGGAACGCATTCTCAGGAATACAACGGCTCCAGGATAGGTTCAGTGAATCACTTAGCATGATTGGGAAAGTGTCCACATGGTCACATTTGCACTGCAGCAACTTGAGAGGTCAGGCTGCTGGGGTGCAAATGCGGCCATGTAAACTGACCATGCAAGCTGGCCTTTTGGGTGTGGTTTTTGACTCCATACTTGAGGAGAGGAGTTGAGCAGAGCTGCAGCCAGCTGCTGAATGGAGGAAAGGCCTTGCTAGAGGTAGAACCCACCCAATCCTTGGGATTGTACCGGCAGCCTGCAATATGGAGCCCCTGTGGTTTGCAACCCCACAGTATGCAGAACCTTAAGTTTGTTTACTCACAACATTAAATGTGCAGCCTCTGGTAGAAATGTAATTATTCTGGACATTGTGAAGAAATTAACAAGGTACTACAGTGCCTCTCCCCCATTGGGTAGCGGGGGATGTAATCCTGTAATGGGGTGGAACTACTATATAGCATGGGATCCACTGCTCCATGATTGCTGGTGGAGCAGAGGGTGAGGTGACAAGACTTGCAGAAGGTGCAATCCCCCAGCAAGAAGTGCCACTCTGCAACTCTTCTAAATTGTGTGCTTAGACACACAGGTCCCAGAGTAGCTGGGACTAAAGCCTGGAACAAGTGGAGGTTATGTAGGCTCAAGGGTCCTTCAGTTAGTCACCATAATTACACTAGGGAGTGGATGGCTGGGAGTCTTTGGTCTACCATGGACCTCTCTATGGGAGGCAGTGGTGAGGAGGTCACTGGGTCTTGGGGAGGTTGGAAGGATGGTATTCCTGAGTAATATTCTGAGTAGAATGTCCCATAGCTTAATCCTTATTTAAGTGCAGGTGCTGTTTCAACTCCTATAGACTAGAGTCTAAGTAAATCTACGTCATCCTGGGTCCAGTTTGATAACTTGGGTATCTAACCCAAAACTACAGTTAATTTCCTAGCTCTCACACAATGCTTCCCATGTGGGATGATGCTGTTTACCAAAAGACATTCTCCCTGTGGGATATGTGATGCCTGGAACCCTCCTGGCCGAGACGTTTGATTTTACCCCTTTGTAATAGCGTGCTCATGAGCTTTAACTTTCATTAAAAATGGGTTCTGTTGGACTTTATTCCTGATTTGGACATTCAGTTACTAGTTGCAAAGCTGTTGCCTGCTAACCAGTTAATTTGCAGTACTCAGCCATCTGAAAAACGTCCAAGCACCCTGAGGTCACCGCAGGACCAGGAGGTCAAGTAAGTGGATATATTATTTTGTGGGCTTCTTCCCTATAATGAGTTGTTGCCTACCCTTAGGCTGGAGAGAGGGTTACATAAGCCTTTTTTTATTTTTTCTTTGCTTAAATTAAGATGAATTTTCATGTGGTCCCTGAGAAGCTGCCCAGTTCACTACCCTCTCTCAGAGTTAAATGTTTATACAGTACTTTGAGGGCTTGGTGGGAAGGAGGGAGCATTGGGTGCTAAAATGATGAGGAAGGGGATACATTATTAATTGCCCCCACAGACAGGTGGGAGGAACAATGGTGAGGAGATGCCTACAATTTTTTTACAGATGTGTGCAGGTGGGGGGGGGGGCTGCCCTCTTGGCCTGCCTTCCTGGTTGTTGGGCAGAAAAATGATTCCACTGCAAAGTCTATTTTGCACCACAGCAAAACACATTTTGCAGCTGAATCCAAATCTCTGAATATCAGATGGACTGAGCCCGAATAATTACTGAATCTGAATATTTGCACATTCTAGAAAAAACTCACTACGGTTGAGTTTGATAAGTAATGGTCAAACACCACCAGGCCCATTCCTTGATGTAAAAAAATGGGCTTAGTAGCACAAAAATACCATAAAAAACAATGCTTGATTAAGTTACATTAAACTTTACATGCATGCACTCAATGTTTCACGCTGACGTGCTCTTTTTCAAGACTGTTTCTTGAAAAAGCACATGCCAGTATGAAATGTTGAGTGTGTGCAGGTCCTCTTTCCTCAGCACCAAAGAAAAAACAGCCTTTTTGCTAGTTCTTGTTTAAAAATCATTTTAATATAAATGTAGACACATAAAATGTAACAAGAAGCAGCAGCCTACCACAAACCAACGACATTTTACATCACTCTGATGCTTTTTCAAGACGTGCTAGACCCAGTGATGCATAGCAGTATCTGAAAGTTTTTTTTTTTTTTATTGAAAGGATAAGACATTTTCAGGTATATAAGTGAGAAATGGAATACAAAGGGAGGTGCTGTACGGTTAAAAGGGGCTAAGCAGGGAGGACCAAGAAAAGGCAAACACCTACAACAAATACTTCTGCTCAGAGTTCACAGTGGAAGGGGAGGGACCACAAATAAGCACCAAGAGCTTGAAGGAGAGGGAAGTGGACACCAGTCCTTTTTCTGACGAGAAGGTCAGGAAAGCACTCACCAATCTGAGGGTGGAGAAAGTCATGGAGCCAGAAGGGGTGCATCCAAAAGTGCTGAAGGAACTCAGAGAGGTGCGAGCTGCACCCGTGCACACTTGTTTAACAGTTCACTGGAGACTGGCATGGTCCCATAGGACTGGAGAAGAGCAAACGTAGTCCCACTGCACAAACGTGATAGTAAGGAGGAGGGAGGAAATTATAGGCCTGTCAGCATGACTTCTGTAGTAGAGAAGGCAGCATGGCTACACAGAGGTAAGTTCATGCCAACAAATCTGATATATTTTTTTGACTGGGTAACCAAGGTTGGATCAGGAAGGGGCAGTGGACGCAGTCTACCTGAACTTCAGCAAGGCCTTTGACACTGCCCCACATAGGAAGCTGGTAAACAAGTTGGGTAGTATGGGGATGGGCAATAAAGTGATAACCTGGGTAAGAAACTGGTTTGGGGATAGGAGGCAGAGGGTGGTGGTAAATGGAGTTTGCTCTGAAGAGGGGAAAGTGATCAGCGAGGCACCTCAGGAGTCAGGGCTGGGGGCAGTCCTCTTTAGTGACTTTAGTCTTCATTAGTGACACAGCGGAGGAACTGGTAGGGAAGGTCTGCCTCTTTGTGGATGACACCAAGATCTGTAACAGGGTGGACACTCTGGGATGCGGGTGCAAAGGATGAAAAGAGATTTAAAATGGTTGGAGGAGTGGTCAAAAGTTTGGCAGCTAAGGTTCAATGCAAAAAAGTACAAAATAATGCACTTGGGTCAAAGAAACCCAGGGGTGCAGCACAAAATGGGGGGAGAGATACTTGCATAGACCAAGCAGGAAAGGAACATTGGAGTAATCATACTGGATGACCTGAAGGTGGCCAGACAATCCAACAAAGCGATCAGAAGAATTAGTCGGATGCTGGAGTGTATAAGTAGGGGTATCAACAGCAGGAAGATGGAAGTGGTGTTGCCCCTATATAGGTCATTGGTAAGATCACACCTGAAGTACCATGTCCAGTTTTGGAGACTACATCTCAGGAAAGACATAGAGAGAGTAGAGGTGGTCCGGAAGAGGGCTACCAAGATGGTACAGGGTCTCCATCAAAATCCTTATGAGGCGGGAGAGAGGGGATATGATTGAGACCTTTAATTACCTCACGGGGGTGAATAAGGTAAATGTGGGAGGTATTTTTCAGAGGAAAGGGCACTCTAGAATAAGGTGTCATGATATGAAGCTGGAGGGGGGTAGGTTCAAGAAAGATGTCAGGAAATACTTCTTCCCAGAAAGGGTGGTGGATGCCTGGAACAGTCTTCCTGTAGAGGTAGTGGGGGCAAAAACAGTGGTGGGGTTCAAAAAAGCCTGGGAGAGGCACAAAGGAATCCCTTCTATTTTAGGATCATCTCAGTCAAGGACACCACTAAGCTCCTTAAAAGTCTCCCCAACCGTAGCAGTCCTGGCAGCTATGGCCTCTTCCCTTTGATGTTTAAGCTGATCTCCCCTGCAATCTCCAAAGCACTCACCTTTATTTTTAATCTGGCACTAACCACATCTACCATGCAGTTTCTTGGAAGCATGCCAAGGTGGTTCCCATTTTTAAAGCTGGGGACCCCCTCTCATCCAACAATTATAGACCAATCTCCCTGCTCCCCTACCTGAGCAAGCCCCTAGGGAAGATAGTCCACCATCAACTGTCTGATCACATTGAGAAACATAATCTGCTGTGTGGCCAGCAACACGGCTTTGCAGAAGTCCCACAGCACCTCATCTGTTCTGGTCCAGTTTACGAATCATGTTCTTAGAAACATGGATGTGGGCAAAGCTGCGGGGGCTGTGTTTGTGGACCTGACCAAGGCCTCTGACCTGGTGAACCACCCCATCCTACACACCACTCTTCTGCAACTTGGCTGCTCCTCTGGGACCTTACAGTGGTTTAGGTTTAGTGTCAGTGTCAGTGGCTCAGTAGGTAGCACACTCAACTCTGAGGCCGGGAGATCAGAGGGCTGTGGGTTCAGTTCCCACATCTGGCACTTGAGTTAATATCTTAGTACTGACACTGTAGTGCAGCATGAGAGGGGTGCTGCACTTCTGAGGTGCCGTCTTTCGGATGAGACGTTAAACCGAGGTCCCATCTGCCTGGATTGGTGGTAGTTCAGGTGGATGTTAATGATCCCATGGCACTTATCGAAAAAGAGTAGGGGAATTTCCCCAGTGTCCTGGCCAGATTTCCCTCATTCACTAAAAATACCACCAACAGCTTAATCTGGTTCAAGGTCAGTTGGCATTCATCGGTATCCCCCTCCCCCGGGTCGTGCCTGAAAATAGGCAGGATTTGTCTAGTGCACTTACCCGGTCAACAAAAACGAAAAAGGAGCTGCCGATCCCAGTCCATATATATCAGAACTGCCTTCTCCCCTGACATGCCAGTCAACACGGGATCCCCCAGGGCTCCATCCTGGGCCCACTATTATTCTCCATCTTTATTAATTCCCTTCCCACTGACTGCCTTACCTGTGAAGCACTTCTATATGCTGATGATCTCATCCTTTCTTTGCAGTGACAAGTCATTGACTAACATATCTGCTACCCTCTCACAGAACTATGGCTCGGCCCACAACTGGTTCCTGTCACACAGGCTACTGGTTAATGCTAAAAAAACAAAGGCGATGCTTCTTGAGTCCAAATCATACCTGACCAACATAACCAAGTCTGGCTCCTCTTTCTCAGTGCTCACACCAGATGGACCCTTACTAGAAAATGTCCAGCATTTCAAATACTTGGGCATAACCCTTGATCCCTCCCTCTCTTTCACGGAACTCTGTTGTACAATGGGTGAACCAAAAGCTTGGTGCCGCATATTGGCTGAAACAGCTCCTGACCAGAGAGGCCTGCCTAGCAAATAGCCCAAGTTAACCTGCTCCCCATCCTAGACTACTGCACCCCCATTTACACCCGTATGTCCTCTGCCCATTGCTCACATCTAACCTCTGTCTATAACAATATATGTCAATTTGAACTACTGGCACCCTGCTCCACTCACCAGTGTAACCTGTACCAGGCTGTTGGCTGGCTCCCACTCTCTGGCCATCATGACTATGCACTAGGCTGCATCATTGACAACACCCTAAGAGGCAGCAATGTATCCCCGTACATGTCCCTCCTAAAAACCAGAACAGCTCCCAGGTACCTACATGTGTCCTTGGTCCCCCCTTTGGAGATATTGAAAATTTCCACTGCTATGGGTGACAAAGTGCTATCAGTTATAGCTCCTTCCCTATGGAACAGCCTCCCTGTGTCACTCTGATCTGTTGACACCCACTGCACCTTCAAACTCTGACTCAAAGCCTGGTTACTGAGTGAGGCGAAATGCCTGTGCCAGCCAGGGTAACCTTCTTCAACCTGATATTCCCTTTTCTCCAATAACCCTGCCCTTTTCCCTTTATAACTCTACTACCACTAAAGCACTTGGTTCCCCCTGCTCCTTGAACCATAATCCAGTCTTTCCTACTGTTTTTGGAATCAACATGGCATGTCCAATTGTATCTGCTATTTGCACTGTCCTCCCTCGTTGTCTCATATACTCCCTACCCTGTTCCCTTAGTGTAAACTTGTAATGTAGTCTTGTTCTCTCAACACTGTTGAAATTACAATGTATCTGTTGATTTTACCCTGACACATTTGTAAACTATACTGTTTTCAACTAATATCTGCCAGTTCATTGATTGCACCTGTATATATATTTCACTGTATATGTTGTCATATATTGTAAATTTCATTGTGCCACTTTGTTGGCATGTGTCATGCATGAAAATAGTCCCTTGGATCAGTGCACTTACCCAGTGATCAAAGACTTAAATAAATAAAATAAATAAGATAGAACAGTGGCAGAAGAGAAAGTGCCATAGACCTAGAAGGGTCTGCAACGAAAGCAGCACAATGAAAAATGGCAGACAGGATGGGCCAAGTGGCCCTTATCTGCCATCAGTTTCTATGTTTCTGCAGTATGTGCCAAAGAAATCTTTTGAAATGACAGAATGAAAAGTGTACATAGTTGTAATCGTAATTATGTATCAGCTTAATTGTTTCTTTATATAACACTGTACATCTCTGATGATGTCACATTTTGAAGATGGCATAAGTTTACATGTATGATGATGTAACTTTTCTATGATGTTATACAATTTATAATTTTCCTGCTCACATATATTATCTTATGTGACATTTAAACTGTATACCCATAAAACAGGACTGCAGTTTTGAATTTAAAAATGTATTATTTTAGAATTTGTTTTTAGTTCTAAAGGGGGAAGATGACATAGCAAATTGTTAATTATAAAAACATTTTGCTGTGTTTGATTGTAGAATATGGTTATGTGGGTGTTACGTGATACTGAGACATTGGTGACTTGTTTAAAACTCCAGTTTTTTTTTTTTTTTGCTAACCAGAATGGGCTTATAAAGTCAGGTATGGAAACAAAGCTGTACCTCATAGCTTTAAGTGTCCACTAAGTTCAGACTGGTATGGAGGTCAAGGTTGTGACTTCAGCCAAGGTTGATGAAACTGTTTCCACAATAATATGCTGCTAAAGATCTGACAAGCAGTGTTTTGTTACAGCCAAGGACCTAATGTTAGGGAAAAAACCCTAATGTTCTCTGATGCTGGACATATATTTTTGTTTATTTCTAAGAAAAACTAAAAATGTTGCAAATATGGAAATAGCACTGTCAGGTGGCATGTGTTTTCATCTGATGAAGAGCAAATGCTTACAAGAAGTCTTCATACAAAAATAATTATCTACAGAAATGTCCTGTGATAACAGTTTAAAAGTTTGAATACCCGTGTTTAGTTTCTTTTTAATTCTCATGTCATAAAACACTTAAATATACATGCTTCATGTGTTTATATGGTTGCCAAAATTAGTTATATTGCTTAGAAGTTCTGCTATAAATATTTGAAAGTTTTGAGACATGTCTCAAATTTATGGCTGTAATGCTTCAATAGTCACAGACAAAGAAATCTTTTACTCAGATGAGGTTCTGTCACTTCAATTTCTAAGGGTTTGTTTGAAATAAAAAGTACCGCATTTTTTAAAAAACAGGAGGTGAGACTTAGGAAGGTATAATTTTTATAAAGATATTTGTTTGGAAATGGTGTTTGTGGCTTCTCTTGTGAACTATAGGCTTTAGAGAGATAGAAACTGCATAAAAATGAACAGTGACTTGCTGAGTCCAAACACCTTTATGTTAACACATGTATCTGGTTGCTTCCAGATATTAGAATGGAAAATAACTTTGATTTTATGTTTTCTTCAAATGAGCATTACATTAGAGATTGGTGTTACCAAAAGAGAAATTTACCATTCCCCTCCTCATTTGCAATGTCCAGTAAGTGTTGGTAAACCAGAACACATGGGGCCCGATATTCAGAGAGGCGCAAAATGTAACACAAATGTTTGCACTGCACTTTACAATTGTCCAGGGGTCCCAGGATGCTACACCCAGCTGGGTGCTACCTGACTGAATATAGGACCATGTTGGGGCAGTACTAAGTCAGGGAGCACTGGCACAACATGGCTTCCAAAGTTGGACTCAATAGTTGATAGTGCCAGAGCGCTATCTGCAGTTTTCAAAGGGACCCATGCAAATGAACCCACTGGGCATACAAGGCTCTAAGGAGCCATTTGCATGCCCATTATGGGCCCATTTGCATGGATAGGGAAGGCAGGTAGTGCAGCACCACCATCCTAGGCTAGAATAGTCATAGTAATCCCTGATGCTAGTGGTTCCTACCACCCTCTGATCACCAGCCCCACCTATACAATAACAAGAATTCCTGTGCTGGGGGTCCCATTGGGATTTTTGGTCCCAAGTGCAGAATCCTGCAAGTTAGACCAGGTTTTACCTGTTCTAACTTGTGCCCTTTGGAGGACCATTTTTATGGGACTTGTGCCAAATATTTGGTGCAAGCTGCTGTAAAGAGTGAAAACTGTCGCAACTGTGCTTGATGTACTAAATTCGGGTGCAGCTGAGTCAAAGGGGTTTGGCTCAGCGGTGCCAAAGAATGCGGCTGATGCAGGGTTTGACATAAGCCCTGCATCAACCTTTGAAAATCAAGCTCCAAGTGTATATGTATCACTTTAATTTGTATATTTCTCATGTAGCTTAGAATAGGGGTATGGAGAAATAATGCCACTATTTTCAAAAGTTTGCTAAGATAATAGATACTGTGTCTGGTTGCTTTTTTTTTGAAAGTTTTATTACTTTGTATTTGTTCTGCCTTCTGAAATGTTTCCAAGACTTGATATATCCATGCAGTAGTTTTTATTAGTTTTATATTGTACAGGAATAATAAAATCTATTTTTATATCATTCTATGGTCAATCTTGCCATATTCATTTATAAATCATAAGAACCTTTTTATGCAGTAGGTTGTGATGGAAAATTTAAGATGTTTTCCATTGTTTTGCATGATCCATGAAGCAAGGGAAAAGTCTAAACCTGAGTTAAATGGAAATAATACAATAACAGATATCCCAGTCTCTTGTTCTGACATTATCCTAACTTTCATGGCAAATCAAGAAATAAATATTTAAAAAGAGATCTTTCTTAGAATAAAAATTAAACTGTTAGGAAAGGATAAAACAAATCAAAACTATGGTCATAGTACTCATTGCATATGATTCCATAGGCCTTGGCTCTAGCCTCCCCAAAGAAAGATACTCAGAGTGGTAAATGGATCAAAGGAATTTGTTTCATTTTCAGCAAAACAGTCTGGGGGTTATGTTTTTGTATTGCAGTCAATGGCATCACTGCTGCCAAATCTGAATCTTTAAAACTGAGAAAACTCAATGCCAAGGTGCCCACCCACATAATAATGAGACCATTTCTAAAGACTAGCCCAAGCACTAAATTCTCATAAGGAGGACTTGAAATGTATGTTCTCCCCAAGTATTGGCAAGCAAAATCAGAAGGTCAGTACATAATACAGATAAGGAAAAGGTGAGACTGCATCTCCAGCTATCCCCTGCACATATCCTCAGCGCAATAACTGTCTTGTGCTTGATGAGCAGCATGGACACCAAGCCCAGCATGGCAACAGGGCCACGTAACATCCCACATGTACACAGGAAGCCTGGCATCATGCAGTTGCCAAAATGCATCCTGTTCCCTGCCCCTTGGACATATGGGTAGCTCTAATGGGGAGGTAAAATTAGCCACTACAATCTCCTGATAACATTGTTTCTGTGAAAACTGCTGAATGAACTCCACAGGTATAATATCTTTCAACCCTTTAGTTTCTGACATGTTTGTTTAATATATACAGATATATTACCCAAGGCATTCTGCCTCAAAAGTTTAGAGCAACCTAATTTCCAGGAGGTTTCAAAGACCTGAACCCTCTTTGTCACCCATGGTACCAATAATTCTAACCTGAAAAATAATTTGCAAGTTTGTAAACCAAAATGTAACCCAAAAGAAAACTACAGGGTTAATCATCCCAAATCCCCCATTGTCCACAGGGAGGTAAGTAAAATTTCATTTAACAGGGTTTAACCTGATGCCCTGGATTAACTGAAAAAATACACTATAACCACTAGTTACTAATGTCACTGGTGGAGGAAACACCAAATGTAAATACAAGAAATTAGGTAAGCGTAGAGTTTTTACCAACATGGCCCATTTCCTTTTTGATAAAGGTAGCTTTCTGCTCACTATCCATCAATTTCAGTTCCCAGTTTCAGAGCCCTATATCCCAATGACCAAAGGTGACCCCTAGAATAACATCACAACATCATCATCAATTTGGAGGACATTTCAGATGCTTGTATAAAACAACTTACCTCTAAGATTGCCTAATGGAAATACCCTACTTTTCTCATAATTTAATTTAGAACCAGTCACCTCAGCAAACTGGTGGAGCAAACAGATTGTCTGTACTCCAGAGAAAACAACTGCCACAAACAATGCCACATCATCTGCATAGAAACATAGAATTGGTCAGCAGAAAAGAATCGCTTGGCCAACCCAATCTGCCCAGAGGGTCCTTGCCTAGTCTGTCTTCACAGACCTAACTGGTCTCAGTGGCCCTCTTGCCTCCCTGCCTATTTACTAATATTCACCTGTGCCTATCCCACATGTGCTTGAAGTCCCTGCTGTTTTCATCTTCAGCACTTCCACTGGCAGTCTGTTCCAGGCACCACCACTCTTTCAGTAAAGTAGTACTACTCACATCCCTCTTACACTCCCCCACCCTGCAGTTTATTGAATGCCCTCTGGTCCTGATGCTCTTTCTCATCTGAACAAGACTCACCCCTGCACCCTGTTCACCCCAATTAGGTGCTTGTAGGTCTCCATCATGTTCCCTGTCACTCTTCTCTCTTCCAGGGTGTAACATGTTGAGACCCCTTAGTCTCCAGTAAGGCTTTTGATGCAGCCCTGCACCATTTCAGTTATCCTCTGAACTGCCTCCACTCTCTATGACCTTTCTGAGGTGCAGCAACCAGAAATAACCTAATCCAGAATCTACATAGGCTTGTAGCTTTTTTTTTTATCATGACATTATTTATGCCACCTCCATGGACCTAGCAGGGGCTATGATCCCCCCCGAGGGGTACATCCTCTGGCCCATCGGGGCCATCATGGGTCCTGCCAGGTGATAGTATTTTTCCTCCATTTTCTCCCCCACACCCTCACCCATGCAATGGGTGCAGCAGCTGTCTCCACCTCTACGGAGGCAGCCAAGCACCCTGGGCATGGCTGAACCCCTCTTATTGTGCTGGACGATGCAGCAAGACCCCCCACCCCAAGGAAGGAAAGCAGTCCTCTGAACGCTGAATCCTTACCTCCTGGCCAACCCCCAAATGACCCGAGTCCATTCCCTGAATCCAGGTCACCTGGCATGGTGCGAGGTGTGGCGCCCAGCACCTCAACCCTCTGCACCACCGGCCAGCCCATAGGCTTGTATCACTAGTGGGATTCTTTAGGCTGTAGACTCAGTCTACTGGCAGTTTCTGTACTTTGTGTTTTACACAAGATGTCAATACACATGACATAAAGGATGGGACTTAATGGGCACCCTTGGTTCACACCACTGCCATCTCTCCGTGCTGACCCCCAATCCGCCATGGCTTCCCCAAGGCAGGGCTGTCAAGATAACCTCTCCCCAATGGAAACACTTCCAGGTTACCAGCCACATCACCACAACTCGCAGGGCTCCTTGGCTTACCTTCTCCCGGTGGGGGCCATGGGGCTGTTCAGCCGGATACTGTCCCGGTGGTCAGGCATTTTGAGCTGGCAGCATAGGAGGCGGGCATCATGGGCAGATAAATACAAAGCAGTCAGGTGGCTCAAGGACCAAAAGTGGAGCAGGAAAACAAGCATTTGTCAATGCCGAATGTCATCGTGCTGGCATTGGCTTTGGTGATGCAGTCGGAAACACATTTTGGCAGAATGTGAAAATTACAACTGTACTGTTCATAAGGAGTGTAAAAAAATGGCAGTAGTGAAAATGGCATGTAAGTTATTGCACCTATGGGTTACAAGGGTGGAAATGTGCAACACACACTTGTAACACAGTCATTTTATGGAGTTCTGACACTAAATTTCAACATAGGTATTTTAGCACCTCTGCTTATGTACAGTGTCACTGTCATTTCCTCAAACTGTCCCAAAAGTGATTTCGCACAGTGACTGTGCTATTCTGCGCTGACATGCGAAACACATTTTGAGCAGGATATGTAAAATGACAGCTGTACTGTTCATCAAGAGGTGTAAAATGCCAATGGTGAAAACTGAGAGTAAAATATTATAAATGCACATCGTTATTGAAAGGCATGGCAAATCCAGCAACGACGTCAGAATACAGTCATTTTATGGAGTATCGCCACCAAATTTTCAACATAGGCATTTTAGGACCTCTGCTCATGAACAGTGTCACTATCATTTTCATAATCAGCCCCAAACACTGATTTCCCACAGCGACCACGGTATTGTGCGCCGGAGGTGTGGAAACACATTTGACCAGGATGTGGAAATTGACAGCTGTACTGTTCACAAGGAGGTGTAGAAAAATGACAATGTTGTGAAAATCTGGTTTGAAATATTGAATTGGAGTTACAGCGTAAGAGAAAATCAAAGAACGACGTCAGAATAATATTTTTGAGCCTTTTTCCATCAATTTGCAACATAGGTTTTTGAGAGCTCACTCATGAACACTGCCACTGTCTTTAGACATTTCGTCCCGAAGGTGATTCACACAGTGACATGTAAATCCCCTTTCGAACCGATTAACATCATAGCTGTGACAGAATTCATGAGGAGGAGTCACAAAAACCCCATGTTGAAAATTTGGTGCAAAAATTCAAAAAAAATGCCCGAGATATGCATCAAAGTTGAAAACCCACTATTTATTCCATTATACAGCTTACCAGCATTTCCTCAGTTCGCAGTCGGCTTTGAAGAGTGAAGACTGTTCCCCGTCCACCAAGATCGCTGCCCAAGCTCTGGAGGTAAGTATGGGGTGAGAAGGGTGTGGGAGGCACTGTGTGCAGTGGGTGGTGGCGGTAGTGGGTAGGGAGACTACAGGGACCATTTTTTGCTTACAGGTACTAAAAATACATCACGGACGGTTTTGTTTTTACAGGTGGTTTCTTTTTGGAGCAGTAGCCGATGGAAATTGACATCCCCATTGGCACAGAAGAAGGGGAGGGACATCATGCCAACGGGGAGTGGGCTCCCGTCAGCACACTAAACTGGGAAAGGAGGGACGGAGGTCAAATAAAAAAAAGACAGTGTATCAATAAATCAAAGACTAAATACAACGTAAACTACACTTAATAAAAATACACCCAACAATGCCAGAAATGCATCCTTTTAAATGCTAGAAGCATGACAATAAATGAGAAGATCTGGGAACTCTGTTACGCTACATAAAATTGATATGGGCCCAGATATTCAAAGTGGTTAGCGCGATGGCAACAGTGTTGCACCATGCACAACCCACTGATGCGCCCGCACGATATTCAAAGGGAAAGGCACGGACGAAATCCCGATGCACCAGAGTGCATCAGTAATGTATGCAGGCACAGGGGGGGGGGTGTGCCCATGCATAACCTGCACAGCCCGATATTCAGCCCGGGATGTGCAGAGTCATGCATGCACAACCCCTACCTGCATCTGCACAAAGTTAAGCCAAAAAAAGGAACAAGTGATGGCCACCACAGGTGAGCTGCCGCAGTGCAGGGTGCAACACGGCAGCTGCCACCTGTGGGTGGCCACCTGAGTTCCTGCCGCACCTGGCGGCGCCCCCCCATGCCCCATCGCAGGCATCCGTGTAGCAAATCTCCTCCTATATCCCTGGTGGTCCAGTGGACTGCTATGTGCCCGATCGCGGGCATTTGTCTTGAAGAATAAGCCACCGTCCAATATCCCTGGTGGTCCAGTGGACCTCTATGTGCCCGATCGTGGGCATCAGTAATATAAGCCCCCCACGTCCAATATCCCTGGTGGTCCAGTGGACCGATCGCTGCCTGATCGCGGGCATCTGTAACTCATAAAATACTCCTACTACCCTGGTGGTCTCGGTGCACCTCTCCCACCCGCCCACTGAGCCCCACCACCCGCCTCCCCGTCAGCCGGGGGCGGCAGCACCACCTGCCTGCCGCCCGCCACCCACCGACTGATAGCTTAGGGCTGACGCTTTGGTTGCAGCATGGCAGCCATGTCATATTATTAGTCCAGATATGTGAATGAATTCATTCATATCTGGACTGAGTAGTATGGAGGTTGCATGCCCATTGCTCACGCCAGAACCAATGGGTGAGTTCCCTAGGTGTGGTGGCAGGTGGGTGCTGCCGCCTGCCGACTGATGGGGGGGAGTGCGGGCTCAGTGGGTGGGTGGGAGGGGGTACACTAGACCACCAGGTAGTAGGAGTATTTTATGAGTTACAGATGCCCGGATCGGCAGTGATCGTCCACTGGACCACCAGGATATTGGACTTGGGGGTTATATACTGATGCCCACGATCGGGCATAGAGGTCCACTGGACCACCAGGGATATTGGATGGGAGGGTTTATTTTGATGAATGCCCGTGATCAGGCTGCAGGGGTGTTGGTCCCCGACAGCTGCTGCCTGGCAGGGCGCCAGGCGCAAGTCATCGGGGATCGGCGCACCTGCATGCTAATGGCATGCAAATGGGGCCATAATGAGATGCAAATGGACCCCTGTGTGCCTTGCATAAATTATGGCCCCATTTGCATGTCCCCTTTTGAATATCGCAGGTGCTGTGCATGGCACAATGGCACTTGCGCAAGCGCATCTCCATGCTCCACTCTGGCCACTTGCGCTGGCACAGTGCCACTGCGCCATGCACAGTGGGGGTGGCCAGGGTGCGATATTCAAAGCTGCTCTGCCATAGCGCAGCTCCGTTGAATGTCTCCCAGGCCACACCCCTGCACAACAAAGTTGAGCTGTGCCCAGGCTTGCGCCACAGCCTGGTGCAGTTTGAATATCTGGGCCATGGTGTTTATAATCGAAACATGATGGGCCCTTGAGGATCTATGGGGAAAAACATCACTGGATACTATTTAATCACGCATGATAGATCACACAAGAAAGGTGGTTGAATCACAGCATACATTTCAGATAATATCACTGTTACAGAGCTATCCAGTAAAATTAAATTAACATCTTAAAACAGAGATATTATGGCTGAAACTAATAAATAGAAATATTTGCAGTACAATACTGGAGCTGTGTTACAGATCACCAGATTCTGACAACACAGATTAAAGGAAAACTGTCATAAACCCCTGTGACAATTACTAGGGCTGCAGAAATGCCCAATTAGCACAACCTTAATGTTTATTATAAGTTTTCAGCTAACCTTTGCTCCATTTCTTGCCTTGTTGGTAGTTCAGTGTGCTGTCTAGGAGGCAACATTTAGAAAGTGCCACCACACTGGATGACTGAGCTTGACCTTTTCTGCATAGTATTGTTCCGGCTGTGTGCCAGAAGGCTCGTTCATGACCAGTGGGGCACAGTGCCATGAAGTAAAAAGAAGCAGCGTGCCTTGTAGCAGTGTTTGAGCTGAATCTTTAGAAACAAACCTGGTCGAAAACGGAACAGTCTAACCCATTTAATTTTTAAATGTCAAATCGCAGCCTTGAGTTTGGGCATGCTGTAATGTACTTAAGAATTAAGACACTGTCTCTTTAAAAGACTTTTAGAATGAACCTACAAAAATAGCCTTAATTGTTCTAATGGCTATTTTTGAATCTGGCACATCTCCAGATAAGGGAGACAGTTTTATTGAGCCAGAAAAACATAACTCTTGGAGAAAACTAGGTATCTAGCTTTCCATGACAGGAAGAGGTCAGGGGGATGACCCAGGGGTCAGAAGTTAAGCCAAATGCATGGACCAGATGTCACTGGGGTTGACATGGAATCACGGTGACACCTGCAGGAAAAGATAACATATTGCACCCTAATTTCTGTGTTGTCTTGGAACCATTTAACCCCACCCCAGAGGAAAAAAGGGTGGGTGTGTCCAAAAAAAATGACCATCACGTATATAATCAGACACATTTTGAATGCAGGGCAGTTAATAAACAGTTTAGCTGGAGGTCAGATCACCTGTCCAGCTGGCATATACTTGAAGACCAGAAGTATATGTGTAGGCCTGGAAAAATCTCTAAAACCAGACCTGAGTGTGGGGAAAGTGTGACTTGTCACATACTGAACAGAAAATTCTGATTTTAAGTCAGAATTTTGGAAACTAAGACTTTTCACCAAGGAGAGCAGCTAAAGATTTCTTTTTAAAAGGACATTCAGAGGAACTGACTTGGAATACAACCTTGCTACAAGATTGTTGCTTAAGAACTCATCTCTACAAGGACAGTTAAAATCTTGTCTGGACCCTAGCATCAAAACAAGGTATAGCTTAGAATAACAGTATCTAGTGTTTTCTGTAAACCATCCAGTTTTACTTTTGTTATTGTCTGCATTTCAAATATATTCCAAACTGTAGACTGTTCTGTATTGATTTTAAGTAAACCTTTATGATTTTCTTATCAACTCTGCCTGGGATCTGGTTGTGTGATTTAACATTTTAAAGGTGACCTGTAAAGAACCGCTGCAGCCCACTCCCATCCCCACATACCTTACAATGCTGCTGCAGGAATCTGGGGCTGCAGTGATCATAATTTGAAATCCATGGGTTCTTTTGATATAAATTACCAAAACTTTCGGCCAAATGCAGAAGTGCTGCGCGGTTCCCAACTGAGCAGGCGCAAGGAGTCATGAGTATTACACCCATTTAGTGACATCGCTACCATCACTGCTCTTATTATAGCAGCAGTGGTGGTCCTTTATTATGCTTATTTTATGGCTTCTAAGGGGGTCTTGATACCTGTAATGTTACTTACAGCAACACCTGGACAGGCGGTTGCTGTTAGTAACATTACAGGAGGCTGCAGATGCAAGAGAAATAGTTTGAGAATGATCAAAAAAAGTCTGAGAATGAGCAAAATAGGTTTGAGATGGAAATGGAGGACCGATGGCAACAGAGAGATGCTGAAGAACAACAGCACCTGGTGGAGAAATGACTGCAACAGAGACAGACTGAAGAATGCCTGCACCAGGAGGAGGCAGAGGTTGATGAACAGCAGTACCAGAGGGAACATGAGCTAAAAAACCTAACTCTCCAACCGACACCAACCCCTGAGCAGGTAAGTGGTGGAGCTGGGTTTGAATCTCCAGGACTGGGGTACTAGTTAAATTCAAAATTAATGGCTGAGTTGAAAGAGGGGAAGGATATGGACATGTTTTTAAATTCATTTGAAAAGGTCTGTATCCAGGCCAATCTGCCCAAAGAGACCTGGAGCTTTCGCCTATCTCCACTACTTACTGGCAAGGGGAAGGAAGCAATGGGGCAGATGGACAATGTTGCCAGTAAAGATTCTGACAAGATAAAACTGTTTATTAAAAAATATGAACTGAACCCTGATGCACACAGAGCAAAGTTCCGAAACTCCGAAGGTCCGAAATGAGCTTTGAGGAGGTATCCACAAAACAGCATCAATATTTAAAACGTTGGTGGGAGAGGTGAAAGCAGATTCTGTTGAAGCTATTGAAGGTGGTATTGCTTGAACAGTTTTATTGGATTTGCTCACCTGACTTGAAGCTTTGGCTAGTGGACCGAGATCTTAAGACTGCCAAAGAGGCTGCAGAGCTGGCGGATCACTATGGCTGAATCAGGGCTGCTTCCAAAGGGAATTCAGGGGTGAAAGGGAAAAGTGGGCATTTTGGACAACCAAAAACCACAGGGCCCCTGCAAAAAGAAGGGACTCCCCAGGTGCCCAAAAGGGAGGTAGGGGACAAGAAACATGATGAATGCTGGTATTGTCACCAGATAGGCCATCTGTCTAGGCAATGTCCCAAGAAAGTCCAGAAGGTAAAAGGGTCTGTGCAATCAGAGACAATAGCCCACTATATCACTGAGGCTCTCCCTGACAATATGAGGGGGCACATTCATCCAGTCATGGTAAATGGGGTACACACTAAAGGGCTAAGGGGTACAACAGCAGCTCTTACTCTGGTGAAAAGGGATTTGGTGGGGGCTGAACAAACATTGCCAAATCAGTTTGTCTCTGTGAGGGATTACACAGGAGAAAGGAAAACTTACCCATTAGCCAGTGTTACCCTGGATTGGAGAGATGCAGGTGAATGAGTAAGGAAGGTGGCTGTAGTTGCAAAACTTATTATGGATGTTACTGTGGGGAATGATGTTCCACAGGGAGTGGTTTGTGCTGTGACCAGGAGCCAAAAGAATAGAGACTCCTGTGATCTTCAGGACCCACAGAAATTCAGACAGGAGAGGTTGGGAGACAGGCCAGACAACATGTAGCTCTTGTAAAAGAGGGTAATAACAGGGGGATGGAACTTCCCCTAGTGGCAGTTAACTCAACTGCTACTGAAGGTTGCTTTCAGGAAGGAGGGGTGACATATAGCCCAGGGGAAGGGGAAGATTGTGATACTGAGTCCCTTATTGCCACAGCTATGGACCTCAGCCTGGGAACTGATGGGGGCATGCCCCATGCTCTGAGTAAGGGAAGACTTTAGCAGCAAAGACAACGACAGACCCTAGCTTAGGAGAAGCTGAGGGCCTGCAGAGTCTGCTGGGACACAGGAGGTGATGGAAAGCATAGAGTGTATTGGGACAATGGACTGTTATACACACAGGACATCAGGACAGAGGGAGGGAGATGGGCAGGCAGCTTGTTGTTCCCCAGGAGTATCACAGGTTACTGCTTAAGGCAGCTCATGATATTCCCATGTCCGGACATTTGGGCATTGTTCGCACTATGCAGCACTTAGCCCACAATTTCTATTGGCCCAATATTACCAAGCAGGTGAAGGAATACTGCAAATCCTGTCACTGGTGTCAGGAAATAGGGAAGGCCAGAATCAAGGCCAAGGCTGCCCTGATTCCCTTACCACTTGTGGAGTAGCCATTCCAGAAGGTTGGAATGGATATTGTGGGTCCTCTGAATACCCCAAGTTCCTCAGGGGAAAAAGGTATATATTGACAGTTGTTGATTGTGCTACCCGCTATCCCGAAACCATTGTGCTGTCCTCCACTAAGGCGGACAAGGTGGCAGATGCTTTGCTGGGGATTTTCTCCCATGTTGGGTTTCCACAGGAGGTTATCTCTGATTGAGGGAGTAACTTCATGTGAGACCTAATAAAGTGTTTGTGGGAGAAGTGTGGTGTCGTACAGAGGTGCACAACACCTCACCTCCCACAAGTCAATGGTCTCATAGAGAGATTGAATGGGACCCTAAAAGCTATGTTTATGGCATTTGCAGAACAGCATCAGTGGGACTGGGAGAAATACCTGCCCCACCTGCTGTTTGCCTACATGGAAGTGTCACAAGAGTCAACCGGATTTTCACCCTTTGAGCTCTTGTATGTACGCCGGGTAAGGGGGCCCCTAGATTTAATACGAGAGGACTGGGAAGGTAAGCATGTCACCCAGGGGACTCCCATAGTGGAGTATGGGTTAAATTCAGGGAGGCACTAAAGGAGCTTGTGGGCATGGCCCACAGCAACCTGGCAGCTGCCCAGCAAAACAAAAGACCTGGTACAATCGTGGAGCCAGAGCTCAGTCATATGGGTTAGGACAGGAAGTAATGGTTTTGATCCCGGTCTGGAGGGACAAGCTGAAAGCTGAGTGGGTAGGGTCATACAAGGTAGTCTGGCAGGTAAACAATGTTAATTAAATTGTAGAGTTACCTGACCAAAAACATACTCATAGGATGTATCATGTGAACATGATGAAGCCATATTTTAATAGGGCTGACATGGTACCTGTGGTTTGCAGTCCTGGAGAGGAGCTATGTGGGGAAGACCCCCTTCTTGGCTTGTTAGCTGAGAGTAAACAGGCATCATCTGTGGAGCCCATCATGCTGTCACCCCAGTTGACACCTGGATAGGCCCAAGAATTGAGGACCATTTTGCAAGACTTTGCCCCTTTATTTACGGCAAAGCCTGGATGGACACCGCTAGCGGTGCATGACATAGACATGAGGACCCAAGCACCCATACATAGGACAGCTTACCAGGTGTCAGAGACAGTCCTCAAGGACATTAGCAGGGAGGTGGGGAAGATGCTGGATCTAGGGGTGATCCAGAAATACCACAGCCACTGGGCCTCAACTATAGTCCTTGTACCAAAACCGGATGGGACTACACAATTCTGCATAGATTTGTGCTTAATGCCATCATGAAATCTGATGCCCACTCAATGCCATGCACAGATGAACTGCTTGACAAACTGGAAGGGGCAACATACTTGACTACAGTAGACCTGACAAAGGGGTACTGGCAGATGGAACTGACTGACAGGGCTAGGGAAAGATCAGCATTCAACACCCCAATTGGCTTGTTTGAGTTCAAGGTCATGCCTTTTGGGATGAAGAATGCCCCTGCTACATTCCAGCGATTAGTAAATCAGGTGTTCCAGGATATGGAGGACTTTGCAGTCGCCTACCTGGACGATACTGCTATCTTCAGCAATAGCTGAGAGAAACATCTGATACACCTGAGGAGGTGTTAGCAATACAGGCCGCAGGTCTGACTATTAAGGCAGAAATGTGTCAGGGTGGCCATGGCTGAGGTCGCTTATTTGAGACATGTGTTGGGACGAGTCTAACTCACCCAAACCGAGCAAAGATAGATACTACTGCATCATGGCCTACACCTGAAATGCAGAGACAAGTTAGGAGCTTTCTTGCACAGCAGGGTATTATACAAAATGTGTTCCTAACCACAGCTCCCTGGTCACTTCTTATCTGGGTTGCTGACTAAGAATAAGCCTAGAAGGTAAAATGGATGCAGACTGTGAGCAGGCCTTCATGCAGCTGAAAACCTCGCTGTGTAGGGGCCCCAGTGCTGGCTAGCCCAGACTACAACAGGCCATCTGTGGTACAGATGGATGCCTTAGATGTAGGAATGGGGCAGTCCTCAGCCAAGTATCCAATCAGGGGAGAGAGCACCCCATTGTATACTTAAGCAAGAAGCTGCTTCCAAGGGAACAAGCCTATTCAACAGTAGAGAAGGAATGTCTTGCCTTAGTTTGAGCATTAAAAAAAACTGGAACCATACCTTTATGGGAGGCATTTTAAGGTCCAAACAGACCACAACCCATTAATATGGTTGGGCCAAATGGAGAAAACAAATCTGAGATGGGATATTGCCTTGCAGGCTTATGACATGGAGCTTTGCATAGGCCTGGATCCAAAAAATGGGAATGCAGACAGCCTATCCCGCATACTGGATCTATAACAGAACTGGGAAGAACTGCCTCCAATAGGGGCGTGTTCCCCTCAGGTTCTGCTTTAGGACATAGGAATGTTGCATGACAGGCCTATATCCATTTATGTGGGTTCATATTATATATGCTGTAATGTATTTCAGAATTAAGACACTGTCTCTTTAAAAGGCTTTTAGGAATGAACCTACAAAAATAATGACTATTTTTGAAACTGGTACATCTCCAGATAAGGGAGACAGTTTTATTGAGCCAGGAAAACATAACTCTTAGAGAAAAATGTGTATCTAGCTTTCCATGACAGGAAGAGGTCAGGGGGATGATCCATGGGTCAGGAGTTAAGCCAAATGCATGGACCAGATGTCACTGGGGATTGACATGGAACTATAGTGACACCTGCAGGAAAAGGTAAACTGTTGCACCCTAATATCTGTATTGTCTTGGAACCATTTAATCTCACCCCAAAGAAAAAAGGGTGGGTGTGTCCAAGAAAATGACCATCATGTATATAATTAGACACATTTTGAATGTAGGGCAGTTGATAAACAGTTTAGTTGGGGGTCAGATCGCCTGTCCAGCTGGCATATACTTGAAGACCAGAAGTATGTGTGTAGGCCTGGAAAAATCTCTAAAACCAGACCCGAGTGTGGGGAAAGTTTGACTTGTCACATACTGAACAGAAAATTCTGATTTTAGGTCAGAATGTTGGAAACCAAGACTTTTCACCAAGGAGAGCACCTGAAAATTTATTTTAAAAAGGACATTCAGATGAACTGACTTGGAATACAACCTTGCTACAAGATTGCTGCTTAAGGACTCATCCCTACAAGGATAGTCAAAATCTTGTCTGGACCCTAACATCAAAACAAGGTATAGTTTAGAATAACCGTATCTAGTGTTTTCTGTAAACCATCCAGTTTTATTTTTGTTACTGCATTTCAAAGATCTTCCAAACTGTAGACTGTTCTGTATTGCTTTTATTTTAAGTAAACTTTTATGATTTTCTTATCAATTCTGCCTGGGGTCTGGTTGTGTGATTTTACATTTTAACAGAAGGGTTTTGAAAAGACTGTGTGCCTTGACAGATAGTACTGCTCGGCTATTATACCAAAACTACTTAGGCAAGAGGTAGCCAGTGGCCGTGGTGGGATTCAAATTCTGAAAGTAGTGCAGAGTCAAGGGAACTCAAAACTACAGAATCCACCCTCCTACTGGGAAAAGGAAGCCTGGTAAGTCTTCCGGAACCCCTTATTTCTGCTCACGAGTTCTTGAAAAGGGGGATCCTCTCTGCAAACAGGAGGTCCTACTGGGCTGTCCAAGGTTTGGGAGCCAGGGGCTCATGACAGACACCATCTTAGTGAACCAGTCAGGGACATTATTATTAGGAGGAGATTTTAATTTCCTCTTGAACCCCTCCTTTGACATGAGTAATCCAGGACCCCACCACTGACTTCAGGGTAATGTCACTTGTGGCACTTAATCAAAGAGATCAGCCTAGCGGAACATCCGGTAGGCTGCAGTTATTCCTTTAACTCACATTCTCATCAAAGCTAGTCAAGACTGGATTATTTTTTTATCTCCGCAGAAAACAGGGAGTGGATAGTAGATGCCCGGATAGATCACATTCTCTTGTCTTACCATGCCCTGATTTCAGTCCCTTTTACTTTCCACTTGGAGAGGAGACAAATGCAATGGCATTTCAATCCCCCTTTGCTTAGAGACACAGAGTTTCAGACCCTCTTGACTAAACATATCTCATAAATAATAAAGGAAAATTACACTTCATCACTAACTTATGCTACCCTATAGGATACCATCAAAACGTTGTTGCATGGAGATATTATTGCCTTCATGTCACAGGAAAAGAAGGATTGGGAAGAAGTGCTGAGGAGCTGTAGGAAGAACTGAGCTTCCTGCAACATGCACAAATGCAGGGGATGACTCTCTTTACCTCAAATAAAACAACCTGATGGAAAAATATAAATATATTTTAACATACAAGATGGAACAGGTCCTGCTTTGGCTAAGGCAGTCTTATTATTGGGGGGGGGGGGTGTTCATGCATCAAAAATACTGGTACATAGATTGAGACACTGGAAATGTGCCTATATCATTACGCAGCTCTGTGACCCTGTCATGGGCAGGGTATCCAACAAAACCTCTGATATCCTAGGTACCTATCGAGCTATTGTCGAACTCTATATACTCAGATGCCCCCACCGCTGGATGAGCATATACAATCCTTTCTAGGGGGTTTGACCCTTCCCCCCTCACAGAGGCATATAGAGCAGCTCTTATGATGCCAGTTACTTCAAAGTAGCTGGGCATGAGCATTAAATCCCTAAACAATGGCAATGGCAAACATCCTGTTCCTTACGGCTACAGTGCAGAATTTAATAAGTCCACACCAGAACCCCTTCATAATTTGCTATTACACACCTTTCAGGATTGCCTAGATGGACCTCACTGCCCTGATTTGTGGTGCTATGCAGCTACAGTATATTGGCCATTCTCAAACCAGATAAAGGCTCCACTAACTATGACTCCTATTGCCCTATCTTAGTGTTAAAGTTATATTTTCAATTATTCATGAGTATCATCACCCACCATCTGGATGATATTCTCCCTACTATTACTGACCCAGATCAATCAGGCTTTACCCATTCCAGAGAGGCAGCTGATAATATTAAGCGCACTCTTTTAATATTGAACAAAGCAGCCCGTACCATAACTCCAATGCTCATTTTGAACCTTAACGCATAAAAGCATTATATCAGGTCTTGAGGACTTTCTTGCATCATACCCTGACTCACTTTCACTTCCCTGAAGTTTAATCAGCTACAACAGAACTCTTGTAATGCCCCTCAAGAAATGGTTAAGGTAAATGGGACATTACCTAGCAGGTTCCCCTTATTCTGAGGCACCCATCAGGGTTGTCCTTTATCTCCCGACTTATTTGCCTTTTATGTAGAGCCCATTGCATAGTTTCTCAGGCAGGAACCAGACATTACAATTCTGACCATTCAAGGCAGAACCCATAAGGTCCCCTATTATGTAGACGACCTTTTATTCTATGTAAAAATTCCAGAGCAGTCCCTACCAGCATTGACACGTTGCCTTAGGCTAGTAGAAAATTTAGTGGAGTACAAAGCTAACAATGATAAAACCAAGGTCCCTCAACTTAATCTACACCCTAAGCAAGACTGTACAGACCACCTACCTATTTAGATGGGGAGATCCTACATCAGGTATTTAGGAGTCCATATTGGAACTTCACTGGATACTTTATACCAGCTAAACTATACTCCCTAGAACGGAGATCAAGGATGGCCTGTACAAATGGTTTCTCTTGCTGCTAACACTTCTATGCCAGGTACATACCAACTAAATGAACATACTGCCTCAATATCTTTATTTATTTCAAACTATACCAATTCTCCCAACATAGACTAAGTTCCAGATGTGGAATAAATGGATATCTAGATCTTTTTGGGGAGAGTTGTCTGCTGAAATCAAAGGAGGCCTGTTTCTCTCTAATCTATATCTCTATGCTTAAACATCTCTAATAAAACATCTGCTCACTTGGAAACTTACTACTACAGATCTAGATGGGCATGAGTGAAAGTCCACTCTCTTGACCTTCCTTCAAACATAGTGCATTTCAGATTGAAAGATAAATATATAGTCTAACTATGTCTTTCTCCATCACACTTGGAGTTTTGTGATGCTGGCATTGATTGCTCTTGCAGCCTTCCTATAAAGATAGAGAACAGTGGTTGAGGATCCCGGCCTACAATACCCAGTGTGCTCCAGCCCACCTGGACCATAAATTTAAACTGAGGAATCTGAGTGACCTGATGCATACTTTTCAGTATTATGCTCAGGGCCAGTTTAAATCCTTTGGATAACTCCAGAAGGACTATGGTTTGGATCAATGAGACCATCAAAAGTCCTTACAACTCTGTAACTATTGTAATGTAAAATTGGGCCTTCAGGTAAAGGAGGTTGATTTTTTGCCCTTGGTGGACCTGGTCATCTCGGTACTACAAGGCTCCTTGCCTGATCATTTAATATCTGTGTGCTACCAGGTGCTACAGAGTTACTAGCAGACCAGTGTCAGTGCTACTCAGGATGCCTGGGAGGCAGAACTCGCTATAGAGCTACAACAGGCAGACTAGGACATGGTATGGTTAAGACAACACAAGGTAACCAGGTTTTATCAATGGCATGAATACAGCTAGAAGGCAGCAATTAGATTCTTCTGGACACCTCACATTACTGCTAAGTTCCTGTCCACCCAGGACTCCTCCTTCTGGAGGAACTGCAGGACAGCTGTGGCCATGCACATACACGTTTGATTGTCATACCTAGTTCTTGGACAATTCTGGTCAAGAGTAGAAAAGGAAATACAAGTGATAATCATAAACACAGGGCCCTTTACTCCACAGATGGCATTACTGTTATTATCCTCACCTATATATTTGTTAGCATACTGCTCACAGAAGCTGAAAATGTAATTACATGGCTCTGGCTTCAATTAGACCTTCCAACTGTATCTAGATGGGAAGACACAGTCTGGGAGATTCTGTATATATAGATATGTGTGTATATATATATATATATATATATATATATATGATGGAAGAACTTGCAGCATGTTTACAAAAAACAGGAAAGAAAGTGCCAGAACAGGTGGAGCCCATGACTATTCCAAATTATGACACGTAGACTAGATATAATTCCTTGAATCTGGTAGGAGAAGGTGGGTCACAGTAAGGGGGAGGTCCTATAAGGGGGTGGGTGCTGGAGTCCACAGGCTCCCTCCTCTCAGACGGGGGAGCCCCAGTGGTACTGGATATGCTAAAAAGGGGACATAAGAAAAATACTGAACATATTTATTGGTATGTTTTTATTGTTCCTGCCTATGTATCCATTGGTCTCCTGTATACATTGTGATTTTGTCTTTCCTGTATGTCATAAAATAAACTTAATAAAATCTCAGTTTACAAAAACAAATAGAATGACAGAGTAAAAACCAAATGGCTCAACAAAACTGTTAAAATTGCCATAAAGAAAAACCTCTATAACAAATATCAAAAAATCAAAACATGAGAAGCTTGGCACACATACAAAATATGTTAAGGAAAATGTAAAAAGAAAGAAATCAAAATAGAAGTGGAGTTAAACTTGCCATCAGATGCAAATAAACACAAAAGCAAGCAATTTTACAGCTATATACATTTATTAAAAAAACAATTCAAAGATGGAACCACTCATCTTAGATGGTGAGACAATCACTAACCCAACTGATATGGCTAAAACTTTTAATAATTAGTTTTGCACTGTCTTCACCACAAATAGCCAAATACTGGACATCAGAACCAAAACTGCTGAAAGCATTGAGATTAGTGACAAAGATATTAACTCAAAAATGAACAAATTAGGAAATCACAGCTCCCCTGGTCCAGACAAAATTTCAGCTTGTGGATAACACCATTATCATTCCTTTAAAGATATTATTTAAACAATAGTACCTAATGACTGGAAAACTGCTGATGTTGTCCCAGTTCCTAAAAAAGGAACCAAAAATGACATCCAGAATTACTGTTCAATTAGTTTTGCTTCTGCACTGGATATAATTCTTGAATCCATCATCAAGGAGAAAATAACAGCCCACGTAACGAAATGTGGGAACGTAGCTATGGAACAATATTGCTCCACCCCAAGTTGATCCTGTGCAACTAATTTGCTATGCTTTTAGTAGAAAGTCAGCAAAGCATTAGATAAACAAATCCCAGTGGACATGATATTTCTTGATTTTTGTAAAGCTTTTGATATGGTTCCACACTGGGCTATAGTTAATAAATTGGAAAATTAGACATTAACACACATATCATTCATAGGGTAAACAACTAGCTTTACAACAGAACACAGAAAGCTATCATAAATGGCCATCATTTATCACCAGATGTGATTACCTGTGGATCAAGGATCAGTATTGTGCCCTATTATTTTCCAAATATTTATAGCCAACATGAATGACAATGTAACTGGATTACAGAGTAGTAGGATACAGGTAGGGCTGGGTACATTACCTCACTGGACCTACAGATGCGATATTACAGTAAGTTTAACCTTGATAAATGCATCTTGGGAAAAACAACACCCAATAGTCATATATGTTATGTAATACATCACTAAAGTCAATCTCTACTGAGAAAGAATTTGGGATTATCATTTCCGGTACGCTTCAATTTGACCAACAATATACTCTGGCCATCTCAAAGGCAAATAGAGTTTTGCAGTCCAGAAAGAAAATCATTAGGAGCTGAAATGCTGAACTCATATTACCACTGAATAGACCATAATTAGATTATATTAGTCCACTGCGCTGCCCATACAAAAAAGAAGAAATAAGCAAAACTGAGAAAATCCAACGCAGAGCCACTAAGGAAATTACAGATCTAAGGGAAAAACAGTATGAGGACAGACTGATACACTTAAATCTCTTGTCACTACAAACTAGATGTTTTAGAGGAGACATCCTATTAATTGTATGATAGTAACAAGACCCATACTTGATGTGCAAGATAAATTTGGAATTTAAATCAAACAAACTACACGTAGACACCTGTACAAGTAAAATATTCAAAATTTCACACACCATAAAAAGAAAGTTCTATGACATACAAAGAACTATAAGACCCTTGAATAAACTTCCAATTGGAGTCATCATAAGCAAAAACATATTAGAGTTCAAATCAAAGTTAGGCAAATGCATATTAGTGGCATACATATTAACCATTTAATATGAAATATAGGAGCTGGCAATGGCTCACGCCCTAAGCAGCTTTTTCTCTTAGTATGAATCTCATTGATTTTGCCCCATCATATTGAAGATTTTTCATCTTTTCTTTAATGTTTTTAATCTGATCACTTAAACCACTAATTCCCAGGTTTTGGTGGGAGAATAATTTAGATACTTGAGACCACAAGTCCAAATATGCTATATACCGGTCTCTAGATTTCCTGTTCCCATGTGAAATGAAAAATGTTTTTTATCAATTTTCGTTTCTTCCCACCATACTGCTAGGTAGTTGAAAAATATCTGTGTAGCCATGGTTAACCCTTTCAATGTTCTCTTTATTTTGGGGTCATCTAATAACAAAGTATTCATTTTCCATTCCCCTTCCCCTCACCGGGGTATATTATGGGAAGTAATTGCATATACAGTCATACTGTGGTCAGACGTTTTGAGTGGGAGAACTACTGTGGATTGCAACCTCAACCAGTGGGAGGCAAAGATGTAGTCAATCTGAGTACAAAGTAATCCTTTATAAAACGTATAAAAAGTATGGCCCCATCCACATGCATAGACCGACAGGTGTCCACAAGGTTGGTTGGGTCCACCATTTGTCTTAACAAATTTGAATCGCAAAATTGTTTTGTGTTCACTCAGTTTTATCCACAGCCAAAAATCTACAGTTTAAATCCCCCACCAGGATCACACCCGTTAGTGTACAAGTAAGGCTGGATGATGCTGAAACACTCCACTCTCTGAGATTTTGCTTGTGAAGCATAAATGGAAAAAATATGGAAGTGAACAGATTCCCAGGTAACATCCAATATTAAAACCTTCCCAGAAATAACATCAAGAAGTCCAGTAACTGTAAACTGTAAAGGATGAACCAGTCAGCATGAACACCCACACCTAAACAAAGATCTTCACCCAGTGACCAAAAAGGTGGGCCCCAAGGTGAGGCCCTCTGTGTCTGATAAATGTCAGTCAAGGTGTGTAATCAGGTATCCTGCAGACACACTGTATTTGCCATGATATCATGTAAGGAAGCCAACGTGGTGTCCCTCTTCTTTAGGTTTGCAAAAAAATAGGAGGAAATATGAAAAATACCATACATTCCACATCATGATGAGTCTCCTTTGAGTCTTGTACTGGACCTCATTCATGTCCTGGAACCTCGTGGTTCTGAAACAGCACCGTCAGTATCAGACATACCCCTTTAAAGAAGAGGCTAAGAAGGAAAACTCAACTCTTCCCCTCGTTCCCTGTATCATCTCACTGAGCAACTGATGACAGAGGTCTGAGTAGGTTACCTGTCTGCAATTAAGAGTCATCTCATTTTAAAATTTTTGGCTTATGGGATTAACTTCTTTCTACTATGATTGGACCTCACCATATGTGACTCAGGAGGCTGGAAGGGTACATTTCTTCTATGGCTACATTAGGGGATTTTCAGTAGATGTAGGGTCCTGTACCACCTCCGGGGGTGTCATGACCATTTTTGATACTGCAGGATCCAAGCCCTCAGCTGTAAGCAGGGTAGTGGGGTGGGTGGGAGGAGGCTCGCCCTCAGGGTTAGTAAACTGCACCGGGGAATCAGTGGGCTCGGATCAGGCTCTAACGGGGGCATCACTACTCTCTGGCTCCAGTGAGTGAGGTTCTCCAGCAGGGAGGATACCTTCCTCTCTTTGAACAGCCATTTATTTAGCCTGTTTCAAGATTCTGTCTTGATTGATACTATGTTAAGGGTTTAGCAAGCTTAACCCTGGTTAATACATAGAGTTTGCCACATTTCCTATACATCTTTCTTAAATTTTGCACGGATGCTCCTGGCGCTCGATCAATATCAGAATCAAACAGTTATAGTATCAGTGATCCCCTAGAAACTTTTTGAAAGCCTGCAATTCATTTAAGCAATTTTCCATTTTCTTTCTTTCAGTCTTCATTCTATCATTTTTAACATTTTAAATGGGTTCCTCATCTCATTATTTGACTGAAACATAACTGGCACAGTAACCAGTAGGGAGCTCACTAATTAGGTGAAGCCCACACCTCTCCTGTTCTGGAATGCAATGTTAAGAGTTTAGCAAGTTCAACCCTGGGTAATACACTGAGATTTTATCATATTTCTGACACATTTTCCTTAAATCTTGCAAAAGTGCTCCTGGTGTGTGGCTGAAATCAGAATCAAGCAGTTATAGTACCAGTGCTCCCACCCAAAAAGTTGGTTGAAAGTCTGTGATTCATTTAATTCCATTTTCTTACCGTATGCTGCTTATGTACAAGCTGTTGAGTTTGCCAAACCCTTAAGATTGCAATAAAGAACAGGAGAAATGTGTCCTTCTCAATTTGTGAGCTCCAAATGATTTCCTGTCAGCCCTTATTGACCAGAGCACACTATATAAAAGATGAATAGACAGTGGTTTCCACACAAGAAAGAAAACGCAGTGGATTCTCAGCCTATTCACAAAATTAGCATGCATCACTGCATCTTAAAAACCACCACAAAGACTTTAACATTTACATTTAAACTTCATTTTATGAGGTAAAATCAGCATCCATCTTCTCGGTATCCTGTCATGGACCCAACTTATGCCTGACGTGTTTCAGATCATGGTGGAGCTTTTTAAGATGCAGTGATGTGTGCACAATTGTGAATGAAGTGTGCAGTTGGTAGCACCACCTCCCAGTGTGAACTTTTTCATACTGGACCTCAGCTCATATTGGCATGCTAAAATTGTAAAGCTTATTTGTTCATTTATTTATTTATTTATTAGAATTTTGGATAAATACCTTTGGGCCAATGGCTCTTTTACAAAAGTTCCACGTCAGTATACAAAGAATAGAAGTACAATTTGTGTGAGATTAGCAGGCAAGCAGTTGGAATACAAGTTGCAGTACAGGGTATACATGGTCTAAAAGCTACAGGTAATATAAACAACAGTTAGAACAACACAACCAAGCATACACTTAAGAATGATGAGTCACAACAAACAATATTTACATGAATTAAAGCTGTCAGAAGGGCATTGTCAAAGGGAAAGGTGGAGTGGAAAAATTGAGTTGCTGCCAGTTGTACCAGGTAGTGTAGGAAAGTGGAAGAGAGAGTCGGTGTAGAGGGGTAACTGGGAGGGAGGTAGAAGGAGAGGTGGGAGGCAAGGATCGAGGAACTTGTGCAACAGTGGGTGGGGTGAGCAGATTAGAAAAGGGAAAGAGGAAGGAGTTTAAGGAGGATAAGAGAGGAAGGCGGTGGACCAGGGCTAGGGAGAAGGCAGGAGTATAGATGGGGAGGGTGGTGGCAGGCAGAGGTGTGGACAGTAGAGAGGTGCAAGAAGAGCAACCGACTGCCAGAGAGGTTAGGAGAAACAGTTACAGGTGGCTCTGGACACAAACATTTGACATAGCTTGTGTTTGAACGAGCAGAGGGTGCCTAAGTTGGTGAGTTTGCTGCCCAGGGAGTTAAACATCTTAGGGGCTCTGCCTGCAAAAGACTGCCGGCCTTGGGTGGTGCGACAGCGGGGAACAGATAGAGAATGGTTGTTAGAGCTTCTTGTGTAATGGAAGCTGTAGGCTGGGCTTAAGAGAGACTGAACCCCAGGGGCATGAGTCCTATCAATGACTTCATTGCTAGTAGGCAAGTTTGGAAAGTAATCCTTCCCTGAAGTTGCAGCCAGTTTGACTGTTCGTAGAGGTCACAGGTATGTGTGCAGTGGGCAGCACCAGTAAGGAATCTGCAGGCCCTATTCAGCGCTGTAATGATTCGCTGTAGTGCTGTAGCTGTGACAGCTCCATAGATAACAAGCTCATAATCAATGATGGAGACAACAGAGCAGTGTATTGCTAGTTTAAGGCATCAGGTGTCAGACAGTGTCTATGTTTATAGAGAAGGCCTACACAGATATTTACGGATTTTGCAACTGAATCAATATGGCTGGAGAAGGACAGAGTAGGGTCCAGGGTTACACCAAGGTATTTGAAAGTCTGTGTCTGGTCCAGCGTCACACCCGAGCTGTTTTTGATAGCCAACTGTTGGTGTTTATGTTTGTTATGTGTGCCGTGGAACAGCATAGTCTTTGTTTTCTTGTAATTCAGCACTAGTTTCTGTGAGACGAACCAGGCCTCAACTTGCATGAAACTTTCCTGCAGTTGTTTCTCCAAGAGGGAGGGGTCAGAATTCTTAGAGAAAATCACTGCGCCATCAGCATACAGAAAAATGTTTTCATCACAGGCAGAAGGGGGTGTTCAGGAAGATGCTGAAAAGAAGGGGTCCCAATATTGACCCTTGGGGAACACCAGCCCGGACAGGTAGTTTGGAGGAGAGGAAGTCACCAATCTTAACTTATGACCAGTTGGAGAGACAACTGTTGAACCATTGTAGAGTATCATAGGAGAGCCCTAAGTTGCCAAGTTATGCCAGTAGTAATGGATGGTTGACTATATCGAAGGCCTTCAAGAGGTCTATAAAGGTGGCACCAGCAAGTTGTCCTTGATCTCGTGCTAGATGAATGTGGCCTGTAAATTCAAGGAGTGCAGAGGTGGTGCTATGTCCTTTGCAAAAGCCATGTTGCTGTGGGCATTGCAAGTTGTATTTCTCCAAGTACTCCACCGATTGGTCTGTGACGATTTTTTCAAGAGCTTTGGATAAAGGAGGTAGGATGGAGATGGGCCTGTAGTTACAGTCTAATGCCCTATCCCCAGACTTGTGTATTAGGGTCACTAGGGTGGACTTCCACTTGAGCGGAACTGGGAAAGCATGATGGACCAGTTAATAATCTTGGTAAGAGGGTGCAGGACATTGTCACGGGTGAGTGCAATGAGTTTCAAGTCAAGTTCTGGATTTTCTGAGCACCTTGAGGAGTATTTTTGGCATCCCTTCAGTAACTGCCTTGAAATAGAAATGTGGATGATTTATATCCTGAGTCTGTTAATATTGGGAGGCCGTGGTTTGGTTGTGTCAAAGAAGTTAGAGGAAGCACATGGCTGAGGTCAGTGAATGCCAGATTGAAAGTATTGGCAATTGTGGTGGGTCCAGGGTGTTGCTGCTGTCAACTTTTTGCATATTAGGAGTTGCTTTGAACTTTTCCTATATATTCAGAAAGGCTTTGCCAGAAAAGCCGGCTTAGGTACTTGACTGATGGGGGGGCACCTTGTCAGTGGTGGTCAGATTAATCATGAAACAGCTGAATGCTAAGACCAAGAATCCCTTTAAAATGCCAAAATGATGGCATGAAGGCAGACTATAAGAAAAAGGAATTACCTTTAATAAACTGTAGGCTTTCAAGCAACTTTCTTTTTTTGTGGAGGGGTGCACTGGTACTATCACTATTTTGTTAAAACTAGTCACCGGATTGTGGCTGCCCATGAGCACTGTTAATATGAATGGCTGGTTTCCTCATAAAGATTACACCTGTAAGGACTGGGGCAACACTTATATGCCCATATTCCAAACAAGCCACATGCCAAACCTTGTCCCATGCACTGCTTAGATGTTGTTGGGAACCACACGTGTGACAGGTATTTGATTGCCCCAGGTAGAAACTAAGGGCCTGATCTTTAGCATCACAAAAAGTGCTGGGAAGATGTATGAAACCTGTATTTGACCTTTGCATTTTGATTTTAACCTCCCCCATCCATACATTCTGTGAGATGATGATTGTAGCAGGCTGTTCCAGAACCCCACATCGCTTTTTAACCTAAATAAAACATCTTTGGCCCGATATTCAAAAGTTTGGGTGGGTGCTAATGGGTCTTTGCCCATACAAACCAGGGTTTGTGCCAGATCCCCATATTTAAAAGGGGCCTTTGCCCATGCAAAACATAATGTATGTAAGTGTGCAAGGAGAGGGGCCTGTCCATGAATAGCTGCGCTACACCATATTCAGTGGCTTTACGCTGCACAAAACGGGTTAGCCCAGTCCTTTGCATAGCACAAATACCACCAAACAAAACCTGATTCACTCCAGCCAACCCTAGTGGCTGCTGGAGGTAATGCAGCCAACCAGCCGGTCTGCTGCTGGGGTAGCACACCCACTCCCTATGGTCTGTGGCACCTCCCTCCCTATACAAATATAATCCTCCCTGGTGCTAGTGGTCCCCCTCTCCGATCCCCAGCCTGTTGAAAGAATAACACCTTCCTGGTGCTAGTGATTCCCCAATCTGATCACCAGCCTGTTAAAAGAATAAAACCCTCCCCGATGCTAGTGATCCCCCTCTCTCCGATTGCTAGCCCACTGTAAACATTTGAACCCTTCCTGGCATACAGTGGTTCCTCTATCCAGGCACCGATCCATAGTACTGCCCACCACAATTCCATAATCTTTGGCATCTAGTGCACCCCCCCCATCATGAGCACCAGGGAGGGTTATAATGTATACAACCAGCTGGTGATCAGAAGGAGGGGGGACCACTAGCACCAGGGAGGGTTTTATTCTTCCAACGGGCTGGCAATGGGTGGGTGTGGAGGACCAAGGCACCAGGGTTATCTACATGTGTCTGGGACTGGGCATTGGGGGTTACCGAGCTAACCTGCCCCACTACCTATGCAAATGAGCCCATAATGGGCATGTAAATGGCCCTTTAGCACCGTGCATGTCCGATGGGCTCATTTGCATGGGTCCCTTTTAATATTGCAGCTAGCGCTCCAGCACTATCCACTCTGGTGGTGTACTTTGGGATCCATGTCGGGGCAGTGCTACTTAGCGCTGTGGTTACATTACCTTATATTCAGTCGAATAGTGCTGGTGCACTATTCTACCAGATATAGCATCCCGGGCTTGTGTAATCAACGGCCACAGCACAAAGTTTTGTGCTTTGCTGTGTGCTATTTTGAATATTGAGCCACTGAGGCATTAACCCCTTTATTCTTCAGTAGGATGGTAGCCAGTTTAATGGCTGGTGTTGTGGGTGGTATCACCACAAAAAAGGCATCCAGAGACAGGATATCTTTAAGGGCCTGATATTTCCTCCAAAACCTTTCAAACAAAACTGGGATCTGGAAAGAGACATCATATACAGTGTCACCTGATGTACGAATTAGGGCGTATATTTCTGACGCTCTTCTGAGGGGGACTAGAAGATATCCTTCATGTCTGTGGCAACATTTCAAGTGTCCCCCTCTCCCGAGAGGAGGCTGAAACAAGGTCTATGGCACCAGTACATGGGGGTGGGTGTGTAACATGTTGTTACACACAACTGAGATGTGTGATGCCACATACACCCCGAGAGGGAACTCAAGGGGTTTGTATAGGAATAACACACCAAGGGTGTGTGAAAAAAATATTTGAAACCCCTCCCTATGCATTATTTTATTTAATTGTGGACTCCAAATGAAAATCAAGCAAAGAAACAAAGTACACTTTAACTTGGACATTTTAAACCACACGGGCACTTCTTTTTTTCTGTTTAGCTTGCACTTACGAGATATGTCCATTGATAGTTTAAAAAATAGAATGTAGACAAAGTACCTTCAGGTATGGAAGTTTCTGTTAGGCTGTGGTGCAGCTATGACTGTGAGGTTTTCAGCAGTTTGTTTCGGTTTAGATTCTGGCAAGGTATTTGAGTGAGGCCGAGCTGAAAACAGGGCTCACACCGAAGAAGTGACTGACAGTCAGCTACTGCCTCATGCTCCACACCATGGTTTTACCATGTGTAATTCACGCTCTGTTAGTTATCATATATGAAATAATGTATATGTAGCTGTGTGTTATGAGGTTCTTTAGACACCTGAGGTGTGTGATGACTCATAAGTCTTGACAGCGAAGCTCGAGAGATTTATGTAGTCATCCCACATCAAAAGTGTATAAAAAACTTCTTAAGCGCACAGTTATGTATGTTTTAAAAAAATCTGGTGTTTTAAAAAACAACTATTTTACCCCACCCTCATTGGCAGATGCTCTCTTTCTCGGCTGATGATTCAGTGAACTTCACTTTTTGAAAAACTGAGTTTTTTACCTAGTTCTTTACATGCAGAGACCTCTTTAAACTTTTTAGTTCTAAACTGGGGAGTGGACTCCTAGCTCAGAACCTGAAACTGTGTAATTTTAAAGAAAAATGCAGGCAGGCATGACATTAGCTGCATATGCTGCTTGTGAAGAACCCAACTACTCCAGATCTGTGGGGCTCACAGCAGCCATTGTCAGTCCCACGAGCCAGTATGTTGCCAAGAAGCTGTTCTGGGCCACCGAAGTTAGTCTTAACACAGTTGTTTTATCATCAGTGCTTAGCCTAGAGGAATTTTTCCCTTTACATGTCCCCTAGAGGCTTGGGTGTGCAATGATGTCAGCGTGGGTTTTGTGCTGTCCCGCACCCATCCCATAGATGTCTGCCGTCGCCTCCCAGATGTTGAATGGCCCTGACTGCTGCACACCCAGCCTCTGCTAGGTGTTGCTAGATGCTGGGGAAACCATGACCCCCCAGAGTTGGACAGCTGTCTATGGATGCTCATCCTGCCTCCCTGGCCAGCCATAAGGGATGTCTGGGTGCTCGCCTCCCGAACACAGCTCATCAGTGCCACAGGCGGTAGCACTACCACTGCCCTGGTGGGCCAGCCTAAAACCACTATTGACAAAAACATTTTTAACTTCCTGTTTCACCCTTCCTCTGAGGGGCAGGTTCTCCTCAGCCTGCCCACAAGCACTGGACACTTGTTTATTGCAGCAGGTATCTTGGGGTCACCAGAGACCCACAGCCTGTCCTCTTGTATACTGTCCTAGACTGGTGGGGCTTGCTGAGCCAGAGTGCATGGAAAGGGCATGGTGGTGTCATCTACTGTATTTTCATCAAGCCTGTGATCCACCTCCGCTGGGGGAGGGACTGGCAGACTGAGACAGGAGACCTTTCTAGCAAGTCAGAAGTGGACTCAGATCCCTGGAGTGGCATATTCCTGCCCACGTGATTCCTTTCCCCCGGGCCAACAGGGGAAGTTGTGTACCAGCAGGATCCACCAACCCTCTCTGAGGAAGGAAGAAAGCATCCAATTTGAACGCTTAGCACTGCCCCTGCCAGCCAGTGCACGACAACCCAGGTCTGGGGCACAAACCTTGGTCATCAGCAGGGCAATCTGCATCGCTTACCATTACAGCCTTCTGGTCACCTGCGAAAACTGTTTCAACAGTTGATCGAATGAATGCCTGATTAAGAAGGTACAATATTGAATTAAATGCTGCCTATGTAGCATGTCAAACTGATCTATGTAAACCCCTCAAGTTTAAACCTGCAAACCTTGCAGGCCAAACCAAGCAAAGGTGAACTGTTTGTATAAAGTTTACTGGCTTAATCAGCTGCTTTTTGCAACTGAAAAGCAAAGGTGCCATCCATGTAAGCCTCCCTTCCTCTAGCTCCAACCCTGACCCCTGTGCTTTGGGGGATCTGTTTTCCATGTCCAACCAATACTATACTTCACAACTGTTCCCTCTCCAAAAGTAACAGTAAAAATAACATCTCACCCACCAACATACCTCTCAACTGTCCCTGGTTTTCAGGGACATCCCTGATTTTGCCTTAAAATTCCCTCTGTCCCTCCTAAAATGTACACATCGTCACTGAGAAGTAGTGAGGTAAAAGATAATAGTGTATAGTGGAATGTTGTTCTGTATAGAATTCATCCTTTCAAAATGCTGTTCTACCACAGTTTAGAAAATGGGCGCTAGAATCCTAGCACACTGATTGGATAAGAAGCCAACCTTAGTGGGCGGGTATTTTTCAATAGAGCCTGCAAAAAAACAAGGGCCTATTCAGGGTGCCCCATTACTCAGTTAATTCTTGGGCACCCCGAATGTTCACACTCACCAGCCGCCATTTGCATACTCTCGCTAGATGCCCGAGGAAAATAGCAGCTAGGCCACTCTCCCCTTTCCACCCAACACAACCACAGAAAAACAAATTAAAGAAAAGAAACAGCATCATAGCTGGGAAAAAACATACCGGTTCCCAAAATGCACACTGTAATAATAACAAAGAGGCGGTATCTCGACACGCTTTTAAGTACCAGAGCACCAGGGCTTTCTTAGTTTTCTTACTTTTGAGAAGTCCATCTGCGGTATACAAAACCAAGAAAATACCGCTTTCTTCTCCACTGCAGCGGAGATGCCACTGCTCTATCTGAGCTTATGCAGGCACCCTGTCCTTCATTTTCAGGCAGTGCCCTCAGTCCGATGAATAACAGTAGTGCTATTCATGGCAGGAATCTGTTCTTCTAGTGCTCTCCATCTCTTACTGTAAGACAAGAATCTCTGTTAATGTTCCCAGTAGTGTTGGAGAAAGGTAGTGACAGCGGGTCTCGCATGTAGGTATGTGTCAGTACTGAGACCTGCTGTTACTTTTTTAAACAGCAGCCATCTCTTCTCTGTCTCTCTCTCTGAATTTAAAGAGGAGATACATGCAGCAATACTGCGACCTGGGAGACAGACCGTCGCTGATAAGCTGTTTAACCATCCAGTTCTCAGGTACAGCAATGGAAAACAAAATAAGGAAGAGTTGAGGATTTTCACGGGGCCCACCTATTTCACAGTAATCGTGAAATCTGTGACCCCCGTGAAAAACTTACAGCCCTAACCATCAGTAACAACACACCAAGTACAATATTTGTTTTATTTCTTTGCTAGTTCCAAAAAAATAAAGTAACCTTTGCGCACTACAGTTTCTTCTGATTTTTTTCTCCGTTACTCACTTTGTTACTTCCGGGTCTTCGGTAACTGATTTTCTTGCTGACTGTCCGTTACTAACCTGAACTGACCAAAAATTCAACTTTTGCCATAAATTCAAGTATGATAAAAGTAATGGTGCTGATGTTTGCTCACCACTCAGAACTTCGGGGGGGGGAGATTGCTAAAGAAATCAATAAGAAAAAAAAATAAAGGCTATCAAACTCATCAGTACTCTTACTGGCAAGTATATCAGTAGAGGGACTACTTTGCAAGTAAGGTCATTTTCAATAGTTGCTTACTGTTTTTTTTTTTAATTCTTTTGATTTTTTTTACCATAATACAAACATGTCATCTATAACCCATTTTCTAAGCACAATAATACCCTCCAGGGTGGTGGTATAGGCTATACCAGACCTTCCAGGGCTATAAGGCCCTCCGGCCCTGCGGCGCTGGCCTCATTACGCCCCTGGGCGTCCGGTATAGCCTAATACCGCCCATCCTGTCAGGTATTATTGCTTGCTTCAAGGTTATGGAATGCTGTTCTACCCTACTGTGGTAGAACAGCATTCTAGAACCTCTAGAGACTGCATGAGTCAGTTTCATTTTGAAAGCAAAAGAACTCACAAAACACATTTTTCACACAGTACTATATACTATAAAAATACAGGATGAGCAACTCTATTCACAACCAGTGTGTTTTGCCACCTTGGGTTCTATCCCCATGGACCTTTTGAGCTTCACTCTCAAGGTTAGAAGGAATCAGAATCCCTCTGTGGCAGAGCACACTGGTTCTGCATAGTTGCCCATCCAGTATTCTCTATATACACTATCAGAAATTAGTGTTAAAGTGTAGCTCTCATCAGAAAATGCTTTTCACATTAAACCACACATTGTAGGATGCTTCTGGATTTGATATTGCCATTTTTTTAAGAGTTGTCCCTGATTTTGGTTATCTGTCCCTGATTTTTTAAGTGCTGTCCCTGATTTGCCAGGCAGGAGGTTGAGAGGTATGCCCACCAAAACAAAAGTTTATGACAGTCCTCGAGGCTTTAACCCCTGAGGTTTGAGGAGTTCTGGGGTAGCATTGCCAAACCAGATCTTGAAGTGGACTTCTTACAACACTGTTAGACCTTATATTAAATGGTCTAGAAGTTTGGACACAAAACGTGAGCTTGCATAAAAAATAATTCTGCACCATTGTTTTGACACACGTACCATTTTTCTAACACATGCACCATTTTGTTTGATGCATGCACATTATTCTGACACAATCTGCTGCAAATCGTGGAAGTTGTCACAAAAACATGGAACCCTTTGAAAATAGGACTCCTGAGTTTCGGCACAATCAAGCAGATGAAGGTGGAAAATGCATTTGTGATTGCAATGGTTTACCCTTTTGAAACTCCCCTCTCCCAATCTTTTTGCAATCTGTTGCTACAGTTCCACTGCACTGTGAGCCTGACATTCTGTAGTGTGTAACACACTAAACATGGAACCTTGTATTGATTGTGCACGGTTAAACAGAGCAACAGAAAGGAGGCACTGCCTCAGTACACGGGCTGCAAATGGAGCAAAAGGGTCGTGCCTATAACTCCATGTTGTTCCGTGCTCTCAGCACACAAAGAACAGAACTTACATCAGGGTCTAACTCCTCCAGTTCATTTTCCAGCTTCTGAAGCTCCTCCTCTGAGAGTTTGTTAAGGATTTCATCCTCATCCAAGTCTCTGTACTTTTCAAGCTCCTTTCTATATGACATCTTATCAAACTGCTCCTTCCTCCTTACTTTTGCTGCAAGTCCCAGTACGTGTGCCTGCAAGAAACACAAATGGTGATTACAAACTGCTTTAGGCTGCTATTCTAAAGGCAACGCCTGTTTCAAATTCACATCTAGGGTCCAATAATGAATGGCCAACATATCACATTTGCACAACCCAGTTGCACTATAGGCTGAAAGTGAAAGTTTGCAAATAATGGGGAAGAGCCCCTTATCTATGAGGCTGACCTAGCTTAACTTATGTAACCTCCCAATTCTGTATATGCACAGGGTGACCAGATGTTGTTTGAGCTGGCCCATGAATCTCCCTCCCCCCGACAAATATGCCAAAAGTCTTCCATCATCTGTGCCCAGGTTTTGGCAACATACTTATTGATTTTACTTGTTTCAATCTACTTCACAGATTAATTGTATTGGCAAGATTTGGACAAAAATCATTTTAATTCTGTCCCATTCAAATAAATTAGTCTGACCTGTCACTTTTAGGTCTAGCTCACCTGACCCCTTGCCTTATATTACATGTTGTTTAAAAGTTTCTTTCAGCAGCACTGAGCACTCACACTTGAGAAATTTGTAATTGGCAGTCCAAATTGACCATCGTATCCTTTATTCAGGATAAACATAGAAACACAGACTTGATGGCAGATAAGGACCGCTTGGCCCACCTAGTCTTCCCGTTTCCCTACCTATTGGATAAACTGCAGATCCTAGTTAACCAACAACCTATTTCCTCCTACCCCCCACTAGAATTGCCTTATGTCTGTCCCCTGCATTCTTGAATTCCCCCACTGCATAATATAGCAAACGTGTGACAGCAGTAAACTGACCTCTCTCCTAGACACACACTGACAGTTTCATGCCTCTTGCGCTTTTTCAAGCCTGGTGCCTTAAAAAAATGCAGGAGGCACAAAACTCTTGATGTGTGTCTAAGTGAGAGGACTGTTTACTACTGTCTCATGTTTACTTTATTATCCTTAATAAAGGTACGATGGTCAAGTTGGACTGCCTACTGTAAATTTTTCAAAGCTGAGTGCTCAGTGTTGCTGAAAGAAACAAGCTGAATTTTTGCACTGATATCACTCATTCTGTCTGGGAGCTGCTGAACCAGGAAGACTGCACATGTTGTTAAAAACGTTTACAAACTATTCCTGGTTTCTGATAACAGTAACAGTACCCTGGTGGTAAGGTGAGTGTGCAGGAGTGTTACTGGATCCCAAGCATGCAGTCCCTGTGGTGGACACTCACCGTACTTAGCCAGCCTGCCCACCTTGATGGCACAGCCACAGTACGCGGTGCACTGCCACGCTGGTAATCAGGGTTTGGCAGCACACCATACAGCAGCACCTGGAGGCAGGCCAGCTGGGGCAGCTGCCATGGTGCAGTGCACTTTAGCTGGAGAGGATGATTGTGGTGTTCCAGTACCACAGTAATCCCTGTGGCCAGGCTAAGGAGCGTGCTCCTCCTGCAGGAGAGTCTGTGTGTGCATGAGGGCCAACCATGGCTGTACCCACTCCTGGGGAGGAGTGGGATTCTAGGAGAAAATGAGGCATAAAATCCTGTTCTGATGGCCCAGTGGCACAGTGGTATTGTGTCCACTTGCCACACATGTAACCCCTAGATGGCGCTATCCCAGGGGCTACTACCCCTGCCTGATTTGCCACTAACAGGTTGAGGGCCTGGATCCAATGGCGGGTGCCTCCACCCAGAGGTCAGGGTTTGCAATAGTTAAACTAACTTGGTCACAGCCCTCTGGGACACTGCAGCCCCTTTCTTCCCACTAGTGGCCCACACAATATATCAAATTACCTTCACAGTACTACACTTACCCCCAGGTCTGGTTCCGGCACTGGGACCTCCTGTGAAATGAGATACAGTGCAACAATCACAGTACAGTACTTTAACATAGACAAATACCTCAGGCAGTATAACTTTGCTGAAACAAGCAGCTCTGATTTATTTAGGGGATATAACAAGGACAGGGGAAATCAGGTTAATTAGCTTATCACTCTAATAATAATCTACCTATGGCCTGTGCACAGGCCTATCCCTATCAAGTTACTGTCCCTGGGTACCCAAGCCCTAGTGGCTAGTCCAAACCGTGGCAGCTGGTAGGGCCCTTTCACACAGAGAAAAGAAGAATTAAACAGTCAGCAGTACAGTAATTCCATTTGGATTTAATGTGGCAATTCAACAGGGAGCGACCCTGAATTAGTACTCACGACCTCCAAATAAGATAGGGTCCTTCAATGTCAGCAGGGCTCACTTGAGGTACACAAACCTCTTCACACATTTATATAAAGAAAGCACTATACCAGGCAGGCTGCATCTGTATCCCGATCGCAATTACTGCACAATACCTGGAGAACACACAGCAGATTCAGTTCCTGACAGACAGGTACAATTTTCAGCAATTCTTCCAGTCTTCTACAGGGTGAGCCTGGTTTCTACTCTTCAGAGATCCTTTGATTCTTTTCACAGGACGATTCAGTCCTAACAAGCTGCAGACCGGAACTCTGGGCCTTACACTTTTTTTGACTAAAACTGCACACTGAAAAGCACAGGGCTCCTTCCTTCTTCACTGCCAAAGCTCAACTCAAACTCCAACCGACAAAACTGGCATTTCCTTTGAGTTCCTCCCAGTTCTTGACTGGATTGGCTGTCACTCACAATAGACTGCTGCTGTTGGTCCAAAAGGCACTGAAGTCTAAACTACATCTCCAAGAGTCACTGCCCATACAATCCTCTTGTGGCTGGCTCAGATTATGAGTCCAAGTTCTGATTCGTCCAAGGCACCATTTTAGGCTAGCTTACCCACACTGAGTTGGTCCAGTTCAGCAGTTCAAAACTAGAATGGGAACTAGCAGACACAGTTCTGACTGCAAAGAAAGCAGGTTAGACAAACTGTAATTTCATTATTACTCTAAATAATTTCTGGCAAACAGTTACATCTTTCAGATAGGTTCCCTTTGCACTCCTAGTGACTGCAAAATGAAGTGAATTGGCAGCAGCTCGAGTGGTACTCAGAGAAGCACACAGTCCCCCATACAAACTAATTATGTCTGCAAGCAGACAGCTCTTAAAGAGACAGTACCAGAGGCTCTAAAACACTCACTGATAAATGGCTTAAATGCCAAACACCATTCAGGCTTGGAGCATTCAAGCAAGCTCCTGGAAGTCTTTTGGGAACCCCCATTTGCAGGGGTTACACCTTCCTGGCCTGGGAAAGCTTGGCGTCGGCGTCAAACAAGTACCCCATAAGTTTCAACTGCAACCATATACATTTGCATTAGAGCTGCACATGTAATCATCAGTCAATTATCATTTTACCAAGAACACATTTCTGAAACATTGCAGTCGTCACTCTTTACACAGTATTACATACACATTGTACCATAACTCAAGTTATTATCTCTTGTACATGAAACCTGAAGAGAGGGGCCTTCCCTATCAGTTACCTTGGGGCTGGATGGGGCAAGGGCACCATACTGAAGGCAACACAAGTAACTTGGAGTTAGCACTGATGCTCAGTTTGGGCAATGAGCCTGGGACACATACACTCCTTTATGGACAACATTGAGACGCAAGTCCACAGGCTCTCCCAAGTGAATCATAACTGAGGTGCACCACAGGCTTTACAGCTCGACCAGTCTTTCTAGGGGAACTGTTATAGTCTCTGCCTCTGAGCCTCATTTCAGCATTGTCCTCACTTGTCAGGAGTCTCCATGGGGTAGAGAGGCTAGAACTTGGGGCACTTTCAGCTCCAGGAGTTACAGTTTCTGAGTCCACAACATTTGGCTCGCATGGAAGCTTTCGGACACTGGCAGTGGACTGTCAGGGCCTCAAAATACTCTTCTTGTTCTGGTGTATCACCAGTCTGCCCAATCTATCATTTTCCTCCCTGAAAGCTCAAACAGTTCAACCATGCACAATGATTCCATTTCATCTGATCTGATGCTTTGCACTTCACTTTCTGGGAGCATGGGCTCCAGGGATGAAGCTGGGGCTTAGACAGTCCAGAAGGCCCAGCTTTGTCTCCAGTATTGACTAGGGGATTGCCCTCAAACAATTGACTCAGTTAGTGAAGGATAGTATTCAAAGTCACTCTCACTTTCTTCTGATATGGACTGACAGTCATGCTCAACTGGGACTTGTGGAGGGAACACTTTAACTTTGCTTCTGTAGAGTGCAGACTTTCTTGATCTTTTCTTAGCAGCAGCTCTAGTCACTGGTCCAGAGGGGCATCTTCTGGGGCTCAGACTCAATCAGGATTTGTCCAATGGGCAGTAAATGATTTCTATGCATTGTTTTACATCTTTTGAATTATTCTCAGGCCTTACTTTGTAGCACTGGCAGATCATCTAGTTTGCCCACTACAATGTGAGGGAGATGGTGCCATCTGTCAGCAATCTTGTGCTTGCCATGCAGTCCCAGATTTCTTAGCAATACCGATCTCCCTCCTGGAGTTCCTAGTGCTTTCACCTTTTTATCATACCTTTCTTTGTTGGCCAGATTTCTTTTGGCAGCCATGGTTTGAGCCAGTTGAGTACGCATGAGTTAGCTGGGCCTTTAACTTTTGCACATACTGTAAATAGTTGTCAGCTTGAACCCCATCAGGAGAGACCCCAAACACACATCTACTGGTAGTCGAGCTTCTCTTCCAAACATCAGGCGGTAGGGGAGAATCCAGTGGCATCACTTTTGGTGCAGTTATAAGCATGTACCAGGGTGCTAATTTGTTAGCTCCATCTAGGCTTGTCCTTTGGTGCAGGGTGCCTAGCATATCTAGCAAAGTCGGTTGAAGCGTTCAGGCTGTGGGTCCCCCTGGGTGGTAAGGAGTGGTTCTGGACTTGCCTCCCCACAGAGAAAGCATCTCTTTGATCAGACGACTCTCAAAGTCTCTCCCTTGATCAGAATGGATTCTTTGTGGAGCCCCATAGTGAACAAAAAGTTTTCTACAAGTACTTTGGCCACAGTGGATGCTTTCTGGTCTTTGGTGGGGAAAGCTTGGGCATATCTCGTGAAATGGTCAGTGACCACCAGCACATTACTGATATTTCTTTGATCTGACTCCAAACTCAGAAAATCAATACAGACCAGCTCCATGGGTGCACTGGTGGTGATGTTAACAAGGGGCAGCACCTGGGGCAAAGCTTTCCTCTATGGCAGCAACCTGGGATTCAGATGTGTTGCTCCACATCAGCCCCCATCTTAGGCCAATAGAATCTGGATCTCATCAAGTCAAGTGTTCTGTCTATACCAAGGTGCCCCATGTGGTTGTGCAAGGACCTCAGTACTGAGTCTCGAAGGCAGTGGGCAGCACTAGTTGTTGTTTGTCTACTTGTCTCCCTCTGTCTACTGTTTCTCTATAACAGTTTATTGATCAGTTTTCAACTTAGGACCTTCTTTGTATAACAGTGCAGTTCTCAAATCAGTGGGCGTAATTTGGACACATCTTTCCTGCATAGAGGGCTTCTAAAGCTGCTTTGATCATGGGATGCCGGGATTGAGCCCGCGAGATACTGTCATTGTCCAGCTGAGGCAGTGCACAATGTCATTGCAGAAAAGTGGCAATAAGCTAGGTATGCAATTCTCAGAGCTCCCAAGCAATCCACCATGCAGTCCACTCGTCCGTGGACATTTGTTCCTCCTGTCAAACTTCCGGCAGAGTGCCCGAATGTCGAGTTTCTGCCAATCGGACCCAATCATTCTGAGGAACAGGCCTCGGGAGAGAGCATCAGCATCTGTGGTTTCAGACCTGCTCGGTATACGAGGAGCATAGTCATATGTAGATAATGCAGAAAGCCACCTATGGCCAGTGGCATCCAACTTAGCTGAGGTCTGCACATAGGTCAAAGGATTATTGTCAGTTTTTACTAGTATTTTAGCCCCATACAAGTACTCATGGAATTGGTCAACAATAGCCACTTCAAAGCTAGGAACTCTAACTTATGTACAGGATAGTTCTTTTCGGATGGGGTCAGGCTTCTACTGGCAAAGGCCACTGGTCTCAGGCCATTCTCGTGCTCTTGGTACAACACAGCCCCAACCCTTGCAAGCTAGCATCAGTGTGCAGGACGTAAGGTTTTCTTGGATCGGCATAGGCCAGCACTGGAGCATGGGTGAGTTGATATATGATCTCATGAAAAGCAGTCCTCACAATCAGGAGTCCAGCGGGCCCCAAATACTTCACTTGGATGAAAATACCTCTTTCAGTCTTGAGGGACTGCTGACTTTTGAGTATTTTTGTGGGTTGGGGATACCCTTGAGTAAGGTTAAGTAAAGGGGCGGATCACTCTTGAATAGTCCTTGATGAAGCGCCCGATAATAACCACAGAATCCAGGAATCTTTGCAGTTCTTTTAGATTTTGGGCTGTGGCCAGGTGGTCAAGGCCTCAACTTTACTTGGGTCGGTCTCTATTCCTCGGTGGATACTATGTGTCCCACATACTTTACTGATGTTTGAAAGAATTGACACTTATCAATGGACAGTTTAGGCCAAAGTCCTCCAGTCGGTCCAATACCTTAAATAATCTGCTTTCATGTTCCTCCAGTGAGCTGCCAAACACAATAACATCATCTAGGTATACCAGGCACTCTAGTAAGTTCATGTCCCCACTGCACGCTCCATCAATCGTTGAAAAGTGGCTGGGGCACCTGAAATCCCTTGAGGCATCCTCATGAATTCATAGAGCCAAGCGGACAGATAAAGGCAGTCTTCTCACGGTCCTCTGGGGCCATCGGGATCTGGTAGTACCACTGCGGAGATCCAGCACAGAGAACCACTTGCTCCCGTTTAGGCAGTCAAAGCATCCTGAATGCGGGCATTGTGTACTGATCAGGGATAGTCCCCCGGTTTAAGGTCGATAATCCACACATCACTTACTGTTCCATTCTTTTCCTCACTACCACAATGGGGAAGCATAAGGGCTTCTGGATTCTTGTATTACACCAGCAGCTAACATCTCTTGCAGATGCCGTCTCACATCATCTATGTCAGCAGGTGCCAGGCGTCGAGACCTCTCACGAAATGGTCTTTGTCATGCAGCCGGATATTGTGCTCAGCTCCTTGCACGCATCCTACATCCCATTCCTTTAAAGAAAACACCTGGTCTCTCTGGGCAAGCTTCTCACTGATCCTCACTTTCCATTCAGCTGGCAGCGGGAGTCGCCAAATCAAACAAGTCAGGCGTTACTCTGTCATTCTTCCTTGAACTCTTGCTGCTGGGTAGCACTGCAGTGTCTGCACAATGCACATTAGCCAGGATGCAACCTCTGTCTTACTCGAATGTCTCTTTCAGACACATTATGAACTTGGACCATTACCCTTCTGGCATAAGCATGGGCTCTAGCGGGCAAAATACTAGGCTTGACCAGCAGTCCCTCTGGCAATTTTCCATCCTGGTGCATCCAACATTAATATTTTATTCTTAACATCCTTTCTGATCGGACCTCTCCTGTAAGGTACACTGGGCATTTGGCGCCAGGATCAGAGACTCAGGATCCTTCTTCCATACAATTCCGACCGGTTCCTCTGGTTCTGTTTTTCAGCATCTCTCTGTGCCTCATAGGCCTTCTTAATTAAAGCGGAACTCTTAAAGCTCTACTAGTCTTTGACCCCTGTTTTTCATAACACAACTTGTGCCAGCCTTCGAACATATGAGCATTTGTTCCAATCAACAAAGGGACACCATCATACAGTCCAGTGGGGGACACACTAAGGCTAGGGTCTCTACTTGTTCAGCCACTCCAGCCACGGAGGTGGGAAAGACAACCAAATTCGGATATACCCGGAATAGGGTAGGCCTTCTCACTTAACCCCCTATACATGCAGTCCTTCTAATGGTTGTAAGGTACGTCTGACAAATGCTTCTGATACCAATCCTGGAACATAATTGTCACTTGGGAGCCACTGTCTAATACAGCTCTTGTAGACACTCCATTCACCTTTACAGTGGTCTCCATGGAGGACCCACTATTCTGGACCAGTCTGAGAGGCGGTAGTGGGGGCCTGGGCAACTGACCTTGCCACAAAAGGACGTGAATTAGCATTTTTGGTGCCCTCAGTGGGATCATGTCGTGCACCTCTTAACCACTGATTTCTTCTCCGAAGCTCTCCTTGTAGCCTATATGCAACTTTGTCAGTGTCTTTTGGGGACTGGCATTCCTTTCATGTGCCCATCTTTCCCACAATTATAGCAAAACATACTTTCTGGAGTTTGAGCTGGCCAGGGCGCCACACTGGGAGCCAGAGGCGGGGTATTACTAACTGGAAACCTGGGTGCCATCTCTGTCTTGGCGTGATAAGCATTTGGAGACATCTCGTCAGTTTCTCACTTCCATGGTCAAGGAATTGAGTTTGGAGCTGTTATCAGCAGGAGATACATGGGTGGGTACCCCACCCCCATAACGCAGATGCAGTCGGATATAGGTCAGGGCCGTACTTGCAGGCGTGGCCTTCATAAAGGGACTGTTTTTGAATCCCGGATCTCTCTCAACAGTTCGCCCCATTGTGGCATATCTTTTCCTTGTCAGAGCACTCATTGACTGTCAACCTCTGCCCCTGACTTCACTTGATGGGTCACCCTCAGTCACTCGGGTCGTGAGCCACAGCTGTTGGTGCAGGTACCTCGAGGTCGCCTTTCTCCAATCCTCAATTTCTCTCATTAACTCATCATAGGAGAATGTGGGGATTCCAGTCGATTTGCCAGGCGTAAACTGAAGCAACAGCAGTTCTGAGAAGGGGCAGACTTAAGGATTCTGTCCAGTCTGGTTCGGTCCAGTTCAATGCTGGCAAACTACCCTTTCTGAGGCATTCTTGCAACAATTTTTCCAGCCGAGAGACAACAGACAACAACTCCCTTGGTACTGTTGTGCATTTCTTACTCTCCACCATAGGTCCTCATCAGAATCTGGGCTCCCATACACATTCTCCAAGGCCTCAAGATAGGCCTGTGCAGTCGCTTCAGGGTTACTGGCCCCGTTTAGCACGGATGGTAGCCAGGGCAGGACCTCGGAGGCTCTCACTAACCCTCTTTCGCTTTTCGCCTTCCGAGCATTGCCATTCTAGCACTTGGGGGGCAACATAGTCTATCCAGGTCTCCCAGTCATCCTCCCTTGGGGGTGGGAGGGTGCAGAGAAGATCCTCAACCTCGGTAAGAGTCGTGACTAATGGCAGGTGCAGAAATAGAGTCTGCATTGGTTCAGCCACCATTACGGGCACTGGAGCAGGAGAGGGTGTTGGGGAGGAACACCCCAGGTGGCAGAATAGTTTCTTCAAGTCCTCCACAGTTTCCCCTCTCCCAGCAACCATTCAGCAAATTTCTCCTCAAAAGTTTCAGATAGTGGTGGGGCTGATTCCCCAGGTCTTTACTGTCCTTAGTTATCACTCTCCAAGCAGTGAGGGGCTCCCTCTGGGGGGTAATGGTCTGTGGCACTTTGGAGCTATCTATGGGATCCTTAAACTCTACTAGGGCCAGGAGAAGTGTGGGTGAGCAGATTAGCATGCCGACCCCACCACCACAGAGTTTTGTAAACCTTCCACCTTGGAAAGTACTCCCTGCACAGTGTCCGTATTGATACCCAGGGGATGTCCAGGATAAGCATAGCATTTTGGAGTTGATCTCCTCCCCAGTACACCACTCCACCAGCGGTGCACACACTACCTGCCGGGTACCCATTTTTTCTTAACAGTGGTTAGTAAATATGGCCACTAGAGGACACACAATCCCAGCGGTGAGCCTCCAAGATGTAACCCCTAGATGGCGCTATCCCAGGGCTACTACCCCTGCCTGATTTGCCACTAACAGGTTGAGGGCCTGGATCCAATGGCGAGTGCCTCCACCCAGAGGTCAGGGTTTGCAATAGTTAAACTAACTTGGTCACAGCCCTCTGGGACACTTGCAGCCCTTTCTTCCACTAGTGGCCCACAATATATCAGAATTACCTTCACAGTATACACTTACCCCCAGGTCTGGTTCCGGCACTGGGACCTCCTGTGAAATGAGATACAGTGCAACAATCACAGTACAGTGCTTTAACATAGACAAATACCTCAGGCAGTATAACTTTGCTGAAACAAGCAGCTCTGATTTATTTAGGGGGATATAACAAGGACAGGGGGAAATCAGGTTAATTAGCTTATCACTCTAATAATCTACCTATGGCTCTGTGCACAGGCCTATCCCTATCAGTTACTGTCCCTGGTACCCAAGCCCTAGTGGCTAGTCCAAACCGTGGCAGCTGGTAGGGCCCTTTCACACAGAGAGAAAAGAGGAATTAAACAGTCAGCAGTACAGTAATTCCATTTGGATTTAATGTGGCAATTCAACAGGGAGCGACCCTGAATTAGTACTCACGACCTCCAAATAAGATATAGGGTCCTTCAATGTCAGCAGGGCTCACTTGAGGTACACAAACCTCTTCACACATTTATATAAAAGAAAGCACTATACCAGGCAGGCTGCATCTGTTCCCGATCGCAATTACTGCACAATACCCGGGAGAACACACAGCAGATTCAGTTCCTGACAGACCGAGTGCAATTTTCAGCAATTCTTCCAGTCTTCTACAGGGTGAGCCTGGTTTCTACTCTTCAGAGATCCTTTGATTCTTTTCACAGGACAGATTCAGTCCTAACAAGCTGCAGACCGGAACTCTGGGCCTTACACACGTTTTTTGACTAAAACTGCACACTGAAAAAGCACAGGGCTTCTTCCTTCTTCACTGCCAAAGCTCAACTCAAACTCCAACCGACAAAACTGGCACTTTCTTTGAGTTCCTCCAGTTCTTGACTGGATTGGCTGTCACTCACAATAGACTGCTGCTGTTGGTCCAAAAGGCACTGAAGTCTAAACTACATCTCCCAGAGTCACTGCCATACAATCCTCTTGTGGCTGGCTCAGATTATGAGTCCAAGTTCTGATTCGTCCAAGGCACCATTTTAGAGCTAGCTTACCCCACACTGATTGGTCCAGTTCAGCAGTTCAAAACTAGAATGGGGAACTAGCAGACACAGTTCTGACTGCAAAGAAAGCAGGTTAGACAAACTGTAATTTCATTATTACTCTAAATAATTTCTGGCAAACAGTTACATCTTTCAGATAGGTTCCTTTGCACCCTAGTGACTGCAAAATGAAGTGAATTGGCAGCAGCTGAGGGTACTCAGAGAAGCACACAGTCCCCCCATACAAACTAATTATGTCTGCAAGCAGACAGCTCTTAAAGAGACAGTACCAGAGGCTCTAAAAACACTCACTGATAAATGGCTTAAATGCCAAACACCATTCAGGCTTGGAGCATTCAAGCAAGCTCCTGGAAGTCTTTTGGGAACCCCCATTTGCAGGGGGGTTACACACAGGATTTGGAAGTGAGCACGGGTTGTTTGGGATCAGCCAGGGGAAGGAGGATCTCACATCCTAGCAGACACACTTCTGCTCAGGGTGGGAGGTAGCAACGCAACAAAACAAAAAAAAAGGGATCACACAAGGAATCGGGTGTCTCTGACTAAGGCCCTCTACACACTGTGGATCCTACAATGGTTTAAGTGCCTTAAAACATTTTAAATCCCCCTAGCACTGTTTGCATCCAGACTACAAACAAAAATGTTTTTAAACCCTGCTAGGTACCTAGTCTAAAAAACATTTTTAAAAACGTTTTACAGCAAGTATTGTTTAACTCACATGTTTGGACAATGGTAAAAATGCTTTCATCTGTAACAGTTTAACTAAAACAGCTCTAGCTGAAGTGTGTGCAGGCAAGCATACTTCTGTATTTTGGAATTAACATGAAATAGTTTACAGGGAGAACAGGTTTAACGCCAGCAGTGTGGGCACACTAAACTGTTATCAAAAGCAGATATTGAATAGTGTGGGTGCACTGCAATGGTTAAGCTAAAATAGTTTTACAAACAGTTTTCATAAACAGTCCTGTGGTATGTAGAAGGCCAAAAACCACAATAAGAGGAAAGCAAAAAAATCAGGTACTCACCACTCTGGGGCTGAAGAAAGACACTGCTCCAGTAATTCAGTGCTAGAAGTGCTTAATTTATTTGGTATGCTCAGGTGCCACAAACAGTTAAAACAATCTGCCTGACATGTTTTGGAAATTAATCAGAAAGTCAGCCATTGAAAAAGCATTAATTTCTGAAAGGCATCAGGCAGACTGTTTTAACTGTTTGTGGCACCTGAAATAAACTAAGCCCTAACACCAAATTACTGGAGCAGCATCTTTCTTCTCACAGGGGTGGTGCCCAGCTTTATTGTTTTCCTCAGGGAGGTAGCAATCTCCACAGTGCGATCACTAACTAAGTGCTCTCAGCTGATGGTGCACCAGGAGATGCTTAGAAGGGCAGGACACTGCACATAAGGATGTGCACAAGCAGGCTTGCATGCACATGAGCCCTGGAACGGCGGAAGTGGCTTCCAAGGGACTGGAAGAAAAACAGGAGGGAGAAAAGGAGCTGAGCCACAGCAGAATGAAGCATAGCCACCTGAACGCCCTACATCATCGATCATGGCTCCCATCTATCCTATGTTCTGGACCCTGGAAACTGGAAGGGGCCTTTGCCGAGGGTGGGTTATGATGTCTACAGACTGTGGTAAGTCCTGAAGAAAGTGAGTGATGAGGCTCAGAGGCTGGGGCCAGAGGGGGAAAGCAGGCCTAGCAGACAAACACCTAAATAACATTTTTAAAACAGCCAATTCTTCAATGAATGATGGCTTCCAGTACACTCAAACCCCACACCATGCAGCACACTGCCCACTACCAGAGCCTTGCAGGGCCAAGGAGGGGACAAACCTTGGACCCCCTCATACACACACAGAGAGAAAGCAGTGGGGAACAACAGCACTGGTAAAGTAGCGGTTAATGGGGCTGGGTTGTTGCTGGTGACAGCCCGCGGGTAAGTCATGGAACTGTAGATGGACAAATGTGAAAGGGAGAGACATGTTGCATGCCTGCACAGGCGAATTCATTCATTTATTTATTGATTTGTTTGTTCACAATTTCGAAAGGAAAATCCTACTGAACTGCAGATAGCTCATTTCCAGAGGCATCTTGAAGGAAGAGGTATAGAAAAGAATTTATAGCGGAAGTGAAAAACAAGCTAATGAGGTCCCATACCTTTAGTGGTATGTCAGCAGGGGGTTACTGTGAGCAGGAACCTACTGGAACTCAAGTTCCTCTGCTTTTACACAATCTCATCTCATAGAGTTGTCAGTTCCCCCTCCTACAAATCTACAGACAAGAGTTCTCCCTCCAACAAATCTAAAAATGAGAGTTCCTCTTCCTATGAATCTAGAGTTGAGAGTGTTCCCTCCTACAAACCTAAGATGAGAATTCTCCCCCCTACAAACAGAGATGTGCTTGAGGGGACTCCCACAGGCTTTATAGAGATGGGTGCTAAACGCTGTCCCACATTAAAATGAATGGGAAAAGAAAGGTAGCTGTCCAGCTGTTAAATACTCAGAGCCTGTGTTAAAAATCTGGCAACATATCACTGCCTGCAAATCTAGATATGACAATTACCATTGCTACATCTCTAGAGATGAGTTCCCCCTTCAACAAATCTAGACAAGAGTTTCTCTCTCTCTCTCTCTTACAAATCTAAAAGTGAGAGTTTCCGCCCCTACAAATCTAAGGAGTTTCCCATCCTGCATATCTGGAGATGAATTTCCTCTCCTACAAATCTAGAGATGCCTGTTTCCCTCCTACAAATCTATACACGAGAGGTCCCCCCCTCCAACAAATCTAGACATGAGTGTTCCCACTCCTACAACTCTACAGCTGAGAGGTCCTCCTACAAATCTAGAGATGTGCATTCCCATTCCTACAATTCTAGGGAGTTACCCCCCTTGCAAATCTAGAGAAGATAGTTTCCCCTCCAACAAATCTAGAGATGCCAGTTCCCCCTCTTATAAAAATACACATGAACATTTCCTCTCCAGCAAATCTAGAAATGAGAGTTTCCACGACCTACAGATCAAGAGGTGAGTCCCCCCCCCTCACAGATATAGAGATGACAGTCCCCCTACAAATCTATGGATGAGAGTTCATGCTCTTATAAATCTAGAGATGAGAGTAGCCCGACAAATCTTAAGATGAGAGTTCCCCCTCCTTTAAATCTAAACCATAGTTGCATCCCTCCTACTGCTAGGCGTGAACTTGTCCAGATGATACTGCCCATTTTTGACTACTGTGACATATTCTATGGTGCTGCCCCTAAGTCCTCCCTGGCCAGACTGGACACCCTCTTCAATTCCTTCTGCCGCTTTGCCTTGGATGTCCCCCCTCGCACCCACCACTGTGATCTTTATCGAGCCCTATCCTTCCCCTCTCTTGCAAATAGGCAGTTCTCCTACTGTGTTAAATTCACCTCCAAGCACTGGTTGGGTGAGATCCCATCCCACCTCACCTCGTCCTTTATAACACCCCCACACCCTTGCATACCCTTAGATCAACTGACTCTCGCACCCTGGTAGTCCCCCGCAGATCCACCCAAAATCGGCCAATCTGGTTACTCTCACTGCTTCCCAAAAATCTGGAATTCCCCCCTCACATCTGCCACTCAACCTCTGCCTACTCCATCAGCTCTGCCCTCAATAATTACCTTGCTCCAAGCTGCTCCTGCCATGTCCCTCCCTAACTTCCTCCTCTAAGCCCTGGATAAACCCCACCTCTACCATCACCTTCATTTTACCCTGTGCACACCCACCCAAATTCCTAGCTCTCTTCCCCTTTCACCAAATTGCTTCCCCTTACTGACCTCCCTTGATCTCTCACAGAATATAAGGGGCCCCGAATGGTCTCCATGGGCCCCTCCCCTACCCCCCAAAGGGGTTTGTATCTCTCATCTACTCCCTTCCCCCACCATCCTGAAAGGGTCTCTCTGGGACACTCCCTTATCCCCTTCTCTCTGTTCAGTGCAGTACAGGATCCTTGCATCCTGAAGTGGTCTCCAGGGACAACTCTTCCCCCTCCCCACACACCTCATCACTGCCTCTCTTTTCCCCCTTTACTTTCACATAAGCACTTGTTACTTGTTAACCCAGCACTTATTATTGTCCACTGTTTTTACCTCTCATGTGCAACACTGTTGTAACACTATAACATCAACCTTACAACTGTATGTTAATGTTGAACTTATAACTTGAATGTTTAATGTCTCATTCTTAATGTACCCCTACCCTCCCCCCCCCGGGTCGCACCAGGAGACGAGCGACTTGTTGCTCAGTAGATCTTCATGGTGAAACATGTCGATAAATAAAAAATTAAATAAATAAATAAAAGATGAGTTTCCATTCCTCCAGATGTAGAGATGAGGGAGCTTTACCTCCTACAGATCTAGACATGAGAGTTCCTGCTCCTACATATCTAGAGATGAGAGTCCCTCTACAAATCTAAAGATGAAAAATCCCACTTTTACAAATCTAGAGATGAGAGGCTCCACCTCACTAGAAATCTAGAGATGAGACTACCCCTCCTAAATATTTAGATATTAGTTTCTGTCCTACAGTTTTGCAGATGAGAGACCCCCCCTTCAAATCTAGAGATGAGAGCCCCCACCAATCTTAAGATTAGAGTTTCTCTCCTACAAACTAGAGATGAGCCTTCTTCCTATTACAAATCTACAGAGGAGTCCCCCCCCCACAAATATAGTAAGTTCCCACCATTACAAATCTAAAGATCAGATTTGCTGCTCCTACAAATTTGAAGATGAGAGTTCCCACTTCAGTGCAAGCCACTTAAATGGAACAGCTTGGTGGAAAGCCGATCATCCCGCTAAGCAAAGTACACTTTTGTGGTGGAAAAATGGAGGTAGAATGTGTTTGCTGGGTTCTTTAAGGTGACTGGTGAAATTATAAAGTACACGTTAGTGTTTTTCTTTTATTTTTTTATGCTTTTGATTTCGCGTGTGTAACCACGGACAACTATATTCAACTTAGTATTTTAAACTTTATTTATTTATTTATTAATTATTATTATGTGGTGTGTCGTAGCGCTTAAAGCATTGTATATAGTTTTGGTTCCTTATTTCCTTCCTCTTGCATCAAAATATCTGCCATCTGTGTGAGGAAGGAAAAGGACAATGTTTGTTTTTTCCAACTTTATTTCTCTCCCGTCACGGCCCCGAGGTCCTCTCTCAGGCATCCTATCCTTATCCTGCCCTACAGGGATTCCTGAGCTGTGCCTCCTCTCTCCCCTCACCCGATGCCAGCACCCCGGCTAAACCTACCTTGGGTGGGTCGCCCCCCTCTCCTACTTGGGGCACTTTTAATTAGGCAGACTCTGGCATCAGATGAGGTGGGGCAGGGGAAATTGAAGGCCAGCCAAGGAAGACCGGCATAAGGCATGGGGGATTGGTGCCATCGCCTGATCCTCGGCGCCAGTTTTTTTGTTCTGGTTATGCCCCCGAAATGGAACGTGCAATGCTGCCCAGCCCACAATGTAAGTGCTCCCACCTACGTCGGGAAGGCACTTGCCCAACATCGCCCCCCTTACTGTACGAGTCCGAGTGCAAAGCACAGCCGCTGGTCTCCACCGGGGGCCGCTGCTGCACCAGGCTGCCCCTGGATCCCTCCCCGAGAGAGGACAGCAGTCCATCGGATGCTCAGTCCTCTCTCTCCCCTGCTGACCCCCGGCAGTCCGGGCTCATTCCCTATCCCAGGTTGCCGGCATGGTGCAAGGTGTGGTGTCCAGCAGCACCTCAACCCTCAGCGCCACCGGGCCAGTGAAAAGGACAATGTTGATGGGGCTGCTTCTGTTTCTAGAAGCAATGCAGATGGTGCAGATGGAATGACAGGTTGGAAGAACTCTGTGGGGCTTTCATGGTGTTTCTCTTAAGAGCTTGTGTCTGTATCTTACGTTTGATCTCAGACAGCTTTTCCCAGGTCGCGGTCTGTCCACACTGTTGGCATTACTCCATAGCTGACTTAAGACCTGTCAGTGCTTGCACCGGCTCCTGAGTGTCAGCATCAGAAGAGTTCTCCGTGTCCATATTGACCCACTTAGCACTGCACTAACAAGCTCCCTGTTGGTAAGTTCTCCAACTGTTGGTTCATTCACATCCTTCTCTACAAATTCATTAAAAGCAGCAGCATCCACGAAGGCAAGGACTGTAACATCCTCAGGCCCTGTCAGTGCACTGATCGAGTCAGGGGTAGGGTAGTGGCACTGGAGGAAAATCCTGCTTTTGAAAAACAGTTCTCAATCATATTTTGCTTTAGTGCTCCCCTCACTCTTTGCGGCATCTTGAAGATTCACTTTACAGGCAATTTCAGCTGCATGAGCCATCTACCCAGATCTACTGTCTGCAAGATTTTGCCAGCAACATAGGACCGGTACTGGCCTTTTAGATTCTTAGTGATGCCCATATCCATAGGCTGTACGATGCTGGTGCTTTTGGTGGAAAGAAAACAAGTTTTATAAATTTCAGTCTTCTGGCAAGTTGGTGGGGGTGGGCAGAACAATTGTTCACAAACAACATAATTTTTCCATGGCTTCTATGAGGCTCACCATCCCATGCTAGCAGCCAGTCTTGGAATACGGCACTTGTCATCCAGGCATTGCCTGAATTAGTGTATGTAACTGACAGCAATGTAAGGTCTTTGGGCAAGCAGAGAGGATGTTTGCTTTTATTTTTTGCATAATCTTTTTATTCAAAGAAAAAAGGTTTTTTCATATACATATCTCTAATACATAAAATCATAAGAAAACAACTATATACTCAATACAAATAAAACAGGAACAAAAAGGATAACAAAAAAGTGCCAAATACATTCATCTATTCTTTTATCTGATAATCCCTTAACTGAAGATATAATGCTGCACTCGAATAGGAAAATTAATAACGAGCCTTCTGTAGCATAACTTCCTGCCCTTTTCCACAACCTAGGGATCCCCAGAGATGCACACTAAATTAATTTTATTTTAACTCTCATATAGAGCTAAATAACCACCAGCCATTGGACGGATCCCATATACCAGCCGGGGGTCCCCGACACCCTTTTAATCTACTAGAGACCTTCCCTCGGGACTGCAGCCTCTCCCAGTGACAACGATGCCAAAAGGGACTCCCATATAACCAAGAACCGTTCCTCCTTATTCTTAATCGAATACGACAGGCGTTCTAATGCTAGGATCTGTATAGTAAGGGTACGCCACTGTTGGATGGTTGGGGTCAAAGCTGTCACTCACGTGTTAAGTATGCACTGCCTAGCCAATATCAACAGCACTTGCACCCACCTCAGGTAGGGGTCCCACTCCTCCGAGGCAGTCTCCTCAACTCCAAATCATACCTCTCAACTGTCTCTGATTTTCAGGGATGTCCCTGATTTTGCCTCAAAATATTACTCTGTCTCTCCCAAAAATTGTGTTTCCATGACCAAACAGTGGGAGTTGTAAGTACAAAAAATGTCAAACATTAAAGCTACAGACTTGTTCTTCCTTAGAAAATGCATTTTACACTAAGCCACTTATTCTACCAGCTTCCTGAGAGGATATCATCAACTTTGAAAATGTGTCCCTGATTTTGGTTCTTTGTCCCTGATTTTTTAAGCCTCGTCCCTGATTTATGAGGAAGGAGGTTGAGAGGTATGCTCCAAATAACAACCCTATTGGGTTACACCCCAATTGTCTACCCCAAATTCTATTTTATTTATTTATTTAATTACAAGTCGGGTTTACAACCTTTGAGTCAGAGACTCATTTACAAAGGCACCTCATCGCAGGGAGAGCAGACAGGACATGGTGCAGAAAACAACAGTGGTCAACATTACAGGTGCAGTAAAGAAAACAACAGAACATTTAACACAGATACATTTAGGTTACAGAGCGTTTCAAGTTGTAGGAAACTTTGTTACATAGTGTTGCAGAAGAATTTAATAAGCATAGCTATAGTAGGTCCTTGGGGAGGACAGGTCCTCAGAGGAGACTGCTGATTGTATCCTTATAATGACCAAGTGAGGGTGGAGGATTCTGGGGAAGGGGGATGCTGTCCAGTGGACGCTGTCATGCTAATGGAGCAAAGCGGCCAGGAAAATGCAGGTTACAGCCAAGGGAAGGACAGGGCGGTTAGTTGCACCTGCTACAGCGGGTATTAAAGATGTGGTGTCGGAGGGCTATCTTGAACAAGCCAATTTTGGGCAGACTGGAGATGCAGCTAGGGAGGCAGTTGAACCAGGTGTGGGCATGATAGCGGAAGGACCTCTGGGCAAGAGAGGTCTTTCTCCCCACTTCTTGCGCAATCTTTCCCCAGAATCTCTGTAAAACTGGACAGGCCCAGAAGTAGTGGAAATGGGTCCCCACTTTGACCTTACATCTGCCACAGACGGGGGAAATAGCAGGATTGAACTTATGTACCATTGCCGGGGGGGTGGGGCCAGTATAGCCTGTGGACAAGTTTATAATAAGACTCTTGGTATTTATTACATATCAGGATCCCTCTAAATAGCTGCAGCAGCCAGTTTTCTTCTGAGATGCCCCTTTGTAGATCTTCCTCCCACTGCCTTTTAGTTTTCTGTGTGTAGTCCGGGAAAAATTGTCTTCCTAGGCTAGCAGCTCTCCCAATCAACCCCTTTGAACTTGCCCTGGTGCCCAAGATCAGATGTTCCACTTGCCTCAGTGGGGTGTCATCCTTTCTTGTCCTACTCAGATTGTTGGCATAGGCTCTAGCCTGCAAAAAACGAAAAAAGTGCTCCCTAGGTATACCAAATCCCGCTCTTAATTCTCAAAGGAGCACATTTGATTCCCTCTCCACATGTCCTTGACACACTTGATCCCTTTGGCATCCCAGATTTTGAATCCTTTATCCTCTAGGCCTGCCAAGAACTGTGGATTATCAGCTACTGGGAGCAGTAGTGTTTCCTCCTGCCCCGCCTACACTAGCCTTACAATTTGTAGCCATCCGTCTATTACAGCTCCCACCAAGGGGTTCCCATTACCTATTCTGTGAAAGGCCTGATGTCCTCCCTTCCCAAATATGCTGAGAGTCTGCCCACCCCCATTTCCTCCTCCAAATCCAGCCATCCCTCTGCCCTAGACCTATTAACCCAGTCACTGACATATCGGCCTTGTATGGCCAGATAATGCCAAAGGTCAGGGAGATTTAATCCTCCTCTCGAGCTATCCACCTGGAGACTCGCTCTTGGGCACTTGCCCCTCCAGAGAAAATCAGAGAATGCTCTCTCCATCCTCTTGAGATCCGCCCTAGTGAGCCCTACATGTAGCATCCGCATTATGTAGAGTATCCTGGGGAGTATGTTCATTTTTAATAAGTTGATATGGCCCAACCAAGACACAGGGAGCTCCCTCCAACATCTCAACTCCTCCTCTATGATTTTGAGAAGTGGAGTATAGTTAAGTCTGTACAGAGACGCTAGATCCCGCCCTATTTGAATGCCAAGATACTTAAAGGACATCGTTACCTTTTTGAGGCCCCATGTTTCCTGTTGAGGACTATCACCCAATTCCCCCCATAACATGATTTCTAACTTTCTAAAATGTATTTTATAGCCAGAAAAGGCTGAAAAGGTCTTTATCAATTTCAGAAGCGGCAGTACAGAGCTAGATGGCTCCACTACATACAAGAGCATATCATCCGCATAAAATGTGACCTTGTGGGGTGTGTCTGATTTTCCCATTATTCCCATTATTTCCAGGTGTGCCCAGATCCCAACCGCCAATGGTTCAATGGCCAGGGCAAACAGTAATGGGGAGAGGAGACACCTCTGCCTCGTACCTCTAAATAATGAAACATTTTTGGTAAGTGTGCCATTGACCAAAACCCTAGCCATGGGCTCCTTATAAATCTTTTGATCAGACCCACAAATCCATCTCCCAGGCCATAACATGTTAGCACCTCCGTGAAGTATTCCCATTCAATGTGGTCGAAAGCCTTCTCAGCGTCCATGGAGAGCACCGCAGTGCTACCTATGCGCTGAGAGGCCAACCACACAAAATTCAACAGTTCAAGCATATTATGATAGGAGTATCTACCTCTGACAAATCCAGTCTGGTCTGGGTGGACCAGTTCTGGGAGGAGTTGGTCTAATCTTCTAGCCAAAACGTTCGCCAATATTTTGGCATCACAATTTAGTAGTGATATCGGTCTATAGGACGAACATTCCTGCACATCCTTACCTGGTTTAGGGACCAAACAGATGACCGCTTCATTAAAAGAGGCAGGGAGTGCCCCCTCCCCCGAGTGTCCGCAAAAACCCTCCATAGCGTCTGTACTACTTTTTCCTGCATAACTTTATAATATTCCACAGGGAACCCATCTGGTTCACTAGCTTTATTCCTCCTTAAGCTCTGTATGGCCTGCTTTATTTTAACTCTGGAGATCTCCCCTCCCAGCTGCTCTCCCTGTTGTTTTGTTAGTCTTGGCAGGGCAACTCCATTTAAAAATTGTTTAGCCTTGTCCAAAGTACCTCCACATTCCGCTTGGTACAGCTGCTGATAGAACTGCTTAAACTGCACCCTAATTAACTTTTTATCCCGTATAATCACACCTCAAGCATTCTTAATTTCTGAAATGTGTTTATAGGTTGTCCTTCCCTTTATCAACTGCACCAGCAACAGTCCAGGTTTATTTCCCCATTCAAAATATCTATTCTTGGAAAAAAAAAACAGGCTGTACGCACTTCCCCCAAGAGGAGTGCATTCAGTGCCTCTCTAGCTGCTGTCAACTCTCTCACCACTCTCTCTGTGTAGCTACCTGCCAGGGTTTTCGCTAATGTTTTAACTTTCTGCTCTAGTTCCTCTCTCCTCAGTCTTCTCTCTTTCTTTATTTTGGCCACAACATTTATAATAACACCTCTTATATAGGCCTTCTCAGCACCCCCAAAAGACCCCTGCGGATGGTACTGATCCCTCATTTGTCTTTCTAGACAGTTCCCACTGCTCCTTGAGGTATTCCAAAAACTTTTCGTTACTCAATAAATACTTTGGGAACGTCCACGGTAGAGGGACCTCCCTGGCATCTTCCACTTGATACGTCAAAATGACCATAGCATGGTCTGAGACAAAAATCGGGCTATGCTGCATTTTTTGTATTCTGCCTATCCATACCCTGGGCATGTATATATATAATCCAGTCTGGATCAAGTTTTATGCGGGTTGGAAAAAAATATGTATTCCCTAGTGGCCAGATATGTCGATCTCCATCCATCCACCATGTCCAGATCCACCTTCCCCTCCAGCCAAGGCCTAAGTCCCCCAATATTTCTACCCCTTGCTTCCGAGTGATGGACGTTTGCTTTTGCCGACAACCAGTAACTTTCTCTTTTCTGTTCCCGTTTGGTTAGCTCAGCAGAGGATAGAGATTCTGTCTTTAGCTGTTTTCCCCACCTATAAGCGTTTGCTGCTTCAGAGCATGCCCATGAACAGGATACCCTCAGTAGACTAAGCCGGTCTCATTGGCAATCCAGACATCAGCTAGCTGGTACCCAGACAGAAGTCCAGGCTGCACTCCAGTTAACCAGGTTTGTGTGATGGTGGCATCCACATCTTGCTTTTTAGAGTGTTCTCTTTTAAACACAATCTGGTGCCACTGCTTCCACCTTGAAAGCCAACCATCTGTAGCCTCAAAACTTGAGTGGCCCATTTGTGTAGCTAGATCCAGTGTCTTGGATTTTAACATGTGGACAGAAAAATGAGACCCCTTGTCAAGAGCCTGCAAAAACCACAACATGAATGCATCCTCATCCTCACAGTCTTTGCCCTCTCGCTTTCTTTTTCAGCTGGTGTTTGTGTTAGAATGTCACTCTGCTTGGATGGCTTCACAATTTTTACTTATTCATCCTGCCTGGTTCTTTGAGATTTTAAATTCAGTAGCCACTTAACTGAAGTGAGCAAGCTGGTTGGAATTTTAAGAGCCTCAATCACACAAATGCAATCTGCAAGAGTCAGCTCATTTCTCAGCAGAGCCATAACTGCTAACTCTCAGTTCAGAGGACACTTAGCAAGTTACAGCAACAGCAGTGGTTTTAACTGTTAGCAGCTGATTTACAGCCAATCACCTGACTACAGTATGCTGAAAACGTCAAGGTCATTGGACGAAATTGCTGAAAATCGGCTGTTAGGCATTCCACTAAAAGGAAGGATTGTAGAATGGGTGTCCCATTTAACTGTTGCATGGCACTGGAACTTTATATGGGAGCAAATATGTTCCAAAGGAGACATACCCCTTAAGTGGACATCCCACTTAAGCATGTCTCGCTTAAATGGCTTGTACTGTATTACAGATCTAGAAATGACATTTCCTGTTCCAATAGATCTAGAGATGAAGTCCTCCCTCTGCAACTCTAGAAATAAGAGTCCACTCTTCAAATCTAGAGATGAGAGGCCTCTAGAAATCTAGAAAGTCCCCCTATAAATCTAGAATTAAAAGTACCCCACCTGCAAATATAAAGAGAAGAGTTCCCACATGAACATTTGCACTTTAACCACAGTATGTCAGGGCAAAGGTGAGCACCTGCTCAGAGACCCAGCCTAGACATGCACTCGCTTCACCTGAGACCTGTTGGGCAAAATGACTTTTAAAAAATCAGGCCACTAAAATGTTACTGTGAGCTGGAAACACAATTTCTATTCTGCTGTTGCTGTTAAAGTGGAACAGCAGTTCAATTTAAAAAGAACAAAAAATGGTTCATTTCATAATGCATTCCTTTTCGCCTTGCAATGTTGGTCCTTGCCAAGTATTATTTCCCAGTCTGTCTGTATGGTATAGAATGTCATTTTCTTTCTCTTATGACATTGCCATGTTGTAGCTGTAGTTTGTGGGCTGCAGTCAGTCTCAGCATTCTCAAAATCCATGAAGTCAGAGAGCCATGTGTCTGCCAGCTAGTCTAGCTCATTCAGTAAAACTAGCTGTCACCCATGAAACATTCTCGGTTTATATAGCTTTCGTGTTCCTAGCATGGTGCCAGCAGCCAGCACTGGAAGACTGAATAACGCCCTCCCTTGCCCAACCCCGACACCCAAATACTGACTTCCTTTCAGTCCCCCTCCCTTTCAATACAAGTTTTAGACCCCCTTCTTCTTCTTCTTCTGCCCACCTCAGTACTTGCCCAGCTATCTCAGTCCCCCAGCAGCACACTGCTTTGTAAGCAGCTCAGCAGTTAAATCTCCCTCTGTAGTCTGACCCCCTTCTCAAGACCCCAAATCACAGCTGTCAACATCAGAACATAAAAACAGAGTGAGACTAGGGTAACAGAAAGAGTGTATGTTTTAACTGTCCCTGTAAAATTAATTGTAAAGCTTTTGGTTTTAGGAGTGAGATTAATAACATTGAGATACCCATAGAAAACCATTGTTAACCTTCCTGTGCCTCCTGGTAGCCTTTGGGCACAAACATGTCCCCTTCTGGCCTCTAGACTTCTGTACCACTACTGTCTCCAACCTCCAAGCTACCTGAGATGTCCATCCCTCCTTCGGCTCCAGCGTATCCTGTTTGTTGGCCTCCCTTCTACCACCAGAGAGGAAACAGCTTCCTGATGCCAGGGGGGTGGAAGCAGCTTTGCTAAGGGATATGATGGCATGGGAGGGATGTAGGGAGCCATCATCTGGTATGCTGCAAGTAGGTGTTTACCCATTTTTCCTCCCTCCCACCCTGCCTCCCTACATGAGAATGCATGTTACAACATCCAGGGGGACTGATGTATGGCAGTGTGTGTTCTCTCATTCAACGTGCCCCTCTATTAGACCCCCACTGGGAGCTGCTCTAGGAACAGTATGTGCCAAGAACTCCCTTCCAAAGAGGAGAGCATTTGTGCGGATGCTCTTGCCCTTCCCATCTGTCTCCTCACCAGTTGTCCCCGGTGTTGGTCACAAACCCCGTTTGTTAGTGTGCTGAGCAAGCAGCTTCCCTCTTGGTGCCCCAGAGACAGTATGGAAAGCATCGTTAACCTTTTTTCCTATACTTTTTTGATGTTTCACTTCAGTCTCTCCCTCCAGCATCTTTCCTTTTACTCTACAACTTGCAGCTCTCAAATGTTGGTGGGGCTGCCTCCCACCGCTGTCTCTCCCTACTTTGAGGACTTGGGGGGGATGTATATAGTCACTTTCTGCAAAGGCAAACACACAGACACCAGCACATCACAACAGCTCGGAACTAGATGCCACGTGTATACCAGGATTCCTGTTGCATGTCTGAAGGTGAGGGGAGATTTCATACTGGATTTCATACTGGAAAACAGGAAAGTCAAGAAGGCAAAGCCCATATAAACTTTCCCCACAATTCTGTGGCAGTAACTTGAGTTACCAACGTCAGTGAGGTACTTATCCAATCTTTCCTTAAATATACCCACATTTTCAGCATCTACCACTTCCTGAGGTAATCCATTCCGCATCTGTATTACCCTAAATTTAAAACCATTTTTTCTTATTTCTGTCCTACATATTGTTTCCTTCAACTGCCTATTGTGCCCCCTCAACTGATATGGTTTATCTTTAAATTCCATTCCCATCTCCATCATCCTGCTCTTATCTCTTAGAGCGTTGTATAAACACAATAAATCCCCCCTAGCTCAATTTTGTATAGGTCTTTCCACCAACTTTACATCCTTTACCAGGAATGGACTCCATGCAGTGGAACAATAGTCCAATATGGGCATAACCAGTGTCTTGTACAATGGCATCAGCACCTCCCTACCTCTAGAATGAAAACCCCTTCTTGTACTGTTCACTAAAAACATAGCTTTATTTGATATGTTCCTACTATGTATACTACTTTTTAAATCATTCTGAATATAGACCCCCAGATCTTTCTCACATGTTGATATCTTCAGATGTAAACCCTTCATATAATAATCTTGCTGCACATTATGCCTACCTTAATGCATTTTAATGAATTTATCTTTATTAAAGTTCATACCATTAATCTCTGCCCATTCCAAAATTTTTATTAGATCCCTACCAAACATTAACCTATCATCAAACGTATCCACTACCCCCCCATTTTGACATCATCATCAAAATTTCACCATCTTATTTCCGCTGTCTATATCCAAGTCACCTATGAAAATGCTAAATAACAGAGGACCCAACACTGACCCCTGGGGAACTCCACTCCCCACCCTCTGCGATTCCGACAAGCAATCCCTAATCTTTACTTGTTGCTTTCTATTTTTTAGCCACTGATTCACCCATTTTACAATGCAAAAGTCAATTCCTAATCTGATCAATTTTTCAACCATCTTTTTATGAGGGACCATATCAAAAGCCCGGCTGAAATCCAGCATTACCATGTCCACACTCTTCCCCTCATCTACCCATTTATTTATGTATTCATCGAAGGTAATCAAATTTGTCTCACACGACCTTCCAGACACAAATCTATGCTGTTTCTTGCAAAAAGTGAAACAAGCACCAGGACTAGTGGTGCTACTAGGATTCTTGAAACTTTACAAAATAGTATACAGCAGCAGCACACACTCCTCAACAGAGAGACGGTAGAACTTGTTGCTTATTCAAACTTAGTTTATTATAGCATATTATGTCCACCAAACGTTCACCAACTGTGAAAAGAAGAGGAGCATAGCAGTGGAAAATACCACTGCTCCTTACGTTTCACCCCCACACATGGGGGTTTCATCAGAGGACTATGCTGGTTTCTATCAACTTGCCCCTTACTTTCATAATGTCCTTTATGGCCTCACTAAGAATACCCTCTACTATCTTCCCTACCACTGACGTCAGGCTCACCGGTCGATAATTTACCACCTGATCTCTTTTCCCCTTTTTATATATCAGCACCACAAATGCCCCCCTCCAATCCTCAGGCACCACCCCCTCAGCCAATGACCTTTGTCCCAATATGGTAATCACTGGTACCAGCTAATTTTTCAACTCCCTCAACATATAAGGATGAATCCCATCCAGTCCTGCCACCTTATCAACCCTCAACTCCATAACCTTTTTCATAACCTTCTCTTCTGTTATTAATTCTTTTGGATCTAGTTGGCCACATTCCACAGCTCTAGTTTCTATACTATCCTCATGGTTTCTATATACTGAGTTAAAGCATCTACCAAATTCATTTGCCATTTTCAATGGATCAGATATCACCTCCCCATTTATGGTCAATGGACCTACCATACTACTTCCACCCCTCTGGCTATTTACATAGGCATAAAAACTTTTATTGTTCTTACTCATTGATAATCTCATTTCAAGTAGTTTTTTAGATTGTTTTATTTCCCTTTTAAGTCTCCTTAGACTCCTCCTATACTTGTCCCGATATTCTGATGTCTTTTCCTTTTTTACCTTCTGGAACAAGACCTTCTTCTTCCTATAACGCCTTACTATGCCCCTTGTTAGCCATGGAGGCTTTTTTCCTTTATTGTTATAAGCTTTCCTTTGTGGGATATATTTGCCTGTTACCTCATTTATTTTTTGTATGAAAAATTTCCATGATTTCTCTATATCCTGATTTCTTACCATCCCCTCCCAATCTATGCTGTCTAGTACTTCTCTCATCACCCTATAATCCCCTTTTTTATACAGGTATTGGGTTGTGCTACCCTTCACCACTTCCATTGCCCAATCTAACACAAATAATATGGAATTATGGTCACTTGTTCCTACTTGTGTCTGAATAGTAACTTGTTTAATGATCTCATTCGTATTCGTAAAAATGACACCCAGAATGCCCCCCCCATTGCCTCCCAGATACATTGCTGAATACCTGCTGCCATTAATTCTTCCTGAACTCTACATTCTACGTTATTACCTATCTGTTTTTTTCCCCATTCAATTCCTGGCAAATTCAAGTCTCCCATCATTACTACATCAGTATCTTCTACCAGATTTACAATGTACTCCAGAAATGCTTCTGTCTCTTTTAAATCTGTATCAGGTGCTCTGTAGAACACTGAGCCCCTGCATTTTTTACCTTTTATTCCCAAGAGTTCAATTGTCATAATTTCAACTTTACCTAACTCAACTGTTTCCTCAATTCTTGTAACTTCTAGTTCTTCCTGAATAAAGAGGGCTACCCCTCCTTCTATCCTCCCTATTTTTACTAATCAGTTTATATCCAGGTATATGTTGGGACCATCCACTTTCATTACTCCGCCAGGTTTCAGCTACCCCTACCATATCCAATTTACCATCCCTAATCAATAGTTCCAATTCTGACATATATGCTGATTCAGACTTCTCGCATTACAGAACATGGCTTTTACGGATGTTACCCCTGTAACTGCATTTTTATTTAAAGTTCCTTTCCCCATTTTGCCCGTATTTGTCCCCCTTTCCTTCAGTTTAAACAATTCTCAGTCTCATTTTTCAGCCTCAATCCCAAAATCCCACTACCCCTAAAGTTCAAGTGGAGCCCATCTTTACAAAACAGCTCATTCCTATTATTGAATGTCCCCCAATGCCTAATAAATCTATAACCATTGGATTCAGCCCACCTAGGCAACCACTCGTTTGTTAAGGCTTTCCTTTTCCTATTGTATACAGATGCCCTGGGTTCAGGCAATATTTCCGAGATTAATATCTCGCTCCTTTTATCCACCAATTTCTCCACCAACCTCTTACAGTCCTTTTACATTTCAGGTAATGTCTTTCTTACAATATCATTAATTCCTACATGAACCAATGCTATGGGGTGCTCTCCTGCTGTTTTAAAAATATTATCAGCCATGTTGTGCAGGTCCAAAATACCTGCCCCAGAAAAATTACTGACCATTCTGTTCCTTTTGTCATTTTTACAAATATACTGATCCGTACATTTTATAATTGAGCCACCTATAACTATTATCTGTCTAGTCTCTTGATCCTCCCTTTCTCCATCTCCACCTTGATTTTCATCACCCCCCATTTATTTGGCCATCCTCTCCCAGTACATTAAAACTATTTCTCAGCTGTATGCCCTCATATACTACTTCATCCCCTTCATTTTTATTTCTAAGGTCTGATGTTCCTCTTTCCTCCACATGCTCAGTTAATACAGTTAATTCATGTTCCCCTCTTTAAAAACCTGGGACTGGTAGTAGAGAGCTACCCCCCCTTCTTTTTCTTTTTACTTTACTTTTCACACTCCATTCTCCCTGATTACTACTGATCCCGGCATGACTCCACTCACCCAGGGGCATCAGGAGGCAATCATACAGCGGCAGAAACTACAAATCCTCCTTGAAGCCTCATACATGCATTAGGATTGCTCACAGTCTGGGATTTAGCACTCAGAGATTCAAACCTGGTTCCCCTCCATAGCAAACATGGACACTTTGCTTACCACTAGTCCATGAGGCTGGATAAATCATATTTAAAGGAATACTGCCAATTTTATGAGTTTATGCTGGCTATATCTAACAGTTTTCACTATAAGAATGTTTTGTTTGTGTATGAATTTTTTTTGTGCTATTAAGAGATGAGTGTGGGCTCACAAATTGGTCATCTGCGCTACGGCACTAATATCTCACCCAAGGAGCATGTCGGGTGGTGTTGTGTGAGTGACAGTACTGTATGTAATAACTAACATTTTGGTATCAGACAGCTCTGTCACACTTTTCATGCCAGTGGTTCAGTAACTGAGCAGTGACCATCTGGACAATATCCTATGATAATGAAACAGGCCAGAATCACAGTAAATAGTAAAATCAAAAAACACGGTGTGATACGAAGAAAGTGGCATATACTGATCTGAGGTCACCCAGCCTGAATACTATGAGATTCTATTCTTGAATGAAAACCAAAGGCAGGGGAACCAAGACAGACTAGGTGACTTGTTGACAAATGCAAGGAGGACTGCTTTGTGAGGTGCCACTGAGTCGGTCTGCATGTCCGAAAAAGACCTTCATAAAGAGGGTTTCACCCTCAGGAAGGAGAAGCCATAAATACAACCCCTGAAGGTGTCATCAAGTCCATCTGCATAGCTAAGTTGGCCCCTGTAGTGAGAACCCTACCCTCAAGACATGGTCTGAAAGCTGGAGAACCATTCCTGTCTTTAAGAAATGTGATGACAAAATCATGTCTAACTACAGGCCCATTTCTCTCCTGCCCACACTCAGTGAGCTGCTTGAGAAACTTGTTTATCACCAGGACTCTGATCACCTCCTCAACTTTAACCTTCTAACCCTGGTTCAACATGGCTTTAGGGCTGGCCACAGTACAACAACAGTTCTTACTCAGTTTACCAGTGACATTAAAAGCTACATGGATAAGGATCTACTTACTGGGGTTGTGTTCATTGATCTCTCTAAAGTGTTTGACATGGTAAATCACCCCTTCTACTAGCCAAGCTGCATACTCTCAGTGCCTCTCACTCTACCCTTTCCTGGTTTGGCAGCTACCTGGAAAATCAATCTCAGGCTGTCTCTTTCTGTAAGTCTCTCTCTTCCATCACCCATATCCCCTGTGGTGTCCCGCAGGGTTCGATCCTTGGCCCCCTACTCTTCTCCCTCTTCGTCAACGACATCTCTACTCCTCCTCACTGCAACATCCTCATGTATGCTGATGACCTGGTGCTTTACTGGGCTTCCAAGTCCATTGTTGACATCAACCTTCATCTCTCCAGTGCCTTTCAGACCCTCCAATCCTGGTTCTCATCCAACCACCAAGTCCTAAACATATCCAAGACTCAGGCCATGCTCTTTGGGTCCCCTAGAAAGATTCCTGCTGAGTCTCCTAATCTCCTGGTTCGCTGCAGTGATGGGACAGCCGTCTCCAACACTTTAGCCTTCAAGTATCTAGGGGTCATGCTTGATGCCGCACTTGACTTTTCTGCCCACGTTAACATGGTTTGTAGATCGGTTAATGGCAACATTGGTGCTGCCTATAGGGTGCAACACTCACTCACTCCAGCTGCTAGAATCTCTGTAGCGAGGGGAGTTTTTCTTCCTCAACTTCTTTATGCCCTCCCTGCAATATCTCATGCCAATGCAGGTGTTCTTCACAAATGGGACACACCCAACAACAATATCTGTAGATTTGCCCTATCTGCTCCTCACCTAACCCATCACTGTCTCCTCTACTCTGTCTTAAACTGGCTGTCTCCTGTTGCCCTCCGCTCATACACACTAGGGTGTTTTGTTAACTCTTTAACCAGATCTCCTTGTCCCTCCACCCTGGGGGACATGCTTACCCCGGCCTCTCACTCTCGCTCCCTTAAGTCCTCTTCCTCCCCCCCACTCACTGTTCTACCTTGCTCCATGAAAATGGGTGAGCAAGCTTCCTCCTACTTTGCCCCTAGGTTTTGGAACTCACTCCCTGATCACGTCAAGGTTTCCACTTCTCACCCTGCATTTAAGCATTCTCTATTTTCCCACCTCATAGCTCTTGACAACTGTGTCTGCTCATAACGTTCTGTCCTGTCTCTCTATTTTGTGTCCTTGATTGCGGCCTTGCCTGCTTCTCGGGTTTCTGCCTTCTGCTTAAGTGTCAATAACAGTCTGTTTTCTCCTCTACTGGGTGCAACTGTCTTGTCTACTGTACTATTATGTAACTTTTGTCATCTGTATGTACCTGCCTGTTTTCTCCCTCAGCTAGGCCTGTTGACTTGTCTACTTCACCACTGTTGCTGCTACCAGGACATGGATAGTCTACTGTGCCTGCCTCTGACTTTTGTGGACAGTTCTCCTGTCTTCTGTAACTGGCTGTTTGTCAATGCTTTGCTGTTATGGTGGTATGCTGTTATCCTGTTGCCGTTATCCTTTTATGTGGATATGCTGTTACCCTGATTTATTGTTACACTGTCAAACTGTTACGCTGTCATATTGTTATGCTGTCATGCTGTCATACTGTTATACTCTTATAATGACATATTGTTATACTGTCATACTGTTGTAATGTTTATTTATTTATTTTATTTAAAATTTGATGACCGGGAAAAGCGCACTAAGCCAAGGCTCGTTTCCAGGTGCGACCTGGGTACAGATTGTATAAGAAGTAACAAAACTGGTGAGGAAAACAGGCAGTACACAAAAGACATTTTGAGAGAGCGCAATAAGTCATCTAAACTATACAGTAAAAAAAAAAAACTTTGCTAGACGGGCTGAACACAAATACATTTTACAGAGAGTGCAAATTACATCAGCTAAACTAAACCATAAAAGCTTAGCAAGGCAGGGTTTTAAATAATTGATTAGCAGTTTTTTTCTTGGGACAATGCTGACTGTACAGAAAGTATTTATATAGGTTTTCTAGAAGTGTTATGTTTGTTAAACACAGCGAGGCAAGTGCTATGCATTTTCACAATGTTTTAGCACTTTTATGAGCAAAACGCTAATCAATTTTTGGAGTTAAATAAAGCCCTGCAAGGGGTGAGAGAGGAAGCGATGTCGGCTTTGGAGGCTGTGGCTAAGGTGAGTGAGAGGAGACTGAGTAGTGACTCATCGACATGTTGGGAGCATTTGAGCATTTAGGGCATGGTGGGCTTGATAGGAGCTCGAATAGCTGAGTAAAAGCAGGACTGGAAGGGGCCATGCGCAGGCTTGAGGGCAGAGAGTTCCAGATGTTGGGGAGGCAGTACGAGAAGGCTTCTTGACCTGAAAGAGTGGGGGTCGGCGGAGGTGGAAGGAACATGGGTCCCTGTGGTGAAGAGGGTAATTGAGCGAGGTCATTGTGGTGAGGTGGGAAGTGAGATAGGATGGGAGGGAACCCAGCCAAAATTTTGCTAAGAAGGAGGTGCAGTGGATGGTTCTTCTGTGGGAGAGTGAGGACAGGGAGAGAGAGGAGCGTAGAGCAGGCAGTGGTGTGTGTGGGGGGGAGCTGTGGCGAAACGGCAGAAAGACTTTAGGAGGATGTCCAGCCTGGAGAGGGAGGAGGATGGGGCCATGACATAGACAATGTCTGCATAATCTATCACTGGTAGGATTGTTTTGCGTACTAGCTCACAGCGGGTGGGGATCGGTAGGAAGGATTTGTGGTGACAGAGGACAGCGAGCTTGGGACAGAGCTTATTGCAGATTGCCTTGACATGGTTTGAGAAGTTAAGGTGGCTGACCAGCCATATGCCCAGGTACTTGAAGGCACGGACTTGTTCAAGGGGTGGGCCATCCAAGGTGGTGAGTGCTGGGGAGGGGGTTGGGAAGGTGACCAGCTTCTGTCTGGAACCAAAGACCATGGTGACCGTTTTTTTTTTTTTTGCATTTAGAGTGAGCTGCTTCTCGAGAAGTCAGGATTGGATTCTGTTGAAATCATTCTGAAGAATGGGGAGGGCACTGTCATAGGAGGTGCCTGAGGCAAAGATGATGGTGTCATCAGCATAGAGATGTACACTGGAGGAGAGACAGGATGAGGGAAGGTCATTAATGAAGAGAGAGAGAAGGATGGGGCCAAGTATAGAGCCTTGGGGAATGCCTGTTATGCTTGGAAGAGGACAGGAGATTGGGTCGCCTATTTGGACTGCTTGTTGTCTGCCAAGGAGGTACGAGCAGAACCACTCGATGGCTGGCAGAACGATGCTGAAGGAACTAAGTTTGTGTAGCAGCAGCAGGTGTGAGAAAGAGTCAAATGCTTTTGCCAGGTCAATGAATATAGCGGCAGTGATTTGGCTGTTATCCATGGCAGAGAGGATGGAGTCAGTTACACTCAGAAGGGTGGTGATGGTGGAGTGGTGTTTACGGAAGCTGGATTGGACAGGTGAGAGAGAGAGTTAAATGGGCAGACTAGGTGGGCCAAGCGGTCCTTATCTGCCATCAAATTCTATGTTTCTATGTAAGTTGTTTGAGGAGAGAAAGTCTGACAATTTAGACAGGATGAGGGTTTCCTGGACTTTGGCTAGGAAGGGGAGGAGAGATATGGGCCTGTAGTTGCCTGGCTGGGAGGGGTCTCCACCTTTGTGCAGAGGGATGATTTGGGCTGATTTCCATTTCTTGGGGACTGTGGTGGTGGCTAGAGAGAGAGATTTAGTATGTGGGTCAGAGGGGCAGCAATATCGTTGCAGAGATGTGGAGCATTTTAGGGTGGATACTGTCAGGGCTTGTTTTAGTCGGGTTTAGTGAGGAGAGTGCGTTGTATACTTCAAGGGGAGTGAAGGGTGGAAAGATGAAACCTGCAGCAAAAGAAGAAGGAGCAGCTGAGTTGGGGGAAGGGGAGGAGGTGCTGGGGGGGGGACACAGGAGATGAAGAACTTTTTAATGTGGTCTGCCACAGTGGCATGGTCTGAGATGGAGTTACCATCAATTTTGAGGGTGGGGCATGCTTGTTTAGTAGGGGGATCTAGCAAGGAGTTGATCAGCTTCCAGAAAGAAGCGGGTGAGTTTTGGTGTTGGGTGAATTGCACTTTAAAGTAGAAAGATTTAGATTGCTTGATGGCTTTAGTGCAGTAGTTTCTAAGGTGTTTATAAGACTGGAGATCATGAGCTGTGTGGGAGGCTTTGTAGAGTCTCCAGGCTTTGTCCCAGAACGACATAAGGCAATGAGGTCGGCAGTGATCCAGGGGTGATGGTGGTGTTGAACCCTTGCTTTTCGTAGGGGTGCATGTGAGTCCCATATGGTCAGGAAGGTACTGCAGAAATCTGCAAGGGCATGGTCAACATCGGACGAGGACAGGACCAGGAGCCAGTCCACATTTGCCAGGTCATGCAGTATGGCAGTGTCGTTTAGTCAGTGAGGGGGCGAGACCAAATGAATTTGGGCAGAGAGGGCGGAGAGTGGATTTTGTGGATGCAGTAAGTGACACAATGGTCGCTGAGTGCATTGGAGAATATACCTGAGGCAGAAATTCGATGGGGATGGGAGGATAAGGTCCAGTCTAGGAGGGTGTGATTTGGGATCGATGATTTAGACATGTAGGTTCTTGGATAAGTTGGGATAAGTTTAAGGATTTGATCCTTAGGGAGGTGTGTTTGGTGGAAGGGGAGAGCCAGCCAAGGTTGAAATCTCCTAGTAACACGAGTTCGCCCATTGAAGTTTTGGCATAGATTGAGGTGATGGCCTTAATGATGTAGTCGGGCAAAGTCTTTGGTGAGGCATATAGAGCACCGATGTAGATGGGGGAGGAGGAGGGGAAGTATAGGCAGGCTACAATTGACTCTTGCTGTACTGTTATGTTGTTGTATTGTACTGCATCAAAATCAAAGGTAGACCACTCAAAAAGTTCATCTGTGGGAAATTGTTTGTCTAGATGATCATACTCTAGGCTAATGAGTCTCATAAATTGATGCTGTGCTTCCGTCTGTAGTACAGTTAGCTAGAGGCAGTTGTACAGGTTGACTCCAGTAGACAGTATCACACAGGCACTGCCCCTGATCTTTATTTTAGCCCTGGCAATCTGTGCCCCTTCAACGTGCCAACTCATAAAGTACATCGTGTAATACTGTTATGGCAGAGTGTTATTCAGGGTTAGATAGCTTATTAAAATAAAATAGGATCATTGCTTTCATTCACTTCTGCCTCAAAATACTGCACTTAGGCATCATAGTTATGTATTAATGTCCTGACTGCAAAGTGCGTTGAATGCCAGTGAACCTCACTAAGTGGGCAGAAAGCCACTGCGTCACAGTCTTGGACCTGAGCAAGTTCCTCCAACTTTGATTTTCTAACAGAGGATCTGCAAAACACAGTATATACCATTTGCAGTAAAGTCTCAGTGTCTTTTATCAATGGTACCTGTTTCCAGGCATCATCAAGTCCCAAGTCTTCTCTGCGTGCAACGCAGCTGTTCAACTAAATGCGGTATGCACTGCCTGAGTTGTGCTGCTACACCATTATTTTTCCCAAGCATAACAGATGCTCCAGCAGATGTAAACATCACCGTTTTGATAAAGTCCGGTTGATGGGCTCTGTGGTGATCCTTTACAGCTGAGGTGATAGCCTGGGCATTACATGCTGTTAATTTAACAAGTCCTCCAAATGTTAGAAATAGAGCAACATAGACAATGATGGCCAAAAAATACCTCATCAACGGTCCATTGAGTCTGCCCAAGTTACCTATTGAGCCCTGGGACCTACTGTCCCTCCAGATCGTAGCCCTCTGTATCCTTCCCCCCCATTTCTCCTCCCAGCTTCTGCTACCCCGAGCAGTCACAAAATCCTTCACCCTATCCCGACCATGCTTGAACTCACAACAGTTTTAGCAACCATCACTTTGGCAGGCAGACTGTTCCATGACTCCACCACCCTTTCTGTAAAATAATATTTCCTCATGTCCCTTCTGAGCCTCCCTCCTGTCAGTTTGCACTCATGTGTCCATGAACTAGTATTCAAGCTAAATATTTCCCTGCAGTTCACCTTGTTAATTTCTTTAAGGAACTTGAAGGTCTCTATCATATCTCCCCTTCCCCTTCTGGTCTTCAGCGAGTACATGGTCAGTGCCTTGAGGCACTCCTCATAGGACCTGCCTTCATGGCCCTGAATCATTTTCGTTACCCTGCACTGTTATTGTACCCTGTTGTAAAATATACCGTTTTGTAATGTAATGTAATGTTGTAAAATATACCTGTTGTAATGTGATGTAATGTTGTAAAATATACCCTGTTATAATGTAATGTAATGTTGTAAAGTACCCTGTTGTAACATTTTGTTTTATATAGTGCCTCATTTGACGGCCAGTACTTTACATATAAGAGCAGCATCTTGTTTACAGATAAATCTGTACTTTTGTCAATATTTAGGATACGGAAGGAGGCATTTCAAATTTCTTTCAATGTTTCATTTTGAATATTAGCATTAATGGAATGCAGGAATTCAAAGGCATAAATGCCTTGTGAGTTTTTTGTCATACTAATGTATTTTGCCATATAAGCATGCATTTCCTGCAGTGATATCACAGAGCTGTTCATCTTTACTGCCAGTAGAGCACTGTCTATTAAAATGTTGATGGCTTCTGCCTTAGACCAGTGGTGTTCCGTCACGGCCAATCAATGTTCTCGGCTGCTGCGGTTTCTGTCAGCATGCTCTGTATCCCACCAGCACTTCTGTTTTTGATACCTTCAACTGCAGTTTCACGTGTCTTGCTGAGTAAGTGTCCCTTTAGATAGTCCAGTTTCCAGCTATCACTCCATTTTTTGTCTTGTGCAAATTTTCCCCCAACTTTCCCATCAACACAAAATATTCCATATGAGCCCCGTGCCCACACCATACATATACAGGTGACATACAGTGCAACACAGTTACTTGCAGTAGATGGTTTTGAAATCATTAATTGCTGCACTATGTGACTGCCAAAAGCAGTGTGACAGGCTACTGCAGCCTTTTCTCTGATTTTATTTTTGGTTCGCTATTTGTGTGGCAATATTGGCCACTATGCACTACTAGGGTGAAGGTACGTGGAAAATGTGCATACCCTGCCCATGCAGCTGAGCACCTCTGGACAGGTGCACACATGCCGGCATTCATAACCAGTGCCCACCTGTCCGTGGCTCCTCCCCCTGGTGTGCAGAACCCCACAGGGTGGCCGGGCAGAGTCACAGACCCGGGCGGGCATCCAATGGGATGCCTGTCCAGGGTCCAAGAGTGGATCCCTCACACAGAAGGCATGGGTCCGGGGTAGTGCATGCCTACCACAGACACCCGGACCCAGCAGCATGGCCCCTATGGCCAGTCTGCCCACCAGCCCAGCCCTTGGTTTACAGTGCTCTCCCGGCACACTGAAGGACCCTGGCATTGTGAACCCACCCCCTGGCCCACACCCCCACAGCAGCACAGCCCTGTAGGTGGGCAGTGTCACAGTCCATTCTCCGGGACCGCCCCCCGCCTGGCAACATACTGTCCTGGTGCCGCCACTTCTCTGAAGTGTCAGACACTCACCCATCCCACTGCTCCTGCCCTCTCCATCTGCCTAGTGGGAAGGGGCAGCACAGAGGGCCCCCTCCTGGTCCCCCTGTGTCCAGCAGGTGCTGACAATGGGGGCACATAGTGGGTTATGGCAGGTTCCCCAATGTTGTAACCTGTGCCCACCTCTGCACCTATGCAGCCAGCACTACATGCTTTAGTGACTAGGGCATAGTGCTGTTGTGTCTGCGGGCCCAGGAGATTGGGTGCATTGGGGCTGCAAGCACCCCGTTAGTGTATCCTGAGCAGGGGGCGCAATGAGTGCAGAGTGGCTACGTGCCACAGATACATGGTGCATAGCCACTCTGTCCATTAGTGCATAGGGCCCATTATCTGTACCAGGTTAGCAACAGGAAGGGGACTCTGAGTTCTGTAGCACACTTGACTCATGAAATAGGAGGGGATCTGCAGTTTGTGGGTAAGCCCCCACAAACTACTAAACTGTGTTTCTTACTCAGTTTTTGCACCCTACAGCCTAGCCAGGCTTAAAGGAATGAAATACATAGTTTGGGATTGCACAGCACTGTTTTACTAGTATTTTAAATTACTTGTGTAGTCTGGAATTCACGTGACCTAAGACGTGACTTCTGGGTTGCCGGCTATTTAATCCTTCCCCCTAGAGAGCAGGGGTGTTTGAAATCATTAATTGTTGCATTGTGTGACTGCCAAAAGCAGTGTGACAGGCTACTGCAGTGTTTTTACTGATTTTATATTTGTTTTCGCTATTTGTGTGGCAATGTTATCTGTGCCAGGTTAGCAAGAGGAAGGGGACTCTGAGTCCTGTAGCACACTTGACTCAGAAAATAGGAGGGGATCTGTAGTTTGTGGGTAAGCCCCCATGAACTACTAAACTGTGTTGCTTCCTTGTTTTTTGCTCCCTACAGCCTAACCAGGCTTAAAGGAATGAAATACATAGTTTGGGAGTGCACAGCATTGATTTCATTAGTATTTTAAACTACTTGAGTAGTCTGGAAGTCACATGACCTACGAAGTGACTTCCGGGATGCCAGCTATTTAATCCTTCCCCCTAGAAAGCTTAGTGAGCTTGTGCAAGGCACGCGGAGACACTTGCAGAGACATGTGCATTAAGGTGCATGCCTGGCATGTCTCGTGGGACCAGAGGTAAAGAGGTATCTGTTTTTGGCAACAACACTACTGTAATTAATCAAAAAACAGCTGCACTTTGTATGAATGGGTCCTTTTAGTGACATTCTGGTTGTTACTGATCAAGTGAGAGGAAGTTCTTGCTGAAGTTCTACTCATTAGTTGTGGGAGAAGTGCTGAAAAAAATCTGCTCAGGTGTTTGACCATATAATTCTAGGCCTCTGATACAACTGACTCAAAACTAATCCAGTGAGGAACCTTATCCAAACTAAGTCCATACCGAATATAAAAATCTACTTTCCCTGAGTTAGGACTCCCCATCACCAGAATCATGGCTAACCTTTAGTGTTGCAATAAAGGAATACTAATAACCATTATATATATATATATATATATATATATATATATATATATATATATATATATACACACACACACATATGTTCTTTTCCTATATCCCAGCTTTCCTTTTCCTGCGTGTAGTTGTAAGTCAAATATAAAGACTGTTGTACCAGAAACATGGTTAGAATCATTAAGACACTAGAAGGGGGCATTGGACCTAAATGTGGGGGTTGTTCCATGTTTTGGCTAACCAATGTCGATACACCCTATGAGAATTTCATACGTGAGAAATGTACCCATATACAAGAATTGGAGCCTTTGATTAGATTATTTCACAACAGACTAAATTACATGGAACATAACCAACAAGACATGTCAAGCAAAATTAAAGAAATTCATAATAATATACAAAATGGTAACAAGAACTTAAGTCTGAACCAAGTCCAACCAGTCAATTTAATATTTGGTTCAAACATTGACCCTGCCACACCACACCACAACGAGGAACCAAATATAAACCTTGCAAGTTTATACAAGAAAAGAGACAGGGAGGAGGACCTTACTGGGGAAACACCTGAAGTAAATAGTTGGATAACTGTGGAGGCCAAACAAAAACATAAAAAGGGGCGCAGAGCACCGAACTTTACAATTCCTATGAACAATCATTTTTCTGTACTGGATATCATTAATCAGTGGGGTCAAGTATTAACACCAACTACGACTGATGATGAGAAAACTGACAAACAAAGGGAATGCATTGCAACCCCCCCCAAAAAAAGATCCCAGTAACACTCAAGTGCTAAACAATGCAGAGTACCCCAAAGGTGGTGACACAATGGACATGGAAATAGAACCTAACTCACATAACCCTGTGCAAGTAAAAGCAGGCTGGAATACAGCTACTAAAGATTGTTTGAATTCTACACCAGACTGCATTATCACCTCAGCAGTATCAGACAATTCTGGAAAGAGAAATATAGATAACACTGCAGCTAAAGGCAGTAACAAGGATACAACAAATAGCTTCAAGGCCAGGCAGGTCTATGTGTTGGGTGACTCTATAGTAAAGTATTTAGACAGAATAAATAGAACATGTATCAGTTTCAGAGGGGCACAATAATAGACATACATAACACATAGACAACATACATAAGGACTCAGAGAACAACCCATTAGTACTTATTCATGCTGGGACTAATAACTTAAACAAAAAAAGTATCATGGAAATTAAAAATGAATTCATAGAGACATGCAACAAAATAAAAGAGAGAGAGGGAGAGGTCTGTCTGTCTGCGATACTTCAGGTACCAAGATATGGGTACAGTATGAATAAAAAAAACAAACTAAACAGATAAATGAGTGGCTATGCAAATGGACTCAGCAATGGGAACGAATGTCTAAAACACTGGGAAACACATGAAAATAATAACAGTTACTACAGTTGGGATGGGCTGCATCTCAGCAGAAGGGGGAGTTCTGTCCTCGGCAAGACAGTTAAAGCATACATCACTAAAGCTTTATTTATTTATTTATTTATTAGCTTTTGGTAACCGGGTAAGTGCGCTAGGCAACAAACCTGCCTATTTTCAGGCACGACCCGGGAGAGTACAGGACAATGTATACATTTTACAGTAGCACATCATGACAATAAGGTACACATAGGACAGCAGGAGAAGTAACAGCAAATGTAGGTTATTAGAGCTGTAAGCATAATCTCCATCAAATACAAACATAATAGGTTACATGCAGACAAGACTAGGCTTGTGTCCATGCCACAGGCCAGCAATAGGGTGAAATAGGTTACAAGCACTTGCAGTGACCACCGTCATGCAGGTAAGAGAAGAGCGAGCTTTTAAATTCCCGGGTGGGAGGCAGAGTTTTTAATGTGTAGGGGGAGAGAGTTCCAGAACTTAGGAGCAAAGTGTGAGAATGCCTGCTCACCCATTTTTGTAGTGCAAAGTCTGGTTGAGAGCATAGGGACAGTGGAGGATCTGAGGGAACGGGTATGGGAGGCAGGAGTCAGCAGGTTCACCAGTTTGTCAGGGCTAGGAGGTCTAGTCAGCGAGTCAATAAAGCATCCCAATGAGTAGGCCCTTAGATCCTTGGGTGATAGCCAGTTTAGACCAGAATAGAGGAGGCAGCAATGAGTGAGGCGAGGGGCAGTTAAGGCGAATCTGCAGATGTTGTTATATACTGTATCCCATTTACTGAGTACAGAGGAGTTGGCAGAATAGATAATGGGAAGGGCATATTGAAGCTGGGGTAAGAGAATTCCCCTAGCCACTGCAAGTCTGGCCGAGGGAGTGAGGGAGTGGCGTACACACGATAGGCGCCACCAATTTTTGCATTGACAGCTCGGCAGACCGTGATGATGTGTAAAGACAGGTCGAGGGAGGGATCAAGTGTGACCCCCAGGTATTTGATGGACGCCGTGTTGGTGATGGGGGAGCCATCAAGACAGAGAATCAAGAGTCTGGGGGCAGTTGAAGGCATTTTTTTTGTAGCTCCGAACTGCATAGCACAAGTTTTATCCTGGTTAAGGTTTTGATGGTTGTTCGAGAGCCAGCGTTGAAGAACCTGAAAGTCATTCGAGAGCGTGGAGTTGATGACATCTATTGATTTGGATCCGGAGTAGAGTACTAGGTTGTCAGCGTACATAAGGGGTGCAGCTGTGTTGGGAGAGAACAGGGATATCATTTAGGAAGAGGGAAAAGAGGAGAGGACCAAGTGTGGACCCCTGTGGGACTCCACATGAGATGTTTATGTGGGAGGAGAGAGTCTTGTGGAAAGCTACCACCTGAGTGCGATTACCCAGGTAGCCGCGGAACCAGGAAAGAGTTGGGTCTGATGCACCAATAGTTTGGAGCTTCTTTAGCATGAGTGGGTGATGAACCATGTCAAACGCTTTGGACAGGTCAATGAAGATGGCTCCGGTGAGAAATCCATGGTCCATATTGCATTTTATGTCACTGGTAAGTTGAATCAGAGCTGAAGTGGTGCTGTGGCCCGGTCTAAACCCGTGTTGGGAGGAGGGGGTTTGGAAATTAAACTTGGCAATGTGTTCAGCAAGTTGGTGATGGACTATTTTCTCCAGGAGCTTACTGAGAGTAGGTAGAAGGGAGACTGGTCAGTAGTTTGTCATAAGTTTGACATCACCCTTTTTGTAAATTGGGATGGTTCTGGCCATTTTCCAGATAGATGGAACAGTGGACGTACGGATCGAGAGGTTGAAAAGCCACATGACAGGCATGGTCAGCCATGGTGCAAACCACTTGAGGATACCAGGAAGGACACCATCCGGCCCCTTGCCCCCAGTTGCCGGGAGTGAGTTAAGTAACTTGCATACTTCTCGGTAAGATGTTGGAGCCTGCACAAGGGTAGGTGGAGTGCGAGATGAGGAAGGGTCATGATGAAGGTAATCTTGAGGCAGATTAGTCTGGGATGCACCTGGAAGCGTTGAGAAGAGGGAATTGAAGGCATTGGCAATAGTACTTGGGTTATCGCAGTGTACGCCTTCAATGTTCATGTCTGTTGGGGACTGATGCTTTTCATTGCCAAGAATTTCCTTTATTTGGGCCCAGTACTTATGCGGGTGCTTGGAAGAGGATTTAAGGAGGTTTTGTAGGTACTTTTGGCAGGCGAATTTCCTTTGCATTTATTCCTCGAGGCTCGATAGAGCTTCTGCATAGTCAGTGCGAAGATGAGATACCTTCCACACTGCCCAGAGTCTGTCCCTACTTTTTAGGAGTTGAAGCAAGGGGCGTGTTAGCCACTTGGTTACTATCCCTGCCACCCGGCGTATGGTGACTGGGATATGTAAGTTTTGTAATGCTATGAGGACGGAGTTGAAATAGTCAGTTGCGTAGTTAATGTCCTCAGATTGGTAGAGAGGAGACCAGTCAATCAGACTTAGGTCATTTATGAAAGCATCAGCATTTAGGTGGGAGAGGTTAGGAAATGTGACTATTTTAGGAGGGAAGGAGGGGGTGACGGTGTTCCAGACGCAGTAAACAGGATAATGATCACTAATGGTGTCAGGGAGCGCTCCAGCCGAAGTAACGTATTCCTTTCTGTTTGTGAGTATCCAGTCAATTAGGGTGGCACAGGTGCCACCCTGTGGGACTCTGGTGGGTACCTGTTTGATCTGGGATAGGTTTGCCTTACTAACCATGGAGGATAGGTTGGCTGAGCTGTTCTCGGACCAGTCAAGGTTAAAGTCCCCAAGGCAGATAATGTCATTTTTGCCTGTTGTTGTAATTAGGTTTTCCAAGAGTTCAGACAGACCTAGTCTGGCATTTTTAGGAGGGACATAGATACAAAAAATATGTAGTTTTTTGACTCTCCCCAGAAGAAGGAGGGAATGAAGGATTTCACAATTAGATTGGGTGGGATCCCTAAGGAGGGTGATGTTAAGGTGCTTCTTATAGTAGAGGGCAAGGCCACCACCCCTTTTTGCCCCAGGTCGGTCAGCACGTAGGCATGTTGTATCCCGAAAGGAACATTGAGAGTCGATGACAGCAGGCTTTAGCCAGGTTTTGGTGCAGGCAAGGATGTCAGGGCCGATCGTACTCACCCAGACCTGAAGGTCAGGGAGGTTGGCTAGTAGGCTCCTGGTGTTAATGTGAGCAAAAGTCAGACCACAAGATTTAGTAAGAGAGGTACCCGGGGGTGGCAGAGATTGGAAGGGAACATGAGGCGGACCCGGATTGACCTCTATGTCCCCGGCTAGCACGAGTGACAGGAGAAAGATCCAGATCGAAATGGTACAGCAGAACCTGCCTTTAATTCTAATGGAGAGCTTCAATGTCCGATTGAGGTACCTGGCAAGTGGCCACATCTGCTTACTGATGAGAGCAGTTGGGGAAAGAGACGGGGGAGCAGTCGCAGCTAGAATGTTGAAGAAGTAAAAGGCATCTTGTGAGTGAGCAGTGATAGTTGAGGTAGGAGTGTTAGGACATGTGAGCACAGAGAGAATCAGGAGACAAAGTGCCCCCATTAGGAGAACCGACAGGGGTGAGAGGGGCATTCTGTAGGAGGAATAAGTAGTGAAGGGTAGAGAGAACAGGTCTGTTGCCAATCTATGACGTGCAGCCCAAGTTTTATGCTCCAGCAATAAATGCAACCTGGCTGGCAGGTCAAAAGACTTCAATCTTTGGGGAGAGAGTAGAAATACTCAGTTAATAATCAGGCTCCCTCTAGTGCCCGACGAGTATAAGGAACTAATGGAGAAGTAGGCTGATAGAAAAAACGCAATAGCAGCAAGATATTGCGAGGTTTAATGCTATAAAAGTAACACCAGCCAAGGGTGGGAGGGTATTGGGGAGAAGAAGGGCAGTCCAGAGCGACTACGGGGGCCGACACAGATCTGTTCCCTGTGCAGAGAGTTCAGCTACCTTGATGCTTTGCAGGCAGGGATCCGGCATCGTGGGGCTGGGAGAGCCTCTGAGGAGTTGGATTCAAGCCTCTCTGCTGGTGGCAGGCGACGCTCTTCGGCGTTTTGGAAGAGCCCTAGCTTGGACAGGCCCTCGTGACCTCCTGGAGCTCAGAGCTCTTTCGGGGTGGGGAGAGCCTCGTGCTTTCACTTCTGTCAGGTACTGCCTGAGGAGTGAAAGGTAGGCAGTTTAAATACACTTGCGAGCAGATAGTGGCGGGGTTAAGCGTTTCCTTTGTTTAAGTTTTTTTTTTTTCTCTCTAATCATTACTATGGGCAAGGTAAGCTGTGTGCAGGCTGGCTGGGAGCAGACAAAGAAATAACTCAGAGCTGATTTGCTTTGCTAACTAATTTAATACAGTAAAATATCCTGCAGCTAAGTTAATTAAGGCAACAACAGAATGCAGTGATATTTCGGCAAAACAGGTTAAAATATAGTGCTAAAACCTATCAGCGCTGTTGTGGAGTCGCAAATTGATGATGGCTGAGTTTCAAATTAAAGGCACGAAAAGGCAAAACAGATCTGTTCCCTGTGTGCAGAGAGTTCAGCTACCTTGATGCATTTGCAGGCAAGGATCCGGCGTCAGTGGGGCTGGGAGAGCCTCCGAGGAGTTGGATTCAAGCCCTCTCTGCTGGTGGAGCGCGATGCTTCTTGCGGCGTTTTTGTGGGAGAGCCCCTAGCTTGGACAGGCCCTTGCGACCTCCTGGAGTTCGGAGCTCCTTTCGGGGGGTTGGGGAGAGCCCCGGTGCTTCGCTGTCCAGTCAAACAACTAATGCTCAAATAGGTAGTAACATACCTCTGGAAAATTATAGGGTAATGATCACCAACACCAGGAGTCGTAACATGGTTAAGATCTCAGAATTGGAGGCATTAATGTTACAAGACAACTTTGACATAGTGGCAGTCTCAGAAACATGGTGGGATGAATCCAGTGAATGGCATTGGGAAATTGCTGAATATTACCTACTTTACAACAATAGGAAGGATACAAGAGGTGGTGGCATGTGCACATACATAAAAAAAAAATTACATGTCAACAGATCACTGCAGATGAATATAACAGAACTGATATAGAGAGTGTATGGATCCAAATCCAGTTAAAAAATAGACCAAGGATATTCTTTGGGGATTGTTCTAGACCACCCAGTTCATCAAATGAATATAACATTTCCCATATTAGTGAAATCACTTCAGTATCTGAATTGGGGGACACAATTGTTGTCAAGGATTTTAACTTTCCAGGCATCTGCTGGGATATACTATCTGGGGCAACTAATCAGGAAAGCAGATTTCTAAATGCTGTAGCCTTACTGGGTTTAAACCAACTAGTAACAGTTCCAACTAGAGGTAACAACATTCTCGACATAATCCTCACCAACACTGCGACATACGTAGGAGACATAGACTTCTCTAGCCCAATAGGAGGTAGTGACCACAATGTAGCATTATGTAACATCAACTTATGTGCTTCCAGGAAAACCCATACATTTTGTATTACGGACTACAGCAAGGCTGATTTCGGCAACTCAACAAAGTGTCTAGGAGATTTTGACTGGGAAAGAGAAATGTAGAACCTCTCAGTCGACATGTGTTGGTCACTTGTAAAAAAAAATAACATTGAGGCATGTGAACTCAAGTTTATACCTAAAAAGGAAATATATAATAAAAAGGGTAAGATACCATTATGGCTTACAAAATATGTCAAAAAACAAATAACATCCAAAGAGAAGGCATTTGCTAAACTAAAAAAGATTAACTCAGCAGAAGCGCACAATAAATACAAATCTGAACTATCAAAATTCCAAAAAATGCATTTAGTCTGAGAAAGGAAAAATAGAGTTCAGGATAGCCCATACAAATGACAACTACAAATCATTCTATTCCTATATTTGTAGTTACAAGCATGTTCCCAGTGAACTTGCTAGAATAATTTACAATGACATAACAGTCACAAATGACAGTAAACTTGCTAAAATATTTAATGCGTATTTCTGTTTCGTATTTAATCCAAAAATGAAAGCAAAATATTCTGACAATAGTACCCCACTTGATAATGTCTGCTTTACAAAGGAGAAGGAGGAGGAGGTCATGTTGGGTTCACTCAAATATTTAAAACCAAATACTTTCCCGGGCCCAGATAATATTTATATATATATTTTTTATATTTTTTTATTTATAGTTATAGTCTCGAATAAACAACCTTTGAGTTAGGAACTCTTTTACAAAGGTTCCTCGTCGGTATAACAGAAACATAAAAGAAAAAACAAGAACAACAAAGAACAAATACTATATACAGAGTGTTTAAAAAATAGCTAACTATTAAATACAAAATAATTACAGAGTGTATTTAAGGTAAGTAGCGTACTGAATATCATTGACACATTTTCATATAGAGAATAATCTTCCTAGCAAAGAAGTGAGAAGGGAGTGAGCAGCCAGGAGTTAGCACTGTCAAGAGGCAGGGGGAAGGGTTGGTACAGCAAGGATGCTTGATTGCGGTGGGGAGAGGAAGAAGAAGTTGAGGGGAGTAAGGTCAGGTGGCAGTAGGGAGGTAGCCATCAAGTGGGGGAGTGGTGGGAGGGAGATAGGTTATGGATTGGGCAGTAGGGAGTAGGGGGCTTTGAGGTTATGGAAAGGGAAGGGAGAGAGTGGAAATGGGTTAGGTTGAAGGGGGTAGGGGGATCAATCCAAGCAGTCACATTTACCTAAGTCAGTCAAGTGTGGCAATAGTTCCTTCTTAAATGGCCCAATCTTTAGTATATTAGATATAATAGAAGGAAGTTCATATTTTACAGTAGTCTATCACTGCCATTGGAACTAATACCCTCTACTAGGTTATTCAGCACTGCCATCAAGAGAAACACACTTTGTCTTCTTATACTCTCCTCTCCTCTCCTACCCTTCCTGGCCCCCCTAGGCCCCTGTCTTTTCCAGTCCCCCTTCCACCCTACCGGCCAGGCCATCCCTGATTTGGATTCCCTCTGAACACTACTACTGCGCTGCCCAGCTCTCACCCCTGTTGCTCTTTTGCATTCTTTATTCATTCCAGCACGTATCCATTGTTGACACACTCGCTTGTGCCCTCCTTGATAACCTTTACTCAGCCTACATCTCTCCTTTCAGTTCGGCCTCATTCCTCACCTGAATCTATGTATTTTACCTTACCTCTGTCCTATACACTCTCTCAGCTCAATTTTGGAATTTGCAAAAATTTGGATCACGCAGTTCCTGTCTTTACTGTTACCTGTGTCTCACCTATACCGTGGATTGGTTCCTTTCATAATTGTAACTGCCAAACACCATGCATTACATTATCTGTTAAGAATTACCTCACTGTATCCTTGCACTATAGTTACTGTATGTAACCATCTCAGAGTTTGTATTGTACACATTTCATGTACCCACTGCTGACCGAAAGTATACTGTTTGTTGTGTATATTGTCCCTTTTATGTATCAGGACCTCCTTGTGAATGAGCATGCCCAGTGGAGTATTTCTTGCAATAAACTTGAGCTTACCTTAACTTGAGTTCATTGAGCCAAAGTGGTGCCTTGTAAGAGAAAGATCGCTGGGCAAGTGTTGTGTACCAAAAAGAAACATGTAAGGCATTTCTAGCCTTGCCTCTGGTCTGATGGGTGTTAAAGACAGGTTTGAGGAGCTTCTGCACAACTAAGGGGGTTAGACCTAGAAGGGCTTTTGTTTCCAAGGAGACAGATCTGATACTTTATCCTCCCCTGAAGGTTAAGCCACTTGGTCTGTGCATATAGGTTACAGGTGTGCATAAGTATGCCTGTACCTAGAACCAGACTGCAGGTCTTGTTTAATGCCAATCTGACCCTTTTCAATGCAGTTTCAGTGGCTGCGCTATACACTACCAGACCATAGTCTATGACAGATAGTATGGAGCTGCTGACTGCAAGTCTCAGGGCTTCAGCCATCATGTATCAATCCAAGAATATTGATTGAAACAGCTAATGTCATCTCCAAACCTCTGATTATATTTATTAAATCTGTGGAAACTGGAGATCTATCAAGTGACTGGAAAACATCAATAACAATCCCAATTCGTAAAAAGTGTGTTAAAAGTCAGGTCACCAACTATAGAGCAATCAGCTTAACGTCAGTTTGCAGTAAATTGCTTGACAGGCTAGTTAAGTGAAGAACTGAAACTGAAATTAATAATTTGGGTTTAACAGAGTCAAGTCAACATGAATTTACCCCAGGTCGCTCATGCACCACAAATCTGATAACCTTCTACAATAACGTTAGCACGAGCATTGACAGTAATATCCCAGTGGATGTTATCCTACTAAACTTTGGCAACGCATCTGATAAAGTACCACATCATGAATTGGTTGTAAAATTGATCAAACCAGGACCAAACCAGAAGCTTATCAAATGGGTCAATAACTAGCTGATGGATCGGTCCCAGAAAGTCAGGATTAGGGGCAGCTTGTCTTGTTCAAAGGAAGTTACTAGTGGAGTTCTGCAGGGCTCCATCCTAGGACCGACACTGTTTAATATATTCAAAAGCAATATCAGTATGAATATTATGAACTCGATTATTACATTTGCAGATGACACAAAGCTGGGGGTGGTGGGGAGGGGGGTGAGTGAATACTGTAGCTAAACATCAAACCCTGTGTAGAGATCTAAAAAAATTTAGTTATGGTGTTAAATAATTAAGTGCTAAACTCTTCAGTTAAGGAACGTGACTTATGAATAATAGCTAATAATAGGCTTATACCCAGAGATCACTGCAAAAAGATTGCACACACTGCTAACATCATTTTAAATAAAATAAAGCAAACATTTACCAACAGAAGTCATTCCTGTGTAATAACACTATACAGGACATATGTCAGGCCACATTTGGATTTTGGCTCCCCTTTTTGGAGTCCTTACCATATTCAAGATAAAACGCTGCTAGAAAAAGTGCAGCATAGAACAACTAAATTCCCGCCTTAAGGAATTTGCTCTATCAAGAGAGACTGGTAAGAACGGGCCTGCTAGGTCTAACAGACAGAAGAACTAGGGGTGACTTGCTGCAGCTGTACAAAATACTACATAACAATGACCTAGCAAGGCAATGTGGATTTAGGTTCGCTACACGTAGAGTAAACCGTAGAAGTCATAACAAGCAGCTGTGCATTCCTAAGGCAATAACAAGTAAAAGAGAAGCCTACTATACTATTAGGGTAGTCAAGGCGTGGAATTTACTATCACAAGAAATTGTGGACTCAAAAAACGTTATTGAATTTAAAAATAGACTAGATAAACATCTATACTGGGTGGAAACACACAAAAACTGATGCCCCCACTGGGCGTGCGAGACACTCTTGATGGGCAGCTGCCTTCTTGTGTTTAACAAAACCAAGTAAACATGTCAAAAAACACTGTATGACAAAAGGGCTTAATTGCCATTGGACGACACTGTTTCCTGCAGAATACTGCAGCATTTGGTGATGAACTGCAGCATTACTGTATAGTATATGGTTAGGGCTTATTGTGCATAAAAAGCAATGGTTTTCCAAAAGCAGTTGTAGGACAATTCAAAGGTCAAGAAAAGTTGTTGTAGTATCGTTCTGACATCACAATAATACTACAACAACTTTCCCCCTTGAGCAGTTACCTGATTGGCTAAAGCAGTTCAGTGTTCAAAAAAGAAAGGGGGTAAAATGGCGGCACCGTTTAGCGAACGAAGGGGCAAGTGTTTCGCTAAAATAGTTTGGACACAAACTGCCATTGTCAGCTCCATATGTCCAAACTATCAGTTTGGCATTTTTCTTCAACTTTTTTTACATAACCAGCGCTTTCAAATATCGGGTGGTGAGCAGAACTGTAGCAAGGTGTAGCGAGGACTGGAAGCGGAATGGGATTGCAGTGACAACGGAGAGCAAGCAGGTGTGTGAACTCAAGGTATAAAACCTTGTATTTAAATTACATTTTAGACATTTCTGGGAACCATATACTATATAAAATAGTATATGGGTGACCAGACAACAAGGCTTTGTTTCCATCTCGGGGTTGTGATGATGTCAAAAGGACCTCTCGAGCTTGACTCTCAAGGTCTGTATGACATCATCACATCCCCTCAATGGAAACATAGCCTTATTGTGTATGGTCACCCATACACTATTCTATATGTTGCATCCTAGCTGATGCTGCTGCAGCATTGCTTTTGTCTTCTGGGATGATGCCGGTATAATGGTCTCCACAATTTCATTAAGTCATACTTCCTTAAAAGCGGAACTGCACTTAGTCTTGGATGCAGAGCCTTCATCTGTGCCAGAAGTGGAGGAGTGGGTTAGCTTTCCCTTCAGCATGTTGAATTGCTGATGTTCTACAGCACTCTCTTGGTTAACCTGGTTTTAAGCCCTTTTAAGGAAACACAAAAATTATAGAAAAATGCACTTGTTTAAAGGAGTAATACAGTCAGAATCTGCAAAAACATTTGATGTGCAGAGTGTTTTATTTTGCTTGTGTAGTCCTAGTGTGTCCTTCCCTCTTTCTGCTGTTAGGAGTTTTTTCTAAATTAGACTGCTAGTTATATGGTAGTTTTATGGCCCCTGGGGATCTCCATCTCAGCAAGATGTATTGCTCTTCTTGTTCCTACAATGCCTCCTGTCCCATGTGACAATGAGGTATCAGGGACCATGGATTCAGGAAGCACTGGTTTAGAGTCACTTTACTACAGCAGAACTACTGTGATAAAAAGTAACTTTCCTTATCCAGTGAGCATTAGTTGCTACATTCAAAGTTTAGCAAATACTTACAGACTAACTAAGTAGATTATTCTGTAAGAAAACAGCTAGAGTCTTTACTAATTCTAGTACTGATGATTTGGAATGATTTGTGTGCTTTTTATCTGTAATTTGATGAAATGAAAAGTTTCAAAAGCAAAACATTAGCCAGCCTGGTGGCACTGAGAGATGAGGCACTGGATGCCTTACCCCAAGTCATGCAGGCAACCTGGGTTCAGGAACAAGCCAGGGTCATTCGAGCTGGCCGGGGGTGGGGAGTTAGCAGGATCAAGCAGCCAAAAGGCAGTTCTCCTCTCCCGGGGAGTAACCCTGCTGCCTACCATGGTTCCACTGCCCCCAAGTGGAGGTCCAAGGGCAGTGCAGGTGGGCAGGTGGCAAGCAGAGGGAGGGCATCTCAGAACCATGTTGTGCGCATACCTCCATGTGCTTTGAGCAGCCAAGACACGGGGGTGGGAAATAAATGTAACTTAAATAAAAAGAGCAAAATAGTTACTCCTGCTGGCTAGACCTGACATACACATAGACAACAAAAATATTGAATCAGAGCTATTCATTGAAGGCCAGAACATCAGGATCCTATCTCTAGTACTTGCTGAATCAGTGGTCATGGATTCATCACTGTCACATGGTACTGGTTGTTTAGTACGAAAAAGAAAAGCAATAAACCTTGCAGAGATGGAGATCCCCAGGGGCCATAAAACTGACATATAACTAGCAGACTCGTTTAGAAAAAGCTCCTAATAGCAAACAAAGGCAAGGACTCACCAGGACTACACTTAGAGATCAAAACACTCTGCACAACATGTTTTTGCAAATTTTGACTGTACTGCTCCTTTAAGATGGACTCCAACAGGTAAGATGCTATTCTGAAGCAGAAATAATGTAGGACTTTGCTGTGCAGGAATTCCAACAGATAATACACTTTTCAGCCGACATGGGAAGAGGCATTGCCGTGGTTCTGCTGCCCACAACCATTTGATTGTGCTAACGCTTTCCAATGCCATCCTCCCCTACTCCAGGCATACAGCAAATAATTTATGCAAGTACACCATTTTTAAAAATGCTTGAACTGTACTTGTGCTGGACAGATGCTGGCCTGGGTAGGCACAATGGAAAAACTAGCAGCAATGACTGTGGTACAGATGAACATGTTGACATCTATTTGTTTTCTGCTGTGTCTGATTTCCCTCCTCTCATGTCTTGTTTAGCTCTCCCTGCTTCCATTGCATCTGCTTTGCCATTTCTGTATTTCTACCTTTTAAATAATTAAAAGAATATTCCTTGACATTGCTCGGTCCAGGTTTTCACTGGTATTCTTTCTGCTGTTTTTTTGAACCCCGTTGTTCAAAATGACATTGCTTCCTGACCTTATGGGACAATAGGTATAGAAAGATGGCTTAAAATATTTATCAAAATCTGGTCAGATCGAAGACATTCCCTTTTATAATTTCAAATGTAAAAACATATTAATGCACACATTCAAAATGGGGAAAGAAAGCTATTGTACAACACAATAACATGGAATAAGAGACCATGTAATATGGAATAAAAAGGTATAGGTCAGAATGTTCCCTGTAACATGTACTGCTGTTTCAAGTACCCTTTAACACTTGATCAAACAGTACTTGTAACACGGCATACGAGAGAGGACTGAAATGGAGGAGCCGCATTGGCTGAAGTGGCACAGGTGACACCAACCGGGCGGTCATTAACCCACAGTTAACGCACGCTCGGTTAGTACTACCTGTGGCCACCACAGCAGTAGAGGGGACTCACCTGCCCCATCACCACCCCCTGACGCCACCCGCAGCACTCGCGAGCTGCAGACTTCCAGTGCCCGCCTGCCAGATACCGTGCCATCACCAGTGGGTGGCTGATCCTGTACCCGCCCACTCTATCCCCAACACCAGCCGGAGTTCTATACATGCAAACTGTCTATCTCAGTGGCACTTGTGAGCTGTCTTTGGGTAGGGGCAGAGAGTATGTGTCCCAGATTGCACTGCTCCCTTCTGTGATCAGCAGCCAGCATTGAATGGGACAGCAAAGAAACGGCCGGTAGGAATGGACAAATTAGGGTAGTAAGATATGTGTCCCGCACTAATCTTCTCCTCGTCTCAAGTGGCTAATATTCAACACTATCTAAAAGAATGTGCAGCATGCGCCGTGACTGCGCACGTCCTCACAGTAGCAAAGTCAGCTGAAAGCAGCCAAAGATACCACAAGTAATCAGCGAACATTGCCACTCTCACGAACCGCTCCTTATTGCCATCTCACCCAGTATTCCGATAGTACTTCCATCACGCTTGCCATGTTACAAGTGCATTAATCACCTCCAGGTCAGGCTGTACTGGGGATTAATGCCCGTTGGGGGGTTGGAACCCTCGGGCTTCGCCCTTGTGCACCAATCCCCCCCAGCGGGCATTAATCCACCGGTAGAGCCCTGCTCTATCGGTGGATTAATGCTTACTTGTAGTCCAGTTCCATTCTGTTGGATTAGACTTAGGCCTTGAATTCTCAGACATTCCATAGGCCTTTAAACGCCTTTAAAACCACATGCCAGCCCAGAGAGGTGCACTATTATTTAACCATTGAGAATCCTACGCCTTTAAAATCTCAGACACATAATTCCCTTAACCAGTCTACTATACTGCACAATAGATAGGTAGATGAATAGCCCGACAGGCCTTTTCATGCCATTATTGTCTGTGTAACAATGTACACAAGTCCCCCCCTCCCTCGACTTATGTGCATTACTGCAGTTTGCAAGGTGAAGTGAGGCCCTCCACAAGCAATTAACACAGAAACCTCCACAAAGTACAAGAAAACAATGCAGACTCCCCTCCTGAGATGGAATATGACAGCAGGAGGCCCATAAATTATACAATGTTTATAGCCCAAGAGCCTCCCTAAATACAGACTGTGTGTGTGTTTTATTTTTGTTGTAGTCACACACACACACACACACACACATACATACACACACACTGTATTTAGGGAGGCTCTTTGAATAATCTTATAGTGTATGGCAAACCGCGATTGCGTATGGAAATCCAAACACATGAAAAAGTTGTTCTGCTGCACTAGTGATGTACCTACTAACACAGAATGACTTTTTGTTCTGCATTATTAGGCAAGTCACAATGCAACTGCCCCCAATAGTGCTGTACATAGGAAAGGGGGGTGGTCGACTGCTGGCATGCATGAGCTGGACATACTGGAAGTGCTGGCAAACACTTCAATGGAACAATGAAAAAGTAAGCAATCTTTTACGTTTGGGCACCATACGCTATAAAGAAAAGTGTATGGGAGCCCAAATATACAACCACGGTATTCTCTATACCTTGTGGTTTCTATGAGAAAAGGGACCTCTCAAGCTTTGCTGTCAAGGTCCTAAATAGTCATAGGAAACCATTTTAGTGCGAATATAAATAGTTGTGTATGGAAACTCATACACTATCCTATATATAATTTATATGCCTCCTGCTGTCACATTCCATTTCAGGAGAGGTGTTGCATCCCAAATCTGATTTACAACCACCTACTATTTCAAAGACTGTTTTTAGACTTTGCATACTTACTTATCAAAAAGAGATAGAGTTTTAACAGAAAATACCATACGTGCTCCTCTCTCTCCCCTAATTTTTGCCCAATTAGCCAGATAATACGAGTATAGTCTTAGACAGATCCCGTTTCTCAGTCTATATATTTTCTTGGGGGGGGGCACCATATTCTTCCTTCCCAGATGCTGCCCTTCCAGTGAGTCTCCGTTATCTGTAGGGAGTCTCTCACCTTCATTTTCCAGTCACCCTAGCTGTTTCTCTCAAGCAGCATAAAAAATTGATAAAAGGTCCTACGGTAATAATCAAGTTTAGTAAAGTGTTATGTTGCTATGCTATCCCTCAAAACTTACCTCAAAGAAATCTGACAGTCTTTGGGTAGCTGGAAGCAGCTAAACAGATTTTAACACGCATTTGTCAATGCTGACTGTTTGCATGCTTGTATTTGCTGTATGGTTCTTGGGCACAAATATTTTTAATTTTACAGATGAAGCCACTTAATCGGGACGCGGTATATTTTTATTTATTTCAGTACCAGGAGAATACCTGTTGAGCAAAGGCTCTTTTTCAAGGTTCTGCATCATGCAGCACATTACAGAGGCATTTCGAACAAACAGAGAAACATTCGTAAGTGTTTACAACTAGAGTATGACAATCTCGAACATGGGGGCCTACAGAGGCAAGTGCATGATCTATAGGGTTTGCACAGAATTACAATATGTAGCTAGTAGATGTAAAGCATTGCAGACAGTAGTTTAGCATGGACGCATTAGGAGCAGGTATTATAATTCTGCCCATTACAGGAACCTACAATATTATGAGTACTTGTATTGGAGGAACAGATAGGAGAGACTGCCCAGGGGGCGGCGCGGCCAAGATGGTAAAAAGAGAACAGTGTGGGCAGAAGTGGAGGACAGGTATAACTTGTGTGTAGGGAAAGACACAGTAGTGGAGAGACAGGGCTGGGGAGAGAGGGAAAGCCTAACACAGGGTTTGCTCACAGAGGAGATGCAAATGTTTGTAGTTTGGGAGGGGTAGATTTTATTAGGGGAGTAGTAGAGAGGGGTAGCCAAATAAATTATGTAGGTGAGAATTAAGATGCTGAGGCTATCAGGAGGGGCAGGATAAAATCAGGGATTAGGAAAATAGAACAGCTCAGATAGCACAGAGGTTAAAGGTAACAAACTAATAGTACAAGTTATAGTAGTAAAATGGTATGGGAAATGGGAAATAAATGCATAACATTGTTTTCTTAGATTCTTAATCCACACAGATTTTGTCCCTTGGCTAATCAAGAGTGACGTCCCTAGACCTCTTTGTGTTCCACAACAGCTCAGCTTCACTTCACAGCTCTCACACAAAAAAATGTCTCAAGATGACACGCCGAATTAGCCAAGAGACATCTTGAGCACCCCATTTACCTATAATAAGGTGCTTCTAAAAGCATTTAGCTTCCCAGACACACAGAACTAGTTACAGTTTTAAAATCCCATACAGGGTTCCTAAAGTCTTTAAACCTTACAGACACACAGAACTAATCCAGGTGTTAAAACCTCATACAGACACACTCCATTTCCTAGGCCTTTAAACCTCACAAGGACACAGAAAATTCCAATAAGCTTCACACAGATACACCCAGAAGTACAACGCTTAAGCTTTCAAGTCCCGCACACAGACATGATACAGTTGCTTAGGTATTTAAAAATTTGACCAAGAGGACTCACAGTTTGTTAGGCCTTTAAACACCTTAAGAGCATTAACAAGGTGAAAGAGTCTAACATGTTTCAATGTAAGAAAAATAGCAGGACAAGAGAACACAGCATGAGATTAGAGGGAGGCGGATTAAGGGGTAATGTGAGGAAGTTCTTTTTCACAGAAAGGGTGGTGGATGCATGGAACGGCCTACCTCAGGAAGTGGTGGATATGAATACAGTGCAGGGCTTCAAACAGCCATGGGATAGGCATAAGGGAGCAATACAGATGAGTATAAATAGATAGGCCATTGACAGAGCAAAGGCCAATGACACATTCATAAGGTAGAAAAAGAAATGGGCAGACCGGATGAGCCTTGCGGTCCTCATCTACCGTCAACTTCTATGTTTCTATGTAAACAGACCAACACACACACATCTTTGTACAATCCAAGGTCCATTATATTACGCTGTTTAGTGCTAAAATGTATTATAATGTATGGGGAGCTCTTATTACTGTCTGAATTCAGACAGTTTACCATGTTGTAATGGTATCAATGTGACGTCAAGAGGTTGTTAACCCCTCTTGACTACGTCACATCGATACCTATTACTATGATCATAGTATGCATGCTCAGATTAATGGCCATGGCAGTGAGCATTACTATCGAGGGAGCCAGGAGCAACGAAAAAAAGTAAGATTGTTTCAGCCCCTATCATGGGGCTTCTGACCAGCAGCTATGGCGTTTCCTCCATTAACTTTTATTGTGTATTTAGTCCTATACACTATAAAAGCTAATGGATGGTAAACAGACCGCACTGAAATTACATCTCGTGGTTTCAATGACAACTGTAAACCACTCGAGCTGTGCTCTTGAGGTTTACCTAGTTGTCATAGAAACCACTTGATGCGATTACAACATAGTTACTGTCAGTTTCCCATCCATTATCCTCTATATCTATCATAAACATATGCGTTTGATCCATATTCTAACTGCTGGCTCTACCCCCTCATGTTTTTATTTCATGTGTGACAATGACAACACCAGACAGAGTTTCCACTCTACTGAAAAGCCTTCTTATAGTTTTGTTTGTGTAGAAAAAACATAACTTACTGTTAATTGTTTTTGGTGGTGTCAAAAACCATTTTTACTTCAGACAATGCATTTCTTTTCAACCCACAATGTTTCAGATTTCATTTGTGCACCACCTGTTCATAGAATCATAGAATTTGATGGCAGAAAAGGACCCCTTGGCCATCCAGTCTGCCCCTTTCCCTCCTTCTAACCTTGAGCTCCCCCAACCCCCTGTAGCCCTTATGCCTGTCCCATGCCCTCTTTAGATTCATTTCTTAATTTATACAAAGTGCATTTCTAAAACCAAGGCACTTGTACATAGAATAAACAACCATGACAATTTAAAACCATTATAGCAAGACAGAATTTTAACATCCATAAAACTTCAGACAATAAAATTAATAAAAAATCAGAATACATTAAAATAAGTTTAAATATACTAGACTAAGTATCAGTTTCCACCAGAATCTGGATAAGCTAAGCTAAACAGATGTATTTTTAGTGCTATCTTAAAACCCTGGACAGTCAGGCATGCTCGTACACGATGAGGTAGAGAATTCCACACGGTCAGGGCCACAAAAGCAAAAGACGGGGCCCCCAATGATTTCATATGAACCCTGGGAATCTCTAACAATCCCTTGTTGGCAGATCAGAAAGGACGGAGGGGGCGGTAAGGGCAAAGGAGACCTTGCAAGTAATGGGTTCCCTGATCATGTAGGGCTTTATAGGTCAGTAAACCAACCTTGAAGGTGGTCTGCCACTGTACTGGCAGCCAGTGCAGTCCACGGAGCATAGGTGTTATATGACTGGTCCCTAGAAGTACCAGTCAATAACCTGGCTGCCGCATTCTGCACTAGCTGCTGTGATGCTTGGCCAGCTGGTTATGATTGTTCTATGACAGTTGTAATATAGAATGTGGTATGTGAGTGTCTCACATGAGACATCCTGTGCTATGGGTGCCCCCCCAGGTCAGAGAAGCTATAGGCTACATTAACCTGACACCAGGAGGTAATTAAAGGACTAGAGAGACTTAATTAAGGGTCTCCTGTTTTTCTGTTGTAATTAGAACTGATCCAGCTGCCAGGACATAGGGTTTGTAAACGTTTATGACATCTTAGAGGAAAAACATGTTATGTCACCATGGTGCTAAAGTTGTAAAAAAAACCTTTGATGCCTTGGGAACAGGAAACCACACAAGATCAAAGGAAATGCTTGATTAAAGACTGTCATAATTTGGGAAATTAGTTTTTGCTGAAGTCACAGTATTTAAAATATCTCCTGACAGGAAGATCATTGTTTGTATATTTTTTATATTCTAAAAGGAGGAGCTAGATGACTCAGAAAGGGTGTGGAGAGACACTGTTTAAACTGAATACTGTGGCTGAACTTAGTGACATTTCTTTTTGGACTCTCTGATCTAACTTAAGCACTGTAAAGAGGTAATACATTAGATAGAAAAAGTCTAATTGTGTTGTGGTAGGAGTTTATGTTTTGTACTTTAACCTTGTTCTTTTAAGTGATTGTATGTTTTTTTTTTGATATAGTGTTCTGTGTTTACATTTTACATATTTTTATCCATTTTAGTAAATACATTATTTTGAAAGACTGCCTGCGTGTGTCTTCGAAGTTCTTTTTGCATGTGACGTATAGAGGGTTAAGACTGACAAAAACTGTTCAGAGCTTGATGGCGTTACTAAACTGGGAAAAGGTAAGAATATACGTGAGGTCTTTTATAGAGTTTTAAGGGTTCATTTTGGATACCTGGTTAGGTGCCCTTAGGCGAAAGATATCTGGCATCCTCAGAAGAATAGATTATCTGAGCCTGTACAGTCGTTACACTAGCACAAGGTTCATAGTTTGAATCCCCAGAACTTGAGACTAAAGGTGATTCGGACCCACAAGCTAACAGGAGGTTTACCCTGTCTGTTACCTGTTCACATTACTGCGCTCGGAGGTTGGCACTGTAGGAGCAGAGGGCCTGACCTGCTGAGTGTGTTTGTGACAGCTGCAAGTGGTGGATATCAACCCCCAGTAACCCTAGGTAACGGCATTGCAGTAGTCAAGGCAGGAGGTTACGAAGGCATGGCCCAATGTTGGAAGATCATCAGGAGGAACCAGATGCTTCACCCAGGTGACATTCCTCAGATGGTAAAAAGATGACTTGACAATGGGCGACACCTGTGATTTAAGGGTCAGGCCATCATCAAAAATAATGCCCAGATTCCGCACCCGATCTGAGGTAGTCAGCTGAACACCCCCAAGCCAAAGCCCAGAGGGTTGTCCTACCAACAAACCTGCCTCTCGTCAATCTAGGTCCACAACCAACACCTCAATTTTAGCCGGGTTCAACCACAGCCAGCTGGCACTCATCAGTCCTGGATCTCAGATAGATAGTATCCTGTGACATGTGCTACTCACGACTGGGCACCTACCGAAATGGCGACCCACTTGCGGCACATGTCCACAGGGTGAGAGAGCAAAGAGGGTGACCGGATGGGGAGGGTTCATGAATAACGACAGGATGTCACTATATGTACACATGCATGAGGGGCCAGTACACATGAAACAGAGGCAGGAGGGGAGGGAGAGTTTGTGAGGGGTGGTGCCGCGGTGAGCTGCCGAGCTGGCTCCGTGGAGTGGTAGGTGAGTGCTGGGCTGGGGTGGCCAGGATGCTGGGTTCGGGTCCAGGTGCAGGTATGTTTTGTTGCACCCGGCCTGAGTAGGTTTCTATTTTTTACAATTTTGCACCCCTCGACAGACACCCCCCTGGAGTTGAGAATCCTATAGTAGGGGGTTGCAGGGGGAAAAGCCCCCCATGGGGGGGTGCAGGGGGCACAACCCCCCCACATAACATTATAAATTAGAGTCCTTGGTGCCCTTTTGTTTTTCGCTGGGGGGGGTGTACATCGCCAAAATAGACTTTCAGCGATGTACAGAAGCCATAACAACAATCACCTTTCTGCGATCGCTGTTATGACATGGAACCCAGATAGACAGTTATTAAATACCAAGAGGATCACATCCTGTCCAGGCACAAAGGACATTTACTAACATACTAACATGAGTATCATCTGTATAGCAGTGAATACTCAGACTGTACCACATAATGATCTCTCCCTAATGGCAGCATATACACTGCGAACAACATGGGCGCCAAAATGGAACCCTGCTGTATCCCACAGGATAGGGAGAGAGGAGCTGAGAAGGAAATCCCAGACACCACTCTCTGAGTCTCACCCTCAAGGAAAGATTGAAACCATATGAGGACCACACCAGATAGTCCACAGATGAACCACAGGCATTCCAGTAGTACACCACGATCCACAGCGTCAAACGCTGCATAGAGATCAAGGAGGACCAAGATAGAATGAGTCCTCAAGAAGCCTGCCACAGAATCAGCTCCTACCACCTCCTCCGGAAGGCCGTTCCAGGCATCCACCACCCCCTCAGTGAAGAATCACCCTCTGACATTACCTCTGAAGTGCCCCCCCCCCGCAGTCTCAGGCCATGCCCCTTGTAATGGTGCCCTTCTTCATGTGGAGTAATTTCTCCAGGTCCACTTTGCTTAACCCTTTGATGTATCTGAAGGTCTCTATCATGTCCCCTCTCTTCATTCTGATCTCCAATGTGTAGAGCCCCAGCTCCTTACATCTCTGTTCATATGGTATGCCCTTCATCCCTTGCACCATCCTGGTCACTCTTCTCTGAATCCTTTCAATCAAGTCAATGTCCTTGCGCAAGTAAGGCCTCCAAAACTTGACACCGTACTTAAGGTGCAGTCTCACCAAGGCTTGGTATGGGGGCGCCAGGACTTCCCTCCTCCTACCAGTGATTCCTCTGCCTATACTTGTCAACATCCTGTGAGGCTTACCCACTGCCCTTGTACACTGCTTCCCCACTATGAGATCACTGGAGACTACTATCCCTAGATCCCTCTCCTGTTCCGTAACCCTGACTACTCCCCCCCCCCCCGAGTGTATATCCTGTCCTCGGGTTTCTGTGCACCAGGTGCATTACTGCGCACTTCTTTATGTTGAATTGTAGTTGCTAGGTCTCCGCCCACCCCTCCTGCCTCCTCAGCTCCTGTCTCATGTCTTCCACACCCCCTTCAGCGTCAACCCTGTTGCAGATTTCTGTATCGTCCACAAAGAGGACCACATGTCCCTTAAGTGCATCCGCTATGTCACATACTGTAAGTAGATGCTGAATAGGAGTGGCCCCAGCACCGACCCCTGGGGTACCCCACTCATCACCCACCCTGTCCTGGAGTGCACTCCATTTACTACCACCCTCTGGCTTCTATCTGCCAGGCAGTTTTCTACCCATCTAGCTATTTTGTTCCCCCACCCCATACTTTCTAGCTTGTTGACCAGCCTTTTGTGGGGTATGGTGTCGAAGGCCTTGCTGAAGTCCAGATAGGCCATGTCCACCGCACCCCCCCATGTCAATTACCTGTGTCACCCAGTCAAAGAATTCAATAAAGTTGGTCTGGCATGACTTCATTCTTGTGAACCCATGCTGGTTGTTGTCCAGCAGTCCATTCACCTCGAGGTACTCCGTTACTCATTCCCTGATGAGTGCCTCCTTGACCTTCCCCACCACTGCAGTGAGGCTGACTGGGCAGTAGTTCTCCCTCTTCTCTCTGCCCCCCCAACCCCGTAAATCGGCACAACAGTTGCCCTCTTCCAGTCCTCCGGCACCCTCCCAGTGTCCAAAGACAGGTTGAATAGTTTCACCTGTGGGGCAGCTAACTCCTCACTCAGTTCCCTGATTATCCTTGGGTACAACCCATCCAGGCCATGGCCTTGTCCACCTTCAATCTGCTCAGTTCCTCTCTAACTCTCTCTGTACTGAAGGGTCTTGTTTCTATCCCTATACCCCCCTCCTCCTTCTCAACTCCGGTCCCCTGCCCTCCCCCTCCTTCATAAATACCAAGCAGAAGTACCTATTTAACTCTTCTGCTTTCTCCCAGTCATCCTCTAATGGTTCCCCTCCTTCACCCCAAAGCCTTGCAATCCTATGGCCAGTCTTTCCTATCTTTCACACATCTAAAAAATGTTTTATTACCATTCTTGGCCTGCTTCACTATCCTTTCTTCTGCTTCAGCCTCTGCCCTCCCTAATTTTCTTTCTCACTAGCCTCCTCATTTCCCTGTAAACCTCCCTGTCCTCTGCCTTCTGCATTCACTTGTATTTCCTAAATGCCCTTTTCCTGCTCCTGACTACCCTTGCTACATGCCTATTGAACCAAAGTGGCCTCCTGCTTCTTGTGCCCTTCCTAACCCTCCTTATACATACCTGAGTGGCCTCCATAACCCAATCTCTAATAGTTCCCCACAACTCCTCCACTTTGTTTATTACCCCCCTGCCTTCCATTGCCTCCCTCACTAAGCTTCTCATCTTCCCAAAGTCTGCTCGCCTGAAGTCCAGCACCATTGTACTGGTTCAGCACACACACCCCTTTCTGCCCTCACCTTAAACCCAATAGTCCTATGGTCGCTATTCTCCAACTCCTCCCCCACCCCTACCTTCTCCACATTCTCCCCATTTGTCAGGACCACATCCAGCAGGTTGTCCCCCCTAGTTGGTTCTCTGACCAGCTGTTGAAGGAACACCCCCTGCAGTCCCTTCAGAAACTCCCTGCTTCTGGTCAAAGCTATGTCTGAGATAGTCCAGTCAATGTCTGGGAGGTTCAGGTCTCCCACCAGTAGCGTTTCCCCCTTGAGGGCCATCTTTGCGATGTCCTGCAACATCACCCTGTCCTGTTCTTCCCCTTGCATGGGTGGTCTGTACACAACTCCAAGTCTCAAGGATTCCCCTGTTCTTCTACCTAGCGTCACCCATAGGAGTTCAGTTTCCCTGTTGCCCTCCTACCCCCTGTCGCCCTTATGTCTTCCCTGATGTACGAGGCCACCCCTCCCCCCTTCTTGTCCCTCCTGTCCTTCCTAAACAATCTGAATTCTGAATTCAGGAATAGCTGTCTCCCATGTGTGAAATTCCATCTACCACGTTTCTGTAATCGCGATTTATGTCCAGCCTGTCATGCGCAATGATGGCTATCAGTTCCTCCATCTTGTTTGCTAGGCTCCTAGCGTTGATCACCAAGCCCTTCCTCCAGCCTTCCCCCACCTCTACTCACTCCAAGGGCCTGCCACAGCCTAACTCTTCATCACTTCCCAGGGGGGACCGATGACCCCCCCATCTCAGCTGTGGTACGGCCTTGCTTTGTTTCCAGCCCCCCCTTCTCAGTTTAAATTGTATTCTCTCTCGAAGAACTCTTCCCAGCCTGCACTTCAGTATGTCAGCTCCCTCCTTACTGACATGCAGCTTGTCTGTGGCAAAGAGGTTCTGATCCTCACAAGTTGCCCCCCAGTCCCCTATCAATTCGTATCCCATCTGCCTACACCATCTTGCTAGCCAACTGTTAAACTCTTTTGTCCTTTGCTTCTGCTCTGTGCTAGCCCTGGGTACTGGCAACACCTCCAAAAAGGCTAGAGATTTAAAGCTTAGCCCCCCGCAGAATCTAGCTAGTGCCTTAAATCTCACCTGTGCCTCCAGGACACTGTTGCCTTCTAGGTCGTTTGTTCCCAAGTGGCACACCAGATGTGCATTGCTATCCTGCTCCTTGCCCCATGAGGGAATGTGGTGAATTACCTCCAGCACAGTCATCCCCGGCAAGCACTCAACCCACACCGCACTACCTCTGCTCCCCCCACTTTATTCCCTTTATGATGGACTCTCCAATCAGCAGCACCTTGCCCCCTATTTTCTTTTGATTCTTGTGTCTCAGTTCTCCTCCAACTCCTTCACACTTGACCAGCTAAGTCCAGTGCCACCTCGTGACCCCTCTTGACCTCCAGGGGCCCTCGCTTTTACCCCCCATTGTCCTGGTTTCTGCTCTCCCCCAAACACATCCCCAGCTGCTTCCTGTCTCCCTGGGATTCATCCTCCCTCCTCGCTGTCCCCTTGTCCCCCCCCTTCCCAGGTACTCCCGACTCCCAGCTAACCATACTGTGCTCCTCCTAGTGCCACTGTTTCCCCTAGTGCTCCTCCCCACACTTCCATCCTCCTTCTCTCTTTGTCCTCTGTCTACTTCCCCCTACTTCCTCTGAGGCCCCTCCCTTCATGGTGTCCGCCAATGACAAGTACCTATTTGAGACCAGAATCCCCCAGTAGGCTGGTTACCAGTGTCCCACTCCAGTGAGGTAAGCTCCCCTGCCTTGGCCCTTGCAACCCCCACTCTCTGCCATCCTCCACCCTCCTCCTGGTTCGGTTCCCTCGATCTCTCTCCCCAATTCCACCACAGGGCAGGCCTGACCTTTCAACCCAGAGCAATGTAACACAGAGTTGGCTTCAAATGTATCTTCTAACTATTCAAAACAAGACAAGTTTGTGTACAGTTGCCCCCATTTAGCTCTGATAACATAGAGCTGGCTTTAAATGTGTCTTCTAACTATTCAAAACAAAACAAGCTGGTACACAGTTGCTCCTTATTTAGTGCTGACACTCCCTGACAATAGCAGAGCAGTCAAACCAAAGCAGAGCAATAGAACTTCTAACTTTCCATTAAATATTCAAGACCTGCTTGCAGCAGTAGTTCTCTGTTAAAGTCTCAAAGTAGTCATTTAAATATTCAGGACCTGCTTGCAGCAGTAGTTCCCTGCTAAAGTCTCAAAGTAGTCATTAAGTACTCATGACAAGCTTGCAGCAGTTAGTTACTGTGTAATACAATTTCTCCCCTTATTCCCCTAGTCCACACTGGTCTCCTGTATGCCTCTTTGTGACTCCTGTAAAACTCTAGGTGGGTCCCTCAGCGTTGACCACACCAATCTCAGTTTTAGGCAGTGAACCTAGCCCAGTGCTCTTCTTCCTCCTCTCCTGGCCTTCCAGACCCAATCTCTGCCTACTATGCTAGCCTCTCCCCCTTGGGGCATTTAATAGTGGTCATAGACAGAATGGGCAGTGGGGGGCTGGGATGGTGAGCAGGACACAAAATGCAGTCACAAGCGATCTAACTGTGGCTGGGCTCTGGTTTATACAGCCAGCCGCAGTTTTGAATTTGGTGCTGTCCTTTCCTCCTCTCCTTGGATTGGGTGGCCGCCAATGTGGCTCGCCTTGCGTCTCACTGTACTAATTGCCACTGATGTGGCTTCCTGCTGCCCGCGGCAATGGCCGCAAAGTCCTCCCACCGCCGATGTGGCTCTCTTCTTCCTTGCAGCAAGCAGCTGCCCTTGTCCCCCACCTCCAATAGCCTCCACCGCAGATGCAGCCAAAACAGGGGATTCCAGCCACAAATGCAGTCACAAGTGATCTAACTGCGGCTGGGCTCTGTCTTATATAGCCAGCCACAGTTTTGAATTTGGCACCATCCTCTCCTCCTCTCCTTGGATTGACTGGAAGCTGATGCAGCTCGCCTTGCATCTCACTGTCCCAATAGCCGCCAATGCAGCTTCCTGCTGCCCCGCAGCAATGGCCGCAAAGTCCTCCTGCCACCGATGTGGCTCTCTTCTTCCCCGCTGCCCTTGTCCCCTGTCTCTGATAGCCTCTGCCACTGATACAGCCAAAACAGGGGACTCCAAAAATGCATCCACAAGTGATCTAACAGCGGCTGGGCTCTAGCTTATATAGCCAGACACAGTTTTGAATTTAGCACCATCCTCTCCTCCTCCTCCTCCTCCTCCTCTCCTTGGATTGGCTGGCCGCTGATGCGTCTCGCCTTTCGTCTCACTGTCCCAATAACTGCTTATGCAGCTTCCAGCTGCCCTACAGCAATGGCTGCAAAGCCCTCCCACCACCAATGCAGCTCTCTTCTTCCCCTCAGCAAGCATCTGCCCTTGTCCCCCACCTCCGATAGCCTCCACCACCAATGCAGACAAAAAGGGGGACTCCAGCTGCAAATGCAGTCACATACACGTCATTTATGATTTTAAGAACACATCAGTTTGCATATATTTAAGTCACACAGTCAAACAAGAAGTAGATCATCTCTCACTTCATCACTGGTAGTCTCCCACCCCCACCCTCATTATCTTCAGTTCTAAAATTAACACCTTTTTCATCTGAATCCCTATCTTTGGTTGTCCTTTTTGTTTTTAAAGAGTCAGATCACCCACCCAAACAAATTGCCTTTCCCACAGTGGCTTTTATTTTTATAAATAGGAGATGGACCCATAAAATCAAATACTGCATGTGATTCTCTCCCTCCCCCATGCTGACAAATAATTTAAATAATTTTAGCCAATTGGTCAGGCAAAGATCCTTTTACAAAAAGGACAGATATATGTCTCCCTCCTCTCCAGCTGTTGAAAACCTCTGTGCTGGTGGTCAATCTTAACTTTTCTTTGCACTAACCAGCAGGACAAGTTGATTCAAAATTGCACTAGCTCGAAGATGATTGCACTAGTCCCCATCTGTGATGGTACATTTTGATCATTTAAACAAGAAAAAATTCAAGCTAAGAAAATACTTTGATTATTGCACATTTATCCTGCTCCCACATTACTTCTGGCCCCAGCAAAAAAAAAAAAAAAAAGACTGCAATGCCGTCACACACAGTGTGCCCCCCATTGTTTTGTACCATGGCCTCCTCTCTCTCATCCCCCAATACCAGAGGATAACACAGCAGCAAATGTTCAGTCAAGCAGATCTAGCTCTGTACACCCAATAACTGGCATCATCATGTACCTCATCACTCTCTCATCACCACCCACAGGGCAATGAACAGAGTCAGGCAGAGAAAGACACACTCAGCCCCCACCCTGTGATCAACTGGAGCCCAGCACTTCAGGAAGTTTTTATACAGTGTCAAGTGAGTCAGGAGCACATCTAAGATTTCTTTGTTGAGGGGCCTACACAAACCTAAGGGGCTTGGGAAGCAGGAAACTTCATGACTTTTTATTTTTCAAAGTATTGATTTAAACATGCTATGCCCCAACAATAACAGATTTTTTTTTTAACACTCTCCTTTCATCAGTCTAGGGTAAACTATAAACCGGCATTATACTATACTACTCTTGTTTCTTTATAGGAGGAGCTATGCACCCCCGCAAAGCGTATTTTAACCTTTTAAATTATGTTTTTTATTAAGATATTTTGTACAATACATGCTCCAAAGCTTTGTTTTTAGTATGAAAGGATATGCTGGGTAGGATATGCTGGGTAGGATAAGTGTGGAACTGTATGGATGGTGTTGGCTGGCATGGTACATTTAGAAGAGCTGAGGACCCCTACATCTGCAGTAATGACAGCTATGAGTCTATGGATAGTCATTTCAGAGACTGGTCTGCAGTGGTGTCCAGGGAAAGTACAGAGTTGAGAGATTTGGAGGGGAGAGAAAGCAGCTATGGTGAGGCTGGGATAACACCCACCAACTACAGAGCAGACCATGTATGCCTCTTAGCATTTTGTCACTGAAATGTTGGATACAGACACTCAAAATAAAGGGAAATGAAGGGCACTGGTCTTAATAATATGGGGCAAACTGTCAGATAGAGACACATTTAGAAAACTGGAAGATAGTGACTTAACAACTTCTACCTTTGATAACACCCTGAACACTAGCTGAAAGTTCCAACAGTGGAGTGATAATGACTCACATTGAGTCTTTTGTGGGATCCCCTCTCTTGAACTGCCAGATAACTGCAGCTCTTAATGAGCTGTTAATCACACCAGGCCATTTGGTACATTGAGAGAGCTAACACAAGGACTAGAACCTGCTAAAGTAGGGACATTTTAACTTCATTAACAGCCATGGAAAATCTTCACTAGTCAAAACGGACAAGTAGAGGGTTAGCTGCACTGCCCTGGCCAGTTTTCACTAGGTTTTGGGCTAGTAAAACAACGTTAAAATTGAACCCTGGTCCAGTCCTCTTCAATATGTTCATCAGAGACATTGATAAGGGAATTCAGGGCAGGCTGTGTCTCTTTGCAAATGACACTAAGTTCTGTGGGAGGGTGGATAGCGACAAGGGAATCAAGGAAATGCAGAGTAACTTACAAGAACTAGAGGGTTGGTCTAAGATTTGGCAGTTGAAATTCAATGCCAAAAAGTGAAAGGTAATGCTCCTAGGGAATAAGAACCCCAGGACAGAGTACTGGATTGGTGGGGTGAGACTTAACACTACGGCTAAAGAACGGGACCTTGGAGTTATCATCAGTGACTCCGTCAAACAATTGAGTCAGTGAAATAAGGCATAAAGCAAAGCAAGTAGGATGCTGGGATGGATTGGGAGGGGTACTTATAGCAGAAGAGAGGAGGTAATACTACCTTGTATAGACCCTTGGTAAGGCCATATCTGGAGTACTGTGCCCAGTTTGGAGCTCTCACCTTGGAAGGATAGGGATAGACTGGAGACAGTGCAGCACAGAGTAACAAAAATGATTCAGAGCCAACACAGCAGGTTCCATGAGGAGCGTCTTGAGGCACCAAGTATGTACTCACTGGAGGCCAGAAGGGAGAGAACTTCACGCTACTGAATGGAATTAACAAGGTGAACTGTGAGGAACTATTTAGCTTGAATTCTAGTTTGTAGTCATATGGACATGAGTGGAAAGTGACAGGAGGGAGGTTCAGGAGGGACATGTGGAAGTATTATTTAACAGAAAGGGTAGTGGAGCCGTGAAACAGTCTTCCAGCTGAAGTGGTGAGTGCCAAAACTATTGGCGATTTCAAGAACAGTTGTGGTAGAATGAGAGGTATAGTGGGGGCTCAGGGTGGCAGATACTAGGAGGAGAATGGAGGGGATGGATGGGGAGGACTAAGATCCTGGAGGGACAGTAAGTGCCAGGGCTAAACAGGGAACAGTGGAACACAGACAGACTGGATGGCCCACTGGTCTTTTTCTGCCATCGCTGTCTAAGTTTCTCTGATAAACAGAGATTTAGGGTTCAATCCACATAGGGCACACAGCCACTCCTCACCTGCAGAGGGCTGTGAAAAGTCATGGATGGCCCCCTGCATGCAGCCTGCATAACTACGGGGCAACCCACAGCATCCACAGTCTGGCTGTGCAACCTCTCCACACCCAATCCCTGACTGTGCAGACAGCTCTGCACCAGGCCAAGTCGGGAGTGGGCTAGGTGAAGAGGGCTGCCATCCACCTCATTCCCAGTGTTGCTAGTGCAGCATGCGCAGCCGATGGAGAGGGAATATGCTATGTGGCCTAGGGCTGCCATAGTGCCTGCACTCCCCTCTGAGCCTGACCATCCTGTACAAACCAGGGCCCACACAACCCACTCTCTACAGGCCCAGCCCCAGAAGTATAGGTACGTGACTGTGTGAATCACCAGCACAGACTGGTAATTTTGGCAATTTCCAAAAGGCATATGGCCACCTGTAGAGGACTGGTGTAGGTTGCCATATCCCACAGTCCCTCATGCCACGTAGTCTGGGGCATTCACTGCAGAGCCGCCTCTGGGTTCTGATTGGATGCCCAGTGATCTTGGCTGTGGTGACCCCAGTGATGCCTAAAGCCACTGTGTAAGGTTTCCCCACCAGCAGTGGGCAGGGGAAGGGGCTGTGAATTGGACCCATCCACTTATGGTCCTGGAGTGCACAGCAGGATGTGCTCATTTTGAGTATTGAGCGCTTAGTCTCCAGTGCCGTCAACTCAGCACTCCAGTGCCGTCAACTCAGCACAGACACAACATTTCACTGTCGAAATTAAACTTGCCAGGCCTTTCAGACATAATGTACTCTGGTTCTGAATAACCTGCTGTTAAACATTTGCTCTGTAGATATTAAAATAACCCCCAAAACATTTATTTCTGTTTGGGTTAATTCCTCAGTTTGTTCCATCTCCGGGAGGAGGGAGGAAGATATTTTTTTTCGTGGGCTTAGGGAGGGTGGGCAGGCTGACAAGACTATGTATCTAGGTTTGCTGAGTCTGGCTTGAAAGTTGAACTGCTTTGTCTTATTCCTTTTATATAATCATAGTAGTGATTTTGCTTTGCAGTCTGTCTGTTTGATATTGACTTGGTTCTGTATACATATTCTGCCGGACTGTTTGTGATACTATGTATCATGCCTGCCTGTTTTTTTCTAAAAAAAAGTTTACTTAGTTTGAAAAAAAAAAATAACCCCAAAGACCCAGTGATACAGAAAAAGTACGTTAGGAGGAGATAATGATAACCATCTTTCAAATTTGTAGAAGGAATGACTTTATGTGCAGAGATAATACTATTAAATATATAAAAAGATAAGAGAACTAGAGGCCATTGTGGGTAATTAAGGGACGAAAGATTTACAAAGACTATTTAGAAATATTTCACAGAAAGAGTGGATATATTTGTGAAATATACTTCCATCTTAAAGGTGCATCAGCTGAAACTATGTGTGTCATTGAATACAAATACTAGATGGAACAGGGGAAAAATATGTTGCAGGTGATATTTTTTATTGAACTAACACAACTGCTTTTCAGACTAGCTTGCAAGAGTTATACTCTTCTTTGGGTCAGTGGAGGCAGAGCCGGATTACATACCAGACATACAGGATGGATATGGATTAAAATAAGACATGGTATAGCCTGTTAAACATCAAAGCACTTCAGAGTTAATTCAGAGTTCTAAAAAAACAGGAAGGCTGCCAAATATCCTGCCTATTTAAAGCAAGTTACGGCTCATGTACTACTTTGCACAGGGACTACAGGGCTCTGTGTGAAGGAGGGTATTACTCATTGCTTGTGGGCCCTGCACAAAGGAAGTTTTTATTTATTACTTATTTAAATTGCTTTACCAGGTAAGCATAAAGAGATTAAGAAAAAAATCCTGTTTACAGATGTGATGGGGACAATCAGGAAGTGTACAGGATAAACAAATTAAACATATTGAAGTAGATATATAGATAAAGAAAACAGGTAATACAACACAGGGTACAATACAGAGCTAGAGCCCCAGTGAATGAACCAGGGGAGAACAGGTTGAGGCAGGAGTATAGCAAGTTCCTATACAGCTCGAGTACACTCACAATGAAATGTAAGAACAGAGTCCTGTGCAAAGCACATTATATGCCTGGCACTATACTTAATGAAAGAGTAAGGAAATTAATAGCAAAAAACTACATTATACAATGGTGTTGAAAATCCTGTAACCTCATTGGTCAAAACATGTCACATGACCATGGGTAAATCTTGCATAACCCATGGTTGAGGAATGGCATTTATAAAAACATAATTAAACACATTTTAAATTTATTTTACACAAGGGTCCATTGTATAATCACAATAAGGCACTCCAGGGTGTGAGTTATTGGGTGATTTACCCACTTCTTGTGCGGTTAAGTCACTTGGCTGCGCCTCGTGACACACCATACAAGGTGTGGGTAAATCCCCAATAACCCACAACCTGTTGTGCCTTATTGCTTAATTACTGCATATGTTAGGATTACATGTTACAAGTATAGCTTGACTACATGGCATCCATCTTATGAAGACACATTTGTTGTGTTGCAGGATGAAACGTTTTATTTAGAAAAAAACAATAAAAGCAGCAGTGTTCTGTCACAAACACATCCTTCAAATGTGGGCAATCATTTTCGCCCAGCTGTCAGGCTTTGTCAAATCTATGTTAGGGTTACAAAGTCACAAAAGACGGGAAATGTGGTGCTAGGGGTTTCAACACTAATGCCCACCCCCATCCCCTACCCTCATAACGCAAGGCTAAGCTACAGGGCCAGGGCCATGCCTCATGTGTCCAAAGCTATGCATTAAGGATGTAAGCTACAAGGAAGCTAGAAGTCAGGAGGCCATGCACCATGAGTGTAAGCTAAAGATCTGGGGTTGTGCCCAATGGGACTGCTGCTTCAAGCTACAGATCCAAGGCTATACCCAAGTCTGCTACTTCTTGTAGCAGCCACAAGGCCTCGCACTAACCAAAATACAGATTCAGGGATGTGCCAGATGGGTCTGCAACTTTGTGTAGGGCCTGCAGATTTGGGACCATGCACCACGGTTCTGCTCCTTCGACCCTAGAACCGACCTACTCCAGTATAGCATGACCGAGCGGCATTCATTGAGTAAAACAAAAAAATGCTGGCAAAGGTTTATAATCAGGCAGCTTTTGTACAAAAAGATGTAATCTATGTAGTCTTCAACTCATTTTAGTTATTTTTGTCTAAAAAAAGCTGCCGAGTGTACAGTGAGAACAGTGAGCGAGCGAGTCAGTGACTTCACAAGTGTAGACATAAGCGTGAGCAAGTGTTGCTATAGCAAATTTATTCTCACATGTGAGATATTATATAGGTTTTGATCATTATGGATCAGCCTAATGATAAAAAATGACAGGGCATCAGATCATTATAGATTAGCACCCCTCATGCTGAGCCATTAAACAGAGAGGCACAGTTTACTTTTTGTACTTTCTACCATTTCTATCACAAAAAAACACTCCGACTTCATAGTATATATAGGATATCCCATGAGGTAGCTCAAAACATGACTGTTATTTGGTATAAAATGTTGGTTTTATGGTTCCTTTGCACTTATGGCTTCACGTTGTGCAGTCATCCGTGCAAGGAAACAGTAACACCAACATTCCACACCAAATAACAATACCTCATGGGTTATTCCCTATTTATACCATGGGTGTAACATTTATGTGCTACAAATAAACAGTGTATTTCCACTGTTGCCTATCAAAGTTACAAATAACATTTATTTCCTCATTTGGACACATAATTTTCATTTATTTGTAGTTTGGATTTGTCATCACATTAAGCCCGAATGGATCTTTTTGCAATTTACCCAGCACCACAAGCTGCAGCTGGCTTGACAGTGTCTTGGGCTTACATTTAAATGCAGCCAGCTGCTGTACAACAATAGTGGAATCTGATGGCGGTAAAAGTGAAAACTGCCCATGCTGAAAATGAAAGCAGCCCATGACAACAATCACACACAAATGCGAGCCTTGTACATTATGAATAAATAAACAATTCATTCACTGTCGTCTCTCTTATTTCTATTTTATTTTCTCTTTGGTCATAATCCCTCACGCTAGCACTTGACCATGTGCTGTTGTGCCTGCAATCTGACCCTGAAGTCACTACCTCCGGGACCACTCCTACCTCTGCTCCAATGCTCTGGCCCTTCACTCTGTGCACTCCCAGCTTGACCATTCTCAATGCACTTCACCACGCAACTGAACTACGCATGTCCCCACCATGTAAAAAGTACTGCTGATTTAAATCTACACTGTCCAATCAGAACGAGCACTCTGATATCTGAACCAATCAGGGTGTAGTCTTTTCTAGCTGATCAGCACACATTACAAGTGACCAACCAAAACTGTGGCTGTCTTTCCCATTCAGAAAATACAGGAGGGACACAATGACAAGGTAAAAAAGTCCTCAACATTTTTAAGACAACTATCGTGAATTACTTAAAGAACGTCTCCACTAGAAATCTTACACCTCTGGTATAAATTGGACATTCAACAGGCACATCTTTAAAATAACTTTATTATTACTTGTGGCAGATGAACACAGGGGAGTTGCTCATGGCTATGTCACTCATGATATCCCTGCATTCATCAGCCACTAGCGAAAATAGAAAAGGTATTCTTAAGATGCCTGTTGTATATCCCCTATATATATCTATTGATAAAATGGAGATGATAATATCCTCCAAATCCAATGTTCTGATTGTATAAAACACATCACATGACTGTGCGTATATCAGAGCGCGACCGCACACCTCCACTTTTAACCCCCTCCAAAACAATTTTGACATTTTATAAGATAGATAAACCACTCTGAGGTGTGTCGCTCCAGTATACACCGCCTTGGTGGTTGGCGACTGCCCACGGCCCTCATGCATAGCAATGCACACCAACAGTATGATATCACAGCATCGCATCAAGACACCTCAGAGTGGTTTATCTATTATATAGTCCATACCTGTGATGATTAAAATGGCAAATATCAGTGCTATTTTTGCCCTTATGGACCAAGAGTGAGAATATCAGTGTTATTTTTGCCATTATGGACCAAGAGTGAGAATATCAGTGCTATGTTTGCCATTATGGACCAAGAGTGAGAATATCAGTGTTATTTTCACACTAGGTCCATTTATCCCATTGTGGCAATGGAGGTGATGACTGAGATTATAGCCATACATTACCTTCATACATTGAGGTCATTCCAAGATAACATCATGGTTGCAGGTGGCCACTGAACAATCATGACACTGAATTCTTTCTTGCCATTGTATAATAAAAGGCATGGCATAAATGAGATATGCATTGCTCTTGTGAATATATCACAAATATTCTCCCTCATGCAGTTTGACTTTTTGACATCACTCATGGCTTCCCCACTCTTGGTGACATGAGGTCAAACTGCACGTGGGTAAAAATATTAGTAATATTTTCATTAGGGCCATGACATTTCTGAGATACACACATTTATAGACAATAACACTTGGTGGGGTGCGCAGCCATGCTCTTATATATGTATGCCTCAGCTGCGCTGTAGGACACAAAGTTGCAGGTAGAATGCCAATAACCACCCAGGAAGTGCACATATCAGAGCACAACTACACACCCTGATGTGTGTTATTACACTTATAAAATGGCCACAAGCTTACAATTATGATGTAGTTGTCTTTTTATTTTTTGTTTGCTTTTATGCTCCTGTGCCCAATGGAGCAGATATACCACCTTCAGGCCAAGTATTTCAGCCATCATGGAGCTCAGACAGAGGGGATTTACCTTTTAATTTCCCCATATTCCTGTGGATCCCCATCCCTGTTGATGTGGGGATCAAGGTCCCAGTGGAGTGTGCTTATGCACATTCTTCCAAACACATCTCAATGCCCCCCGCTACCTCATCAGCACACTACTACCTGTACATCTACAGGTGGTGGTAGCACAGGGAGGCAATGCTGCCCTCACTCCCAGAGGAGAACATCCATTGGAACATTCAGTCATCCTTCTGCCAGCTGTCCTCTATGACCCAGACTTGTTCATGAACCTGGGTAACTGACATTGGGAGTGACAGTACTAGTGCTGCACTGACAGGCCCACCTGTGCTGCTGTCTTTCTCATTTTTTAAAAGATTTTAGTGAAGTATTCTTCCCCTTTAAAAAGTAGTTCCTGGGTCTGATTGCTTATATCTTTGATCTATTTTGTTGTGCTTGATGTTGTGAATTAAGCCTGTTGCAACTGTTTATTTTAAAAGAAATAGTGTTTAATTTGTCTATTCTGTATGAAAAATTGCTTACAATGTGAAGATTTGACTGTGGGAAACCCGGCTTGTTGTAGTTTACTTTCACTTTTTAGTTCTGAGTGTGGCCAAGCGGGGTTAGTCTTGACTGAAAAAATATAATGGCACCTTGTTTTTCTTTGAAGAAAGTCTTTGGAAAAGTAAGTTTTTACTTTTCATGCAACTTTTCTTTCCAGTGTAAAGTAATGCCACCAACCTAATGGTCAGTGCAAGTGAGTCAGTAACTTCGGCTGCGCACAGTGAATGAATCATGTGTGCAAAGGTTGTCATAGCAACCATCACAACTGACTATGTGCTACCGAAGCTGCTCACTTACACTAAGTATCGAGTCAGCAGTATTGCTTAGCTATTTCCACTTGGAATCTAAAAATAGAACACAGAGAACAATGTGCCAGAGAGTTTGCAATTGAAAGAAACATCGTTTTAAGCTGCTGTAATAGTGGAAATTAAATGTAAGGTAAAAACGTATTTTTTTCAAAGGCTTTCTTAAAATAAAAACAAGCTGCTCATTATATTTTTTCAGTCAAAGCGATTCCCACTCAGCTACACTCCAAATTAAAAACTGAAAGTAAACCATAAATAATGTGAAATACAAAATCACACATGCCCCCACAATGCAAAGCATCATGGGCTGCACATGTAAATCACCACAGAATATTATGCTGATTCAACTTTAAGCAGAAATGCATGGTGCCGAAAGGCCTCTCACACAGTTTGCAAAGGGTGCCAACAGAAGACATAGACTCGTGCTTCATCCTACCAGGACTCATCAGTATGCCTCGTCTGTTTTGACACCCCAGTGGAATGAACCAGCTACCCTAAGATGGTCTATCTGGGTTATGTTGTGGTGAACCCAATTAAAACCAAAAACAATTTAAAAGACAAAGAATAAAGATAAATAATGTGATTTTCTGCAGTCAAATCTTTACATTGTGAGCAATTTTTCATACAGAATATATGACTAAAATTGCATTTTAAACATAGACAAGCACAAGAGGAGCATTGAAATGGTAATATTGAAGATTTCTGACTTTTTGTAATATCAGGCTTACTGTGCCACGTTGTCAGTTTATATAGAAGGTTGATTAATAAGCTGGGTAGGCTCGGGGTTGGTCAGAAGTTGGTCAACTGGGTGGCAAACTGGTTGACGGCCAGAAAAAACAGAGAGGGTGGTAAACGGTATACAGTCAGAAGAGATGCAAGCCACAAGTGGGGTAACTCAGGATCAGTCCTGGGGCTAGTCCTCTTCAATATCTTCATCAGTGACATTGCAGATGGACTGGAGGGTAAGGTTTGTCTGTTTGCAGATGACACCAAGATCACAACAGAGTAGATGATCCAGATGGGGTGGGCAGAATGAGAAGAGATCTGGATAAACTAGCAAATGGTCAGAAGAGTGGCAACTGGGGTTTAATGCAAAGAAGTGCAAGATCATGCACATAGGAAGAGAAACTCTGAAGCCACCTATAGGCTGGGAGGGAGTTGCTGGCAGTCACAAGGGAAGAAAGAGACTTGGGCATCATCATCACCGAAGACCTGAAATCATCCAAGCAGACCACTAAAGCAGTAGGTAAGGATAGGGGGATGTTAGGGTGTATTAGTAGGGGTATCACAAGTCAGAAGAGGGAGGTAATAATCCCTCTTTATTAGACACTAGTTAGGCCCCATCTGGAGTACTGCGTGCAGTACTGGAGGCCACACCTTCACAAGGACATTAACCAAATTGAGGCAGTCCAGAGAAGGGCAACCAAAATGGTGCAGGGACTGCATCAGAAAACATATGAGGACAGATTAACGGAGCTCAATATGTATACCCCAGAACAAAGGAGAGAGAGAGGTGATATGATTGAAACATTCAAACACCATAAGGGCATTAACAAGGTGAAAGAGTCTAACATGTTTCAATATAAGAAAAATAGCAGGACTAGAGGACACAGCATGAGATTAGAGGGAGGCCAATTAAGGGGTAATGTGAGGAAGTTATTTTTCACAGAAAGGGTGGTGGATGCTTGGAACGGCCTACCTCAGGAAGTGGTGGATATGAATACAGTGCAGGGCTTCAAACAGGCATGGGATAGGCATAAGGGAGCAATACAGATGAGTATGAATAAATAGGCTATTGACAGAGCAAAGGCCAATGGCACATTTATAAGGTAGAAAAGAAATGGGCAGACTGGATGGGTCTTGCTGGTCCTTATCTGCAATCAACTTCTATGTTTCTATGTCACCAGGTGGAAGTAATCTGCTAGTAGAAGCTCCTGGTGAGGAGGTTCTGAGGTATGGAGAAAGTACAGGTTTGTGATTGTTGGGAATAATGCAGTCATGCTTTGTGTATTGACAATTGGAGAGTAAGTTTTGGTGATATATGCAATGGGGTGGAGATAAATGCATTTATCACAGCAAATATAACTATATGTATAAATTCGATTTATAGATATAGTAAGTACGTCATCACCAATTTATACATATAGTTACTACCTTATAGCCAGCCAGCGCCCCCCCATGGGCACTACTTCTGCAGCTCACTTGTTTTTCAGTGCCAACCTGAAGCACAATAACACAGAACTTCACACATTTAGCTCTGCAGCATCTTCCTTTCTCTGCTGCCAACCTACAGCTGGATGCACACCAGGGGGAAAAAACAGTTACCTTTTAAAAAAAATATCAATGACCTCCACATACTGCAACCTTTCCCGCAACCCTTCTCCAGAATACCCTCTACCACAGCTACTCAGATCCCACTCGCTACCTCTGCTACCCTGCTGCACCTCTGCTGCTAACTTTCATCTTTCAGGCCAGTTAATGAATTATACCTCATTCCATGTTTTGGTCCTCCGATGATCACGCACAACCTCTTTGCCTCCCTCACAGTTGCAAACTCCCTTTGTCTGCTGTCTCACTCACTGTGCACTGCAGGCTGCTCGTGTCTCTCACCAGCTCTGCATAAATGCCTGAACTGGAACACAAATCAACCAGAAACGGCAAAATAAAAAAAAAATCGTAGACAGCATTTTACATTCAGCACGTGGAAAGTCAGCCAAACTGTCACAACCCAAAACATTATAGCCCATAGAAATCAATTCTACGGTCCAGTCACTCACTCAATAAAACTCATGACCATTTTTTCTTGAATTTTGCTCGGAAGCTGCTTGCTCAGCCAATCACCAGCTGCACTCTGGTATCAATGCATCGTTGTGAAGTGGTGTCTTTAGTAACAGCATAGCAACCAACCTCAGAAAAGTACAATAACTGAACAAAGCACAAAAGAAACCATCAAATTTAAAAATATTTTTATTTTACTCAGTATTTGAAACCGCAACAAATGAAATGAACAAGCCCCTGCCTATTGCATAAAAAAAAATGTGCCATGGGGAGCTTGCTGCATAAATGATTTGTTTTCACTTGAGCAGTTTGCCCTCGGGCACATCACTCATGGCTTACGCCACTCATGAGATTACCCAAGGTCAAACTGCTCTTGTGAAAATACATCATTTATGCAACAGCTCTCCCCATCACATTCATACTAGGATTCATACTAGGAATGACAGACGCTCAGACGGCCAGAGCTCATAAGTAGCTTCAACCAGGAAGAAAAAAACACTATACATTTTCCATTACGTATTTATCCAGTCTCGCCTTAAATTCTTGTTTAGTAGTACTCATAATTACATGTTCAGGCAATCGATTCTACCTTTCAATAATCCTCCGAGTATAAAAAACATTTTCTAGCTGTGGTCTTAAAAATGTGACTAACTGTAGTGTATGACCCCTAGTTTGTATGTGGCACTTTTTAAAAGTTACTTTTAATTCAGACATGATGTATGCGTCATTAATAATGTCAAATAATACTAGTAGATCTCCCTTCTTTCTCCTTATTTTCAGAGGTGTCAATTTGAGAGAATTCACCCTACCATTATATGGTAAATTAGCCATCCCTTTTACACTTTTTGTTATCGTATGCTGACTTTTCTCAATTGTATCATATTTACTTATGTAAGAACTCCACAGCTGACTGATAAAGTCTAAGCGGGAATATATGTATGATCAGTAGATTGGAAGCACAACCTCTACTTCTCTACTCTTTATATGTTTTTTATAGACCTCCATATCTTATTAACTCTAGAAAGGAGGGCTGTACACTGTGCATGAAATGTATTTGATATAATTATTCCCAAGTCCCTTTCCTCAGTTACTGCTTTCAGGGTAGTATTGCTTAAAATATAATCTTGACATGAATTTTGTTTCCCCAAGGTGCATTATCGCATTTTTTCTAAACTGAACTTCATTGCCCATCTATAGGCCCAAGTAAAATTACAACCAGATCCTGTTGCATGAGCGAATCTCCATAATGTTGTTACAAGGACCACCAAGTTTACTATCGCTCATGTATTTAGATGTCCGATTGTTTACCTGAGAGTTTATATCTGAGATAAACAGAGAAAATATTATTGGACCCAGCACTGATCCTTGGCACCCCACTGGTGACACTCCCACTAGTGGAGTGACATCACAGATCTCTTATGCATACAATGTAGGGTGAGAAGGAGACCTTGCCAATAAATGATTTATTGCTATGGCCTGAAGATCTAAAATGATAAATCATTTATCATCACTCTAGGTGGGTCATCATCACCATTTATCCTCACTTTAGGTTGGTCACAATAAAACTCTTAACCAATGGGAGAGCAGCTTGAACAATGCTTGATGACATCACAATGACCTCTGCTGCACTCATGTCAAAGCAGTGAAATCAAACAAATATAGAATAGTGGATGGGTGAACATCCACAACAAAGCTGTGTTTCCATCGAGGGAGTTGATGACATCACAGAGACCTCGAGAGCGAATCCATTCACAATAGAGGCTAACCATATACTGTATATAGAATAGTGGATGGGTGAACATCCACAACAAAGCTGTGTTTCCATCGAGGGAGTTGATGACATCACAGAGACCTCGAGAGCGAAGCTCGAGAGGTCTCGCTGATGTCATCAACTGCCCGAGATGGGAACACAGACTTAGTTGTGGATGTTCACCCATCCACTGTTTTATATAGTATATGGGTGTTTTGTTGGGGGTTTTTTTGCAATATTTTTCTACGTTACTTGCTGCAGGCGCTGCTCCCATTCCCACTGGTGCTCCTGTCGCCCCGCTTCCGCTTGTGCCGCTAGTACTCCCTCCGGTTTCTCAGTTTCCTATGCACATCGGTTCATTTTAAAATTAGGGAGAAAAAGTAGTAGTATTTTCAGAATGGGAGCCATTGTATGGTTCTCCATGTCCGACTCCTGACTTCAAACTCAGTGGCTCCGCTGCCCGCACTTCGCTAAATCATGCCGCCATGTTTGTTTTCTTTTCAAGTGAGAGCCCCGTCTGAGCCAATCAGGTGGCAGATCAAGGGTAAAAAGTTGTTGTACTATCGATGTGATGTCAGAACGATAGTACAACAACTTTTTTGACCTTTGAACTGTACTACAACAAGATTTCAGCAGTTGCTGAAATCCATTCACAATAGAGGCTAACCATATACTATAAAGCATTTATTCCTCATTATACAATGGCAAGAAAGAATCTTGGACTGTGATTGGTCAGTTTGGGGCTGGACCCATGGCATTATCCCAGCATGATGCCACAGGTCTAGTCTCAGCACTGTGAACCAATATGGATGAGCTTATGGCAGATGATCTCTTTTTTTGCATCTCCTCTTAAGTAACAAAAGTATTTTTCCACACTAATAAAAACATTCTTTAAAATTATTTTTTTTATTTTATATATAACAACTAGCCATTGTATAATAGGAATAATGCACTATAGGGTGTGTGTTGTGCTGGGATAACGCCACGTATGGGGCATTGGATGCACGCGGCCGCCTACCCCCCCCCAGGCATGGCATTATCCCAGCAAGACACATACCCTGTCGTGCATTATTCCTTTATTAAAATAACTAATCTGAAAGCTCTACAATTTAAAATTCATTGTATTAATTGGACATACAATGGCCTCACTCAGAATATGACATCATCACTTATGAGGGGCAGGACCTTCACAACTCATGAGAGGCTCTGCCACTCATGAGCTGTGGTCCTGTCCCCAACTCATGAAGATAAATGGCATTGTCTGAGTCTGGCTATCGTGTATCCAATCCATATACAACATATGTGTTTGGGTAAATACAGAGGTAAAAAGTGATATCTCTGGTGACTGTGAAAAATAATATCTTTCTCTGTACCTACAGTGGCGTGAAAAAGTATTTGGCCCCTTCCTGATTTTATCTATTATTGCATATTTGTCACACTGGATGTTTTCGGGTCTTTAGACAAAATATAATATTAGATAAAGGGAACCTGAGTGGTCAAATAACACTTTTTTTTTTTACTTATTTCATTTATTTAGTGAAAAAAAGTTAACCAACACCAACTGGCACTGTGTGAAAAAGTAATTGCCCCTAGTTAAATCAACCCAATTAAAGGGATAATTAGAGTCAGCTGATTGAACACAGCCAGGCTTGATTACAGCCAGCCCTGCTCAATATAAACCTCACTTATTTTGGCCCTACCATCAGAATCACATTGCCAGCACAAAGATTCAACGAGCACATTATGCCATGATCAAAGGAAGTGCCTGAAAAGATCAGAAAACATTTTGTTGCCCTCTATCAGTCTGGAAAGGGTTACAAAGCTATTTCTAAGGCTCTGAACCCATTGAACCACAGTGAGAGCCATAATCTCCAAATGGAGAACACTTGAACAGTAGTGAACCTTCCCAGGAGGGCGGCCTGCCAAAATTACTCCAAGGGCGCAGTGTAAAATCATCCAAGAAGTCTCAAAGGATCCTAAAACAACATCCAAAGAACTGCAGGCTTCTCTTGCCTCAGCTAAGGTCAGTGTTCATGACTTCACAATCAGAAAAGAGACTAGGCAAAATGGGCTTCATGTGAGAGTAGCAGGCGAAACCACTGCTAACCAAGAAGAACATAAATGCTCATCTCTCATTTGCCAAGAAGCACCTGGATGATCCACAAGCCTTTGGGAAAATGTTCTATGGACACATGAGTCCAAAGTGGAACTTTTGGACAACATGGATCCCATAATGTCTCATGAAGCAAACACAGCATTCCACAGTAAGAACACCATACCAACAGTCAAACATGGTGGTGGTAGTGTGATGGTGTGGGATGCTTTGCTGCCTAAGGACTTGGATGACTTGCCATAATTAAAGGAACCATGAATTCTGCTCTGTACCAGAAAATTCTTAAGGAGAATGTCCAGTCATCCTTCTGTCAGCTGAAGCTGAAGCGTAGTTGGGTCATGCAGCAAGACAATGATCCAAAACACAAAAGCAAATCCACATCAGAATGGCTAAAAAGAAGTAAAATTAAAGTTTTGGAGTGGCCTAGTCAAAGTCCAGACTTAAACCCAATAGAGATGCTGTGGCAGGACCTGAAATGAGCAGTTCATGCTCGAAAACCTACCAAATGTTACTGAATTAAAGCAGTTCTGCGAGGAAGAGTGGGTTAAAATTACTCCACAACGATGTGAAAGACTGATATTGAATTATAGGAAGTGTTTGGTTGCAGTCATTGCAGCTAAAATGTGCGTAACCAGTTATTAAGTGTGGTAAGCAATTACTTTTCACACAGTGCCAATTGGTGTTGGTTAACTTTTTTCATTAAATAAGGAAATAAAAAAAAAAACAAGTGTATTTGTTCACTCAGGTTCCTTTTTCTAATATTACATTTTGTCTAAAGACCTGAAAACATCCAGTGTGACAAATATGCAATAATAGAGAAAATCAGGAAGGGGGCAAATACTTTTTCACGCCACTGTATATGTCATTCTTGTATTTTTGACTGTTCCCATACATTACAGATACAAGAATAGCTGCACAAGCTGAAAGTGAAAGTGGCTCAGTTGAACCACTCAAGAGCAGCAATTACAATCACTCAGGCACAACTGTAGTGCTTCCCTAACCTACCCTCTTGTACATGAAATAAATTCAGGCTTTCCCTCTATGGTATTTAAAAAAAAAAAAAAAAAAAGAAAACTGAATTTAACAGCCACAATGTAGATCACCAACTTACTGCCGCTTGCTGGTGGCGCATGATCTTCCATCTCACCTTATTTTTAACACCGCTCTGAGAAAATGCCGCATGTCTCTGAGCTGCAGTTATGATCATTCAGACAAGACTGTAGTGGTTCCCTAACCTACCCTCTTGTACCGGGAATACATTTATTTTATTTATTTATTTGAATTTCGAAACAACCTTTGAGTAAGAACTCTTTACAAAGAGTCCACGTCCATTAAACAGTACAAATACAGTACATAACTGAATTTACAGTACAAATACAGACATAGTTGAAATATCAGTACATAACTGAATTCACAGTACAAATACAGACAGTTGAATTATCAGTATAGGAAATAACAAAACCACAGAAAACAGCTAAGAGTTTCTTATGAGTTTCATTAGGGTTTAATATTAAGTGTTGTATGGCATAAGGAAGTATATGAGAGAGGAAAATGTAGGCTAGGGAGAGAGTGGTTAGTGAATGGAGCGTGGGGACAGAGCAGCCCTGAAGGAGCATTGTCACATTGCATTACAGCTTTGGAGCTGAGGAGCTGGGGATGGTGCATGTGAGAGTGTGTGGTAAGGTGGGAGAAGGTGGTTAGAGAGAGATGGAGAGACAGAGAGAGAGGGATGAGGGAAGAGGGAAGGGGTAGAGAGGGGAAGGCGGAGAGACCGAGCGGGGGAGGGGTGGTATCATGAGAGTGTAAATTGATGGAGAAAACCGGGGTCGGAGAGGGTGAGAGGAGGGGGGGAGAGAGTGAGACAGAGGGGCAGTGAGGCATGAGACAAATGAGAGAGCACAACCGCTAGAAGAATAAGAGCTATGGAGCATGAGGTGCCAGAGTCTGGGGAGCAGGGGTAGGGAGTGGGGAAGGGTGGCCCATGTGAGTGAGTCCATGAGTAGTTGCTGGAAGGCAGGATTGGTGCAGGATCTGGAGACCCACTCTGAACAGTTTAGCACTCACAGATATAGAAGTTTGGCTTTGAAGGTTCTAGCCAGGGTTAGCAGCATTTAGAGTGCTAGCTGGGATCTCATTAAGCCACAGTGAGGCACGGTAGGAGACAGATCTTTGTCTGGCCTTCCCCCAATTGTATTTAAAAAAAACAAGAACAAAAAAAGTAATTTCAATGCCAAAATGTCCACTGCTGACTCACTACCATTTGCAGTTGGCATATGATCTTCCGTCTTTCTCCTGTCTCATCTTTTTTTAACACCTGCAGTTTACGCAATCAAAACTCATGCTGGTGCAAAAGTCTCAGAAAGCAAGATACTTGTACTGGTGCTGAGGCTGAAGATGTTCTTTTGCTGTTTAGCACCCTTAGAGTGTTCAGTATAAGACAGTTAGGAACTCAATGCCCAAATGCGAAACCACATGCTACCTGACCACAAACCCACGCATCTCTCTTGATCAGACTGCTGCTTGCAACTGGCATGTAACAAAACAATGGACACCAGGTGAATTGTGCATTTTCTGTCTGTCACATTCACAGCAGTCATTTACAGTTTTTGAAGTCGAGAACAGGGAGAGAGATAAGAGATTTTATTCAGTGATAACAGGAAGTTTACAGTCAGCATCTAATTGACCCTCCTCATACACGTAATGTCATGCGAGTGACAACTGGAAGTGTGTTCACACAGATCCAAATGTATCGTTTGTATAAACCAAATATGACATGGCCTGACTGAAGATATCTTTATCTTCATTTAAGGCCACTGATATTAAGGTATAATAGCTGGTGATCCCCAATATCAACTCGTTTTTGAGTGTTGTAGAAAGCCGTTATCAACCCGGTCAGCCATCAGAACTGGTTGATACGACTTTCACAGTCTCGCGCTTGATTGTGTGTAGCTGCCAAACCCAAGTAAACACTGTACAGTTCCACAAGATGGTTCTCATTCACAGAACTGCATCAACATTCAAAAACTTGACTGTTTGTGACCTATGATTGCTGAGGTAGAAATCGGGTCATAAATAGATCCCTTCATAGTTGTAAAAAAAAAAGTTTAAACAATGGAGAACCATTTTGTGGCCACCTGAACCAGGTATTATAAAATAAATCATATGTAGGTGTGTGCTCTGTAGTTTTTTACACTCGTTGTGTGATAATATAGAAACCTCTCAAGCTTTGCTCTTGAGGTTTTATGTATCATCACACACCTTGGGTGTGTAAAAAACTGCATATCACATACCTACATATGCATTATTCTCTATATTTCACTTGTGGCTTTGCCATTCATGAGATATCGTAATATCAGTGGCTTCTCATGAAGATAAATATATCATCTTTTGTCAGGCCATGTTATATCCCTACATATGTGTTCTGTTTCCAGATTCTAAGTGGAAATAGTAAGCTATAAGAAAATAATGTTTTCTAAGTGGAAAAGCATGTTCAAAGTGACAATATAGAGAACACATAGCAGGCCTGCCAGAACAGCGGTACTGCTACTGCTTGCAACATTGGTGATCCGATTCATGGACAGGCCCTGTGCACTGAAGGCCAGACAGGGGAGGGAGTTAGATGAGCATCCCAGGGACAGCTCTCCACCTCTGGGGGTTGGTGGCACCTGGCACTTGAGTAACACCCAGTGGAGACCTGAGTACACCAAGCCGGGACCACACAGCAATGGTAAGGCAGTGGCAGATGTCTGTGGGATATGCATGGAAACCTGCATGCTGACTTCATTGCATGTCCATGCCTTTGTGGGGAACAAAGTGGGAAAACCCTGTGCGGCAGTGCAGGTGAAGTCTTCTGACCCTGCACGAATGATGCCAGCCAGCTCGGACTGATCGTGGCTGATTTGGTCTCCCTTTGGGGCCCCAATGGGGGGGCAAGCCACAGGCCCAGGTTCCGGGCAATGGCTGGAGGATGCTGGTGTTGGATGCAGAGGTGCTGAGTAGGAGAATATCCCCACCTGAAGCACAGTGAAAACAGAGTTGAAAAAAAAATAGAATATTGGACTGACAACTATGCACAACCAGTGTGTTCTGCCACAGAGAGGTTCTGATTCCCTCTCACCTCAAGAGCGAAGCTTGAGAGGTCCTTGGGAATCAGAACCCCAAGTTGGCAGGACATACTGGTTGTGCATAAAGTTGCTCATCTTGCATTTTTTATAGTGTACAGAGCGGTATTCCTCAGAGTCATTACTGGATCAATCCTTTTTAACATATATATCAGTGCTATATCAGTGGGACTTGAATGGAAAGTGTGTCTTTTTGTGGATGATGTGAAGTTATATAATAAGGTTGACATAGCAGGAAGGGTTGAGGCCATGAGAAGAGATCTGAGCACCCTAGAGAAGTGGTTGGACATTTGGCAGCTGAAGTTCAATGCTAAGAAGTGTGCAGTGATGCATGTGAGGCATAAAAATCCACTGGCTGAGTACTCACTGGGGGGAAACTGATAAAGCAAACAGAATGGGAAAGGGACCTGGGGATTATAATCTCAAACAACCTTAAAGTAGGAGACCAATGTAGTAAGGCAGTAGGTAAAGCTAATATAATGATGGCATGCATAGGAAGGGGTATAACAAGTAGGAAGAGGGAGGTGTTGATGCCTTTGTATATGAGCATGTTCAGACCGCACCTGGAGTATGGGATACAGTTCTGGAGGCCTCATTTAAGAAAGGGTATAGATGGGTTGGAGAGGATTCAGAGAAGGGCAACAAAGATGGTGCAAGGTATGCAAGAGAAGTCATACAAGACTAAATAGAGAGAATTAAATCTATACCTGCTGGAGGTTAGAAGAGATAGAGGTGGGGGGCATGGCCTGACCTGGCAGAAGATGGCAGCATAGTTCAGAATCGCTGCAGGAATGACTGCAATCTAACCTCATCCAGCCTTCACCAGACCTTTCTTTGGTACCAACTCCTGTGACCATCCTGTAATCTTACTGCCTGGCACAGTTTGTAAGTCATTTTTGATCCATCGTCTACTTATATTCAATTATTCTACAATGTACTGCAGCATACTAGGCCTCATCCTTCAGCATTATGGCAGATCTCCAAGTATAGCAAAGCTCACTTGCTAGAGTGGAAGTAATGTTTTCTAAACTGATGGCTGAGATTAATGATCTAAAAACCTCCACCCAACAGAATGCAACCACTTTTGAAACTTTTAGTCAGAAAATTGCATTTAATGAGAAAGCAACGGCCTGTAACACCACCACTACTATTCATGACCTCCAGGCTACTGTCCGCAATCAAGATCGAATTATTAAATCCCTACAAGCCAAAACTGACGATATTGAAAATCGTAATCGTTGCAACAATTTACGATTTTTTGGCTTCCCTGAAGGTGTAGAATTAGGAGACACTACTGTGCTTTTATTACATGTGCTGCCTGCAATGCTTAAACTGCCTCCTGACCTAACATTAATCATTGAGTGGTCTCACCACACTCTGGGTCCCAAGCCAACATCAGACCAGCGACCAAGGCCTATCATTGCTCGCTTCTTGAACTATTCCCATACAGAATTAATACTGAAACAAGCCAGAGAAATGGAGAAACTTCAGTGGCAAGAGTTTAATATTTCCATCTATAGAGACTTTTCAAAAGATTTAACCATCAGAAGGAAGGCCTACAATCCACTTAAACAAATCCTCCACCAAAGAAGCATTAAATTTGCTCTACGTTACCCCTCAACACTACACCTTTTCTCAGGCTTTTCCTTCAAGGATTTTGAAACCCCTGATGCCTTAGCCAACTATCTGGGGGTCTCTCTCTGTGATCTTACCCTGGGAGGTTCAGCAGCAATTGGTAACGAACACAGCTTTGGTATCCGTACAGAGGGTGGACGACAAAAGTACAGGAATGTGGGAAAATGTTGCAGAACTACATAGCCCCAAGCAGCAACGCCAGCAACTGATTTGATCCCCAAGGCAAGGACAACACGGCTGCATGAGAAGCTTCTGTTGGGGCATTATTCTTCAAGACTTTCATGCTGTTCTAGCAAGGCTTCACCCCAAACACCCCAAGCTGCAGCCTCTCACCTTCAAATCAACCCCTCTATTCCCTTGAGCAATAAGTTTGCTCTCTTGGAGGATCACATCGCTCCTCACAGGAGGATCTTTCCCAACAAATTTCAGACAAACACCCTCTAATTTGGGCTCTGTGCCTCGGGATGTATTTCTGCCGATACTTCATGGGAAGAAGTTGTTGCAAGTTCCCCTCAAATCTTTAGAGCTGCCCACAAAGCGTGAGGCAAGACAAAAGCAAGAACATTAGTAGTCACAATCCTGCTAATAAATCTAAGGTGTTATGAGCTTATATGGTCAGAAATATGGTCACAGTTGCTATATCTTGGTAAGTTTTGCTTCCAGGATACTTAAAAGGAGTGCCGGTACACTTTCTGCTTAGCCGCCCGCTCTACAGTCTAGGCTACCTGGTTGCTTTCGCTCCCAGCGGGTGCAGAAAGCAAAGACTGTACATCACGGCACGATCAATTTACTTTTTGTTGCAGTGTTTAAATGAGCATCTTAAAGGTCTTCAAGGGAACTTTGGGATATCAGCAATGCTTTTCTAACCCATTATTTTAGTGTTAGATCTTATACATTACCTCACTAAACAGGCTTTCTGTATCTAGCCTTTTACTCTCCAGTTTAGCAGTGCATCAGGTTTATAGTCTTTTGGCTGTTCAGTTGCATATCTTCAATCAGTATGCATCCTCAATATTGCCTTTTCTTTTTTCATATGTGAAATATTATATTTAACAAGGCAATTTACCCCTTCCCTCTCCTGATGACAGGTTCTTAAGTATTATTGGCAACTACATTTACTCTATCTCCTTCCCTACGCTCCATTATTCTTACTACCTCCTGTTTACAATATGGAACCAACATTAGCATTCAAAGAGGTGGGCTACGTTTGGTGTACTGTTGCAAAGGATTGTCAATCTACATCTTCCTTATGCTCCTTATTTTACTCGAAGCCTACAGATATTATAGAAATCCACTGCTGTGTGGTCCCTCCTGTTTTGGGGCTCACTGGGCCTAGTCTTCTAGACCTAGTCACCCCATATAACACCTATTTAGGCGATTTTCAAGTAATTGGAGCTGATCTTTACTATGACTGTCTCTTCTGTCTACAGTTATCATGGAAGCCTATACCTCTCCACATAATCCCGATTTGCATTTGGCTCAGGCGTAAGGGCTTAAATTGACCTCCCCTTTCTTCTTTCCCTCTCAATATTGTATTTATTATGTACTTATTCTGTTGCACTGCAAAGTATACTTAGAGTCACTCTAATGTGGTAATGATCTACTTTTCCTTTTATATTTGTTCATTTGCATTCCACCTGGCTCCCTGAATTCCTTACTCTATGTCTAGGCTATACTGGCATCTCATATATGGTTCTTTAATTTACTGTTATTTCAAGTTGGTATATCTTGTACTATTACTACTAATGCTTATAAATAAGTTCTGGCGTTAGCTTTATCCTTACACGTGTCCTGTTAGCTTAGAATTAAGCTGAGGTTATTACAGTCCCCTGCCTTTCTTGGTATTATTCCCTTTCAGTTTAGCATATCAGGAATACTTCCTTTATTATATTACTGGGATCAGACTTAGGTTTGGGCTGATATTTATAACCGGTCCTCCCTAGTCTCCGCCCTACATCGTCGCCCCAGAGTGTGGTGAGAGAGTCTCTTGGCCAGTTGGCTGACTCGTATCTCCTCACACCCATAAAACATTTTGTTATTTAGCTTACTAGTATTGTTGTTGTTAATGACTTTTCTCCTTCCCCATCTCTGTTATAACTTTAATAAGATATCTGTGCCACTCATGTATCGTACAGCTCACTATTTTTGGCTTGAATGTTCTTGACACTCTCTGCATATATGTAAGATCTCTCTATATTGTATTCTAATCATCCTCTGCCTCATTTATTTGTCCCTTCACTTTCCAGCTATTATTCCTTTCTCTAACACTAACAATATGAGTGACATACTTTTATATACATGGAATGTGAAGGGACTTAATTCTCCTTGTAGCGTGAAGCAAATTCTTTCACATCTCAAAAACATAAAACACAAATTGCTTTCCTTCAAGAAACAAAATTAATAGTAGAGGATGTTCATAGACTTAAAAAGATTGGGTCGGTCAGATCTCTGAATCATCCTATGCCTCAAAAACAGAGGAGTTACTATTCTTATTCATAAGAGTCTCAAATGGTCCCTTGTAAACTCCATTCCGATAGTGAGGCAGATGGGTGATGGTCACACTGAATACCAACTCTGGTCCTCTTCTGCTTGTTAATGTCTATGCACCCAACTCTGATTCTCCAGAGCTTTTCATAATTTAGCTCAACAGATTCTATCCTTTAACACTGATAATACACCAGTTGTTCTTGGAGGTGATCTTAACTTAGCTTTAGAAGCCAGCATTGACAGAAGTAGCCCTACAGAGACCAGAGACCCGCCCTACAAGTATTAAAGCCCTCCATTACTAATGCAAGCTGTTGGATTAGCTGATATATCGACCTACATAAGACATACAGTAGAACTGGACTACTGGTTAGCCTTCCTGTTTTAATGGAAAAAACTATTGATTCATCCATTTCTCCCATCATTATCTTGGACCATTCGCCTGTCAAATTGTAACTTTTGTGGGGCACATTAGCACTTAAATTTTCTTACTGGTGACTGAACCCTCTCCTTCTCAAGGATCCCAATTTCTTACCCATGATCAAAGCACAAATTCAGGACTTCCTCTTTCACAATACCCCAACCGAATCTTCTATGTCCTCTGTATGGGAAGCTCTTAAAGCTACGATTCGAGAGAAAATTATCAGTTACGCTGCACATAGGAAAAGAGTAAGGGAACAACAGCTTGCTGACTTGGAAAAATCTCTTAAGGCTAAAGAGAATTTATACTTTTCCTCTAAGAAGCACCGTCCTGATTCTCAACTTCATCTTGAAATTCTTCAACTTAGAGTTAAAATTAATGAATTCATTTCTGTAAAACCGAACTGGCCTTGTTTAAACTTAAATATAAGTTTGAAAACACAGCTATAAAAACGGGAAACTCCTCTCTACCAGTGCAAAGCACAACAAATGGAACAAAACATCAGTAGTATTGGTGCATACTAAGTGATAAAATGATTGATGGGCTTTTAATGACCCCCCGGATATGACATAGCCCCCACCCACACATCGCTTCTGGCTGCGCAGGATATGATGTAGTCCCACCCCCTATGCCACATCCGCTTCCAGCCATGCAGGATATGACATAGTGCCACCCGTGCGGTGCCAATGATGCAGTTCCAGCTGCGTTGGATGTTATGTAGTGTTCCCACCCCGGATATAATGCACCCCTTTTCTGGCACGGGTTATGGTGCGCTTATGCATTGGGCAAATTTGAGGCTTGTTCAGGCTTGTCAGGGCATGCCAGAGGGTCCAAACCAGACTTGGCGTATATTTTCTGTGAGCGAATAAATAAATAAAAAAGCAAAAACACTTTGTATGAAACTGTCACATTTGATCAAAAAGGCTGTAGTAAATGCATGTATTTTAAAATGTTGTTTTCACATTTTGGGGTGAGTATAGTAACAGTGAAATTAAACAGTTGGTTTTTCCCTCACTGGTTTTATAATTTCCTTTTCTTTTGTCAGTCTAAAGTGGGGTTTAGTGTTTCAATTGTACCCTATACTTTTAGTTTGATTTTGTAAATGGAACAGTGCTTCTTTCTGCAATTAAATTCTCTACCCACATACACAATGTTTTTAAAGTTTTGTCACCTGCATCATAAAAACAACTTATTTTGTTTCTGTTATCATACCAGTGAAACTGATTTCCAAAAATTCTGGCCTATTGCAAAATGTTTACAGATTATCAACAGTCATATCCTGTATAAAATATTGTTTTGTGTATGTAGCTAAAAGCTTAATGTTATCTAAAACTCTACAAAATGTATTTAGTGTTACCTGAAATGAACAGAAGCTGCTGGGCTAGAAGCTGGTTTGCAAATAATGTATGTTTCAGGCTCCAAGAAAAATTCATGTTGATGGTATATGTGCAGTCTCTGTGCAATAGCCACAGTGGCCTGAGTTTGACCTTAAAAGATAATGGTTGACAAGCCTGGGAAAGTTTAGGAAAATGCTATTTACTTACAGCTCAATAGCTAGATACCTAATTTTTTAACTTTTGTCTTTTACCATTCTTCTAAATTGGGCAGTTACAGAAGGTGCCACCCCAAAAACAAAAGACCTTTTCTAACCTTAAAAGATAATGCTTGATAAGCTTGAGAAAGTTTAGGAAAATGCTGTTTACTTACATCTCAATAGCTGGATACTTAATCTTTTAACTTTTGTCTGTTACCATTCTTCTAAAATGGGCAGCCACAGAAGGCACTGCCCAAAACAAAAGACCTTTGAACCTTAAAATGCTTAGCTGGTTGATACGACTGGGAAAGTGTCTGAAAATGCTATTTATTTACAGCTCAATAGCTGGATACCTATTTTTTAATTTTGTTTGATACCATTGTTTTTAAAATGGAGAATCACAGATGGTCCCCAAAAAAACAGAGGCCATTTCTAACCTTAAAATGCTAGCTGATTGATAGCCTGGGAATGTCTTAAGAAAATGCCATTTTCCAGCTCAACAGAGATGCAGTCTGTAATACATAATTTTAAGTAATGATTTAGGCCCATTTGTGCGAGAACCACAGTGTTTACTCCATACCGTTTAAAAACAAAGTGATATAAAGTCTAAATAACACAAATCTGTTACAGCAGCTAGGGGTTGTGGTGGCTAAAAACACTATGGAGTTATCAAGTATACAGAAGAGCAATACATAAAAATGCTTTTATGGTTATAATATAAACCCTAAAACTAGCCACATTTTCTGGCTTAAAACAAAATGAAAAGGGGTAAACAATGAATTCCTTGCTGTAGTGAATTTTAATGTTAAACACACACACACACACACACACACACACACACACACACATGTTAAATATCATCAAAATACTCTGATAAAATGAGTGTCAGACATATCTAACTTAGTTAAGCAGCTCCAGAAAATCAGCTGTCATAGTCAACCTAAGCTAAGAATGTGTATTGTTATATAGCAAGGATTAAATTAAATCATTATCTGACATGTAAAATAAAGTTTATAATCTATAGAAAATAACATTTAAGCATGAAAGCATCATATTAGCTAAGACACCCACCACCCCCTCCCACTACCCCTGTGTATTTAAATGTACTGATTATTAATCAGTGAGTTTTTTGGTCATCACGGGTCTTTGTTACACAGGCTCTCATTCTGTACAATGCTTGGGGCATGTCACAGCCACTGGGACAATATAAAAGGAGATGCTTTAGACTGCGTCAGTCTCTGCCACTCTGAAGCCACCTTTGGTAAGCTTTTGCAAAGTTGTAGCTTGTGAAGTATTGTTGTTATCTTGACATTAAAATGGCAAATTATTTTGCAAAACAGTTTTCTCAGATTGGCTTTCATGATCTTGTTCTAGAATCAGAAGGCCCACAAGGAGCTGTTGGTGAGTACACTGTTTAATTGTTTTAATATTTTGATTGCTTAAAATCATGCTTATAAGACTATAACTAAGTTTTCCTAATCCAGGTTTGCGGTCCTGTATATACAAAGCAACTCTTCTGCAGACACATATACATCATACGGTATGTCAAGTTAAATGTACCAATGTCTTAATTATGTGGACAAGTCCAGACAAGATCATGATACCCTCTGCTTTGCCCTGTTATAATTGTGTTGCATGAGAACATATGCATAAGTGGATTTTCTGCCTATGTTGCTTACATTATGGTGTGTTGCATTATAATTAATTTATCTGATAGTGTTGTGGCCACTTTACAGTACTGTGAGCTTTAGTTTAATTCAACAGCTGTATGGTTAGCAATATTATAAAGGTTTGTTAATATACATTTTGCTAATTTGTTTCTATCAATGTACAGACACACATGTTTCTAAACCCTCTAGCAAACTGATTTATTGACACCTACACTTTGTAGACAGATGAAAAAATCTGCTAAAGTTTAAAACTAGCTAAATACTGTTTTAAGCGTGTAAAAGTAATAACTGTGTGACTACACACAGTATGCTTAGGAGACACTATCTGGTTAGTGATGACATATATACTGCTTTGATTTTTAACAGAAACTGGTCAGCCGGAGTCCACATCTGAAAATAAAACAACATCAATTAATGAAGACAAAACAACAGGTATGTGTTAAAGTTTTTAATAGTGTTGGACATTAACTGAAAACTAATTACTTACTTTTTACAGTGCTGCAGATGGATAAGGTGCAGCTGTGGCGGTATTTGCAAATATTTTCTTTTTTTTGTAAATTTAACATGCTTTCTTATAACAAAAATTGTAATATAAAGTCATATGTTTGTACAATATTTGTTAAGAAGTTTGGGCATGGCAATGTTTTTAAACCACATAGTTTTTCTGATTTTATAGTTTTAATTATGTGTGGCTCATTGTGGCAAACTATTTAATATGTTGGTATACCGTATGTTTTGTATCCAGGATGTAGTCAATATGATGTATAGTGTTGATATATTTATGTTCTCTATTTTTGTTACTAGATGATACAAATTTAATCATATAGAAGCTGTATTTCAAAGTCTGCAGAAGTCATCACGCACATTCAAGGTTATCCAGACAGAAAAAGAGCCCTATTAACAAGACTGGACCATCCCTACATGCAGTGCCTGCAACCACGGCAGCAGCCCAAAAGAATAATGACATTTTGAAATTTTCTTCAGTCCCCCCTTGTGTGTCTTTAAGAGCTGACCATACACCTTCTACCAACAAAAGTGCAAAACGTGAACACCGTTGCCATATAGGGATTGGGGGTAAGAGGTGCTACAAATGTAATAATAATAAACAAACACAAACACCTGTTACGTTAGACTGTGCCACTGATAGTATAACTGCAGAGCTGCGGTGCAGTAAATCATCAGCTGTGTGTGTGTGTGTGTTAGTAGGCTGACCATATAATTACGCCTGGAACACTGCTACCTGAAAAACGTCACCACATGTTAAAGGCCCAACTAGTGGTACACTTACATACATATAGTTGCCATTTAGAATCTTTTGGTACACCTGTAGACAGTCTCTTCACATATGCAGGATACCCGCTGGTTGCAATCAATATTTAAATTCTAATAACACAATTAAGGTGGTTAGCCTTGCAGAATCATAGTCATAAAGTCAATTTTAAATAATTCTGTTAGCTGTGACTGCTATACAAAATGGTGGTACTAGGAAACTAATTCAAAAATTAGCTGTAGGTGGTGTAAAAATGTATACTATTCAAAATGAGTGTAATAAAATTAATAGAATTATTCAACAAGGGTGGGTCATCAGAAACACCAGGCGTAATATAGTGAGCCAGTATATTAGAAATCAGAATTAGAAGGGCTAAAAATATTGGTTGTCTGTAGCAGAATGAAAAATAGCAGAGTCCTGGCACAGACACAAGCCACGACCAACATAACCATGGGAACCTGGGTCTTACATATCATGTTGTGTTTGTGATTGTTTGAATGATTGTCTTGTGTGTTTATCAAGTCAGCAGTCTCCTGAGTGCCAAGAAAATAATGACTGTGAAACAGCATGTTGTATGAGTGAAAACCGTGAATGTGCACAGAGTGATAATTCTGATATTTGTAGGGGTCTGACAGACAGCGAGGTATGTATGGCACCTACTCAAAACAACACAATTGATAATTCTGACAGTTGTGTTTGTGATTGTTTATGTGATTGTCCTGAGTGTTTATCAGACCAGCAGTCTCCTGAGGCCAAGAAAATAGTGGTTGTGAAACAGCGTGTTGTATATGAAAACTGTAAATATGTGCAGAGAGATAATTCTGATATTTGTATGGAGCTGTCAGGCTGTGAGAATGATGGAGCCTTCTCAAACAGCACACCAACACATGCAGATAGTGGGTGGTGATACCCCATACCATCAAGAAGATGAAGAAGATATGTTAGTCAGGGGCCCCACAGGTGAGGGAAGATGATGTACTAGAACCTGTTATTTAGAATTAATAAATGAATATTAGTACCAGAAATAATTTTAATGGTGCTGAATATAGCCAGCAGTTTTGTTTTGCTAACCTAGACCAAATAACATCCATAGACCAATACATTCTGCAATCCACACAGCTGTGCAACAGTAGCTGGACAGAATAAGGCCCACTTTGGGTAGTAATGATTTTGTACAGCTACATCAGTTATGATAAGCTTAAATGACCTGTACTCATTACATCGGAACCCAATGAATTGAAATGCAGATGAATTTTGAAAACATATTGCCAATTTATTAAACAGCAAAGATGGAGGTGTGTGAATGAGACATTAATGCTGGTTGTGACAGTTGTGCAAAATGTGCATGGGGGTGTTTCCAGAGATGTCAGAAGCATCTTATCTAGTCACACTGTAAAGCAAAAATCAAGACACCTAGTCAATATTGTAAATCAAAGTAACACATCATGCTTTGCGGCTAGTTTAATTGCTTTACTAAACAATTAGTTGATCGAAGATACTAGCAAAGCTAAAGATTTACACAACAGGGTGAGACTTGTAGGAACACACACTTGTAGATTTGAGTCACATACACCTATTTGAGACAGAACTAAATGTGACCATCTTTGTTTACTCTATGAACAAAGCTGGGGCATAGCAGAAGTTTGTGAGTTCTCTAATAAATGGGCTAATACTGTTTTATACTTTTACGAAAACCATTATTATGGTATTAAAAATCTTAAAGGCTTTTTGGTGCAGAAATGTGTGTGAGCATTGTCATGCCTTTTTGACACACAGGTTCACACACCTGCCCTAACATGTGCCATGCATGCAGATCCTTTGGCTGCAGTGAAGTGCAAAGTGAGGTGGTACAGTGCCCTGATTGCAATAAACACTGTGGCACACAGACTCTTACAAACAGCATAAATTGACATTCCCGATTGTCATTTAACTAAAATATACAAATCATATGGAAAACCTAAGGAGGTGTAGCCATGTTTGTTTTCAGCTAAAGTGTCATAACTGTCTTACAGATGTACACCTTTTGAACCCCACTATGCAATATTCAGCCATTAAAGAGACCGCCATGTTCAAGCAGCTATATTTTATGATTTTGAAAGCATGCAAGATATCGGTGCTGATGACTCTAGACATATTCCTAATTGTATCTACGCCATTGAAAGAGGTCACAAGTGGGAATTTGAAGGCACTGTGTTGCACAGTTTGTGAAAAAGTTTATTCAAAAAGGGTTTAAGGGATACACCTTTATAGCTCATAATGCAAAGGGGTATGATAGTCACTTCATCTTAAATCAGCTTGTAAAAGAGAAAAAGGAGGTGGAGTTATTGACTCAGGGAAGTAAACTGATGTCTGTAACTGTAACACAGTTAAAAATCCATTTTATTGACAGCTTAAATTTCCTTCCTATGAGATTAGCTGCTATGCCATATGCGATGGGCTTTGATGGAGCAAAGGGGTTCTTTCCACACTTTTTTAACAAACCAGAAAATCAAAATTATGTAGGGCCTATACCTGACCCCAAAATTATGGTATAGATTACATGATGGCAGATGAAAAAAAACAGTTTTGGAGTGGTATGAATTACGTAAAAAGATATATTTAATTTTAAAAGGAATTACACCACTACTGCAAGTCAGATGTAGAGATTCTACAACAGGCATGTGAAATGTTTCAAGATGAATTGTAGAGGAAATGTTTCAAGACATTTACCCAGAGGAGAGGGCCAAATTAGGCCCTTTCAGTACATCACTATAGAATCAGTATGCATTGCCATGTATCGATTTAAATTTTTAGAGCCAGACACCATAGGGATTATACCACTGACAACTATCACCGCCAGTGCAAGTTACTCTACATCTGCCATACAGTGGCTTATGTACATAAGTAAACAAGAAAATATTTCCATACAGCATGCTTTGAATGGTGGAGAAGTAGGGTAGGTAATTACTTTCTTGATGGTTATGTTGTAATAAACGTATCCCTACAGCATTTGAGTTTTTAGGTTGCTTTTATCATGGCTGCAGGGTGTGTTTCTTTGAAGATTTGTTAACTCAATGCTTGACACAACCTACAAACACCTATATACATGACTATCAAAATTAAACTTCCTCAGACATGAAAAGGTATGAATGTAAGGGTTATGTAGGAACATGAATGGAAACAGCTGGTGTGCAAGAATCCTCAGTTGCAGGCCTTTTTTGAAAGTAGTTGATTTCCAGAGCCAATGGATCCCGTGAATCACTTTATGGAGGGTGCCAAATGCTCTGCATTATATTACAGTGCACAGCCTGGTGAGAAAATCATTATTATGATTTTACCAGTTGGTATCCCTATTTGAACAAGACCAAGACATACCCATAGGGCACCCAGTGGTTATATATGACAATTTCAAGTATCTCAGACAACATTTGGGCTTATAAAAGCTAAGTGTATCCACCCATGGTCTCTTTTGCCTGTTCTGCCCAGTAGTATAGATGGAAAGTTGGTGTTTACTGTGTCACACACATGTGCAGACAGTTCAACAGTCACACCATGTATCCATTCAGATGAACAACGATCTCTGGAGGCACGGTGTACTGAAGAGCTAAAGCTGGCTTTAGAGAAAGGTTATAAGTGGCCAAGGTGTATGAAGTCTGGCACTACCAAGACAGGTCAGACAGTCTTTTACAGACTATATTAAATACACCCAAAGGGGAAACAGGAAGCTTCAGGGTATCCAAACTGGTGTACATCTGATGTAGAACATAAAGCATACATCAGGCAGTACTATGCTAAGGAAGGCATTGTTTTAGAAGCAGAAAATATAGCAAATAACCCAGCATAAAGACAGATTTCAAAGCTGTATTTGAATTCTTTGTGGGGAAAATTTGGCCAGCGACCTAACTTGATGAACACAACTCTTGTCAAGGATGCTGAAGAACTCTTTCAGTACCTTTTCACGGATCGCTACCATGTATCTAGTCTGTATTTCATCAATGATGATACGGCCTCAGTACAATGGAAATACACTGACAATCAATACGCAAATGCTACCAACATTAATGTTGTTATTGCTGCCTTTACCACAGCTTATGCTGGACTTAAATTGTACAGTTTACTCGAAAGCCTGCAGGACCGCTGTTTATACCACGATACAGACTCGGTCATAGTTGTCCAGCAGACCAGGTGACTGGGATCCACCACTGGGTGACTATTTGGGTGATCTGACCAGTGAATTACCACATGGTGAACACATTGTGGAGTTTGTGTCTGAGTGGTCCTAAAACCTAGGGCTACAAACTGACCAATGGTAAAATTTGCATGAAGCCAAAAGGCATAACACAAACATGGCTAATAGTGAAAGGTTAACCACAGCTGTCTCAAATCACTAGTACAGCATTTTGCCAAGGACTTGTATGTAGCGGATGAAGGTGTTGGAGTACAATCAGTTACTATGGGACTCGAAATAAATCGTGAGAAACAAAAACAGCATCACTATTGAAAACAGGCAAGAAAAAGAAAACCTTCAGGGTTGTCTACAACAAAAGGGTTTTGACTGAGGAGTTTAAAACACTGCCTTATGGCTTCCTGATATGGGTATAGATGCGGATATACATTTGCAGCACCCTTTTTCCTGTATTTTGGCTGGACCATCAAACTGTGGGAAAAGTTATTTTATTAAAAGCATGTTGGAAGCGGGTCTCAGCTACTTTACAAGATTTCAGAAAATATTATCTGATCTACTGTTATGACTAGGTGGTGATTACACTGCGGGCACACATCCTCCAACCCAATAGAGATGTCCCAGGATGTTCAATCTTCCTTCCCACAGACAGTCCCCAACGACTGGAGTTCGCTTCCAAACCATAGTCACCAGCATTGTGAGGAGCAGCAGCACTACTGCTGCGCGGAAGGTCTGCTCGTGGCAGGGCCTTTCTTAAACACTGTTGCTGGAAACTCTTTTGCCATGGGCCCTGTTAGTGGTGCTTTTTGTGGTCCAACCACCTGTGGAGGAGTTGAATGGTGGGTCTAGGGCCAGCATTTGTGGAAAAAAACTAAGAAATATGTTCAAGTTGGTAACTATGGACCACAAACTTTAAACAGTATGCTGTCCTTCGGGATTTTCTGGTTTGTTACAGGTTGAGGTTTGTCAGCTCCCTGCTGGGAGTGAAGTGACTGAAAACCACACATTTTAAGCAGCAGTACTAGTCAGTTGGCAAAAAATCTTTTTTTTTTTTTTTTTTTTTAGCAGTAATGAATTCCTGATAATCTTTGATTATTCACTAAAGGATTTCAAGTCCATTCAGCTATTTCAGATAGTGTTTAATTACAACTTTCGTAATTTGTATCGAACTGCAATAAAGATGGCAGCCCTCAGCAGCTTTTAAAAATCTCCACTCCAGAGGTGACACTAACTGCACCCACTGTATTTATAATGCATATATGTCAGGGTGTTGCCAGCACATTTCTGATAGCGAACAGCACAGCACCTCCCTGATCTGCGTACATCCATGATGGTGGACGCGGCAAAGCAGCAAGAACTTAAGAACCTCAAACTCTTCTATATTGCCTCAGGAATGAAGTAAAGCGAAAAAGAAATCAGATACATTGATGCTTTGGATTTTCCTAACTGCCAACTAAATTATTTAAATTTTTGTTAACTAGTACTGCAAGTTTTGCTCAAAACAGTTAACTGATTTACATTATTTATGTATTTACTGTGTTCACAAGATCTTTGAGCTTAAGAGCCCTTTTTTCAAAGGTGTCCAAGTCAAGTGGTTACATACAGCAAGAGGTACAAATAGTAAGATCTGGAGATAACAACAATAAAATAATACAAGGGTTTTTACAATGTTAGAAGTAACAGAATGTTTCGGCAGGCATTAACAAATGACATTATATGTGGAGTGACAGATATCAAGAACGACAATCCCTGGTGAAAGTAATGTACAGAGTGAGTAGTTACAGCGGGTTTTCAGTAGGTGTTAGCAAATATCTAAGGTATATGCAATTTTCCGACCTCTGGGACTGCGAATGGTAGCAGAAAGGCAGGGTGCAGATGTCAGGCAGGACCACTAGGTAGATGGCTAAGGTACAGGATGGACCAGGCACAACTGCAGTGGAGCTGATGGTATAAGTGGGCTGTGACTTGGGTCTCGAAGGTGGTGAGGACAGCAGTAAGTGCCAAGAGAACAGAGTTCCAGGCTCCAACTGCTCTAGATATGAAGGAGCACTATCCTAGAGACGTTTTCCTGAGGGGCAGGAGCAGCTTTTGTTCATCCATGGAACAGGTTCGGTAGTCACTGCTGACTGGGGAGATGTGGCAGCGAACACCTGGTGGCATCTGGTCAAGGAACGCTCTTTTGCATACTAAAGCTTTGTTGAGGGTAACTTGGAGGTGGAAAGGGAGCCATGTGGAGCAGATGTAAAGGTCACATTAGTGGGAGTCAGGTTTCTTACTGAGTGCAAATCTACAGAAACGGTTGAAGACGATAGAGATTCCAAAAAGGACATTGTTGTCACTAAGTAGATGACCACACCACAGTCAATCACCGACATGATGAGGCTTCAGATTAGGAGATTTTTCACCTCATAGGTAAAGCTGGTTCTGTTTCAGTAGAGTAGGGCAAGGTGCTGGTAGATATTCTTGATCAGGGAGTCAGCATGCAGACAGACAGGGTTGAGTCCAGATGTACCCTCAAGTATCTGAAGTCATGGACCTGCTCAATGCTGTCCCCGAATGGGGTTATGATGCACATTGTGGGTCCTTTCTTCAGGGCATGGGAGCTCCTAAACAGGAGAGATTTCTTTTTTTTGGCGTCAACAATCAGCCTGTTAGTGGTGAACCAATTGTGACTCTGCTGAAGACAGACTTCAGATTACTTTCCAGAGTCTTTAGGTAGTGGTGGGAGATGAAGATAATGGGGTCTGTGTACAGCAGAGATTTAGAGTGTACACAAACCTTGGGGACTTCACTGACAAAAAGGCTGAACAGTAGAGGTCCAAGAATCAAGCCTTGTGGCACTCCTGTGGAAAGGGGAAGGTGAAAGGAGAACACATCTTCACACCTGACCTTTTGCGATCTGCTGCAGAGGTAGTTGGAGGCATGGCTCTAGTTTGCATCGTTGCATGGTGGGGGGGGAGTTTAGTAGAAGCCCTGTCGATGGGCCCCCTGAAATGGCTGGAGGAGGCAGCAGGCATCTGAGTATGTCTGAAGAAGAAGAC